>CM057225.1:87328766-90152040 GCA_029891385.1 Erythroxylum novogranatense | reverse complement strand
TAGATTCGATCGATGCGATTCGCCTTTGTTTTGTATTTCGCTTATTATCCGTGTCCTTTGCTTTTCGCTTTCGGCCCGATTTGAAATTTCGATCCGAAATTTCCGCTTCCCTTCGCTTCCGCTTGCTTCGCTTTTCGCTCGCGATGTAGTCAAGGTTCCGATAACGGGATCCAACATTTATGGTATCGTGAGCTCAAGAATATGATCTTACTACGTATGGTATGAATAAGTGGATTGATACGAGTTTGTAAAGATAAGAGTGAATTTGTGAGAATATGCTAATGATTATTTGATTTTGATGAAAGAAGTATGATTGTCTTTAGGAATTTCAAAATTGATGTGCATGACTATTTGACGCTCAAATTCAAGTGATTGGTTTGATTTGGGTGATAATGTAATAGTGATTAGAAACATGTGTTTGTGGAACTTAAGATTTGAATTTTGTGATGAATTGGGAGAAATTGATATATACTATACTTCCGTAAGATGAAAGGATGACGAGTTGCTAAATGATCATTGAACCATATTAGGATTCTTTAAAGAATGGACCATTGATTTCAGGTCCATATCTAAAGAAATAATGAGTTATGATATAGTAAGTTAATATGATATGAGTGGTATGAGATACATATATGATGAGAAAATTAGATAAGAGAAAGTGATGTGATTATGAGTTTTGGAAAGAAATTAGTAAGACAAAGGTTTGATGATTTTTGTTTAAAAGAAATTTAAGCAAGGACGTGGTACTTTGAGTTTATCTAGTATGAATTTCGGGGATCGAAATTCTTTTAAGAGGGGAGAAATGTTGACCCCGATCTTTGAGTGAAAATAAGAAATTTTCAAAAGTGGATGAGTTGATTGAAATTAAGTTGAAGATCATGAAATAAAGAAAGAAAGAGTGAAAATATGAAAATTGTGAAATAGTTGACTTTTTGGCCTTGGAGAGTTGACTTGATTTAGGCAAAATTTGAGAAAATATGCTACATGAACCTTGTAGATTATGTCAAGAGCTTTTCGAGACATAAAGTTTGATATTTTCGATATCGGAGTGAAAGTTATGATCACCAAGTTCGCTTGAGGTTTGACTTTAGGTAAAAAGTTGACTTTTAATTGAGGCAAAATCCGAGAAAATAATCAACGAAAACTTGTAGCTCTGTCGAGAGCTTTTCGTGACATAAAGTTTGCTATTTTCGATGTCGGATTGAGAGATATGAATTTCGGAAGATATGCTTTGTTTTGAAAATGTTATTAAGTATAGATTTGCATATATACTGAGGCCACTCGTCAGATGGATTTAGTTTGAATTGGAATAAGTGGTCTTAATGAGAGTTGGAGCTTGTATTTCGATCTTTCCAATGCCATAAAGTTTGTAATTTTTCGATATCGAGGCTAGGAGTTATGTTTATTACAAATTGGAAGTCTTTTAGGAAAAGCTGTTTTGGGCAGAATCTTTGATTGAGGTTTTGACTCCTTTAAAGACCTAATTTGATTTTGAGTACTTCAGGAAGTTGTAGAGCCTTTGATCTTTCCATAGACACCAATTCTTCAAATTCCGAGTTCGAATTAAGAGATATGATTTTGAAAAATTCAGTTATAAGTGGGTATTTAAGGTTTTGAAAATTTTGTCGAACTCCCATCCTTCTGCAATCTTTTGTTATAAATCTTCGTCTGACATCCGATTGATTTGATTCTTGAAGCGTTGGATTCCTAAGACAATTACGCTCATTTTTATGAAGAATTATGATTTTAGGAGATTATATGGAAAGAGATTGATTGAACCAAAGTAAGAGATGGGTTATAGGTTATAAGTTGGATAATTTTCTAAACATGGTTCAGTATTTTGCGATTTTGGAGCTGTACAACTCTGATTGAGTTGATTCTTGAGGGAAAATAAAGTTAAGACATAGGGCTACAAATCATGTGAAGGGATCGAAATTTAATTTCATCCCTAAGATTGTCAAATTCTGACTGAAGTTATGTTAAAGTTCAGTTTCGGATTTTTGTAGGTCAGTTAGTAATTTGGCCATAACTTCTTCGTTTTAGATCCGAATTGAGCGCCGTCAGTGGCGTTGGATTCGTATGATCTAGAGGAACAATTTTCAAGAAGAAAGTTTGTCCAAATTATTTCATTAAGTTGCCCTAAATCAGATCGCAAGCTATCAGGTAAAATGTTGAAAGATTGCTTCAATGAGGGGCATTATAGTCTTTTCCCCATTTTAATGAGGTGGCATAAAACACAACCCATGAAGCTTCTGGAATTCACGTTTTACAGGAGAAGAATAAGAAAGAAGAGAAAGAGAAATAAAGAGGAGGAGATTACTTAAAATGGAAGAAAGAAGGAGAATCATCGCTTTTGTTCAAAGCAAAGAGAGAAGCCACCAAAACTTCAAGAAGAGAGGAGAAGGGTGATTTTCGCTGAAGATGAGGAAGAAGAAGAAGATGAGAAGAAGGTTTAGCAAAGAAGAGAAGAGATGTCGTGGGTCTCTCCAAAAGGTAAGAGATTTTAAATTTATGGTTTAATAGTTAGGTTTTTGTCTTTCGCTTAAACATGGTAGATTTAAGAGTAAATTATGAAAGAAAGAGGAAGAGAAAGAGTTTTGTTGTTAGAAGCAAGAAGGTGATTTCGTGGGTCATCATTTTACCTTAGAGAAATTCAAATTTTGTTGTTTTTAAGGATGAGTTTTGATGTAAATGGCTTAGTGAAGGTGGGTAAGGATGGTGAATTAAATTCATGTTGTTTTAAAATTCCAGCATATGTCCTTGTTGTAAATTCATGGTTTTTCTTAGAGTTTTGCCTCTCATGTTATACATGGTGGTTGAAGAATGATTAAGGAAGGTATAGTAGAGTTAGATGGGTTTTAAATCAAGATTTGCATTCTTTATCAATTTTCCAGCATTGTGAGCTTAGGAGAAATCATGACTTTTTGTGGGATTTTCCCATTTTATTTAGCTGAATTGTGATGTGGATAGCTTAAGAAAGGTCTAAGTAAAGTTAGGTAAAGTTCGATGATTGTTTAAGCCAAGTTTGTCATTCCTAGAAAAATTTCAGCATGAGTATTGATTGGTAATTCATGATTATTGTTAGGTTTATTCTTTCTTATTTGCTAATGATGGTTTGAGTGAAGGATTAATAAATGAAAGAAGAAGAATTAGGAAAGTGAAAGAAAAATCAGCATGTGTATTAGTGGTTAATTCATAGTTTTGATTGTTAGGTTTTATCTTTTCGCTTGATTTGAAGAATGAGTAAGAAAAAATGAGTATGAAGTCGATTTGAGTTTCGGAAAATCGAATTGTTGTCAAGGGTTCTAAACTTAGAGATTTTCAAATCTTGATGGTTGTTTAAATACGTGTTGATGCTATTGGTTTAAGTAAAGTATGGGTAAGATGGGTTAGGAAGAGGTTTATAAAAGGTAGCCATATATGTTCTGCTTTGGTTCTTGTTTAATGCTGATGTTACATCATGATTGGTTTTGAGTTATTGATCGGGTTATCGAGTGAATGAATGTAGGTAAGTGAAGTACTAAGATGGAATGTGGAGATAGTTGTAAATGGATGTTCTCGATCATGTTCATTCGAGTGTTTAGTGTAATTAAAAGGATATGATTTGTGTGGTATGATCATATAGGACTCGTAATTGGGTATGAGATGTCAAGGTGAATAGAAATGGTTCACATCACCTGGAATGAATGACTTGTATATTTGAAGTGCTTAGTATGGAGAATTAGATGGAAATGGAGGTTTGGGAAAATTTCCAGCATTGTTCCCATTTGTTAGATTATGGTTTTTGTGGGATTATATGAAAGAATTTGCATGTTTTCTTTTCTTTACAAAATTTCAGCAATGATATATCCCTCGAAACGAGGGTTTGTGTTTAATGGGTTTCTTGAAAATGAATAGAGATATTGAGATCTATCTTAGAGTTTAAGGAAGGAACATTGTTAAATATAATTGATTCATTTGAGATAGGTTTTAGATGTTATAGTTGAGTTAAAGTATAAATGAGATTTTGAAAGTTGAAAGTCAAGTTTCGACGCTCTTTTTAAAATTCCAATTTTGAGAATTATTGTTAAGTAGCATTGTTATGCTTAATTAAGGCTCGTGGAGATTAAAGAAGGACAATGTGGTCACCCTAAAGCTTAAGGAAAATTCGTGGGTAAGATATTTATATCAATTATAAGCTAAGTATTATTTTACTTAGTTTCAAAATGTTTTGATAAATGAAGAAATTTTCTGAAATTCATGATACTTGAAGGATTTGTCAATTATAGATCGATATCTCGCTGCTTATCATCTATGAATGATTTTGATAAAATTAACAAAAACATTGCATACTTTATTGATGATCGAATGATATTTGATTTGCATGTGAATTATGTGAAATTGTGAATGAGAATGTGCCAATATGAAAATCAAATTTTCAAATGTGCCTTCGGCAATTTGAATTTCCGCTTTGCTTGCTAAGGCGTGGGTTTGGTCAGTCCGCTAGAGTCGCGTAATCGGTCTCTACATGTTTATAAATCTTCACGCCCGCTATAGGGCATAGAGTTCCGATCTCGACTTCTTCTGCTCACGGCCGCATGAATCGCCATGGAATGTGTAAGACGTCCTGCTTGGACCAAACCAAACCATTTGATGTGTTATGTGGTTCAGGTTGGATGCCATGTATCACCAAGAACACACGCCTAAAGATAACTCGCAAACACCTACGGTAAAAGGTGGGGGTCCAACACTAACCTACTTGACGACATGTGATTTTGAGTTGATTATGTTATTTTAATTTGATTATGATGATGCATTCATGTTTAAAGTCGGTATGATTTGAAAAGGTTTGAGATTTCGAGAAATGAGAAAATAAATATTTATGAATATTTTGAAATAAATGAAGATTTGGAAGTTTTAGTAAATGTTCCTGAAAGTTTATGACCTGGTTTGAAAGGTTTTCAATTCCGAATGGGGAATGTTTGAAAGTTAAAAGACAAATTTTCACTTATTGTTTAATGTATAAATGTGTTACCCACGAGCCGCCGAGCTCACTCCTTTTCCCTCCACAGTGTCTTGTGACGAGAAACCGAGTCCCACATCGAAGTGAAGCAACTCCGATGCAGCTTGATTTTAAATGTTATGTTTGAGAATGTAATCTGCTAAATGCCCTTTGACTTGTATTGCTTTGGTTTTATGTCATTAGAAGGCTTAGAAGTTTCAATCAGTATAGTGTATGTATTTCCCAAGTATGTATGAATGTAAGAGTTTTGTCTTTGGAAGGCATTTTGTATATGTATTCTAAGAAAGAATGTATGGATGTATGTATGGAATGATAAAAATAAGGATGAGATGAAATAGTTTTAAGAATTCAAATGATAGATGATTAAGATCGCAAGGGCCTTAAGTTGGGATGGGTCGTGCTATTGAGTTGGAAGATGTAAGTGTTTTATGCAGGTCAGATCGGGATGAAATGGAAAATTTGGCTAGATCCAAATTTGGGGAGGTGCTGTCCAAATTTTCCTAAATTTGGCGTAAACCCATTTATGCTTAAGACTCTTAATGAGGGAATTAGCTTGAGGTATTTCTAAGTGTGTGTAACTTGTTAGAATTTTCTCCAACGAGGTACTATGCATCCAAATCGAGTTTAAAAAAAATTTACCGATTTCGACCGCCTTAGGGTTTCCAACGCGATCCCGCTTTTTGTTCTTTGTTTTCCAACGGATGTCGGAATGTGCTTCAATTCCAATTGATCTGCTTTGTTTACTTTGTGTTCTATCCGTATTCGATTTCGATTCGATGCGATTCCGCTTTTGTTTTGTATTTCGCTTTATTATCCGTGTCCTTTGCCTTTCGCTTTTTTGCTCGATTTGAAATTTCGATCCGAAATTTCCGCTTCTTCGCTTTCCGCTTTGCTTTTGCGTTTCTACGATGTAGTTGGTTTAGGGTTTAGGTGAGATTTTGAGATTTGCTTGATTGTCGTATTTTTGATGTTTCGATGGTAGAATAAGTGCAGAGTGGAAGTTTATAACTTGATTCATGACTTAAATGTGTCAGGTTAGAAGCGGAAGGTTTTAGGTTAGAAATGGCGGAAGCCCGTTCAGAAGACGGTTCCTGTCAGACGCCGCGACATTGCAAGAAGGTCGCACGCCGCGACGCAAAGAGGGTCCGATCAGGCAAGACGCGCATAGGTCGCGACGATGTGGAAGTTTATAACTTGATTCATGACTTAAATGTGTTGTAGAAGAAGGCGGAAGGTTTTAGGTTAGAAATGGCGGAAGCCCGTTCGGAAGACGAAATTCGTTCACGACGCCGCGACGTAAAGGTCAAGACGCAGCGACGCGTAAGAGGGTGACGCCCGACGCAGCCGGCCAGACGTGAGGGCCGCACGACATGGGCGTTGTCGTGATTTACGCGGCCTCGTCATGCGCGAGCCCAATTTTTCAGAATGGTTATTCTTAGTGTTTTGATCATATCTTCGCTGTAAGTACTTTTGGGTGATTTTAGAGGCTTTGTGAACTGAGAGATAGATCTACAAGTCCTAATGAAGTGATGAAGTTATGAATTAGTTTCTAAAGTGTGAAATTTTGGATGGAAGTTAAGAATGGAATTTAAGGTTTCAACATGAGTTTTGAATAAGATTTTGGTTCTTATTTTAGAGAACAAGAGAGGCAAGAGGATCAAGAGGCTCAAGAGGAAATTCATTTCTAGCAAGAACAAGCAAGGAAATTCAGTGGGTTCATGTTTATAATACAAAGATATAGTACTCATTGTTTAGTTCAAATCAAGCAAGATCTTATGCATTTACATTACAAGATTCCACGATCGCATTGCATGCTACCATGAATGATTATATTCTGCATTGTGTTATGCATTCATGACTATTATCAAGAGTTTTACAAAGGAATGTTTTTCCTTTCACGAATACAAGTGCATGAATTCAAGCTTACTAAATATTTATATATGACAAGCAAGATCACAAGCAAGGCCGGATTGGCAAACCAAATTTACAAGAATACGATTTATGCATGCTTATGGGTTTCAGGTGTCCTCACGATAGTCAAGTGCACATTGACAGAAAGGCTTCTCCCTACCGCCCGATCGTGGGCATGTGGTTTCTCGATAGATTCCTTCATGAAATTACGCCCACACATCAACATTTCGATGGCTATGTGGTAAGACGTCACTAACCCGGACACCCAAACCATCATGTTATGTGTTATGAAATGTTATGTGACATGCATCATGATTTATTCGTAAATCAAGCATTTTACAAGAAATGACTCATACATGTTCAAGATATGATTTCAACAAGTATTACGGCAATGAGATATTTTGAATATTATTTTGCTTATTACTATATTATAAATATGTTCCCATGAAGCGTTATAGCTCACCCTCTAATCTCCCCATTCAGTGACGAGCCGAGATCGAGTGAGTGAGTCACGAGTACGCAACACTCAGCTTATATTTTGTCATGTTTATTTTTCATGACTTTAATTTCATTTCAAGTATCATTGGTTCAAGAGTGTTATAGATTTTGGCCTTCAATTCAAAGTTGTAAGTTGCTATGAGACATTCTTCAAGGTTTATGAAACTCATCTTTGGAGCATTAATATGTTTTTTAAAGATTATAAGCACGCTTTGAGTATGCTCATGATGGGTCCATTCCATTCCCAATGGGTTCCTTCCGCACTTGTTAATTTACATGTTAGCCTTGTTTATTAAGTATCATGAAAGTGTTTTCAAGATGTTTTTCCGCACGGCCCATAAGTCTTCCGCTGGTCTTTTTCCGAAATGTATTATTAGCATGTTTTAAAGGGTTGCACGGCACGCCTCATGTCCGACGTCAGGCCCTTAAGAACGGGTCCAACAACAGAACTAATATCACTGGGCTAGACTCACCAGAGAGTCGACATCATCCATACTCGTAACCAAGTGGGGTATAGGATGGTGAAAGGACTAATTGCACGGTAATTGTCTATGAAGGGTTCGTGATCCGTTCGTGATGAACTCATCAAACCGATTAACTTTTCGGTCAATTGGGGTCATGATGTGTTGCTAGACGCCATGACTTGCTCGCATTAATTGTTAATCTAAGGCCAACATAACCGGAACCTAAAGGGTCACACGATAAGAGTGTTTCAGAGAATCAGAAAATAGTATTGGACAGTAGTTCCAATTAATGGAGAGCATTAGATTAAATGGATCCCAATGGATTGGATATGTCCCGATGAGATCGCGACATCGATATTGCTAAGAAAGGTTTTGAGTCAAGCTTAAAGATCGGGGCCCTAGAGGTCAAGAGGATCAATTCTCAGCTAATGGACTTAGCAATTATATATTAATTGATTAAATAAATAAATAAATAATTAATTAATATATAAATTTATTAGTATGTGTCGTTGGAAATGAGAGAGGAGAGGAGATAAGTTTTGACAAGTCAAACTTCATTAGTTTATTAACTTAAATCATGAAAGGTTATAAGGCTTTCCACTTGGCAACCATCTGATGGTTCCTTGGTTGAGTCATTTAATAGTTAAAGACTTAATGAATAAGGAACTTGAGAGTGAAGATCGCTCGGTTTTGAAAATGGGAAGAAGAATAGCTTAAATGAAAAGTTATTAGAAATGGTTTCATGTCTTCTTCCTATTAAGCACCGTCGACTTTTCTTCTCCATGTAAGCCTCTTATGGACTCTTTAATAGTTAAAGATATAAATAAGGAGATGGCTTAGTGGATAGATGATGGCCGATGATGGTTCGTGGGTTTGAGAAAGGAAGAGCAAATCTTAAGTGTTAAGGTACTTTGAAAGGGTTTTAAAGTGTTCCTTTTTCAACACCAACGATTTCTCTCTTCTCCAAGCTAAGTTCCAACGTCAATCTTAAGCTCTCCAAGGACAAAGGTAAGCTCTAGCAGGCTTTAATTTGTTCTAGCTATTCCCGGGTCAAAGGGGTTTGTCCCGGTTAGGTTTTCTCGATCTTATGCGGATACCTTTTAGAGAGCCTCTATTGGCTATTTAGGTTTCGAGTTTGCATACGCACACATGGATCCTGGCTTGGGAAGGTCCTGGTAACAAAATTTTTGTTTTCCGCACCTGGTACATGTGATGTACCTCCCGGGATTTTCCTACAGTGGTATCAGAGCCACTTGTGTCGTGTATGAAGCTAAAACCCTAGCTAGATTAGAAACCCTAATTGAATTTGAAGTTGATGCATGTTTGCTGTTTGAATTTCGATTCTATATAGAGATATATTTTTCGAAATTTTCCTGCCCAGAATTGTTCATAACATGTTATAGAATATGTCTGTGAAAGATGAGAATTTATCAATTTGATTTGATATAGTTTTGCTAATTTATTCCCTAAAGTTTCGGATGCTGTCTTGTTGAACGTTTCTGAAACAGGTATGCTTATAAATGCGAGAATAAATTCTAGAAAAATCGTTTTTCGGATTGGTTTTCACCCTGATCTACCTAAGATATTTGTGAATATCTATGTGTATGGAAAAATGTTTTCAAGGTGAGTTACTATTTATTTCCGAATTTATTTCATACTGTTGGGAATAACTGTGTTGGTGAACACAGATTTTGAATCGGTTTTGTTGCTTAGGTTGACTGAGTTTTTGATGGCTAAAAATCCTGAAACAATTCATGAAGCATGTTCTGAATATTTAGTAACCTATGTAATTTTCTCAGAATTTATTGAAATTGTTTCAATGATCATTTCGAGCAAAATGCAGAACTTGGCAGTTTTGTGAAACTTGCTGGGACTGTTTTGCTTGGCATAATTGAATGTGCATTTTTCAGTTCCAATGCCTTGGACCATTTTTAATGTGATTGAAAATGTGTTATCTTGATGTTGTATGCTTTCCAAACTGAATTGCTTGAAATTGGTTTTCCAAGAATTTTCGGATGCCGAATATGTCACAATAGCGCCTCGTTAGTGTATTTCATTATCTTGTTTGTTTTGGTCATTATAATTTTTGTGGCTTGTGTCAAGTGATTTTGATAACGATGACTAGCTAGAGATGCTTAGGGTGATAATTTGTGTTCCTAAATTGTTTGGATATCTATGAGTAATGACTGCTTTCAAGCTTTTCATGTATGGTTTGACCATATAAGGCAATCATGATACAATGAAGTGTTCGCTGGTACATCAAATTAACAGATATTACCTTACGAAATGGGTTTTGTGAATTGGGATTGCATGGATCGAGGAATTAGCCTAATAGAGATAATAGCAAATCATTGTGGTAAGTCGACTTATCGTGGAATAAGGCGACTTGATTGTACAAGGACATAAGTCGACTTTCAGGTCAGACATGTGCGTAAGTCGACTCTGCGCATACAAGTCGACTCAGGCGCAAGGTGAGCATAAGTTGACTTCCATTCCCGGTAAGTCGACTTGTGTGTTGAGTAACCGGACTTCAGGTCCTATAACCCGACTTAAACATGCTAAGGTGGGATGATGGATGATTCTAAGGATAGATTCAATGTGATTGATGACACCTAAATCATTTCATATAGTCATGATGACTATAATCCCAGAGCTCGATGAGACCAGATTTTAAATCCTCCTGAATATGAAAACTAACGCCTTCCATTAATATGGCAAGAACCGTAGTTCTTATAGGTCGGGTTGTTGGGTAAACCCAAGCTCGCCTATACTAATATGTTCAACCATGAAAATGTGATTTTCTGATTAATGGGTCGGTTTTCCTGTAAGCGTTGATTTGTTGAGTTAACCTCAAGGTCAACGTGACAGAGGCGAATTGGGTAGCATACATCGATGTACGCTGCTAAGTGTTGATAACCCAATGTACGTGCCACATCAACTGCTGATAAGAATCGCTTATAGTTGTATCTAAGATGTAATTGGTATGTCCGATACCTCCCGAGACTTAAGGTGGCTTGTTGGGCAAACCAAGGTCATTCTTAAAGTCGGTTATCGATGATACAATTGGTATGCCCAATACCCACCGATTGACCTAACGCAGGCTCATTGGTAAACCCATGGTCATTCTTAGCAATGTCGATATCGACTCACTAGACATTCTCGTCATAATTTTCGATTCAGAAAGAGGGTTATGGATTCATAGAAACTAGTGGGAGCCATATGCATGTCATGTAAGTCCTATGATCATGCAGCATTTCTACTCTAACATTCCTTTCTCTATCGCTAGGTTGAAGACATTTTTCAAAGGTGATTTTACGCCACTCTTCCGGACTTATTTTTCTCAATCACGAGAAATCTGAGAATTGTTCTTGATTCGAGGAATGTGACTATGTCCTAGATATTCCACTTGTTGCTGATGTTTCCGATAGAGATCGTAAAGTAGGAAGTACCCAAAAGAAAACCAAAGAATTTCCCCAAAGGATATTGCTTCCATCGTGCCAAGACCGCCATGGAGGCTAAACCGTAAAATCTATTCGAGTTCTCAAGCGTAAGAAGGCATCGATGCCCAACTCCTTCAGATATGTTTGTCATCGAGGTGAATATCGCTTCGATCAAAACATATGAGTATGTGATACCGATGTGGCTCACGACATACAATGATATGCAGGCCTCGTGGATGAGAAAGCTCATAAAGGAGAACTTGACCTTCGTAGGTAATGAAGCAAGTGTTGCTACATTGGCCTTAGACACTTATGTCTTATCACTCCCTAGTGGGCTTGTATTCAAATTGGATGATTGTCATTTTGTACTGCTTTTAACAAAGAACATATTGTCTGCTTTGTTTAGATAGAGTTGGTTTCCATTAAACTTTTGGTAGCAATAGTTGTTCTATTAGTTCAATGGAATGCTCTATGGTACTCGTACATTATGCAAATGTAATTGACATATTAGATATGTTACATCCAATTATGAATGTCAATGACTAAAAGACATAATCGAGATAATTTAAACTCAACTTACTTATGGCATTGTCGCTTGGCCATATAAATGAGAGACACATCGCTAAGCTCCAAGAGTGGATGTTTAGGTCATTTGATTATGAATCATATGACACATGTGAATCTTGTTTATTAGGCAAGATGACTAAGTTACCTTTTTAAGAAAGGGTGAATGAGTGATCGAGTATTAGACCTAATACATTGAGATGTATATGGTCCGATGTCCATCCATGCCGTAAGTGGTTGTTTTACTTCATTGCCTTTTATCACGAAAGTGTTCTCGATATCGGCACTGTCAGATTCGATGAGATACAAATCAAGCATTTGAAAAGTTCAAACCAATTCGTAAATGAAGTAGAAAACCAACTTAGTAAAAGTATCAAAACGTTACGATCCGATCAGAGTGGGGAATACTTAAACCAATGTGTTTTGGGTTATCTCGTAGATAATGAGATTTTAGCTCATGAACTCCACCTTTACGCCTGGTTGAAAGGAGAAATCAACCTTGTTAGATATATGCAGAGATAGGTTTTGCACAACACGCTTGAGGGTATGTGTCGAGACAACTGCTTACTTGCTAAACAGAGTTCCATCAAAGACAGCTTGATGTTACTCCATATAAGATGTGGACTAACAGAAATCCTCGCCTTTCTCATCCGAAAGTTTGGGGTTGTCCGCTTATATGAAGCTGGACACATGATACATTTGATGTAAAAGCCGACAAGTGTTTGTTCGTAGGATATCATGGGATATCAATTCTACCTGCCGAGGAACAAAAGTTGTTTGTTTCAAAGCATGCTTTCTTAGAGAAAGAGTTTCTTTTACAAGAAGACAAGGGGAGCAAAGTTGAACTCGAGAAGTTCAAGATGCTCGAACAAACATGTATCAATCGTCGAACTCAAACCGTGACTCATACAGATGAAGTAACACTTCAACCTTATACTACACAAGAAAGTTCGTGAGGTTTAGTAGGATACGACCGCTCCCAAAATGTGGATTTCTGAAGTGAACAGAATGACGATTGCTCATAGAATATGATGAGCCTCGCTAACTATGAAGAGGTTCTCAAGAGTTCGTAGTCCGATAAATGGCTCCATGCCATGCCATGAAATCAAATGGATTCCATGTATGAAAACCAAGTATGGACTTTGGTTGTTGCACCTAAAGGAATAAAACCCATAGGTGCAAAAGGGTTTTCACAAGAAAACCGACATGGATGGTAATGTGATTACCTATAAAGCAAGGCTTATGGCAAAGGGTTTTCACGAGACAAGGAGTTGACTATGACGAGACCTTCACCAAGTAGCAATGCTTAAATCAATTCGGATACTCCTAGCCATTGCCGCCATTATGATTATGAGATATGGCAATGGATGTGAAGACAGATCTCCGAGAGGAAATTCAGCCGATGATGTACATGACACAACCGAGGGCTTCACCTCCTTGATGGCTTAAAAGGTATGCAAGCTTTAGAAATCCATGTATGGATTAAAGCAAGCATCCAGAGTTGATTATCCGCTTTGATGAGGTAATCAAAAGTTTGGTTTCTCACAAAATTGATGAATATTGTGTGTACAAGAAAGTTCATGGACCGCAATCGATTCCTTGTGTTATATGTAGATGACATATTGTTACCGGGAAACGATGTCTCTATGCTACAATCAGAAGATTTGGTTGTCCAAACAATTTTCCATGAAAGACCTTGGTAAAGCAATAAAGATTTATAGAGATAAATCAAAGGTTGCTTGGTCTTTCACCATCAACGTATATAGACAAGATGGACAAGATGCTAAAGAAGTTTAGCATGGAGCAATCCATCGAGAATGCGCACGAGAATGATCCCGAATGCATCCGCAGTAGGATCTATCATGACGACATTATGTATGAGACCCGATGTATCATATGGTCTAAGCGCTACGAGCGATACTAATCGGATCCTCGTGAGGGTCACTAGGCGGTCAAGAATATCCTCAAGTACTTGTGAAGAACTAAGGATGTTTTCGATATTTGGAGATGGAAATCGCAAGTGAGCGGCATGCAGATGCTAATGTTTAACTGACAGGATGATTCAATCACAATCAGTTATATACATTCACTCGAATAGCGCCGCGGTCGGCTGGAAAGAGTTCCAGACAGAGATAACCATTCAACAACCGAGGCAGAGTACATCGCCGCATTGAGATGCGCAGAGGAAGCGCTTGATCAAACAGCCATTATCGAACTTGGTGTGGTTCCTACCGTGATGAGCCCATAGGATTGTATTGTGATACAATGGGGCTAGTGCGCAGGAAAGGAACCAATGTCTCATCACCGATCCGCATATCGCATCTAATCGATTCCATCTAATTCGGAAATCATCGGTCGAGATGATGTCCTTATAGAGAGAATTCCACGTAGCAAAGTGTTGCCGATCCGATGACAAAGCCATTGTCACAGGAGAATTGTGATTCTTATGTACCGCTTTTGGTATTAAATACTAAGGCGATTGGCTTTAGGTCGGGAGATTTGTAGGCAAGTCGCCTTGTATACGAGGTAAGTCGACTTACACGATTCAGACCGATAAGTCAACTTGTACACGGGGTAAGTCGACTTATGCAAGGATCAGCAAGTTTATATTGCGGCCCAAAGGCAATCCCTTTAGCTGCTTTTGTTCAAAGTCGTGCGCATTTTATGAATAAATAAAGAAAGGCATATTTCATTAATTTGATGTTCATGAACATTGTTTATGAATTGATATGGATCTTTAATCAATTAATGAAGTCCATGATATATGACATAGCATAAAGGAAACTATGATGCATCATACCACCGAGATTCCTATCATGTGCAATTATGTCAATATCTAAATTATCCCTAGTCATAGGATTAACGAGACCGACATCGTTAATCCGGACAGACTAGCACATGTCATATTCCTTAATTGATCAAGCAAAGGATCTCTAAACCGTAAATATTGAGATATTTAGATTTGACACGTGGATGCTTACTAAGGTAGTAAGTACATCGATGACCCGTCATGAGATCATCACATGGATATTCTATTTAATTGTCGCGATAATCTCATCATAAGAATGGTGCAAGTATCCTCAGACTCGAGGTACCAAGGATATCTTGATATCGATTCGCTTTGACTCCATTCCTCATTGCCTTCCGTGAGGTCGCCATAGGTGGTGCTTGGGTACAACTTGAGGTATTCAAGGTAATTGAGTAGCCAATAGAGAATTCACCACTTCAAATAGCGTAAGAGATACCCGCCTCTTGTCGATCATTACTCAAGTCTTCTACCGAAGATAACTATGTCGCTGAAGAGTGTCTTCATGGACATATAAAGTAATGAGTCCCGACAGAACTAATATCACTTGGGCTAGACTCGCCTAGTGAGAGTTGACACTTTGTCCATATTCGTAACCAAGTGGGGTATAGGATGGTGAAAGGACTAATTGCACAGAATTGTCTGGAAGGGTTCATGATCCGTTCGTGATGAACTCATCAAACCGATTAATTTCCGGTCAATCGGGGGTCATGATGTGTTGCAGACGCCGCCATGACTTGCTCGGATTAATTGTTAATCTAAGTGGCCAACATAACCGGAACCCAAAGCGGTCACACGATAAGAGTGTTTCGTAGAATCAGAAATAAGATTGGATGTAGTTCCAATTAATGGAGAGCATTAGATTAAATGGATCCCAATGGATTGGGATATGTCCCATGAGATCGCGACATTGATATTGCTAAGAAAGGTTTTGAGTCAAGCAAAGACCGAGGCCGGTAGACCCGGTAGGACTCAATTCTTAGCTAATGGACCTTAGCAATTATATATTAATTGATTAAATAAATAAATAAATAATTAATTAATATATAAATTTATTAGTATGTGTCGTTGGAAAATGAGAGAGGAGAGGAGATAAGCCTTTGACAAGTCAAACTTCATTAGTTTATTAACTTAAATCATGAAAGGTTATAAGGCTTTCCACTTGGCAACCATCCGATGGTTCCTTGGTCGAGTCATTTAATAGTTAAAGACTTAATGAATAAGGAACTTGAGAGTGAAGATCGCGGTTTTGAAAATGGGAAGAAGAATAGCTTTAAATGAAAAGTTATTAGAAATGGTTTCATGTCTTCTTCCTATTAAGTAATCGTCAACTCTTCTCTTCTCCATGTAAGCTCTTATGGACTCTTTAATAGTTAAAGATATAAATAAGGAGATGGCTTAAGGATAGATGATGGCCGATGATGGTTCGTGGGTTCGAGAAAGGAAGAGCAAATCTTAAGTGTTAAGGTACTTTGAAAGGGTTTTAAAGTGTTCCTTTTCAACACCAACCATTTCTCTTCTCCAAGCTAAGTTCCAACGCCAATCTTAAGCTCTCCAAGGACAAAGGTAAGTTTAGCAGTTTTAATTTGTTCTATTATTCCGTGTCAAAGGGTTCATTCCTGTTAGGTTTTCCGATCTTTCATGGATACCTTTAGAGACAGCCTCTATTGGTTGTTTAGGTTTGAGTTTGCATACGTACATGGATCCCGGCTTGGGAAGGTCCCGTAACAAAAATTTTTGTTTTCCGCACTGATATACGGATGTACCTCCCGGATTTTCCTACAATGTGTTGCTAGATATCGCCATGACTTGCTTAGATTAAGCGTTAATCTAATGGCCAACATAACCGGAACCTAATGGGTCACACGATAAGAGTGTCTCTAGAACTCAGAAAATAGTTTTGGACAGAGTTCCAATAAAAGGAGAGCAACGGATTAAATGGATCCCGATGAGATCGAGATATGTCCCGGATGAGATCGCGACATCAATATTGCTGAAAAAAAGTTTTTGGTTGGTTTTCCATGCCGGGCCTTTGAGAGACCGACTCCAGCAGACTCGACCACTTCAGCAAATATATATATATATATATATATATGATTAATTAATTAAATAATTAATTAAATATATATATATGTTATGTACGTGGATGAAGGAGGAAGATGGAAGAACCTTCCATCATTTTGCTTAGTCATTAAGTCATTAATGACTAAAAGACAAAATACAAGTTGATGGAGAAAAGATGATGATCGTGGGATATAAAAGAAGAAATCGAAAGAGTTTCTCAAGGTCTTTTTGCTAATGATCATCGTTGGTTTTGAAGAGAAGTTGAAAGAAAAAAGTTTCTAACTCTTCTCATCATCGTGCTTCTCCATCTTCAAGCATCTTCTTCTCAAGCTTCTCCATCATTTTCCAAGCTCTCCAGATCAAAGGTAAGATCTAGCAGTCTTTACTTTGGTCTAGCTATTCCCTGTCAAAGGGTTTGTCCTGGTTAGGTTTTCCGATCTCTGCGTGGATACCGTTAGAGACGGTCTCCTTTGGTCGTTTGGTTTGAGTTTGTTATATATACACATGGATCCTGGCTTTCGGAAGGTCCCGAATAAAATTTTTTTTCCGACTGCAAGGCATGTGATGCTCACACCGAGATTTTCCTACAGTGTTATCAAAGCCACTTGTGTCGATATAACTAAGAAACCATGACTAGGTCGGAGTTCCTTATTGCTTGTGACGATGATGCATGTTAATTGAGTGAATTTCGAATTTAGTATAGAAATATATTTTTCGAAATTTTATTGCCCAGATATGTTCACAAGATGTTGTTGCATATGTCTGTGGAAGCTCGGGATTTATCAATGTGATTTGATATGGTTTTGCTAATTTATTCCCTAATGTTCGTTGCTGTCTTTGTGCACATTCCTTGAATAGGCATGCTTATAAATTCGAGAATAAATTGTAAATTTTTTTTTCGGATTTTTTTTCACCAAAATGTCTCTAAGAGGTTTATTAATGCCTATGAGAAAGGCAAAATGTTTTCGAGGTGATTTACTATTTATTTGAGAATTTATTGTGTGCTTCTGGGAATAACTGTGTTGAGGAACACAGATTCTACATTGGCTTAGTTGCTGAGGTTGAATAAGTTTTGATGGAAATAAATCCTGAAAAATTCATGGAGTATGTTGTAAACGTGTTGTAACCTCTGTAATTTTCTCAGAATTTATTGAAATTGTTTCAATGAGTTTTTCAAGCAAAAGTCAAAGCTTGGCAGTTTTGAGAAAGTTGCTTGAGCTGTATTTTTGAAATAAGAAATTGTGTAGATTTCAGTTCCAATGCCTTGGATCATTTTTAATGTGATTGAAAATGTGTTACATTGATGTTGCATGCTTGCCAAACTGATTATCTTGAAATGGGGTTTCAAACAATTTTCGGATGCCAAATGTGTCTCATTAGCGCCTCGTTAGTATATTCCTTATCTTGATTGTTTTGGCCACAAATTTTGTGACAAAGTCAAGTAGTCTTGATAAAGTGTTGACTACCTAGAGATACTTAGGTGATAGTTTGATATTCGCAAAATTATTTGAAATCTAAATGAAATCTAAATGAATAAGAGTGTATTCATCATTTCAAGTTTTCATGTATAGTTTGACTATATATGGTAAGCAACAATGAAAGTGTTTCATTGGTACATCAAGGTAAAGTGTAATAGACTTGGTGTTGTGAATTTAAACTGCACGGATTGAGAAATTAACCCATTAGATAGCCATTCCACATGGATAAGTCGACTTACACATGCACAAGTCGACTGTCTGCGTAATCGTAGACGATATAAGTCACTTCGCACAATGTTACAAGTCCACTTGTTCATATTATTGCTGCATAAGTCGCACTTACACTTGCATAAGTCGATTTATATAGAGGCATAAGTCACTTATACATATACAAGTCCATTTACAACATGCATAGTGGGATGATGGATGATTTTAGGTATGATTCAATGTGATTGATGAATTGCCCTAAATCATTCCATATAGTCATGGTGACTATAATCCTATAGCTTGGAGAAGAAGTAGATGAGACCTGAAAACCTCACACTTAATATGAAAACTCACGCCTTCCATTAATATGGGGAGAACTGTAGTTCTTATAGAGTGGGTTGTTGTAAACCCAAGCTCACTCTATACTAATATGTTCGAACCATGAAAATAAGATTTTCTGATTAATGGGTCGGCTTTTTACTAGAAGCGTTGATTTGTTGAGTAAACTCAAGGTCAACGTGGACAGAGGCTAAATTGGTAGTGTACATCGATGTACGCGCATCAAGAGTTGATAACTCAATGTGTGCATACATCACGTAGTTGATAACACTAGTCGATAGTTGCATCTATAAAGTAATTGGTATGACCGATACCTACCGATAGATCTAAGGTGGCTTGTTGGTAAACCCAAGGTTATTTTAGTAATGTCGGATATCTAAGATGCAATTGGTATGACCGATACCACCGATTGACCTAAGGTTGTTGGTAAACCCAAGGTCATTGTTAGTAATGTCTGATATCGCACCCACCAGACATTTTGTCATAATGTTTCTTAGATTCGCATCGAGGGTTATGGATTCTTTGAAACTAGTGGGAGCTATATGCATGACATGCAAGTCCTTATGATCATGCATCAAATTCTAACATTCTTTTCTCTTTCTTTAGGTTGATCAAGATGTCTTCTAGTGTGAATCTTCGCCACTATTGGATTCCAACAAATTAATCGGACCAAATTTTCTTGATTGGTCGAGAAATCGAGAATTGTTCTCGTGATACGAGGAACTGGATATGTCCCCGATGTTCCACTTCCCGATCCATTGTTGTTGATGCTTCGATGAGGATCGAAAGTTTATCGAAGTATCTCAAAGATGTGACATAGCAACTCAGTATTATGCTTGCCTCGATGTCACCAGAGTCAGCAGTAAGCAGATGAGTCTATGGATGCTCATACCATGTTGTTTCATCTTAGGAGCTGCTTGATGAGCAAGTCGGTCTGAAAGGTTCGAGACCTCGAGGTTACTCTTCACTACTAAGATGATTTCAGTTCATCTGCAGCAAGATGCATCAAGATGAATGGGTATATTGAGAGGTTGGTTGTCTTAGGTTTTGTCATGGATTATGAATTAAGTGTTGACTTAATTCTAGTCGGATTGTCTCGATAGTTATTCACAGCCAGGTTAAACTATCGGATGAATCGATATCCACGATAATCCCTCGAAGGATCAACCCGCCAAGACAACAGCAAAGCAAGTTATCAAGAAGGATAGCAAGCAAGTGTTTATGGTGGACTCTTCTTCCGTTCCAAGAAAAGAAATCAAGAAGAAGAGGTCTAAGAAATCGAAAGGAAGTATAGCCAAGAAGAAAACCAAAGAGATCGCACTAAAAGGAACTTGCTTCCATCAGGGCAAGACCGCCACTGTAAGAGGAACCGAAAGTCTATCCGAGGAATTAAAGTAGAAGAAGGCATCGATGCCTTGATTTCTTCAGTATGTTTGTCATCGAGGTTAATACTGCTTCGATCATAACATACGGGTATTAGATGCCGGTTGTGGCTCACATATATGCAATGATATGCAGGCCTCGTGGATGTGAGATGATTTCATGAAGGGAGAACTAGACCTGCATGTGGGAAATGGAGCAAGAGTTCACGATTAGCCGTAGGCACTTACTTTTTGTCACTCCCCATCGGGCTTGTAATTAAATTGGATGAATGTTATTTTGTACCAGTATTAACAAAGAACATATTGTCTGCTTTGTTTAAATAGAGTTGGTTTCCATTTGATTTTAGTAACAATGGTTGTTCTATTAGTTTGAATGGAATGCTTTATGGTATCTGGTGCATTATGCAATGGAATTTACATATTAGATATGTTACATCCAATAATGAATGTCAATGACACGAAAAGACATAAACGAGATAATTTAAAATCAACTTACTTATGGCATTGTCGCCTTGGTCATATAAATGAGAGATGAATAGCTAAGCTCCATAAGAGTGGAAGTTTAGGGTCATTTGATTATGAATCATATGACACATGCGAATCTTGTTTATAAGGCAAGATGACTAAGTTGCCCTTTAAGGGAAAGGGTGAACGAGCGACTGGAGTATTAGACCTAATACATTCAGATGTATGTGGTCCGATGTCCATCCATGCTAGAAGTGGTTGTCTTTACTTCATTACCTTTATCGATGATTATTCTTGATATGGGTACCAGATTCGATGAGATACAAATCAAGCATTTGAAAAGTTCAAACAATTCGAAATGAAGTTGAAAACCAACTGGGAAAAGTATCAAGACATTACGATCATATCGTGGTGGGGAATACTTAGACCAAAAGTTTTTGGATTATCTCATAGATAATGAGATTTTATCTCAATGGACTCCTCCTTACACACCACAAAGACAACGGTGTGGTGAAAGGAGAAATCGCACTTGTTAGACATGGTACGATCCATGATGGGTTTTGCAGTTACCTAAATCCTTTGGGGTATGCAATCGAGACAAATTGCTTACTTGCTAAATGAGTTCCATCAAAGACATTGATGTTACTCCATATGAGATGTGGACTAACAAAAGACCCTATCTTACTCATTTGAAAGTTTGGGGCTGTCCAAATTATGTGAAGCGGACACAGTCAGATAAGCTTGATGCAAAATCTGACAAGTGTTTGTTCGTAGGATATCCTAAAGAAACAATGGGATATCGGTTCTACCTTGCTGAGGAACAAAAGGTGTTTGTTTCAAAGCATGCTGTCTTTTAGAGAAAGAGTTTCTTTTACAAGAAGACGGTGGGAGCAAAATAGAACTCAAGAAGTTCAAGATGCTCAACAGACGCAGATCAATCGCTCGAACTCAAATCGTGACTCATACAGATGAAGTAATGCTCAACCTTCTACAACACACGAAATTGTAGACACGAGGATACGCCTGCTGTTCTAGAGATATGGATTTCTCGTGAGTGAACAGAATGACGATTGCTTCATAGAAGATGATGAGCCTACCACCCATGAAGAGGTTGTGAAGAGTTTGAGTCCGATAAATGGCTTCAATCCATGAAGTCGTAAATGGATTCCATGTATGAAAACCAAGTATGGACTTTGGTTGATGCATTCAAGGAATCAAACCCATAGGTTGCAAATGGGTTTTCAAAAAGAAAATCGACATGGATGGTAATGTGATTACCTATAAAGCAAGGCTTTAGTTAAAGGTTTTCGCCAAAGACAAGGAGTTGACTATGACGAAACCTTCAAACCAAAGAGCAATGCTTAAATCCATTAGATACTCCTAGCCATCGCCACTCATTATGATTATGAGATATGGCAAATGGATGTGAAGACATCTTCCTAAATGGGAATCTAATGAGGATGTGTATATGACACAACCCGAGGGCTTCACCTCCTATGATGGCGAAAAGGTATGCAAGCTTCAAAATCCATCTATGGATCAAGCAAGCATCCAGAGTTGGAATATCCGCTTGATGAGGTAATCAAAGAGTTTGGTTTCTCACAAAATCCGGATGAATACGTGTGTATAAGAAGGTTAGTGGGACTGCAATCGTATTCCTTGGCCGTATGTAGATGACATATTATTACTAGAAAACGATGTCTCGATGCTACAATCACCAAGATTTGGTTGTCCAAACAATTTTCCATAAAAGACCTTGGTGAAGCAACTTATATCCTCGATAAGGATCTATAGAGATAGATCAAAAAGATTGCTTGGTCTTTCACAATCAACGACATAGACAAGATGCTAAAGAGGTTTAGCATGGAACAATCCAAGAGAGGGTACCTTCCGTGACTCATGTGATAACACTCTCGAACTCTATGTTTCCAAGACACAAGATGAAAGGATGTGCATGGATATGATCCCGTATGCATCTGCGCGTAGGATCTATCATGTATGCAATGTTATGTACGAGACCCGATGTATCATATGCTCTAAGTGTTACGAAAGCGATACCAATCGGATCTCGTGAGGGTCATCGGTGGTCACAAGAATATCCTCAAGTACTTGCAAAGGACTAAGGATGTTTTCGATATATGGGATGGAGATCTCCAAGTGAGCGGGTATACAGATGCCAGCCCAACTGATAAGGATGATTCCAAATCCCAATCAGTTACATATTCACATCGAACGACGGGGTCCATTGGAAGAGTTCCAAACAAGAGACGATCACGATTCAACGACCGAGGCAGAGTACATTTCCACTTCAGAAGCAGCAAAGGAAGCAGTTTGGATCAAGAAGTTCATTACTGAACTTAGTGTGGTTCCTAGCAGTGATGGGCCCATACAGTTGTATTGTGACATCAATGGGGCTATTAGCAGCGAATGAACCAAGGTCTCATCAACGATCCAAACATCGCATTCAGTAGATATCACCCGATCGTGGAGATCATTGGTCGAGGTGATGTGAGATAGAGAATTCTCACAGAGCGTAATATTGCTGATTCGCTGACAAAGCCATTGTCACATAAGAGTTTTGATTCTCATGTACTCGCTTTATGGTATTAGATATCAAGGTGATTGGCTTTAGGTCAAGGGAGATTGTTAGAGAAGGCCCTAAAGGCAATCGCTTTAGCGCATTTTGTACAAACTGTACATTCTTTATAAATAAATAAAGAAAGGCATTTTCATTACGTTGTTGTTCATTATTTATGAAATGATATTGATCAATAAGCAAATTAATGAAGTCCATGATATATGACATAGCATGAAGAAAATTATGATGTGATCATACTATCGAGATTCCTATCATGTGCAATTATGTCAAGATTCAAATCATCCCTAGTCATAGGATTACCGAGATCGACATCAGAATCCGGAAGACTAGCACATCTCAAGCTCCTTGATTTGATCAAGCAAAGGATCTCGTAAACCGTATATATGAGATATTTAGGGTTGAGATGTGGATGCTTACTAGAGGTAGTAAGTACATTGGTTGACTGCCATGAGATCATCACATGGATGTACTATTCTAATGTCGTTGATAATCTCATCATAGAATGGTGCAAGTATCCTCAGACTTGAGGTACTCAAGGATATCTTGGATACCGATTCGTGCTTTGACTCCATTCCTTGTTCATTTTACAGAGGTCGCATAGGATGGTGATTGGGTACAGCTTGAGGTATTCAAGGTAATTGAGTAGTCAATAGAGGATTCACCACTACGTGATAGCGAAGATGATACCCATGGCCCGCATGTGTGGTCATTACTTGAAATCTCGATCAGAGTACATATGTCATGAAGAATGTCTTCATTGACATATTAAGTATTAAGTAATGAGTCCCGTGACAAGAACTCAAATCACTGGGCTAGATTTGATGTAGTACCTAGTAAGAGTTGACACATTGCCCATACTCATAACCAAGTGGGGTATAGCATGGTGAAAGGACTAATTGCACAGAATTGTCTATGGAAAGGTTCGTGATATGGTCCATGATGGATATATGTTTATTCGCCAAACCAATTACTTTCCGGTCAATTGGGGTCATGATGTGTTGCTAGATACCGCTCATGACTTGCTTAGATTAGCGTTAATCTAAGTGGCCAACATAACCGGAACCTAATAGGTCACACGATAAGAGTGTCTCGGAGAACTCAGAAAATAGTTTTGGACAGAGTTCCAATAAAAGAGAGCAATGGATTAAATGGATCCCGATGAGATCGAGATATGTCCCGATGAGATCGCGACATCAATATTGCTAAAAATGTTTTCGGTGGTTTTTCCATGCCAGTCAGAGGACCGACCCAGCAGGATTGGACCACTTCAAGAATATATATACATATATATATGATTAATTAATTAATAAATATAAATATATATATATATATATATATATATATATATATATATATATGTTATGTACGTGGATGAAGGAGGAAGATGGAAGAACCTTCCATCATTTTGCTTAGTCATTAAGTCATTAATGACTAAAAGACAAAATACAAGTTGATGGAGAAAAGATGATGATCGTGGGATATAAAAGAAGAAATAGAAAGAGTTTCTCAAGGTCTTTTTGCTGATGATCATCGTTGGCTTTGAAGAGAAGTTGAAAGAAAAAAGTTTCTAACTCTTCTCATCATCGTGCTTCTCCATCTTCAAGCATCTTCTTCTCAAGCTTCTCCATCATTTTCCAAGCTCTCCAGATCAAAGGTAAGATCTAGCAGTCTTTACTTTGGTCTAGCTATTCCCTGGTCAAAGGGTTTGTCCTGGTTAGGTTTTCCGATCTCTGCGTGGATACCGTTAGAGACGGTCTTCTTTGGTCGTTTGGTTTGAGTTTGTTATATATACACATGGATCCTGGCTTTCGGGAATGTCCCGGAAATTTTTTGTTTTGTTTTCCGCACCGTGGGAATGTGATGCTCACACCGGGATTTTCCTACACTTACTACCTTTAGTAAGCATCCACATCTCAACCCTAAATATCTCATATTTCTGACTTCGAGATCCATCTTGATAAAATCAAGGAGCTTGAGATGTGCTAGTCTCTCCAGATTACCGATGTCCAGTTCAAGAATCCTATGACTAGGATAATTTAGATATCGACATAATTGCACATGATAGGAATCTCAGAGTATGATCACATCACAATTTCCTTCATGCTATGTCATATATCATGGACTTCATTAATTTGCTTATAGATCAATATCCATTCATAAATAATGAACATCAAATTAATGAAATATGCCTTTATTTATTTATTCATAAAGTATGTACATAACTTTGTACAAAATGCGCTTAAAGGCTATTGCCTTGAGGCACTACTCTAACAAAGATTTGTTTATGGATTGATGAGAACTAGTAAGAAGCATGATGCATTATGAGTGATCGCGATTGTTTAACCAAGTCGACACATTTCTTGCCAATTAAGCAAACATATTCTTTGAATGTTTTAGCCAAAAAAGTAAATGGATGAAATAATCAGACTACATGGAATTCCAAATTCTATAGTCTCGGATAGAGACCCCAGGTTCACCTCTAAGCTTACGAGAGGCTTTGGGAACTAAGTTGCACTTTAGTACAACTTTCTATTCACAGACTGATGGACAATCAGAGAGAATAACGCAGACTTTGGAGGTAAAGTTGAGAGCTTGTGTTATAGTTTTTAAAGGCTTATGGGATGATCATCTGCCTTTCGAGTTGTTACAAGTTACAGTTGATAAGATTAAATTGGTGAAATAGAGACTCAAAGCAACTCAAGATAGAATGAAGAGCTATACGGATGCACATAGAAAAGAGATAAAATTTGAAATTGGAGACAAAGTTTTTCTTAGAGCTTCTCCATAAGAAGGGCAAGCCTAGTCTAAGACACATAGGCCCTTAGATCATTGAGAAGATTGGGCCTTTATCCTATAAGTTAGGTTTGCCACCGAAATCGTCTAAAATTCACGATGTCTTCCATGTATCGATGTTGAGAAAGTATCGATCTGATCCTTCGCACATAGTTTAACCTTCGGAGGTTCAACTAAGAGAGGATTTGAGTTATGGAAGAACCATTCTACGGAAGAGTCCACGTGGGAGCCTTTGGAAGCAATGAAAGAGAAGTATCCACACCTCTTAGTGGACTCAGTTAAGAATTTCAAGGAAGAAATTTTTTTAGGGGGAGAATTGTTACGTCCCAATTTTTTTAATATTATTATTAGTTATTTATGATTTATTTATTCATTTATGAATTGTTTATTTGTGTTATTTTATTTTCTTAAAATTGAGTTTATTAAATTAGTGAGCAAAATTTTAGACTGAAATTAGAGTATAGTTAAGGTGTTAGATTTAAAGGGACATTAGGTTAAATGAAAGAAAGGTAAAATTAGAAAGGCTAAGTAAATGACGGGTAGAAGGGGAAGAACAAGACAAATGGTCTTGAATTAGAAGAAGAAGAGAAAAGAGTCGTAGAAGAGAAGAAAAGAAGAGAAGAAAAACCGAAGAGAGAAGAGAAAAGAAGAAGAAAAATTATGGAAGAAGTGTTGGCCTCCGTTTCCGAAACCCAACATCGGACATGGGATCATGAAGCTTGAGCATGAAGGGAGGCTTGGAAATTGAAAATTTAGAAGAAAACTCCCTCGGAACCAAAGGTGGGCATCGCCACGACAAACTGTGGTTTCACCGCGGTGAACATATGCAAGAAAATCCCCTGAACCTCTCGAGAATTTTACGCTGCGACAAATGATATAACTTTCACCGCGGTGAACCTGCAATTGTATTTTTTCCCCGACGAACCACCTATGCCAGCGAAAATAAAAAGCTTCGGGTTAATTACGCCGCAGCGAACTCTCAGTTTTGTTATGGCGAAAACCCCTAAAGTTTAGCCCACCACCCAAAATTTCCTATCATACTAAATACTAACATAAATTCCTTCAACCACATCCCTCAATTTAACCCAAAAACAAAATGGTTATGAACCTAACCATAAACAAGTTCTCAAAATCTTAATCTTATTTCTAAAACAAAATACATTGCAGAAACTAGAAAATCATAGACATCCCAAATGTATTTCATTGATAACAAAAGAAAAATATTTTACAAAGCTTTAATGGGCATCTCAAGCCACATAACAACATAAACCAAAAATACATCATTTGCAAAAGTAGAATTTCTTGAAATGCAACTAAAGCCATATTTTACAAAAACTAATTTTGAAAGAAAATAAGCGTAGTCAAGTGATGCCTTGACTCTTGAATATTTGATTGCTTGCTCTTCACCGAGGATGGGATGAAGGGAGTGGTTGAGTTATAAGCTCATGGGTAACAATTTTATAACCAATAATAAGCAAAACCATTGAAAACTTATTTTCCATCAGAAGAAAAATTCACATTGTATCACAAAGCATATATTTCTCAAATTCTCAACCAAATTCTCAATAATGCAAATCAGGTATGCATCAATCTTGTCAATGTATCATGAGCACATATGCATCAAAATGGTCTAGAAGGTCCATAAATGTAACAAACTAACACATTTCCATATAATGGTCCGTGAAGTCGTGAATGAATGAACTAACGCAATCCCACATAGTGGTTTTGTGTAGTCGTAAACATGAGAGAGTCCATGAAGGAGCTCCATGCCACTAGCGGGCAGGCAGGAGTTAGTTAAAGTGCAGTTGACAACAAAATGGACCAAACCAAACCCACATAACATGTATTTCATAATCTTGTAAACTTGTTGCCTAAAATGGCAA
The DNA here is from genome assembly GCA_029891385.1 of Erythroxylum novogranatense. NCBI lineage: Eukaryota > Viridiplantae > Streptophyta > Magnoliopsida > Malpighiales > Erythroxylaceae > Erythroxylum > Erythroxylum novogranatense. Next base: position 90,124,145 of record CM057225.1, on the reverse strand, counting down.
ATTTTCGAAACTTGATCTTTTTCAAACATCGTATCTTTTCCAAAACTCATTTTCCTATTCTTTTCATAAATCATCATCACAATAAGCTCTTACCAAACACATAACACTTTTGCAAATCATTCAAAGAGTTATAAAGCATGTTCACGAAGTAGTTGAAATCATTTATTTCCATCATTTGAAAGAAAACATTTATGGCCTATTACTAAATCATAAAACTGTAACCCACATTGAAATCCATGCTTGTTACTTGCTCAAATTTGTCCTTCCTCTTGCTCCTCTTGCCTCACTTGGAAAGTTACATGCTTTGTTTGGAAAAACGGTAGATTTCAAAACTTTTAAGAAATCATTACTTACAGCGGAAGCAACAAATCCAAATCAACATGCCAATCTATACATGATATGGTATAAGGATAATAAAATATAAACAAGATCAGGAGTATTACCGACTACTACATGACTTTAAATCCTCGTTAAGCTTATCTTCTCCTTCTTCGTATCCAAATCCTTTGCCTTTGACTCTTTTCCTTTAGCAATCTACTTTCTCCTTGTTGTAGTATCCTCAACCAATTAGATTTACCACCTGTTCTTCAAGGATAATTAGGTTAACAAAATCCTTTGGTGGGAAAGGAGAAGAAATGTTTGGAGGAGATTTCCTTAGAAGAAGAAGAAGCAAAATTGAAACTCTTTCAATTAGTACTTTTGATTCTCTCTTTCATGAAAGGAGAGAAGGTGTAAAGAACATGCAAGAACTCTTTCTTGCCTACCAATTTTGTATATGCATGGATGGAAGTGTTGGAGTTATGTAAATATAGTGCCCTGGAAAGCAAGTGTATTTACATGTAACTTTATCTTCTTCAGTTACAGTTTTGTAATGAAAATATTTATTATCAATAAAACAAAAGAGTTTGGTTTTATCTGTATGAGCATTATATATCTGGTCATAAGGTACCAAGATTCATTTGTAAGTAATATAAATATACATAGAGATGCATGGGAAACATGTATATTATTAGAATCTGAATTAATTGATTCACAGTTGAATAATCAAGTTGGTCGTTTGATTATGGTTTAGATCGTAGTGTTGCGATTTATCTCCATATAAGTAAAGGAGTTTACTTAAAGGGAATGATGAGTTTCATATCATGATAGTAGTAGACTATCGATAATGGCACTATTAAATGAATCGGAATCAAGTATGTTTTCAAGAATAAAGTGGGTAGTTACTTTAATCTTAAAACATACAACTTAAGCATTCGCTATTATGAACCACAATCTTGATGAGTGGTGAACTCATATGTGTTTCATTATAATTTTGATATAATCGGAATGGATTTTTACAGGTATTAATCCAAAGATTATGCATGTTGGAATTATTAATTGAAACATGTATAAGGGAACATTCACTCAAATAAAGAGTTTATAGTGTTATCATCTCTTCTAGATGTTTTAAGGAAATTTGGTGATTAAACTGGCGCCAGTAGTTTGATGGACTAGCTACCCATCAAGTCTTAACACTAAGATGAGATCTTATGTGTTAATCACAATATAAAGTAAAATGAGAGATCTAGAAGGAAAAACCAACATAAGGACAAAACGGTAATTTTACCCTTTGTTGTGCGGATGGCTATAATAAGGTTCTAAATAGGGTTTGCAATTGGACATAATATATATAATGAAACAATATAGGATGGATAATAAATTGCATCTAGACAAGATGATATTTAAAACTTAAAGCCCAAAAAGATTGAGTGGGAGAGGATGCTCCTGTGAGAGTCCACGGTCTCCAAATGATGGCCCGTTTGCATGTGGTGAAGTGTTACTCCCCATCGGAGGGCATGGATCCTAGATCTTGCATGGTTTGGGTCTCCTTAAGGATAAGTCCACTTAATGATAGCAAATGTGAACTCCACCGAGGCATGATTTGTAGGTATCTTTAGTGAATGAATCAAATGGTTATACACTCAACATTTTTATCAATAAACCGCCCACCGTAGCTCTGTTGGTAAAAGTATGGACCAAATTAAGACGCTTAAAAATTGAGCATGAGATGCTTGGTAGTTTTTGAGTGGGAGGTCCCGTTTTTTTTTAATAGATAAGATGGCCCACCGTCACTTATACGTTATAGATAAGAAAAATAACCGTCAGATAATGTTTTAATTTTTAAGTTTTGTTAAATCTATCATCATGCATACATGCATCATGCTTTTATACAAAGTTCCATAAATTTTTGACTAGTATGCTCATGTTTTAATAATTTATATTTTCAGACGTAATCAACCACAAAATGAATCCACTCACCCTGCTCTTGACTAATAACAAATTGGAAAATGGAGACAAGTTTAATGAATGGAGACGTAACCTTGACATTGTTCTTCAATATGAACGTATTTCATAGGGTGTTAACTGAAAATGAGTCTACACCTCTAAGTGGAGATGCAACTCCTGAGTAAGTCCAACAACATGAGCGTTGGCAGAATGCTGACAAGACTACTAAGTGTTATATTCTGGCTTCTGTCAGCGGCATGTTGCAAAAGCAAATTGCTTGTATGAAAACTGCTAGTGCAATGGTCCATCACCTACATGAGATGTTTGGTGTGAGGACTAGGTTTGCAAGAGTGAAAGCTATCCAAACCTTTCATAATCTCGAGCGAAACACTCGTGAACCGGTCGGGATTACATGATGAAGGTAATCTCTGCGATCACTGAGGCTGAGATGCTTGGGGCGGATATGGATGCGAACATGCAGATGATTATGATCATCAATAGCTTAAACTCTTCTTTTCAGCAGTTTAAGTTGGACTATGAGCTCAACAAAGAAGGATTACACCTTGAGTGAGTTGATGAATACCCTCCGAGCACGGAGGAAATATTGAATATTAAGGCTCATGGGCGAAGCTAATGTAGCTTCTTCTTCTAAGCCTAAGGGTAAGGAAAGGAAAGAAGAAGGGTCGATGAAAAGAAGGCCCAAATAGGGGTCAAGGCCAAACCCATGAAAAGAAGGCCAAAGAGAACATCAAAGGAAAGTGTTTCCTTGTGATGAGATGGGCGGCTGAAAAAAAGCGTCGATCTACCCAGAGTCCCTCAAAAGCAAATAAGGTATGGGCTTCCTAAGTTTGTTAGGAACTAGAAATGTGGCAGATTTATCTACTTCTTGGATATTAGATTAGGGAGCCACTAACCATGTTTGTAATTCTTTGCGAGGTTCGTGAAGGAAAAGACTTCTAAAGGCCGGTTCAAGTTAAGATAGCAGATGGTTCCTATGTTTCAGCGAGAATCGGTGGGAGTAGTTATCTTGGACTTTCTAGTGGTCATAGGTTATATTTGGAAGATGTTTATTACATGCCAATGATTGTAAGGAACATGATTTCTGTTTTTGTCTAATAAAATCTGCTATTCCTTATATTTTGAAAAGGTTGTTTCATATATGAGAATAAGTTTTATTTGTGAAGCGATAATTAAACAGGATTGTTTTTATAGACCTATGAAAGGCTCACTAAACACCACAGAATTGATAAAACCAAGACAATCCAATATCTCTAGCATTAATTCAAAGTATACGTGGCATCTAAGGATGGGTCATATCAATCGAAAAGACTTGGAGGCTAGTAAGGGATGGGATCCTTATGGGCTTGGATAGTGATCCATTACGCACTGTGAATCTTGTATTGAAGGAAAATGACAAAAGCCTCATTTCCTTCTAAAGGAAATGATTTGAATCCACATTGGACATGGTACATCTTGATGTGGGTGGGCCCATGAATGTACAAGCTAGAGGAGGTTATGAATATTTCATAACTTTATAGATGATTACTCAAGACATGGCTATTTGTATTTGATGCATAAAAGAGTGAATCTTTGAAAAGTTCAAAGAATTCAAAGTCAAGTCGAGAAGCAACTTGTTAAGCCATTAAAGCGACTTCCATCGGATCGAGGTGGTGAGTATTTATCGGAGAGTTCAGCAATATTTAATTGACAATAGAATTGTTTCCAATTTGTCGACTCCTCGTACACCTCAGCGAGTAATGGTGTAGCGAGAGGAGAAATAGAACTCTATTGGAAATGGTAAGATCAATGATGTCCTATGCTAGCCTTCGAGAATCGTTCAGGGATATGCCATACAAACGACAACATATCTTCTTAACTTTGCTCCATCCAAATCGGTGCCTAAAACACCTAGGGAGTTGTGGATGGCCGAGTGCCTTCATTGAGGCACTTGAGGACTTAGGGCTGTCCATTCATGTTCTAAAGCCTGAATCCACAAAGATGGAACCAAGGTCAAGTATGTTTGTTTGTAGGATATCCCACGGAACTCGATGGTACTATTTTACAAATCCTCGTGATAGGAAGGTATTTGTGTCGACAAATGCAAACTTATTAGAGGAAGAGTTTGTGAGAAATCACAAAGGAAGAAGTGAAGTAGTACTAAAGGAGTTAGCAATTTCATCAAACCAAGAGTTGTTTTGGATATGACGAACAAGATGTCGAAATGGATTCAAGAGTTGAATCGAAGCGCAACTGAACATCAAGATGTGCCTAGACGTAGTGGGAGGGTTGTGAGACAACCAGATAGGTATCACGGGTTTAGAGAAGGCTTAATTGCCATCTTAGACCAGAAGAAACAGATCCGTGCACGTATACACAAAGCTATTAATGATGTTGATGCGGGAAAATGGCTCAAGGCAATGGAATCGGAAATAGATTCTATGTGTACTAATGAAGTCTGGGTCCTTGTAGATCTACCACTGGGTCTAAAAACTATAGGGTGTAAATGGATCTACAAAAGGAAAAGGGGATCGGATGGAAAGGTAGAGACCTTTAAAGCTAGATTGGTAGCTAAAGGCTATACTCAAAAAGAGGGTATAGATTACGAGGAGACTTTTTCTCCGGTTGCCATGCTTAAGTCCATCAGGATTCTTTTGGCCATAGCAGCCTATTTCGATTATGAAATATGACAAATGGATGTCAAGACCGCATTTCTGAATGGAGATCTTGAGGAGACCATTTATATGGCCCAATCAGAAGGATTCATTGAGCTAGGTAATGAGCATAAGGTTTGCAAGTTGCAAAGGTCCATTTATGGACTTAAGCAAGCATCTAGGTCTTGGAACATTAGGTTTGATAAGGCTATCAAAACCTATGGGTTCATACAAAACCTAGATGAGCCTTGTGTTTACAAAAGAATACAAGAAGGTAAGGTTACTTTCCTAATCCTCAGTATGTTGATGACATTCGCTCATCGGGAATGATGTGGGAATGTTATCTGCGGTTAAGGATGGTGAATGAGCAGTTTTCAATGAAGGATTTGGGAGAGGCTACCTATGTTCTAGGGATCATACTTATAAGGGATCGTAAGAACAAGAAGATAGTTTTGTCTCAACTAACCTACATTGAAAATATGCTCTATAAGTTCGCCATGCAAGATTCCAAGAGGGCTTTCACTCCTACTAGACATGGAATCAAACTTTCAAAGGAACAAGCACCTAAAACCCAAGAGGAGGTTGAACGCATGCGTAACATTCCATATGCTTCTGCAGTTGGTAGTTTGATGTATGCAATGCTGTGCACTAGACCGGATATCTGTTACGCAGTGGGACTGGTAAGCAGATTTCAGTCCAATCCAGGAATGGAACATTGGACTGCGGTTAAGTGTATACTTAAGTATCTTCGTAGGACGAAGAACTTAATGCTTGTTTACTCTGGAAGTAATCTTATTCCGACAGGATATCGGATTTCGATTTCCAATCGATGTTGATTCAAGGAAATCAACCACGGTTCTATATTTACTTTAAGAGGTGGAGCCATAGTTTGGAGGAGTGTCAAGCAATCTTGTATTGCTAATTCGACTATGGAGGCTGAGTATGTTGCTGCTTGTGAAGCAGCAAAGGAAGCAGTCTGGCTCTGGAAGTTCCTAAATGATTTGGAGGTAGTTCCAGAGGCAGAAAAAGCCATTACACTTTATTGTAATAATAGTGGGCATGGCTAATTCTAAAGAACCTCGGAACCACAAAGTCGCCAAACACATTGGCGTAAAGTATCATCTCATAAGGAGATAATACAACGTGGAGAAGTGGATGTGGTAAAGATTCCTACAGAGCAAAACCTTGCTGATCCGTTCATTAAAGACATTGACTCAAAAGAGCTTTGAGGGTAACCTAGAAGGGATGGGAATGAAGGATATGTCAAACTTGCTTTAGGGCAAGTGGGAGATTGTTGGAGTTATGTAAATATAGTGCCTCGGAAAGCAAGTGTATTTACATGTAACTTTATCTTCTTCGCCATGATTTTGTAATGAAAATATTTATTATTAATAAAACAAAGAGTTTGGTTTTATCTGTATGAGCATTATATATCCGGTCATAAGGTACCAAGATTCATTTGTAAGTAATATAAATATACATAGAGATGTATGGGAAACATGTATATTATTAGAATCAATTAATTGATTCACAGTTGAATAATCAAGTTGGTCGTTTGATTATGGTTTAGAGGCGTAGTGTTGCGATTTATCTCCATATAAGTAAAGGAGTTTACTTAAAGGGAATGATGAGTTTCATATCATGATAGTAGTAGACTATCGATAATGGCGATTAAATAAATCGGAATCAAGTATGTTTTCAAGAATAAAGTGGGCGTTACTTTAATCTTAAACATACAACTTAAGCATTCGCTTAAGTTGTCCTTCAAGAACAAGTGGTAAATCTAATTGGTCGAGGATACCACAACAAGGAAGAAGATAGATTGCTAAAGGAAAAGACTCAAAGGCAAAGGATTTGGATATAAGAAGGAGAGGATATAAATGAGGATTTAAAGTCATAGCGAAGAGTCGGTAATTCCTTTTATCTTGTTCTTGGTTTTATTATCCTTATACCATATCATGTATGGATTAAGATGTTGATTTGGATATATTGCTTCCGCTGCAAGATGATTTCTTAAAAAATTTTGAAATCTATCGTTTCTCCATACTAAGCATGCTTTTTTTTTTCCGATCCAACAGGAAGGAGAGAAAGGCATCAAATGCATAACTTCTTTCATTAATCACTCATAAAATAGCCAATAAATAAGATTATCTTCATTTATCTTTATGATGGCTATTTGAAAAGACCATAACCTAAAATTCAATACCCAATTTCGATTTTGTCAAGAAGAAAGAAGGAAGATGGTCCATCTAATGTACATCTTTCATCTTTAATGTAATGAATACAAATAGGTTACAAGCCAACATTAAAAGACAACCATTAAACCATTTAATGGTTAGTTCATAACTCCATTTAATGATGATTAACCATAATAAAGACCATCTTTATTTAGCATTTTAATGTCAAATGTGTGGTTACACATTTAACCTAGGAATAACCGAAATTGCTATCTTCTTCTTAAAAAAACTGTTTTAATATAATTAATCTAATTAATTATATTAAACCAAAAACCAAGCCCATTACTAAATGTACATTTGGGCTTCTTTAATTAGACCAAGCCCAAGATTCAATTATGGGCTTCTAATTAACCTCCATTTATATTTCTTACTTAGCTTGATAACCTTCCTTAAAGCCAAGTAGGGAATCTTATTGGACTTTGATAATTCAAGTTTCAATAAGCCCAGAATTAATTCAATTCAATCTCATTGGAATTAATTCTAGCTTATTAACTAAATGTCATTCCACTAAAGACAATTAGTTGAACTCTTAAATTATTAAATATTATGAGAATATGTCCAATTGCAAACCCTATTTAGAACCTTATTATAGCCATCCGCACAACAAAGGGTAAAATTACCGTTTTGCCCTTATGTTGGTTTTTCCTTCTAGATCTCTCATTTTACTTTATATGGTGATTAACACATAAGATCTCGTCTCAGTGTTAAGACTTGATGGGTAGCTAGTCCATCGAACTACTGGCGCTAGTTTAATCACCAAATCTCCTTAAAACATCTAGAAGAGATGATAACACTATAAATTCTTTATTTGAGTGAATGTTCCCTAATACATGTTTCAATTAATAATTCCAACATGCAGACACTGGATTAATACTCTGTAAAAATCTATTCCGATCATATCAAGAATTATAATGAAACATATATGAGTTCACCACTCATCAAGATTATGGTTCATAATAAGCGAATGCTTAAGTTGTATGTTTTAAGATTAAAGTAACAACCCACTTTATTCTTGAAAACATACTTGATTCCAGATTCATTTAATAGTGCCATTATCGATAGTCAACTACTATCATGATATGAAACTCATCATTCGCCAAGTAAACCCTTTACTTATATGGAGATAAATCACAACACTATAGCCTAAACCATAATCAAGCGACCAACTTGATTATTCAACTGTGAATCAATTAATTGATTCTAATAATATACATGTTTCCCATACATCTCTATGTATATGTATATTACTTGCAAAAAATCTTGGTACCTTATGACCGGATATATAATGCTCATACAGATAAAACCAAACTCTTTTGTTTTATTAATAATAAATATTTTCATTACAAAATCAGAATCAAGAAGATAAAGTTACATGTAAATACACTTGCTTTCCAGGCACTATATTTACATAACTCCAACAATCTCCCACTTGCCCTAAAGCAAGTTTGACATATCCTTCATTCCCATCCTTCTAGGTTACCCTCAAAGCTCTTTTGAGTCAATGTCTTTAATGAACGGATCAGCAAGGTTTTGCTGTAGAATCTTTACCACATCCACTTCTCCACGTTGTATTATCTCCTTATGAGATGATACTTTCGCTCAATGTGTTTGGCGACTTTGTGGTTCCGAGGTTCTTTAGAATTAGCCATCGCCCACTATTATTACAATAAAGTGTAATGGCTTTTACGCCTCTGGAACTACCTCCAAATCATTTAGAACTTCCGAGCGATCGCTTCCTTTCACGCTTCACAAGCAAAGAACATACTCAAACCTCCATAGTCGAATCAGCAATACAAGATTGCTTGACACTCCTCCAAACTATGGCTCCACCTCTTAAAGTAAATATAGAACCGAAGTTGATTTCTTGAATCAACATCGATTGGAAATCGAATCAGATATCCCGTCGGAATAAGATTACTTCCAGAGTAAACAAGCATTAAGTTCTTCGTCCTACAAAGGTACTCAAGTATACACTTAACCGCAGTCCAATGTTCCATTCCTGGATTGGATTGAAATCTGCTTACTATTCTATCACAGTAATGATATCCGGTCTAGTGCATGAAGATTGCGTACATCAAACTACCAGCCGCCAAGCATATGGAATGTTACGCATCGCTCAACCTCCTCTTGGGTTTTAGGTGCTTGTTCCTTTGAAAGTTTGATTCCATGTCTAGTAGGAGTAAAACCCCTCTTAGAATCTTGCATGGCGAAATTATTGAGCATATTCTCAATGTAGGTTAGTTAAGACAAAGCTATCAGCTTTTTCTTTCGATCCCTTATAAGTTTGATCCCTAGAACATAGGTAGCCTGTCCCAAATCCTTCATTGAAAACTGTTCATTCAGCCATCCCTTAACCGCAGATAACATTCCCACATCATTCCTAATGAGCGATCGTCATCAACATACGTGATTAGAAAGCAACCTTACCTTCTTGTTTTCTTTTATAAACACAAGGCTCATCTATGTTTTGTATGAACCCATAGGTTTTGATAGCCTTATCAAACCTAATGTTCCAAGACCTAGATGCTTGCTTAATTCCATAAATGGACCTTTGCAACTTGCAAACCTTATGCTCATTACCTGACTCAATGAATCCTTCTGGTTGGGCCATATAAATGGTCTCCTCAAGATCCCCATTAAGAAATGCGATCTTGACATCCATTTACCATATTTCATAATCGAAATAAATTCTTATGGCCAAAAGAATCCTGATGGACTTAAGCATGGCAACCGGAGAAAAAGTCTCCTCATAGTCTATACCCTCCTTTGGAGTATAGCCTTTAGCTACCAATCTAGCTTTAAAGGTCTCTACCTTTCCATTCGATCCCTTTTTCCTTTTGTAGATCCATTTACACCCTATGGCTTTTAAACCTGGTGGTAGATCTACAAGGACCCAGACTTCATTAGTATACATAGAATCTATTTCCGATTCCATCGCCTTGAGCCATTTTCCTACATCAACATCATTAATAGCCTATGTATACGTAATGGGATCTATTTCTTCTTGGCCCGAGGTGGCAATTAAGCCTTCTCCTAAACCCAGATACCTATCTGGCTATCTCACAACCCTCCCACTACGTCTAAGCACACCTTGATGTTCAGGTTGCACTTCTGATTCAACTGTTAAATCCATTTCGACATCTTGTTCTGTCATATCCAAAATAACTCTTGGTTTGGATGAAATAGCTAACTCCTTTAGTGCTATTTCACTTCTTCCTTTGTGATTTTTCACAAAATCTTCCTCTAAGAAGGTTGCATTTGTCGACACAAATACCTTCTTATCATGAGGACTGTAAAAATAGTACCCTCGAGTTCCCGTAGGATATCCTACAAACAAACATACTTCTGACCTTGGTTCCATCTTTGTGGATTCAGGCTTTAGAACATAGGCTGGGCAGCCCCAAGTCCTCAAATGCCTCAATGAAGGCACTCGGTCAGTCCACAACTCCCTAGGTGTTTTGGGCACCGATTTGGACGGAGCAAAGTTAAGAAGATATGTTGCCGTTTGTATTGCATATCCATAGAACAATTCTGGAAGGCTAGTGTAGGAAATCATTGATCTTACCATTTCTAATAGAGTTCTATTTCTCCTCTCTGCTACATCATTCTGTTGAGGTGTACGAGGAGCTGACAAATTGGAAACAGTTCCATTGTCATTTAAATATTTCTGGAACTCTCTAGATAAATACTCACCACCTCGATCTGATCGAAGCTGTTTTAATGGCTTGCCAAGTTGCTTCTCAGCTTCAGCTTTGAATTCTTTGAACTTTTCAAAAGATTCACTCTTTTTATGCATCAAATACAAATAGCCATGCCTTGAGTAATCATCTATAAAAATTATGAAATATTCATAACCTCCTCTAGCTTGTACATTTATGGGCCCACACACATCAGTATGTATCAGGTCTAATGTGGATTCAGATCTGTTTCCTTTAGAAGGAAATGAGGCTTTGGTCATTTTTCCTTCAATGCAAGATTCACAGGTGGGTAACGGATCACTATCCAAGCCTATAAGGATCCCATCCTTTACTAGCCTGTCAAGTCTTTTCTGATTGATATGACCCATTCTTAAGTGCCACAGATACTTTGAATTAATGTTAGAGATTTTGGATTGTCTTGGTTTTATCAATTCTGTGGTGTTTAGTGAGTCTTTCATAGGTTCTATAAAAAACAATCCCTGTTTAGTTATCGCATCACAAATAAAATCCTTATTCTCATATATTGAAACAACCTTTTCAAAATCTAAGGAATAACCAGATTTTATTAGACAAAAAACAGAAATCATGTTCCTTACAATCATTGACATGTAATAAACATCCTCCAAATATAACCTATGACCACTAGGAAAGTCCAAGATAACTACTCCCATTGATTCTACTGAAACATAGGAATCATCTGCTATCTTGACTTGAAACTGGCCTTTAGATAGTCTTTTCCTTTGCTGGAACCCCTGCAAAGAATTACAAACATGGTTAGTGGCTCCTGAATCTAATATCCAAGAAGTAGACAAATCTGCCACATTTCTAGTTCCTAACAAACTTAGGAAGCCCATACCTTGTTTACGTTTGAGGGAATCTAGGAAGACTGGACAGTTTCTTTTCCAGTGGCCCATCTCATCACAGTGGAAACACTTTCCTTTGATGTTCTCTTTGGCCTTCTTTTTCATGGATTTGGCCTTGACCCCTGTTTGGGCCTTCTTTTTCATTGGACCCTTCTTCTTTTCCTTGCCCTTACCCTTGGGCTTAGAAGAAGAAGCTACATTAGCTTCTGGCCCATGATGATCATAATCATCTGCTGAAAAGAAAAGTTTAAGCTATTGATGATCATAATCATCTGCGTTTCCGCATTCATATCCGCCCCAAACATCTCAGCCTCAGTGATCGCAGAGATTACCTTAATTATGTAATCCCGCACAGGTTCACCAGGCATCTGTCTGAGATTATGAAAGGTTTGGATAGCTTTCACTCTTACAGACATAGTTCTCACACCAAACATCTCATGTAGGTTATGGACCATTGTACTAGCAGTTTTCATTGGTGATAATTCAAGCTCCAATAAGCCCAGAAATAATTCAATCTCATTGGAATTAATTCTAGCTTATTAACTAAATGTCATTCCACTAAAGACAATTAGTTGAACTCTTGAATTATTAAATATTATGAGAATATGTCCAATTGCAAACCCTATTTAGAACCTTATTATAGCCATCCGCACAACAAAGGGTAAAATTTTCGTTTTGCCCTTATGTTGGTTTTTCCTTCTAGATCTCTCATTTTACTTTATATGTGATTAACACATAAGATCTCATCTTAGTGTTAAGACTTAATGGGTAGCTAGTCTATCAAACTACTGGCGCCAGTTTAATCACCAAATCTTCTTAAAACATCTAGAAGAGATGATAACAATATAAACTCTTTATTTGAGTGAATGTTCCCTGATACATGTTTCAATTAATAATTCCAACATGCAGACACTGGATTAATACCCTGTAAAAATTCATTCCGATCATATCAAGAATTATAATGAAACACATATGAGTTCACCACTCATCAAGATTGTAGTTCATAATAAGCGAATGCTTAAGTTGTATGTTTTAAGATTAAAGTAACGGCCCACTTTATTCTTGAAAACATACTTGATTCCAGATTCATTTAATAGTGTCATTATCGATAGTCTACTACTATCATGATATGAAACTCATCATTCCCTTTAAGTAAACTCCTTTACTTATATGGAGATAAATCGCAACACTACAGTCTAAACCATAATCAAACGACCAACTTGATTATTCAACTATGAATCAATTAATTCAGATTATAATAATATACATGTTTCCCATACATCTCTATGTATATGTATATTACTTACAAATGAATCTTGGTACCTTATGACCAGATATATAATGCTCATACAGATAAAACCAAATTGTTTTGTTTTATTAATAATAAATATTTTCATTACAAAATCAGAATCAAGAAGATAAAGTTACATGTAAATACACTTGCTTTCCAGGGCACTATATTTACATAACTCCAACACCTCCTTGTCTTGAGTGGGGTTTTCTTGATTTCCTTCAATTAAACCATACTCTATTCAATAAATACATTCTAAAAGAAAGGCATAATATTCATAAAATCAAGCAAAGGTAAAATAAACTCTAAACCTAACCTACCCATAAGCCATCTATGTCAGAAAAACCAAAACCCTAACTTAGAAATCCAAAAAATCCATAGATCTTACCCTTGTCTTCTAACTTTCTTCAATCTCTACACAAACCCTAACTTCCATTTCATCCCATTTTTGAACCCAACACAAACAAGGATAGAACTTACCTCTCACAAGTAGTTTCTCTTCTTTTTCTTCTTTTTTCAAACGTCCAACGGCTCTCCTTCCTCTTGGCCGAAAACTACTTCTTTCTTCCTAGCTCACGATTTTTCTTTCTCTTCTTTCCCTTAGCTCTACAACAACTTGTGTAGCACCCCCTTACCATAGGATATGTACCGGAACGCCCGTAGGTCATTCCGATACACACCCTACGATAAGGGTGCGCTACGAACAAACACTAACACTCCACATGGCATCGAAAATCATAAAGCATTAATATGAAATCCACTAATTTTGAAACCATAAATTTCTCATTTCATAACCTCAAAGCAGTAAATTACACAACTGCTATTTTCTGTACATTAGTCCAAAAGAGAGTCAAACAAAAAGCTAACTAGGTCATCTCTCAAAAAGTGCCAGCTGACCGACCCGTGTGCCATGACTTCTCTTGCCAACTCAATCTACACGACAGAAAAAGTCCCTCTGGAGCTATAAGTCTACTCTCGGTCCTGAAAAATAATTTACAATTTTGGGTGAGTTTGCGAACTCAGTGAGGAACCATCATCGATGGTTCACCCAATTCATGCATATACACAGTATATCACAGATACATATAGTTATTTCACTAAACCACATTCAGAAGTACCACATGATTATTATATCAGTCAAGCAACCAATTCAAGTGCACATGAAATGCGTATGTGACTCTTTTCTAATTTATTACGTTGTTGTGATCGAAGCGCCTAAAGCTGTCCCATTAAGGCGATTAAACGGTGAGCCGTAGGCTCTGAATCACTATGGGCTCCAGGCCCAATCACGTTGAGCTTAAAGCTCTCGTTGGCTGCTCTGGTCACAAATCGGAAAAATACAAACCATAGCTTGTTGGAAAGATCATGAAAAGCTCTATAATTCTCAAGAAGACCATAAAAATCAATTCCAACCCTAAGGGTGTCAAATATCTCATCAAAGCTACTGACCTACTCAAAATCTACCAACACAGGACAGTAATTTGCAAATTCAAGAACTCACTGATTCTTCAGATAAAAATTAGCACATAAATATGCTCAATAAGTTCACAATGTCATCTAAAACTTTCATGAACAACCCAAAATCAAAATCCATTGCTAAACAAGTCAATTAATTCCCTCGATGTTGCTGTCCCTGAAACCATTCAATTTGAGCAGTAAACTTATAACAAGAATAACTCCCTGTAAACAAGTCAGAAAAATCAGAACTTTACATCCCTGAAAAGATAAATCTTCAAACTTCAATTCTTCCTGAAATAACCAAACTCCAATTCAGCCTCTAACAGTTTCAAATATGTTATGCAAGTTTCTGACCTAATCAGCACATAACATCACAATGTAGGTTCAGCTTTTGAAATTCCATATCTCCCACATCTGATTTCCAAACAATTATAAGCCATATATCATTTCCAAGATCAATGTATCATCTAGAACTCTTCAGTACAATTCAAACTCCAATTCAATTCACAAAAATTACCAAAAATGCTTTCAATCCGAAAACTTCCAAAATCGACAAATAGGCTAGGTTTCATCACAAAGCATAAAACCAGTCTATAGTAATCAGTTCATATCTCCCAATAGACAACTCGAAAAATAGCAAGATCAGTGGAAATGGAAAACTAACTCAATATGATACAACTTTCATGAAGACCATTTTCTCAAATTCCATATCAATTAATTTATAAAAATCAGCAAAACTCATAGGTTAAGGTTTCGGTTACTGTTCACAGGCAATAAAACAGTAACTTTCCATGTAAATTTTCGACCTTCTAACATTACAATTTAGCAACACCTATTTCACACTAAATTGAAGCCAACATCCCAAAGTTTAAGTGGCCACAAACCGCACCTCATTTTCACACCTACACAATTAGTTATGATCAAAACATTACAATAGGTGAAAGGTTCATTTTCCAGCTTTCCACATTAACCTAACTCCTATCACTTCTAATACTTATACCACATCACTAAGCATCCCTTTCTACCCCTAATTCAGCCACAAACTAATCACAACATTTACTTATATAAAGACACAACAATTGGCAGCACCTACACAAATGATCTTTCTAAGTTTTCCATTTCTCAAACCTTGCCAAACTCAATCCTAACCAAGCCAAAATCAATGGAGAACTATGGTCATTCATTCATCCCTAACCAAGTATACATTTAAACCCATTCAAACCTAACCTTATCATCATGAAATAAATGCACAAATAATTCCCATACATGCCTCTACTACCATAAGAATAAATACAACCATCAATACTCACCTTAAACAAGTTCAAACTTGAATTTCCTCAACTCTCCACAACTCTCCAACTTGTAACTTCTCACTCACCACTCACGACTATCACCCCTACACATGGCCATCATCATCATCTCAAGGAGTAAGCTTGGTCTATGGTGTGGAGAGAAGCAAGCAAGGAACCAAAGCAAACCTTCTTGTCTTGTATGGAATGAGAATAAGGAAATTCAAAGGAGGAGAAGCACACCAAGGAAAGAAGCAAGGTTTTGACGATGCAAAGGAGAATTAGCCTTTTCAAATAATTCATATGCTAAAAGAAACAAAGACAAGGTCGTGGATGATAGATACAAAAGACAAACATAGTAAATTCTAGAAGCCACTTGGCTTTAGGTTGAATAAAATACAATTTATCCTAATCCAATTTAATTAAGTACTAATTCCAATTAATCTCTAATCATGGAATTAGAATATTATCCTAACATTATTTATTCAATAAACTCATGCCATTAGGCAACCCCTTTTCAGCACAGAAAAGGCTCACTCAGTCAGTCAGTTGGAATTTTCCGGTCTGAGCACGAACCCTGAAAAATTCCAGAAAAATTCTCATAAATCCCTAAAAATGGAAAACAATTTATGACGCACTCAGAATAATTTTTCAAATACCCTTATCCCCATAAATTTCACAAAAGATCTAAATTTGAAACCTAAGCCAGGAAATATCATGAATGCATGTATACTATGTGCATGTGCAACCAATCATTAATCATGGAGGCTATATGCTGTATGTGCATGCCGAGATATAATTCAATATTCCTAACCTGTCCTAATTTACCAAAATACCCTTTCCTATAGGAGATGGGATGTTACAATTCTCCTCTCCTAATAAAAATTTCGTCCTCGAAATTCTTACCTGGTTGATCGAAAAGATGAGGATACTGTCTCCTCATATGCTCCTCGGTCTCCCAAGTAGCTTCCTCAGTCGAGTGGTTCCTCCAGAGAACCTTCACTAAAGGAATACTCTTATTCCTCAACTGTTTCACCTGAGACCCGACAATCTGTATCGGCTCCTCCACATAACTTAGATTGCTAGAGACCTCAATCTCCTGAGCCGGAATCACATGAGTCGGATCTGACCGATATCTACGGAGCATACTCACATGGAACACATCGTGCAACTGAGACATCTCACTTTCAAAGCGAAGCAGAGAGCCAAAGGTCCTATCCTCTCGGTGATCTCATACGGACCAATGTACCTAGGGCTTAACTCACCCTTTTCCCAAATCTCAAGACACCACGCCACGGTGACACCGTAAGAACACTCTCGCCCACAAAGCATACTCCATCTCCCTCCTATGCTGATCCACATAGCTCTTCTGTCTATCCTGAGCCGCCTTGATGCGACTCCGAATCAGTTTCACCTTATCCACAATGTCCTGAATCAGTTCAGGACCCTCAATCATCCTGACACCCTCTTCATCCCATACAACGGCGATCTACACGGTCGCCCATACAGTGCCTCGTATGGTGCCATCCCGATGCAACTGTGATAATGATTGTTGTATGCAAACTCAATCAAGGCTAGATACTTATCCCATGCTCCTCTGAACTCCAATACACAGGCCCGTAGCATATCCTCAACAGTCTTAATCGTCCTCTCACTCTGCCCATCTGTCTGAGGATGAAATGCCGTACTGAAATTCAACCTAGTACCTATAGCGCATCGCAAACTCGCTGAATCTCGAAGTAAATCGGGGATCCCTGTCTGACACTATCGACACTGGGATCCCATGCAGTCTCACTATCTCTGCCACATACTTCTGGGCCAACTGATCCATAGTATTATTCTCCCTTACTGGCAAGAAATGGGCCGATTTAGTCAACCGGTCCACGATGACCCAGATAGCATCATGCTGCCTCGGTGTCCTAGGCAAACCCATAATGAAATCCATAGTAATTCGTTCCCATTTCCACTCTGGAGTGGGCAACGAATGGAGCTTCCCTACTGGAGCCTGGTGCTCAGCCTTAACCTGCTGGCACGTCAAACATCTAGATACAAACTCCGCTACCTGCTTCTTCATGCCAGGCCACCAGAAATGTTGCTTAAGAGTGTTATACATCTTGGTAGTACCAGGATGCATAGTATAAGTAGCCATATGAGCCTCCTCCAATATCTCTCGCCTCAGATCATCCACATCAGGCACACATAATCTCTGCCCTATCCATAAAGTCTCATCTCTCAACTCAAACTCAGAACTCGAATCAGCTTTAATTTTCTCAATCAGTCTCACCAAAACAGGATCCTTGTCCTGAACTCTCCCGATCCCGCCCAAGAGCATCGGTCTCGATTTCAAAGTAGCCAATAAGACTCCATCCTGCTCCATTCATCCGAACATTCAAAGCCCTCAATCAATCAAGTTAGGCAACCTCATTGCTGAATCGAGCTGTATTAGTATGTGACTTCCTACTTAGAGCATCACCACTACATTGGCTTTTCGGGTGATACTCGATAGATGCAGTCATAGTCCTTCAACAACTCAAGCCACCTCCTCGCCTCAAATTCAATTCTCTCGGCTCAAGAATATCGCAAACTCTTATGATGAGTGAAGATCCGAAGGTCTCACCATACAGGTAATGCCTCCAAATCTTCAAAGCAAACACTACTGCACCTAACTCCAAATCATGAACAGGATAGTTTACCTCGTGAGACCTCAACTGTCTCGAGGCATAAGAAATGACTCGCCATGTCGCATCGTAACACACCCCAATCCTCGATGCGATGCATCAGATACCTCAAATCCTCCAGTCCCAGATGGAATAGCCAACACCGGTGCGAAGAGTCAACCGATGTTTCACTCCTCAAAGCTCTTCTCGACACTCCTCACTCCATCTAAATGGCACATTCTTCCTCGAAGTTTTGTCGAGGCGAAATCAATGAAAACCCTCGACAAACCTCCGTAATAACCCGCTAATCCGAGGAAACTCCAATCTCGACACATTCCTAGGAGCCTCCCACTTCAAGATCGCCTCAACCTTACTCTGATCCACCAATACCTCTCCATCTACTATATGCCCCAAAATATCACCGATCCAGCCAAAATTTACATTTACTAAACTTGGCATACAACTGTCTCTCCTCATCGCTCGTAACACAATCCTCAAATGCTCACTATGCCCCGCTCGCTCCTCGAATACACCAAAATATCATCAATAAACACAATAACAAACTGGTCCAGGTAGGGCCGAAATACCTTATTCATCAAGGCCATGAAGGCTGCCGGGGCATTAGTCAACCCGAACGACATTACTAGAAACTCGAAATGCCCATACCTGCTCCTGAAGGCACTCTTAGGCACATCAGCCTCTACAATCTTCAACTGATAGTAACCAGATCGCAGATCTAACTTGGTGAATACCGAGCCCCTCTGAATCGATCAAATAAGTCATCGATCCTAGGCAGTCGATACTTATTCTTCACTGTCACCCGATTCAACTGCCTGTAATCGATGCACAACCTCAATGTCCCATCCTTTTTCTTCACAAATAAAACTGGAGCTCCCTAGGGTGAAACACTAGGTCTGATAAATCCCTTCTCCAGCAACTCCTATAACTGAGCCTTAAGCTCCCTCAGTTCCACAGGTGTCATCCTATATGGAGGTATAGATATAGGAGCGGTACCTGGAACGAGGTCAATAGTAAATTCTGTTTCCCGATCCGGCGGCAAACCCAGTAGCTCATCAGGAAACACATCTGGAAATTCCCTAACCACGGGAATATCCTGAAGCCTTTGCTCAACTCTAGTGTCAACCACATGAGCCAGATATGCCTCACAGCCTCCCTGCATCAATCTCAGGGCACTAAGAAAAGAGATCATCCGGCCGGTATCGCCGACTAACTCCTCAGAACACGCTTTAGGTGACCAGAGACTCCAAAACAACCTCCTGGCATAGCAGTCCATAATAGCCCTATGGGCGTCGCCTAGTCCATCCCTGAATGACATCGATCTCTCGGAGGTAATACTATAAGGTCGCCCTCAAGATCGCTTGATCAATCTGGATCGAGCATCCCCTGCAGACCTCTCCCAATGCAGTAGTAATACCTAGAGGTGTACTCACCTCTAGCCCATACCTTAACATCTCCCGATCCCCATGCAATCTACATTCCATATGAGGTGCAATAAAAGAATGCGTGGATCCAGGATCCAGCAATGCAAATGCCTCAATATCAGAGATGAGAAGCATACCAGCTACAATATCAGGGGAATCCTGGGCCTCCTGCCTCATCATGGCATATACTCTGGCCTGGGACTGTGGTCGGCTGTCCCGACCCTCAGTCCGCCCAAAGGATCCCTCGGCTCTACCTCGGCCTCTACCTCGGCCCCTCTGTACAGATCCACGCTCGGATCCACCCACTCTACTTTGCTGTACTGTAGTACTACTCCCGGCTCGGCTACTACCTGCAGACTGAGCTCCTAAAGTAGCTGGACAATCCCGAATCTGGTGATCTATGGAGCCGCATTTAAGGCAAGCTCCAGTCAACCGCCAACATTCTCCAAAGTGCCTCTTCTCACAATGCTCACAGAATGGGGAATCGCCCAAAACCCTCGCCATCGCCACCGCCATCGCCACCTGTGTAAATCTCCTCTCTCGTCCAAAACTCGATCGTCTCGATCCTCTCAAGATCTCAAGGTCCTGCTCTGGCGCCTGCTAAAACTCCTACCAGAGCTACCTTGACTGTCACTAACTCTCTTCCCTCTGGACCCCTGACCCATCTCCGACTGTCTCTGTCTCACTATCTGCTCTACTCTCACAGCAGTAGCTCTCAACTCTATAAAAGAGCCCATATCAGAACGAGCCAGTCCGGCACGAATCTCCAAATTCAGCCCCATCTCAAACCTCCGGCACCTGTCTGTCTCAAGAGAAACCCAAGAGTCAGATACCCCATCAACTCATTAAACCTCACCTCGTACTCTGCCACTGTCATCCTACCCTGCCTCAGCTCCAAGAATTCCTGCATCTTCATTTCCAGATACACCTTGGGCATATAATTGTCTATGAAAGCCCTCAGAAAATCTGCCCATGTCAGTAAGCAAGGCCTGGTGGTATTGCCCGGAACAGTCTTCCACCATGTATAAGCGGGGCCTTGCAGAAGAGATACTGCATAATCGAACCTCTCATCGTTCATGATCCATCCGTTGAGAACTCTCTCACCCTCTCCACCAACTCTCGGCCTCGGCGGGTTTTTCTCGCCATGAAATTCTGTTTCGCCACGCAAAGAAATCATATCTCCTCTCCGTCTCACGGGAACTTTAGGAGGTAACTCCTCAGATCGAGGCACCGCGGACTCTCTGCTAGCTCCAACAGATCCCTGGTCAGCTGGTTGATCTATCTGATCACCAAATACGGATGACCTATAAAAAACAGAACTCGATCGGGCCGATTTCTCACAATAATTCAAGCCTAATTATGTCCTAGTCCCAACAGATGCCAAACCATGCTCGATACCATTTATGTAGCACCCTTACCATAGGATATGTACCGGGACGCCCGTAGGTCATTCCGATACACACCCTACGATAAGGGTGCGCTACGAACAAACATTAACACTCCACATGGCATCGAAAATCATAAAGCATTAATAAGAAATCCACTAATTTTGAAACCATAAATTTCTCATTTCATAACCTCAAAGCAGTAAATTACACAACTGTTATTTTCTGTACATTAGTCCAAAAGAGAGTCAAACAAAAAGCTAACTAGGTCATCTCTCAAAAAGTGCCAGCTGACCGACCCGTGTGCCATGACTTCTCTTGCCAACTCAATCTACACGGTAGAAAAAGTCCCTCTGGAGCTATAAGTCTACTCTCGGTCCTGAAAAATAATTTACAATTTTGGGTGAGTTTGCGAACTCAGTGAGGAACCATCATCGATGGTTCACCCAATTCATGCATATACACAGTATATCACAGATACATATAGTTATTTCACTAAACCACATTCAGAAGTACCACATGATTATTATATCAGTCAAGAAACCAATTCAAGTGCACATGAAATACGTATGTGACTCTTTTCCAATTTATTACGTTGTTGTGACTAAGCGCCTAAAACTGTCCCATTAAGGGCGCATTAAACGGTGAGCCGTAGGCTCTGAATCACTATGGGCTCCAGGCCCAATCACGTTGAGCTTAAAGTTCTCGTTGGCTGCTCTGGTCACAACTGCCAATTACTGATCATGTAATTATGCATGAATGCAAATGTCCTAATAACAAAATCTACACCATAACCGATTCCCATTTAACATATTCACATAAGTCAATCCCAAGTAATCACATGAAGATCAATTATAGCACTTCGATATCTCATTCCAAATATTTCAGACACCCATGGTCCGAAATCAATCAAAATCAAATACACATATTCCCATCCATTATCTCTACATGGCATCAACACGTAATTATTAAACACATCAAGATTGAGAAACCAACTAGGTTACTCACCTAATAACTTCCGAGATAATGTCGGGAAGTCTCTGCCACGTCCGTGGATCTGCGGTCCAACTGAGCCTCTATAGCAATTAAAATAGGTAAACATTACCAACTGTATAGTTAGAATAACCAAACAATGCACATGAAATAATTAAAACGTGTATAATGCATGTTCATGGCATTCCCGGTACTAATCCAAAATTTTCCCATCATAAAAATTCCATCTAAAAATTAGAAAGCTATAGCCACTGACGGCACCCAATTTGGACCTCAATTGGCCCAAAAATAACTAAAACAGTGATCACCGGACAATTACCCGGGGCCACGTCAATTTCCCGTCTAAAAATTTCCAATTTATCACAAAAAAGAAATTCAATATTCTATGAATCCGATGCCTCAAGAATCAGGTCAATCGGACGTCGGACGGAAAAGAAATTGACAAAAGAAGCAAGTAGGTCACTTAATGCCAAAAAAACAATAATAACAAATTAAAATTCTACCTCTCTTCCTTCCCCTTTCTTTCCTATTGCCAAACTGAATTTCCAACAACCATAATTCTTAACACACAAATAGGAAAAACACAAACCATAGCTTGTTGGAAAGATCATGAAAAGCTCTATAATTCTCAAGAAGACCATAAAAATCAATTCCAACCCTAAGGGTGTCAAATATCCCATCAAAGCTACTGACCTACTCAAAATCTACCAACACAGGACAGTAATTTGCAAATTCAAGAACTCACTGATTCTTCAGATAAAAATTACCACATAAATATGCTAAATAAGTTCACAATGTCATATAAAACTTTCATGAACAACCCAAAATCAAAATCCATTGCTAAACAAGTCAATTAAGTCCCTCAATGTTGCTGTCCCTGAAACCATTCAATTTGAGCAGTAAACTTATAACAAGAATAACTCTCTGTACACAAGTCAGAAAAATCAGAACTTTACATCCCTGAAAAGATAAATCTTCAAACTTCAATTATTCCTGAAATAACCAAACTCCAATTCAGCCTCTAACAGTTTCAAATATGTTATGCAAGTTTCTGACCTAATCAGCACATAACATCACAATGTAGGTTCAGCTTTTGAAATTCCATATCTCCCACATCTGATTTCCAAAAAATTATAAGCCATATATCATTTCCAAGATCAATGTATCATCTAGAACTCTTCAGTACAATTCAAACTCCAATTCAATTCATAAAAATTACCAAAAATGCTTTCAATCCGAAAACTCCCAAAATCGACAAGTAGGCTAGGTTTCATCACAAAGCATAAAACCAGTCTATAGTAATCAGTTCATATCTCCCAATAGACAACTAGAAAAATAGCAAGATCAGTGGAAATGGAAAACTAACTCAATATGATACAACTTTCATGAAGACCATTTTCTCAAATTCCATATCAATTAATTTATAAAAATCAGCAAAACTCATAGGTTAAGGTTTCGGTTACTGTTCACAGGCAATAAAACAGTAACTTTCCATGTAAATTTTCGACCTTCTAACATTACAATTTAGCAACACCTATTTCACACTAAATTGAAGCCAACATCCCAATGGTTAAGTGGCCACAAACCTCACCTCATTTTCACACCTACACAATTAGTTATGATCAAAACATTACAATAGGTCAAAGGTTCATTTTCCAGCTTTCCACATTAACCTAACTCCTATCACTTCTAATACTTATACCACATCACTAAGCATCCCTTTCTACCCCTAATTCAGCCACAAACTAATCACAACATTTACTTATATAAAGAAACAACAATTGGCAGCACCTACACAAATGATCTTTCTAAGTTTTCCATTTCTCAAACCTTGCCAAACTCAATCCTAACCAAGCCAAAATCAATGGAGAACTATGGTCATTCATTCATCCCTAACCAAGTATACATTTAAACCCATTCAAACCTACCCTTATCATCATGAAATAAATGCACAAATAATTCCCATACATGCCTCTAACTACCATAAGAATAAATACAACCATTAATACTCACCTTAAACAAGTTCAAACTTGAATTTCCTCAACTCTCCACAACTCTCCAACTTGTAACTTCTCACTCACCACTCACGACTATCACCCCTACACATGGCCATCATCATCATCTCAAGGAGTAAGCTTGGTCTATGGTGTGGAGAGAAGCAAGCAAGGAACCAAAGCAAACCTTCTTGTCTTGTATGGAATGAGAATAAGGAAATTCAAAGGAGGAGAAGCACACCAAGGAAAGAAGCAAGGTTTCAGACGATGCAAAGGGAGAATTAGCCTTTTCAAATAATTCATATGCTAAAAGAAACAAAGACAAGGTCGTGGATGATAGATACAAAACACAAACATAGTAAATTCTAGAAGCCACTTGGCTTTAGGTTGAATAAAATACAATTTATCCTAATTCAATTTAATTAAGTACTAATTCCAATTAATCTCTAATCATGGAATTAGAATATTATCCTAACATTATTTATTCAATAAACCCATGCCATTAGGCAACCCCTTTTCAGCACAGAAAAGGCTCACTCGATCGATCGGTTGAATTTTCCGGTCCGAGCACGAACCCCGAAAAATTCCAGAAAAATTCCCATAAATCCCTAAAAATGGAAAACAATTTATGACGCACTCAGAATAATTTTTCAAATACCCTTATCCCCATAAATTTCACAAAAGATCTAAATTTGAAACCTAAGCCGGGAAATATCATGAATGCATGTATACTATGTGCATGTGCAACCAATCATTAATCATGGAGGCTATATGCTGTATGTGCATGCCGAGATATAATTCAATATTCCTAACCTGTCCCAATTTACCAAAATACCCTTTCCTATAGGAGATGGGATGTTACAACTTGCTTCCTTCTCTTCCTTTAATTCATTTATATCTCAACTTAAAAGCCTACCTCAAAACTATGTAGTTTTGATATTCCTTCTTACAAGGCTTTTGGGCTCTCCTCATAAGTCAAATCATCCCTAAATTGAACCTCAGTGGTCTAAATGATGTGGAATGGATCTGACCTGTACCTCCTCAACATGGAAACATGAAAGACATCATGTATCTGGGACAATTTTGGGAACAATGCCAATCTATAGGCTAGTGGTCCAATTCTCTCAAGAATTTCATAGGGACCCACATATCTCAAACTCAACTTGCCTTTCTTGCTAAATCTCATGACTCCTTTCCAAGGAGATGTCTTGAGGAAAACTTTCTCACTGACTTCATATTCCATTTCCTTTCGGTGTGCATCGGTATAGTTCTTCATTATATCTTGAGCCGCCTTAAGCCGTTGCTTAACTAAATTGAACTTGTCAACTGTCATCTAGAGTAACTCTGGCCCTATCAATTACCTTTCTCCTTCCTCATCCCAATATATCGGAGTTTTACATCTCCTTCCGTACAGTGCCTCATAAGGAGCCATCTGAATGCTCGAATGGTACGAATTATTGTAAGCAAATTCGGCCAATGGCAAATGTTCATCCCAACTTCCTTTAAAATCTATCACATGTGCCTTGAGCATTTCCTCAAGGGTCCGAATGGTCCTCTCAGATTGACCATCAGTCTGGGGGTGAAAAGTCATACTAAAATTTAACTTGGTTCCCATAGCCTCTTGTAAGCTTCCCCAGAATCTTGAAGTGAATCGAGGATCCCTATCAGAAACTATGGAATCTGGAATCCCATGTAATCTTACTATCTCATCAATATATTTCTTTGCTAGCACATACAGTGAATCAGTCTGTTTGATTGCCAGAAAATGGGCTGACTTCATCAACCGATCAACAATAACCCATATGGCATCATGCTTCCTATTGGTCTTGGGCAAACCCATCAAAAAATCCATAGTCAGTGTTAGACCCTGAAAATTTTTTGTTACTTTATTTTATTAAGCATGATTTAATTTATTTTGAGGTCTTGTTAGATTTATTATTTTGGAGTAATTAGCATGTCAATGTTAGGAGGAACTATTGTTTGAATTGATGGAATTAAAGTATAAATGTAGTAAGAATGCATGAGGGGTAATTTTGGTAGATCACTTAAACCTTTAAGTTATAAGGAATAAGTGGAAGGGCATAAGGGTCATGTAGCAATCATTAAGAGTGTAAATTAGAAGAAGAAATGGTTGGCTTGTTAGGAAGAGAAGAAGCAACGTGGGAATAGAGAAAAGAAGGGGGAAAACTTAGGATTTTTGAAGATCTTGAAGAACTTGAAGAGTTTGAAGCCAAACAAGTAAGTGCAAGCATTCTTTCTTTCTTCATTGGTTGGATTAACCATGTTTAATGATAGTTGGAAGTGAAATGAGGTTGAATGTGTGTAGGGAGTTGTTGATGAATGGTGTATGACAAATGTCTTAAATCTTCTAGGGTTAAAGATTTTGTTATATTGTGAATGATTTTGGGTTGGAATGAGTTTAGAAATGAAGTAGGAATTATGTTTTAGGGTTAAGATGAAGATTATTTGAAAGATGAGAGGAATATGGTTGAAGAATGTGGAAAAACAGGTTTTCGAGAGGATTTTGGCCTCGCATGTCGCAACCTGCTTATGCGCACGTGCGGCGGAATGATGGTTTAGGGTTAAGATGAAGATTATTTGAAAGATGGGAGGAATATGGTTGAAGAATGTGGAAAAACAGGTTTTCGGGAGGATTTTGGCCTCAAGACGTCGCGACACCTTATCTTGTAAGTCTTGGTAGCGCCAAGATCCTCGTCGCGGCGAGCACCCATTTTTCTGCACAGATATTGATCGCGGCTCTGTCGATTCGACCTTACGATCGATCCTTGAAAACCGGTCAAATAAAATAAATTCCAAGACTGCCGTATAGGATGCAACCTCAGGTCGTCTCACTTAATTGGAACCAATATAAAAATGGTCTAATCTAGCCTAATTGTCAAAAATTGAAATGAAGTTGATAAAATGGGGTTTGGTCTTTTGGTCTAAACCAAAAAGCAATCAAAATTAAACAAAAGTGTAAAGAATGTTTTGGTATTTTAAATAATGCAATAAACACACAATCAGATAAAATCAAATTGATAAAATCCTCTTGAAAATGAGGCTCAGGCTATCACAGTTAAAAATTGATTTTCAGGAATACAATCCACTACGTTTCAGAAGAACAACCCTAAAGGACTCTTTAGGTCCAAAGATTTAATCAATGAACTCCATTGTTTAAATCTTTGTTAAAAACCTTAGTGTGAAAATTAGACAAGCAAATGCAATTGGTCGATTGAATAAAACACAACAATCTCAATCAAACACAACTAGGAAGATTAAAACCGTAGATGCAAAATCCAATGACATATATGAAACTTCATATATTAAGCACAAAAGTTCTACAGAATACTCGTCCAAATTTCAAGATAGTGTTCAACACATGATTAAACTATAACCATGCTAATCTAGCTACACCGATGCAATCTCTAACTCAGACATTACACAGATATAACTAAACTTTTGACACTAAATGATTACTCCCTTCAAGGTCTCAGAACTCAAGCCATTGCTACATCTTCAAGAGGGACGGACGGTTTAGCTATGCATGTCTCCGATCGATCCCTCGGATCTTTGGAGAATGAACGAGACTCATGTTGCGAAGATGCCGACGGTGATGATGATGATCGTGGTGATAGTGATGGATGACGATGAGAATGTGAAGGTCTTACGCTCCAGTCTGCGTTCCAAGCCGCTCTCTCGCTCAGTATCTTTTCGCTCATATTGTCTCTGTGTGTTCGTCTCTCCCCTCGCATGCCCGTAAC
Source organism: Erythroxylum novogranatense (assembly GCA_029891385.1). Classification (NCBI taxonomy): domain Eukaryota; kingdom Viridiplantae; phylum Streptophyta; class Magnoliopsida; order Malpighiales; family Erythroxylaceae; genus Erythroxylum; species Erythroxylum novogranatense. The sequence goes on along the minus strand of CM057225.1, from coordinate 90,096,161 downwards.
CTAAAAATGGAAGCTCTTATATGATGGGTCACGTGCTCGGGTTGTAACAGTGAGACAGACTTCCCTAAACAGGTCGAGTACCCACTTGTACGTCGCGACGAATAAGATAAATGAATTAAATTCGTCACGACGTCTGCATCGTTATGCGCCGCGACGTGTGGAAGTGTGTTCGCCGCGACGTGTGAGACGCCATGCGTCATGACGCAAGTGACAGACCTCGATTGTTGACTTCCTGACGTTGACTCATTTGTTCCTGAAATTAAATAACAACAAAAACAACAATTTGCAGTATCAATTGTCTCAATAAAAATTATGGAAAAAATAAGTATCAAATCATGACAATTTCTCGACAAATTGGGAGTTGAAAGAACTCAAAGATGAGGAACCAATTTAAGCACAAAATCATCAATAAGGAGTCCACACATGCATAAGTAGCTATGAAAATTCAGCCAATTTATAATATAAACTTGGCTCAATCAAATTCTCCCACACTTAGACCTTTGTACTCCTGGACAAAGTTTACAAGAGTCAAAAAGAATACAAGAGGAAAAGAAAATAGCACCCATACTCAAAACAATAAAATGAAATTGACTCAAGTTACTTCCTCTAATTCAACCACAAAGCAAATAAGAAGAAAGCTAACAGAATAAACACCAAAAGAATTCAAGTACAAGATTGAATGTAAGAGAAACTCTCAAAATATAGTGTTTACACTCATCTCACTTGTGTCTAGGGTATTTTTCTCTCGATCTACTTAAGTCACCTCCTACCATAGGCTCAGTGTCAATTCTATTTCTCCACCACAAAAACTATCATTTTGAAGATCAAGAGGACTTTGAGGGTTGTAATGTATGGAAGGTTAAATGAATGGATGAAATAGAAGAAAGAAAATATATGAGCATATGCACTAAATGCCAACTAATGTCATCAGTAGAATTCAAACTAAACAATTGCATAAACATAATGCAACATTATTCATTTCTTTCTTTATCTTTTCTTCTGCTGTTGCTCTTTTTTTTTTTTGGACATTTTAGAGACATTGTCTCTTTCTGGAAACACAAAATTGCATCTTTTTTTTTTAGTATTATTTTGAAATAAGCAACATAACCAATGACACCATAAGGATATGAATGCAAATGCTCATAACAGGAAAGCTCAAGGGGCTAGCAATGGATAAGTGTGTAAGGGACAATGTTTGGGAAAGGTGGTTAAAAGAAAGAACGCCTCTATCACATCAACAAAAATCCAGTCCATCAAGCTTCAAGTAAGAATTAAAACAAGTTCTGGAGAAAAATGAAATAAGAAGATGCACACAAAGATAGAATGAAAATGTTGGGCTCAAATATCCTTCCACAAGGGTATGATCTCTATGAACAATCTCAAGTCTTAAAAACTTAAAATGCCACTTTATTAGCATGCTTCCATCCAATTTGTATTGAAAACATTGAAAGTAAGATTTCGTCAAGTCAAGTTATCATTGAAAGGATGGAAGATGTTTTCAATAACTCAAGTATCGTTTTGAAACTAGTAAAGACTTTGAAAACAAAAGTCACAAAAGTCCAGTGCAAGAAAAATTTGAAATGAGTGGAAGAATTAAGCACAGAATCATTCATGCATGAGTGTCGTTGTCGCGACGTATAAAGGGTAACGTCGCGACGTATGGTCCAATTGAAGAACGCTTCGCCGCGACGTATGGACGAATTGAAGAACGCTTCGCCGCGACGTATGGACACTCGTCGCGGCGAAGGAATGCAGAATGACAGAAAATGCACCAAGTTATCAGCAGAACGCACCAATTGCCACAATGCATATGTCCTCAATGAAACACAATAGCAACAGGCATGCAATGTGAAAAATAATAGGGAGACAACTCCCCCACACTTGAATCACACATTGTCCTCAATGAAGATGGAAAAGAAGTATTAATTCCCAGAAGCTCATGAAGGGGCATAAAGGGTGATAGGAAAAACGAAAAGAAAACAAGGAAGCTATCTATCTAAGAGCTACACAAAGTAAGTGCAAAACACAAAAAGTAAAGAAACAAGCAAAGGAGACGGGAAAACCTGATATTCATGGTGATTTTTGGTTCTCATAGTAGAGCTTCAAAAGATGACCGTTGACCTTGAGTCGGGTTCCAGTTGCCTCATTTAAAAGCTCTACCATACCAAAGTTGTGCACCTTTGTGACCAAGTACGGTCCCTCCCAACGAGTATTAAAAGTCCCATGTTTGAAAGTGAAATGAGCTTTGAATAACAGGACTTTATCTCCCTCTTTGAAACTCTTCCTCCGAATGATCTTGTCATGCATCAATTTGGATTTTTCTTTGTAGAGTCGTGCATGCTCATATGCCTCTAACCTTAACTCCTCGAGCTCTTGAAGTTGCAACTTCCTCTCCATTCCAGAAGATTCCAAATCCATATTGCATTGTTTGATTGCCCAATATGCTTTGTGCTCCAACTCTACTGGTAAATGACAAGCCTTTCCATAAATTAAACGGTAAGGGGACATACCTATTGGAGATTTATATGCAGTCCGATATGCCCAAAGTGCTTCCTCGAGGCGAAGGCTCCAATCCTTCTTGGATGGCTTTACTATTTTCTCCAAAATGTGCTTCACCTCTCTGTTGGAAACTTCAGCTTGTCCATTGGTTTGCGGGTGATAGGCAGTGGAGATTTTGTGAGTGACCCCAAATTTCGAAAATAAGTTGTCAATGACTCTATTACAAAAATGGGTTCCCCTATCACTCACTACAGCTCTAAGTATACCAAACAGACAAAAGATGTTGGACTTAAGAAACTTAGACACGGCTTGAGCATCATCTTTTCTAGTGGAGATGGCCTCTATCCATTTTGACACATAATCCACAGCCAAAAGAATATACACAAATCCAAAAGAAGGGAGAAATGGACCCATGAAATCAATTCACCAAACATCAAAGATTTCACAAAATAAGAGAGGTTGTTGTGGCATTTCATGTCTTTTTCCTAATCCTTCAAAACGTTGGCATTTATCACATGACCGACAAAAATTAAATGAATCCTTAAAAAGGGTAGGCCAATAGAAACCAGACTCGAGGACCTTCCTAGATGTTTTTCTTGCACTGAAATGCCCACCACAAACCATTGAATGACAAGCCGAGAGTACATCATCATGTTCTTCATGAGGAACACATCTTCTGATCACTTGGTCACTGCACATCCTCCATAGAAAAGGGGCATCCCAAATGTAATGTCGAGCTTCACTTTTAAGTTTCTGAGCTTTTGCACGAGACATAAAAGGAGGAGTCGATCGATATTAGGTAGTTAACAATATGAGCATACCAAGGTTCTTTAACAATTGAAGCACATAGGATCAATCAGAAATGAATCATAGGTAAGGTCGATTAATCCACTCTGTGTGTCATTGGGTAGCTGCTCAAATGATCACCACGTGGTTTCTTTGCTCCGCACGATCCTTAATCTCGATATCAAATTCTTGGAGCAACAATGCCCTTCAGACGATCTAATTTGGGATTGTGGTTTCTTGAGGAGGTACCAACAATTGCATGATCAAGAAAATAGTAACATGTGAGTTCAACAGATATTGCCTAAATTTTTCTAAAGCAAAACTCATCGCAAATGCAGCTCTTTTTCGTTGGTTGTATAATTGATCCGAAATGGATCCAAAGGTGTCGAGGCGTATGCAATAACCCTGGTAACCTCTCCTCTCATTGTCCCAGCATTGCTCCTACAGAACAATTAGATGCATCACATGAAAGCTCAAAAGGTAAATTCCAATCAGGAGCAACTAAAATAGGTGGAGAAATGAGTTTCGATTTCAGCATATTGAAAGCACTCTTGTAAGAATTATCAAAGTCAAACTTTTCATCTTTTTGTAAAAGCTTGGAAAGAGGTAACGCAATTTTGCTGAAATCCTTAATGAAACGCCTGTAAAATCCTGCATGACCCAAAAATGAACGTATGTCACGAATACAAGTAGGGTAAGGCAAAGAAGATATAACCTCAATCTTAGCTTTATCCACCTCAATCCCCTTGCTAGAAATTAAATGGCCAAGCACAATACCTTCACTTACCATGAAATGACATTTCTCAAAGTTCAAAATCAAATTCTTTTCAATGCATCTTCGTAAAACTTTTTCAAGACTAGACAAACAAGCATCAAAAGAATCACCATAAATAGTAAAATCATCCATAAACACTTCCATACATTCCTCCAAAAATTCACAGAAAACAGCCATCACACAACGTTGGAAAGTTCCTGGAGCATTACATAAACCAAAAGGCATCCTTCGATATGCAAAGGTGCCAAAAGGACATGTAAATGTAGTCTTGTCCTGGTCCTCCGGTGCAATGGGTACCTGAAAGTATCCAGAGAAACCATCCAAGAAACAGTAATGTGACTTACCTGCAAGCCGCTCAAGCATTTGATCAATAAATGGAAGAGGAAAATGGTCTTTTCTGGTGGCATCATTTAATCGTCTGTAATCTATGCACACACGCCACTTAATTTTGCACCACGGTAGGATAAGCTCATTCCTATCATTTTAACCACTATTATTCCACTTTTTCTAAGACTACATGAATCGGACTAACCCACTCACTATCAGAAATGGGATATATTATCCCTGCACTCAACAACTTCGTTATTTCTTTCTTCACAACATCTAAGATAAGTGGGTTAAGTCTTCTTTGAGGTTGCCTCACTGATTTTGACCCTTCACTCAGTAAGATTCTATGCGTGCAAATGGATGGGCTAATACCTGGTATATCTGCTAAAGTCCACCCTATAGCTCTCTTGTGTTTCCTCAAAACATTCATGAGTCTCTCTTCATCAGTGTCGGACAAGTTACGAGCAATTATTACAGGTAATTTCTCACTAGGCTCAAGAAAAGCATACTTTAAGGTTGGAGGGAGAGGTTTGAGCTCAAGCTCAGGGGGCTTTACAACAAAAGGAGTTAATTGATGAAGTTCAAGGGAAAAGAGATCACTCCCTCTTTCTTCTGGCATTGAGTTTGACTCCTTGTAGGTGGTCGTGGCTAATCCCTCCCGCTACTTACGAAACATGAATGTAAGGCCTTTTTCCAAGATCGGTGAATGTAATCCAGAATTCAAAGAATCTTTTTGTGACTCATATTTTTGGCAAGCATTTTCCTCAACTAAGTCAATCATGTTCACACCCAAAAGGGAATAATCCTCATTTGGGTGCTTCATGGCCTCATACATATTAAAGCTCACCTGTTGGTCACCCACCTCCAAGGTGATCTTTCCTTCTGTCATACTAATCATTGTGCCTGCTGTGCGCAAAAAGGGTCGCCCAAGTATCAAGGAAGTATCCTGCACAACTTCAGAAGACATATCAAGTACATAAAAATCAGCAGGAAATACTAACCCTTTAACCTGGACCAAGATATCCTCAATTATCCCCACTAGATGCCTAAAAGACCTATCAACCAATTGTAACACTACAGATGTAGGTTTTATGCTTTTCACTCCTAGGTTCTCATAGACTGATTTAGGCATCACATTGATAGCCGCCCCCAAATCTAATAAAGCTCTCCCTATGGTCACCTTCCCTAAGGTGCAAGGGATGGTAAAAGATCCGGGGTCCTGACACTTGACAGGTATTTGGGGCTTGAATAATGCAGACACATTGGAGCTCACTTGGACTCTCTCATTTGGCTTAAACTTTCTCTTATTCGTGCACAAATCCTTCAAATACTTAGCATAGGCCAGAACTCTCTTCACTAGATCAAGCAGAGGTACATTCACTTCCACTTTCCCAAACAAATCAATGATTTCTTTCTCATGTTGTTTCTCATTTAAGCGCTTACTCATTAAATATGAATTGGAAAATGGAAGGTCTTAAATACTTACCTCCTTGTCTTTAGCTGCTTGCTTGCTTGACTCTCCATCTTCAGCTTTATCTTTGGAACTCTCTGAAATAGTTCCCTTGTTCCTTGAAGCTTGCTTTTTCTCTCTCAAAAGCTCTTCTTCCCTCACACTCTCTGATCTCTTAATCTTTTCCTGCAATGGAGGTACTGGCTCACTCTCAATCGCATCCTCACATGGCTCTTCATCATCTTGGGGCTTAAACCTCACTTACTTCCCACTCCTGAGGGCAATGAAATTTAAACTCTTCGGGTTCATCACAGTGTTAGAAGGAATGGCTCCACTACTTTTTGCCTGATTTTCACTCATGTTGTTAGACAATTGAGTGACATAGGAATCGATGTTCTCTGCCTTGGTCTCCCATTGCTCCATTCTTTTCTCCAAGGCATTGAATCTGGCAGCAGTCTTTGAGGAATCCTGTTGAATCAAAGAAGCAATTGCATTAAACTGGTTAGCATTGGAATCCCTCTCTTCCTTCATCAAGTTCATCATACTGTGGAGCAACTGATTGGTATCCTCCTTTGGTGGGACTACCAGGGCTTGTTGTTGATTGGGGAACTGGCTAGTAGAAGGGCCAACTCCTCCTTGTGAAAATCTGCCCTGACCTCTGTTCTCTTCATTCCTCCAACTAAATCTAGGATTGGACTTCCATCCTTCATTGTAAGTGTTGGAGTATGGGTCCCATTTCCGATCCTGTCTGCCTTGATACATTGCTGAGACCTCTTCATATCGTCCCGGCAACGCTCAAATATGCATTCTGACCCACAATTTTCACAACTAGGTGCGGTAAGCTACTGTTGAAGAAGTAGGCGTTGTACATTCAAATTCTTCACCAAGAATGATGCAAGGCAGCCAGATGATATCCGACTCTCCAAAGAGTCCACTTTCGACTCTAGGCTCTCCATTCTTTTAGCTTGAGCCGTCAAGGCTCCCAACTCATGCACTCCTCTTTGATCTCTGACACTATACTGCTGATGGTTTAAAGCCATCTTCTTTATCAGATCCCATGCTTCCAAGGCTGTGAGGTCAATCAAAGATCCTCCAGATGCAGCATCTAACATACCCTTCTCCTGGCTCTTCAACCCATCATAAAAGTACTGCACCAATTGCTCATCAGGAATCTGGTGATGGGGGCATCTAGAAAGAAGGTCTTGGAAACGGTTCCAATAGTCATACAGTGACTCATCATAATCCTGGCGGGCTGAATAAATCTCCTTCCTCATGGAAGATGTCCCGAAGTCGGAAAGTACTTTCTAGAAAGGCCTTCCTCAGATTGGCCCAGCTATGGTAAGCATTGGCCACATGCCTCAGAAGACTCATATACCACTCTCTCGCTTTCCCTTCCAAAGACAAATGGAACACCTTCCACAGCACTTGATCCAAAGTAGCTCCCACTAGCTTCATACTCTGGCAGATCATTGTCAAAGCCTGAAGGTGCATATATGGATCCTCTCCTGCCAAACCATGAAATTTAGGAAGTGAATTAATCAATAAACCCTTAATCTCAAAATTAACATCAAAATTAGGGCAAGCAGCTGTAAATGGATCATAATGCACATCAGATGTAGTTGCTTCCCTAATTGTCCTACGTCGCTGATTCTCATTGTTGTCTCCCACCCTCTCATGCTCACCATTCCCTCCATTAGTTCCATTTCTAGGTTGGTGAACAGGAAAATCAGGATTGGGAAAGATATTAGGATTCTCAGCCATGATTTCACTATCTCTCTCTACTACACTCCTTCTCTCTTGTTCTTTCCTCTCTTTCCTAAGTCTCCTCAAATGTCTCTCAACTTCAGGTTAGAACTGAACAAGTTTACCTCTCCTGGGCATGCACCAAAAATCAATCCACAAATAAAAGGAATGGTAATAAAATTTGTTCACAGTCTCACAAAATCAGATAAAAGTGAAATGCGATGAATGTGAGAGTATGGATGTATGAATGTATGTATGAGTGTGTATGTGTGAAAATTGTGTAAAGTATGAAATAGATCAAAGTATGATGTATGCGTGTGCAAAGGGAAATCAAATCTATACTATGAACAAGTGTAAAAATCAAACTATCTAAATGCAATAAAAAACAATGATTCCTATTATCAACGACAAGTCATAAATGACAATGGCTATCCGATGGTAAACCAATTACTTGGTTCCTAAGAATGGCGCCAATTTGATCATGGGCTCATCGATTCGACCCACGATCGATCCTGGAAACCGTCAAATAAAATAAATTCCAAGAATGCAATATAGGATGCAACCTCGAGTCGTCTCACTTAATTGGAACTAATATAAAATGGTCTAATCTAGCCTAATTGTCAAAAATTGAAATGAAGTTGATAAAATGGGGTTTGGTCTTTTGGTCTAAAGCTGGTAAAGCAATCAAAATTAAACAAAAGTGTAAAGAATGTTTTGGTATTTTAAATAATGCAATAAACACACAATCGATAAAATCAAATTGATAAAATCCTCTTGAAAATGAGGCTCAGTCATCACAGATTAAAATTGATTTTCGTGAATACAATCCACTAAGTTTCGTAAGAACAACCTAAAGGACTCTTTAGGTCCAAAGATTTAATCAATGAACTCCATTATTTAAATCTTTGTTAAAAACCTTAGTGTGAAAATTAGACAAGCAAATGCAATTGGTCGATTGAATAAAACACAACAATCTCAATCAAACACAACTAGGCAGATTAAAACCGTAGATGCAAAATCCAATGACATATATGAAACTTCATATATTAAGCACAAAAGTTCTACAGAATACTCGTCCAAATTTCAAGATAGTGTTCAACACATGATTAAACTATAACCATGCTAATCTAGCTACACCGATGCAATCTCTAACTCAGACATTACACAGATATAACTAAACTTTTGACACTAAATGATTACTCCCCTTCGAAGCTCTGTAAACTCAAGCGATTGCTACATCTTCAAGAGGACGGACGGTTTAGCTATGCATGTCTCCGATCGATCCCTCGGATGCTGGAGAATGAACGAGACTCATGTTGCAGAAGATGCTGACGGTGATGATGATGACTATGGTGATAGTGATGGACGACGATGAGAATGTGAAGGTCTTCTGCTCCAGAGTCTGCATTCCAAGCCGTCTCTCTCGTTCAGTATCTTTTCGTCTGTATTGTCTCTCTGTGTGTTCGTCTCTCCCCTCGCATGCCCGTAACCTAAAAATGGAAGCTCTTATATGATGGGTCACGGGCTCGGGTTGTAATAGTGAGACAGACTTTCCCTAAACAGGTCGGGTACCTGCTTGTACGTCTCGACGAATAAGATAAATGAATTAAATTCGTCGCGACGTGTGCACTCGTCTGCTCGTCGCGTCGTCTGCATCGTTATACGCCGCGACTTGTGGAAGTGTGTTCGCCGCGACGTGTGAGACGCCATGCGTCGCGACGTGCGGACATACCTTGACTATTGACTTCTTGACGTTGACTCCTTTGTTCCTGAAATTAAATAACAACAAAAACAAGAATTTGCAGTATCAATTTTCCCAATAAAAATTATGGAAAAAATAAGTATCAAATCATGACAATTTACTGACAAATTGGGAGTTGAAAGAACTCAGCATGAGGAACCAATTTAAGCACAAAAATCATCAATAAGGAGTCCACACATGCATAAGTAGCTATGAAAATGCAGCCAATTTATAATATAAACTTGGCTCAATCAGATATCCTTCGGTATTTTTAGAATAACTTTTGATGTAGATGTCCAAATGAGGTGATTTGTAATTCGTTGTAAACTAGAGACATAGAAATACAAGTTTTATGAAGAAAAGAAGTTTTGAATCAGTCTCTAAAGATCTCAAAGTTTTTATGGAAGTTGAGTATAGATTATAGTTTCAGCATAAGATTATAGTTTCAGCATAAGGTTAGTCCCAACATGATTGGGGTATAACTTCCATGTTTCTGAACCAAATGGAATGAGTTTGGTGTCGTTAGAAAATTAAGACAATGAAGAACATTTTTATAGAAGGAAGTGTTACCAAATGTCTTCATTTATCTGATCATAACGATCATGGAAAAGTTGACCTGAAAATCTAGTTTTTGAAAGAGTTATAATTCAATTCTCACATTTTGATTATTAAAGCCTTATAAATTTTCTTTGAATGTGGATTGATTGAGAAATTGTTTGTGTTTAGGAAATCAAGCAAACCTTACCCAAGAGCAAGAAGAAACGCAATCTTGAGCTTAGATTTCAAGCAAAATTAGGAGGGTGATGTATTTATAGTTATTGTGTGATTGGGCAAATTCTTGCCTATGTGTGAATATATGTTTTATTTTATGCATTGTGAGATGCATAAAATTTTGATTGAATATGTGGTTAATTGGTTGAGAATGATTTGTTATAAGATTATAATGATTCTGATTTCGTATATCTTGAAAGAAGCATGAGATTTGATATAAGTAAATTATGATTTTGATCATGTTATGCCTCGCTTTCGGTCATGGTATTCTGTATAAATGAAAAGCATGAAAGCATATCATCTGATAAAATGATTCTGATCATGATTATGTGCTTCTATTTGGGCGAGAGTGGAATCATTTTGTTCGTCACGTGCACGTTGACCAGAGTCTTCTCCCGGCTGTCCGCTTGTGGCATATGAGCTCTGAAATGGACTCATTCTGTTCATGGGGTAAACTTCAGTTTCCTCATTCTGTTTCATGGAACCCTCGAGCCGTATGATGTGCATTGCATAATTGAACTGTTCATTATGAAGCATATTAAGTGTTATACGTTATGAAATATTTTGTGAGTTGAAACAAATGTGATGGATGTGTAAATTGCTTCAATATAGTGTGAGTGCTAGAATTGCTAGATATATATACATACATATGCTTGAAATTGTGCTAGTTACTGATGGCTATAAATATATTAGCCACTGAGCTGTGTGGCTCAACCCATTATTTTTTCCCTCCTTAGGTGCGACTCAAGACAACAGTTGACCCTTGCAAGGCATCGAAAAACTCCGCAATAGTTAGAGATCTTTGCACTAAGTTAGTGACTATTTTGGATAGCTTATTAAGCATATCAACATTGAGCATCATTATGTATTTTGTTTTAGCCTTGGTATGTATGATGTTGTGTAAGTAAAGTTTGTTCGAACTTATGGGTTTTGTAATGGTATGAAGAATTGAAGTCTCTTTTGTGTTTGAGTATGCTTAGCTTGATGTTGAATGTGAATGTATGTGTTTGTTTTGAAGGGTTGAATGTTGGGAGTTGGGTTTCAGAAATTGGGAGTTCGCCGCGGTGCTTCTCATGAGAGTTCATCGCGGCGAAGCCAAAGTTCGGCCGTGGCGAACCCTCTCCTTCGAGGCAAGCATTTTGTCGCCGCAACGAACCCGCCATTTTTTCCCGCTGCTGATCCTTTAAACTTGAATGTTTTCATCCCTCCCCTCACGCGATCCTTACTCGACGACCCTGAGCGGTCGCCTCAGGATAGGAAACGGGACCCGGGCCCAACAGTCAATCTTTGCCACTTCCACTCAGGAATGGACAATGGCCTTAACTTGCCTGAAGGTTCCTGGTGCTCAGCCTTGACTTGCTGACACACTAGACTCTTACTTGCAAATTTTGCTACATCCTTCTTCATGCCTTTTCACTAGAAATGCTCTCTCAAATCTCTGTACATCTTGGTACTATCTGGGTGCATGGCATAAGACGCATTGTGTGCCTCATCCAATATCTCATCCTTCACCTCGTTGACATTCGGAATACAAAGTCTGTTTCTTACTGTAATGACTCCATCATCTCTCACTGCTACTTCAGATTTCTTGCCATTCTAAATTTTTTCTTGGAGCTTGCTCAATTCTGCATCCTGTGTTTGTAACTCCCTAACCTTCTCTCTGAGTATCAGTCTCAACCTGAAATTGGCAATGATAGAATCCGGTTCCTCCTGTTTCAAACTTATCTTAAGCTTAGCCATTTCTTCCAATAAGGGAAAATAAACTGTCTGAACATGGGCTATAGAAGATTTCCTACTTAAGGCATCCGCCACTACATTTGCCTTTCCTGGATGGTACTCAATCAATAAATCATAATCCTTAAGCAACTTAACCCACATTCTCTGTCTCAAATTTAGCTCTTTCTGGCTTAGCAAGTACTTAAGATTTTTATGGTCAGCAAAGATCCTCGTCTGAACCCCATATAGATAATGCCTCCAAATCTTCAAGGCAAAAATCACTGCTACCAATTCATAATCATGGGTCAGATAATTCAACTCATAAGACTTCAATTGCCACGAAGCATAAACAATCACCCTGTCTCCCTGCATCAACATATAACCTAAACCCTTTTTTGAAGCATCACTGTACACTGTGTAACATCCCGTTACCGATGTGAGGGCATATCGGTAATTTGGATGAGTGAGCAGTGAGTGCATTCATAATTGAATTGCACGTATAGTGATTCTGCATCAATGACATGAGTTAAATTGCACATGCATATATATAGTGACATGCATTCATGATTATTCCAGCATTTAATTGTGTCATGAGTTGCTTTGTGAATTGTGAGAAATTGTGTGAAGAGTGAATTATTGAGAATTGAGGAATGGATTTATTGAGGACTGAGAAATAATTTGAAGTGAGTAGTTGAATTAATTAAATTGAGATTTGAGTATAGAATCTAGTGTCTTATATTTTGAGAAATTTTGGGACTTTTTGGAATTTTAGAGATATGTGATCGGATAGGAATATGGACCTAGAGACCGATAGCTCGTGAATTCGGTTAGAAAGTGAGTGACTAATGGTTTGAAAAATTAGATCTGTGAGTTTGAGAAATTTTGTGATGAGTCAGTGAAATTATATATTGAAATTAAGTGATTTGAGGACTGATAGATTTTGAGTCTCAGTTGAAATCAGCTCTGAGTATATATATATATAAGAGGTTTGGGAGTTAGGGTCAAGAACCTTTTCCTTTTCCTTCTCCTTCGCCGTTGTCGATCGTGAGCTTCCTCCTCGGAGATTTCGTGAGTTTTTCTTTATTGTGATTGAAAAAGTTGTAGAGAGCTTGGTGAAGTTGATTATGGCTGAGGATTGAGAGTTGATTCAGAGAGGGATTGAAGCTTGGAGGTTTCGGACGTTGCGATTTTCTAAGGTTTCGATCGATCGTTGTTTTGGTAAGTTTTATTGTGATTAATGTTGTTATTTGTGTTGATTGTTGCATTTATGGTTATTAATGAGTTAAGTAGAGTAGTTGAATGGGTTTAAATGAGGTTTGAGGGTGTATTAATGGCGGAAAATGAGAATTGGAGAAGACGATTCAACATGCACGTCGCGACGTAGGAATTAAATATTTAATAATGCGTCGCAGCGTGAAAACTGGTACGTCATGACGAGCTTCATGAGGCGCCTTAATGAGCGGAAGGCTTTATTCGCCACGACAGTGGTTGTAGGCATCATGACGGCGCGGAGAAAATGACCTGACGTCATGACGAAGAGACATGCGCCATGATGAGGGAGTGAAATGTCAAGTGGATTAGTTGAGTCTTTTGAGCATAACTTTTAGTGTAGACCTCCAATTGAGATGATTTTTGAGTCATTGTGAACTAGAAAGAGGTCTACAAGTGTGACAAGAATTGAGAGTTGAATTATTCTAGAGATCATGAATTATCAAAAGTGAATCAAATCTAGTATCAAATGTGACCTAAGTGTTATAATGTGACAATTAGAGTTTCAAGTGAGGACTTCATGAGTGAGATAGGCCTAGTGAATAGTGAATTGTAGTTGTGAAGTGAGAGATAGTGAGATTGGATTTGAGAGTGGAGTCATGATCATGCATCATATCATTTCAAATTGAGACATGTGCATTAGTGAATTCATAAATTGAGTATATAGTGATGAGAAATTATTTGTGTTGTTATAGAGGCTGTTGGATCGCCGGACCACTTAACATTTGGGACTTCAGCAAGAGCTTCGGAAGTTACTGGTGAGTAACCTAGTTGGTTCCTCGACTTTTAAGTGATTACATATGCTGTGAATATGTGTAAATTAAGTGTAAAAGTGAGTGTTATAAATGCGAAGTGAATGAGCTAAATGCGATAGATATTAGTGATTGTGTGAATGTGAATAAGTGTTTTGAGTATGTTGAGTGTAATAAGATGAGATACATGTGAAATGTGTTACAAATGTGAATACTTGTGATAGTGAACCAGAGTATAGTGATATGAACAAGTGTATGACTGTGACAAGAGAGTGAAGTGATATATTGTTAGTGCATGCCTAACATGATAATAAGCGGTAAAATTTACAGTTGTGACTAGAGCACAGTGATTCAGAGCTTTGAGCTCAATTATCAGTGAGAGGGCCTAGGGCCAAAACGGCAGTAGTGTATACCCAGAGGGCTCACCTACTTGCCTAAATTGTGATTATTGTGAAAAGAAAATAGTGCATACCCAGAGGGCTCTCCTATTCCTAAAGTGAGTGGGCAGTGGTGCATACCTCGAGGGCTCTCCTACTTGCCAAAAATGTGAATATTGATGCTCAGTCACAACAACGTCATAAAAGGGAATTTGCATACTTATGCATTTGATTGTGCAGTGTGATTGAGAATGCGAGAGATATGTGATATTGTGATTTGTGCACTGACATGTTTGAGTAGTGACATAGTGTTAATGTGTAAAGTGTTGATAGTGTTATAAATTGTGTTAAAATATATATATATATCTATGAGATATATTATGTGTATCTGCATGTGTTGGGTAAACCATCGATGTTGGTTTCTCACTGAGTTCGCAAACTCACCCAACATTGCAATATATTTTCAGGACAGCGTTAGTAGGACTCTAGCTCCGTGATAGACGCTTCGCAGTGGCGTTCGAGATCAAGTCAATGATGGATCGCAGGTTGGTCAGCTGGGGTGACTTCTTTTGGGACATTATTTTGGGATGACCTATTATAGATGTTTTTATCAGTTTCCCTTTTTGAGATTCTGTATTGTGACTGTAGGGGACTGATAGATGTGTCTATATTTTGGATTGATTTATGAGATGAAAAATTATTGTTATGGTTTTAATTTCAGTGAATTCCATGATGCTGTTTATTTATATTGATACCATGCGAGTGTTTAGTGATCGTTTGCGATCGTAGCACTTCCTTAGCGTGAGATATATGTCGGAACGACCCACGGGCGTCCCGGTGTGTACCCTACGGTGAGGGGGCGCTACATTAGGTGGTATCAGAGCATGGTTTGACATCTTTTGGGCATAATGTCTTTAGGCCTGAATATCAGTGCGAAAAGCGGTAATTGATCAGAATTGTGATTTTATTGTAGGTCATCCGTTCTTGGGGATCAAGTGGATCAACCAGCTGACCTAGGATCCGTGAGAGCTAGTAGAGAGTCCCCTATGCCTCGTTCTGATGAGTTGCCTCCCAGAGTTCCCGAGAGACGGGAGAGGAGGTTTGATAAAGC
This sequence comes from Erythroxylum novogranatense, assembly GCA_029891385.1. Taxonomy (NCBI): domain Eukaryota; kingdom Viridiplantae; phylum Streptophyta; class Magnoliopsida; order Malpighiales; family Erythroxylaceae; genus Erythroxylum; species Erythroxylum novogranatense. The sequence continues at coordinate 90,080,844 of CM057225.1, read as the reverse complement.
TGCGTGGCGAGGCGGTCGACTTTTTATGGCAAGATTGACGCAGAGGCCGAGGATGGCTAGAGAGGACTGAGAGAGTCCTAGACCAGATGGGCTGTGATTCGGAGGAGCGATTTGATTATGTTGTGTCGTTGCTTGAGGTCCGACCACCGATGGTGGAAGGCATTCCGGCAGTTCTTCCAGCCCCGCCATAACTTGGGATGATTTCCTGCGGGCGTTTAGAGACAATTTCATGCCCAAGGATTATCTAGAGATGAAGATGCAGGAATTTCTTGAGCTGAGACAGGGGCAGATGTCAGTGACTGAGTATGAGGTGCAGTTCAACGAGCTAGTGGGTTATGCTCCTTCTTTGAGTGCTTTAGAGTCTAACAGATGTCGGAGATTTGAGGGCGGACTCAGGTATGAGATCCGTGCTGGGTCTGATTGGACATGGGCGCTTTCTTGAGTTGAGAGCATTGTTGTGAGGATAGAGCGATTCTTTGAGATAGAGCGAGAGCTGAAGTCTGGTCAGGGCCCCAGTGGCAAGAGATCGAGTAGCTTGATCGAGGCAGAGAGTAGGAGTAAGCATCGAGCCGGGACTTTTAGGTCGTCTGGCGGGAGGCGATACCCAGATTGGACAGAGGGCGATTTGCCAAGCTAGTGGCGGTCGCAGAAGATGCGAGGTTGGGACAGAGTATCCTGTTGTGTGAGTTCTGCGAGAGGAGGCATAGCGGAGAGTCTTTGGAGGGCTACTCTGAGCTTGTCTCAAGTGTGGTTCGATGGACCACCACTCAGAGTGTCCTTCATCAGAGGCCCATCTGCGATGACGGGTAGATCGACAAGGCGATCACGGCAGCAGAGCCGTGGGGTGGATCAGGTTCAGAGGTCGAGGCGCAGGTCGAGGCCGAGCAGAGGGATCGATGATGAGATCGAGGGTTAGAGTGGCGGGCGCGATCCTGTGCTGTAGTCTATGCTATGACTCGGCAGAGGCGCAGGAGTCTCCGGATGTCGTTGGGTATGCTTCTAATTTATGGTTTTGAAGCATATGCATTGATGGATCTGGATCCACTCATTCATTCATTACCGCATATGGCATGTAGATGCATTGTGATAGAGAGATTGCAGTGTGGGCTAGAGGTGAGTACACCTCTAGGTAGTACGACAGTGTTGGGAGAGGTCTGCAAGGGATGTGTGATAGTGATTGATCAGGCAGAGTTGAGTGCAGATCTCATAGTGCTATCTTTGAGAGAGATTGATGTGATTCTAGGGATGGACTGGCTTACTGCCCATAGGGCTGTGATGGATTGCTATACCAAGGAGGTTGTGTTAGAATCTCCTGGTCAGCCGAGAGCTATTTTTCGAGGTATTAGTCAGGCAGTGCCAGCTAGGATGATATCCTTTCTGAGTGCCTTGAGATTGATGCAGGGAGGATGAGAGGCCTATTTGGCTCACTTAGTGGATTTCTGAGTTGAGCAGAGGTTAGAGGATATTCCCGTGATTAGGGAATTTCTGGATGTGTTCCCCGATGAGTTACCGGGTTTGCCGCCGGATCGGGAGATAGAGTTTGGGATAGACCTCGTTTCAGGTACCGCTCCTATATCTATTCCTCCATATAGGATGGCACCGGTAGAATTGAAGGAGCTTAAGGCTCAGTTGCAGGAGTTGTTAGATAAGGGGTTTATTAGACCCAGTGTTTCGCCGTGGGGAGCTCCAGTGTTATTTGTGAAGAAGAAGGATGGGACATTGAGGTTGTGTATCGATTATAGGCAGCTTAATCGGGTCACTGTCAAGAATAAGTACCCACTGCCTAGAATCGATGATCTATTTGATCAGTTGTAGGGAGCTCGAGTGTTTACCAAGTTGGACTTGAGATCAGGATATTATCAGTTGAGGGTAGCAGAGGCCGATGTGCCTAAGAGTGCGTTCAAGAGCAGGTATGGGCATTTCGAGTTCTTAGTGATGCCGTTTGGGTTGACCAATGCCCCGACAGCTTTTATGGCCTTGATGAATAAGGTATTTCAGCCCTACCTGGATCAGTTTGTGATAGTGTTCATTGATGATATTCTAGTGTACTCGAGGAGTAGGCAGGATCATGCGAAGCATCTGAGAATTGTATTGCAGATCATGAGAGAGAGGCAGTTGTTTGTCAAGTTCACGAAATGTGAATTCTGGCTTGATGAGGTAGTGTTTCTAGGGCATATTGTGTCTGATGAGGGTATCCGGGTGGATCCTCACAAGATTGAGGCAGTGAGGAGTTGGCAGGTTCCGAGGAATGTGTCAGAGTTGCGTAGTTTCCTCGGACTAGCAGGATATTACCGGAGGTTTGTCGAGGGATTTTCAGTGATCTCAACCCCTTTGACAAAACTTCTGAGGAAGAGTGTAGTTTTTCGATGGACAGATGAGTGTCAGAGGAGCTTTGAGGAGCTCAGTGCGTTTGACGACGCCGATGTTGGTTTTGCCGTCGTGGTCCGGAGGATTTGTAGTGTTCGTGATGCTTCGCAGCAGGTTTGGGTGGTGTGTTGATGCGGCATGGGAGAGTGATAGCGTATGCCTCGAGGCAGTTGAGGTCTCGTGAGAGGAATTATCCAAAGGCATGATTTAGAGTTGGCTGCGCAGAGTGTTTGCTCTGAAGATCTGGAGACATTATTTGTATGGGGAGACGTTCCAGATCTTCACTGATCATAAGAGTTTGCGGTATTTGCTGAGTCAGCGAGAGTTGAATATGAGGCAGAGGAGATGGATTGAGTTGTTGAAGGATTATGACTGCACGATTGAGTATCATCCAGGGAAGGCCAATGTAGTGGCAGATGCGTTGAGTAGGAGATCTCATATCAGTGCAGCTCAGATTCAGGTTGAGAGATTGCCCAGTTTGATTCAGTTGAGAGCGCTTAATGTGCAGATGGATTTGGCTCAGGATGGAGCCTTGATAGCCACTCTGAGATTGAGGCCGATGTTGCATGATCGGATCTGGAGAGTTCAGGATCAGGACCCAGTGTTAGTGAGATTGATGGATAGAGTCAGATCAGGGTTGACTTCTGAGTTTGAGTTGAGAGATGGGACTCTTTGGATGGGTCAGAGATTGTGTGTGCCTGATGTGGATGAGCTGAGATGAGAGATTTTAGAGGGCGATGTGGCGCTTATCGATGCACCCGGTGTCACCAAGATGTATAATACTCTTAAGTTGCATTTTGGTGGCGGGCATGAAGAGACAAGTGGCGAGTTCGTTTCTCGGTGTTTGACGTGCCCGAAAGTTAAGGCCGAGCACAGGCCCCGTTAGGAGATCAGATTCGTTACCCATTCGGAGTGGAAGTGGGAACGGATCACTATGGATTTTATCATGGGGTTGCCGAGGACGCCGAGACGATATGATGCGATCTGGTCATAGTAGACCGATTGACCAAGTCGGCTCATTTCTTGCCGTCTTGAGAGAACAATACTCTCGATCAGTTGGCCCGAAGTATGTGATGTAGATAAGGCGATCGCATGGGGTCCCAAATGTCTATAGTGTCGATAGGGATCCCAGTTACCGAGGTTACGGAGGAGCTGCGATCGTGATGGGTTCAAGTTGCACTTTAGTATAGCGTTTCATCCTCAGACAGATGGGCAGAGTGAGAGGACTATTAAGACTGTTGAGGATATGCTGAGAGCTTGTGTATTAGAGTTCAGAGGTGCGAGGATCAATACTTGGCTCGATTGAGTTTCGTACAATAATCGATGTCGAAAGCGAGATTGGGATGGCACCTTATGAGGCCTGTATGGCGCATCGTGCGAGATCACCTCTTTATTGGGATGAAGAGGGAGTGAGGATGCTTGAGGGTCCCGAGCTGATCCAGGATCTGATGGATAAAGTGAGAGTGATTGAGTCGCATTAAGGCACTCGGGATGAGCGGAAGAGCTATGTGGATCAAAGATCGGCGTGAGATAGAGTACAGTGTAGGCGATAGAGTGTTCCTCCGAGTGTCACCTTGGAGAGGGGTGCTGAGATTTGGCCGTAGGGGTAAGTTGAGTCCCCGGTATATCGGTCCATATGAGATTACTGAGAGGATCGGACCGTTGGCTTATAAACTGAGATTGCCTAGTGAGATGTCCCAGTTGCATGATGTGTTTCATGTGAGTATGCTCCGGAGATACCGCTCAGACCCGACCCATGTGATTTCGGCTCAAGAGATTGAGATAGCGAGTGATTTGAGTTATGTTGAGGAGCCGATACAGATTATCGGATCGAGGGTCAAGCAGTTGAGGAGCAGGGTGATTCCATTGGTGAAGGTCCTATGGAAGAACCATTCTTCAGAGGAAGCAACTTGGGAGACTGAGGAGCACATGAGGAGGCAGTACCCTCATCTGTTCGACCAGTCAGGCATGTAAATTTCGGGACGAAATTTTATTTAGGAGGGGAGAATTGTAACATCCCGTTACCGATGTGAGGGCATATCGATAATTTGGATGAGTGAGCAGTGAGTGCATTCATAATTGAATTGCACGTATAGTGATTCTGCATCGATGACATGAGTTAAATTGCACATGCATATATATAGTGACATGCATTCATGATTATTCCAAATTTAATTGTATCATGAGTTGCTTTGTGAATTGTGAGAAATTGTGTGAAGAGTGAATTATTGAGAATTGAGGAATGGATTTATTGAGGGTGAGAAATAATTTGAAGTGAGTAGTTGAATTAATTAAATTGAGATTTGAGTATAGAATCTAGTGTCTTATATTTTGAGAAATTTTGGGACTTTTTCTCGAATTTTAGAGATATGTGATCGGATCGAATATGGACCTAGAGGCGATAGCTGTGAATTCGGTTCAGAAAGTGAGTGACTAATGGTTTGAAAAATTAGATCTGTGAGTTTGAGAAATTTTGTGATGAGTCAGTGAAATTAGAGATTGAAATTAAGTGATTTGAGGGCTGATAGATTTTGAGTCTCAGTTGAAATCAGCTCTAAGTATATATATATATAAGAGGTTTGGGAGTTAGGGTTGAAGAACCTTTTCCTTTTTCCTTCTCCTTCGCCGTTGTCGATCGTGAGCTTCCTCCTCGGAGATTTCGTGAGTTTTTCTTTATTGTGATTGAAAAAGTTGTAGAGAGCTTGGTGAAGTTGATTATGGCTGAGGATTGAGAGTTGATTCAGAGAGGGATTGAAGCTTGGAGGTTTCGGACGTTGCGATTTTCTAGGGTTTCGATCGATCGTTGTTTTGGTAAGTTTTATTGTGATTAATGTTGTTATTTGTGTTGATTGTTGCATTTATGGTTATTAATGAGTTAAGTAGAGTAGTTGAATGGGTTTAAATGAGGTTTGAGGGTGTATTAATGGCGGAAAATGAGAATTGGAGAAGGCGATCGATCGCGCGCGTCATGACGTAAGAATTAAATATTTAATAATGCGTCATGACGAGCGTGAAAAGCGGTGCGTCGCGACGAGCTTCATGAGCGTCGCGATGAGCGGAAGGCTTTATTCGCCACGACGAGTGGTTGTAGGCATTCTTGACGGCGCGGAGAAAATGACACATGACGTCATGACGAAGAGACATGCGTCATGATGAGGGAGTGAAATGCTGAAGTGGATTAGTTGAGTCTTTTGAGCATAACTTTTAGTGTAGACCTCCAATTGAGATGATTTTTGAGTCATTGTGAACTAGAGAAAGAGGTCTACAAGTGTGACAGTAATTGAGAGTTGAATTATTCTAGAGAGATCATGAATTATCAAAAGTGAATCAAATCTAGTATCAAATGTGACCTAAGTGTTATAATGTGACAATTAGAGTTTGAAGTGAGGACTTCATGAGTGAGATAGGCCTAGTGAATAGTGAATTGTAGTTGTGAAGTGAGAGATAGTGAGATTGGATTTGAGAGCTGGGAGTCATGATCATGCATCATATCATTTCAAATTGAGACATGTGCATTAGTGAATTCAGTAAATTGAGTATATAGTGATGAGAAATTATTTGTGTTGTTATAGAGGCGCCGTTGGATCGTCAGACCACGAACATTCTTTGGGACTTCGAGCAAGAGTTTCGAAGTTACAGTTGAGTAACCTAGTTGGTTCCTCGACTTTTAAGTGATTACATATCTTTGTGAATATGTGTAAATTAAGTGTAAAAGTGAGTGTTATAAATGCTATGAATGAGCTAAATCGATAGATATTAGTGATTGTGTGAATGTGAATAAGTGTTTTGAGTATGTTGAGTGTAATAAGATGAGATACATGTGAAATGTGTTACAAATGTGAATACTTGTGATAGTGAACCGAGTATAGTGATATGAACAAGTGTATGGTCGTGACAAGAGAGTGAAGTGATATATTGTTAGTGCATGCCTAACATGATAATAAGCGGTAAAATTTACAGTTGTGACTAGAGCACGATGATTGAGCTTTGAGCTCAATTATCGATGAGAGGGCCTAGGGCAAAACGGCGAGAGTGTATACCCGTGAGGGCTCACCTACTTGCCTAAATTGTGATTATTGTGAAAAGAAAATAGTGCATACCCGGAGGGCTCTCCTATTCCTAAAGTGAGTGGGCGGTGGTGCATACCTCGAGGGCTCTCCTACTTGCCAAAATGTGAATATTGATGCTCAGTCCACAACAACGTCATAAAGGGAATTTGCATACTTATGCATTTGATTGTGCAAATGTGATTGAGAATCGAGAGATATGTGATATTGTGATTTGTAATTGACATGTTTGAGTAGTGACATAGTGTTAATGTGTAAAGTGTTGATAGTGTTATAAATTGTGTTAAAATATATATATATATCTATGAGATATATTATGTGTATCTGCATGTGTTGGGTAAACCATCGATGTTGGTTTCTCATTTGAGTTCGCAAACTCACCCAACATTGCAATATATTTTCGAGGACGGCGTTAGTAGGACTCTAGCTCCGTGATAGAGCGTTTACGCGATGAGCGTTCGAGATCAAGTGCGGCGATGGATCATGAGTTGGTCATTTGGGGTGACTTCTTTTGGGACATTATTTTGGGATGACCTATTATAGATGTTTTTATCGGTTTCCTTTTTGAGATTACAGATTGACCGTAGGGGTGATAGATGTGTCTATATTTTGGATTGATTTATGAGATGAAAATTATTGTTATGGTTTTAATTTGGTGAATTCCATGATCTTTGTTTATTTATATTGATACCATGCGAGTGTTTAGTGATCGTTTGCGATCGTAGCACTTCCTTAGCGTGAGATATATGTCTGAACGACCCACGGGCGCCCCGTGTGTACCCTACGGTGAGGGGCGCTACATTAGGTGGTATCGAGCATGGTTTGACATCTTTTGGGCATAATGTCTTTAGGCACGAATATCGGCTAAAAGGTAATTGATCGAATTGTGATTTTATTGTAGGTCATCGTTCTTGGGGATCAAGTGGATCAACCGGTGACCTAGGATCCGTGAGAGCTAGTAGAGAGTCCCCTATGCCTCGTTCGATGAGTTGCCTCCCGAGTTCGAGAGAGCGGAGAGGAGGTTTGATAAAGCTGCGTGGTGGAGGCGGTCGACTTTATGGCAAGATCGACCCGCAGAGGTGAGGATGGCTAGAGAGGACTGAGAGAGTCCTAGACCAGATGGGCTGTGATTCAGAGGAGCGATTTGATTATGTTGTGTCGTTGCTTCAGGGTCCAGCTTACCGATGGTGGAAGACTGTTCAGGGCAGTTCTTCCAGGCCCTGCTTGCTTGCATAACTTGGGATGATTTCCTGCGGGCGTTTAGAGACAATTTCATGCCCAAGGATTATCTAGAGATGAAGATGCAGGAATTTCTTGGTGAGCGAGGCGGATGTCAAGGGTCGAGTATGAGGTGCAGTTCAACGAGCTAGTGGGTTATGCTCCTTCTTTGAGTGCTTTAGAGTCTAACAGATGTCGGAGATTTGAGGGCGGACTCAGGTATGAGATCCGTACCAGTGGGTCTGATTGGACATGGGCGATTTCTTGAGTTGAGAGCATTGTTGTGAGGATAGAGCGATTCTTTGAGATAAAGCGAGTGAGTGAAGTCGGTCGTGGCCCCATGTGAAGATCGAGTAGCGATCGAAGGCGGTGAGTAGGAGTAAGCATCGAGCCGGGACTTTTAGGTTAATCTGGCGGAGGCGAAGCGATCCAGATTTGGACAGAGGCGATTTGCCAGCTAGTGGCGATCGCAGAAGCTGTGAGGTTGGGACGAGTATCCGTTGTGTGAGTTCTGCGAGAGGAGGCATAGCGGAAGTCTTTGGGACTCTGGAGCTTGTCTCAAGTGTGGTTCGATGGACCACCGGCTCAAAGTGTCCTTCATTGTAGAGGCCCGATCTGCGATGTGGGTAGATCGACAAGGCGATCACGGTGTGAGCCGTGGGGTGGATCGTGGTTGTGAGGTCGAGCGCAGGTCGAGGCCGAGCAGAGGGATCGATGATGAGATCGAGGGTTAGAGTGGCGGGATCGATCCTGTAGCTGTAGTCTATGCTATGACTCGGCGAGGCGCAGGAGTCTCCAGATGTCGTTCTTGGTATGCTTCTAATTTATGGTTTTGAAGCATATGCATTGATGGATCTGGATCCACTCATTCATTCATTGCACGCGATATGGCATGTAGAGCGCATTGTGATAGAGAGAGATTGCGGTGTGGGCTGAGGTGAGTACACCTCTGTAGTAGTCTGACGATGTTGGGAGAGGTGCGCAAGGATGTGTGATAGTGATTGATCGTGCAGAGTTGAGTGTGAGATCTCATAGTGCTATCTTTGAGAGAGATTGATGTGATTCTGGGATGGGGATCGCTACGCCCATAGGGTCGTGATGGATTGCTATACCAAGGAGGTTGTGTTAGAATCTCTGGTCACCGAGAGCCGCCGAGGTATTAGTCAGGCAGTGCCAGCTAGGATGATATCCTTTCTGAGTGCCTTGAGATTGATGCAGGGAGGATGAGAGGCCTATTTGGCTCACTTAGTGGATTTCTGAGTTGAGCAGAGGTTAGAGGATATTCCCGTGATTAGGGAATTTCTGGATGTGTTCCCCGATGAGTTACCAGGTTTGCCGCCAGATCGGGAGATAGAGTTTGGGATAGACCTCGTTTCAGGTACCGCTCCTATATCTATTCCTCCATATAGGATGGCACCGGTAGAATTGAAGGAGCTTAAGGCTCAGTTGCAGGAGTTGTTAGATAAGGGGTTTATTAGACCCAGTGTTTTGCCGTGGGGAGCTCCAGTGTTATTTGTGAAGAAGAAGGATGGGACATTGAGGTTGTGTATCGATTATAGGCAGCTTAATCGGGTCACTGTCAAGAATAAGTACCCACTGCCTAGAATCGATGATCTATTTGATCAGTTGCAGGGAGCTCGAGTGTTTACCAAGTTGGACTTGAGATCAGGATATTATCAGTTGAGGGTAGCAGAGGCCGATGTGCCTAAGAGTGCGTTCAAGAGCAGGTATGGGCATTTCGAGTTCTTAGTGATGTCGTTTGGGTTGACCAATGCCCCGACAGCTTTTATGGCCTTGATGAATAAGGTATTTCAGCCCTACCTGGATCAGTTTGTGATAGTGTTCATTGATGATATTCTAGTGTACTCGAGGAGTAGGCAGGATCATGCGAAGCATCTGAGAATTGTATTGCAGATCATGAGAGAGAGGCAGTTGTTTGCCAAGTTCACGAAATGTGAATTCTGGCTTGATGAGGTAGTGTTTCTAGGGCATATTGTGTCTGATGAGGGTATCCGGGTGGATCCTCACAAGATTGAGGCAGTGAGGAGTTGGCAGGTTCCGAGGAATGTGTCAGAGTTGCGTAGTTTCCTCGGACTAGCAGGATATTACCGGAGGTTTGTCGAGGATTTTCGGTGATCTGACCCTTTGACAAAACTTACGAGGAAGAGTGTAGTTTTCGATGGGCGGATGAGTGTCGGAGGAGCTTTGAGGAGCTCGAGCGGCGTTTGACTACGACGCCAAATGTTGGTTTTGCCGTCGGTCCGGAGGATTTGTAGTGTTCGTGATGCTTTGCGGTACAGGTTTGGGTGGTGTGTTGATGCGGCATGGGAGAGTGATAGCGTATGCCTCGGGGCAGTTGAGGTCTCGTGAGAGGAATTATCCAAAGTCATGATTTAGAGTTGGCTGCGGTAGTGTTTGCTCAAGATCTGGAGACATTATTTGTATGGGGAGCGTTCGGATCTTCACCGATCATAAGAGTTTGCGGTATTTTTGAGTCAACAGAGTTGAATATGAGCGGAGGAGATGGATTGAGTTGTTGAAGGATTATGACCGCACGATTGAGTATCATCGAGGAAGGCCAATGTAGTGGCGAGATCGTTGAGTAGGAGATCTCATATCGGTGCATTTCAGATTGAGTTGAAGATTGCCAGTTTGATTGATTGAGGCGCTTAATGTGCGGATGGATTTGGCTCAGGATGGAGCCTTGATAGCCACTCTGAGATTGAGGCCGATGTTGCATGATCGGATCTGGAGAGTTCAGGATCAGGACCCAGTGTTAGTGAGATTGATGGATAGAGTCAGATCAGGGTTGACTTCTGAGTTTGAGTTGAGAGATGGGACTCTTTGGATGGGTCAGAGATTGTGTGTGCCTGCTGTGGATGAGCTGAGACGAGAGATTTTAGAGGAGGCGCATGTGGCCGCTTATGCGATGCACCCTGGTGTCACCAAGATGTATAATACTCTTAAGTTGCATTTTTGGTGGCCAGGCATGAAGAGACAAGTGGCAGAGTTCGTTTCTCGGTGTTTGACGTGCAAGTGAGTTAAGGTGAGCACCGTGCCCCATTGAGATCAGATTCGTTACCCATTCCGGAGTGGAAGTGGGAACGGATCACTATGGATTTTATCATGGGGTTGCCGAGGACGCCGAGACGATATGATGCGATCTGGGTCATAGTAGACCGATTGACCAAGTCGGCTCATTTCTTGCCAGTGCGAGAGAACAATACTCTCGATCAGTTGGCCCAGAAGTATGTGACAGAGATAGTGCGACTGCATGGGGTCCCAGTGTCTATAGTGTCTGATAGGGATCCCAGATTTACTTCGAGGTTCTGGAGGAGCCTGCAGTCAGCGATGGGTTCGAAGTTGCACTTTAGTATAGCGTTTCATCCTCAGACAGATGGGCAGAGTGAGAGGACTATTAAGACTGTTGAGGATATGCTGAGAGCTTGTGTATTAGAGTTCAGAGGTGCGAGGGATCAATACTTGGCTCGATTGAGTTTCGTACAATAATCGATGTCGAGCGGTATTGGATGGCACCTTATGAGGCCTTGTATGGCAGACCGTGCAGATCACCTCTTTATTGGGATGAAGAGGGAGTGAGGATGCTTGAGGGTCCCGAGCTGATCCAGGATACAGTGGATAAAGTGAGAGTGATTCGGAGTCGCATTAAGGCAGCTCAGGATAGACAGAAGAGCTATGTGGATCAGCATCGGCGTGAGATAGAGTACAGTGTAGGCGATAGAGTGTTCCTCCGAGTGTCACCTTGGAGAGGGGTGCTGAGATTTGGCCGTAGGGGTAAGTTGAGTCCCCGGTATATCGGTCCATATGAGATTACTGAGAGGATCGGACCGTTGGCTTATAAACTGAGATTGCCTAGTGAGATGTCCCAGTTGCATGATGTGTTTCATGTGAGTATGCTCCGGAGATACCGCTCAGACCCGACCCATGTGATTTCGGCTCAAGAGATTGAGATAGCGAGTGATTTGAGTTATGTTGAGGAGCCGTCTGATTATCGGATCGAGGGTCAGCAGTTGAGGGCGGGGTGATTCCATTGGTGAAGGTCTATGGAAGAACCATTCTTGAGGAAGCAACTGGGAGACCGAGGAGCACATGAGGAGGCGTACCCTCATCATGCGACCCGATCGGTGCATGTAAATTTCGGGACAAAATTTTATTTAGGAGGGGAGAATTGTAACATCCCGTTACCGATGTGAGGGCATATCGATAATTTGGATGAGTGAGCAGTGAGTGCATTCATAATTGAATTGCACGTATAGTGATTCTGCATCAGTGACATGAGTTAAATTGCACATGCATATATATAGTGACATGCATTCATGATTATTCCAGCGTTTAATTGTATCATGAGTTGCTTTGTGAATTGTGAGAAATTGTGTGAAGAGTGAATTATTGAGAATTGAGGAATGGATTTATTGAGGACTGAGAAATAATTTGAAGTGAGTAGTTGAATTAATTAAATTGAGATTTGAGTATAGAATCTAGTGTCTTATATTTTTGAGAAATTTTGGGACTTTTTCCGAATTTTAGAGATATGTGATCGGATCGAATATGGACCTAGAGACCGATAAGCGTGAATTGGTTCAGAAAGTGAGTGACTAATGGTTTGAAAAATTAGATCTGTGAGTTTGAGAAATTTTGTGATGAGTCAGTGAAATTAGAGATTGAAATTAAGTGATTTGAGGGCTGATAGATTTTGAGTCTCAGTTGAAATCAGCCCTGAGTATATATATATATATAAGAGGTTTGGGAGTTAGGGTTGAAGAACCTTTTCCTTTTTCCTTCTCCTTCGCCGTTGTCGATCGTGAGCTTCCTCCTCGGAGATTTCGTGAGTTTCTCTTTATTGTGAGTGAAAAAGTTGTAGAGAGCTTGGTGAAGTTGATTATGGCTGAGGATTGAGAGTTGATTGAGAGAGGATTGAAGCTTGGAGGTTTGGACGTTGCGATTTTCTAGGTTTCGATCGATCGTTGTTTTGGTAAGTTTTATTGTGATTAATGTTGTTATTTGTGTTGATTGTTGCATTTATGGTTATTAATGAGTTAAGTAGAGTAGTTGAATGGGTTTAAATGAGGTTTGAGGGTGTATTAATGGCGGAAAATGAGAATCGGAGAAGACGATCGATCATGCGTCACGCACGTAGGAATTAAATATTTAATAATGCGTCGCGACGAGCGTGAAAACTGGCACGTCGCGACGAAGCTTCACGGCGTCGCTGACGAGCGGAAGGCTTTATTCGCATGACAGTGGTTGTAGGCATTCTGACGAGTAGCGGAGAAAATGACCACATACGTCGCGACGAGGAGTGAAATGCTGAAGTGGATTAGTTGAGTCTTTTGAGCATAACTTTTAGTGTAGACCTCCAATTGAGATGATTTTTGAGTCGTTGTGAACTAGAGAAAGAGGTCTACAAGTGTGACAGTAATTGAGAGTTGAATTATTCTAGAGAGATCATGAATTATCGAAAGTGAATCAAATCTAGTATCAAATGTGACCTAAGTGTTATAATGTGACAATTAGAGTTTGAAGTGAGGACTTCATGAGTGAGATAGGCCTAGTGAATAGTGAATTGCAGTTGTGAAGTGAGAGATAGTGAGATTGGATTTGAGAGCTGGGAGTCATGATCATGCATCATATCATTTCAAATTGAGACATGTGCATTAGTGAATTGAAGAAATTGAGTATATAGTGATGAGAAATTATTTGTGTTGTTATAGAGGCGCCGTTGGATCGTCAGACCACGGACATTGCTGGGACTTCCAGGCAGTAGCTCGGAAGTTACAGGTGAGTAACCTAGTTGGTTCCTCAGCTTTTAAGTGATTACATATGCTGTGAATAGATGTAAATTAAGTGTAAAAATGAGTGTTATAAATGCGAAGTGAATGAGCTAAATGCGATAGATATTAGTGATTGTGTGAATGTGAATAAGTGTTTTGAGTATGTTGAGTGTAATAAGATGAGATACATGTGAAATGTGTTACAAATGTGAATACTTGTGATAGTGAACCAGAGTATAGTGATATGAGCAAGTGTATGACTGTGACAAGAGAGTGAAGTGATATATTGTTAGTGCATGCCTAGCATGATAATAAGCGGTAAAATTTACAGTTGTGACTAGAGCACAGTGATTCAGAGCTTTGAGCTCAATTATCAGTGAGAGGGCCTAGGGCCAAAATGGCAGTAGTGTATACCCAGAGGGCTCTCCTACTTGCCTAAATTGTGATTATTGTGAAAAGGAAATAGTGCATACCGGAGGGCTCTCCTATTCCTAAAGTGAGTGGGCGGTGGTGCATACCCAGGGCTCTCCTACTTGTCAAAATGTGAATATTGACGCTCAGTCACAACAACGTCATAAAAGGGAATTTGCATACTTATGCATTTGATTGTGCAGTGTGATTGAGAATGCGAGAGATATGTGATATTGTGATTTGTGCACTGACATGTTTGAGTAGTGACATAGTGTTAATGTGTAAAGTGTTGATAGTGTTATTAATTGTGTTAAAAAATATATATATCTATGAGATATATTATGCGTATCTGCATGTGTTGGGTAAACCATCGATGATGGTTTCTCACTGAGTTCGCAAACTCACCCAACATTGCAATATATTTTTAGGACAACGTTAGTAGGACTCTAGCTCCCGTGATAGACGTTTCTGCAGTGAGCGTTCGAGATCAAGTGCAGCGATGGATCGCAGGTTGGTCAGCTGGGGTGACTTCTTTTGGGACATTATTTTGGGATGACCTAGTATAGATGTTTTTATCAGTTTCCCTTTTTAAGATTCTGTATTGTGACTGTAGGGGACTGATAGATGTGTCTATATTTTGGATTGATTTATGAGATGAAAAATTATTGTTATGGTTTTAATTTCAGTGAATTCCATGATGCTGTTTATTTATATTGATACCATGCGAATGTTTAGTGATCGTTTGCGATCGTAGCACTTCCTTAGCCTGAGATATACGTTGGAACGACCCACGGGCGTCCCGGTGTGTACCCTACGGTGAGGGGGCGCTACACACTGTATACCCCTCATCTCCAATAGGAAAAAGTAAAACTGGAGCACTTGTCAATCTACACTTGAGCTCTTCAAAACATTTTTGACATTCCTCACTCCAGGCAAATTTATGATTTTTCCTCAATGACTTAGTCATCGGAGCAGCTATCATTGAAAATCCTTCAACGAATCTCCTATAGTAACCTGTCAGACCCAGAAAACTACTCACGTACGTCATTGTCTTGGGTGCATGCCAATTCACCACTGCTTCAATCTTCCTTGGATCCACATGTACCCCATCTTTCGAAATAACATGTCTAAGGAATACCACCTCATGAAGCCAAAACTCACATTTGCTGAACTTAGCATAGTGCTCCTTTTCCCTCAGTGTCTGCAATGCTATTCTGAGATGCTCCTTATGCTCCCCTTCACTCTTGGAATACACCAGAATGTCATCGATAAACACTATGATAAACTGATCCAGATATTGCTTGAAAACCCTATTCATAAGATCCATGAAAGCAGCTGGAACATTGATCAAACCAAATGGCATGACTAGGAAATCGTAATGCCAATACCGAGTTCTAAAAGTTGCCTTACTTACATCAGACTCTCTGATTCTGAGCTGATGATAGCCCGATCTGAGATCAATCTTAGAAAAGATCCTTGCTCCCTACAGTTGGTCAAACAAATCGTCAATCCGAGGTAGAGGATACTTGTTCTTAATAGTCACCCTATTGAATCTTCGGTAATCGATACACATCCGCCATGTTCCATCTTTTTGCTTAACAAATAGAACTGGTTCTCCCAATGGTGATGAACTCGACCTTATGTGTTGGCCCCTAAATTTTTCTTGTTAAATAAAGCATGATCTAAATAAATTATGAGGTTTGATGGATAAAGTTTTGGAGCTAGTTGTTATGTAAATGTTAGTAGAATTTATTCTATGGTTTGGTTATATTAAAAGTGGTAAGAATGCATAAGGACATTTTAGGCAAGTCGCTGAAGGTTATAAGACTTAAGGCTTAAATGAAACGGCAAAATGGACATTGCACACGTATTAAGGGTATAAAAAGAAGAAGAAAGAGTTGTTTTGTTTGGAAATGGAAGAAGAAACCGTGGAAGAGAGGAGAAGAAGAGGAAAAATTAGGGTTTTGAAAATTTAGAAGAATGTTAAGCATCCACAAGTAAGTACAAGACTCAACCCTTATTGATTTGTTGAATGAGTCATTTTTAGTGATCGTTAGAAGAGGAAAATGGGGTTAAATATGGGTAGGATGATATTGATGAATGGTGTTCTAGGGTTAATGATTTTGTTGTGTTTGTGAATGATTTTTGTGTTGAAATGAGTTTAGAAATGAAGTAGGAATGATGATTTAGGGTTAAGATGAGTTATTTGTAAATTATGGGAAGTATGAAGATGAAAAATGTTGAAAATCAGTGTTTGGAAGGTTTCTGGTCTCGCACGTCGCGGCGCGCACAAAAGCCCACGTCTCGGCACGCGCAGGCGCCCACGACAGGGCGCGTGCATGCACCCACAATGCGGCGTGTGGGAGCGCCCTCGCCACGGCGAGCTTCTGAATTTCGCCGCGGTGAGCTCCAACATTTTTCGCTGCGGCGAGCTTCTGTTTTCCTGCACAGACATGTTTTGGTATTTTCGAAATAACTTTTGATGTAGATGTGAAAATGAGGTGATTTTTATTCGTTGTAAAATAGAGACAAAGGTCTACAAGTTTTATGAACAAAAAGAAGTTTTAATTCAGTCTTTAAAGATCTCAAATTGTGGATGGAAGTTGAGTATAGATTCTAGTCTCAACATAAGGATAGTCCCAATATGTTTGGAGTATAACTTTCGAATTTCTGAAACAAATTGAATGATTTTGGAGTCTTTAGAAACTTAAGACAATGAGGAAATTTTTCTAGAAGAGAATATTAACAGATTTTGTCATTTACTTGATCAGAGTGATCATGGAAAATTGACCTGAATGTTTGGACTTTTGGAAGAGTTTGAGTTTTTAGAATTTATCTTAGTGAATATGCAATATTTGGGTCCTCGAATTGTATTCCTATTGAATGGAAATATTGCATTTGATAAAGGGAATCAAGGAAGGCAAGAGGATCAAGAGGAGAGGCATCTTTTAAACTTGTATCCAAGAAAGGAATTCAGGTGGGTTTCATGTTTATAATTTAGAAATGAGCCAATAAAGTTTTCTTCCAAATCGAGAATGATTTCAAGTACTTCATAAATATTTTTTTTTCTTTTGAATGATTTGGAAAATTCCTACATGTTTCGGTATATGATCTTTGATGATGAATTTCAAAAATAAAGATGGGAATGCATTGAAACATTTTATGTTGTGCCTCGAAAAATTCATGGCATTTTGTATCTTCGAAAAAGAAAGAAAAGAGCATGAAAAGCATGAAAGCATTTGATAAAATGATTTGAGCATGAAATGAATATGTGCTTTGTTTGGGCAAGAGAGGAACGTTTTGTTAGTCACGTGCGCGTCGACATATAGCCTTATCCCGACTGCCCGCTTGAGGCCACGAGATCCTGAGAAATTGGACTCGTTTTGTTCACAGCATAAGCTTCGGTTTATCCGTTTTGTTCCACGAAACTCTCGAGCCATTTGTTTGTGCATTGTATCTTTGAATGGTCAAGTATGTTGTAACATCCCATCACCTATGGGAAGGATAAAATAGTAAATTTTGGATTGGGTTGTGTTTTGGTACACAAGATTGTGCATGCACTCGTGACAATTCCCGGCATATGTGTCTATAATTGAAATTTTAGTGAAAAATGTGAATTTTGTGTTTGAAAATTTAATTGTAGTGATTTATGTGTTTTTCTGCATAAAATTGCAAAGTGGGTACCGATAAGTTTTCCGGTACTGAAATTGACTGTTCTATTGACACTCCAATTAAAGACATGATTTAGGAATTTTGTTTTAGCATGAGCCATTGAAATTTGGAAAGAGGTATGGAAGTCAAAGTGAATGAATTGATTGAATTGAAAATTGATCAGCATGAAAGAGAGTTATTCTGAAAGAATTGAATCTCAATTCAGTCCCTAAAAGTTTGAATTTCTAAATTGAAGTAGTGAAGTTATAAGAATGTGTATAAGGGCAATTTGGACAAGATACTTAAGATCTTAAGGTTTAAGGTTTAATGAAGAGGGAAAAATGGGCATTTCATAATTTGAAATGGTATAAAAAGGGAAATTAGCGTTTGTTATTGGAAAAAGGAGGAGTAACCGTGGGAAAAGAAGAGGAAGAGAAGAAGGAAAGGGTTTTCAATGGAATCACCAAGAGTTTTAGGTTTTTGAAAGCCAAATCAAGTAAGTTAAGCCTCTTTCCTCTTGATTAGTTCATTGATTCATGTATTAAGCGTTAAAAGTGATAGAATGGGTTATGTATTTATTTGGTTTAGGGTTTTCAATTATGGGATGAATTTTGATGCTTTGTGAATGATCTGGATTTGAAATGAGTAGAAAAATGTTGTATGAGTGTTATTTTGGGATTAAGATGAGTTAGGCTTTGATAGATGAAGAATTTGATTGTGAATTGTGGAAAAATCAGGATTCGGAATGTTTCATGGGCTCACGTCGCGACGCGTTTTCATCAAGACGCCATGTGGCGCAGTAAACGCACACATCGCGACGCGGGCTAGTGTGGACGCCGCGATGCACGTCTCGGCGTAGGCACGCCGTGATGTATACTTGCTTCCTCACCACGGCGAGCGTTTGGATTTCACCGCGGCGAGCTTCCTCACGCCACGACGAGCTACTGTTCCCAGACAATATGTTTTAGTTTTTAAGCCATAACTTTTTGTACTGATATCCAATTGAGGTAATTTTGGATTTGTTATGAACTAGAGACAAGGGTCTATACATTTATGAAAAAGGGAAGTATTAAGTCAGTCTATAAAGGCTTGAAATCTGGAATAGTAGTTTAGTGAAAGATATGGTTATATGTTGGAGAATAACTTTGGGATTTATGAAACGAATTGACTGATGTGAGTATCAATTAAACTCTGATTATTAAGGACGACCTTGAGGGTGAAATATTGGGATAGTGTCGGGGATGTCACTAAAGTGCATGATGCATTTATATTTGTAAATTGCGACTTGAGCATTATTCCAAAAAGGCAATGTGTAAACTTAGGGTGTTTGAATTGTGATAGGGGCATTTGGAAAGTCAACCTCAGACATTACTGAGACTTCTAGGCATTAGCGCGGAAGCCAGGTGAGTGACCTATACGGTTCTCAGAGCATTAAATGTTATAATTTAGTAATTTAAATTCTCTGAAGTAAAATAATGAGATAATATTGAATGTAAACTCCGGATAGAAGGTCTGGAGTATTGAAGTGATAATGTACAGAAACGTTATACGAATGTGAAAGTATAACTGTGTTTGTGATGTGAAAAGCTGGAATAGATTAGAAATGACTGTGATATACTGATCAGAGCTACAAGCTCGACTACTGAAAAAGAGCCTCGAGCTCGAAAGGGAATAGTGCATACCTAGAGGGCTCTCCTACCCCTAAGACGCGTTCACTGATTAATGAGCCCTTGACGGGACAGTTTTAGAGCAGAAAGCTCAACGATTGATGAGTTAGTGCATACCTAGAGGGCTCTCCTATCTTTAAGACGCGTGGGAAGTAGTGCATACCCAGAGGGCTTTCCTACCCCTAAGACGCGTTCACTGATTAATGAGCTCTTGACGGGACAGTTTCAGAGTGGAAAGCTCAACGATTGATGAGTTAGTGCATACCCAGAGGGCTCTCCTATCTCTAAGACGCGTGAGAAGTAGTGCATACCCAGAGGGCTTTCCTACCCCTAAGACGCATTCACTGATTAATGAGCCCTTGAAGGGACAGTTTCAGAGCGGAAAGCTCAACGATTGATGAGTTAGTGTATACCCAAAGGGCTCTCCTATCTCTAAGACGTGTGGGAAGTAGTGCATACCCAGAGGGCTCTCCTACCCCTAAGACGCATTCACTGATTAATGAGCCCTTAACGGGACAATATAGATTCTTGGTCATCACACTGATATAAATTGGTAATGGGTTACAGACTGTAATTATTTTGTCATATTTGATTATTGATAATGGGTACTGACTACAGTTATTCTGATATGTTCGATTATTGATAATGGGTATAAACTACATTTATTTTGATATGTTTGATTAAATGATAGGCGAAATGCCATACACTGGTGTGAAACCAGTTATGGTGTACTCCTAATTATAGAATGTATGACTGATTGTGATATGCTTAGTGTTGTATGGAATATTAGAGCTTTTAGCTCAACGTGAGAAAATGAACGTCGAGTTAATGATTGATTCAGAGCCTTAGGCTCAACATATAATGAACCCGGTATCCAGTATTGGATAAGGGTCAGATATTATTGAGTCCCTCGATGGGACAGTTTAGGCACTAGGTCACAGCCAAATGGGATGTATGAATATAGATTTCTGTAAATGTGTAAATGGGGAATGTTTGAGAAAATGTATTACGAGACAGAGATAGATATATGGGAATTGTAAAATGAGACCAAAGAGAAAGAATGAGAACATAAGTTATTATTTGATTATGTACTTGCGTGAGCGGACCATCGATGATGGTCACTCACTAAGTTTGCAAAAACTCATCCAAAATTTGCAATTGTTTTACAAGACTCAGAAGAATACTCCGTTAGGTAACGGGTGTATAGTGATCGTGGAGTGCCAGATGAGGACGGGATCAGTTGCGTCTACATTAGAGTGAAGATTTTACTTCTACGTTATTGTGTATTTTTATGAGGACCCTCGTGGTCATTGTATCTACCAGATTGGTTATGTAAACTGTTTCCGTAACATACATTTATGTAAGTGTATGATTGTTTCAAAACAAAATTTTTAGTACTGTGTTTTAGCTGAGAGAGGTAGCATTCCATCCTCGTAGGGCACGGATTCGGATATCACCATCGATGTCAGGTTCGGGTCTTACGGGAGTGGGTGTTACATATGTTGCATAAATTGAGTGTTTTGTATTGATGATTAAATGGATATGTTGTGTTGATGTGATGACATTTCTAACTATAAGTTTTGAATTCAAATTTCGAATTTGACTGAGAATTTGGGAACAAAGCATTTTACGAATTCATTATGATTTTTATATAACAAATGAACATTTCAACGGTTTTGCTTATTCTTAGTTATAAACCTGTTACCTACGAGCTATAAGCTCACCCCCTTCATTCCCATCCACAGGTGATGAGAAGAAGATCGGGTGAAGGGAAGTGAAGGTTTTTGTTTGTATGTGTACGTATTGTATTGTTTTTAAGCTAGATTGTTGTTGAGAATTTTGGGAGTTGTGTATTTTGTATATGCGAATTTCGATATTGATATTGTATTGTGGCTTGGAATGCCATTAGAGCTTGTAAAATTCTATTCTTTTGATGTTAATGCATTATGTATGGATGATGTTGAGTGGAAGTATGAATTGCGTATATGGATCAGGTTGAGCGGAAATTCGGTATACTTGAGGAAGTTATGGATTTGATATGAATATTTTTGATAGTGAATTGTTGCTACATATATATACAAGTGAGATGTATTATGGAAAAAGGAACATAGAAATGGTATGAGACTTGAAGCTTCACGATTTCTTGGATTACACCAACGTTTATGGTTTAATGGTTGGACTCTGAAAACGGGGCTCATCATATTTGGTATCAGAGTAAGAAAAGATTACAACCACGCTTATGTATGATGGTATTCTGTTCCGAGGTTGGGTTCCAGAAATGGGGCCTAGCATTTGTGGTATCAGAGCGCCAACATTATGATCTTGCATGGGTGCATGTGTATGAGTTACATGCATAAGCAATGGTTAAGAATTTCAGGTGAGAAAATGATGATACTCTTTCGTGATATGAGAAAAAGAAAGTTGCGGATGATTAGAAAGGAGAAATAGTGGATGGGTAAACATAATAGATAATGCTTCAATGCAATTGTATTGGAGGATGTATTATTGAGCATGACAACAATATTGTACTGTGGTGATATGTTTTCGGAAAGTGATATAGATATGAATGTATTGCCATGGATTGTTTGAGAAATATAGGGATATAAGTATACATAATGAGATTAGAGTGTACAAGTAGAGTGCAATGGAAGCATAACTTTGTTATAATCTTTAGATGAAGAAATTGGAACCGAAGTGGTTGTTCGATTAACACGACAAGAGTTATGATCCGTAGTAAGAAGAAATTAGTGGAATTGAGGTCAGAATTTCATAATGATTATGCATTGATAATTTCGAATTGATTGAGGATATACATGTGGAAGATGAAATCAATGATAATTGGAAAATGAGATAGAAGTGAGGAAATAGAGAACGGGAAATGAAATAGACATAAATGACCTTATACGAGATGAATGAAATGATATGTAGTATGGGAAAAAAATTACAAGTGCGTATAAGATGGGATCTTATGTATGGAAAAGGAAAAGGGTGAAGAACTAAATGAGAAGATTATATGCACTCAATATGGTAATTGACTCATTATGAAATGACATAGCATCAGAAAAGGTGTATTCTGGAAAAACTAGAATAAAATGGTGTTAGTATGTTTGATAAAGAGAGAACCGTTGTCTAAGATCAATGAAGATCAAGGTATCAATTGTGTAAAATATAAATTGGTGATTTTAAGGAGTAAATCTGTGGACAGAATGGCATGACTTTGACGATGCCTAGCCAAGCATATGCGATAGCAAGTATGTTCATTACTCTATTGAGTTTTGAGTGACTTGAACATTATCACCTTACGAGGATGAGAGAAATTGGTCTTCTCGAGGGATTAAAAGTAGCTGATGATGTGATGATGATAGCAGGTGATTGATAAAGATTTGTATGGATGGTATATATGATAGTAGAAAGAAATTCTCTTTTGAAGAAGAATTTCACTAAGTTAGATTAAGCAAATCAGATAGTTTATATGAAGAATGATCAATGAAAGAACTGATCAGAAAGGAATATATAATGATTCGAAAGTGAGTATTGGAGTCCTATCCCTGATAAAGACTTAAGCAAAAGAGGTAGAGTATGCTACTGAAAAAGGTATGTGTTTTGTTGGATGTAAAGGGATCCAACTATGCGAGTGGATTCCCAAATTTGAGGAGACACTAATTGCCAATATGAGGAGTATATCGGTTCACGTTATATTCTGGGTAAATATGTTCGAGAAATGCAAATTTTATCCGATGAAGGTGTGGCAAACACAGGAAGCTAAGATTGCAAATAAACTAGAGTGTGTGGAGAAAACGAGTATAAATGAGCAGACATTAGAATACATCAATTCAAAATATGAGGGAATCTAAAGAATGGAGAAAATCAGTCAAGAAAGGTAAGACAATTGTGAAATTGAAAATATCAAGAGGTAATATTTCCTCATTGAGGAATCAGTTATTTGAGGAATTTCTAGAACCGATTGTGGACATATGGAGTTTTGAAAATATTTGTTCAAGTTAACAAATTCCCTGACAATACTATGGTATTGAAGATTAAAGTGAGCTAATCGAAGTTTGATGATATGTTAAGTGTATTCGAAAAGTTGAGAAGAATAGTCTGAATACTTGAGGAAAAATGAGTAAATCGTATGAGGGATGAAGGTAAAGAAAGTTTTGAGGAATTATAACACCGATATTAATTATATCGTCTGGATTTGGAGATTCAGTAGTATACAATGATGTTTGCATAAGAGATCAGGATAAGATCCAACACAGTAAAATGAAGTGAATTCATGTGCATGGAGACAATTGAAACCTCATAGGTTGATTGTTGATACATGAATTGAAACTTGCTGCTGTAGTGATTGCTTGAAAGTTGGAGACATTATATGTATAGAAATATTTGTAGGAAAATCCCGGGAGGAACATCACATGTTCCAAAGAATGAAACAAAATTTTTATTCCGGACCTTCCGAAACCTGGATCCGGTGTCGGTATGAAAACCTCAAACCCTGAATAGCCAATAGAGACTATCTCTAAAGGTATCCACGCAGAGATCGAAAACCTAACCGAGTCAAACCCTTTGACCGGGAATAGCTAGAACAGAATAAGAGCTGCTAGACCCTACCGTCCCTGGAGAGCTTGAATCGACGTTGAAATCCTTGCCTTGAGAAGAGAAATTGATGGCGCCTTTTGCAAAACCTAAGACGACCAATCTCTCAATATAGCCATTCATCTTCGTATGCATTTCACAAAGAGATGTCCTCGAGCCATCTTGGTAGTGAAGAGAAGCCTTGAGGTCTCGAACCTTCGGACCGGGCTTGCTCGTCAAACAGCTCCCTAAGATGAAAAACTATAGTGTGAGCATCCATGGACTCGTCTTTCGCTTCGCACTCGGGTGACATCGACGCAAGCATAATGCAAGTCGCCATGTCACCGCCCTTAGATGCTTACTATATGCCTTCGATCATCATCGAAGCATCGACAAGCAGAGTGCATCTCGAAGCGGAAAATCTAGGATATATCCAGACTTTCAGATCGAGAACTATTCTCGATTCCTTAACCACCAAGAAAATTCGGTCCGCTTAACTTGTTGGAATCCATAAGTGAGCGAAGATTCACACTTGACGACATTTTCAAATCACCTACACGGATAGAGAGGAAGAATGTTAGAATAGGAATAGCTGCATAATCATAAGGACTTGAATGATATGCAAAAAGCTCCCACTAGTTTCATAGAATCCATAACCCTCATTACGAATCCAAAGAAACAAAGTGACATAATGTCCTAGTGGGTCGATATCCGATATTGCTAAGAATGACCTTGGGTTTACCCAACAAGCCATAACTTAGGTCAATCGGTAGGTATCGAACATACCAATTGCATCATCGATAACCGACATTGAGAATGACCTTGGGTTTACCCAACAAGCCACCTTATGTCTCGGAGGTATCAAATATACCAATTACATTCTTAGACACAACTATCGATCAGTGCTATCAACTTGTTGATGTATGCACTTACATTGGGTATCAGCTCTTTGATGCGCATACATCTGATGTATGCTACCCAATTTCGCCTCATCACGTTGACCTTGAGTTTACTCAACAAACTAACGCTTCTAAAGGAAAACCAACCCATTAATCGTAAAATCATATTTTCATGGTTCAACATATCCGTATAGAGTGAGCTTGGGTTTACCCAACAACCCATCCCTATAAGAACTCGGTTCTTACCATATTAATGGAAGGCGTTAGTTTTCATATACCGAGGAGGATTTAGAAACTCTAGACTCCAAGTGAAGGATCATAGTCGCTAGACTATATGGCATGATTTAGGTTTCATCAATCAAATTGAATCAATCCTTATAATCATCCATCATCCAACTCGAGCATGTCACAAGTGGACTTTCATCAAATGCAAGTCACCTTATGCTTCGCTTTACACAAGTCGACTTATATCCCGATACAAGTCGATTTATGGCAAAATCTTGAACAAGTCGACTTATCCAGAAAACAAGTCGACTTATCCTGCAAACAAGTCGACTTATGTAGCAAACAAGTCGACTTATGCTGAAAACAAGTCGACTTATGTAGCAAACAAGTCGACTTATTCTGCAAGATTGCTATTATTTCTAATCGGCTAATTCCTCAATCAATGCAATTCCAATTCACAATACCATCCTACTTAGGGTAATATCTGTAAATTGATGTATCAATGAACACTTCATTGATCCATGAATGCCTTATATGGTCAAACCATACATGAAAAGCTTAAAATGAGTCAAAACTCATAAATATCCAAACAATTTAAGAACACCCAAATTCTCACCCTAAGCATCTCAAGCTAGTGTATACACTCTCAAAACTACTCTAAGACTTGTCACAAAAATTGTGACGCCAAAACAAGCAAGAAAATGAAATGTACTAACGAGACACAAATGTGACCGATTCGGCATTCAAAAATTCTTGGAAAAGCAACTTCAAGCAATTCAATTTGGCAATCATACTACATCAAGATAACACATTTTTAATCACATTAAAAATGCTGCAAGGCATTGGAATTGAAAAAGCAAACTCAATCAAGCCAAGCAAAACAGTCCCAACAATTTTCACCAAAACTGTCCAGTTCTGTACATTGCTTGAAATAATCAATGAAACAATTTCAATAAATTCTGAGAAAATTATATAGGTTACTACATGTTCAGAAACTCAGTCAACCAAAATAACAAAACCGATTAAAATTCTGTGTTCATCGACAAGAATTCCCAATGTAATAGAATAAAATCGAAAATAAATATCCAATCACCTTGAAATCCAATTTCCATGCTCACAGACATTCACCAACATCTTGGAGACATGTAGGTGAAGGAAAATCCAGAAAACAATTTTTCTAGAATTTATTCTTGATTTTATACTACTGCCTGTTCACGTAATCGCTTCAAAAACAGCATCCGTAAGCTTAGGGAAATAATTAGCAAAACTTTATCTAATCAAATCGATAAATTCTGAAAATTCATAGACATATTCTCTAACATGTTATGAACATTCCTGGGCAGAAAAATTTCTAAAACCCTATCTCTATAGCAATTGAAATCTGAGCAGAATGCATGCTACAACATCACAAGCAATTAGGGTTTATGATCTAGCTTGATTAAAGCTTCATACACGACACCGCACGCTTTGATACCACTGTAGGAAAATCCGGGAGGAACATCACATGTTCCAGCAGCGGAAACAAAATTTTTATTCCCGGACCTTCCGAAACCAGGATCCCGGTGTCGGTATGAAAACCTCAAACTGAATAGCCAATAGAGACTATCTCTAAAGGTATCCACGCAGAGATCAAAAACCTAACCGAGTCAAACCCTTTGACCCGGAATAGCTAGAACAGAATAAGAGCTGCTAGACCCTACCGTCCCGGAGAGCTTGAATCGACGTTGAAATCCTTGCCTTGGAGAAGAGAAATTGATGGTGCCTTTTGGAAGAAGAAGAAATTGAAACTTTCTTTACAAAGCTTAACACTTAAGCTTTCTTTTCTCTTCCTTATGCATAACCCACGGCCATCCTCTCCAAAAGTTATCTTATATTGATTTTAACAATTAAAAATCAATCCATAAGAAGCTTACAAATGGAGGCTTTATATCCATTAGTTTATTTAATGAATAAAGTAATAAACTTTGACTTTTCAAAGTTTTATCCTCTCCTTCCCATTCCAACGCATATGGACATATATATATATAATAATTAATTAATTAATTACTTAATTAATTAATTAGAATATATTTGCTAAGGTCCATCCAACTGGGTCGGTCCTACGGCCATCGGCCCGATCTTCAAAAGCGACTCCTAAACCTTTCTTAGCAATATTGATGTCGCGATCTCATCGGGACATATCCCAATCCCATTGGGATCCATTTAATCTTAATGCTCTCCATAATTAGAACTCGTCCAATTACTATTTTACTGATTTCTCAAACACTCTTATCGTGTGACCCTTTAGGTTTTAGGTTATGTTGGCCACTTAGATTAACAATTAATCTGAGCAAGTCATGAGCGGTATCTAGCAACACATCATGACCCCAATTGACGGAAAGTAATCGGTTTGATGAATTCATCACGAACCGGATCACTTAACCCTTCCATAGACAATTCTTGTGCAATTCATCCTTTCATCATCCTATACCCCACTTGGTTATGAGTATGGCTAATATGTCAACTCTTACTAGACTAAGTCTAGCCCAAGTGAAATCGGTTCTGTCGAGGACTCATTATTTTATATGTCCATGAAGACACTCTTCATGACATAGTCATGCTCTCGCCGAGACTTAAAGTAATGATCACGAAAAGAGGTCAGGTATCTCTTACATTCTCACGAAGTGATGAATCCTTTATTGGCTACTCAATTACCTTCGAATACCTCAAATCGTACCCAAGCACCACCCTATGAGTAACCTCCGAAGGCCACAAGGAATGGAGTCAGTACGGGATCAAGATATCAAGATATCCTGAGTACCTCAAGTCTAAGGATACTTGCACCATTGCTATGATGAGATTATCACCGACATTAAATCCATGTGATGATCTCATGGCAGTCATCCAATGAACTTACTACCACTAGTAAGCATCCATATGTCAACTCTAAATATCTCATATTTACAGCTTCGAGATCCACCGCTGATCCAATCAAGGAGTATGACATATGTTAGTCCGTGGGATTAATGATGTCCATCTCATTAATCCTATGATTAGGAAAATTTAGATCTCGACATAATTGCACATGATAGGAATCTCGTGATTATGATCACATCATAATTTCCTTCATGCTATGTCATATATCATGGACTTCATTAATTTGATTAAAGATCAATATCAATTCATAAAGAATATCAAATAAATGAAACATGCCTTTCTTTATTTATTCATAAAGTCTGTACATGACTATGAACAAAAAGCGCTAAAGGGGATTGCCTTTAGGGCACTACTCTAACAATATTTTGACTATGTGTAAGATATACAGATCATGAAACTCAAGGTACTTATTGAGTTGAAAGAATTGAATACGAGACTGAGACAATGGATAGAGTTACCGGAAGATTATGTTGTACAAATGAGTACAAAAATGGTAAAGCTAGTGTTGTAATCAGATGCATTGAATAGAGAATTCAATAGCAGTGAAGTATGAATTCAGATATAGAGGTTATCAGATCTAGTGCAATAAATGGTGCTGAATGGAGTCGAATTCAGGGCAAAATGAAGTACCATTAGTCACTGAAAATGTAAGATCATTTTCACATGAACAAAGCTCAAATTGAGGATTCAGAAATTGTGAACCTTACCAAGAAATCGAAAATGAATGTGAATTTTGAGTTTGAGTAGGAAAAATGATACTGGGTGATTGAGATAAGAAGTATGCGTACCAGCAAAGATGATTGAGCAAAGAGACTGTCAGAAAAGTACAAGTGGTGATTTAAGCTATACATCCGAAAAGAAATATGTCAAGTGCATGAAAGTTTGAATTTTCGACGGTCTTAATTGTCGGAGATATGCCTCAAGTTTATAGTTTGGAGTTCATGGGGACATGAGACCAATGTATGGTTCTATTTGACTTTAAGCATCACAATCGTTGTGACAATGATTTCAATAGAATACTATATGAGGAGTTTGATGATAGAAAGAGTAATCGCTTTTGTATCATGATTAGTACGGCCTACGGGTCATTGAAGGCTAGAATTGGAGATGTTATGGACTGGTGATATTAAGTGATTCAAGAAAGATAGATGAACTAGGTGGATCCGTGCCAAAGACATGGAATACAGTGAGACAGACATAAGAGTTAAATGTGTTGATACTAAAGTGATGTGAATTATCAAGTGAAAGATGATTTGTCTCTAAGGGTATCACCTTACAGGGTGTGCTTACATGGGGTACAAGGTGTGCTCAAGTTAGGAAAAAGGATTTACTAAGTCCAATATGAATTGGTCTATATGAAATTATTATGAGTTAGCGCTACTAATGAAAGATGTCTTAGCTCGAAATGTGATGTACTTGAGTACATGAAGGAAAGATTGATATGATAAGATATTGGTTTTATCGACACAGGAAGTGGAACAATTGTGAATGATCTAAACAATAACGAGGAACTAGTAAGAAAGTGAATGGCAAAATAAGGGATTGAAAGACCGAGCGAGTCTGTTGACCACGGTCATTTGAAAGAAAGTATTCGAGTGATGAAGTTAAATGAGAAATGCGGGAACATCTTGCACTCCTGATCAATCAGATAAGAATTTCGAGGACGAAATTCTTTTAAAGAGGGGGAGAGTTGTTGGCCCCCGAATTTTTCTTGTTAAATAAAGCATGATCTACATAAATTATGAGGTTTGATGGATAAAGTTTTGGAGCTACTTGTTATGTAAATGTTAGTAGAATTTATTCTATGGTTTGGTTGTATTAAAAGTGGTAAGAATGCATAAGGGCATTTTAGGCAAGTCGTTTAAGGTTATAAGACTTAAGGCTTAAATGAAAGGGAAAAATGGACATTGCAAGCGTATTAAAGGTATAAAAAGAAGAAGAAAGAGTTGTTTTGTTTGGAAATGGAATAAGAAACCGTGGAAGAGAGGAGAAGAAGAGGAAAAATTAGGGTTTTGAAAATTTAGAAGATTTTGAAGAATGTGAAGCATCCACAAGTAAGTACAAGACTCAACCCTTCTTGATTTGTTGAATGAGTCATGTTTAGTGATCGTTAGAAGAGAAAAATGGGGTTGAATGTGGGTAGGATGATATTGATGAACGGTGTTCTAGGGTTAATGATTTTGTTGTGTTTGTGAATGATTTTTGTGTTGAAATGAGTTTAGAAATGAACTAGGAATGATGATTTAGGGTTAAGATGAGTTATTTCTGAATTATGGGAAGTATGAAGATGAAAAATGTTGAAAATAAGTGTTTGGAAGGTTTCTGGTCTCGCACGTCGTGGCGCGCACAGGAGCCCACGTCGTCGCGCGCGCAGGGGCCCACAACGTGGCGCCCACAGGCCCCCACGACGCGGAGCGCGCATGCGCCCACGACGCGGTGTGTGGGAACGCCCTCGCCGCGGCGAGCTTCTAGATTTCACCTGCGAACTTCTGTTTTCCTACACAGACATGTTTTGGTATTTTGGACATAACGTTTGATGTAGATGTGCAAATGAGGTGATTTTTGATTTGTTGTAAAATAGAGACAAAGGTATACAAGTTTTATGAAGAAAATAAGTTTTTAATTCAGTCTTTAAAGATCTCAAATTTTGGATGGAAGTTGAGTATAGATTCTAGTCTCAACATAAGGATAGTCCCAATAAGTTTGGAGTATAAATTTCGGATTTCTGAAACAAATTGAATGATTTGGAGTCTTTAGAAACTTAAGACAATGGGGAACTTTTTCTAGAAGAGAATATTAATAGATTTTTTCATTTACTTGATCAGAGTGATCATGGAAAATTGACCCGAATGTTTGGACTTTTGGAAGAGTTTGAGTTTTTAAAATTTATCTTAGTGAATATGCAATATTTGGGTCCTCAAATTGTATTCCTATTGAATGAGAATTTTGCATTTGATAAAGGAAATCAAGGAAGGCAAGAGGATCAAGAGGAGAGGCATCTTTTAAGCTTGTATCCAAGCAAGGAATTCAGGTGGGTTTCATGTTTATAATTTAGAAATGAGCCAATAAAGTTTTCTTCCAAATCAAAAATGATTTTAAGTACTTCATAAATATTGTTTTTTTTTTCTTTTGAATGATTTTCAAAATTGCTACATGTTTCGGTATATGAACTTTGATGATGAATTTCAAAAATAAAGGTGGGAATGCATTGAAACATTTTATGTTATGCCTCGAAAAATTCATGGCATTTTGTATCTTCGAAAAAGAAAGAAAAGAGCATGAAAAGCATGAAAGCATTTGATAAAATGATTTGAGCATGAAATGAATATGCGCTTTGTTTGGGCAAGAGATGAACGTTTTGTTAGTCACATGCACGTCGACATATAGCTTTCTCTCGGCTGCTCGCTTGAGGCCACGAGATCCTAAGAAATCGTCCTCGTTTTGTTCACGGTATAAGCTTCAGTTTATCCATTTTGTTCCACGGAACTCTCGAGCCATTTGTTTGTGCATTGCATCTTTGAATGGTCAAGTATGTTGCATAAATTGAGTGTTTTGTATTGATGATTAAATGGATATGTTGTGTTGATGTGATGACATTTCTAACTATGAGTTTTGAATTCAAATTTTGAATTTGACAGAGAATTTGGGAACAAAGCATTTTACGAATTCATTATGATTTTTATATAACAAATGAATATTTCAACAGTTTTGCTTATTCTTCGTTATAAAACTATTACCCATGAGCTATAAGCTCACCCCCCTTAATTCCCATCTACAGGTGATGAGAAGAAGTGTTGGGCCCGGGGCTCGGATGTCTGAATTCCCGAGGCGGCCCCTCGGGTCGCGCCAGCGTCGAGCGCCCAAATACCTTCAGACCCGATCCCAACATCCATACAAAGAACCATTCAATTCATATAACAATATATATACTCATACATATACACATTCTATACATGCATTCTAAACATCCATTCACCATTCCAATTGCATAATTCATCTGTCATTCTCATTCGAAGAAATGCAATAAGTATCTCAAAATATAACACAATACAAAATGAAATTAAATCCCAAAATACAAAAGTATGCTCCATGGTGAAATGCTGGTGGGCTAACCAAAATACTAACTTATACAAGGCTCCTAACTAGCTTGAAGTTTCCGATGCCTTGCAAGGTCAACAATCGTCTCGATCCGCTTTGAGGAGGGAGAGTAATGGGGAAAAAGGCGAAACTTCGGTGGCATATACGTTTATATCCATTGGCAATGAGCCACACAATCAAGCAATATACATATATTCATAATTCCACATTCATCAAATAATTCACATTCGTATAAACATAGGTCATGCAATTTCTATTTTTCAACATAACAATTCTTATGCAACAAGTCAATCATAGCAAACATGTATTATGCTCAACAAGTCCATCGTGTATGCACAATCAATTGGCTCGAGAGTTCCGTAAACGATCCGAATAACCCAAAGTTAAATCCGTAAACTATCCGAGTCCGATTTCTCAAGGATCTCATTACCACAAGCGGGCAGCCGGGAGAAGGCTTTACTGTCAACGTGCACGTGACTCCATCCGTAACTCTCTTACCCAAACAATTCACATAGTCCATTCGATTAATGCTTAAAGCATTTATCAAATTTTCTCAATTCTCATTATTGTCCATTGCCATAAAGGCCTATCAATCCATGCATAATTATAATCAAAAGCATATTCCATAATTCTCATGCAATTCAAATCAAGTAATGTCATATAATGCAAGCAAACACACATCAGGCAATTTGCCCATACACACAATAACCATAAACATATTACCCACCTAGTATCGCTTGAGTATCAGACTCACTGCTGTCCTTCCTCTTGCGATTGGGTCAAATCAGCTTGGTTCCCTATAATAAACCAAGTTTTCATACAATTAATATCCATAGCAAATATTCAATAAAGCTCGAAAAGAAAAAAGTAAAGCGTTAAAAGTCTCCATCCGACTCCCATCTACATTCCTGAACCCTTCAAAGCAATTTCCGAACTTCCCTTCTTCATACAACTCGTAGTCCTTTATTTTTAGATCACAACGAATCCAAAATCACCTCAATCGGACATCTACACCAAAAGATATCCCCAAAAATGTAAAAATCTCACTTTCGGAAATAGGGGGGCTCGTCGCGGCGAAGGGACGCTCGCCGCGGCGAACAACCATGCTAGCGCAGCGGCGAAGGCTCGCCTCGGCGTGCTCATCACCAAGACGCCGTATTACGCCTTGCAAGGCAGCACGCTCTTCGTGCACCTCGTGGCGTGCACATGGTGCACTGGCGTGTCACCAATTCACCGTGACGTCATGACGTGCGGGTCGGAGCTCGACCAACCCCGATTCTGCATTTTCCGACTTCCATTTCTTCCCAAACTCAAATGCAACACACATAAGCCTTAGATCAAGACTCAAGCTACATTTCTAACCCATTAACAACTCAAAATCAAGCACAAATGCATCAACCCAAGGATCTACCCATCTTTTCACCCAAAAACCCTAACTCGTCGATTCTGCTACATATCCAACATATCTAGGTTTAAATCTAACCATAACAAGTTTGATCAAACTTAAACTTACCAGGAAACGTCTTTAATCTACCGAAAATGACTGAAATCGCAAAACTCTTTCTTTCTTTCCTTCTATTTTCCTTTTTTTCTTTCTTTCTCTTATTTCTGCTCAACCCTAACCTAAAGAAAATACAAAGTCCAACTTCCCCCTCCTTACAAGCTTCAACCCATTCCAACCTAAGAAATTTTCTTAAAATGCCCTCATAAACTTTTACCCTTTTTAATCCTCATTAGACCACAATTAAACCATATAAAATGCAAATACACCTCAATTATCCCCTGATGTTCCCAATTTAATCAAACTAAGGCATAATCACTCAATTATCACAATTTATGCTTAATGACATCATTAAAAAAAATTCGGGGTCTAACAAGAAGATCGGGTGAAGGGAAGTGAAGGTTTTTGTTTGTATGTGTGCGTATTGTATTGTTTTTAAGCTAGATTGTTGTTGAGAATTTTGGGAGTTGTGTATTTTGTATATTCGGATTTCGATATTGATATTGTATTGTGGCTTGGAATGCCATTAGAGCTTGTAAAATTCTATTCTTTTGATGTTAATGCATTATGTATGGATGATGTTGAGTGGAAGTATGCATTGCGTATATGGATGAGGTTGAGCAGAAATTCAGTATACTTGAGGAAGTTATGGATTTGATATGAATATTTTTGATAGTGAATTGTTGTTACATATATATACAAGTGAGATGTGTTATGGAAAAAGGAACATAGAAATGGTATGAGACTTTAAGCTTCACGGTTTCTTGGATTACGCCAACGTTTATGGTTCAATGGTTGGACCCTGAAAACGGGGCTCATCATATTTGGTATCAGAGTAAGAAAAGATTACAACCACGCTTATGTATGATGGTATTATGTTCCAAGGTTGGGTTCCGAAAATGGGGCCTAGCATTATGTACCCCTTGTCTAGCAGTTCCTCCAACTATTTCTTAAACTCCTTCAATTCAACTGGAGCCATTCTATACGGTGGTATCGAAATAGGCGCAGTATTAGGAATCAAGTCGATGGCAAACTCGATTTTCCTTGCAAACCAGGTAAATACTCTAGGAATATATTAGGAAATTCCCTTACAACCGAAAAATCCTCTAACCTTCCTTCATTCACATTTGCGTCCATAACATGTGCCAAGAAGGCTTCATACCCCTTTTTCATCATCTTGTCAGCCAGCAAGGCCAAAATAATTCTTGATGATGGTACTCTCCTGTCCCCCTTGAAAATCACCTTCTCTCCATTGCCCAGATCAAATTATATTTCCTTAAGGCCACAATCTAACTTTGCCTGATACTTCTCCATGGCATCCATTCCAAGTATAACATCTAAGCCCTTTAAGTCTAGAGGTAGGAGGTCCACTACCAGTTTAGCACCATCAATGAAGAGTTCACAACCTCTATATACTTGACTTATTATCACATTCCTCCCTAAAGGAGTACTAACAATCAAAGAGTTATCCAAAGGCATCAAATCAACATAATGTAATGTCATGCTTGCAGAAACAAAAGAATGTGTGGAACCAGAATCAATTAGTAAGTACACTGCTGAATCAAATAACTGAGCCATACCTGTGACAACCTCAGGTGCAGCTGCAGCTTCCTCTCTGATCATAGCAAATACCCTTGTTTGCGCCTGACCCCTTGGCCTTCCTGGAGGAATAGCCTTCTTTGTAGTTCCAGTTTCCTCTCTGATCATAGCAAATACCCTTTTCTGCGCCTGACCCCTTGGCCTTCCTGGAGGAATAGCCTTCTTTGCAATTGCAGAGTTGTCCACTTCAATGCTTAGCCTAGTTTCCACTGTTTCTGCTCTCCTTGGGGCTTGAAATTGTAACTCCTCTTGCCTTAGTACCTAGGGACAATCTCTGATCAAGTGTCCCCTCTCCCTGCATCGAAAGCATGCTCCAAGTAACCTGAAACACTCTCCCTTATGAAACTTCCCACAATGTTCACATTGAGGGTTTGAGTACCTGCTCCTCTCCACCCTACTATTTCCTCCTGCTGTTGAGGCTTACACTGACACTGCCCTTGCTTGTTTATTCTTACCAGAAGCACTACTCCCCACCACACTTTGTGTATGGAAAATTTTTGTACTCCTCTTAGGCATTGGAAGTAATCATCCCCTTCTTGGAAGACTGC
This sequence comes from Erythroxylum novogranatense, assembly GCA_029891385.1. Classification (NCBI taxonomy): domain Eukaryota; kingdom Viridiplantae; phylum Streptophyta; class Magnoliopsida; order Malpighiales; family Erythroxylaceae; genus Erythroxylum; species Erythroxylum novogranatense. The sequence continues at coordinate 90,045,310 of CM057225.1, read as the reverse complement.
TCCCTGTTCTTCATCTTCTTATTCACTTCATATTTGATGTTCTTCAGTTTCTCAGCCTGGAGTGCGGCATCTACCAACTGTTAGAATAGTTCCCTGAAGGCAATCGCCTTTAGCGCATTTTGTACAAAGTAGTGTACATTCTTTATAAATAAATAAAGAAAGACATATTTCATTAATTTGTTGTTCATTATTTATGAACTGATATTGATCTATAAGCAAATTAATGAAGTCCATGATATATGACATAGCATGAAGGAAATTGTGATGTGATCATACTACTGAGATTCCTATCATGTGCAATTATGTCAGTATCTAAATTATCCCTAGTCATAGGATTACTGAGACTGGACATTGGTAATCCGAAAAGACTAGCACATCTCAAGCTCCTTGATTTGATCAAGCAGTGGATCTCAGAAATTGTAAATATGAGATATTTAGGGTTGAGATGTGGATGCTTACTAGAGGTAGTAAGTACATTGGATGACCTGCTATGAGATCATCACATGGATGTCCTATTCTAATGTCAGTGATAATCTCATCATAGCAATGGTGCAAGTATCCTTAGACTTGAGGTGCTCAAGGATATCTTGGATACTGATTATGTGCTTTGACTCCATTCCTTGTTGCCTTACATAGGTCGCTCATAGGGTAGTGATTGGGTACAGCTTGAGGTATTCGAAGGTAATTGAGTAGTCAATAGAGGATTCACCACTTCTGTGATAGCAGAAGATGATACCCATGGCCTCTTGTCAGGGTCATTACTTGAAAGTCTCTGGCTGGAGCATATATGTCATGAAGAGTGTCTTCATTGACATATTAAGTAATGAGTCCTAGGACAAGAACTGAAATCACTTGGTCTAGATTTGACGTAGTCAGTCTAGTAAGAGTTGACACTTTGCCCATACTCATAACCAAGTGGGGTATAGCATGGTGAAAGGACGAATTGCACAGTAATTGTCTATAGAAAGGTTCGTGATATGGTTCATGATGAATATAGATTCATTCGTCAAACCAATTACTTTCCGGTCAATTGGGGGTCATGATGTGTTGCTAGATACCGCTCATGACTTGCTTAGATTAAGTGTTGATCTAAGTGGCCAACATAACCGGGAACCTAATGGGTCACACGCATAGGAGTGTCTCGGAGAACTCGTAAAATAGTTTTGGACAGAGTTCCAATATATGGAGAGCAGACGGATTAAATGGATCCCGATGAGATCGAGATATGTCCCGATGAGATCGTGACATCGATATTGCTGAAAAAGGTTTCCGGAGATTTTTCCCATTCCAGGACCAGGTAGGACCGACCCCAGTGTGACTGGACCACTTCAGCATTTATTTATATATATATAATTAATTAATTAATTAAAGAATTAATTAATATATATATATATATATATAAAAGTTGTGTACGTGGAAAGGGAATGGAAGAAGCATTGGAAGCTTCTCTTTTACATGCTTAGTCATTAAAAAGCCATTAATGACTAAAAGACAAATGAGAATGGATGAAAGAAGATGATGCTCGTTGGTGGAGAGATGGGTGTCGAATGGAGAAAGGAAAAAGTGTTTTTCCTTTGATCTTCATCAACGATTTTTCTCCATGGTGATTGTGGGTTGAAGAAAGTGTTTCTAAAACCTAAGGTTCATCATCTTTCATCCAAAGCTTCATCTCTTCTTCACCAAGCTTCTTCCTTTCCATTGTTGATTCAAGCTCTCCATAGAACAAAGGTAAGATCTAGCAGTCTTTAATTTGTTCTAGCTATTTCCGGGTCAAAGGGTTTGTCCCGGTTAGGTTCTCCAATCTCTGCGTGGATACCGTTAGAGACGGTCTCCTTTGGCCGTTATGGTTTGAGTTTGTTGTATAGACACATGGATCCTGGCTTTCGGGAAGGTCCCGGAACAAAAAAATTTTGTTTTCCGCACCGTGGGCATGTGATGCTCACACCGGGATTTTCCTACACCAACTGCTGGTAGACACAGAAATTGTGGATTAATACTTTCTCCTTGATCCCCAAATGAAGACCTCCTTCAAAATTGCAGCATTTATCTTCCTCATTCGCCACAATGTTGGCCGCATATCAGAAAAGTTGAGTGAACTTCAGCTCATACTCTCTCACACTCATGTCCCTCTTTGTGAGATTCAAAAACTCCCTGTGACGCGGAACCCCTAGAATCGACTTGATTAGGAATCCCTTGATCGATCGAATCAAAACTCCAACCCAAGAATTCAAAGTTGTCGGAAGATCCTTGGACGTCTTGACCCAAGATTAACAACGCAATCAGAAACCAAATCGCACAAAGATATCAAAAGAATGCCACAAGCAATCCGACTAATCACTTGATAAGTTCGTAAAATTGGTTCGTAAAGAATTTCAGGATTGAATCCCTCACAAAGTGACCTAGAACTATTCTCGATGTAATATGCCCTATAAAGTGCATAGAGATTACTTTTTAAAGTCCCAAAAAGTGGGCTAAAAAACGAAAAAACCTAGCTACAAAAATGAAACGTCACTTAAGAAGTCGTAACAGTTTTTCCTGCAGAACATCCTTTAGGAAATCAAGCATATCTTGGGCTACAGACCTCTGATTAAGGCGCATCTTATATCGTTGGAAAGATAAGACAAAACTCTACAACTTTTATGTTGGAAAGTTGGGCTGATTCGGCTTGAATCAATGTTAGAATTTCGACCCAATTCAGAACACGTGAATAATGTTATTGCCTTGATGTTATTGATTGTAACTTGATCTTCAAAGGCCTTTTCTTCATCAATCATGGTACATATTGTAGGAAAATCCCGGGGTGTTTATCACATGAACACAGTGCAGAATTTAAAATTTTGAGTCCCGGGACATTCCCGAAAGCCAGGATCCATGTGTATGTATAACTAGTCAAACTATAACGACCAAAGGAGACCGTCTCTAACGGTATCCACGCAGAGGTCAGAAAACCTAACCGGGACAAACCCCTTTGACCCGGGAATAGCTAGAACAAGGTAAAGAGTGTGCTAGCACTAACCTTGATCTTGGAGAGCAAGTGAGATAGCTAGGAGAAGCCTTGGAGAGGAAGAGAGGAATGAAGAAAGCCTTGAAAAATCAAAATTTTCCTAAACTTAACAAGTAAGTTTCGGCCATCAACCTTCATCAACGAGCTTCCAGCCACTTTTAAGGCTTCTCATGCCTTCTTATATAATTATTTAACTAATTAAAGGTATAAGAAAGCATGGTTAAGAGCCTAGCCACGTTGGTGGCTTAAAACCAATTAAAAAGTCAAGGTAATCATAAGTTTAACCAAGTCAAACTTTGATTCCTTAAGGCATCCACCGAAACTAGCATATATATATAATAATTAATCAATTCTTAATTAATTAATTAACATATATATATTTGCTGAAGAGGTCCAGTCAAATTGGGGTCGGTCCTACCGGCCTACCGGGCCCCACCGGCGAAAGATCGCTGGAAACGGTTTTCAGCAATGTCAATGTCGCGATCTCATCGGGACATATCCCAATCTCATCGGCATCCATTTAATCCTATTGCTCTCTAGATATCAGATCTCTTTCCGAAACTATTTTACAAATTCTCCGAGTAACTCTTATGCGTGTGACCCATTAGGTTCCCGGTTATGTTGGCCACTTAGATTAACACTTAATCTGAGCAAGTCATGAGCGGTATCTAGCAACACATCATGACCCCCAATTGACCGGAAAGTAATTGGCTTGACTAATGAAACCATATCACGAACCCTTCCATAGACAATTTACCGCAATTCGTCCTTTCACCATGCTATACCCCACTTGGTTTGAGTATGGGCAATGTGTCAACTCTTACTAGACCGACGATCAAATCTAGTCCAAGTGTAATCGGTTCTCGTCCTAGGACTCATTACTTGATATGTCCATGAAGACCCTCTTCATGACACATATGTGTCTCCGCCAGAGACTTCCAAGTAATGATCCGATAAGAGGCTATGGGTATCTCTTCGCTATCACGAAGTGGTGAATCCTCTATTGGCTACTCAATTACCTTCAATACCTCAAAGCTGCACTCCAATCACCACCCTATGAGCGACCTCGAAGGCAACAAGGAATGGAGTCAAAGCACGTAATCAAGACTCAAGATATCCTCGAGTACCTCAAGTCTAAGGATACTTGCACCATTGCTATGATGAGATTATCACCGACATTGGTATAGGACATCCATGTGATGATCTCATGGCAGTCATCCAATGTACTTAGTACCACTAGTAAGCATCCACATGTCAAATCTAAATATCTCAATATTTACAGCTCGAGATCCACCGCTGATCCAATCAAGGAGTTTGACATGTCTAGTCTATCCGGATTAACGATGTCCAGCCTCATTAATCCTATGACTAGGATAATTTAGATCTTGACATAATTGCACATGATAGGAATCTCGATAGTATGATCGCATCATAATTTCCTTCATGCTATGTCATATATCATGGACTTCATAAATTTGATTAAAGATCACAATCAATTCATAATAAAATGAACATCAAATAAATGAAATATACCTTGCTTTATTTATTCTTAAAGTCTATACATGACTATGAACAAAACGCGCTAAAGGGATTGCCTTTAGGCACTACTATAACAATCTTATGGTATCAGACACATATAAGTCGAACTACACGAGTGGACAAGTCGACTTATCGATCGAAACAAGCACAAGTCGCCTTACACATGGTACAAGTCGACTTACACTTACAAATCTCCCACTTGACCTAAAGCCAATCGCCTTGGTATCTAATACCATAAGCGAGTACATGAGAATCAAAATTCTTCTGTGACAATGGCTTTGTCAACGGATCAGCAATATTCTGCTCTGTGGGAATTCTCTCTATCAGGACATCACCTCGAGCAATGATCTCCCGAATCAAATGGTATCGGTGGAGTACGTGTTTGGATCGCTGATGAGACCTTGGTTCCTTTGCCTGCGCAATAGCTCCATTGTTGTCACAATACAACTGTATGGGTCCATCACAACTAGGAACCACACCAAGTTCAGTGATAAACTTTTTGATCCAAACGGCTTCTTTTGCTGCGTCTGATGCCACAATGTACTCTGCCTCGGTCGTTGAATCAGCAGTCATCTCCTGTTTGGAACTCTTCCAACTGACTGCTCTGCCGTTCAGTGTGAAAACATAACCTGATTAGGACTTGGAATCGTCCTTATCAGATTGAAAACTGGCATCCGTATGCCCGCTCACTTGGAAATTTCCATCTCCATATATCAAGAAAATATCCTTAGTTCTTCGTAAGTACTTTAGGATATTCTCGATACCACCAAATGACCTTCACCAGATCCGATTGGTATCGCTTTCGTAACACTTAAAGCATATGATACATCGGGTCTCGTATACATAACATTGCGTATATAATAGATCCTATCGCAGACGATACGAGATCATATTCATACGCATCCTCTCGCCCCGTGTCCGAGGACACATAGACTTCGAGTGTTATCCCATGAGCAATGGAAGAAACCTCTCTTGGATTGCTCCATGCTAAACCTCTTTAGCACCTTGTCTATATGTCGCTGATTTGTGAAAGACCAAGCAACCTCTTCGATCTATCTCTATAAATCTTTATCCCGAGGATATAAGTTGCTTCTCAAGGTCTTTCATGACAAATTGTTTGACAACCAAATTTTTACAGATCGAAGATAGAGACATCGCTTCCTAGTAACAATATGTCATCTACATATAACACAAGGAATACGATTGCAGTTCCATTAACCTTCTTGTACACACAGTGTTCATCCGGATTTTGTGAGAAACCAAACTCTTTGATTGTCTCATCAAAACGGATATTCCAACTCCTGGATGCTTGCTTCAATCCATAAATGGATTTATGAAGCTTGCATACCTTTTCGCCATCAGCGAAAATGAAGCCCTCAGGTTGTGTCATGTACACATCCTCAGCTAGATTTCCATTCAGGAAAGCTGTCTTCACATCCATTTGCCATATCTCATAATCATAATGGCGGCAATGGCTGGGAGTATCCTAATGGATTTAAGCTTTGCATCGGATCAAGGTCTCGTCATAGTCAACTCCTTGTCTTTGACGAAAGCCTTTAGCCACAAGCCTCGCTTTATAGGTAATCACATTACCATCCATGTCGGTTTTCTTCTTGAAAACCCATTTGCACCCTATAGATTTTATCCCTTCAGGTGCATCAACCAAAGTCCATACCTGGTTTTCATACATGGAATCCATTTCAGATTTCATGGCACGAAGCCATTTTTCAGACTCTGAACTCTTCAGAACCTCTTCATAGGTCGTAGGCTCATCATCCTCTATGAGCAATACGTCATTCTGTTCACTTACGAGAAATCCATATCTCTCGAGAACAGAGCGTATCCTACTTGACCTACGAATTACGTGTGTAGTAGAAGGTTGAACTGTTACCTCATCTGTATGAGTTACGATTTGAGTTCGTGCGATTGATCTGCGTCGTCCGAGCATCTTGAACTTCTTCAAGTTCAACTTTGCTCCCACTGTCCTCTTTTAAAAGAAACTCTTTCTCTAAAAAGACAGCATGCGTTGAAACAAACACCTTTTGTTCCTCAGCAAGGTAGAATTGATATCCTCTTGTTTCTTTAGGATATCCTACGAACAAACACTTGTCAGATTTTGCTTCAAGCTTATCTGACTTTGTCCGCTTCACATAAGCAGGACAACCCCATACTTTCAAATAAGAAAGATAAGGTTTCTTGTTAGTCCACATCTCATATGGAGTAACATCAAGCATCTTTGATGGAACTCGTTTAACAAGTAAACAAATTGCCCTCAAGTGCATACCCCAAAAGGATTTTGGTAAGCGTGCAAAGCCCATCATAGATCGTACCATGTCCAACAAGGTTCGATTTCTCCTTTCTTCCACACCATTATGCTGTGGTGTGTAAGGAGGAGTCCACTGAGATAAAATCCCATTATCTCTGAGATAATCCAAAAACTCTTGGTCTAAGTATTCACCACCACGATCGGATCGTAATGTTTTGATACTTTTACCAAGTTGTTTTTCTACTTCATTCTGAATTGTTTGAACTTTTCAAACGCTTCAGATTTGTATCTCATTAGATACAGATACCCATATCGAGAATAATCATCGATAAAGGTAATGAAGTAACAACAACCATTTCTGGCATGGATGGACATCGGACCACATACATCTGAATGTATTAGATCTAATAATCCAGTCGCTCGTTCACCCTTTCCCTTAAAAGGTAACTTAGTCATCTTGCCTAATAAACAAGATTCACATGTGTCATAAGATTCATAATCGAATGACCCTAAACTTCCATTCTTATGGAGCTTAGCGATGCGTCTCTCATTTATATGGCCAAGGCGACAATGCCATAAGTAAGTTGATTTTAAATTATCTCTTTTATGTCTTTTTGCGTCATTGACATTCATAACCGGATGTGACATATCTAATATGTAAATACCGTTGCATAATGTACCAGTACCATAAAGCATTCCATTTGAGCTAATAGAATAACCATTGTTACCAAAAGACAAATGGAAACCAGCTCTATTTAAACAAGAAACAGACAATATGTTCTTTATTAACACGGGTACAAAATAACAATCATCCAAGTTAAGTACAAGCCCACTGGGAGTGTCAAAACATAAGTCCCTACGGCTAATGCAGAACTCTTGCTCCATTACCAACACGCAGTCCATTTCTCCTTTATGAGTCGCCATCGTCTCCTCGAGGCCCCGTGATATCATTGCATATGTGTGAGCCACAACCGTATCTAATACCCATATGTTATGATCGAAACAATATTAACCTCAATGACAAACATACTGAAGAAGTCGAGGCATCGATGCCTTCTTCGCTTCGATTCTTCCAGATAGACTTTGCGATTACGCCTCCAATGACCGATCTTACCGAATGGAAGCGGTACCTTTTGGTGCGATCTCTTTGGTCTTCTTCTTGCCTTTGGTGTGTTTCCTTTTGGATTTTCCTTGGGTTTCTTACCCTTCTTCTTCTTCGCTTTTTCTTGGAACCAGAGGAAGAAGAATCCACCAATAAGAACGCCTTGCTATCTTGCTTGACGAATTGTTCTCATTGTCTCGGCAGATTGATCATTTCGGGAATTGTAGTGGATATTTGGTTCATCCGATAGTTCAACACAAACTGTGAATAACTATCTGACAAGCCAACAAGAATCAAGTCTATACTTAACTCACAATCCATCACAAAACCTAAGACAGCCAACCTCTCAATATAGCCATTCATCTTCAATGCATATTGCACTGCAGATGAACCAGGAGTCATTTTCGTTGTAAAGAGCAACCTTGAGGTCTCAAACCGTTTGGACCGAGCTTGCTCATCAAACAACTCTCGTAGATGAAACACTATCGTGTGAGCATCCATAGACTCGTGCTGCTTCTGCAGCTCAGGTGACATCGATGCAAGCATAATGTAGGTGGCTATGTCACTGTCTTTTAGATGCTTACGATATGCCTTCTGATCATCATCAGAAGCTCCTTCAGCAAGTGGATCCGGAAGCGGAAAATCAAGGATATATCCTAGATCCTCAGATTTGAGAACAATTCTCAGATTTCACAGCCAATCAAGAAAATTTGGTCCAGTTAATTTGTTTGAGTCCATTAGGGCGCGAAGATTCACACTGGTCGACATCTTCAACCAACCTAAACATAGAGAGAGAAAGAAAGTTAGAATAGAATTAAATGTATGATCATAAGGACTTAAATGACATACATATGGCTCCCACTAGTTTCAATAGAATCCATAACCCTCATCATGAATCCAAGAAACAAAATGGCACAATGACCTAGTGGGTCGATATCCGACATTGCTAAGAATGACCTTGGGGTTAGCCCAACAAGCTACCTTAGGTCAATCGGTAGGTATCGGTTATACCAATTGCATCACGAATGCAACTATCGCTCAGTGCTATCAACAGTTGATGTATGCACATACATTGGGTTATCAACACTTGATGCGTGTACATCTGATGTACACTACCCAATGTCGCCTCTGTCCACGTTAACCTTGAGGTTAGCTCAACAAATCAACGCTTCTAGGAAAACCGATCCATTAATCCGAAAATCACATTTTCATAGTTTGAACATATTTGTATAGAGTGAGCTTGAGGTTAGCTCAACAACCCAACCCTATAAGAACTCTGGTTCTTACCATATTAATGGAAGGCGTTAGTTTTCATATTTTAAGTGAGGGATTTTAGGTCTCATCTTTCTGATCTCATCCAAGCTATAGGATCATAGTCACCTTGACTATATGGACAGATTTAGGGCATTATATCAATCATATTGAATTCATACCGAAAATCATCCATCATCCCACCTCAGCCTGATACAAGTCGACTTATTCTGATACAAGTCGACTTATGCTGTTGACTTATACCAGTGTACAAGTCGCCTTATACCAGTGTACAAGTCGACTTATACGACTCTTGCACATGTAAGTCGACTTATCAACCTGTACAAGTCGCCTTACACAAGGAAATTTGCTATCTAGTCGGCTAATTCTCAATCCAGGCATTTCTAATTCACAATACCAAGTATATTATCCTTTATATTAATGTGCTAATGAAACATTTTCATTGAAACATGCATGCCATATAGTCAAACTATATATGAAAACCTTGAAACCGATTAATCCACCATTAATCACTAGATTTCCACATAATTCAAGGAAACCAAATAATCATACTAAATAGCTCTAGATAGTCTACACATTATCAAGATTACTCCGGCACTAGTCACAAAAATTGCGACGGCCAAAATAAGCAAGATAATGGAATAAGCTAATAAGACGCTAAAGTAACCTATTCACCATCCGAAAATTATTGGAAACCCAATTTCAAGAATCTCATTTTGGGATGCATTACACATGAATATAAAACATTTTTAATCACTATAAAAATGATTCAAGGCATTGGAACCGAAAATAACACAAGCAATCATTTCAAACAAAACAGCCCCAGCATGTTTCTCAAAACTGCCAAGCTCTGCCTTTTGCTCAAAATGATCATTGAAAAAATTTCAATAAATGCTGAGAAAATTACAGAGGTTAAAAAATATTCCTAACATACTCCATGAATATTTCCAGGATTTATTTCCCACAAAAACTCATTGAACCTCAGCAATCTAGCTGAACCAGAATCTGTGTTTTTCAACACAGACATTCCTAGCAGCATACAAGAAATTCGGAAATAAATAGTAAATCACCTTGAAAACATTTTTCCATCCACAGAGACATTCACAAACATCTTAGGGACATGTCGGTGAAAACCAATCCGAATATTTTATTTTCTAGAATTATTCTCGAATTTACAAGCATACCTGTTTCAGAAACGTTCAACAAGACAGCATCCGAAACTTCAGGGAATTAAATAGAAAAAACATATCAAACGACATCGATAAATTTTTTCCTTTTAAAAACACATTTAGAAACATCTTATGAGCAGGTATATGCAAGAAAATTTCGAAAACCCTAATTCTACACTAGTTCGAAATTGCACACAGTCAGCATGCTACACAGCTCAATTCACAAAGGAACTCCGACCTAGTTATCATTTCGACTGTTTATACAACACAAGCGTCTCTGATACCACTGTAGGAAAATCCCGGGGTGTTCATCACATGAACACAGTGCGGAATTTAAAATTTTGAGTCCCGGGACATTCCCGAAAGCCAGGATCCATGTGTATGTATAACTAGTCAAACTATAACGACCAAAGGAGACCGTCTCTAACGGTATCCACGCAGAGGTCAGAAAACCAAACTGGGACAAACCCCTTTGACCCGGGAATAGCTAGAACAAGGTAAAGAGTGTGCTAGCACTAACCTTGATCTTGGAGAGTAAGTGAGATAGCTAGGAGAAGCCTTGGAGAGGAAGAGAGGAATGAAGAAAGCCTTGAAAAATCAAAATTTTCCTAAACTTAACAAGTAAGTTTCGGCCATCAACCTTCATCAACGAGCTTCCAGCCACTTCTAAGGCTTCTCATGCCTTCTTATATAATTATTTAACTAATTAAAGGTATAAGAAAGCATGGTTAAGAGTCTAGCCACGTTGGTGGCTTAAAACCAATTAAAAAGTCAAGGTAATCATAAGTCTGACCAAGTCAAACTTTGATTCCTTAAGGCATCCACCGAAACTAGCATATATATATAATAATTAATCAATTCTTAATTAATTAATTAACATATATATATTTGCTGAAGAGGTCCATCAAATGGGGTCGGTCCTACCGCCCATAAGGCCCCGCCGCGAAAGATCGCTGAAGCGGTTTTCAAGAATGTCAATGTCGCGATCTCATCGGGACATATCCCAATCTCATCGGGATCCATTTAATCCTATTGCTCTCCGGATATCGATCTCCGTCTCAAACTATTTTACTGATTCTCCGAGTCACTCTTATCGTGTGACCTATTAGGTTCCGGTTATGTTGGCCATTTAGATTAACACTTAATCTGAGCAAGTCATGAGCGGTATCTAGCAACACATCATGACCCCCAATTGACCGAAAAGTAATTGGTTTGACTAATGAAACCATATCACGAACCCTTCCATAGACAATTACTGTGCAATTCGTCCTTTCACCATGCTATACCCCACTTGGTTTGAGTATGGGCAATGTGTCAACTCTTACTAGACTGATCAGATCAAATCTAGTCCAAGTGTAATCAGTTCTCGTCCTAGGACTCATTACTTGATATGTCCATGAAGACCCTCTTCATGAAACATGTGTGCTCCGGCGCCAGAGACTTCCAAGTAATGATCCTAATAAGAGGCCATGGGTATCTCTTCTGCTATCACAGAAGTGGTGAATCCTCTATTGGCTACTCAATTACCTTCAAATACCTCAAACTGTACCCAATCACCACCCTATGAGCGACCTCTGAAAGGCAACAAGGAATGGAGTCAAAGTACGTAATCAATTTCAAGATATCCTTGAGTACCTCAAGTCTAAGGATACTTGCACCATTCTATGATGAGATTATCACCGACATTGGTATAGGACATCCATGTGATGATCTCATGGCAGGTCATCCAATGTACTTACTACCACTAGTAAGCATCCACATGTCAAATCTAAATATCTCAATATTTATAGTTTTATGAGATCCACCGCTGATCCAATCAAGGAGTTTGACATGTCTTAGTCTATCCGGATTAACGATGTCCGGCCTCATTAATCCTATGACTAGGGATAATTTAGATACTGATATAATTGCACATGATAGGAATCTCAGTAGTATGATCGCATCATAATTTCCTTCATGCTATGTCATATATCATGGACTTCATAAATTTGATTAAAGATCACAATCAATTCATAATAAAATGAACATCAAATAAATGAAATATGCCTTGCTTTATTTATTCATAAAGTCTGTACACGACTATGAACAAAACGCGCTAAAGGGGATTGCCTTTAGGGCACTACTCTAACAATCTTATGGTACTGTACACATATAAGTCGACTTATACGAGTGGACAAGTCGACTTATCAGTACCGAGCAAGCACAAGTCGCCTTACACATGGTACAAGTCGACTTATAGTTACACATATAAGCCTACCAAAAGCTTCTCTAAGCCTCTTAGCATTAGCATGAGTAATCATTCCTTTCAGTATGGTCAACGGTTCATCCAATAGTTGACTTTTCTTTCGACTCTCTCTTGAGCTCACATCATCCTCCCCTTCTTGAAAAAGATTCGTCCTCGAATCTGCAATGGTAAAAGGAGATAAATCAAAAACATTAAATGAAGCACTAATGACTCCATACTCACCTCGGAGATCCAATTTGTAGGCATTGTCATTTATCTTTTCGAGAACTTGAAATTGGCCATCGCCTCTTGGATGCAGCTTTGTCCTTTGTTTATCAGGAAATCTTTCCTTGCGCATATACACCCACACCCAATCTCCGGGTTCAAATGATACAAACTTTCTTCCCTTATTAGCACTAAATACATATTGCTTATTCTTTTTCTCAATGTGTCGACCGGTTTGTTCATGGATCTTCTTTGCCAAATCTGCTTTCTCTTCACCATCTGTATTAGATAATTCACTAACAGGCAGAGGAAGTAAATCCATAATAGTTAGTGGGTTAAATCTATACACAGTTTCAAATGGTGAAAAACCTGTAGAAGAATGAATATTTCTATTGTACACGAATTCAACAAGGGGCAAGCATTCTTCCCAAGTGCTCAAATTTTTACTAATCACAGCACGCAACAAAGTACCAAGAGTACAATTGACAACCTCAGTTTGTCCATCCGTTTGTGGGTAATAAGTAGTCAAATACAACAATTTAATTCCTAACTTTGCCTACAACACTTTCCAAAAAGAACTAAAAAATTTGACATCTCTATCACTAATTGTGGTCTTTGGAATTCCATGCAGTCGAACAACTTCCTTAAAGAACAAGTTTGTAATATGAGATGCATCATTGGTTTTATGACGAGCAATGAAATGAGACATTTTAGAAAACCTGTCAACAACCACAAAAATTGAATCTTTACCTTATGTAGACCTAGGCAAACCTAAAATGAAGTCCATAGAAATATGTTCCCAAGGTGCATTAGGTACAGGCAATGGTGTGTATAATCCATGAGGTATAACTTTAGATTTAGCTTGTTTACACTGAACACAATTTGAACAAACACATTCTACATCCCTATGCATATGCGGACAAAAGAAATGCTCATGTAAAATGTCCAATATTTTCTGTATACCAAAATGGCCCATTAAACCTCCACTATGAGACTCTCTAACGAATAATTCACGCAAAGAACAATTTGGAACACAGAGCCTATTTTCCTTAAACAAAAACCCATCGTGTCGATAAAACTTAGTGAATGCAGCAGTTTCACAAGCATCATACACATTTCCAAAATCATTATCAGTAGCATTCAAATCCTTGATATACTCAAATCCTAACAACTTACTACTCAGAGTAGAGATTAAAGCATACCTGCGAGATAATGCATCAGCTACCACATTTTCTTTACCTTTCTTATATTGAATGGCATACAAAAATGTCTCAATAAACTCAACCCATATTGCATGCCTCCTATTCAACTTTCCTTTTCCTTTGAGATGCTTCAAGGACTCTTGGTCAGTGTGGATGACAAACTCCTTCGGCCACAAGTAATGTTGCCATGTTTCGAGTGCTCTCACTAAAGCATACAATTCTTTATCATTGGTAGAATAGTTTAGAGTCACTCCATTCAAATTTTCACTAAAATATGCCAAAGAACGTTTCTCCTGCATTAACACAACACCTATGCCTACTCTAAAAGCGTCATATTCAATTTCAAAAATTTTATCGAAATCAGGAAAAGTAAGCAAAGAAGTGGAACATAATTTATCTTTCAGTAGCATGAATGCCTTTTCCTGTTCAGGACACCACATAAATGGAACATTTTTCATAATGACCTTTGTAAGTGGTGCAGCTACAGTGTTAAAGTGTGGAACAAGCTACCTATAAAAACTGGCTAAACCATGAAATCTCCGCATTTCTGAAACAGATTTAGGTGTTGGCCACTCTTTAATGGCTTTCACTTTATTCTCATCAACCTCAATGCCCTTAGCACTAACAATAAAACCAAGAAAATAAACCTTATCCATACAAAAACTGCACTTTTTAACATTTACATACAACTTTTGTTCACGCAAGACATCAAGTACACATTTCAAATGAATCATGTGTTCTTCTAAGCTCCTACTACATATCAAGATGTCATCAAAGTACACAACAACAAACTTATTAATGAATGCACGAAGTACATGATTTATCAATCTCATAAAAGTGCTAGGTGCATTTGTCAAACCAAATGACATTACCATCCACTCATATAGTCTATGTTGAGTTTTAAATGCAGTTTTCCATTCATCACTTTGGGACATACGAATTTGGTAGTAACCCTTAATCAAATCAATTTTAGTAAAAATCACAACACCATTCAATTGATCTAACATGTCATCTAACCTAGGAATGGGATGTCGATACTTTATCGTAATTTTGTTGATTGCTCTGCAGTCCATGCACATGCTCCAACTTCCATCTTTCTTTGGCACTAGTATCACAGGAACAACACATGGATTCATACTCTCCCTAACATGGCCTTTAGCTATAAGCTCTTCCACTTTTCTTTGTAATTCCTTAGTCTCTTCAGGGTTACTACGATATGTTGGCCTATTAGGCAATGAAACTCCAAGCACCAAGTCAATCTGATGCTCAACCCTTTTAATGGACGGCAAACCTTTTGGAAGTTCCTCTGGAAAAATATCACTATATTCCTGCAAAAGAGATTTAGCAATAGAGGGCAAAGAACCATCAAGGTCAGTAGCACTAAAACAAGTTTCCTTGTACATCAACATTACAAGTGACTTTTTTTCATGATAAGCATCTTTAAAATCTCTCCCTCTCACATACAAACTCACTTTCTTATCTCTCTTACACTTAGTGTTTCCCTTTCCCCTCTCACACTCTCTAATTTTTAAATTCTCAATCTCACTCATTTTTCCCTTTTCCCCAATATGTTTGTTCAACTCAACTCTCTTTGCCTTTTCTGACTCCTCTCGTTGTCTAAGCTTCAGATGATCTCCATATACTTCTTTAGAAGACAATGGATTGAGGGTGACAAGTCTTCCATCTTTAGAAAAATAATAAGTATTTAGATAACCATCATGTGAAATCTTACGGTCATACTCCTAAAGTCGACCCAAAAGAATGTGGCCTACTTGCATCGGAATCACATCACATAAAACCTCATCAAAATACTTGCCAATAGTAAACGGCACAACCACCTGCTTAGTCACTTTGACCTCGCCACAATCATTCAACCACTGTAACCTGTACGGTTTCGGGTGTTTCAATAAAGACAATCCAAGCTTTTCCACCAAATAAGTGCTAGCAGCATTAGTACAACTACCTTCATCAATAACTAGACTGTATACCTTCCCTCCTACATTGCATCTAGTATGAAAAATATTTTCCTGCTGTTCTTCTGGAGCATCATACTTAGCCTGCAAATTTAAAGCTCTCCTTGCAACTAGTAAATCCCCATACTCTGGATATTCTACATCACTTGCATCTTCCAACGGTGGCATTTCTAGATCTGTTTCCTCTTCATCTGTTTCAATAGCCCCATCATCTTTTATGAACATAGCTCTCTTGTTAGGGCATTGAGAAGCTATGTGGTCATACCCTTGACATCTGAAACACTTAGTTTTGTTGCTGCTGGTCACTAGAGTGGTTTCTTTGTTCTTTTCAAAAATTTCGCTCTTTTCTTTAAGAGTGTACTTGTCTTCATTATATTTTGGTGTAAACTTATCATCTTTGAATTTTGACGAATTCCTCTCTTCACTACTTTTCTTATAGCCTGATTTCCAAGACGATCCACCACTATTGTTGAATTGAGACTGTCTAGCTAATTTTTTGTAACTGAGTTGTTTCTCCACTTTCATCACAACACTAACCATATCTTCAATCTCCACATAATTTTGTAGCTCAATTGTGTCTACAATTTCTCTATTCAGCCCACACAAGAATCTAGCCATAGTAGCCTCTCGGTCTTCTACAACATCTGCCCTGATCATAGCCATTTCCATTTCTTTATGGTACTCTTCAACACTCTTAGACCCCTATTTTAAGTTTTAGAGTCTTTGATGCAATTCCCTATAATAATGACTAGGAACAAATCTTGCTCTCATGACGACCTTCATTTCATCCCAAGTTCGGATAGGCCTCTCCCCATTTCTTCTTATGTTAATTTGAACCTGATCCCACCAAACTATGGCATAGTCTGTAAATTCTATAGCTGCTAATTTGACCTTATTTTCTTCTGAATAGTGATGACAGTCAAACACAAGCTCCACCTTTCTTTCCCACTCCAAATATTGGTTTGGATTACTTCGACCTTGAAAAGAAGGAATTCTCATTTTTATACTGATCAGGTTTCTATCAACTTCTTCCCTAGCTCTCGGTTCTCTTCTAGGCATGTCACCTTTTCTTCGACCTCTTGTTGCATACTCCCTAGTTTGATATCTATCCCACTCTTCCATGTTCGTTTTAGTTTCAACATCCTCAAATTCAGGTTGGTTGGTCGGTGATGGTGTTGGCTGACCTCGTTTTGGGGCCTTTAAGCGTTCTAACCTCTCGCCATAGCTTTCAAATGCAAGATTCATTCGGGTCATTTGTTCTTGTAAAGCCTTTAAAATTGTGGCTAGTTCTTTTGAATCCCTTTCGTTACCTGCCTTAGACATTACAAAGTAATGAAAAAATGTAATAACGTTAGTTTAAAAAAAATCTCACTCACTCCCTTACGTGTTTCACTCGAATAGATGATGATTCACTCGTATTTCGCTCTTTTTTGGCTTTTTCTTTTGATGTAAATCACTCTTGCCTTTTACCACTCTTGATTCTTTCCCGAAATTCTTTGCCAACCAAAATTACAAACAAATCAAGGACAATCAAATTGAAAGTGGCACTCTTATAAAAGAAAAATTGAAGAAATCAAAAGGAACCAATAAGAGAGCAATGTAAAGTAACACGTACAGGTCAAGAACCAAAAAAATTCAAAGGATTGGAGGAGAAAATTTGTAATAGGAATTAACTTTTCAAAGTTTCGTTGTTCAAGTTTCGAGAACTTCAATTTCAATTCAAGCAATAATGCAATATAGCTTCTAGCAATCCACACAACTTTTTTTCTTCAAACACCAAACTTCACAAATTCCAACAATCTTCTTTCGTTAACAACTTACAATCGCAACAACACTTTGAGATGAACTATGCACAATCTCAGCAGATTACGATCAACGAGTCAACAAAACACTTTTTTCATACTTTTTTTTAGATTTTTTTTTTATTTTTTTGGATTTTTCTCTAACTCTTTTTTCACAAGAACAATCTTAACAAAAACTAACTGCAAAGACAACACAAAGTATGAATTGAAATAAAATTACGAAAAAAGAACAACAAAGACGAGGTTAACAAACAACAATAAAACGATAACGATATAATAAGGAGCGAAATAAACAATAGATGGGAATCAAGGACAAAAGTAAATAGAAAATTGAAACAGGAAGGAAACAAGAATAACAAATGAAGATGATAAGAACAATGGATAGGAACCTGAAATCGAGCCAAAGCTCAGATACCAAATGACGCGGAACCCCTAGAATCGACTCGATTAGGAACCCCTTGATCGATCAGATCAAAACCCCAAACTAAGAATTCAAAGTTATCGAAAGATCCTTCGACACCTTGACCCAAGATTAACAATGCGATCATAAACCAAAACGCACAAAGATATCAAAAGAATGCCACAAGCAATCCGACTAATCACTTAATAAGTTCGTAAATCGGTTCATAAAGAATTTCAGGATTGAATCCCTCACAAAGTGACCAAAAACTATTCTCAATGTAATATGCCCTATGAAGTGTGTAGAGACTACTTTTTAAAGTCCCAAAAAGTGGGCCAAAGAATGAAAAAATCTAGCTAGAAAAGAGAAACGTCAATTAAGAAGTTGTAACAGTTTTTCCTGCAGAACATCCTTTAATAAATCTAGCATTTCTTGGGTTACAAACCTATGATTAAGGCGCATCTTATATCGTTGGAAAGATAAGACAAAAATCTACAACTTTTATGTTGGGAAGTTGGGCTGATTTAGCTTGAATCAAATTTAGAATTTCGTCCCAATTCAGAAAACGAGAATAGTGTTATTGCCTTGATGTTATTGATTGTAACTTGATCTTCAAAGGCCTTTTCTTCAACAATCATGGTACATATAAGCCCATCAAAAGCTTCTCTAAGGCTCTTAGCATTAGCACGAGTAATCGGTGCTTTCGACATGGTCAATGGTTCATCTGATAGTTGACTTATCTTTCGACTCTCTCTTGAGCTCACATCACCCTGGCCTTCTCTTATACATAAATTCTGGAGAGGTAATTCTTCCTGAACACTTCCACAAAGTCTCTCCATGACAACACCGGAGGTATAACTGATTGTGGGGCACTGATTCCCACCAATGAAGTGCATCACCTTGTAGCAAACTCACTGCATAATCCAGTTTCTCCTCATCCGAGCACTTCATCTGAATCAGGACCCTCTCGGTCCTCTTCAACCATGCTTTGGCCTCTTCTAGATTTGTCATTCCATTGAAATCCATAGCTTCAAACTTGCGGAGCTTATCATATTACCCACTCTTATCCACTGGAGTTGGCACTGACACTTGTGACCCTTGGCCCATGGCATAGGTGAAAGCCTGGGCAAAGGCTTGAAAAAACTGCGGATCCATGGGATGTGTTTGAGGCATCTGAGGGGGCGGTGGAGGTATCTCATGCTGCACACTAGGTGCCTCAGAATCCGGAGTAGAATGTGTCCCAGCATCTTGCGAGACATAAGATTCATCCATGCTCCCTTGGGGAGAGTGAGATCGAGTCATCGTTCCTCAAGTTCTCTTTCGAGGTGATATATTCACTTCTTTAATTTAAAACCATTGAAAATCTTTAGTTCATGTAAAACAATTTTCAAAGTATGCAAAACAGTTCAAAACATATAAAACAATTTCAAATCATATAAAACATTTCAAATAATATAAAACAAGTTGAAATCATGTTAAACAATTTAAAACAATGCAAGCTGTTCATTTAAAACAATGCACATTCATTTCATGTCTTAATCTACCCATTTCATGCTTAAACCTAGTCCTACACTTGGACCTAAACCTAGTCGTGCTGATACCACAACATGTTGCACCCCGTTTCCAGAGCCCAACATTGGACATGGGATCATGAAGCTTGAGCATGGAGGGAGGCTTAAAAATTTCAAAATTAAAAGAAAAATATTTCGGAAGCAAAGGCGGGCTTCGCCACAGTGAACACATGTGAGAAAATCTCCTAGACCTCTCGGGAATTTTACGCTGTGGTGAACGATTTAACTTTCACCGCGGTGAACCTGCAATCGTATTTTTGTCGAGGCGAACCGCCCAAGCCAATGAAAATAAAAAGCTTCAGGTTAATTATGCCACGGCTAACTATCAGTTTTACCACGACGAGAACCCCTAAAGCGTAGCCCACCTCCTAAAATTTCCTATCATATTAAATAAAAACATAAATTCCTTCAACCACATCCCTCAATTTAACCCAAAAGCAAAATGATTATGAACCTAACCAAAAACAAGTTCTCAAAATCTTAATCTCATTTCTAAAACAAAATACATTGCAAAAATAAGAAAATTATAGACATCCCAAATGTATTTCATTGATAACAAAAGACAAATGTTTTACAAAGCTTTAATGAGCATGTCAAGCCACATAACAACATAAACCAAAAATACATCATTTGCAAAAGTAGAATTTCTTGAAATGGAACTAAAGCCTTGTTTTATAAAAACTAATTTTGAAAGCAAAATAAGCCTAGTCGGAGTGATGCCTTGACTTTTGACTACTCGATTGCTTGCTCTTCACCTGAGGATGGGACGGAATGAGAAGGGGTGAGTTTAAAGCTCGTGGGTAACAATTTTATAACCAGTAACAAACAAAACCTTTGAAAACTTATTTTCCATTATAACAAAAATTCACATTGTATCACAAAGCATATATTTCTCAAATTCTCAACCAAATTCTCAATAATGTAAATCAGGTATGCATCAATCTTTTCAATGTATCATGAGCACATATGCACATCAAAATGGTCTGGAAGGTCCATAAACAGAGCGAACTAACACATTTTCATATAATGGTCCTTTGAAGTCGTGAACAAAACGAAGTAACACAATCCCACATAGTGATTTTGTGTAGTTGTAAACATGAGGGAGTCCATGAAGGAGCTTCGTGCCACTAGTGGGCAGGCAGGAGAAGCCTTTAGTAAAAGTGCACTTGACAACAGAATGGACCAAACTAAACCCACATAACATGTATTTCATAATCTTGTAAAATTGTTGCCCAAAATGGCAAATTTTTGAAACTTGATCTTTTTCAAACATAATATCTTTTTCAAAAATCATTTTCCTATTATTTTCAAAAATCATCAACACAATAAGCTCATACCAAACACATAAAACTTTTTCCAAATCATTCAAAGATTTATAAAGCATGTTCATGAAGTAGTTGAAATCATTTATTTCCATCATTTGAAAGAAAACATTTATGACCTATTACTAAATCGTAAAACTATAACCCACATTGAAATCCTTGCTTGTTACTTTCTAAAATGTGTCCTTCCTCTTGATCCTCTTGCCTCACTTGCCTCACTTGATTTCCTTAAACAATAATCAAAATTCCATTCAATTCGGTTCAATAATCTAAAAGTTACTACCTGAACAATTTCGGACTATCCTTATGCATGAAACAAAATTCTATGCCCAACTTTGCTCCCAAAATTGAAATTCATAGAGACTGAATTTAGACTCGATTCCTAATTACAATTTGTATCCCTATGTCTCTAGTTTACACCAAATCAAAAATAATCTCATTTGAATATCTACAGAAAAAGTTATACCTAAAATACCAAAACATGTCTGTGCAGAAAAAATGGAGTTCGCCGTGGATTCCGAAGACATTTTTTGCTACATTTTCCTCTTTTCACTTCCCATCTCTCACATATAACCCATCTTAACACTAAAACACCTCTTCTACTTTATTTCCATGCTCATTTCAACCCAATATCATTGACAAATACATCAAAATCTATCTTTGATCATTAACCCTAAAAGGGAACACTTACCTATAGCATTCACTAACAACTTCCCACACATGTTAAGCTATATTTGTGTTTCATCAAACCAAACAAGATGGAATAATGCTCATACTTACTTGTTGATGCTTCAAAATTTTCAAAATCTTCAAGAATCTCCAATCCCTAGCTTTCCTCTTCTTTTTCCCCTTTCTTTTCCCTCACTCACCATTCTTTCTTCAATTTCAATGCAAGACAACAACTTCACTTATGCCTTAAATGAATGAGCGATGACCACTATGCCCTTCCATGTAATGCCTTAGCCTTCTAACCTTAAGTGATCTTCCAGTTTTGCCCTTAGACATTCTTAGTTCTTTAATTTAATTTACACCATACTATACTCTAACTTAATCTTAATTTTTCCATTTAATACTTCTAATTCCATCAATCCAAGCAACAAATCCTCCTAACATTGACATGGTAATTAAACTCCAAAAAAAAATACTTTATCTAGAAAAACCACAAAATTTAATCAGTTCATGCTTAATAAATTCAATAAAATAGTTTAGGGCCCAACAAGAAGAGAGAAAGGGAAGAAAGAAAAGAAATCAAGCTTGTAAAAGGTAATAATCTTCATCTTTTTTATTGCTTTATTAGAAAAGGGATTAGAGAAATCGATTTGGGTGGGGTTTGTGTCAAAAATGAAGAAGATGAACTCATTTGTGATTTTGTGAACTTTGAGTTAAGGGAAACATAGAGTAATGTAATATTGTGGTATAAAAAGTTTGGGATGAGAGAAAGATGGGTTAATGATCAAAGATAGATCATGACTTATTTGTGAATGATATTGAGTTGAAATGAAGTGTAAATGAAGTAGAAATGATGATTTTGGATCAGATGTGTTAGGTGTAGATGTTTGATGTGAAAAATCTAGAAAATGGGATGAGGGCTGGAAATTTCGTAGGCTTTTGGACAAGTTTGTCACGACGAAGTCAACTTTCCTGCATAAACATGTTTTGATATTTTGAAGATATCATGTTTTTTAGTTATCCAAATGGAGTGTTTTTTGATTTGGAGTAAACTAGAGACATAGGACTACAAATTGTAAAATAAAGTTTTAATTCAGTCTATAAGAATCTCAATTTTTGGATAAAAATTTAGTACAAAAAATTATTTTAACATAAGAATAGTCCCAAAATGTTTGGGGTATAATTTCCAGATTTCTGTACCAAATTGAATTATTTTGGTGTCATTAGAAACTTAAGTCAATGGGGAACATTTTTCTAGATAGAAAGTGTTATCAAATTTCTTCATTTTCTTAATCAAAATGATCATGAAAAAATTGACTGGAAGGTTTGGATTTTGAAAGGGTTGTAGTTCAATTTTATCATTTTTGATTATTGAAGCTTTATGAATTTCCTTTGAATGTTGTTTGAATAAGAAAATTGGTTCATATTAGGAAACCAATAAAATCCTATCCAAGAGCAGAGGAAGGGCACAATTGAACTTGGATTTTTAAGTGAAATTAGGTGGGTAATGTATTTATAGTTATTATGTGATTGGGCAAGTTCTTGCCTATGTGTGTTTATGTCTAAATTGCTTGATTTTTTTTGAACTGTTGTGATGATTTGATAATGCATGATGATTTATGATTAGGTTATACCTTGAAAGAGGTTATAACCTTTTGTCTAAATGAAAAGAAGAAAAAGCATATGATTAAATGATTTGAGCACGAATATGTGCTTTTGTTTGGACAAAAGTGGAACCGTTTCATTCATCATGTGCACATTGACTAAAGCCTTCTCCCGGCTACCCTCTTGTGGCATATGAGCTCCAAAAAATAGATTCATTTTGTTCATAGTGTAACCTTTGATTTCTCCATTTCGTTTGTTGGACCCCGATCTTTTAGTGGAAATTAGAAATTATTAAATGAAATTAAACGAGGAAATATGGTATGAGTCTTAGAAATAAATGAAAAGAATAAATGAATTTATGAGCTTTTGATAAAATGAAAGTCATTTGAGTTTCTTTGTGTTTTGCATATGTTTGATAAAAAGATGAGGAGAATTGTGTTTTCTGCCAATTGAGATGAATTTCTGGTTTTATATGATTTGGTTTGTGATTTGGGAGATTGAAAGATGTGGATAAGTGAAGTGTTGTGCAGGTTGAAGATTTTGGCTAGTAAAAATTTAGGGGAGATGCTGTCAAAATTTCCATAATGGGCAGAAACTTTGACTGTATTTTTGACCCTCTTAGAGTTTAAATTGGATTGGAGGGTCTTCTTGAATATTGTAGCTTAAGTTTTGATATTTTCAATGATGTGTAATATGTTATTTTTAGTTATGGAAATTAGAAGATTTGAAATTTTAAAGTTTGGATGTGGTATAGGATGACATTTAAGTGGGCAGTACCTTTGATTCGAATTTTGACTCTTATAGAGGCAAAGATTGCCTTTAAGTACTTTATGAAAGTTTTAGATTATGTCTTGATCTTTCCATTGATGTAAAGTATGCAAATCTTAGGCTATGAAATAGGAAGTTATGATTTTTACAAGTTGCTGTTACTATTTGGGAAGAGTATAAGTAGACAGGACCTTCGATTGGAAATTTGACTTCCTTAGAGGCCAAATTGATTTTTTTGTCCTTCATTAAAGTTGTATTTGACTTTTTGATCTTTGCATTGATATAAAATATGCCATGTTTGGACTTTGGAGTTGAAAGATAATTTTTAGAAGTTGAGTCACTGTTTTGGGATGACAAGTAGAGGCAGTAACTTTTATTGGAATTTTGATCCCTTTAGAGATGGAATTGACTAATAAGTCCTTCATGGAAATTATATATCTTGCTTTTTTCTTTCCATAGACATCAATTTTGTAAAATTTGGAGTTCTGGGTCAAAAGTTATGATGTTTACAAGTTTTGGTACTATTTATGAGGAGCTTGTCAATTGGTCATCTTGGAGTAAACTTTTTACCCCTTTAGAGACCGAACTTGCTTTTGAGTCCGTCGTGAAAATGGTAGATCTGTCTTTCATCTTTCCAACGGTACCAAGTTTGTAAAATTTGGAGTGCGGAGCCAAAATATATGAAGGGTAGAAGTTAGGAGGTCGGAATCACGTGGCCGACCGCTCGGCCGCTCGGGCGAGCGCGCAAGTGAGCGCCCGCGCATGCCCGTTCAGGTGAGCCCGCGAGCGAACGCTCACACGCGCCATCTCAGCCGCTGGCCCGATCGGGCTAGCATGCGCCACAAGACCGTAGTGTCTGCTGGCGTCTCATGATCGATTTTCGACTTCTGACCTCTCTTCCTTCTTTTGGCCATAACTTTTTCGTCCGACCTCCGATCGACCTGATTTTTGAAGTGTTGGAATCCTAAGACATTTTTATATCTCTAAATACCTTGTTTATCAGTCTTGATATTAAATTGAAAAAGGTGGATTGAAACAAATGGTGATGATCGGTTGAAAAAGTCTGACTATGCTTCAGTATTTTAGTGATATCTCGACCTGTAGAGATCCGAATGAGGTGCTTCTTAATTTGGATTAAATTATAGAAATAGATATACAAATTTTATGAAGGATTCTAGTTTCAATTTTGTATTTAAGAATGTCAATTTTCAGATGGAAGTAAAGTGCTGGAAAATGTGTTAGCATAAGACTAGTCCAAAATGTTTGGAGTATAACTTTTGATGTAGTGAACCAAATTAAATGATTTTGGTGGATTTATGAAATTAAGACAGAGGAAAATTTCTCTAGAAGGGAGGTTTGGCAAATTCCTTCAATTTGATGGTGAGAAAAATGTCCTAAAGTAAGCATGAATTGAAATAAAGTTCAGGGGCAATTTTGAAAGATCACTTAAAGAGTTAAGGTTTTAGGCTTACATGGAAGGGCATTTTGGTCAATTGGCTTTCGTTTAATGACATGGCAATATAAAGCAGAGGGGCTGTCGTTTGGCATAAGGGGATGCACGAAAATTAGAGGAAATAGAACAAGAGAAAGAAGAGAGAAGGGAGAGTGTGCTTTTGGATGAGGAGAAGAAGAGTGAAGTTAGGTTTTCAAATTTTGGGGTCTTCAAGCGTGAATTTTGAGTTGATTCAAAGGGAAAAAGATGGAAGAAGGTGGAAGCTTCCTTCCAAGCTAAGAAAAATTTAAAAATGAAGAAGATAAAGGTAAGAGATGGTTGTTGATCTTTGAGTTTTTAATGAGCTTTTGGTTCATTTGGCTTGAGATTGTTATGAGTTTATCATTTCTAAGCTCAATTTTAGAGATAGCATGGTTAAATTGATTCAATTTTGGATGTTTAATTAATTAGGGTTTATGTCATGAATTAGGGAATTTTAAATTGGAGTAAAGAAGAAAGGCTTTGGAGAATTGAAGTGTGGGAAAAAGTTCTAGCATGGATTTGTGTTGGGTAATATGTTTATATTTTGAATTATAAGTTATTTATTGATTTTCGAAAAATCAAGAAAGTGAAAGAATGGATTTTCGAATTTTATTGTTTCTGAATGATTTTGAATAATCGTTGCAAAGGTTAAATTCATTGTTTTCAATGATTTCGATAAATTGATGAAATTGCTGAAAAATTATTATTTATGAATGATTTGATCAATTATGAAAATTGTTCATTCATTGATTTTGAATGATTTGATAAAAATTGAAATAATTGTTAAATTTATTGTGTTTGAATGTGTAAATAATTTCTGAAATTCATAAATTATCAATGTTGATAAATTATGAAAATTGTTGCATTCATTGTTGTGAATGATTGCACATTGAATTATGTGAAATTGTGATATTTGTGAGTGACTTTATGTTTAAATATGGCATGACATGAAAAATTGAATTTTCGAAATGTGCCTTCGGGCAATCCGATTTTTTAAGTTAAAATGTGTTATGTGGGTTTGGTTAGGTCCCTTAAGATTGAGTCAGAGCATTGTCTCTATTTTTAAAGGCTTCACCTGCCTACCCGCTAGTGGCACTGGAGCTCCGATTTCAGACTCCCATAAGTTCACGGCTACACCGGACCGCTATGCGGGAAGGTCTAGTACGTTTTATTCATGGCTGCACAGGACCGCTATGCGGGAATGTGCAGTACGTTCCGTTTTGGACCGACCCAAACCGTTTGATATGTTATGTGCTTTTTTATTTTTTTTCAACATTTGTGATGCATTGATAACGTGATGCATTCATGTTTTTGAAATTGTGCATGATTTGGGAAAATTTTGAGAATTTTGAAGGAATGAGAAATTGAGTTTTGAATCGAGAAATTTTGGAAATTGGGTATACATGATTTGATAATGTGGAAAGTTTTAAGAAATAATTGTTTTGAGAAATGATTTTTGCTTATTTTTCAATTTATAAATTTGTTATCCACGAGCTATTTCAGCTCACCACCCCTTTCATCCCCATCTTCAGGTTTTCGAGCAGGAGATCGAATGGAAGACGGTCAAGACATAAGTTTTGCATGTTTCTGTAATAGGGTTATTTTGGATTTTGGTATTTGGTTTTGTACCGTGACTTGAAGATGCCACTTTTGTTTTGCTATTGGAGTATGAAATTGAAGTATGGATATGTTTATGAATTATGAATTTACGTATGGAATTGAGTTGTGTATGATTATGGAATTGGATTATGTAAGTAAATTTTAGTTAGTATATATGAATGTGAATGTGATTAAGATATGAATGTGATTATTATATGGTTCCGGACGGGAGGTCCGAGGATACTGGTTTGTGATTGAGATTAAAGCAATGTTTTAGGTATAGGATTGTGTTTGTGTATGATGGGATTCCGGACAGGAGGTCCGAGGGATTGTGTGTTTTGATTTGGGTTATTAGAAGTGTGTTTAAATCTAATTGTAGGTTTTGGGTTTATGAAAATGCAACCGTTATGCTGCCGAAATTTATATGGCAAAGAAAGAATAAGAATATGATATATGATTTATTAACAAGATGAGAAATGATGAATTAAAAGAATCTTATGTTTTGACTTTTGGATTGAGGATAATTTTCTAAAGGGGAAATTGTTTTGATTTGTATAAAGGATGAATAAAGTGAATAAGAAAGAAAAAAAATTATACCAGTTTTGGTTGTCTTAGAGTTTCCAACGCGATGTTTGTCTTAGATAATTGTGTTCGTAGTCGTTTTGTTTTTGCTTACTTTCGTTTTGCTTCGATACTTTTGCCTTGTGATTCGTTTTGGTTCCGATCCGTTCGCATTTTGTTTCTGCCTTTTGATCCGATTTGATTTCACTTTGTATGCCTTTCGCTTCTGTTTTCGATTTGTGAATTGCTTGCGTTTTTGTTCGTTTTCACTTTCCGCCACTTCGTTTTCTAGTTTGTTTTTCTGTTCTTCCGATTGGGGTCCGGTTTCGAGATCGGGTCCCAACATCGTTTCCATGAAACCCTCTAGCCATTTTTTGTGCATTGCATTTGATTTGTGAATATGATGAATAATTGAGTTTTGTGTATGGATGGTTGGATATATGATATGTTCTATGGGATGAAATCCCTAACTTTGAGCTTTGGAACTAGAATTGAGGGAGCGTGAATTTCTGGATATATATATACATATGCCTAAATTTGTGGCTATTTATTAGTGGCTATAAATATATTATCCACTGAATTTTATAACTCGACCCATTATTTTCACTCCTCAAGTGTAGAATAAGAAGATCGTTGATCCTTACAAGGCATCGGGAAACTCCAAGATAGTTAGAGACTTTTGTACTAAGTTACTGACTATTTTGGATAGCTTTATAGGCATATCAAAATTGAACATCCTTATGTATTTGATTTAAGTTAGTGATATGTATGGCGATATGTTAGTGAAGCTTGTTCAAACTCTTTTGATTTAGTATTGAAATGAAGAATTGAAGAAGTTTCTTTTGTGTATGTTTATGTTTATCTTCTTTGTTGAGATTGAATGTATGTTAGTGTTGGAATAGAATGTTGTGTTGAAAGAATTGTATGAATGTATACATTTTGCATTATTGAATGTTGGTGGTCTGGGTTCCGTCTGAAGGTTTTGCTGCGGTGAGTCCTAAAGTACACCGCGACAAACCTTTCCTGAAGGATTTTTGTGCTAAATTTGATGACTTTGTTGCGAAGAAGCAAGACTTTTGCTGTGGCGTATTTGTCCCGAAGGGTGCATGCTCTAGACTGTGGAACATCGCCACAACGAAACAAAAACTTTCACTGCGGTGAACTACACGAGTTTCACCACGATGAAGCCAAATTTTCGTTACGGCGAGCTTACCAATGCAGATGCTGAAATTTCTTACCAATTGAGTGGTTTCAATGTGTATCTCATATGATCTCTTCCGATCGCCCCAAGTGGTGGCCTCGAGATTAGGGAACGGGACCCAAGACCAACATACTACTTGGAATAGTCTTCAACTACTGGTATGCTGGACCTTGCAATAGTGAGACTGCATAATCAAATCTTTCATGTGCCTTACAGTTCATCTAATTGAACACTCTTTTAGTACTCTCTAACTACATTTCTACCTCAGTAGGGTCTGTACTTCTATAGAAGTCCACAACCCCCTGCTTTCGAAGCTTATCATATCTTCTTTCCCTGAGTGGAGGGATTCTCAAAGGTGTTTGTGCAAACTCAGGTACATGAGACTCTCTATTAGCTCCTACAGACTCTATGTCAGTTGACTCTCCAACTTGATCTCCTATGGTAGGTAACCTATAATAAAAATAATTGTGGTCACTAACTGAGTCTTTCACTATTTATGATGTCTCAATAATCTTATATGTCCCTATGGATGCCAAACCATGCTTTGATACCAAAACTGTAACATCCCACTACCATAGAATATATACCCAAACATCTGGAGGACATTCAAGAACATATCCTATAACAATGGTATGTTAGAGCAAACATAATCTTTTAAATGACATCATAAAAATACACAATACTTGAAACCTAAACAATTCATTTCATTCATTCATAAAAGTTTGCATTGTAGTCATTAAAACAAATATTTACATTACCAAACATGAGAAAGTTTACAATCCTTTATACAAAAGTTTTATATGTCAAAAAAACTACAAAATACAATCTATAACTCCTTTGATGTTAGCTGACAGACCTTTTAGCCATATCTTAATCCAAAAAGTTCCTCTAGAAAATCTTAGGAACTAGGTCTTCTAACTCGTACCTAAAAGACCACATTGCAATTTTTGATGAGTTTTGTGAACTCAATGAGTGAACCATCATTGATGATCTCATTCAAGTCAAATAAACAAATATCACACAACGAACATTTTCCATCTTAATAAGACATAATGCATGTCACACATTTCACATACATTCTTTCAGAATATGTATAACTTAATCAATCACAATATCATGACATATCACTTTATCATCACAATTTCAGAAAAGGTTTCATAATCATATATTTCATAATCATAAATATACAAATGTAGATGCATATGAGACTTCAGATTCGTTATTATTTGTTATGGTTGAGCGCCTTTGAGATACATATATAAATTCTAGCCCATTGGGCTTAGTCAGATACAGAAATCATGGAACAAAGCTCTACGTGCATAATTCTAATCTTAAAGTTCTTTCAAACTGGCTACTCTGATCACAATGCTTTATCTGAACATGCATTTTAGGAAATGCACCAAATAATAGAATATGTCATCAAAACATTTACTTATGATGCACAGATAGGATCTCATATTCATCGAACCTCAGTCCGACATTCAACTTTTGTTTAGTATTCAGAAATCAGTCAGAACTTAAATGCAAATAGACACTTCCTATGCATTCCCAAATATCAAACTCCTCATACTATTAATTTATAGAATCATCATAATCAATTCATTATTAGTTTAATAAATGTGAATTAAACAAAAACAAAATCAATCTTAGTGAATCATTTAGGTTGACTCACAATACGCTCCAATTTATGCTATTGCCTAGATGGTGACAATAACTGAATGTCATCTAACTTGAGCATCTAAAATCATACAATTCATACATAATTCACATTACAAAGTCGATCAATCAAATACTTATTCATTTGTGCATATATATTCATATGTCATGTTTAATGCATGCCCAATGACTATCTCGGGTATGTTTCCTTAATCATAATTCATAATCGTTCACATATTGTCACTTGGATATGTCTTGTTTGCATTTAGATTAATACCTTAAGTAAACTTGATCGTGCTCTATTCATTAACCATACATTTACTAACTCTTTTCTAACATTAAATTATGTTCTTTTAAAACCTTAATCAAGTCTAAATGCATCATATTTAAATTACTTATCCTTAATTGGTTCAAGGAAAGAGGCATTACTTGAAAGATGAGAAAAAAAGAAGGAAAAATAATTATGTTCATCATTGCTTTCTCGTAAAATGTACTAGGTATATTGTAGAATAAGGGAAGAAATCTCAATAAATAATCTTACTACTATAATTAGGAGTTTAAGAATATATTTACAGATATACAATCCTAACAATTAAGGGGGAAATCTCAACGGTCCTCCTGGAATTGGTGCATAGATGTCATGCAGGTCCAACTTCTCAAGAAATTTTGAGATCATATAATTTGAAACTACTTTAGTAAGAATTTGAATCAATTGATCCTCAAATCGAATCTTGGGAAACTCTATAATTTTTTCATTCAACTTCTCTTTAATAAAGAACTTGTCAACCTTAACATGCTTTGTTTGATCATGTTGGACAGGATTGTGAGCTATATCACAAACAACTTTGTTATCATAATATAGACTAATTGGTTGCTTAAGTGGATAGCCTAAATCTTGTAAAAGTAGTTTAAGCCAAAAATCTTCACAGAGACTAAGTGTTATACCTCTAAATTTAGCTTTTATATTTGACCGAGCGATCACGTTTTTTCTTTTACTTCTCTATATAACTAGGTTACCACCCATAAATGTGAAGTAGCCATAAGTTGATCGTCTATCTTCTGTTGATCCATCCCAATTAACATCTATATACACATTTATACTTTGCCAATAATTATTTTTAGTAAACAAAATTCCTTTACCTATAGAAGATTTTAGATACCTCAAAATTCTCATAACTACCCTCATATATTGTTCTCCAGGACTATGCATAAACTAATTATCAATACTTATAACATAAACGAGGTTAGGTTTTGGGTAAGCCAAGTACATTAGCCTTCCTACAAGCTTTTGGTAACTTCCTTTATCAATTGGTATTTGGTTTGCTTATATGAAAAACTTCAAGTCTTCCTCAACTGATGTATCAGTTGGTTGACATGTTGACGTACCAGTTTCTTGTAATAAGTTTAATCCATATTTTTTTGTGATAGAAAAATTCCTTTTTTCAATCTAGAAACTTCAATCCCAAGAAAATATTTCAAGCAACCAAGATCATTCATTTCAAATTCTCCACTTAAGTATTTTTGTAATGCCTTCCTCTCTTTTAGATTATCTCTTATCACCATCATGTCATCTATATATACAATAAGAACAACAATTTTATCTTGCCTTCTTTTTAAGAATAAAGTGTGGGCAGAATTGCTTTGATGATATATGAAAGTTATCATACACCTTGTAAACCTTCGAAACCATACTCCTAGAGACCGCTTCAACTCGTACAATTATTTCTTCAATCTACAAACCTTTTTACTCTATCTTTTTACTACCATACAACCTGATGGAAGCTCCATATAGATTTCTTCAGATAAGCACCACGCAAAAAAGCATTCTTTACATAAAATGTTGCAAAGGCAAATCCAAGTTTGCAGCTAGGGATAACAATACTCTAACAACATTGATTTTAGCTATATGAGCAAATGTCTCTATTTAATCAATCCCATAAGTTTAGGTATTACCCTTTTACCCCCAATCTTGCTTTGAACCTTTCAACTGTGCCATCTATATTGTACCTTATAGTGTAAACCCATCAATATCCAACTGGCTTCTTTCTTGGTGGGCAACTAATAATCTCCCAAGTTTTATCAAGTTTTAGTTTTTGTAAAGAATTCATTTTCTCATTCATTGCAGCTCTTTACTTTGGAATATCTAGAGCTCCCTACACACAGTTAGGAATAACTACAATAGATAATTGATTTACAAATGACTTATTTGATTCTAACAGAATATTATTTGATACATCATGACTCATGAGATATTTAACTCTACTTGAAATTTCAGGTTCATATATGGGCTTAGGAATACCTCCAGTAAGATGCTTTGGTAGTTGTTTTTTGGATAGCTTAGGGTTAAGAATAGGAACCCCCTCAGTAAACAAATGGGATGGTATATTAGTGAGAGTCTCAACTGTAACATCGCATCCCCATATTAAGGATTAGGACCTAAACTTTCAGTATTTATGAGCTCAAAGAGAAGTTAAGACAATGCATTTTCTTGCTCATGTATCATGTTAGCATATATGCACATAAATGCGGAATGTTTTTACATAAAAAGTGGTACATGCATTCATTGAGAACTTCTGGGTATAAATGATATTAAATGTGATTTTATTTAAAATGAGGAGTAGAAGGATGATCGTCGGCTTATCGTTCAATATTAAAATTGATCCTCGGAAACCGGTCAAATAAAATTTATACCAAGGATTGCAATACAGGATGCAACCTCGGGTCGACTCTCAAGGAACCAGTGTACTAACTGATCCTAGACTAGCCTATTGTTTGAATGATGCATGCAATTAAAGTAATAAAAAGGGGGTTTTGATTTGATTAACTAAAAATTAAACTAAGCCAAAGTAAGAATAAATGTTTTTGGGATTTTTAGAAAACTAAACGATTGAAATTAAACAAGTTTGAAATCAACTTACTAAAACTCTCCTGAAAATGTAGCTCGGGTCATCATCGTTCAAAATAATATCGAGGTTTGAAATCCACTAAATTTTGAAAGCTAAACCTTAACAACTCGTTAAGTCCAAAAATTAATTAATCAACTCGATTAATTAAAATTCGTTAAAAACCTTAGTGTATGCTATGGAATGATTAATGCAACAAGTTAATCAAATAAACACAAAATTAATTTAACCAAACACAACTAGGTAGATTAAATCAACTCATGCAAATCTGTTTAACATACATGAGACTTCATGTACTTGGCACAAACTTCAACAGAAATCGATCCATACCATAGATCATAGTTAACATCTTACTAAACTAGAGCAAGATTCAATCAGAAATACATTGCAAAAATACCAACTCGGATCATTGCAAATACAAATCTGAAATCCTAACTATAATCGATTACCCCTTGTTTAGCTCACGGAACTCCAACCATTGCTACATTTCAGAAGATAGTACACTTAGCCGACCATGGTACCGGATGAAATCTTCGCTGTTGAAGGATCACCTTGGTTCATGTTTCCAACGACGAACAGAACGCAGATGAGAAAGCAGTGGAAGAGATGAATGAGACTGGCGTCGTCCGGCTGAAGCGGTGAATCTGCAAAACACACAGAAAAACGAAAACTATTAGAAGCGAAGGAAAGAAGAGAAGAAAACTCTGTGCGGCCGTCCCTGTTTTTGCCCTAAATGGCAAAGCTTTATAGGGATGCGTGCGGGCCGGGTCGAAACAGTGGAACTTTGCCAAATATAGGTCGGATTATCCGACTTTCGCTGCTGACTAATGGCCGTTCATTGCAAATGACGTTGAATGGTCACTCGCCGCGGCGAAAGAATTAAATACCATTAATTCGCCTCGGCGAATGGAGAGTTTGGTTCGCCCCAGCGAATCTCGCGGCGTGTTGACTTGTTGAATGTTGACTCCTTTGGTCCTACAAAATACAACCCATTCGCAGTATCAATTGTCCCAATAAAAATTATGCAAAATTAATGACAAATGACAACAAAATACTAACAATGTGCAATTTATCAAAAATCAATGTGCGGGACCAAAATAAGCATAAAAATCATAAATCAGGAGTCAACAAATGCATAATTACTAAAGAAAGCGGGCCTAATTTATAATATAAATTTGGTCCAATCAAATCCCCACACTTAAACCTTTGTACTCTGAACAAAGCTTATAAGAGTCAAAAGGTACAAGAGTAAAAAAATTATGCCCATGCTCAAACAACAACCAAAATTGACTCAATCCACTTTATCGTAATTCTAACGCAAAGAAATTGAAAGAGTGCTAATAAAACAAACATTGAAAGAATTTAAGCACAAGAGATTGAACAACAGAGAATCACTCGGGATATGGTGTTTACGCTCGTCCCACTTGTATAGTAGGGATATTTTCTCTCAATCGCTTAATACATCTCCTACCATAAAGCTTGTATCAATTTTATTTCTCCACTACAAGGACTATCAATTTGAAGATCAAGAGGTCTTTAAGGGTTGTAATGAGCGGAAGGCTAAATGAATGGATGATGTGAAAGAAAGAAAAATATGAGCATCGCATAAAGTGAGGAATCGATGTCAACAAAGAAAACTAAAACACTACACTAAAATAAATTGAATACACACTTTTTTTTTTTGGCTATCTCATTTTGAGATGCTAATCCCTTTGGGATGCAACACATTATGATCCCTTTTGGGATACACAAGACTAACACTTTTCATTTTCAACACTTTTTTTTCAATGACTAATAACTAAACACAGATCACCGATCATCTAAGAATGTATGCAAATGCTCATAAAGCAAAAGGCTCAAGGGCTAGCAAGAGGAAAAAGTGTTTAAGGGTTGGTGTTTGGGGAAAGATTTGAAAGAAAGAACGCTCTATCATATGCACAAAATCTAGTCCATCAAGCTTTGAGTAAAATTGACACAAGTTCTAGAGAAGAATGGACTAAGCGGATGCACACACAAAATATAGAAGAAAAATTTGGCTCGAATATCCTTCCAACAAGGTTTTGTCTCAATGATCAATCTCAAGTCTTAAAACTTAAAATGCTACCTTGTTAGCATGCTCCCATTTACTTTGTTTTGAAAACTTCAAAGTTAAAATTTTGCCAAAACCAATTATCGTTCGAAGAATGGAGAGCATTTTCAAAACTCAATTATCAGTTTGAAACTTATAAGGGTTTTGCATGCAAGGGCACAAAAGAACAAGTGCAGAAAATGTTTTGATTGAGTCCAAATTTATCGAGAAAAGCAACGGCCCACAAAATTATGCACAAATTTTAATAGGTGTACAATGCGAGAATATAAAAGGAGCGGTTCC
Source organism: Erythroxylum novogranatense (assembly GCA_029891385.1). Classification (NCBI taxonomy): domain Eukaryota; kingdom Viridiplantae; phylum Streptophyta; class Magnoliopsida; order Malpighiales; family Erythroxylaceae; genus Erythroxylum; species Erythroxylum novogranatense. The sequence continues at coordinate 90,009,432 of CM057225.1, read as the reverse complement.
CCACACTTAAACATGGCATTGTCCACAATGGCGAAGTAGCAAAGACACAATAGAAGCATGAAACATGCGGAGATAACAAGAGGAATCAATTTATTGAAGCGAAATGAAAATCCTACTTAACTACAAACTATTCCTACTGGATGGGTTGCTCCCCCCACACTTAATCAACACATTCATGCAACACAACATTTCAAGTCAAATCAAATAATGTGCACAAATATATTGAAAATGCAGGAAAAGAAACACCTGGTGCTCATGGTGGATCTTGTAGCTCGGGATGGACGTGCGGTTGATATCCAAGCTCCATGTCAACAGCTTGGGTCCTGGGCAGCTCCATGTCCATTCCCGTATCCGAATAAGCACCTGCACTATCAGCAAAATAGAACCTGCCTCCAAAGAGATCATTAGTGGTCGGGGTTAGAGTTTCCGCAAATTCAGAACAAGCTTCATCAATCACAACATCAAGCATATTCACCCCAAGCAAGGAGTAATCCTCGTTAGGGTGCTTCATAGCTTCATACATGTTGAAGCTAACGTGTTGATCACCAACCTCCATGGTGGTCTTCCTTCCTTCATCTCGATCATTGTACTTGCCGTCCAGAAGGAAGGGTCGTCCAAGGATTAGAGAAGTGTCCTGCACCACTTCAGTAGACATATCCAGCACGTAAAAATCGGCAGGGAACACTAATCCTTTCACTTGGACTAGAATGTCCTCAATGATGCCTACAGGATGCCGGAAAGATCTGTCAGCCAATTGTAACACTACCGAAGTAGGTTTAACACTCTTCACTCCAAGGGCTTCAGAGATGATTTGGCATCACATTGATGGCGCTCCCAAATCCAAAGAATGCTCTTCCAATTGTCACCTTTCCTATGACACAAGGAATGGTGAACGATCTGGTCCTGACACTTTACCGGGATTTGGGGCTTAAACAAAGCCGACACGTTTGAACTCACCTGGACTCTTTCATTTGGCCTAAATTTCTTCTTGTTGGTGCACAAGTCTTTCAGATACTTGGCATAGGCCGGCACTCTCTTAACTAGGTCCAAAAGGGGCACATTCACTTCCACCTTCCCAAATAGGTCAATAATTTCCTTTTCATGTTTCAGTTCGTTGACCCTTTTGCTCATCAAGTAGGAATTTGGAAAGGGAAGGTCCTTCAGATTGACTTCCCTACTGGTTACTTCATTTCTACTAGATTTTTCCTTTACAGCTCTTCTTCCTGAAATGCTCGATGATTGCTCTTTATCTTCAATTGTTGATTGCTTCTTCTTCCTCAACAATTCTTCTTCGCGATCACTCTCGATGCTGACTTACTTCTCTCTCACTTGAGGCGCTTCTTCAACCTCAATTTCTTCGGTGCATTCTTCTTCTTCAGGAATGTCGAAATGCACTTTCTTTACACTCCTCAGCTCAATTGCATTTAAAATCTTAAGGTTAATGACCATGTTGGAGGGAATGGTTTCGCTACTCCTAGCTTGGTTGTCACTCAAATTATTAGACAATTGAGTGACATATGAGTTCAAGTTCTCTACCTTGGTCTCCCATTGATCCATGCGTTTTTCCAAGGCGCTAAAACGGGCAACATTCTTAGCGGAGTCCTGTTGGATGAGGTTTGCGATGGCGTTGAATTGATTTGGTTGTAAGTTCGTTCCTCTTTCATCAACGTCATCATACCATGCAGAAGCTGATTAGTGTCCTCTTTTGGTGGCTGTGGTTGCACCGTCAACGCTTGCTGATCGGGAAACTAGTTTGTAGATGGTCCAGCTCCACTCCCTTGTTGAAAATGGTTGGGTGCTCTTCCTTCATTATTCCTCCAACTGAAGTTAGGATGAGATCTCCATCCTTCGTTATATGTGTTGGAGTACGGGTCCCACTTAGAATTTTATCCGCCGGGTAAACAAGACACTTCTTCATACCTTCCGGATGAGACATCGGAGATGTGCATCACCGATCCACAAGATTCGCAACTAGGTGCGACCGATTCGATGAAAGGCGATGGGCGATGCACATTGATTCTTAAGTTCGATCGTGATCGAGGATAGCGGGAAGTTATCCGATGTTCCAAAGAATCTACTTTCGATTCCGTGCTCTCCATTCTCTTAGTTTGGTGTCATGGCTCTACTTCATTCACATTCACGGAATCGCGGACCTATATCGTTGATGATTGAGGCCATCCTCTTTATCGGGGCCCACGCTTACAGTGCGGTGAGGTCAATCAACGAACCTCCCGACGCAAAGATCCAACATTCCCTTTTCCGATTTTTCACCCCATCGTAAAAATATTGAACCAATTGTTCATCGAGGATCGATGATGGGGCACCGAGATAACAGATCTTGGAATCTGTTCCAAAAGTCATATAAGGATTCGTCGTAATCACCTTGGCGTAAATAAATCTCTTTTCGCATTGACGAAGTCCTCGAGGCTGGAAAATATTTTTCCAGAAAGCTTTCGCAAGTTGGCCCAACTATGATAGGCATTCGCGACATGCCTTGGGAGGCTCATGTACCACTCCGGGCCTTTCCTTCTAACGACAAATGGAATACCTTCCACGAAGACTGGTCCAGATGTGCTCCTCTGAGCTTCATACTTTGAGATCATTGTGAGGGCTGAAGATGCATGTAGGGTCCTCACCGCCAAACCGTGAAATTTAGGTAGGAGTTAATCAATAAACCTTTAACCCGAAATTTACGTCGAAGTTAGGGGGCAATGACGATGAAAGGATCGTGGTTTACATCCGAGGTTGTAGCTTCTAGGATGGTTCTACGTCTGATGTTCGCATTGTTGTCATCAACTCTCTCCTGGTCACCATTTAATCCATGATCTCCGTTCCTTGGTTGGTAACCGGGAAAATCTTGTTGTTCAGCCATATCAGTTTCTAATCGTTCTAGTGTGCTAAGTCTTTCTTGCTCTCTCTTGTTCTTCCTAAGTCGTCTAAGGTGTCGCTCAATTTCAGGTTGAAAATGAACTAACCTAAGTCTACGGGGCATGCACAAGAGAAGTTCACCTAATAATGCTCACTAAAACGATAGCGGATAAAATGAGGCTGAAATTCACACAGTTCGCTGTGGCTCGTAGAAGTTATTTGTAAGCAGAACACAATGAGGATTTGCATGACGAATGATGAACTCGTTGCAACGAATGATGAACTCACATGACCAAGAGGCACAAGAAAGCACAAGCAAGGTAAAATTACTCGCAACTAAGCACAATAAACAGAACAAGCAGAATAACACTGAAAGCAAACAGAATAAGAATCACAAAACAGAATTAACACAAAAAAGATGGAAGCAAAACAGAATGAAACAAAATTATGAAATGCAAAATAGAATGCAAACAAACACTGGCTAACCTAGAAAACCAATTAATTTGGTTCCCAAGAACAGCACCAATTTGATCGCGACTTATCGTTCAATATCAAAATTGATCCTCGGAAACCGTCAAATAAAATTTATACCAAGGATTGCAATACAGGATGCAACCTCGGGTCGACTCTCAAGGAACCAGTGTACTAACTGATCATAGACTAGCCTAATGTTTGAATGATGCATGCAATTAAAGCAATAAAAAGGGGTTTTGATTTGATTAACTAAAAATTAAACTAAGCCAAAGTAAGAATAAATGTTTTGGGATTTTAGAAAACTAAGCGATTGAAATTAAACAAGTTTGAAATCAACTTACTAAAACTCTCCGAAAATGTAGCTCGGGTCATCATCGTTCAAAATAATATCGAGGTTTGAAATCCACTAAATTTGAAAGCTAAACCTTAACAACTCGTTAAGTCCAAAATTAATTAATCAACTCGATTAATTAAAATTGTTAAAACCTTAGTGTATGCTATGGAATGATTAATGCAACAAAGTTAATTAAATAAACACAAAATTAATTTAACCAAACACAACTAGGTAGATTAAATCAACTCATGCAAATCATTTAACATACATGAGACTTCATGTATTTGGCACAAACTTCATGTAAATCGATCCATACCATAGATCATAGTTAACATCCTACTAAACTATAGCAAGATTCAATCGAAATACATTGCAAAAATACCAACTCGGATCATTGCAAATACAAATCTGAAATCCTAACTATAATCGATTACCCTTGTTTAGCTCACGGAACTCCAACCATTGCTACATTTCGAAGATAGTACACTTAGCGACCATGGTACGGATGAAATCTTCATTTGAAGGATCACCTTGGTTCATGTTTCCAACGACAATGTAACGCAGATGAGAAAGCGATGGAAGAGATGAATGAGATCAAGGCGTCGTCCTACTGAAGAAGGCGAATCTGCAAAACACACGAGAAAAATGAAAACTATTAGAAGCGAAGGAAAGAAGAGAAGAAAACTCGTGCGTCAGTCCTGTTTTTGTCCTAAATGGCAAAGCTTTATAGGGATGCGTGCTGGCGAGGTCGAACAGTGGAACTTTTGCCAAATATAGGTCGGATTATCCGACTTTCGCTATGACTAATGGCCTTTATTCACAAATAACGTTGAATGGTCACCGCCACGACGAAAGAATTAAATACCATTAATTCGCCTCGGCGAATGGAGAGTTTAGTTCGCCAAATGAATCTCGGCGTGTTGACTTGTTGAATGTTGACTCCTTTGGTCCTACAAAATACAACCCATTCGCAGTATCAATTGTCCCAATAAAAATTATGCAAAATTAATGACAAATGACAACAAAATACTAACAATGTGCAATTTATCAAAAATCAATGTGCGGGACCAAAATAAGCATAAAAATCATAAATCAGGAGTCAACAAATGCATAATTACTAAAGAAAACGGGCCTAATTTATAATATAAATTTGGTCCAATCAAAGGATTAGAAAGAGTGATCTTGGTATGAGTTGTGATAAGGACAGATTTAGAAACAAGACTTGGTAGTGATCTGGACAATGTTGACTGAGTATGCTTCAGTTTTTTAGCCACAACATTTTCTCTAGTCATCTAAACGAGATGATTCTTAATTTGGATTAAAATAGAGCTATATGGATACATTTTGTATGAAGACATCGAATTTCAGTTCTGTGTCTAAGAGTCTTAAAATTTGTCATGAAGTGAAGAATTGGGTGCAGTGTTGGTGTATGAATGAAAATTTTATCTTTAGATTTTAGGGGAAAACTTGGGATTGATATAAATATATTTTAGCAAATATTCCTTCTGAAATTTTATATATCTTTCTTTCATCTTTCCAACGGTATATTATATGAAAAATTTGGACATCGGAGTCAAAAGTTATGATCTTTATAAGTAGAGACGTTCTGGAGCAAAAGTAAGACGAAGCTACTGTTCATCGTCTTAGTTTGACTTTTTGTGTCTCAGTTTGACCGTCTCATTTTGCTTCCATCTCAGTATGACATCAGCAATTCGTCTCATGACATCATCATCGTCTTAGTTTGATTTTTTACGTCTTAGTTTGACCGTCTCATTTTGCTTTGTCTCAGCATGACGTCAACAATTCGTCTCATGACGTCAGCATCGTCTCACTTTGACCAGAACATATTCTAGCCCAAATTTGATCCTCTAACTGACAAAATTGGTCCTTAAGATCTTCATGAGCATTGTATATCTTGAAGTCTTCTTTCCCAATAGCTAAAGAACACCTTGATCTGATATCTGTAGTGAAAGTTACGATAATTTTCCCAACCTTGTATCATCTGATGACGTCACTTGGTCTAAAAAATGATGTCATATCGTCTAATCCATTTTGCCTTAAACTTCTTCATAAGAGTTTTAGATCTTGAAGTCTTCTTTCTAGAAAGCTAAAGAACACTTTGATCTGATATTTTTAGTGAAAGTTAAAATAATTTTCCCAACCTTTTATTGTCTGATGATGTCACTTCATCTAAAAAATGACGCCATATCGTCTGATCGATTTTCGACCCCTCAGATGAAAGAATTTGCCTTCTTATTCTTATGAAAGTCATAGATCTATAAGTCTTCTTTCCAATGGTCCAAAAAAGAAATCTACCTGATATTTCTTGTTAAAGTTATGGAAATCGTACCAAAACAGGTTCGTTTTGATTGAGGTCATAAACATGGTTGCTTCTTTTGGCCATAACTTCTTCTCTAGACCTCCAAATGACTTGATTCTTGAACCATTGGTTTCATAAGACATTGATCTACATCTATGAAAAGAATCGTAGCCATTTGAACTGAAATGATAAAGATTGAGTGAAAAGCATGAGATGGGTATAGTGAGTATGTTCTTAAATAATATGGGTTGGTGTTATCCCACTGAATATACTTCAGTATTTTGATGTTTTATGGATCAGTAGAGGTCCAAATGAGACGATTTTTTAATTGTAGAAAACTAGAGACATGGAGATACAAATGGTATGAAGAACTTGGAATCCAATTCAGTCTCTAATATGTTTTAATTTTAGGTGAAATTTGTTCATTGTGTATTGTTTGGACAAGAGCAATCCAAAAATGTTAGAAGTATATCTTTTGACTCACTGAACCAAATTGAATGGTTTTGGTGTCATTAGAAACGTAAGACAATAGGGGAGATTCTTCTAGAAAAATGTTATGTCATAATATTCAAGGGTATTTTTGGTAAGACACTTAAGTTTAAAAGAACATAAGCCTATAAGGAAGGATAAAATGGACTTTTGGACTCATTAAGGTTATAATTGGAAGAAGAAGTACTGTATTACCTATAAATGGGCAAGAAAAACGAGAATGAGGGGATTCTAGAGAAGAAAAATGAGTGGATGAGAAAAGAGATAAGAAAGAGAAAACATGAAAAAATAATGAAAGAGATAAATAAGAGAAAACAAGCTAGGGTTTTAATTTCCTTAGCCTTCAGGAGAGATTGTGAAGTTGTTCAAGAAGAGAAAAAGAAAGAGGAAGAAAAAAGCTTCCATTTGAGCTAAAGATCTCTTCGTTTGGTGAAGAATCAAGGTTAAGTGTCCATATTTAGGCGCTCCCCGATTTTGAAAGCAAATGCTAAAATGGAGCGTACTGTGAGTAGACCTAGATGGTCTTACTTTATTGTTTGTTTGTTTATATTATGAATTGAGTGATCACGAATGATTATGAATGTGACTTGATTGTTAAATTCCAAACAATGAAGGTCCGATGAAAGTGATAAAAGAATGAGCTATTGAAGTGCAAATTGTATGTGAACGTGATTGTTAAATGTGTTAGGAATGTGTATTTGTATTTGTATATAAATGAGATTGTGAATTCTCCACTTCAATGTGGAATGTCGGACTAAGGTCCGATGAGATGAAAAAGTGTTTGAATGGGATATATAATTGTGAGTGATGCATTTCAATGCATGAATGCATGAAATATAAAGGCAGTTGTGACCAGAGTAGCCAACGATCAGAGCTTTGAGTTTAACGTGTGAAAAAGAGCCTCGAGTTCAAAAGTAAATCAGAGCGTCAGGCTTAACGTTTAAGGAGCCCTATATGGGACAGTTATCAATGAGCCCGTATCCAATGGATACAGGACAGTTCAGGCACTCAGTCACAACAAAATAACAAATGGAAAGAGAGTCTCATGTGCATTGCATATGCATAATGAAAAATGTGATTTTTGATACATAGTATGAATGATTAAATGCACTGAATGTGAAATAATGTGATATTTGAATTATTTGTTATATGATTGAGTGAGCCATTGATGATTGTTGAGACCCGTTTCTGGAACCCAACCTCGGAATCATAAATTGAAAAACAAAGTGGGCGAAAACGAAAGAAATCAAAAACCAAAAGTGGGCCAACTTCGGATTGAAAACCAAAGGAATCGAAAGTTCATGCGGAAACCAAAGGAAACACAACGCTTAAAGACAAAACTCTTAACTCCGACATCCGAAAATGCATTCTTTTAAAACAAAACAAAGGTTCAGCGTTGGAAAACTATAAAGACACTTGGTCTAAACCAATTCAAATCGGTATAATTTTTTTTTTCAATATCATGCAAAGCAATTTCAATTCCAAATGGGATTTTCATCAATCCCTCAACCTCAATTCATTTTCTTCTTCATATTCATTCATATCTCATCATTTAATCAAAATCTTATTTTTCTTTTGCCATAAAGCACCTTACACACATATCAATATACCCACAATTCATACACAATAAGCACTTCAATATTTCAGATCAATCATCACAATTCATCGGACCTCCTGTCTGGAATCCCAACCCACTTAATCACATTCATATCATCTCATCCATAAACAAATTCAAATTCCATATCCATACACAATTCCATAACTCATTACCATCATGAATTAATATGCTTACAAAACATTAATGGTATTCCAAGCCATAATACAACGTCAATACTAAAATCCAAAATACACGAGATAATACAACTCCAAAATTCTCAACAAAAATCTAAGGACTTATCTTCCAACAATCTAACTTAAAAACATATCATATGCACAAACAGACGAATATCTTGACTTTCTTTCATCCGATCTCTTCTCATTACCTGGAGATGGGAATGAAAGGGGGGTTGAGTTTTACAGCCCGTGGATAACATGTTTATAACAGAACAATAAACAAAAACTTTTTTTTTCAAAACTTGTTGCCATTTTATGAAAATTTTCACTGTAGAAAACATCGAATACTTATTTTTCAAAAATTCTTAGTTCTGTTCAAAACATTTGTGAACAATTTTAAAACATGTATGCATCACATTTATTAATAGAACATAAGCACATAACACATCAGAAATGGTTTGGGTTAGTCTAGAAAATAAAACGTACTACACATTCCCGCATAGCAGTCCTGTGTAGCCGTGAACAGAACGTACTACACCTTCTCGCATAGCGATCCAGTGTAGCCGTGAATTTATGGGAGTCCTTAACGGAGCTCCCATGCCACTAACAAGTAGGCGGGCGAAGCCTTTGACAAGTGCACTTAAAAACTTATGGGACCTAACCAAACCCACATAACAGATATTTCACACATGAAAATCGAACTGCCCGAAGGCACGTTTCAAAAAAACTTAATTTTTCATAGCCATGTCATATCAGACACATTTACATTTAGAATTTCACAGTGTCAATCCAATTCACATAACATATTCTCAATCATTCAAAGAATGCAACAAGTATAGCAATTATCAAATCATTCAAACACAATCAATTCAACAATTATTGCAATGTCTTAAATCATTCAAAACCATGATTTTGAAAACATTTTATGTTCTTGATTTTTTGAAAACATATTATTGGCTTATAATTCAAATCATAAACATGGTACTCACCTCATATTCATGCTTAATCACTTGTCCAAAGCCTCTCTTTCTCCATTGCCTCTCTTAATTTCCCTTCCTCTAAAGCAAAATTCTCTAATTCATAGAAATCCAAAATTGAACAATTCATACCATGAATCACCAAAATTGATATAATAAAACTCAAACCCATACAATTCTCAAGCTATCTAAACCAAAATCTTTTTAAAATTTAACGAATCAAATTTTTTTCTTACCTTAAACCTTCACCAAATGAGGAATTTCTTAGCTCATATGGGAGCCCTCATCTTTTTCCACCTTTTTCCTTTTTGAATCAACGTAAAATCACTCTTAAAACCCAACAAAAATCGTGACCTGGCTTCTTCTTTCTTCCTTCTCCTTTTCTCCACCGAAACCACTCTTCTCATTCTTTCTTAACTTGTCTTTTAAATTTACTTCTTTAAAATTTGCGTGCTTCTACTTCTTCTTATAAGAAAGCCCAAATATCTAATTTCAAAATTGCCATTAATGAGTGAGTAATGACTCATTTTCCCTTCCTTATAAGCTTTGAAACTTAAAACCTTAAGTGTTCTTCCATTTTTGCCCCTAATGAATTTTTAACATTTTATTCAATTTAATCCAATCAACCCATGCCGTATGATCTTGCCCAAATTAACATGCTAATTAATTCCTCAAAAATCATAAATAAATCAAAGTCTCAAAATATCATTAAATCATGATTAACTCAGGACATTTTTCTAATCATGAAAATGAAAAAATTTGCTAAAACTTCCTTCTAGAGAAATGTTCATTATAGTCTCAATTTTATAATGGCACCAAAATTATTCAATTTGGTTCAATACTCCAAAAGTTATACACCAAACATTTCTGGACTATTCTTATACTAAAATATTTTCCTGCGATTTACTTCCATCCGAAAATTGATAGTCTTAGAGACTAAATTGAAACTCAATTCCATCAGAACATTTGTATCCCTATCTCTCTAGTTCAATCCAAATCAAGAATCAACTCATTTGGATGACTAGATCAAAAGTTATGGCCAAAATACTTTGAGCTCTTACTAATCCAAAACTGAACAATAAACCCAACTTCAATTCAGAAATTGAAGGTCCTAGAGTCCGAATTAAAATTGAGTCCCTTCAGATAACTTGTAATTCCATGTCTCTAGTTTATTTATGAACAAAAATTAACTAAATTGGATCTCTATAGATCAAGAACTCACCAAAAGATTGAAACATGTTCAGAAAAATATCCAACTCAAACTCTTTAATCAATCCTCTCACTTTGATTCAATCAATATTTTTCAAATAAATCTAAAAAATCCACAATTTTCATGGAGAGGTATAGGAATGCCTTCTAAATCTAACGCTTCAAAATTCAAGTCAATCGGATGTCGGACGAAAAAGATATAAGCAAAAGAAAGAAAGAGGGTCGAATCGGGTCGGGTCGGGTAGGGCAAAAGGGCCCACTCGCACTCGCGAGTGAGCGCGGCCGCTAGCGAGGCTTGCCCTTGTGAGGCGCTCGCGCTAGCGAGGATGTCTGAAATCCAATTTTTCATTTTTTTTTCAAAATTCCCAACTTCCACACTTCATATCTTTTGACTCAAGAGTCCAAAATTTACAAACTTTGTATCAATAGAAAGCTGAAGGAAAGTTCTACACTTTCCATGAAGAACTTAAAAACCAAAACAGTTTTTAAAGGGGTCAAAAACTACTTCAAACTTTCTATTCAATTAATGTCTCCCTAAATAATAACTCAACTTCGAAAATTTCTATCTTTTTCAGCTCCAAGTGCAACAAATGTCATACTTTTTATCAATGAAAAGATCAAAATGCAACCTACAACTTTCATGAAGGACAAAAAAATCAATTTGGCCTCTAAGGGAGTCAAAAAGCCACTCAAATTTTCTGTCCACTAATGATCATGCAAAACAGTAACAGAAACTTCTAAAAATCATAACTTCTTATTCCATGGCCAAAAAATTCCATAATTTACATCAATGGAAAGATCAAAACATAATATAAAACTTTCATGAAGCACTTAAAGGCAATTTCAACTTCTAACTAAGTCAATTTTTCAATCAAAGTTTCTGCCAGAAATTTGTCATCCTAAAACAACATCTAAACTTCCAAATTTCACATCTTCCAATTTCCACAATAAAAAAATAACATATTATACATCATTGTAAAGCTATGCAATTTCTCTATAACTTTCATGTAGATCACTTAATCCAATTCAAACCACATCAGTCCAGAATTAGCCTCAAAGCACAGTACTCACAAACATACCCTAAATAGCATTTTTTAAAAACAAAACAAAATAACGTTAACTTCGAAAGATCATAACTTTCAATCCCGATATCAAAAAATGTCATACTTTATAGTGATAGAAAACTATCTACAGAAGCTACAACTTTTATAAAGATTATTTTATCAAATTCTGCCTAAATCAACCCAGAAAATTTCACAAAAATTTCACATCAAAAAGTCAACTCTCTATTACTATTCATCCCAAAAAGTCAGACTTGGAATTCCCTAAAATTTAACAATTTCACTAATCGTTTCTTGCTTTTCAACTTCCATTCAAATCAAATTATTCACTATAATTGTCATGGAATCCTTACACTCACAAATTTATTCAAAATTTTCAAGTCATCAAAAACCAAATTCTACTTCTTTTCACATCAATTTCATTTAACTTTAAAACACCCACAACACATACTTACTCAAAAACACTCATTTAATTTCATTTAATATTTTTAAATTCTACTAAAAGATCGGGGTCCAAGAATGATGGTCACTCACTGAGTTCGCAAAACTCACCCAAAATTTGCAAATATTTTTCAGGACTCAGAAGAATACCTCGTTAGGCAACGGGAGTATACCTACAGCATTCAAGTGAATGATAGAGGTCGGAATCAGTTCGCGTCTGCATTGCATTTGTCTATTTTATATTGAATTGTATCTTCCGCAACTTATTGTGTAAATTTGTATTCTAAAATGATTCAAGTGTTTTGTAATTGTGAAAGGACCCGAATGGCTATTTGAAAATGGTGTTAACTGAAAATGTTTATGAATGAATGTGGGCTCAATTTGAGTAATGATTTTTGCAAAATGTGTCACAAATTAAAAAAAAAAGTACCGATTTTTGAATGATTGAGTGCTCTAGCACGCCACCCTTATGGGGCACGAACTCAGATATCACCATCGATGTCAGGTTTGAGTCATTATGAGAGTGGGGTGCTACATTTATGTGGTATCAGAGCCCAGAAGTACTATCTTATATGGGCATTCTGAAATATGTGTCAAGTCATATGCATATTAGTCATGTCATAGCAAACATCGGCAACTGATCCCCCAATATGAGTCACATGCATGAGCATTTCCTTAAGAATCTGAGCGGTTAGAAGCATTGAGAAAATAAAGGTTTATGGACATCTTGGAAATGAGAAATAGTATCTGGTTTTGTATAATAGATAAAGGATCATCCCAATGGGGATATAATCGATAAAGATTTAGTGTATTTGTATCGGTGGATGTATTAGTGAATAGGAAATTGATATTGCGTTCTGGTAATATGTCCTCGAATGTGATATAAGTTGAATCCACTGTCATGGATTGTTTGAGAAAAAAAAAGGATGTAAATAAATAAGGAAATGAAAGTGTATAAGCCAACTTGAAATGACCTTGAAAGGCTGCACTTGGACTTAGGATGGTTGTGTAACTATCGATATAAGAGTTTATGATTCAGTATGGGAATATATCTGTGGAATGGAGATTTAAGTTTCATATGGGTTATGCCCTTATAATTATAAATTGATTGAGAATATGTATGTGTGAGATGAAATAAATGACAATTGGAAGACGAGGTGATGATAGTGATATATGAAAAAGTTGATGAGTTTAGGTTGATTTTCCATTATAAGTGAACATCGGATAGTGGGATCACCATAACATGTGAAATTATGAAGCATATGTGAATAATATGCGTGGAGATGATATAGGAAGAAATTGGTGACTTATTGAATAAGTACCAATCATAGTTCCTATAGTTCAAAGTTCAAGATGGGTTAGAGTAAGACGTGAGAGAACTTGCAGTGATCGATTGGGAAGGAATTGAGACTGTTACTGATGTTACCATATGTGATGAATTTGAGGAAAAAGAAGAAGGACATGATTATGGCACACTCCCCATGACCGGGGACTTACATAAAAGAAGAAGAATTATCTAGAATTGAATGGGATTAAAGTATCCTTAGTATAAGCTACCAATTAGTAAATTGATATAAATACATCTCTAGATAAGATGTAATGGATTTGGTGATACATGCCATGGTATTAGAGTAAATGAAATTGTTTAGTACCTCATCGAGCTTCATTACGAGGAATGTTCTGATCACATAAGCTATGGCATAAATTGATCCTATTGAGATATTATGTATAGATGAAATTGATCTCCTTGAGGTACTAAGAATGATTGATAAGTAATTATGAAAAATAGCTGATTGATGAGGATTTCATGAAACATATCGATGATTATAGTAAGAACCCTTCTTTCAAAAAAGAATTTCCCTAAATTTAGTTAAGTTGATCAGATGATTCAAATTAAGAGTGATCACTGAAGAAACAAATCGGAAACGAGTGTGTAATAAATCAAAGTGAATAATGGAATGATATCCTTAGTGGAGACCCAGGCTAGGAAATGGAATATGCTACTGAGAGCGTATGCTTTTGTTTGATGAAAAGTGCCCAACTATGTGAGTGGATTTTAAATTCGAGGTGACCCTATTACAAATGTGAGGAGAAAATAAGTCTCCATTATATTTGATGCAAAAATGTTCGGGAGATCCCAATTGAATCTAAAGAATGTAATACCAACATGCAAAGTGAAGTATTCAACGAATTGAAGATGGGTGGAGGAACTAGTACAATTGAATAGGCATATGAATAAGTCGCTGTGAATTAAAGGAAATTGAATGAAAAGAGGAAATCATTAGAGACAAGAAGTCAAGTGGGAGACTGAAAATGATATGAGATAATATTACCTTACTTGAGGAATTAGACACTTAAGGAATTGTAAGAATTCATTTTTGGGTTCGAGATATCAATGCCCCGACAGTATCATGAAGTTGAAATTTTAGTGATCTAAATCAGATCAATTGGTGATGATGATCATGGATGAAATCTTGGATATAGTCGATCAGTTAAAAGAATACTTGAAACATTTGAGGAAAAAAAGTGTAAATCGTATGAATGATGAATATAAGAAGAATTTTGAGGATCTATAACCTCAACGTTAATTATGCCATTTAGATTTGGAGATTGGGTAGTATGTAATGAAGTTTCACATCAGAAATTATGATACAATATGTTGTAACAGTATAAAGTGGTTTTATAGGAAGAAAGACAATTAAAGTCTTATGAGTTGATTTTTATACATGGTAGAAGTGTTATGATAGAAATCGTTTTGAGTTCTTGGAGACATTAGATATGTCAAGTCATTCCTGCAATGTACAAATTATGCCAGTTTGAGGAAATTATTCAGTTTGAAGGGAATGTACATCTGAGAACTATAATGGTAAAGGTAGCGTGTAATCTGACACATTGAATAGGCAATTCTAAAATGGGATGGTACAAATTCAGATATTGAGATTGCCAAGTTTATTGCAATGAAGAGTGCAAAATGTTGAGTGTAATATGGGGCAAAATGAAGTGTATTTTAGATCAAAGTTACTGAAAAGAAGTAGGAAAGCCTAAGAGTTAAGGATTTAGAATTGTGAGTCCTATAGAGGAATTGAAAACGAATCTGAACTTTTGAGTGGAATCGGGAGAATGATATTTGATGACCGAAATAGGGAGTATGTGTACCCGATAAAGATGCTTGAGCAAAGAAAGTGTTAGAAAAGCCTAAGTAACAAACTAAGATAGAAATTTACGCTAGGAGTGTATTTTAGCTGCTAAGGATGTAGAAACAAGTGGTTACAAGTTTGAATTACCAACAATTTTAACTGTTGGGGATGTGCTTAGAGTTTATATTTTTGAGTTTATAGGAAGATGATATTGAGGTATAATTCAAATTGATTACAGACATTACAATTGTGACCATAGTGGCATCATTAGAACACGGTATGGGGCATTGTACAACAGAAAGGTGGTCCTTCACCCTTACATTGAGATGAAGAGGGCCTAAAATGGTATAAGGCCATAATAAATGTGTGATACTATTAGTGAGTGAAATGAATCCAAAATAAGAGTAAAGTGACTTATGAAAGATAAGGAGGTTAGGTGGATCAACAGTAGACAGATGGAATTAGTGAAATGGACATAAGAGTTGAATGTATTTGTAGGAAAATCCCGGGAGGTACATCACATGTACCGCAATGAAAACAAAATTTTGTTCCAGGACTTTCCGAATCCGGGATCCGTATCGGTATGAAGACATCAACCTAAATAGCCAAAGAGACTATCTCTAAAGGTGATCCACGCAGAGATCAGAAAATCTAACCGGATCAAACCCTTTGACCGGGAATAGCTAGAACAGATTAAAGCTGCTAGAGCCTACCTACATCCGGAGAGCTTGAGGGAAACGTTGGCCTTTATGCTTGGAGAAGAGAAACTATGACACTTGAGGAAGAAGAAGACTTGAAATCACCATTCCAACTTTCCTTAACACTTAAGGAAATATTCTTTCTTCAAAACCTAAGCATCATCGACGCAACACCACCAAGTCACCTTATAAGCATTTTAACCTTTTAAAATGCTTCCATAAGCTTAGGACAAATGGTGACTTAATGGCCATTCATTACTTTAATGAATAAAGTAAGTAACTTTGACTAGTCAAATTTTATCCTCTCCTCCCTCTTCCAACGACATGGACATATATATATAATATTAATTAATTAATTATTTAATTAATTCACATATATATAATTACTAAGAGGTCCGATCAAACTGGGTCGGTCTCTACTGCCTACCCGGACCCGTGTTGAAACGACTCTAAACCTTTCTTAACAATATTGATGTCGCGATCTCATGGGACATATCCCAATCCCATTGGGATCCATTTAATCTAATGTCTCCATAATTGGAACTCGTCCAATTACTATTTTACTGATTCTCGAAACACTCTTATCGTGTGACCTTTAGGCTCCGGTTATGTTGGCCACTTAGATTAACAATTAACTGAGCAAGTCATGAGCGGTATCTAGCAACACATCATGACCCCAATTGACCGGAAAGTAATCGGTTTGATGTATTCATCACGAACTAGATCATTTAACCCTTCCATGAACAATTACCGTAATTCGTCCCTTTACCATCCTATACCCTACTTGGTTATGAGTATAGTCAAAGTGTCAACTCTCACTAGACCGAGTCTAGCCCAGTGATATCGGTTCTCGTCCGGGACTCATTACTTTATATGTCAATGAAGACACTCTTCATGACATACATGTTGGCCGACCTTAGTAATGATCCCGACAAGAGGCCGTGGGTATTTCTTCCGCTAATCCGAAGTGGTGAATCCTTTATTGGCTACTCAATTATCTTGAATACCTCAAGTCGCACCCAAGCACCACCCTATGAGTTACCTCGAAGGCAACAAGGAATGGAGTCAAACGTGATCAAGATTCAAGATATCCTCGAGTACCTCAAGTCTAAGGATACTTGCACCATTGCTATGATGAGATTATCACCGACACTTAGATAAGATATCCATGTAATGATCTCATGGCAGTCATCCAATGAACTTACTACCGCTAGTAAGCATCCACATGTCAATTCTAAATATCTCATATTTACGCTTCGAGATCCACCGCTTGATCCAATCAAGGAATATGACATGTGCTAGTCTATCCGGATTAATGATGTCCATCTCATTAATCCTATGACTAGGAGAATTCGATCATCGACATAATTGCACATGATAGGAATCTCGTGAGTATGAACACATCATAATTTCCTTCACGCTATGTCATATATCATGGACTTCATTAATTCGATTAAAGATTCAATCAATTCATAAACAATGTTTATGAATATCAAATTAATGAATAATGTCTTTTCTTTATTTATTCATAAAGTCGCACACGACTTTGAATAAAAGCGCTAAAGGGATTGCCTTTAGGGCACAAATAAACGAGATCGACCTTGAACAAGTCGACTTATCGAATGAACAAGTCGACTTATCGGTATCGAACATGTGTAAGTCGACTTACACATGGTACAAGTCGACTTATCACTTACAAATCTCCCACTGACCTAAAGTCAATCGCCTTAGTATCTAATACCATAAGCGAGTCCATGAGAATCACAATTCTCCGTGACAATGGCTTTGTCAACTAAACAAAGAACACTTTGCTCGGGAATTCTCTCTATCGGGATATCATCTCGACTAATGATCTCCGAATCGGTAAGCACGAGTTCGGATCGTCGATAAGACCTTGGTTCCTTTGCTCAAGACTAGCCCCATTGTATCACAATACAATCCTATAGGCCCATCACGGTAAGGACCGGATCATGTTCAAGAATGAACTTCGATCCAAACCGCTTCCTTCATGCATCTCGTGCGACAATGTACTCTGCCTCGGTTGATGAATCAGCGATCCTCTCTTGTTTGGAACCTTTCAAATTGACCGCCACGCTATTACGTGTGAATGTATATAACCTTATTGTGATTCGAATCATCCTTATCGATTAAATACTAGCATCCGAATGCCGCCACTGAGATTTTCATCTCCATAGATCAAGAAAACATCCTTAGGCTTCGCAAGTACTTGAGGATATTCTTCGATCGCCACCCATGACCCTCACCAGATCCGATTGGTATCCGCTTCGTAACACTTAGAGCATACGATACATCGGGCCTCGTACATAGCATTGTTCCATGCTAAACCTCTTTAGCATCTCATCTATGTACGATGATTGTGAAAGACCAAGCAACCTTTTGATTTATCTCTATAAATCTATATCCCTAGGATATAAGTGTAAGAAAATCCCGGGGTGGGCATCACATGCCCGAGTGCGGAATTAAAATTTTAAGTCCCGGACATTCCCAAAGCCGTGATCCATGTGTAAGTACACACAATCAAACCATAACGACCAAAGGAGACCGTCTCTAATCAGATCCACGCAGAGGTCGGAAAACCTAACCGGACAAACTCTTTTGACCCGGAATAGCTAGACTAAAGAAAAGAGTGCTAGCTCTTACCTTAGCCTTGGAGAGCAAATGAGATGAGCTTGGTGGAGCCTTGGAGAAGTAGAAGCCAAGTTTGAGAGGAAGAGATGAAGGAGATGAAACAACTTTCAAATGCTTAACAATTTAAGCAACTTCGGTTCTTCCTTCCAAAATCGTGCAAGCTTCCTTTCTTTGCTTCTTCTATGTATTTTCAACACTTAAACACATATATATGCTTTGGTGATGGAGCTTCCACGATAAGACATGAAATATGTCTTAAATTGTTAAATCATCATTAACTTTGACTTTTCAAAGTTAACTTTTCTTCTCCATTCAAGTCTCCACGAAAATGACTTTATATATTTATATATTAATTAATTATTTACTTAATTAATTAATATATATAATTGCTGAAGTGGTCCATCAAACTGGGTCGGTCCTACCTACTAGGGCCCCGGCGAAAAATCACCTAAACGGTTTTCAAGAATGTCGATGTCGCGATCTCATCGGGACATATTCCAATCTCATCGGATTCATTTAATCCTATTGCTCTCCGGATATCGGATCTCCGTGCGAAACTATTTTCTGATTCTCCGAGTCACTATAATGCGTGTGACCCATTAGGTTCCGGTTATGTTGGCCACTTAGATTAACACTTAATCTAAGCAAGTCATGAGCGGTATCTAGCAACACATCATGACCCCCAATTGACCGGAAAGTAATTGGTTTGACTAATGAAACCATATCACTTAACCCTTCCATAGACAATTACCGTGCAATTCGTCCTTTCACCATGCTATACCCCACTTGGTTTGAGTATGGGCAATGTGTCAACTCTTACTAGACCGATCGATCAAATCTAGTCTAAGTGTAATCAGTTCTCGCCCTAGGACTCATTACTTTATATGTCCATGAAGACCATCTTCATGACATATGTATCTCGGCGCCAGAGACTTCAAAGTAATGATCCCGATAAGAGGCTACGGGTATCTCTTCGCTATAATGTAAGTGGTGAATCCTCTATTGGCTACTCAATTACCTTGAATACCTCAAGTGCACTCCAATCACCACCCTATGAGCGACCTACGAAGGTAACAAGGAATGGAGTCAAAGTACGTAATCAAGACTCAAGATATCCTTGAGTACCTCGAGTCTAAGGATACTTGCACCATTGCTATGATGAGATTATCAACGACATTTGTATAGGACATCCATGTGATGATCTCATAGCAGTCATCCAATGTACTTACTACCACTAGTAAGCATCCACATGTCAAATCTAAATATCTCAATATTTACGTTTTCGAGATCCACCGCTGATCCAATCAAGGAGTTTGACATGTGTTAGTCTATCCGGATTAACGATGTCCGGTCTCGTTAATCCTATGACTAGGATAATTTAGATATCTTGACATAATTGCACATGATAGGAATCTCAAGAGTATGATCGCATCATAATTTCCTTCATGCTATGTCATGTATCGGGACTTCATTAATTTGATTAAAGATCATTATCAATTCATAATAAAATGAACATCAAATAAATGAAATATGCCTTTGCTTTATTTATTCATAAAGTGCATACATGACTATGAACAAAATGCGCTAAAGGGATTGCCTTTAGGCACTACTCTAACAATCTCCCACTTGACCTAAAGCCAATCGCCTTGGTATCTAATACCATAAGCGAGTACATGAGAATCAAAATTCTTCTGTGGCAATGGCTTTGTCAACGGATCAGCAATATTCCGCTCTGTGGGAATTCTCTCTATCAGGACATCACCCCGCGCAATGATCTCCCGAATCAAATGGTATCGGCGGAGTACGTGTTTGGACCGTTGATGAGACCTTGGTTCTTTCGCCTGCGCAATAGCTCCATTGTTGTCACAATACAACTGTATGGGTCCATCACAGCTAGGAACCACACCAAGTTCAGAAATGAACTTCTTGATCCAAACTGCTTCCTTTCTTTGCGTCGATGCGGCAATGTACTCGCCTCGATCGTTGAATCGTGATGCGTCTCTGCTTGGAACTCTTCCAACCGATCGCTCCGCCATTTAGTGTGAAAACATAACCTGATTGGGACTCGAGTCGTCCTTATCGATTGGAAATCGCATCCAGATGCCCGCCACTTGAAATTTCCAGCTCCATATATCAAGAAAACATCCTTAGTTCTTCGCAAGTACTTTAGGATATTCTTGACACCACCCAAAGGACCCTCACCAGATCCGATTGGTATCTCGCTCGTAACACTTAGAGCATATAATACATCGGGTCTCGTATATAGCATAAGCGTACATAATAGATCCTATTCAGACGACACGGATCAAATTCATACGCATCCTCTCGCCCCGTGTCCGAGGACACATAGACTTCGAGTGTTATCCCGTGGGTAATGGGAAGAAACCCTCTCTTGGATTGCTCCATGCTAAACCTCTTTAGCACCTTGTCTATGTCGCTGGTCGTGAAAGACCAAGCAACCTCTTCGATCTATCTCTATAAATCTTAATCCCAAGGATATAAGTTGCTTCTCCAAGGTCTTTCATGGCAAATTGTTTGGACAACCAAATTTTACTTGATTGCAAGATTGAGACATCGCTTCCTAGTAACAATATGTCATCTACATATAACACAAGGAATACGATTGCAGTTCCATTCACCTTCTTGTACACACGGTGTTCATCCGGATTTTGTGAGAAACCAAACTCTTTGATTGTCTCATCAAAACGGATATTCCAACTCTGGATGCTTGCTTCAATCCATAAATGGATTTCAAGCTTGCATACCTTTTCGCCATCAACGAAATGAAGCCCTCAGTCGTGTCATGTACACATCCTCACCTGATTTCCATTCAGAAAGTCGTCTTCACATCCATTTGCCATATCTCATAATCATAATGAGTGGCAATGGCTAGAGTATCCTAATGGATTTAAGCATTGCTCATCGATCAAGGTCTCGTCATAGTCAACTCCTTGTCTTTGCGAAAGCCTTTAGCCACAAGCCTCGCTTTATAGGTAATCACATTACCATCCATGTCGGTTTTCTTCTTGAAAACCCATTTGCACCCTATAGGTTTTATCCTTGGTGCATCAACCAAAGACCATACTTGGTTTTCATACATGGAATCCATTTGATTTCATGGCACGAAGCCATTTTTCGACTCAACTCTTCGTAACCTCTTCATAGGTGGTAGGCTCATCATCCTCTATGAGCAATACGTCATTCTGTTCACTCACGAAATCCATATCTCTGGGGAGCAAAGTCGTATCCTACTTGACCTACACAATTTCGTGTGAAGTGGAAGGTTGAAGCTGTTACCTCATCTCGTATGAGATACGGTTTGAGTTGAGCGATTGATCTGCGTCGTCGAGCATCTTGAACTTCTTCAAGTTCAACTTTGCTCCCATCCTCTTTTAAAAGAAACTCTTTCTCTAAAAGACAGCATGCATCGAAACAAACACCTTTTGTTCCTCAAAGAAAGTAGAATTGATATCCTCTTGTTTCTTTAGGATATCCTACGAACAAACATTTATCGACTTTGCTTCAAGCTTATCCGACCGTGTCCGCTTCACATAAGCGGGACAACCCCATACTTTCAAATAAGAAAGATAAGGTTTCTTGTTAGTCCACATCTCATATGGAGTAACATCAACTGTCTTTGATGGAACTCATTTAACAAGTAAACAAAATTGTCTCAAGTGCATATCCCCAAAAGGATTTTGGTAATCGTAAAGCCCATCATAGATCGAACCATGTCCAACAAGGTTCGATTTCTCCTTCTGCCACACCATTATCTTTGTGGTGTGTAAGGAGGGTCCACCGAGATAAAATCCCATTATCTACGAGATAATCCAAAACTCTTGGTCTAAGTATTCACCACCACGATCGGATCGTAATGTTTTGATACTTTTACCAAGTTGTTTTCTACTTCATTGCTGAATTGTTTGAACTTTTCAAACGCTTCAGATTTGTATCTCATCGATACATGTACCCATATCGAGAATAATCATCGATAAAGGTAATGAAGTAACGACAACCACTTCGCATGGATGGACATCGGACCACATACATCCGAATGTATTAGGTCTAATAATCCAATCGCTCGCTCACCCTTTCCTTAAAGGTAACTCGTCATCTTGCCTAATAAACAAGATTCACATGTGTCATATGATTCATAATCAAATGACCCTAAACTTCCACTCTTGTGGAGCTTAGCGATCGTCTCTCATTTATATGGCCAAGCGACAATGCCATAAGTAAGTTGATTTTAAATTATCTCTTTATGTCTTTTAGCGTCATTGACATTCATAATCGGATGTGACATATCTAATATGTAAATACCATTGCATAATGTACCAAGTACCATAAAGCATTCCATTTGAACTAATAGAACAACCATTGTTACCAAAAGACAAATGGAAACCAGCTCTATTTAAACAAGAAATGACAATATGTTCTTTGTTAACACGGGTACAAAATAACAATCATCCAAGTTAAGTACAAGCCCACTAGGAGTGTCAAAACATAAGTTCCTACGGCTAATGCAGCAACTCTTGCTCCATTGCCAACACGCAGTCCATTTCTCCCTTTATGAGTCGCCATCGTCCACGAGGCCCCGTGATATCATTGCATATGTGTGAGCCACAACCGGTATCTAATACCCATATGTTATGATCGAAGCAGTATTAACCTCAATGACAAACATACACGAAGAAGTCGAGGCATCGATGCCTTCTTACGCTTCGATTGTTCCAGATAGACTTTGCGATTCGCCCCAATGACCGGTCTTACCGCAATGGAAGCGGTACCTTTTGGTGCGATCTCTTTGGTCTTTTCTTGCCTTTCATTGCACTTCCTTTCGCTTCGAGCCTTTTTTTCTTCTTCGCTTTTTCTTGGAAGCAGAGGAAGAAGAATCCACCAATAAGAACGCCTTGCTATCTTGCTTGACAATTTGTTTCATTGTCTTGAGCGATTGATCACTCGAATTGTGGTGGATATTTGGTTCATTCGATAGTTCAACACAAACCGTGAATAACTATCGACAAACCAACAAGAATTAAGTCTATACTTAACTCGAATCCATCACAAAACCTAAGACGGCCAACCTCTCAATATAGCCATTCATCTTCAATGCATATTGCACCGCAGATGAACCAGAGTCATCTTCGTTGTAAAGAGCAACCTTGAGGTCTCGAACTGCTCGGACCGAGCTTGCTCATCAAACAACTCTCTAAGATGAAACACAATCGTATGAGCATCCATAGACTCGTGCTGCTTCTGCAGCTCAGGTGACATCGATGCAAGCATAATGCAGGTGGCTATGTCACTGTCTTTTAGATGCTTACGATATGCCTTCTGATCATCATCAGAAGCTCCTTCAGGAAGTGGATCCGGAAGAGGAAAATCAAGGATGTATCCTAGATCCTCAGATCTGAGAACAATTCTCAGATTTCGCAGCCAATCAAGAAAATTTGGTCCAGTTAATTTGTTTGTATCCATTAGAGCGCGAAGATTCACACTAGTCGACATCTTCAATCAACCTAAGCGTAGAGAGAAAGAAAGTTAGAATAGATTTAAATGTATGACCATAAGGACTTAAATGACATACATATGGCTCCCACTAGTTTCAACAGAATCCATAACCCCCATCATGAATCCAAGAAACAAAATGGTACAATGACCTAGTGGGTCGATATCCGACATTGCTAAGAATGACCTTGAGGTTAGCTCAACAAGTCACCTTAGGTCAATCGGTAGGTATCGGTCATACCAATTGCATCTCGATG
Source organism: Erythroxylum novogranatense (assembly GCA_029891385.1). Lineage (NCBI taxonomy): Eukaryota > Viridiplantae > Streptophyta > Magnoliopsida > Malpighiales > Erythroxylaceae > Erythroxylum > Erythroxylum novogranatense. Next base: position 89,985,237 of record CM057225.1, on the reverse strand, counting down.
CAACTATCGCATGATGCTATCAACAGTTGATGTATGCACATACATTGGGTTATCAACACTTGATGCGTGTACATCGATGTACACTACCCAATTTCGCTCTCATCACGTTGACCTTGAGGTTAGCTCAACAAATCAACGCTTCTAGGAAAACCGACCCATTAATCCGAAAATCATATTTTCATGGTTTGAACATATTCGTATAGAGTGAGCTTGAGGTTAGCTCAACAACCCAACCCTATAAGAACTCTGGTTCTTGCCATATTAATGGAAGGCGTTAGTTTTCATATTTTAAATTGAGGATTTTAGGTCTCATCAAATTAATCTCATCCAAGGATCATAGTCACAATGACTATATGGTCTGATTTAGGGCATTGCATCAATCACATTGAATTTATACCGAAAATCACCCATCATCCCACCAAGGCATGTAATAAGTCGACTTGTTTATGTATAAGTCGACTTATGCATGTAAGTCGACTTATGCAATCGCTTGACGCGAACAAGTCGACTTGTACTATCAGGCAAGTCGACTTATTTGTCTGAGGCACCAAACAAGTCGAGTTATGAACAGATAAGTCGACTTGTTTGTGGTGCATTAGGAATTGCTATCTAATCGGCTAATTCTCAATCCATGCATTTCCAATTCACAATACCAAGTATATTATCTTTTATATTAATGTGTTAATGAAACATTTTCATTGAAACATGCATGCCATATAGTCAAACTATATGAGAAAAACTTGAAACTGATTAATCCACCATTAATCACTAGATTTCCACATAATTTTAAGAATATCAAATAATCATGCTAAGTATCTCTAGGTAGGCTATACGTTATCAAGATTACTCCGGCACTTGTCACAAAAATTGCGACGGCCAAAATAACCAAGATAACGGAATAAGCTAACGAGACGCTAAAGTGACCGATCCGACATCCAAAAATTATTGGAAACCTAAATTCAAGAATCTCATCTTGGCATGCATGCCACATCAACATAACACATTTTTAATCACTATAAAAATGATTCAAGGCATTGGAAATCAGAAATACATAACCAATCATTCCAAACAAAACAGCCCCAGCATGTTTCTCAAAACTGCCAAGCTCTGCCTTTTGCTCAAAATGATCATTGAAACAATTTCAATAAATTCTGAGAAAATTACTGAGATTAAAACATGTTCCTAACATGATCCATGAATTTTTTTAGGATTTATTGCCCACAAAAACTCATTGAACCTCAGCAATCTAGCCGATCCAGAATCTGTGTTTTTCAACACAGACATTCCCAGCAGCATACAAGAAATTCGGAAATAAATAGTAAATCACCTTGAAAACCTTTTTCCTTCCACAGAGACATTCACAAACATCTTAGGGAAATTTCGGTGAAAACCAATCCGAAAAACAATTTTTCTAGAATTTATGCTCGAATTTACAAGCATGCCTGTTTCAGAAACAATCAACAAGACAGCATCCGAAAGTTGAGGGAATTAAATAGCAAAACCATAGCTAATCAAATTAATAAATTTCGAGCTTCCACAGACATAAACTACAACACCTTGTGAACATATCTGGACAAGAAAATTTCGAAAACACTATCTCTATACTGATTCGAAATTCAACAGAAGCAACATGCATCAGCAGCTCATTCACTAAGGAACTCCGACCTAGTTATCATTTAGACTGTTTATACAACACAAGTGGCTCTGATACCACTGTAAGAAAATCCCGGGGTGGGCATCACATGCCCAGGGTGCGGAATTAAAATTTTTAAGTCCCGGGACATTCCCGAAAGCCAGGATCCATGTGTAAGTACACACAATCAAACCATAACGACCAAAGGAGACCGTCTCTAACGGTATCCACGCAGAGGTCGGAAAACCTAACCGGGACAAACTCTTTTGACCCGGGAATAGCTAGACTAAAGAAAAGAGTGCTAGCTCTTACCTTAGCCTTGGAGAGCAAATGAGATGAGCTTGGTGGAGCCTTGGAGAAGTAGAAGCCAAGTTTGAGAGGAAGAGATGAAGGAGATGAAACAACTTTCAAATGCTTAACAATTTAAGCAACTTCGGTTCTTCCCTTCCAAAAACCGTGCAAGCTTCCTTTCTTTGCTTCTTCTATGTATTTTCAACACTTAAACACATATATATGCTTTGGTGATGGAGCTTCCACGTATAAGACATGAAATATGTCTTAAATTGCTAAATCATCATTAACTTTGACTTTTCAAAGTTAACTTTTCTTCTCCATTCAAGTCTCCACCGAAAATGACTTTATATATTTATATATTAATTAATTATTTACTTAATTAATTAATATATATAATTGCTGAAGTGGTCCAGTCAAACTGGGGTCGGTCCTACCGCCTCAAAGGCCCCGCCGTGCAAAAAATCACCGGAAGCGGCCAAGAATGTCGATGTCGCGATCTCATCGGGACATATCCCAATCTCATCGGGATTCATTTAATCCTATTGCTCTCCAGATATCGGATCTCGTGTCAAACTATTTTCTGATTCTCCGAGTCACTATAATGCGTGTGACCCATTAGGTTCCGGTTATGATGGCCACTTAGATTAACACTTAATCTAAGCAAGTCATGAGCGGTATCTAGCAACACATCATGACCCCAATTGACCGGAAAGTAATTGGTTTGACTAATGAAACCATATCACGAACCCTTCCATAGACAATTACTGCGTGCAATTCGTCCTTTCACCATGCTATACCCCACTTGGTTTGAGTATGGGCAATGTGTCAACTCTTACTAGACCGATCGGATCAAATCTAGTCCAAGTGTAATCAGTTCTCGCCCTAGGACTCATTACTTTATATGTCCATGAAGACCATCTTCATGACATATGTATGCTCGGCGCAGAGACTTCAAAGTAATGATCACGATAAGAGGCCATGGGTATCTCTTCGCTATAATGAATGGTGAATCCTCTATTGGCTACTCAATTACCTTGAATACCTCAGTCGCACCCAATCACCACCCTATGAGCGACCTCGAAAGGTAACAAGGAATGGAGTCAAAGTACGTAATCAAGACCAAGATATCCTTGAGTACCTCAAGTCTAAGGATACTTGCACCATTGCTATGATGAGATTATCACCGACATTTGTATAGGACATCCATGTGATGATCTCATAGCGAGTCATCAATGTACTTACTACCACTAGTAAGCATCCACATGTCAAATCTAAATATCTCAATATTTACGGTTTTACGAGATCCTTTGCTTGATCCAATCAAGGAGTTTGACATGTGTTAGTCTATCCGGATTAACGATGTCCGGTCTCGTTAATCCTATGACTAGGATAATTTAGATCTTGACATAATTGCACATGATAGGAATCTCAGTAGTATGATCGCATCATAATTTCCTTCATGCTATGTCATGTATCAGGGACTTCATTAATTTGATTAAAGATCATTATCAATTCATAATAAAATGAACATCAAATAAATGAAATATGCCTTTGCTTTATTTATTCATAAAGTCTGTACATGACTATGAACAAAATGCGCTAAAGGGGATTGCCTTTAGGGCACTACTCTAACAATAAGTTGCTTCACAAAGGTCTTTCATCGCAAATTGATTGGACAACCAAATTTTAACTTATTGCAGCATAGAGACATCGTTTCCCAGTAACAGTATGTCATCTACATACAACACAAGGAATACGATTGCAGTCCCATTAACCTTCTTATACACACAATGATCATCCGGATTTTGTGAGAAATCAAACTCTTTGAGTACCTCATCAAAACGGATATTCGAACTCCTGGATGCTTGCTTCAATCCAAAATGGATTTACGAAGCTTGCATACCTTTTCGCCATCGATGGAAGTGAAGTCCTCTGGTTGTGTCATACACATCCTCGGTGATTTCCTCTCGGAAAGCGTCTTCACATCCATTTGCCATATCTCATAATCATAATGAGTGGCAATGGCTAGGAGTATCCTAATGGATTTAAGCATTGCTACGGGTGAAGGTTTTGTCATAGTCAACTCTTTATGCGTGGCGAAATCCTTTAACCGAAGCATTGCTTTATAGGTAATCAAATTACCATCCATGTTGGTTTTCTTGAAAACTCCTTTGCACCTCGTGGGTTTTATCCTTCGTGTAACAACCAAAGTCCATACTTGGTTTTCATACATGGAATCCATTTGATTTCATGGCACAAAGCCATGTTCGGACTCGAACTTTTGAGAACTCGTTTCATAGGTAGTAGGCGATCATCTCATATGAGCAATACGCCATTCTGTTCACTTACAAGAAATTCATATCTCTCGGGAACGGTCGTATCCTACTTAACCTATGAAATTCGTGTGTGAGAAGGTTGAACTGTTACCTCATCTATATGAGTGGCAGTTTGAGTTCAGCGATTGATCTATGTTTGTTCGAGCATCTTGAACTTCTCAAGTTCAACTTTGCTCCCACTATCCTCTTGTAAAAGAAACTCTTTCTTTAAGAAAACAGCATGCTTGAAACAAACAACTTTTGTTCCTCGGAAGGTAGAATTGATATTCCACGAACAAACACTTATCGATTTTGCATCAAGCTAACTGACCGTGTCCGCTTCACATAAGCAGGACAACCCCAAACTTTTAGATGAGAAAGATAGGGCTTTCAGTTAGTCCATATCTCCATATGGAGTAACCACAACCGCTTTTAATGGAACTCTGTTTAACAAGTAAGCAAATTGTCTCGGCGCATATTTCCAAAAGCATGTAAACCTATCATCAATCGCACCATGTCTACCAAGGTTCGATTTCTCCTTTCAGCCACACCATTGTGCTGCGGCATGTAAGGTGGAGTATACTGAGATAAAATCCCATTATCTCTGAAATAATCAAAAACTATTGGTCTAAGCATTTTCCACCACGATCAGATCGTAATGTATTCATACTTTTACCAAGTTAGTTTTCTACTTCATTTCTGAATTATTTGAACGTTTCAAACGCTTCAGATTTGTATCTCATCAGATACAGATACCTATATCGTGAATAATCACCGATAAAAGTAATGAAGTAAAAACAACCACTTCTGGCATGGATGGACATCGGACCACATACATCCGAATGTATTAGGTCTAATATTCCATTCACTCGTTCACCCTTCCCTTAAAGGATTACTTAGTCATCTTGCCTAATAAACAAGATTCGCATGTGTCATATGATTCATAATCAAATGACCCTAAACATCCACTCTTATGGAGCTTAGCAATGCGTGTCTCATTTATTTGGCCAAGCCGACAATGCCATAAGTAAGTTGATTTTAAATTATCTCGATTATGTCTTTCCGCGTCATTGGCATTCATAATTGGATATGACATATCTAATATGTCAATTCTATTGCATAATGTACCAGTACCATAGAGCATTCCATTGCAACTAATATAACAACCATTGCTACTAAAAGTCCAATGGAAACCAGCTCTAATTAAACATAAAACATACAATATGTTCTTTGTTTAAAACAGGTACAAAATGTCAATTATCCAATTTGAATATAAGCCCACTAGGGAGTAACAAGACATAAGTGTCTACGGCTAATGTAGCAACTCTTGCTCCATTACCTACACAAAGGTCTAGTTCTCCTTTTATGAGCTTTCTACTGTCCCTGAGGCCCTACATATTATTTCATATGTATGAGCCACATCCGGTATCAAATACCGATATGTTTGGATCAGGAATAGTATTAACCTCAATGACAAACATATTTGAAGAAGTAGAGGCATCGATGCCTTTTCCGCTTCAAGGACTCGAATAGATTTTACTGCCATTTAGCCTCTGGTGGCTAGACTTGCCACAATGAAAGCAAAAACCTTTTGGGGCAGAATCTTTGGTTTTTCCTTGATGGCACTTCCATTTGGTTTCTTGGCCTTTTGCTTCTTTGAACTAGAAGAAGAAGCATCCACCATTAGCACTTGCTTGTTATCCTTCTTGATAGCACCTTTCATTTGTCTTGGCAGATTGATCACTCGAGAATTGTTGTGGATATTTGGTTTATCCGATAGTTTATCATTTAACCGTGAATAACCATCGACAATCCAACTAGAATTAAGTCTCTACTTAACTCATAATCCATTACAAATCCTAAGACGGCCAATCTCTCAATATAGCCATTCATCTTCAAGGCATACTGCACAACAGATATCCCTGGAGCCATCTTTGTGGTGAAGAGAAGCCTTGAGGTCTCGAACCTTTCAGACTGAGCTTACTCATCAAACAGCTCTCTAAGATGAAATACTATAGTGTGAGCATCCATAGACTCGTGCTGCTCCTGCAGCTCTAGTGACATCAAGGAAAGCATAAAGCAAGTATCCATATCACTGTCCTTTAGATGCTTACAATATGCTTTCTGATCCTTATCAGAAGCATCGACAGCAGGTGCAACTGGAAGTGGAACATCTAGGACGTATCTCAGTTCCTCAGATCTAAGAACAATTCTCAGATTCCTCAGCCAATCAAGAAAATTCGGTCCGAATAGAGAGCAAAATTCACTTTGAAAAACTTCTTCAATCAACCTGGCTTGATAGAGAGAAGGAATGATAGGATAGAATCGCTGCAGATGATCATAAGGACTTGCATGACATGCATATGGCTCCCACTAGTTTCCTAGAATCCATAACCCTCTTTACGAATCCAGAGAAACAAAGTGACATAATGTCCTAGTGGGTCGATATCCGACATTGCTAAGAGTGACCTTGGGTTTACCCAACAAGCCACAACTTAGGTCAATCGGTAGGTATCGGTCATACCAATTGTATCATCGATAACCGACATTAAGAATGACCTTGGGTTTACCCAACAAGCCACCTTATGTCTCGGGAGGTATCAGATATACCAATTACATCTTAGACACAACTATCGATCAGTGCTATCAACTTGTTGATGTATGCACTTACATTGGGTATCAACTCTTTGATACGCATACATCTGATGTATGCTACCCAATTTCGCCTCTGTCCACGTTGACCTTGAGGTTAGCTCAACAAATCAACGCTTCTAGGAAAACCGACCCATTAATCCAAAAATCTCATTTTCATGGTTCGAACATATTCGTATAGAGTGAGCTTGAGGTTAGCTCAACAACTCAACCCTATAAAAACTCGGTTCTTACCATATTAATGGAAGGCGTTAGTTTTCATATACCGAGGAGGATTTGGGTCTCATCTACTTCTTCTCCAAGCCGTAGGATTATAGTCACTATGACTATATGATATGATTTAGGGCATTTCATCAATCACATTGAGTCAATACCTAAAATCATCCATCATCCCACCTATGCATGCCACAAGTGGACTTTCATCAAATGCAAGTGGACTTATGCTCTTCGCCCACACATAAGTCGACTTGTATGACACAAGTCGACTTATGTCATCTGCCCGTGAACAAGTCGACTTACAAGGTACTACAAGTCGACTTATCTCGAGATCTTGAATAAGTCGATTTATTCTATCCACAAGTCGACTTATCCAAAATCTTGAACAAGTCAACTTATACCATATACAAGTCGACTTATTAGGGAATTTTGCTAAAATCTCTAATCGCTAATTCCTCAATCAAGACAATTCCAATTCTCAACACCATCATACCTAGGGTAATATCTGTGAATTGATGCCTCAATGAACACTTCATTGATTCATGAATGCCTTAAATAGTCAAACTATATGAAAAACTTGAAATGAGTCAAAACTCATTAATTTCCACATAATTTAGGAACACCCAAATCATCATCCTAAGCATCTCTAGCTAGCACATACATTATCAAATTTACTTCAGCACATGCCATAAAAATATGACGGTCAAAACAAACAAGATAATGCAAGATACTACCGAGACGCTATTGTGATCAATTAGGCATTCAAAAATTCTTGGAAAAGCAACTTCAAGCAATTCAGTTTGGCAATCATAATACATCAAGATAACACATTTTTAATCACATTAAAAATGGTTCAAGGCATTGGAACTGAAAAAGCACACTTAATCAAGCCAAGCAAAACAGTCCCAACAATTTTCACCAAAACGCCCGATTACGTACATTGCTCGAAATGATAAATGAAACAATTTCAATAAATCATGAGAAAATTATATAGGTTACTAAATGTTCAGAACATGCTACATGAATTTTTTCAGGATTTTAGGCCATCACAAAACAGCATCTGTAACCTTAGGGAATTAATTAGCAAAACTATATCAAATCAAATCGATAAATTCTCAAAATTCATAGACATATTCTCTAACATGTTATGAACAATTCTGGGCAGAAAATTTTGAAAAGCATATCACAATATAAATTGAAATCCGAGCAGATAGCATGCATCAACAGCAAATTCCATTAGGGATTTCGATCTCGCTTAGGTTATAGCTTCATACGGGATACCAGACGCCTCGATACCTTTGTAGGAAAATCCCGGAGGTACATCACATGTACCAGCAGCGGAAAACAAAAATTTTGTTCCTAGGACTTTCCCGAATCCAGGATCCGGTATTGGTATGAAGACATCAACCTAAATAGCCAAAGAGACTATCTCTAAAGGTGATCCACGCAGAGATCGAAAATCTAACGGATCAAACCCTTTGACCCGGAATAGCTAGAACAGATTAAAGCCTGCTAGAGCCTACCTACATCTGGAGTGCTTGAGGGAAGCGTTGGCCTTTATGCTTGGAGAAGAGAAACTATGACACTGAGGAAGAAGAAGACTTGAAATCACCATTCCAACTTTCCTTAACACTTAAGGAAATATTCTTCTCTTCAAAACCTAAGCATCATCGACGGCAACACCCACTAAGTCACCTTATAAGCATTTTTAACCTTTTAAAATGCTTCCATAAGCTAGGACAAATGGTGACTTAATGGCCATTCATTACTTTAATGAATAAAGTAAGTAACTTTGACTAGTCAAATTTTTATCCTCTCCTCCCTCTTCCAACGCACATGGACATATATATATAATATTAATTAATTAATTATTTAATTAATTCACATATATATAATTACTAAGAGGTCCAGTCAAATTGGGGAATTGGTCCCACTGCCTATCGGGCCCCAGTCTTTGAAACGACTCCGAAACCTTTCTTAGCAATATTGATGTCGCGATCTCATGGGACATATCCCAATCCCATTGGGATCCATTTAATCCTAATGCTCTCCATAATTGGAACTCTGTCCAATTCTTGTTTCTGATTCTCTGAAACACTCTTACGCGTGTGACCCTTTAGGCTCCGGTTATGTTGGCCACTTAGATTAACAATTAATCTGAGCAAGTCATGAGCGGTATCTAGCAACACATCATGACCCCAATTGACCGGAAAGTAATCGGTTTGATGTATTCATCACGAACCGGATCACGAACCCTTCCATGACAATTACTGTGCAATTAGTCCTTTCACCATCCTATACCCCACTTGGTTATGAGTATGGTCAAGTGTCAACTCTCACTAGACCGAGTCTAGCCCAGTGATATCGGTTCTCGTCACGGGACTCATTACTTTATATGTCAATGAAGACACTCTTCATGACATACATGTTAACGACCTTAGTAATGATCCCGACAAGAGGCTATGGGTATCTCTTACGCTAATCCGAAGTGGTGAATCCTTTATTGGCTACTCAATTATCTTGAATACCTCAAGCTGTACCCAAGCACCACCCTATGAGTTACCTCTGGAAGGCAACAAGGAATGGAGTCAAAGCACAGGATCAGTATCCAAGATATCCTTGAGTACCTCAAGTCTAAGGATACTTGCACCATTGCTATGATGAGATTATCACTGACACTTAGATAAGATATCCATGTGATGATCTCATGGCAGGTCATCCAATGAACTTACTACCGCTAGTAAGCATCCACATGTCAATTCTAAATATCTCATATTTACAGTTTCTGAGATCCACTGCTTGATCCAATCAAGGAATATGACATGTGCTAGTCTATCCGGATTAATGATGTCCAGTCTCATTAATCCTATGACTAGGGAGAATTCTGATACTGACATAATTGCACATGATAGGAATCTCAGGAGTATGAACACATCATGCAAGGTAGAACCGAAATTCCTAAGTGAAAGAATTGAAAGAGTTTCAATTTTGGTTCTTCTTCTTCTAAGAAAATCTCCTCCAAATATTTCTTCTCCTTTCCCACCAAAGGATTTTGTTAACCTAGTTGTCCTTGAAGAACAAGTGGTAAATCTAATTGGTTGAGGATACTACAACAAGGAAGAAGATAGATTGCTAAAGGAAAAGACTCAAAGGCAAAGGATTTGGATATAAGAAGGAGAGGATAGCGAATGAGGATTTAAAGTCAGAGCGAAGGAATTGGTAATTCCTTTTATCTTGTTCTTGGTTTTATTATCCTTATACCATATAATGTATGGATTAGCATGTTGATTTGGATATATTGCTTCTGCTGCAAGATAATTTTTTAAAAAGTTTTGAAATCTACCGTTTCTCCATACTAAGCATGCTTTCTTTTTCCGATCCAACAATTGTTATCAGAGCCGGTTTTTCATGCATGATTTCGGTTCCTATATGGTGGATGCATGGGTTGGCAATCTTTTTATGTATACTGCATATTTTTATGTGATAGAAATATATATGGTGTATGTTGCTCTTTTGGTTGTCCATAGAAGTTAAATTTTATCTTGTAAGATTTCTTCATTTGGTTGTAACAAGGAGGGTGGTCTATCATCACCATGTTTCCTCCTTGTTTTCTTTTTTCTATTTTATTTGATTTTGTAATGTACAAATTGATGTAATGATGAAGAAGGAGCAGCCATGGATTGAAGAAATGGAAAGGTAAAATTTTCGGTGTATCCTTTTGTGTTTTGGCATAAGTTTTGTGAAAACTAAGTTGCTGGAATTTTTGTTTCAATGAATCATATTTCAATTATGATTGGAAAACAAGTGCTGGTTTTTTTGTTTTAAAGAATCCAATTTCGGTTTTGCTAAAATACTAAGTGTTGTTTTTAATTTTCATGAAATGAGTTTCGGTTTTAATCAAACAAGTGCTGGGATTTTTTGTCAAAACAAAGATTTGGTTTTCTAAAAATATAGTGCTGGAATTTTATTTTTCAAAATGAAAAATTCTAATTTCATAAATGCCATTACATTTTGTTTACCGAATGGGCGGATCATGTTAGCGAAGAGTTGAGCGGAAGATCCAAGATGAAGAAGCATATTTTGGGCCTAAATGGCTTGTAATTATTTTATGTTTCTAGGATGGACAATCAAAAGTGGCTTTATTAGTTCATGTGATGAATGGAGAAATGAATGCTTGTAATATGTGAAATTATGTGATTGCATGTCATTTAGAAAATTGCCAACCCTAGGCCTTGCCATGCATTCATTATGTATGAGATATATAATGAAAAAATATAGGATGGATAATAAAGTGCATCTAGACAAGATGGTATTTAAAACTTAAAGCCCAAAAAGATTGAGTGGGAGAGGATGCTCCTGTGAGAGTCCACGGTCTCCAAATGATGGCCCGTTTGCATGTGGTGAAGTGTTACTCCCCATCGGAGGGCATGGATCCTAGATCTTGCATGGTTTGGGTCTCCTTAAGGATAAGTCCACTTAATGATAGCAAATGTGACCTCCCACCGAGGCATGATTTGTAGGTATCTTTAGTGAATGAATCAAATGGTTATACACTCAACATTTTTTATCAATAAACTGCCCACCATAGCTCTGTTGGTAAAAGTATGGACCAAATTAAGACACTTCTTAAAAAATTGAGCATGAGATGCTTGGTAGTTTTTTTTAGTGGGAGGGTCCCAGTTTTTCTTTTAATAGATAAGATGGCCCACCGTCACTTAGTCATTATAGATAAGAAAAATAACCGTCAGTATAATGTTTTAATTTTTAAGTTTTGTTAAATCTATCATCATGCATACATGCATCATGATTTTATACAAAGTTCCATAAATTGTTGACTAGTATGCTCATGTTTTAATAATTTATATTTTCAGACATAATCAACCACAAAATGAATCCACTCACCCTGCTCTTGACTAATAACAAATTGGAAAATGGAGACAAGTTTAATGAATGGAGACGTAACCTTGACATTGTTCTTCAATATGAACATATTTCATGGGTGTTAACTGAAAATGAGCCTACACCTCTAAGTGGAGATGCAACTCCTGAGCAAGTCCAACAACATGAGCGTTGGCGAGAATCTTGACAAGACTACTAAGTGTTATATTCTGGCTTCTGTCAGCGGCATGTTGCAAAAGCAAATTGCTTGTATGAAAACTGCTAGTGCAATGGTCCATCACCTACATGAGATGTTTGGTGTGAGGACTAGGTCTGCAAAAGTGAAAGCTATCCAAACCTTTCATAATCTCAGACAGAAATCTGGTGAACTGGTGCGGGATTACATGATGAAGGTAATCTCTGCGGTCACTGAGGCTGAGATGCTTGGGGCGGACATGGATACGGACACGCAGATGATTATGATCATCAATAGCTTAAACTCTTCTTTTCAGCAGTTTAAGTTGGACAATGAGCTCAACAGCAAGGATTACACCTTGAGTGAGTTGATGAATACCCTCTAGAGTACGGAGGAAATATTGAATATTAAGGCTCATGGGCCAGAAGCTAATGTAGCTTCTTCTTCTAAGCCAAGGGTAAGGGCAAGGAAAGAAGAAGGGTCCAATGAAAAGAAGGCCCAAATAGGGGTCAAGGCCAAACCCATGAAAAGAAGGCCAAAGAGAACATCAAAGGAAAGTGTTTCCTTTGTGATGAGATGGGCCTTTGGAAAAGAAACTGTCCGATCTACCTAGAGTCCCTCAAAAGCAAACAAGGTATGGGCTTCCTAAGTTTGTTAGGAACTAGAAATGTGGCGATTTATCTACTTCTTGGATATTAGATTCAGGAGCCACTAACCATGTTTGTAATTCTTTGCAGGGTTCCAATGAAGGAAAAGACTTCCTAAAGGCCGTTTCAAGTTAAGATAGCAGATGGTTCCTATGTTTTAGCAGAATCAGTGGGAGTAGTTATCTTGGACTTTCCTAGTGGTCATAGGTTATATTTGGAAGATGTTTATTACATGCCAATGATTCTATGGAACATGATTTTTGTTTTTTGTCTAATAAAATCTGGCTGTTCCTTATATTTTGAAAAGGTTGTTTCAATATATGAGAATAAGGATTTTATTTGTGAAGCGATAATTAAACAGGATTGTTTTTATAGAACCTATGAAAGGCTCACTAAACACCACGTAATTGATAAAACCAAGACAATCCAATATCTCTAGCATTAATTCAAAGTATCTGTGGCATCTAAGGATGGGTCATATCAATCGAAAAGACTTGACGAGCTAGTAAGGATGGGATCCTTATGGGCTTGGATAGTGATCCATTACCCACCCGTGAATCTTGTATTGAAGGAAAATGACAAAGCCTCATTTCCTTCTAAAGGAAACAGATTTGAATCCATATTGGACATGGTACATACTGATGTGTGTGGGCCCATGAATGTACAAGCTAGAGGAGGTTATGAATATTTCATAACTTTTATAGATGATTACTCAAGACATGGCTATTTGTATTTGATGCATAAAAAGAGTGAATCTTTTGAAAAGTTCAAAGAATTCAAAGCTGAAGCTGAGAAGCAACTTGGCAAGCCATTAAAACAACTTTGATCAGATCGAGGTGGTGAGTATTTATCTGGAGAGTTCCAGCAATATTTAATTGACAATGGAATTGTTTCCAATTTGTCAGCTCCTCGTACACCTCAACAGAATGGTGTAGTAGAGAGGAGAAATAGAACTCTATTGGAAATGGTAAGATCAATGATGTCCTATGCTAGCCTTCCAGAATCGTTCTGGGGATATGCCATACAAACGGCAACATATCTTCTTAACTTTGCTCCATCCAAATCGGTGCCTAAAACACCTAGGGAGTTGTGGACTGGCCGAGTGCCTTCATTGAGGCACTTGAGGACTTAGGGCTGTCCAACCCATGTTCTAAAGCCTGAATCCACAAAGATGAAACCAAGGTCAGAAGTATGTTTGTTTGTAGGATATCCTACGGGAACTCGAGGGTACTATTTTTACAGTCCTCATGATAGGAAGGTATTTGTGTCGACAAATGCAAACTTCTTAGAGGAAGAGTTTGTGAGAAATCACAAAGGAAGAAGTGAAGTAGTACTAAAGGAGTTAGCAATTTCATCCAAACCAAGAGTTGTTTTGGATATGATGAACAAGATGTCGAAATGGATTCAAGAGTTGAATCGAAGTGCAACTGAACATCAAGATGTGCCTAGGCGTAGTGGGAGGGTTGTGAGACAACCAGATAGGTATCTGGGTTTAGGAGAAGGCTTAATTGCCATCTCGGACCAAGATGAAACAGATCCGTTACATATACACGGCTATTAATGATGTTGATGCAGGAAAATGGCTCAAGGCAATGGAATCGGAAATAGATTCTATGTATACTAATGAAGTGCAGGTCCTTGTAGATCTACCACCGGTCTAAAACCATAGGGTGTAAATGGATCTACAAAAGGAAAAGGGATCGGATGGAAAGGTAGAGACCTTTAAAGCTAGATTGGTAGCTAAAGGCTATACTCAAAAGGATGGTATAGACTATGAGGAGACTTTTCTCCGGTTTCCATGCTTAAGTCCATCGAGATTCTTTTGGCCATAGCGACCTATTTCGATTATGAAATATGGCAAATGGATGTCAAGACCGTATTTCGAATGGAGATCTTGAGGAGACCATTTATATGGCCCAACCGAAGGATTCATTGAGCTAGGTAATGAGCATAAGGTTTGCAAGTTGCAAAGGTCCATTTATGGACTTAAGCAAGCATCTAGGTCTTGGAACATTAGGTTTGATAAGGCTATCAAAACCTATGGGTTCATACAAAACCTAGATGAGCCTTGTGTTTACAAAAGAATACAAGAAGGTAAGGTTACTTTCCTAATCACGTATGTTGATGACATTACGCTCATTGGGAATGATGTGGGAATGTTATCTGCGGTTAAGGATGGTGAATGAGCAGTTTTCAATAAAGGATTTGGAGAGGCTACCTATGTTCTAGGGATCAAACTTATAAGGGATCGTAAGAACAAGAAGATAGTTTTGTCTCAACTAACCTACATTGAGAATATGCTAAATAAGTTCTCCATGCAAGATTCCAAGAGGGGTTTCACTCCTACTAGACATGGAATCAAACTTTCAAAGGAACAAGCACCTAAAACCCAAGAGGAGGTTGAACGCATGCGTAACATTCCATATGCTTCGGCAGTTGGTAGTTTGATGTATGCAATGCTGTGCACTAGACCGGATATCTGTTACGCAGTGGGACTGGTAAGCAGATTTCAGTCCAATCCAGGAATGGAACATTGGACTGCGGTTAAGTGTATACTTAAGTATCTTCATAGGACGAAGAACTTAATGCTTGTTTACTCTGAAAGTAATCTTATTCCGACAGGATATACGGATTTTGATTTCCAATCAGATGTTGATTCAAGGAAATCAACTTCTGGTTCTATATTTACTTTAGGAGGTGGAGCCATAGTTTGGAGGAGTGTCAAGCAATCTTGTATTGCTGATTCGACTATGGAGGTTGAGTATGTTGCTGCTTGTGAAGCAACAAAGGAAGCAGTCTGGCTCCGGAAGTTCCTAAATGATTTGGAGGTAGTTCCAGAGGCAGAAAAAGCCATTACACTTTATTGTGATAATAGTGGGGCAGTGGCTAATTCTAAAGAACCTCGGAACCACAAAGCTGCCAAACACATTGAGCGAAAGTATCATCTCATAAGGGAGATAATACAACGTGGAGAAGTGGATGTGGTAAAGATTCCTACAGAGCAAAACCTTGTTGATCCGTTCACAAAGACATTGACTCAAAAGAGCTTTGAGGGTCATCTAGAAGGGATGGGAATGAAGGATATGTCAAACTTGCTTTAGGGAAAGTGGGAGATTGTTGGAGTTATGTAAATATAGTGCCCTGGAAAGCAAGTGTTGAGCTTTCCAGGGCACTGTTGAGCTCGAGGCTTAGATTCACTCGTTGAGCTTTTAGCTCTAATTGGTGGCTACTCTGGTTACAACTGTCATTATCTGATTATTCATGAATGAATGAAATGCATTTGCCACAATCAATCACATTATTATACATTCATGAATGAAATGCATATGTCACAATTAATCACATTATAAGCACGTAGTGTTGGAGTTATGTAAATATAGTGCCCTGAAAAGCAAGTGTATTTACATGTAACTTTATCTTCTTCAGTTACAGTTTTGTAATGAAAATATTTATTATTAATAAAACAAAAGAGTTTGGTTTTATCTTTATGAGCATTATATATCTGGTCATAAGGTACCAAGATTCATTTGTAAGTAATATACATATACATAGAGATGTATGGGAAACATGTATATTATTAGAATCTGAATTAATTGATTCACAGTTGAATAATCAAGTTGGTCGTTTGATTATGGTTTAGACTGTAGTGTTGCGATTCATCTCCATATAAGTAAAGGAGTTTACTTAAAGGGAATGATCAGTTTCATATCATGATAGTAGTAGACTCTATTAAATGAATCTGGAATCAAGTATGTTTTCAAGAATAAAGTGGGCCGTTACTTTAATCTTAAAACATACAACTTAAGCATTCGCTTATTATGAACCACAATCTTGATGAGTGGTGAACTCATATGTGTTTCATTATAATTCTTGATATGATCGGAATGAATTTTTACAGGGTATTAATCCAGTTTCTGCATGTTGGAATTATTAATTGAATCATGTATCAGGGAACATTCACTCAAATAAAGAGTTTATAGTGTTATCATCTCTTCTAGATGTTTTAAGGAGATTTGGTGATTAAACTGGCGCCAGTAGTTTGATGGACTAGCTACCCATCAAGTCTTAACACTAAGATGAGATCTTATGTGTTAATCACCATATAAAGTAAAATGAGAGATCTAGAAGGAAAAACTAACATAAGGGCAAAATGGTAATTTTACCCTTTATTGTGCGGATGGCTATAATAAGGTTCTAAATAGGGTTTGCAATTGGACATATTCTCATAATATTTAATAATTCAAGAGTTCAACTAATTGTCTTTAGTGGAATGACATTTAGTTAATAAGCTATAATTAATTCTAATGAGATTGAATTATTTCTGGGCTTATTGGAGCTTGAATTATCAAAGTCCAATAAGATTCCCCACTTGGCTTTAAGGAAGGTTATCAAGCTAAGTAAGAAGTAGTTTGGAGGCTTTAGAAGTCCATAATTGAATGATGGGCTTATACTAATTAATGGTTAATTGGAAGCCCATATGTTCATTTAGAAATGGGCTTGTTTTGGTTTAATGTAATTGATTAGATTAATTATATTAAAACAATTTTTTAATTGAGAAGAAGCAATTTCGAAATTGTGTTAGGTTAGATGTGTAACCACATTTGATATTAAAATACTAAATAAAGATGGTCTTTATTATGGTTCATCATTATTAAATGGAGTTATGAACTTACCATTAAATGGTTTAATGGTTGGCTTTTAATGTTGGCATGTAACCTATTTGCATTCATTAGATTAAAGATGAAAGATGTGCATTAGATGGACCATCTTCCTTCTTTCTTCTTGCCAAAATCGAAATGGGTATTCAATTATAGGTTATGGTCTTTTCAAAAGCCATTTTAAAGATAAATGAAGTAAGTCTCATTTATTGGCTATTTGATGAGTGATTAATGTGTAAGTGATGCATTGGATGCCTCTCACTCTTTCCATTCATGCATATTTCGAAATTGAGATGTAAGAAAGGGTTCTTGCATGGTTTTAGACATTCTTTCCTTTCATGCAAGGTAGAACCGAAATTCTAAGTGAAAGAATTGAAAGAGTTTCAATTTTGGTTCTTCTTCTTCTAAGAAAATCTCCTCCAAATATTTCTTCTCCTTTCCCACCAAAGGATTTTGTTAACCTAGTTGTCCTTGAAGAACAAGTGGTAAATCTAATTGGTTGAGGATACTACAACAAGGAAGAAGATAGATTGCTAAAGGAAAAGACTCAAAGGCAAAGGATTTGGATATAAGAAGGAGAGGATAGCGCAGCGAGGATTTAAAGCTGTAGCGAAGGAGTCGGTAATTCCTTTTATCTTGTTCTTAGTTTTATTATCCTTATACCATATCATGTATGGATTAGCATGTTGATTTGGATATATTGCTTCCGCTGCAAGATGATTTCTTAAAAAGTTTTGAAATCTATCGTTTCTCCATACTAAACATGCTTTCTTTTTCCGATCCAACATGTAGGTCACATATTCACATACAAGTAGCACTTCGATAATGCAAACCCCAGTACACAATCATCGGACCTTCTGTCTGGAATTCACAATCCAACACAATCAATCATCATTCAATATATACTCATAAGCATAAGCAAACAATAATTGAGAGAAACTGTCTAGGTTACTCACCAACTTCTTCCGAAGCTAGTGTCTGGATACACATATATCATTGGGTTGACGTCCTAATTGCGCCTCTATAATAATTAAGATACACATATATCACAAGTTGTACAATCAGAAGTGTATAAAAATGCACATGCAGGAATTGAAATTTGTACAATGCATGTTCGTGACAATCCCGGTATCATTCCAAAAATTTCATCACAAAACCCTTCCCATATTAAAACTCATTTATTCCTAGGTTTAAGCCGCACTAAAACCATTAAACTCGCAATTTATTGGTTATAAACTTATTCCAATTTTTCTAAAACACACACTTTCGGGTCTATTGTTTGCGATAAATGAGACAGTCAAATAAGGTAACCTAGGCAACCTCTTCAATATAAATGTTCCCCTATGTTTTATGAATCCATAGACACTAAAATTACTCAATTTGGATTTCTATAGGTCCAGATATTGCCAAAACACTGAAGTATGTCCAGAAAAATAACCAATTCATATTCTTATAATCGATCCTCTCACTTTGATTCAATCCATCATTTTTAATTTGATCTCAAAATCCACAAATTCTCATGGAGAGATAGCTAAATGTCTTATGAATCCGACGCTTCAAAAATCAGGTCAATCGGAGGTCGGATGAAAAAGTTATAAGCAAAAGAGTGGAGGCAGGTCAGTGAGGAGCGGCTAGAGGGAGGTCAGGTGAGCTGGTGAGCCACGCCGCATGCGCAACGGCTCACCCAAAAGGGCTAGATCGTGATCGCGACAGCTCGTGATCGCGAGATGGCTCATTTTCAAGCTGCCTCGCGACGCAACGACGTCGCAACCTCGAGGCTGCGATTTTCCAATTTTCTCTATTTTTTCCCACTTATTTTCCTCTCTTCTTCTAAAATGCATAACTTTTCACTCAAGAGTCCAAATTTGACAAATTAGGTATCAATGGAAAGATAACAGAAAGCTCTACGATTTCCATGAAGGACTCATAGACAAATTCCAAATCAATAAGGGTCAAAATTCACTTCAAAATATCTGTCCTATAATTCTCATCCTAAACAGTAACACAACTTCTAAAAATCATAACTTCCTATTCCATTGTCCAAAATTTTCATGCTTTATATCAATGAAAGAACACATTCTACAACTTTCATGAAAAACTTGGAAGCAAATTCAACCTCTAACAGGGTCAAAATCTCAATCAAAGTTTCTGCCTCATAAATTCTCCCTAAACCACCTCCAAACTTCAACAATTCATAACTTTCAATTCCCACATCCAAAAATGGCAAATTATACATAATTGAAAAGCTATGAATTTCCTCTATAACTTTCAATAAGGCTACTTGATCCAGTACAAACCATATCAGTCCAGAATTTGCCTCAAAGCACAGTATCCACAAAACCTACACTTATGGACATTTTCACAAACAAAGCACATTAATCTTTAGAATAACATGCAAAAGTCAACATATCATAACTTTTAACCCTGATATCGAAAAATGTCATACTTTATAGAGATAGAAAACTAACAAGAAAAGCTACAAATTTATGAAGACCAATTTAGCAAAATTTGCCTAAATCAACCCAGAAAAATTCCCAAAGTTTCAGATCACAAAATTCAACTTTAGTGCTACTATTCATCCCTACTCACTTTCCCACATTCATGTCAAGATTTGGAACTCTTTAAGGACAAAATTAAACATCATTTTCTTCACAAGAAATCTAGCCAAAGACCTCTAGTTTAATTAAAACCAAAAATCATCTCAATAGCAGAATTATAGAAGAATTTATGGTTAAATCATCGAAACATACTGAAATCAAATTTTCCATATTATCATCCTAACTCTTCTCCTACCTTTTCCACACCATTTCCTCACCTATAACCACTCAATTTACTCAAGATTTCAACCACAACTAAGTCAAAGCCTCTACTTGAACATTAACCTACAACATAGCATCAACATGCAATTAATTCTTCATACTTTTCCTACACTCTTCCAAACATCAATTGATTCCAATTTTCACTTCCAACACATCTCTAACTCTCATTCTTCATATTCTACATCATTCATTAATCATCAATAAAAACAAGAAATTCACACACCCATATACCCAAAACACAATTTCCATGGAATTAATTGTAAATAACATCACAAATGATTTATGTAACTACAAACCCATGATATTAGACACAATTCTTACCTAATTAAGCTTCCAAATCTTCCAATCTTCAAAATTGTCACAAACTCTCTAACTTCCACTACCATACACGATCATCATCATCTTGAGGGGGGTAGAAGGCTTAGGTTTTTAGTGAACCAAAAGAAGAGAAAGCAAGGTGAAAGAGAGTATAAAAGATGGTCAAAAATCAAGAAGAAACAAGGAAGAGGAGAAGCTACAAAAATTGGTGGAGAATTCTCACTTAAATCACCAAGAACCTTATAAGAGGAGAAACATCGTGAATGACTAAAAAGAAAGGGAAAGATTTTTAATTAAATAAGATAGTGGATTTAAGGCCATGTTTGGCTCTAGATGTCCAATTCTTAAAACCTATGTCCAATTTCTACACTAATCATCTCCCAATTTTCAATGGCTCAAATTAATAAATCCGAAAATCATTTATCTAAATTTTCAGTGCCATTGGACAGTAATTTCTACTACCGATAAACAATTATTTTGCCACTTGACATTTTTCCTAGTCCAGAAATTACCCCAAAATTTTAGAAAAAGAATTTTTAAAATTTTCCAAAAATTCGAAAACCACAATGACCCTCTCCAACTCAATTTTTCATACTCACAAATCACATTTATTCACAATCACATTTCTTAACACTGCCATGAATGCATGTACAATCATTTTTCATGTGCAAAATTCACTATTCACATATATGCGGATGCTAGATTATGCATGAACATGTAAAGGCATTTCTAAACGCCCATTGACCACACAAAATTACTATTCTAACCTCTCCATCAGTGATGGGATGTTACATTAGTGATGACTTGAAATAGTGTTTGAAATTCAATAGAGCGAGAGGGAGTTTAATTAATCAAATATGCACTAAAAGAAAGAACTTCTTACTAATAAGCAATGGCTTATGAACTTGAATTAATAAGGCACAAACCAATTCTAGTAAATGGGCTACCTCATTCTACTAAAGTGTATCCGCGTAAGTAGTTTGATTAATAATACCTTGTACTTCCAAATAATATTTCAATTTAAAGCTCCAATATTTTCCACCATTATCGCTGCAAAGAACTTAAACCTATGCATTGTACTTAGTTTAAATGATCTTATGGAATTTTCGAAACAAGAAATTTACTTCACTCTTGGATTTCATTAACCATAACCTAGTCATCCTTGTACAATCATCAATAAAAGTAACAAACTAATGAGACCCACCTAAAGTTGGGATTTGGGATAAACCTCATACATCAGAGTGAATAACCATAAAAGGCAAAGGACTCTTATTAAACATTAATGGAAATGAATTTCAATGACATTTTTCTATTTCAAAAACATCATAGAGGAAACTAGAGACATCAATTTTTTTCAAACAAACTAGGAAATAATTTTTTGAGATACCTAAAAGATACATGCCCTAAATGTTGATGTCACAACTAGAGTTTAGCTTTATTTTTCTCCACCTTTGACTTATCCATAAAAAAAAACTTGATACAACTTACTAAACTCCTTGACTTTAAGTCCAGATAATAGAACTTCCCTCTCCTAATACTACAACCAATCATCTATTTTGTTTGGATGTCCTTAAAGAGATAAAAGATAGGCTAAAAGATTACAATGTAAGATAAGGCTATTATTATTTAAGACAAGATGTTATAATCCAAGGATGGAAAAACTAAAATATAATACAAATTTAGAGTATTAGTAAGAGTTAAAGACCCTTCCCCAATAATTGTGGCTTTATCACTTTCAGTGGTAGTAACAAATTTTTATGAGGGCTTTATGAGTTCAATAACCAGTTTAGAATCAAAAGTCATGATTTGTAGCGCTAGAATCAATTATCTATATGCTATTAGAAATAGGTGTAGAAACATTAAAATTCTTACCACTATTATCTAAAGATGAAACTAATGCAGAAGCCTTCTTAATAACATCATCATTAATTTTGTCTCAGCAATAGCAGCAGTTGGAGTTTCTTAAAAAATTCTTCTTTTAGGGTGCACTATTATGATCCCACCAATCTGGATATCCTATAAGTTCATAGTAGTAATCTTTAGTATGCTGATTTTAGTTGCAATGAGTGCATTTGTATGTAGACTTTTCAACATTAATGATTATCTTTAATTTTTTTCCAACCACCATAACTATAACTTCGTGGTTTCAAAGTTCTCCTTTCAATGTTTCATGGTGTACTACCTCTTATGGAATCAATGCATAACATACTTCCAAATATGGAATTGATTCCTTCCTTATAATATCTCCATAAACCTCTTTAAAAACATCGCCCAAACTTACTAGGAATATATGCACCCTGAGTAGTTCAATCGACTTTCAATATTCTTCAATATCTTTAGGATCCTTTAATTATTATTTTTCATAGTGATCTAGTTCTTAAATGAATTCAATTAACTCTCCATAGTATTCAAAGAGAGGTCTTATACTTTGTTTTATAGTGAAAGCCTTTTGGTTTAGGGTAAACAACTGCAATTCATCATTTCTATCATGGAAGGCTTTTTCTAGTGTGCTCCAGGTTTCATGGACCATGGGTAATTGTAAGTATAGCTTCATAATCTCTGGACTCATTAACATCAGTAATCATCTTTCAACTTCTTGATTTTTAGCATACCACTTCTTATACACATCTGCAGATTCTATAGGTGGTTTTGTTTTGTCATGGATATAAGAGAGTTTTCCCTTTTGAACAATATGTATCTCCATCAGCTGTGACCAAACATCATAATTTGATTCAGAAAGAATGATGTTTACATAAGCTCCTTCGGATTGAGCAACAATAGGAATAGATTTTTCACTTATTCACTTACCTTCAAAAGGTTTTGTACACTCTGATACCAACTTAAAAGATGAGAAGAAGAAGAAAGAAAAATAATTCTTTTTATTGTTACTGACTAAAAAATGTACTAGTTATATTGTACAATAAGGAAATAAATCTCAATAATTAATCCTACAACTATATTTAGAAGTCTAAGAATGTTGGACCCCGATCCTTGAGTGAAAATTAGAAATGTGAGTATGAAAGTAAATGAATGTGTTGGTGTATAAAGTGAGTTACAAATGTTATTTGTGCCTTAATGAGATATGGGTTTATGTAAGGATAGTGAGTTGAGAAACCCTTAGTATGAATTATGGTCATATATGTGAGATATTATGCAAGAGTAAGAGAGGAAATTTGGTAAATGACATGATGCTATTGAATGTAGGAAATCATGTGCATTGAGGTTGAATGTAGAATAAAAATGTATATGCTGATTCAAAGGAAATTAGAGAATGATTGAAATAGAATTGGCCAAAGTTGCCTTCTTTGAAGTTGTATCTTGCTCTTTTATCTTTCCAACGACATCAAGTATGCAAGATTTCGAGATCGGAGTTAAGAGTTATAGTTGATACAAGTTATGATGTTATATAAGATTGATGTTAGTGACAGCTTTGATGAATGTTTGAAATTTGAGGTTTTGATGAATCAATTTAGTTGAGATTTGAGAAGTTCATAAATTGAATTCATTACTTGAATTGTTATGAAATGTTTAGGCCTTTGAATAAGTAAATATGTGGAGATTATAAGTGTATATGATGTTAGTTTGGTTGTGAGAAACATGGGAAAAAGGTTGAATGGGTTTGGAAAACTCATGTCCGTTAAACGGACATGGGAGTCCGTTTAACGGACAGCCTTGGGTCAAAAGGACCCCTCCCCTTGCTCATGTCCGTTAGGCGGACATGTATGTCCGTTTAACGGACATTCTCGGATGGTTTGGAACATTTTGGGCCGTATGTGTCCGTTAAACGGACATGCATGTCCGTTTAACGGACAGCCACGGGTCAACTGGTGCAAAACACGATGTTGACCATTTTAGAGGCCGAATCTCGCTTCGAGGCCTCTAATACGAGTTGTAGATATTGTTGTTATCTTTCAAATGGAACGAGAACGAAGGCATTTATATATGTTTAGAAATAGTTATGGCGTTTGCGCCAAAAGAGTTTCAGATCGATTCCGGGTTTGAACTTGTTGAGTTGTTTTGATCATAACTCACTCATCCGACCTCGGATTGAGGTGATTCTTGAAGCATTGAATTCCTAACACATGTATCCTTCTCTCCATGAAAATTTGTATCATTTGGAGTTGAATTGAAAGAGTTTGATTGAATCTTATGATAATCGGAATGATTTGTCTCATTCTGATCTTGCTATTTTCCTTCCTCATCCGACCTTGTCAAATCTTTTGCTTATATCTTTTCCGTCCGACATCCGAATGACTTAGTTCTCGAAGCGTTGGATTCCTAAGACTATGAATTTAATGTTATGTGAAATTTAAGAATTTTTAGAGTTTTAATTGAGAAAGATTATTTGAATCAAAGTGAGACAGGAGAGTTTCTAAACATAGTTCAGTATTTTGTGAAAATCGGGATCTGTGGAGATCCGATTGAAGCAATGTTTGAGGTGAAATAAAGTTAAGACATGGGGCTACAATTGTTATGAAGAAATAAAATTCCAATTTATCCTTTAAGAATGTCTAATTGTGAAAGGAAGTGAATTGCTAGAAAATGTGTTAGCAAATGATGTGTCTGACATGTTTGGACTATAACTTTTGATATAGTGCTCCGAATTGGATGATTCTTGAGGCATTATGAAATTAAGACATAGAGGAACATTCCTATAGAAGGAAATTTTGACAAATTCCTTCAAATGGATAGTGCGAAACATGTCCGCAAGTGAGCATGATTTAAAGAAATATTCAGGGGCAGTTTTGGAAGTTAACTTAGAGATTAAAGGTTATAAGCATTTGAGGAGGGGCATAAGGGTCTTTTCACCCCCATTTTTATGACATGGCATATAAATAAGAGGGGAGTGTCGATTTTTTTAGAGGCCTACGAAAATTCTAGAGGAAGAAAGAAGAAATAAGGAGAAGGAAGAGAGAAAGGAGATTTCGTGGAGAAAGAAGGAGGAAGAGTTAGGGTTCCAGGATTTTGAAGGTTCCAAGCTTGTTTTCTTGTGGATTTATGAAGGAAAGGGTGGAAGAAGTCAAGAGTTTCCTTCCAAGAAAGAAGATTTTCGAAAATGAAGAAGATAAAAGGTAAGAGATGGTTTTGATCTTTGAGTTTTTAGTGAGTTTTTGGTTGATTTGGCTTAAGATGGATATGGGTCTGTTGATTATGAAGTTAATTTGAGTGATTATGCATTGGGTTATGTTTAATTTTTGATGAGAAATTAATTAGAACTTATGCCAAATTATATGAGTTGAAGATTTTAAAAGATTGTGATATAGATAGGTTGGAAACCTTATGGGTTTGTGAAATATGATGGTTATGATATTGAATTTTGGGTGGATATGTTTAGGTAATTTTAAAGTGGAAGAACAAAGGAAGCTATGGACAATTGATGATTGGATCAAGCTCCAAGCATGGATATGAGGTGGGTTTCATGTTTATAGTTGAATAATAAGCCATTAAAAATTTTCCCAAATTGTTGAAAGAATAAAGTGATTTTAAGTATTTTATAATTATGCTGATTGAGCCCAAGTTTAATATATAATTGGCTACACTTTCATGATTGTTAATGTAACATCCCCTCTCCTATAGGAAGGGTATTTTGGTAATTAGGATGGGTTCGGGATATTAAATTATATCTCGACATGCGCATACAGCATGTAGTCTCTATAATTACTGACTGGTTGCACATGCACATAGTATACATGCATTCATGACAGTTTCCAGCTTAGGTTTTAAATTGAACTTCTGTATGAAATTAATGGGGTGATTGCGTTTGAAAAATTATTTGGACTGCACCATAAATCGTTTTACTTTTTTAGGGATTTTTTAGGAATTTTTCTGGATTTTTCCGGAGAAAATTCCTGGACCGGTAAAATCGCCAATTGGCGAACCGGTCGATTCTCGGTAGCAAAGATCGCTACCCAGTGGCACAGTAATATTGGGTATATTATTTTGGGACTGAAAGTAGGGTTATCGGAGTTAAATGGAGTAAAAATTTTGGACTGGATTAAACTAATATACTTTGACCTTTCTTTTAATGTAGAACCAATCAAGCTTTGCCATTTAAAAGCTTCATTAAATGTTCCTTCTTAAATGCTCTCGGTTATGAATGTTTAAAGGAAAGTAGTAGAAATTGTAAGGCTTTGTTAAACCCATCCGAAACACAAACACACAAACTCTTCAGTGTAACCATCGAGTTTGGCTCTTCTTTTCTCCACTCTTTCTCCATAGCTTTAAGCTAAGTTCTTTGATCTCATCAAAGCTAGATGATGAGTATGGTATATTCTTGAGAAGGAAAAGGGTGGTAGCTTGATATAGAAGTTAGAAGGTAAAAGTTGGAAGTTGAACCTTTGAAGGAGAATTGTGTTAGGTAAGTTTCATTTAAGTATTTGAGTTTAAATGATGTCTTTCATATGGATTCAATGCCATGATAGTGTGGGGTAGTTAAAAAAAGGGTTTAAAGCATGTATTAGGTTTAGGTAGGCATTAAAGTGATGATTATTATGATTTGAAGGAAAGGGGATGAGGTTAGATGAAGATGCATTGAAGTTAATGATGAGGTTTGATTTTTTTGAATTGAACAAGGGTAATTAATTGAGTTTTTGAATGGAGGAATTAAATGCTGTAAATTTTTCAGTGTTAGCCCTAATATATGTATGACTGTATTTATATTTAATTTGTATTTATTTTGATGTCTAGTGATGTGAAAAAGGAATTAGAAGTGGTTGAACTAAGGTTAACCTTAAATCTGGAAAGTTGGAATTATAATTGATGTTACTGTTTTATTCATAACTTATTGTGTAAAAATGCAAATGAGGTAAGGTTAGTGGAC
The DNA here is from genome assembly GCA_029891385.1 of Erythroxylum novogranatense. Classification (NCBI taxonomy): domain Eukaryota; kingdom Viridiplantae; phylum Streptophyta; class Magnoliopsida; order Malpighiales; family Erythroxylaceae; genus Erythroxylum; species Erythroxylum novogranatense. The sequence continues at coordinate 89,957,791 of CM057225.1, read as the reverse complement.
ACTGAAACTTTGGGATGTTGGCTTTAATTTAGTGTGAAATAGGTGTTGTTGAATTTCAATGATAGAAGGGTGAAATTTTGCATGGAAAGTTACTGTTTTATTGCCTGTGAACAGTAACCGCAACCATGACATCTGAGTTTTGTTGATTTTTATGAATTAATTGAGATGGAATTAGGGAAAATGGTCTTCATGGAAGTTGTAGCATATTTGATTATCTTTCCATTTCTACTGATCTTGCTATTTTTGTAATTGTGTATTGGGAGATATGAATTGATTACTAATGGCTGGTTTTGAGCATTTTGGATGAAACCTAGTTTAAGTGTGATTTTGTGAGTTTACTGATTGGAGGCAATTTTAACATTTTATGTGGACTGAATTGGTGTGAGTGAGCTTCTGAAAAGTTGTATAGGAAGAGATTACCTTGAAAATGACATATGGTTTGTAATTTTTAGAAGTCAGAATTTGGAGATATGATTTTTCAAAAACTGATCCAACATTAGGTTATGAATGGCTGATGATAACAGAAACTTCCATAACAGTTTTCAAATTGTTAGAGATCGAATTGGATGCTGAGTGCTTCATGAAAATTGAAGTTTGAGATGTTATCTTTTCAGGGATATAATGTTCTGAATTTATTGACTTGTATACTGGAAGTTATGCTTCTTGTAAGATTACTGCCCAAAGTGAAGGATTTCAGGGACAGTAACATTAGATGAATTAATTGACTTGGTTTTCAATAGAATTTGATTTTGGGTTGTTCATGAAAGTTGTAGAGGACATTGTGAACTTGTTGACCATATTTTTGTGGTAATTTATTACTGAAGAATCAGTGAGTTATGAAATTGCCAATATGCTGCCCTGTGTTAATGGGAATTGAGTAGGCAGAAGGTTTGATGGGATTTTTGACACCCTTAAGGTTGGAATTAATTTTTGTGGTCTTCTTGAGAATTGTAGAGGGTTTCATAAACTTTCTAATGAGGTATAGTTTGTATTTTTCTGGATTATGTGCTAAGAATTATGGGTAATGGAAGTTAGAATAAAAATCATGAAAACAGGGGAAAAATTAAAGGAATGGAGCACGGTCACTAGGCGACGCCCGCGCCTAGTGATTTAGGCGTTAAACCAGCGTCGCTAGGCGGCGCCTCGCCTAGCGACAAGGCGGATAAACGGCCCGGCTGGGCGACGTCTCGCCCAATGAGGCTGTTCCTTTTTTATATTATTATTTATTTCCTTTTATTTATTTTATTTGTTTGTTAATTGGTAATTTAGAGGTTTTGTTTCTTTTGTCAATTACTTTTCCGTCCGATGTCCAATTGACCGATTCAGAGGCATCGGATTCGTTGAATATTTAATTTCATTTTCTAAAACGGGAATTTTAGATGGAATTTGACGTAGCCCTATTAACTTAACATTGAAACACTGTTTTATTTAATTGGGGACCTTTAGAGGTCCGATTGGCGCCGTCGGCGCTTTATGGATTTCTAATTTTAATATAATTTTATTATGGGAAATATTGGATTAGGGTAGGGATTGCCATGAACATGCATTATACACATTTCTTGATTTCATGTGCATTATTTAGTCATTTCAAGTATCTGAGATGGTAATGGCTATTCTTTTAATGTCTATAGAGGCTCAAGTGGACCGTCGTCCACGATTTGGCGAGACTTCCGGCGTTAGCGTGGAAGTTATTAGGTGAGTAACCTAGTTGGTTATTCCAATCTATGTGATTCTTGTGATTGATTGCCTACGGGATTACGTGAATTATAATTGTGATTGATTACCCTACGGAGATTACGTGGATTACATGTGGTATTCGATCGTGAATTTACATGAGGTAGCTGTTTAATTGGATTGAATATTGGATTGTGAAATACCATGTTTCTTGTTGTGAAACATGTGCATTCATGCACAAATACATCACATCGTTAAAAGGAAAATTGTGAACCGAGACGCCATCAGATCGAACCGAGCCTAGAGCTCGATATCTCGAATCGAGCCTCGAGCTCGACGGAGATAATTCTCCCTGACGCGTCTATCTTGATCACATTATGCGCTCGGTCACAATACTGAAATGAACTGGAAAAGAGTCACATGTGCATTGCATACTAAACTGACATTTGACAATGTTATTGACTGCCTGTATATATTTACTGTCTGTGACTATTGTATTTTGTATAGCAACTGAGTGTATACTGTTACATGCTTATATGATGCATGAATTGGGAGAACCATCGATGATGGTTTCTCATTGAGTTCGCAAACTCATCCAAAATTGCAATTATTTTTCAGGCATAAGCATAGACAGATAGCTCCTCGGGAATTTGTAGAGCCAGTATCATCGTGGATTGGCGATAGAAGCAATGGCTCAAAGGTCGGTCGGTGAGCTTTCTTTTGGAGACCGATAGTTAGATCATTTGTTATCTGACAAGATGTTATTTAGCGTGCGATGTTTGGACCATGTGTAAATTAAAAAATCTTGACAGCTTGTAAATTATCGAGTTTTGAGTGAATGAAATGGAATCTAATTTGGTTTTAAAAAGTGGTCAATTTCTTATTACTGTTTTATGATTGTGATGCCATGAGGAGTGTCGTAGGTTGTTGTCAGTAGTGGTCTCTTGTCGTGGGATATTTATCGGAATGACCTATGGGCGTTCCGGTGGATACCCTATGGTAAGGGGGCGCTACAGTTAATACACTTTTTGTCTCTTAATTCATGATTTTTGTGTTTAAATTAGTCTCTTACGGTGAGCTTATGTTTTATGCAATTTGCTAGTAAAATTGTACAAACTGACATTAATTGCATTATAATTTTTCTAAGAGCAATTGATAATGCAAATTGTTATTTTATATTGTAGGAGAAAAGAAGTCAAAAAGGATCAGAAGAGTCAACACGGCATGAAGTCCTTAAGGCAGGTCGTGGCGTGAACGATGCCGCGGCGAAATGTCATTCCCACATCACGGCGCATCAACACAGATCGTACGTCGCGACGTCAACAATTCAACACGTCACGGTGAGCAAGCCAGATCGTACGTCGAGACGAGAATTAATTCATACGTCGCGGCAAGCAAGCCAGAGCACACGTCGCGATGAATTTTTATTTATATATCGCGACGTGCAGACGGGTATTCAAAATTTAAATGGAAAAATCACTCACTGTACTAACCCGACCCATGAACCATCCTTTAAATATTGCTGAATTAGGTTAAAACGGGTATCATCTGGAGGATCTTCGGGGCAATCGACAATCGGGGAGAAAAGAGGAGATCGACGAGCGAGAGAGAAGAAGAGGAAGCAACATCGTCCACCACCCAGGGTTCCCTTCGGGGTTCCCTGGGGATAATGTCACATAGGTTTTGTTGCCCATTTTCACTGCCGACTCCATCATGGTAGCTTGGATTCTTCACGAGTTGTGAAGTTTCTGGTTACAATGTGTGGTTAGGCATTCATTTTCTCCTGGAGACGCAGTGATGGTTGGAGTTCACCAAAGGGGAGTAGCTTAATCTGTAGTTTAGCTATGATTTATAAATGCCTAGGTCTAGGGTTTGTAATTTGTAGTGAAGCTACTTGATTATAGCTAAATGTTTGACATTTAATGTGTTGTTTGGATTGGTAGTTTACATTGTCACATTTAACTACTTTGTTATGAACAGCCGAGTTGGGGTTTATTGCTTTGTAGTTAGATTTGCTTAATTAGAGTTTAATTAAGCGTTGAACAATGTAAGGTGTTGTGGATTTATTTATGTAGAATTCCGTGCTTAAATATATGAAGTCTCATATATGTCAATTTGTGATCTTGTTGATTCTCTTTTATCTGCCTAGTTGTGTTTGATATTAAGTTGATGCTAGATTTCATTTGACCCACAAATGCACCGCACACACTAAGAGGAGCTTAACGGGATCTTGAGCAATGGAGTTCATTGATCAAGATCCTGGACTTAAAGAGTCCTTTAAGGTTCTGAGGCTCAAGAGCACTCAATGGGGTCTTGAGAAATGGAGTCGAGAGTGACAGGAGTCCATTAATCAAGACCTTGGACTTAAAGAGAGTCCTTTAAGGTTTACCATTCAAACTTAGTGATGTTCAATCCACCGCACACACTAAGATGAGCTTAACGGGATCTTGAGCAATGGAGTTCATTGATCAAGATCCTGAACTTAAAGAGTCCTTTAAGGTTCTGAGGCTCAAGAGCACTCAATGGGGTCTTGAGAAATGGAATTGAGAGTGACAGGAGTCCATTAATCAAGACCTTAGACTTAAAGTGAGTTCTTTAAGGTTTACCATTCACACTTAGTTTTGAACTGTGATAGCCAAAGCTCGTTTTCAAGAGGATTTTATCACTTGTTTTAGTATTTTATTTTTCTATTTTCAAAAATCCAAAAATACTTTTTATTGTAGTTAATGTTTTCAAACAAAACCTCCCTTTTTCTTACTAATTTCACTTGCGTTTTATGACATATAAGCTAGCTTAGGTCCATTTCATTAGGTTCCGATCAAGTGAGACGACCAGAGGTTGCATCCTATACTGCAATCTTGGAATTTATTATTTTTGACCGGTTTCTAAGGATCGATCGTAAGGTCGAATCGACAGAGCCGCGATCATATGCATATATTGTTTTCAAATGATTTGAAGAATTGGTTTATATGTGTTCATATACTCCATGAATCGAATTTGAATTGATAAATTGTGAATTGTTGTGAACGTGCAAAAATGCATTGTGAGCATGATTATGTTATGCCATTGAATTGTGTCATGGCATTTTGATTTGAATGGAAAGAAGGAAAAGAATATGAAAAGCATGAAAGCATTTCATTTCAATGAAATGAGTTTGAGCATTGTTTATGTGCCTTGTTTGGGCGAGAGAGGAACCGTTTCGTTAAAGCCTTCTCCCGGCTGGCCGCTTGTGCCCAACGAGATCCGAAAAGTGGACTCGTTCCGCTCACCGAGTAAACGGTTTCTCTGTTCGCTCACGGAACCTCTCGAGCCATTTGATTTATGCATTTGCATTTGATGTGTTGTGATGTGATGAAATTGAGTAGTATGCTTTGAAGCAAAAATCTCATCAAATGTGTTTTGATGCATTGAATCATGATTTATGAAGTTTCTAAATTTCTTGACAAATTGTCAACTTGGGAAATATGTGTTACATGAATTTTCAAAGAGAGTTTTACAATGGAAATGAACAATTTCAATAGTTTTTCTTATGATTGGTTATAAGCATGTTACCCACGGGCTTTTTAAGCTCACCCCCCTTCATTCCCATCCACAGGTGATGAGAAGAAGACCGGGTGGAAAATGAATGAGAGTTTCTGTTTATACGTGATTCCATTGAATTATTGTCAAGATTTGAATTATTGTACATTGTGTACTTTGGGTTATGAACATTGGTAATTGGTTATGGCATGGAATGCCATTAGTATAATGTAAGCGTTTAATTCATGATGTCGGATTGTGAAATTGTATAAGAACTTGAGTTATGTAAATTGAGTAGAGATTAATTATGATTTAGATTGTGTATGAATTGTATTGCATGATGAGATTTGTGTATTGATTTGGGGATTGTGTGTTTGAGTTGGATTATAGAAGTGAGAGTAAGCTGTGAATGTATAAGTTTGTGAATGTGTATTGCAAGTTTTGGGTTAATAAAATATAGTCGTTATGCTGCCCGATTTTTGTAGGGTAGTAAAGTGGTACGTATTAAGTGTTTATTGGCAAATAAAGCGAATGACAAGTTTTGAATTTATTGATGAGATGTGGTTTGGACATGAAGAATCAAGTAAGTGGGATTTTATTTAGAATGAATTTCCAAAAAGGGAAATGATACTGTTTTGATTAGTATGAGCTTTGAATAAAGAGGAATAAGAAGAGAAGGAATGAAAAATAAGAAAAAGGAAAAATTTGCACTGAATCGGATAGATTAAGTTTAAGGTTTCCAACGCAACACGATAAGCTATCTAAAGTGTTTGTTTACGGATGTCAGAATTTGTTTAAATTCGAATAAGCAATTTGTTTGCTTCGATCCAATTCGCTTTCGATTCGTAATTGATTTGCTTCGATTTGTTCGTTCTGCCTCTTTGTTATTCATCTTTCGTTTCGTTTTCCGGTTGGGGTTCGGTCTTCGGGATCGGGTCCCTACAAAGAATATACTTATAGATGTGCAATTCCAATACTTAAGGAGAAAAATCTTGACAACATTCATACATTTTCTTTTTATAGAAGTTGGTGTTTCTATTTTAAATTCCAAATAGTGTGATAATTGTTTTCTATTCATCATATATCAAGATTAGTAAATAAAATGACATCTTAAATAATTCAAAGTTTAAAACATTCAATTATTTCATATTATCGAATAGAATTTGTAGGTTGCGAATGTGTAAAATTAAAATAGAATTACATTAGCATTTTATGAATAAATGTATTTTTCAAAATTTTGTTTTGAGCCAATCAATATAATACCTTATATATTTTATATTATAGGTAAAATTTTGATGCTTAAAATATTATGTACATAAAATGAAGCTTGTTCAATAAAATATTGAGTTAATTATAAAATTCCTAAACTTTACTTAATTTTATAAGTATAGCGAAACTTTAAAATGGTAATTAAATATTTAAACTTTAAATTTTTTTAAATTTAACCTGATGTTATTGTCTCTATTAACATTGATGACGTACCAAGTCATATCAGACATGAATTTAAAAACAAAAGATCATGTTTCATAATTTGAATTGTGTGATCCTATGAACTCTCAGTTTACTCCTTCTGGCCTTAGGTTCAAAACACAATAAGATTGATGGCTTAACTCATGCCAAGTGCTTCATTGGTTATATTATAGAGAAGATTTACAAGAAAGTTTATCACTTCTCGATGGTCATGGAAATGTAGTTGGTGATGGAAATTGCAACCACTGCATTAGCCATCATTGGAATGACAATGAAAATGTAGTTGGTGTTAGTTTTAGCGACAACAGGCTCTTATGGAGTGTCGTCATCATTTGGGACTATGTTCAGGTCCACATCAGAGCTGACTTGTTCTTATTGAAGCTTAGCCACAACCTCCTGAGCAACATTAAGAAAAGTAGGCACCATCTCTTTTTCAATAATGCTCTTAGCAACCTCAAGATCGTCATCATTTTCACCTCTTTTATTATCACCCTAGTCAGCTAGAAAGACAGAAGGTGGAAATGTGCCTTTCCAAGGTTTTTCTTCCTTAGTATATGCCCTTAAGTGACCACACATTACCTGAAAGAAGAAAATTTCAAGCCATACTGAAGTGAATCACACGTTAATACAATGCTTAGAAAACGATATAAGAATGCACGAGAAGGGGGGGTTGAATTGTGTATTCCCCTTTTTGAAATCCTTTCAAAAATGATTTTTAGAAATAAAATTCTTTTACCGAACTTCGATAGATTCTAATTAATCAACACTTTGAAAACTTTGTTTACGAATTAAGTAATGATAAAACTTGAATCTAAAAGAGAGATAGAATAAGAGTAGTTGACAGAGCAATTTATCCTGGTTTACCCCAAACTGTGGGCTACGTCCAGTCCTCAGAGTTCTTTATGAGATTTCACTATCTCTTCAACTTTTACAAGTATTCTTTACGAGCCTCTTCAGGTCTCTACAATCAGTATTCTTTCACACTTAGCCTCTGCAGGCTATCTGTACTACTTCCTCACAGAAAAGTGTTTGAACACTTGTTACAGTAAAATAGCTCTCGGCTAATTTGCACAATATGCTTTTTACGATCGCGTAGATGTAATTCAGCTAATTTTTCAACTAACTTTGCAATCTTCGACTTCGACTTGTATTTATAGCCTTCGTCTCCAACTGCTTCTTGATTCTTGTTTCTGGATTCTTGCTCCTTGAATATTTTTTCTTGAATATTTAAAAGAAACGGTTATTCAGTTGAGTTTTGTAACTAACCCAAACTGACTCTTGCATCTGCTTTTCAATTCTTCTTCTGCGTCTGTTTTTCTTAGCGTCTGCGTCTGTCTTTTCAATTCGCGTCTTCTTCTGTTGTTATTTTGTGTCTGCGTCTACGTCTATTTTTCTCTTTTGCGTCTGCGTCTTTGTCTACGTCTTATTGTGCGTCTGTGTCTGCGTTGCTTCGTCTGTATTGCTTCATCTGCTTTTGTTTTCTTTTATTTTTCTCTTTGTTATACATAAAACTATATCTAAGTAAAGTCATTTTGACTTAACAATCTCCCCCTTTTTGATGATAACAAATTATATACAAAAAAGAAAACAAAATACAATGTTTAAGAAGAAAAACTTATCTTCAAAAATCTTCTTTCTCTTCTTCCTTTCATTTCTTCGTCTCCTTCAATCATACCCTTTTCAGATTCTTTTATGCTCATTCTCTTCTCCTCTGTTCATTCTCTTCTCCCCCTATTTGTTATAATAAAAAATGATTAACGACGATGGCTCTTCAATAGTTCTGTCATCATCTTCTTCAAATCATTCATCGTCTCCTTTATCTCGTTGACTTCTCCGCGTAATTTGCTGATTTCAGCTTGTGAGTCCAACGGTGAAGAGGATTGATCATTCTCTGCTGAGGGTGAAGTGAACGAAATTGTTGTAGCATATGTGTCCGAGGAAGGAATGTAATCTTCTCGAATCGCAAATATGGGTGGATGAATTAATACATTTGACTCTGGGATGTCCAAGTCATAGTGAGCAGGTAGCATAAGCAACTGTCTTCCTTGCAAGGGTATGCCTTCAGCTTGTATAGACAGTTTATTAGATAAAGGCCTAATACGCAAAATTTTCTGGACAAGTGATTCAATAAATGTCCCTGTTATCAGTCTTCCCCTTACTGGATAGTGTTCATTCTTATCTGTAAAGCTACAACTAGCTCCGTCTGAAATCTCTGTCGAAGTGCATGCCTCATCAATTTTTCGCACTTCTTCTGCAATCTGATCTGCGGACAGATCATCACTGATTCCTTCTGGATATAGCTTCTTTTTCCCTTTATTCATATCCAAAGGATATCTTGGCTAAATGTCTGGTACAACCTTTATTATTCTGTGACTGGATAAATAGTGTATGGACGAGAAGACATTTTCGTAGGGTATGGCTTTGTAGCAGTGTAACATCCCGTCACCGATAGGATGGGTACAGTTCATTGCATTCATATTTGGCATGCTCATGCATGATTTAGTTATGTATAATTGGCAATTATTGTACTGGTATTTGTATGTACATACATGTATGACATATTTCCGGTTTGATTTGGATAACTTGGATTTGGAGATGATTAGGGCATGTGTCATAATTAAGTTAAATTAGGCTCGATAATTGAATCCGAGTTAGAAATGAAAGTTAGGAAATTGAATTATGAAATTGGAGTATACGATTATGATTTTTCTATTTTTGAGGATTTATAGGAATTTTTCTGAAATTTTCGGAGCAATAGGCTCGGACCGAAAAATTGATCAATGAATGGTTAATTGGATTTTTGGTTCCGAAATTGATTATCCAATGGCACGGACAGATTAGAAATGTGAATTGAGGAATTAGGGTTTAGCCATTGGAATTTGGGAGAAATTAGAATTAGAAATCGGATCGAGGTGGTTCGGATCGGACTTGTGGCAACTAGATTTGCCAAATAAGCCTTAAATCCCTTCGGTTTATAACCTTTCTCCTTTGAATTTTTAAATCACGATGCTTGGCTTTTGAAAGAAGAAATTTTCTCCTTCCTTCATCGTGATCTCTTCCCTTGATTTTTTCTTGGTTCCTTCTTGATAGTTGCTTCTTCTTCCACCCTTAAATCATTTCATTTAGTTTGGGTTGAAGATAATGGAGAGATGTTTTGTTTTGGGTGTTGCCGTGGGTGGTGATTAAGTTGGGAGTTGGAGATTTGAAGTGGTTTTCAAAGGTTAAAGGCTTTAATCAAGTAAGTTCCTACTTGTTTATGTTTTAAATAGTTAGATTTGAGCTTTGGATTAAGGTAATAATTGTTTGAGAATTTATAGATTTTCGGATGATGTAGGTTTAGGGAAAATGTTAATTTTGATTTTAGGCAATTGTTGAATAATGGTTATTTAGTGGATCTAACTTAGGAATGAGTTGTGTTAAGTGTAGAATGTTGTTTTGGAGTGTTTAGAATGGAAAGGAATGGATTAGAACTGAGAAATCTAGGAATTTCTGGGTTTTTTGGGCGTGTCTGCGATTGCCTTGTGATTAGTACCTGAAGAACACGCCATGGCGAAAGCAACGCATGCCTGACGCCTCCGACGAAGCGCTGGAGGCGCGGTGGCGAGAAGAAGTGGCCCGCGTCGCGACGTGCGCAATGCGTACGCCGTGGCGAAGAAGGAATCGTTCTCCGCGGCGAGGCGTACGGACGCCGCGGCGAAGGGCGTTGAGAAAAGGAGCTCGCCGCGACGAGGAGGGCTAATTTTCGAAAATGTAATTTTAGAGGTTTTTGGATATTGGGATTTAGGAATTTGATGATTCAACTGAATATGGATTGATTTCAATTTGCAGATTATGAATTCAGGATTTAGAACTTGAGATCGGGAAATTCGGATTAGTGTCGGGAATGTCATAACATGTATAGTACGTACATTATTCGATTCATATGCATCATTGAGCATTGAAATTGCTACAATTAGTAATGTTAGTTATGTTTTGATTGTGATAGAGGTGCCAGTGGATCACCGATTTTTCGACGTAGGCGAGACTTCCCGGCAGTAGCTCGGAAGTTCTGAGGTGAGTAACCTAGTTGGTTTCTCAACCTTGTTGTATTTATTTTATGCACCGATGCCATGTGGAGTTAAGGATGGATTGTATGTGTTTGTTTTGATTGATTTCGGACCACAGGTGTTCAAAATATTTGGACTGTGCTATAGAAGTGTTAATTGTGTATAAACTGATCATAAGTGGTTTCAAATGCAAATTGGATAGGGATACTAGGTTGTGCTACGACTAGTGAAAATTGGGGATATGTGCATTCATGCCATTATGCATAATCAGATAAAAGGCAGTTGTGACCGGTGCAGCCACCATATTCAGAGCTTTAAGCTCAACGCACAGGGCTTCATGCCCAACTATTTTCAGAGTTTTATGCTCAACGTATTAGGCCTTCTGAGCCCAATGTTTTCAGAGCCAATGGCTCAACATATATGAGCTCAAACGCACGGTCACAACAACGAAAGAAAATGAAAGATTCACATGTACATTGCATATAGGAATGTTCAAATGTGAATTGTATGAAAGGCGTATCGCCTTATAAATGTGAAATCGAATGCATGTGATTTCTGTTTGTGATATATTTACGATATTGTGTGATTGTTTGAATATGCATGAGTTGGGTGGACCATCGATGATGGTTTCTCACTGAGTTCGCAAACTCACCCAACATTGCATTTATTTTTCAGGACAGCGATAGTTTGACTCCTAGCTCCAGATAGTGAGACTTTTCCTGCTTTGTGTGTGTGCTTGGTGAGAGGAGCATGGCCCATGTGTCGGACAATGGGATTTTTGGGATTTTTTGGGGGATGATCTAGTTAGGAGTTATGTTAATCCTGTTGGTTCTATACAGTTACAATCGGATAGAATTGTGAACTTGTGGTTTTAAGAATGAAATGGGAAGTACTATTTGGTTTTAAAATTTAGTAAATTGATATTACTGCTTTATTATATTGATGCCATGAGGTTTATAGAAATGATCGTTTGGTAGTGCACCCTCATCGTAGGTTATGCATCGGTACGACCTACGGGCGCCCGGTGTATACTCTACTAAGAGGGGGCACTACAAGCAGCATACCTTAAGGTATCATAGAAGTTCCTTTCGTCTTCATTCAATATATGCCATGTCTCAATATTTATAAGAATAGGTTGTAAGACAGCCTTTATTTGCCTTCTTGGTTGACTGCAGATGGCAATTGCAGTACTCCTCCTTGTCACCACTTCAACCAGTCTGACTTCAAACTTATCCTTTCTTAAAAATTTGGAATAGTTGTGAACGACCAGACTAGGTTCATCAGATTTCTCCAATGGTACCTGCACTGAGCTCAAATCTGTTGTGACCTCTTGTTGATTATCAACAGGAGCAGGCTGAACCAGGCTAGGCTCCACTGGTTCCTCCGGTTGCTCAATAATGGGAGTATTCTTCTCTTGATTAACTTCCACAGGAGTAGACAAACTCCTCCTTCGACTAACTACTTTAGTCTTTATTCTCGGAGTTTTCTTAACTTGAGACTTTTGTATCTCAGACTCCAATTTTCTCTTCTTCTCAGTCTCCTTGCTCTGTTTGGCTGATTCTTCCTCCAAAATTGAGACGAGAGATCTTGTCACCTTTTGTGCGCTGGATCCAAAGGCTTCTACTTGTTCCCACTCTCTGGCTCTTCTCTCTTCTTGTTGCCTTAAAGTTCGAATCCTAGGTGATCTTCTTGCTTTCTTAGTAATTTCACCCAAAAGATTCTCTCCTTTCCTTTTTGTCGCACCATCGTCTGTCCTCCGAGCTAGATTATACTCTTCTCTAGGACATGCCTGTTTTATCAAAGGCCTTCTATTTAATCTTCTCCTTTCTTCTATTGACATATTCACACTTCCATGAAATCTAGAACTTGTTGTTGGAGATTTCTTTAATAATCGCTCCCCCTCAGTTCTAGTTCTCCTTGAAGAGTCTACTTCTTCTTTAATCAGTGTCCTCAGACCCATTCGCCGTATAGTGATTAAGTCAATATTATTCTTCACAGGTACAATCCTTCTATTTCCTCTGTGTAGAAGGACTCCGGATTCCTTAAAAATCCTTGTAAGAAGCATGCTGTAAGGATAGCTGTTTGTATCCTTCATCCCCTTAATCATATAATGGAAGATTAAGAAGGGTAAGTCAATAGGATTGCGATTCAGCAGGTAGAACAAACATTGTTCATCCAGGGTGGTCACCAAATGCCTTGAACCTGCTCTGGGTAAGATGCAATTAAACAAAATTGTATGAAGAACCCTAGCTTTCGGGACTAGACTCGAAGTCTTCCTCTCCGAAGGGTCATTCACTCCATACAATTGTCTGCTAACATCTTCTTCCTTCATGTTGACCATTGTCATCCACTTAGCCTTGGTTGACAGAGTCTCACTAACCGATGGACAATCGGTCACCTTCCTTATCAACTCCTTTGTCATGACAACAGATATACCGTCTAATGGAAGAAATTTCTCCAACCATCTCTTTCAATCTCAGGTTCTATGTCCATACCATCCTTCCTTAGCGACTCGAAATCCACATGCCTTCCGAATATCATAGCTGCCTCCATTGTGTCAGAACAAAAACTGATTCTGGTAAGCTTCTCTTCTAGGGTAGGATGATTGAGAGAATTTGGAAAGCAAGATGAACCATCTATAGATGAGAGTAACCGCAATGATCTCAACTTCAGGCTACTTGAAGGGTCTTATCACGCGTGCCCTAGAATCGTCGGGATTCTAAAGATTGTGAGGTGTTTCCCTCCAAAACTTCCTTGTTAGAGAAGTTACCAGCTGTAACTCACTGTTTCTGATGCCGTTAATTTTGACGTCCCTTTAGCCTAACTGTTCGCTTAACATAACCATGTTAAGGTTGCGTCTGATCTTCTGGAACCGTTCTTCACTCAATGGTTTAGTGAAGATGTCTGCCCACTGATACTCTGTTTCGATGAACTATAGTTTAACCACCTTCCTCTTAACATAGTCTCTCAAGAAGTGATGTCTGACTTCGATGTGTTTCACTCTCGAATGCTGGATCGGATTCTTTGACAAATTGATTGCACTAGTGTTGTCGTAATAGATTGGAATCTCCTCTTCTTGAACTGAATAGTCTTCAAGTTGATATTTGATCCACAACGTTTGTGAACAACAGCTTGTGGCAGACATATACTATGCTTCAGCAGTTGATAGAGCGATTGAGCTTTGTCTCTTGCTTGACCATGAAACTAAGTTTGAGCCAAGAAAGTGACATCCTCCACTTGTGCTCTTCCTTTCGATTCTATCTTCGGCATAGTCCGCGTCGCAATATCCGATTAACCTGAAATCTTTACCTTTCTCAAACATTAAGCAAAGATTAGTAGTACCTGCGAGATATCTCATAATCCTCTTAACAGCAATATAATGAGACTCTCTAGGATCGGCCTGAAACCTTGCACACAAGCATACACTGAACAATATATCAGTTCTACTTGCTGTAAGATAAAGTAAAGAACCGACCATCCCTCTATACAGGGTTTGATCCACCTTCTTACCAAGTTCATCTTTCGACAAAAGGTTTGAAGGATGCATCGGAGTATTCATTGGCTTCACATTTTGCATGTCAAACTTATTCAACAATTCTTTCACATATATTTGTTGATGGATAAAGATTTTCTTTTCGGTTTGCTTAACTTGCAACCCAAGAAAGAACTTCAACTTACCCATCATGCTCATTTCAAATTCATTTTTTATTAGACTCTCAAACTTCATGCATAATTTCTTTGAAGTAGCACCAAAAATAATATCATCAACATAGATCTGAACTATAATAAATTCATTCTCATAATTCTTCCTAAAGAGCGTCTTATCAACTTGACCTCTATTAAAACCATTCTCTAAGAGAAAAGTACTCAGACGATCATACCAAGCTCTAGGAGCTTGCTTCAGACCGTATAAGGCTTTATGAAGTCTATAGACATGGTCCGGATTCTTAACATCCTCGAAACTAGGTGGTTGCTTAACATACACCTCTTCGTCTATAAAACCATTCAGAAAGGCACTCTTCACATCCATCTGAAACAACTTTATATTATGACAGACCGCATATGCCAGCAATATCCTAATGGCTTCAAGTCTTGCTACTGGAGCATATGTCTCATTGTAGTCTATTTCTTCTTGCTGATTATAGCCTTGTGCTACTAATCTAGCCTTATTTCGACTCACTCTTCCTGATTCGTCTAACTTATTCTTAAAGACCCATCTGGTTTCTATAATGGATTTTTTAGGGGGTTTCAAAACTAAGGACCAAACATTATTCCTAGTAAATTAATTCAGCTCCTCTTGCATGACTAACACCCAAGCATCGTCTCGAAGAGCTTCCTCAACCTTCTTAGGCTCTATTTCAGAGATAAAAGCCACATTAGCTTCTCTCCTGAATCTGGACCTTGTCCTAACTCCTTCTGAGGTCTCTCCGATAATCAACTCTTCTGGATAAGAAATTTTATATTTCCAGTCTCTTTTCAGTCCAAAAGTTTTTGGAATATCTTAAACTTTTTCTTCTTGAGTACCTGGTGCTGGAGTTTCTGTTGCATCATCTAAGTTCTTTGAAGGACCTTCACTCTCCATGTCATCTTCCTTATGGGGTTGGGAACTATCATCAAACTTGACATGGATGGTCTCCTCAACTGTCTTTGAAATAAGGTTGTACACCCTGAATTCCTTAGACGATGATGAGTAGCCTAGGAAGATTCCTGGATAGGTCTTTGAATTGAATTTATCCAACAGCTCCTTTGTATTCAGAATAGAGCATTTGCACCCAAATGGATGAAAGTAAGATATGTTTGGTCTTCTTCCATTCCATAACACATAAGGAGTCTTCTTCAACATGGGTCACAACAGAATTCTATTCTGAATATAACATGTTGTATTCACAGCTTCTGCCTAGAAGTACTTAGGAAGATTCAACTCACATAGCATAGTCCTTTCCATCTCTTGAATCGTCCTGTTCTTCCTTTCAACAACTCCATTCTGTTGTGGGGTTTTAGGGGCTAAAAAATTGTGGGAAATTCCATTCTCCTCATAGAGTAACCTAAACTTCTCATTCTCGAATTCTCCACCATGATCACTCCTGATACTAGCTATAGATACTCCTTTTTCAATCTGTAACTTTCTGGATAAGGTCCTAAAACATTAAAAAGATTCATCTTTGTGTGATAAAAATAGTATCATAATAAGTCCATATTTTTTTCCGCCAAGACTTATTGTCCTTGTTGGACCAAATAAATCCATATGTAACAACTCTAAAGGACTAGATGATGTTACAAAATTTTTAGAAGAAAATGAAGTTTTAACTTGTTTTCCTTTCAAACAATTTTCACATAAAAGCTCTTTGTCAAAACTCATTTTTGGTAATCCTCTTACCAAATCATGTTTTGCCAACTTTGAAATGTGTTTAAAAGAGACATGACCTAGCTTTTTATGCCAGACTAGTCTTTCTTCTTTAGAGTAGGACATTCACACTTGTAGTGTCCAGGCTGATTGCACTCGTAGCAAATGACAGATGACTTATCTGGTTTAGCCTCATCTTTTTCATTCTTCTTGAAAGTCTGATTTCCTTTAGACTTCTTCTTCTACATGCGTCTTATCTTTCTAAAGATGAAAGATAATTCATCATCTTCATCACTTGACTCTTATTCTGATTGGCTGGAGTCGTCATTCTTTGATTCTTCAATCTTTAACGCTTTTGATGACTTCCTCCTTCTTTGAGTCTTTTGATTCTTTTGTTTGGCCTTCAGCGCTATCGACTTGTCCCGTTTGGGCTTGTCTTCAGCATCGAGTTCAACTTCATGAATCTTTAAGGCTCCAAGCAACTCGTCAAGCTTTAGCACGCTCAAATATTTGGCTTCTTACACCGCAGTAACTTTAGGTCTCCACCTCTTTGGAAGAATTCTTAAGATCTTTCGAACATGATCTTGATTGTTGTACGTTCTTCCAAGAGCTTTCAATCCATTGACAATTGTTTGAAATCTTCCAAACATTTGATTAATAGATTCTTCATCTTTCATCCTGAAAAACTCGTACTGGTGCACAAGAATGCTTATCTTGGATTCTTTAACTTGGCTTGTGCCTTCGTGAGCAATGGACAATGTGTCCCACATCTCCTTCGCGGTGTCGCATCCGTGGACTTTGTCATACTCGCTCCTGTTTAGGGCACAGGTCAAGAAGAACTTCGCTTTTGAGTTCACCTGTATTCTCGCCTTTTGATCAACCGTCCATCTGATTCGTGTAATAGAATTCCCATCTTCATCTACTGGTGTATAAGGTCCATTCTCTATCACGTCCCAAAGGTCGACATGAGTAGATTCTATGAATAGCCGCATCCTATCTTTCCAGTAATGATAATCTTCTCCGTTGAATGCTGGAGGTCTAGTGACTTAGGCTCCTTCTGCAATGTATATTTGTGATTCCGCCATTATCTTTAATCCACACTTTGCTATAGTGATCCTTGGATACCAGGCTTTGATACCAATTGAAGTGAATCACACGTTAATACAATGCTTAGAAAACGATATAAGAATGCACGAGAAGGGGGGGTTGAATTGTGTATTCCCCTTTTTGAAATTCTTTCAAAAATGATTGTTAGAAATAAAATTCTTTTACAGAACTTCGATAGATTCTAATTAATCAACACTTTGAAAACTTTGTTTACGAACTAAGTAATGATAAAACTTGAATCTAAAAGAGAGATAGAGTAAGAGTAGTTGACACAGCGATTTATCCTGGTTCACCCCAAACCGTGGGCTACGTCCAGTCCTCAGAGTTCTTTTGTGAGATTTCACTATCTCTTCAACTTTTACAAGTATTCTTTACGAGCCTCTTCAGGTCTCTACAATCAGTATTCTTTCACACTTAGCCTCTGCAGGCTATCTGTACTACTTCCTCACAAAAAAATGTTTAAACACTTGTTACAGTAAAATAACTCTCGGCTAATTTGCACAGTATGCTTTTTAAGATCGCGTAGATATAATTCAGCTAATTTTTCAACTAACTTTGCAATCTTCGACTTCGACTTGTATTTATAGCCTTTGTCTCCAACTGCTTCTTGAATCTTGTTTCTGGATTCTTGCTCCTTGAATCTTGTTTCTTGAATCTTTAAAAGAAACGGTTATTCAGTTGAGTTCTATAACTAACCCAAACTAACTCTTGTGTCTTCTTTTCAATTCTTCTTCTGCATCTATTTTTCTTAACGTCTACGTCTGTCTTTTCAATTTGCGTCTGCGCCTATTTTTATTTTGTGTCTGCGTCTGCGTCTATTTTTCTCTTTTACGTCTGCGTCTTCGTCTACGTCTTATTGTGCGTCTGCGTCTGCGTTGCTTCGTCTGTATTGCTTCGTCTGCTTTTGTTTTCTTTTATTTTTCTCTTTGTTATACATCAAAATTATATCTAAGTAAAGTCATTTTGACTTAACACATACAATAACATATATCGGAGGAACATCAGCACCAATGACCTCAGTGGATCGTCATTTAGGTTTCACCGCACTGCCACTAGCATCAACTTCACCTAGATCATCTCTTAAATGTCTTTTCTTTTTCCCAATAGAATCTTATGTTAAGTCAAGAAGACCTAACTTCTTCTATTAATTTTGATGAAAATCAAATAATAATAATCATAGAAGTGTGTGAATTGTTTTGATGAGTTTGTTAAGTGCGCAGAAAAATGTAAGTGACACAAATCGTCAACTCAAGATGATACTTAATACTCAAGACAATACCTACGTAAAAGTTGAATAAGACAAAGCATCTTATATAGACCAAACGAAGCATAACACCATACAAAGCATACGAAATCTATACAAGATGATGCAATTGAAAAATGTTATAGTACGTTAGTTAGCTAGTTGGAGTTAGTTACATGACTCAACTAATAATGGTTTTTAGAAGATTCAACAAGTGGATTTCTCAAAGAAAGAAATTGAATATTTAGATTATCAATATTAGTTATATTCGAAAACAAAATACACACAAGAAAAAATTTGATTGTACGAAACATACTTAGAGAAATTTTGTATTCAAGTGAAAAAGAAAGTGTTGGGCCCCGATTCGCATTAAGCATGTTTAATTTATTTTTTAGGTTTATTTTGAAATTTCCTTTTTGTTGGAATAAATTGAGGTATATAGTGAAAGTTAAATGTGGGATTAGTTTAAATTAGAGTTGAATTAGTTGTTAGAAATTGAAAGGAATAAAGTGGCTTGAGGGAATTTTGGGAAGTTTACTAATGTGTTCAAAGACTAAGGCTTTCATGGAGGGCTATTTTGGTCCTTTTAGCTTATTAAAACAAGAAGGAAAGAACAAGAGGCTTTAGGTTGAATGAGAGGAGGAAAGGGGATGAAATTTTCAAGGATTAAAGAGTGGGTTGATGAAACTACATCGTTTGGAGCTTAGTTTTTAAGTTAAGAAGCAACATTTCAGTTCATTTGGAGAGAGACCTACGAAACTTACCAAGAGAGAGAGAGGGAGTCTTCGAGAAGAAGAAGAAGAAGAAGGAGAAGAAGAAAGGTTAGGGCTATGGTTTTTCTTGCTTTAGAGAAGAGTTCTAAGAATTCTATCAAAAGGAAAAAGGGAAAGGAGATGGATCAAGCTTCCATTTGAAGCAAAAGAGATTTTGCGTGGGTTTCATCCCAAAGGTAAGAAAATATAAATTCTTTTGGAATTATGGATGGGTTTTAGTGAAAATAGATTAAGTTAAGTATGGGTAAAGTTAGATGGGTTATTTCTCATGTTTTCATCTCCTTAAAATGGCCAATTTTATCATCTTATGCTAACTATGGGATTTTATGTTTGATGAAGGTTAAGAGAAGGAATTGAAGTGAAAGGGATGGCCATTGTTCAAGCTCCTAGCTAAAGGAATTAAGGTGGGTGATAATTTAATAGTTGAGTTAATAAGCTACTAAGTTCTTTGAAATAAATGTCATATAATGTTTTCCTTAGTTTCCCAACTTTAAATGAATTGCTAATTGTGATAGTTTAAACTTATATGAAATGTTTTGAATTTAAAGACTTTGTGAAAATATGTGTGAAATGGTTTGACAAGAGAAAAAGATCCGAGAGGGATGATTTCAACGATTATATGAAAATGATTTTTCCATTTGAGGCTAATGATCATGAATTGTGTGAATTACGTGATATACATGTTTGTTTGGGTTTGTGGTGGTCCCTTATGTGTGATAGGTGCACCTGTCAAATTATAGCCTTCTACAGGCTGCCCGTTAGTGGCCATGGAGCTCCTCACGGACTCCCTCATGTGTTCACGGCTACATATGACAGCTTTGCGAAAATGTGTAGTACGTCCTGTTTGGATCCACCCAAACCATCTTATATGTGATTATGTGATATGCTTGTCTATGTTGTCTTTACATGTTATGTTTGTTTTGTGAATGCTTTTGATAAATTGATTTACCATTTTATCTGTGCTTATGTGATAGTTTGATGCGTGAATGTTTTGATGTGATGAATTTGTGAAAAGTTTTAAATAAAATTGTAAAGGTTTTCATCAATGTGATGTTGGCTTTGAATACAAGGAGTTTTGATGAAGTGAAAGTGTTTTGATCAATGTAAATTGGCCTTGATAAGTTTGAAAGATTTTTATCAATCTAAAAGTTGCTTTGAGAATGAGAAATAAAGAACGTTTTTGCTTATTTTCTTAATTATTAAGCTGTTACCCACTGAGCCGTCGAGCTCACACCCCTTTTCCCCTCCACAGGTGACGAGAGGGAACCCGAGTTAAAGTATTGGGATTGGGGCATCACTTCAACACTTCTAATTTAGAAGTCATTTTTAGAAATGAAGTATTAGGTTGCAATTTGGAGATTTGATTCAATCTGTACTTTGACATTTGACATTTGGGTTCTAATCGGGCTAAATGCCCTCTAAAGCGTTGTAATAACTCAGATTGTTCATGTAAATGCAAGAATGTTGGGTTTAAATGTAACATCCCGTTATCGATGCGATGAGAATATTGGTACGGGTAGTGTTGTGATTGCATATTTAGTGATCGAGTGTTTAGTGGCCTTTGAGATAGATCATTTTGCACATGCATATACATAGTGTCATGCATTCATGATTGTTCCAACATTTAAATTGTGATTATGAGTTGAATTGTGAATTTTGAGATAATTGAGTTAGATTTGATTTTAAAGTGAAATTATGGATAATTCGAGTGGAATAGTGGAATTAGAGTGAGAATTGAATTTTAGAAAATTGAAAATTGAAAATTGAGTATGAGATCAAGTGTTTTATATTTTTGAGGAATTATGGAAATTTTTCTAGAATTTTTAGAGTTATGTGTTCGGACCGGGAAAATGACTTAGAGACTGATGATTGTGATTCTGGTTTCGAAAGTGAGTGGTAAATGACTTGGAAAATTTAGATTTGTGAGTTTAAGAATTATTGTGAAGAGCCATTGAAATTTAGAGACTGAGATTAAATGAATTTGAGGACTATGATCTATAGGTCTAAATTAGCCCTATATATATATATACCTTATGCTTGAAATTAGAAGACTTTTCACTTAGGGCTAAAATCTTCTTCCTCCTCGCGTTGGTATCGTTGATCTTTTCCTTGGAGATTTTTGTTGGGTTCTCCTTCATTGTGGAAGCTTTGCTTGTGATTGAGTGATGGTGATGTTTCGTGTGGATTGAGAGTGAAAACCGTGGGAGTTGAGCTTGGAGGAATTTCAGAAGTTTGTGATTTTAGGGTTACCATGCGATTCTTCGATTTGGTAAGTTTATTGTGTTTAATGTTGTATTTGTGGTTATTTATGGCATTTATGGTATTTAATGTGTTAGCTGGGGTAGTTGAATGTGTTTTATGGAGGTTTTAAGAGTATTAATGGCGGAAATGACGATCGGAGAAGACGATTGGGTCGCACGTCGCAACGTCTGTAAAGAGGCCACTGCTTGGCGAGAAAAGCGTGTTAAGCATGGCGAAGCCGCTTGAAACGTCATGCGAGCAAGCAATTTAGACGCCGCGGCGAGGCGCAGAAGAGTTGTTCACTGCGGTGAACGTTCCCACGCCTTGTGACAGCGTCCTTTTGTCTTGCCATGGCCGAGAGGTCAGAGGTCATGACGAGGACAAAAATTTTAGAGAAATTGAATTGGTTTTAGGGTATATCTTTTAGTGTAGACTCCAATTGGGGTAATTTAGAGTTGTTATGATCTAGGAAAGAGGTCTTTGGGTGAGGTAAATTATAAGAGTTCGAAATTAAATTAGCGAGTTCTCAATCATAGAAAAAGAGCTGATTCTGGTTCCTTAAGTGATCTAAGAGTTATGTATTATCAATTGGAGTATAATTAGAGTTTAAATGAGAGATTTGTGAAATTTATGGATGTTATTGACCTAGTGAGTAATGAATTTTAGTTGTGAATCGAGAGAAAGCGGAATGGGACTAAAGCGTTGAGAAATCATGATCATGCATCATATAATTTTAAATGTGAGACATGTGCATTAGTGAATCTTATTGATTGAGCATATAGTGATGAGAATGCGTTTGTATTGTTATAGAGGCGCCGTTGGATCGTCAGTCCACGGATATTGCTGGTACTTCCAGGCAGTAGCTCGGAAGTTACAGGTGAGTAACCTAGTTGGTTCCTCGATCTTTGTGTGATAATCTGTGCTGTGAATGTGTGAATCAATTGTCAATATGAGTGATACAAATGTGAGATAAATGTGCTGCAAATATGAATAAGTGTTCTGATTGTGAGTGATTGTATTGAATGTGTTGTTAATGTGAATACTTGTGATTATGAATCAGTGTATAGTATTACGAGTAAGTGTTCTGATCGTGACAAGTGAGTGAAGTGATAATATATGTGCTAGTGACTGTGCAAGTGTTAGTGCATGCTAGGCATGATTATAAGAGGTAATTAAACAGTTGTGACTGAAGCATTCAGTGTGCAGAGCTTTAAGCTCGAATATCAGTGAATAGGCCTAAGGCCAAAAGGGGGAATAGTGCATACCCAGAGGGCTCTCCTATCCCTAAAGTGAGTGGGCAGTAGTGCATACCCAGAGGGCTCTCCTACTTGCTGAAATTGTGATCATTGTGAAAAGTGCCCAAATCTGGAAAGTGTGTAAGTGGTAAGTCGACTTGTACCATGTGTAAGTCGACTTATGCTTGATCGGTACTAATAAGTCGCCTTGTTCATCAGTGTAAGTCGACTTATGGATGTCCAGTACCGTTAGATTGTTAGAGTAGTGCCCTAAAGGCAATCCCCTTTAGCGCGTTTTGTTCATAGTCTTGTACAGACTTTATGAATAAATAAAGCAAGGCATATTTCATTTATTTGATATTCATTTTGTTATGAATTGATGTTGATCTTTAATCAAATTAATGAAGTCCATGATATATGACATAGCATTAAGGAAATTATGATGTGATCATACTACCGAGATTCCTATCATGTGCAATTATGTCAATTATCTAAATTATCCTAGTCATAGGATTAACAAGATCGACATTGTTAATCCGGATAGACTAGCACATGTCATATTCCTTGATTGGATCAGCGGTTGATCTCGAAGCAGTAAATATTGAGATATTTAGAGTTGACATGTGAATGCTTACTAGTGGTAGTAAGTACATTGGATGACCCGCCATGAGATCATCACATGGGTATTCTATTATAATGTCGTTGATAATCTCATCATAGAATGGTGCAAGTATCCTTAGACTTGAGGTACTCGAGGATATCTTGAATCTTGATTACGCTTTGACTCCATTCCTTGTTGCCTTCCAGAGGTCGCTCATAGGGTGGTGCTTGGAGTGCAGTTTGAGGTATTGAAGGTAATTGAGTAGCCAATAAAGGATTCACCACTACGGAATAGCAGAATAGATACCCATAGCTTCGTCAGATCATTACTTGAAGTCTCTGGCCGAGCACACCGCGTGTCATGAAGAGGGTCTTCATGGACATATAAAGTAATGAGTCCGGACGAGACCCGATATCACTTGGGCTAGACTCAGTCTAGTGAGAGTTGACACTTTGACCATACTCATAACCAAGTGGGGTATAGGATGGTGAAAGGACGAATTGCACGGTAATTTTCTATGGAAAGGTTCGTGATTTGGTTCCTGATGAGCTCGGGTTCATTAGTCAAACCAATTACTTTCCGGTCAATTGGGGGTCATGATGTGTTGCTAGACGCCGCTCATGACTTGCTTAGATTAAGTGTTAATCTAAGTGGCCAACATAACCGGGAACCTAATGGGTCACACGCATAAGAGTGACTCGGAAATCTATAAAATAGTTTTGGATAGTGATCCAATATCTGGAGAGCAATAGGATTTAATGGATCCCGATGAGATTGGGATATGTCCCGATGTGATCGTGACATCAACATTGCTGAAAAGGGTCTCCGTCAATTTTTTCGATCTGGGCCCCCATGGTGGGACCAAACCCAGTGTGACTGGACCGCTTCAGCAACTATATATATCAATTAATTAATGAGATTAATTAATATATATATATATATATGGACACATGTCATTAACCTAAAGGAGGAGATGAAGTTTGAAAAGTCAAACTTCATCATTAATTGATTTATTAATCAATTTCTTTAGCCACCAAAGGCCACCAACGTGGCTAAGGCTTCACCAAGCCTTAAGTGTCCCTTTAATTAGCTAAGGGGCATGAGAAATATGCTTTAACACTTAAGGAAGGTGAAACTGTCGTTGGCTAAAGATTTAAGGAGAAGTAAAGTTTGACTTTGTCAAACTTAATGATTAACTTGCTTTTTCAAATGCCTTAAGGGTCTCCCACGTGGGAGACCCTCCACCAAGCCATTAGTTAGTCTTTTACTTATGTTAAAAGGATAATGAGAAGTCTTAAGGGTTAAGGAAGCATGGAGGTCGTCAATGGTGAGCATGAGATTCGAAACTTGATGGTTTAAGCTTATGAAAATTGGATTTTTTAAAGGCTTTTCTCATCTCACTCTTCTTCAAGCTACTTCTCCAAGGTTGAATCCTAAGCTCTCCAAGGCTAAGGTGAGATCTAGCAGTCTTTTCTTTAGTCTAGCTATTCCCGGGTCAAAGGGGTTTGTCCCGGTTAGGTTTCCGACCTCTGCGTGGATACCGTTAGAGACGGTCTCCTTTGGTCGTTATGGTTTGATTGATTATACTTACACATGGATCCTGGCTTAAGGGAACTTCCCGGAACAAAAAAGTTTTGTTTTCCGCACTGTGTCCATGTGATGGACACCCCGGGATTTTCCTACAAAGTGTAACGCTCAGTCACTACAATGACATAAAATGAGAAATTGCATACATTATACATCTGACTGCGTAGTGAAATTGAGAATGCGTGTGATGTATGACAATTATGAAGTGATATGTTTGAGTTATGTTATCGTATAAATATGTAAATTGTGTATAGTGTTCTAAATTGCGTTAAAGTGTACTATGCGATATATATTATGTGTATATGCATGAGTTGGGTGAACCATCGATGATGGTTTCTCACTGAGTTCGCAAACTCACCCAACATTGCTAATATTTTTCAGGGCAGCGTTAGTAGGTTTCTAGCTCCCGAGATAGACATTTTCCTGCTGTGCGAGTTCTTGGTCAAGTGAAGCGATGGCACACAGGTCGGTCAGCTGGGGCGACTTTTAAGGATGACCTATTATAGACGTTTTTATCAGTTTCCTTTTTGGGTTACTGTATTGAGACTTTAGGGGACTGATAGACTTGTCTATATTTTGGATTGATATTATGCAATGAGATTGGAGTTTTAAATTTTAGTGATTTGCTTATTGCGGTTTAATTATATTGATGCCATGCGAGTATTTAATGATAGTTGCGAGCGGTAGCACTTCCTTGCTGTGGGATATGCGTCGGTACGACCCACGGGAGTCCCGGTGTGTACCCTATGGTGAGGGGGCGCTACATTAGGTGGTATCAGAGCATGGTTTGGCATCTTTTGGGCATAGTGTATTTTAGGCTTGAATTTCAGTAAGAAAAGCAAAAATTGATCAGATTCTTGTTGATTGTAGGTCATCCGTTCTTGAAGAGCAAGTGGATCAACCAGCTGACCTAGGATCCGTGGGAGCTAGTAGAGAGTCCCCTGTGCCTCATTCTGATGAGTTGCCTCCCAGAGTTCCCATGAGACGGGAGAGGAGGTATGATAGACTGCGTAAGCAGGGAGCGGTTGACTTCTGTGGCAGCACCGACCCTGCAGAGGCTGAGGGATGGTTAGAGAGGACAGAGAGAGTCCTCGATCCGATGGACTGCGACTCTGAGGAGGCGCTTTGACTATCTGATGTCTTTGCTTGTGGTTCGGCTTTTCAGTGGTGGAAGACTGTTCCGGGCAGTTCTTCCAGACCCTGCATGTTGACTTAGGATGATTTTCTGAGGGCATTCAAGGATAATTTCATGCCCAAGGTGTATTTAGAGATGAAGATGCAGGAGTTTCTTGGTGAGACGGGGTTGATGTCGATGGGCGACTATGAGGTCGAGTTCAATGAGCTGTCGGCTTATGCGTCTTCTTTGATTGCTTCAGAGTCTGACAGGTGTCGGAGGTTTGAGGGCGGACTCAATATGGAGATCTGTAGCAGATTGGCCCAATCGGATATGAGTACATTTATCGGTGAGAGGCAGCGGTTGTGAGGATTGAAAGATTGTTGGCAGAGTCGACCGAGGTGGATCGGGATCGAGGGCAAGAGCCCGATGATAGTCGAGCGATGCTAGTAGAAGGTTCGTGGCGTCGAGTAGGACCTTCAGGTCGTCTGGAGGAGGTAGACAGTCCAGATTTGGGCAGAGGGGTAGATTTGCTCAGTCCAGTTGTTGGGACCCGATCCGGGAACCGGATCCCAACCGAAAACACGTAAGACTTTCACTCTATGCTTTGATACCATAGCTGTTGGATCCCATTACCGGAACCCAACTACTTATCTGTAGCGGAAACGAAGTTTAACGGAACGAAGGGAAGCGGAAATTTGGATCGACAACAAAATGCGAGTTTAACAAACCGAAAGTAAATAAGCGGAAGCAAATGCAAATCGAATCGAAATACAAACGCAAGCGGAAGCAAAAGCTAATCGAATCAAGCGAGCAGTATTCAATCGAATATAGCGAAGCGAAATAATCGAATCTGGATCACAAAGCGGAACGAATAAGCGGCGGGATCGAATCGAATGCAAATCGAATACGGATAGAAAACAAAGTAAGCAAACAAATCAATTTAAATGAAACACTTTCCGACATCCGTGAATAAGCAAAGAACAGAAGCAGAATCGCGTTATGAATTCTAAGGCGTTCCAAATCCGTTATGAATTTTTTTCTTTTCTTATTCTCATTCCTTATTCATTTCTTCTCTTACTCAAACTCATTTAAAACATAACCAATGCATCCAATTTCCAAAATTACACTTTTATTCCAAATCTTATCGAAAATTCGAAAAGATAACGATCGCCTTTATCCTAACAAAAATTCTGCAAAGCGCGAATACACTTCTATAATCTCAACAGACCTCGAGAATCATCGGACACTCCCGTCAGGAATCCCAACACCAGCAGTAAACACAAACCTAAAACTAATACTTCCATAATTCTCAAATCAATAAATACCAAACTCATAATTCAACTCATTTCCAAATTCATACATATAGATTCCCAAACTATTCATAATTTCATATACAAATTTCTCATTCATTCACAATACTCAACTTTATACACAAATACATTTTTCCAAACTTATCTAAAGCCATAAACATATTCATACACAAGATCCAAATTTCTCAAAAACCAACGTATTCAAATGTCGAATCGACGCGTCTTGACATACGTTTCACATTCTTTCATCCGATCTCCGTCAAACACGGAGATGGGGATGAAAGGGGGGGTGAGCTCGAAAGCTCGTGGATAACACATTTATAAATCGATAAATAAGCGGAAATCATTTTTCATAAGCTTTTTGCCAAAAGGGCTAATTTTTCAAACTTTATAATTTTCAAACAATTTCTTCAAACACTTTTTCATATTTTCAAACTTTTCAACTTTCAAATATTTCTCTCAAACTCTTCCAATTTTCCCAAACTTCTCGTAAAATATCATTTTCTCATTTTCAAAATTCTCAATTCTTCCTAAATATGAATGCAACATAATTTCAATTTTCATTTCTCACTTTATAAACAAGAATGCGTAACACGTAAACAAAACAAAACACATAACATATCGAATGGTTTGGCTAGGTCCAACAGACGCATCGCACATTCCGATATAAGCGGTCACATGCGATCGTGAGCGAACGCATTACACTTTCCCGCATGCGGTCCAAGTAGCCGTGAAGGAGTCCGAATCGAGACTCCGTACACTAATGGGCAGCACGGAGAAGGCTATACACATAGAGCGTAACGACTCACCAAGGGACCTATCAAATCCACATAACACATAATCGAAAACGAAAAGTCGGATTGCTCAAGGCACTTTTCAATTTCGTACTTTTCTTCAAAATTTTCCCCAAAATGCATACCACTCAATTTTCGATCTATCATTCACTAAATTCAACAATCAAAACATTCAATCAAACAATAATTTCAACAATTGAATAATGCATACACAACAAATGCATTTTAGAAATTTCTATCGGTTTATCGAATCATTGAAAGCAATGAGTTCAAACTTATAATAATCTTTCGAAAACATTGAAATCAGAATTTCAAACCTTTACAAAACAATAATTTGTCAAAATTTTCACATTTTTGCTTTCTTTATTTTTCAAAATTGCTTTCTTTAATGTTTCAAAATTGCATATTGCTCACAAATCAAAATATAAATATGCTACCCACCTCAATTATTGGAAACTTGATTTCAAGCTCCAATTGATCCTTGCTTTTCTCTCTTCCAAAATACCAAAACCTAAACCATAATCATCCAAATTTTACATCAGAAAATACTTAATTTTCACAATCAACTTAGGAATTTACCAATTCCATTTACATTCAAGCTATTTCAATCTCCAATTTTGAAAATCCCCAATTTTCAAAATTGGCCTAAACCAATACACCTAAATTCAATCTCATAAAACATAATTTCTTCAAAATTAATCTCACAATTCATCAATTCACATTAATTCCAAACTATTTAAATCCTCAATTTCAAAAATCCCCAAATCCTAAAATTGGCCTAAACCAATTTATCCAAATTCAATACCATAAAATACCAATTCTTCAAAATTGATTTCATATATCATCAATTCATCATATTTCCTATAATTCTACACCAAAATATCTCAACATTCTCAATCATAAAATTTAGCCTAAACTTTACTCAATTTTCCATCCAAAATTAAACCCAACCTAAAGCATATATTTCAAAATTAACTTCATATAACACATACCCAAGTCCTTTTTCACAATTCTAAACCAAAAATTCACCAAAAACTCAAAGTAGAAAAATTTCTCTTACCTCTTTCTCATCCAAATTCGAATTTTCTTGGTTCCTTAGGAAGCTCTCATCATTCTCCACTCTTTTCCTTCTTGGAATCTACTCAAAAATCTCTAAGAAACAAGTAGAAAAATCGAAAATAAGCTTTCTCTCTCTTTTCTCCATAATCCGAAACTTCTCCATTCTTCTTCTCCTTCTAATTTTCTTTCCTTTCCTCTGAAATTCCAGACCATTTTCGTGGCTTTATTAAGCCAAAAACGACACTCCTTCTTGTGTTTCATTAAATGATGGTCAAATGACCATTTTGCCCCTCCATTATTACTTTATGTTATGCTCATTTGCGGGTTGATTCGCACTATCGATTTGAAGGAATTTGTCAAAACTTCCTTCTTGAGAAATGTTCCTCTCACTCATACGAATCCAACGCCACTGACCGCGCTCAATTCGAGCACCACATCAAAGTTACGCATAAACAAAGGCGGAAAAATCCATATTCTAACACATTTCTTATGTACGATTATTCCCGCCCAAAATTTCACATTCTTAATCCCAGAATTGAAACTCGATGTCTTCATAACAATTGTAGCCTTATGTCTCTAGTTTAATTCAAAACAAGAATCGTCTCATTTCGATTCCCAGATCAAAAGTTATACTCAAATTACTCACAGGTGTTCCCAATCCAAAAATTAAACCCTAATCCGAACTTAATTCAAAAATTAAAAGTCCTAAGGGCAAAATTGACATTTCATGTCTTCATATGATTTGTAGCCCTTTGTCTTATCTTTATTTCGCCTCAAGAATCGCTTCAATCGGATCTCTACAGATCCCGAATTTCACAAAACACTTGAATCATGCTCGAAAATTTCCCGACTCACTTTGATTAAATTAATCACCATTAATTTAATCTCAAAAGTTCACAAATTTCTTATAAAATGAAATTCAATGTCTTAGGAATCCAACGCAAAAGAATCAACTCAATCGGATGTCGGACGGAAAAGATATAGGCAAAATAGTGAGCAAAGGTCTGATTAAAAACAAAGAAATCAAAATTTAAGAAACAAAGCGTCGTGTCAGATGCAGACGGACGCTCTAACTCATGAGGCGAGACGCCGTCATGAGGGCGAGACGCCTCGCTTCGCTAGGGCGAGGCGTCGCCTAGCGAGGCGACTGCCCGCGAGGCGAGCCTTGCCTCGCGAGGCGAAGGCAACGCCCGCCTCGCCAGGCGAGGCGTCGCCTAGCGAGGCGCCAGATGGGCGCCCGCCTCGCTAGGCGAGCCGTCGCCTAGCGAGGCGCTAACCCTTTTTTTTTTTTTTTTTTTTTTTTCTAAACTTCCAAAATTCATAACTTTTACTCCCGAACTCCGATTTTGACAAACTTAGTCTCTATAGAAAGCTTGAGAGAAGCTCTAAATCTTCCAAGAAGAACAAAAAACTCAATTCGACTCCTACAGGAGTCCATTTTCCGGTCAAAGATACTATTCTCTATACACGCTTGCAAAAATCATAACTTAATTTTCCGAGATCAAAAAATTGCATACTTTATATCGAAATAAAGATCAAAACAAATCCTTCAATTCTTATGAAGAACATCAAAGCTCAATTAACCTCTAACTAGGTTAATTTCTCAGTCAAAGCTTCAACCATAATAAAAGTCAACCCCGATCAAACATAAACTTTGACTGATCATAACTTTCACTCCCGATATCGAAAAATTACAAACTTTATGTCCACAAAAAGCTCTCAACATAATCTACAAGTTTCATGTAGATCATTTTATCAAATTTTGCCTCAAACAAAAGTCAACTTTCAAATGCCAAAAAGGTCAACTATACACAATTTTTCATATTTTCATACTTTCTCTCTTTATTTCATGATCTTCAACTTAATTTCAATCAACTCATCCACTTGATCATAGTCAAATTGTCACTCAAGGTTCGGGGTCCAACATTTCTCCCCCTCTTAAAAGAATTTCGTCCTCGAAATTCACACTTACTTAAACTCCAAGTAACTCATTCTTACATAAATTTCTTTCTAAACAAAGATCATCAAGCACTTTCTCACTAATTTCTTTCCACAACTCATAATCAATTTCTTTTTTATCACATTCACTCTTCATACATATTCTCAATCTCTTCAAAATTTTTCACTTCCTTAAATCATATATCACTCATATCATATCAAAACACTATATCTATAACTCATTATTTCTTTAAATATGGACACAGGTCAATGGTCCATTTCTTAAGGAACCCTAATATGGTTCAATCATCATTATGCCATCATTCTTTCATCTATATCAATTCATCACAATTTCTCAAGAAGTTCTAATCTTAATTTCCTCAACACATTCCGAAAGTCAAACATATTCTGAACACTCAAATCAAACCAATCATTTGAATTCATCAAATAGTCATACATATCAATTTTCAAATTCCTAAAAGCAATCATACTTCTTTCATCAAAATCAAATGATCACTTAGCACATTCGCACAAATTCACTCTTATCTTTACAAACTCGTATCAATTCCTTATTCATACTCATACGCCCAAGTAAGATCATATAACTGGGCTCTGACATTCTCACAAATTCAATGTTTTATCCTTTCACACTCTCATCAATCTTCTATGCCCAGTTAAGACCATAGTACTGGGCTCTGATACCATAAATGTTGAGACCCGATCCGGGAACCGGATCCCAACCGAATCAAATCGGATCACAAAGCGAATTGACGCAAATCAAAATATAAATATGCTACCCACCTCGAATTATTGCCGGAAACTTGATTTCAAGCTCCAATTGATCCTTGCTTTTCTCTCTCTTCCAAAATACCAAAACCTAAACCATAATCATCCAAATTTCACATCAGAAAATACTTAATTTTCACAATCAACTTAGGAATTTACCAATTCCATTTACATTCAAGCTATTTCAATCTCCAATTTTGAAAATCCCCAATTTTCAAAATTGGCCTAAACCAATACACCCAAATTCAATCTCATAAAACATAATTTCTTCAAAATTAATCTCACAATTCATCAATTCACATTAATTCCAAATTATTTAAATCCTCAATTTCAAAATCCCAAATCCTAAAATTGGCCTAAACCAATTTATCCAAATTCAATACCATAAAATACCAATTCTTCAAAATTGATTTCATATATCATCAATTCATCATATTTCCTATAATTCTACACCAAAATATCTCAACATTCTCAATCATAAAATTTAGCCTAAACTTTACTCAATTTTCCATCCAAAATTAAACCCAACCTAAAGCATATATTTCAAAATTAACTTCATATAACACATACCCAAGTCCTTTTTCACAATTCTAAACCAAAAATTCACCAAAAACTCAAAGTAGAAAAATTTCTCTTACCTCTTTCTCATCCAAATTCGAATTTTCTTGGTTCCTTAGGAAGCTCTCATCATTCTCCACTCTTTTCCTTCTTGGAATCTACTCAAAATCTCTAAGAAACAAGTAGAAAAATCGAAAATAAGCTTTCTCTCTCTTTTCTCCATAATCCGAAACTTCTCCATTCTTCTTCTCCTTCTAATTTTCTTTCCTTTCTTCTGAAATTCCAGACCATTTTCATGGCTTTATTAAGCCAAAAACGACACTCCTTCTTGTGTTTCATTAAATGATGGTCAAATGACCATTTTGCTCCTCCATTATTACTTTATGTTATGCTCATTTGCGGGTTGATTCGCACTATCGATTTGAAGGAATTTGTCAAAACTTCCTTCTTGAGAAATGTTCCTCTCACTCATACGAATCCAACGCCACTGACCGCGCTCAATTCCGAGCACCACATCAAAAGTTACGTGCGAAACAGTGCGGAAAAATCCATATTCTAACACATTTCTTATGTACGATTATTCCCGCCCAAAATTTCACATTCTTAATCCCAGAATTGAAACTCGATGTCTTCATAACAATTGTAGCCTTATGTCTCTAGTTTAATTCAAAACAAGAATCGTCTCATTTCGATTCCCAGATCAAAAGTTATACTCAAATTACTCACAGGTGTTCCCAATCCAAAAATTAAACCCTAATCCGAACTTAAATTCAAAAATTAAAAGTCCTAAGGGCAAAATTGACATTTCATGTCTTCATATGATTTGTAGCCCTTTGTCTTATCTTTATTTCGCCTCAAGAATCGCTTCAATCGGATCTCTACAGATCCCGAATTTCACAAAACACTGAATCATGCTCGGAAAATTTCCCGACTCACTTTGATTAAATTAATCACCATTAATTTAATCTCAAAAGTTCACAAATTTCTTATAAAATGAAATTCAATGTCTTAGGAATCCAACGCAAAAAGAATCAACTCAATCGGATGTCGGACGGAAAAGATATAGGCAAAATAGTGAGCAAAGGTCGGATTAAAAACAAAGAAATCAAAAATTTAAGAAACAAAACGGCGTCGTATGCGTACGGACGCCCCAACTCGCGAGGGCGAGACGCCGCTCGCGAGGGCGAGACGCCCGCTCGCTAGGGCGAGGCGTCGCCCTAGCGAGGCGCACAGCTCGCGAGGGCGAGCCTTGCCCTCGCGAGGGCGAGCGCAACGCCCGCCTCGCCGGCGAGGCGCCGCCTCACTGAGGGCGCCAGATGGGCGCCCGCCTCGGCGAGGCGTCGCCTAGCGAGGGCGCAGATGGGCGCCCCCCGCTAGGGCGAGCCGTCGCCAGCGAGGGCGCTAAACCTTTTCCTTTTTTTTTTTTTTCCTCTAAACTTCCAAAATTCATAACTTTTACCCCGAACTCCGATTTTGACAAACTTAGTCTCTATAGAAAGCTTGAGAGAAGCTCTAAATCTTCCAAGAAGAACAAAAAACTCAATTCGACTCCTACAGGAGTCCATTTTCCGGTCAAAGATACTATTCTCTATACACGCTTGCAAAAATCATAACTTAATTTTCCGAGATCAAAAAATTGCATACTTTATATCGAAATAAAGATCAAAACAAATCCTTCAATTCTTATGAAGAACATCAAAGCTCAATTAACCTCTAACTAGGTTAATTTCTCAGTCAAAGCTTCAACCATAATAAAAGTCAACCCCGATCAAACATAAACTTTGAGTGATCATAACTTTCACTCCCGATATCGAAAAATTACAAACTTTATGTCCACAAAAAGCTCTCAACATAATCTACAAGTTTCATGTAGATCATTTTATCAAATTTTGCCTCAAACAAAAGTCAACTTTCAAATGCCAAAAAGGTCAACTATACACAATTTTCATATTTTCATACTTTTCTCTTTATTTCATGATCTTCAACTTAATTTCAATCAACTCATCCACTTGATCATAGTCAAATTGTCACTCAAGGTTCGGGGTCCAACACGGTGGTGGTGGCAGAATGGGCTAGAGGTTCAGCCGATGCTCCCGCTTATGTGAGTATTGTGAGAGGAGACACAGCTGGGAGGCCGAGGTTTACTGGGAGCGTGTCTCAAGTGTGGTTCCATGGACCATCGGCCAGAGTGTATTTTCCTTGGAGGCCGGTCTGCTGATCGGTAGATCAGCAATCTACCTCGGCAAAGCAGAGCCGTGGAGGTGGATCTGGATGGAGAGGCCGAGGTAGAGGCCGAGGCGGAGCTGAGGGATCTATAGTGAGGTCTGAGGGACAGAGTAGCAGGCAGCAGTCCCAGGCTAGAGTCTATGCTATGACTCAGCAGGAGGCTCAGGAGTCTCCAGATGTTGTTGCGGGTATGCTTCTGATTTCTGGTTTTGAAGCATATGCATTGATGGATCCTGGATCCACTCATTCTTTCATTGCACCGCATGTAGCATGTAGACTGCATTGTGATAGGGAGAGATTGCAGTGTGGGTTGCAGGTGAGTACACCTTTGGGTAGTACTACTGTTTTGGGTGAGGTCTGCAAGGGGTGTCCGATAGTGATTAATCAGGCAGAGTTGAGTGCAGACCTGATAGTTTTGCCCCTGAGAGAGATTGATCTGATTCTAGGGATGGAACTGCTTATCGCAAGATAGGTCGTGATGGATTGTTATACCAAGGAGGTCGTGTTAGATTCTACTGGTCAGCCTAGAGTTATTTTTCGAGGCGTTAGTCAGGCAGTGCCAGCTAGGATGATTTCCTTTCTGAGTGCTTTGAGATTGATGCGTAGTGGTTGTGAGGCATATTTGGCTCATGTGGTGGATACCAGGATTGAGCAGAGGTTGCAGGATATTCCCGTGATTAGGGAATTTTTGGATGTGTTCCCCGATGAGTTACCGGGTTTGCCACCGGATCGGGAGACGGAGTTTGGGATTGACCTCATTCCAGGTACCGCTCCTATATCTATACCTCCATATAGGATGGCACCGGTGGAACTGAGGGAGCTTAAGGCTCAGTTGCAGGAGTTGTTGGATAAGGGGTTTATTAGACCCAGTGTTTCACCGTGGGGAGCTCCAGTGTTATTCGTGAAGAAGAAGGATGGGACTTTGAGACTGTGCATCGATTATAGGCAGCTGAATCGGGTGACTGTCAAGAACAAGTACCCACTGCCTAGGATCGATGATCTATTTGATCAGTTGCAGGGAGCTCAAGTGTTTACTAAGTTGGATTTGAGGTCAGGGTATTATCAGTTGAGGATTGCAGAGGCCGACGTGCCTAAGAGTGCTTTCAGGAGCAGGTATGGGCATTTCGAGTTTCTAGTGATGTCGTTCGGGTTGACTAATGCCCCCGAAGCCTTCATGGCCTTGATGAATAGAGTTTTCCAGCCCTACTTGGATCAGTTCGTGATTGTGGTCATTGACGATATTCTAGTGTATTCGAGGAGTAGACAGGATCATGCGGAGCATCTGAGGATTGTGCTACAGATTATGAGAGAGAGGCAGCTGTATGCTAAATTCACAAAATGTGAATTTTGGCTTGATGAGGTGGTGTTCCTAGGCCACATAGTGTCTGGTGAGGGTATCCGGGTGGATCCTCACAAGATTGAGGCAGTGCGGAGTTGGGAGGTTCCGAGGAATGTGTCAGAGTTGAGGAGTTTCCTCAGTTTAGCAGGATATTACCGGAGGTTTGTCGAGAGGTTTTCAGTGATCTCAACCCCTTTGACAAAACTTCTGAGGAAGAATTTGGCTTTCAGATGGTCTGATGAGTGTCAGCGGAGCTTTGAGGAGCTTAGGCATCGATTGACTACGGCACCAGTGTTAGCTTTGCCGTCAGGGTCTGGGGGTTTCGAGGTATTTAGTGATGTTTCGCAGTAGGGATTAGGCAGTGTTCTGATGCAGCATGGGAGAGTTATAGCATATGCCTCGAGACAGTTGAGGTCTCACGAGGTTAATTATCCAGTGCATGATTTGGAGTTGGCTGCAGTGGTGTTTGCTCTGAAGATCTGGAGGCATTATTTGTATGGAGAGATGTTCCAGATCTTCACTGATCATAAGAGTCTAAGATATCTGTTGAGTCAGAGAGAGTTGAATCTGAGACAGAGGAGATGGATTGAGCTGTTGAAGGACTATGACTGCACGATTGAGTATCATCCAGGGAAGGCCAATGTGGTGACTGATGCGTTGAGTAGGAGATCTCATGTCAGTGCAGCTAAGATTCAAATTGAGAGGTTGCCTAGCCTGATTCAGTTGAGAGCGCTTGATGTGCAGATGGATTTAGCTCAGGATGGAGCTTTGATTGCTACTCTGAGGCTGAGGCCGATGTTGCATGATCGGATCAGGAGAGTCTAGGATCAGGACCCAGTGATAGTGAGATTGATGGATAGAGTTAGAGCTGGTCAGGGTTCAGATTTTGAGTTGAGAGATGGGACTCTTTGGATGGGTCAGAGGTTGTGTGTGCCAGATGTTGATGATCTGAGATGAGAGATCCTAGAGGAGGCGCATGTAGCCGCTTATGCCATGCATCCTGGCGTTACCAAGATGTATAATACCCTTAAGTTGCATTTCTGGTGGCCAGGTATGAAGAGGCAAGTGGCAGAGTTCGTTTCTCGGTGTTTGTCGTGTCAGCAGGTTAAGGCTGAGCACCAGGCCCCAGTTGGGAGATTGCATTCGTTACCCATTCCGGAGTGAAAATGGGAGCGAATCACCATGGATTTTATTATGGGTCGCTTAGACGCCGAGGCAAAGATGATGTGATCTGGGTCATAGTGGACCGGTTGACCAAATCGGCTCACTTCTTGCCAGTGCGAGAGAATAATACCCTTTACCAGTTGGCCCAGAAGTATGTGGCAGAGATTGTGCGACTGCATGGGGTCCCAAAGATCAATAGTGTCGATAGAGATCCATTTACTTGAGGTTACGGAGGAGCCTGCGATCGACTTTGGGTTCGAGGTTGAACTTTAATCAAGATTTCATCCTCGCACGGATGGGCGAGTGAGAGGACGATCAAGACTGCTGAGGATATGCCGAGAGCTTGTGTATTAGAGTTCAGAGGTGCTTGGGACCAAGATGCTTGGCTCTGATTGAGTTCATGACAATAATCGCATGCAGAGCAAGATTGGATGGCACCGTATGAGGCCTTGTATGGGAGGCCGTGTAGATCACCTCTTTCTTTGGGATGAAGAGGGTGTGAGGATGCTTGAGGGCCCCGAGCTGATCCAGATACTGATGGATAAAGTGAGATCGATTCGAGTCATCAAGGCGGCTCAGATAGATGTAAGAGTTATGTGGATCAAGATCGGCGAGAGATGGAGTACAGTGTAGGCGACAGAGTGTTCCTCCGAGTGTCACCTTAGAGAGGAGTGCTGAGATTTGGCCGTAAGGGGAAGCTAAGTCCTCGGTATGTCGGTCCGTATGAGATTACTGAGAGGATTGGACCGTTGGCCTATAGATTAGCGTTGCCGAGTGAGATGTCCCAGTTGCATGATGTTTTTCATGTGAGTATGCTCCGGAGATACCGCTCAGACCTGACTCATGTGATTCCGGCTCAAGAGATTGAGATAGCTAGTGATCTAAGTTATATTGAGGAGCTAGTGCGTATTATCGGATCTCGGGTCAAGCAATTGAGGAGCAGGGTGATTCCATTGGTGAAAGTCCTATGGAAGAATCACTCATCAGAGGAAGCGACTTGGGAGACTGAGGAGCACATGAGGAGGCAAGACTCATCTGCTCGACCGACCGGTATGAAATTTTGGGACGAAATTTTTATTTAGGAGGGGAGAATTGTAACATCCCGTTACCGATGCGATGAGCATATTGGTACGGGTAGTGTTGTGATTGCATATTTAGTGATCGAGTGTTTAGTGGCCTTTGAGATAGATCATTTTGCACATGCATATACATAGTGTCATGCATTCATGATTGTTCCAGCATTTAAATTGTGATTATGAGTTGAATTGTGAATTTTGAGATAATTGAGTTAGATTTGATTTTAAAGTGAAATTAGGGATAATTCGAGTGGAATAGTGGAATTAGAGTGAGAATTGAATTTTAGAAAATTGGAAATTGAAAATTGAGTATGAGATCGAGTGTTTTATTTTTTTGAGGAATTATGAGAATTTTTCTGGAATTTTTAGAGTTATGTGTTCGGATCGGGAAAATGACTTAGAGACTGATGATTGTGATTCTAGTTTCGAAAGTGAGTGGTAAATGGCTTGGAAAATTTAGATTTGTGAGTTTAAGAATTATTGTGAAGAGCCATTGAAATTTAGAGACTGAGATTAAATAAATTTGAGGACTGTGATCTATAGGTCTAAATTAGCCCTATATATATATATATACCTTATGCTTGAAATTAGAAGACTTTTCACTTAGGGCTAAAATCTTCTTCCTCCTCGTGTTGGTGTCGTTGATCTTTTCCTTGGAGATTTTCGTTGGGTTCTCATTCATTGTGGAAGCTTTGCTTGTGATTGAGTAATGGTGATGTTTCGTGTGGATTGAGAGTGAAAACCGTGGGAGTTGAGCTTGGAGGAATTTCAGAAGTTTGTGATTTTAGGGTTACCGTGCGATTCTTCGATTTGGTAAGTTTATTGTGTTTAATGTTGTATTTATGGTTATTTATGGCATTTACGGTATTTAATGTGTTAGCTGGGGTAGTTGAATGTGTTTTATGGAGGTTTTAAGAGTATTAATGGCGGAAATGACGATCGGAGAAGACGATTGGGTCGTATGTCGCGACGTCTGTAAAGGGGCCACGTCGCGACGAGAAAAGGCGTGTTCGCTGCGGTGAGCCGCTTGAGACGTCGTGGCGAGCAAGCAATTTAGACACCGCGACGAGTGATTGCTAGGCGCCGCGGTGAGGCACAGAAGAGTTGTTCGTCAATGGCGAACATTCCAACGTTGGCGAAGCGTGCCCTTTTAATGCGCCATGGGCGAGAGGTCAGAGGTCATGCAAGGGACAGAAATTTTAGAGAAATTGAATTGGTTTTGTGGTATATCTTTTAGTGTAGACCTCCAATGGGGTAATTCGTAGTTGTTATGATCTAGAGAAAGAGGTCTTTGATTGAGGTAAATTATAAGAGTTTGAAATTAAATTAGCGAGTTCTCAATCATAGAAAAAGAGCTGATTCTGGTTCCTTAAGTGACCTAAGAGTTATGTATTATCAATTGGAGTATAATTAGAGTTTAAATGAGAGATTTGTGAAATTTATGGATGTTATTGACCTAGTGAGTAGTGAATTTTAGTTGTGAATCGAGAGAAAGCATAATGGGACTAAAGCGCTGGGAAATCATGATCATTCATCATATAATTTTAAATGTGAGACATGTGCATTAGTGAATCTTATTGATTGAGCATATAGTGATGAGAATGCGTTTATATTGTTATAGAGGCACCGTTGGATCGTCAGTCCACGGATATTACTGGTACTTCCAGGCAGTAGCTCGGAAGTTACAGGTGAGTAACCTAGTTGGTTCCTCGATCTTTGTGTGATAATCTGTGCTGTGAATGTGTGAATCAATTGTCAATGTGAGTAATACAAATGTGAGATAAATGTGCTGCAAACATGAATAAGTGTTCTGATTGTGAGTGATTGTACTGAATGTGTTGCTAATGTGAATACTTGTGATTATGAATCAGTGTATAGTATTACGAGTAAGTGTTCTGATCGTGACAAGTGAGTGAAGTGATAATATATGTGCTAGTGACTATGCAAGTGTTAGTGCATGCTAGGCATGATTATAAGAGGTAATTAAACACAGGATGAAGCATTCGGTGTGCGAGCTTTAAGCTCGAATATCGTTGAATAGGCCTAAGGCCAAAAAGGAGAATAGTGCATACCCAGAGGGCTCTCCTATCCCTAAAGTGAGTGGACAGTAGTGCATACCCAGAGGGCTCTCCTACTTGCCGAAATTGTGATCATTGTGAAAAGTGCCCAAATCGGGAAAGTGTAACGCTCAGTCACTACAATGACATAAAATGAGAAATTGCATACATTATGCATTTGACTGCGTAGTGAAATTGAGAATGCGTGTGATGTATGACAATTACGAAGTGATATGTTTGAGTTATGTTATCGTATAAATATGTAAATTGTGTACAGTGTTCTAAATTGCGTTAAAGTGTACTATGCGATATCTATTATGTGTATATCCATGAGTTGGGTGTGTAGGAAAATCCCGGGAGGTACATCACATGTACTGGCAGAGGAAAAAAAATTTTGTTCCTGGACTTTCCCAAACCTGAGATCCAGTGTCGGTATGAAGACATCAACCTAAATAGCCAAAGAGACTATCTCTAAAGGTGATCCACGCAGAGATCGAAAACCTAACCGAGTCAAACCCTTTGACCCGGAATAGCTAGAACAGATTAAAGCTCGCTAGAGCCTACCCGTCCCCGGAGAGCTTGAGAAAACGTTGAAAAGAACTTGGAGAGGAAGAGAGTCGATGGTTGCCTTAGGAAGAAGACTTGAAAATCACCTTTCAATGCAAACTTAACCATTAAGCTTTCATCTTCTCACCCACGCCGTAACCATCATTTTTCCTCTCCACTAAGCCATCTTATATATGTATTTTAACACTTAAAATACTAGCCTAAGATGAAGCCAAGTGTATGGCTTAATGGCCATTCATTCATTAATGAATAAAGAAATCAAGCTTTGAAAAGTCAAAGCTCTTATCCTCTCCTTCCTCTTTCCAACGTACACACATATATATATATAATTAATTAATCTTAATTAATTAATTAATATATATATATATAATTGCTAAAGAGGTCCAGTCAAACTGGGGTCGGTCCTACCGGCCTACCGGGCCCTAGTACCGAAAACGCTCCAGAAACCTTTCTTAGCAACATCGATGTCGCGATCTCATCGGGACATATCCCGATCTCATCGGATCCATTTAATCTAATGCTCTCCATAATTGGAACTCGTCCAATTACTATTTCTGATTCTCTCAATCACTCTTATGCGTGTGACCTTTAGGCTCTTGTTATATTGGCCACTTAGATTAACAATTAATCTGAGTAAGTCATGAGCGGTATCTAGCAACACATCATGACCCCTAATTGACCGGAAAGTAATCGGTTTGATGTATTCATCACGAACCGGATCACGAACCCTTCCATGACAATTACTGTGCAATTCGTCCTTTCACCATCCTATACCCCACTTGGTTATGAGTATGGTCAAAGTGTCAACTCTCACTAGACCGAGTCTAGCCCAGTGATATCGGTTCTCGTCCCGGGACTCATTACTCTATATGTCAATGAAGACACTCTTTATGACATACGTCTTTGTGACCTTAGTAATGATCCCGACAAGAGGCTATGGGTATCTCTTCCGCTAATCCGAAGTGGTGAATCCTTTATTGGCTACTCAATTATCTTGAATACCTCAAGTCGCACCCAAGCACTACCCTATGAGTTACCTCCGAAGGCAACAAGGAATGGAGTCAAAGCACGTGATCAAGATTCAAGATATCCTCGAGTACCTCAAGTCTAAGGATACTTGCACCATTGCTATGATGAGATTATCAACGACACTTAGATAAGATATCCATGTGATGATCTCATGGCAGTCATCCAATGAACTTAATACCGCTAGTAAGCATCCACATGTCAATTCTAAATATCTCATATTTACAGTTTCTGAGATCCACTGCTTGATCCAATCAAGGAATATGACATGTGCTAGTCTATCCGGATTAATGATGTCCATTCTCATTAATCCTATGATTAGGGAGAATTTAGATACTGACATAATTGCACATGATAGGAATCTCAGTAGTATGATCACATCATAATTTCCTTCATGCTATGTCATATATCATGAACTTCATTAATTTGATTAAAGATCAAATCAATTCATAAACAATGTTTATGAATATCAAATTAATGAATAATGCCTTTTCTTTATTTATTCATAAAGTCTGCACACGACTTTGAATAAAACGCGCTAAAGGGGATTGCCTTTAGGGCAAAAATAAACAGTACCGACCTTGAACAAGTCGACTTATCCAATGAACAAATCGACTTATCGGTACCGAACATGTGTAAATCGACTTACCACTTACAAATCTCCCACTTGTCCTAAAGCCAATCGCCTTAGTATCTAATACCATAAGCGAGTCTATGAGAATCACAATTCTCCTGTGACAATGGCTTTGTCAACGGAACAGCAACACTTTGCTCTGTGGGAATTCTCTCTATCAGGATATCATCTCGACTAATGATCTCCCGAATCGGCGAAGCACGAGTTCGGATCGTCGATAAGACCTTGGTTCCTTTGCTCACAAGACTAGCTCCATTGTATCACAATACAATCCTATGGGCCCATCACGGTAGGGACCGATCAAGTTCAAGAACGAACTTCGATCCAAACCGCTTCCTTTGCGCATCTCATGCGGCAATGTACTCGCCTCGGCTGATGAATCAGCAGTCCTCTCTTGTTTGGAACTTTTCCAATCGACCGCCACGCTATTCGGTGTGAATGTATATAACCCGATTGTGATTCGAATCATCCTTATCGATTAAATACTAGCATCCTGAATGCTCGCCACTGGAGATTTCCATCTCCATAGATCAAGAAAACATCCTTAGTGCTTCGCAAGTACTTAAAGATATTCTTGACAGCCACCCAAAGGACCCTCACCAGATCCGATTGGTATCCTTCGTAACACTTAGAGCATACGATACATCGGGCCTCAGACATAGCATTGTTCCATGCTAAACCTCTTTAGCATCTCATCTATGTACGATGATTGTGAAAGACCAAGCAACCTTTTGATTTATCTCTATAAATCTATATCCCTAGGATATAAGTTGCTTCACCAAGGTCTTTCATCGCAAATCGATTGGACAATCAAATTTTAACTGACAAAGATAGAGACATCGTTTCCCAAGAATAATATGTCATCTACATACAACAAAAGGAATACGATTGCGGTCCATTAACCTTCTATATACACAATGATCATCCGGATTTTGTGAGAAATCAAACTCTTTGATTGACTCATCAAAACGGATAATCCAACTCCTGGATGCTTGCTTTAATCCAAACATGGATTTCTGAAGCTTGCATACCTTTCGCCATCGATGGAAGTGAAGCCCTCAGGTTGTGTCATATACATCCTCGGGTAGATTTCCTCTCAGGAAAGCAGTCCTCACATCCATTTGCCATATCTCATAATCATAATGAGTGGCAATGGCTAGGAGTATCCTAATGGATTTAAGCATTGCTACGGGGCTGAAGGTCTCGTCATAGTCAACTCTTGTATGCATAACGAAATCCTTTAACCCAAGCATTGCTTTATAGGTAATCAAATTACCATCCATGTTGGTTTTCTTCTGAAAACTCCTTTCCACCCTGTGGGTTTTATCCTTCAGTGTAGCAACCAAAGTCCATACTTGGTTTTCATACATGGAATCCATTTGATTTCATGGCATAAAGCCATGTTCCGACATCAACTTTTCGTAACTGTTCATAGGTAGTAGGTCGTCATCTCATATGAGCAATACGTCATTCATTCACTTACGAGAAATTCATATCTCTCGAACAAGACGTATCCTACTTAACCCATTTAAATTAGGTGTGTAGTAGAAGGTTGAACTGTTACCTCATCTATATGAGTGGCAGTTTGAGTTCAGCGATTGATCTATGTTTGTTCGAGCATCTTGAACTTCTCCAAGTTCAACTTTGCTCCCATCGTCCTCTTGTAAAAGAAACTCTTTCTTTAAGAAAACAGCATGCTTGGAAACAAACAACTTTTGTTCCTAAGCAAGGTAGAATTGATATTCCACTAACAAACACTTGTCAACTTTACATCAAATGTATCGATCGTGTCCGTTTCACGAAGGTGACAATCCCAAACTTTCAGATGAGAAAGATAGGCTTTCGCTAGTCCATATCTCCATATGGAGTAACCACAATCGTCTTTAATGGAACTCTGCTTAACAAGTAAACAATTGTCTCGAAAGATATTCCCAAAATGCAGTAAAACCTATCATCAATCGCACCATGTCTAATAAGGTTCGATTTCTCCTTTCAGCCACACCATTGTGTGCGGCGTGTAAGG
This sequence comes from Erythroxylum novogranatense, assembly GCA_029891385.1. Lineage (NCBI taxonomy): Eukaryota > Viridiplantae > Streptophyta > Magnoliopsida > Malpighiales > Erythroxylaceae > Erythroxylum > Erythroxylum novogranatense. The sequence goes on along the minus strand of CM057225.1, from coordinate 89,913,277 downwards.
TGGAGTATACCGAGATAAAATCCCATTATCTCGAGATAATCCAAAAGCTGCTGGTCTAAGCATTTTCACCACGATCGATCGTAATGTATTCATACTTTTACCAAGTTACTTTTCTACTTCATTTCAATTATTTGAACTTTTCAAATGCTTGATTTGTATCTCATCGACACAGTACCCATATCGTGAATAATCACGGATAAAAGTAATGAAGTAAAACAACCACTTGTGGCATGGATGGACATCGGACCACATACATCCGAATGTATTAGGTCTAATATTCCATTCACTGCTCACCCTTTCCTTTAAAGGATAACTTAGTCATCTTGCCTAATAAACAAGAATCGCATGTGTCATATGATTCATAATCAAATGACCCTAAACATCCACTCTTATGGAGCTTAGCGATGCGTGTCTCATTTATATGGCCGTCGACAATGCCATAAGTAAGTTGATTTTAAATTATCTCAATTATGTCTTTCGCGTCATTGACATTTATAACTGGATATGACATATCTAATATGTCAATTCTATTGCATAATGTACCAGTACCATAGAGCATTCCATTCGAACTAATAGAACAACCATTGCTTCTAAAAGTCAAATGGAAATCAGCTCTAATTAAACATAAAACATACAATATGTTCTTTGTTTAAAACGGGTACAAAATGACAATCATCCAATTTGAATATAAGCTCACTAGGGAGTGACAAGACATAAGTGTCTCCGGCTAATGTAGCAACTCTTTCTCCATTACCTACACGAAGGTCTAGTTCTCCCCTTTATGAGCTTTCTCGTCCCCGAGGCCCCGATATCATTATATATGTGAGCCACAACCGTATCAAATACCGATATGTTTTGATCAGGAATAGTATTAACCTCAATGAAAAACATATTTGAAGAAGTAGAGGCATCTGATGCCTTCTTCTGCTTCAAGGACTCCAGATAGATTTTACAATTTCACCTCCAGTGGCCAGTCTTGCCACAATGAAAGCAAAATCCTTTTTGGGGCAGTTTCTTTGGTTTTTCCTTGATGGCACTTCCATTTGGTTTCTTGGCCCTTTTCTTCTTTGGACCAGAAGAAGAAGCATCCACCACTAGCACTTGCTTGCTATCCTTCTTGATAGCACCTTTCGCTTTCACCTGTCTTGAGCAGATTGATCAGCTCAGGAATTGTTGTGGATATTTGGTTCATCTAATAGTTTAACAAGAACTGTGAAAAACTGTCAGACAATCCAACCAGAATCAAGTCTATACTTAACTCATAATCCATTACAAATCCTAAAATAGCCAATCTCTCTATATAGCCATTCATCTTCAGGGAAACCTGGACAGCAGATGTCCCTGGAGCCATCTTTGTGATGAAGAGAAGCTTTGAGGTCTCGAACCTTTCAGACCGAGCTTACTCATCGACCCCTAAGATGAAATACTATAATGTGAGCATCATGGACTCGTCGCTTTATAGCCTCGTGACATCGAGGCAAGCATAATGCAAGTAGCCATGTCACTGTCCTTTAGATGCTTACGATATGCTTTCTGATCCTCATCAGAAGCATCGACAGCAGGTGCATCTGGAAGTGGAACATCTAGGACGTATCCAGCTTCCTCGATCCGAGAACAATTTCGATTCCTCACCGATCAAGAAAATTCGTCCAAAATAGAGAGCGAAAATTCACACTGAAAAACTTCTTCAATCAACCTAAACGCGATAGAGAGAAGGAATGATAAAATAGAAATGCCTGCATGATCATAAGGACTTGCATGACATGCATATGGCTCCCACTAGTTTCCTAGAATCCATAACCCTTTTACTTAATCCAGAGAAACAAAGTGACATAAAGTCCTAGTGGGTCGATATCCGACATTGCTAAGAGTGACCTTGGGTTTGCCCAACAAGCCACAACTTAGGTCAATCGGTAGGTATCGGACATACCAATTGCATCATCGATAACCAAATTGAGAATGACCTTGGGTTTGCCCAACAAGCCACCTTATGTCTCGGAGGTATCGATATACCAATTACATCTTAGACACAACTATCGATCGCTGCTATCAACTTGTTGATGTGTGCACTTACATTGGGTTATCAACTCCTTGATGCGTGTACATCCCGATGTACACTACCCAACTTCACCTCGTCCACGCTGACCTTGAGTTTGCTCAACAAATCAACGCTTCGGTGAAAACCAACCCATTAATCGAAAATCTTATTTTCATGGTTCGAACATATCCGTATAGAGTGAGCTTGAGTTTGCCCAACAACCCAGCCCTATAAGAACTCTGGTTCTTACCATATTAATGGAAGGCGTTAGTTTTCATATTCCGAGGAGGGATTTCGAATTCTAGACTCCAAGCTGAAGGATTATATGGAATGATTTAGGTTTCATCAATCACATTGAATCAATCCTTATAATCATCCATCATCCAACCTGAGCATGCCACAAGTCGACTTACATAGGAATGCAAGTCGCCTTATGCTGCTGCCCACACACAAGTCGACTTGTACACTGCAAGTCGCCTTATGTTCCTGCCCACGCACAAGTCGCCTTGTATCCTGGTACAAGTCGCCTTATGCCTACGTCCATGCACAAGTCGCCTTGTACACTGCAAGTCGACTTATGTACAGACGCTGAACAAGTCGCCTTATACTCCAAATAAGTCGACTTGTCCAACAGAATTTGCTATAATCTCTAATCGGCTAATTCCTCAATCCATGCAATTCCAATTCACAACACCTAGATACCTAAGGTAATATCTGATAAATTTGATGTATCAATGAACAATTCATTGAACCATGAAAGCCTTAAATAGTCAAACTATATGAAAAGCTTGAAATGAGTCAAAACTCATTAATTTCCAAACAATTTAGGAACACCCAAATTATCATCCTAAGCATCTCTAGCTAGCACATACATTATCAAATTTACTTCAGCACATGCCATAAAAAATATGACGGTCAAAACAAACAAGATAATGCAATATACTAACGAGACGCTAATGTGATCAATTAGGCATCCGAAAATTCTAGGATAAACAACTTCAAGCAATTCAGTTTGGAAATCATACTACATCAAAATAACACATTTTTAATCACATTAAAATGGTCCAAGGCATTGGAACTGAAAAAGCACACTCAATCAAGCCAAGCAAAACAGTCCCAACAGTTTTCACAAAACTGTCCAGTTCTGTACATTGCTCGAAATGATCAATGAAACAATTTCAATAAATTCTGAGAAAATTACATAGGTTACTACATGTTAAGAACATACTACAAGAATTTTTTCAGGATTTTAGGCCATCAAAAACTCAGTCAACCTAAATAACAAAACCGATTCAAAATCTGTGTTCATCAGCACAGCAATTCCCAACAGCATAGAATAAATTCGTGAATAAATATCCAATCACCATGAAATCCAATTTCTATGCTCACAGACATTCATCAACATCTTAGAGACATGTAGGTGAAGGAAAATCCGAAAAACCATTTTTCTAGAATTTATTCTCGATTTTATACTCATTCCTGTTCCAGAATCGTTTCACAAAACAGCATCTGTAACCTTAGGGAATTAATTAGCAAAACTATATCAAATCAAATTAATAAATTCTGAAAATTCATAAACATATTCTATAACATGTTATGAACAATCCTGGGCAGAAAAATTTTGAAAAACATATCACAATATAAATTCAAAATCTGAACAGATAGCATGCATCAACAGAAAATTCCATTAAGGTTTCTGATCTCGCTTAGGTTATAGCTGCATACACGATACCAGACGCTCTGATACCACTGTAGGAAAATCCCGAGAGGTACATCACATGTACTGGCAGCGGAAAACAAAAATTTTTGTTCCCGGGACTTTCCCGAAACCCAGGATCCAGGTGTCGGTATGAAGACATCAACCTAAATAGCCAAAAGAGACTATCTCTAAAGATGATCCACGCAGAGATCAGAAAACCTAACCGAGTCAAACCCCTTTGACCCGGGAATAGCTAGAACAGATTAAAGCCTGCTAGAGCCTACCTCTGTCCTGGAGAGCTTGAGAAAACGTTGAAAAGAACTTGGAGAGGAAGAGAGTCGATGGTTGCCTTAGGAAGAAGACTTGAAAATCACCTTTTCAATGCAAACTTAACCATTAAGCTTTCATCTTCTCACCCACGCCAGAACCATCGTTTTTTCCTCTCCACTAAGCCATCTTATATATGTATTTTAACACTTAAAATACTAGCCTAAGATGAAGCCAAGTGTATGGCTTAATGGCCATTCATTCATTAATGAATAAAGAAATCAAGCTTTGAAAAGTCAAAGCTCTTATCCTCTCCTTCCTCTTTCCAACGTACACACATATATACATATAATTAATTAATCTTAATTAATTAATATATATATATATATATAATTTCTAAAGAGGTCCAGTCAAACTGGGGTCGGTCCAACCGGCCTACCGGGCCCTAGTACCGAAAACGCTCCGGAAATCTTTCTTAGCAACATCGATGTCGCGATCTCATCGGGACATATCCCGATCTCATCGGGATCCATTTAATCCTAATGCTCTCCATAATTGGAACTCTGTCCAATTACTATTTTACAGATTCTCTGAATCACTCTTATCGTGTGACCCTTTAGGCTCCCGGTTATGTTGGCCACTTAGATTAACAATTAATCTGAGTAAGTCATGAGCGGTATCTAGCAACACATCATGACCCCCAATTGACCGGAAAGTAATCGGTTTGATGTATTCATCACGAACCAGATCACGAACCCTTCCATAGACAATTACCGTGCAATTCGTCCTTTCACCATCCTATACCCCACTTGGTTATGAGTATGGTCAAAGTGTCAACTCTCACTAGACTGAGTCTAGCCCAAGTGATATCAGTTCTCGTCCTGGGACTCATTACTCTATATGTCAATGAAGACACTCTTCATGACATACATGCTGGCTAGCCTTAGTAATGATCCCGACAAGAGGCCATGGGTATCTCTTCTGCTAATCCAGAAGTGGTGAATCCTTTATTGGCTACTCAATTATCTTGAATACCTCAAGTCGTACCCAAGCACCACCTATGAGTTACCTCCGAAGGCAACAAGGAATGGAGTCAAAGCACAGGATCAGTATCCAAGATATCCTTTGAGTACCTCAAGTCTAAGGATACTTGCACCATTGCTATGATGAGATTATCATTGACACTTAGATAAGATATCCATGTGATGATCTCATGGCAGGTCATCCAATGAACTTACTACCGCTAGTAAGCATCCACATGTCAATTCTAAATATCTCATATTTACGCTTCGAGATCCACCGCTTGATCCAATCAAGGAATATGACATGTGTTAGTCATCCGGATTAATGATGTCCGGCCTCATTAATCCTATGACTAGGAGAATTTAGATATCTTGACATAATTGCACATGATAGGAATCTCGATAGTATGATCACATCATAATTTCCTTCATGCTATGTCATATATCATGAACTTCATTAATTTGATTAAAGATCAAATCAATTCATAAACAATGTTTATGAATATCAAATTAATGAATAATGCCTTTTCTTTATTTATTCATAAAGTCTGCACACGACTTTGAATAAAACGCGCTAAAGGGGATTGCCTTTAGGGCAAAAATAAACAGTACCGACCTTGAACAAGTCGACTTATCCAATGAACAAGTCGACTTATCGGTACCGAACATGTGTAAATCGACTTACCACTTACAGGGTGAACCATCGATGATGGTTTCTCACTGAGTTCGCAAACTCACCCAACATTGCTAATATTTTTCAGGGCAGCGTTAGTAGGTTTCTAGCACCCGAGATAGACGTTTTTCTGCTGTGCAAGTTCTTGGTCTAGTGAAACGATGGCACACAGGTCGGTCAGCTGGGGCGACTTTTGAGGATGACCTAGTATAGACGTTTTTATCAGTTTCCTTTTTGGGTTACTGTATTGAGACTTTAGGGGACTGATAGACTTGTCTATATTTTGGATTGATATTATGCAATGAGATTGGAGTTTTAAATTTTAGTGATTTTCTTATTGCGGTTTAATTGTATTGATGCCATGCGAGTATTTAATGATAGTTGCGAGCGGTAGCACTTCCTTGCTGTGGGATATGTGTCGGTACGACCCACGAGCGTCCCAGTATGTACCCTATGGTGAGGGGGCACTACATTAAATGTAATTCATGAAATTTGCATGTCTTATTCAAATGCATCATTTGTATGGTTTGGAATTGGTAAATAGAGTAGGTTGAGGATTGCTTTATGGATTGAAAATAATTAGAGGTATAAGCTTGTGTTTTGCTGCCATTTGAGTAGTTGTGGAATTTTTGGATTTGGTTGATGATGATGGGGATTGGAGATTGTGAATGTTGAGTTTTATGCAGGTGATGGTATTTAGATTGAAGTTTGGCTAGTTTGAAATTCCAAAGGAGGTGCTGTCAAATTTTTGCCAAATTTGATAGAAACTTCGCTTAGACATTAGACCCTCTCAGTGTTTGAATTGAATGGAGGTGTCTTCTTCAAGATTATAGTATTTGTTGAGAGCTTTCCATCGATATAGAATTTGTCACCATTGGACTTAAAATGAAGAAGTTATGAGGTTGGGAGTACATTCAGTTACTGTTCATAATGTGATTTTACTGTTTCATTAGTCCTAATATAAGCAGTGGCTTTGAATGACTTTTTACCTTGTTTAATGATGAAACTAACTTTTTCATCCTCCATGAGAGTTGTAGAGCACCTTGTTATCTTTCCATTGAGATATAATATGTAATTTTTAGAATTTGGAGCAAGAAGCTATGAGAATTGGAAGATAAGAGCTAAGGTTCATTTTGTTGCTCTTATTGTTTGTGAGTTTATGATAGCACTGATGACTAAGGATTGAATTCATGATTTTGATGAACTAATTAAGCCGGAAATTGTGAAGTTAGTGAGTGAACTTGAAATTTGAAGTGTCATGAACTGTTTATGCTTTAGAGTAAGTTAAATTTGTGAAGTATACAAGTGGATATGAAGTTAGGTTGAAGGTGAGATGTTTGGAAGAGGGATTGGAGTTTTGAAAAATGGCATGTCCATTAAACGGACATGGATGTCCATTAAACGGACAGCCTCTGGTGCAAAAACACCCTTTAGCCTACCCATGTCCGTTTAACGGACATTCTCGAAGCATTTGGACCACTTTCACCCGAATGTGTCCGTTAAACGGACGTGGATGTCTATTTAACAGACAGCTATGGGAACGATTGTGAATTTGGACAAAGTTAGAGGCCGAATCTCGTTTTATGGTCTTCATGAGAGTTGTATATCTAGATGTCTTCTTTCTAATGGTCAAAGAACGAACTTAATCCAATATCTAGATTAAAAGTTATGATAATCGCGCCAAAAGAGTTTCAATTTGATTTTGAAAGTGAACCATAGTCTATTACTTTGGACATAACTCCCTCATACGACCTCCAATTGAGGTGAGACTTAAACCATTAAATTTATAAGACATATATCTTTCTCTCCACAAAAATTAATACCATTTGAAGTTAAATTGAAAAAGTTTGTATTGAAATAAGTGAGAGGTCGGTTTGGAGATCATATTTGGAGTATGAGCTCTTTTAGGCTTTTTAAGCATAACTTGAGTTATATAACTCCGTTTGAGGTGATTCTTGTTTCAAATCGAACTGGAGACTTAAGGCTACATTTTGTATTATTTGATAAATGGAAATGTGAAATAGCATATGGTTCATATGAAGGAAAATGATTTAATGTAAGTGAAGTGGAGGGGGATACAATGTATGACAATATGGTGATATATCCCCGAATGTGATATAGATGTAAATGTAGGGACATGGCTTGTCTGAGGAAGACAAGGATATAAGTGTAAACATTGAGCTTAAAGTGAACAAGTGGAATGTATAGAAAACAAAGATTCTTATGGTCTTAAGAATATATAATCGAATCCTCAGTGGGTACAAGCTTATAATTTTAGTAATGAGCCTTTAAGTTTTCTTTTTCCAAATCAAGAAATAAAAGTTTATGTTTGAATCAAGAGAATGAAATGCTTTCAATTACTTGAAAAATGTTGCTTTTCTTGCTTGTGATTAATTTGAAAAATGTGCTACATGTTTGATATGTAAGTTGTGTGATGATTTTTCTTACATTTATAAATTGTGTGATGATTTTTTAATCAATGGTGAATTGATATATGTAAGATGTTATGTGAAGGAAAATGGGAAGATTATAGGAATGAAGGTGATATTTGTACAAGTCCAAGAACATTAAATTGTTATTATTGTGAGTATCTGTATGATGACCTTTCATCATACACAAGTGATTATACTAATAACATAGGTAATATATATATATATATGTGGAGATGATAAAGGAAGAAACTTAGGACTTATTGGATAATTGTTAGTCATAACTCCCATAGTCTAAGGTTTGAGGGGAAACTAGAGTAACATATGAAGGTGCTCATAATGATCATGTGGGAATAGATTGAGATTTGTTAAAGATGTCACAATGAGAAATAAATTGAACTGAGAAGAATATTGTCTGGGGTTAATGGAGACCAATGAATTGGTAAGTGGTCAAAATAGGATGAATTTGATGACGCTACCCAAGCATGTGCGACAATAAGTATGTTCTTTCCTCCCTTGGGTTTTGGGTGATTTGAACATTATGACCTTGTGAGGAAGATAGAAATTGGTCTTCCCGTGGTATTACGACTAGTTGGTAATAAGTGATTGATCAAGATTGCATAAAGAGTATAGATGATAGCCCTCTTTTGAAGAAAAATTTTGTTAAGTTAGAATAAGCAGATCAGATAGTGTATATTAAGGATGATCAATGAAAGAACTGATCATAAAGGAATATAGAATGATTTGAAAGTGAGTACACTCCCTAACAGAGCATCAAGCAGGGAGGTGGAATATGTTACAAAAAAAATGTATTTTGTTGGATGAAAAGGGGTCATATGAGTGGATTCTTGAATCTATGGAGATACGAATTTGCTAGTATGCGTAGTATGTATGTTCAAATTACATTATGTGAAAGTATGTTGAGGAGATGCAAACCCAACTTGATGAATTTCTTAAATCAAGAAGTTAAGTTTACAAATAAATTACAAAGTATAAAGAAATTTGTATGAATGAACAAACATGAGAATAAGTCCAAGAGAGATCTGAGGAAATTCAAGGAATGGAGAAAATCATTCGCGGAAGGAAGTCAATTAGGAAATTGAAAAGAAAGTGAGATAATGTACCTCATTAAGGATCAGTTATTTAAGGAATCACGAGGGCTAATTGATTGAACCCAAGTTTAATATATAAGTGGCTACACTTTCATGGTTGTTAATGCACTTTTTGACTCTTAATTCATGATTTTTGTGCTTAAATTAGTCTCTTACGGTGAGCTTATGTTTTATGCAATTTGCTAGTAAAATTATACAAATTGACATTAATTGCATTATAATTTTTCTAAGAACAATTGATACTGGAAATTGTTATTTTATATTGTAGGAGAAAAGGAGTCAGAAAGGATCAGAAGAGTCAACACGGCATGAAGTCCTTAAGGCACATCGCGGCGTGAACCGATGCCGCGGCGAAATGTAATTCACACGTCGCGGCGCATCAACACAGATCGTACGTCGCGACGTCAACAATTCAACACATCGTGGCGAGCAAGCCAGATCGACGTCATGACGAGAATTAATTCATATGTCGCGCGAGCAAGCTGTAGCACACGTCATGATTTAATTTTTATTTATACGTCGCGACGCGCGATCGGGTATTCGGACTTTAAAATGAAAAATCACTCATCAGATCGACCAATTCGTGAACCATCCTTTAAATATTGCTAAATTAGGTTAAAACGGGGGGCTAGGAAATCTTCTGGCAAGCGACACTCGGGGAGAAGAGAGGAGACTGACGAGCTAGAAGAGAAGCACCAGGAGCATTCGTGACACCCACCTTCTCCAGGGTTCCCTTCGGGGTTCCCTGGGGACAACTTCTGCATTAGCTTTCATCTTCTATTTTTACCGTCGCCATCCACCGTGGAAATCTTGGAGTCATTGCGAGTTGTGATGCTTCCGGTTGAAATGCGTGGTTAGGCATTTGTTTCTCCTGAAAGATGCAGTGATGGCTGGAGTTCACCGAAGGGGAGTAGCTTAATCTGTAGTTTTGCTATGATTTATAAATGCCTAGGTCTAGGGTTTGTAATTTGTAGTGAAGCTGTTTGATTATAGCTAAATGTTTGACATTTAATGTGTTGTTTGGATTGGTAGTTTACATTGTCACGCTTAATCGCATTGTTATGAACAAATGAGTGGGGTTTATTGCTTTGTAGTTAGATTAGCTTAATTAGAGTTTAATTAAGCGTTGAACAATGTAATGTGTTATGGATTTGTTTATGTAGAACTTTGTGCTTAAATATATGAAGTCTCATATATGCCAACTTGTGATCTTGTTGATTCTCTTTATCCGCCTAGTTGTGTTTGATAATGAGTTGATGCTAGATTTCATTTGACCCATTGCATTGGCAAATCCCCACACACTAAGATGTTTTTAACAAAGTTTTAAGCAATGGAGTTCATTGATTAAATCCTTGGACTTCAAGAATCCTTTAACGCTCTAGGCTCAAGAGCACCTAATGGGGTCTTGAGACATGGAGTCAAGAGTGACAGAGTCCATTAATCAAGACCTCGGACTTAAAGTGAGTTCTTTAAGGTTTTTTTCATTCAAACTTAGTGATTTTTAATCCATCGCATTACACTAAGATGCGCTTTAACGGATCTTCAAAGAATGGAGTTCATTGATCAAGATCCTGGACTTAAAGAATCCTTTAAGGTTCTGAGGCTCAAGAGCACTCAATGGGGTCTTGAGACATGGAGTCAAGAGTGACAGGAGTCCATTAATCAAGACCCTGGACTTAAAGATAATTCTTTAAGGTTTACCATTCACACTTAGTTTTGAACTGTGATAGCCAAAGCTTGTTTTCAAGAGGATTTTATCACTTGTTTTAGTATTTCCCTTTTCTATTTTCAAAAATCCAAAAATAATTGTTACATGCTTTTTAGTGTAGTTAATGTTTTCAAACAAAACCCCTTTTTTCCTTACTGATTTCACTTGCATTTTATGACATATAGGCTAGCTTAGGTCCATTTCATTAGGTTCCGATTAAGTGAGATGACCCGAGGTTGCATCCTATACTGCAATCTTGGAATTTATTATTTTTGACCGGTTTCCAAGGATCGATCTTAAGGTCGAATCGACAGAGCCGCGATCACTAATCAAGAGGTATACAAAATTTGATAATAATTGCTTGAGTTAACAAATGCCTTATAGCACTATGGTATTCGAGACTAAAGAGATTCAAGATTTGATGGTGTATTAAAGGCATTCGAAGAATTGAGAAAAATAGTTTGAATACATGGAGAAAATGTGTGAGGCGTATAAGTAGCGTGAGTAAAGAGAATTTTGAAGGAACTATGCTGAGGTAAATTATATCATATAGATTTGGAGATTTTATAGTATGCACTGATGTGGTATAAGACATTTGACTGAAATCCAATGCAGCGTAACAAGTGATTTCAGATGTATGGAGAAAATTGAAGTCCTATGAGTTGGCTATTTGATACATGATTTAGAACTGCTACATTAATGAGTATTTTGAAAGTTTGAAAACAGTGTATGTACAGAAATATCTCCAATATACATATGCAAGTGCAGATCGTAAAAGTTTGAGATATACAATGAATTAGGAGAAGTAGTTATAAAACGCAGAAGATAGATATAAATACAGAAAGGCTAAGATTGTTCTAGCGAGAAAGTCTAAGTGAAGCTAAGTGGTGTATCAGATGCCTTAAGTAGAAATGTGATATTGAGAACAAATGCAAAGAAAGCATAGAATAGATGGTTTGGTTTACCTCAAATTAAGGATTAAGAGATTGTAAGATTGAAAACATATATGAATGTCAAGTTTGAATGAGAAGAAGGGCATAGGGTGAGTAAATAAGAAGTATGTGAAATCAATAAAGATGCTTGAGTTGAAAGAATTGACTATGAGAATGAGGCAATAGATAGAGTTATTCGAAGGATTATGATTGTATAAGTGAGTGCTATACTGGTAAAGCTAGTGTTTTGATCAGATGCATTGAATAGAGAAATTCATAGTAGTGTGTCATAAATTTGGATATTGAGGTTATTAAATCTAGTACAGTAAAGAGTGTAGAATGTGGAATTGAATTTTAGGCAAAATGATTAGACACTGAAAGTTTAGATCAGTTCATATGAAACCAAGCCCAAATTGAAGATTCAGAAATTGTGAATCTTGCTAGAAAATTGGAAATGAATATGAATTTTGAGTTCGAGTAGGAATCATGGTACTGGGTGATTGAGATAAGAAGTATGCGTACCGGCAAGATGATTACGTAAAGAGACTGTGAGAGAAATTAATGGTGATTTCAGCTATACATCCTAGAAAAAATATGTCAAGTGGCTAAAAGTTTGAATTGTTGACGGTTTTAACTGTTGGAGATATGCTTAAAGTTTACAGTTTAGAGTTTGTAGGAACATGAGATCAATGTATAGTTCTATTTGACTTTAAGCATCACAATTGTTGTCATAGTGTTTTTCAATAGAATACTGTATGAGGAGTTAGAAGATAGAAAGAGTCGTCGCTTTGGTGTTATGCTGACTAAGACCTAAAAATGATTAACTGTCGGATCGATTCTAGAGGTATTAGAAATTAAGTGATCAAAAAAGATTAATGAATTAAGTGGATTCCCGGTAAAGATATGAAATACTGGAGATTGACATAAGAGTTATATGAACTAAGACTGAAGTGATGTGAATTATTAAGTGAAAAATTGATTTGTCGCTAAAAGTATCACCTTGCTAAGGTGTGCTCAAGTTAGGAAAAAGAATTCGCTAAGCCGCTATGAATTGATTCGTATGAAAGTATTATGAGTTAATGCTACTGACAAAAGGATTCAAAAGATGATATATGTGAGTATGTTAAGGAAATATTGATGTGATAAGATTATGGTGTTATCGACACAAGAAGTGGAAAAAAAAAATTTTGTGAGTGATATGAAGCATAAGGAGAAACTAGTTAAGAAAGTAAATGACCAAATAACGAATTGAAAGACCGAATGAGTATACTGAATATAATCTTTTGAAAGAAAGTTTTAGAGTGATGAAGTTAAATGAGAAATGGAGGAGCATCCTACACTCCAAATTAATTCGATAAGAAATATTGGTGTTTGGATATGATATAGATGGTATTTAAGATAATAGGTGAAAAATATTATGAATATGTGTGGTGAGAAATTTGAATATGTGAATGACTAGGATTATTTGGAAGACATGAGTAAAGAAATTGTATTGCTTAGCGTTTGCTTAAGTATGAATTTCGAGGACGAAATTCTTTTAAGAGGGAGAGAAATGTTGGGCCCCGATTCGCATTAAGCATGTTTAATTTATTTTTTAGGTTTATTTTGAAATTTCCTTTTTGTTGGAATAAATTGAGGTATATAGTGTTTAGAGGGATGAAAGTTAAATGTGGGATTAGTTTAAATTAGAGTTGAATTAGTTGTTAGAAATTGAAAGGAATAAAGTGGCTTGAGGGCATTTTGGGAAGTTTACTAATGTGTTCAAAGACTAAGGCTTTCATGGAGGGCTATTTTGGTCCTTTTAGCTTATTAAAACAAGAAGGAAAGAACAAGAGGCTTTAGGTTGAATGAGAGGAGGAAAGGGGACGAAATTTTCAAGGATTAAAGAGTGGGTTGATGAAACTACATCGTTTGGAGCTTAGTTTTTAAGTTAAGAAGCAACATTTCAGGTCATTTGGAGAGAGACCTACGAAACTTACTAAGAGAGAGAGAGGGAGTCTTCGAGAAGAAGAAGAAGAAGAAGAAGAAGAAGGAGAAGAAGAAAGGTTAGGGCTATGGTTTTTCTTGCTTTAGAGAAGAGTTCTAAGAATTCTATCAAAAGGAAAAAGGGAAAGGAGATAGATCAAGCTTCCATTTGAAGCAAAAGATATTTTGCGTGGGTTTCATCCCAAAGGTAAGAAAATATGAATTCTTTTGGAATTATGGATGGGTTTTAGTGAAAATAGATTAAGTTAAGTATGGGTAAAGTTAGATGTGTTATTTCTCATGTTTTCATCTCCTTAGAATGGCCAATTTTATCATCTTATGCTTCCTATGGGATTTTATGTTTGATGAAGGTTAAGAGAAGGAATTGAAGTGAAAGGGATGGCCATTGTTCAAGCTCCTAGCTAAAGGAATTAAGGTGGGTGATAATTTAATAGTTGAGTTAATAAGCTACTGAGTTCTTTGAAATAAATGTCATATAATGTTTTCCTTGGTTTCCCAACTTTAAATGAATTGCTAATTGTGATAGTTTAAACTTATATGAAATGTTTTGAATTTAAAGACTTTGTGAAAATATGTGTGAAATGTTTTGACAAGAGAAAAAGATCCGAAAGGGATGATTTCAACGATTATATGAAAATGATTTTGCCATTTGAGGCTAATGATCATGAATTGTGTGAATTACGTGATATACATGTTTGTTTGGGTTTGTAGTGGTCCCTTATGTATGATAGGTGCACCTATCAAATTATAGCCTTCTTCCAGCTGCCCGCTAGTGGCCATGAAGCTCCTCACGGACTCCCTCATGTGTTCACGGCTACATATGAACGCTTTGCGGAAATGTGTAGTACGTCCTGTTTGGATCCACCCAAACCATCTTATATGTGATTATGTGATAAGCTTGTCTATGTTGTCTTTACATGTTATGTTTGTTTTGTGAATGCTTTTGATAAATTGATTTACCATTTTATCTGTGCTTATGTGATAGTTTGATGCGTGAATGTTTTGATGTGATTAATTTGTTAAAAGTTTTAAATAAAATTGTAAAGGTTTTCATCAATGTGATGTTGGCTTTGAATACAAGGAGTTTTGATGAAGTGAAAGTGTTTTGATCAATGTAAATTGGCCTTGATAAGTTTGAAAGATTTTTATCAATCTAAAAGTTGCTTTGAGAATGAGAAATAAAGAACTTTTTGCTTATTTTCTTAATTATTAAGTTGTTACCCACTGAGCCGTCGAGCTCACACCTCTTTTCCCCTCCACAGGTGACGAGAGGGAACCCGAGTTAAAGTATTGCGATTGCGGCATGTTGGATCCCAATACCGGAGTCCAACTTTTGAACCATAAAATATGAAACTTGATAATCTTGCCTTGTAGGGTTTATTTCATTTAACCCTAATTTCAAATTGATTTCTCTTGCAAATCATAGCCTTACGACTCTTGTTTAATTTAAGACAAGGATCGCTTCAATCGGAGTTCTATAACTCAAGATATTGACAAAATACCAACATGTGATCATATCTCGATCACGCTCTCTCGACTGACCCTTTACTTGATTTCATGCCAACTCTTTAAATTTAACTCCAAATGACACAGATTCTTATGGGTAGGTACTTACATGTCTCATGAATCCATGGTTCAAAAATCACTTCATTTGGAGGTCTGATGAGGAAGTTATGATCAAAACAATCCTTCATATTCATATCCCGATGTATATTTGACATACTTTGGTAAAAATGCCATAACTCTTGCTACAGATGTCGGATTGATGTCATCTTTATACTAATCAATATGTACACATCCTGATCTACAACTCATATTAGAGGCCAAAAAATGAAATTCGCACTCTAACTGGGTCGCGCCCGCGAGGAAGGGACAAACAGAAAGTTGAGGCTCTTCTGATTTTCTATGTTCGAGCCCGCGAGGTATGGATCTCGCTCCTGCGAGGAAGAAACGAACAGAAAGTTGAGGCTCTTCTGATTTTCTATGTTCATACCATGAAGTTATGGATCTCATACCGTGAGGAAGAAACGAACAGAAAGTTGAGGCTCTTCTGATTTTCTATGTTCGCGTCCGCGAGTTATGGATCTCGCGCCCGCGAGAAAGAAACGACCAGAATAATGAGATTTTTCCCAAAGCCTCTTAAACCCTCACCCATGCTTTCTAACTTATTCCTAACACCAAATACACTTGAAATCTTGCAAGATTCCTTTACTCTACTACTAAATACTTCATAACAACTCCAAACATCTAACTTATTTTATCATCCTATCAATTCTTGATTGATTTGTCCATCAAACCCTAGATTCCTACGCAACCATCAAAGCTATCCTCATAAACAAGACTTATGCATCCTGCTAACTTTCAACCATCATAACTCTCAACTTCCAACTTCTATTGTCTAACCAATTTAACACATCTACAAGACTTTGCACAATCAACCTCACACAAGCCTCATTCTCACCTTCATTACACATGCATGACCATCAATCCCAACCTCATAACATTTACCTACCTATATGATATTCATGCCATCTCATGCATCATCTCAAAGGATCAAAGGTCATACAATCAAGCATTATACATTAGGGTTTAAAATTCACTTTTGAATCATAACTCATTCATTCCATCTCCATCAAATCATGTCATATTTCATACAATGCTTTAGTGAGCATTTTAAGTCCAATTACATGAAACTTCAAAGTACAATATCATTCTCAAAATGCAACTAAAGCATTGTTTTACAAAAATCATTTCAATTACAAAACCAAAAGAAAACTTGGAGTAAATGCCTTTAAGCTTGCTCCTCGGGATCCCGCTCATTTCTGGAGAATTGAGGGGGTGAGCTTTATTCATGGGTAACACATTTATATTTATATAACAAGCATGTCTATTTAGTTATTCACACATTAAGCAATCTTTCAATGAAATCATAATACATGCATCATGCAATTTTCATCAATACATAAACATAATTTCTCACAATTTGAACATTCATAATTCCTGCAATTTCATGTAATCACATATGAAACACATCAAATGGCTCGTAAGTCCATATTCATGGCAACCATATAGTCTCATTTGTGAGCTTATATGGGCAAATCTTGAGAGTCCAAATAATGGATCATCCTATGTCACAATCGGGCAGGCGGGCGAAGCCTTTTCATGGTCGACGTGCACGTGACGGTTCTTAGGACTATACCTTACCCACATAACATAACAATCATGCATAACAATAAAATTGGACTGTTCTTGTCCAATTCACTGTTTTCTTGAAAATCTTATCTTTCATGCATATTTCATATTGTACATTTCATGCATAAGTCATATTGTGCATTCATACTCATTTAAGCTACTTCATTCAATACTAACTCAACCATCATCAAATCCTCAACATGTATTATTTTCATTTACACATAACTCATGATTAATGTCATCTAACCACAACTAACACAAGCATTTATAGCAATCATTTATACTCACTTACAAGTAACAAACATTCATTAGTGTCATTTATCAACTTTGCATTAATTGCTCATAAATATAAAGATAAATATGGAACCCACCTTTAAGACTTGCTAAATCCTTGGTTTCCTTGCTACAACTCTTGTTCCTCTTCTCTTCCTTCTCTCTCTTTATTAAAAACCAAAAACCCATGTAAATCTCACTTCAATTGAGAAACCATGTTACACTTTTCATGAAATCAACTTGGAAATCACTATACCCATTCCATTCTTAGTCTTTCTAACCAAAAACCCAACTAAAGCTTAACCTTAAATCAAGAAGCTTACCTTGAATCTTTAGCTAACCAAGTGATTTCTTGGTTCAAAGTGTAGCTTGAACCTTCCTCCACACTTTTTCCTCTTGGACTTTCTTCCAACTCCCTCTTAATCTCTTGGAAATCAAACCCTAGCCAAAGCTCTTCTTTTTTTTCTCCTCCTTCTTTCCTCTTCCACGACTTCTCCCTTTCTCCTCCTTTAATTTTCGTAAACTCTCTTCTTTCTCCTACTAACTCACTTCCTTCATTTCCTTTTATACTTCTTTCATTTAACTTAAGCCCATAAGCCCAAAGCCCACTCATTTATTCTTCCTTCCTTCTTATTTTCCTCTTTAAACTTCTCAAGCCCACTAATTCTTTAAGCCCATCATATTCTCTCTTCCTTTCCTACCTCATCAAGGCCCAACTAACACATTTAATTTCATTAACTCGCCACCTAACTCTTTATTGCTATCACATATTAATTAATATCAACTCAATTAGTGCTAACTTAACTTACTCAATTAGTCTAATCATGCCTAACTTTAAAAAAAAAATTTCTGGGGGTAACATTTCTCCCCCCCTTTAGAAATTTCGTCCTCGAAATTCTTACCTGGTTCACTGAAGAGGTGTGGGTACTGCTCCCACATTGCATCCTGAGGCTCCCACGTCGCCTCTTCAACTGCATGATTCCTCCACAGGACCTTGAAGAGCTTGATTATCTTGTTCCTGAGGACCTTATTCTTGCTGTCCAGAATTTCCACAGGCATTTCTTCATAACTCAGATCATCCCTCAGCTGAACTTCTGAGGTATGAATGATGTGAGAAGGATCTGATCTGTGTCTTCTCAGCATGGAATACATCATGAAGCTGCGACAATTCTGGAGGCAATGCCAACCTATAGGCCAACGGCCCAATCCTCTCTAAAACTTCATACGGACCCACATACCGAGGGCTTAACTTCCCCTTCTTGCCGAATCTCATAACTCCCTTCCATGGAGACGTCTTGAGGAACACCTTGTCACCCACTGCATATTCCATTTCTTTTTTGTTAGCATCGGCATAACTCTTCATTCTATCCTAGGCTGCCTTAAGTCGCTGTTTGATTACATCCACTTTCTTAACTGTCATCTAGACCAACTCTGGTCCCACTAATTTCCTCTCACCTTCTTCATCCCAACATATCGGAGTCCTGCATCTTCTGCCATAAAGGGCTTCATAAGGAGCCATCTGTATGCTCGAATGGTACGAATTGTTATAAGCAAATTCGACCAACGACAAATGATCATCCCATGCTCCTCTGAAGTCCATGACACATGCTCTAAGCATTCCCTCTAGAGTCTGGATTGTCCTCTCGCATCGAACATCCGTCGAGGATGAAACGCCAGATCGAAATTCAACTTAGTTCCTAATGCTTCTCGCAAACTTCCCAAAATCTCGATGTGAATCGAGGATCCCCGCGATACTATGGAACTTAACTCCATGCAACCTTACCACTTCATCAATATACTTCTGGCTAAGACTTGCAATGAATCTCATTTGCTTGATTGCGGAAAATGGGCCGACTTGGTCAACCGATCAACAATAACCCAAATGGCATCATGCTTCACGGGTCCTAGGCAAGCCCATCAGAAAATCCATCGTGATCCTTTGCCACTTCCATTCAGGAATGGACAATGGCCTTAGCATGCCTGAAGGTGCCTGGTGTTCAGCCTTGACTTGCTGACACATTAGACATCTACTCACATATTCAGCTACATCTCTCTTCATGCCTTTCCACCAGAAATGTTCCTTCAGGATGTAATTTTTGTACATCCTGGTGCTGCCTGGGTGCATGGAATAAGGCGCATTGTGTGCCTCATCCATGATCTCATCCTTAACTGCCTTATCATTCGGAATACATAACCTGTTTCCGACTACCATTAGCCCATTATCCCTTACTTGCACTTCGATCGCTACCATGTTGAATTTCATCTCTCACCACTTAATTTCAGATCCCGCCTCCTGCAACTCCTCGACCTTCTCCCTAAGGATAGGTCTCACCCAATTGAGCAAAAACACCATCCGATTCATCCCGCTTAAATCGATCTTCAACTTGTCCATCTGCTCCAACAGAGGCAAGTAAACCGATCAGACGTAAGATATGGATGACTTCCTGCTCAAAGCATCTGCCACTACATTCGCCTTGCCTGGATGATACTCTATCATTAGGTCATAGTCCTTGAGCAACTCCAACCATCGTCTCTGCCTTAAATTCAACTCTTTCTGACTCATAATGTACTTAAGACTTTTGTGATCCGTGAAGATCCTAGTCCGAACCCCATATAGGTAGTGTCTCCAAATCTTTAGGGCAAAAATTACCGCTTCTAACTCCAAGTCATGAGTCGAATAATTTAACTAATACTGCTTCAACTGCCGTGAAGCATAGGCTATTACCCGTCATCCGCAAGATCAAGACACATCCTAAACCCTTCCTCAAGCATCATTGTACATCAGATACCCCTGGTCTCCATTGGGCAAAACCAATCTACCGAGCACTTGTCAACTGCTCTTGAGCTCCTCAAAGCTCTTCCGACATTCCTCACTCCATATGAATCTGCCGATTCTTTCTTATGACTTAGTCATAGGGCGCTATCATTGAGAATCCTTCCAAGAATCTCCTATAATAACCTGCCAAACCTAGGAAGGTTCTTACCTCTTTCACTGTCTTAGGCTCTTGCCAATTCACTAATGCTTCTACTTTCCTCGGATCAACATGGATCCCTTTGCTGGAAATCACATGTCAAAGGAAAACTACTTCATGTAGCCAAAATTCACACTTGTTGAATTTGGCATATAGCTCCTGCTCTCTCAATATCTGCAACACTATCCTGAGATGCTGTTCATGCTTTCCTTCATCCTTAGAATAGACCAGAATGTCATCCAATGACAAACTGATCTAAGAATTCATTAAACACCCTATTCATCAGATCCATGAAGGCAGCTGGAGCATTGGTCAATCCGAAGGGCATGACCCTAAATTCATAGTGCCCGTAACGGGTCCTGAAAGCTGTCTTGTTTACATCAGACTCCCTAATTCGGAGTTGATGATAACCTGATGTAGCGCCCCCTCACCGTAGGGTACCCATCGGGATGCCCGACACGTATCCCATGATAAAGGTGCACCACCAGAACAGTTCCACTAATATCCACATGGCATCGCAATAATTAAATCACAATATATCGAAATCGAGATTAAAATCCAAAATAATAATCATCTAGATAATCATCCAATGGCGTAATAGACAAGTCTATCGGTTCCTAACAAAACTAAAAGGAAGCGATACAAGCATCTATCCTAAGTCATCCTCAAAGGTCCAACCCAGTTGATCGACTCAGGTGCCATCGCTCTGTCATCGCACTTGCGCGCACGCATTTAAAAGACTATCTTCGGAGCTAGGAGTCGACTCTATCAGTCCTGAAAAATATGTTGCAATTTTGGGTGAGTTTTGCGAACTTAATGAGAAACCATCATCAATGGTTCACTCAAATCATGCATTACGCGTATCGCTTACAAAGATAACAAATAATATTCAAGAATATGATATCATATAACCATTTACAAGATTATCATATATCAATCATAGTACTATCTGAAGAGTTTGATAATCACATACAATTTATGATAACACATAACACATGTAGCATTTACAGAATATCACATGCAATTTCCTTATTCACGCTTTCTCCATTTACAATAATTTATATTTTCATTCATCATATACATATGCAATGCGATGTGACACTTTCATTTTCTTTTCGTTGTTGTGATCGAGCACCTATCAGTGATCAGTAATTAGACGCGTCTAGGGAGTAGGAGAGCCCTCTGGGTATACACTAACTCCCCTCGAGCTCGAGGCTCGGTTCAGTAACAGTGTTTCGTTGGGCTTGAAGCCCTGATACAGTGGGCCTGTGGTATCCGAACACTACGTGGGAGAGCCCTCAGGGTATGCACCACCTCGGGGCAAGCGATACCAAGCATTACGCTATCGCTCCGATCACAACTACCAATTATCGATCATTTAATTATGCATGAATGCATATGTCACATTTCAAATTCCCAAATTTTCAGTTATTTATGTATACAATGCATATGAGACTCTTTTCCAGCTTATTCGATGTTGTGCCCAAGTGCTCACCAAGATGGCAGTGGGACGCGCTGTGGATAAATCCCCTGCTATGCTCGGTCAAGACAGTGAGAGCTCGAGGCTCTTTTCAAAGGATAATAGCAACTTGGGACACGCCCATTATCGATCATGCATTTATGCATGCGATGCGATGTTTAATGATTTGCGAGATACTGGCTATAAAAGCCCGAGATTACAAAGACTCGGTAATCCAATGATATGGCTATAAAGCCCAAGATTGCATTTCTCAAAGGTCATATAGTAATCCAATCCAATACGGTGAAAGCATGCAATTAGAACGTATACCATTCAAGAGTTCTCAGATATATCAATGGTCCAACCGTATTCAAGAAAAGCATGCCATTCAATCACGTACATTTCAAGAATCATGTAATTCACATTATCCAATCCCATGCAAGAAGAGCATGCAATTCGGTCACATACATTTCAAGAAGCATACCATTCGATCATATTCTTTGCAAAGAATCATACAGCTCAATCTTATACATTTCAGTAGTTATACAGTTCACATTGGCAAGTTATTCACATTAAGCATCTAGACAATCAGGAATTTGAGAAACCATCTAGGTTCCTCACCTGTTACTTCCGAGCTACTGCCTGGAAGTCCCAACAATATCCGTGGAGCGACGGTCCAACGGTGCCTTTATAACAGTTAAATACAGTCCCATTACTAGATGCTCAATTTAACAGTTCAGTGATGCATATAACTCAATGAAATTATGTACAATGCTCATCCACGATTTTCGGTGTTAAAACCCAGTTTCAATATCCTATGCTCAATTTCAACTCTTCACTCAATTGGATCAACACTGATTTGGTTCAGTCCTCAATTCAATTCAATTTTCTCAATTCATATACCCTATAACAATTCCATATCCATCAGTCAAATTATCCAGTGAAAATCTCAATTAAAACTCCAATTGTCTCAATTCGGTACTTAGATCACACTATAAACCATAATCTCAAGAATCAGTACCATTTCAATTAGATTCCAACTCGATATTTCCTCAATGGTAGACCTCTTTCCTAGTTCACAAGTGAATCGAGAATCACCTCAATCGGAGATCTACACCATAAGTTATATCCAATAAACCAATATACATTCAATCGAAAATTGCCCTTATCGCGCGACCACGCTCCTTCGTCATGACGCGGAACGCCGCTCATCGCGACGTGGAGATCGCTCGTCGCGTCAAGACAAAGTTACGCCGCCGCGACGTGGAAACCACTCGTCATGACGCATCATCTAACTCGCCGCGACGTCCACCCGGCTCGTCGCGACTAATAGATTTAATTTAAATCCCATTTACTGTCATGACGAAGCCTTCGGCGCTTCAGTTCGTCGCGACGTGCGATGGTCCGATCGTCTTCTCCGATCGATTTCCGCCATAATACACTTAAAACCTCATTAAACACTTCCATCTACCCATATCAACCCTAATAAATTCCATAAATGCACTAGAAACCATTAATACCCGCACTAAACACAAAATACTTACCAAATCACTGAATCGATCACAAACCCTAAAATCTTTCTCAACACCGTCGATCCACCACTATCAAGCCTCTCTACCTTCATCAATCACAATAATTACTCCAAGTTAACACAAGGAGAAGATCCAGTAAGGTAGCAAGCAAAAACTCACACCAAGGAGAAGAGATCGAAGACTCACCATGGGAGGGAGAAGAAGACATCGATTTTGCCTTGGGCAAATTTTCCCCAAATTTCAACTTAGCTCTATATATATACATAATCTCCAAATCAGTCCAAATTTCAGTCTCTAAATTGCAATGGCTCAACATTTTAATTCATCTAACAGTATAACTCTAATTTTTCCATCGCCATTGAACCCTTCTTTCAAGATTATACTGATCAATCGATTCATCACTCCAAAATTTCCGGTCCGGGTATTTTCTCCCAAATTTCTCAAAAATTTCCTATAAACCACTATCAATTGCCAATCACTCACAAACTATTCCAAATCAGTCATTTGAACCCAATTACTCCCAATTTCTCACTCAATCTCATTCCAATCAGTTCAGTCAATTTACAATTCGATCAATTCACAAACCAAATAATTCGATCGGCCCAATTTACAATTAAATACCGAAAAACCATGAATGCATGTACCAAGGAATATATGCATATACAGTAGATCTGTTCCTCTATAATTAGAGGCCAGTAACATACTCAACAAGAATACAGTAGTTTTATCGATCCATCCCAATATTACCATAATACCCTTGCTGACGGTAACGGGATGTTACACCTGATCTTAGGTCAATCTTCGAAAAGACCCTTGCTCCCTGCAGCTGATCAAATAAATCATCTATCCGTGGCAACGGATACTTGTTCTGAATCGTCATCTTGTTAAGCTTCCTGTAGTCTATACACATCCTCCACGTTCCATCCTTCTTCCTAACAAACAGGACCGGAGCTCCCCAAGGTGAAGAACTCGGCCTGATGAACTGCTTCTCCAACAATTTCTGCAATTGCTCCTTGAGTTCTCTCAACTCAACTGGAGCCATTCTGTAGGGTGGTATAGAGATTGGCGCGGTTCCGAGAATCAAGTCAATTTCGAACTCAATTTCTCTCACCGGCGGCAACCCTGGTAATTCTTCCAGAAATACATCAGAAAACTCCCTCACAACCTGAAAATCTTCTAATCTGCCCACATTCACTTTTGGATCCACTACATGCGCCAAGAAGGCCTCATACCCTTGGCTCATCATATTGTCAGCTAACATAGCCGAAATGATCCTCGGCACTGGCAATTTCCTGTCCCCCTTGAAAACTATCCTCTGATCATCTCCCAGATCAAATTCTACTTCCTTCAAACTACAATCTAGCTTCGCCTTGTATTTCTCCATGACATCCAACCCTTGAAGGTCTAGAGGTAGTAAGTCTACTACCAGTCTAGCACCGTCTATGTTGAGCTCATAGTTCTTGTAGATCAAACTGATCACCACCTTACTCCCTAAAGGAGTACTAACTACCAGAAAGTTATCCATAATCTCAGGATTAACTGCATGCATATTCATACTTGAGGAAACAAATGAATGTGTGGAACCCGTATCAATCAAAACATAAACTGCAGAATTGAACAACTGAGCCATACCAGTTACCACTTCCGGAGCGGCTGCAGCTTCTTCCCTGGTCATGGCAAAGACCCGAACTGGTGCCTGACCCTGTCCTCTAGGTCTCCCTGCTGGATATGCCTTCCTTGCAGTTCCTGAACTGCCCACATCATGTACTGGCCGAAATGCCACTGTTTCTGCTCTTCTTGGGGCCTGAGACTGAGACTCTTCCTGCCTGACTTCCTGGGGACCATCCTTGATTCTGTGCCCCCTTTGGCCACAGCCAAAACATGCTCCTATCTTCAGCAGACATTCCCCTTTGTGAAATCTCCCACAGTGATCACACTGGGGATTTCCTCTACCTGTCCATCCCTGGCTTGCTACACTTGAAGCTTGCCCTGACATAGCCCTAGGCTACTTGCTCTGAGTGGGGCCACTGCTGCCCACCTCACTGTGTATCTTTGAGTTCGGTGCTCCTTGCAGTGTTGGAGCACTCATGCCCTTCTTCGAGAAGCGCTCTGTTCTTTCTCTTCTTAGTCACTTCACTACGATGTTCTCTAACTTCTCTGCTAAAGAGCAAAGATCAACCATTCTTTGGTAATCACGGAAGTTGTGAATTACCACCTTTCCCCGATCCCTAGGTGCAATCCACCTCAAACTTTCGGCATTTATGCGCTTCACCGCCACGATATTGGCTGCATATCGCGACAACCGAGTGAACTTTAGCTCATAATCGCCACACTCGGCTCCTACGAGTGAGATTCAGAATTCCTCGCCTTCTCTCGCATATAGACCATCGAGAAATATTTCCTTCGAAAGGCTTCTAAGAACTCCCTCCATGTCGATCTCGGAGGTATTTCCGATCAGGGCATCGACTCCCACCAAAGGTAAAGGCATCCCTCTGCAGAAGTCGATTGCATAATCGAGCTTCTCATCATCAAAACACTTCATCGATTCAGACCTCTCGGTCCTCTTCAACCATGTTTCGCTTCCTCGGGATTAGTAGTCCCACTGAAGTCAACTGCTCCATACTTCCGGAGCTTATCATACTGGCCGCTCCTCTCTACTGGAGCTGGCACTTGAGCCTGTCTTTTTTGGCCCATGGTATAGGTGAAAGCCTAAGCAAATGCTTGGAA
The DNA here is from genome assembly GCA_029891385.1 of Erythroxylum novogranatense. Taxonomy (NCBI): domain Eukaryota; kingdom Viridiplantae; phylum Streptophyta; class Magnoliopsida; order Malpighiales; family Erythroxylaceae; genus Erythroxylum; species Erythroxylum novogranatense. The sequence continues at coordinate 89,887,256 of CM057225.1, read as the reverse complement.
GAACTGGGATCCATAGGGTTCACTTGAGGAGGGAGGCGGAGGCGCCTCATGTTGCACACTTGGTGCATCGTAGTCGGAGATGTGGAAGGTCCTCATCTGCGGAACGCACGACTCATCCGTGCATTTCCACGCCGAGAGTGGGCGAGATTAAGCTCCTCGAGTTCTCTTTCGAGGCGGCATTACTCCTTCAATTTAAAAATCAGTGAAAATCTTTAGTTCACATAAAACAAGTTCAATTCATGTAAATCAATTTAAAACAAGTCAATTCACTCATTTAAAAGCAATGTTGCATGTTATGCATTTAAAACAATGCACATAATTCATATAATTCATGTAGGAAAATGCATGATGACTTGACCCTTAGACAATCCCACTAAGGTTCCTAGGAAACCCTAAACTCGGTTTCGCTCTGATACCATAGATGTTGGATCCCGATACCGGAGTCCAACTTTTGAACGGTAAAATATGAAACTTGATCATCTTGCCTTGTAGGGTTTATTTCATTTAACCCTAATTTCAAATTTATTTCTCTTGCAAATCATAGCTTTATGACTCTTGTTTAATTTAAGACAAGGATCGCTTCAATCGGAGTTCTATAACTCAAGATATCGACAAAATACCAACATGTGATCATATCTCAATCACGCTCTCTCGACTGACCCTTTACTTGATTTCATGCCAACTCTTTAAATTTAACTCCAAATGAAATAGATTCTTATGGGTAGGTACTTACATGTCTCATGAATCCATGGTTCAAAAATCACTTCATTTAGAGGTCTGATGAGGAAGTTATGATCAAAACAATCTTTCATATTCATATCCCGATGTATATTTGACATACTTTGGTAAAAATGCCATAACTCTTGCTACAGATGTCGAACTGATGTCATCTTTATACCAATCAATATGTACACATCCTGATCTACAACTCATATTAGAGGCCAAAAATGAAATTAGACTTAGCGGGTCGCGCTGCGATTTACTTCTCTCATACCATGAGGAAGAGACAAACAGAAAGTTGAGGCTCTTCTGATTTTCTATGTTCGAGCCCGCGAGGTATGGATCTCGCTCCCGCGAGGAAGAAACGAACAGAAAGTTGAGGCTCTTCTGATTTTTATGTTCATACCATGAAGTTATGGATCTCATACCATGAGGAAGAAACGAACAGAAAGTCGAGGCTCTTCCGATTTTCTATGTTCATACCATGAAGTTATGGATCTCGCCCATGAAAGAAACGACAGAATAATGAGATTTTTCCCAAAGCCTCTTAAACCCTCACCCATGCTTTCTAACTTATTCCTAACACCAAATACACTTGAAATCTTGCAAGATTCCTTTACTCTACTACTAAATACTTCATAACAACTCCAAACATCTAACTTATTTTATCATCCTATCAATTCTTGATTGATTTGTCCATCAAACCCTAGATTCCTACGCAACCATCAAAGCTATCCTCATAAACAAGACTTATGCATCCTGCTAACTTTCAACCATCATAACTCTCAACTTCCAACTTCTATTGTCTAACCAATTTAACACATCTACAAGACTTTGCACAATCAACCTCACACAAGCCTCATTCTCACCTTCATTACACATGCATGACCATCAATCCCAACCTCATAACATTTACCTACCTATATGATATTCATGCCATCTCATGCATCATCTCAAAGGATCAAAGGTCATACAATCAAGCATTATACATTAGGGTTTAAAATTCACTTTTGAATCATAACTCATTCATTCCATCTCCATCAAATCATGTCATATTTCATACAATGCTTTAGTGAGCATTTTAAGTCCAATTACATGAAACTTCAAAGTACAATATCATTCTCAAAATGCAACTAAAGCATTGTTTTACAAAAATCATTTCAATTACAAAACCAAAAGAAAACTCTTGGAGTAAATGCCTTTAAGCTTGCTCCTCGGGATCCTGCTCATTTCCTGGAGAATTGAGGGGGGGTGAGCTTTCGCTCCGCGGGTAACACATTTATATTTATATAACAAGCATGTCTATTTAGTTATTCACACATTAAGCAATCTTTCAATGAAATCATAATACATGCATCATGCAATTTTCATCAATACATAAACATAATTTCTCACAATTTGAACATTCATAATTCCTGCAATTTCATGTAATCACATATGAAACACATCAAATGGCTCGGTAAGTCCATATTCATGGCAACCATATAGTCTCATTTTGTGAGCTTATATGGGCAAATCTTGAGGAGTCCAAATAATGGATCATCCTATGCCACAATCAGGCGGTAGTGAAGCCTTTTCATGGTCGGCGCACGTGGCGGTTCTTGGGACTATACCTTACCCACATAACATAACAATCATGCATAACAATAAAATTGGACCGTTCTTGTCCAATTCACATTTTCTTGAAAATCTTATCTTTCATGCATATTTCATATTGTACATTTCATGCATAAGTCATATTGTGCATTCATACTCATTTAAGCTACTTCATTCAATACTAACTCAACCATCATCAAATCCTCAACATGTATTATTTTCATTTACACATAACTCATGATTAATGTCATCTAACCACAACTAACACAAGCATTTATAGCAATCATTTATACTCACTTACAAGTAACAAACATTCATTAGTGTCATTTATCAACTTTGCATTAATTGCTCATAAATATAAAGATAAATATGGAACCCACCTTTAAGACTTGCTAAATCCTTGGTTTCCTTGCTACAACTCTTGTTCCTCTTCTCTTCCTTCTCTCTCTTCATTAAAAACCAAAAACCCATGTAAATCTCACTTCAATTGAGAAACCATGTTACACTTTTCATGAAATCAACTTGGAAATCACTATAACCATTCCATTCTTAGTCTTTCTAACCAAAAACCCAACTAAAGCTTAACCTTAAATCAAGAAGCTTACCTTGAATCTTTAGCTAACCAAGTGATTTCTTGGTTCAAAGTGTAGCTTGAACCTTCCTCCACACTTTTTCCTCTTGGACTTTCTTCCAACTCCCTCTTGATCTCTTGGAAATCAAACCCTAGCCAAAGCTCTTCTTCTTTTTCTCCTCCTTCTTTCCTCTTCCACGACTTCTCCCTTTCTCCTCCTTTAATTTTCTTAAACTCTCTTCTTTCTCCTACTAACTCACTTCCTTCATTTCCTTTTATACTTCTTTCATTTAACTTAAGCCCATAAGCCCAAAGCCCACTCATTTATTCTTCCTTCCTTCTTATTTTCCTCTTTAAACTTCTCAAGCCCACTAATTCTTTAAGCCCATCATATTCTCTCTTCCTTTCCTACCTCATCAAGGCCCAACTAACACATTTAATTTCATTAACTCACCACCTAACTCTTTATTGCTATCACATTTTAATTAATATCAACTCAATTAGTGCTAACCTAACTTACTCAATTAGTCTAATCATGCTTAACTTTAAAAAAAAATTCTGGGGGTAACACGGCATCACTTCAACGCTTCTAATTTAGAAGTCATTTTTAGAAATGAAGTATTAGGTTGCAATTTGGAGATTTGATTCAATCTGTACTTTGACATTTGACATTTGGGTTCTAATCGGGCTAAATGCCCTCTAAAGCGTTGTAATAACTCAGATTGTTCATGTAAATGCAAGAATGTTGGGTTTAAATGTAATTCATGAAATTTGCATGTCTTATTCAAATGCATCATTTGTATGGTTTGGAATTGGTAAATAGAGTAGGTTGAGGATCGCTTTATGGATTGAAAATAATTAGAGGTATAAGCTTGTGTTTTGCTGCCATTTGAATAGTTGTGGAATTTTTGGATTTGGTTGATGATGATGGGGATTGGAGATTGTAAATGTTGAGTTTTATGCAGGTGATGGTATTTAGATTGAAGTTTGGCTAGTTTGAAATTCCAAAGGAGGTCTTTGTCAAATTTTTCCAAATTTGTGAAACTTAACAAGTTTAGACCCTCTCAGTGTTTGAATTGAATGGAGGTGTCTTCTTGAAGATTATAGCATTTGTTGAGAGCTTTCCATCGATATAGAATTTGTCACCATTGGACTTAAAATGAAGAAGTTATGAGGTTGGGAGTACATTCAGTTACTGTTCATAATGTGATTTTACTGTTTTATTAGTCCTAGTATGAGCAGTGGCTTTGAATGACTTTTTACCTTGTTTAATGATGAAACTAACTTTTTCATCCTCCATGAGAGTTGTAGAGCACCTTGTTATCTTTCCATTGAGATATAATATGTAATTTTTAGAATTTGGAGCAAGAAGTTATGAGAATTGGAAGATAATAGCTAAGGTTCATTTTGTTGCTCTTATTGTTTGTGAGTTTATGATAGCACTGATGACTAAGGATTGAATTCATGATTTTGATGAAATAATTAAGCCGGAAATTGTGAAGTTGGTGAGTGAACTTGAAATTTGAAGTGTCATGAAGTGTTTATGCTTTAGAGTAAGTTAAATTTATGAAGTATACAAGTGGATATGAAGTTAGGTTGAAGGTGAGATGTTTGGAAGAGGGATTGGAGTTTTGAAAAATGGAATGTCCGTTAAACGGACAGCCTCGGGTGCAAAAACACCCCTTAGCCTACCCATGTCTGTTTAACGGACATTCTCGAAGCATTTGGACCACTTTCACCCGAATGTGTCCGTTAAACGGACATGGATGTCCGTTTAACGGACAGCTATGGGAAAGATTGTGAATTTGGACAAAGTTAAAGGCCAAATATCGTCTTGTGGTCTTCATTAGAGTTGTATATCTAGATGTCTTCTTTCTAATGGTCAAAGAACGAACTTAATACGATATCTAGATTAAAAGTTATGATAATCGCGCCAAAAGAGTTTCAATTTGATTTTGAAAGTGAACCATAGTCTATTACTTTGGACATAACTCCATCATACGACCTCCAATTGAGGTGAGACTTGAACCATTAAATTTATAAGACATATATCTTTCTCTCCACAAAAATTGATACCATTTGAAGTTAAATTGAAGAAGTTTGTATTGAAATAAGTGAGAGGTCGGTTTGGAGATCATATTTGGAGTATGAGCTCTTTTAGGCTTTTTAAGCATAACTTGAGTTATATAACTCTGTTTGAGGTGATTTTTGTTTCAAATCGAACTGGAGACTTAAGGCTACATTTTGTATGAATAAATCAATTCATGATTTTAGTGATTTATTGGTGTGCGCTCGTCGAAAATGTTGAGTTACAGCTAATGACCCTGTAAGGAAATAAGCACAAGGCTTCGGGACTCCGGAAATTGGGCTCTGGAAACGTGTCCAATAGATGTAGAATTAAAGTAAGATTAAGAGTGTTAAGTTATAAGCAGTTGAGGTCCGGTCTCCGGATCAGGTTCCAACAGAAAGAGAGCAAATACATCTGTAACGTGAAGCTAAAACAATATCTTTTTAAGTGAAAGAAAGGTTAAAGCCTGGAGAGGATAAGGAAGCAGATAAATAATACTTTGTGAGAGAGACCTGAAGAGGCTCTGTAAGTGTAGAAATAATACTTGTAATGTTGAAGGATATAGTGAAATCTCAGACAAATTCTGAGGACTGGACATAGCCCAAAATTAAGGGTGAACCAGTATAAATTGCGGTATCATATTCTCTAACCCTTATCTCTTTAATTTTCTTGTTGTTATAAGAATATATAATAATTTTCACTGTTGCATTACTCATCAAATTAAGTGAATTGTTTTGTAATCGTTTGAAATTGTAAAGAAAATCAAAAAGATTTTGAAGATTAATATCTTAGACTATTTAACACAATTCAACCCACCTTCATGTGTATTCTACATATTATACACGATTTCTATATTAACAAGTGATTTACTTCAGTTGGTATCAGAGTAAGGTTTCCAAGAAACGCTGTTACAATGTGAGGATAAAGATCTACGGCTGAATCACATGTTTTTATAGAAGAAGGTGCCTCGATCTCAAGACCCCCTGCATTCAATGGTGAAGATTATCATTATTGAAAGGATAGGATGCGGCTCTTTATAAAATCCACACATATTGATATTTAGGATATAATTGAAAATGGTCCATATACCTTAACAGATAACGAAGGGAATAGTATTTCTCGTGACCAATGGTCGTTAATCAGAAAGCTCGCTTTCAATTAAACTGAAAGGCCAACTTCTTTTTAAGTTGTGTTCTAAGCAGAAGTGAATATGATAAGGTTCACGGATGCGAATCTGCAAAGGAAATGTGGGACACATTAGCCATTGCACATGAAGGCACAAATCAGGTGAAAGAATCCAAGATTAGTATTCTTATTCATTAATATGAGCTATTTAAGATGAAAGATGATGAGAATATTGATCAGATGTTTAGACAATTCCAAACAATTGTTAATGGAATTAAAGCTCTGGGGAGAATCTACGATATTCAAGATCATGCCAAAAAGATTTTCAAAAGTCTTCTAAAAAGATGTAGACCCAAAGTGATAACAATATAAGAAGCCAAGGATTTAAGTAAGCTGAAGCTAGATGAATTGCTTGGTTCACTAAAAATCCATGAAGTAGAGTTTGATGCAGAAGATAAACCCAGAAGGTATAAATCTATTGCATTAAAGGCTGGTCAGAAGAATCAGAAGATACGCAAAAATAAGACAAGTCGACTTATGCGTACAGCAAATAAATTCCAACAGTCCAATTAGCCAAAAATGGAAGGGAGATTGTTAAGGAACGGTCATAACAATCATGCAACGGCCATATGGGTTCCCAACAGCTATATTTCTTTGAGTATAAATAGAGGATGATGGAAGAAGAGTTTAGAGAAGTTCTACAAGCCTACATACTCTTCTATTACTCCAAAATTGCTCATCATTGTTCTTACTTTGTTTACATTTGTATTGAGCACTTGTTCTTAGATCTTTATCCTATTTCTTTTATAAATTGAGTGACTAGTGAAAGGTCACGTGTGAGGTAGCTTGAGCCGGAAATCAAGTATTGTTGGTAGGATTTGTGCGGAAGACAAATCATCTGAAGGTTGCTTGGTAGGAAATCAGCAAGTATTGGTAGGATTTGTGCGGAAGACAAATCAAATTGTAAGGTAACGAGCCGAAATCAAGCGGCATTGTAAGAGTTCACACTGAACTACAAAGTGTGTAATAAAGTGGTTTGCAAAATCATAAGTGGGAGCTTAGGTAGAGGACGTAGGTCTTAGCACCGAACCTCTATAAAAATAGTGTTTGATCTTCTTCCCTACTCTTTTTACTTAAATTTGTTTAAATTGTTTTTGTGTGAATTAACTTCTGATTTTATTGTAGAAAATATACAAAAAGCTTAAAGATCTATTCAAACCCCCTTCTAGATCGCTTACAATTGGTATCAGAGCAGAAGTATCTGGGGATGGCACACAACAAACTAGCGGAAGAAGGTAACACAAATTATCGCCCTCCTTTATTTAATGATACTAATTATTCCTCTTGGAAAAATCCTATGAAGTACCACATCATTAGCGAGGGAGTAGAATATTGGAAGATAATTATCTTCGGTCCACAACCACCGTTAAAAGAAAATGGTGAGTTAAAAACGGAGCTGGAATATGATGACAATGACTGGAGGCAAGCCTACATCAACGCTAAAGCGATGAAGCTAATCTATTGCGCTCTCACAGTTGAGGAAAAAAACCGAGTTAACTCGTGTACCAGCGCCAAAGAAATGTGGGAAAGACTCTGCATCACCCACAAAGAAACCAACCAAGTCCGGGAAACAAAGATCAACATGCTTCTCCATGACTATGAAATGTTTGTCATGAAGGAAGGTGAGTCTATTTCCATTATGCTTGATCGTTTTGCAGAAATCATAAATGAATTAGGCAACCTCGGAAAGCATATGATGGATAGCGAGAAGGTGAAGAAGATTCTTCGCTCTCTACCGAAAGAATGGGATTACAAGTCATCATTATTATGGAATCCAAGGATCTCAATCACTTGGAATTCAACGCCTTGGTGGGATCTCTCATCAACTATGAGATCATTCTAAAATCAAGAGGAGGAAGAGGTAAGTCACAAAAGTCAATTGCTTTAAAAGTTAATACTTCTTCTTTTGATGAAAGTGATAAAGAAATAGATGAAGAAGAGGATGATGAAGAAATGGCAATGTACGCCAGAAATTTGAGAAAATTCAAGGGACTTCTCAAAAATCGAAGAAAAGAATTAAGTGGCGGAAGAAATGGAGAAACGAAGAAGTATACTGTAGAAAGAAGGTCTAAAGGCTATCAAGAAAAGAAAAATTCAAATCTCCAGAAAAATGACAAAGGGAAAAAGAAAGCTAACCTTATAGCCACGTGGAGTGATGATGAGGAAGCATATCAAAGCAATGATGAAAACAACCTAGCGCTTATGACAGATAGCTTCTCAACAAGTGATGATGAAGATGAGATAACTTTCATTGATCAAGATCTTATAGATTCTTTTAATGCTTTACAAATTGATTTTGAAGAAGCTATTGAGATCAATAAAAAATTGAGAAAGAAAATAAGAGAACTAGTTGCTGAAAATAATGCCTTACATAAGACGATTGATGATTTAGATTGTCCTAAGGAAGATCATTCTGCATGTCTTGCTGAAAAAGAAAGTCTTACTTGTGAGCTTGATAGACTTAGAAAGGAATTTTCTTATGTGGTTGAAAAATTTGCTGGTGGAAATGCAAAGTTTGAAGAGATGTTGTCTTTACAAAGATATTCTATTTCTAAACATGGTTTGGGATATGATCCTTATAATAGAGATTGTTCTTTAATTTCCAAATTTACCAAGGATGGAAAAGTTGCTCAATGTGCTAGATGTTTGAAAGATGGTCATATAGAAATTGCATGTAAAACTATTAGGAGATGTATCAAAGTTAAGAAAATTTGGGTGATTAAAGGTACAACACCATCTAATGTGGTTTATATGACTAACCAAAATGGACCCAAGATGGCTTGGGTACCAATGAGAAGAAAGGATGTTTCAGTTGTAGGTACAAGCAAGGAATGAAAATCAACCAAGCACATGGTATATTGATAGCAGATATTCAAGGCATATAAGTGGAGACAACAACAAAGATTCCATCATCATTTACACTTAGGCTGAAATGTGATTGAATTGGAGTACTGGTATATTCTAGTCGACTTATGGATGTCTAAGTCGACTAATTGGTGAAATGGAGGTAAACAAGTCGACTTATGTCTACACGGATTCTTATGCTATTTCAAGTATGTGGTGCTTCTTATGACTTTCTGATATTTGTATTAATTGTTGGATTGTTATGTTATGACAATTGCCTTTATTTGTGTTTGTTGTTTTGTTTGTTTATGGACTGCATTGCGACTATTTTTCATTTTTCATATTAGGTTTTTTAATTATGACAAAAAGGGGGAGTAATATTGGAAATTGATAATTGGTATCCTTTAGTCACCGTCATTTGATTGAGGGGGAGTGTGTTTGATTTGAGACTATTTGTGTTTGATGACTTGTTTCTCTATTTAATGTGATTGCCATATTTCATCTATTGTTGGTTTGTATTAGTTGTTTTGATTATGACAAAAAGGGGGAGAAAAATGAGAAATTGGATATTCATTAGTTACTTGATTAAGGGGGAGTTTGTTAAATTTTTAATTGATTTTTCAAGGTTATTAAAATTCAATTATTTATATGATTGAGGGGGAGACTTCTAACCAAAATGACAAGGTATAAAAACCTTGATCAATGTTTCTTTGTTTTCATTTCTTAAACAAATTCTAAGTATTTTGTCATTATCAAAAAGGGGGAGATTGTTGGACCAATGGTGGTTGACAAATTAATTCCACTTATGTTTTGATAATAATAAAATGTATAAATTGGTTAAGAAATTGTTTCAGTATTTTGGGATTGATATTCAATGAAAGAATTGTACAAATCAAGATGGAAGTTTCTATACAAGTAATATATGTCAACACAAGTCCACTAATAGCATACAAGTCGACTTATAAATGGACCACAAGTTACTTACACATCACAAGTCGACTTATAAAGCGGAGATGCAAGTTTACGTAAAATGTTGTCACAAGTCGACTTATACAACTCGACAAGTCAACTTATGGTCACAAGTCGACTTATACAACTCGACAAGTCGACTTATCGTCTGACAAATAAATTCCAACGGTCCAATTAGCCAAAAATGGAAGGGAGATTGTTAAGGAACGGTCATAACAATCATGCAACGACTATATGGGTTCCCAACAGCTATATTTCTTTGAGTATAAATAGAGGATGATGGAAGAAGAGTTTAGAGAAGTTCTACAAGCCTACATACTCTTCTATTACTCCAAAATTGCTCATCATTGTTCTTACTTTGTTTACATTTGTATTGAGTGTAAGTACAAGTCGACTTGTACTACTGATAAGTCGACTTGTTCTTGAAAAGTACCGATAAGTCGACTTGTACATTGGATAAGTCAACTTATTTAAGGACGGTACTATTTATTTGTGCCCTAAAGGCAATCCCCTTTAGCGCGTTTTATTCACAGTCGTATGCAGACTGAATGAATAAATAAAGAAAAGGCATTCTTCATTAATTTGATATTCATAAACATTGTTTATGAATTGATTGGATCTTTAATCAGATCAATGAAGTCCATGATATATGACATAGCATGAAGGAAATTATGATGTGATCATACTCCTGAGATTCCTATCATGTGCAATTGTGTCAGTATCTAAATTCTTCCTAGTCAAAGTATTAATGAGACTGGACATCATTAATCCGGATAGACTAGCACATGTCATATTCCTTGATTGGATCAGCGGTGGATCTCGAAGCGTAAATATGAGATATTTAGAATTGACATGTGGATGCTTACTAGCGGTAGTAAGTTCATTGGATGACCTGCCATGAGATCATCACATGGATATCTTATCTAGTGTCGATGATAATCTCATCATAGCAATGGTGCAAGTATCCTTAGACTTGAGGTACTCAAGGATATCTTGAATCTTGATCACATTCTTTGACTCCATTCCTTGTTGCCTTCGAGAGGTAACTCATAGGGTGGTGCTTGGTACGACTTGAGGTATTGAAGATAATTGAGTAGCCAATAAAGGATTCACCACTTCTGGATTAGCAGAAGAGATACCCATGGCCTCTTGTCAGGATCATTACTTGTAAATCTCTGGCCAGAGTGAATATGTCATGGAGAGTGTCTTCATGGACATATAGAGTAATGAGTCATAGGACGAGATCTGTTATCACTTGGGCTAGACTCAGTCTAGTGAGAGTTGACACTTTGACCATACTCATAACCAAGTGGGGTATATGATGGTGAAAGGACGAATTGCACGATAATTGTCTATGGAAGGGTTTGTGATCCGGTTCGTGATGAATACATCAAACCGATTACTTTCCGATCAATTGGGGGTCATGATGTGTTGCTAGATACCGCTCATGACTTGCTCAGATTAATTGTTAATCTAAGTGGCCAATATAACCGGAGCCTAAAGGGTCACACGATAAGAGTGTTTGAGAATCGTAAAATAGTAATTGGACGAGTTCCAATTATGGAAGCATTAGGATTAAATGGATCCCAATGGGATTGGGATATGTCCCGATGAGATCGCGACATCAATATTGCTAAGAAAGGTTTCAGGAGTTGTTTCAGCACCGGAGCCCGGTAGGCCGATAGACCAATTCCCGCTTTATTGGATGCTTTAGCAATTATATATATTAATTAATTAAGTAAATAATTAATTAATATATATAAATATATAGCCATGTGCACGTTAGATGAAGGGAGAAGAGATAAAGTCATTTGACTTTTCAACTTATTATTTAATTCATTAAAGAATGAATGGCTAATATGGCTTACACTTGTCCTTCTCTTATGGTACTCTTTTAAAGGTTAAAAGATACATATATGAAGGCTTGGAAAGGAGTAGTCGACGGGTGCTTATGGGTTGAAAGAAAAGTGAAAACTTAAGTGTTAAGTTTTCTATGAAAATGGTTTTCAAGCTTTCTTCCTTAAGGCACCATGATTTCTCTCTTCTTCCAAGCAAGTCTCCAACGTTTCCTTCAGCTCTCCAGGACAGAGGTAGGGTCTAGCAGCTCTTAATCTGTTCTAGCTATTCCCGGGTCAAAGGGGTTTGATCCGGTTAGGTTTTCTGATCTCTGCGTGGATCACCTTTAGAGATAGTCTCTTTTGGCTATTTAGGTTTATGTCTTCATACGGATACCTGGATCCTGGGTTCGGGAAGGTCCCGGGAACAAAAAATTTTTGTTTTCCACTGCCGGTACATGTGATGTACCTCCCGGGATTTTACTACAGTGGTATCAGAGCGTCTGCTATCCCGTATAAAGCTATAACCTAAGCTAGATCAGAAACCCTAAGTGCTGTTGATGTTGATGCATGTGTACTGCCCAGATTTCGAATTGCTATAGAGATAGGGTTTTCGAAATTTTTCTGCCCAGGATTGTTCATAACATGTTAGAGAATATGTCTATGAATTTTCAGAATTTATCGATTTGATTTGATATAGTTTTGCTAATTAATTCCCTAAGGTTACAGATGCTGTTTTGTGAAACGATTCTGGAACAGGCAGTAGTATAAAATCGAGAATAAATTCTAGAAAAATCTTTTTCTGGATTTTCCTTCACCTACATGTCTCTAAGATGTTGGTGAATGTCTGTGAGCATGGAAATTGGATTTCAAGGTGATTGGATATTTATTCACGAATTTATTCTATGCTGTTGGGAATTGCTGTGCTGATGAACACAGATTTTGAATCGGTTTTGTTATTTAGGTTGACTGAGTTTTTGATGGCCTAAAATCCTAAAAACATTCAGGTAGCATTTTCTGAACATTTAGTAACCTATATAATTTTCTCATGATTTATTGAAATTGTTTCATTGATCATTTCGAGCAATGTACAGAACTGGACAGTTTTTGGTGAAAATTGTTGAGACTGTTTTGCTTGGCTTGATTGAGTGTGATTTTCAGTTCAATGCCTTGCACCATTTTAATGTGATTAAAATGTGTTATCTTGATGTAGTATGATTTCCAAACTGAATTGCTTGAATTTGCTTTTCCAAGAATTTTTGAATGCCGAATTGGTCACATTAGCGTCTCGTTAGTATATTGCATTATCTTGTTTGTTTTGACCGTCACAATTTTTGTGACAAGTGCCGGAGTAAATTTGATAATGTATATGCTAGCTAGAGATGCTTAGGATGATAATTTGGGTGTTCCTAAATTGTTTGGACATTAATGAGTTTTGACTCATTTCAAGTTTTTCATATAGTTTGACTATTTAAGGCTTTCATGGTTCAATGAATTGTTCATTGAGGCATCAAATTTATCAGATATTACCTTAGGTATGTAGGTATTGTGAATTGGAATTGTACTGATTGAGGAATTAGCCGATTAGAGATTTTAGCAAATTCCCTGAATAAGTCGACTTGTATGTGAAATAAGTCGACTTGTTCAAGGTTTATAGGATAAGTCGACTTGTGGATAGAATAAATTCCACTTGTTCAGATCTCGATATAAGTGGACTTGTAGTACCTTATAAGTCGACTTGTTCATGGGCAGGTGAAATAAGTGGACTTGTGTCATACAAGTGGACTTTGTGTCAAAGCAGAAGCATAAGTGGACTTGCATTTGATGAAAGTGGACTTGTGGCATCTTCGAGTTGGATGATGGATGATTATAAGGATTGATTCAATACTATTGATGAAACCTAAATCATTCCATATAGTCTTCGTGACTATAATCCTTAAGCTTGGAGTCTAGAGACCCGAAATCCCTCCTCGGTATATGAAAACTAACGCCTTCCATTAATATGGTAAGAACCAGATGTTGGATCGCATATGGTCCGAGTATTCACAATACGCTGCGGAAGAGACCATACAAAATTATCAAGTATAATCGAAAACACGAGGATTAATGAAAATACCTTATTTTCGTGGATGGATTGCTTCTTTTCGGATTCCAAGACACTGCAAATCGCTAATGTCCTCTACCGGTATCCACACGAGCATGCACGATCCGGGCTGCGGCTGTAGTGTGCTAGCACGTCCTGAAAACCTTCGAGCGCCGCGATCTTTCTCTTGGCGGCTAGGGTTTCTTGACAGTTGTGTCGTTCTTTTTTTAACCTAATGAGACCTAAGCTTCTCTATTTATAGAGAAACCCTAATCTCATTCAGGCCCTATTAAGTTTCGGCCCATTATATCATATATATAATAAAAGCCCGACAACTTAATTAAATCTAGCCCAATAAATATATCTAAATATATTTATTTAACACCTAATAAATTAGGCCCAAGAGAATAAGCCCAGATCACATCACTCTTTGTGTGCGACCCTGTAGGCTCATTTGATGTTGGCAATGGGCTTGATTACACTTCAAGGCCCATAAGTCATAAGCGGCCTCTAGCAAGACATTATGACTACCCAAATCAAATGAGGATCGATAATCCGATTTAACCTGTAATCATGATTATAAGCTCAGTCCTTTTGTAACACGATATCAAGATTAATCACAAGGCATGGTACATGTCAACCTTTGATTAATCATAGTTTCTTGATCCGCAAGTTGACTGATTATAACAAATGACATTGATGAATCTTCATCAATTCATTTGAGCACGACCATGCATTTCTTGATCACACTTGTCAAGAGGCCCAAATGATATCTCTCTCACTTAAGAGAGGTACAAATCCGTCTCGTCATTCACATCCCTCCGCATGATTCATTTAGTGTCCAACATAAGACTATTTGTTATTGGTTAAAAATAACTTAGTCTAATATCAAAACACTAAATTCCTCGTATGTAGGAACCATGATGACTTCAGGTCGAAGGACTAAAGTCAAACCATATTGAGAATCACTAATGACATGAAACCATGTAGTATTCTCTTTTGGGGTCGATCAATATATGTTCTCTAACATATATCTATGTTTACGATTTGATATCTCATATCCATGATCGAGAAAGCGTGATCATCAATCAGAACACATACTAGCCTTAATTCATTATTGTTCCACCAATAATGATCGACTAGGGACAGTCTAGAATAGTATTATAACACTTATGGTTTTACTATCAAGTCACATACTTGATGACATAAGTTTAATACCATTCATGGAATGTAACTCACATTACATAAATGAAATACATGCATATATAAAATGAATACCTCATAATATATTATTAACAAATCATAATGTTAATACATGAATCACAAATGTTTATTGGCCTAGGGCACACTACTAACACCAGAGTTCTTATAGGGTTGGGTTGTTGAGCAAACTCAAGCTCACTCTATACGGATATGTTCGAACCATGAAAATATGATTTTCGGATTAATGGGTTGGTTTTCTTTCGAAGCGTTGGTTTGTTGAGCAAACTCAAGGTCAACGTGGACGAGGCGAAATTGGGTAGCATACATCGGATGTATGCGCATCAAAGAGTTGATACCCGATGAAGTGCACACATCAACAAGTTGATAGAGCGATTGATAGTTGTGTCTAAGATGTAATTGGTATATCGATACCTCCGAGACATAAGGTGGCTTGTTGGACAAATCCAAGGTCATTCTCAATGTCGGTTATCGATGATGCAATTGGTATGACCGATACCTACCGATTGACCTAAGTTGTGGCTTGTTGGGCAAACTCAAGGTCACTCTTAGCAATGTCGGATATCGACCCACTAGGACATTATGTCACATCGTTTCTCTGGATTCGTAAAGAGGGTTATGGATTCTAGGAAACTAGTGGGAGCCATATGCATGTCATGCAAGTCCTTATGATCATGCAGGCATTTCTATTCTATCATTCCTTCTCTCTATCGCGTTTAGGTTGATTGAAGAAATCTTTCAGTGTGATTTTTCGCTCTCTATTCTGGACTGAATTTTCTTGATTGGCTAAGGACTCTGAGAATTGTTCTCGGATCGAGGAGGCAGGATCGTCCTAGATGTTCCACTTCCAGATGCACTGCTTTGTCGATGCTTCGATAAGGATCGAAAG
This sequence comes from Erythroxylum novogranatense, assembly GCA_029891385.1. Taxonomy (NCBI): domain Eukaryota; kingdom Viridiplantae; phylum Streptophyta; class Magnoliopsida; order Malpighiales; family Erythroxylaceae; genus Erythroxylum; species Erythroxylum novogranatense. Next base: position 89,871,275 of record CM057225.1, on the reverse strand, counting down.
CATATCGTAAGCATCTAAAGGACAGTGATATGGATACTTGCATTATGCTTGTCTCGATGTCACCAGAGCTGCAGAAGCAGCACGAGTCTATGGATGCTCACTCTATAGTATTTCATCTTATGGAGCTGTTTGATGAGTAAGCTCGATGCGAAAGGTTCAAGACCTCAAGGCTTCTCTTCATCATAAAGATGGCTCGAGGACAACTGTTATGCAAATATACCACGAAGATGAATGGCTATATTGAGAGATTGGCCGTCTTAGGATTTGTAATGGATTATGAATTAAGTAGAGACTTAATTCGGTTGGATGTCGATGGTTATTCACAGTTTGTGATAAACTATCGGATAAACCAAATATCCACAACAATACCTGTGCTGATCAATCTGCTCATGACAGCTGAGCAAGCTATCAAGATAGATAGCAAGTGCTAATGGTGGATGCTTCTTCTTCTAGTTCAAAGAAGAAAAAGGCCAAGAAACCAAATGGAAGTGCCATCAAAGAAAACCAAAGATTACGCCCCAAAAGGATTTTGCTTTCATTGTGGCAAGTCTAGCCACCAGAGGTGGCTGTAAAATCTATCGAGTCCTCGAAGCGAAGAAGGCATCAGATGCCTCTACTTCTTCAAATATTTTTGTCATTGAGGTTAATACTATTCCTGATCCAAACATATCGGTATTTGATACCGGATGTCGGTCATACATATGAAATGATATGCAGGGCCTCAGGGACAGTAAAAAGCTCATAAAGGAGAACTGGACCTTCATGTAGGTAATGCAGCAAGAGTTGCTACATTAGCCGTATGCACTTATGTCTTGTCACTCCCTGGTGAGCTTGTAATCAAATTGGATGATTGACATTTTGTACTTGTTTTAAACAAAGAACATATTGTATGTTTTATGTTTAATTAGAGCTGGTTTCCATTGGACTTTTAGTAGCAATGGTTGTTATATTAGTTGCAATGGAATGCTCTTTGGTACTCGTACATTATGCAATGGAATTGACATATTAGATATGTCATATCCAATTATGAATGTCAATGACGCAAAAAGACATAATCGAGATAATTTAAAATCAACTTACTTATGGCATTGTCGGCTTGGCCATATAAATGAGACACGCATCGCTAAGCTCCATAAGAGTGGATGTTTAGGGTCATTTGATTATGAATCATATGACACATGCGAATCTTGTTTATTAGGCAAGATGACTAAGTTATCCTTTAAAGTAAAGGGTGAACGAGTGAATGGAATATTAGACCTAATACATTCGGATGTATGTGGTCCGATGTCCATCCATGCCACAAGTGGTTGTTTTTACTTCATTATTTTTATCGGTGATTATTCACGATATAAGTGTCTGTATCTAATGAGATACAAATCTGAAGCATTTGAATAGTTCAAATAATTCAGAAATGAAGTAGAAAACTAACTTGGTAAAAGTATGAAGACATTACGATCTGATCGTGGTGGAAAATACTTACACCAACAGTTTTGGATTATCTCAGAGATCATGAGATTTTATCTCGTACACTCCACCTTACACTTGCAAAGACAATGGTGTGGCTGAAAGGAGAAATCGAACCTTGTTAGACATGGTGCGATTGATGATAGGTTTTGCACAGTTTTAGGAATATGCGCTCGAGACAGCTGTTTACTTGCTAAGCAGAGTTCCATTAAAGATATTGATGTTACTCCATATGGAGATATGGACTAACAAAAAACCTTATCTTTCTCATTTGAAAGTTTGGGGTTGTCACGCTTATGTGAAGCGGACACGGTCAGATTAACGATGCAAAGTCGACAAGTGTTTGTTAAATGGAATATCAATTCTACCTTCTTTGAGGAACAAAGTTGTTTGTTTCCAAGCATGTTGTTTTCTTAAAGAAATAGTTTCTTTTACAATAAGGCGGTGGGAGCAAAGTTGAACTTAGAAAAGTTCAAAATGCTCGAACAAACCTGAATCAATCGTCGAACTTGAAGCTGTCACTCATATAGATGAGGTAACAGTTCAACCTTCTACTACACACGAATTTCGTAGGTTGAGTAGGATCGACTTGTTCCTAGAGATATGGATTTCGTGAGGAGCAGAATGACGTATTACTCATACGAGATGATGAGCCTACTACTATGAAGAGGTTACGAAAAGTTGAGTCGAAAAATGGCTTTGTGCCATGAAAGCGAAATGGATTCCATGTACATAAACCAAGTATGGACTTTGGTTGTTACACCTGAAGGGATAAAACCCACAGGGTGCAAAGAGGTTTTAAAAGAAAACCAACATGGATGGTAATCTGATTACCTATGAAGCGAGGCTAATGGCCAAAGGATATCGTCAAAGACAAGGAGTTGACTATGACGAAACCTTCAGCCCCGTAGCAATGCTTAAATCCATTCGGATACTCCTAGCCATTGCCACTCATTATGATTATGAGATATGGCAAGTGGAAGTGAAGATAGCTTTCCTGAGAGGAAATCTACCCGAGGATGTGTATGACACAACCTGAGGGCTTCACTTCCATCGATGGCGAAATGGATTAAAGCAAGCTTCCAGGAGTTGGATTATCTGTTTAGTTGAGTTAATCAAAGAGTTTGATTTCTCACAAAATTCGGATGATCATTGTGTGCATAAGAAGGTTAATGGGACTGCAATCGTATTCCTTGTGTTGTATGTAGATGACATACTGTTACTAGGAAACGATGTCTCTATCTTTGCAATCGTTAAAATTTGGTTGTCCAATCAATTTGCGATGAAAGACCTTGGTAAAGCAACTTATATCCTTGGGATATAGATTTATGCAGATAGATCAAAGGTTGCTTGGTCTTTCACAAGCATCGTACATAGATGAGATGCTAAAAAGGTTTAGCATGGAACAATGCTATGTACGAGGCCCGATGTATCGTATGCTTTAAATGTTACGAACAGATACCAATCGGATCCTGGTGAGGGTCACTAGGTGGCTGTCAAGAATATCCTTAAGTACTTGCGAAGCACTAAGGATGTTTTCTTGATGATTGGAGATGGAAATCTCCATGTGAGCGGGCATTCAGATGCCAGTATCTAATCTGATAAGGATGATTCTGAATCATGATCAGGTTATATACATTCACACTGAATAGCGAGGCGGTCAATTGAAAAAGTTTCAAAACAAGAAAGGATGGCGATTCAACAACCGAGGCGAGTACACATCGCATGAGATGTGCAAAGGAAGCGGTTTGGATCGAAGTTCATTCTTGAACTTGATCTAGTCCCTATTGTGATGGGCCCATAGGATTGTATTGTGATACAATGGGGCTAGTCTTGTGACAAAGGAACCAAGGTCTTATCGACGATCCGAACTCGTACTCCACCGATTCGGGAGATCATTAGTCGAGATGATATCTTGATAGAGAGAATTCCCACAGAGCAAAGTGTTGCTGTTCCATTGACAAAGCCATTGTCACAGGAGAATTGTGATTCTCATGGACTCGCTTATGGTATTGGATACTAAGGCGATTGGCTTTAGGTCAAGTGGGAGATTTGTAAGTACAAGTCGACTTGTACTACTGATAAGTCGACTTGTTCTTGAAAAGTACCGATAAGTCGACTTGTACATTGGATAAGTCGACTTATTTAAGGACGGTACTATTTATTTGTGCCCTAAAGGCAATCCCTTTAGCGCATTTTATTCACGATCGTGTATCGGTGAATGAATAAATAAAGAAAAGGCATTCTTCATTAATTTGATATTCATAAACATTGTTTATGAATTGATTGAATCTTTAATCGGATCAATGAAGTCCATGATATATGACATAGCATGAAGGAAATTATGATGTGATCATACTCACGAGATTCCTATCATGTGCAATTGTGTCGATATCTAAATTCTCCTAGTCAAAGGATTAATGAGGCTGGACATCATTAATCCGGATAGACTAGCACATGTCATATTCCTTGATTGGATCAGCGGTGGATCTCGAAGCTGTAAATATGAGATATTTAGAATTGACATGTGGATGCTTACTAGCGGTAGTAAGTTCATTGGATGACTGTCATGAGATCATCACATGGATATCTTATCTAGTGTCGGTGATAATCTCATCATAGCAATGGTGCAAGTATCCTTAGACTTGAGGTACTCGAGGATATCTTGAATCTTGATCACGTGCTGACTCCATTCCTTGTTGCCTTCGGAGGTAACTCATAGGGTGGTGCTTGGAGTGCGACTTGAGGTATTGAAGATAATTGAGTAGCCAATAAAGTTCACCACGGATTAGCGAAGAGATACCCGTAGCCTCTTGTCGGGATCATTACTTGTAAATCTACGGCGGAGTGAATATGTCATGGAGAGTGTCTTCATGGACATATAGAGTAATGAGTCATAGGACGAGATCTGTTATCACTTGGGCTAGACTCAGTCTAGTGAGAGTTGACACTTTGACCATACTCATAACCAAGTGGGGTATAGGATGGTGAAAGGACGAATTGCAGTAATTGTACATGGAAGGGTTTGTGATCCGGTTCGTGATGAATACATCAAACCGATTACTTTCCGGTCAATTGGGGGTCATGATGTGTTGCTAGATACCGCTCATGACTTGCTCAGATTAATTGTTAATCTAAGTGGCCAACATAACCGGAACTAAAGGGTCACGCGATAAGAGTGTTTAGAGAATCAGTAAAATAGTAATTGGACGAGTTCCAATTATGGAGAGCATTAGATTAAATGGATCCCAATGGGATTGGGATATGTCCGATGAGATCGCGACATCAATATTGCTAAGAAAGGTTTAGGAGTCTGTTTCAAAGACCGGGGGCGATAGGCAGTAGGACCAACCCAGATTTGATTGGATCTTTAGCAATTATATATATTAATTAATTAAGTAAATAATTAATTAATATATATAAATATATAACCATGTGCACGTTGGATGAAGGGAGAAGAGATAAAGTCATTTGACTTTTCAACTTATTATTTAATTCATTAAAGAATGAATGGCTAATATGGCTTACACTTGTCCTTCTCTTATGGTACTCTTTTAAAGGTTAAAAGATACATATATGAAGGCTTGGAAAGGAGTAGTCGACGGGTGCTTATGGGTTGAAAGAAAAGTGAAAACTTAAGTGTTAAGTTTTCTATGAAAATGGTTTTCAAGCTTTCTTCCTTAAGGCACCATGATTTCTCTCTTCTTCCAAGCAAGTCTCCAACGTTTCCTTGACTCTCCATGATGAGGTAGGGTCTAGCGGCTCTTAATCTGTTCTAGCTATTCCCGGGTCAAAGGGGTTTGATCCGGTTAGGTTTTCTAATCTCTGCGTGGATCACCTTTAGAGATAGTCTCTTTTGGCTATTTAGGTTTATGTCTTCATACGGATACCTGGATCCTGGGTTCGGGAAGGTCCCGGGAACCAAAAATTTTTTTTTTCCGCTGCCAGTACATGTGATGTACCTCCCGGGATTTTCCTACATTGAGCACTTGTTCTTAGATCTTTATCCTATTTCTTTTACAAATTGAGTGACTAGTGAAAGGTCACGTGTGAGGTAGCTTGAGCCAAAAATCAAGTATTGTTGGTAGGATTTGTGCCGGAAGACAAATCATCTGTAAAGGTTGCTTGAGCCGGAAATCAAGCGGTATTGGTAGGATTTGTGCCGGAAGACAAATCAAATTGTAAGGTAGCTTGAGCCGGAAATCAAGCGGCATTGTAAGAGTTCACACTGAACTACAAAGTGTGTAATAATGTGGTTTGCAAAATCCTAAGTGGGAGCTTAGGTAGAGGACGTAGGTCTTAGCACCGAACCTCTATAAAAATAGTGTTTGATCTTCTTCCCTACTCTTTTCACTTAAATTTGTTTAAATTGTTTTTGTGTGAATTAACTTCTGATTTTATTGTAAAAAAATATACAAAAAGCTTAAAGATCTATTCAACCCCCCTTCTAGATCGCTTACAATTACAAGTCTGAATGCCTGTTGCTCAAAAGAAAACAAAAGAAAAGTCAAGAAAATAAAAAAAATATGATGGCAACAACGGTATCTAGATTCGTCTGAATCTAAATTCAACTCAGAAACATCAAAACAAGCAAATATATGCTTAATAGATGAAAGGGAATACGATGATGAGGTAATTTCTAACTTTGATGATCTTTAGAATGCTTATTTAGAATTGTTAGAAGATTCACATGTTATCTTAAAAAATATAGGATATTGAAAAAGAAATTTGTTGATAATTTGAAAAACACAAAACTATTAGAAAAGGATAATGTCTGCCTTACGAAACAAGTAGACAATATGAAAAAGAAAGTAATTGTAGATAGATCTTAGGAAATTAATTAACTAAAACAAAGGATTAATAGTCTCTCAGCAGATTTATCGAAATTTACAGAAAGTATGAAAAGGATGAATGACATTATTGGAAGCTATAGACATCCAAACGATAAGAGCGGTTTAGGTTTTAATGATAGAAATACTATTCATAATAGTAATATTCTTCATAATAGGAGTTTTGTTCCTAATAGAAAAAAAAAAAGAAACAATATTCTTATTATTCGATGAAAAACTGTAAGACTAACTCCAAAAGACCCAAGAAAATATAGGTACCTAAGAAGGATATAATATATATTGCAAATCTCCTTTCTTGGAAAAAGAAACCATCACCAATGGTACTTGGATAGTGGTTGCTCACGACATATGACAGGCAGAAGGTCTATATTCCTAGACCTCCAACATAAGCAAGGATCGAGGATCGGTAACTTTTGGAGACAACCAACAGAGCAAAATAGTTGGGATCGGTAAAATTGGTAAAAATTCCTTTTCGTATATTGATAATGTTCTGCTAGTTGAAGTCTTAAAGAATAATCTAATTAATATAAGTCAATTATGTGATTATGGTTTTAAAGTATCCTTTAATCAAAATTCCTTTGTAGACAAAAACAAGGACAGTTCCATATTCTTTTCTACCAAGAGACAAAATAATCTCTATAAAATTAACTTAGACGATTTGAAAAATCAAAATATTTCATATTTTATATCAATAGATGAGGAAAATTTGATTTGGCACAAAAAAAACTAGGTCATGTTAGCTTTAAACATATTTCCAAATTAGTTAGACATGATTTGGTAAGAGGATTACTAAAGATATGTTTTAACAAAGATTTCTCTTGTGAGAGTTTTCAAAAAAGAAAACAAGTTAAAACATCTTTTTCATCTAAAAATCTTGTAACTTCGTCTAGACCTCTAGAGCTGTTAAATATAGATTTGTTTGATCCAACCAGAACACTAAGTCTAGATGGAAAGAAGTATGGTCTTGTAATTGTTGATGATTTCACTAGATTTTGTTGGATATTGTTTTTTATCACATAAAGATGAATCTCTTAAATGTTTTAAAGTTTTATCCAAAAATTTAAAAAATGAAAAAGGAATTTCTATTATTGGAATTATGAGTGATCATGATGGAGAATTTTAGAATGAAAATTTCAAAATGTTTTGTGAGGAGAATGGAATTTTTCATAATTTTGCTACTCCTAGAACTCCTCAACAAAATGGAGTTATAGAGAGAAAGAACAGGACAATTCAAGAAATGGCAAGGACTATGCTATGTGAAATGAATCTTCCTAATTACTTCTAGGCAGAAGCTGTAAATACAGCTTATTATATTCAAAATAGAATATTTTTGTGACCTATTTTAAATAAAACTCCATATGAATTATGGAAGGGAAGAAAGCGAAATATATCTTACTTTCATCCTTTTAGTTGCAAATGCACTATCTTGAATACAAAAGAAAAGTTAGATAAATTTGATTCTAAGATCAATTCAGGAATTTTTCTTGGTTATTCAATTACTTTTAAAGCTTAAAGAGTTTATAATAATGTTTCTAAATCTATTGAAGAGTCTATGCATGTAAAATTTGATGATGATTCTCATCTAGATAAAAGAGATGATTCTGCTAATGAAACTCTATCTACTCCTTTCGTTAATAATCTAGACGTGTCACCACCAGACGATCTACCTGATAAGGTAGAAGATATTTCTAAAAATTTTAGTTTAAGAAAAGACTGGAAATATAAATCTTTTCACCCAGAAAACTTAATTATAGGAGAAACATCAAAAGGAGTGAGAACTAGATCTAAATTTAGAAGAGAGGTAAATGTAGCTTTTGTTTCTAAATTAGAACCTACGAAAATTGATGAAGCTTTTCAAGACAAAGCTTGGATGTTAACTATGAAAGAGAAGTTAAATCAATTTACAAGGAATAGAGTTTGGTCTCTAATTCCTAAACCATCCAATAAATCTATTATAGGAACCAGATGGGTATTCAAAAATAAACTAGACGAATCAGGAAAAGTAAACTGTAACAAAGCTAGATTAGTAGCTCAAGGCTATAATCAACAAGAAGGAATAGACTATAATGAAGCATATGCTCTTGTAGCTAGACTAGAAGCTATTAGGATTTATCTTGCATATGTTATTTTTCATAATATAAAACCGTTTCAAATGAATGTGAAAAGTGTTTTTTTTTAATGGTTTTATAGATGAAGAAGTTTATGTAAAATAACCCCCAGGTTTTGAAGACATTGATAAATCAAATTATGACTATAAACTTGATAAAGCTTTGTATGGAATAAAACAAGCACCTCATGCTTGGTATGATCATCTGAGTTCATTTTTAATTAAAAATAAATTTATTAGAGGTTAAGTAGATAAAACTTTATTTAGAAGATATATTTAAAATGATTTATAGTTTTGCAAATATATGTAGACGATATCATTTTTGGTGCAACTTCTAAAAAATTATGTTCAAATTTTGAAAATCTTATGAAATGAGTATGATAGGCGAATTAAAGTTCTTTCTTAGTTTAAAAATTAAACAAACTGAATAAAAAATTGTTTATCAACAAAAATATATCAAAGAATTTTTAGTCAAATATAAAATAGAGAATGTTAAACCAATGTCAACTCCTATGCATCCTTCAATCCTCTTATTTAAGGATGAAGATTGATCAAACTCTTTTTAAACGAATTATTAGTTCTTTGCTTTACCTAACTGCAAGCAGACTTGATATATTGTTTGATGTTTATTTGTGTGCAAGATTTCAAGTAGATCCTAAAGAATCTCATTATATTGCTATCAAAAGAATATTGAGATACTTGGCAGGTTTTACTGATCTTTGCTTAATGTATGAAAAAGGTAAATATTTTAGGATAATTGGCTACTATGATGCTAATTATGCTGGAGATAGGATTGATAGAAAGAGTACAAGTGGAGGTTTCACTTTCTTGGTCATAATCTAATTTCTTGGTCAAGCAAGAGGCAAAGTTCAATTGTTCTATCTACTATAGAAGCTGAATACATGTCAGCTGCAAGTTGTTGTTCACAAGTGTTATAGATTAAGTATCAGTTAGAGGATTATTCAATCTAAGAATATCATATTCCAATCTTTTGTGACAACACAAGTGTTATTAATCTCTCAAAGAATCCAATACAACAATCAAGGGAAAAGCATATTGAAGTTATACATCATTTTATAAGAGACTATGTATAGAGAAGGATCATCAATCTACAATTTGTTGAGACGAATCAACAATAGGTAGAGATCTTCACCAAACCCTTAAGTAAAGACAGATTCAAGGAAATCAAACGAAACCTGAATATGGTGATGTTAAATGACCATTCATCTGACAGTCCATGATCTAGACGATTCGTCTAGAAGAAGCTAAAAAGTTGCAAGTTTTCAAGTTAAATAGTAACGGTAAGTTACAAATGGGAACTTTTCAAGAGTGTGTATAAAAAAGAAATCATCTCAAAATTCTGAAACACCTTACCCTCTAGAATTTTCTTGAAAAAATTTTAAATTGACTTGTTTAAAGTGCTCTCAACAAAGACAATCCAACACTCTTCGAATTCTTCTCATTTCATATCTTTATCTTTTTATATACTAACCTTACTTCTTTAAACAAAATACATTTATGTCTTTAGTGTAAAATGTTGAAATCTCTTGTTTATGGGAGAGTCGTCAATTTCACATCCGTGAAAAAAATCAAATGGATATCAAACCAGAGATTGAAGCAGTTGGCTGCAAGATTTTTTTCAACATCCAAGGGACGGTATATCCGAATGAAATATTTGAGTTCTGGAAGAATGTAAAGGTGGTGGACAACACTTTGGTATCGATGGTAGATGGGTTGTCGGTAATAATGACACAAGATTCTCTCGAGAAGGCTATTGGATGTCCAAGTATTGGAGAAAAAATGTTCAACAATATGAATTGGATCACTCAAAGTCATATAGACAAAACCAACATCAATCGGCAATTATATAGATCCAGTAATCCAAAAGTCAAGAAGTCTTCAACCCTCATTCCAAAGGCTAGGGTTCTTCATTCACTTCTTCTCCATTGTATCCTACCAAGAGCATGATCAAAGGACATGGTGACAATAAATGATGAACATTTTCTGTTTCATCTACTTACTCACTAACCCATTAATTTTCCGTTCTTGATTATGAAGTACATGATAAAGGCTAGGGAGGATTATCACATGAAGAGTGGTTCTTTACCTTACGGTATGTTGTTAACAAGATTCTTCAAAGAATCTGGAATCCTACTTGATAGAGGAAACAGAGTAAATATGAATGTTAAGAGTGTTATTAATGCCTCTAATATTCACAAAATGGGAATCAAAACTGAAGCTGAAGCGGATGTAGATTTCACACTGAAAGCAAAGTCTAAGGGGGACCTTTTAGCGAGACGAAGCAAGAATGAACATGTTCCGTCAGAAATATAAGCAAAACCTAGATCGTTTGGAAGAATATCAAAAGAGGAAAAGGTTGAACAATCGTTTAATGTGTCGATACAAGTCAAGAAGTTTCTAAAGAAAAAGGAAAACAAGGTTCAACAACCAACTCACCAAGTGTCTTTAAAGAGGAAGGCTGAGATAATTCAATCAGAAAGGGCCGAAAAGACAAAAAGGTCATCAAGATTAATGACCTTATGATAATAAGAACAGAAGAAGCAAAAAGTTATAATTCTTGGTGGAGATTTTGAGAGAAAAAAGAAGTAATAGTAACAACAGCAGCCTACCAAATCAATTGTCTCTATCCCTCAAATTCAATCAGCACAATCATCTAGAGAGACAAAGATAAAAAGAAAGTTAGTATTTGAGAGGAAGAAGCCTCAACAACAACTCTCTTCCAAACCAACAGAAGAACAAAAGAAGATGAAGCTTATTCAAAAGAGGTTTCTTCATCTGATGTTCCATAAAAGACACAGATTGTTGAACATCAGCTAGTACCTTACAACCCTCCTCAGCCAATAAATAAAAAGGATTTAAAAATGAAGGTCATAGAAGAATCAACACCTGATCGAAACAAAAGTTCAATTATCATCAGAGAACCTTCTAAATAGATAGTTAAGGTTTAAGTTGAGCCTATAACAGTAAACGATCAGACAATACGTCTTCTAAGTCATGAAGAAGGAAGATTATATGGTATTCTATGAGATGAATAGTCAGAACCATATCCATTGAAGATTACGAAAGATCATTATACAATCTATCTGATAGCGAGTAGAACGATAATCAAGATTGTACCAGATGTACAACCTAGACGTCCAACACCAGTAATATACGAAGGTAAAGGAAAGAAGAAGATGTTTCCTGAAGGAAATGAAGATGATTTCACAGAAGAACATATTCGAATGGCAATGAAGAACATAGACGATGTATGTCATGTAGCTTAACCTGTAGGTATCTATGTATCACACACATATCAAGGGCATCAGGAAGTCAATTTGGAGCATCTACCAAAGAAGAAAGTTTCAAGATAGTTGGCACAGTTTTAGAAGGAAGGTACAAAAGTATCACAATTGAAGGTATCAATTTTAAGTTAGAAACCTTTGAGCATTTAATCATTCATTTACCCTTAGGTTTCATTCCTTAAGTTAAAACTGTTTTACACCTTCTTGGGCAACCAATTTACAAATTATCCAGACCTGATGATCTTGAAATCCCTGAAGGAAAACAAACCTTCAAATTAACCTCAATCAAAATTATAGAATTAGATGATTCACTTAGAAAACCATATGTTTTTGAACACCCTCATCCACTTAGTGAAATAATACAAGATGCTACTGTTAATTCGGAGGTCTTAAATAATTTCATCAAATGGACTGAAGCTAGTCACAAACAGATGGAAGTTCAAGAAGCCTTAGCTAAAAACATTGAGGAAATTAATACTAAGGCTGATGAATTAGGTAATGCAGTGGGTAATCTTCATAAGGAACTAACACTTCTACGTGTTTCTATAGAACAAGACTTCAAGACGGTCCACACTGATACTCAAAACATGTATTCTAAAATTTTGAAGCGTCTAAAATGAACTAGCTTTTTTATTAATAACAAATAGGGGGAGAACAGTGGAGAACATTAGAAAGCAATACATTAGAAAACATTCATTGTATATTTTGTATATCTTGCATTATTTGTTAATTCTTCTGAATTCGTCTTAATGTTATTTTACCTTTTAATAGTATGATTATTTGTTATCATCAAAAAGGGGGAGATTGTTAAGTTAAGAAGACCCCACTTCTTCTACTAATTTTGATGAAAATCAAATAATAATAATTATAGAAGTGTGTGAATTGTTTTGATGAGTTTGTTAAGTGCGCAGATAAATGTAAGTGAAACAAATCGCTAACTCGAGATGATACCTAAGTAAAAGGTGAATAAAACAAAGCATCTTATATAGACCAGATGAAGCATAACACCAGACGAAACATACGAAATCTATACAAGGCGATGCAATTGAAAAATATTCTAGAACATCAGTAGTTAGTTGGAGTTGGTTACAAGACTCAACTAATAACTGTTTTTACAAGATTCAACAAGCAGATTTCTCAAAGAAAACAGTTGAAGATTTAGATTATAACTATCAGTTATAGTCAAAAACTAAATACACACAAGAAAAAATCTGATTGTATGAAACATACTTAGAGAAATTGTAGCACCCCACTCCCACAAGATACGTACCCGACATCCTGCGTGATATCCAAGTCCGTACCCCACGAGAGTGGCGTGTTAGAAAACTTAATCAATCAAAACACAGTACAATTTTTTTTAAAATACTATCAAAAATAGTATACAGAAATCCATAACCAAATCGGGCTTGCTTTATGTTAGAATGCGTATGGCCCGAGTATTCACAATACGTTACGGAAAAGACCATAACACAACACGATGTATAATTGAAAACATATAGGATGCACGAAAAATACCTTTTTGACATGGATTGGTGGTTGCGTTTTTGGATTTGTAGACACTGCTACACGCGAATGTCCTCTACTAGTATCCACACGAGTATGCACAATCCGAGCTGCGGCTATCGTGTTCTAACACGTCCTGGAACTCTTTCCGAATGCCGCACAATTTTCTCTCGGATGGTGGCTAGGGTTTCGTATCACAATGGTGTCACCTCTTATGAGACCTAAGTTCCTCTATTTATAGAGAAAACCTAATCCCATTAAAGCCCAATAAGTTTCGGCCCATTATATCTCATATAATAAAAGCCCGACAACTTAATTCAATCTAGCCCAATAAATATATCCATATATATTTATTCAATGCCTAATAAATTAGGCCCAAGAGAATAAGCCAAAATCACAACACTCTTTGTGTGACCCTGTAGGCTCATTTGATGTTGGCAATGGGCTTGATCACACTTCAAGGCCCACAAGTCATAAGTGGCCTCTAGCAAGAAATTATGACTACCCAAATCAAATGAGAGTCGATAATCCGATTTAACCTGTAACCATGGTTATAAGCTAAGTCCCTTTGTAACACGATATCAAGATTAATCACAAGGCATGGTACATGTCAACTTTTGATCAATCATAGTTTCTTGATCCCCAAGTTGACTGATTATAACAAATGACATTGATTACTCCTCATCAATCTATTTGAGCACAGCCATGCATTTCTTCAGTCACACTTGTCAAGAGGCCCAAATGATATCTCTCTCATTTAAGAGAGGTACAAATCCCATCTATGTCATTCACATCCCTCCACATGATTCATTTGATGTCCAACGTAAGACTACTTGTTATTCGGTTAAGAATAACTTCGTCTAATGTCAAAACACTGAATTCCTCATGTAGGGAACCATGATGACTTCAGGTCAAAGGACTAAAGTCAAACCATATTGAGAATCACTAATGACATGAAACCATGTAGTATTCTCGCTGTGGGTCGGTCCAATATATGTTCTCTAACATACATCTATGTTTCTGATTTGATAACTTATATCCATGATCAGTAAAACGTGATCATCAATCAGAACACATACTAGCCTTGATTCATAATTGTTCCACCAATAACAATCGACCAGGGACAGTTTAGAATAGTATTATAATGCTTATGGTTTTACTATCAAGTCACATACTTGATGACATAAGCCTAATACTATTCATGGAACGTAAATCATATTACATAAACGAAATACATGTATATATAAAAGGAATACCTCATAATGTATTATTAACAAGTCATAATGTTAATACATGAATCACAAATATCCATTAGCCTAGGGCACACTACTAACACTTTATTCGCAAACTTTTTCAATCATAACAATACAATCAACAGAATTTTCAATAGCTATTTGGACCCTTTCATAAAAACAAAACACTTTAGTCATAAAGAAAGAAATACAAAAGTTACGGAATATACAATTCCATACAAAAAGAAAGAAATACAACGTAGACACAAACTGATCCCGACCTCTATCCCTTACTAGTATGCTGTAGGGTATTCTTCTAATCCTGAAAAATATTTGCAAATTTTGGGTGAGTTTTGCGAACTCAATGAGTGACCATCATCAATGGCTCACCCAGTCACATAACACATAATTCATATTCACATCATTTCACATCTCATATTCATTACAATTTAATCATTCATATTATGCATAGGCAGTGCACATGAGACCCATTTTCTATTTCTTACTTTATTGTAACCGAGTGCCTAAACTGTTCCGTATTCATTGGATACTGACTCATTACTAACTATCCCTTATCTGCTTGGGGGATACAAGGCTCATTTTATATAGTTAGCCTTAGGCTCTTAATCACTTTTGAGCTCGAAGATTTTTTTCACACGTTGAGCTTTAAACTCTGATCGATGGCTACTCTGGTCATAACTGCCATTATGTTTCATGCATTCATGAAATGGATTGCCTCAATCACATTTGCATATTCTCATTCACATATCAACGAACTGTAGTCTAACATTCAACATTAGAGTTGAGTATCACTTTCTCATTTATATGCATGATCACAATTTCTTTTAGAACTAAGTCTGAAATTTAACAAACAAGTCATATATCACATATTTCATCCAATTCACATACAAGGAGCACTTCAACATTTCATTTATACATCACATTCATCGGACCTTTTGTCCGGAAACCAACACAACCAATCACATTCATAACATCATCCAATAGTCAATTAATACAAAATTCAAATAAAACAAACAATGAAGTGAGACCATCTCGGTCTACTCACAGTACGCTTCAGATTAGCATTTGCCTCCAAATTTTGGAAACGCCTGGATACGGACATTTAACCTGCACATCAAAATCATGTATACACACGATGCACACACTTTAATAATTACACAATTATAAGTATTCCTTTATTCACAATTGTGTATATGGAATATGTACAATGTGTGCTCAATGACAATCCCAGGTATATTATCAAATTCTCATTCACTTTTAATACCTACTATTCATCTCCTTTGAATCACAACTATATTCATATTAACATCTTCATTCCCATTATACTCATGCCTTTGGTATTTTGATATCAACAGTTCATTCACTAATGTTATTCTAATATTATATGATCTTACAAGATCCAAATTCTCATTTCTTTTCATAATATCTCCAAAATTTTAGACCTTTCGGACAACTTTTGTATGATCATTCTGATAAGGACAATGAAGTAATTTGATAACACTTTATTCTATAGAATTGTTCTCTATATCATAAGTTTCTAATGACACCAAAGTCATTTAACTTGGTTCAAAATCTAAAAGTTATTTTCCCAATATTTTCGGACTGTTCTCATTCTGAAACTGTACATCATATTCAACTTCCAACCAGAAATTGAAAGTCTTAAAGTCTTAATTACAATTCGACTTATTCATATTATTTATGACCCTATGTCTCTATGTTAATCCAAATAAAATATCATCTCATTTAGATAACTACATAACAAGTTATGCCTAAAATACCGAAGCATGTTTAGTGAAAATACTCCAGTTATCATTTTTTAGAACTCCAAATTAATTCCATCACAAATTCATCAATAAATATATCCTTAATGATTTCAGATGGTTATAAATTTTATTGGAGATGAAGATAAATGTGTTACGAGTCCAATGGTTAAAGTACCATGTCGTTTGGAGGTCGTAAGAAGAAGTTATAGCTAAAAGAGTGAATGATGTTCACATCAGTCCACTTTCACTGCACCTTCATTACGCACGATCACAATCGTGCAATTGCAATTGCTTCTCCATTGTCACCCTCATGCTTTTACACGATAGTGAGATCATTTGTGACCCTTAAGAGTCACGATCGTGCTCCACACCCCTTTTCTTTTAACTTCTTCCAGCTCTTCCCAAAAGCAAACATTCAGGACAATTTTACACAGGCTTTTTGACAATAAAAATGAAGGATTTAAGCCAAATATGCTTCTAAACAATTGTTTCTTTATGTCTTAACTTTCAAATGAAACCAATATCATGCAATTTGGTTTGATATGATGCAATTTATGCTAAAAACACTACAGATTGTTCCAAACCACAACAGAATCCAAGAACTCAAATTAGAGCTAACTTTTGAAACTCTTAGAGACAAAATTCAATTTCGATTCCTTCATAAAAAATATAGCTATACAATCATATGAAAATATTCATTCCCATAATAATCATGCCTTTGGTATTTTGATAGCAATGGTTCATTCACTAATGTTATTCTAACATTATATGATCTTACAAGATCCAAATTCTCATTTCTTCTCATAATATCTCCAAAATTCCAGACCTTTCGGTCAATTTTTTGATGATCATTCTGATAAGGAAAATGAAGTAATTTGATAACACTTTATTGTAGAAAATTTTTCTCCTATATCTTAATTTTCTAATGAAACCAAGATCATTTAACTTGGCTTAGAAATCTGAAAGTTATTCCCCCAATATTTTCAGCTGTTCTCATTCTAAAACAGTACATCATATTCAACTTCCATCCAGAAATTGAAAATTTTAGAGTATGAATTACAATTCAAATTCATCATATGATTTGTGTACCTATGTCTTTATTTTACTCCAAATCAAATATCATCTCATTTAGATAACTATATTATAATGTATGCCTAAAATACCGAACCATGTTTAGTGAAAATACTCCAATTATCATTTTCCAAAACTTCACATTAATTCCGTCACAAATTCATCAATAAATCTCTACATAATGACTTCTTATGGTTATAATTTTTAATAGAGATGAAGATCAATGTGTTACAAGTCCAATGGTTCAAGTACTATGTCATTTGGAGGTCGGAAGAAGAAGTTATAGCCAAAAGAGTGAAGGATGTTCACATCAGTCCACTTTCACTGCACCTTCATTATGCACGATCGTGCAATTCCAATTGCTTCTCCATTGTCACTCTCGTGCTTGTGAACGACGGTGAGATCCTTTGTGAACCTTAAGAGTCATGATCGTGCTTTTTCTTTTAACTTCTTCCAGCTCTTCCCAAAAGTAGACATTCGAGACAATTTTACACAGGTTTTTTGATAATGAAAATGAAGGATTTAGGCCAAATATTCTTCTAAACAATTGTTCCTTTTTGTCTTAAACTTCAAATGAAACCAATTTCATGCAATTTTTTTCACTATGCTGCAAGTTATGATAAAAAAAACTACAGACTATTCAAAACCACGACAGAATCCATGAACTCAAATTAGATCTAACTTTTGAAACTCTTAGAGACAAAATTCAATTTCGATTCCTTTATAAAAAATATCGCCCCACGTCTTTAGTTTAATATGAACTTAAAATCATCCCATTTGGATGTCTATATGTTGGATTTATGTAAATATAGTGCCCTGGAAAGCAAGTGTATTTACATGTAACTTTATCTTCTTGATTCTGATTTTGTAATGAAAATATTTATTATTAATAAAACAAAAGAGTTTGGTTTTATCTGTATGAGCATTATATATCTAGTCATAAGGTACCAAGATTCTTTTGTAAGTAATATACATATACATAGAGATGTATGTGAAACATGTATATTATTAGAATCTGAATTAATTGATTCACAGTTGAATAATCAAGTTAGTCGCTTGATTATGGTTTAGACTGTAGTGTTGCGATTTATCTCCATATAAGTAAAGGAGTTTACTTCAAGGGAATGATGAGTTTCATATCATGATAGTAGTTGACTATTGATAATGACACTATTAAATGAATCTGGAATCAAGTATGTTTTCAAGAATAAAGTGGGTCGTTACTTTAATCTTAAAACATACAACTTAAGCATTCGCTTATTATGAACCATAATCTTGATGAGTGGTGAACTCGTATATGTTTCATTATAATTCTTGATATGATCGGAATGGATTTTTACAGAGTATTAATCCGATTATGCGCATGTTGGAATTATTAATTGAAACATGTATCAGGGAACATTCACTCAAATAAAGAGTTTATAGTGTTATCATCTCTTCTAGATGTTTTAAGGAGATTTGGTGATTAAATTGGCGCCAGTAGTTTGATGGACTAGCTACCCATCAAGTCTTAACACTGAGATGAGATCTTATGTGTTAATCACCATATAAAGTAAAATGAGAGATCTAGAAGGAAAAACCAACATAAAGGCAAAACGGTAATTTTACCCTTTGTTGTGCTGATGGATATAATAAGGTTCTAAATAGGGTTTGCAATTGAACATATTCTCATAATATTTAATAATTCAAGAGTTCAACTAATTGTCTTTAGTAGAATGATATTTAGTTAATAAGCTAGAATTAATTCTAATGAGATTAAATTAATTCTGGGCTTATTGGAGCTTGAATTATCAAAGTCCAATAAGATTCTCCTCTTGGCTTTAAGGAAGGTTATCAAGCTAAGTAAGAAATATAAATGGAGGTTAATTAGAAGCCCATAATTGAATCTTGGGCTTGGTCTAATTAAAGAAGCCCAAATGTACATTTAGTAATGGGCTTGGTTTTTGGTTTAATGTATTTAATTAGATTAATTATATTGAAACAATTTTCTTTAAGAAGAAGATAGCAATTTCGGTTATTCCTAGGTTAAATGTGTAACCACACATTTGACATTAAAATGCTAAATAAAGATGGTCTTTATTATGGTTAATCATCATTAAATGGAGTTATGAACTGACCATTAAATGGTTTAATGGTTGTCTTTTAATGTTGGCTTGTAACCTATTTGCATTCATTAGATTAAAGATGAAAGATGTACATTAGATGAACCATCTTCCTTCTTTCTTCTTGGCAAAACCAAAATTGGGTATTGAATTTTAGGTTATGGTCTTTTCAAATAGCCATCATAAAGATAAATGAAGATAATCTCATTTATTGGTTATTTTATGAGTGATTAATGAAAGAAGTGATGCATTTGATGCCTCTCTCTCCTTCCATCCATGCATATATGAAATTGGTAGGCAAGAAAGAGTTCTTGCATGTTCTTTACACCTTCTCTCCTTTCATGAAAGAAAGAATCAAAAATACCAATTGAAAGAGTTTCAATTTTTGCTTCTTCTTCTTCTAAGAAAATCTCCTCCAAACATTTCTTCTCCTTTCCCACCAAAGGATTTTGTTAACCTAATTTATCTTGAAGAACGGGTGGTAAATCTAATTGGTTGAGGATATTACAATAAGGAGAAAGTAGATTGCTAAAGGAAAAGAGTCAAAGGCAAAGGATTTGGATACACGAAGAAGGAGAGGATAGCGCAGCGAGGATTTAAAGCTGTAACGAAGGAGTCGGTAATACTCCTGATCTTGTTTATATTTTATTATCCTTATACCATATCATGTATGGATTGGCATGTTGATTTGGATTTGTTGCTTCCGCTGCAAGTAATGATTTCTTAAAAGTTTTGAAATCTACCGTTTTTCCAAACAAAACATGTTTTCTTTTTTCGATCCAACTCAATAGACAAAGATATGATAAAAATACAGATGTATGTTCAGTAAAAACACTGCATCTGTACATTTTCTAGCACTCTTCATCATCACTTCATCTTAGTTCCTCTCTTTTGCTTAGTCTATCACTTCTAGCTTATTTCCTCAATATTTCCTCTTCATTTCTACTTCCATTTCAGTTCAATTTCAATCACAATAAATCATGATCTATATTTGATCATTAACCTAAAACAAAACATACACATGTACCCAATCATCATCAATTTTCTGCACACATGTTTTACTCCAATATCACCTTCTATCATCATATATGCTTCTGTTTAACAAATCAAGAAGAGTTAATGCTTATACTTACTTGGTTTAGCTTCAATTCTTTAAAAATAACACTTAGCCTTAGCTCCCAAACATCATACGATCATAATCTTGAGGGAGGTAAGGATAGGTTTTTCTTGTGGCAAATTGAAGAAACAATAAGATGGAAGTAGCAATTGAAAGATGGAAGCAAGATGTAACTTGATGGAGGTTTGGATGAGTCAGGAATCATGAAGGAGAAGAAGAGAATAAGAAGCCACAAAAATATGAGGAAAGCAAGAGTTAAAATGAAAGACAAAACATTTATTTGGTCTTTAAAGTGAAGAGTGTTGTGAGAGAGAGGAGTGGTGAGTTGCAAGTGTGGTGACATGTGTCACTTGCCACTTGTCATTTTTTATGGTTCCAATTGGTCCCCTTTGATATCTAGTCCATTTAACTCCAATTGTCTCCCAATCTTTAGTGACACTCGTCATTAAATCTTAATGTCACTTATAAAAATTTTCACTACCATTAGACTTTTATTTGTACTACTATTCGTCAATTGTTCTATGGCTTGATTTTTTTTAGTTCAAAAATACCTTGAATTCTCAAAAAATTCACAAACTTCACCAAAAATTCTAAATCAATAAAATACACTCTCCAAATTAAATTCCAACATATAAAAACCACAATTCTCAATATAACAAATTTATAATTCAATTATACCTGGAAAACGTTAAATGAGTGCATGTACAGTCATTTGATTGTTCAAAAATTCAAATTCATGTGTGTGTTGTTGGACCAATGGTGGTTGACAAATTAATTCCACTTATATTTTGATAATAATAAAATGTATAGAATTGGTTAAGAAATTGTTTCAGGTATTTTAGGATTGATATTCAATGAAGAATCAAGATGGGAGTTGCCTTCTAAGTGAAAATGGCATAAAACATGAGGATTATAAAGAATTTGGTCGGATGTTACCATTGAAGGCAATACAAGTCGACTTACAAAGAACAAGTCGACTTAAAGATGAAGCAATGTCAATACAAGTCGAGTTATCAAACACAAGTCGACTTATCGAGGACGACAAGTCGACTTACATGGCACAAGTCGACTTACTGGAAAGCGGAGATGAAATTTTACGTAAATGGTTGAAACAAGTCGACTTATACATTCGACAAGTCGACTTATAGATGCAGTAAATCAGCTCCAACGGTCAAATTAGCTAAAAATGGAATGGAGATTATCAAGGAACGGCTATCACAAATTAAGCAACGGCTAGAAGAGCTCCAACAGCTATATTTCTTCAAGTATAAATAGAGGATGATGGAAGAAGAGTTTAGCGAAGTTCCTCAAGCCTACATACTCTTATCTTGCTCCAAATTGCTCATAATTGTTCTTACTTTGTTTACATTTATATTGAGCACTTGTTCTTAGATCTTTATTCTATTTCTTTTACAAATTGAGTGACTAGTGATAGGTCACGTGTGAGGTAGCTTGAGCCGAAAATCAAGTGTTGTTGGTAGGATTTGTGTCGGAAGACAAATCATCTGTAAAGGTTGCTTGAGCCGAAAATCAAGCGGTATTGGTAAGATTTGTGCCGGAAGACAAATCAAATTGTAAGGTAGCTTGATCCGGAAATCAAGCGGTACTGTAAGAGTTCACACTGAACTACAAAGTGTGCAATAAAGTGGTTGGCAAAATACTAAGTGGGAGCTTAGGTAGAGGACGTAGGTCTTAGCACCGAACCTCTATAAAAACAAGTGTTTGATCTTCTTCCCTACTCTTTTCAATTAAGTTTATCTAAATTGTTTTTGTGTGTTTTAACTTCTGATTTTCTTGTACAAATTTTCAAAGAATTTTTAAGATCTATTCAACCCCCCCTTCTAGATCGCTTACAATTGGTATCAGAGCAGAAGTATCCGGGGATGGCACACAATAACTTAGCGGAAGAAGGTAATACCAACAATCGCCCTCCTTTATTTAATGGTACTAATTATTCTTCTTGGAAAAATCCTATGAAGTACCACATCATTAGCGAGGGAGTAGAATATTGGAAGATAATTATCTTCGGTCCACAACCACCGTTAAAAAAAATGGTGAGTTAAAAATGGAGTTAGAATATGACGACAATGACTGGAGGCAAGCCTACATCAACGCGAAAGCGATGAAGCTAATCTATTGTGCTCTCACAGTTGAGGAAAAAAACCGAGTTAACTCGTGTACTAGCGCCTAAAGAAATGTGGAGAGACTTGCATCACCCATGAAGGAACCAACCAAGTCCGGAGACAAAATCAATATCTTTGCTTCATGACTATGAAATGTTTGTCATGAAGGAAGGTGAGTCTATTTCAACTATGCTAGATCGTTTTGCAGAAATCATAAATAGATTAGGCAACCTTGGAAAGCATATGACGGACAGTGAGAAAGTAAAGAAAATCCTTCCCTCACTACCGAAGGAATGGGACTCACAAGTCACTGCCATTATAGAGTCCAAAGATCTCAATCATCTGGAATTCAACGCCTTGGTGGGATCACTTATCAACTATGAGATTATTCTCAAATCCAGAGGAGGTAGAGGTAAGCCTAAAAAATCTATTGCTTTTAAAGCTAACACTTCCTCTGTTGATGAAAGTGATGAGAAAATAGAGGAAGACGAAGAAATAGCTATGTACGCTAGAAATTTAAGAAAGTTCAAGGGACTTCTCAAAAATCGGAGGAAGGAATTAAATGGTGGAAGAAATGGAGAAACGAAGAAGTATACTGTAGAAAGAAGGTCTAAAGGCTATGAAGAAAAAAAGAGTTCAAATCTTCAGAAAAATGACAAATATGACAAAGGGAAAAAGAAAGCTAGCCTTATAGCCACGTGGAGTGATGATGAGGAAGCATATCAAAGCAATGATGAAAACAACCTAGCACTTATGGCAAATAGCTTCTCAACAAGTGATGATGAAGATGAGGTACATTTCATTGATCAAGATCTTATTGATTCTTTTAATGCTTTACAAATTGATTTTGAAGAAGCTATTGAGATCAATAAAAAATTGAGAAAGAAAATAAGAGAACTAGTTGCTGAAAATAATGCTTTACATGAGACGATTGATAATTTAGATTGTCCTAAGGAAGATCATTCTACATGCCTTGCTGAAAAAGAAAATCTTACTAATGAACTTGGTAGACTTAGAAAGGAGTTTTCTTATGTGGTTGGAAAATTTGCTGGTGGAAATGCAAAGTTTGAAGAGATGTTGTCTTTACAAAGATATTCTATTTCTAAACATGGTTTGGGATATGATCCTTATAATAGAGATTGTTCTTTAATTTCCAAATTTACCAAGGATGGAAAAGTTGCTCAATGTGCTAGATGCTTGAAAGATGGTCATATAGAAATCGCATGTCAAACTATTAGGAGATGTATCAAAGTTAAGAAAATTTGAGTGATTAAAGGTACAACACCACCTAATGTGGTTTATATGACTAACCAAAATGGACCCAAGATGGCTTGGGTACCAATGAAAAGAAAAGATGTTTCAGTTGCAGGTACAAGCAAGGAATGAAAATCCAGCAAGCACTTGGCACATTGATAGTGGAAGTTCAAGGCATATACGTGGAGACAACAACAAAGTCGACTAATGAAGGTTGACAAGTCGACTTATGGAGGTAAACAAGTCGACTCATGTCTACACAGATTCTTATGCTATTTCAAGAGTGTGGTGCTTCTTATGACTTTCTAATATTTGTATTCATTGTTGGATTCTTATGTTATGACCTTGCATTTTCCTTGTGTTTGCTATTTTTGTTTGCATATGAACTGTCGTTGCGATCTTTTTCATTTTTCATATTGGTTTTTAATTATGACCAAAAGGGGGAGTAATATTGGAAATTGATCATTGGTATCTTTTAGCCATCGTCATTTGATTGAGGGGGAGTGTGTTTGATTTGAGACTATTTGTGGTTGATGACTTGTTTCTCTATTTAATGTGATTGCGATATTTCATATTTGTTGGTTTGTATTAGTTGTTTTGATTATGACAAAAAGGGGGAGAAAAATAAATTGATATTCTTTAGTCACTTGATTAAGGGGGAGTTTGTTTTTACAAAGTTATTAAATTCAATGATTTATATGATTGAGGGGGAGACTTCTAATCAAAATGACAAGGTATAAAAACCTTGATCAATGTTCATTGTTTTCATTTTTTAAACAATTTCTAAGTATTTTGTCATTATCAAAAAGGGGGAGATTGTTGGACCAATGGTGGTTGACAAATTAATTCCACTTATGTTTTGATAATAATAAAATGTATAGAATTGGTTAAGAAATTGTTTCAGGTATTTTGGGATTGATATTCAATGAAGAATCAAGATGGGAGTTGCCTTCTAAGTGAAAATGGCATAAAACATGAGGATTATAAAGAATTTGGTCGGATGTTACCATTGAAGGCAATACAAGTCGACTTACAAAGAACAAGTCGACTTAAAGATGAAGCAATGTCAATACAAGTCGAGTTATCAAACACAAGTCGACTTATCGAGGACGACAAGTCGACTTACATGGCACAAGTCGACTTACTGAAGAGCGGAGATGAAATTTTACGTAAATGGTTGAAACAAGTCGACTTATACATTCGACAAGTCGACTTATAGATGCAGTAAATCAGCTCCAACAGTCAAATTAGCTAAAAATGGAATGGAGATTATCAAGGAACGGCTATCACAAATTAAGCAACGGCTAGAAGAGCTCCAACAGCTATATTTCTTCAAGTATAAATAGAGGATGATGGAAGAAGAGTTTAGCGAAGTTCCTCAAGCCTACATACTCTTATCTTGCTCCAAATTGCTCATAATTGTTCTTACTTTGTTTACATTTATATTGAGCACTTGTTCTTAGATCTTTATTCTATTTCTTTTACAAATTGAGTGACTAGTGATAGGTCACGTGTGAGGTAACAGTAGAAAATCAAGTGTTGTTGGTAGGATTTGTCTTGGAAGACAAATCATCTGTAAAAGGTTGCTTGGTAGGAAATCAAGCAGTATTGGTAAGATTTGTGCCGGAAGACAAATCAAATTGTAAGGTAGCATGAGCCGGAAATCAAGCAGTACTGTAAGAGTTCACACTGAACTACAAAGTGTGCAATAAAGTGGTTGGCAAAATCCTAAGTGGGAGCTTAGGTAGAGGACGTAGGTCTTAGCACCGAACCTCTATAAAAATAAGTGTTTGATCTTCTTCCCTACTCTTTTCAATTAAGTTTATCTAAATTGTTTTTGTGTGTTTTAACTTCTGATTTTCTTGTAGAAATTTTCAAAGAATTTTTAAGATCTATTCAACCCCCCCTTCTAGATCGCTTACACGTGTATGCTACATTATGCATAAGTATGAAATGCATCTTTGTTAATCTCTCTTTGATTTCACTTGTATCAAATTTTTTAAGGCTTCTAACCTTTAGTATGGAAATGGGATGTTATAGAAATTCTGTATTCAAGTGCAAAGAAAGAGAGTAAATACATTTGCAACGTGAAGCTCAAAAAATATCTTTTCAAGTGAAAAAAAGGCTAAAGCCTAAAGAGGTTAAGGAAGCAAATAAAGAATACTTTGTGAGAGAAACCTGAAAAGGATCTGCAAGTGTAGAAATAATACTTGTAACGTTGAAGGATATAGTGAAATCTCAAACAAACTCTGAGGATTGGATATAGCCCAAGGTTAAGGGTGAATCAATATAAATCGCAATGTCATATTCTCTAACCCTTATCTATTTAATTTTCTTGTTGTTAGAAGAATAAATAATAATTTTCACTGTTGTATTACTCGTCAAATTAAGTTAATTGTTTCAGTTGGAGTCCCTAAAGGAGCATCAACTTCTCCTGCAGTAGTTGCAAATTCAAGTGCGGCCTTCTTTTAAGCAACATTTCCAGAGGCATTACCCTGGTTTTGCTACTCATCGGATGGCTTGTCGTTGTTGGAACAAAATGCAAATGAGAGTTAAAGAAGCATGCTGCAATGTCGTCTCCTTATTTATAACATCTACAGGTACTATAACATAGTTGACATAGCTTGTCATGTCAGCTCTTGTTGGACCCCGAACCTTTCTCAGATTTGAGAATTGTAATTTGACATTAAACGAGAAAATTGAGGTGACTTAGTCGTGTGTAAAGGAAGAGGAAATTCATGAATTTGAGTGATTATGTTTAAGGTTTGATGTGAACAATGCTAGTTTGAACAAATTAAGATGATATGTTGAGGTTAATACGTGAAATGGGTGTTTTGAGTTCAATGAAATTGATGTGAGGTTCTGAGTATATTTTGTGTTGTATAATGAAATTTATCAGAAAAAGTTAAAGTGAATGAGTGGATTGTAATGGAGTTGAAGAGTATGGAAAAAAATAGTGAAAGAGTGAGAATCTGAGGAATTGAGGAAGTTGACTTTTTGGAGTAAGGAGTTGACTTTTGATTTAAGCATAATTTGAGAAAAAGATCTTCATGAAACTTGTAGCTTCTGTTGAGAGCTTTTTGTCGCCATAAAGTTTGATAATTTTCGATATCGAGAGTGAAAGTTATGATCAGTCAAAGTTAAGTATTTGTGACAATGTTCATAAGTGTACATTTAGGTGTGAAAGATGAATTGAGGCAAATTATGGACAGATATGTTTTGAATTGAGTTCAGTGATCTACATGAAAGATATAGAAGATGATCCTAGCTTTTCAATGATGTATAATTTGTTATTCTGGTTATGGAAATTTGGGAGATATGAAATTATAAAGTTTTGGATGTGATATAGGATGATAAATTCTGGCAGATCTTTGAATGAGAAATTGACCGAGTTAGAGGTTGCTATTGCTTTTCAGTCCTTCATGAAAGTTATAGAATATGTTTTCATTTTTCCATTGATATAAAGTATGAAATTTTTGGAGCACGGAATAAGAAGTTATGAATTTTGGACATTTTGGTTATTTGTATGCCGCTTTGACTCCTCCTGTTTTTGTTATTTCATTCCCAATCTGACCCCTTTTTTGATCTTTTGCTTATAATGTCTCTTTCTGACATCCGACTGAGTTAGTTTTTGGAGCGTTGGATTCCTAAGACAATGACCTACATCATGATGGGAAATTATGATTGTTACGAGGTTAGATTAAGGGATCGATTGAGTCAAAGGAGTTAGATATTTTCCGAGCATGGTTCAGTATTTTTGGATGATATCTTGATCGGTAGAGATCTAATCAAGTTGATTCTTATTTTTAAATAAGTGAGAGACATGGGATTGCAAATTATTCGAAGGACACGGAATTTAATTCAGTTCCTAAGATTTTTAATTCCTGAATTGAGGTATTAAGTTATAAGAATATATATAAGGGCATTTTGGGCATGACACTTAAGACCAAGAGTTATAAGACTTATGTGGGAGGGCAAAATGGACATTTCCCACCCATAAGAGTATGAATTAAAAAGAGGAAATGAGAAATGAGAAGAAGAGGAAGAGAAGTTGTGGCCATAGGAGAAGAAGAGAAGAGGGGAAGCTAGGGTTCTTGATCCTAGAAGATTTTCGACTGATTTGAAGCAAGTATTGGTAAGTTTAACTTCATTTCTTCTTGTTTTGGTTGGATTAAACCTAGTATAGCTTGGTATGGTGGTAGAATCGGTGATTTAGGGTTTTAGGGCAAAAATGGCTAGATTTCTTGGGTTGATGCGTTTATGACTCATTTTGAGTTGCTACTGGGTTAGAAATGTAGTTTAAGTCATGATCTAAGGTTTAGGTGTGTTGCATTTGTGTTTGGGGAAGGATTGAAGTGTGAAATACTGGAAAATCGAGTTTCGGAGTCGTTCTCCAGGCCCGTACGTCGCGACGTGCATATGAACACGCCGCGACGTGCTAGTTCGTCGCGACGTGCGAGGAAGGGTTCGTCACGACGTGCGGGGAAGGCAACGTCGCGACGTGCGAGAAAATGGTGCGCCGCGACACACACTTGCGTGCATGCCGCGGCGAGCACGGGCGTTCGTCGTGACGAGCGAGGCTTCGCCGCGGCAAGCCCCCTGTTTCCAGCAGCGATGAGTTTTGATTAATTGAGCATATCTTGGGCTGTAGATGTCCAAATGAGGTGATGTTTGATTCATTGTGATCTAGAGACAAGGTTCTAGAAGTTTTGTAAGCAAGAAAGTTTTTATTTCAGTCTTTAAAGATCTCAATTTGTAGAAGGAAGTTGAGTATAGATTCTTGTTTCAACATAAGGATAGGCCCAATATGTTTGATGTATAACTTTGGGATTTCTGAAACGAATCGAATGATTTTGGAGTCATAGAAACTTAAGACATAAGAGAAAAATGTTTCTAGAAGAAAGATTGTCAAATCTCTTCATTTACTTGATCATAATTTGGAATTCCGATTGAATGGGAATTTTTTATTTGATAAAGGGAATCAAGGAAGGCAAGAGGATCAAGATGAGAGGCATCTTTTAGTATGGATCCAAGCAAGGATTTCAGGTGGGTTTCATGTTTATAATTTAGTAATGAGCCAATAAAGTTTTCTCCCAAATCAAGAATGATTTCAATTACTTCATAAATGACAAAATTGTTGTAGCCACCCCTGTGTTATACGAAAGTAGCTAATTAAACCCTGAGATATAAAATGTTACTCTATTAACCTTATGTTTTCAATTTTGCTGCAAAAAAAACCCTTAGCCGTGTGTTGTTCCTCCACGCTTAAGGGGCTGTGAGTTAATAAAATTTTAACTCAGGGTTTTTTTTGCTAATTTTTATATGTCAAGATTTTTTTAGCAACTTTTGAATAACACATGGTTATTAAGGCAATAAATTCCTTCATAAATATCGTTTTGTTTCTATTGAATGATTTGCTAAATTTCTACATGTTTCAGCATATGAACTTTTCTAATGAATTTCAAAATAAATATGAGAATGCATCGAAACGTTTTATGTTATGCTTTGAAACGTTCATGGCATTTTGTATCTTCGAGAAAGAAAGAAAAGAGTATGAAAAGCATGAAAGCAATTGAATATGATATGAGCATGAAGCGAATTGTTATGTGCTTTGTTTGGGTGAGAGAGTAACGGATGGTAGTCACGTGCACGTCGACGTATAGCCTTTTTCCAGCTGCCCGCTTTGGGCCACGAGATCCTTGAGAAATCGGACTTGTTTTGTTTACGGTATAAACTTCGGTTTATCCGGATCGTTTTACGGAACTCTCGAGCCATTTGTTTGTGCATTGCATCTATGAATTGCCAAGTGTGTGCATAAATTGAGCATTTGTATTGATGATTGAATGAACCTATTGTGTTGATGTGATACCAATTCTTCTTCACTATGAGTTTTGAGAAGGTAATGAAACTTTTCAACTACGAGTTTGAACTCAAAATTTCGGATTTGACTGAGAATTTGGGAGCAAAGCGTTTTATGAACTTATTATGACTTTTGTGTAACAAATAAACTTTTCAACGATTTTGCTTATGCTTCGTTATAAACATGTTACCCACGAGCTACAAGCTCACTCCTCTTTCATCCTCAATCTCCAGGTAATCGTAGGAGATCGGATAAGGGAGAGACAAGATGTTCGTTCAACATGTTTGCGACCTTTGTATTTTGTGATAATGCCTCTATGAGTTGTATAAGGATTTGATTTTACAAGTTGTATATGAATTGTGATGAATTATGAGATTGTGTATATATATTTGAGTATGAATTGATATGAGAAAATATGAATGGATTTTGGATGTTAAATTGAGATATGAATGTGTGTTGGATTCCGGACGGGGTGTCCGATGATACTGATTATCGTTTGAGAAATATAGAAGTGTAATTTAAACCCTTTGCAGGTTGGGTTAGTCATAAAGCAGCCGTTATGCTGCCAGAATTTTATAGCCTGATTATGATTTGAGTTTTTGTTTAAGGATTTCCAACGCGACGTTTTTCTAAAGAGTGTTATCTTCGGAAGTCGGATCCGTTTTCATTTTGTCTCAGAATTCGATTTGCTCTGCTTGTTAAGTTTTCGTTTCGCTTTCGAGTCATTCGCTTCCGATTTGTGATTCGATTCGTATCTGACTTGCTTTCGCCATATGTTCCGTTTCTTGGCTTTGAGTCGATTCATGTTCGATTTCGATTTGCTTCCGCTTTCTTTCATTTGCGATTCGATTTCGTTGTTACTATTGATTTCTACTTTTCCCTACTTGTGTCGCCTTCGGATGCGAAATATCCGATGAGCAGTCGCTTCGTTTTCGATTGTGTTTCGTTTCGTTTTTCGGTTGGGATCCAGCTCCGAAATCGGGTCCCAACAGCTCTGTTAACTTAGATAGTAACATTGAGCTAGATTTGAAACAAAAAATTGAAAGTTTGAGTAAATGTCATTTTAAAGTTCAGGTTATATCTATAAAATTGAGTAAATTTTGAAAATTTTAAAATTAACCTTAAAATATTTATGCTCATGTATAATAAAATATTTATACACGTAACATCAATGATGCAATAGGTATAGAAGTGATAAACTAGGTATGTCAAGGCTTGTTTAGGTGGAACTAAAGAAAGATGTGCTCGAAGTGCCTTATATGATGTGTTGCTAAAAGCTACGAAGAGGGAAATTTATTATTTAACTGGACCCACAGTTACAGTAGATGTGATCGTAAAAAAATTGGTATGATAGACCCAGCACGTACTCACGGAGTAGTATTTTAAAAGCTTATATATTATTTAAATATTATTTATTAATTATTAATAAAATTTTGATTAATATTATTTAATTATGTACATTTATATTTTATAATTAATTTAAAATAAACTATTTTTAAAATATAGATATTTTTTAATCTGTGATTTTGATTGTTTTTAAAAAGAAACTAGAATTTAAATAAAAAAGCACTACTTGTACATATAAATGGAATCAAATGCCTATAAGCTTTCTATTAAAGTTATCCAGTACGCCAGTACTACCGTGCTTGCTGCATTAGAAATCCTAGTTCGTAACGATTATGAGAGTTTGTGGCAGTCCACGCTTAGGGTCGAGTAAGGCTAGAGTATTTGCCTGAGCTTCTAACAGTAGATCTTTGTGAAATCGCTAAAGGTAAATTGGGTTGTGGTAACAATTTTGCATGCTTTGATACAAAAACAAGAGAAGCCTACGATGGTCGATAGACATTGTAATACGAAGCCTATTATAGCAATGCCCATGGATTCATTCCATTTAAGGATAAACACACCAAATAAAGGTAAAAAAATTTAGAGCTTATCTCTAGAGGTGAAGTTGAATTACTAATTTTAATGAGTAGTTCAGCGTAATTAACTGGTCCCAAAAGTAATTATAGCTATACTCAATACTTACGAATACAACACTGATTTTAATAAATCCTTCAGTCTGAAATTTCCACCAACTTCCTAGAATTAATTATGAACTTAATTATTCTCTTGCAGACGATGAGACTTCAAAAGCTGTTGGTTTGACATGATCTAGTCAAAATTAAGGATAAATATTAATTTTTAGGTAAAAGACTCAGCTGCATATGGACGACAAAGGCAGGTATTGGTTGAGGTCCACGATGCTGATGCTGATACTGTTCCGCTGCAGATGAGTGGATATGTTGTCGGTCAGTTTGTCCTTCGAGTGGTCGTCTCTGTGAGCAACTATTACTACGCTCACTCACCACTAAAATGACACATGCATTTCTTGTTCTTTGTCAATGGAAGCAAGAAACTTAGTTGAATTTTAGTGACGAGCAACCATAATTATAATAAATGAGAGATAAGGGTAGTGCAGATCTATCAAAATCTTGGGAATCGGCGGTGAAGCAGGCATGAGAGGGATTCCTTATTTTTAGCTATACAACAAACAACTAGACAACAAAGAGATTGATTGTTCTTCATGTCCATACTGTACTGAAAACAAGCAAAAATGTGAGTCAAAAACCTTGTTGTAGTAGGAACACCACTCCCTGTTAAGAGATCATGTCAGGGGACCCCAAATGACGTCCTATAATGCAATAATGTATATGGCACCAAACAAACAAATCTATGAGAATAGATTGATAAGTAAATGCATATATTTTTCTAGCTTTGGATATATTTTTTCTTCCTTAAGTCTTTGAGTGGTGAAATGATAATTTTTAAAGTAAAATTAAGATGGCAGGAGGAGTCGGTCGACCAAATAAACAGTAAAAGGGGACTCTCTCATCTTTATCTCAGCATGAACCCATTTTGAGTTGAGAAAGAAAAAGAACAATACGAAAGGGGTCCAGCGAGTCCGAACCCATTTTGGGAATAAAGCAAAAGGACAACAAAAAAGTGGCTTAGTAAGTCCGAACCCATTTTGACAAAGCAAAAGAACAGAACAAAAGGAGTCTAGTGAGTCTGAACCCATTTTGACAAAGCAATAGTGAGTCCGTGGTTTGGGCACACTAAAGACACGCTAAATTAACGCGTTCTTTTGTATGGTAGGTGCGTGGGGGGTCCGGACCAGTATTAAAACCCCATATCCTTGATCCCACAGCCAATCCACGGTCCACACTCTAGAGACCACGTATATTATCAGCCTTCTTAAATCATAACCGTAATTACCCTGTTTAAACTGTAAAAATCTATATAATTCTTTTTTCAATTTTGATAACTAAAGTAGTGAAAGATTGGGTTCATTGAAAATTTAAACATTTTAGGTAAATAGCTTATTTTTATTATTTTCATAATTTTAAATAATAATTTATATATTGTTGGAAATAATATTATTATTTTTAAAAGTTAAATAAATTGCATTAATATCACAAATTATGTTAGATGCAAGAAAGCGAGTTCAGGCTTAGTTCAGTTCGAAAAATATCTTAAATTGGGATAATCTAATAAGAATGAAACTAGCTTAGGAAAGGAGCAAATCGATCACATATGTTAACCAAATAATTCTCCATGTGTCAACTAGTTAGGAAGCTGTTCAACTATTTTAACCGACATTTTTTTAAATCGTGTATAAAGTAAAATAATTAGCTACAAATTATTTTTGTACTAAAAACACAATAATATGTAGCAACTTATTAAGAAAATGTCAATGGCGAAAAAATTTAGCTCCAGATGATAGGCAACAAAAAAGTGTAACAAATATTATTTGGCCACATTTTGGTGCTATCTTATTTATAGAGTGTATGCTATGTTTTGATAATTTCGTAGGTATATTCTTTTAACTACGAGTGTGTAAAACGTAACAAAATTGTTTGCAACATTGTGTAATATATAGCAATGGCAATTTTACTACATTTTCTATAAAATGTCTTAAGAAGTTTTTTGATATTTTTCTTCTAATTATTGTTTGTATTGTTATTTGGATAAATAAGTTTTAACTGTTCACCATTAATTTGATCTAATGTCATTATTAAATTGAGTATCAATAAAGCAAATAAATATGAAGTTGTAGAGAAGCTTTATTAATTCAAATCTCAAAGCATTCAATAAATGATAAATACATCAAATTGTACTAACAAAACTAATGAATAATATAATATAAATAGGTGAAACTTTGCTCCTCCCAAAATATTCAAAAAAGTATGAGTATTAGTTTGTAAACAAAACAAACAATACAAAAACTATAAATTAAAATCTGCTTGGGTCTAATGTTAAATATTATGGCAAAAATATTGTCCAAATTGATGCCTTATAACAAATAATAAGCTTAGTTCAAATCAGCTAAAATTATCATAAGAAATTTTATATAGTAATTATATGTTTCAAATTAAAGCAAACACCACATACATAACAAAGACACTTTTCTATTAAGATATATTATCAAAGTTATCTTCAATCTCAATCAAAGCATACTTAATTGTTACTTAACTAATTTATGTCAAATTAAATTATACAATTATAGTACAAAGGAACTCACTTGATTAAGATAAGTTACTTTTATAAACCAAGTTGCCCTAAGTAATGGTACATTGTTTCTTATAAGAACTTCAAAAAGGGATCTGAGACACTTATACTACCAAAGAATGCAATTGCTTATATGACTATGGCAAACCATATAGTATCTTGTTTTCCGGAACATACTTAGGATTTAACTCTAGATGAAGTATTGCATATACATGCATAACATTAGCATTCATATTTGAACGCATTACAATGTACTCAATTGACTCATTTCGGGGTATGAAAAATGTTAATTGATCATGATGTGAATTATGAATTAATGGGTCTTAAATTTTGGTATGATTGCATTTCAATTAGTAAATTGGGATTAAATGTTATTAATTGAGAGATTAATGAATTAAATGTACATTTGGTCAAAACAAGAGTCAAGTGGTAAGAAAAAAATTGATATATGAAAATTAGGATGATTAAGCCTAAAATTGAGTGACATTTGGCATAGTTAAATTGATGACAAATGGACTAGTAATTAAATGACAATTGGATTAATTAGTATGTGACAAGTGGACCAATCTTGAACCGACATTTGGACTGATTAAAGGGTGACGAATGCCAGCATAATGAGGGGATTAGTGGCAGAAAAATTGTTGAACAAATGGCTAGCATGCTTTAAGACATATGTCTTTGTAAGTTATTGACGCCTAGCATGTTGATGTGGCAAATTCTAACACCCAAGTTTATGCTTCCTTTCTTATTTCCTTCCCCAAAATTGCTCCAACTTTCTCCTCTATATTTTTCCAGAACCCTAGCCAACTTTCTACACCAAAACCAACTTTTTACCTTACACAAAATAGCTAAGAAAAACTAGCTAAAAGTTACCTTCATCTTGCTGTCCAAAATCAACCTATTTTCATCTTAAGTTTGTGATTAATTTTGCTTACATGGAGACTTGATTTAATCTGAAGTTTCAGTTGAATTGAAAGCCTAACAAGTAAGTAACAATCTAAGTTTTACAGCATGTCAAATGATATAAGAATGATGCTTGAATTGGAATGAAATACATGTGCTATTGGTGAAGATATGTGCTGGAAAAGGTTGCATAAACTTAGAAGTCTTTCTGTTTTGTTTTTAGTGTATGAAAAAACCAGTAGGATATAGATTCATTTATGGATGAATTATTGTTAAGTCAAAATGACTTTACATAAAAATGATTTTGAAGTATAACAAACAAAGAAAGATCATATACAAGAAAAACGAAGCAGACGCAGACGCAGACGCAGATGCAAAAGCAAAGCAAAGCAGACGCAGACGCAAAAGCAAAGCAGACGCAGACGCAAATGCAAAGCAGACGCAGATGCAAATGCAAAGCAGACGCAGACGCAAAAGCAAAACAGACGCAGACGCAAATGCAAAGCAGACGCAGACGCAAATACAAAGCAGACGCAGACGCAGAAGCAAAGCAGACGCAAAAGCAAAACAGACGCAAATGTGAAGCAGATGCAGACGCAGTAAAGAAACAGACGCAAGAGTCAGTTCGAGTTAGTTACAGAACTCAACTGATTAACCATTTCTTTAAAGATTCAAGATTCAAGAATCAAGAAGCAGTTAGAGATGAAGGCTATAAATTCAAGTCGAAGTCGAAAACTAAAAAGCTGCTGATCTTAGAAAAATCACATAAAGTGAAAAAGTGATTAAGTGCAAACTAGCTTAGTGCTATCTTACTGTAACAAAGTGTTCAAATATTTTTCTGAAAAGAAAAAGGTGTACAGATAGCCTGCAGAGGTTAAGTGTGAAAGAATACTGGTTGTAGAGACCTGAAGAGGCTCGTGAAAGAATACTTGTAACGATTGAAGAGATAGTGAAATCTCAGAAGAAACTCTAAGGACCGGACATAGCCCACGGTTTAGGGTAAACCAGGATAAATCTGCGTGTCTACCACTCTTACTCTCTATCTTGTTTTTAGTTTCAACTTTATCATTACTTAATGTTCGTATACATAGTATTGAGAAGTTTGATCAATCGGAATAAATAAAAATTCTGTAAAGATTTTTATTCCTAACAAGTAATTCTGAAAAGACTTATAAAGAGGGGAATACACAATTCAACTCCCCTTCTCGTGCATTCTATTATTATTTTCTAAGTGCTGTATTAACGTGTGATTCACTTCAATTGGTATCAGAGCAAGGTATCCAAGAATCACTTTGGCGAAGTGTGGATTAAAGATAATGGCGAGTCACATGTATACATCGTTGAAGGAGCCTCACCACTAGACCTCCAAAGATTCAACGGAGAAGACTATCACTACTGGAAAGATAGGATGCGGTTATTCATCGAATCTACTCATGTTGACCTTTGGGACGTTATAGAGAACGGACCTTACACACTTGTAGATGAAGAAGGCAATTTTATTTCACGGAACAGATGGACGGCTTATCAGAAAGCAAGAATACAGTTAAATTCAAAGGCGAAATTTTTCTTGACATGTTCCCTAAGCAGGAGCGAGTATGACAAAGTGCACGGTTGTGACACTGCAAAAGAGATGTGGGACACATTGTCTATTGCTCACGAAGGCACAAGCCAAGTTAAAGAATCAAAGATAAGTATTCTTGTGCATCAATATGAACTTTTCAGGATGGAAGATGAAGAATCTATTGATCAAATGTTTGGAAGATTTCAAACAATTGTCAATGGATTGAAAGCTCTTGGAAGGACATACAACAATCAAGGTCATGTTCGAAAGATTCTAAGAAGTCTTCCTAAGAAATGGAGACCTAAAGTTACTGCAGTGCAAGAAGCCAAAGACTTGAGCGTGTTAAAGCTAGATGAGTTGCTGGGATCCTTAAAGATTCATGAAGTAGAACTCAACGCTGAAGACAAGCCCAAGCGAGATAAATCAATAGCACTGAAGGCCGGACAAAAGAATCATAAGACTTAGAGAAGGAGGAAGTCATCAAAAGCGTTGAAAATTGAAGAATCAAAGGATGACAACTCCAGCCAATCCGAATCAGAGTCAAGTGATGAAGATGACGAATTATCTTTCATTTCCAGAAAGATAAGACGCATGTGGAAGAAAAAGCCCAGAGTGAACCAGACATTCAGAAAAAATGGGAAAGATGAAGCTAAACCAGAGAAGTCTTCTATCATTTGCTACGAGTGCAACCAGCCTGGACACTATAAGTCTGAATGTCCTACTCTCAAGAAGAAACCAAAGAAGAGTAGAGAAGGCAAGAAAAGCATGATGGCAACATGGGAGGACCTAGATTCATCTGAATCAGATACAGGCTCCGAGTCATCAGAACATGCAAACATTTGCCTAATGGCCGAGGAAGATAGTGATGAGGAGGTAAAATCAGATTAT
This sequence comes from Erythroxylum novogranatense, assembly GCA_029891385.1. Lineage (NCBI taxonomy): Eukaryota > Viridiplantae > Streptophyta > Magnoliopsida > Malpighiales > Erythroxylaceae > Erythroxylum > Erythroxylum novogranatense. The sequence continues at coordinate 89,833,600 of CM057225.1, read as the reverse complement.
GATAATTTGCATGATGCATATTCATAATTGTTAGAAGATTCCCATGCTATTCTGAAACAGTACAAGCTGTTAAAGAAGAAGTATGTAGAAAATATTAAACATACTGAGGTAATAGAGAGAGAAAATGTTTGTTTAAAGAAACAATTAGAAGATAAAAAGAAAATTGTAGACAGATCAGAAGAGATTAATCAACTTAAACTAAGGATTAAGAATTTATCAGTTGATTTAGCTACTTTCACAGAAAGTACAAAGAAAATGAATGAGATACTTGGAAAATGTAGACATCCAAGTGATAAGACTGGATTAGGGTTTACAGGAAACAAGATTCAGTCTCGTAAAAAATCTGTCATTCAAAAAAGAAGATATGGGATGATTCATTTTAATCAACATTCTAATAATATGCATCAAAGATCACATCATATGCATACTACTAACCATAAAGGACCCAAGAAAATTTGGGTACCAAGAAATAAAATAGTTTCTCCTGCAGATATCCTTCCTTGGAAGATACGGCAAGCACCATTGGTATTTAGACAGTGGATGCTCGCGACACATGACGGGAAGAAGGTCTATGTTCCTAGACCTTCAGTATAAGAAGGGAGGATCAGTAACTTTCAGAGACAACCAGCAGGGCAAAATTATTGGAATCGGAAAAATAGGTAAAGATTCCTTTACATACATAAATAATATACTACTTGTTGATGGTCTAAAGCATAACTTGATTAGCGTCAGTCAATTGTGTGATTCTGGTTTCACAGTTACATTCAATCAAAATTTTTGCGAAGTCAGAAACAAAGATGAGTTTATATTTTTCTCTGCCAAGAGAAGAAACAACCTTTACAAAATCAATTTAGAAGTTTTTTAAAAACAAAATATTTCATGTTTTCTATCTTCTGAAGAAGAAAGACTAATCTGGCATAAAAAGCTAGGTCATGTCTCTTTGAAACATATTTCAAAATTGGTAAAACATGATTTGGTAAGAGGTTTGCCAAAAATAAATTTTGACAAAGAATTTTTTTTGTGAAAATTGTTTGAAAGGAAAACAAGTTAAAACCTCTTTCTCTTCTAAAAATTTTGTAACCTCATCTAGACCTTTAGAACTATTACATATGGATTTATTTGGTCCTACAAGGACATTAAGTCTTGGCAGAAAGAAATATGGACTCGTCATTATTGATGACTTTACTCGATTTTGTTGGATATTATTTTTATCACACAAAGATGAGTCTTTTAAATGCTTCAGAATCTTATCCAGAAAGTTATAGAATGAAAAAAGAATGTCCATAGCCAGTATCAGGAGTAACCATGGTGGAGAATTTGAAAATGAGAAGTTTAAAGTATACTGTGAGGAGAATGGAATTTTCCACAACTTCTCAGTCCCTAGAACTCCACAACAAAATGGAGTTGTTGAAAGAAAGAATAAGACGATTCAAGAGATGGCAAGGACAATGCTATGTGAGACAAATCTACCTAAGTATTTCAAGGAAGTCGTGAATACTGAGATGCTATATTCAGAATAGGATCATGTTGCGACCTATGTTGAAGAAGACTCCTTACGAGTTATGGAATGGAAGAAGACCAAGCATATCTTACTTTCATCCATTTGGGTGCAAATGTTCCATTCTGAATACGAAAGAGCTGTTGGATAAATTTGACTCGAAGACCTTTCCAGGAATCTTCCTAGGCTACTCATTATCGTCTAAAGCATTTCGAGTTTACAACTTGACTTCAAAGACTGTTGAAGAGACGATACATGTCAAGTTTGATGATAGTTCTCAACCCCATAAGGAAGATGACATAGAGAATGAAGGTCCTTCAAAAAACTTAGATAATACCTCAGAAACTCCCTCGTCAGACATTCATGAGAACAAGATTGAAGATATTCCAGAAACTATAGAACTAAGACGAAATTGGAGATATAAAAGTTCTCATCCAGAAGAACTAGTTATCGGTGACACCTCAGAAGGAATTAGGACAAGGTCCAGATTCAGAAGAGAAGCTAATGTAGCTTTTATCTCTGAAGTAAAGCCTAAGAAGGTTGAGGAAGCTCTTCAAGACGAAGCTTGGGTGTTATCCATGCAAGAGGAGCTGAATCAATTTACTAGAAATAACGTCTGGTCCTTAGTCCCAAAACCTTTTAAGAAATCCATTATTGGAACAAGATGGGTTTTCAAGAATAAGTTAGACGAATCAGGTAGGGTGAGTCGTAATAAGGCTAGATTAGTAGCACAAGGCTATAATCAACAAGAAGGAATAGACTACAATGAAACATATGCTTCAGTGGCGAGACTTGAAGCTATAAGGATTTTGTTAGCATATGCAATCTGTCATGATATAAAGTTGTTTCAGATGGATGTTAAGAGTGCATTTCTGAATGGCTTTATAGATGAAGAGGTGTATGTGAAACAACCACCTGGCTTTGAAGATGTTAAAAAACCAGACTATGTCTATAGACTTCACAAAGCCTTATATGGTCTGAAGCAGGCTCCTAGAGCTTGGTATGATCGTCTGAGTACCTTCCTAATAGAGAATGGGTTCAGTAGAGGACAAGTTGATAAGACGCTCTTTAGGAAGAGTTTTCAGAATGATTTTATCCTAGTACAGATCTACGTTGATGATATCATTTTTGGTGCTACTTCAAAAGAGCTGTGTTTAAAGTTTGAGAGCTTAATGAAGAAAGAATTCGAAATGAGTATGATGGGCGAGTTAAAGTTCTTTCTTGGGTTACAAGTTAGGCAGACCGAAGAGAAGATCTTCATTCATCAACAAAAGTATGTGAAAGAGTTGTTGAATAAGTTTGACATGAATAATGTGAAGCCTATGGCAACTCCGATGCATCCTTCAAACCTTTTGTCGAAAGACGAATTTGGTAAGAAGGTGGATCAAACCCTATATAGAGGGATGATCGGCTCTTTAATGTATCTTACAGCAAGTAGACCTGATATTCTGTTCAGTGTATGCTTGTGTGCAAGATTTCAAGCCGATCCTAGAGAGTCGCATTTTATTGTTGTTAAAAGAATTTTGAGATATCTCGTAGGTACTATTGACCTTTGCTTAATGTTTAAGAAAGGTACAGATTTCAGGTTAATTGGATATTGCGATGCGGACTATGCCGAAGACAGAATCGAAAGAAAAAGCACAAGTGGAGGATGACATTTTCTCGGAGAAAATCTAGTCTCCTGGTCAAGCAAGAGACAAAGTTCAATTGCTCTATCAACCGTGAAGGTAATATATGTCGCTGCAAGTTGTCGCTCACGTATTAATCGTGGATCAAGTATCACCAAGACTATTCAGTTAAAGAGGAGGAGATTCCAATTTATTGCGACAACACCAGCGCAATAAATCTATCAAAAAATCCAATTCAGCATTCCAGAGTAAAGCATATAGAAGTCAGACATCATTTCCTGAGAGATTATGTTCAAAGGAAAGTGGTGCTTCTACAGTTTGTTGAAACAGATCTTCAGTGGGCAGACATCTTCACTAAACCACTAACTGAAGAACGGTTTTAGAAGATAAGACGCAATCTTAACATGGTGATGTTAAATTAGCAGTCAGGCTAAAGTAACGTGGAAACTAACGGCGTTAGTTACATTGAGTTACAGCTGGTAACTCTCTCACAAGAAAGATTTTTTGAGGGAAAAATCTGATAATCTCGAGGTTCTTAATGATTCTAGAACCCACCGGACCATAACCCTATATGTAGACTGAAGATGAAATTGTAGCAGTCTTTTCATCATCCCCTGACGATTCACTTCTGCTTTACCAATCTTCTCAAAAACATTTCGCTCAAAAAGCTCTCCAGAAGATATTTTTCACTCTATACAATGGAAGCAGCCATGATTTATGGAAGACTTGTGGACTTTGAGTCACTAAGAAGAGACGACATGGATGTAGAACTAGAAATCATAAGAGCTGGTTGGAAGAACTTCTTTCAGATACAAGAACCAGTCTATACGAATGAAGTATATGAGTTCTGGAAGAACGCTCGTCTGATAGATAACACTATTGTATCCTCTGTAGAGAGAATATATGTTCTTGTCATAAAGGATCTGATAAAGAAGGTGACCGACTGTCCATCAGTTGGTGAGAAACTATCTACCAAGGCCGGATGGATGACCTCAGTCGGAATGAAAGAAGAAGATATCAAGAGGCAACTATATGGCACAAATAACTCAAGGGAGAGGAAGACATCAAATTTGATTCCGAAGGCTAGGGTGCTTGACGCAATTCTGTTTAATTGCATTCTACCCAGAGTCGGTTCAAGACATTTGGTGACTACTCTACACGAACAATGCCTGTTCTTTCTTCTGAATCGAAATCCCATAGATTTACCCTTCTTAATCTTTCACTATATGGTTAAGGGGTTAAAGGAAACTACCAGTTATCCTTATGGTATGATTTTGACGAGGATTTTTAAGGAATCCAGTATTCGTCTGCACCTCGGTATCAGACAAACTATTCCTGTGAAGAGCAAGATCGATGCACACACGATATGGCGAATGGGTCTGAACACAGTAGACAAAGATCAAGTCGACTCTTCAAGGAAGTCAAGAACTGAGGGGGAGCGTGTATTGAAGAAGACTCCTGTCTCAAGTTCTCAGTCTCCAGTGAGTATCAAATCACCTACTTCTGAACTAAGGAGAGTGCTAGGTAGACCTCTCATGAAAATGGAGAGTCCTCTTTTCAAAGAAAGCCAATCTCAGAGGACAAAATAAAGTGTGCCAAAGAGATAAGGAGAAAGTCTTTTGAATGAAGTTGTGAAGAAAGCAAAGAGATCACCAAGAATTAGGACTCTGAGGCAACAGGAAGAAAAGATTGCCAGAGAACAGAGTCGAGAAGAAACTTCTAAATCTTATGCACCCAGAGCCACAAGATCTTTAGTCTCTATTCTGAAAGAAGATACGGCCAGAAAATCCAAAAAGACTGAGAGGAAGAGAAAAGCAACATCTGAGAAAAGAAAATCTCCAACGAAGAAATCAGTAAAACTAACTGAAGCAGAGAAAAAGACTAAGAAGGTTAGTCGAAAGAAGATCATTTCAACTGCTGAGGACGTTAGTCAACAGAAAGAAACTATCAATACTGTTCAAGTAGAAGCAAGTCGAAAGCGCTTTCTGATTCAGATACCCCTATTGCTCAACAGGAGGAGCGAAGATGAGAGCCCGGTTCGGATGACTCCTATTGAAGCACATCAAGAAGCAACAGCAGTATCAGATTCGAAGGATGATAAACCGTGTCTAATGGTATACAAATACCACAAGTTTTTGAGGAAACAGAAATTGAAGATCAAAATGGTGGAAGTAGTTACCAGAAAGAAGACTGCTATTGCAATCGGTGTTCAACCAGTGAAAAAGATAGTAGCTGTGGTACAACCTATGGTGATTAACCATAACACATGGGAGTTACTCAAAGAAGACGAAAAGATCTTCTATGATACTTTGAGATTTGCTGCTACTATGCCATATCCTACAAAACGTCCCTGCCATCCGTGTACTATTTTTCCAATCACTAAAAATACAGAGATAATGGTTGCACCAGATATACAGCCAAGATTCCCAAAAGATTTTACCAGGGGGAAATCAAAATTATATCCTGAAGATGATGCTAGTGATGATCTGTCCGCATATCAAATTGCAGAAGAAGTGCGAAAAATTGATGAAACATGCACGCCGCACGAAGTCGATAAAGCGCTGCAGCCATACTAATAGTGAGGAAGGCGTCGATGGGGAAGAATAAGAACAGGAACATTTACTGAGTTCCTCGTTTAGACAGTTCTTCGTATTAGCCCTTTGTCTAATACACTGTCTATAGAAGCACAAGTTCTACCCCTGCAGGGAAGACAGTTGCTGATGCTACCTGCTCCTTTTGATTTAGATCTTCCTGAAGCATAAACGTTCATTTGTCCACCTACCTTTGAGATCAATGAAGACTACATCCCATCCTTTGATGCTTACACTACTTCAATTCCTTTCGCTCCTCCATCAGCAGAAGTTGATCAAGCCTCTTCGTCAGTTGATCCACCAGATGAAGTTAGCAGATTACGTAGTGAACTCAACGACATGAAGGAGACGGTGAATGATCTGAGAAAGATAATAACAGAACTGCTGAAGACCCAGAATCGTTAATCATTTTTTGATTATACAAATAGGGGGAGAGCAGGAAAAGAAGATAATCAACAGAAAAGGAGAGGATGTTCAGACAAAGAAGGTGTGACCACAACAGATGAAGAAAGAAAGAAGATAAGTATTTTTTTTACTTTGCAAAATCTGTAAATTTACTTTGTTCTGTTTTCTTTTCTTGTATGTAATTTGTTATATTCAAAAAGGGGGAGATTGTTAAGTCAAAATGACTTTACATAAAAATGATTTTGAAGTATAACAAACAAAGAAAGATCATATACAAGAAAAACGAAGCAGATGCAGACGCAAAAATAAAACAGACGCAGACGCAGATGCAAATGCAAAGCAGACGCAGACGCAGACGCAAAGCAAACGCAGACGCAAATGCAAAGCAGACGCAGACACAAATGCAAAACAGATGCAGACGCAAATACAAAGCAGACGCAGACGCAAAAGCAAAGCAGATCTGATTTAAATGCAAAGCGACGCAGACATAAATACAAAGCATACGCAGATAAAAGCAAAAGCAGACGCAGACGCAGAAGCAAAGCGATTTAAAAGTAAAACAGACGCAAATGTGAAGCAGATGCAGACGCAGTAAAGAAACAGACGCAAGAGTCAGTTCGAGTTAGTTACAGAACTCAACTGATTAACCGTTTCTTTAAAGATTCAAGATTCAAGAATCAAGAAGCAGTTAGAGACGAAGGCTATAAATTCAAGTCGAAGTCGAAAACTAAAAAGCTGCTGATCTTAGAAAAATCACACAAAGTGAAAAAGCGATTAAGTGCAAACTAGTGAAAAGTGCTATCTTATCAGTAATAAAGTGTTCAAATATTTTTCGAAAAGAAAAGGTGTATGAGATAACTGCAGAGGCTAAGTGTGAAAGAATCTTGGTTGTAGAGACACAAGAGGCTCGTGAAAGAATACTTGTAACGATTGAAGAGATAGTGAAATCTCAGAAGAAACTCTGAGGACTGGACGTAGCCCACAGTTTGGGGTGAACCAGGATAAATCCACGTGTCTACCACTCTTACTCTCTATCTTGTTTTTAGTTTCAACTTTATCATTACTTACTGTTCGTATACATAGTATTGAGAAGTTTGATCAATCGGAATAAATAAAAATTCTGTAAAGATTTTTATTCCTAACAAGTAATTCTAAAAAGACTTATAAAGAGGGGAATACACAATTCAACCCCCCCTTCTCGTGCATTCTATTATTATTTTCTAAGTGCTGTATTAACGTGTGATTCACTTCAATTATGTCTAGATTTGAAGTATAATGAAGGTGGATTCATGCCAAAGAAAGATGTTAATTTGTTGAATTGGGAAAGAACAAGGACTATATGTATAATAATGTAAAAGTTTCTGGTTTGACTTTTAATGCATGAAAGACTAGGATTTGTGAGCTGTTAATTGAATGATTTTGAACTGAAATAGGAGAGGTTATTAATGAGGAATTGGAGTTTGATTCAGGCCTAATAGAGGTATAATTTATGAACTATAAAGAGGTTGTTTTAATTTTGGTATAAAGTGTTAAAAAAACTGAAAAGTGAAAGAAGTATTGCTAGAATATGTTAACTACAGTGTTTTTACTGAACATGCATAGGTATTTCGGCCATAACGTGATCTGTATACATACAAATGGGATGATTTTAAGTTTAGATTAAAATAGAGACATTAATATATTTCTTACGAAGAAATTGTTTTAATTCTGTGTCTAAGAGTTTCAAAATTTGGCTTGAATTTGAGTTTTTTGGATTATGTCACTGTTTGAGAATTGTCTGTAATATTTTGGGCATAACTCTAGGAATAATGAACTAAATTGTATGAAATTTAGTTCACTAGAAACTTAAGATATATAGAAACATTGTTTCAGGAGAGCATATTACCTAGAAACCTCAATTTTTATGTCATAATGGCCATACAAAACTGACCTAAAACTTGTCCTGAGAAAATATGAAAAACTAATGAAGGAATTGGATAGGAACTTTTGGATAACCCATTCTAAGATTGTGGAAAGCCATATATGATTGTGGAAATTGCATGGAAGTAAAAAAAATGTTCTTTTGTGTACTAAAATCAATAATAAAGAAAATTAAAGCATAAGTTACGTAAAACTTTACTAACATTAAACTAGCAACTTTTAGAAATCACATTAAAATTTATAAAGAATAGTATTTGTGTAATAGTAATACTAATTATCTGAAATCTTATTTTACCAACAAATAATTTTACAATATTATAATTTGAAAGGAAAACTCTTCATCTCAAAGACTAAATAAAGAATTTGGAGAATAAGCTTCGTCTAAAAACAAATGTTATGATGCATTTTGCAGTAGAAATTAGAACTATTAATTTTCAATTATGTTGCTTGTTGATAACAAAAGATTAATTTTTTGATTCCAACCAAATTCCGAAGATTTTAAAATAATTATTTTAATAACTCTATTTCTTACTATTCGAATAACACTTATTTTGGATAACTTAATTTTCATCAAATAATTAGTCTATATTGGTTACAATTGTAAAGATTGAGGCTGCAGTTCCAAATATGTGAAGAGTTAGGATTGCATAGGACCACGTAGTTCTTAGTTTTATCATCGTTCATATGCTATTAAAATATAATATATCATTTAGTAAATGTTCTATATTTTAAACTTCATTAACCATGATTTTATCATATGTAAAAAAAATAGCTGATTAATTTTAAGTGCAATTATAAGTATCAGAATAATTTAAAATATTAAGAAGTAAAATATTTGTTTTAACTAATTAAATTGTATATGTACAGAGCACATACGTACTCATACAGATAACACACAAATATAATGAATAATAAAACAAAGGAAGTCCTCATAGTATAATCAAGTTAGTGTTAATTAAAAATGAAAATTTTAGTTGCGTTCCTTCCTGGTCGTCTACCATAATTAAATGGATGTAGGCATAGGAGAAAGTGTTGTGCCAAAGATCCAACTCGTGAGTCTCTTAACTAATCCCCAATTCTTCAAGTTGATTTGATCCTGACAAAAGAAGAGCTAACCAAATTGCTTGTATCCTTCTAAATGTTGCTTTCTGCCAAAATCCTCCTCTATCAATCAGATCCTTCTAGCACCCAACTTTTCCTTTGTTATTCAAACTATAGCCACGTTCCCTTGCCTTACATAAATGATCTCTCGTGACAAACAAAGCAATCTAATGTCGAGCCTTGGGAGAAAAGGGATCAAGATGAGGGTAAGTAATCTATTCTGAACTTGCACTTGTACATACTGAAGGTTCATTCGAGCCTAATCTCTCTCCATTTAATCGCAGTTACTAGGGTGGCTTAACGGTAAATTAAGACGAACTAGCACGGAGCCGTTGAAGAGTTTTAGGATAGGTACTCTCTGTCTATGCTCTTTTGTTTTTCTTTGGCTTAGTCCTCGCAGAACACGCTAACGATATTAGTGCTTTTTAGGCTTGCTATCTATATTGAACTTTTCAAAATGTAAATACCCACATCTTTTGTGCTTACAAGCGTAACTGTCTCTCTCAATCTATTATTAGTGTGTCACCCAAAAATGCATGTGGAGACTGGCCATATCTATTGCAAGTACAAAAGGAAATGACGGAAGTGATATTCACATGTCCTAGCACGCCTGCTCTTGGATGATGTTTCTTTTCTTCTTTAATTTGCAGGGAACCATTGTTCTTGCTTTTCAGCACAGCTGCACTTTGATGATGACTATCTCTCTAGTTCTAAGTCAAGCTTTGGATCCAGACTTGTCGACAAAGAAGACATCTTTCCTGGTGTAGAAACTAAGGGGTACGAGGAGACTTGTCAAGAAACATCTTCTGTTATTTCTGAACTATACTTTAATGGCTTTCTTGCCATTGGAACTCTCGGTTCGGATCCCATAACCAGCGACCCTGCGACACCAACCTTCCCTATGTCTTTAGAGAAAGTTGGAGATGAAAAAGCAGAGGTTACAAAGACTGACCTGAAGCTCATCAACCTTGAACTAGAAAAATTTCTGGAGTCTGAAGCTGATCAAGAAGAAATTTACAGTGATTCCTTAGCAAGGAGCAGCTATGTCAGCACTATAACAATTAGTGGAATGCAAATAGAGGGACCTAATAACGGTAAGGAGTGTGGAAAAGGTGTGATTTGTCCTCTTCAAGGGTATCTATTCGGGTCTTCGATTGAACTGCCGGAAACGAATACTGATGAGTTGGAGAAGTATAAAACATCGCTTGGTGATATGTTTCGAAGGACAAAATTTTCTCAAGAAATTTCATTGGAAAATGATGGAGAAAGAAAGTTGTTAGCGAAGCCAGCACATAAATGGGCCAAATACCTCATGAAGAAGATGATGAGAAAGTTACATTCTGCTTCAGCAAATTACGACCTTTCTTTTTCTGGCGATGGTTCAACTAATTTGATTCCAGTGAAGAAGAAATTTAGCAAGGTGCATGTTCTTGCACCATGAATATCGTCACAAAATTATTTAAGTGTACTGGATAGGGGTATATATTTATAACTTCAATCATGTCCACTGCTATGTTCTGCTCTGCAGCAAACTTAACTATCTATAAAAGAAATTGTTGAGAGTAATCTATAGCTTTCGTCTCCTTTTGGGCCCTTAATGTCGTCTCTTCTCCTGTTTCCAATTGTTCGCAGGTGCTGAAAATGTTGCAGAGGAAAATACACCCAGAAAAGTCTGCAGATGAAAAGGAACAAACTAAAGCCCATAAAGGCAACATGAAGACTAACAAAAAGTCCCCAGTGGAAAGATATCCACGTGATGTTGACTGGGCTAAAACATCAAATGGAAATCGGGAGCATTGGATCAAGACAGATTTAGACTGTAAGTACACTTACATCCTTACAAATTCATAAATTTCTAAAGATAAAAAACAATTGTCATAAATTAAGCATGTACCTTGTTGGCCTTATCTCCAAACTAGGCAGTTGGGTCACAGTGCTTTTAACAATTACACATTATTCTGATGTAAACTTAACTTTAGATTTGGTGCTGGAACTGTAACTATCAGAGGAGCAAAAAGAAGCTTGGAGTGAGGGGTGTTGGTGGTTAAATGTTATGCAGTTCTAGCCATTTGTCGTGGTCTGGTGTGTACTCTGTAAATGATTTTGGAGGTGATGAAATCCACAAGTTAGATAGAGAAGCTTGGAGGTTCTTTACGTCCTTTTGTTTTGGGTGAGTTCTTGTAAAGTAAAGCGTCGTGGGGGTGCCAAGTGCCGTGTATGTTCAAAGTTCGTCTTCTTGTTTTGCAGAACTTTTGTGTGAAACCAGACTTTTGATCACTAGCGTAGTGCACGCCAGTGGGTGCTCCTTAGCTACAACCTAACTCAAAAACAAAAAATTCACTTACCAATTCTCATCTACAAAACAACAAAAAGATGATGTTATATATATCATCAAAACAATGTTCAAGCAACAAATATCACAAATCATATTTTAACCAAGCAAGCAATCTTGAAGTTCAACATTCCAAATGCCAATAGTACATTTTTTACCTTAACCTTTTAGAGCAAAATATAAGTTAAACTTTAACATTTTTGAGCATTTAATTTAAATCTTAACATTGACAAAAAAAAATTAAAATAGACTACAAAAATAGAAAATCTAATGAAGTTTATTCTCTTTCAATTAAACATCACGTTATAAATGGTATCATATTGTTTTAAATTTTTTACCCAACACCCAAGCTGACTTGACTTTTTAACTTAAAATAAAAGAAGGTCCTATGATCCTAAAATATTAAAAAGAGACATCTCCTAGAATCCATGACTCTGCCGTTCCACGCCCAACCTCTTAGCCTTTGTTCTCTTTTCGCTTCTTCCCTAATCTATGTAATGGTTGCTCATTAAGCATCTCACACATTTGTTGTTCATCCTTTATTTTGGCTTTTCTCATAGTTTCCCAATTTGGGTCATTATATTTATATGTTTAATTTACAATCCCACAACTTATTTTTCCTCTTTCAGCCTCCAATCTCAACTGGGACGTTACATTTATTTTCATCCTCCCCAGCGTTAGTCCAATTTTGAACAGTTCTTCACTTTTCTTTACCTGAGTAGTCTTATATCTCAATCTTAGATTCTGGTTATTGGATATTTTCTCTAAAGTTACTGTCTTTGGATCACACGTAGGGATAAATCTTCACTCTCCACGTCACAAGGCTATGCAATTGAGCTATATTTTAATCTGGTGCTTGAAAGCCATTTCTTGAAGGCTTGGAACGTGCTAGCGTGCCACCAATCAGTATCTAACTTAGTTTATGTTTGGTTGAACTTATAACAGTATAGCTTTTATTAGCAAAATTTTTTCTATAGAGTTTTTTTAAAAAGAACTTTTTAAAGAAGTTAGTTGACTATTTAATTATCCTTTAAAAAGAATTTTTGAAAGAACTTTATACGATAAACTGTTTGGCAACATAAAAATAAAAACAATTTTAATTTTAATTATATTTTATTTTGTAATAAATATTATTTATATGTATAAATATTATTTAAAGTACATTAAACAATATGCAAAGCACAATATATTAATTATTATATAACTTTAAACCATATGAAACACAAATGAAAATATATCTAATCAAATCTTTTATATGGATTATAACATACGTAAAACTAATATCAAAATAAATATTAAAACATATAAAAAGCTAAATAATATTATAGAACTCCCAAAATAAACGTAAAAATGGGTTTGTGGGTATTGTGGGAATTATGTATAAAACATAAGAACAAAAAAGACAAAAAATAGGCTGGCTCATTTATTGATCTGAAAAATCTACCTGGAAAAGCATTTTTTTAAATGTACTAAATTTGAGCTTCTTAAAAAGTTATATTTTGGCTGCCAAAAAATCATATCTATTACATAAGTGTTTTTATATTTTACACTCAAACACTCTTGTTTCTTAAAAATAGCTTTTGTGGTAAAGAAAAGTATTTATTAACCTTTTAAAAGCCCATCCAAACAGGCACTTATTAAAATTGAGTTTCAATCTCACATAACTCTTTGTTGAAGCGCCTATGTTGAGCCCACGAAACTTGAATTAGTCATAGTAACTTTTGCTTCAATGCAAGTGCCTATGGCCAACTTTTTATACAATTGGGAGCCCTACAAGTGACAATAATATCCTCTTTTTGTCTCCCACATTGTAGCGTCTCCTTACCGTAGGGTACGCACCGGGACGCTCGTAGGTCGTTCCGACACATAACCTACGTTGAGGGTGCACTACGATTCGATCATTTCTATAATCCACATGGCATCAATATAATTAACTGCAATATCAAAATCACTAAATTTAAAACCAACAGACTTTCATTTCATATCTTAAAAACCATAAATACACGATTCTGTCATGATTACTTACTGTACAAAATCAAAAGGGACTAAAATAACTCCTAACTAGGTCATCCTCAAAAGATCCCAGCCGACTGACCTGTGAGCCATACTTCTCTTGCCAGCGCTCACACAACAGGAGAAGTCTCGCTAACTGGAGCTAGGAGTCGACTATCTCTGTCCTGAAAAATAGTTGCAATGTTGGGTGAGTTTGCGAACTCAATGAGAAACCATCATCGATGGTTCACCCAATTCATGCATTACGCAAATCGCGTACAGATCAACACAATAACAAATTCAGAACAACAATGATAAATTTCCCTAAACAATTATCACTCATATGCATTTAACCCATCTTCAATTTCACAGCACAATCAGATACTTAATGCATGACGATTTTCGTTCTTTTTTTTTTCAATGTTGTGACTGGGTGTCAGTACGGTCCCATTGTCGGGCACATTAAATAGTAATCGCATTTTAGGGGTAGGAGAGTCCTTTGGGTATGCACTACTGCCCATGCGCATTAGGAATAGGAGAGCCCTCTGGGTATGCACTATTCCCTACAGTGGTTGAGCTTATAGCTCCGATCAGAAATTGCTCCAGTCACAACTGTTAATTACCAAATTCTAACCATGCCTAGCATGCGTTCACACTTGCACAATGAATAACATAATTCAATCAATTTCATTAACTGAACTTAGACAGATTAATAATAATTATGTACACCAATTCACATTTGCAAGCACTCACGTTGGCAAACAGTTCACATACTCACAGAACATTTAACATACAAGGATTGAAGAACCAACTAGGTTATTCAACTCTAAACTTCCGAGCTATTACCGGGAAGTCTCTGCTATATCGGACGATCGTCGCTCCACTTGAGCCTCTAAAACAATCAGAATAATACCAATATTACTAATTATACAATTTCCAATATTCAATAGTTGCATTTGTAGCAAATGCGTTGAGTACAGTACATGTTATGACATTCCCGAATCTTCCAATTCAACTCTCTCTTCCTCTAATTGATAGCAATGCCTAGTACCATAATTCAATTGAATTTATAAATCACATTCACTAATTAATCGCCATCCGATTTCGGGAATCATAGAATTTAATTCCGAGTTTCCCTCATATCAATTTACAATTCTTAGTCTCTAAAGTTCAATTAATCCATAGCCAAACTCATAAGAAATTTAAACCTCAAAGAAAACACTTCATTTTCGAACATTTAAGGGGTCCTCGCCGCGACGCAAGGTCGCTCGCCGCGGCGAATGCGGCGAGCTGTCCCGCCTTCGTCGCGGCGTACGCGAGGCTCTCCCCCGCGGCGTGACCTCATCTGCTCGCCGCGACGTGCCTCCCTGCTCGTCGTGGCGTGCAAACGTGAACTGCTCGTCGTGGCGTAAAATTAGTCATTCGCCACGGCGTGCCTGAAGGGAATGGTTCGCCGCGGCGTGTTCATCACACGTCGCGACGTGCAAACCCAGATACACGCCCGAAGCCCAGAATTTCTCAGATCTGCAGACTTCTAATTCATCCAATCCTTTAATAAACACTCTAAAACAACTCCAAATACTAAACCCAACTCATTTCTAACCTTAAATCCATCAAATATTCATTCTCTCTTAAATACCCAAATCAAAATCAACATATTTCCCCAAAACCTACATCATCCGAAACTTATAAATTCTCAAACAATTAATAACTTAATTCTATGATCAAATCAAACCATTTAAAACATAAGGGAGTAAGAACTTACATGATTCAAGCTTTAAATCTTCACAAATCACTCCAAATACTCCAATTTCCAAGCTAAACCTCACCCACGACAATCACCCATTTCTCCACCAAACAACATCATCTTTCAACCCAATCTAGAGGATGATTTAAGGTGATGAAGGAAGTAATTTAATGAGAAGAAAAATGGAAGGAAGCAAAGTCAAGAGGATGATCCACGAAGAGAAGAAGAAATGCAATTTTTCTTCAAGGCAAAAGGGAGGATCATGGAAGGCAATTTCAAAGGATTAGGGTTTATATACTTGGGATTTAAAGTTAAGGGCATGTATGGCAATCCTATTTGCCACATGCCCAATTCTTAGAGTCTAAAATTCTGATTCTTATTCTAATTTTTCCCGATTTCAAAATGACTCTGAATAATAAATCCTAAATTCATA
The DNA here is from genome assembly GCA_029891385.1 of Erythroxylum novogranatense. Taxonomy (NCBI): domain Eukaryota; kingdom Viridiplantae; phylum Streptophyta; class Magnoliopsida; order Malpighiales; family Erythroxylaceae; genus Erythroxylum; species Erythroxylum novogranatense. The sequence goes on along the minus strand of CM057225.1, from coordinate 89,817,953 downwards.
ACTCGAAGTACCTCGTACCATTTGTCGATCAATTTCGGAACCGGAATTCAATTAATCAATCATTAAGCCATTTTTTCGGTCCGGACTCGTAACTCTAAAAATTCCAGAAAATTCCTATAAATCCTCAAAAATATAAAAATCATGTTCCTACACTCCAATTCAAAATTTCCAATCCTCTCAAATTCAATTTCACTTTAATTCTATATTCAAAACATAATCTATACAATTTTCACCCAATTTTCCAATTTACACAATCAAGCCGGGAAATTGTCATACATGTATGTACATACATATGCTTGTGCAATAATAAACATTTGTCAATAAATATGGAGGCTATAATGCATGTGCAATTCAATAATATGCATGCACTCAATCCTAATCCATCCGAATTACCAATATGCCCTTCACATTGGTAACGGGATGTTACACACATCCTTGCATTCGCTATTTCAATTCCACTCTCAATCGGGAGAAGCATTGAAAAAGAAGGACATTGCAATTAGTGAAGAGTGTTTGTCGGATTTGTGGATTCCTTGTTCTTAGGAGGCACCAAAGGCGAGAATAGGAGAGGCCTTTTGTCTTTTAAGAGACTTGAAATTGCCTACTAATGGGTTTGCAATTGATATTGGGATGGTAGAATTCTCTAATGTTAGGGAACATAGAGTTTAGGAATACAGGTTTTGGTTCACCTGTTGTAATAGATAAGAAATGAAATGATTATTTTTAGAAATAAAACAGATAAGGAATGTAGTGAAATGGATATTACTTGATTTAGTTTATTCTAAGAATTTTAATAATGATGTATGCTATATTTGGTTTGAAAATATAAATTTAGAATGACAAAGGAATAACTAATAAAAGACCAAAATATCCATTATAATATCCACTAATAACATTATCATCCTCATCATCATCATCATCATGATTATTATTATTATTATTATTATTATTATTATTATTATTATTATTATTATTATTATTATTATTATTATTATTATTATTATTATTATTATTATTATTATTATTATTATTATTATTATTATTATTATTATTATTATTAAAAGAAAATAACATTAATAAGAACATTAATAATAATAATAATAATAAGAAAATTAACAATAATAATAACTATAATAGTAAGGAATTAATAGTAGTAGTAGTAGTAGTAGTAGTAGTAGTAGTAGTAGTAGTAGTAGTAATAATAATAATAATAACAATAATAATAATAATAATAACAACAATAACAATAATAACAACACCAACAAAAAAAAATGACAATAACAACAATAGTATTTAGAATACTGTTTCATATCGTACCAGCAGAAAAACAGAACAATATCTAAGGTATTGGTACCGACAATCGGTACCAGATGTTTTCGTTTAGTACCAACTGGTATTCAAACACATCGGTCATAAACTGGCCGGTACAATAAGTTTTAAAAAAGTTGGAGACTATTTAGCAAAAAGCAAATTTTTTTACCCAAAACGCCCCCATCCACGACGCTTACACACTCTACTACTTTGATTTTTTTCTCTCTCTCATACTCACGTCCATTCTCTCTCACTATCTCATAGTCTTGTCTCCATTCTCTCTTCCTCATTCTCCTCTCCATCTCCGACTATAGGACAACCACGAACCATCGCACCACACGACTGTCATCTTCCTTCACCACGTGAACCCACCACCACTGAGCCTCCACCAGACCTCCATCAGCCTTCAGCCCTCCTTTGCGAGGACCACCACCACACCACGCCACCACTGAACCTCCTTCACGCCTCTGTCATCGATTGCTCTCCTCTTGTCCTCAACGCATCCGCAATTGTCATATCTGGAATAATACCAGATCTAAATCCACCCTGATTGTAAAGCCGATTGTGAATTTTTTTGAGTGTGTTTTCACTTTTCAATTGATTTTTCTGCTTAATTGTATTTGTTATTGTGAAGGAAATAAGTTTGGTTCATTATTGTGGTTTATTTCATGTGAGATTTATCTTAAATTTGTTGATCATTGAAACGCACAACATGCATGAATTAAAAATTAGAAAGTCAGAACTTAAATTGAAACCTTAAAACCAAGAATATAAATACTTTAAAGCAAATCATTAATTGACATATTCTTAAAATTATTGTAATGGTATTTGGATATTGGGTAAATAATTAATTGAGTATAATAATAATTCAATTGTGGTCTTATGGAAGAGCCAAAGAGGAGGTTTTGTAATTGTAATTATTGTATAGTAAATTAGCAAAAAAGGTAAAATCTATATCTCTAAGTTATCTTTATCCCAAAATTAGTCCATCTCATCAAGTCTCTTGCATGTTTACCTTTATTTATTCCAAAATTAGTCCATCCCATAGTCTTTGCATATTCAAAATCTTATTTTCTTATTATTTCATTTTTAACTCATTTATAGTACCTTGGAATTTTATTTTCAGATAAATGTGAAAGTTTCTTAGTTCATCTAAATGAAAAAAATTACTCAACTTGTGCATTCCATTTCAAGATGTTTATTAAAGGTAAGGATTTATGAAGATATGTCGATGACAATAATCATATTATAAAAAAAACAAGAATAAAGATGAATATGCTACGTGAAGATAAGGATGTTTAAGTCATGACTTGAATTTTTTGATTCGCTAAGCCATCATCTTAAATCTTTGAACCTTCAAGACTACAAAGCATAACATTGTACTTCGATTTTAAATTTAGCCTGAATTTACTACTCTCTAATAGGAAAGTCTATCTATTTTTGAATTTTACTCTATTTTCACGAATCTTTACTTCTTTAAGCTTAATATAAAGAGTTAAAGACATTATTTATGTTGCATTGCCCCATGAAGAACTTAACATTGCTAATTTTGTTGATGAAACTACTAAAGGATTAATTTCTTACAAAAATAATATCTTCATTTATTGTTATAAATAAATGGAAGGAAGTTCAAGTCCTCCTGATCAAACTGTTTTAGGAAGATAAAATGATCCAACTTGGGCTTATGCTACATTGGTCCTAGGTATAAAGAATTGTACAATTTTCTTGTTTTGTAACAAGCATTTGAAGCGTGGAAGAATCATCTGATTAAACAAGCATTTAGTTAGAGTTAAAGGAGATGTAGAACCTTGTAAAAAAGTAAACCATGATGTGAAGTGACCGATAAAAACATTGCTTAAAGAATATCAACATAAGAAAGATAGAAGGGAGAGGTTGAATTTTAAAATTGATAATAGAAGTTTGTTTGCTAGTTTTCGTGGTGATTGTGAAAATGTTGAAGGTGGTAGTAGTAATGGTAATGGTAGTGTTCCATCTCAAACTCAAGAAGAAGTGAATGTTACACTTGGATCTAATGTGAGGAAAAAAAGAAGGTAGGTGACTAGTTTTTTTGCACTCCAACTAACTCCTAGACCCAACTTTCAATTCGTACTACAATGCAATCAAGAGATGGGGTTCACAATGTCGATATGGCATTAGCTAGATGGTGGTATGATATAGATTCATCATTTAATGGTTCTCAATCTTATTATTATCAACCTATGATGGATGCAATAATCTCTTACGATCTGGGATACAAAACTCCTTCGATTGATGACTTAAGAGGTAAAATTTTGAGTTGTTCAGTTTCTAAAAGTAGAAGTTATTTTGTAGAAAGACGAGTGAATTGGGCTACTTTTAGGCATTCAATCATATGTGATGGTTGGAAAATAGGAGACAAGAGCCTATTATTAATTTTTTGATTTATTTTGTAAATAACTCAATATTTTTGAAGTCTATTGATACATCTAGCCTGATTAGAAATATTGATACTTTATTTGAGATATTTGATGAAGTTGTGAATGAAGTAGGGCCAGAAAATATTGTTTAGTTTATTACTAATAATGATGTCGTTTATAAAGCGGTAAGAAGAAGGTTATAGAATAAGTATAATTCTTTTTTTTTTGGACTCTTTGTGGTGCACATTACTTTGACCTAATGCTGCAGAATATAAGGGATCCTAGGTATTTTCCTATTATTGATGAGATTATGTATAAAGCTATCAAGGTGACCAAGTTCATCTATAGTACATGGGTGTTGAAACAAGGAAGAAATTTATCAATGGTAGGAATTTATATCATCTTGCTATGATGAGATTTGCAATAAATTTCTTATCACTTCAGTATTTTGTTACGATGAAAAAAGAGATAAGACAAATATTTACAAGTAATAAGTGAGTTGCATCTCAACATGCTAGGTTTAACGTTGGAGTGGGGGTTTCCATAATTATACTGGAAGATGACTGTTGATCCAGATGACTGTTGATAAAGTCAATCTAGTTAAGCAACAGCTTAAGGCAGCCCAGGATAGGATGAAAAGTTTCACCGATGCTCATCGGAAGGAGATGGAGTATGAAGTTGGTGAGAAGGTGTTTCTCAAGACGTCTCCTTGGAAAGGAGTAATGAGGTTTGGAAAGAAAGGCAAGTTAAGTCCAAGATATGTGGGTCCTTATAAAATTGTTGAGAGGATCGGACTTCTAGCTTACAGGTTGGCGTTGCCGCCAGAGTTGTCTCAGATTCATGACGTCTTTCATGTTTCCATGCTGAGAAGGTACAGATCAGATCCTTCTCATGTCATTCAGGTTTTAGAGGTTCAGTTAAGAGACGATTTGAGTTATGAGGAAATTCCGGTAGCGATCTTGGACACCAAGGAAAAGGTGCTCAGGAATAAGACAGTTCAGCTAGTTAAGGTTCTGTGGAGTAACGATTCAGTGGAAAAAGCCACGTGGGAACCATTGGACGCTATGAAGGAGAAGTATCCAAGTCTTTTCGATGATTCAGGTAAATTTCGAGGACGAAATTTGTAACATCCCACCCCCTCCTGGAAGGGTAAAATAGTAAAATTGGCATAGGATGAGATTGGTAAGGAATAATTAGTACTGTTCGTGCATAATAGGATTGATACACAGTATCAATTGTGTACATGGAATTACGGTATATGCATTCATGACATTCCAGAATTGGGCCTAACGGTATTTTATTGTGATTAACGTGGTTATGGGATTTGAAAATTATTCGAGTCTTATTGTTAAGCGTTTTCGATTTAAGAGATTTTCAGAATTTTTCCGGAATTTTCGGAGAAATTTCTGACCGCAAAATCGCCAGAATCGCCTAAACTTGTTTTGGGGTAGAAAAGGTGATTTTGTGATTGAAAAATTATTTGGAGTGCATTGTTACTGTTTTATAATTTTAGGAATTTCATTAATTCTCGAAAAATAATTCGGAGAAATTCTGACCGGATAAATCGCCAATAGCTAACCATCGCTTTCGATAGCAAAAATCGCTACCCACCGATGCTGTACTATTGGGTATTTTATTTTGGGACTGAAAGTAGGGCCATTGGAGCGAAATGGAGTAAAATTTTGGACTGGATTAAACAAATATATTTTGACTTTTCTTTGACCTTGAAACCAATGAGAATTTGCCATTTATAAAGAGACATTAAATGCTCCCTTTCAAGGCTTACGGATATGGACAGTAATGTTGATTGTGACTAATGAAATGTATGTGACAGATATATGGAAATCATAGAGGAAATGAGCGGTAAATGTTTAGAGTGATTATAAGTGTGAAGTTCTTAAGAGGTTAAAGTAAGACAAAAGTGGACTGAGTGTACCTGTATGAGAGGAATTGAAAAGTGATTCTGGTATAGATTACTGAATAGGTGGTAAAGAAAGTGTTTAAGTGACCGTCACAAGGAACCTTCGCGAAAGGAATGTTTTGATTTGTTAAATTATGGCATAAAAGTGTTCTGATTGAGATTATACGTACAGTGAAGAATGATTGAAAAACAGTTAGGAATAATAATTGGTGGATGAGACTTTCGTGGACAAAATTAAAAGTGAAATTGGGTCATAGCTCATAATGCTGAGATTATCTGCATTGTATGTACAGAAATGTAAAGAATTCCATATTAGTGAGATTTTAATTTGAGGTGATTCTATTGCAATGTGAAGTGAATCGATCTCCAGTTATGATGTAAAACTGTTGAGGAATCTAGATTTGAAACGAAAAATAAAAGAGTCCCGAACTGAGAAGAGAGATACTAAAATAAAATGGAAAATGTTGGAGGTTTAAATATAGATGACAAGGTATTAACATATGTTGATAGGAATGATATGAAAATAAATGAGAAGAGAAAATGAAAAAGAGTAACTGAATAGAGACAAGAGGGTCAAAAAGGGAAACTGACAATGAGGTGATGTAGTGACACCTTCATAGAGAAATTGTAGATACACTCATTGTAGACTCAATGAAAAGGGTAAAAGATGTACGGTAACGTCAATAAGACCCTAATAGGGATAGTAACTGTGATTAGAGACATAATGTGTTTGGAAGTGTTGAACAGTGAAAAGTGAAAAGAACGATAGGACTAATTGAGGAATCTGATACTGATGATATTCATACACTGGAAAAGTGGGCAGTGAGTATTGAACTGCGACAATATGTTGAACGGGTATGAAATAAATTGAATCGACCGTGATAAATGGTATGCGTGTCATGCTCGCGATTGAAAGCCTTGGAGACTGTAGATTCCTATAAGGATACACTGGGTTAATTTGAGGAAAGATACGACAATGCTAGAATGAACAAACAATTCTGCCTACTACCCTTAACTAGTGAACAGATAATGCTTTAATGAACAGATCCATTACAGATATTAGGGTTTTCAATTAATGTCAAGCATATCAGGGGTAATTGTGAAGTGTTCTGGAAAAATGAAGTTGTAAAAATAGTGATAAGAAAGGTTAAGAGTGCGAAAGTAAAGAGGGAAGTTTTATGATGAGTTTGAATATACAAATGGAATTGGAAAACTATAGTGAACAAAAGTCGAAGGAGAAATAAGTGTACCCGATAAAAAGGTATTAGAACAAGAAAGTGAACAGTCAAAGTTAGACATTCTAGTCAGCATATTTGAAAAGTGAAATTGAGTAATTGTAGTTATAAAATGAAGTGATTCTTGGCTCAAGTGTTTATAGGTTGAATGTCCAATAGGAAAAAGGTTTGATTATGGTCGTGTTATAGAGCTTTGATTCACTGGAAAATATATCGTTATTACGCGCGATTACTACCTTCGGGAGTTAAAGACCGTAATGGGTTTGAGACTAAAATGTGTGAGAAAAAGGAAAGTGACTTAGGAAAACTGCATGGTTAGCTAAAGTGGAATCGAATCGGACAAATGAGATAGAGTAAACTGTATATCCGGATAAAGTGTGTGAACATTATAGAACAGTGAAATTGTCTTACGAGAATCGATTTTAAATATAAAGTGAATGGCATATAAAAAAAAATGACTGCATTAGGTACATTGTTACTGATTATAGTGAAGTGGAATTAAATGTTACTGTATCGGTACCAAGGGAATGTAAATCGTCCCTGACGTGATTAAGGGAGGTACCAAAGAAATGGAAACGTACTCAATGGAACAGAAATTGGACTATATGGCATTGGGGAAAAAGTACTAGAGAAATAAAATGTGATAAGTGAATAGATTCGAAAATACCGAACTGAGTTATATATCGGAACCAAAGGTAGTGACTATTCTAGAAATGACAAGTGAAATAGCTAAGAAAAATGAGATCGTCAACTGATAGTCTTGTCAAATCCGTTTACTGTACTAAGTGATAACGAGTTAGCCAAATTAGTAACTGAGTTACGGACCGAGAGTGATTACTGCGATCACTCCAAAAGTGAATCATTAAGTGGAAAAGTATATGGGATATGAAGAATCATATGATTACTGTCATAGGGAATCGTTGACTGAGAATTTCGAGGACGAAATTCTTATAAGGAGGGGAGAATTGTAACATCTCACCCCCTCCTGGAAGGGTAAAATAGTAAAATTGGCATAGGATGAGATTGGTAAGGAATAATTAGTACTGTTCGTGCATAATAGGATTGATACACAGTATCAATTGTGTACATGGAATTACGGTATATGCATTCATGACATTCCCGGTAATTGGGCCTAACGGTATTTTATTGTGATTAACGTGGTTATGGGATTTGAAAAATTATTCGAAAGGCCGTTAAGCGTTTTCGATTTTAAGGATTTTCAGAATTTTCTGGAATTTTCGGAGAAAATTCTCGGACCGCAAAATCGCCAGAATCGCCTAAACTTGTTTTGGGGTAGAAAAGGTGATTTTGTGATTGAAAATTATTTGGAGTGCATTGTTACTGTTTTATAATTTTAGGAATTTCATTAATTCTCGGAAAAATAATTGGGAAATTCTGATCGAATAAATCGCCAATTAGCGAACCGGTCGCTTCTCAGAGCAAAAATCGCTACCCACTTGGTACTGCACTATTGGGTATTTTATTTTGGGACTGAAAGTAGGGCCATTGGAGCGAAATGGAGTAAAATTTTGATTGGATTAAACAAATATATTTTGACTTTTCTTTGACCTTGAAACCAATGAGAATTTGCCATTTATAAAGAGACATTAAATGCTCCCTTTCAAGGCTTACGGATATGTATTGTTATTAAAAGGAAAGATGATTTTGTGCCTTATGTGTAGCCATCCAAACACACAAAACCAACTCTTCTTTTAAACCATCGATTTTGCTATCCTTTCTCATTTTCTCCATAACTATATGCTACCATCTCTTACTCCCATCAAAGCTAGATGATGATGAGTATGGTATATTCTTTAGAAGGAAAAGGTGGTAGCTTGATATAGAAGTTAGAAGGTAAAAGTTAGAAGTGGAACCTTTGAAGGAGAATTGTGTTAGGTAAGTTTCATTTAAGTAATTGAGTTTAAATGATGTCTTTTATATGGATTCAATGCCATGATAGTGTGGGATAGTTAATAAAAGGGTTTAAAGCATGTATTAGGTTTAGGTGGGCATTAAAGTGATGATTATTATGATTTGAAGGAAAGGGGATGAGGTTAGATGAGGATGCATTGAAGTTAATGATATGGTTTGATATTGAATTGAATATGGATAATTATTTGAGTATTTGAATTGAGGAATTTAATGCTGCCAATTTTTCAGTGTTAGCCCTAATATATGTATGACTGTATTTATATTTAATTTGTATTTATTTTGATGTCTAGTGATGTGAAAAAGGAATTAGAAGTGGGTGAACTAAGGTTAACCTTAAATCTGGAAAATTGGAATTTTAAGTGATGTTACTGTTTTATTCATAACTTATTGTGTAGAAATGAAAATGAGGTAAGGTTAGTGGCCACTGAAACTTTGGACTGTTGGCTCCAATTTAGTGTGAAATAGGTGTTGTTGAATTCCAATGATAGAAGGGTGAAATTTTGCATGGAAAGTTACTGTTCCATTGTCTGTGAACAGTAACCGCAACCATGACATCTGAGTTTTGTTGATTTTTATGAATTAAGTTAAATGGAATTAGGGAGAATGGTCTTCATGGAAGTTGTAGCATATTTGATTATCTTTCCATTGCTACTGATCTTGCTATTTTTGGAATTGTATATTGGGAGATATGAATTGATTACTAATGACTGGTTTTGAGCATTTTGGATGAAACCTAGCTTAAGTGTGATTTTGTGAGTTTACTGATTAGAGGCAATTTTAACATTTTAAGTGGACTGAACTGGTGTGAGTGAGCTTCTGAAAAGTTGTAGAGGAAAAGATTACCTTGAAAATGACATGTGGTTTCTAATTTTTAGAAGTCAGAATTGGGAGTTATGATTTTCAAAAACTGACCCTACATTAGGTTATGAGTGACTGATCATAACAGAAACTTCCATAACTGTTTTGAAATTGTTAGAGATCGAATTGGATGTTGAGTGCTTCATGAAAATTGAAGTTTGAGATGTTATCTTTTCAGGGATATAAAGTTCTGAATTTACTGACGTGTATATAGGGAGTTATGCTTGTTGTAAGGTTACTGCTCATATTGAAGGATTTCAGTGACAGTAACATTAGGTGAATTAATTGACTCGTTTAGAAATAGAATTTGATCTTGGATTGTTCATGAAAGTTGTAGAGGACATTGTGAACTTATTGACCATATTTTTATGGTAATTTATTACTGAAGAATCAGTGAGTTATGAAATTGTCAATGTACTGCCCTGTGTTGAGGGAAATGGTGAAGGCAGAAGGTTTGATGGCTTATTTGATACCCTTAGGGTTGGAATTGATTTTTATGGTCTTCTAGAGAATTGTAGAGCTTTTCATAAGCTTTCCAATGAGGTATAGTGGGTATTTTTCTGATTTGTGTGTTAAAAGTTAGAGTAATTGGAAATTAGAATTTCAATCTGGAAAGAAGGAGGGCAAGGAGAAGGGCCGTCTCGCGAGGGCGACATCTCGCCTCGCGAGGGCGAGATTAAGGGGCTGGTCGCGAGGGCGACGCCTCGCCCTCGCGACGAAGTGAGGCAAATTAAGCCTCGAGGCGCGGCGTCTCGCCCATGAGGCAGGCGCATGGGTTTTCTTTTTTTTATTTATTTTTGAAGTTTTATTTGGTATAAATTGATCCGATTGTTCTGTTGTCAATTTCTTTCTCGTCCGACGTCCGATTGACCTGATTCCAGAGGCATCGGATTCGTTGAACATTTAATTTCATATTATGAAAAACGGAATTTTAGACGGAATTTGACGTAGCCTATTGACGGAACATGTAAACACTGCTTTATTTAATTGAGGACCTATAGAGGTCCGAATCATGCACCGTCGGCGCCTATGGATTTCTAATTTTTTATAGAATTTTATTATGGGAAAATATTGAATTAGGACCGGGAATTCATGAACATGCATATCTCATCAACATGAGCACAAATTTCATATTTCGTGATTCGTACTTTTTTCGATTCATATAGAGGCCCAATTGAGCGCGTCGATCGACCGACGTCACGAGACTTCCGGCATTAGCTCGAAGCAATAGGTGAGTAACCTAGTTGGTTTCTCAAATTTCTGGTTGTTTACATGCTCAACGTGAATTACGTGCAAAAGTGAATTGAATGATCACTGTATGAATACTGGCATGTAATGTCTGGGATTGTATTATATGATTTTACTGTACTGAATGATACTGATATTGATAGACTGGGCTTTATAGCCACCGTACTGAACACTGCTATACTGGGCTTTATAGCCATATCATTGATTCACTGATACACTGGGCTTTATAGCCAAACACTGTACATTTACTGCATACTGTACTGCATGCATAATTGCATGATCAGATAATGGACGTGCCCCAAGTTGCTATTATTACTGATAAGAGCTTGAGCTCTCATATCGTCTCGACCGCCACGAGCCCGAGGGGAGAAATCCCTGACGCGTCCCCACTGAACACTGACTGAGCACTTGGGCACAATACTGAATAACTGGAAAGAGTCACATATGCATTGCATTCGCATAAATGACTGTTTTGTGATAAGTACTGCTTTCGTGATGGTATGTGTTACTGTGAATGGTTTACTGTTACTGGATATGGTTATTGACTGCTTATTGGTAATTGATGATTACTGTACTGTACTGTACGCCATGGGCGTAATGCATGATTTGAGTGAACCATCGATGATGGTTTCTCACTGAGTTCGCAAAACTCACCCAAAATTTGCATCTATTTTTCAGGTCTCAAGAATACCGGCTGACACGGAGTATGTCTCATGTAGTCGAGTAAAGGTTAGAGATCGGGATCGGTTCGTTCGCATTAGTGTCTTAGTAAACCGTATTCGCAATCACCGTATAACAAGGCATTGTATTTTCTTGAGCCCTGTGGTATTAATGTTTTACCGCATTGACGATTGTAATTATTCTGGATGATGTAATAAGCGAAACGGGTTTATATTGAATACGGATTTTATTTACTTATTGTGTTTGCCGTGTGAACGTGGGGTTAATGGCTATAAAGAAAAAAGTGTATACTGAATGTTAAATCGACTGATGTAGTACGCCACTCTCGTGGGACACGGACTCGGATATCACCAACGATATCGGGTTCGGGTCTTACGGGTGTGGGGTGTTACAAAATTTCTTTTAAGAGGGGGAGAAATGTTGGGCCCCAAATTTCTTTGTTTTCTTGATGTTATTTAGTATGAATTTATTTGATTTATGATTTATGACATAGTTTGATTTTATTGGCGATGTTAATGGAAAATTTGAATTATTTGAGATTAGTATGGAATAAGTGTTTGAAAGAGTAGAAATGTTGAGGGCAAAATGGTCAAGGCACATGATTTAGGATGCTTAAGGCTTGCATGGAGGGGCATTTTAGTACTTGCCCTATCTTGTAGGTTTAAGGAAATAAAGAAAGAAAGAAAGGAAAAGAAGAATAAGAAGAGAAGAAAGAAGGAGAAGAGGAGTCGTAAGAGAGGAAGAAGGGGAAGAAAAAGAGGAAGCTCCCGTTTGTCGTTTTCGAAGGTTTTGAAGCATTCTTCAGGTTTGTTTAACTCTTCTACTCTTGTTTAGGTTGAATTAAACCCTAGTTTTGCTTGGAATGAGTAGAAATCGATGGAGTTAGGGTTTATGGGAAAGATTTGTCGAAATGCATGGGTTGTTGTGTTTTTGATGTTTATGGTGTTAGAATAAGTTTAAAATGGAAATGTATGACTTGATTTATGGCTTAGATGTGTTGTAGTTGAGAAAGGGAAGGATTTAAGTTTGAAAATGGCAGAAATCTAGGTTCGGGAGTCGTCTCTCCCGTCCGCACGTCGCGACGTGCGTGAGGCCGCACGCCGTGGCATGCAGAAGACCACATGTCACGACGTGCCGAGCCGCACGCCGCGACATGCGAGAGAGCCGCACGTTGCGATGATGTCGAGACGCCGCGCTGCGGCGTGCCAAGCATTCGTCGAGACGAGGCTCGCTTCGTCATGTAAGCCCAGCTTTTCCAGAAGCGATATTTTAGTGTTTTGATCATATCTTTTGCTCTGAAGTCCTTTTAGGGTGATTTTAGAGGCGTTGTAAACTAGAGACATAGATCTACAAGTTTTGTGAAGAGATGAAATTATGAATCAGTTTCTAAGACTATGGAATTTTGGATGGAAGTTAAAAAATGGAATTATTGTTTCAGCATGAGTTATTAAATGGGATTTTGGTTCTTATTTTAGGAGATCAAGTGAGGTAAGAGGATCAAGAGGCTCAAGAGGAAACTCATTCCTAGGCAAGAACAAGCAAGGAAATCAGGTGGGTTCATGTTTATAATAGAGTATATAAGTACTCATTGTTTCGTTCAAATCAAGAAAGAATTAATGCATTTGAATTGCATCATCCACGATTGCATTACATATTATTATGAATGATTATATTCTACTTTGTGATTTGCATTCATGATCATTACCAAGATTTTTTTTACAAAGGGGTGTTCTCCTTTCACGAATACAAGTACATGAAATCATATTTTACGAATACATGACAAGTAAGATTACAAACAAGTTTACAAGCAAGTGCCAGTTTGGCAAACAAGATTACAAGAACATGAATAATGCATGTTTATGTGGGTTCATGTGTCCCTCACGAATAGTCAAGTGCACATTGACTCACAAAAGGCTTCTCCGCCTGCCTGATGCGGGCACAGGGTTTCTCACAAGGATTCCCTCACAAAACTACGCTCACACATCAACATTTCTATGGCATGTAGTACGTCACGAACCGTGGACAACCCAAACCATCATGTTATGTTATGTGTTATGATTTTTATGTGTCATGCATCATGAACTGGTTAAGAATCAAGCATTTTCAATCTATGAATCATACATGCTCAATGACTATGATTTCAACAAGTATCACGACAATGAGTAAATTTTGATTACTTTTGCTTATGGCTATATTATAAATATGTTCCCACGAGTTTTATAGCTCACCCTCTAATCTCCCCATACAGTGACGATCAAGAGATCGAGTGAGTCACGAGTTACTGGCAAGACTCCGCTTCATTTTGTTATGTTTGTTATTTTCAATGTTATATTTTGGAAGTCAAGACTTTAGTTACATTTCAAGTATCATTGGTTCAAGAGTGTTTTAGATTTTGGCTCTTAAATTCACAGCTTGTAATTTGTTTTGAGATATTTTTAAAAGTGTTATGAAACTCATCTTTTGGAGCATGAATTATGGATATGTTTGTTTTAAAGCATGAAAGCAAGTTTTGAGTATATTCACGATGGGTCCATTGAACTTCCGATGGTCTCCTTCCTCAATCGTTTAATTTACATGTTTCGCCTTGTTTATTTAAATCACATGAAAGGTGTTTCAAGTTTGTTTTCCAAAGAGCCCATTAATCTTCATGGGTCTTTTCTAAATATATTATTAGCATGTTTCACGTCACACTCTCATGTCCGATGTTGGGCTCTGGCAGCGAGGTCCAACATGTTGTGGTATCAGAGCGCCTAGGTTTTTGATCTAGGGCTGCATGATATTGCTTTCAAGAAATAACTTGCATTGTTTTTCATGATTGGAACTGTTTTTGCATATTTTGAAAATTGTCTTACTTGAACTAAAGTTTTCAATGGTTTTCAATTCAAGGAGTGAACATGCCACCTCGAAGGAGAACTCGGGGAGCTATGACTCGATCTCATTCTCGTCAGGGGAGTATGGATGAATCCCATATTCCTCAGGATGCTGGGACACATTCTGTTCCGATTTCAGAGGCACCTAGTTTGCAACAAGAAGTGCCTCCACCGCCTCCTCCTATGCCTCAGGGAACTCCCATGGATCCGAGTTTCTTTCAAGCTTTTGCTCAGGCTTTCACGTATGCCATGGGTCAGAGATCTCAGATGCCGATGCAAGCTCCAGTAGACAGGAGTGGACAGTATGACAAGCTCCGGAAGTTTGGGGCTGTAGATTTCAGTGGGACTACTAATCCAGAAGAGGCTGAAGCTTAGTTGAAGAGGACCGAGAGGGTTCTAGTTCAGATGAGATGCTCAGATGAGGACAAGCTAGATTATGTAGTCAGTCTGTTACAGGGTGACGCACTGCATTGGTGGGAGTCAGTGCCTCACAGTCAGGTTGTTCCTTCGGTGCTGACATGGAGGGATTTTGTAGAAGTGTTCCGAAAGAAGTATCTCTCCAGGGTCTATGTGCAAGATAAGGCCAGGAAATTTTTGAATCTCATGCAGAGGGACATGAGTGTGAGCGAGTATGAGCTAAAGTTCACACAGCTTTCCCGTTATGCAGCCAATATTGTGGCAACAGAGGAAGACAAGTGCCACAAGTTTGAAGGAAGTCTTCACTTGGGAATCAGGGAGAAAGTCCTGATTCACAATTTCTGTGACTACCAGCAGTTGGTGGATGCTGCTCTCCAGGTTGAGAAGCTGGAGAATATCATAAATGAAGCGAACAAGAAGAGGAAGAGCAGGGAGCAGACATTCAGGAAGGGTATTAGTGCTCCAATGCCTGAGAGGAGCACGAGGAGCTCTTACAGTCAGAGTGAAGTGGGTAGCAGTGGGGCTACCAGGAACAAACAGGTGAGGGCAGTATCAGGGCAAGCCTCTAATGTGGGAGGTGTCGATAGAGCGGGAAGAAGCTGGTTCAACTATCCCTTATGTGACCAGTGTGGGAAACATCATCAGGGAGAGTGCCTCAGATCACTTGGAGTTTGTTTTAGATGCGGAGAGAAGGGACATATAGCCAAGTATTGTCCTCAGGCACCGAGACAAGAGGGGTCCGATTTGAGCTCCAAGGGTGCGTAAACAAGAGGAACCGTGCCGATCGAGGTAGGCGCCTGGGACCTGCAAGGAAGACTGTTCCTCCAGGAAGGCCAAGGGGTCAAGCACCGGCAAGAGTGTTCGCCATGACCAGAGAAGAAGCTGCAGCCGCACTTGAGGTTGTCACGGATATGGCTCAGTTATTTGATTCAGCAGTATTTGTTTTGATTGATTCGGTTCCACGACTCTTTTATTTCATGAGCATAGCATTGCATGGTGTGAGTTCTGTGCCTTTGGATAGGCCTTTGATTGTTAGTACTCCTCAGGGAGGAACGTGGTGATCGGTCGGTGAATGGCGATGTGAGCTTTTATTGATGGTGCTAGATTGGTAGTGGACTTACTACCGCTAGACCTTAGAGGATTAGATGTTATTCTGGGGATGGATACCATGGAGAAGTATCTGGCCAAGCTGGATTGTGGTCAGAAAGAGGTAGAGTTTGATCTAGGCAATGGTGAGAAGGTGATCTTCAAAGGGGACAGGAAGACACCATCGTCAAGATTGATTTCAGCTATGTTGGCTGAAAGGATGATGGGCCAGGGATGTGAAGCTTTCTTGGCGCATGTTGTAGATGCCGATGTGCATGAAGGGAAGTTAGAGGATTTCACGATTGTGAGGGAATTCCCAGATGAGTTACCAGGTTTGTCGCCGGTGAGGGAAATCGAGTTTGTCATTGACTTGATTCCTAAGCGCCTATTTCAATCTGCCTACAGGATGGCTCCAAATGAGTTGAGGAGCTTAAGAAACAGTTGGAGGAACTGTTAGAAGGGTATGTCGGATCGAGTTCGTCTTCTTGGGGAACATCGGTTCTGTTTGTTAAGAAGAAGGATGGATCGTGGCGTATGTGCATTGACTATCGGAGACTTAACAAGGTGACAGTTAAGAAGAAGTATCCGTTGCCACGGATAGATGACCTGTTTGATCACCGCAGGAGCATGTGTCTTTTCCAAGATTGATCTCGTGTCGCTATCATCATTTCGTAATCAAGGAGTCGATGTAAGCAAGACAAAGATTCAGACCCGTTATGGGCATTATGAGTTTTTGGTTATGCCATTTGGCTTGGCCAATGCTCCAGCTGCTTTCATGGATCTTATGAATAGGATCTTTAGGGAGTTTCTGGATCAGTTTGTCATAGTATTTATAGATGACATTCTGGTGTATTCTAAGAGTGAAGAAGATCATGATGAGCATCTCAGGATTGTATTGCAGACTCTTAGGAGAGAGAGCTTTATGCCAAGTTGATGAAGTGTGAGTTTTGGCTTACGAGGTAACTTTCCTGGACATGTGATTTCGCAGGATGGTGTACATGTTGATCCGAGGAAAGTTGAAGCAGTAGTAAGTTGGCATGCACCCAAGACAGCGACAAAAGTGAGGAGTTTTTTGGGTCTGGCAGGTTACTACAGGAGGTTTGTAGAAGGATTCTCCATGATATTTGCTCCGATGACTAAGCTATTAAGGAAGAATCGAAGTTTGATCGGTGATGAATGCCGGAAGAGCTTGAGGAGCTCAAGCGCGAGTTAACAAGTGCTCCAAAGTCTTGATTTTGCCTTCCGGTGATGAGGGCTATCGAGCAGGTCTGATGATGCCTCGAGGAAGGGTCTCGGTTGTGTATTGATGCAAAGAGACAGGGTAATAGCATATGCTTCAAGGCAACTGAAGCAGTATGAGTTGAATTACCCGACTCATGACTTGGAGTTGGCAGCAGTGATCTTTGCCTTGAAGATTTGGAGGCATTATCTTTATGGTGTTCAGACCAGGATCTTTATAGATCACAAGAGCCTCAAGTACTTACTGAGCCAGAAGGAATTGAATTTGAGACAGAGAAGGTAGATTGAGTTACTCAAGGATTATGATTTGTTGATTGAGTACCATTCAGGCAAGGCGAATGTAGTGGCGGATGCATTGAGCAGGAAGTCTTCTATTGCCCATGTTCAGACAGTGTATCTTCCTTTATTGGAAGAGATGGCCAAGCTTAAGATAAGTTTGAAGCAGGAGGAACCAAATTGCCTTCTAGCTAATTTCAGAGTGAGGCCAATACTCCGGGAGAAGGTTAGGGAGTTGCAGGTACAGGATGCAGATTTGAGCAAGCTTAGGGAGGAAATTCGGAATGGTAAGGTTTCTGAAGTTATAGTGAGAGATGATGGACTCATGACAGTGGGGGACAGACTTTGTATTCCAGATAGCAAGGAGGTTAAGGATGAGATTTTGGATGAGGCACACAATGCGCCTTATGCTATGCACCCAGGTAGCACCAGGATGTATAGAGATTTGAGAGTGCAATCTCAAATACTTGTTAAGTCAGAAGGAGCTGAATTTGAGACAGAGAAGGTGGATTGAGCTGCTTAAAAATTATGACCTGTTGATTGAGTATCATCCAGGTAAGGCAAATGTTGTTGTAGATGCTTTAAGCAGGAAGTCTTCCATAGCATATGTTCAGACAGTGTATCTGTCGCTATTGGAAGAGATGGCTAAGCTCAGGATCAGCTTAAAGAAGGAGGAGACTGATTGTATGCTTGCTACATTTAGGGTGAGACCAATTCTCAGGGAAAAAGTGAGAGAGTTGCAAGTTCAGGATGCAGAACTAGGAAAGCTGCGGGAAGAGATTCAGGAGGGTAAGAAGTCCGATATGATGGTGAGTGATGATGGACTCCTGATAGTCGGGAATAGACTTTGTATTTCAGATGTTAAGGAGGTAAAGAATGAGATTCTGGATGAGGCGCACAATACGCCTTATGCTATGCATCCAGGTAACATCAGGATGTACAGGGATCTTAAGGAACATTTCTGGTGGAGAGGTATGAAGAAGGAGGTGGCCGAGTATATGAGTAAGTGTCTAGTGTGTCAGCAAGTTAAGGCTGAACACCAGGCACCTTCAGGTCAGTTGAGACCATTATCTATTCCAGAGTGGAAGTGGCAGAAGGGGACTATGGATTTTCTGATGGGATTGCCTAGGACCAGTAAAAGGCATGATGCCATATGGGTGATTGTGGATAGATTGACGAAATCAGCCCATTTTTTGGCAATCAGACAGACTGATCCTCTGCATGTGTTAGCTAAGAAGTACATTGATGAAGTTGTGAGATTGCATGAGATCCCGGATTTGATTGTATCTGATAGGGATCCTCGTTTTACTTCGAGATTTTGGGACAGTTTGCAGGAAGCTTTAGGTACTAAGTTGAGTTTCAGCATTGCTTTCCATCCTCAGACTGATGGTCAATCTGAGAGGACCATTCGGACCCTAGAGGGAATGCTCAAGGCATGTGTGATGGACTTTAGTGGAGCATGGGATGAGCACTTGCCTTTGATCGAATTTGCCTACAATAATTCGTATCATTCAAGCATTCAGATGGCGCCGTATGAGGCTCTATATGGGAGGAGATGTAGGAATCCAGTGTGTTGGGATGAAGAAGGAGACAGGAAGCTATTGGGTCCAAAGTTGATTCAGATGACTGTTGACAAGGTCAACTTGATAAAACACAGGCTGAAAGTAGCTCAGAACAGAATGAAAAGTTATGAAGATGCTCACCGGAAGGAGATGGAGTATGAGGTCGGCGAGAAAGTTTTTCTCAAGACTTCTCCTTGGAAAGGGATTCTGAGATTTGAGAGAAAGGGTAAGCTGAGTCCAAGGTATGTGGGGCCTTATGAGATTCTGGAGAGAATTGGTCCATTGGCGTACAAGTTAGCATTGCCTCCTGAGCTCTCACAGATTCATGATGTCTTTCATGTCCCTATGTTAAGGAGATACCGATCTGATCCTTCTCATGTCATTCAAGCTGATGAAGTTCAGTTGAGTGATGACTTGAGTTTTGAAGAGCTTCCAGTGCAGATCTTGGATACAAAAGAAAAGGTTTTGAGGAACAAGACAGTGCAGCTAGTCAAAGTCTTGTGGAGAAATCATTCAGTGGAAGAGGCCACAGAGGAGCCATTGGAAGCTATGAAGGAGAAGTATCCTTATCTTTTCATTGATCCAGGTAAGAATTTCGAGGACGAAATTCTTTTAAGAGGGGGAGAAATGTTGGGCCCCGATTCGCATTAAGCATGTTTTAATTTATTTTTGAGGTTTAATTTGAAAATTCCTTTTTGTTGGAATAAATTGAGGTTTATAGTGATTAAAGGGATGAAAGTTAAATGTGGGATTAGTTTAAATTAGAATTGAATTGTTGTTAGAAATTAAAAAGGACTAAAATGGCTTGAGGGTAATTTGGGAAGTTTATTCATGCTTTTAGAGTGTAAGGCTTTGAAGGAGGGCTACTTTGGTCCATTGAAGTTCATTTTTAAAACAAAAAGATGGGAAGTTATGGTGTGTGGTTGTTTAATGAGGAGAAGAGGCAAATGATTTGCTTGTTTAAGAGGACAAAACTAAAACTACGTAGTTTTGATAGTTGAAGCTTAGGTTTTAACTTAAAAGACATGTGTTAGGGCTTTTTTTAAGGAGAGTCACGACATTACATAGATAAAGGAGAGAGTGAGAGTTTCGGATAGGTAAAGAAGAAGAAGAAGAAGAAAGAGGTTAGGTCTTTATGATTTTCTTGCTTAGAGAAGAGTTGTAGAGTGCTTAAGAAGGAAAGGAGAAAGAAAGGATTAAGTGTCCATCAAAGCCAAGAAGAGAGAGAAATTTCGTGGGTCTCTCTTTAAGGTAAGAAAAGTGTGAAATTCTTTGGATTTATAAGTGGATTTTGATGCAAATAGCTTAGGTAAGGTTTGAGTAAAGTTAGATAGGTTCAATTTCATGTTTTCCTCTCCTAGAAATGTCTAATTTGGGTTATCACATGTTAATTGGGTTATTATTGCTTAATGAAAGTGAAGAGAGGTTATTAGAGCAAGAAGCAAGGTCAATTGACTAATTTCAAGGTTAAAGGATTAAGGTGGGTGATTTCTTAATAATTGAGTTAATGAACATGTTAAAGTTTTTATAATAAATGCTATTGAATGCTTTCAAATGAATTATCAATGTTGCTTGTATTTCTTGAAATGGTTTAAATTTGTATGAGATGTGAAAATATGTGTATAATTGTTTGACAAGTGAAAAAGAGATTTGAATATGTGATTTGAGCAATTTTGTGAAAGTATAGGTTGCAAGGGCCATTGGTGGCTACTATGTATGAAATGCGTGAATGATGTAACATGCATGTTTTTTTTGGATTTGGGGTGGTCCTTTATGTGATAGGTGCACCTATATACGCTTCTCCCACCTACCCGCTAGTGGCCATGGATCTCTTCACAGACTCCCACATGTGTTCACAGCTACACATGACCGCTTTGCGAAAATGTGTAGTACGTCCCATTGGACTCACCCAAACCAACTTAGATGTGATTAAGTGATATGTTTGTTCATGTTTGATTTTGGTATGTCAATGTAGTTTTGATCATTGAATTTGATGGAGAAATTGTTAAGGCAAAGATGATTTTGTTTAAGTGGCTTGAAAGTGAATTGCTAAAGGATTTTGGCATGTTTATTCTTAATTATTAAGCTATTACCCACGGAGCCGTCGAGCTCACCCTCCCATTTTCCCCTCCACAGGTCATGAGTGAGAAACCGAGACACTGCATCAGGAATGAGGCATTGCTCCGATGCATTTTTGTTTTTGAAATTATACGTTAGAAAACAAGGCTTTAGATAGCATTTTGGACTAACGATGTACTTTGTATTTTGTTCTTTGAGACTATGATGTATTTGGGCTAAAATGCCCTCTAAAGCTTTGTAATAACTTTTGAATTTCATGTAAATGCAAGATTGTTGAGTTTTAATTGTAATTCATGTAATTTGCATATGTTTTATACACATGCATCATTGTATGGTTTGAATTGGTAAAAAGAGTGGATTGAGATTGTATTGTTTTATATTTGGAATCGAGTGCGGTTGTTGCCCTTGAATTGCGTTTGGAGATACTTTTGGGATTGAATTATGTTGTATGAGGTTAGATATTGAGTTTTGTGCAGGTGAAGGTGTTTGGATTGAAGATTGGTTAGTTGAATTTTCAAGGGAGGTGTTGTCAAATTTTCATAAAATTTGACAGAAACTTCATTTAGGTTTTAGACTCTCTTAGGGCTTGAATTGGGTCGAGAAGTCTTCTTGAAGATTGTAGTATAGGTTTAGAACTTTCCAATGAGATATAATTTGTCACATTTTGACTTAGGGTTAAGAAGTTATGAGGTTGGGAATACATTCAGTTATTGTTCATATAGCTATGTTACTGTTTCATTGATCCTTTTATGAGCAGTGCCTTTGAGTGACTTTTTACCTCTTTTAATGATGAAATTAACTTTTGCATCCTTCATGAAAGTTGTAGAGAATCTTGTTATCTTTCCATGGAGGTATAACATGAAGTTTTTGGTGTTTGGAGTAAGAAGTTATGAGAGTTAGAAAGAATGCAGTTTCTGCTCATTTTACTGCTTATATGGTTTGTGTGTTGTGATAGCTTTGGAGAATGTTGAAAATTGGGATCTCGATGTGCAAATTGAGTTGAAATTTGAGAACCTAGTAAGTTGATCTTGAAGTTTGAAGTGTTATGAAGTGTTTAGGCTTTGGAATGAATAAATTTGAGAAGTGTATAAATGGTTATGAAGTTAGGTTGAAGGTGAGAGGTTTGGGAGAGGCATTGGAGTTTTGGGAAATCCAATGTCCGTTAAACGAACATGGATGTCCATTAAACAGACATCCTCGGGTTCAAAAACACCCCTTAGCTAGCCCATGTCCGTTAAACGGACCTGAATGTCAGTTTAACGGATAATCTCGGATCATTTGGGCCATTTTCACCCGTACATGTCCGTTGGATGTCCGTTTAACGGACAACTACGGGAAAGATGTTGAATTTCGAAATTGTTAGAGGCTGGATCGCATTTTGTGGTCTTCATGAGAGTTGTATATCTAGATGTCTACTTTCAAATGGTCTAAAAACGAATGAAATCTGATTTATAAATCGAAAGTTATGGTGATCGCGCCAAGAGAGGTTCAAATTGATTTAGGGTGTGAACATTATCTATTCTTTTGGGAATAAATCCCTCATCCGACCTTCAATTGAGGTGAGACTTGAACCATTAGATTTCTAAGACATATATCTTTCTCTTCACAAAAATCTATGCCATTTGGAGTTAAATTGAAAACGTTTGCATTAAAATAAGTGAGGGGTCGGTTTGGAGAACATATTTGGAGTATGAGCCCCTTTTAGGCTTTTTAAGCATAACTTGAGTTATATAACTCCGTTTGGGGTGATTCTTGTTTCAAAACAAACTCGAGGCATAAAGCTAGAATTTATATGAATAAGTCAATTTATGATTTTGGTGGTTAAATAGTGTGCGCTCGCCACGAATGTGAAGTTACAGCTAAGGACCCTATAAGGTTATAAGCACAAGGTTCATGATTTTGCAGATTTAATGTCGAAACAAGTTTTCCATTATGGTGAGGAATCCCTCTCTCGTGGGTTGCGCGTCCAGATCTCACGTGGGACGTCAGACGCGTGATCCACTGGGGAGGGGTTTCAACAGGAGCTCCCCAAGGTGAAGAGCTCGACCTTATGTACCCTTTCTCCAACAACTCTTCCAATTGCTCCTTAAGCTCCTTCAATTCTACCGGAGTCATTCGGTAAGGCGAAATTGAGATCGGTGCAGTACCTGAAAGAAGCTCAATGGGAAATTCAATTTTCCTAGGTGGCGGTAGTCCTGGTAATTCCTCAGGAAAGACATCCGAGAATTCTATGACTACTGGAATATCTTCTAGCTTCCCTCTATCTGCCCTTGTGTCTACCACATAGGCCAAAAATGCCTCACATCTCTTCCTCATCATCTTCTCTGTTGTTAGAGCTGAAACAATTCTAGGCGGGCTTGCTTTTCTGTCCCTTGTAAATACCACTCTTCCGTCATTATCCAATTCAAACTCTACTGTCTTCTGTTTACAATCCAAATGGGCATTGTACTTCTCTAATGTGTCCATACCCAAAATCACATATAATCCTCCCATTTTCAATGGCATTAAGTCCACCACCAAGAGTTCCCCACCAATAAATATCTCACAATCTCTATACACTTGACTAATAATAATATACTGGCCAATTGGAGTACTCACCATCAGTGGAGTATCCAATGGGCTCAGATTTCTACCACACACAGTTCTACTCAATGAAACAAACAAATGAGTAGAACCTGGATCAATCAAAGCAATCACATCATCAACAAATAATTTATCTGTACCAGTCACAACATCTTGGGTGGTCTCTACGTCCTCTCGTGTCATTGCAAACACCCTAGCTGGTGCCTTCCCCCTTGATCTTCTTGGAAGGCTCGCTCTCTTAGCTGTATCAGAACTGCCCACTTCCGTTGTAGTCTTGTATCCCACAGTTTCAGATCTCTTGGAAACTTGCATCTGACTCCTCTCCTGCCTGGCATACTGAGGACATTCTCTGGCCATGTGCCCCTTCTCTCTACATTTGAAACAAGCCCCAGTCAATCTATAACACTCTCCACCATGGAACTTGCCACAATAATCACACTTAGGGACGGATGACTTGTCCCCTTCTCCCTTTCTATTGCCTCCTACCGTAGAGGCTTGATCAGAATAAGTAGGAGTCCTCACTTGTCTGGACCTACTTGCACCACTGTTCCTCTCCTCAGACTAGATAGGGAAGCTCCTGACACTCCTGTCTAGCATAGGAGTACTAATACTACCTCCCCTCTTGAACTGCTCTCTCCCTTTTTTCTTTTTGTTCACAACACTCTTGATATTCTCTATGTTTTCAACCCTCAGTGTCGCTTCGACCAACTGCTAAAAATGACAAAAATTCTACACTACTACCTTCTCTTTGAGGCTAGATGTAAACCTGATTCAAACCTAGGGCACTTGGCCGCCTCTCTCATCATCATCTCAGCTGCATATCGGGATAGCTGTGTAAATCAACGCTCATACTCGCTCACCGTCATCTCCTACTGGGTGAGACTCAGAAATTTCCTCTGCTTCTGCTGAATGTACACCTCCAACAAGTACTTCTTCTTATAGGCAACTAAGAAGTCCTTCCATGTCAACCCTACCGGTCTCATCTGGCTCCCTGGCACACTCTCCCACCAATGTAGAGCATCTCCCTGTAGCAAGCTTACAGCATACACAACCCTCTCATCATCCTCACACTCCATTTGATCTAGTACCCTCTCAGTCTTTCTCAACTAAGTCTCGGCTTCTTCTGGATCCGTTGTCCCATAGAAGTCGACTATCCCATACTTCCTCAACTTATCAAACTGTTTCCCCTTCTTAGCTGGGGCCGAAGCAGAAGGCTGTGACATCTGACCCATAGCCTGGACAAATGCCTGAGTGAAGACTTGGAACATCCTCGGATCCAACGGAGGCACTTGCTCCTGCAGAACTAGCGACTCCTATGTCTACGATTGAATGGACTCACTACCCTGCCCTACAGAAGCCTCAGCATTTCCTGGGGCTACCGACTCATCAGTACTCTCCTCTCTTGTCGGAGAGTCAGGTGTAACTGATCCTTGCAGAACTCCTCGTGTTCTTCTACGAAGCGGCATCTTACTCCTTCAAATATAAACACTAAGGATTAGCTACATGTCAATCTTAATTCCTATATGTATGCATGATATGCAAGTCACTTAATGCAATCAATAAATTGACAGTACAACAAATAATCATATATCAAAGCAATTCATACTATTATGCATGCTAAGCCAAGGATACAAGCCTAAGCTCTGATACCAAACATGTTAGGCCCGGGTCCCGTTTCCTATCCCAAGGCGACCGCTCGGGATTGTCGAATAAGGATCGCGCGAGGGGAGGGTCGAAAACATTCTAATTTAAAGGTTCAGCAGCGAGAAAAAGGCAGGTTCGCCGCGGCGGACACCTCGCAGAAGATGGTTCGCTGTGGCAAACTCTCATGGGATACGCCGCGGCATAAGACTGGTTCGCCGCGGCGAACTCCCATGGGATGTGCCGCGGTGAAAGACCGGCTCGCCGCTGTGAAATCCCAACATTTTCGAAACCCGACTCCCAACATTTGCACAATACCCAAACTAAAGGCTAAACACACTCATATACAAAAGGAACTTCAATTCTTCATGTCATTACAATTCCAAAGAGATTGAACAAACTTTGCTAACATAACACAATACATAACAAAGCATAAAACAAAATACATAAGGATGCTCAATGTTGATATGCTTGAGAAAGCTAACCAAAATCACTAACTTAGTACAAAAGCTTCTAACTATCTTGGAGTTTTCGATGCCTTGCAAGGATCAACGATCTTCTCGTTCTACACCTGAGGAGGAAAAATTTATAGGTTGAGCTACACAGCTCAGTGGCTAATATATTTATAGCCATCAATAACTAGCACAATTTCAAACATATGAATGTATATATGTACAGCAATTCTAGCACTCACACTATCTTCAAGCAATTTACACATCCATCACATTTGATTCAACTCACAAAACATTTCATAACGTATAACACTTAATATGCTTCATTACGAATAGATCAATTATGCAATGCACATCATACGACTCGAGGGTTCCATGAAACAGAAGGAGGAAACCGAAGTTTACCCCATGAACAGAATGAGTCCATTTCGGAGCTCATATGCCACAAGCGGGCAGTCGGAAGAAGGCTCTTGTCATCATGCACGTGAAGAATAGAATGGTTCCACTCTCGCCCAAACAAAAGAGCATAATCATGCTCAGAATTATTTTATCAGATGATATGCTTTCACGCTTTTCATATATACAAAATGTCATGATCGAAATCGAGGCATAACATGATCAAAATCAAAATTTACTTATATCAAATCTCATGCTTCTTTCAAGGTATACGAAATCAAAATCATTAAAATATTATAACAAATCATTCTCAAACAATTAACCACATATTCAATCAAAATGTCATGCATCTCACAATGCATAACATAAAACATATACTCACATATAGGCAAGAATTTGCCCAATCACACAATAACTATAAATACTTCACCCACCTAATTCCGCTTGAAATCCAAGCTCAAGATTGCCTTTCTTCTTGCTCTTGGGTAAAGTCTGCTTGGTTTCCTATAACAAACCAAGTTCTCATTCAAACAACATTTAAAAGAAATTCATAAAGCTTGAAAATCAAAAGTGCTAACACTATAATCTATACTCGACTTCCATCCAAATTTTCAGATCTTTAGAGACTAATTCAAAACTTCCTTTCTTCATAAAACTTGTAGCCCTATGGCTTTATTCGAATCAAAAATCACCTCATTGGAACATCTACAGCAAAAGTTATGTCGAAAATACCAAAATATGTCTGTGAAAAAATAGGATCTTGCCGCGACGAAATCAGAAGCTCGTCGCGGCGAACATGTTGGAGCTCACCGCGGCGCGCGCATGAGCACGTCGCGACGTGCGAACCCAACCTTGACCGAAACCTGTTTTTCCTACATTTTTCAACCATATTCCTCTCATCTTTCAAATATAATTCATCTTAACACTAAACTATCATTCCTACTTCATTTCTAAACTCAATCCAACCCAAAATCTGTCACAAACACCATATAATCAAAAACCCTAGAAGATCACAACATTTTCGTACACCATTCATTAACAACTCCCTACACACGTTCAACCCCATTTTTTACTCCTAACTATCATTAATCAAGGTTCAATCATCCAATTAATACTTATACTTACTTGGAGTGTCGGGACCCGATCCGTAGACCGGACTCCAACTGTTGGATCCGAGACCCAACTACATGGAACTTACACTTACTCTCTTGCTCTGATATCCTAGAGCCCAACTTTCATAGTTCTGAAGCCTTGTGCTTAAAATCTTGCAGGGTTCTTAACTGTAACTCTACGTTCGTGGCGAGCGCACACTACTTAAACATCATAATCACATATTGCCTTATTCATAACAAATATAGGTTAAAGTCTCACGTTCGCATAGAGGCAAGAATCACCTTAATTGGAGTTATGTAACTCAAGATATGATTCAAATACCCAAAGGTGTTCATACCTGAAACATTCTCTCCCAACTGGCCTCTCACTTCTTTTAATGCTAACTTTCTCAATTTGACTCCAATTGATACCAAATTTTATGGAGTGGAAGATATATGTCTTATGAATCCAATGGTTCAAGCCTCACCTCATATGGAGGTCGTATGAGGGATTTATGCCCATAACAATAGACCATGCTCACTTCCAAAAATCCAAATGAAACTCTTTTGGCGCGATTGCCATAACTTTTTATCTAGAGGTTGGATTGTGTTTGTTCTTTCACCATTTGAAAGTAGACATCTAGATCTACAACTCTTATGAAGACCACAAAACCAAATTCGGCCTCTAAGATTATCCAAAATATCACTTTTCCCGTAGCTTTCCGTTAAACGGACAACCATGTCCGTTTAACGGACACATTCGGGTGAATGTGTTCTAATTGGTTCGCAAATGTCCGTTAAACGGGCATGCAAGTCCGTTTAACGGACACGGGCAGGGGAATTGGTGTTTTGGAACCCGAGGCTGTCTGTTTAACGGACATTTGTGTCCGTTTAACGGACACGTCAATTTCCAAAACACTGTTTTTCTCGTACCTATCCGTTAAACGGACAGGTGTGTCCGTTTAACGGACACATACGGGTGGATGGGTACCAAAATCTTCTTGTTTGTCCGTTAAATGGACGGGAGTGTCCGTTTAACGGACATGGGTAGGCGAAGGGGTGTTTTTGCACCCGTAGCTGTCCGTTTAACGGACATTCGTGTCCGTTTAACGGACACGCCTTTTCTCAAAACTTCCAACCTCTCATCCTGGAATTTACTTGTAACTATCATCTTTCAACACTCATAACTTCTTACCCCTAGCTCCAATGTGTGCATAATATACCTTCATGAAAAGATAACAAGATAAACTACAAATCTCATGAAGGATGCTAAAGCTAAATCCATCATTAATCAAGGTAAAAACTCACTCAAAGATCACTGCTCAATCAAGACCAATGAAACAGTAAAACTTGCAGCATGAATAGTGACTGAATGTGTTCTAATCCTCATAACTTTTTAACCCTAACTCCAAATGAGACAAACGATATACCATTGGAAAGCTCTAAACTTCTACTACAATTTTCAAGAAGATCTCTCAATTCAATTCAAACATTAAATCGGTCTAAAATTAAATGGAAGTTGCTGCACAATTTTTGAGAAAATTGGACAGCACCTCCCCTATTTTATTCCTAACCCAAATCTTCAATCTAAGGCTACAACCTGCATGAAACTCAATACTCAACCTCATTCAACATGTTTCAATTCTAAGGTGTCTCCCAATACCATTTAAAAAAACAACCACACTCTTAATCATCTAGACATATCCAAACTATAACAAGGATGCAATTGTCTTAAACATACATGGATTTCTCAAAATACATTATAACTGAACATTCTTGCATTCATATGAAATCATAAGTTATTACAAAGCTTTAGAGGGCATTTCAAGCCACTCCATCATAACCCAAAAATACAAACTTGCCAAAAACATCATTTGCTCAAAATGCATCTAAAGCATTGATTTACAAAAATTAACTTGAAAATACATTAAAAACACAATCTTGGAGTATGCCTTGAGCTCATTCTTCGTGATCCCGATCTTCACCTGGAGATGGGACGGGAAGGTGGGGGTGAGCTTTCGCTCGTGGGTAACACGTTTATATTTATGGATATAAGCAAAGTTCATTGAATTACTTATGATTCAAGCAAATTCTCAAACAATCTTATAAGACATGCATCAATCATCAATCACGCACTTTTCAATATTTGCAACAATCATGTAATGTTTATCATCGTTCATACAAGTAAGCACAAAACACAACGTAATTGGCTCGGTAAGTCCATATTCATGGCACTACATAATCTCATTAATGATCATATGTAGGCAAAATCTTGAGGAGTCCTGAAAGGAACATCCTTGCCACAATCGGGCGGTAGTGAAGCCTTATCATGGTCGACGTGCACGTGACATTTCTTGGGGACTATACCTTACCCACATAACATATACTTCATGCATTCAAAACATCATGTTGCCCAATTGGCATAGTCTTGAAATCTCATTTTCATGCACATGTCATAATTCTCAATTCATCAATCTCATTTTCAAATCAATCATCAAAACCATGCTCATTCATCTCAAGTCAACTCAACCATTATAACAATTCCATAACAAATAGCATTTATGGCTAAACTTCTTACATGAGTATAATCATAAAACAATTCACAAGCATTTATAGCATCATTAAAACTCACTCAAAAGTAGTTGGAAAACAATTTATTTACATTGGTTAAATAGCATTTATAGCTTATAAACATAAAGATAAAAGTGAAACCCACCTTATATCCTTGCTTAAACTTGCCTAAGGAAGTTCCTCTTCTTGTTCTTCTCCTCTTTCTTGTCCTTCTTCAACCATAACAAGAAAATAACCCCATATCAACATAGGGTTAGAAATTGAAAAACCTAAAAACCTAAATCATGAAATTTATTAGAGAATCACTAGACCCATCTTATTCTTCATCTTCCTAACTCAAAACCTAAGTAAAAACTAAACTTTAAACTCATGGCTTACCTTGGATCTCTACTTAACCAAGTGATTTCTTGGTTCAAAGTGAAGTTTAGACTCCCCTCTTCACTTTCTCCTCTTGAACTTTCTTGAAAAACCCTCTTGATCTCTTGGAAATCCAAGCCCTAGCCATGTTTTTTTCTTCTTTTCTTCTCCTTTTCTCCTCCACCACCGAAACTTCTTCCTCTCCCTCTCAATTTTCGTAAGTCTCCCTCTCTTTTCCCTACTACTCACTTATTTCTTCTTCTTTTTATACTCCTTACTCACTTAAGCCCAAGGCCTAAAGCCCATTCACTCATTCTTCCTTCCTCCCTTCTTATTTCCTCCTTATACTACTCAAGCCCATTTCATTGTCTCTTCTCTTTTCATTTCATTTGGACCCAAAGCCCAATTAACACATTAATTACATCTAACTCATTTAATCACATTTATCTATTACCTAACTCATTTAATTCATGCCAACTAATACATTTACTAACATTAATTCTTAACACCTAACTCATTTAATGTCATATGCTAATTCACACTAACTTTATTAAATACTATATTAATTTACCCCACTAATCTAATCATGCTTGATTTATCATAAAAAAAAATTCTGGGGGTAACATGGAGACACTTCAAATTCTTCAAATTCTCCAAAACCCTAGCTTGGCTTTCTTCTCTTCTTCTTTTCTCCTCATACCCATGACACTCTCTTCTCATACAAGACAAAGCTCACTTCTTCTAATTTACACTCTTAAAGCTTGCAAAAGACCCTTATGCCCTTCCACTTATGCCTTATAACTTAAAGGTTTAAGTGATCTATCAAAATTACCCCTCATGCATTCTTACTACATTTATACTTTAATTCCATCAATTCCAACAATAATTTCTCCTAACATTGACATGCTAATTACTCCCAAATAATAAATCTTACTAGACCTCAAAATAAATTAAATCATGTTCAATAAAATAAAGTAATAAAATTTTGGGGTCCAACATTTCCTGTTAGCCACAGCAGGTGACCTGCTTCGTGATAGTTTGGGTGCCTAGCTTGGAGGATTTATGCAGAACATAGGTTGGTGCTCTTCCCTCTCTGTGAACTATGAGGAGTTTTCTCAAGCCTCAACCTAATCTAAAATTTGGGTCACCGTCGCATCGAACTAGAAGTCAATTCACAAAAAGTGATCAATTTATTGTCATCCCCGTCTCAACGACAGTTGTCTCCTAATGCCCTAGTTCTGGGTATCAATGAGTTATTTACGTGAAACTAGGTAGTATTACCACGACACATCTACAGGAAAGGAAATAGATACGAGGATTGACTCGCTAACTATGTCGAACGTTTTGAGATTGGGACAACTATTTTAAATTTTACACCCATAGGGTGCCTCTCCATTCTCTTTGAAGATATGTCGAGGGTTTGTCCCCCTCGACTAGTTATGTAATTTGTATTGTGTTTTCTTTCCTTATATACCAAAAAAAAAAGATAATACTTTAAAAATTGATGTATTATAGTAATTTTAAGTAACACATTTTTAAAACCATTGTAAGTTGATTATTGCCTAAAGCTTTTTTGTCATTGTATGTTTTAACAATTCTAATTTCTAATGATAAAATCAAGTTTTCATTAAGATTTAAAATTATTTTGTATTTTCAATTTTAAAATATAAATTTATCATATTTAAACTTGAATAAAAAAATAGGATACCTCTCTACATTATGTTATGTGTTCATTTGCCCTATGCTATTAATCTTTACTTGAAAGTGCTTATAATTTTCTGTGTAACATTCTCCTTTCTAGAGATAACCTCATGTATTTGCACGCAGTTCATATAAATTACAAGGATTAACCTTTAATAAATTGTTAACTTTTAATATATTTTATAATTATCAAAATTGCAAGTGTAAACCTTTAATATTTGTAATTATCAAAATTGCTCCCTACGACAGATAACAACTCCAAGGTCCCATAATATATAAAAAGAAATTACTTCATGAAATCATCATTATTCTTTTGAACTGACAACAACCAACATGTATGTCAAAAGGAATACAAGTTTCAGTATAGAAGTCTTACTCAAATCTCACACTCTCATTCTCAACATATTTTTAAATATATATTTTTAAAAGTTGTATTATTATATTTATATTTTAATATTACAATTCCCCTGTTGTAGTACTTCAATCCTACCTAATTATCTTTTTTTTTCTAATCGTTAATCCTACCTAATTATCATGAGACTGGGTGGCTGGGTCATGGAATAATTCATTTTCTTATCCTAAAAGGTTGGATGGAAAGGCAATGTACTTTTGGTCGACCAAAAAAATATTCTTGCTTAAGGATCATTATCTGAAAAGAGGCTGTAGAATCCCAACAGAAGCCACTTGCTCTAGCTGGTATAAAAAGTGCCAAAACGATCTGGTGGAATATCTTATCTAAACTTTCATGATGTCGTCCAGTACATGTCCGAGTAAAGCAAGCCAGCCCCCAGTTGCTTGACCATTCAACTATCCTTAACCGTAGCTTCATCAATCTAACGACCAGTATTCATAGACAGATAGGAACATTTGTAATAACCTCGGCAAACTTCATACGCATCTACGCTTTATTAATGAAATCCTTGCTTCTCCATTTTAGATAGATAGCAAAGCGATGAAAACGACTTTGCTCTTATCCTTGACGTAAAAGAATATTACGTAGTCCTCGATTATTCTTCAGTTAAAAGAAGGGCAAACATTTTTGTAGATATTGTGCCATGATCGTATCTTTATGAACTGGAATATGCCTAGAGCACGGTTAAACTTAAATAAACAACATTAGTTTATCTGCCGTTGAGATTAGACATATATAAAACATTCGGTTATTCAATATTTTGTAATCATTCTAATTTTATCTATTTTAAATTTGAGATTTATTAAATCTTTTTAAGTAACAGGTAAGAGCAATAAGTCTTGTAGTTGAGAAGGGCATTTGCCTCCACAATCTGTACTTAGATATATTTGAAGAAAGCCCCGACAAAATGGTGTACTGGATCTCAAACCCTAAAGAAAAACGAGTTCTCCATGTCTCAGAAACCACCTGAAACTGTTTTAAAACTAATGGAGTTCTTAAACCAGACATGATTGGGTTATGCTTTATTATGATATTTTTAGTAGTGGAGGGACCATTCGGAGTTTTCATGTCTACCTGTAATCCCACTGACACCCAAAGAGATAAGATACCTTCCACCTATTATATATACACTAAGCTCTTCTGCAGAAGTTATCACACTCAGGTTTAGGGCAACATGGAGTCCAATCGTAAACGCAGAGGGATACTGAAGGGAAAGTTGATGCCATTTTATCGATCAGCAAAGTCTTCAACAACCATTCAGTACAGCAACAAAATTATGCCAAGCCAATTATCTTCTGCAGCCTCCACAGCTTCTGTGGGTTTTGTGGTCAACCAGGACTTCCTGGTTGCTCCACCAAAGCAGAAGGTGTCGTTTATAGTACCAGCTGACAATAGCCGTGATAAGCTTAGCCAATTGGATATGGTTTATGGACTTCCAGGGGATGAAAGTGTAGATATGAAGGCTTCCACTTATATTTCCAATGTTCAAGAACGTTTCAAGCTTGAACGAGCCACCTCAGAAAGAAAGAACCATGAAAATATGAAGTAGTGCTTCCGTTGACAATTATCAACAAATAAATTCCTAAATCATGTACTTTCAATTGTCAAGAGAGGTCTGTTCTATTTGTTTCTGAAGTGAGTATCAGTACATTTTAAATAGCTAGCTCACGCCTTACGTTAAAAGGGTTTATTTGTACCAATAAACTTATTTACATGTGAAGTGAGAAATTTGACTATTCCTTTTTTCTCTTTTGTTTTCATTTTAACCTCTAATCATATGCAGTCTGTATTATTACAATATGGCAATAGGAAAAGTTCTGTATATTTGTGCTTCTTGATTAGACCTAGCCAGACTAGATCTAGATTAATTAAAATTAATTTCAATTTTTTTTAAATCTGTAGGATCATATCTAACATGTTCCGTGAAAATATACAATTTTCATATCTTAGCATATAAATTGCAAGATTTGAATTAAAAAATATCATTTATATATCAAATAAAAATAATCATAAATTTTCAAAATAAAAATATAATTTATTATGACATCCTTAATAAAAATTAAATCAAACAAATAAATCTAAAATGTATAGTTATGATAAGATTCAAATAGTAAAATATTTATATAAATATTAAATAAGTCAGAATTTTCAATATCAGTATATTTTCTTTATCATCACCTTTACTCGAAAATGAATCATTACTTTTGTTATAATAACTAATTAAAATAGAATAAATAATTTAAAATATAAGGAAAACCACACATAAAACTCTTAGTTAGAGGGTTTTGTGACTTCACTATAAGATAACTATAAATTGATATATGAATAAATGTTTGGGGTGGATTCATTTTTTCTGAGTTTTATAACCCAAACCTTTCTCTTAATTTTTTATTTAATTTTCAAACTCAATTTATGTACTAATTCTTAAATTGTAAACTCTTTTACTCTTGGATTTAACTTGTATGAGACAATTGGACCGGATCAATTTGTATAGATCTACTTACCCACTTTGCTTTAGCCAGATATTATAATAAACGGGATTTAAGTAGAGTTTAAAATAATAATCAAATATGATATCTGATTTAAATCCTTGGGGTGTGGCAAGTGCCAAGAGTAATGCACGATCACATTCTCTCTCTTAGAAACATTATTGACATCATCGTGATACTCTATATTCTTGGATAATCGTCGAGATTATAATCCGTTGTTACAGACAAAGATACTTGAGATCATAAACTGAGCCATTTTCTGATCATATTATCAGACTTTTCAAGGAATTTTGGTTAAAATTAATTAAACCTGTATTTAATGACGAGAAGTTGGAAGAGAGCGTTTGTAGTGTTTAGTGTTAAAAACAGAGAAAAAGTAAAACAAAGATCACATATCGTAACTCTTAATTCGATAGAGCGTAAGATCTCCTATGTTGTGATGAACAGAAGAAATGCCAATTCTGATAGAGGGATTCTGGGGGACAAAAAACAGTATTATTATTGAAAATTGATGTTTTCCAATAAACATTGATGTAATAAATCTTATGACATTTAAATAAAGAGTCGTAGCAGTAAAAATAAAGTTTCAACATGATTTAAATTCAAAACCGTACTGTTATAACTTCTGTAAGCATAGTAATCACGATATGGAACTAAAACCAGAAATGAGGATTATCCATGCTTGGAGTAAGTTAAAAGCTACATATAAAGATTGCTTACTTAAAGGCAACTATAGTTTCAACAAACCTATAACTTTGAAATTTTAAAAGAATTTAAACTAGCTTGTTGTTTATAATAAGCTAATTTTGAATGCTTAAGACTTGCTTGAACCGTTGAAACAAGAATTAGAGGCAATAGCCTCGATTTAAATAAGGTAGTAGCAATGTTCCAAGAAGCAAAAGGTGCATTTAATTAGTACCATTTATAACTTGGGTATAGATCAATTTTATTTTTTGTTATAGTATATAATTATTTTAATTCATTTAAATAGTAGTCAAATCTTTCGTATTTAAAGATTAGACAATTTATTCATGAGAACTAATAATATAGGAATATTAATTTTGTTAGTTCCCAAAACTTTGTCACGTTAATTAAACAAGTCTTTATTAATTAACAATAAAATGTAATTAAACCAAATGACTGTTTAATAACTAAGAAATTCAATTACTTCCTTATTATTTTAGCCAATTCAAACATTTAAGTAAATGATAAATTTTGGGCACTAATAGTAGTATTACTCATTTGAAAAAATTGTGAATCGAGTCAAAAGTACTTATGTGGTGGTTTCAGTTACTGCTAACTTGAAAAAAATACCAAACTTTAATACAATGTCGACTTCCATAAATATATTGCTAAGTTAATACTACTGACTATTATAACTGAAGGAGGAAATCATGAAATTTCAAAAAGGTTGAATACCCATTTAATAATATTTTTTGTTGAAGCACTCAGCCAAGTAAAGTGAGGAAGTTTAGGCACTCATTAAGATCATTAGCTTAATAATTTAAAAAATAATATTTTATTTTTGGAGGTCTGGAAACACTTTGTGCATTTGTTTCCTTCATAAATCGTATGAAGTTTCTAATGTATTTTTGTTTTTTAATTAAAAAGATAGAGAAAAAACATGAGAATAATCATTTAAGTGGCTCTCATGATCAATGTTATAAAAATTGGACCAAAACTTAAACCGTAAGATAAGAAGTTTAAAATTTTAAAGGTTCAATTGCTATTAGATCATCACAAAAATAACTCAAGATTGAATAAAATAAAAGAATTTAAAATATAATAGAAAGATATTGTCCTTACCTATCTAAAAATTTGAAGTTTAATTAGAAAAAGAGATTGCTAAATAAAAATCAATTGATTTATATTGGTTATAAGAACTTATTGATTAATCTAAAATTGAACAATTAATTAATCAATTGATCGATTTTAACAACAAGAGTTATTAAAATAAATCTAATAAAAAGTTAGACGATTTATGGTTTTTATGGTTTTGAAGGAAAAGTTGACATACTCCTCAACTATAATAATACTAAATTGGAATTTATCTTTTGAACCAATGTGCAATGTAAGTGATTTAATTAGGGGGTGTTTGTTTCTGTTTTTATTTTTGGTTTTCTGTTTTTGTTTTCAAATTCGGTAAAAAATCTTGTTTGTTTGAGTTTTTAGTTTTTGTTTTTGGTTTTGGTTTCTTCCGGTTTTCAAAAATTATGAAAACCATAAAAAGTGGTTTTTGTTTCCTGTTTTTTTTTTCATAATCTGATTTACTATCATTTAAATATATATTACTTAATTTTTAATTTTTAATTAAAATTATAAATAATTTAATTAAACATTATATTTATATATTTAATAAATTAAAATTAATCATCAATAAAATTATGAATAATTTAATTTAATTTAATTTTATAATTAAATTATATATAATTAAATTTAAAATATATAAATATTTAAATAAATTTTGATTTCATAATTAAAATATATTTCAAATAAATATTAATTTATAAATAAATTTTCAATTTTAAATTATTTATTTTATTAAAATAACATAATTTTATTAATAATTTGTTACTAAATATTATATAAGAGATTAAATAAATTTATTTAACTAAAAGTAATATATCTTTAAGTTTTATCTAAAATGTAATTATTATCAGTGATAAAAATACAGCTATATTAATATTAACAACCAAACAGGTTTTTGTTTTTATTTGAAAGAAAAACAGAAACAACAAAACCGAAAACGGAAACCAAAAACTACAACAGAAAAACAGAAGTAGAACCAAACGGCCCCTTAATATAATGCTTGGATAGTGTAAGGATAAGCATTTTTAGCCTATATACCACAAAATCAAAACCCTGACTAATGCACAGCAAAATTACATAAGTATAAAAATGAAGTTGCCAACTGTAGTTTTCGTTTTTGATAAAACCATATCTTACTTTAATAAAATTGACTGATAATTAATAAATTGATTAATTTATAATAACGAGAATTATTAAAATAAATCGAATAGAAAAGTTGACAATTTAAGGTTTTTATGGTTTTAAAGGCAAAGTTAACAGACTCCTCGATTATAGTAGTACTAAATTGGAATTTATCTTTTGAACCAATGTGCAATGCAAGTGATTTAATTAGTATAGCACTTGGATAATGTAATGACAAGAATTTTAACATATATACCATAAAATCAAAACCTTGACTAATGCACAGTAGAATTACACAACTATAAAATGAAGTTGCCAACTGTAGTTTTCGTTTTGATAAAACTATATTTTACTTAATCATATCCAAAGTTATTGTTCATATTGACCACTCATAATTTCGTTATCTTTTAAGAAAAATGACGCTAAACTAATATTTATTATATGGATTTAATTATTTTAAGAGTTTAACCTAGAAATCAAAGATAAGAAATAAGCAGAGAACCTAGCAGTATACCATCTATTGAGTCTTAAGCAGTACAACATGGAGAAGTTAGTTGAAGAAAAAATGAATGATGCATTGCCTGATGAGTAGTTTTATATGCTTATTGTCGCCAATTTGGATATGTCATGGTTTTTATGCTAACTACTTAGCTAGTCGGGTCTACCTAAGGAAATGACTTATCAACAGAAGAATAGATTCTTCTCTAAATTAAGGAGTTACATATGGAAGGAACCATATATGTTTTGCATTTGAGGCTCAAGCTTTACCTATGAATGATAGTAGCGTAGTTGCTAAATTTTTTAAAAGTTTTTTTTTATACATATTTTGGTATTCATGGGGCTTTAATCACTGATAGAGGTACACACTTTATAACCATTAATTTAAAAAAGTGCGTAAATATATTGGTATTACACATAAAGTTGCTACCCTTTATCACCTTTAAACTAGTAGCCAAATGGAAGTAACTAATGTGAAATTAAAAGGATATTAGAATAAACCATAGATCAGTCTATGAAAGATAATCCTATAAGGTTAGATGATGCATTATGGGCTTATATGAGTGCTTACAAAACACCCATTGACACCACACCTTTTAGTCCAATTTATGACAAATCTCGTCACTTACCGGTGGAGTTAGAATGTAAAGGTTAGTAGGCTGTAAAACTTCTTAACTATGACCTAGACCTCGAAGTTTAAAAAAAATGCACTCTAAATCAATGAGCTAAATGAATGGCATAACGTAGTAGATGAAAATTCAAGGATATAAAAGGAAAAGGCAAAAAAGAGGCATGAAAAACATCTGAAGCATGCTAAGGAGTTTAAACCTAAAGTTCAAGTCTTGCCTTATAATTCCCTGCTTTGACAATTTTCAAGTAATCTAAAATCCAAATGGTAAAAATCCCTCACTATCTCCTAGGTTTTCCCTTATAAGGCTATAGTAATCACACATCAAGATCAAGGTAAATTCAAATTCAACTGGTATTAACTAAAGTTATATTTATGAAGTGATCTTAGTGAGCTTAAGCAATGTGTTATAAAATAGAAAAAGATTATTATGAAGAATGATATAATTATTTACAATTTTTATTAATAATAATGGATTAATACCTATTAAAGCGAAACTTGTTATTACTGCTTATAAATTCTATAGAGAAAAGTAATGACTATAGGATAATACCCTTTTTCAGTTATTTATCAAATTAGTTATACTTTAACTAATTCACATCACAAGATTAAATTAAAAATATAGATAAAATTTACATTAATCAATTATTTAATGATGTAGGAAAAGTAAGTACTAATTTAAGAATTAATTTACTAGAAATACCAAAATAAAATATTCGATTAAATTATTAGAATCATCTACTCTATAATTGTCTTTATTTGAAAACAATCCCTTTAAAGAAAATTTTCCATTAAAATCACAACCTGTGAGACTAGAAAGACCTATTAGATTTATTGAACTAGGAATAAGATTAGAAAACCAATTAGAATCACTAAACCAAAAATACCAACTGAAAAGAAGAACTCGATAAAAACATCTAGAGAAAGAAATAATTACTATTAAAAATCAACTTAAAGAATTAACATAGTGCCTTAAAAATACTTTATAAGTATTACTAAACAATTATCTGAATTATTAGATAAACAAATAAATATTGAAATTCGGTTAAAAGAAATAATTGCTACTATATTACTTTTAATTCAAAAGTATAATGAACTTAATAAGAGTCAAAATTCATTAGAACAAAACTACTAAAAATTATTCAAAATATTATATCTTATAAATGAAAACTCGATAAAATACTAAATTCAAAAGAAATAATATCCGAGGCAAAAATGTTGTTTCTCCTCTTCTTTTAATTTTATTTATATTTAATGATATGTTAAAATTTATATATGTAAGATAATTGTAAATATTTTTATTTTAGATTTTAATTCTAATTAGTTCTTGGCACTAATTCTAATTAGTTCTTCGACACGAACTTTTGTTGTAAATTTTAATTATTAGAGAGTAACAAATATTGCTTATTCTTTTATTTTATGTTTTTATGTAATTATTATTTATCATATGATAAATTTGTAATATTTTAAAATTTTGTATTATTCTTAATTTTATATTTGTATGATGATTTATTTAATCTTTTTCCTATTAAATATAGTTATTATTTATATGTGAAATTAATGTTGATAAAATAAATAAATTGTTGTTATTTTAAATTTTATTATTATAATTTTGTAGACATAGTTGATATAAAATTATAAAATATGCAGTGAATATACTGATGCATTATTTTGCAATTTTAAAAATTTAAGTTCATAAATTTAAAATTTATCTAAAACGATATATATATTGAAGAAGTATCTAAAACGATATCTATATATTATATATTATGTTACCAGAATTGTAGCCTTACCAACGTGACTGATTTAAAATTAATTACAATGTAATTTATATTTTATTGCATTCCCGCCACTGGGCAGCCATTTTTCCCGCCCAAACTAATATATTTCCTCAGCCCTATAGTTACAGAGATTAGGCAGCACAAGACTACAAGAAAAGCAAAGAAAAATGAGTAGTAGTAGTTGGGTGAGGAAGAAGATACAGAAGAAATTTAAAATCAGAGGTTATGCTCTCAAGCTTGATGCTCTCGATGAGATTCTCTCCTTCGTCGACCGCTTTCATGGCGCTGAAGATGAGGCCATCGATCTCCTCCTGGACCACTTTCAATTCCAATCTCGTTCGTAATCCGATCTCTTCTTCTTCTTCTTCTTCTTATTCTTCCTATATTACAATTAGTATTGGTTGTTCAATAGTTGTCGGAGAATCAAAAAAAGTTGATTGGATTCAATTCGATTTGTGTGTCAGAAAAATTGGGAGTGAAATCCTCTATAATCGATAGGGACCCGATGCGTCGTGTTATAACTAATTTATTGGAAGCTGATGATGCTGCGGATGAAGTTCCTTCTGATACTTATTCTTTGTCTTCTTCTTGTATTCGGGTGATTGATGCCTTTTTAGTCCCGA
This sequence comes from Erythroxylum novogranatense, assembly GCA_029891385.1. Classification (NCBI taxonomy): domain Eukaryota; kingdom Viridiplantae; phylum Streptophyta; class Magnoliopsida; order Malpighiales; family Erythroxylaceae; genus Erythroxylum; species Erythroxylum novogranatense. Next base: position 89,776,688 of record CM057225.1, on the reverse strand, counting down.
AATTTCACTACGATCCGATCAAGAAGCAATTTTATCAGTATGTTACTTTTTATTTTGAATCTATTGCTACCAAATTATTATAAAATAGTCTCGATGATGATGATGTGATACTAGGCATACAGGGCCGTTACCCATTCACGGACAGCCCTCTGCTAAAGCAAGACTTTACAAGGATAGGCTTTTGTTACTTTTACAAAGAGTCTCTCGCGATCAACATTTTTCTAAGCCTGCTTTTGATACCGATATGTCTCATTATGGAACTTGCGAGGTGCTGTTATTCTTTCTCTCCTCCTAGAAAGAAAACCACATGATGTATTTTTATGTTGGAAATTTGCTCCAGATTTTTGTTGTCATGATTTCCACACCTTTTGTGCAACAGATAGCTCCCATCCAGTCTCTGGTTGGACAAGCGGGACGAAGATGGATCATGGGTTTAATATCCCAGTTAGAGGATGGCCATTTTTACTTGGAAGATCTTACCGCTTCTGTTGAAATCGATTTGTCGAGAGCAATATCCTTCCATTTTATGTAATCATATCTGGATTTTATATGAATCTGCCGCTTCCTTTTATCATTGTTATTAATATTTATTGATCCTGAATGACTCTGTGCTAATAATTTGAAACTGTCCCTTTCTACCCTGTACCTGACCTATCCAATTTCCTCTGTCTACTCTCAATTTTTGAACTCAACTCATACCCTATTACCGTTTGTTTGGTCTCTAAAGAAGTTCAAGGCCTGTTCCTTAGAGATACCTCCTTATAGATGTGCTTTATTTGTAGAAGGATGTTATAAAAGAATGATGTAACACGGGTTTGCCAAAGCTTCACACCCTGTTGTATAAGTTTACCTTGCCAAAATCTCTAAATGCTTCTTCATCTATGACCATGTCATCCTTGCTCAAGAAAGATTTTAAAAAGAGTGAACAGACGTCAACTGGTCCTCCATTTAATATTGCAAGGTTACCGGCTGCTGAAAAGTTGATTTGATGTTTTGTTCTTTACCCTTGACGGTTGAGAAATTCTTTCCAAAGGTCTTTATGATCTGAAACTTATAGTACTAATACAATTTTTAGTTTTCCGAGAATGTTCACGTGCCAGCATTATTTCCTTAATAAGTATTACAAGACAACTACTGGATTTTTATCTGAGAATACAATAGTTGTTGCTGAAGGTGAGATGCTTGTGAATGGGATTTTTCAGGTTAGTTTTATCTGAAAATACAATATGTATTATGTTTCTTTAGAGGTTTATTTCATTTACTTGTATTTTCTAGATGTTGGAAGCCATCTTCTATTTGAATAGTTCAAATTACTGTCTTAGTTGTATTTCAATGTGTATATTGTGCTAGTACTATCAATTTTGAGATGTAGGAGTTTAAGGACTTGTGGAAGTGTGAGAGTGAGGAACTCTTTTTGTTATGAGTGATAGACCTTAGGAGTGATTTTTACATTTTAACACTCGAACTGAGTTGTAGGACGTTGTTAAGTTCTATCGTAATTCTAAATTTTTCTTCCCTTGTTTACATTATCAAAGACAACAATAATACTTGCCTTTTATTGCTAGACGCTAAATTCTCAAAGCAATCAGAGATTAAATTGATTTGTGCTACTAATCATTATTAACATTATCCTATAGCAGTTCTACATTGCCTAAACTAATGGATTATATTTTTTGTACTAATGACTATTAATATGCATGAACTTTCCATTACTGGTCATCTTAGTATGTCCAAAAAATTTCCAGCCTCAAAATGTTATGTCTGCTTGCTGGTAACAAGCATCAATTTTCACCATTCTAATTACGTTATTTGCTCTCTTGAAGGTATTTACATGTGGCTTTCCTCCATTAGAGGATAGGTCCCTGTCACTGAAAATAGTTGCACAACATGATTTCTTTGGCTGTGGTGCACTGAGAAAAGAAGAGACAGTATCCTTATTTAACCTGCAGTAGTGTAGAACTGTGAACAATATATTAATTTGGAATTTCCAAGCATAAGTTTTAATTTCAATGGACTTGATATTGATCTTCCTATATATTTCAATAGCTCAGACTTGAGGAGCTGGAAAAGAGAGCTGTAAATGATATGTTTGTCATACTCTCTGACGTTTGGCTAGACAATGAAGAGGTAATCCAATTTCACCTCCCCGTTTCCTTTTTTATGCCTGAGGGTTTGGACGAAAGTTGGGAAATTTCTTAACTAAATCTTCTTGCCTGTTATCCTTAGAAAAGGCCATGGAAAAGCTGGAGACTGTTCTTGATGGTTTTGAGAATCAGGAGGTGGTTCCTTCCTTGTTTGTTTTTATGGGAAATTTTTGTTCTCATCCTTGCAACCTTTCCTATCATTCCTTCTCAGCTCTCAGGTAGAATTTCAGATAGGATGTATTAACCCTTTTGGTTATTCTCACCATTAATACGTCCTAATACAAATTAAAGTCTGAACTGAACTTTCAGATCACAGTTTGGCAAGTTAGGGCAGATGATTGTAGCTCATTCACGCCTTAAAGAGCATAGCAGGTTTCTCTTTATTCCAGGTCCAGATGATGCAGGTATCCTAAAATGATCAAAGTTATGCTTTTCTCATTGCTTTAAAGATTTTTGGAAAGAGTGAGGATCGCGTGTGTTTTCACTGTTGTAGGTCCCTCAACAGTACTACCAAGGTGCCCTTTACCGAAGTATCTAACTGAAGAGCTTCAGAACCAAATACCAAATAGCATATTTTCCAGCAACCCTTGCAGGTTAATCAGTCTTTATCATTTGTTTTCATTTTCTTTGCGGGACAATTTCCTTCAGTCTATTCAACTTCAAAGGGATGAGTGGGAGCGGAGCTTATTTTTAGATCAGTTTTATTTCTTGAGTTATGAGTGTATTCTTTGACTTGATGTAACGAAATTTGCTTACAGAATCAAGTACTACTCCCAAGAGATGGTACTTTTCCGTCATAATCTACTCTATAGGATGCGCCGTTCATGCTTGGTACCTCCATCTACAGAAGAGACTGAGGATCCCTTTGAGCATGTATATCTTCCTCTCTGCCGTCTTTCCTAATGCAAAAGAAGCGTTGACATAATTATCTCACGAGGATGTTGAAAAATGGCATTATTGTTTGAATTTTTTTTGCAGCTTGTTGCTACCATAACACATCAAAGTCATCTTTGCCCATTGCCTCTTATTTCTCAACCAATTATCTGGAACTATGACCACAGTCTTCATCTTTATCCATCTCCACATGTGGTACCACTTCTGTCATTTACTTCTGGAAATCTGCATACACCAAACACTTACACGTGTATATACTCGTATACATGACTCAGAAAGAAATTGGTAGAATAGTTGGATTGTAAACATAGTATGTTTTACTCTGTTGTCTTAATAAATGCTAAAACACGTGAGGTAAATCTCTGGATAATCAGCATTCATTTTCTATCTTGGCTTTTAAAATTGAAGGGATTTCATTTGTTCAGATCACTAATTCTGTTCTAATCCGTGATTTCATTTCACATTTTGAAAGTAATGGGTTACATTCGTAAATCAGAAAATTGAGATTTAATTGATATCCATATGCAGATAGTTTTGGCTGATAACAGTGAACAGAAGGCATTCAAGTATACTGGAATTACCTGTTTCAACCCTGGATCCTTCTCAAATGATGGCACTTTTGTGGCATATCGACCTTGCAACCAGGAAGTTGAGCTTTCAGCATTGTGAGTACCAAAGAGGTTCCATGACTCCATACATAACTTGTGTATGATTTAAAATATGACAATATACTGCCTCTGCCTGGTGATGACTAAAGTGGAAATCTGTAACTGCTAGTTTTGTTCTGCTGATCACTTGTAACGTATAGAAGGTAAGACTTTTTTTAGGAAAATGCGATAAATTGTTGCATGTCATTTGTTAGTTGAAGGATTTCTGTAAACACTATTTGATGTCTCCATAGGGAAATTATTTTGTTGTCCTTTCAAAATACGTTTGTGATTGTATTCGATGTGCATCAGTTCACCTACATTCGCTTGGAGATTATAAAGGTTGATTAGCGTTAATTATAATCTTAATCACGTTACTTCCATTTGTCTTTTTAATGTTTTGTATCACTTTTCCCATTACATACGGTTTGTGTCTATTGGATATGCAGTTGCTAAAGTTACCGCTGCAGTTGGTTGGAAGTAATTTATTTTATCACCCTCTATTGTAGAGATTCTTAAAAAACTATTGGAACACCGACACCTAACATGTTATTGCAAATCTATTTAGAAACTACCTTTTGGAAACGAGTTGAAGTTCACGAATAGAAAAGCAAATTTAAGTTTCGTTCTCAGAACCAACTACACCATGCTAAACGCGTGGGCATGGAGTAGCTAGCTTTTGGTCACATCACAGTCGCAGCTCTATTAATCGCCTAACCTTATTCACTAGGATACTGTCTGCCCGTATTGAATCTAAATCCTTTGGCTTTACCCAACCCTGAAGGTCTAAAATGTATTACACATCAAAGATGCACGCGTTAAGCATGTACAGCCATGACATTTGCATTTGAGACTATATTCTTTTGCAGATGCCTCCACAAGCATAGTTGAAGTTAACTTTGTAAATACAAAAGCAAACAATTTTCATGATTCAATCTCATCCTGCAAAAGAATCTCATAAATATCTGTCCTCAGATTCAATTCCTTATCCCGCATTACTTCTTGGAGATCTGCCAGCTCTTTTGCAGTTAAAACTGAGTTCAGTTTCAGAAACCCATCAAGCCATAACTTTTTTGACCTAAGAAAATAATCAGGCAGAACAGCATTCAGTTGGTGGTAAAGACGCTAAATGCTTAACCTACTCAAATAAACAGGCAATATTTGTATTCTGAAATCCATCTTAGATCAAATACAGAAAACCAAAAGCATGGGCTATTAATTAGCGATCAATATCCTATATGTCTTGGGGAAACTTAAGGAGAAACAAAGTCAACAATAAAACTGAAGATAAGGATATAAGCATGCAGCAACACGATATCTCAAGACAAATGACATGATGGATGAAAAAAGATGCAGCATTATGCATATATTCCGAATCAAAGATTTGACTGATCCTTGCTTGAATCAAATCAACATCATCTCATACCAAAGATGACTGCACAGACATACTTAGCAAAATTAATTCCTAGATATTAAAAATTAACTAATATTCTTCACTCATCCATTCATGGCCATTTTTACAATCATTCCAACAAAGATATTACAAAGACAACTGTCCGTATAACTATCAAAGATAGAACCTACAAGACCACTTGTGGTCAATATACGATATTATCACATAATATTGTGATAACCTGATAGTAATCAGATTATATTGATTAGATAGCATTATCTTAGGGATTAGCATTATCTTAGGATTATTTCTGTTTCTGTATAGATTCTCTATTCTAGTTTTCGGTATCTCTTATTCATGTAAATATGTACTACATTCTCTAAGGAATAGATATAGAGCAAAACAACTCTTATTCACGTGGTATAAGAGCCACGTGAAAGAGATAGTGAAACCGAAGAGTCAACCCCAGCAAGTCAAGAAATGGCTTCCAATCTTGAGGGATCCTCCATGGTAAATCCGAGCCAGACTGGAGGTCAATTGTCGATGACCTCTAGTCTTGAAGGAGCTTCAGTTGTCATTGTCTCGGACAAACTAAATGGAACGAACTATCGAGAGTGCGCTCAAGCTATGAAACTCGCCATTGGATAATGCGGGAAGCTGAGTTTTATAATTGGAGATGGAAACGTTCCCGACCCAATGAAATCGCAAATTGCGCGACAGTGGGAGGCAGACAACTTAATGGTCTCGTCGTGGCTTATCAACGCCATGATACCGTCGATCAAACAAACCTTCATGTTCTTGCCAACTGTTTGATAGATCTGGGAAGGGGTGCGACAATCATACTTTGACGGAGAGGAGGCATCGTGAATCTACGAGATAAAAACAAAGTTGTGGCAAATAAAGCAAGGTGATAAAAAAGTTACATATTGGGTATAAACGGTAGCATTATGACAAGAACTTGACTTGTCAGACGAAGAATGGAAGTGCAAGGAAGATGCTGTGATGTACAACCAAAAAATTGAAAAGGAAAGAGTCTTCAAATTTTTGGCTAGTCTCAACAAAAAAGGGATGATGTCTGTGGCAAAATCCTAAGTAGAGTTCCCCTACAACAGCTAAAGAAGTTTTTTCTCAAGTTAGGAGGGAAGCAGCAAGGACGAAAATTATGCTAAAAGAAGAGTTAAAAGAAGAACAAAATTTGTCTCCAATTCCTACTAGTGAAGCATCTGCATTGGTGTCCCGTGGTGAATCCAATAAGAAGGTCAGAAGAGGTGTGATCACTGCAAACGAAGTGGTCACACCAAAGACACATGCTAGGACATCCATGGAAAGCCTCCAGATTGGAAACCACAAAAAGGAAAAAACCGAGGCTATCAAGTATCTGGTAAAGGGGGAAGAGGAAAATCTGAAGATAGTCAAAAACAACAAACTGGTGAGCCGAATATTTTGCTAGGGAAATTATTGGAAATACTAAAGAATCTCCAAAATGACAGCCACCAACAAAAGACAAGTGTAGTTGCCAATGCTACTATGAGAGGTAATATCATACAAGCTTTTTTATCTTCATGCAGTAGGAAGAAATGGATGGTTGGTTTTGGAGCATTAGATCATATGACAGATGACTATAACATGTTTCATTCATATTTTCCTTGCGTTGGCCATGAAAAGGTAAAGTAGCAAATGGTGATTCTTCTTCGGTTGCAGGAAAAGGAGATATCAAAGTAACAAATTCTATGAAATTAAACTCTGTTCTACATGTTCCAAATCTAGATTGTTACATTCATTCGGTTAGTAAATTGACAAAAGAAGCTCATTGTAGTGCTCATTTTTTCCCTACTCATTGTGTTACATAGGACTTGTCATCAGGGAAGATGATTGGCAGTGCTAAAGAAATAGATGGAGTGTACTACTTTGAAGATGGAGAGAGTCATCCTACTTCTTATAACTTAGGTAATAGTGTGATTGTCCCTAAGAATGATGAACTATTGCTATGGCATAAAAGGTTAGGTCATCCAAACTTGCAGTATATGTTATGATTGTTTCCAAATAGTTATCTTTATTCGTGTTCAATGTGATGCTTCTGAATTTGCTAAGCATCAAAGAACTTCTTTTACAAGGTCAGAATACAAACCCACAAAACCTTCTTCACTTATCCATAGTGATCTTTGGGGCCCATCTCGTGTCACAAATAGAACCAATTCAAAGTGGTTCATTACATTCATCGATGATCATACTCGTTTGTGTTGAGTGTTTCTTTTGGAGGATAAACTAAGGTCCTTACTATGTTCATTAGCTTTTATCATATGATAAAAAATCAATTTCAAACAAGTATTCAAGTCCTCTGTACTGATAATGATACTGAATATTTCAATCAAAATCTTCATGTTTTTTTACAAAAATATGGAATTGTCCACAAAAATACTTGTGTCAATAGTCGTCAACAGGATGGGATTGCTGAGCGAAAAAATAGACACCTTCTTGAAATAGTTAGGGCCTTGATGTTCACTAGCAATGTTCCAATTTTTTTTGGGGGGATGCTATCCTTAATGCAACTCACCTTATTAATCAAATGCCTAGTCGTGTCCTTTCTTTCAAAACACCTCTTCAAAAATTTCAAGAAATCTATATTACTACCCATCTTGAAACTAACCTTCTTTTAAAGGTTCTCGGGTTTACAGTCTTTATTCACAGTTATTCACACAACAAACTTGATTCAAGAGCCAAAAAATGTGTGCTCCTCGGTTACTCTGCTACATAAAAAGGTTATAAATGTTATGATCCTATATCAAGAGGTTCTTTGTTAGTTGTGTTGTCACTTTCTCTGAGGCAGATTCCTTCTACGCCAAGTCTTCAATTTAGGGGGAGTATTGGAGTGAGTTTGGTGATGAATCTCAGCCATGTACATCTATTCCTGAACCTATCCTAACACCTATGTCCAATGCATCTCCTAGAGAGACAAATTCTGATATAGAAGTAGATATGCCTGACAATACACTCAAAGTGTACTCTCGAAAGAAGAAAACAAGTAGTACACTCCCTGTCCCTGAAGCTATACCTATCTCCGAACCAATACAAGTTCTTGCCGAAGAAGCTCAAAGTAGTGATACAAAGGAACAAGAAGAGAATACACATCTAGAACTGCCAATTGCTTTACGAAAGAAATCTAGGTCATGTATCATGCATCCGATTGAGAGGTTTGTCTCATATGATGCTCTATCTTCTCAATATAAAGCATTTATCACGAATCTGGACAAAATTGGCATTCCCAATAATATCCAAGAAGCTCTTAAAGTTCCAGAATGGAGAAAAGCAGTTTTTGAAGAAATAAGAGCACTTGAAAAAAAATGAAACATGGGAAGAAGTTTCTCTGCCGAAAAGGAGGAGATCTATGGGGTGTAGGTGGATATTCACGGTCAAATATAGGGTTGATGGTTCCACTGAGAGGTATAAAGCGAGATTGCTATACTCAAACCTATTTGCACCTGTGGCTAAATTAAACACTATCAGACTATTGCTATCTGTAGCTACTAACTTCGATTGGCCTCTCCAACAACTTGACATTAAAAATGCCTTCTTGAATGGCAAACTAAAGGAAGAAGTATATATGAAACTTCCTCAAGGCTTTGATAAGGAAGGATGAGGAAACAGAGTATGCAGACTAAGAAACAATCACCACGAGCTTGGTTTGAAAGATTTGCCAAAGTCCTAAAAACAGAAGGATACACACAAGCTCAATCGGATCATACAATGTTCTTCAGAATTAGAGAAGGTTAGAAGACCATTTTGACTGTGTATGTAGATGATATTGTTATGACTGGTGGTGATGCAAAGGAAATTATAAGACTCAAGTCAGCTTTGAGGAAAGAGTTTGAAGTTAAAGACTAAGGAGAAATGAAGTATTTCCTAGGTATGGAAGTAGCTAGATCAAAGAAAGAGATGTACATCTCACAAAGAAAGTACATTCTTGATCTCCTAAAGGAGTCAAGAATGTTAGGATGTAAACCAAGCACCACCCCCATTGAAATACAAAGTTTCAATATGAAGAAGATAAACTTGTTAATCGTGAAGAATATCAGACACTAGTGGGAAGAGGCTAATTTATCTATCTCATACTAGACCAGATATTGCTTTCGCTGTAAGTGTTATAAGTCGCTACATGCATGCACCAAAGTGTAAGCATTTTGAGGCAGCTTATAAGATCTTAAGGTATTTAAAGGGCACTCCTCTGTAAGGATTATTATTCAAAAAGGGGGATTGAAGAACAATTGAAATATACACTGATTCAGATTGGGCAAGTTCAGAGGAGGATAGACGATCAACCACTAGATATTGCACCCTTTGTGTGGGAAAATTTGGTCACGTGGCAAAGTAAGAAGCAAAAGGTGGTAGCCAAGAGTAGTGTAGAAGCTGAACTTAGAGCAGTTGCAAAAGGAATTTGTGAAAGTCTCTGGTTAAAAAGAGTGCTAACAGAATTGGAAATCAATTTTGCGTCACCTAAAAAGCATTGTTGTGATAACAAGGCAGTCCTAAGCATGGCACACAATCTAGTCCACCATTAGAGAACAAAACATTTTGAAGTTGATCGACATTTTATCAAGGAAAAGATAGAAGATGGAACAATATGCCTAACTTATGTACCAATGAAGAAGCAGACAGCAAATGTATTTACCAAAGGACTTCAAAGACAAGTATTTGAAGAATGTATTGGCAAGTTAGACATGATTGATATCTATGATCCAACTTGAGGGAGAGTGTGGTCAATATACGATATTATCACATAATATTGTGATAATCTAAATGTAATTAGATTATATTGCTTAGATAGCATTATCTTAAGGGTGAGCATTATATTAGGATTGTTTTTGTTTTTGTATAGATTCTCTATCCTAGTTTTCGGTATCTCCGATTCATATATATATGTACTACATTCTCTAAGGAATAGATATAGAGCAAAACAACTCTTATTCACACCATTCTAGTATAAAGTTGCCAAGTAAAGGTATGTGTATAAGGGAAAATGTTTACCATGAACACACATGTATAGCTCGAAAAAAAATGCGCCTCGCTGCAGATGGATCATGTGCTACATCAATTTCATAGGCAATGTATAAGCGCCAGAGTAAAACTGACTTATGCAACCTATCATTTGCCAATGCCCTTTCAAACAACCCATGGATTCTGTGTTGGGAGCCTCCTCTGCTCATCTCAAATGACAATGCAAAAAGCCAAACGACAACAGATGGCTTCCTGAGAATATCAATGTCATGGATTTATCATCCTCAATATAGAAGCAAATGATGATATGAAAGCAAACCATAAAACCAACATGGATAAGAAAAAATTAAGGAGATGTAATATATGAATGCTTAAGAAATTAAATAATGTAGTTCTCCCACTATTATTCAACCATCATCTCTGAATGGCTCATAAATTCTTTTCCACAGGGGCTTCTATACTTTGGCGACAAATGACAGGAATCCATGTATGCCATCATTGGGACATTTAAACTATTCAAGACAACAGATAGGCTTCATTGTTGTGGTGCTGCAGTCCATGTCATGTCAAGGGCAAATCACGAATTGTATGTCATAGGCAATAGGCTGTAAAACTTTGTCCTCAAAGATAAATGTAAAAGGAGCATTCACACTTCACATGGAATTATCTCACATCCCAGCTAAAAGACCATGCCAGGCTAAGATTGTAAAAGCAAAATTGAAATTACAGCCACGGATTTCAATTCCTCCAAAATTTATGCATCATAGAACGTCATCTATCCATGAAAAAAAACCTTGGCTTTAAATCTAGTATATTTCCTAGGACTGCTAAACTACATGCAGCTGCAAAGCCAGAGAAGCAAGGGAAAGTATCTTACTTGTGACAGTAACTATCTATCATCATCCGCAGCTTATTAGGTGTTGTGTAAAGATAGCTAACCTCCATTAAAGAACTAAAAAGTTCAGAGCTGGAAGGATAAATTTGCAGCCCTTGCAGAAGGGACTGCCAAAATTTTGACAAACTTGATTGCTTATGATGCCTTAAAAGCATCCTCATGTAGTAGTTCAAGAGAAACTCAAGTTGGTAACTTTGGCTCCTTCTTTCTGCAGTTTTTGAAAAACGTCAAATCAAAATAATAAACATTAACATGATTCAAGAATAACTGCAAAACCCCATTTCCTGTACAAGCAACCTAGAAAACCTCATCAAATCCTTTGGCCACATGTTTATTAAATAAAAGAAACAATGGAACCAAATAAAATCGACCTCCACTTTTCAATGTTTACATGGGATACACTTGCTCTATCTCAAACATAAGGAGTTTCATTACTACATGATTGAAAAGACGGGGACTAATTTGGTCATCAACTTATAAAGAAACACTGAAGGTAAACACAATTCTATAATCCTAAAGCTACTTTTCTTGTGCGTACAATATACAAACAACTACTTCATACCTTTACCATCCCCTTTGTATGGACATATCTGTTTACCTAAACAATTAATATATGCTATTATCAAATCCATACAAAACCAACAACAGTCTATACATCCAAAAAGAGTAGCAGTTTAAATCCTCTTCCAACAAACTTTCTGAAGTATTCTGTAAATGTATACCTAGACCCTTAAACCCATATTAATATTTTCTGTATACTTCATGCCCCTTGTTTAGGTTTGGACCATCCAGGCTACAATGATTATAGATACAAATAACCTTTCTCAAAAAATTTGCAAATATGGCATTACTACTTTCTTGAAAGCATGCCACACATCATCCAGGAGCAGGAATACAATAAGTCCGTAGGATATTAAAAGAAACACTAACGCAAGCAGGGGAATTGTAAGCAACCTGGAAGCACCATACTGAAAGCATCATCCAAAACTTCAATACCCGCCAGCCATCCAGATGTCAACTCTTCAAACAAAGCTGCTGAGCAAGTTAGAGCAATAGATTGATCATCTATGATGCCACGCATCCAAGATAGTCGGATAGTTTTCATTCTCTCTTTAAAACCTTGGTGTGCTCTCAGCAATTGCAGGCTTGATGGTTTACATTCAAAAGGGCTGTATTTTGTTCCACTTCCCAAGTACGAAAGAATATGTAATGCTCGATTGGATGATTCTTCAATATTTCTAGAACTGTTGTCAAGTTCAGCCTCAGCATACCAGAAGTACAGAAGTGAAGCATTAGACCGCAGTTCCTGCAAAATAAACAGAACGCGGTGATGTTAAATCTTGATGCTACAAGGACCAACTTACTCAAGATTTGACAGAAACTCACAAAAATAAGAAGATTTCCTCAATCACAACATTAATTATTTACAAGATTAGAAGGGAACTTAACTTTTTATGGAGTAAATAGCTTATTTAGATTTTTTTCAATGACATATACGCTTAACTTGATATGTCAAAAGTGACTTAACATATGACAATGTTTGCCTATCTAATGACAATTTTATTTGAAAATTGATGATGGACTATTATTGAAAAATTCTGGAAGTTTCTGTGTTAAATTGATATGACATAAAATTCAGGCTATAAGACAAACTTCTTGCAGAGCTCAGATTTTTCTCTAAATAATTTACTGAATTTCTGTTTACTAGTTGTTGGTTTAGAATTGTTCTTAAACTATTACAAATTCAAGGATTGGCTTCAATATTAGATAGGCTGATATGAGCTTGATTTTGTCCATTGATATAGACTTTAGTTCCTTGCCCCTTGAATTCTCTCCTATTCTTTTACATTTTGCTTCTATTCCGTTCTGTTTCATGCCTTTACTTGTTTGTCTTACTTGTTTGTCTTTTCTTCTGTCTTGCTTCTTATTTCATTCTTATTCTGTTGTCCCTTTACTTTTTTTCTTTCCCAATTATATTGCGTACTTTTGCACTAAATTTCAAATGATAGGACTTGTCCTAAATCAGAAAGGTCTCAAGGCAACTTAAGAATTTAATAAGTCCTCAACAAAGTTTCCCGATATATCCAGTAACCTCATGGTAAAGGGAGAGAAAAATTTTCCTACGAAAGTTGCCATGAAAATCTTAGTTCTTGGCTTGGAGAAACCAACAGAATAATGAGCATAAATTAACTATATGCAAATACAAACCAAAGGAGAATAACAATTTCAGAGAAAATGGAGCATCCCTTGAAGAAATAATGCAAGTTCATACACCAAAAGCATGCATGTCTCATGAAAAGATGCTCATCTTACCTGAGGAAGCCCTTCAACAGATGACAACGCCATATCAAAGACTCTTCTTGCATGGACAATGTTACCATGAACAGCTTCTCTTCGGGCATAAACCCCACATAGCAGCACATCCTATGTCAAAAATCAATCAATTATGCTGAATTCACAATTATCTCTCCCCTTTCCCTTTGATAAGGAAAACCTATTATTCCTTAATAACAATAAACAGCAATCATATTTCCACCAACAAATCACCCAAAAATCATATTCTCACAAACAAACCATCCTGCAAAACCTCGTAATTGTTGTAGGCTTCAATCATTCAAGTCCAACAAATGTATTAATGAAACATAAATGATAGTAAGCACATTAGAAGCAGAATTTAAGGATTTTGAACCATATTGCAGTAATTATACTGTGTCCATTAGAAACATAAATGATATTTTGGTATTTTGATTTCCTCAGGTTTGGAGCAAGAAAAGGCCCTGAGAGGCAAACATTTTTGAGTTATAGTAAGAGTCACAACAGTTAGATATGCTGTACCTAAAGCATGAATGGCAATTGTATATAAGTAAAAGAATCTTCCTTTTGTTTGCATTCTCTTGCTTCATGGTTCAACTAACTACAGAAACCAAAACAAAACCAGAAATACAAGTTCACCAACTGAAGTTAGTTGTTTTCACTGCAAAACTCATTAATCTACATTAGTGCTCACTCAAGTGAGCCCCACAGACTACTGAGTCACATGATCTGATACGACACCTCCACCCATGCAGTAGTCACATCCCATTATTTTAGCTATTATTTTACAGATTAGGTATTATCTTTATTTTAGTTATTATTTTACAGATTAGGTATTATCTTTTATTTCGAATCTTTAGGAATAGATCATGAGTTATCCTTAGGAATAGATTATAAGTTATCCTTAGGAGTAGATTATGAGTTGTTAGGAGTCTAGCGTTATAAATATCTGATAGTTAAAGCAAGTGAGGAGGGGGAGAAATTAATATCTTTGTTTTGGAGTTTAGTCCTCTCTATACGGACTGACTTGGGAGTTTAAGATTCTTGCTCTCAAATTTATCAATAAAATTCTATTATTCAGTTACTTCTATTTTCCTTCTTTTCTGGTTCCTATCAATTTGGTATCAGAGCCATGGCTATCACTCGTTCATCCACCAATGACCCACCACCACAAACCCACGATAATATACCGGAACCAATATCCCAACAATTAGCCGCCATAGCCTCTCGTCTTGAGATATTTGACACCATAGTTGCTGATGTAGCTGCGTTGAAAGCTCAAGCTGACAAGGGGAAGAAACCCGAGAGTAGTAATGATCGACGAACAACGGGAAGATCTCATTGGAACGATGAGTCACCGGACGAAGGAGAACAATACTGGGGTCATAGAAGCACCACGCGTCCACCTTATACTAAGATAGAATTCCCAAAATTCGAAGGAGGTGATCCACGTGGTTGGATTTTGAAGGCTGAGAAATACTTCAGGTATTATCAAACACCCGAAGAATCGAAAGTTGACGTAGCGGCTATGTATTTGGAAGGTGATGCACTTAATTTGTTCGCTTGGATCAATTCCGAAAGAACCATTTTGTATTAGGAGGCGTTAGTGAACACGCTTCAAGAACAATATGGTCCTGCTGAATTCCAGAATCCCGATGAATATCTTTGTGTTGTTCGTCAAACGGGCACAGTATAAGAATATCGTCAGGAATTTGCTACACTTTTGGCTCGAGTCAAAAATTGGCCCAAACACTGTCTTTTGGGAATTTTCCTTAATGGGTTGCGAGATGAATTGAAATATGATGTGAGAATCCACAAGCCTAGATCTGTCTATCGGGCTATGAGTTTGGCACTAGAGTTTGAACAAAAGATCAATCTTAAAAGTGGGCCAAAAGCAAATCAATGGGTCAACTCTAATAGGCTCAATACCTCACAGGCCCAAACTTCCAATTTGCCATGTGAAGGTCCATTCACTAGCAACCCAACAGCACAAGGTTCCACATCTGCTTCTGCTTCTGTTTCTTCTCGACCAATGACGTTGCACACTTGGGACCAGGAAAGACAATTGTGTATTTCGAAGGGGTTGTGCTTCTGTTGCAACGAGAAGTTCTCTCCCGGCCATGGTTGCAAGGCCGCAACCCTCAATCTCCTGCAAAGGGTAGATGACAACGGCGACGACGCATCAGCAGAGGCTTTGGCCGAAATCCAAGCCGAAGCCAACGGAACAGGGGAATATGCCGAGATTTCCTTCTTTCCACCTTGAGGACAAGGTGAATTTCCAAGAGGGATGCACTGATATGACACCTCCACCCATGCAGTAGTCACATCCCATTATTTTAGCTATTATTTTACAGATTAGGTATTATCTTTATTTTAGCTATTATTTTACAGATTAGGTATTATCTTTTATTTCGAATCTTTAGGAATAGATCATGAGTTATCCTTAGGAATAGATTATGAGTTATCCTTAGGAGTAGATTATGAGTTGTTAAGAGTCTAGCGTTATAAATATCTGATAGTTAGAGCAAGTGAGGAGGGGGAGAAATTAATATCTTTGTTTTGGAGTTTAGTCCTCTCTATACGGACTGAGTTGGGAGTTTAAGATTCTTGCTCTCAAATTTATCAATAAAATTCTATTATTCAGTTACTTCTATTTTCCTTCTTTTCTGGTTCCTATCATGATCTTATGTCAATCTGAAGCAGGAAGATATGGGATTAGGGGAGTTCTTAACTTGGTGCAGAAAGCATGGTAAGTACTTAACATACCATGGAGCTCAAACTATATTAAATTAAGCTATTATCTTAGAATGTTGGCTATTAAATCCACAAGTATTCCTAAATGTTATTGTCACTTCCTGTTGTTGGATTCTTGAATATCATCACGAAGACACTATCTCAGAATTTTTTTCTGCTTTACAAACATCTATACATGCAGGGAAATGACAATAATTCATTTTGAAAGGAACATTAAATATCCAACACAATTCAACAAATCAAAAGCTGCTGACAACATTCACATGAATGCAACTCAACCTTTCCATTTTCTTTGCTCCATTTGAATTACTATAGGTTTATTTTCATCTCAATTCTTCATCATCTAGTCACTCCAATGGAGGTGAGGATGCTTAATGGGATGGACCAAATACAAGCCAAGAAACCACAATCACGGGATCATAACTGATAGATGTATAAATCATCATGTTTTCTCTCTTCCCCAGTGAAAAAGTAATGGCTATCCCTTGGATTCTGATCACCAGCCTCGCCTTTGAAGGGCATACAAAGTTCAATTTTCAAGTACAATCCTTTCTTGAGGTGTTCTTACTTTGCTCAATAACCCTCATCCAACAAGTCTTCTTGCCTTTCATCCTCGTCTATTTATCTTTATCTTATACTATCCTGACAATCCAGTTAAAGGTTGCAATTTGCACATGGAGACGTATCAACAGATTTAATTAAAAAAACTGAATTAGGCATAGGAGACAAAAGCATCAAATACACATGCTGAAAAAAACAAGGAGGATCGGAAGCTTAAGACCTGGAAATTCAATTATTGCTACCATCTGACATCCTATCCAGCACTCGCATGTAGCATATATTCATCAGTGGAGTACCATATTTAATCTTGTTTCAGTCTTTTCATGCAGGAAGTATGATCAACCAATTGAATCATCTAAGCCTAATTAAGAAACAGATGTGCTGACCTTGCAGATCCTTTAGTGTCCAGCAACACCCACTAAACTATGAAGTTCGCAAAAAGAATCACTGAGTTTGTGCAGCATGCACTGATAAACCCTGTCTCAAATTAAAATTTGTAACATATTGAAAGAAATACCTGTCTATCACTTTTCAAGAGGGACTTGGCCAGTGATTGACATGGGGTAGAAGAATCTGTTTTTGTAATGGATAATTCTTCAGCTACAAGAGCAGCCTCCTCCAAAATGTGATTACGTGGAAAAGCAGTTAAACAAAGTAAGATTGCATTACGGAGAAACCCCATCACATCAGTCCTCTTAGAGCTGTCATAAGTGCTGTGCAGTAGAAACCCCAAATTATTACCCCTGGAACTGTTTTCTGAATTTACTGAAATACTATCAACTCTTCTCAGATTTCGTAATATAGAATTTGGCAACACTTCAACACTAAGAATATTTTCTGTCCAACTTGAACTGTTTGTGCAAACCCTGCAGAAATAAAAGAACTAGTGACTACTGTGTTTCATATATATCATAAAAAGAAAAAATGCACGTAGAGTATGGTACAATCAATAGTGAAAAGAAAAGATAAACATGGCTTTAAACATCCAAATACTTAGCAAGCATGGGTTAACAACCTCATGGAATAAACCAGGAAAGAGGGGAGGGAAAAAAAGAAGGGCCAATAAATTATCTTTGAATCGGCATGCAGATGAATCTACAATTTGGGTATTTCAACATGTTAAGGAAATTTCGGTCCTCCTAATTTTTTTCATTCAGTCTTCCCACTTAACTTTTTCTAGTTCTATCACTGTATTATTGAGAAATATTACCTCCTTCAATCTCCCAACATATACATTTATACGGCTCCCTATGTGACTTAGTTTGATGTTGGTTTTATTGGTTTTATGTTTCCTCTCACTCCAAAATCTTCCTTTAACAGAGTCCTTTTAAATCTATAAATTCGATGATACAATTAAGTGACTAGAAATATCAACATAATTTTTTACAATATTTCAAACATTAAAAAGACTAGCAATAGAAAAATTTAAGATGTCTGAAATAAGAAAAGAAAAGGAAGTAGGACCATAAAATTATTGTCTGTAATGTATGAGTACCATAAAAACATATCTCTAGTATGTTATCGATCTAAAACAAAACCAATCAAATTGTAACTCTTGGTAATGGTAGCTGTTTCAAAGAACCTAGGAACAAAAAGACATGATTAAACATCCTGATTTTGAACGTTGGGATATTCTGTACAAAAAACATGCCCATAATTCAGACCCCAAAAAATAAGTACATGCCGTCAAACAAGTAATTGACCAGCATTAATATATTATTTTAAAGATTATAAAAAATTTGCTTAAATCTCATAAGATGTCATACACCATAATCAATGCAGGGAAACCACAAGGAATCAATTACATGAAAATGGATAAAAGTGAACATGACAATCAAAAGATTCTGCCTTCAAAAAAGAAAAAGGAAAAGTGCGGTTACCTATGGGACACGTCACCGCCAAAGAATTCAATAAATTGCAGCAGCAGTGATAGCCTGGCCTCTTCTGAGAATAATGAGCAAAGGTACTCACTGACATCTTCAAATAATACAACTCTCAGAAACTGTTCGTCAGTTTCCCCATCCAATGACTCGTCACCTTGAGAGGCCTTACCTGTTTCATGGTTATTTTTTTGTCAAATAAGACAGCTAACGAGTACAAACAGTGCAAATATGCACCCTAATCATAGTTACAATCCCTTCAAGAGAGTAATTGCATCAAATCAAAATGAAAGTTTGTCTATTTTGAAAAAAGTTGTAAGCATATGCCAAGAACGAGAGAGAGAAGGGGAAAGAAAGAAAGACCGCAAGATTTGTTGCGAACAGGCATCCATTGATTACAGTCTCTCAACATCTCCTCTTGCGACCATTTGGCCCAAGTCAAAGTGTCTTTGACCTCATTGATAGCCCCAACATCCACATCAATTCCAAGTAATTTCAGCATGGATTCCGTATCCTCTTCCTGTTTCACAGTTTCCTCTTCAAACTCTTCATGATCCTCCTCAATTTCCATGTCACGGTTGTTTACATCCTCTGAATTCTTATCCAATTCCTTATGTTTGGATAGTGGCTCTGACCAACCAGTCCAACCACCTCTGCCCTCATCGAGTAAAGTCTCTTCTTTAATCATTCTTTGCCTATTCTCCTCCTCTTTCTCTAACCACGAAGACCAACCAACGGCTCCTTCTTCTCCAACTCTAGGACCATCAGTATTCCAGAAATGTTCAAATAGTCTAAGTTTACCACCCTCACTCAAAAGTAATGAAGGAGAAAATAAGCTATACTCAATCTCAGCCTGAAATAATGCAGTCGCCAGTTCCCGGTAGCCAGCCTGCCACTCAAATCTGCAGAGACTAAGAAATATATCAACGAGACCAAGTTCTAGATGAACTACAGCAGGATCCACAGAAGAAGGCTTAGCACTTTGGTAAGCCTGCATCCATAGAATGTGATAATACTTCAGGATTCTTTTGAACATTGAAAACTGATGACTTAAAAAGTACACAAACGAATAAGTTGACAGTCAGGAGATATAATCAAGCTTCCAGGACAAAAAGAAATGAACAAGAATAAAGAGGATGTACCCTAACAATTTTATGTCATGTTGGTTGCCCATCACCAAAAAAAAATCAATAATTAAATGCTTAGTACAACAAGTCACTTGGAGAGAGAGAGAGAGAGAGAGAGAGAGCAGACTTGATATGTAATGTCAATTGATTCACATCAGTTTGCTAACAAATTCCAGAAAAAGAAATGGTTGCCATAGAGTAAAAGACAAGCGTATACACTACAATCAAAATCAGAACAGTTTCTATATTGCATGCATGAATACCTTAGTACAAGATGCAACTTTTCACTCCTAAATAAACAAGCACAAAGTACCATTGGAGAAGATAACAGGATGCGTATAAAGAAGTCACAAGGTGACCTTATGTGAAGAATAATTAGATAAGAACCTGCCTATACTGCTTGCTGCATGCGGTGGATAAAGCTTGAATAGCATGACCATACATTCTTCTCATTTCTGAAACCTTGAATCTTGAGAATTCCCCTTGAAGAATATGCAAATACTCTTTCCACAGCTTGTAACTCCCTGAATGACGCATCAATACTTTTTCCCACCTCCCAATTAGCACATCAATACTCTCTCTCTGCTGGTAAGCCTTCATAAGATAAACCAGCAAATCCTCATCGTCAGGGTTCATCTCAGTGGCTTTTTCAAGAATACTAATTTTCTTTTCAAGCATCTGAATACGAGCACCTTTCTGAGGTTGCATACTAGCAACCCTGTCTTGGAATTCAGCAAAATCGAGCCAAACTTTTACATCTTGAGGATGTTCCCTTGTTAATTTGTTAAATTCACGTGTTTTCCGTAGGACTTCATCTTCCCAAGATTCTTCAAAACTTGAAGCATTTGAGCATAAAGATTGATGGCCAGATACTCGGGAGGATTCCATATCTAACAAAGGAATGAAATCCTGTGATCCTATAACTGCAGGCTCATTGGACGCAAAAAGGTGAAGGCGCTTCAAGTTCTTATGGCGTTCAAGAGCAGCATTCTTTGCAGACCAATAACGACCAGAAGATTTTAATTTGGAGTCCAAAACATCAACATCGCCATCTCTATCAAAGACCGAACTTCTGTGATTGACACGATATAGCCCTTGAAAATCAAACCCGGATTGTTTTCTGGAATTATATGGCTTGTAGCGCGGAATGTCCATTCTGCATTCAATGAAGAGTTGGCAGTAAGTTCAAGATTAAAACCATAAAAATAATAACAAATAAAACAAGTGGTAACTAAAGAAAGCAAACTTCATGCAAGAGATTTGTTGGATTTTCAGAACGATAATTATTCTAGTCAAAACGAACATGTTCAACCACATAATCCTATCATTGAAACTTCAAACATGTAAATGTGGAACAGAAGTATTCGCTTCAAAACAATTACAGAGAGAAATGCTAAAATAAAAAAGGGTACCTATAGAGGCATCCATAAACGAGATTATCATGATCTCCATGGGTATCAAAGTAATAATCCTTACGAGGTTTCATATCAGAATCGGCCCAGGCCCTAACGCTAGAATTTCTGGAAGTGAAGTCATCGTCGTCTTTCGATCTCTTCTTCTTCCTCTTTTTTCTTGAGTGTTTCTTCCTCTTCTTCTTGTTCGTATCGGAATCAGAATCAGAATGCATTCCGACATCCAATTCTGCTTTTGCTTCTCTTTCTTCTTCGTCTTCTAATAACTGGTGGTATGAAGTTGAGGACGGCTGTGGTTGGTATGAAGTTGAGGACGGCTGCGGTTGATCGAAATCACTGTCAGATTCCTCCGACTGGCGGCGGAGAGAGGAGATGACTTGGTCGATGACGGAGACATCGGTGGTGAAGCTAGGGTTGCAAAGCCACTGTGAATTTGATTGAGTAGTGGAAGCTGAGACTGAGCCTCCAACCAGAGGGAACAGGCTGCTCTCTCCTCCTTTACCATCCTCCATCGAACTTTCCTTCTGTTCCTTTCTGGTTTATTTGAACACAAAAATGCGCCTACAACACCTCCGACCCTGAATATATATTAGCACGAAAAAAAAAAAAACCCCCGCCGTAAATGTATTCGATTAGAACTTTATAGTTTAGACACATATATATATATGATGAACATTTTAAAATTTCCTCTTTTCATATCTTTGAAATAGTGGCATTCGGATTTACCTCTATTGATTGGAGATATTGATTCTGAAAAGTTAATACCATGATATGTGACAAATTTTACAGCGGCAGCTGTGTCGTGGAAACTACAGCTCTAACGGCATGGTTTGTTACAAGGATAGAAAAATACTAGAATAACTAATGCCAAGAAAATTGTATTTCTTAATTTTTAGAAATAGCTAAACATTATTAAAAGGTACCTTTAACTATTCCAAGAATAGAGTTATTTGTTGAAGATTTTTTTATTCTTCGCGTTTCTTCTTCATTCTTACCTTCCAGTAAAATAAAAATAATAATAAATAATTAAATAATAATAATAATAAATATAATTAAAAAAGTTAATAATAATAATAATCTAAATATAATTAATAATAAGAATAATAATAAATAGAAAATTATTAATAATAATAAATTCAATAATAAGAAGAAAATTAATCATAATAAAAATTTAATTATTATTATTATTATTATTATTATGAAAATAAGGAATTTAATAATTAATAAATTTAATAATAATAGTAATAATAATAATAACAATAATAATAATAAGGATAAAGATATTTTAATCTTTTGTTAATTATTCCTTTGTCATTCTAAGTTTATAATTTCAAATCAAATACTGAATTAGAATTCTTTAGCAGTAAATTGAATAATGTAATATTCATTCTATTATATTTCTTATCTTTTTACTTTTAAGAATAATTATTCTATTTTTTATTTATTTTAACTTTTAAACCAAACTGGTTGCAACAGTGTGAGACACTTTCAACCACGCAGGCTGAATATATTGCAGTTATGGAAGTGTACAAGGAGACGTTACAGATGAAAAAATTTCTTTGTGAATTAGGCCATAAAAAAGAGCAAGAAATGTTGTGATGTGACAATTAAAGTGCAATAAATATATTCAAAAACTCCACTTTTCACTCCTGTACGTAGAATATTAATGCTTATTATCACTAAATACAAAATGTGCTAGAAAAGAAACTCTTACAATTTAAGAAGGTACCGATGATAATTGGTTAGATATAATGAACAAAGTGACAATAACAAAGAAATTCGACAAGTGTTGATATGGTGCCCCCAAATTAATTTAAAAAAAGGAGATTTGTTGGATTTCCCTCAATAATTAGTGGGACACTATAAGTTAATAAAGAAAAAATAAAGATAATGTTAGAAACCTTTGTATTATTTCTGTATAATACTTTCTGATCTGATGATGATTTGCTTGGACTTGATTTTGCATAGATGGAAGACTTGCAAGAAAGTAAAGAAAATGCACAGAATTTACTTGGTTCGATAACACAAAACTATCTATGTCCAAGGGCCAATCACACACACACTAGATATTATTAGGAACAAAAAAGGAGAAAATACAAGAAATTAGGTGTTTCAAAAACACCTGCAAGATTTCTATCAAACCCTCTAGTACCCACTGTAATGTACTCTAACACTCTCAATTATTTCCTCACTTGAAATTAGAAAAATGTAAACTTTGTAGGCGTATCGATTTTTTCTGTATCTGAATGTTTGAGACTTGGCTATTTATAATTGTTGTGGATGTACTGCTGCCTTCGGATGATAACCATAAGACTTTGACTTAGTCCATATACTTATGCCTTATCCACGTGACTTTTTTAAATGACTTTGCCTTTATTCAGTAATACCTCCCATCACACTTTCATTTAATACCTTTAATGATGTGCAACGTTTTGCCTTTATGTGTTGTATGTCACGTGTGTTTTTAGCTTAAGTGACTTAAACTTAAGTCAAGCCTTTAAACATCCTTCAGAATCTTCGAGAGTCACCTTTTATTTATCCTTTTCATGTCTCTGCTATTCTTCTTCATCTTTGCTTCGACTCATCATCTGTAACTCTTGATCTGTAGTGTTTTAGTATTGATTTTTGAAGAATCATGTGTTTTTCTTCACATTCTTCCCTCCTTCTTCAAAAACCCTTCATTAATCTTTCGATTCGTGGTCAATTTCTGAAATTCGAAACCTTAGAAAAATTCGAATCCCTAATTTTTCCTTCCAGTGTTGTGAGATTGATGGGTAAATTCCTTTTTTCTTTCAAGGTGCTTCATTTATCTGTAGAAACTCTCTACAGAAAACGAACTTCTTTATTGGAACAACTTTTGTTCCAAAGTCTGATGGGTTTTGTTCTCCTTTTATTTTTTTTCAAGTCGATTTCTCCGGTGTTGATCTTGTCTCTAATGAAGTGGAGTCGGACGTCTATATGCTTCGACCTCTTGTGTAGGACTGGGTCCTTACTGAGGTAAATTGCACTTTGACTGTTTGTGTGTATAGTTGCCTTTGTTATTGGTACTTTGATTTCTGATAGTAGTCCCTTAAGTCATATTAACTCCTTTAGGCCTTCTATGATTGCATAAAATTCTACTTCTGTTGTAGATCGTGACACCACTACTTGTTGTTGCACTTTCCAGCTTATTGTGTTACCTGATAGTGTAAAATAGTATGCTGATAAAGATTTGCGTGTGTTCTTGTCTATTGCATAATTTGCATCTACATAGTCATTTAAATTCATATGTTTATGTATTTTTAGGCTAGACTTAGAAAAACATAGACCATAGTTTAGGGTCCCCTTCAGATATTTGAGTACTATCTTACAACCAGATCAATGTTCTAGACCTAGATTAGTCATGAATCTGCTAAGTAGGCTGATTGCATGTGCTATGTCAGGTCTAGTACAAATCATAATATACATGATACAACCTATACCCACATCATAAGGATATTTCTGCATGTGTTCCTTCTCTGCTTCTGTTGCTGGACTCTTATCAGCTTTTAGCTGTAAGTGTGTGGCAATTGGAGTAGGGCTTGGTTTAAAGTCTTCCATGTTGAACTTGCATAGGACTTTCCTAATGTAGTCCCTTTGTATCAACCACAGTCTCCCTTTAGCTTCATTCCTTATGATTTGCATTCCCAATAGCTTCTTAGCTCTCCTAGGTCTTTCATGTCAAAATTCTTCTTCAAGGCATCTTTTACTTCTTGAATCTTCTTCATTAGCTTTCCTGTGATGATTAAATCATCAACATACACCAGCATATAGACCACTTCCTCTTTCTCCAAGTCTTTGTAGTATAGACAGTAATCATAGGCACTCCTTTTGAGCCTCAGTTCTGTCACCACCTCATGGAACTTCTTGTTCCATTGCTTAGGGGCTTGTTTCAGGCCATATAGTGATTTCTCTAGCAAACACACATGATCTGATTTATGCTTATCTATGAAGCCAATAGGTTGCTTCATGTTGATGGTTTCCTCTAGTCTTCCATATAGGAAGGCTATCCTCACATTCATCTGATGTATATCCCAATCATTTAATGTTGCTAGAGTCAAAATTATCCTTACTGGTTTAAACTTGACCATTGGAGAAAAAAATTTCTTCATAGCCTCCTCATAACTTTCTGGTGCTTCAGATTCCATAGATTCTGCAACTAAACAAGCATATTCAACTAGTTTAGTGTCAAAATACCTTCTGTTAGGTATTACCTGCCTTGGTTCTCTATCTCTAACTAGTTGATAGTCTTGTAAAGGTGTTTGAGCTTCATTTGTTGCTTCTTCTTGTTCTGTTCCCTCCTGAGGGTTAGAACTTGAGTCCATTGATTCTTCTACTACTTCTCTAGGTTGTTCAGCAGCTGGTTCTGTTTCTCCTCCCTCATATGTGGAGGGTGGGACATAAAAGGGAGTCAAATTGTTGTTTGATCCTAAATGTTGTAGGACACTCTCCTGAACTTCCATTCCTCCAATTTTCTGCTTTAGTAGTGGGTATTCAGTTTCTTTGAACACCACATCTCTGCTGATTTGAGTTTTGTGAACTCCTGGCTGTAGGATTAGAACTTTATACCCTTTTGTGACTTCAGGATATCCTAGAAACACTCATTTGATGGCTCTAGGTTCTAACTTTCCTTCTGTTTGATGGATGTAGGCACTGCATCCAAAAGGTCTTAGGTTAATCAAATTTGGTTTAGTTCCAATCCATACCTCTTTAGGAGTTTAGTACTCATTAGCTGATGTAGGTAATTTGCTAATTAGGTATGTTGCTGTCTTTATGGTTTCTCCCCACAGTGCTTGGGATAGGCATGAATACAGTAGCATGCACCTTGTCTTCTCTAGGAGTGTCCTGTTCAGCCTTTTTGCTACTCCATTCTGCTAAGGGATAGCTTTAACTGTTCTGTGCCTGTGAATCCTTTTCCTTTCACAGTAGTCATCAAACTCCTTGTTGCAACACTCCAAGCCATTATCTGTCCTTAAGCACTTCAACTTTATTCTTGTTTGGTTCTCCATTAGTGTATGCCACTTGATGAATACTTCTAGAGCTTCATCTTTAGACTTTAGGAGATAGATCCAGCATTTTCTGGATCTGTCATCAATGATTGACATGAAGTATCTCTTTTCCCCATGGTTTGAGTCTGTGCTAGCACCTATAAGTCACTGTGAGCATATTCCATGTTGCTGGTGGCTCTTCTTACAATTTTTGGGAAATGAGTTTTGTGATGTTTCCCTAAGATACATCCTTCACATAACTCAATTCTCTTCACAGTAGCATTAGGCAGCAACCCTTGTTGTTCAAGGTGCTTCAAACTCTTGTTTTCTGCATGTCTTAGTCTTGCATGCCATAGGATTGTTGAGTTCAGCTCCTTTTCTTCTACTGTTAGGTTGATTTATGTGATTCTTACAACATAGTATAGGCCTCCTCTCTCAATTTCCCTTATAACCACCTTTCCATCTTTTATGATTTCTCTCAAGCCATCTTTGGATCTGATCTTGTATCCTTGCTTGTCAAAAACACTTTCGGATAGGAGATTCCTTCTAATTCTAGGGACATATCTCACATTGCTCAATGTCCTTCTCTTTCCATCATGCATCTTGATGGAAACATTGCCAATGCCATTGATATCTTGTTTCCCTGCATCTGTCATCCTCACCTTAACTGACAAGTTCTCAAATGTAGAAAACCACTCACTATGGGAAGTTACATGCATTGTATAGCCTGAATCTAGAATCCAGTTTGTAGTTGGCTCTTCTACTTCAACTGTCAATGCAAGAATTTCATCTTCGCTTATTTCTTCAAGCTTTTCAACATTTCCGGCAGCAGCCTTCTCTTCTTTTTTATCCTTCTTTTTCTTCCTGCAATCTCTAACAAAATGACCAATTTTATCACAGTAAAAACATTTCTTACCTTTAGCTTTACCCTTTTTCTTGTCATCATCAGTCTTCTTTTGTTTGCCCTTTCCTTTAGTTTTATGCCCACCTTTCTTTAAGTCATGTTGAGTTGGTTTGTTCTCGAATTTGTTGTCTAAGAACATCACTTCTGGTTCCTTCTTGAAATGATTGTTATCTATCACTTCCTCCATCAAAGAGTCAAGAACTCTCTTTACTGTTAGAGCATCACCACTAGCATGCTTCACCACTTTTATGAATGCATTATACTCCTGTGGTAGGGATTTTAGAATCACCACTGCTTAGTGTTCTTCAGAAATTACCTCTCCAATAGCTTCAAGATCTTGAATTAGTTTAAAAAAGTAATCCAGATTGTCTTCTAGAGTTACTGTTGTGTTTATCTTGAAGTTGACAAGATTGTGCAGCAATGTCATCTTATTTGGTAAGCATTTTCTGGAATAAATCTCATCTAATTTATCCCACAGAAGCTTTGCAGTGTTGCAATCTTTCACCTTTCTGATGATAATTGGTGAAAGATGCAACATTAGCTTGCAATGTGCTAATCTTGCCTTCTTGAGATTCTTCACAGGATCTTGCTCATCTTCATATGTAGCATCTATGGCTCCAAAGCATTCATAGGATTCAAGGAGGGCCTGCATCTGTAATTTCTAGATTGCAAAATCCTCCTTTCCAGTGAATACTTCCATCTCCTTTCCCACCATCTTGTAGGATCTTTGTAAAGACTTTGTGTTTGAGCTTTCTTTGATGGATTCTTGACTGGTGAATGTAGGCAGAAACTTTAAAATGGTTATGATACCAATCTATTCAAAACCTTTGTATTATTTCTATATAATACTTTCTGATCTGATGATGATTTGTTTGGACTTGATTTTGCAAAAATGGAAGACTTGCAAGAAAGTAAAGACAATGCACAGAGTTTACTTGGTTCGATATCACAAAGCTATCTACCTCCAAGGGTCAATCACAGACACACTAGATATTATTAGGATCAAGAAAGGAGAAAATACAAGAGATTGGGTGTTTCAAGAACACCTGCAAGAGTTCTATCAAACCCTCTAGTACCCATTGTAATGTACTCTAGCACTCTCAGTTATTTCCTCACTTGAAATCAGAAAAATGTAAACTCTGTAGGTGTATCGATTTTTTCTATATCTAAATGCTTGAGACTTAGCTATTTATAATTGTTGTGGATGTACTACTGCCTTCGGATGATAACCATAAGACTTTGACTTAGTCCATATACTCATGCCTTATCCACGTGACTTTCTTAAATGACTTTGCCTTTATTCATCGCACTTTCATTTAATACCTTTAATGATGTGCTGCGTTTTGCCCCTATGTGTTGTATGTCACGTGTGTCTTTAGCTTAAGTGACTTAAGCTTAAGTCAAGCCTTCAGACATCCTTCAGAATCTTCGATAGTCACCTTTTATTACCCTTTCATGTCTCTGCTATTCTTCCTCCTCTTTGCTTCGACTCATCATCTGTAACTCTTGATCTGTAGTGTTTTAGTGTTGATTTTTGAAGAATCATGTGTTTTTTTGCACAAATAATTTTGGTGGAGTCCGTAGGAAACTTAAAAGGGAAATCTCCAAATCAATCTTATTAATATAAAAAAGCATCAAGAACAAGTCATCTAATGACAATGGTGAAGATTTGCAATCACTCTTGAGAGATCTTTTGAATACGACTAGGGGGATAGAAGATAAGGTAGGCTAAGGTGGAAAGGAAGATAGTGGAGTTAGATCCGATGCCATTGATTATGTTAGAGGAAGATCCGCAAGAGAGAGCAAAGGAAAGTTTGTTTCTATCCATTATATATACTGATATTCAATTTCCATTTTTTATATATATTCTAATAGAATTCTATTCCATATAATTAGTTTGATCCCCCTCCAAAACAACCCCCCTTTTTTTGAATTCCCCAATATCTTAATCTTTTTTACTATTTCTCTAGAGTGGATAGACCATTTTTTGTCTATTGATGTGTATATTTACGTTTATTAAGTAGGTTCTCTTGAGTAAGGGTACCGAATGAAGTTATATCAGCAACTATCTTACTTCCATTTTTTAGTCCTATCCTAAAAAGAGTATTTCAGACCATATCTGAAAGTACTTAACGAATTCAACTGAGTACGAGTAGGAGCTATTGAAATCACCCGCCTAGCTATATTTTTGGCTACTATGCCCATTTTAAAAAGTATGATTCTCGACTTAACGACATCAACCCAATATTTGGGGGATCCTTTCCCTAAGCCCATACTCGTTTTCATAAGCCATGCGATAACTAGTTTGTCAGGAAATATACGTACCCATATTTTTCCACTGCGGTGCACATTGCATGTCATTGCCCGATGTCCCGCCTCTATTTGTCTAGCGTAATCCGAACGGTTCACACTTATCGGCTTTCCAAAGAAAGAGACTTGACCGATAAGAAAATCAGAGAAAGGGACGGGACTTCTACGAGCTCTCCAAAACTGGCTAACAGTATGGCTTGTCTTTGCCCCTGCCCTGCCTTAGCTTTCCTCTTTGGATTGGACTTAACTTATTGTCAGATTCTGGTGATCGGCCTGCTTTTCGCCTTTGGAAATACCTAGCGATTGCCAGAAAACAAGCAATTTTCTATTGGTTTTGGAAGCATTAGAACAAAAAGTTAATGTATGTTAAGCTAACATAAAGCAAATGCATTATATGCACAAAACTAGTGGCTTAAGAGATCTGTTCTCCTTAGTTGGGAGCTTGATTTGCTTATATCACATAGTTAGCCAAAGACTCCAAAGAATGGACAAAGTCTTTGGTAGGTGCATCAAATTCACTATAAATAGGAGCATTTAGAGAGGCCTTTGGTATCCACAATATAAGTGAGAGCCACACTCCATGAAATAGAAAGAGATCCACTTTAGAGAATGAAGAGCCAGATATCTCAAGCTTGTATATGTGTGAACAAATTTTGAGTGTTATATCCATCTTAAATAGGATAAGAAGTTAGGTTAGCCTCTAGTTTAATATAGAAAAGAAATTATTGTAATCCTATTATGTTATCATAGAAGATCTTTCGGACTTCTAGCTCTGTAGAATTTCCCTTTGCATTAGAGGTTTTTCATGTAAAAGTTTTAGTATCCTTCTCTTCTATTTTTTTGGCTATTTATTTTTATGCATTTTAAATTGCACAAAAAAGAAAAGGGCTTCAGCTTATCTACCCATCTTTTTCTAGCATTATGTTACACATTTATTTTATTAAGTTATTTTCTTGAATTTAATTTCATTTTAATATCCTTAAATCATCATCCAAGTTGTTTGTAAAATTTTGGAGGAGCAATCTGTTAGAGTAGTGCCCTAAAGGCAATCGCCTTTAGCGCGTTTTGTACAAATTTGTGTACATACTTTATGAATAAATAAAGAAAGGCATATTTCATTAATTTGATATTCATTATTTATGAATGGATATTGATCTATAAGCAAATTAATGAAGTCCATGATATATGACATAGCATGAAGGAAATTATGATGTGATCATACTACTGAGATTCCTATCATGTGCAATTATGTCAAGATCTAAATTATCCTAGTCATAGGATTACCGAGATCGACATCGGTAATCCGGAAGACTAGCACATCTCAAGCTCCTTGATTTGATCAGCGGTGGATCTCGTAAAGCGTAAATATGAGATATTTAGGGTTGAGATGTGGATGCTTACTAGAGGTAGTAAGTACATTGGATGACTACTATGAGATCATCACATGGATGTCCTATTCTAATATCGGTGATAATCTCATCATAGCAATGGTGCAAGTATCCTTAGACTTGAGGTACTCGAGGATATCTTGGATCTTGATTACGTGCTTTGACTCCATTCCTTGTTGCCTACTGAGAGGTTGCTCATAGGGTGATGATTGGGTACGACTTGAGGTATTGAAGGTAATTGAGTAGCCAATAGAGGATTCACCACTTCGTGATAGCGAAGATGATACCCATGGCCTCTTGTCGGTCATTACTTGAAGTCTCTGGTCGGAACATATATGTCATGAAGAATGTCTTCATTGACATATTAAGTAATGAGTCCCAGGACAAGAACTGATATCACTTGGACTACATTTGACATAGTCAGTCTAGTAAAGAGTTGACACTTTGCCCATACTCATAACCAAGTGGGGTATAGTATGGTGAAAGGACGAATTGCACGGTAATTGTCTATGGAAAGGTTCGTGATATGGTTCATGATGAATACATGTTCATTCGTCAAACCAATTACTTTCCAGTCAATTGGGGGTCATGATGTGTTGCTAGATACCGCTCATGACTTGCTCAAATTAAGTGTTAATCTAAGTGGCCAACATAACCGGGAACCTAATGGGTCACACGCATAAGAGTGTCTCGGAGAATTCGTAAAATAGTTTTGGAAAGAGTTCCAATATATGGAGAGCAATCGGACTAGATGGATCCCGATGAGATCAAGATATGTCCCGATGAGATCACGACATTGATATTGCTGAGAAAGGTCTCCGGGGGTTTTTCCCATACGGGGACCCGGTAAGCCGGTAGGACCGACCCCAGTGTGACTGGACCACTTCAGCAGTTATATACATATATATATATATGATTAATTATTTTATATATATATATATATATACGAATGTCACGTGGATGGAGGAGGAGGAAGCTTGTCATCTTAACTTTATATATATAGATATATATATCTAAAAGCTAACGTGGACAAGCCTTGTCACCATAAGCATTAAATGTCTTTAATGATGTTAAAGACAAATGAAAAAGAGTGAGAAAAGAAGAGAGGTTCGTTGGTTTTTGGAAGAAGAAGAAAGAGTTTCTTTCTCTAAAGCATACGAGCATCATCTTTTTCTCCTCTCCAAGCATTCTCCATCGTCATTTTCATAGCTCTCCAAGGACAAAGGTAAGAGCTAGCACTCTTTAATTTGTTCTAGCTATTCCCGGGTCAAAGGGTTTGTCCCGGTTAGGTTTTCCGATCTCAGCATGGATACCGTTAGAGACGGTCTCCTTTGGCCGTTATGGTTTGAGTTTGTTGTATAGACACATGGATCCTGGCTTTCGGGAAGGTCCTGGAATAAAAAAAATTTATTTTCTGCACCGTGGGCATGTGATGCTCACACCGGGATTTTCCTGCAGTGGTATAAGAGCCAGGTTGTGTCGTATATAAGTATATAACGAAGAAATCATGACTAGGTCGGAGTTACCTATTGCTTGTGACGATGATGCATGTTGCAAATGTTAATTTCGAATTCAGTGTAGAAATATTGTTTTCGAAATTTTCTTGCCCAGATATGTTCACAAGATGTTGTTGCATATGTCTGTGGAAGCTTGGAATTTATCAATGTGATTTGATATGGTTTTGCTAATTTATTCCCTAATGTTCTGGTTGCTGTGTTTGTGCACATTCAATGAACAAGCATGCTTGTAAATTCGAGAATAAATTGTAGAGAACTTTTTTTTCAGATTTTCTTTCACCAACATGTCTCTAAGATGTTTATTAATGTCTATGAGAATGGAAAAATGTTTTCGTGGTGATTTACTATTTATTTGAGAATTTATTGTGTGCTGCTGGGAATAACTGTGTTGAGGAACACAGATTCTACATTGGGTTTGTTGCTGAGTTTGGTTAAGTTTTTGATGGAAATAAATCCTAAAAAAATTCATGGAGCATGTTGTGAACATTTTGTAACCTCTATAATTTTCTCAGAATTTATTGAAATTGTTTCAATGAGTTTTTCAAGCAAAACATAGAGCTTTGTAGTTTTGAGAAAGTTGCTGGAGTTGTTTTGTTTGAAATGTATGATTGTGTAGTTTTTAGTTCCAATGCCTTGGATCATTTTTAATGTGATTAAAAATGTGTTATATTGATTTTGTATGCTTTCCAAATTGAATTTCTTGAAATTGGGTTTTCAAAAATTTTCGGATGTCAAATATGTCACATTAGCGTCTCGTTAGTGTATTTCGTTGTCCTGATTGTTTTGGCCGTCACATTTTGGTGACCAGTGCCAAAGTAATCTTGATAAAATTTAGACTAGCTAGAGATACTTAGGGTGATAGTTTGATATTCTCAAATTATTTGAAAATCTAAATGAATAAGAGTGTATTCATCAATTTCAAGTTTTTCATGTATAGTTTGACTATATAAGGTAAGCAACAACGAAAGTGTTTCATTGGTACATCAAGGTAAAGTGTATTACACTTGGTATTGAGAATTTGAACTATACGGATTGAGAAATTAGCCGATTAGATAGCAATTCCACATGGGCAAGTCACTAATCGTGCGTAAGTCGATTTGTATGTTTCGGATAAATCGATTTTACATGCACAAGTCGACTTGTCTGCAGTATCTTTGTGAACACGTAAGTTGACTTGCACAATGGTATAAATCGACTTATGCGTGTGAGATAGCATAAGTCGACTTACACATGCATAAGTCGACTTACACACTAGCATAAGTCGACTTACACATACACAAGTCGACTTACAACATGCAAAGGAGGGATGATGGATGATTTTAGGTATAGATTCAATGTGATTGATGAATTGTCCTAAATCATTCCATATAGTCATGGTGACTATAATCCTACAGCTTGAAGAAGAAGATGAGACCTGAAAACCCTCACACTATTAATATGGGGAGAACTAGAGTTCTTATAGAGTTGGGTTGTTGGGTAAATCCAAGCTCACTCTATACGGATATGTTTGAACCATGAAAATAAGATTTTCAGATTAATGGGTCGGTTTTCACTAGAAGCGTTGATTTGTTGAGTAAACTCAAGGTCAACGTGGACAGAGGCGAAATTGGGTAGTGTACATCAGATGTACGCGCATCAAGAGTTGATAACCCAATATGTGTGCATACATCACGAGTTGATAGCACTAGTCGATAGTTGCATCTATGAAGCAAATGGTATGACCGATACTTGCCGATAGATCTAAAGTGGCTTGTTGGGTAAACCCAAGGTCATTTTTGTAATGTCGGATATCTATGATGCAATTGGTATGACCGATACCTACCGATTGACCTAAGGTGGCTTGTTGGGTAAATCCCAGGTCATTTTAGTAATGTCGGATATCGACCCACTAGGACATTTTGCTATAATGTTTCTTGGATTCGTACTGAGGGTTATGGATTCTTTGAAACTAGTGGGAGCCATATACATGTCTTGCAAGTCCATATGATCATGCATGTAATTCTATTCTAACATTCTTTCTCTCGTTTCCCTATAGGTTATTGAGGATGACGTCAAGTGTGAACTTGCGCTCGCTTATGGACTCGAACAAATTAACTGGACCCAACTTTCTAGATTGGCTAAGAAATCTAAGAATTGTTCTCAGGTCTGAGGAATTGGGATATGTCCTAGATGTTCCACTTCCTGATCCACCTGCTGCTGATGCTTCTGATGAGGATCAGAAAGCATATCGTAAGCATCTTAAAGACAGTGACATGGCTACCTACATTATGCCCGCATCTATGTCACCAGAGCTGCAGAAGCAGCATGAGTCTATGGATGCTAATACTATAGTGTTTCATCTTAGGGAGCTGTTTGATGAGCAAGCTCCGTCTGAAAGGTTCGAGACCTCGAGGCTACTCTTCACTACTAAGATGACTCCAGGTTCATCTGCAGTGCAGTATGCACTGAAGATGAATGTGTATAATGAGAGGTTGGTTGTCTTAGGTTTTGTTATGGATTATGAATTAAGTGTTGACTTAATTCTGGTTGGATTGTCTGATAGTTATTCACAGTTTTTGTTAAACTATCGGATGAACCAAATATCCACGACAATCCCTGAGTTGATCAATCTGCTCAAGACAGCAGAGCAAGCTATCAAGAAGGATAGCAAGCAAGTGCTTATGGTGGACTCTTCTTCTGGTTCAAAGAAAAAAAAGCTGAAGAAAAAAAGGTCTAAGAAATCGAAAGGAAGTGTAGCCAAGAAGAAAACCAAAGAAACTACACCAAAAGGAACTTGCTTCCATTGTGGCAAGACTGGCCACTGGAAGCGAAACTGTAAAGTCTATCTGGAAGAATTGAAGCAGAAGAAGGCATCAGATGCCTCGACTTCTTCGTGTATGTTTGTCATTGAGGTTAATCTTTGCTTCGACCATAACATATGAGTATTAGATACGGTTATGGCTCACACATATGCAATGATATGCAGGGCCTCGGGGACGATGAGACAACTCATGAAGGAGAGATAGACTGCGTGTAGAAAATGGAGCAAGAGTTCTTTGCATTAGTAGTAGTACTTATTTCTTGTCACTCCCAGTGGGCTTGTAATTAAATTGGATGAATGTTATTTTGTACTTATATTAACAAAGAACATATTGTCTGTTTCTTGTTTAAATAGAGCTGGTTTCCATTTGACTTTTAGTAACAATGGTTGTTCTATTAGTTTGAATGGAATGCTTTATGGTACTGGTACATTATGCAATTTACATATTAGATATGTAACATCCAATTATGAATGTCAATGACACGAAAAGACATAAACGAGATAATTTAAAATCAACTTACTTATGGCATTGTCGCCTTGGCCATATAAATGAGAGACGCATAGCTAAGCTCCATAAGAGTGGTAGTTTAGGGTCATTTGATTATGAATCATATGACATATGTGAATCTTGTTTATTAGGCAAGATGACTAAATTACCCTTTAAGGAAAGGGTGAGCGTATGATCGAGTATTAGACCTAATACATTCGGATGTATGTGGTCCGATGTCCATCCATGCTAGAAGTGGTTGTCTTTACTTCATTACCTTTATCGATGATTATTCTCGATATGGGTACTGATGTCGATGAGATACAAATATGAAGCATTTGAAAAGTTCAAACAATTCAGAAATGAAGTAGAAAACTAACTTGGGAAAAGTATCAAGACATTACGATCAGATCGTGATGGGGAATACTTAGACCAAGAGTTTTTGGATTATCTCAGAGATAATGGGATTTTATCTCAATGGACTCCTCCTTACACACCACAACATAATGGTGTGGCAGAAAGGAGAAATCGAACCTTGTTAGACATGGTACGATCGATGATGGGCTTTGCAAAGTTACCAAAATCCTTTTGGAGGTATGCACCGAGGCATTTGTTTACTTGCTAAGCGAGTTCCATCAAAGCAGTTGATGTTACTCCATATGAGATGTGGACTAACAAAAGACCCTATCTTACTCATTTGAAAGTTTGGAGTTGTCCTGCTTATGTGAAGCGGATACAGTCAAATAAACTTGATGCAAAGTCTGACAAATGTTTGTTCATAGGATATCCTAAAGAAACAATGTGATATCAATTCTACCTTGCTGAGGAACAAAATGTGTTTGTTTCAAAGCATGCTGTCTTTTTAGAGAAAGAGTTTCTTTTACAAGAAGACAGTGGGAGCAAAATAGAACTTGAAGAAGTTCAAGATGCTCGAACAGACGCATATCAACTATCTAAACCTGAAACTGTGACTCATACAGATGAAGTAACAGTTCAACCTTCTATAACACACGAAGTTCGTAGGTCATGTAGGATACGCTCTGTTCCTGAGAGGTATGGATTTCTCGTGAATGAACAGAATGACGTATTGCTCATAGAAGATAATGAGCCTACCACCTATGAAGAGGTTCTGAAGAGTTGAGTGCGAGAAATGGCTTCATGCCATGCAGTGAAATGGATTCCATGTATGAAAACCAAGTATGGACTTTGGTTGAGGCACCCGAAGGAATCAAACCCATAGGGTGTAAATGAGTTTTCAAAAAGAAAACTGACATGGATGGTAATGTGATTACCTATAAAGCAAGGCTTGTGGCTAAAGGTTTTCGTCAAAGACAAGGAGTTGACTACAACGAGACCTTCAACCCAGTAGCAATGCTTAAATCCATTAGAATACTCCTAGCCATTGCCACTCATTATGATTATGAGATATGACAAATGGATGTGAAGACAGCTTTCCTAAATGGAAATCTAGCTGAGGATGTGTATAAGACACAACCTGAGGGCTTCACCTCCTATAATGGCGAAAAGGTATGCTTGCTTCAAAAATCCATCTATGGATTGAAGCAAGCATCCAGGAGTTGGAATATCCGTTTTGATGAGGTAATCAAAGAGTTTGGTTTCTCACAAAATCCGGATGAACACTGTGTGTATAAGAAGGTCAATGAGACTGCAATCGTATTCCTTGTGCTGTATGTAGATGACATATTATTGCTAGGAAACGATGTCTCTATGCTACAATCGATGAAGATTTGGTTGTCCAAACAATTTGTCATGAAAGACCTTGGTGAAGCAACTTATATCCTTGGGATAAGGATCTATAGAGATAGATCAAAAAGGTTGCTTGGTCTTTCACAATCAACGTACATAGACAAGATGCTAAAAAGGTTTAACATGGAGCAATCCAAGAGAGGGTACCTTCCCGTGACTCATGGGATAACACCCTCGAAATCTATGTGTCCTAAGACACAAGATGAGAGGATGCGCATGAGTATGATCCCGTATGCATCTGCGGTAGGATCTATCATGTATGCAATGCTATGTACGAGACTCGATGTATCATATGCTCTAAGTGTTACGAGCAGATACCAATCGGATCCTGGTGAGGGTCACTAGGTGGCTGTCAAAAATATCCTCAAGTACTTGCGAAGGACTAAGGATGTTTTCTTGATATATGGAGATGGAGATCTCAAAGTGGCGGGTATCTGATGCCGTTTTCAATCGATAAGGATGATTCCAAATCCCAATCAGGTTATGTATTCACACTTGAATGGCGGGCGATTAGTTGGAAGAGTTCCAAACAAGAGACGATCGCCGATTCAACGATCGAGGCAGTAGTACATTGCCGCTTGAATAAAGAAAGGAAGCGGTTTGGATCAAAAAGTTCATTCTTGAACTTGGTGTGGTTCTAGCGATGATGGGCCCATGCGGTTGTATTGTGACAACAATGGGGCTATTATGCAGCGAAAGAACCAAGGTCTCATCAACGATCCAAACACGCATACTCGCGGTATCATCGATCGGGAGATCATAGGACGAGGTGATGTCGGATCGAGAGAATTCCCACCGAGCGAATATTGTCGATCCGTTGACAAAGCCATTATCACAAAAGAGTTTTGATTCTCATGTACTCGCTTATGGTATTAGCTATCAAGGCGATTGACTTTAGGTCAAGTGGGAGATTGTTAGAGTAGTGCCCTAAAGGCAATCGCCTTTAGCGCGTTTTGTACAAAGTTGTGTACATACTTTATGAATAAATAAAGAAAGGCATATTTCATTAATTTGATGTTCATTATTTATGAATGGATATTGATCTATAAGCAAATTAATGAAGTCCATGATATATGACATAGCATGAAGGAAATTATGATGTGATCATACTACGAGATTCCTATCATGTGCAATTATGTCAAGATATCTAAATTATCCCTAGTCATAGGATTCCGAGGCTGGACATCGGTAATCCGAGAGACTAACACATCTCAAGCTCCTTGATTTGATCAGCGGTGGATCTCGAAGCTGTAAATATGAGATATTTAGGGTTGAGATGTGGATGCTTACTAGAGGTAGTAAGTACATTGGATGACCTGCTATGAGATCATCACATGGATGTCCTATTCTAATATCGGTGATAATCTCATCATAAGAATGGTGCAGTATCCTTAGACTTGAGGTGCTCGAGGATATCTTGAATCTTGATTACGTGCTTTGACTCCATTCCTTGTTGCCTTACAGAGGTTGTTCATAGGGTGGTATTCGAAGATAATTGAGTAGCCAATAGAGGATTCACCACTTCTGTGATAGCAGAAGATGATACCCATAGCCTCTTGTCGGGTCATTACTTGGAAGTCTCGGTAGGACATATATGTCATGAAGAATGTCTTCATTGACATATTAAATAATGAGTCCCAGGACAAGAACTGATATCACTTGGACTAGATTTGACATAGTCAGTCTAGTAAAGAGTTGACACTTTGCCCATACTCATAACCAAGTGGGGTATAGCATGGTGAAAGGACGAATTGCATGGTAATTGTCTATGGAAAGGTTCGTGATATGGTTTATGATGAATACATGTTCATTCGTCAAACCAATTACTTTCTGTCAATTGGGGGTCATGATGTGTTGCTAGATACCGCTCATGACTTTGCTCAGATTAAGTGTTAATCTAAGTGGCCAACATAACCGAGAACCTAATGGGTCACACGCATAAGAGTGTCTCGGAGAATTCGTAAAATAGTTTTAGACAGAGTTCCAATATATGGAGAGCAATCGGACTAGATGGATCCTGATGAGATCGAGATATGTCCCGATGAGATCGCGACATTGATATTGCTGAGACAGGTCTCCATGATTTTTTTTCATACCGGGACCCGGTAGGCCGGTAGGACCGACCCTAGTGTGACTGGACCACTTCTGCAGTTATATACATATATATATATATATATATGAATGTCACATGGATGGAGGAGGAGGAAGCTTGTCATCTTAACTTTATATATATAGATATATATATCTAAAGGCTAACGTGGACAAGCCTTGTCACCATAAGCATTAAATGTCTTTAATGATGTTAAAGACAAATGAAAGAGGGTGCGAAAAGAAGAGAGGTTCGTTGGTTTTTGGAAGAAGAAGAAAGAGTTTCTTTCTTTAAAGCATACGAGCATCATATTTTTCTCTTCTCCAAGCATTCTCCATCGTCATTTTCATAGCTCTCCAAGGACAAAGGTAAGAGCTAGCATTCTTTAATTTGTTCTAGCTATTTAAGGTCAAAGGTTTGTCCGGTTAGGTTTCGATCTCTGCGTGGATACCGTTAGAGACGGTCTCCTTTGGCCGTTATGGTTTGAGT
This sequence comes from Erythroxylum novogranatense, assembly GCA_029891385.1. NCBI lineage: Eukaryota > Viridiplantae > Streptophyta > Magnoliopsida > Malpighiales > Erythroxylaceae > Erythroxylum > Erythroxylum novogranatense. The sequence goes on along the minus strand of CM057225.1, from coordinate 89,736,919 downwards.
TTGTTGTATAGACACATGGATCCTGGCTTTCAGGAAGGTCCCGGAATAATTTTTTTTTTGTTTTCCGCACCGCGGGCATGTGATGCTCACACCGGGATTTTCCTACACAATCAAGCACATTTTATCACCTGATGCTAAAATAACCCAACCCATTTATAACTTCAAAGAGATGTTTTCATGATGTTTATTTTATCCATGTTTTATTTCAATTATTAGTCACATTTGAATGACTAAAATATACTAGGCAGTTGATTTAGTGACCAATCACATTTAAGTTTGTTTGAATGTTGACTACTTTAAATTTTTCATTATTTGTTGTCTTATTATTAACTTTTATTTTAGAAACAATAAGGATTTGCGTCTTAATTACAAAACGTTCAACAGACTCTTCAATTAGTAAGACAATTTCACATTATAGGAAACGTAGTAATATGGAGAGAATATGAAGTGCTAAGTAATTTCAAACTTTTATTATTCGATAACTATATATTACTGCATTTATTTTACTACTTTTATTTATATATTTTATATTTAATTTCTTTCAAACAATAACAACAACACATAAGAGAAATACTACTGACAGGCAGGGTTTAGGGAGGTCCAGTAGTATGTAGTAAGCAGACATACATAAGGGGGAGTGAATTGTGTGTGATTTAAAAAAAACCGTAAGTTACTTTCAATTCATATAAAGACAAGAGCCTGTTAAAAATTAAAACAATAGGAATTTGTTAGACAATAGTGGCCTGTTAGTTGACAGGACTCTGCTAAAGTATAAGTCCCATTGAAAAACAAAAAGAAGGTGCTTTTAAATTGAAAGAACTGTCAGCAAGTTAAAACATAAGGAACCTATTATAAAAATGAAATAAACACACACAAACAATATATTGCGGAAATATCAAAATAAGGGGAGGGAGAGAGAGAGAGAAGAAATACATAGTCGATTTATACTAGTTCGACTTTCAACCTAAGTCTATGTCCAGTCTCCAAGTATACAACTTGAGTGTTTCACTATAAAATCAAGTAGTAATTTGACGAGTCTTTTCAAATTTACAAGTTAATATTTTTCAAGGTTCTTCAACCTTTCACACTAGTAGTGTTTTACTAGCCTCTACGAGCTTTCAAAATTAAAAAAAAAAAGAGGGTTTGCTCGATATGAGCTTTAGTAATCTCTCAACAGAATTGTACTTTCTAACGCATAAGAGAATTTTTACAAAGATATTCGTTTCAAGAATGTATATGCTTTTGATAAATTTTGATAATATAGTTTTGTAAGCTTCTGTATCATTCAGTTGTATTTCACAGTTGCATTGACTTTTCCTTAAACATGCATTTCTTCTATTAGTCATTGCTTCATTTGCATCCTTAGTCAATTGGATTGATTTAAGTTTAAATAATTTCGGTGTCATCTTTGCCAAAAATTTTCCAATAATCATGGAGCTAATATATGACCTTTATAATTAGTAGGATCCTTTCGAATAAACCATTTCTAATAAGGTAAGTTCATAAAAAAGGTTCCTGTAAGAGAAAACATATTTCTTATGATTTTGGTTCCTTTTAAGAATAAGACTATTAATTATACAAGGAATTAAATCCAATTTGAATTTTAAAATATTATACAGATTATCATTAAAATCGTTAATCATAAACCTTGAGCTAACAATCTCCCCATTTTTTATGATGACGAGCAATGACAAATATATTTTCCAAAATTCAAAGAGATAGTAAATGATTTTGAAAGATACTATGGCTTTTATATGTTCAGACATAATTAGAAGGTGCCTGTCTCTTAAAAAAGAAATTTATCATTTATATATCACAAATTTTCACAACAACATAATGAATCACATATATAATCGAGGAAGTATTGAGAAATATATCATCATATATGTAAAAAAAATATGCAAAAAATATCCACATAAACTCTTCCCCATTGTCATTATAAAAAAGAAATAGAGTATAGGGAGGAAATGAGATAAAACAAAATGAAATAGAGGAAAAGAGTAAAAGATCGATAGAACAAAACCATCAATATAGATAAGCCAAGCAAAAAGCAAATAACAACAGTTATTTAAGAGATTTAAGGATTTTTCTGAGTAAAATTTACATGTCAAGAAGTTGGTTCTGCATGTTATCTATTTGTTCTTGATTTGCTTGAATATCCTTCAACTGTTGTTGAAGATTTGCACTATTTTCATCCTAAGGAGGGACAAGAGTTTGTTGGTCTGGAGCAGGATCTAATTTTTTTGCTACTCTTTCATATCTTTTATCTAGATAGACATTATTTACAATCTGTATCCAAATTGATAGGTAATGGAAGGGTGAAACTTATCTAGTGCATACCAATTCAGATTTGCAAAAGGAACTCTATAATGGTTGAAAATATTGGTGAGCAACATCCCACAAGGTAGGTAACCAGTTGTATTCTTATGATTCCCTTTATCCACCACGAACCTCAAGATCATAGCTGGAAGATTCATTATGTTCCCCTTTAGTAAATTATACACCATATAGGTGTTCAACAGGCTACAACTTTCAATTGAGCTACTCTTGGAAAATTTTGAAGTAACTGAAAGCAATGCAAGACATCGTGGTATTAAATCTAATTGTTTGCTCCAATGTCTCTCGTCTTGGGTGTTTTTGGCATAAAGGTTAATGAATTTGACAACTTCGACTAACTCCAGATCATCAACATACCACTTATGACAGAGAAAATTAGTTCTCCCCATAGGAGCTACTTCCAGTATATCTCCTAAGATTTCCCTAAAAATTAAAATTTACATTTATTCACAAATTAGATAATGGCTAGTTTTCCATTAATTTCTTTATTTTTCATATGTGTGTAAAATATCCTGAGTAGCTCATCACATACTATCTCATTTAATTTCAGAAAATCTTGCCAACCAATGGCAACAAAGTAAGGAGAGATAGGTATACCTATGTCATCAAACATCATGGGAGGCAAGATCTGCCCATCAACCATCTTTATTTTCACGTACTGCATTTTATAACGAACTTCAGCTTCCGTTGATTGAAACATTTTTTTTGGTATTGGTGTCTTTCCTTTTTGTGCAGCTATTTTTATCTTATTTGCCCTTTTTTCTTTAGGAATCATCTCTTCATGAAACAACTTATTTCTATCAATATTTTCTTCAGTCACATGCGCTCTTTCCTTCTTTGTTTCTTCTCTTTTTCTTTTTTAGATTCTTCTTCCTCTTTCTTCTTAGCATTAGGATTTTCTTTTTGTTCAAAATTTTTCTCTGCTTACTTTGCAAGATTTCCTTTGGATCATGGTTGTCTAATCAAATGAGAATGTTCTTCATTTGAATCATCATTTATAACCCAATACACTTCTGATACTTGATGCTTAGGGGAGATACAGTAACATGAGCTTCACCATAACTATCAGTAGAAATTGAATTTTTCTTTTGTCCTTTTAATTTGGTTCGTGCCATTATAAGAACGATAGATGAGGTTTAGAAGATTTGTGAAGAAAATATAAAGTTGGAATTAGAGAGTCAAGAACGATGCTTCGAAGAACAAAGAGGGTGAGTAGAGGAGAGAATTTTGTTTATGGTATATTAGATGTTTCTTGAGTGTTGATCTCGAGTGAAGATGAACAATCGTATGCTAATACAGGAGTGTGATCATAAATGCTAAAATGACAAAATAAAGGAAATTACCTTTTTAGTACATGTGTAATCTTGTTCTATTAAACCGAAAGGATCCTTTTAAAACAAAGGGACCTTCTAAACTAGAAGGAGCTTGCTAAACTAAGATAGAGTTTCTAAGGAATTTTAATAGAAGGAGCTTGGTAAAATGAAATGCAAAGACAAGTAGTAGAGAATAATCATAAAAAAAAATATCAATGAGTTTGCATGTTCTAAGCACTTTTCTTAACACGCAAAATCTATCTTTAGGGAGTGGTTTGGTAAAAATGTTAACTACTTGATCTCAGTATTAACATGCAAAAGACCAATGGTTCCTTCTAAAACATGCTATAAGAAAATGATGTTTGATTTCTATATAATTAGCCCTATAATAAAGTACAAGATTTTTAAAAAGATTTATAGCACTTGTATTATCACATAATATAGGAATATGAGAAAAGTTTAGAGAAAAATCTTATAGCTGATGCTTCATCCATATGTTGAGCACAACAACTGGCAACTGTTATATATTTTGCTTCAGTCGTTGACAACGTTGTTCGACGACTGCGCAATTTTGCTTCTTGCAGGACCAAGATACTAGACATCTTCTAAGAAATTGACATTGACCACTTATGTTTTTTTTATCGACATTATCACCTGTATAATCTGCATCATAATAGCCCACTATGTCAAATGAATCAGTTTTTAGATACCATAGTCTAAAGTCCATAGTTTCGTGGAGATATCGAAAGATTCTTTTTGCTGCTTGAAAGTGGTTTTCTTTTAGATTTGATTGAAAGCGTGCACAAAGACACACACTAAGCATAATGTTTGGTCTTGAGCATGTAAGATATAGTAGTGATCCAATCGTTCCTCTATGCTTTGTCTCATCTGCAACTTTTCCTTCTTCGCCTTTATCAAGTTTAGTTCTAATGTACATAGGAGTACCCATCGATTTGGCATTCTCCAAATGACATTTCTTGATGAGTTCCTTTTTGTATTTATCTTGACTAATGAAGATTCCTTTTTCTGTTTGTCTGATTTGTAATCCGAGAAAGAATGACAATTCTCCCATTATGCTCATTTCAAACTCCTCCTGCATCAATGCTTAGAATTCTTCACAAAAGGATGGATTAGTAGCACCGAATATTATGTCATCAATATATATTTGCACTATGAGTAAATCAGTCTCCTTTCTCTTAATAAATAAGGTTTTATTAACCTTTCCTCTTTCAAAGTTATTTTCAACCAAAAAGTTACTTAACCTCTTATAACATGCTCGAGGAGCCTGCTTTGGACTATATAAAGCTTTGGTTAACTTTATCACGTAATCTGAATAGTTTTCATCTTCAAAACTTAAGGGTTGCTTAAAAAATACTTTTTCATTAATGTAACCATTCAATAATGCATTTTTAACATTCATTTAGAATAACTTGAAGTTTCTAGAGCATGTAAAGGCAAGTAAAATTCTAATTGATTTCAATCTAGCAATAGGTGTTGGATCAATGGTGGTTGGCAAATTAAATCTCACTTATGTTTTGATAATAATAAAATGTATAGAATTGGTTAAGAAATTATTTCAGGTGATTTAGATTCAAATACATCAATCTTCATCAATCTTGAATGGGCAAGACATAAATCATGGTGAAATCAAGAAGGAAATAATCTTCATCAATCTTGAATGGGCAAGACATAAATCATGGTGAAATCAAGAAGGAAATAATCTTCATCATGCTAGAGACACTAAACATGAAGATTATAGAAGATTTGATTGAATATAACCGTTGAAGCTAACATAAGTCGACTAGTAAATCATAAATCGACTAATATATCAAGATCTGTCAGGTTGAGAACAACACAAGTCGACTAATAGACTATAAGTCGACATATCGAAGGTTACAAGTCGACTTACACTGCATAAGTCGACTTATAGAAGAGCGGAGATAAAGTTTTACGAAAATCGTTGTTACAAGTCGACTTACACACCACAACAAGTCGACTTACGAGTACATCAAAATGATTCTGACGAAGTCAATCATTCAGAAATGGAAAGGAAATAATTTAGCAAGGTCTATGATCAATCAACAACGACTAGTGGACATCCCCAACGTCTATAATCATCCTTTAGCCTGCAAATAAATAGAGAAACATCAAGGGAAATGGAAGAAACGCAAAAAATCAAAGTATACTACTATAGTTCCAAGAATTTGTTCTCATACTACTCTTAGCTTGGTCTTAATTCCATTCATCTGTACTGAGAGTTAGCATTTCTATTTTATATCATTGTGATTATTGTGAGTTAAGTGATTAGAGGAGAATCACTTGTTAGGTAGAATTTGTGCCGGAAGACAAATCAAGTGTAAAGGTAGCTTGAGCCGGAAATCAAGTGGTGTTGGTAGGATTTGTGCCGGAAGACAAATCAAGTGTAAAGGTAGCTTGAGCTGGAAATCAAGTGGTGTTGTAAGAGTTCACACTAAACTAAAAAGTGTGTAGTAAAGTGGTTTGTCAAATCGTAAATGGGAGCTTAGGTAGAGGACGTAGGTTTTAACACCGAACCTCTATAAAAACAGTGTTTTCTCTTCTTCCCTACTCTTTACATTTAAATTTGTTTAAATTATTTTTGTGTGAATTAACTTCTGATTTTATTGTAGAATTTTACAAAAAGCTTTAAAGATTTATTCAACCCCTCTTCTAGATCGTTTACAATTGGTATCAGAGCAGAAGTATCCAGGGATGACACACAATAACTTAGCGGAAGAAGGTAACACTAATAATTGCCCTCCTTTATTTAATGGTACTAACTTCTCTTCTTGGAAAAATCCTATGAAGTATCACATTATAAGCGAGGGAGTGGAGTATTGGAAGATCATCATCTTCGGTCCATATGTTCCTTTAAAAGAAAATGGCGAGGTGAAAACAAAGTTGGAATATGATGACAATGATTGGAAACAAGCCTACATCAACGCTAAAGCTATGAAATTATTGGACCCCGAATCTTTTTGGTAAGCTAGGATTATTAAATAAGGATTTTTGAATGATTATTAATGAGTAAAGAAGTTAAGAATTCTTGAAATTGAAATGAAATGGAAGATATGGTTTAAATACGAGATGGATTAATGTGGAATTAATTGACATGCAAATATGCTCAAGGTAAGGTGTCATGAAATTAGGTGGCATGATTTAATGGGATTCAATTATTGTATTTTGTGGACTTAATTAGCATGTTAAGGAAATTTAATTAACATGTTGATTAGACCAAGACTATATGACATGGATTAAGTGTATTAAGGTGTTATGCAGGTTATAAACGTATTAAGAGTTAAATGAGCCTTGGACTCAAGTTGGGCTTAAGTGGTGATATAAAAAGAAGAGGATTAAAAGAGAGTAATGAGTTAGGTGGCATGAATTAATACAATTAAATGTGCTAGTTGAATTTAAGAGTTTAGAGTTCAATTGGGCCTAAGAGAATAATGGGCCTAAATCAAATGAAAAGAAGAAGAAATGGTTTGGACTTAAGTGATTTAGTAGGATGAGAAGAAAGAAGGAAGAATAAATTGGGCTTTGGGTCCAAATGAAATGAATAAAGAAGAGAGGATATAAATGAGATGGGCTTAAGTTGTAGTAGGAAAGAAAAGAAAATAGGGATAAGATGGGCTTGAGAGAATAAGTGGGCTTAAGTAGTTAAAGAAGAAATAGGAAGAAGGAAGGAGAAGAAAGGAGTAGGCAAATGGGCCTTTGGGCTTAAGTGAGTGTGTAATGAGTATAAAAAGGAAATGAAAGAAGTAGGATTTTAGAGAAAGAAGAGGGAAGTCACGAAATTTAGAGAGGGAGGATGAGAGTTTCAGCCATGGAAGGGAGAAAAGGAGAAAAAGAAGGAGCTTTGGCCTAGGGTTTGAGATTCCAAGAGATTTAAGAGGTTTTTGAAGAAAGTTCAAGAGGAAAAAGTGTGGGAAATCACTAGAGCTTCACTTTGAACCAAGGAATCACTTGGTTAGCTAAAGATTCAAGGTAAGTTCTTGATTTAAGGTTAAGTTTTTGTTTGGGTTATGGTTGAGAAAGCCTAGAAAATGAATGAGTATTGTGATTCCAAGATAAATTTCACGATTTGTGTTCTTAGGATTGTTGCATTTTGGATGTCTTGTGATTTGAGAATTTTGTTGATTTTGAGGAAAATGGTGAGAGGAAAGAGGAATGGAAAGCAAGGGAAGAAAATGGTGAGAGGAAAGAGGAATGAAAAGCAAGGGAAGGCCATGGGAACAAAGTTTTCAAGCAAGGAATTATAAGGTAGGTTTTATGTTTATAGTTAAATAATGGGCCATTGACAAAATTTTCAAAGAAATTAAGAATATAAAAATGTTTTCAAATTCATTGTTTTTGAATGCCTTGAGAAATTGCTATCATTGATGTATATGTTATGTGAATTGGATGATTGATGATTTGTGATATGTGAATGTGGATGTTATGTGATTTTGCTTGAGGAATGATGATGCATTGCATATGAAATGATTTATGAAAATTTTGCATGATTTATGCAAAACAAGATTTCCAATATTTCCAAGATTTTTGCCATAGGACAATCAAGTTTCAAGTCATGATTATATGTTAAGTGGGTTAGGTTAAGTCCACCCAAGAAACGTCTCGTGCACGATGACCATGAAAAGCCTTCGCCCTACCGCCTGATCGTGGCATAGGATGATCCAATATTTGGACTCCTCAAGATTTGCCCATATAAGCTCATTAAATGAGATTATATGGTTGCCAAGAATTGTGGACTTGCCAAACCATTATGATGTGTTAGGTGATATGTGATATATGATGTGAATTGTGACAAGTTGAATTGCATTCATGATTTCATGAAAGTTTGAAAAATGAATGATTTGTGATTTCAAGAAAATGATAAGAGCTCTTAGTTTATGATTTTATGAACCTTTGAAAAATGAATGATTTGTGATTTCAAGAAAATGATAAGAGCTCTTAGTTTATGATTTTATGAACCTTTGAAAAATGAATGATTTGTGATTTCAAGAAAATGATAAGAGCTCTTAGTTTATGATTTTATGAACCTTTGAAAAAAATGAATGATTTGTGATTTCAAGAAAATGACAAGAGTTTTGAAGAAAACAATGTTTTATGATCCAAAGGAAATTAATACGGAAATGAACTTCTAAAACTGTTTTGTTCATTATTTGGTTATAAGCATAGAACCTTCTGGGCTCCCCAAGCTCACCCCCCTATTTTCCCAATTTCCAGGTTTTTAGCAAGAATTCAAGAGGAAGTGGATCAAGACAGCTTGTGCTTGTTTTATTGTGTATTTGAAGTTTGGTTATGTAAATATATAGTTGTAATTCATATGACCAATTGAATAAGGTAAATGAGATATTGTTATTGGTTTTGGAATTTGGCTAGGAAATGCCAATGAAATTGTAAAACTCTTATGTATGATGATTAATGCAATATGGACTTGAGTATGGTTGTGAATGTACAATTGTATCATTGTATAGCTTGGATATGATTAGATGATTAAGAGTGCGGTTGTTGCCTTGAATTGAGTTTGGAGTTACTCTTGGGATTAAGTTATGTTATATGAGGTTGCATGTTGAGTTTTATGCAGGTGGAAGTATTAGAATTGAAAATTGGTTAGTTGCATTTTCAAGGGAAGTGCTGTCAAATTTTCCTAAAATTTGACAGAACTTCGCTTCAGTTTTAGACCCCATTAGAGATTGATTTAGATTGAGAGATCTTCTTGAAGATTGAATTAGAAGTTCATAACTTTCTAAGGGTATATCATTTGTCTCATTTGGACTTAGGGTTAAAAAGTTATGAGGTGAAGAACACATTCAGTCACTGTTCATTCAGCTATAGTACTGTTACATTGGTCTTTAATGAGTAGTGTCCTTTGAGTGGCTTTTTGCCCTGATTAATGATGGAATTAGCATTTGCATCCTTCATGAGATTTGTAGTTCGTTTTGTTATCTTTCCATGGAGGTATAGTATGCACATATTGGAGCTAGGAATAAGGAGTTATGAGGGTTGAAAGATGGTAGTGTCAAGTGAATTGAAGTTGATTTTCAGAATTGGGAGTTTTGGAAATTGGCGTGTCCCTCGGGTGTCAAAACACCCCTTGCCCTACCCGTGTCCGTTAGACGGACATGCATGTCCGTTTAACGGACATTTGTGAAGAGTTTGGTACCCACTCACCCGAATGTGTCCGTTAAACGGACATGGCTGTCCGTTTAACGGACAGCTACGGGTTACCTTGGGAAAAACGTGTTTTTGACCAATTTTGAGGCCGAATCTCGCTTCAAGGCTTCTAATACAGGTTGTAGATCTTGATCTTATCTTTCAAATTGCGTAAGAACGAAGTCATTTGGATAATTGTAGAAAAAGTTATGGTAATCGCGCCAAAAGAGTTTCAATTGGATTTTGGAAGTGAGCATGGTCCATTGTTTTGGGCATAAATCCCTCATACGACCTCCAATTGAGGTGAGGCTTGAACCATTGGATTTATAAGACATATATCTTCCTTGATACAAAAATTGGGATTATTTGGAGCTAAATTGAGAAAGTTCTCATTAAAGGAAGTGAGGGGCCGGTTAAGAGAGCATGTTTCCGATATGAACTCTTTTAGATTATTGGAGTATATCTTGAGTTGTAGAACTCCGAATGAAGCGATTCTTGTCTTAAATTAAACAAGAGTCATAAGGCTATGATTTACAAGAAAATTTCAAATGAATTTAAGATTTTAAGTTTTTCAAATTCGGTGAACGCGTAGTGGAAATAAGTTCAAGTAAGATGATTAGGTACATGGGCACACTACGGAACTTTGGTAAGTGAATTTTGGGAGCGTTTTGAGCATGAGAATAAATTCATGATGTCTTTAAAGATTCAAGGGATTAAGAATGAAAGAAAAAAAATTATAACCCTTCAAAGTAATACGCACGCTCAGGTTTCACGATCTTAAGCAAGAGAGTTGGGTTCCGGTAGTGGGATCCAACAGTCGGGGTCCGATCTCCGGGTCGGGTTCCGACATAAATTGATATATTGTGCACTCACGATTGAGGAGAGAAATCGAGTGAACTCGTGTACTAGTGCTAAAGAAATGTGGGAGAGACTACACATCACTCATGAAGGAACAAATCAAGTTCGAGAGACAAAGATCAACATGCTTCTACATGACTATGAAATGTTTGTCATGAAGGAAGGTGAGTCTATCTCCACTATGCTTGATCGTTTTGCAGAAATCATAAATAGATTAGGCAACCTTGAAAAGCATATGACGGATAGAGAGAAGGTAAAGAAGATTCTTCGCTCACTACCGAAAGAACGGGACTCTCAAGTCACCGCAATCATAGAGTCTAAGGATCTCAATCATTTAGAATTCAACTCCTTGGTGGGATCTCTCATAAACTATGAGATCATTCTCAAATCGAGAGAAGGAAGAGGTAAGTCACAAAAGTCAATTGCTTTAAAAGCTAATATTTCTTCTCTTGATGAAAGTGACGAAGAAATAGATGAAGAGGAAGAAGATGAAGAACTATCAATGTATGCTAGAAACTTGAGAAAGTTCAAAGGACTACTCAAAAATAGGAGGAAAGAATTAAGTGGTGGAAGAAATGAAGAAAGAAAGAAATACACCATGGAAAGAAGGACCAAAAGCTACGAAGAAAAGAAAAATAATGAAGAGTGTTGGAAATGTGAAAAAAGAGGACATCATGCTAGAGAATGCAAAAGCTCATCTTCCACTTCAAATTTTCGAAAAAATGACAAGTATGACAAAGGAAAAAAGAAAGCTAGCCTAGTAGCCACTTGGAGTGATGATGAAGAAGCATACCAAAGTAATGATGAAAACAACTTAGCACTTATGGAAAATAGCTCCTCAACAAGTGTTGATGAAGATGAGGTAACTTTCATTGATAAAGATCTTATAGATTCTTTTAATGCTTTACAAATCGATTTTGAAGAAGCTATTGAAATCAATAAGAAATTGAGAAAGAAAATAAGAGAGCTAGTTGCTGAAAACAGTGTCTTGCATGAGACTATTGATGATTTAGATTGCACTAAGGAAGATCACTCTACATGCCTTGCTGAAAAAGAAAATCTTACTTGTGAGCTTGATAGACTTAGAAAGGAATTTTCTTATGTGGTTGAAAAATTTGCTGGTGGGAATGAAAAGTTTGAAAAGATGTTATCTTTACAAAGATATTCAATTTCTATACATGATTTAGGATATGATCCTTTTGATAGAGATTGTTCTTTTATTTCTAAATTTACTAAAGATAGAAAAGTTGCAAAACGTGGCAAATGCTTGAAAGATGGTCATATATAAATTGCTTGTAAAAGTATTAGAAGATATGTTAATGTGAAGAAAATCTGGGTGGTAAAAGGTACAACACCTCCTAATGTGGTTTATATGACTAACCAAAATGGACCCAAAATGGCTTGGGTACCAATGAGAAGAAAGAATGTTTCAGTTGTAGGTACAAGCAAGGAATGAAAATCTACCAAGCACATGGTACATTGATAGTGGATGTTCAAGGCAAATGAGTGGAGACAAGAACCTATTTACAGAAATTAGACAAAAACAAAATCAAGGATATGTCACTTTTGGAGACAATAACAAAGGTAAAGTCATTAGTATTGGTAAAGTGGGTAAGGAACCTTTGTCTAACATTGAAAATGTTTTACTTGTTGATGGCTTGAAACATAATTTGCTAAGTGTTTCTCAATTATGTGATATGAATTTTAATATGACATTTGAATCATCTCATTGTATGGTTAAGAAAGATGAAAATGTTGCTTTCATTGGTTTGAGACATGAAAATACATATATTGTTGACCATTGCATCAAGAGATAAGGTGTTTAATTGCTTCAGTTGAGTATTACGCCATAGTTGGGTAATTCATCTATTTCTCAAATCCAGTCGACTAATTATATGCGACCAATCGACTAGTTTTATATCAGACAACCCCCACTTTTGTTTTTATTTATTATTAGGCAACTAATCCCCTGCCAGTCGACTATAAGTCATCTGGGTCTTCTTTAAAAACTCACTTTTTCTCCAAATCTCCGAAAACACATTCTCTTCTACTTTTGAGATTTCTTTATGATGATGTTTCTCCACCATGATGGTTTTTGTATCTAGCCAAGACCAACATTTCATATTATTTGTATTTGCTTGCTACTTGAGACTATTTGTGTTTGATGACTTGTTTCTATATTTAATGTAATTGCGATAATTTTTTCTCTTCATATTTGCGACATTTCATATTAGTTGTTTTGATTATGACAAAAAGGGGGAGTAAAATAGGAAATTGGATATTCTTTAGCTACTTGATTAAGGGGGAGTATGTATGTTAAATTGTCTTTGAATTGGATTTATATTAAATTTATGAATTATACAACTCTTATGCATTTGATCTTACAAGGTTGTTAAATTCAATGATTTATATGATTGAGGGGGAGACTTCTAACTAAAAAGACAAGGCTTAAAAGCCTTGATCAATGTTTCTTTGTTTTCAATTTCTTAAACAATTTCTAAATGTTTTGTCATTATCAAAAAGGGGGAGATTGTTGGACCAATGGTGGTTGACAAATTAAATCACACTTATGTTTTGATAATAATAAAATGTATAGAATTGGTTAAGAAATTATTTCAGGTGATTTAGATTCAAATACATCAATCTTCATCAATCTTGAATGGGCAAGACATAAATCATGGTAAAATCAGGAAGGAAATAATCTTCATCAATCTTGAATGGGCAAGACATAAATCATGGTGAAATCAAGAAGGAAATAATCTTCATCATGCTAGAGACATTAAACATGAAGATTATAGAATATTTGATTGAATATAACCGTTGAAGCCAACATAAGTCGACTAGTAAATCATAAGTCGACTAATATATCAAGATCTGTCAGGTTGAGAACAACATAAGTCGACTAATAGACTATAAGTCGACTTATCGAAGGTTACAAATCGACTTACACTGCATAAGTCGACTTATAGAAGAGCGGAGATAAAGTTTTACGAAAATCGTTGTTACAAGTCGACTTACACACCACGACAAGTCGACTTACGAGTACAACAAACTGATTATGACGAAGTCAGTCATTCAAAAATGGAAAGGAAATAATTTAGCAAGGTCTATGATCAATCAACAACGGCTAGTGGACATCCCCAACATCTATAATCATCCTTTAGCCTGCAAATAAATAGAGAAACATCAAGGGAAATGGAAGAAACACAAAAATCAAAGTATACTACTATAGTTCCAAGAATTTGTTCTCATACTACTCTTAGCTTGGTCTTAATTCCATTTATCTGTACTAAGAGTTAGCATTTTTATTTTCTATTATTGTGATTATTGTGAGTTAAGTGATTAGAGGAGAATCACTTGTTAGGTAGGATTTGTGCCAAAAGACAAATCAAGTGTAAAGGTAGCTTGAGCCGGAAATCAAGTGGTATTGGTAGGATTTGTGCTGAAAGACAAATCAAGTGTAAAGGTAGCTTGAGCCGGAAATCAAGTGGTGTTGTAAAAGTTCACACTAAACTAAAAAGTGTGCAGTAAAGTGGTTTGCCAAATCCTAAGTGGGAGCTTAGGTAGAGGATGTAGGTCTTAGTACCGAACCTCTATAAAAACAGTGTTTGCTCTTCTTCCCTACTCTTTACATTTAAATTTGTTTAAATTGTTTTTGTGTGAATTAACTTATGATTTTATTGTAGAATTTTACAAAAAGCTTTAAAGATTTATTCAACCCCCCTTCTAAATCGTTTACAACAGGTGCATAGGTTTCATCAAAATCAATACCTTCCTGTTGATTGTAACCTTGAGCTATATATCTAGCTTTGTTTTTTATCACCTTACCATTTTTGTCAAGTTTGTTTTGAAGCACCCATAAGTCTCAATCATTGATCTATTTTGAGAACAAGGTACTAGATTCTAGAGTTTATATTTGTCAAATTGATTCAGTTTGTCTTTCATGGCTGAAACCTAGTTTTAGTTAGTAAGGGCCTCTTTAATGGTCTTTGGTTCTATTTGTGAGATGAGAGTCACAAAGTTATTCTTGAGCGAAGATCTTGTTCTTAGAATTTCAAAGAGATCTCCTAGAATATATTAATGTGTATCAAGACCTCTCTATTTTCTCAATATTTTTTGTTGTATAGGCTTCTACTGAGCTGAAGGAGTGTGCTCTGTTCTACCTTCAGAGGGACCTTCTTGATTTTGTAATTATGAGGGTATTATTGGTACAATTTGATTCTTTGATGTATTTTTAGGAATTAAAAGATGCTTTTCCTCATCTAAATCAGTTATTGTTGTTGATAGTAGTGTTTTTATCAAATACCACATGTATCGATTCTTTTATCTTCTTTGTTCTTTTATTATATACTCGGAATCCTTTACTAGCGATACTGTAGCCCAGAAAATAGCTTCGTCTGATCTCGCATCGAACTTTCCAAGGTTGTCTTTTCCATTATTTAGAACGAAACATTTGTAGCCAAATGCTCGAAAGTAAGCAACATTTGGTTTTCTTCGTTTCCACAGCTAATAGGTGGCCTTTTTTAGAATAGATCTTATAAGACATCTGTTAAGTACGTAATATGTCGTGGATACTGCTTCTGCCCAATATTCATGAGGTAGTCCACTTTCACAAGCATGGTCCTAGCCATATTAACTAAAGTTTTATTCTTCCTCTGTACAACTCTATTTTGTTGAGGCATTCTTCGACAAGAGAAATTATGAGTTTTACCACTACTATCACAGAATTCTTCAAACTTTTTGTTATCAAATTCTCCTCCATAATCGCTCTGAATTGAAGTGATGCAGTACCCTTTTAATCTGAATTTTTCTACAAAACTTCTCAAACACTTCAAAAGCATTGTCATTATTTGATAAGAAATAAACCTATGTAAATATGGAGTAATCATCAACTAGAACAAAACTGTAGTGTTTACCACTAAAACTTTGCATCATAGTGAGACCAAATAAATCCATGTGCACAAGTTCCAATGGTTGGCTAGTAGACACAATATTTTTAGGAACAAAGCTGCTTTTGACTTGTTTACCTCTTAAGCAAGCCTAATAAACCTGATTGCTTTCGAACTTTAAGATCGATAGTCCTCTTACTAACTCGTTTTTAGACAATTTTGATAGAATGCTCATGCTGACATATCCAAATTTTCTACGCCAAATAAACAAGTCCTTTTTTAGAGAGACAAAATACTTTGTAAGGACATGTCTTCTAGTTGAGCACAATATATATTCTGATTTTTATAACCCACAGACATAATATTATCATTATGAATATCAACAATTTCATAATGAGATGTATAGAAAATGATTTCGTAGCCTTTGTCACATAGTTGACTCATACTCAACATATTATGTTTCAAACCATCAACAAAGAAAACATTATCAATAGAGGTAGAGTCAGAATTACCAATTCTACTAATTCTGGTAATCTTTGTTTTTATTTTTGTTTGGAAAGACAACATTACCTCTGTCTTTTCTTTCAATGTAGTTGAAGTATGATATTTCACGTGTCATATGTCTTGAACAACCAATATCAACTCTCCATTAATTCTCCTTTGTCTTTGTTTTGAAACATATTTGTGAAAAGCATTATCTCATTTTAGGTACCTAAAATTTTTTAGGTCCTTCCAAGTTAGTATTTTGACCTTTCAGTCTCCAAACATATATCTTAGATAATTTCTTTTTATGAAAATTACAAGAATGACTAATGTGACCATGTTTACCACAATAATCGCACAAAATAGATGAATGATAGTTGATATGATTTTTGCTACTTAACAAGTTCATACTATTTTGGCCATAGCTATTGCTAGATTTAACAAAGAAGTTTTTGTATGACGTGATATTATTATTTTCATTGTATCCTATTCCGGCTTGACCAAAAATGCATTTATCACTACCAAACAATGCATCAACATCAAGATTCTTCCTTCTGTTAATGAAAATTTCCAATTCTTTTTCTAGAGATAAGATATTTCTAGCACTTTTCTTCTATTTAAGGTCTAAGGTGGCGACTTTTTCTTTTGACTATTTTACCTTATCATAATCATTTTTGAGCAGCGTATTTTCCAATTTAGCTACTCTTTGTTCCAAAGCTTCCTTTTCAAAAACCTTTTGCTTATAGTCAACCTCAAGAGACATATTCTTAGTCGCTAAAATTTCATTAACATATTCCAATGATTTAATCTCACTCTTTAGAGATACATCATTGCTTTGAATTTCTCAACTTCTTTGAAATACTTCATTGTCAACATTTTATACCGATCATACAATTCATTATATGCATTTTTCAATTAATCAACTTCAATATCAGAGTCAGAATAATATACTTCATCATCTCCTAATTCAACCATAAAGCAAACATTGCTGACTTCATTTGGTTCTTCTTTTTTTAAAGTTTTCAGAATCCTCATCTGACTATGCCGCAGTCATCGCTTGCTTTCTAGATTTTATATTCTTTGATTTGTCCTTTGAAGATGAGGACATTCTAGTCTTATGTTTCCAGGCTTCTTGCAGTGATATCATATGATTTGATTGTTTTATGTATTGTTATTGCTACTATTGCCTTTTGATAGGAACTTGTTGTTTATGGTTTTCTTGCTGCCTTCTTTTTTCTTTATCAACTTCTTTTTATAGAAACGAGCATATTTTCTAACTATAAAGTTGAACTCGTCATCTCCATATATTTGCAACTCAGTGTGGCTTTCATCACAGTTTGATTCATTAGTTACTTTTAGTGTCATTCCTTTTCTGTAGGAGGATCCTTCATATTGCTTAGGCTTGGTTTCATGGATCATCAGATTTTCTCATAACCAATTTGGTGAAATAATGTCTAGATCCTTTTTCATTTCTAGAGCTGTCACCTTAGGTCTCCGATATGCAAAATGCCGGCCGATATCGAAAATTTTAAAATTTTGGAGTATTTTTTTGCAAAATTTTCAAAGATTTTCAAAATCTCCATCCATTCCTCCTACCTCTCTTTCCACCTTTTTTTCAAAGTTTTTAAAATAATAATAAATATTTTATTACTAATAATAATTATAAATTAAATAAAACTTAAAAATAAAATATTTTTTATTTTAATTACTAATAAAATTTTATTTAAATTTGTTTTAATATTTTATATAATGTTTATCAATAAAAATATTAATAAAAATATTTTATTTTAAAATAAATAATTTAAAATTATTATTTATAAACTAATATTTATTTTATATATTTTAATTACTAAATCAAAATTTATTTGAAATTTATATATTTTAAAATATATTTTAAAAATATTTATATTTATTAATAATTATTAAAATAATTTTAGATATTAAATTAAATTTATGATTATGTCTAAGTAAATATAAAATGAAATGAAATGTAAAAAATAACAATTCTAAAAATAATTCAAATTTTGATAAAATTCAAAATTTTGAATTATTTTCATTATTTTACAATAAATTATTATATTTAGATAATTATTATATATAAAAATTATTATATATAAAAATAATTAGAATATAATAAAGATATATAAAACTAAAAAATAAAATATAAAAACTAAATTAAATTAACTACAATTATATAATATGAACTATTTTATAATTTTCAAAAATTTAAAATTATTTTATAAATTTTAAAATTACCTCAAACGATATTTAGTATTAATCAATACTAATATAATACCATGTCAGAACTCAATCTAATTATAAATCATTGCTTCGAAGCATAAACTCCGTGGATATCTTCGTCCCAAAAGGTTCTTCTGTCAAATTTAAGCGTCGGACCTCTACCATGTCTGCGGGCGTAAGGTCCGCCCGATATTAAATTGATGGGGACCTACACTATATCAGGCTCCTACATACAGCCAACATTCCCATCACTTGGCCACTCCCCGTTCGCATCCAAGTTGCCATTCATCAGGCAAGCTTTAATTCATCACCCGTTTCGAACTAATTGTCCTTGCTCGGCAATCTCTTATTACCTTTTGAACTGTGTGTTCTTTTTTTCTTTTATCTACAGGAAGTTGGGGTTTTTTAACTCTGCTGCTTGCGCAGGTTTCTCATCCTTTGAGGTAAGGCAGTTTTCTTCTTTTAGTATAAATTGAATATCTGGTTAAGTTCATTTACATTCGAAAATCCTGATTTTTTTTTGGTTATGTGAATTTAAGGTTAAGGATGTTAGTTTTAGACCTCCTGGTACGCAGCTCTATCTTCTCAAAGATGTTAGTTTATCTCTTCCCGAGAAAAGGTACTTCTTTCATTGTTTTCCACTCCGTGTCTAATTCATCTGTTTGTATGGGCTAAATACTTTATGGTTGATTCTTGCAGGTTTGGTTTGATCTTTGGCCAGAGTGGGAGCGGAAAAACTACTCTGTTGCAGGTCTGTTAATTTTATTATCTGACGCTTTATGACGTTTTTCTAACTTTTCTTTATTTTGTCATTCTTAGTGACCCTCAATGTTCCTTAGTTATATACACATGTTCTTGTAGCTTCTTGCAGGTCTTAGTAAACCCACAACTGGTTCCATTTGTGTGCAAAGATATGATGATAAAGGCCATCCGATTGTATCTCCTGAGAAGCTGACTCCGGAAAGAGTTGGCATTGTCTTTCAATTTCCTGAGAGGTAGCAGAAAATAATCAAATATCTGCAGTTTAAATTTCTTGATGATTGAGATTTATTAGTTTTGTTTTTACAAATTTGTTGGACTTTACACGAAATGTCAAAATTTGCATGTTTGTGGATTTTGACAAAAGCAGTTATATATTTCAAAGAAAGTCTAATCGATAAATGTTCCTTAAAACATACATATTATAATGGGTAAAATTGTGACCCATTTTTCAGACTTGCTCCATTATTGGATTTGTGAGAGAGACTTGTGTTGCTATGCAGGTATTTTCTAGCAGATAGTGTTCTTGGTGAAATTACATTTGGGTGGCCTAGGCAAAAGGGCAACCTTCAATTGAAACAGCAGCTTGCTTTGAATCTTCAGAGAGCTATTAATTGGGTACTTACTAATTTCACTTTGAACAATGTTATGCTTGTATATTTTACTCTTAGTATTGCTTTCTTTCACTTGGCTTTTGTAATGGATATTATGCCACTTAATACTATCCATAACTTATCAATGACCTCAGGTTGGACTGAGTGGGATACCCTTGGATAAAGATCCACATTCCTTGAGTGGTGGCTACAAACGTCGTCTGGCCCTAGCAATCCAATTAGTACGAACTTATTTAACATTCCACTTTCAGATGCTTCAAGTTGTAATCCAATATCTAATACTAAATGACTTCTGTTTGTGTCATGATTTGCTTATATGTCTTTGATTGAAATCCAGGTGCAAACTCCAGACCTGTTGATATTGGACGAGCCACTTGCTGGTCTTGGTATACTTTTTATTAGTTTGTTTTTTATTCTTCGGAAATATTCCTGATTTGGACTGTTATGCTTGTTCATTGACTTCATTAAATTTCAATGAATGGCACTTTAGCTTAGGAGTTTCATGATACGCATCCTAGCATTACTAATTTTAATCTTTCTGTATCCACTCATCAAAACTTGTAAGATAATTCTGTTTGCATTATTTTAACTTGTCAAATTCACTGGAGTCAGATTGGAAGGCACGCGCTGAACTTGTTAGGCTATTAAAGTATCTGAAGACAGAACTCACAATACTTGTTGTCAGTCATGACCTCAAGTAAGTCTTAAACTTGTCCTACAATAAGGGAAGTTATTCCTTCATGTATGTGATGTTATATGGGTTTCCTCATCATTGCTTTGATGCTGTTTTTCCATTTTCTCATGTTACCTAATTACAGGTTCATAATCATGGCTTTAGCTATTAAATAATTTATTGTGCATTATATCCTAGATCGGTGATAAGAAATTCAATCCAAAGTGTTATGCTCAGCAAATATCCAGTCAGATTATGCTGGATAGAAATAAATAATTAACGGTAAGAGAGTATTCACAGACAAGAGAAATAGGATCTGGTTCTTCACTATTAAATTTGTGATGGTCTAAGTCGCAATCTAATGAATATGCAGATCTAAAGAAATCTATTTGATGTTTATACTGAGTTTAGGCTTTTTTAATGCAAGTTTTGGCGTTAGTCTATGTGGGCGGGACTTTCTGGTGTATTCCATGTGTATAAAATGAAAAAGATTAGTACAATCTCAGTGTACTAGCGGGAAGTTCTACATTTTACGGTAATTGGTGCAAGTTAAGAGGAATTAACCAAATAAATCTGTATTTTTACTGCTTTCAAATTGGACTTGTTTACCTAAGCCAAAATTAATATCCACAAACTGATGGATTGAACCTTTGTTGTCTTAGATCATTTCAGTAGTATGCATTTCGTATCTCTCTTGCTTTGATCATATCCTTTCTATTCTCGATGATATGCTTTTGGGAGAACCTTTAACGAGGATTTGTTGTCTGTTACAGAGAGCTAGCAGCTCTTGTCGATTGTTCATGGAGGATGGAGATGGGTGGATTGCTAAGGAAAGAACCACTTGCTCTGTAGATTCAGAAGTCTAGTTATCCAAGTCCAAGACTTGGAAAAATGTAGTCCAATTTTAGTTTTTGAGCACCTTTCTTGATGCACAAATCTCTTAGCAGGTTAGGAAAAACTCAATATTTGTAAAAACTTATGAATAGGAAACTAGTAGCTATTTATACTAAATTTATTAGACTTCCCCTTCATAAGCCTAATTAGCACCTGGTCCATATTGATAAGGTGTTGTTTTTTTTAGATTTCAACCCATTTGATTATATCATTTATTGGACATTTTCATCAAATTAAAATTAATTTTCTTAGGCTTAGTTTTTGAAAAAATAATTAATAAATATCTCTTTATACAAATAATAGTTACTATATTTGTAATAAGAAAAATAATAAAGCAGAAGAGAATAAAATAATGATGTACCAATCGACCTTTATAAATTATATTGTCTAAAGATAATCAAAGTTCATTATTTAGTCCCAAGGCTTTTGATATTGAAAGATATCATAATCCTGTCTTGTACGCAGTACAAATCTAATATAATCATGAATATCTAACATTATTAACATAAATGAGAAAATAGATTATGAAAATAATAGTAGTACCTAAATGATCTATAATGTACCATATTTTGTTTGCCGATCTCGATTTATTTGAACTTTACACTAAATTCCAATAGAGAAATGTGCCTTTATCAGTGTATAATAGATTGAATTAAAGAAAATCTTTATGAGATTAAAACTGATATCACCTCATGTCTCATAAACTTGTCAATATCTGGAGATAGCTGAATGTGTCAATAGATGGAGAATCAAGGTCAAACTGTATATATTCCTAATGACTTATAATATGCTTAAGAATGACATAAATGTTAAAACTTTCTATATGTATCATGTCAATACTAAATAATATGTACGGAGTGCGAACAAAATTATGATATCAATATATGAATAATGTAGTCATAATTTATGAAAAGAAAATTAAATCTAGAGCAAAAACATAATAATCTCTTACTAATAGTATAAGAGGATTTCAAAATACCCATACAACAGACATGTCTATAAAAATAGTTGGGCAAAGTTCTCCAGTATGAGGACCGACCAATATATTCTCAGTTAAAAGATACTTTACTATAATTCCATCTTTATGTACAAATTCATTTATGGTCAAATATTCTACTTTCAAATGCTTATATTTGTGATATTTTATTTTATTTACTAAACAACACTTTAAAAAGATTATCACAGTAGAATTCAATGAGTCTAATAACTGAATCATCCATAGATAGTTCATAAACCAAATTTCTTAACTATATTGGATGTCAATCAACTAGGGATGGCAACTGGTTCGAGTCTGGCTCTGCCCGACCCATCCTGACCTGAAGTCAATGAGTTAGGCCTAAGTTGGCTGGGCCTCGAGCTCAGTTTTTCTAAAAAATTAGGTCTCGAATTGGATTCAAATTTTGGCTGCCTAGGCCTGGTCTAGCCTGAGACTCGACCTTTATACGAAAAAAGATGTCATTTTATATTTTTAATTTCTAAAAAATTCAAGCTGGGCCTAATTTTTTAGTTTAAAAATGCCATAATGATCACATTTTGCATATAAAGGTTAGGCTTTGGGTTGGGCAAGCCTGGGCAACCTAAGGCCTGATTTTTTCAAGACAACCAGGCATAAGGCCTGACCTGAGGCACGATCAACCTAGCTTGACCCATTGAGCCAGCGCTCAAATACCAACTATATTTATTTATCCCTCAATACCTTTGTTTTTTTTTTATAGTTCAAAATAACAATCAGCTTTAGTTGTGCTTATTTCAAGTGTCTTCGTCAATATAACTACTTCATTCCTCAATTTTTAAATTACTTCAATAACCTTCTTATTAAATTTGTCATCGTACTACCTAAAAATCACTTCTTCAAACTTTCAAATGAATCAGGTAATAATCTTTACATTAGAAACAATATTATTTAATACACAGAAAAAAGTAAATCATTTATCGAAAAATTGAGGCATCCATAAAATATGCTCCTTAGGTTACGATCACTCCCTGAAGTTTTTAATGGGGTGTTTAACTCATAATAGTGAACCACATTATGAGCATTTGAACTTAATGTTATATTAGTTAATGACGTGGATTCCATAACTATGCTTTGTTTATATGTACGTATAATACTAAAGTTTTTCTTATTACAAATCTATCACCCACTAACTAGGCAAGTGCATAAATTATTAGTAACAAAAATAATGGTAAGTAGATACAAAAAAAAAAAGAAGCGATATGGATTAGAAAACCTAGCATATAATAACTAATCCAACATTAATAAATAAAAATTTGTTTTCTATATGTTTTGAATAATAAAAGCATAACCAAAACCTAAACAATATCAATATTAAATGATAAGATAATTGGATAAAGAGAATTCATTTGAATAGCTTTATTTAGATTACTACTTTCCTAGTAGTATTTTTGAATTTATGATTCAATTAATCTAGATTTGATATATTTTTAGACCAACATAATCTTTTAGAAACTAAAATTGCAGTCTCTCGATCTATAACTATATACTATCTGATTGGTTAACCTGTTTTTCTATAGTTGCTAACACCCCTCTAAATCTACTATATTAAATCGTAAATAGTTTCACCTCAATACAAGGAAGATCAATAGGTCTCTCTCAATTACCTTCTTTAAACCCATTTACTTAAACTATTGGTACTCATAAGCAAACTCTCTCCAATGGTTCATAAGTGAATTTAATTAAAATTTAGACATCGACACAAATAAATCAACATTAAGATCAACAAAAAATAGTTAATATAACTATATCTCACATCATAAATTAAATTAAATCAACAAAATAACCTTTAGGCTTTTCCCCATACATAGCAAAGTGTTCACCCCTTATTCTTTAATGAAAAATAACTCTTCTCGATAACTAATCTTAACTTTTGGAAAGAAAAAGATGTCTAAAGTATGTGTTCTCTTTAAAATTTGGCTAAAGTTTTCCAAAATTAGGGTTTTGCTCTTAAATATGTTTTGCTTCATCTAGGATGGAGTTTGGGACATGACTATGACCCATATCATGTACTATTTTTCTTGAAATTGGTACATGGCTTCTGGCATAAATGTGTCACTAAAATATGGTTCTTCTTGTTTCTTTTTTAACTTGTTTATAATCTCCTACGCAGTTGCAACTCATATCGTATTAGTTGTTGTAGTTAATCCATCTAGGACAAAAGTGGGCACACATGTATGAGTTAGGTTGTATTCCTCAAAGAATTGTATTTTTGATTTTGCTTGGAATGACTTTTAATTCTTGAATAGTATCATCCTAAGGTCTAAGTTGTACAATGACTTGCAAATATACATATAAAAAAACCAAGTAAAACAAGGTAATATGACATTATAATTAAGTAAAATACTTAAGAACATATGTGCATAAAAAACTAAGTAAAATAAGGCAATTTGGCATTAGAATTAAGTAGAATACTTAAGAAAATATATGCATTTTTCATGTACATGAAATATCCCCAACTTAATCATTTGCTTATCCTTCAACAAATCAATTCAATCACTTAGCAGTCCTTCAAACATCAGCTTAATCTACAAAACCCAACCTAATGCTTAAAGTAGACATATATGAGCAAAATACCTAAACTTTTAAACATTTTAATAACTCAAATTAACAAAAGAAACATGACATTTTTAATTAACAAAGGAGTATTTAGAGTCTTGTTTGAAAATCCTTTTGATTAAAAAATAAATATCTTATTATGAATGCTCTTAGTTACTCAGTTAGTTACTGTTTCAAAGGCTACTAGCATTACTCTTTAACTTCAACCTTTTCACTTAGTTTAAAACCAGTGGAGTGAAATTTTTTATGCTCACTTATTCATAACATTTTATAATTTATTTTATTTTATACCTATATTATACAAAAATATCAGTATACAAATTATCCATTTTCAACATTATTGGAATTATTTATACCTAGCAATAAATACAAATAATTTATTTTAGGCCCTATTTATTGTTCATTGTCGAATGTTAATATTGATCAACATTTAGAAATTATTTATACCTAGCAGTAAATAGAAATAAATAAAAATACAATAACAATAAAATTCGAAAGGAAATAAGAATCAAAATACCCAAAATAAAGTATTAAATTAAAATAAATGACAAAACACATAAAAATAAAACACATAATTAGGGAGTATAAAGGGAAAATGGGCATCATCACGATCATTATCCTTATTAGGCATCATCGAAGGCTGTGGACGCTACTCAGAGTACCTTAAAAGTAGTCAAATAGTTTATGCTCATCCATCTCAAATATTATACATGCTTCTTTAATTTATGTTACATTCTACATAATATAGAAATATAACTTTGCTACTCATTTTTTAGATCAACAATAGTTATGTCAACTTGCTCCTGCCCCATTCAAAAGTGGAGGTACCTCAAAAGGTGATGGCATAGGAGAGTAGAAACGTCTAGCCTCCCTCTCTTTCTCTCTCTCCACCAAAATATTTGCTTTGTTAACTTTCCTAGCTAACCTCATAAACCTTAACATATCTAGGTTAACAGTAGTCATGTGACAACCTATGGTCATCCTTAGAAGAGTGTCAAATGTACTTAGGTTCTTCACCAACCTAGTTAAGGAAGTACCTCTATAAAAGTCTCCCTTTCTTCCTAGTGCCTATCTGTTCCAAATGTTTCACAAAGCAACAACCTAGGTTACAAAGTTGATGCTTTATTATGCATCACAAATAAAATATAACAGTAAGAGTCACCACTTCATTGCTCTCCGTCATCCCGGTAATTATATATAAAATACCGTATATAAATATCTAAGGATATGAGGAAGATACAGACACTTTTACCTTTTGATGGATCATGCATGGTCATTTCTCTCAAAATTGAGATGAAAAATTTCTTAGCTATTGGGCTCATAAAAGAGTTCAATGAAAACACTTTTATACTTCTCTGTTTCATACTAGTGTACAAAACCCACATTGTATTCCAAATTCATTAAATGGCATCTTATATAGATTTTCACCTAGCCTAACCTTTATCACATTTCTCTTACCTAATTTTTCATTCCAACCTTAAAGTGCGTATTGTTATTTTTCTTTCACTTACAACGCCAAAACCCTAGATTTTGGGTTTCTAAATTGAAGCACGTTATCTTTCTCCAGAAAGGGGTTAGCTGTAGGAAGCTCTCTTTCTGTAGTGCCTCCATACCCCACCTTTTTTTTCACTGTAAAACTGAAGGTTACTTTAAGTATTTAATCCTTTCAGTTAGGTGCTTTTTACCCTTTATTGTTTGTAATATTTCCTATTTACAATCTTTTTTTTTCACATGGACCTCTTTGGTTTGTTTGGATTTATGGTGGGTTTGGCTTCAAACATTGATTTTCTATTATCAAGATCTAATTTTTACTGAATTAGCCTTTGATTGTGTTTTGTACTTCTCTTTACTAGAGACAAGCTTAGCTTTGCGTATAAAATAGACTTGATTGACTTTTTTTTGTTTTTGGAATGCTCATCTTGCTTTTAGTTATTGTTTTTAATTGTGTTTGATGGTTCCAATTTAAATGTTGCTATTTTTGTAACACCCCACTCCCGTAAGACCCGAACCCGATATCGTTGGTGATATCCGAGTCCGTGTCCTGCGAGAGTGGCGTACTACATCGGTCGATTTAAAACTCAGTATACATTTTTTTTCTTCTTTTTGGAGCCATTAATTCAATGTTAGTGCGGCAAACACAGTAAGTAAATATAACCCGTGTTCAATATAAACCAGTTTCAGTTATTACAGTCATCCAGTAATAATTTACAATCAGTCAATGCAGTAAAACATTAAAACCACAATGGGCTCAGTAAAAATACAAAGCCTTGTTATATAGTGATTGCGGAACACAATTTACTAAGACACTAATGCAGACGCGAACTGATCCCGATCTCTAACCTTTACTCGTCTACAGTAGACATACTCCCGTGTCAACCGGGGTATTCTTCAGACTGAAAATAGATGCAAATTTTGGGTGAGTTTTGCAAACTCGGTGAGAAACCATCATCGATGGTTCTCCCAATTCATGCATCATATAAGCATGATCTGATACTCATTCCATAATTATACAAAACACATGATTGAAACAATCACAGTACAATTCGAGGTATGCAGATCTCGAGCAATATATAAAGAACCGGTCAAAACATTGCCAAATATTGATCCAAGATGCAATGCACATGTGACTCTTTTCGATTCATTTCAGATTGTGACCGAGCGCATAATGTTGATCAAGTATAGACGCGTCGGGAGAATTATCTCCGTCGAGCTCGAGGCTCGGTTCAAATTATATCGAGCTCTAGGCTCGGTTCGATCTGATGGCGTCTCGGTTCACAATTTTCCTTTTAACAGTGTGATGCATTTGTGCATGAATGCACATGTCCCATAGTAGTTAACATGATGATACACAGTCCAAATACGGTATAATCATACAATCCAATTAACGATTGCCTAATGCTTATTTCACGATCAATGGAGTCACATATAACCATATAATCCCGTAGGCGATCAATTCACAGTCATAAGCCACGTAATCCTCGTAGGGCAATCAAATCACAGTTAACACATAGATTGGAATAACCAACTAGGTTACTCACCTATTGCTTCCGAGCTAATGCCGGGAAGACTCTGCCACGTCGGTGGAACGACGCTCCAATTGGACCTCTATAAGAAGCAGAGAATAAAACGATCACTAATGATCCAATCCGAATTAGTGAATGATGCACATGTAGGTGTATAATGCATGTTCATGAATTCCCGGCCCTAATCCAAAATTTTCCCATCATAAAATTTTTTATCTATAATTAGAAACCTATTGGCGCTGACGGTGTGCAATTCGGACCTCTATAGGTCCCCAATAAAATAAAACAGTGATTAACGGACTCTTACCCGGATCCACGTCAAATTTTCCGTCCAAAAAAATCCCCAATTTCTCAAAAAAATGAAATTCAAATTTCACTGAATCCGATGCCCCAAGAATCAGGTCAATCGGACGTCGGACGGAAAAGTTATTCACGAAAGAAATCAAAATTCAACAAGTAATATATATAAATATTGCCCTTATTTTTCCCTTTATTTTCTGATTTCCAACCAAACTTCCAACACCCATAACTCTTTCTACACATTTCTGAAAAATGCAAACTATACCTTGTTGGAGAGCTTATGAAAAGCTCTACAATTCTCAAGAAGACCATAAAAATCAATTCCAACCCTAAGGGTGTCAAATATCCCATCAAACCTTCTGCCTACTCAATTCCCATTAACACAGGGCAGTACATTGACACTTTCATAACTCACTGATTCTTCAGAAATAAATTACCACAAAAATATGGTCAATAATTTCACAATGTCCTCAACAACTTTCATAAACAATCCAAAATCAAATTCTATTTCGAAACTAGTCAATTAATTCACCTAATGTTACTGTCTCTGAAATCCTTCAATGTGGGCAATAACCTTACAACAAGCATTAACTCCCTATATACAAGTCAGTAAAATCAGAACTTTATATCCCTGAAAAGATAACATTTCAAACTTCAATTTTCATGAAGCACTCAACATCCACTTCGATCTCTAACAATTTCAAAACTGTTATGGAAGCTACTGTTATGATCAGCCATTCATAACCTAATGTAGGGTCAGTTTTTGAAAAATCATAACTCCCAATTCTGACTTCTAAAAATTACATACCATATATCATTTTCAAGGTAATCTCTTCCTCTACAACTTTTCAGAAGCTCACTCACACCAATTCAGTCCACATAAAATGTTAAAATTGCCTCCAATCAGTAAACTCACAAAATCACTCTTAAGCTAGGTTTCATCCAAAATGCTCAAAACCAGTCATTAGTAATCAATTCATATCTCCCAATATACAATTCTAAAATAGCAAGATCAGTAGCAATTGAAAGATAATTCAATATTCTACAACTTCCATGAAGACCATTTCCCCTAATTCCATCTCAATTAATTCATAAAAATCAACAAAACTCAGATGTCATGGTTGCGGTTACTGTTCACAGGCAATGGAATAGTAACTTTCCATGCAAACATTCACCCTTCTATCATTGAAATTTAACAACACCTATTTCACACTAAATTGAAGCCAACATCCCAAAGTTTCAGTGGCCACTAACCTTACCTCATTTGCATTTCTACACAATAAGTTATGAATAAAACAGTAACATCAATTTCAACTCTAACTTTCCAGATTTAATGTTAACCTTAGTTCTAACATTTCCAATGCCTTTTTCACATCACTAGACATCCAAATAAATACAAATTAAATATTACTACAGTCATACATATACTAGGGCTAATACTGAAAAATTGGCAGCACTGAATTCCTCAATTCAAATACTCAAATAATTATCCATATTCAATTCAAAATCAAACCATATCATTAATTTCAATACATCTTCACCTAGCCTCATACCCATTTCTTCAAATCATAATAATCATCACTTTAATGCCTACATGAACCTAATACATGCTTTAAACCTTTTATTAATCACTCCTCACTATCATGGCATTTAATTCCATGTAAAAACACCATTTAAAACTCAAACCTTAATTGAAAACTTACCTAATTCAAAACCTCCTTCAAAACTTCAACTTCTAACTTTTAACTTCTACACCAAAGTACCAACCTCCTTCCCTTCCCAAGCATGTACCAAACTCATCTTCTAGCTTTGATGGAAGTAAGAGATAGTAGCTTGAAGTTATGGAGAAAGTTGAGAGAAGAGAAAAATTCGATGGTTTTGTAAAGGAGAGTGTGTTTGTGTTTTCGGATGAACAATGATAAAAGCCTAAAAATTCATCTTCCTTTCCTTTTAAACATATACACGTCCGAGAGAGAGAGAAGAAGTGCATTTAATGTTGCCTTTTCAATGGCAACTTGCGATTGGTTTCTTTTTATTTGAAAAGTCAAAGTAATGATTCTTTAATCCAGTCCAGATCAAAAACTAACCCAATCAACTCCAATGACCCTAATTGCACTCCCACAATAATATACCCAATAATACAGTGCCATTGGGTAACAACTTTCGCTACCGAAAATCGACCGGTTCGCCAATTGGCGATTTTTCCGGTCCGAAAATTTTCGGGAATTTACCTGAATCATTTTTTTGAAATTTAATGAAATTCCCTAAAATTGTAAAGCACATAACAGTGCACTCCAAATAATTTTTCAAACACAAAAATCACCTTTTCTAACACAAAAACACGTTTAGGCCAGTTACCGACGATTTTGCCGGTCCGGAAAGTTTCTTCAGAAAATTCCAGAAAAATTCCTATAAATCCAAAAAAATGTAAAACATTCAATGGCGCACTCAGAATAATTTTTTTCAAATCCCATAACCACGTTAATCACAATAAAATGCCGTTAGGCCCAATTACCGGGAATGTCATGAATGCATGACCAAGCGATTCAGCGTGCACAAATTTATCGAGCACCGATACCAAAGTATACTGGACACTACTCATACATCCCTATTAGTCTCATCCTATGCCAATTTTACTATTTTACCCTTCCAGGAGGGGGTGGGACGTTACAATTTTACTTATGTTAAGGTTTCTGATTCAGTTAGTTGGTTATGGCTTGTTGATCCTTTCCTCTGTTTTTTTTTCCTGTAGAACCATTTGATCAATATTTTCTTGTAGTTCTATTGCTGAAATATTTTCTTTAATGAGAAACTAACTTTTAATTTGAAATTATTTACCATTAAGTTACAGGCACTTGAAATTTTTTATAAGAGGAGAATATTTGTTCATAGGTGATTTGTTTCTGTTTAAATGTGTACATTTATTGCATTATTCGTATTTTTAGTTACAGTTTCAAATTCTAGGGTTTGCATTTTTACTTTTCACTA
This sequence comes from Erythroxylum novogranatense, assembly GCA_029891385.1. NCBI lineage: Eukaryota > Viridiplantae > Streptophyta > Magnoliopsida > Malpighiales > Erythroxylaceae > Erythroxylum > Erythroxylum novogranatense. Next base: position 89,705,799 of record CM057225.1, on the reverse strand, counting down.
TCTTTCTTTCTTAAGTGTCGATTTAGGGTATGGAATTTCTACTAACTAGTTATTACATGCTTTAATTTCTTTTAGATATATTTATATATTTTTGATTACTTTCTTTCTTCCTTTTTATTTTTGCTAGTTATTTCCTAGTGTTGTATTAGTAGGGTTTGTTTAATTACTATTTTTAATGGCTCTAGTAGTTGCCCATTTTTGTTGTCCAGAATTGTTAATGTCCAGAATAACAATGTTAAATCTTATTTTTAGATGTATATATAAATATTTATTTTCACCAATTATTATGTTTTGGGATTGCTTTTGTTCTTCCTTTTAACTGTTGTTATTTATTTCCTTTTATTTGTTTTTTTCTAAGATCCAATTCTTGTTTTTGTTCTCAATGTGATATATGCTGACACACCTCAATTAGGGTTGGAAGAACATTTTAAGCGTTGCTAATTTTGTGAAGACTTAGATAAGGTGATTCAATAGATTCTCCCTCAAGAGAAAAGTTATCTTAGGAGAAGACTTTAATGGCTATAAAGGTAACCTCGGACAGGTATTTATTTGTTTATGGGGGTTTCATGTATAGAGATAGGTATGACAACGAGACTGCTTTGTTATATGGAAACATTTGATTTGGCGGTAGCCAACTCATTTTTTTTAAAGCACCAAATGACTTTTAAGAGAAGAACTGCAAAGACTCAAATTGATTACTTCCTTGCAAAGTTGAGCCTTGGACTTAGTTGCAAGGATTGCAAGGTGATTCCTAATGCGTATTTATCAACTCATCATAAATTGTTGGTTATGGATCTTATAATTAAGGGTTGGAGTAAGAAGAGAAGTCCTCAAAGATTTACTAGAGTTAGATGTTGAAATATATAAGGAGATAGTTTGGAACAACTTAGGGATAGAGTAGTGTCTAAAGAAGAATAAAAACTAGGATAAGATGTTGAATAGATGTGGAAAAGAGTAGCAACTCTTTAAAGAATATAGTTAAGGAAATCTTTGGAGTTTCTAAAGGGCCTAGAGGTAGTAAGACGAAGTCTTTGTGGTGGAATGAAGATTTACATAAAAAGGTGAAGATCAAGAAGGTTGCCTATAAATCTCTATTTGATAACATCACAAATGTAGAAAGAATAGTTAATAGAGAAAGTTACAAATTAGCAAAGAAAAAATACAAAGAAGATAGTCTCAAAAGCCAAAAATAGATCTTATAGGAAATTATACCAATAATTGGAAACTAAATATGGAGAAAGATATATATTTAAGTTAGCAAGAGCTAAAGAACAGAAAGTGAGATATTTGGATCAAGTTTATTGTATAAAAGATGAAGTAGGATGGGTGCTTGTGGATGAAAATGACATCAAGAGAAGATGTAAAGATACTTTTATAGCCATTTTAATCAAGGTAGAGATGACAACATCTTATTAGGTGATCTTAACATTTATGAGAAATATCTTAACTTCACTTATTATTAATAGATCACAAGAGAAGAATTTAACTAAGTTTTGAGAGAGACAAAAAATGGAAGGGTAATATGACCTAATGAGCTACCCGTAGAGGTATAGAAGATTTTAGGAGAAGAGGATCTTATTTACTTATCCAAGCTTTTTAATATGATCCTTAAGTATGCCAAAATGTCAAATAAGTTGAGACTTAATGTTACACTCATTTCTCTATACAAAAACAAAGGAGATATACAAAGTTGTAACAACTATAGAAGCATCAAACTATCAGTCACACCATGAAGTTATGGGAGAGGGTGATTGAGAAGTGAGTGAGAAATGGTGCACTTATATTGAAGAACCAATTTGGTATCATCTCATGGTTTTTATTAACTTAGAGAAGGCTTATGATAGGTTACCTAGGGAAGTCATGTGGAAGTGTTTAGAATTTAAGGGAGTCTCTATTACATATATAAAGGTTATTAAGGATATGTATGAAGGTGTTTATACTAGAGTAAGGACAATATAAGGAGATACAAAGTATTTATCAATATCAGGCTACACTAAGGATCCTTATTGAGCCCCTTCCTATTTGTAGTAGTGATGAATGAGCTCATCAAGAATATCTAAGGGGATGTGCCTTGGTGTATGTTGTATGAAAGTCTCTATTGTGTAAATGCACGATAATGACTTTGAAGGTTTAGGGAGGGTGATGAACATCCGACAATTTTTTAGCAATATCTTCTTCGTCTGACCTCTAAATGATATGAGACTTAGACCATTGGACTTGTAAGACATTGCTTTACCTCTTCACCAAAAATCATAACCATCTGAATTAAATTGGGAGAGATTGAGTGATAAACATAGACGGGTATAACTAGTATGCTCTCACCCAATCTTTGTCTTTATTTCTCACTCTTGTGACTTGTCACCCTCACACCTGTGACTCACTCACGCCTATGATTTTTCCCTCTCACGCCCATGAATTTAATTGCAAGACTGATGTTTAATTGTCCCATTAAAACATTGTGCTCTTCAATTGTTAGTTGTGTCTTTCTACACCCGAGAGCATTGTGCAAGCTAAACCATCTTGCTTCTTTCGACTATAACTTCTTCTCTAGACCTTCAAATGACTTGATTCTTGAGCCAATAGATTCCTAACACATTATTTTATCTCTCCACAAAAATTGGTAGCATTCTAAAATGAATTGAAAGATTGATTAAATAAAAGTGAGGGAATCTGTTGAAATAGTATGAACTGATGTTATTTCACTGAACATACTTCGGTATTTTAAATATATGGGAACTGTAGGGTTCCAAATGCGATGAATTTTAATGTGGAATAAACTAGAATAAGCTTACAAATCTTATGAAGAGGTCGAATTTTAATTCAATATCTAAGATGTTAAATTTCTGGATGGAAGTTGTGTATAGTATATTGTTTTAGAAAGAGAACAATCTGAAAATGTTCAGAGAACAACTTTCGAATTTCTGAACCAAATTGAACGATTTTGGTGTCATTAGAAACTTAAGAGATGGGAAAGCAATTTTCTAGAAGAGAGTATGCCTAAATTACATCATTTTCACTTTCTGATTGAACATGAATAGTAGACTCGAAAGAGCGTCTTAGAAAAAATTTTGAAAGTATGCCAATGAGATATGAATTGTGATTTTAATAGATTTAGTGATGTATAAACCTAAGTATAAATTACACTTAGATGAGTTTGTCATGACACTAATGGATAAATACTCGGGATTGTCATGAACATGCATTGTACATATTTTATTACATACATGTAAATTGTTAAACACTTATACAGGCGTGTTCAAAAAAACCCGCGAACCTATGAACCGGACCTGAATCGCATGAACCGAACCTGTAAATAAGGTTAACCGAACTTGAGTTTAGGTTCGGTTCGAACCGAACCTGAAAAATCAAGTTCATGGTTCAGATTCAGGTTTCTAACTTGCGGTTCTAGGTTAACCGAACCTAAATCGCACCTATAGCAGTTAACCGAACCGAACCTGATTTATAGGTTTAGGTTTAAACCTGAACCTGAAATACCTAAAAAAACTATCATATATTTAGATACAATTTAAGAGGATATCAATAATAATAAATTCTCTAGTATTTACTATATTAATTCTTGAGTGAAAAAAAAGAAAAGGAAAAAACTACTTTACTTCTATGTTATTAAATGTTAATATTAAACATTGCTATTATAAGTAACAACTAATGCATAACACTCAATACTTCTACTTCAAATAGTAATTAATATGTGTCAAAGTTATTGATCAAGTATTAAACTATTAATAAAACATTCATTGACTAAAATTATATAATCGTTTAGAGATTAATTAAAGAAATTAATGTAAAACACATTTATTAAAAATCCTACAATTTTAGTTTTTAAGGCATATATATTAGTTTAGATATTCATGAGATATTATAAAATTAAACTAGCAAGTAATACTGATTCTTCAAAATATATAATATATTTGCGAATAAATAATAAGAATATAATAATATTGTCTTGTATAAATACAAACATAGTTTTATTTATTAGAAACGAATGAAAAATGAGTTGATTTAGTAATAGACTATAGGATTGTATTTTTTATACTACGCGCTTTTTATAATATAATATTTGAAGTTTTAACTATGATATTAATTGCATTTTCTATACTAAGTTACAATAAGAAGAAGGATACTTTTTGTGCTTATTAGTTTATTATTATTATTATTTATTTTAACATGATTAAATAATATTTAATGATGTTAGAAGAATAGTTTTATTATTATTTTAATCAATGAGATCTAGTAGAGCACTTCGTTCCCTCACTATTGCATTAAAGTCAGCTTTTAGTACAAGAGGTCGAGTGCTTGATTCATTTCGTAGCTCTCTTACTCCAAAGATGGTGGAGACTCTTGTTTGTAGACAAGATTGGTTGAGAAAATCACAAGCTCCTCTTTACGTGGAAGAGAGACTTGAAAAACTTGAACAAATTGAATCAGGTAATCTAATTTACTTTACGTTGTTTTAATATACAAATAAATAAATAAATAAATAATCTTTTTCAATTAAAAAGAAATAAAGAGTCTAACTTTTTTATTTTTATTTTCTATAGATGTGGCTTCATGTATAATAGTGAATCATCCTACCATTCCATTCAAAGAATAATTGTTTAATATTTTATCTTTTTTCTAGTATGGATCTTTTATAAGACATTGTTTGACTTATTTTTACTTTGCTTTGGTTCAACATATTGGATTAATCTTTGATGGATTTTATATGCATACTTTTATGAATAATTTGTATTTTTGCACCAATTTTTTTTATAATTTTCATCATATATATTGATATGAATAGGTTCTGGTTATCCTGAGAACCGAACCTGAAAATAGGTTAACCAATCCTATAGGTTCTTTAGGTTCAGGTTCAGGTTTAGGTTCGTGAAATTGCCGAACCTGACATTCAGGTTCAGGTTCAGGTTATTTATGAACGGGTCAGGTTACCCTACCATGAACACCCATACTTGTGCAAATTGTGATATATGTGTATGTTATTTGATATAGAGGAGCAACTAGAACATCAACCTCCAGACGTTGCCGGAACTTTTAGACATTAGCTTCGGGAGTAACTTGTGAGTAACCTAGACGGTTTCTCTCAATTTATGTTTGCTTAAATTGTGTTTTGAATGATAGATGAATGTGAATTGATTGTGTTGATTCCGGATAATAAAGGTTCGATGACTATGATAGGTGAATGAGATATTGAAGTACTATTTGTATGTGAATGTGATGAGTTATATGCTTCATGACATGATTGTTTGTGACAGATGTATTCCATACATGAATGCACAATCAGATAATGGTAGTTGTGACCAGAATAACCATAAAAAAGAGATTAAAGCTCAAATTGTGAAAAAAAACCTCGAGCACAAAAAGTGATTAAGAGCCAAAGGCTCACTATGTAAAATGAGCCATGTATCTCCATCAAATAAGAAACAATTATCAATGAATCCGATATCCAAATTAGATACGAGACAGTTTAGGCGTTCGGTCACAGCAACGTAATAATTGGAAAAGAGTCACGTGAGCATTTCATATACATTTTGTTAAGTATGTGTGATTAATTGAAATGCAAAATTGTCTATGTTTAAGTGAAAATGTGAGATGTAATGTAACATCCCACCTCCTATAGGAAAGGGCATTTTGATACTTAGGAAGGGTTCGGGATATTAAATTATACCTCGGCATGCGCATACAGCATATAGTCTCTATAATTACTGATTGGTTGCACATGCACATAGTATACATGCATGCATGTCATTTAAACTTAGTTTTAAATTGCACTTATGTGTGAAATTAATGGAGTAATTGAGTTTGGAAAATTATTGGACTGCACCATAAATTGTTTTACATTTTAGGGATTTTAGGAATTTTTCTGGAATTTTCGGAGAAAATTTTGACCGCAAAATTGCTAGGTAAATGGCTTAAAGGTGTTTTGTTATGAAAACGTGGTTTTCGTGTTTGGAAATTTTTTGGAGTGAACTGTTAAGTGTTTTACAATTTTGGGCAATTTAGGTAATTGTCAAAAAATAATTCGGAGAAAATTTACGACCGGAAAATCGCCATGATGAATTAACCTATCGATTTTCTAGAATAAAATTGCTACCCAATGGTGTTATACTACTGGGTATATTATTTTGGGATTGAAATTGGGGTCAATTGAATTGATTGGGTTAACTTTTGATCTGCATTATTAAATGATTAGTTTGACTTTTCTTATAAACCATAAACCAATCACAATTTGCCAAACCAAACCTTCATTTAATGCCTCCTCCTTGCAATTTTGGTGATGCCTTAAGAAGGTGGAAAGATTTGCTTCCTGTGCTCCATAACCGAAAATGAGGTTATCTTGGAATTGATTAAATAAGTATTTGTTTGACTTTTCTTAAAACCATTGAAAACCATTGACAAATCATATTAAGCCACCAAAATGCCTACATTTAATGCCCTTCCTAGTGTCTATCGGTTTTCCCTTGGAGAAAAGCAAGAAATGAGCAAATGTTAACCCATCCGAAAGCTTCATTCCCATTTTGGTGAGCACCATTGATTTTCTCTTCTTTTTAACACTCCTCCCTCCAAACCTTAAGTACTCTTTCATGAAATCAAGTTATGCTCTTACCATGGTGATGATCTACTTTCATGAGGCTAGATGAAGAGGTTAGAAAGTATAGGAAAGAAAGAAGTGAAGAGAATAGAGAAGAAGTGAGGATTGGAAGCTAATAGGTAAGTAATTGAAATAAGGTTTTAAGCTTATGTTTTAATGTTGTTTAATTAGGAATTGAGTGTCATGGTAGATAAAAGCATTGAATGAGAGTTAGAATGTATTGATTATGAGTCTTGATGCATTAAATTGATGTTTTTTTAATGGCTTGAATTGATGGTTATAAGGTTAGGTTAAAGATGAATTGAAAAGAGTATGATAGAAATGGTTTGAGCTTGAGTTTAATGGCATTTTGATGTTGAATTATGCATATGAATTGAGGAATTAAGTGCTGCAATTTTTCAGTATTAGCCCTAGTATATGTATGACTGTATTCATATTTAATTTGTATTTATTTTGATGTTTAGTGATGTGAAAAGGCATTGGAAGTGGTTGAACTAAGGTTAACCTTAAATCTGAAAAATTGGAGTTATATTGATGTTACTGTTTTATTCATAACTTATTGTGTAGAAATGAAAATGAAGTAAGGTTAGTGTCCACTGAAACTTTGGGATGTTGGCTTCAATTTAGTGTGAAATAGGTGTTGTTGAATTTCAATGATAGAAGGGTGAATTTTGCATGGAAAGTTGCTGTTCCATTGCCTGTGAACAGTAACCGCAACCATGACATCTGAGTTTTGTTGATTTTATGAATTAATTGAGATGGAATTAGGAAAATGGTCTTCATGGAAGTTGTAGCATCTTAAATTATCTTTCCATTGCTACTGATCTTGCTATTTTTAGAGTTGTATATTGGGAGATATGAACTGTTTTGTTATGGACTGGTTTTGAGCATTTTGGATGAAACCTAGCTTAAGTGTGATTTTGTGAGTTTACTGATTGGAGGCAATTTTACCATTTTATGTGGACTGATTTGGTGTGAGTGAGCTTATGAAGAATTGTAGAGGAAGAGATTACCTTGAAATTGATATATGGTGTGTAATTTTAGAAGTCAGAATTGGGAGTTATGATTTTCAAAATTGACCCTGCATTAGGTTATGAAGGGCTGATCATTACAGTAGCTTCCATAACAGATTTAAAATTGATAGAGATCGAATTGGATGATGAGTGCTTCATTAAAATGAAGTTTAAGATGTTATCTTTACAGGGATATAAAGTTCTGATTTTATTGACTTGTATACTGGAAGTTATGCTTGTTGTAAGGTTACTGCCCAAATTAAAGGTTTTCAGGGACAGTAACATTAGATGAATTAATTGACTTGTTTAGCAATAGAATTGGATTTTGGATTGTTCATGAAAGTTGTTGAGGACAATGTGAAATTATTGACCATATTTTGTGGTAATTTATTACTGAAGAATCAGTGAGTTATGACATTGTAACTGTATCTGCCTGTGTTGATGAAAAGTTAGTAGGCGAAGGTTTGATGGGTTATTTGATACCCTTAGGGTTGGATTTGATTTTTTGGTCTTCTTGAGAGTTGTAGAGCTTTGCATAAGCTTTCCAATGAGGTATAGTGGATATTTTCTGAATTGTGTGCTAAAAGTTAGAGTGGATGGAAATTAAGATTGAAATCTGAAAAAAAAAGGCGAGGTAGAAAGTGGAAACTCGCCGCCTCATGAGCGACGACGCCTCGCCTCGCGAGATTTAGTGGCTGGTCATGAGGTGACGCCTCGCCTCATGACGAAGTGAGGCGATTTCGCCTCATGAGGGCGACGTCTCGCCCATGCGAGGCGGCGTTCCGTAATATATATATATTTATATTATTTTTGATTATTATTTTGATATTAAATGGTACAATTGTTCTTTGTCAATTTCTTTCCGTCCGACGTCCGATTGACCTGATTTCAGAGGCATCGGATTCGTTGAATATTTAATTTCATATTATGAGAAAACGGGAATTTTAGACGGAATTTGACGTAGCCCCTATTGACGGAACATGTAAACACTGCTTTATTTAATTTGGGACCTATAGAGGTCCTAATCATGCACCGTCGGCGCCTATAGTTTTCTAATTTTAGACGGATTTTGTGATGGGAAAATTTAGATTAGGGCCGGAATGCCATGAACATGCATTATACACGTTTAAGGATTCCATGTGCATTATTTGATCGTTTTAATTATACTGATTGGTAATGTGAATTTATTTCAATTGCTATAGAGGCTCGATTGGACCGCTGTTCCACGGACGTTATGAGACTTCCGGCATTAGCTTCGAAGTAATAGGTGAGTAACCTAGTTGGTTCCTCAACCTTTATGTGTTTACTATTTTGCAACTATGCCATGTGGGGATAATGGAGGATTTATATGTGTTTGATTTGCTTGATTTGGACCATAGGTGTCAAAAATATCGGACTGTGATATAGAAGTGTTATGTATGAATTTCATGGGATTGCCTATGAGTGTCTTATATGAATTTGGATCTGATACACTATTGATTTGGATATATTGGACATATGCATTTCATACATAATAGCATGAACAGTAATTGACAGTTGTGACCAGAGCAGCCAACGAGAGCTTATAGCTCAACGTGATTGGGCCTCGAGCCTCTGGTGATCTGAGCCTATGGCTCACCGAGTAATGCGCCCTTAATGGGACAGTTTCAGGCGCTCAGTCACAACAACGTAATAAAAATGGAAAGGGTCTCATGTGCATTGCATAATGGTATGATTAAATGTGGATTGTATTGCTTTTATGATTTATGAATTGTGATCATGTATGATAACTGGTATACTGATTTACTATGCATGAGTTGAGTGAACCATCGATGATGGTTTCTCACCGAGTTCGCAAACTCACCCAACATTGCAACTATTTTTCAGAATTGAAGAGTACCCGTTAGTGAGACGGAGTATGATTACTACAAGAGAGTCGGTGTTTGAAGTCGGGATTAGTTCACGCCGCATTTGTATCATTTGGAATTATGTATAAATTGTATTTCCGCTGATTTGTACTGTTATTGTTAAGGGCCCAATTGATTTGTAATATGAGTCTTGAAAGAATATTTTGATTGAAAATGTATGCGCGCACTAAATTGGTTTTCAAAAAAAAAACAAAACAAAAATATCACCGAAGTTTTAAATCGCATTGATCGCTCTAGCATACCACCTCATGGTCGTGGGCTCGGATAACACCGTCGATATCGGGTTCGGGTCTCGTGGGAGTGGATGCTACATTTGTGGTATCGAGCCCAATGACGTAATTTATCCGGGCACGATCAAACATAGGTTAAATTGCTCGCATTTGTGTCGTCGTCGTCGTTGCATCGTGGTAATCGATCCCTAGTATGACGACGAGGATAAATCCTACGTGTGCATACGTGTTAAGTGACTAAGTGAGAGAAAAGTGAGACCAGATAGAAAGTGAACCCATGAATGTGTTTGGGCAATGAGGAATGGGAAAAGGAAACGTAACTAATGAGAATTACAATGTATTGTGGTGTGTATGGTGATTAAGGAAAGATTACGGCGACAGAGAACGAATATGTCTAGAAGCTGGAGAGGTCCATTGGAAATATGAGAAGTATATTGGGTAGAGCGTAGTAAAAGTTAAAGTTCGAGAGTGAGAGCTCGACTTTAGATGCGATGCAATGGGAAATATTGGAACCGAGTAAGCGAAGATGGTCCGAGTAGGCAAATATTGATTCATTGTACTACACCTATTGGTGTTAGACATCGATGAGATATCATAGAGATGATGATAGTGAGATTGTACTAAGAGCAATATTGTACCATAACGGTCTACCTAGAATTGAAAGAGCAAAGTACCTAGTAGGGATGAAAAAGTAGGCATGGTGAGATAAAAGTGTACAGATGAACTGAAATGAACTTGTGAAACGGGAAGGATCGTGAACGCATAAGCGTGAGACTGAAATGGTTATGTGAATATTGTGATAAGGGTTTGGAAATCAGTATAATAAAATCGTAAGAAAAAAAAAAAAGGACAGACGGATGATTTCTACTCATGGTGTATCGGGAAATTCTGAATTAGGTGTATATGGACACAAAAATGGTAAATAGATAGGCATATAGATAGAGATAAAATGGAGTGGTATCAACGATTTTGTCGGGTATTGAGGACTGTGAACACCGATCATGATCGTTTGAGGAAAATAGAAGATAAGTAGCGAAAAAAAAAAAAAACGAAATATATATATATAATAATAATGATCATAAGTCGATAAGTTAAATTGATATGACCTTACAAGGTCAAGTTCGCACGAACGGATATGGGAATGAGGCATACAGTTTAATGATACGGGGAGAATGAAATAAAGATCTTGAAATGAATGAAACCATAATAGTGGTATATGAAACGAGTTGTTGCATTTAAGTCGATTTACTGTTGGACAGTACTGTTGATTGTAACAAATGAAATGTATGTTATAGATATATGGAAACCACAGAGGAAATGAGCGGTAAATGTTAGAGTGCTTTTAAGTGTGAAGTTCTTAATGGGTTAAAGTCAGATAAAAGTGGACTGAGTGTGTCTGTATGAGAGGAAATGAAAAATGATTCTGGTATCAGTCATGTAGTTGAGGATGAGTATAAACTGAAAGGAGTCTTAAGGAAGTCTGAATTGTATGGGTTACAAATTGGTTTCCGGAGAGAATGCTATGGTATAGATTACAGAATAAGTGTGAAAGAAAATGTTTATGTGACTGACACAAGGAACCTTAGTGTAAGGAATGTTCTGATATTTAAATTATGGCATAAAAGTGTTCTGATTGAGATAGTACGTATAGTGAAGAATGATTGAAAAGCAATTAGGTATAATAATTGATTGATGAGACTTTCGTGGACAGGATAAAGATGGTAGTAAGACTAACGGTTAAACGGATAGAAGTATGGACAAAATTAAAAGTAAAATTGGGTCATAGTTCATGCTGTTGAGGTTATCTGCACTGTATGTACAGAAACGGAAAGTATCCAACATAAGTGAAATTTTAATTGGAGGTAATCCTATTGCAATGTGAAGTGAATCGATCTCCATTTATGATGCAAAACTGTTGAGGAATCCAGATTTGAAACTAAGAGTAAAAGAGTCCCAAACTGAAAAGTGAGATACTAAAATAAAATGGAAATTTTTGAGGTTTAAATATGGATGACAAGGTATTAACATATGTTGATATGAATGCTATGAAAACAGTTGAGAAGAAAAAATGAAAAAGAGTAAATGAATGGAGACAAGAGGTACAAAAGGAAAACTGACAATGATGTGATGTAGTGTTACCGTCATAAAAGGGATCGCAAATACACTACTTGTGGACTCAACAAAAAAAAGTTGAATGATGTATGGTAAAATTAATAAAACCCTAATGGGAAATTTTATGAAGTAAGCAAATGTGGTGACTATGCTTATAAGCGGGATGTATTGGAAAGTGTTGAGCAGTGAAAAGTAAAAGAACTATATTAATAAGTGAAGAATTTGATACCAAGGATAAGCATACCATTGGAGAGTGGGCAATGTGTGATGAACTGAGACAATATGTGAATGATATAAGATAAATGGAACTGACAGTGATAAATGGTATTGGAGACTTTAGATTCCTATAAGGATACATTGTGTAAATTCGAGGAAAAAAAGATGGGCATAAATGACTACTATCTCGACAATTTTGTAATAAGCAGAAAATTTTGCCTACTAAATTCAAATAGTGAACAATTGCAATGAACAGATTACAGATATTGAGATTTCCAATGAATGTCAAGTAGATTATGGGTAAGTGTGTAGTGTTTCGAAAATGGAATCTTGAATAAGGGTAAGAATGGTTAATAGTGCAGGAGTTTAAGTAGTGAATATGCAAGTCAAAATGGAAATGATTCAAAAAAAAGGTATGGGTACCTGATAAAAAGTGCTAGAACAAGAAAGTGAATAGTCGAAGCGGACATTCTCGTAATCATATGCAAAAGTGAAATTGAATAATTGTGGGTATAGAATGAAGTGATTATTGATTCAAGTGCTTATAGGTGTGAATGTTCAACAGAACAATAAATGCGTGGTTTGGGTTTCACCGGATTGTGATCGAGTTATAGAGTTCTAATTATTTGTAGGGATATACTGTTACACTGCATAGTGCCTAACGGGAGTCAAAGACCATAATGAATTTGAGACTGTGATGAGTGAGACAAAGGAAAGAGACTTAGGAAAAATGAATGGGTTAGTGGAGGTAAAACCGGATCGGACAAATGAAGTAGTGTAAAGTACATATCCAAATAGAGTGTGTGACTACTATAAAATAGTGAATTGTCTAAAGAGAATTGAAGTTAAACAGAAAGTCAATGGATTATAAAGAATGACTGCAGTGGTTTTAGCGAAATGGAGCTAAGTGTCATTGTATTAGTATCAAAAGGAAAGTGATGTGACAAGGACAAGATAAATGATGATATTGTAAGTATCACCTTGAGCAGATGTACTGATGGAATATTAACTAGTCAGTATTTCTTTGGAGAAAAGGTGTTGGATGGTAGTAAGAATAAGGTAATATTAGTAATCTAGCCTAGATGGATAACACGTGATAAGTGAACAGGTTGGAAATAAGGAAATGAATCATAGCATCATAAGATCGAACAAAAGATAATAGCTACTCTAAAAATGGTAAGTGAGATAGGTAAGAAAATGAGATCGCCAACCCGGTCTTGATATGATTAATGTCATCTTGAAGCAGTTGATTGAGAATTTCGAGGACGAAATTTTTTTTTAGGAGGGGAATTGTAACATCCCACCTCCTATAGAAAGGGCATTTTGATACTTAGGAAGGGTTGGGATATTAAATTATACCTCGGCATGCATACAAAGATATAGTCTCTATAATTCTTGATTGGTTGCACATGCACATAGTATACATGCATGCATGTCATTTAAACCAGGTTTTAAATTGCACTTATGTGTGAAATTAATGGAGTAATTGAGTTTGGAAAATTATTTGGACTGCACCATAAATTGTTTTACATTTTAGGGATTTTTAAGAATTTTTCTGGAATTTTCTGGAGAAAATTCCCGGACCGCAAAATTGCCGGTAAATGGCTTAAAGGTGTTTTTGTTATGAAAAACGTGGTTTTCGTGTTTGGAAAATTTTTTTTGGAGTGAACTGTTAAGTGTTTTACAATTTTGGGCAATTTAGGTAATTGTCAAAAAAATAATTCGGAGAAAATTTCTGGACCGGGAAAATCGCCAAGTGATTAACCTAGTCGATTTTTAGAATAAAATTGCTACCCAATGGTGTTATACTACTGGGTATATTATTTTGGGATTGAAATTGGGGTCAATTGAATTGATTGGGTTAACTTTTGATCTGCATTATTAAATGATTAGTTTGACTTTTCTTATAAACCATAAACCAATCACAATTTGCCAAACCAAACCTTCATTTAATGCCTCCCTCCTTGCAATTTTGGTGATGCCTTAAGAAGGTGGAAAGATTTGCTTCATGTGCTCCATAACCGAAAATGAGGTTATCTTGGAATTGATTAAATAAGTATTTGTTTGACTTTTCTTAAAACCATTGAAAACCATTGACAAATCATATTAAGCCACCAAAATGCCTACATTTAATGCCCTTCCTAGTGTCTATCGGTTTTCCCTTGAGAAAAGCAAGAAATGAGCAAATGTTAACCCATCCGAAAGCTTCATTCCCATTTTGGTGAGCACCATTGATTTTCTCTTCTTTTAACACTCCTCCTCCAAACCTTAAGTACTCTTTCATGAAATCAAGTTATGCTCTTACCATGGTGATGATCTACTTTCATGAGGCTAGATGAAGAGGTTAGAAAGTATAGGAAAGAAAGAAGTGAAGAGAATAGAGAAGAAGTGAGGATTGGAAGCTAATAGGTAAGTAATTGAAATAAGGTTTTAAGCTTATGTTTTAATGTTGTTTAATTAGGAATTGAGTGTCATGGTAGATAAAAGCATTGAATGAGAGTTAGAATGTATTGATTATGAGTCTTGATGCATTAAATTGATGTTTTTTTAATGGCTTGAATTGATGGTTATAAGGTTAGGTTAAAGATGAATTGAAAAGAGTATGATAGAAATGGTTTGAGCTTGAGTTTAATGGCATTTTGATGTTGAATTATGCATATGAATTGAGGAATTAAGTGCTGCAATTTTTCAGTATTAGCCCTAGTATATGTATGACTGTATTCATATTTAATTTGTATTTATTTTGATGTTTAGTGATGTGAAAAGGCATTGGAAGTGGTTGAACTAAGGTTAACCTTAAATCTGAAAATTGGAGTTATATTGATGTTACTGTTTTATTCATAACTTATTGTGTAGAAATGAAAATGAAGTAAGGTTAGTGTCCACTGAAACTTTGGGATGTTGGCTTCAATTTAGTGTGAAATAGGTGTTGTTGAATTTCAATGATAGAAGGGTGAATTTTTGCATGGAAAGTTGCTGTTCCATTGCCTGTGAACAGTAACCGCAACCATGACATCTGAGTTTTGTTGATTTTTATGAATTAATTGAGATGGAATTAGGGAAAATGGTCTTCATGGAAGTTGTAGCATCTTAAATTATCTTTCCATTGCTACTGATCTTGCTATTTTAGAGTTGTATATTGGGAGATATGAACTGTTTTGTTATGGACTGGTTTTGAGCATTTTGGATGAAACCTAGCTTAAGTGTGATTTTGTGAGTTTACTGATTGGAGGCAATTTTACCATTTTATGTGGACTGATTTGGTGTGAGTGAGCTTATGAAGAATTGTAGAGGAAGAGATTACCTTGAAATTGATATATGGTGTGTAATTTTAGAAGTCAGAATTGGGAGTTATGATTTTCAAAATTGACCCTGCATTAGGTTATGAAGGGCTGATCATTACAGTAGCTTCCATAACAGATTTAAAATTGATAGAGATCGAATTGATGATGAGTGCTTCATTACAAATGAAGTTTAAGATGTTATCTTTACAGGGATATAAAGTTCTGATTTTATTGACTTGTATACTGGAAGTTATGCTTGTTGTAAGGTTACTGCCCAAATTAAAGGTTTTCAGGGACAGTAACATTAGATGAATTAATTGACTTGTTTAGCAATAGAATTGGATTTTGGATTGTTCATGAAAGTTGTTGAGGACAATGTGAAATTATTGACCATATTTTTGTGGTAATTTATTACTGAAGAATCAGTGAGTTATGACATTGTAACTGTATCGCCTGTGTTGATGAAAAGTTAGTAGGCGTAAGGTTTGATGGGTTATTTGATACCCTTAGGGTTGGATTTGATTTTTTTGGTCTTCTTGAGAGTTGTAGAGCTTTGCATAAGCTTTCCAATGAGGTATAGTGGATATTTTTCTGAATTGTGTGCTAAAAGTTAGAGTGGATGGAAATTAAGATTGAAATCTGAAAAAAAAAGGCGAGGTAGCGGTGAAACGCCGCCTCATGATGGCGACGTTTCGCCTCGCCTCGCGAGATTTAGTGGCTGGTCGCGAGGCGACGCCGCCTCGCATGACGAAGTGAGGCGATTTAAGCCTCATGAGGCGACGTCTCGCCCCCGCGAGGCGGGCGTTTCCGTAATATATATATATTTATATTATTTTTTGATTATTATTTTGATATTAAATGGTACAATTGTTCTTTTGTCAATTTCTTTCCCGTCCGACGTCCGATTGACCTGATTTCAGAGGCATCGGATTCGTTGAATATTTAATTTCATATTATGAGAAAACGGGAATTTTTAGACGGGAATTTGACGTAGCCCTATTGACGGAACATGTAAACACTGTTTTATTTAATTTGGGACCTATAGAGGTCCGAATGCATGCGTCGGCCTTTATAGTTTTCTAATTTTAGGCGGATTTTGTGATGGGAAAATTTAGATTAGGGCCGGAATGCCATGAACATGCATTATACACGTTTAAGGATTCCATGTGCATTATTTGATCGTTTTAATTATCTGATTGGTAATGTGAATTTATTTCAATTGCTATAGAGGCTCAGTTGGACCGCCGTTCCACTGACGTTATGAGACTTCCCGGCATTAGCTCGGAAGTAATAGGTGAGTAACCTAGTTGGTTCCTCAACCTTTATGTGTTTACTATTTTGCAACTATGCCATGTGGGGATAATGGAGGATTTATATGTGTTTGATTTGCTTGATTTCGGACCATAGGTGTCTGAAATATCTGGACTGTGATATAGAAGTGTTATGTATGAATTTCATGGGATTGCCTATGAGTGTCTTATATGAATTTGGATCTGATACACTATTGATTTGGATATATTGGACATATGCATTTCATACATAATAGCATGAACAGTAATTGACAGTTGTGACCAGAGCAGCCAACGAGAGCTTATAGCTCAACGTGATTGGGCCTCGAGCCTCTGATGATCTGAGCCTATGGCTCATCGAGTATCGCGCCTTAATGGGACAGCCAGAGCCATCACAACAACGTAATAAAATGGAAAGGGTCTCATGTGCATTGCATAATGGTATGATTAAATGTGGATTGTATTGCTTTATGATTTATGAATTGTGATCATGTATGATAACCGGTATCTTGATTTACTATGCATGAGTTGAGTGAACCATCGATGATGGTTTTCACCGAGTTCGCAAACTCACCCAACATTGCAACTATTTTTCAGAATTGAAGAGTACCCGTTAGTGAGGCGGGAGTATGATTACTACAAGAGAGTCGGTGTTTGAAGTCGGGATTAGTTCACGTCGCATTTGTATCATTTGGAATTATGTATAAATTGTATTTCCGCTGATTTGTATTGTTATTGTTAAGGGCCCAATTGATTTGTAATATAGTCTTGAAAGAATATTTTGATTGAAAATGTCGCGCACTAAATTGGTTTTCAAAAAAAAAAAAAAACAAAATATCACCGAGTTTTAAACTGCATTGACTGCTCTAGCATACCACCCTCGCGGGTCGCGGGCTCGGATAGCACCGTCGATATCGGGTTCGGGTCTCGTGGGAGTGGGATGCTACATGTAATTATGCGAAAATATGAATATATGCTATGTGAAATGATGTGTTACATGAATTGAGTGAATTATCGATGATGGTTACCTCATTGGGAAGTGAAGTCATGGCTTAAAGGTTGGTTAACTGAGTTTTGGACATATTAGATAGACTTTGCATATTTTCTCTTTCATGTAGTATTTTTGTAGTAGAATTTGATGATGTACTTGTAAGAAATCCTAAAAGACAAATTGTAGACCTTTGGGTTTTATGAAATGAAATGAGGAAATTTTGGATTTTAAAATATTATTACTTTCTTATGAGGCTTATAAGTGAATAAAGTAGATGATGTTATGGTATGTGAATGTAGCGATTGAACGTAGCGCACCATTATCGTAAGATATGTATTGGAATGTCCTAAGGATGCTCTGGTATGTATTATGCGGTAAGGGGGCGCTATAAACTATTTATGTATAAAATGACTTATAAAGGCATGATTAATTTTTTTTATAAAGACAGGAGTATTATATCTTGATATTTATTTGAATATTCTTATAAGAATTTAGATAGAGCAAAATAAGTTAACATTATCATTTAAAGCAAAGGTATCCTATTGGGTGTTCGTGAATTTCTCGCGCGTGCAATTTACTCGATCTTTTTAGTTATCTTTATATTTACTTTCAAAGTTAAAGGCAGGCATATATAATTAGATGATAATTTTGTATATTATGACTCAAATTTGATATTAATTCAATTTTAAAATTAAAATTAAAAATTAAATTTAAATAATAAACTTAATATCTAGCTCATCTCTTTGACTAATTTATAAAAAGTTTTAGATATAATAATTTATCTCCTTATAAAATTTTTAAAATCAACGGCTTGAGTTTAATTCGCAACGTAATTGATTGATTATTAAATATAATAATAATTGATTGATTATGGTTTAATACGATAAAACAATTAAAACATTTAAGGGGGAAAAATTAATAAGCAATGTAGCCTAAGCAAAGATCTGAATGCCGTACCGTACCGGCCGAA
This sequence comes from Erythroxylum novogranatense, assembly GCA_029891385.1. Taxonomy (NCBI): domain Eukaryota; kingdom Viridiplantae; phylum Streptophyta; class Magnoliopsida; order Malpighiales; family Erythroxylaceae; genus Erythroxylum; species Erythroxylum novogranatense. The sequence continues at coordinate 89,687,180 of CM057225.1, read as the reverse complement.
AAACGGTACCGGTACGGTGATAGAAATATCGGGAGTAAATACCGGTGGGTACCGGCTGGTTTCGGTCGGTATCGGCCGATACCCAGAATTCCGAAAAATTTTGGACTATTTCGGAAAATTTGATAAATCCAAGGACCAAATTGCAAATTCTAAAACTTAAACCTAAAAAATCTACGCCCCACCCCCGATCCTCTACCTTTCTAGACTCTTCTTCTCATCTTCGGACTTTGATTTCTCCTTCTCCACGCCGCTCCTCCTTCGTCGTCCGATCTCGCCTCGCCGTCTCCTCGTTGTCCCCTCCTCGTCGTCGACGAGTTCTCCAGTCATCTTCGATCGGTGGTTTATGACTTTATTCTCCAGTCTTCGTCTTCGTCTTCATCTTCGATCGCTGCTCCTCCTCGTCGCCGGCTTCGCTCCTCTTCGTCCTCCTCGTCGGTCGTCGCCTAGCGCTCCTCCTCATCGCCGGCACGATCAACTTTGCACCGCCGGATCACAGGACGACATCACCCGGATTGGCACCGAACCGAAAAGGCGAAGATCCGATAGTTTTTGGGCTGTGTGTTTGTAATTTTGGTTTCATTTTTCATGCATTTTCACGATGATTGCTTCTGTGATTGTGTTGATTGTTGGATCTACGGTGGATTTGAGGTGAAAAATGGTGTTATTGTGTTGGATTTGGGGGAAAGTTTTGTGTTGGGTTTCGGTGGGCAATGACAAATCCGAATGGATTTGGGCAAAAATTGGGAAGTAGATTTCGGTTGAATTGAAAATTGATGGAGTTTGGTCTGTTTGGATGTTGTTGATTTTGGTTCAACCGAGACTATGAGTATGAGTTGTAATTTTTGTGATTTGTGAGTTATTAAATTAAACCGAAATTGGAAGTTTGAAAATGAATTTTAGCAAATTGCATTTTAGAATTGGAATAAAATTTGGAATTGTACTAAAAAATAAATTTGGAGTTGGAAATTAGATTTTGACATTTTGTATTTTGGAATTAGAAATTGTAATTGGAATTGGATTTGTGAATTCATAGACAATTAATTTTGGAATTGAAATTAGAATTGGATTGAAAATTGATTGAATGGAAATGGAAATGGAAATGGAAATGGAATTTGAATTGGAATTGAATGGATTGAATAGAATTTGAATTAAATAAAATTGAATTGAATTAGAATGGAATTGAATTGAATTGAATTGAATTGAATTGTAATTGAATTTGATTTGAATTGAATTGAATTGGAATTGATTTGCAATTGAATTGAACTGGAATGGAAATGAATTGTAATGGAATTGAATTGGATTGGAATGAAATTGAATTGGATTGGAATTGAATTGGATTGGAATTAAATTGAATGTGATTGAATATTTTAAATGCTTTGTATTATTTTTAGTTTTATAATTATCGATGATGATTATCTTTGCTTATATTAATTATGGTTATTATTTATATGTAAAATATTTAAAATTATTGTTATTTCAAATTAATATTCATTATTATTTATTATTAAGATTTTGAAAGTATAGTTGATGTAAACAAGAATTAAGAAAGATACAAGATAACTGTATAATATATCAATATAATTTATTTTGCAATTTTAAAAAGTTTAGGACTATTTTATAATTTTAAAAATATCCCGAATGATCTCAATCAAATCGATATCGGTATAGCCCATTTCGTAATTCAATCCGCATCAAGTTCGATACGATATTCGTAACATTGAGCTTAAGGCTACCAATTGCATCATCACCGACAACATCGATATTGTCCGCATTGTGCATGATGGGCCGCAAATGGACAAAAGGACACCTCTGTTTATAATTTTTTGTCCACCTCTGTTTATAATTTTACTACTCCGAGGGAGTTATTTTTGGCAAGCAACCTAAGAACTGTTGCGGCAGACCAACAACACCGATAGTGTCAGAACACGTGGGTAACTAATATTCAGGCGTCTTCTTAACTAATCCAATACCTCGCCCGCACCCTATCAAAATCCATCCCTCACAATACAACATTTGCTCCGTCAAGATAGAAGCATGGGGAGGGAGATATCAGAACCGTTGCTGTTAGATGAATCCCAGAAAGTCGAGGCCGTGTTTGGGAAGGAGGAGGGGGAGGAGGAGGAGGTTGTTCCAGAATGGAAGGACCAAATTACTATCAGAGGGCTGGTCGTGAGCGCGATGCTGGGGGTTCTGTTCTGCATCATCACACACAAGCTCAATTTAACAGTGGGGATCATCCCGTCCTTGAACGTAGCCGCAGGTCTACTGGGGTTCTTCTTCGTGAAGTCGTGGACGGAGCTGTTATGGAGGTTTGGGATTAGAGTTGCTCCCTTCACCAAACAAGAGAATACCGTCATTCAGACCTGCGTCGTCGCTTGCTACGGCCTCGCCTTTAGTGGTCGGTCTTGGTGTTAAAACTACATAAACTTTTGCGGCTTTTATCATCAAATTTTTGTTACCTTTTGTATTTGGACTTTATATTAATACATATATCTTGATTGATAATAAAACAGGAGGGTTTGGATCGTCCATGATCGCAATGGATGAGAAAACGTACAATTTGATAGGGGCAGATTACAGAGGGAATAGGGCAGAAGATGTGAAGAACCCTGGATTGGGATGGATGATTGGTTTTCTTTTTGTTGTCAGTTTTCTTGGACTTTTCAGTCTTGTTCCCCTTCGTAAGGTGAGTGTATAAATGTTGTTTTTGAAGCTAATTTCAAGTCAGTTAGACGTGTGTTGTGTTTAGTTGATGTAAACTAATTGATCATGGCTTTCTTTTTTGACGTGTCTGTGTGTATTCAATTGTAAGGTTATGGTGATGGATTACAAGCTTACTTATCCAAGTGGCACAGCCACCGCGATGTTGATTAATAGCTTTCACACCAATGCTGGAGCTGAGCTTGCGCAGTAAATTCAAATTAGATCCTTAATTATTATACCGTTGTACCACTTGTTTAAACTCTTTGTTAAGTAGTTTATTGTCCACGAGGAACATTGGAAAGATCTCTGCCTTTACAATGGGAGGTTTGATTCCATAATTTGTTATTGAGCAGAATAGCAGCTCGTCAATTATCAAAAGAAGTTTTGGTTGAGCTTCTGATCTTTAGGTGTCATTTGAACTTTTGTGTTCTTATTTTCTTTTTTTTATTTAATATTTGTAGAAACAATATTAATATTTTTTTTTCAAACTTTTGTAGTTTTTTGACATTGTGGTTGACTATGTTCTCAAACTGAAAGTACAGAGCTAAAAATAGTAATTCCATATAATATGTCTTATATATTACTTGTCTGCAGGAAGCAAGTCAAGTGTCTGGGGAAATACTTAAGCATAAGTTTAGTTTGGAGCTGTTTTAAGTGGTTCTTTAGTGGCATTGGAGATTCATGTGGATTTGATAACTTTCCCACCCTCGGTCTGGCCCTATTCAAAAACACGTAAGTTCATGTTTGGTTTTCTGAGTAAAGAAAAATTATGCTTGTTATTGTGTTGAAGTGATGTGTTTGAAACTGCTTTTGGAGGCCCATAGATCAAACTTCATTTTGGCATGTTTATCAGGGGCACAATAACCAATAGTGTTTCTGTTTCTCCTAACTGCTTATGTTCTTTAGTTTTTGATCTTGGTGGATCCATAAAATTCCATATATGAAAATTAATTATACCAATGAGTTGATTACTATGAAAAGAAGTTAAACTAATCAATCAAAACATGCTTCATTCAAATGTCTGTTTTAGATAATGAATGTGTCAAGTTATTTCATTGTGCTACTTTCTTTTGAGTCATAGATCCCATCTTATTTCTGCATCATATCATCTGTGCCATTGCCTTTTCAATCAGTTTTTATGATGATTCCTCCGGCTGCATGATTTCTCTTGTGCAGGTTTTATTTTGACTTTAGTCCAACATATGTGGGATGTGGCCTTATTTGTCCTCACATAGTCAACTGTTCAGTTCTTCTCGGAGCTATCATCTCCTGGGGTTTTCTCTGGCCATTCATTTCCAAACATGCTGGGGACTGGTATCCAGCTGGCCTCGGTGGCAGTGATTTTAAGGGTCTTTATGGATATAAGGCATGGTGAATTATTTGATTTAACATACATATCCTTGGCTTTTAGATGATGAATACCAAAACAAAGAAAGCATTTTGAAAACTATGTTGCCCCTAAAAGATGATTATTTTGTCACATAAAAGAGAAAAAACAATGATTCTTTCTCCTCGCCAAATCTGGGTAATTGAAAAGTTTTCTTCTAATTATCCCATCAGGAAAGAATGTAAGTGTCTAATATCACATTAGACTTCTGAATCTATGCGAACAATTACATCTTTCTCCCCTATTGGTTTAAAAATAAGCTTATGACTTGGTGCCTCAATAAATGCCAATTGCCATTTTTTATGTGATTGCTGAGCTGTTTCTTGGCACTATGCTGTTTGCAGGTCTTTATAGCTATTGCACTTATCCTTGGGGATGGTCTTTATAATCTGGTAAAGATAATTTCCGTAAGTGTTAAGGAAGTCTGCAATAAAAGCAATGCAGATAGCAAGCTGCCCATTGTGGGAGACAATCAAGGTGATGATTTTGTATGGAGAAAAGAAAACTTTGCTTCTATGATTTTAATATCTGGACATTTATGTTGGCTAATTGAGCTATTAAGCTCATGCCACTCTACTGACAGGAATTGTTCAACCTCAACCGTGTCTTAAGAATTGGGGTCGCAACCTATTGAATATAATTTGAGAACTAGCTACATCCAGAAAAGACAACAGGAACGTCCAACAATTTTGTGCAACATATGTTAAGTATTGATTTTAGTTTAAAATATACGTAGTGAATCTTGGCAGCAGAATTCATTAGGATTAGCAACTTGAAGATTTGAATTGTAATTGCCTTGTGGATGTTATATCAAAATTTCATTGGGAAAGAAACTCTCAACTGGACTTTAGTTAAAGTTCTTTCTAGAAAGAAAAGGACACTCATTTTTTTGATTCAACTCATCTGGATTTGCCAAGGTTAAATGTTAAATATGATTTATTTCATCTAAGAGCATAGGACTTTGCTGAAATTTGATCTTTCTATTTGTGAAATTTTAATGGTCATCTTTGCTAGTTATGATGCCTACAGTCGTAGTGAATTTTGTGTTATGTCTATGCACATTCATGCAAAATGTTGATCTGATCTTAAATTCTTAATTCCTTAACTATGAGAAGAACAATTGTTCTTGCTGTTTACATGGTAGTGGTTGATTTTTTCATGGACAAGATTTACAGATTGCAGCAGCTACATATGAAAAATCTTATCCTAGTATGTCATGTATGTTATCTTGGTATTTGAGTTGTGTAAGGATTAGTGGATGCATATTAGTTGTTCTATTTCACTGCTGAAAGCAATATTCTCAATATTGTGCTTTTGATGTGGACCTTAACAGATATTGAGACATCCAAGTCGCTATTGGAGCAGAGGAAAAGGGATATGGTGTTTTTGAAAGATAGGATACCAACCTTGTTTGCAGCTTCTGGATATGTTGGTCTGGCTGCAATATCAACAGCTACAATTCCACGCATTTTCCCCCCACTCAAATGGTATTTCGTTCTCTGTTCATATATTATCGCCCCTGCTCTTGCCTTCTGCAACTCGTATGGCACCGGGCTAACTGACTGGAACCTGACATCAACCTATGGGAAGATTGGCCTTTTCATTATTGCTTCTTTGGTTGGAACTAATGGTGGAGTTATAGCTGGGTTAGCAGCTTGTGGGGTCATGATGTCCATTGTCTCAACTGCAGCTGATCTTATGCAGGATTTCAAGACCGGATACCTCACTCTATCTTCTGCCAAGTCTATGTTTATTAGCCAGTTGGTTGGAACAGCAATGGGTTGTGTTATTGCCCCACTTACATTTTGGTTATTTTGGACCGCATTTGATATTGGAGCACCAGATGGTCCGTACAAAGCTCCATATGCTGTAATATTCAGGGAAATGGCCATTTTAGGTGTTGAAGGCTTCTCAGAGCTCCCCAAACATTGTCTAGCCTTATGTTGTGGATTTTTTGTGGGTGCTATTGTTTTAAATCTCCTGAGAGATGTGACTCCTATGAGGATTTCACGGTTTATACCAATTCCAATGGCTATGTCAGTCCCATTCTACATTGGAGCTTACTTTGCAATCGACATGTTTGTGGGGACAGTGATATTGTTTGTATGGGAGATGATGAACAGGAAGGACGCAGAGGATTTTGGGGGGGCAGTTGCTTCAGGTTTAATATGCGGTGATGGGATTTGGACAATACCATCAGCTATACTTTCTATTTTCAGGATTAGTCCACCCATCTGCATGGATTTCAGGTCTTCTTTGGGTGGCTGAGCCCGAGGCAAGAATCCTATGGCAGTGATTTCTTTTACGTTGACTGAACTGAACTGTTTATTGGATGTTGTACATATCTATATAATGTTGAACTGTTCAGGTGTTCCAAATGCAGATTTGCTCTCGAAGCTGAAGCATCATTTCCTACCATGACATCCCACCCCATTAGTGAAGAGAAGGATCTTTGTTTGAGAAGTGATGGTAGAGACACAAGAGAACAACGATTTACAATTTGGTGCAATTGAGTTGGTCATTTGGTTTTACCGTTCTAGTAGTTTCCCATTTACCCTGAGTTGATTACAAGTTTTTAATGTCTCCTACGTTCTTGTTTACATCGATCTTTATGGGGATTTTAGTTTTATTTATTTATTTACTGAAATTTCATGCTTTAGTCTTAAACACTTATATTTATACAGATTTAACTAATGAAAGGTAACATTGTAAAATTTAATTATACCGTTTCAATTTTAGTAATTATATAAAATTTTGAAAACAAGATGTAATATCGGAATATGCTGTTAACTTGGAAAAGAAAATGTTCATGGAGGGACGTTAACTCAGTTCACCTGATATTCTATTCGGTCTTCGGGGCAAGATGTATCGTCCTACACTGTTAAGTGTTAACCCTATCAGTATCGGTTGGGAAGGTTTAGGGTTTTGTTTGTAGAAATGTGACAGCAGCCTAAACCTACTTCACCAATAGTATATACTATATATAGTGTGTACTCATCTTCAGTTACCTTACATCAGCAACTCTTTTGAAGGTGAAACTCTTTGTATCTTTTCATGTCCTCTTACTCTTCTCCCTCTATCTGAACGTGCATGCTAATTTAGTGAAACTGATATGATTATGATTTCAGTCAGCTAAACAATACTCTTCTTGTCTTAATTAGAATAGTAATATTAAAAAAAAAAACCAATATTGATTTGTTTTGAGAAAATTAGAAGGGAAAAGAGAAATCCCAAAGGAAGGGAGCATGTATTTTGATTTTGGTGAAGAATCTTCTGGTCCATTATCAGAATTAAAAAGCATTATCTAAAGTAAGAGTGGGTTAGAAGAAAACACATAATTGATTGAGAGCGGAGCCAGACGTCCAGAGCTTAAGCTTCCACATGGATAGTCAATCGATTCCCTTGCAAGTTGCAAGACAAGAGAATCATATGTTTTTGCTGTTTCAATTATAACATTAACGTGCAAGAGAAAGAGTGGGAGTTAAGTTACTTACCCAGAATTGGAATTCTTAAAAATTAAAATCAAAACTAAATAACTAATATTCAAATTGAACATTACCTTTTTTTTATATAAAAAAATTATTATCCTTTGTTACCAGAACAGTTAAAAACTTTTTTCAAAAGAAGGAACAGTTAAAAACTAATCGATTAGTGTTTTGTGCAGGACTGACTTGTGGCTTCTCTCTGAGTCTCAGGTCCAGTTTCTTCAATCAAAGAGCGAGAGGAATACGCGCATACACACATATACACACAAAGCTTCCAGCTTTCCTTCTTTTACATGGATCCCAAGAGCTCTTCTAACTCCACAAACCCACCAGTGCCACCGCCACAACCACCACATGAAGACCAACAACAAGTATCCAACTTCTTGACCCAGTCTTCACAACATCACATGGGAGACAGCAACAAGGCAGCTGAAATCAAAGACTTCCAGATACTTATTGCAGACAAGGAAGAACAAAAGAAGCACTTGGCACCTAAAAGAAGTTCTAACAAAGACAGACACACAAAGGTTGAAGGTAGGGGCCGGAGGATTAGGATGCCTGCTCTTTGTGCAGCTAGAATCTTTCAGTTGACCAGAGAATTGGGTCACAAATCCGATGGGGAAACCATCCAGTGGCTTTTGCAACAAGCTGAACCTTCTATTATCACAGCAACGGGGACTGGGACGATACCTGCTTCTGCTTTGGCAGCCGCTGGTTCTGTTTCTTCTCACCAACCCACCTCCCTATCAGCTGGCTTACATCATAAATTTGATGAATTGAGTGGGTCCGGTGGTAGTAGGACCAGTTGGGCGATGGTTGGTGCCAATATTGTCAGACCGCATCAAGGTTTATGGCCCCAAGTTGGTAACTTTGGGTTCCAGTCATCATCTACCACTGGTCCATCAACAACCAATTTGGGGAGTGAGAATTCGTCTAATTTTATTGTGCCAAAAATTGGGTTTCCTGGGTTTGACTTGCCTGGAAATAATATGGGCCCTATGAGTTTTACCTCAATTTTGGGAGGGACTAGCCAGCAGTTGCCTGGTTTGGAGCTTGGATTGTCACAGGATGGCCATATTGGGGTGTTGACCCCTCAGGCTTTTAGCCAGATTTATCAGCAGATGGGACAGGGTAGAGTGCAGCAGCAGCAGCAGCAACACCAAAATACTACTAAAGATGATTCTCAAGGATCTGAACAGTAGTAGATGAGCGTTGATGATGTAGAGATTTGAGAGTGGTTGAAGAGTGACTTCTGTAATGGTTTTCTCTGTAGTATAATTGGTTTTGATAAATATTAGAGGAAAAAAAGAAAAAAGAGATACCTGATGAGATTGACTGGATTTGGGTTTTACCACTTGCTTCCCCTCTATTTCGTCCATAAAGCCTTTATATACAGGTGCTTTTGGGTCTCTGTGTCTCTCTCTCTCTCACACACACTCATTTCCTCTTTGTTCTTGAGCTTTTTGGTTTTGTGAAAATATGTTGGGTTATTAAACTGGTTGTTTTTGGCGAAAATATGCAGGTGGAATTGCTCGCAGCCAACTAGCTTAGCTTTGGGCTTATCTTCATATTAAGTTGAGATGTTTAGATATTGTGTAAGGCATCTTGTCTGTCCTTCTGTTGGCCTGATGAAGTGATGATAAATTTGTTTGTGGGATTGGAAACAGAGTTCAGTGGTCATACTTGTCCAATTTCTATCTAGATATACTGAGGCTTTTTGATCATCAAAGGATAGCTCACTAGATGGGCTGTTGATTACCATGTTCTGCTATCTATTACATGAATTTCCTTGCAGCGTTTGGCTTCTCAACTCCAGCCTTATTTGGCTCAGTTATTATTTGCTTGTCCTTATTGCTGGATTTTTTCTTTTTGAATGATTTAGATCTCCATTTTTCATAAAACTTATTCTTAAAAGGGCAATTTGCATGTGTGATTCCCTCGCATTCATGTCCTGTCTTCTTCTGCTTTCAACACTTAAGCAGTTGTAAGTGATTTAGAGAATGCTGTGATTCTACCCTTCAGTAGAATGGTACATAGGAGCAGCGGCCATCTTTTAGGTTGGATTTGATATTTGATTTCCGTTCTCACAGCAACTCATAGTTCAGACGGTTTTGGATACACGCCTAATAAAATAATTGATGTTCTCTTATGAAAATGGCTTGGAATTTTATTTTTATCAACAACTAAATGAGTTTAATTTGTTTAAGCTAGGTAGCAGTTTACATTCCCAAGCCTCATAGAGATTAGCATTCATGATATATAACATAATGTGTATCTGTTCATTTGAGATGACAATTTCTGAAATTATCAAGTAAGCTTCGTTAGAAAGAAGTTAATGTGGATTTTGGAACTTAGATAATTCTGTCTCTCCATTTCCGTCAACTGATTTCTTTGGTAATCTTTTATATATATATGTATATATATATATATTTCTGTAGAAAAAGTTCTGCAAGATAACTTCATTGAATAAGGTGGATGTCTGTGTTGAAGGGTACAAGTTAAGATCTCCCTGAATTCTCTCATTAGAAAGGAAAAAAAAGAATAGTTCCCTGAATTCTGGAAATCAAGATTATTAATACGGCAAGTTGTAATATGGCAATGGTTACTCATGATGTTACACTGGCTAAGCGTGGCAGATGTCATTGCTTTTAAGAAGAACAGTTAGTTTATTACGCATGAAGCACAGGTAAACATAGCCTTCCGTTTCAACATTTTCTCTTCCAGCAGACTACTCCTTTGTACTAAAGCTTCCAATAAGTTCATGATACTTTATTTCTTGTTCTGTCAATGTTTTTTGCTAACTTTTGTTATGATGTCTAATTATTTGCCCCTGTTGGGTGGACTCGTTTATGTTCTTCAGTGAGTCTGATCTTTTGCACTAGTTTCCTGACATGAAGATTGAGACAGACAATGGCAAGGTGAAGTTTCAGAAAAGTTAAATTTTCCCAGTTGTAGGAACTGCAAACTTTCTCTTGGATGATGAACAAAGGCTAGAATAGAAATCTGAGGTTGAGAATTTTGAGATAAGGCGCAATTATTGTATTATCTAACTTTGTCAGCAAATAGTATCCATTGTTGACTTTGTCTTTTCAGTAGTTCCTGTGGTTGGAAAAGAAATCATTGTCCTTGTCTTTTCTTCTCTGTGGAGTAGCCTTGTTTTCTTGCTTTCCCTGTCTTGGCAATTTGGTGCTGCAGTCCCTATAATTGAATGTGACGCATAGTACGCGTAAGCAATTTCCTGCAGCCATCCTTTATGCTTTTTTTCTGGCTATTTCAATTCTACCCTCATCTTTTCTTGGGGATTCAAGTCAAGAATTATATTCATATTCATACCGCAGCTTAAACTCCACAAGATCTAACAAAAGGCTTGCAGAGTTGGAATCCAATGTTATGTGATGTTGTTGGGAGCGTTTAGGAGTTCACTAGAATAGAATAGTGATGAGCTCCCATTCAAGCCCTTCGCTAGAAACACAATAAGTGTGGACAATACAAGCTTAGTTTTAATCATCAGTTTGAACCCAAAGTGATGGGAAGTTTATTTGTGTGATAAAGTTCACATCAAGTTTTGATTTGGTTCCGTGTTTTGCGGTAAGAGTTTGATCTTTGTTACAGCAATCGGTTTTATAGGCTTCGACCGTATGAAAATCCTGATTTTGTAATGGAAAGGCCTAATGAAAGCCCATCAGAGTGAATGTGTGAATTGAATCAGAGGATTATGATTCCAAAGATAACGAGGGCAACCAGTAAACGTGTTCTTTTTTAAGGATTAAGAATTGTATGTTCAAATCTAATTTGGTAAGACAGATCATGTAATTCAAATTTTATTTTGACATAATCATTTTTTTTTAAATTTCTATTCCTAAAAAGGTTCATTAATAAGCGCTACTTAATTCCATGTCTTGCAAAATACAAAAGGATTTTTACTTTTCACGCCTATTCTTTTCTGTTAACGTTTCAGTTATACATGTGCAGGGAAAAGTTCGACAAAGATGCGTAAATATAGTTTTTTTTTTCGAGAATTAAAATGCGTATCTATAGTTGTAACTTGTAAGGTAAATACATTGAAAACATTTTTTTTCAAATTGATTTTATAAGTTTCAGTGCCTTGATAATTAATAAATATTATCAATAAATATGCTTTTCTCCCCAATATTATGTTACAAATTAAGCTATTACTGATCAATTTTTTATGAAAATTAAAATTACTGAGTCAAAATTTTTCTATATATTATGAAATTTAATATATTCATATATTTTGAATATTCATTTTCAGCTTCTAAAGGTTAGAGCTATTATTAAAGAAAAAAAATGTTTTTTTGGTTACAAGTGGAAAATCCTTTCCTAAATGTTAACTTCGTGGCATAAATAACAGTTCTCGTGTTATTTTTCTTTAAGTTAGATTCCGCACTTTCTTAGAAGTAATAAAATGATAGTTATCATATAGGAGGTGTTTAAGAAACAACGGATAAGTTGTTTTTTTAAAACTTTTTAGTAAAATGTTATTAATGTATTTGGTGAATAATTTATTGATTAACTTATTTAACCCCAATAAGCTGATTTCTAAAAGCTCTATAAGAGGAACTTTTGATGATCAACAAAAATTAATAGGTAAAAACCAATTCTATCTTCCTTTCATAATTTTGACTTATGCTAATTATACTATAGTGATATTATGGATAACTTAAACTCAAAATCAAGCATAACTGAAAAACATGCATGCATTCTACCGTCATAAACTTTTTACAATGAAGTTTTTAGTTACAAAACTTGGGAGTTTTTCTTTACTAATAAAATAAGTTTTTGGTTACAAAATAAAATAATGTTATGGTGACAAAAATTTTAAGAATGTTATATTTTTTTATTAGAGATAAAACTTAAATTTTGTAAAATTAAATATCTAATCATGGCCTTATAAATTCCTTTTTTAATGTCTTGTTCTCATAAGTTATTTTACACTTAAATAGTTGATACTAAATAACTAATTTTACCAAATATTTTTAATAAACAATTAATACTATTCGTTGGTCAAATCAGTTAATATAATCAGTTGTTAGCTAACTGTTGATAGAATCAGCTAACAACTAATGCAATTTGTTGATTGCCAAATGGAATCATAGTTCATCTCTATAAAAATTTGGATATATCTTTAATGCCAAGGTATCTTCAGGGGTTATTGTAGGGTTATTTAGATGATAATCCTTAATCCCTTCTTGAATCTATCTGAAAGTAATGATATCTCAAGAAACTCTAGATTAGTCAAATATATAGCCTTTATTGTTCCAAAATCGTACCAATCTCTAATAGCTTGAGGATAAGTTCCTAATAAATGGTTTAACCTTGGATATATCCCAAAAAATCAATATAGCATCACTATTTTGTAGAGTATGTAAATCTCTCATTACCCCATAATGTGCCTGAACAGTAGGATGACTCTTTAAATGACTATCAATCATGACATTTGTTGGTATCATTATTTTGTGCATTTTATCAGGCCTGAGAGAAATATTATCAGGAGTAACCTTTTCTGGCTTAATCTGTTGACTAGTAGATTCCTTTATCGAGGAAGAATAGCTTATTGATTAGGCTATGAAGTTTTTGTTCTAAATAATTAATCTTGGCTTGCCATATTTTGAAAATGAAAAAAGTAGATCTACAAATTTTTTTTGGTATCAAGTTGAAGTTCGCAATATCTAATAAATCTTTGATATGTGTTTGACAAGTCTATCCCAAAAAGTCAAAGATCTCTTCTTTGAGTTTATTCATCTCTACTTACAAAATATGCAAGAACGTTGTGTATTAGATTTGATAATCTCAACATTAATGGTATATTATGCTAATAAAGTAAGTCATTTGATGTATCTTTTATATTCAGGTTCAATAGGGTAAATTATCTTGAATAAAAGCCTTAACTTAAGTATTATAAGTACTTAGTTTTTAGACAATAAAAAATAAAATTTTGACAGCTTTTACCAACGCTAATAATACCTTTTTATTTATGTGATATCTTTGTTAGGTATTTATAAAGGTTCTCAAAGTATACCTGCAAAAAGACTCATTCATTTTGGTATTAGAATTACCATAAAGTATCTTTTTTAATACTTTACTACATACATGATTAGAAGTGTTAGTTTTAAGAATTAAATCGTCATCATTAGTTGGTAAAGAAAGTTTTGGCAATGTAGTATAGAAAATCTTAATTTTTTTACCTATTCAATTAAATAGGGTGAAAATTCAAATCTTTTGATTTCTCCGAAAGCATTTGAAAAAGTTTTTTTTTAAATCTCAGCTAGTTTTGAATAAAATTTAAAGCATAATTTAATACTCCTAACAAATTGTGGACTTAATTTTTATCTATTAACTTATCAGGAAATTGTAAGATTTTTTTGAGGATACGAGGTTGAATTTTAACTCTCCTCCATCTATCTCCATGCCAAAGAATTCTATTTCAATATGATGTATCTTAGTTTTTTTTTTTTCAGAGAGAGCTAAACTATGTTGTTCACATAAATCTACAAATTTATTTGTTGGGTTTCGGGTGGGTTCGCCGCGACAAAATGATGGGAGCACTCGCAAGAACCTTTCGGGAAAAATACACCTCGGTGAAAGTCTGAGACTTTGTCGTAGTGAAGTTCTTGATTAATTCCAATCCCTCTCGTGAAAATATGCCGCAGCGAAAGTTTGTCCTTTGCCTCGGTGAAGTTTCCAGGCACAAGCGAGAGTCGCTCTCGGGAAAGGTTTGTCGCCGCGAAGCTAAACTCTTGAATCCTCAACCCAGACTCCAACATCAAACAATGCACACACACACACACACACACACACACACACACGTACATACATCTCTCAACATCCCTCGAGCTACAACTTCTAATATCCCAAAAGTTTCATACACTATGTAATTGGAAAGCCAAATGAATGCAATGCGAAAACTTGAGCTAAAACACAAACATATTTCATTAACGACAAAAGAAAGAGTTTTACAAGGCTTTAATGGGCATTTCAAGCCACAATACAACATTGTATCAATCCAAATTACAAAAGATACATGAACACAAAATACTCGAAATGCAACTAAAGCCTTGTATTTTTGCCTAAACTAGCTTCAAAACAAAATATGCAGATTTCGAAGTGATGCCTTGACTCTCGGTCACTCGATCTCTTACTCGTCACCTGAAGATAGGAAAGAATGAGGGTTAGCTTAAAAGCTCGTGGGTAACAAATTTATAACAAAAAATAAGCAAAACCATTGAAAATGTTCATTGCCATAGCACATTTGCATTTAATTCATAAAACACATATTTCTCGAATTCTCTACTCGTCAAACAACTCACAAATAACATAAGTCATGCGTTCTTCAAAACTTGTCAACAAATCATAAACACATAAGTATATCAGAATGGTTTGGGTAGGTCCATAAGGGAGTTCTTGTGAATCTCCAATGATAATAGAATGATCTATTACAATCTCACATAATGGTCTTGCATAGTTCATAAACAAAGGGGAGTCTATGAAGGAGCTTCATCTCACTAGCAAACAGGCAGGAGAAGCCTTTAACAGAGTCAACGTGCCCTTGACATAATAGAATGGACCACCATAAATCCCCACAACATGTATTTCATGACTTGTAAATATATTTCCCAAAAAAGCACATTTCGAAAACATGATTTTCACAATCATAATATATTTCAATTTCTAGTTTGTAAATCATCAACCAAATTCAAGTGCCAAACATGAAGCAATTTCTCAAATCATTTAAGAAACATTAAATGCGACATTTAAGATGCCCTAAATGCAACATTCAAGAAGCCATAAATGCAACATTTATAAAACAATTGAAATCATTCAATTTTCTTGATTTGAAAAGATAGTCTAGCTCATTAACTCAGTTATAAACATGTAACCCATCATGATTTCCTTGCTTATAAACTTGCTTTGGGGTCCTTCTCCTCTTGCTCCTCTTGCTTTTCTTGATTCTCTTTAACATTGGCAAAAATTCCCATTCAATAGGAATGCAAATTGAAAACCCACAAAGTACATTCTCTAAAATTGATTCTAGAATACTTAAACCCCTGTATTTCCTAAACTTCAAGAACTAAAATCCTTCCAAAAATTCAAAGGATTCATAATACACTTTCCTTGAATATCCACCAAATAAAGGGATATTTGGCTCAAATGAAAGCTCTTCCCTTCCTCTTTTTTTTTCCTCTTCTTAAACAACCTCAAAATCTCTCTTGAAAAGTAAGAAAAGATGAAACCTAGCTTTTCTTCCTTCTTTCTCTCCTTTGTCTCTTTTTTTTGTTATTTTGTCCCTTCTTTTCTCTCATTCACGTTTTCTTCCCTCTCAAATGCAAGACAACACTTCCTTTTTTCAATTTTACCCTTAATGAGTGTAAAATGTCAACTTTGCCCTTCCTTTAATGCCTTATAGCTTTTAAACTTAAGCAGCTTACCAAAATGCCCTTTTTACATTGCACTCTTACTAATTTAATTCAACTAACCAAAGTACTAAAATCCTACTAACATTGAAATACTAATTAACTCCAAAAATAATTAATCTATTAAGGCTTCATAATTTAATTAAATCATGCTTAACAATGATAAAAAATAAAAAATATTCGGGGCCAACATTATTGACATGTATAATATGTTGGGCAATATTATTAAAAGCTATTAAAATATCATCCATATAAACATGTAGGAAATTATGATACTTAAAGATATTATCCATTTTTCTTTGAAAAATTTATGGGGCATTTTTTAAACTAAAAAGGTATCGCTAACCATTCGTAATGACCTTGTGGAGTAGAGAAAGTAGTATATGGAATACTATCTTTGTTCATTTTTATCTACCAAAATTCTTACAATCAACTTTAGAGAAGATTTGTTTTCCTCTTGTTAAGTTTAATGTTTCTTTATGGGGTAAGAAGTATCCATCAAATATTGTATTATCATTTAGTTTTTTATTTAATTAACTGCCTTTCTAGCTTTATTTCTAATTAAATCTGTATAACTTCTAACCATAGAAGTCGGGAAGAATAAGGAAATTACTAGGCCTAATTATCTTTAGATTTTCTAGTTCAAGAAACTGTTTTCTAAATTCATCTTGATCTTTTAAATTATATCTCATAACAATTACTCTAATATTTTTGTTTATTTATCATTTCTAAGTTTGTTTCTTCGTATTTTTATCCAAAATTGTAATGTGTTATTAGAGTAACTTTTCTTTATCTTTTGTTTTACTTATTATAATCCATCTTTGATGGTTTTATCGATGATACCTAGGAGGTGGATTTTCATAAGTACTAGGTATATCACTAATATTAGGATTTCAATGAAATTTCATGTTTAATTAAAACAGTTTTATATGTGCTAAAGTTTTAAGTTTAAATTTTCTCTTTGGATATTTAATTCTTCAAATTTTGAATTGAAAGCTTGTATAAAATTTTCATGTTATTTGTAATTATGAGCCATTTTCATTTTTAAAGTCAAATCAAATGTGTTTTTTTCCTTACAACTTTTATTGGGTTTATTCTCTAGCTCGATTTATTTTTTCCTTCATATCTTGCATATCCATTATTTGTTTTAAAGTTTTTCTATATGGAAAAGAATGTTATCATAATATACTATCTTTTTGAATTTATGTCAAATCAGTTTCTTTTTTAATCCTTCAAGTTTTAATTTTAAATAGTTATCTTTTTCCATTTAGATGATAATTTTTAAATGGACTTTATCTTATCTTTCCTGGTTCAATCATATTTATCTTCATGTTTACAAATTTTTCAACGGTTCAAGGTGTCTTTTTGGCTAGAGTTATCGTTAGAGAAGAAAATTGCTTTTTCCAGGATAGATTTGAAATCCTTTCTTAAATGCTACCTCTATATCATAAATAACAGTTTTGATGTCAATTCCTTCTTTATAATGGATATCATTTTTAGTAAATTTAGAAAATTCTTTTCTTAATTTAGTATCCACAATAATGGTAAAATGTTCCACCTTTCCCAAAGTAATGAAATGGTAGGCATCATATCGTTCATCTTTATGAAAAACTAGACCAACAGATAATTTCTTTAATACTAAGGCATCTTTAAGGGTTATTATAGGGTTATTTAAATAACAATCCTTAACCCCTTCTTGATTTCAATTTAGGAAGTAATGATATCTCAAGAAACCTTGGATTAGTCAATTATATAGCATTTACTATTCTAAAATTATACCAATCTCTAATAGCTTGAGGATGAGCTCCTTAGACAAAGTTCAATATTATATATAGCCTAGAAAAATCAATTTAGCAAGTATTGTTTTTTTGTAGAGCATATAAATCTCTCATCACCTTGCAATGTGCCTGAATAGTAGGACGACTCTTTGGAAGACTATCAATCATACATTTCTCTATATCATTATTTTACGTGTCGTATTAGGTTTAAGAGAAATATTATCAAGAGTAACCTTTTCAGGCTTAATTTGTTGACTAGTAGCTTCCTTTATTAGGGAAGAAGAGCTTGTGGATGATGAATGTATAACTATCTTAGCCTTATTGACTAAGTTATAAAGTTTTGTTTTGAATGATTATAATGGTTTATCTTAGCTTCCCTGTAGGAAAATCCCGGGAGGAACATCACATGTTCCAAGAATGAAACAAAAATTTTTATTCGAGACCTTCCGAAACCTGGATCCCGGTGTCGGTATGAAAACCTCAAACCTGAATAGCCAATAGAGACTATCTCTAAAGGTATCCACGCAGAGATCAGGAAACCTAACCGGATCAAACACTTTTGACCCGGGAATAGCTAGAACAGAATAAGAGCTGCTAGACCCTACCTACATCTGGAGAGCTTGAGATCACGTTGGAACTTTGCTTTGGAGAAGAGAGATCGATGGTTGCTTGAGAAAAGAAGAAATGAATTCCAAAATCACCTTAAGCTTAACTCTTAAGCTTTCTCCTTTCTCTTCCACGCAAGAACCTACGGCTATCACCTTCCAAAAGCCATCTTATGTATTTCTTTAACAATTAAAGATGCTTCCTTAAGAAGCTTACATATGGATGATTAATGGCCATTCATTTCTTTAATGAATAAAGTAATAAGATTTGAAAAGTCAAAGCTTCTCATCTCTTCTCCCATTCCAACGCAAGGCTATATATTTATATATATATATTAATTATTTACTTAATTAATTAATATATATAATTGCTTAACAATCCAATCAAGCTGGGTCTCATCTACCGGCCATCGGCCCCGATGTCAAACAACTCTAAACCTTTCTTAGCAATATTGATGTCGCGATCTCATCGGGACATATCCCAATCCTACTGGGATCTATTTAATCCTAATGTTTCCATAATTGGAACTCGTCCAATTACTATTTTACTGATTCTCCGAGTCACTCTTATCGTGTGACCCTTTAGGTTTCGGTTATGTTGGCCACTTAGATTAACAATTAATCTGAGCAAGTCATGAGCGGTATCTAGCAACACATCATGACCCCAATTGACCGGAAAGTAATTGGTTTGATGAATTCATCACGAACGGATCACGAACCCTTCCATAACAACCATTGTGCAATTCGTCCTTTCAACATCCTATACCCCACTTGGTTATGATTATGGCTAATATGTCAACTCTTACTAGACTAAGTCTAGCCCAGTGAAATCGGTTCTGTCGAGGACTCATTACTTTATATGTCCATGAAGACACTCTTCATGACATAGTCATGCTCGCCGAGACTTAAAGTAATGATCCCGACAACGAGCCAGGTATCTCTTCATTCTCTCTGTAGTGATGAATCCTTTATTGGCTACTCAATTACCTTGAATACCTCAAATCGTACTCCAAGCACCATCCTATGAGTAACCTCTGAAGGCCACAAGGAATGGAGTCAGTATGTGATCAAGATTCAAGATATCCTTGAGTACCTCAAGTCTAAGGATACTTGCACCATTCTATGATGAGATTATCAACGACATTAAATCCATGTGATGATCTCATGACAGTCATCCAATGAACTTACTACCACTAGTAAGCATCCATATGTCAACTCTAAATATCTCATATTTACAGTTTCGAGATCCACCGCTGATCCAATCAAGGAGTATGACATATGCTAGTCTGTCCGGATTAATGATGTCCAGTCTCATTAATCCTATGACTAGGGAAAGTTTAGATACGGACATAATTGCACATGATAGGAATCTCAGGATTATGATCACATCATAATTTCCTTCATGCTATGTCATATATCATGGACTTCATTAATTTGATTAAAGATCAATATCAATTCATAAAGAACATCAAATAAATGAAACATGTCTTTCTTTATTTATTCATAAAGTCTCGTACATATTTGTGAACAAAAAGCGCTAAAGGGATTGCCTTTAGGGCACTACTCTAACAATCTCCCACTTGACCTAAAGCCAATCGCCTTGGTATCTAATACCATAAGCGAGTACATGAGAATCAAAATTTTCTCGTGACAATGGCTTCGTCAACGGATCAAGAATGTTACGCTCTGTGGAATCCTCTCGATCACGACATCACCTCTAGCAATGATCTCTCGAATCGATGATATATGCGAGTACGTGTTTAGATCGTTGGTGAGACCTCGGTTCTTTTGCTCGAGCAATAGCCCCATTGTTGTCACAATACAACCGTATGGGTCCATCACACTAGGAACCACACCAAGTTCGAAATGAACTTCGATCCAAACAACTTCCTTTGCCGCCTCTGATGCAGCAATGTACTCTGCCTCGGTCGTCGAATCAGCAGTCGTCTCTTGTTTGGAACTCTTCCAACTGACCGCTCCGCCGTTTAGCGTGAAAACATAACCTAACGGGATGCGAGTCATCCTTGTCGATTGAAGGCGGCATCCGTATGCCGCTCACTTGGAGATTTCCATCTCCATATATCAAAAAAACATCCTTAGTCCTTCGCAAGTACTTGAGGATATTCTTGACAGCTACCCAGTGACCCTCACCAGGATCCGATTGGTATCTGCTCGTGACACTCAGAGCATACGATACATCGGGCCTCGTACATAATATAGCATACATGATCGATCCTACTGCAGATGCATACGGGATCTGATCCATGCGAATCCTCTCATCTTGTGTCTTAGGACACATAGATTTCGAGAGTGTTATCCCATGAGTAATGGGAAGAAATCCTCTCTTGGATTGCTCCATGCTAAACCTCTTTAGCATCTTGTCTATGTACGATGATTGTGAAAGACCAAGCAACCTCTTTGATCTATCTCTATAGATCTTTATCCCAAGGATATAAGTTGCTTCACCAAGGTTTTTCATCGCAAATTGCTTGGACAACCAAATTTTAACTGATTGTATCAATGAGACATCGTTTCCGAGTAATGTGATATGTCATCTACATACAACACAAGGAAAACGATTGCATTCCCATTAACCTTCTTGTACACACAGTGTTCATCCGGATTTTGTGAGAAACCAAACTCTTTGATTGACTCATCAAAACGGATGTTCCAACTCCTGGATGCTTGCTTCAATCCATAGATGGATTTCAAGCTTGCATACCTTTTCGCTATCATCGAAGTGAAGCCCTCGGTTGTGTCATGTACACATCCTCGGCCAGATTTCTGTTAAGGAAAGCTGTCTTCACATCCATTTGCCATATCTCATAATCATAATGAGCGACAATGGCTAGGAGTATCCGAATGGATTTGAGCATTGCTACGGGGCTGAAGGTCTCGTCATAGTCAACTCCTTGTCTTTGACGAAATCCTTTGGCCACAAGCCTTGCTTTGTAGGTAATCACATTACCATCCATTTCGGTTTTCTTCTTGAAAACCCATTTGCACCCTATAGGTTTTATCCCTTCAGGTGCATCAACCAAAGTCCATACTTGGTTTATGTACATGGAATCCATTTCGGCTTTCATGGCACAAAGCCATTTTCGGACTCGAACTTTTCGAACCTCTTCATAGGTAGCAGGCTCATCATCTTCTATGAGCAATACGTCATTCTGTTCACTTACGAGAAATCCATATTTCTCGGGAACAGTGCGCATCCTACTTGACCTACGAACTTCGTGTGTAGTGGAAGGTTGAACTGTTACTACATCTGAATGAGTGACAGTCTCAGGTTCAGGCAGTTGATCTGTGCTTGTTTGAGCATCTTGAACTTCTTCAAGTTCGACTTTGCTCCCACTGTCCTCTTGCAGAAGAAACTCTTTCTCTAAGAAGACAGCATGCTTCGAAACAAACACCTTTTGTTCCTCAGCAAGGTAGAATTGATATCCCATGGTCTCTTTAGGATATCCTACAAACAAACACTTGTCAGACTTTGCTTCAAGCTTATCTGACTGAATCCGCTTCACGTAAGCAGGACAACCCCATACTTTCAGATGAGAAAGATAAGGTTTTCTGTTAGTCCACATCTCATATGGAGTAACATCAACTGTCTTAGAGGGAACTCTGTTTAACAAGTAAACAGCTGTCTCTAGCGCATACCCCCAAAACGATTTTGGTAACTGCGAAACCCATCATTGATCGTACCATGTCCAACAGGTTCGATTTCTCCTTTCACCACACCATTGTCTTTGCGGCGTGTAGGAGGAGTCCATCGAGATAATATCCCGGTGTAGGAAAATCCGGGAGGAACATCACATGTTTCAGCGGAAACAAAAATTTTTATTCCGGGACCTTCCGAAACCAGGATCTCGGTGTCGGTATGAAAACCTCAAACTGAATAGCCAATAGAGACTATCTCTAAAGGTATCCACGCAGAGATCAGAAAATCTAACCGGATCAAACACTTTTGACCCGGAATAGCTAGAATGAATAAGAGCTGCTAGACCCTACCTCCGTCCGGAGAGCTTGAGATCACGTTGGAACTTTGCTTTGGAGAAGAGAGATCGATGGTTGCTTGAGAAAAGAAGAAATGAATTCCAAAATCACCTTAAGCTTAACTCTTAAGCTTTCTCCTTTCTCTTCCACGCAAGAACCTACGGCTATCACCTTCCAAAAGCCATCTTATGTATTTCTTTAACAATTAAAGATGCTTCCTTAAGAAGCTTACATATGGATGATTAATGGCCATTCATTTCTTTAATGAATAAAGTAATAAGATTTGAAAAGTCAAAGCTTCTCATCTCTTCTCCCATTCCAACGTGCAAGGCTATATATTTATATATATTAATTAATTATTTACTTAATTAATTAATATATATAATTGCTTAAGCGATCAAGCCAAATGGGTCATTCCCTACCTACTAGGGCCCCGATGTCAAACAAATTCAAAACCTTTCTTAGCAATATTGATGTCGCGATCTCATCGGGACATATCCCAATCCATTGGGATCCATTTAATCTAATGCTCTCCATAATTGGAACTCGTCCAATTACTATTTTCTGATTCTCTCGAGTCACTTTTATGCGTGTGACCCTTTAGGTTTCGGTTATGTTGGCCACTTAGATTAGCAATTAATGCGAGCAAGTCATGAGCGGTATCTAGCAACACATCATGACCCCAATTGACCGAAAAGTAATTGGTTTGATGAATTCATCACGAACCAGATCACGAACCCTTCCATAGACAATTACTGTGCAATTCGTCCTTTCAACATCCTATACCCCACTTGGTTATGAGTATGGCTAATATGTCAACTCTTACTAGACTAAGTCTAGCCCAAGTGAAATCAGTTCCTGTCTGAGGACTCATTACTTTATATGTCCATGAAGACACTCTTTATGACATAGTCATGCTCGCCGAGACTTAAAGTAATGATCCCGACAAGAGGCGAGGTATCTCTTCTTCTCTCACGTAGTGATGAATCCTTTATTGGCTACTCAATTACCTTGAATACCTCAAACGTACTCCAAGCACCATCCTATGAGTAACCTCCGGAAGGCCACAAGGAATGGAGTCAAAATGCAGGATCAAGTATCAAGATATCCTTGAGTACCTCAAGTCTAAGGATACTTGCACCATTGCTATGATGAGATTATCATCGACATTAAATCCATGTGATGATCTCATGGCGAATCATCCAATGAACTTACTACCACTAGTAATCATCCATATGTCAACTCTAAATATCTCATATTTACAGTTTCTGAGATCCACTGCTTGATCCAATCAAGGAGTATGACATATGCTAGTCTGTCCGGATTAATGATGTCCAGTCTCATTAATCCTATGACTAGGGAAAATTTGGATACGGACATAATTGCACATGATAGGAATCTCAGGATTATGATCACATCATAATTTCCTTCATGCTATGTCATATATCATGGACTTCATTAATTTGATTAAAGATCAATATCAATTCATAAAGAACATCAAATAAATGAAACATGCCTTTCTTTATTTATTCATAAAGTCTGTACATGACTGTGAACAAAAAGCGCTAAAGGGGATTGCCTTTAGGGCACTACTCTAACATTCCCTATATAGCAAAATGAAAAAAATAGCTTTGTAACTTATTTTGTTATCAAATTGAAGTTCGTAATATCTAATAAATCTTTAATCTATGCTTGGCAAGTCAATCCTAATAAGTCAAAAATCTTTTCTTTAGGGTTGACCATCTCTAGTTAAAAATTTGCAAGAACATTGTTATTAGATTCGATAATTTCAATATCAAAGGTATATTTTACTAATAAAGTCCATTATCTGTATTCTTTATATTCAGGTTTAGGGGGTAAATTATTTTGAATAAAATCCTTAACTTGAGTATTGTCAGTTCTTAATAAAAACGTTTTACGCAGTAAAAATAATAAAGATTTTGACAACTTTTTTCTATTGCCAATAGTCATTTTTATTTATGTGGTATCTCTGTCGGATATTTATAAAGGTTCCCTGTAACATCCCATTACCTACGTTAAGGCTAGAACAGTATATATATGAGAGATTAGAAAATGCATTTCATGCTAATGCATTATACGATATGCACATACACGTGAATATTGAATTTTTGCACATAAAAATAACTGTACATGCATTCATTAATAATTTCCGGGTATAATTGTTTATAAATTTGATTATATTGAGAGTTGTGGGTTTTATACGTTGAAAACCAATTTGGAGAGTGTATTTAGTGATTTAGAATTTATGGCAAAATTTAGGAAAATTCTTAAATTTTTGGGTGTTTTGGACTAGGACAAATGTCAAGTGGCAAGACAATTGATGAATGGTAGTAGAATTTACTGTTAAATGGCAATGAAAAATTTGATAAATGACTATGGGATTTATTGACAAGTATCAATAAAAATTGGGAGACAATTAGAGTAGAAATTGGATTTGATTGGACTAGTTAAATGAAAGAACATAGTTTGAATTCATAGGAATTGGACATGTGGCAAGTGACAAATGTCACTTACAAACCATGTCTTAAGTCCACTAATCTTTAAATTTTAAAGACCATTTTTGATTGTCTCTCATGATGTTTTTAAGTTAGAAGACCAAGTAAGTGTTTTATTCTTGCTCTCTCCATCTTCTTCTGTTGCGAAACAAAAAAAATATAAATTGAATTCTATCTACACCATTTAGAGGCAAGTGCACCTCGTCGACAAGTAATATAAAACGATAACAACTGGATATCGTACCCAAGGGAATTCCAACACGCAAGACAATTAAATTAAACGATGAAAAATTACTCGGACAATCAAGAATTGATTGATTTAAAAATAAAATAAAATAAAGTAAACAAAACAAGGAAATATGAAAAATGCTAGGTTTGAATTAAAACAACTAGATTTAATCAAATGACAGAAATCGGTTAAGGTATAGGATTTCAATTGGATTGGATACTAAAAAATTGTAACGACCGATTGATCTAGGAATTACTTCACTTAAACAGGTTGAACCCAATGCTCATGGGGATTCTCCTCTCTTCTAAATCCGATTCACCCACTTAGTTTATAGATAATTCGGAATAAAAGACGTTTAATACAAGAAGCCTAAAACTAGGTTTGTTAATCCTAGATATCCTCACACAAGATCCTAAGATTAGTCTACACTTTAGTCTTAAGTATGTCATTTGATTAATTTTCTGACAAATTAAATCCCATTGATTATGGCATTCAATCATCTAAGGCCTTAATCTAGGTGATCAAGTTAAATCAGGACTAAATATGCATTCAATCAAGTAAAAATCAATACCATAAAAATTTTCCTAATCCAATATCAATCTTAACTTTAACAAAAAAAAAAAAAAAACTCACACATATTCATCAATGTAACATAAATCATGGTCATAATATATGGTTCCATCGATTAAATCCACTCAATTAAAATAAACAAGGAATTAATTAAAAAATTAAAAACACCCCTTCTCCCACAACTGTATTTTCTCACTCCACTAGCTTCAACAGTTCTTTCTTGTAACATCCCGTTACCAATATGAAGGGCATATTGGTAATTCGGATGGATTAGGATTGGGTGCATGCATAATTTGAATTTACACATGCATTTAGCCTCTTTAATTATTGATAAATGATTATTATTGCACCAGCATATGTATGTGCGTACATGTATGACATATTCCCGGTATGATAGTGTAAATTGGAAAATTGGGTGATAATTGTATATATTAAGTTTTGAATATAGAATTGGAGTGAAATTAAATTCTAGGAGTTTGAAAATTGAAATTGGAGTGTAGGATCATATGTTTCCTATTTTTGAGGATTTATAGGAATTTTTCTGAAATTTTTAGAGAAATGGATCCGGACCAAAAAATGGCTTAATGACTGATAAATGCGATTCCGGTTCCAAAATTGCTTGGCAATTGGCACGAGATAATTCGAGTTATGATTTTAGGATTTATTTTTCATAGTCATTGCGAAATTGGGAGAAAATTAGAATAAGAATTTGATTGTTAGACCCTAAGAAGTTGGACATGTGGCATGAGAGTTGCCAAACATGCCCTTAGCTTTAAATCCCTCTTATATAAAAACCCTAACCTTTGAATTTGCTTCCCACGATCCTCCCTTCCTTGTTAAAGAAAATTGTATTTCTTCTTCTTTTCTCCTTCGTGGATCTCCACTTGGTTTGATTCCTTCCATTTTTCTTCCCATAATTTGCTCCATTTATCATCATTAACTTAGCTTAAGCCTTGGATTTGAGAAAATAACTTTTGGTGGAGAAAAAGATGATTGCTATGGGTGTGCCTAGGTTTGGAGATTTGAGTATCTTGTTGATTTTTGAGGGTTTGAAGGCTTGAATCAAGTAAGTTTTTACTTCTTTATGCTTTAAGTTGTTTGATTTGATCATTGAATTAAGTTATTAATTGTTTAGGAATTTAGAAGTTTCGGATGATGTAGGTTTTGAGAATTTTGTTAATTTTGATTTGGGTATTTGGAGAATAATTGGTTTTTGATGGATTTGAGGTTAGAGATGAGTTGTATTTAGTGTTTTCAGTTGTTTGGGAGTGTTTAGAATTGAATTGGATGGATTAGAAATCTGCAGATCTGATAAATTCTGGGTTTCGGACGTGTTTCTGGGTTTGTACGTTGCGACGTGTGATGAACACGTTGCGGCGAGCTGTTCCCTTCTTGCACGTCGCGGCGAGCATTTAATTCTGCGCCGCGACGAGCCGATTCCTTCCGCACGCTGCGACGAGCAAGGACGCACGTCGCGACGAGCAGAAGCGAGCACACCGTTGGGAGAGCTACGCGTGCGTCGCGGCGAAGGCGAAAGGTCTCGCCGCGGCGAGGACCCCGATTTTCCGAAGGTGAATTAGTTTGTTTAAGTGATGATTTTAAGGTTTTAAATTCTTATTGAGTTGGTTATTGATTGATTGTGACTTAGAGACTAAGAATTGCAATTTAGAAGAATGGAATTTTGGAATTTATTTCGGTGGTTCTCGAAATCGGATAGAAATTGAATAGTGAATTTGAATTCGATTTAAAGATAATTCCTATGTCTTGGAATATGACTTTAGAGAGTTCAGAACTTAATAAATTGAATTAAGGTGTTAGGAATTGCTATCTTTTAGAGGAAAGAGAATTGATTTGGAAGATCCGGGTATAGAATCGGGAATGTCATAACATGTATAGTACTGATCACATTCGCTACATGTGCATTATTGACTATTGTAAATCGTGGAATTAGTAATGTTGGTTTATTCTGATTGTTATAGAGGCGCAAGTGGAGCGTCGATCTTCTGACGTAGGTGAGACTTCCCGGCAGTAGCTCGGAAGTTAGAGGTGAGTAACCTAGTTAGTTTCTCAACCTTGATGTGTTTAATTTTATGCATTTATGCCATGTGGAGATAAAAGGATGATTCTATGTGTTTGCTTTTGATTGATTTCGGACTATAGGTGTCCGAAATATTTGGAATGTGATATAGAAGTGTTATCTGTGCATTAATTGAAATTATTTGGTTTAATGCGAAATTGGATATAGGGTGTTAGGTTGTGACACAATTATTGTAAATGGAGGCATGTGCATTCATGCATAAGAGCATGATCAAATAATGGCAGTTGTGACCGGTGCAGCCACCGTATTTTCAAAGCTTTAAGCTCAACGCATCAGGGCCTCGAGCCCAGCGTAATTTTTAGAGCCACAGGCTCAACGTATCAGGGCTTCAAGCCCAATGTTATTCAGAGCCACTGGCTCAACGTAAATGAGCTCAGGGGCACGGTCACAACAACGTAATAAAATGAAAAGTGTCACATGTGCATATACATATGAATGATAAATTGTGAATTGTGTGAAAGGCCTTATATGTGTGAAATAGAATGCATGAGATATTTTCGAATATGGTATTATGTGATATTCTGTGAATTGTTTGTATATGCATGAGTTGGGTGGACCATCGATGATGGTTTCTCGCTGAGTTCACAAACTCACCCAACATTGCATCTATTTTTCAGGTCAGAGATAGTAGACTCCTAGCTCCAGAGTTTGACTTTTCCTTCCGTGTGAGCTTGGGCAAGAGAAGTTATGACACACAGGTCGGTCAGCTGGGATCGTTTTTAAGGATGATCTATTTTAGGCTTTTGTCTCAGTTCCTGTTTAGGAATTCTTGTATAGTTTGAGGAAACTGATAAACCTGTAAATGCTGTTTGAGGTTATGAAATAACAGTACTTTGGTTTTAAAAATTTAGCGATTTTGATATTACGGTTTTAGTATATCGATTCCATGTGGAGTATAGAATTGATCGTTCGTAGTGCACCCTCATCGTAGGTTATGTATCGGAACGACCTACGGGCGTCTCGGTGCGTATCCTACGGTAAGGGGGCGCTACATTTCTTGTGCCACCAGCTGTCTTCTTCATGTGTGAGTAGAGAATATTTGTTGCATGAGGGTTGTGTGTGAGTGAGTCCTTCCTTGCCACCTTAACATAACTACTTCAATTATCAAGCCACCAACTGCAATGTCCTGAGAGGAGAGTGTTGAGGGGTGTAGCGTGAGTGATGTGAATCAATGGAGTGTGTCCCTTTGCCACAGCTGCAACTTGCTCCTCTCTCCCCAGCTGCAATGTCTTTGTTTAAACCTTTTCTTTCTCCACCAGCTAACGTGTTTTTCCAGCTCACCTGTGTGTCCCCACCTAACTTTTTTTTATCTCCTCAACCCATGGAGTGTCCGCAGTTAACGTGTTTTATCTCCTAAGCCAATGGAGTGTCCCCAGCTATTGAGTGAATCAGATAGTGGAGAGTATATGTTTTAAGTGGGGCTGCTTCCTTCCTTTCTTGTGTAGATGATTTTTAATAGAGGTCTCTGGTCTTTTGATCCCACCGAACGTCCTTCACATCCACACTCACGTTGCAGCTGCTTCTTTTTTTTTATTTCACTGATGTGTCGAATAAGATTGGTGGTCTACGTTCAAAAACTATCACGACACTACAACTCTTCTCTTGCTTTTGTCTTCTTCTATCACACTACTCTCCTCTCCTTCCTATTCATTGATGTGACAATTAAGTTGGTGGTCACCTCTCTTATTCACTCTCAACATATCGATTTTCACTCTATGCTACCCTCTCCTTTTACATAGTTGCCAACTTGATTTCTTTCTTTTTGTTCTCCGTATTTTTCACGCCGGCAACTGCTATGTCCCTCTCTGTACCACACCACACAGTTGTCCTCACGCAACACTCACTCTTCGTTTTTTCTCTATGCTGTTGCCAATTCCTTTCTCTTTGTGTCTCACCGTATTGAATAAATTCCAGCCCTTATTCACGCCTAACCCTCCTATTTTTCAACTCTCTTACCACAACCATCTTCTTTTGTCTCTTATGTGTTGAAAGTCCATCATCTTATGCTCTATTTTATCTGCCGTTACTCTTTTTTTTTTAGTATTAAATCTTCCTCTAGCTATCCTTTTACCACTCCTTTTTAACTTATCATTCATGCAAAAACCTCCATTCTTTGTCTTCCAAAACATTAACATTTTAGGTGGCTAGAACATTAACATTTTTTTACCCAAACTCCTTTGAAAGTTTTTTTCTTGATTTATAGTATTAGATGTTACAAATCAAATGTGCCTAAAATCAAAACAAATAACTCTTAATTAATTCAATTTGAACATTAAATGGACAAGAGTTTAACAAATCATGTATCTAAAATTAAAATTAAAATACCATTAACAACACCCCCACACTTGAATTGTTGCTTGTCCTCAAGCAACTTACTTAGATCACAACCAACGTATTCTGTTATTTTATTTTCAATGAAAATCAAGTGTTTGCAATCCCTTAAACTTTGGCAAACTCAAGTATCAAGCTACTACATATATCATAATCTTTTCATTAATGCACATAAACAAAATCAAAGGTAGATATCCTTGATCAAAAACAAGCATAAAATTAAAATGAACATTCCTTATGATATTCACTCATATCACTCAAGTGTATAAGGGTTGTGTTTCACTCAAAGCTTCCTCTAAGAGATTACACTACCATAGGCTTGCAAATTCACCTATTTTCCACTACATAGAATACATGCCATCATAGATCAAAAGGACTTTTACTAAGGATTATAATGGGGCTTAGGTTAAGGAAAGATAAAAAGGATAAAGGCTACTTACAAGCATTCACAAAGTACTAAGTAACGTAGGACAATAAAAAGAAATTCTGAGATGTGCAAATAGAAACATGGGACTACAACTACCCATGTAACATCCCATTACTTGTGGGAGGGTTAGAATAGTAAATGTGAATGATTAATGGGAGTTAGAGATGCATTTCCATATTCATGCATATAAATGCCATGCACTTATACATGAATAGTGAATGAATTTGCACATGAAAATAATTTTACATGCATTCATGAATAATTCTGGGTATAAATGGATGGATCTATGAATTTTAGAGTTATGGATTTTTTACATTGGAAATATTAGTGATTGGTAAAAATATCGTATTTGTAAGTTGGTGAATTTAGGAGTTATCTTTGAAATTTATGGAGTATTGAGATATATATATATATATATATATATATATATATATATATATATATATATATATATATATATATATATATATATATATATATATATATAGGAACAAGAAATTAAAAGAAGCTTTGGATATATATATATATATATATATATATATAGGGAACAAGAAATTAAAAGAAGCTTTGGAGATAGTTGGATTGTAAAGATGGCAGTCAAGAGAGTTAGTTTCAAAAGAA
The DNA here is from genome assembly GCA_029891385.1 of Erythroxylum novogranatense. Lineage (NCBI taxonomy): Eukaryota > Viridiplantae > Streptophyta > Magnoliopsida > Malpighiales > Erythroxylaceae > Erythroxylum > Erythroxylum novogranatense. The sequence continues at coordinate 89,656,005 of CM057225.1, read as the reverse complement.
ACTAAGTTAGAACTTGGGTATTAGGTAAGTGACAAGTGTCACTTAGTCTTTTGCACTCTCTCTAGAAGTAGGTTACTATTTTTTAAGAGTTGACAGGTTAAGTCTTGTCTAAGTCCTTTCCTTACTAACATCTTTTCCAATCTTCCTTTTGAAACCCAGAGTTTTTCATCAAATACCTTCTAAGAGGCTTCTGTGTTTTTCCTTTCCTTCACCAAACCTACTTTGCCATTTGTGTCCTCTACCCTGAGAAAAATTAGAAGCTGGTCATTATACTCAGTGAAGCATGTAAAACGTGTGGAATTTAGGGCTTGAAGATTTTGAAGTTTTCAGCAGGTAAGTGGTGAAGAAATCCCTTAGAGTTGGGGATTTGTGAAATAAAGTTGATAGATTACTGTCATCTGCATGAAAAATGACATTTACATGGTTGTTCATAAATAATGGGTAGTTGGGAAGAAATAAATTCGGTTATAGTGTTAAATTACTTTTTGAAAATTTTTTTGGTGTTTTGGTGATATAAAATATTGAAAGTTTGAAAATCTGGAAAATGTTCACTAAATACACTTCAGTCTTTTAGCCATAACATTTTCTATAGTTGTCTCTTAATTTTAATTAAACTAGAGATACATGGCTACATTTTGTATGAAGACATCGAATTTCAGTTCTGTCTTTAAGAGTCTCAAAAGTTGTCATGAAGTTGAGAATAGGGTGCAGGGCGTTGAAAGCTGATTGTAAAATTCGTGTTCTAATTTTGGGAGAAAATATGGACTTGATCTAGATAGATTTTGGCAAAGTTGCCTTCTGAAAAGTTGTATATCTTTCTTTTAGCTTTCCAACGGTATATAGCATGAAAATTTTAGACATCGGAGTCAAAAGCTATGATCCTTATAAGTGGAGACGTTCTGGGGAAGAAAAGCAGACAATAGAAATGAGACGGAAGAAAAGCAGATGATAGAAATGAGACGGAAGAAAAGAAGATGATATAAATGAGACGGAAGAAAAGCAGACGATAGAAATGACATGGAAGAAATGAGACGATAGAACTAAGACAAAAAAAAAAAACAGAATGGATTCTTTTGGTCATAACTTCTTCTCTAGACCTCCAAATGACCTAATTTTTGAAGCATTGGATTCCTAACACATTTATTTATCTCTCCACAAAAATTTATGGTTTTTGGTATTAAATTGAAAATGATTGATTGAATCAAAATAAGGGCATAGGTGGAAGGAGCATGAACTGGATATTTTACTGAATATATTTCAGTATTTAGATGATATCTTGATCTGTAAGATTCAATTTGAGGTGATTCTTGATTTTTAGTAAACTAGAGTAATAGGGCTACAAATCATATGAAGAAGCTGAATCTTGATCCAGTCTCTAAGGGATTTAATTTCTGGATGGAAGTTGGGTATAGTACACTGTTTTGGAGAGGAACAGTCCGAAAATGTTTGAGTCATATCTTCCAAATTTCTGAACCAAATTGAGTGATTTTGGTGTCAGTGGAAAGATAAAAGATAGAGGAAAACTTTTATAGAAGAGAGTGGGCTCAAATTTTACAAGCTTTTTCTTCTTATTGAATGTGAACAGTAAACTCGAAAGGGGTGTTTCAGAAAGTCTGAAGGTAAGTCAATGAGTAATGAACTGTGTTTTCAATGGTTCTAATGAGGCATAAACCTAAGTGTTAGTTATACTTAAATGAATTTTGGTATGGGGATAGTGTTGAGAGGAATCAAGGAGCGATACCTGAGATTTATCATGAACATGCATTGTACATAATTCATCTCATACATGTGCATTATGGAACACTCTTAATGGTGCCAATTGTGATATCATGTACGCTAATTGTTATAGAGGAACAACTGAAACGCCAACTTCTAGACGTTGCCAGATCTTTCGGGCATTAGCTTCGGGAGCAATCTGTGAGTAACCTAGATGTTCTCACTCAATTAATTGTCTGCTTTAGAACGCGGTTAAAATGAGTTATTTAAGTGCTCCAAATTGTGAATGTGTATATGAATGCAAAAGCATGGTCAGCATTTCTGCTGAATGCCGGACTAAGGTCCGATGATGAATGTGATCTAAATGTGAATGTGCATCTATGTGATTTACTGAGATTATGTTATGTGAAACATTCATTACATGAATGCATGCAAGATAAAGGAAGTTATGACAGGAGTTGCCAGGATAAAGAGCTTAAAGCTCATAATGTGAATAGAGCCTCGGGCTTGAGTGCGACTGTACCTAATATCCACTAAGGGATATGGGACGTTATACGACAAAGCTCGAAATCCATGAAAGGATGAGCTGGTAAAAAGGCACTCGGTCATAACGACAATAATAAATGAAAGTGAATCTCACGTGCATTGCCAATTATAATTGATGTGTGTTTTGTATGAACAATGTGATATGTTGTGAATATGCAAAGAGGTGAATATTATGTTTTGTGTAATGATGTGATGCATGAATTGAGTGAACCATCGATAATGGTTAGCTCATTGAGTTCACAAAACTCATCAAAATTGCAACGTTATCTTTTTAGGATCGAGAGACGATTCTGGCTACTAAGAGGCTCTACCAGTCGTGTTAATTGTGTGTTGGCAAGTGAAGTCATGGCTCAAAGGTCGATCAGCCGGAATTTGTGGATAGTTTAGATAGACTGCATATATTTTTCCCTCTCTCATGTAGTCCTTTTGTATTAGGTCTTGATGTGTTCCTAAGGGAAATGTTGAAAGGCACAATTTAGACATTCGGTGATTATAAAACGTTATGAGGAAAAGTGGAATTTAAAATATTGTGATCTTCTTATGATGCTTTTTGAGTAAATTATGATGCCATGCCATTGGGAGTGAATGTAGTGATCGAACGTAGCTCGCCCTTGTCGTAGGATATGTACCGGGGTGATCTTCGGGCGTCCCGGTATGTACCCTTGAGGTAAGGGGGTGCTACATTTAGGTGGTATCAGAGCATGGTTTAGCATCTGTTGGGACATATAGGAATGATAAGCATGAAATATCTTGAACAATGCGGATAATGATTGAAGTTATTATTTGTTATAGGTCATCCGCCCTAGGTGATCAGATTGATCAACCAGCTGACCAAGGATCTGTAGGAGCCAGTAGAGAGTCCTCAGTACCTCGATCTGAGGGATTGCCTCATAGAGTTCCCGAGAGAAGGGAGATGAGGTATGATAGGCTGGGGAAGCGAGAAGTCATGAGACTTCTATGGCAACACGCACTGGCCGAGGCCGAGGGATGGTTAGAGAGGACTGAGAGAGTCTTCGATCAGATGGACTGCGAGCCTGATGAGAGGTTTGATTATGCAGTATCATTATTGTAGGGCCCAACTTACCAGTGGTGGAAGACTGTTCCAGGCAATACCACCAGGCCTTGTCAGTTGAAGTGGGAAGACTTTTTAAGGGTCTTCAGAGACAACTATATGCCCAAGATCTACCTGGGCATGAAGATGCAGGAGTTCTTGGAATTGAAGCAAGGTAGGATGTCGGTGGCTGAGTATGAGGTCAGATTCAATGAGTTGATGGGTTATGCTATTGCTTTAATCCCCACAGAAGAAGACAAATGTAGGCGGTTTGAAAATGGACTTAATATGGAGATCAGAACAAGGTTGACGAGGTCAGATATTGGCACTTTTATTGAGTTGAGAGCTGCCTCAATTAGAATTGAACAGCTAATGAAGGAGAAACAAGCAGAGACTAGGCAAGGGTCCAGAGGAAGGAGACCTAGTGAGAGACACGACATTTCTGGCAGGAGTTTCAGTAAGCGCCATAGTAGATCATTCAGATCATCAGGTGGACCTAGACAGTTAGGAACTGCAAAGAGGGGTAGATTTATACAGACTGGTGGTGGACAAGGTATAGTGCAGAACCAACGGCCCCCATGTGAGCATTGTAGGAAAAGGCACGGTGGAGAGTGCTGGACTGTGTGAGGGGTTTGTTTTGCATGCGGCTCTTTAGAACACAAAGTTAGAGATTGTCCGGTTGTTGCTGGAGCCTAGTCTAGTGTGAGTGGGAGATCCAATAGTGATGCTACAGCCTAGCAGAGCAGGGGTGGTGGATTCAGACAGAGAGGCCGAGGAAGACAGAGAGGGAGAGCTGGGAGTTCTTCCATGAGGCCTGAGGGATAGGGCAGTCGAACTCAGTCCCAGGCTAGGGTCTATGCTATAACCAGGCAGGAGGCCCAAGACTCACCAGATGTGGTTGCAGGTGCACTTCTTTTTTATGATTTGGGGGCATTTGCACAACTAGATCTAGGATACACACACTCCTTTATCGCACCGCATTTGACATGTAGCTTGCATTGTGATAGGGAGTTACTGCAGTATAGGCTAGAGTTGAGTACACCTCTAGGTAGTACTACTGTTATTGGTGAGGTATGCAAGGGGTACTTAGTTAGGGTTGATCGAGCAGAGTTGGAGGTAGACCTGATAGTATTGCAATTGAGGGAGATAGATGTGATTTTGGGTATGGATTGGCTTACTGCCCATCGGGCGATCATAAATTGCTATACCAAGGAGGTAGTACTGGAATCTTCTGGTTAGCCAAGGGCAGTATTCAGAGGAATTAGTCAGACAGTGCCAGCTAGGATGATATCTTTCATGAGTGCTTTGAGGTTGATGCAAGGGGGATCTGAGGCTTATCTGAACCACATTATTGACACTAGGATTGAACAGAGTGCACATGACATTCCAGTGGTTAGGGAGGTCCTGGATGTGTTTCCTGAAGAGTTATCTGAGTTACCACCAGATCGGGAAACAGAGTTCACAATTGATTTAGTTCCAGGTGCTGCTCTTATATCTATTTCTCCATATAGGATGGCACGTATTGTTGGACCCCGAACCATTCTGTAAGCTAAGACTATTAAATAAGAAATGTTTGGCATTTAGCTATGTATAAAGGAAATAAGAAGTTATGGAATTGAGAAGAAATGAAAAGAGATTGATTGAATCAAAAGTCATAGGATTGGTTAAAGGTCATGAGTTGGATAATTTTCTGAACATAGTTCAGTATTTTGAGAAATTCGAGAGCTGTACAACTCTGATTTAGTCGATTCTTGAGAAAGATTAAAATTAAGATATGGGGCTACAAATAATATGAAGGGATCGAGTTTTAATTTAGTCCCTAAGCTTGTTAATTTTTGAGTCAAAGTTGGGTTAATGTTCAGTCTCGGATTTTGTGCAGGTCCGATAGTAATTCGACCATAACTCTTTCGTTTCTGACCCGATTTGAGCCTTTTTGGTGTCTTTGGAAACGTAAGACATTGAGGAACATTTTTCTAGAAGGAAGTATTGGCAAATTCCTTCAATTGGTCTGAGATAATTGGTTAGGAAGTTAGAAGTGTAAGTTGTGAGGTTAAAGAACAAAAGAGGGCAAAATGGGAAAGGCATAGTTAATGAAGGGTATAATGGGTATAGAAGGAAGAAAGAAGAAAGCAAATTAGAAGAGGAAAGGAGCAAGTTTCGTGAGAAGAGAGAGAGAAAGAGAGAGAGACGTGAGAAATAGAGAAGGAGAAGAAGAAAAGTAGAAAATCCAAGGGGAAAAGCAAGGAAATTCGTGGAAAAGAGGAAGAACTAAGTTTTCAAGGTAAGTTTTCATCTTCTTCTTGTTTTAGTGGAAGGAAGTGGGTATTGTATTGTGAATGGAGAAAATCCTAGTGAGATAGAGTGAGGAGGAAGAAGATGATGGTTTTTATGGGGCTTTTGAGTTCCTAAAGCTAGGGTTGGAAGTTTCTAACCTATAGGAGATATGGGTAGGTTGGATTTGTATTTAATTAGGGTTATGGCATTTTTTTTAGGGTTTTGGAAAGGGAATTTCGAATATTGGAAATAAATGATGGATTTTTTTTATATTTTGTTTAGGAAATCAAGGGATTATCTAAGAGCAAGGAGAAAGGAACCATTGATTGTGGATTTTCGACTATAAAGTGGGTAAACCCTTTATGGTTTTTGGTGCAAATGGGAAAAAATGTGTATATGTGTGCTATGTGTTAAATTATTGACTTAGAATGGTTGTTATGTTGACATGATGTTTGTCTAATTGATGAAACAAATGAAATTGTGAATATGCCATGTTATGCAATTTCAAATGCTTGACGTTTGGATATGATTATCATGCCATTAAATTGAATTATGGCATTTTTTATATGAATGGATGATTGAATCATGAAATTGTGATTATGTCATGTCATGCATTGTGTAAAGCTTGACATTTCGATATGTTTGTTATGGCATTGGGCTAAATCATGGCATTTTGTATAAGAAGGAAATGAGAGTATAAACAATTGAATTATGCCTATGTCATGTGAATCATGGCATTTTGTCTATGAATGAGTAAATTAAGCATTGAATTGAGTTATGTACTTTGTGTGGGCGAGAGTGGAACCGTTTCGTAAGTCACGTGCACGTCGACGTAAAAGCCTTCTCGGCTGTGGCATTGTGCCTACGAGATCTGAAAATAGACTCGTTTAGTTCACGGAGTAAACTTCGGTTTCTCTGTTTTGTTCATGGAACCCTCAAGACATTGAAGTGTGCATTGCATTTGGATGAACTAAGTTTGTGTTGAAATGAATTGCATTAAATATGTGATGATAAATTGAATTATGAAATGTCACTTGCTTTGTAATTGATGAATTACCATTGATGTATGTATGTTTATATTCATGCGTGTATGCATATGTATTGGTTGTTCGTGTGGCTCTAAAGCCAATGGCTATAAATGGTTTAGCCACTGAGCTGTCAAGCTCAACCTATGTTTTTCCCCCCTCAGGTGCAGTCTGCGAAGGCCGGTAATCCTTACAAGACATTTGGACGCGTCGAGATAGTTAGTTTGTATTAAGCTAGATGAACCCCTTTGTATAGCTTCTTAAGAATGATAAATTTTGAGTATTCATTTGTAATGGTTTAATTTTTGATGTGTACTTCAATTTGTAAAGAAGATTGTTCAAATGTTTATTTTGTTTATTTATTTATGAGAGTGCAAAATTTGGGATGTCCCTATGTATTTGAATATGTCTTTTAAATGTTGAAACATATGATTGTGAAAATTGATATTGTGTATAGTATAATTGTTTGTATGATTGCCATTTGCTGTTTGTGCTAGAATAGCGTGTTGGATATTGAAAGGTGTGTTATGAGCATTAGAAGAAATAATGTTGTATGAGAAGTATGGACTTGATGCCTATAATGAATGATAGGAATTTGTGTGTTCTATGAGTTAGTTGATTGAAGTTTGGGAGTTGATGTATGTAGATTGGTGTTTGAATGGTTAGGGAATTGGAATGTGAATTAGGTATGGATGATGAGTTAAGACTTGAGAAGTTTATGTTGTATGATTATGTTTATTTAAAATTGGAATATGATGTATGTGGTTATCTTTGGTTGAGATTGCTAATGGTTGTTAATGTTAGAAGAACATGTTGATATTGGGTTGAATATATGTGATGAATGGATTGGAATTGAATTTCAATGTTGTTTGATATTGTTGAATGAGTTTGGAGTGGTTTTGGTGGAGTTGGAAAAGTGTTTGAGGTAAGGGAATGTTAGGAGAAGTTTTGGGAACCTTTGAAGAGGGTTTAGATGGTGCAATGTTGTTGTTGGCAGAAAGTTACACAGCCTGTGTGAAATTTCACACAGACTGTGTAAATCCAGGTGCAGGAGACGCTGTTATCCGTGGGTTACACAGCCCGTGTGAATTTTCAAACAGACAGTGTAAACCCATCTCAGCCCATCCGAAGGTCACACAGACTGTGTGACTGACAGTATAAATTTCACACAACCTGTGCTTTTCAGGATATGAGCATATCGGGTTCTTTTGGTCGTAACTCCTTCGTCCGACCTCCGATTGAGACGATTCTTGTGGCGTTAGTTTTCAATAATATTTTACTACCTTCCACTAAAATTTCATGGTCATTGGTTTCAAATCCTAGAAGTTCGATCTTTTGGAAGTGAGTGGTCGGGTTGGAGAGTCTTACCGGGATATGAACCGATTTTGGATTTTTACGCATATCTTGAGCTATAGAGCTCCAAATGAGGTGATTCTTGAACCATTAGATTTATAAGACACATATCTATCTCTCCATGAAAAATTATGTCATTGGAGTTAAATTGAAAAAGTTGCATTAGAGCAAGAAAGAGGTTGGGTGAGAGAATATATTTGGGGAATGAACACCTTTGGTATTTTGATGATATCTTGAGTTATAGAACTTCGATTGAAGCGGTTCTTGCCCCAAATTAAACAAGAGACTTAGGACTATGATTTATATGAAGAATTCAAATGGGAATTTTGAATTAAAGGTTTCCAAATTCGATTCGCAACAGGGGAATTGAGATCCAGCATAGTGACTGTGATGTATGATCACACCATTGAGTAAGTGGTGAGCAAGTTTTGGGATGTTATGAAAAAAAAAAGATACATATATATATAGTAACGAATATGCATTGATCATTGTCCAATAAGGGTTCAATGAATGAACCATTCGGGTAACAGACACGTTTAGGGTTCTATGTTTCGGAAGTGGGTTGGGCTCCGAAAACGGTGCCCAACACGTATGGAACTGAAGGAGCTGAAGGCTCAGCTTTAAAAGTTGCTGAAAAAGGGTTTCATTAGACCCAGTGTTTCACCTTGGGGAGCTCTAGTGCTGTTTGTGAAAAAGAAGGATGAGATGTTGAGGTTATGCATCAATTATAGGCAACTAAATCGGGTGATAGTGAAGAAAAAATATCCGTTACCTAGAATTGATGATTTACTTGATCAGTTGCAGGGAGCTCAGGTATTTACTAAGCTGGATCTGATATCAGGATATTACCAGTTGAAGATAGCCGAGAATGATATCCCTAAGAGTGCATTCAGGAGCATGTATGGGCATTTTGAGTTTTTAGTGATGCCGTTTGGGTTAACTAATGCCCCGGAAGCTTTTATGGCCTTATTGAATAAAGTGTTTCAGCCTACCTGGATCGCTTTGTGATTGTGTTTATTGATGATATCTTGGTATATTCGAAGAGTAGAAAGGAACATGCTGAACATTTGAGTCATCTTACAGATTATGAGGGAAAAATAGTTGTAAGCCAAATTCAGTAAGTGTGAATTTTGGCTGGATCAAGTTATATTTCTGGGGCATATAGTAATTGGAGATGGCATACAGGTGGATCCGAAGAAAGTAGAGGCAGTGATGAATTGGGAAGCACCGAGAAATGTGTCGGAGATTCGAAGCTTCCTAGGATTAGCCAGATATTACCGAAGATTTATTGAGGGGTTTTCTTTGATCTCGGCCCATCTAAAAAAATTTCTGAGGAAGAATGTAGTGTTTAATTGGAATGAGGAGTCTTAGAAGAGCTTTGAGGAGCTAAAACATCGGTTGACTACTGCACTGGTGTTGACTATTCCATCGGGTACTGGAGGTTATGTGGTGTATAGTGATACGTCGCATCAAGGTTTAGGATGTCTACTGATGCAGTATGGCAAGGTGATTGCCAATGTATCGAGACAATTAAGGTCTCACGAGATCAATTATCCGCTACTTGATTTAGAGTTAGTTGCAGTTGCCTTTGCTCTAAAGATTTAGAGACATTATTTATATGGAGAGACTTTCCAGATATACACTGATCATAAGAGTTTGAGGTATTTACTGAGTCAAAAGGAGTTGAATTTGAGGCAAAGGAGATGGATTGAATTATTGAAAGATTATGATTGCACTATTGAGTACCACCCGGGGAAAGCTAATGTGGTGGCAGATGCTTTGAGTAGGAAGTTTAATATCAGTACAGCTCAGATTCAGTTATCAAGGTTAACTAATCTGATTCATTTGAGAGCTCTAAATGTAGAGTTGAATCTGGAGCAAGATGAGGCACTAATTGTTACTTTGAAGTTGAGGCCAATGCTACATGATAGAATCAGAAGAGTACAGAACAAAGATTCTAATATGGTAAAGCTTATGGAGAGAGTGAAGGCAAATCCGGATTCCGAGTTTGAGTTGAGGGATGAGATTTTGTGGTTGAGATAGAGGCTGTGTGTACCTAACGTAGATGATCTAAGGAAGGAGATTCTTGAGGAAGCTCATATGGCCGCCTATGTTATACATCTTGGTACTACCAAGATGTATAACACACTGAAGCAACATTTTTGGTGGCCAGGAATGAAGAAGCAAGTGGCAGAGTATGTATCTAGATGTATGACTTGCCAACAAGTTAAGACTGAACACCAAGCTTCAGTAGGGAAGTTACATTCGTTGCCTATTCCACAGTGGAAATGGGAACGAATCACTATGGACTTCATCATGAGATTGCCCAAGACTCTGAGGCAACATGATGTTATATGGGTCATAGTGGACCGGTTAACTAAATCAGCCCATTTCTTGCCAGTGAGAGAGAATAACTCACTTGATCAGTTGGCCCAGAAGTATGTGAATGAGGTGGTGAGACTGCATGGGGTTCCAGTGTCTATAGTATCAGACAGGGATCCTAGATTTACTTCGAGATTTTGGAGGAGTTTACAGTCTGCTATGGGTACTAAGTTGAACTTTAGTACAACAGTTCATCCTCAGATAGATGGACAGAGTGAGAGGACAATCAAGACTGTTGAGGATATGCTCAGGGCTTGTGTATTGAGTTTAGAGGAGCTTGGGATCAATATATGGCATTGATAGAGTTTGCCTACAACAACCATTACCACAGTAGTATTGGAACGGCACCGTATGAGGCATTGTATGGTAGAAAATGTCGATCGCCATTATATTGGGATGAAGAAGGATTGAGAATGATTGAAGGTTAAGAGTTAATACAGGATACCGTCGATAAGGTGAAGTTGATCCGAAGCCGGATTAAAGCGGCTCAGGATAAACAGAAAAGTTATGTGGATTAACATCGATGTGATATGGAGTACAGTGTGGGAGATAGAGTATTTTTGAGAGTGTCACCCTGGAAGGGAGTTTTGAGATTCGGTAAAAAGGGCAAGTTGAGCCCTAGGCACATCGGTCCTTATGAGATCAATGAGAGGATCGAACCTTTTGCTTGTAAGTTGGCTTTACCGAATGAGATGTCTCAATTGCATAATGTGTTTCATGTGAGTATGCTCCAAAGATACCGGTCGGATCCGACATGTGATACTGGCTTAGGAAATTGAGGTTTTTAGTAACTTAAGCTATGTTGAGGAGCCGATCAAGATTATAGGATCACGGATTAAGCAGTTGAGAAACATGGTTATTTTATTGGTAAAAGTCCTTTGGAGGAACCACTCAACTGAAGAAGCAACATGGGAGACAAAGGAGCATATGAGGAGACAATATCCCCACCTATTTGAGCAAGCAGGTAAGAATTTCGAGGATGAAATTTCTTTAAGGAGGGGAGAGTTCTAACATCCCATTACTTGTGGGAGGGTTAGAATAGTAAATGTGAGTGATTAATGAGAGTTAGAGATGCATTTCCATGTTCATGCATATAAATGCCATGCACTTATACATGAATAGTGAATGAATTTGCACATGAAAATAATTGTACATGCATTCATGAATAATTCCGAGTATAAATGGATGGATCTATGGATTTTTAGAGTTATGGATGTTTTTACATTGGAAATATTAGTGATTGGTGAAAATATCGTATTTGTATGTTGGTGAATTTAGGAGTTATCTTTGAAATTTATGGAGTATTGAAATATATATATATATATAAATAGGGAACAAGAAATTAAAAGAAGCTTTGGAGATAGTTGGATTGTAAAGATGACAGTCAAGGGAGTTAGTTTCAAAAGAAACTAAGTTAGAACTTGGGTTTTGGGTAAGTGACAAGTGTCACTTAGTCTTTTGTACTCTCTCTAGAAGTAGGTTACTATTCTTTGAGAGTTGATAGGTTAAATCTTGTCTAAGTCCCTTCCTTACTAACATCTTTTCCAATCTTCCTTTTGAAACCTAGAGTTTTTCATCAAATACCTTCTAAGAGACTTCTGTGTTTTTCCTTTCCTTCACCAAACCTACTTTGCCATTTGTGTCCTCTACCCTGAGAAAAACTAGAAGTTGGTCATTGTACTCAGTGAAGCATGTAAAACGTGTGAAATTTAGGGCTTGAAGATTTTGGAGTTTTCAACAGGTAAGTGGTGAAGAAATCCCTTAGAGTTGGGGATTTGTGAAATAAAGTTGATAGATTACTGTCATCTGAATGAAAAATGACATTTACATGGTTGTTCATAAATACTGGGTAGTTGGGAAGAAATAAATTCAGTTATAGTGTTAAATTAGTTTTTGAAAAAAAAAGGTGTTTTGGTGATATAAAATATTGAAAGTTTGAAAATCTGGAAAATGTTCACTGAATACACTTCAGTCTTTTAGCCATAACGTTTTCTATAGTTGTCTAACCGAAATGATTCTTAATTTAAATTAAACTAGAGACACATGGCTACATTTTGTATGAAGACATCAAATTTCATTTCTGTCTCTAAGAGTCTCAAAAGTTGTCATGAAGTTGAGAATAGGGTCTAGGGCGTTGAAAGCTGATTATAAAATTCGTGTTATGATTTCGGGAGAAAATATGGACTTGATCTACATAAATTTTGGCAAAATTTCCTTCTGAAACATTGTATATCTTTATTTTAGCTTTCCAATGGTATATAGCATTAAAATTTGGACATCGTAGTCAAAAGTTATGATCTTTATAAGTGGAGATGTTCTAGGGAAGAAAAGCAGACGATAGAAATGAGACGGAAGAAAAGCAGACGATAGAAATGAGACGGAAAAAAAGCAGATGATAGAAATGAGACAGAAGAAAAGCAGACGATAGAAATGAGATGGAAGAAAAGTAGACGATAGAAATGAGATGGAAGAAAAGCAGACGATGGAAATGAGACGATAGAACTAAGATGAAAGCAAAAATAGACTGGACGCTTTTGGTCATAACTTCTTCTCTAGACCTCCAAATGACCTGATTTTTAGAGCATTGGATTCCTAAGACATTTATTTATCTCTCAACAGAAATTTATGGTTTTTGGTATTAAATTGAAAATGATTGATTGAATCAAAGTAAGGGTATTAGTGGAAGGAGCATGAACTGGATATTTTACTTAACATATTTCAGTATTTTGATGATATCTTGATCTGTAGGATTCCAATTGAGGTGATTCTTAATTTTTACTAAACTAGAGTAATAGGGCTACAAATAATATGAAGAAGCTGAATCTTGATCCAGTCTCTAAGGTGTTTAATTTCTGGATGGAAGTTAGGTATAGTACATACACTGTTTTGGAGAGGAACAATCCGAAAATGTTTGAGTCATATCTTCCAAATTACTGAACCAAATTGAGTGATTTTGGTGTCAATGGAAAGATAAAAGATAGAGGAACACTTGTATAGAAGATAGTGGGCTCAAATTTCATAAGTTTTTCCTTCTTATTGAATGTGAACAGTAAACCCGAAAGGGGTGTTTTAGAAAGTCTGAAGGTAAGTCAATGAGTAATGAACTGTGTTTTCAATGGTTCTAATGAGGCATAAACCTAAGTGTTAGTTATAATTAAATGAATTTTGGTATGAGGATAGCGTTGAGAGGAATCAAGGAGCGATACCCAAGATTTATCATGAACATGCATTGTACATAATTCATCTCATACATGTGCATTATTGAACACTCTTAATGGTGCAAATTGTGATATGATGTACGCTAGTTGTTATAGAGGAGCAACTGGAACGCCAACTTCCAGACGTTGCCGGATCTTCCAGGCATTAGCTTCGGGAGCAACCTGTGAGTAACCTAGATGTTCTCACTCAATTAATTGTCTGCTTTAAAATGGTGTTAGAATGAGTTATTTAAGTGCTCCAAATTGTGAATGTGTATATGAATGCAAAAGCGTGCTCAGCATTTCTGCTGAATGCCGGACTAAGTTCCGATGATGAATGTGATCTAAATGTGAATGTGCATCCATGTGATTGACTAAGATTATGTTATGTGAAACGTTCATTACATGAATGCATGCAAGATAAAGGAAGTTATGACCGGAATTGCCAGGATAAAGAGCTTAAAGCTCAGAATGTGAATAAAGTCTCGAGCTCGAGTGCGACTGTACTCGATATCCACTAAGGGGTATGGGACATTATACGACAAAGCTCGACATCCATGAAGGGATGAGCTGGTAAAAAGGCACTCGGTCATAACGACAATAATAAATGAAATTGAGTCTCACGTGCGTTGCCAATTATAATTGATGTGTGTTTTGTATGAACAATGTGATATGTTGTGAATATGCAAAGAGGTGAATATTATGTTTTGTATGAAGTGAATCACACGTTATTACAATGCTTATTATACGATGTATGGATGCATAAGAAGGGGAGTTGAATTGTGTATTCCCCTTTTTCTGAAAAACCTTCAAAATTGTTTTGTAAAAAAAAACTTATTCTTTTCACAAGAACTACTGTAAATCAAAGTTAATCATATTCTTTGAAAACTTGTTTAAAAACTAAGTAAGAACGACACTTTGAATGATGAGAGATAAGGATAGAGAGAAGTTGACATAGTAATTTTTATACTGGTTCACCCCAAACCGTGGGCTACGTCCAGTCCTCAGATGTCTTTTTGAGATTTCACTATCTCTCAACAACTTTACAATTATTCTTTCTTTCTGAGCCTCTTTGGGTCTCTTTACAGTCATTATTCTTTTACTCTTAGCCTCTACAGGCTATCTGTACTACTTTCTTACAGAAAGATGTTTCGAGCTTTGTTACAGTAGGATAGCTCTAGCTATTTGCACAATAACTCTCAAGTACGCTTTGTGAAGTTCACGTATATTTATATCATCTAATTTTGCAATCGACTTCGACTCATATTTATTGTAGCACCCCCGTACCGTAGAGTATACACCGGGACGCCCGTAGGTCATACCGATACATACCCTACGATGAGGGTGCACTACGATACGATACGATCACTTCTAATATAACCTCATGGCATCAATAAAAATAAAGCAGTATGATCATATTCACTAAATTTTGAAACCAAAGGAGTACTTTTCATCTCATTTCTGAAAACCATACTTCTGTCATAATTTACAAATATACAGATCCAAAATAGACAGTACTAACTCCTATCTAGGTCATCCCCAAAATATCCCAAAGGATCCCCAGCTGACCGACCTGTGGGCCATGCTCCTCTCACCGGCACACACACAGAAGGAGAAGTCTCAAAATCCGGAGCTAGGAGTCACACTACTGCTGTCCTGAAAAATAGTCACAATTTCGGTGAGTTTGCGAAAACTCAATGAGTAACCATCATCGATGGTTCACTCAATTCATGCATTACGCGAAATTGCGTACAAAGCAACACATATCATATTTAGAATCAAAATTCAGAAGTTCATAAAACCATAATCACACATTTGCATTTAATCCTATTTCAAACTCACAACACAATCACAGACTCACAGCACAATCATAGACTGAATGCGTAATGATTTCCATTTCATTTTAGCGTTGTGACTGGGCATCAGAATTATCCCATTTATGGGCACATTACACATCACTCAGAAATCACGTTTTCGGGGGTAGGAGAGCCATTTGGGTATGCACTACTGCCCACGCGCACTAGGGATAGGAGAGCTCTCCGGGTATGCACTAATCCCTTTTCACTTATCACAATAGACGAGCTTATAGCTCCAATAAGATCAGAATGTGCTCCAGTCACAACTGTCAGTTACTGATTTCTATTCATGCCTAGCATGCGTTCACACTTTACAGTAGCATATCACATGTGAATCACTCAATCAGAATCATAGATAGTTCACACACAAAGCATATAACACATTAGAGATTGAGAAACCAACTAGGTTACTCACCTCTAAACTTCCGAGCTACTGCCGGGAAGTCTCAGTTGCGTCAGAGGATCGATGCTCCACTTGAGCCTCTATCAAATCAGAACATTCGAATATCACTAATTACATCAATTTCAATAATCAGAAATGCTTATGTCTCAAATGAATGCTATACTATGCACGTTATGACATTTCCGATCACAATCCCGAATTATCTCAATTTCGCACTTTTACTATAATTCATAGCAATTTCTAATTCCATAAGTCAATTGGCTAAGTTCTGTATCCTCCAAAGTCAAATTTGAAGACATAGGAATTATCCTTGAATCAGAATCAAATTCACTATTCAATTGCCATCCGATTTCGAAGACCACCGAATAAATTTCCGCAATTTCATAGTCTCCGAATTGAATTTAACCCATATCTAAATGAATTATCAAATTCCTAAATCAAGATAAATTAATCACTCCCCAATGATTTAGAATTTAACCTAAAAAATCATTTAAAACCAAGCAACTCACCTTCGGAAAACAGGCGTCCTCGTCGCGGCGTGAGATCGCTCGCCGCAGCGAGACGTCTCTCCCCACGTCGAGGCGCACGCTGATTTCCATCTACGTGGCGTGATTTCTTGCGCTCGCCACGGCGTGCGCCTTCGCTCGTCGCGGTGTGCGAACAAGGATTTGCTCGCCGCGGCGTGTTCATCACACGTCGCGGCGTGCAACCCCAATTTTACGCCCGAAACCCAGAAATCTCCAGATTTTTCTGATATAAACCAATCCTTTCCCTTCTAAACACTCTTACACAACATTCTACACTTAACACAACTCATTCCTAAGCTTCAATCCATCAAATAACCATTATTCCATAAATACCCAAATCAAAATTCACATAATCCCTTAAAACCTAAATCATCCGAAAACTTAAAACTTTTCAAACAATTTAATACTTAAATCCATGATCAAATTAACCTATGTAAAACATAAAGGAACAAGAACTTACTTGATTTAAGCTTTAACCCTTTGAGAAACACCAAGAAAATCAAATCCCCAAACTAAGCTCATCCACGGTTTTTCTCCCATTTCAACCCAAATTCCATTTTCTTCCAACTCCAAGCAAAAGGATGAATGATCAAGGACAAGGAAGGATTAACTTGCAAGGAGAAAGCAAGAAGCAAATCCAAGAGAAGATCCACGCAAAGAAGAAGGAAAACAAAGCAAATTTCTTTCAAGGGAAGAAGACAAGCATCGTGGATCATTTTTCAAAGGAGAAGGGTTTATAAATTAGAGGATTTAGGCTTGTTTGGCAAATTCATTTGCCACAAGTCCAATCCGAACAATCCCGATCCAATTTCTAATTCTAATTTCTCCAGAATTCCAATGGTTCATACCCTAATTCCTCAAATCATAATTTAAATTACCTCATATCAATTGTCAATCCAATTCGGAACAGGAATCACAATTAATCAGTCACTAAACTATTTTTTCGGTCCGGATCTAATCTTCCGAAAATTTCAGAAAAAATTTCTATAAATCCTCAAAATTAGAAAACATCTAATCACATACTCAAATTTCAAATTCTCAATTCCTAAATTTAATTTGACTCTCAATTCATAAATCAAAGCTCTAAAATATCAAATTCACTAATCAAAACACAATTTACCTTAATCACAAAGTCTCCAATTTCACAATCAAGTCAGAAATCTGTCATACATGCATGTACATACATATGCTTGTGCAATGCTGAACATTTATCAATCATGTAGAGGCTACGAATGCATATGCAGAATACGTATACAGAATACGTATGAGGTGAACTGTACCCATCCCATCGGTGACGGGATGTTACATTTATAGCCTTCATATTCAATTGCTTCTTGAATCTTGCTTCTTGATTTTTGCTTCTTGAATCTTGAAAGAAACGGTTATTCAGTTGAGTTCTGTAACTAACTCGAATTGACTCATGAATTGCTTCCATCTGTTTTTGGTTTCCGTTTGTTTTTTTTAATCTTCCGTCTGCTTTTCATCTATCGTCTGCTTTTCTATCTTCGTCTACTTTTTATCTTCCGTCTGTTTTTCATTCTCCATCTGTTTTTTTAATCTTCCGCCTGCTTTTCATTCTCCATCTACATTTCATCTATCGTCTTGTTTTTCATTCTTTGTCTGCTTTTTTAATCTTCCGCTTGCTTTTCATTCTCCGTCTGCTTTTCATCTATTGTCTACTTTTCTATCTTTCGTCTATTTTTCTACATTATTTGTACTTCATCAAAATCATTAATGTAAAGTCATTTTGACTTAACAATCTCCCCCTTTTTGATGTTTGCAAATAATCATACGATCAAGGTGAAAAACATATCTTCATACTGTCTTCATCTGACTTCTTCATGTTTTGCTTGCTCTTCCTCCCCTATCTTTTTCTTTCTTCTTCAAAAATTCATCTCCTTCATTTCACCCCCTTTGATTTCTGCTTTCCATTTTCTTCTCCCCCTATTTGTTATAATAAAAAATGATTAGTAATGATGATGCTTCAATAACTCTTTCACCATTTCCTTCAGCTCCTTGACTTCTCTTCGTAGGTGCATTACCTCTGCTTGCAAGTCAAAAGGTAAGGTGAGTTGATCATCATCCTCCGGGAGTTCTTCTTCAAAGGCAATTGTAGTAACATATGCGTCTGAAGATGGAACATAGTCTTAAAAAATCTCAAAAGTAGGTGGTTGAATAGATAGGTTGGGCTCAGGAAGGTCTAAGTCATAAGGAGCAGGTAACATTAGCACTTGTCTTCCTTGCAAGGATAGATCTTCTTCTTCAATTGACAACGTATTAGATATAGGCCTAATACGCACTATTATCTGCACAAGGGATTTAGTAAACGTCCCTTTAGTAAGCTTTCCCTCCACTAGACAATGTTCATCCTTTGCTGTAGAACTGCTACTAGCTCTTGAAACATGATGGGAAACGAAAGTTCCCGTCATTATCTTTTCTGAAGTGCATGCTTCATCTATTCGTTGCACTTCTTCTTCAATCTGATCTGCGGACAGATCATCAATTACCCCTTCTGGGTATAACTTCATCTTCCCCTTATTAACATCCAAGGGATATCTTGGTTGAAGGTCTGGTACAACCCTTATCACCGTTTCCTCTGTAACTGGATAAATAGTGTGCGGTTGACTGGTCATCTTTGTAGGGTATGGTTTTATGGCAGCATACCTCAAGGCTTTATAAAAATTCCTTTCTTCTTCATTCAATAGATACCATGTCCCACAATTTATAGGAATAGATTGTAAGTATACCTTCACTAACCTCCTCAGTGTATCCCTGATGATTATTGAAATACTCCTTTTAGTCACAGGCTCAGCTACTTCGATCAATCTAACTTCCAATTCGTCTTTCCTCAGAAGTTCAGAATAGTTGAATGGAACCAGATTAAGTTCTTCAGTTTCCTCCTGTTGAACCTGCACTAAAATAAGTTCTATTGCTTCTTGATTATGAACCTCAGTAGGAATAACATTTACCAGACTTAGTTCTGTTGTTGTCTCTTGTGGAACAGCAATAGGAGTATTCTGCATCTGACTAACTTCTGCTGATTTCTCTGGTGGAACAACAGTAGGAGTCGCCTTCTCCTGTATTGGTATTTCAGCAATTGAAGTAGTCGTTTTCTGACTAACTTCCCTAGCAGTAGTAACACTTTTCTTTTGACTAACTACCTTATTCTTCTTCACTACCTTAGTCAGTCTTGGAGTTTTCTGAGGTTGGGGTTTCCTCTTCTTAAACTCCAATTTTCTTTTTCTCTCAGTCTCCTTAGTCTGATTGGCTGATTCTTCACTTAGGATCGAGACAAGAGATCTTGTAGCCTTCGGTGTGCGAGTCTCAGAGACTTCTTCTTGAGTAAGTTCTCTGGCCCTCTTTTCTTCTTGCTGTCTCAAGGTTCGAATCCTAGGTGATCTCTTTGCCTTCTTTGGAATATCACTCAGAAGATTCTCCCCTTTTCTTTTCAAGGCACTTTCGTCTACACTCCGAACATGGCTACTTTCTTTTTGAGAAATCATCTTTTTCTTCAAAACTTCTTCAGATGATCTCCTTCTTTCAATAATGGGCATTCTTGTACTATCTTGAGATTTAGAACTCTTTGTGGGAGACTTCTTCTGTATCCGCTCTCCCTCAGTTCTAGCTTTATTCTCAGAATCTGCCTCTGTTCTGTCCTGATTTTTCAAGCCCATTTTTCTTATAGTACCCGAGTCGATAACACTCTTAACAGGCGCCATTCGTCTGATTCCTCTGTCAAGACGGACTCCAGATTCCCTGAAAATGCTTGTTAACAACATTCCGTATGGGTAACTATTAGTGTCCTTCATTCCCTTAACCATATACTGAAAAATCAGAAATGGTAGGTCAACTGGTTGGCAATTCAGTAGGTAGAATAGGCACTGTTCATCCAGAGTAGTCACCAAATGTCTTAAATTTGCTCTTGTTAAGACACAGTTAAATAGAATCACATGTAAAACCCTCGCCTTTGGCACTAGACTCGAGGTCTTCCTCTCCGTTAGGTCATTAACTCCATACAATTGTCTACTAACTTCGTCTTCCTTTAAACTGACCTTTGTCATCCATCTGGCTTTGCTCGTTAGCTTTTCTTCAATAGATGGACATCCAGTCACCTTCTCAATCAACTTAGTTGTTACAATAATAGACAGTCCATCTACTGTAGAAACAATAGCTTTGTCTACCATCTACACATTCTTCCAAAACTCATACACTTCATTTTGATAAACATACTCCCGCACCTAGAAAAACTTCCTCCAACTAGCTTCTACAATCTTTGTTTCGATATCCATATCATCTCTCCTCAGAGATTCAAAATCCACATGCCTTCCATAGATCATAGCTTGCTCCATTGATTCTGAAATCTTTAATGCTTTTGATGACTTTCTCCTCCTTTGAGTCTTGTGATTCTTCTATCCGGCCTTCCGTGCTATTGACTTGTCCCGTTTGGGCTTGTCTTCAGCATCGAGCTCAACTTCATGAATCTTCAGTGATCCAAGCAATTCGTCAAGCTTTAGCATGCTCAAATCCTTAGCTTCCTGCATAGCAGTAACTTTTGGTCTCCACCTCTTTGGAAGAATCCTTAGGATCTTACGAACATGATCTTGGTTGTCGTAAGTTCTTCCGAGAGCTTTCAATCCATTGATAATTGTTTGAAATCTTCATAACATTTGATCAATAGTTTCTTCATCTTTCATCTTGAAAACTCGTACTGGTGCACAAAAATGCTTATCTTGGATTCTTTGACTTGGTTTGTACCTTCATGTGCGATGGATAACGTGTCCCACATCTCCTTCGCAGTATCACATCCGTGGACTTTGTCATACTCACTTATGCTTAGTGCACAACTCAAGAAAAACTTCGCTTTAGAGTTCAGTTAGAATCTCGCCTTTTGATCAGCTGTCCATCTGATCCGTGGAATAAGATTTCCTTCTTCATCTACTGGTGCGTATGGTCCATTCTCTATCACGTCTCAAAGGTCAATATGAGTAGATTCTATAAACAACCTCATCCTATCTTTCCAGTAATAATAGTCTTCTCCATTGAATGCTGGAGGTCTAGTGATTGAAACACCTTCTGCAATGTACGTATGTGATTTCGCCATAATTTTTGATCCACACGTTGTTAATGTGATCCTTGGAAACCAAGCTCTGATATCAATTGAAGTGAATCACACATTATTACAATGCTTATTATACAATGTATGAATGCACAAGAAGGGGGGTTGAATTGTGTATTACCCTTTTCTGAAAAAGTTCAAAATCGTTTTGTCAAAAGAAAAAAAAACTTGTTCTTTTCACAAGAACTATTGTAAATCAAAGTTAATCGTATTTTTCGAAAAATTGTTTAAAAACTAAGTAAGAACGACACTTTGAATGATGAGAGATAAGGATAGAGAGAAGTTGACACAGTAATTTTTATACTGGTTCACCCCAAACCGTGAGCTACGTCCAGTCCTCAGATGTCTTTCTGAGATTTCACTATCTCTCAACAACTTTACAAGTATTCTTTCTTTCTGAGCCTCTTCAGGTCTCTTTACAGTCAGTATTTTTTTACTCTTAGCCTCTGCAGGCTATCTGTACTATTTTCTTACAGAAAGATGTTTCGAGCTTTGTTGTAGTAGGATGGCTCTAGCTATTTGCACAATAACTCTCAAATATGCTTTGTAAAGTTCACGCATATGTATATCATCTAACTTTGCAATCTTCGACTTTGACTCATATTTATAGCCTTCGTCTTCAACTGCTTCTTGAATCTTGAAAGAAACGGTTATTCAGTTGAGTTCTGTAACTAACTTTAACTGACTCACTAATTGCTTCGCATCATTTTTCAATCTCCATCGCTTTTCTTTCGCATTTTTGGCTTTAAATACTTTTTTGATCTTAAATACGCTTTTCATATATAAATCGCTTTTCTATCTTAAATCGCTTTTATCTTCCGTCTGTTTTTCATTTTCCGTCGCTTTTTAATCTTAATCATTTTTCAATCTCTATCGCTTTTCATCTATCGTCTTGTTTTTCATTCTTCTTCTGCTTTTTTAATCTTCTGTATGCTTTTCATTCTCCGTCTGTTTTTCATCTATCGTCTGCTTTTCTATCTTCCGTCTGTTTTTCTACATTATTTGTACTTCATCAAAATCATTAATGTAAAGTCATTTTGACTTAACATTGTGTAATGATGTGATGCATGAATTGAATGAACCATCGATGATGATTACCTCATTGAGTTCGCAAAACCCATCAAAATTGCAACGTTATCTTTTCAGGACTGAGAGACGATTCTATGTAACACCCCATTCCCGCGTGACCCGAACCCGACATCAATGGTGATATCCGAGTCCGTGCCCCGCAAGGGTGGCATGCTACATCACTCGATCGAAACTTCGGTATAAATTTTTTTCAAACATTCATTCCATCGAGCCATTTCCTTTTCTTTCATTTACACTCGTATGCGCGAAACACGATGAACAATTTGAATCAACGTGCATAGACAAACATTTTCAGTTAATACAATCGATTCTGATTATTACAAATGGTCAACCATAAATTACAATAACCATTTTATGTACAAAACAGAACCACATTGGCCCATTACACATACAATTAGTCATTTTGGAATACAATTCTATTGGACACTAATGCAGACGAAAATTGATCCCGATCTCTTCTATACTTCAATACCCAACAACATTATACGCCCGTTGCCTAACGGGGTATTCTTCTGAGTCCTGAAAAATAATTGCAAATTTTGGGTGAGTTTTACGAACTCAGTGAGAAACCATCATCGATGGTTCACTCAACTCATGCATATTCAATCAATTTACTAAATAATACATACAATCACATTTCTCAAATGTAAGACGTTTCTCTTTTAACACAATTTATATTCAATCATTTATAGATGCAATGCACATGTGACACTTTTCATTTTCATTTCATTGTTGTGACCGTGCGCCTGAAACTGTCCCAGTGATGGGCACATTGCGTTGAGCCAGTGGCTCTGAAAACATTGGGCTTGAAGCCCTGGTACATTGAGCCTGAGGCTCTGAATACGTTGGACCTGAGGTCCTGTGCGTTGAGCTGAAAGCTCTCATATACGTTGGGCGTGATATGCTTACGACACGGTGGTCGCTCGGTCCTGTCGCCTTTATCTGATCATACTTTTATGCATGCAATGTACATGTTCCAATTCACATTCACCGACATTTTACATTTCAAAGACAAATTCCCATTCCTTTGGACCTTCGGTCCGGTAATTCAGTCACTAATAAATTTCATATTCACACACAAATAGCACTTCGATATCACATTCCACATATTTCAGACACCTACGGTCCAAAATCAGTCAAAATCAAACACACATAACCCTCCATTATCTCCACATGGCAAAATTGAAAAATATTAAACACATAAAGGTTGAGGAACCAACTAGGTTACTCACCTATACTTCCGAGCTAATATCTGGCAGTCTCAGTAACGTCAGTAGATCGACGCTTCAAACGTGCCTCTATAATAATCAGAAAATATAACCATTATCACTTGTCCAATAAGAACTATTTCAGAACGCACATGTAACACTTAGAAGGTGCACAATGCATGATCATGATATTCCCGTCCCTAATCCCTTTTTTTTCTCAGAAAAATCCGTCTAAAAATTAGAAACCTATTGGCGCTGACGGTGCGCAATTCGGACCTCTATAGGTCCCCAATTAAACAAAACAGTGATTAAAGGCTCCGTTACCCGAGGCCACGTCAATTTCCCGTCTAAAAATCCCGAATCTCTCAGAAAATAAAATTCAATATTCTATGAATCCGATGCCTCAAGAATCAGGTCAATCGGACGTCGGACGGAAGAGTTATTCACGAAAGAAACCAAAATTCACATTAAATGCACAACCCTTATTTCCTTCTTTGTTTTCCTGATTTCTAACCAAAATTTAATCTATCATATCCCTTTCTACACATTTCAGAAAAATTCAAACTATATCTTGTTAGAAAGATAATGAAACCCTCTACAATTCTCAAGAAGACCATAACAATCAATTTCACCCCTAAGGGTGTCAAAAATCCAATCAAACCTACTGCCCACTCAAAACCTATCAAAACAGAGCAGTACATTGCAAATTCAGTAACTACTCATTTTCTCAATACAAAATAACACAATAAATATGCTCAGTAAGGTCACAATGTTATCTACAACTTTCATGAACAACCCAAAATCAGATTCACTTGCTAACTATGTCAAACAATTCACCAAAGCATCAACCCTCAGAATTTTCCCAATCTGAACAGCACATTTCACAACAGTATATCTCTAAGCACAAATGTCACCAAATTCACTACCTTATATCCCTGAAAAGATAAGATTTCAAAATTCAATTTTAATGAAGAACTACTACTCCAATTCGATCTCTAACAATTTCAAAACTGTTATGGAAGTTTCTACCATGATCAGCAATTCACAACCTAATGCAGGTTCAGTGTTTACAAAATCATAACTTTCACATCTGACCTCTAAAAATTACATTCCATATATCCTTTTCAAGATAATTACTTCCTCTACAAATTTTCAGAAGATCACCAAAGCCAATTCAAGTCACAAAAACTGCTAAAATTGCTTCCAATCAGAAAGCTCACAAAACCAACACCTTGGCTGGGTTTCATCAAAATGCTCAAAACCAGTCAATAGTAAACAGTTCATATCTCCCAATATACAGATCTAAAAATAGCAAAATCAGTGGGAATGGAAAACTAACTTAATATGATTCAACTTTTATGAAGACCATTTTTCCTAATTCCATATCAATTAATTTAGAAAAATCAACAAAGTAATCAGGTCATTAATCCTGATACTGTTCACCTAAGTCAAAACAGTAACTTTTCAAGCCAAATTTCAACCTCTTAGAGTTATAATTTGACAACACCTATTTCACAACAATATGTAGCTAACATCCCAAAGTTTAAGTGTCCACAAACCGCACCTCATTTGCATTCCTACACAATTAGTTATGCTAACAACAGTACAATCAGTGAAAACCCTAATTTTCCAGCTTTGGTGTTAACCTTAGTTCTATCATTTCCAATGCCATTAACACATCATTACACATCCAAATGAACACAAATCAGTTCTTATACCATTTATACATGTACTAGGGCTAATACACAAAAATTGGCAGCACTTAATTCTTTCTTTCCAAGTAAAATCAATCATCAATATGCCATCACTAAACAAACTAAAACCACTTCTAACATACTACTTTCAATTCATAATTCAACCTAACCTTATACCCATTAATTCAAACCATTATATTCATTAATTTAATGCAACCCTAAGCATAATAAATACTCCAAACCTCTCATTCAATGTGTCTACCTACCATGATTCATAAATTCATACTTAAGACATCATTAAAAACTTAATGAAAGAACTTACCTCTTTAGCTTCCAATCCTCTCTTCTCTTCACTTCCTTCTTAACTACCCTTGCTAACCACTTCTTCTAACTTCCAAGTAAAGACATCATCATGATGGTAAGACAATAAGTTAATGACAAGTAAGAGAACTTTTGAATTTGTGGAGGAAGATGAAGAAAGAAGCAAAAATTCGATGGTGAGAAAACCAAATTAGAGAGAGGCTTCGGATGAGTTACAAAAACAAAGACTTCAAGCCACTTTTTATCTCATTCCTTCATTCTTTAAGTCATCACCGAGAGAGGGCATAGGCAATACCAAGAAACACGATAAGGAGGCATTAAATGAAGGAGATGTTGGCAAGTTTTGGTTGGTGCAAATTTTCAAAGAAAAGTCAAATGTAAAAACCAATTAGTTTTCATCAATTTTTATACCTATCTCCACAATTTCGGTTACACTAAAAAGGAAGCAACATTTTCTTATGTAAAACCGTGGGAGGAGGGTACATTTATGAAAGGGTAGGTGGCTTTGTAGGATTTGTTAAAACAAAGTTGAAAAGTCAACATATTAATACTTTACTCAATTAAACCTAGGCCAAAAATTTAACTCAATCAATTCCAATGACCCTAATTTCAATCCCAAAATAATATACCCAATATTACAGTGCCATTGGGTAGAAATTTTCGCTACCGAAAGTCGACCGGTTATCTAATTGGCGATTTTTTCGGTCCGGGAATTTTCTCCGGAAAAATCCAGAAAAATTCCTAAAAATCCCTTAAAATAGAAAATAATTTATGGCGCACTTAGAATAATTTTTCAAACCCATTAACCACGTTAATCTCAATAAAATTATCTTAGGCACGCAAACCGGGAATATCATGTATGCATGCACAGTAATTTCATGTGCACAAATGTGACTGTGGACCAATTCCATTTTGCATGAGCAGTCCTATGCACTCTAAATCTATTCCATCCTATGTCAAATTTACTATTTTACCCTTCCAATTGAGGGTGGGATGTTACAATTCTCCCCTCTTAATAAAAATTTCGTCCTCGAAATTCTCAATCAACAGCTCAGTATGACCATAATCATATGTTCCTATATGTCCCATACACTTTTTCACTCAATAATTCATTTTCTGAAAGGTCACTGTAACCATATTTAGTCAGTTGTTCAGTTACTAATTTGGCTAACTCATTATCACTCAGTATAGTAGACGGACTCAACAAGGCTATCAGTTGGCGATCTCATTTTCTCAGCTATCTCACTTTCCATTTTCAGAGTAGTCATTACCTTTAGTTCCAATGCTATGATTCAATTCATTATTTCCGAACCTGTTCACTAATCATCACATTTATCCATCCAATACCCTTTTTCTCTAGTACCATGCAGTCTAATTCGTATTCCATTGAGTACAACTAACCATAACCTCCTTCATTTCGTCCCCAACGATTCACTTTCCTTTGGTACCCATACAGTGACATGTAGCGCCATTTCGCTATAACCAGTGATAATTTACCTAATACAGTCATTCTTTATAATCCATTGACTCTTAGTTCAAATGCAACTCTCCTTAGACAATTCACTATTCTATAATGTTCACACACTCTATTCAGATAAGTATTTTACTCTATTTCATTGTCCTATCCGGTTCCACCTCCACTAACCCATTCAGATTTCCTGAGTTCCTTTGTTTCACCCATCACAGTCTCAAAGCCATTATGGTCTTTGACTCCTGTTAGGTACTGTGCAGTGTAGCAGTAAATCAGAACTTTATAATACGATCATAATCCTGTGAAACCCAATCCACTTAAACATTTTTTTATTTTTATTTTTTTTGTTGAACATTCAAACTTAGAAGTACTCGAATCAATAATCACTTCATTCTATACCCACAGTTTTCGCATATGATTACTAGAATGTCAAGCTTCGACTGTTCAATTTCTTTGCTCATCAATTCCTTTGTTCAATCCCGTCATATGCTTATTATTATTATTATTATTATTTTAATCATTCAATACCATTCTCCCGATTACCATTGAATCTTCAGATTTCAAGATGGGAATCACCAATTTGATTCCTGAACTATTGACCTTTCTTACCCCTATTCAGTACCACTAAATCTCCAACCTCAATTCTTCACAATTACCCTTAATCAACTTGACATTCTTTGAAAAAAAAAAATCCTAATATCTGTAATTGATTTGTTTATCGCAGCCTTATCTGTTCCCTATTTGAGTTTAGTCAGCAGAATTGTCTGTTCATTTCAGAATTGTCGGTATAGTAGTCATTTATGTCCGTCTTTTACCTCGAATTAACCCAATGTATCCTTATAGGAATCTAAGGTCTCCAAGGCTTGAAACAATTTCGATCATAGCACCAATACCATTTATCAAAGTCACTTCAATTTATCTTATACCGTTTTAACATTATGTTTCAGTTCAACATACATTGTCCACTTTCCAAAGGTATGCTTATCAATAGTATCAAATTCTTCAATTATTCATATAGTTCTTTTTACTTTTCACTGTTCAACACTTTCAAACACATTCCGTCTATAAACATAGTCACTACGATTTGCTTACCTCACATAATTCCCTATTAGGGTCTTGTTGACTTTACCATACATCATTCAATTCATTCAGTCCACAATTAGTATATTTGCAATCCCTTTATGAAGATAACACTACATCACGTCATTATCAGTTTCCCTTTAGGACTTCTTATCTCTATTCATTTTCTCCTTTCAATTGATTTTCTGTCATCCACATCGATGTATGCCAATACCTAGTCATCCGTACTTGGACCTCCATAAATTTCACTTCATTTGAGTATTTCACTTCACAGTTTGGGATTATTTTATTCTTAGTTTCAAATCTAGATTTTCCAACAGTTTTACATCACACATGGAGCTCTATTCACTTCACATTGCAATAAAATCATCTCAAATTAAAATTCCACTCATGTCGTTGGATACTTTACATTTCGCACACACAATCTGAGATAACCTCGAACAGTAAATTTTGCTTGTTATGTCTAAATCTCCTCTTGAGATATGACTCAATTTCACTTTTGATACTTCATTTCGTTTGACCATTAGTCTTGCTACCATCATTATACTGTTCACAAAAGTCTCATCAATCAAGTAGTGTCCCTAATTGCTTTTCAATCATTCTTAAACACTAACTCAATCAGAAAAATTTTATGCCATACTTTGAAAGATCAGAACATTCCTTGTACTAAATACACTTTCTTTAACCCTAAACTTTACTATACATATTACCCGAAATCATTTCCTCTTATCCGGAAACCAATTAGTAATACAATTCAGATTATGCCATAATCATTTCTCATTTCCTTTCATCAAGGTACATTCAGTCCTCCTATGTCTTACTTTAATCCATTATGAACTTTACTCTTATAGCCACTCATAGTAGCACATATTTAACCATTCACCGATCATCTCGTCTATGATTTCCATATATCTTTCACATACGCTTCATTAATCATGATCAACTTTCTTGTCCAATAGATACTCCCAATGGTAATTCGACTTACAGTTTTCTTCTTATATCATGAATGTGTCACTTGACCTTAAAAGGTCATATCCACTTGGCTTATATATTGTCATCGTGTTATTCTTTGCGTATCTTTGTATTTTTCTGAAACAATCCACGATAGGGTAGTCACAGTTCCCAAAATACGACAAAATCGTTGATACAACTCCATTGTATCTCTATCTATTTACCCATCCAGTTAGCATTTCTCAGTTACCATTTCTGTGTCTATATACATCTTTTTACCCAAATCTAGAATTTCCTGATACACAATCAGTAGAAAATTGTCAGTCTGTCTTTTTCCCTTACCATCCTTTGATATTAGTTTCCAAACTCTTAGCACAATCTTCGCATACCCAGTTCAGTCTCAAGATTATGTGCTCATAATCATAATCGTTTCACGAGTTCATTTCAGTTTAACTAGACACTTTGACCTCACCATTTCTACTTACCCGGCACTAGGCACCTTACTCATTCAGTTCTTTCAGTTAGTGCAGTTATAGGTAGACCGTTACGGCACACTCTTGACCTTATCACAGTCTTGCTATCATCATCAACCTATGATATCTACTGATATCTAACACAATTGCAGTGAATCCATATCTGCCTGATCGGATCATCTACACTTTACTCAGTTCTAGTGTTTTCCATTTTATGACATATACAGTCAGAGCTGTAATTACCTAATCATCCTGGACTTTTAATCTCACTTAGGCCTACTATAACCAGTATGCTTCTCATATTTCCAGTGGACCTCTCCAAGTTCTAGACATATTCATTTTTTTTTGTCACCATAATATTGCCATTTAAATCCGGGAATTCAGTAATATCACTTCTTTCCTTAATCAGTCTAGGCCAACACAGTCATTCTAACCACAGTACAATATCAATCCCCTTATCCATTTTTTCTTTTTCCTTTCCTAATTGCTTATACACTACCAGGGGTTCACCCTCAAACACAGTCTCACTTTTCTCTCACTTAGTCACTTGACACGTATGCACACGTAGGATTTCTACCCGTACGACTCAAACTAGGGATCAGTTGCCACGGTCTGCAATGACATGACTCAAATGCATGCACCCTATGTTTCAAACTGTGTCCAGATACATTACGTACTATTGGGCTCTGATACCACCTAAATGTAACACCCCATTCTCGCGTGACCCGAACCCGACATCAATGGTGATATCTGAGTCCGTGCCCCGCGAGGGTGGCATGCTACATCACTCAGTCGAAACTCAGTATAATTTTTTTTTCAAACATTCATTCCATCGAGCCATTTCCTTTTCTTTCATTTACACTCATATGCGCGGAACACGATGAACAATTTGCATCAACGTGCATAGATAAACATTTTCGATTAATACAATCGATTCTGATTATTACAAATGGTCAACCATAAATTACAATAACCATTTTATATACAAAAGCAGAACCACATTGGCCCATTACACATACAATTAGTCATTTTGGAATACAATTCTATTGGACACTAATGCGAGGCGGCGATCCCGATCTCTTCTCTACTTCAATACCCAACAACGTTATACGCCCGTTGCCTAACGGGGTATTCTTCTGAGTCCTGAAAAATAATTGCAAATTTTGGGTGAGTTTTGCGAACTCAGTGAGAAACCATCATCGATGGTTCACTCAACTCATGCATATTCAATCAATTTACTAAATAATACATACAATCACATTTCTCAAATGTAAGGCGTTTCGCCTTTAACACAATTTATATTCAATCATTTATAGATGCAATGCACATGTGACACTTTTCATTTTCATTTCATTGTTGTGACCGTGCGCCTGAAACTGTCCCAGTGACGGGCACATTGCGTTGAGCCAGTGGCTCTGAAAACATTGGGCTTGAAGCCCTGGTATATTGAGCCCGAGGCTCGAATACGTTGGACACGAGGTCTGTGCGTTGAGTGAAAGCTCTCATATCGTTAGGCGTGATATGCTTACGATACGGTGGTGCTCCGATCCTGGCGCTTTATCGATCATACTTTTATGCATGCAATGTACATGTTCCAATTCACATTCACCGACATTTTACATTTCAAAGACAAATTCCCATTCCTTCGGACCTTCGGTCCGGTAATTCAGTCACTAATAAATTTCATATTCACACACAAATAGCACTTCGATATCACATTCCACATATTTCAGACACCTACGGTCCAAAATCAGTCAAAATCAAACACACATAACCCTCCATTATCTCCACATGGCAAAATTGAAAAATATTAAACACATAAAGGTTGAGGAACCAACTAGGTTACTCACCTATACTTTCGAGCTAATATCTGGCAGTCTTAGTAACGTCGGTAGATCGACGCTTCAAACGTGGCTCTATAATAATAAGAAAATATAACCATTACCACTTGTCCAATCAGAACTATTTCAGAACGCACATGTAACACTTAGAAGGTGCACAATGCATGATCATGATATTCCCGTCCCTAATCCCTTTTTTTTCTCAGAAAAATCCGTCTAAAAATTAGAAACCTATTGGCGCTGACGGTGCGCAATTCGGACCTCTATAGGTCCCCAATTAAACAAAACAGTGATTAAAGGCAACGTTACCCGGGGCCACGTCAATTGCCCGTCTAAAAATCCCGAATCTCTCAGAAAATAAAATTCAATATTCTATGAATCTGATGCCTCAAGAATCAGGTCAATCGGACGTCGGACGGAAGAGTTATTCACGAAAGAAACCAAAATTCACATTAAATGCACAACCCTTATTTCCTTCTTTGTTTTCCTGATTTCTAACCAAAATTTAATCTATCATATCCCTTTCTACACATTTCAGAAAAATGCAAACTATATCTTGTTGGAAAGATAATGAAACCCTCTACAATTCTCAAGAAGACCATAAAAATCAATTTCACCCCTAAGGGTGTCAAAAATCCAATCAAACCTACTGCCCACTCAAAACCTATCAAAACAGAGCAGTACATTGCAAATTCAGTAACTACTCATTTCCTCAATAAAAAATAACACAATAAATATGCTCAGTAAGGTCACAATGTTATCTACAACTTTCATGAACAACCCAAAATCAGATTCACTTGCTAACTATGTCAAACAATTCACCAAAGCATCAACCCTCAGAATTTTCCCAATCTGAACAGTACATTTCACAACAGTATATCTCTAAGCAAAAATGTCACCAAATTCACTACCTTATATCCCTGAAAAGATAAGATTTCAAACTTCAATTTTCATGCAGAACTACTACTCCAATTCGATCTCTAACAATTTCAAAACTGTTATGGAAGTTTCTACCATGATCAGCAATTCACAACCTAATGCAGGTTCAGTGTTTACAAAATCATAACTCTCACATCTGACCTCTAAAAATTACATGCCATATATAATTTTCAAGATAATTACTTCCTCTACAAATTTTCAGAAGATCACCAAAGCCAATTCAAGTCACAAAAACTGCTAAAATTGCTTCCAATCAGAAAGCTCACAAAACCAACACCTTGGCTGGGTTTCATCAAAATGCTCAAAACCAGTCAATAGTAAACAGTTCATATCTCCCAATATACAGATCTAAAAATAGAAAAATCAGTGGGAATGGAAAACTAACTTAATATGCTTCAACTTTTATGAAGACCATTTTTCCTAATTCCATATCAATTAATTTGGAAAAATCAACAAAGTAATCAGGTCATTAATCCTGATACTGTTCACCTAAGTCAAAACAGTAACATTTCAAGCCAAATTTCAACCTCTTAGAGTTATAATTTGACAACACCTATTTCACACCAATATGTAGCTAACATCTCAAAGTTTAAGTGGCCACAAATCGCACCTCATTTGAATTCCTATACAATTAGTTATGCTAACAACAGTACAATCAGTGAAAACCCTAATTTTCCAGCTTTGGTGTTAACCTTAGTTCTATCATTTCCAATGCCATTAACACATCATTACACATCCAAATGAACACAAATCAGTTCTTATACCATTTATACATATACTAGGGCTAATACACAAAAATTGGCAGCACTTAATTCTTTCTTTCCAAGTAAAATCAATCATCAATATGCCATCACTAAACAAACTAAACCAATTCTAACATACTACTTTCAATTCATAATTCAACTTAACCTTATACCCATTAATTCAAACCATTATAGTCATTAATTTAATGCAACCCTAAGAATAATAAATACTCCAAACCTCTCATTCAATGTGTCTACCTACCATGATTCATAAATTCATACTTAAGACATCATTAAAAACTTAATGAAAGAACTTACCTCTTTAGCTTCCAATCCTCTCTTCTCTTCACTTCTTTCTTAACTACCCTTGCTAACCACTTCTTCTAACTTCCAAGTAAAGACATCATCATGATGGTAAGACAATAAGTTAATGACAAGTAAGAGAACTTTTGAATTTGTGGAGGAAGATGAAGAAAGAAGCAAAAATTCGATGGTGAGAAAACCAAATTAAAGAGAGGCTTCGGATGAGTTACAAAAACAAAGACTTCAAGCCACTTTTTATCTCATTCCTTCATTCTTTAAGTCATCACCGAGAGAGGTCATAGGCAATACCAAGAAACATGATAAGGAG
Source organism: Erythroxylum novogranatense (assembly GCA_029891385.1). NCBI lineage: Eukaryota > Viridiplantae > Streptophyta > Magnoliopsida > Malpighiales > Erythroxylaceae > Erythroxylum > Erythroxylum novogranatense. The sequence goes on along the minus strand of CM057225.1, from coordinate 89,622,118 downwards.
GCATTAAATGAAGGAGATGTTGGCAAGTTTTGGTTGGTGCAAATTTTCAAAGAAAAGTCAAATGTAAAAACCAATTAGTTTTCATCAATTTTTTTATACCTATCTCCACAATTTCGGTTACACTAAAAAGGAAGCAACATTTTCTAATGTAAAACCGTGGGAGGAGGGTACATTTATGAAAGGGTAGGTGGCTTTGTAGGATTTGTTAAAACAAAGTTGAAAAGTCAACATATTAATACTTTACTCAATTAAACCTAGGCCAAAAATTTAACTCAATCAATTCCAATGACCCTAATTTCAATCCCAAAATAATATACCCAATATTATAGTGCCATTGGGTAGAAATTTTCGCTACCGAAAATCGACCGGTTCGCCAATTGGCGATTTTTCCGGTTCGGGAATTTTCTCCGGAAAAATCCAGAAAAATTCCTAAAAATCCCTTAAAATAGAAAACAATTTATGGTGCACTCAGAATAATTTTTCAAACCCATTAACCACGTTAATCTCAATAAAATTGTCTTAGGCATGCAAACCAGGAATATCATGTATGCATGCACAGTAATTTCATGTGCACAAATGTGACTGTGGACCAATTCCATTTTGCATGAGCAGTCCTATGCACTCCAAATCTATTTCATCCTATGTCAAATTTACTATTTTACCCTTCCAATTGAGGGTGAGATGTTACATTCTAGCTACTTAGAGGCCTACCAGCCGTGTGGATTGTGTGTTGGCAAGTGAAGTCATGAGTCAAAGGTCGGTTAGTTGGAATTTGTGGACAGTTTAGATAGACTGCATATATTTTTTTCCTCTCTCATGTAGTCCTTTTGTATTAGGTCTTGATATGTTCCTAAGGGAAATGTTGAAAGGCACAATGTAGACATTCGGTGATTATAAAACGTTATGAGGAAAAGTGGAATTTAAAATATTGTGATCTTCTTATGATGCTTTTTGAGTAAATTATGATATCATGCCATTGGAAGTGAATGTAGTGATCGAACGTAGCTCACCCTTGTCGTAGGATATGTACCGGGGTGATCTTAGGGCATCCCAGTATGTACCCTTGAGGTAAGGGGGTGCTACAACTCATCACTATCTAATGCTACTATTTGATATTTTTTTCTTTTTTTCTTTTTTTGTTTTGTTTTGATAACATTAAACATTAAAGAAGATAGTAGTAACATAAATCAACAACAATTGAGTAGATGTACTTCATTCAACTTGTGAAAGGGTCAGGCTAAAAGATTTTCAGGTTTTAATGCAATGTGATTAATATGAAAACAACAAGGTTAAAAGCTCAAAGGGGATAACAAGGGAAAAATGACTTGATGGGTTATTTAAGCTAAAGGTTAAAAATAAAGAAGGCCTTTATTATGTCCATAACGCATGTAACTAGCAGTATCAAACATGTTTAGAACAAGATTTGAAAGTAATCCACATAGGGAAGCATTACATACAACAAAGGAAATAAATGACTATGAGATGCAGTCATATAACTCAAGACCTCATATATGTTTAAATGAAAATCCATCAAAACTCTATACATTGCTTCATCACTCAACATCAGTTATTGACTAAGTTTATGCAATCAACTACTTCAATCAATCCACATGGTTCACTATCCTCTCAAGCTGCCTAATCCAAGTTCACGTATATAACTCAATTCTCCTTCCAACTACTTTGACAGAGTCGTATGGTCAAATTCATCATAAATGGGACCCAAGTTAGCTACCAAAAGAGTCACAACCATTTAAGTGTATATCTCTTAACATCGACATCAATATCATAAACATCATCATGCACATAGTTGTAACCCCCCCCCCCCACACACACACACATAATATGAACATTGTCCCTAATGTTCAAGTAGTCAATAATCAAACAGAAAGAGGAAGAAGAAACTTTCTTGAAAAAGAATCGGTCAAGGACTCTTTGTCACCAACGACGCAAACCTGAAGAAAACTCAAAACAACTCAAAAAATGAATTAATCTAGAACGAAATGCAAAGGAAACAACAAGAAAAGAAAAGAAAGAAAACTACAGTCCTACTAAAAGGCACGCATTGCGATCAAGGAGGTGAATTGTCATGAAGAGACAATCGCTCCTCAGAATTATTCACAAACCTAGGCATATACAATTCATCTCGTTTCCCATTTATCTTGAAAGGGCTTTAATTTTCATATTTTACCTCAAGGACCCTAAAAGGAAGGACTTGGATCATTTTGAATGGGCTATACCACCTTGACTTAAGTTTCCCTGGAAAAAGACGAAAACGAGAGTTGTAGATCAATACCTGGTCGCCTACCTTAAAGTCTTGATAGAGGATCTTCTTATCATGCCATTTCTTTACATGCTCCTTATACAACTTCGAATTGTTATAAGCATCTAAACGGAACTCTTCAAGTTCGTGAAGCTACATAAGTCTCTTAGCATTTGCAAAAGACAAATCAAAGTTAAGAAATTTGGCAGCCCAGTATGCATGATGCTCTAATTCAACTAGAAGATGACAAGACTTGCCATACACTATCTTGAATGGTGACATGCCTATGGGTGTCTTAAATGCGGTCCTCTATGCCCAAAGTGCATTATCTAACTTTAAAGACCAATCTTGCCTAGAAGCATTAACAGTTTTCTCTAGTATTTTTTTAATTCCCTATTTGAGACTTCAACTAGCCCACTAGTTTGGGGGTGGTATGGAGAAGCAACCTTATGGGTTACCCCCATACTTAGCTAACTGTGAATCAAAAATTCTGTTGCAAAAATGTGACCCTCCATCACTAATGATAGCCTTAGGTATGCCAAAACGTGTAAAAATATTCTTCTTTAAAAACTTAACAACACGTCTAGACTCATTTGTGGGTAATGCCTTTGCTTCCACCCACTTGCTAACATAATCAACAATAACCAATATATATTGATTGGAGAAAGACTTAGGGAATGGTCCCATGAAATCTATGCCCCAAACATCAAAAACCTTACAAACAAGAATGTTGGTCAATGGAAGGTCATGTCTCCTAGTAATATTCCTTTGACACCTATCATTTGGAAAATGCAAATGCATTCCTAAATAAGGTGGGCCAATAGAAACCACACTTTAAAACCTTATGAGATGTTCTAGATGCACCATAATGTCCCCCAACCTCTCTAGAATGACAATGATGTAATGTAGAGGACATTTTCTCTTCGGGAATGCAACGCCTAATAATACCATCCACACAAATCTTGTAAAGCAAAGGATCATCTCAAAGATAGTATCTTACCTCAGGCAATTTTTTTTGGAGCGTAAGAAAGATCAAGGGGGTAGATATTACTAGCAAGGTAGTTTACATAGTCTGCAAACCAATGAGTGACCGTCATAACCATCAAATGCTCATTAGGAAAAGTCTCCTAAATGTCCTTCTTTGTTGCACTCTCCATGGCAGCTTCATCTAACCTTGACAAGTGATCAGCTACAAAATTTTCGGCTCTCTTCTTATCCCTTAGTTTAATGTCAAATTCTTGCAAAAGTAACACCTAATGAATTAGTCTTGGTTTAGCGTCGAGTTTTGTCATCAAGTATTTCAAAGCTGCATGGTCAGTATACGCAATCACTTTATACAAAACCAAATATGAATGGAACTTGTCAAAAGCGAACACAACTTCCATCATCTATTTTTCTGTGGTGGTGTAATGGCGTTGTGCGCTATTTAGCGTCCTATTTACATAAAAATGGGATGAAAGATCTTACCTCATCTTTGGCCTAAAATAACACCCACTGTATAATAACTTGCATCACACATTAATTCAAAAGGAAGAGACCGGTCAAGAGATATAAGAATAGGTGCAGTCACAAGCATATCCTTTAACAATTGAAAAGATGTCAAACATTTATCATCAAAAGAAAACACAACATCTTTTTCAAGCAACTTAATCAAAGGTCTAACAATCTTAGGAAAATCCTTAATGAACTTACAATAAAAACTAGCATGGCCTAAGAAACTTCTAGTGGATCTAACATTGTTTGGTGGTGGAAGTTTTTTAATGACATCAATTTTTGTTGGGTCTATCTTTATACCGTTGCTAGAAATCTTGTGACTTAAAACAATGCACTCTTGTACCATGAAATGAAAAATTTCTGAATTTAATACTAAATGGGTCTCTTCACACCTAATCAAGACTTTCTCTAAGTTATCCAAGCATGTGTCAAATGACGTACCAAACACAAAGAAATCATCCATGAAAATTTCAATGCAAGATTCAAGCATATCAGAAAAAATAGCCATCATGCATCTTTGAAATGTAACCGGAGCATTACATAACCCAAATGGCATGCGTCTATAATCAAATGTACCATAAGGACATGTAAAAGTTGTTTTCTCCTAATCTTCCGGGGTTACCGAAATTTGCAAATATCTACTATATCCATCTAAGGCATAACAAAAGTCATGTCCAGCTAATTTCTCAATCATCTGATCAATGAAAGGTAAAGGAAAATGATCTTTCCTGGTGACATCATTCAACTTCCTATAATCTATACATATTCTCCACTAAGTTACCTTCCTAATGGCTATTAATTCATTTTTTATTTTCAACCACAGTGGTGCCTCCTTTCTTTGGCACCACATGCGCATGATTAACCCAACTAGAATCAGAAATGGGATAGATAATACCTACATCTAGAAGCTTTATTACCTCATCTATTACTACCTCTTTCATGTGTGGGTTAAGTCTCCTCAGGGGCTACACTATCGCCTTGCTTCCATATTTCATGAAAATGTGGTGTGTGAAAAAGGAAGGGCTTATACCCTTGATATCTGTAATGGACCACCCAATGGCCTTTTTGTGATATCGTAGTACCCTCAACAGCTGCTTCTCTATGGTACCTGACAAAAAAGAAGAAATGATAATTAGTAAGTGCTCAGGTGAGTTAAGATAAATCAAATGACTTGGAAGGGGTTTAAGGTCAAAAGAAGGGGGCTCTTTAATTGAAGGCTTTGGAAATAGATTAGCTGGATGTTGGAGAGGGTCATATGTTTTATAATGTGTCCAATATGCCTGCTCCAACTCAACTGCAATATCCTCCAACTCTTCTTGTAATTCTTCCCCTAACTCTTCGATCATTCCTTGCGCTTCCCCTCCAACAAATCTATACAAAAAATAGAAGAATCATCAGCATCAAAAGAATAAATATCAATAAAATGGCAAGTGTCAAGAGTAGAAGGATGCTTCATAGTATTGAACACATCAAACTCTAGTTCTTTATCTTGAAGTCTCAAGATGAGCTTTCCACATTGCACATCAATGGTGGTCTGTGCAGTGGCCATGAAAGGTCTCCCAAATATGATGGAGATGCCTATATCTTCCTCCATGCCAAGGACTAAAAAATCCATCAATAAAATGAACTTCTCGACCTTGACCAATATGTACTTAATGATTCCCCTCGGATAGGTGATGGACCTATCTGCTAGCTGAAGCGAAATAGTAAGGTTTGGGCTTTGCCAATCCTAACTTCCTGAAAATAGAAAGAGGAATTAAGTTAATGCTTGCACCCAAATCATTAAAGCCCTATCTATATGTAAATCACCAATAACACAAAGAATAGTAAAACTCCCTAGATCCTTAAGCTTTGGTGGTAACTTTTTTGACAATATAGCCGAACACTCCTCATTCAACTTCACCGCGGCATACTTCTCAAGCCTCCTCTTATTAGACAAAATTTGTTGGGCACCGTTTCCAAAACCCAACTCTTAAATGGAACCATATGACTTGATCGTACTCCAATGAAGTCTTCTTAATTATCATCGATTTTTTTTCATTTCTTGCTCTAATACCAAACATGTTGGATCCGTTTTTTGAACCCAACATCCAAAAACCATTCATAAAATGTGAGCGTATTAACCTGCAGAGTTATTTCATTTAACCCTCATAGCCATCATCAGTTCACTCTCATTCTCATAACATCTCAAGCCACAAAGGGGAGCCCACACAACGGATTCACAATAACCGCAATTGACTTCTTCAAAACAATTGAAGCTCCAACTCTCTAGTTTAATTTGAAGAAAGAATCCTTTCAATCGGAGCTCTATAGATCAAGATATGTTTAAAAATCCAAAGTGTTTTCACAACCAAGTCTTGCCCTTCCAACCGATCCCTTACTTCCTTTCCATCAATTTTTTTGAATTTAATACCAAAGACTATAAATTTTATTGGGGAGATAGATACAAGTGTTAGGAAGCTATCTCTTCAAGAATCATCTCAATCGGAGGTCGGATGAAGAATTTATGACCAAACGAATCCAACGTGTTACTCATATTGTATATGCCTTGGCGCAATTGCCATAACTCTCACTACAGGTGTCAGATTGTCTTCGTTTTTAAACGGTTTGAAAGAATACTTCTAAACAGTAACACACTTCTAAAATTTTTATTTTTCAACTCCAAGGTCCAAAAATGTCATACTTTATATCAATGAAAAGATCAAAAAGCAACCTACAACTTTCATGAAGGACAAAAAAATCAATTTAGCCTCTAAGGGAGTCAAAAACTACTTCAAAGTTTCTGTCCACTAATTATCATGCCAAACAGTAACAGAAACTTCTAAAAATTATAACTTCCTATTCTATGGTCCAAAAATTGCATACTTCACATCAATGGAAAGATCAAAACATAATATAAAACTTTCATGAAGCACTTGAAGGCAATTTCAACCTCTAACTAGGTCAATTTTTCAATCAAATTTTCTGCCAGAAATTTATCATCCTATACCACATCCAAACTTCAAAATTTCATATCTTCCAATTTCCACAATAAAAAATAACATATTGTACATCATTGTAAAGCTATTCAATTTCTCTATAACTTTCATGCAGACCACTTACTCCAATTCAAAACATTTTAGTCCAGAATTTGCTTCAAAGCACAATACACAATCTTACACTTAATGGACACTTTTCAAAAGCAAAGCAAAATACACTAAATTTTGAATAATCATAACTTTCGATCCCGATATTGAAACATATCATACTTTATGGCGATAGAAATCTTTCAGCAGAAGCTACAAGTTTTATGAAGATCATTTTCTCAAATTCAGCCCAAATCAACCCAGAAAAATTCATAAAGATTTCACATCCAAATTGCCATTTTCTGCTACTATTCATCCTCAAAATTTCAAATTTTTAATTCTCCAAAATCTAACACTTTAACTAATCATTTCTTGCTTTTCAAATCCATTTAATGCAATTCATTCACTATCAATTCCATTTAAACTCAAAACACCATTTTAGGTCTTTATTAATCATAAACATCAATAACAAAAGCATATTTCACCTATCTTAATCTCATGTAACAATTCACATTCTTGAATTTTCTTTTTCTTTACACATGAATAATTCACCACAAATTCCTCATCTAATGTCAATTTATAATTCAAAATTTCAAGAAAAGTTCGGGGTCCAACAGAAGAAATACTTGGTTTCCTTAATTCAAAATTGTCGAAATGTATAATAATTTTCATGTCACTTCGTTTTGGACTAAATTGATTAGTTTATATGTGTTTGAACCACATAATGCAATAAATAATGTCATTTGGAGTCCAAAACATTATAACCCCATAAATTCATGTGTCACACTGTGTTTGCTAAAAGTTAGAGTAACAAATATTGCAAAAATTATTTATTTTTACTTTGGTGTATGGAGCATAAAATCAATGTTTACACATCGACCCATATTTTTTAGATAATAATTACTTCACTTTTAAAAAGTAGCTATTTAGGCATGATATTTTTAATAACTACTTTAGCTCAATACCATGGTGTTGCTATTGATGGACTAACCCCTATTTTGCCTAAAAGATTAAATAATACTCATTTGAGGAGGGATGAGATTTTAGAGTACTATGGTATGGAACTCCGAGATCCCCACTCTATATCTAAAATTAAGCGCAGGACAAGACAGGCGGTATCTAGTTTTGCACTTCTATAACAACATCAAATGGTATCATTATGTTGTGTTGGATCCCGTTACCGGAACCCAACTCTCTTGCGAAAAAATCATGAAACTTAACTTGAGCGTGCACATCATCTTGAAGAGTTATTGCATTAAACCCTAATAGCCATCAAAATTTTTTTTCCATTGGACCCTTAGAAGAAATTATTAATTCATCTTTATTCTCATAACATTCCAAAATTTTACTTACAAATCGTTCCATGGTGTTCCACACAATATAGTCACCCTACTAGAACTCACTTTTCACTGCTTGCGGACCGAAAATGGAACACTTTAAATCATAATTTCAATTAGACTTCTTCATATAAATCATAGCTCTATATCTCTTGTTTATTTTGAAGCAAGAATCACCTCAAATAGAGTTCTACAACTCAAGATATCATCAAAATACCATAATGTGTTCATATCCTAAACAAGCCCTCTTATCCGACCTCTCCCTTGTTTTTATTCAAACTTTCTCAAATAAACTCCAAATGATACAAATTTTCATTGAGAGGTACCTACATGTCTTATTAAACCATTGTTTCAAGAATCGCTTCAATTGGAGGTCGGATGAGGGAGTTATGATCAAAAGAATTCAACATGTTCATTCCCCAAAATCAATTTGAACATACTTCGGCTCGATTGCCATAAATTTTTCTACAAATATCCAAATGCCTTAGTTATTGTGCCATTAGAAAGATAACATCAAGATCTACAACTAGTATTAGAGGCCTCAAAACGATATTCGGCCTCAAAACTAGTCAAAAACGCAAAGTACTAAAGTTGACCCGTGGCTGTCCGTTAAACGGACGTGCATGTCCGTTTAACGGACACATATGGCCCAAACTGTACCAAACCATCCGAGAATGTCCGTTAAGCGGACATCCATGTCCGTCTAACGGACATGAGCAAGGGGAGGGGTCCTTTTGACCCGAGGCTGTCCGTTAAACGGACTTCCATGTCCGTTTAACGGACATGCGGTTTCCAAAACCTCTTCAACCTTTTTCTCATGTTTCTTACATCCAAACTACCCTCATAACCATTTATAATCTTCACATATTTACTTATTCAAATGTCTAAACTCTTCATAACAAATCAAACATCAAATCTAATTCATCAATCTCTCAATTATTGTCTTAAATAATTTATCAATACCACAAATTCTCATCATACATCAAAACTTTCATGTTCATAACATCATATCCCTGTAAAGACTTGAGCTTTGTTCCATTTCACTTCCTCTGCTAATACACCACCAATTTTTATTCATTCAAATACCAATTTGGAGTTCATCAAATACTAATTCTTCTTTTCCTTAGCATTTCAATTTCACGTAATGGCAACTCATATTCAAAAATCCATCAATTCATTAACTTCAATTTGAGCAAAAACATCTCATGATTATCGTCTTAGCATTCCTATATTTCTTGTCCATATTGCCTCACTTATATATACATATATCAATTCATATACATAGCTCATTAACTCACATGGATCACTTCTTCAATTGTATTCCAGTCCAATTTAAACTCGTCCTTACTCTACCTTAATCCATACCCAATCTCACATTCAACTTTGACAATCATCCATGTACAATTTCACATTTCTTTATCCAAAACCATCACAATTCCTGTTGTTCTTTTCCATAACATCTCATTGATGGATACACATATATGTACACTTGCATATGTATCTACCCATCATTCATGCTCAGCATTCATCATAGTAACCCATATAAAATTTTACATTTCAAAACATACACAATCCCATAACATGACATTTTACAATCTTCAATGGCAACCCATGCCACAATACATTACCCATAACAATATTGAATATCCAAAACATGCAGAACTCATTAATTCTCAAAATACATGTAAAACCTTAATTTACATGAATTAATCCAAAACATAACAAAACATGCAATTCTAGAGAAAAGTCTTGACTTTCACTCTGTTTTCCTGCTTATCACCTGTGAATGGGGAAAGAGAGTGGAGGTGAGCTCGAAAGCTCCGTGGGGAAACATGCTTATAATAAATAAGGAGAAAAACCATTCAAAAACATTCTTTACTATGAAAAATGCTTGTTGAGTTATAAAACGCATAATTCTTAAAATTCTTGTTGAGTCGTGAAACCCATATTTCTCAAAATCCTTGTCAAATAACCAAAACTCACAAACAACACAATTCTTGCATTTTCAACTTTTTCATAAATCATGAGTGCATCAAAACTTATCACAATTCATAAACATATAAACACATCATAATGGTTTGGCAAGTCCACAATTCATGACGAACTACACAATTCCAAAGAATGGCCTTGTGTAGTCGTAAATTCTTGAGGAGTCCTAAAAGGAACTCCTTGCCACTTCTGGCAAAGGGAGAAGCCTATTCATGGTCAGCGTGCGCTTGACAGTTCTTGGGTGGACTATACCTAACCCACATAACATGTAATCATGCTCTTGAAAAATGATTGCCCCAAATGGCAAAACTCTTGGAATTCTTGTTTTTCATAAATCATGCAAATTTTCATGAATCCTTTCATGAGCATGTAACATTCCATATGCAAGGTCATCATCAATTCTCAATTCATCATCACAATGCATACACCAAAACATGCGGCACTATCACAAAACATTCAAAGGCAATAAATGCAACATGTATAACAATTTCTCAAATCACTTAAAACCAAGCTTTGCATTACTTGTAATAATTTCTCAAATCATTTAAACAATGAATTTGAAATCATTTTATCATTTTGATATTTAAAAGCACATTATGGCTCATTATTCACTATAAACATGAAAACCCACCTTATATCCTTGCTTATTCTTGGAAATCCAAATTCAATGGCTTCCTCCTTCTTGCCCTTGGAAAGGTCCTTAATAACCTTAACACAAACAAAATTCTATAAATTTCCATTAAATTTGAAAAACCCCCAAATTTCTCTAATTATCACATAAATTCCATAAACCCTAATCAATCTCTAATCTAACCCATCTATGGTTCATGTGGGTTAGAAAACTTCAAATCTAGCTTAGAAACCCAAAACTCCAAAGGATTTCACCATCTTCTTCTTCCTTTTAACTTTCTCTCTCTAGAACTTCACCATGAACAAACCCTAACCATTTCTCAACAAAGAAGATGAAAAGTGGGAGAACTTATCTTAGAAAGCTTGATTCCTCTCTTTGATCCACGAAATTCCTTCCCTTTCTCTTAGATTTCCTTCTCTTTTTCTCTTCTTTCTTTCCCTCTTCTTTTTCCTCTTCTCCTCCACGACATCTCTCCCTCTCTTCTCTATTTTCTCTTGTTTTTCTTCTAATTTTCGTGGATCTCTTACCCTTATATACAAGCCCACTTGTATAATGACCACCTTGCCCTTACTAATAAGCCTTGTAACCTTACAAACTTAAGTGGCTTGACCCATTTGCCCCTCATGACATCTTTCCACCTTAATTTAATTAATTCATGCCATATGATTTTAGTCAAATTAACATGTTAATTAAATCCCATTAACATGCTAATTAATTCCTCAAAGTCATCAAATATGACCAAGTCTCAAATATCATAAAATCATGCTTAACTTAGAACATTTTTCTAATCATCAAATTGAAGGAATTTGCTAGAACTTCCTTCTAGAGAAATGTTCCCCTATGTCTTAATTTCATAATTCCACAAAAATCATACAATTTAGAGCACTACATTAAAAGTTATGCTCAAAACATGTCGGACATATCATTTTACTTACGCATTTTTCAGTACTTTAATTCCATCCAAAATTAACCTTCTTAAGGGCCAAATTGAAACTCGATTCCTTCATAACAAATGTAGCCCTATTCCTCTAATTTAATCCAAATTAAAATCATCTCATTTGAATAACTAGGGATCAAGTTATGGCTAAAGCATCGAAGCATACTCTATGAACATATTTCACTTGGAATTTCCTGTTCTTTAACTTTAACATATCACATAAAATCCATCTTATATCTATACCATATTTTTCATTTGAATTCCATTTCATGAATTCCTTATTTCTTTACGCATGAATGATTTCCAATAATTCACTTAACAGTTCTAATTTCCATAAAAGGTTCGGTTGGGCCCCGTTTTCGGAACCCAACCTCTTAACAAAATACCATCAAACTTGAGCGTCATAAATAATACTTGATCCTATTTCCATATAGGGTTCTTTCCATGAACCCTTATTAAGCATCATTCCATAATGGTGGTGTGCCTATGACAATCAAACATCAGCAACCAACTTGCTATATATCATTGTAAACATACAACTCATAACTGAACTACTTAAATCTATCATTTCATTACTCAAGCAATCGAGTTCGAAAAATACTTTGTTTACAAATCAAAAGCCACACCATTGGCTTAATTACAAAAATACAAAGTAGCAAATATAGCAATTCCTTTAGGCTCTCGAACACTTGATCTTCTAGCTATAACCTGAGGATGGGACAGAGAGGAGGGGTGAGCTTAAAAGCTCGTGGGTAATAGTTTGTAACAAATGAATAAGCAAAAGCCTTGAAAACATTTTACTTGTCTAAAAAAATATCTTATTGCATCGTAAAAATATTTGCTTTTCAAAATTCTTGACATACAGTCAAAAATCACAACTTACAAAACATGAATGCATCAACCTGACAATTCACAAATGCAATGCACAACAAATGGCTAGAGGTTTCCATGAGAACAGAATGGAGAGACCGAAGTTTACCCCATGAACAGAATGAGTCCATTTCAGAGCTCATATGTCACAAGCGAGCAGCTGGGAGAAGGCTCTTGTCGACATGCACGTGACGAATAGAATGGTTCCACTCTCGCCCATACAGAATCACATAATCATGCTCAAAATTATTTTATCAAATGCTCATACTTTCTCTTGATCACTTATACAAAATGCCATGACATTTTTCAAGGCATAACATAAAATGTTTCAATGCATTTCCAACTTTATTTCGAAATTCATCAAAAAGTTCATATACTGAATCATAAAAAAGATTTCTTAATCATTCATATCAATAGATGCAACACTTGTGATGCAAATGAAATCAGAAAACTTCTTTGATTTAATGAAAACAGTAGTGGCTTATTGATTCTATTATAAACATGTACCCGGCTTGATTTCCCTGCTTAAAGACTTGACTTGCTCAAAATGCCTCTTCTCTTTGCAAACAACCTGAGGTATCAAAGGTTCTTTCTCTTGTTCCTCTTGTTCCCTTTAACTATAACAGAAATCCCACTCAATAGGGTTTTCAATTGGAAATTCCACAAAGCATAATCATTGAGATGGGTGCTAAAATACTTAAACCCAAACATTTTCTAACTTCATGAACTAAAATCCTTTCAAAAACCTAAAAGTTTCAAAATGATCTTACCTTTATTCTTCACCAAATGAAGGGATCCTTAGCTCAAAGGGAAGCTCTTCTCTTCCTCTACTTGTTTACTTTCTTGAATAGCTTCAAAATCTCTCTTGAAGGCTAAGGAAATTAATACCCTAGCTTGTTTTCTCTTCTTGCTCTCTTTCATTCTTTTTCATGTTTTCTCTCCCTTATCTCTTTCCCTATCCACACATTTTGCTTTTCCAGAATCTTCTCATTCATTGTTCCTTTTATTTATAAGCAAGACAATACTTCTTCCAATTATGCCCTTAATGAGTCTAAAAAGTCCGTTTCACCCTTCCTCATAAACTTATGTTCTTTGAAACTTAAGTGTCTTGTCACAAATACCCTTGAACAATCTAACATAGCACTTACTTCCAGAAAAAGGTCTACCATTGCCTTAAGTTTCCAATGCCACTGAAATCATTCCATTTGGTTCAGTGATTGAAAAGATTTACTTCAAACATTTTTGGACTGCTCTTGTCCAAAACAGTATACTATGCACAACTTCCATCTACATTTTAAACATCTTAGGGACTGAATTACAACTCACTTCTTTCAGACACTTTGTAGCTCCATGCCTCTAGTTTACCACAAATAATAAATCATCACATTTTGGATTCCTACAAATCAAGATATCATCAAAACACTGAAGTATGTTCAGTGGGATAACACCAGTTCATATCTTTTAAGAGCAGATTCACTGTACCCGTCCCACCTTTTTCACTCAATCTTTCTTACTTCATTTCATATCGCTTTGATTTTTGGTGAAGTAGATAAAAGTCTTACGAATCCAATGGTACAAGAATCAAGGCATTCGAAGCTCTAGTGAAGAAGTTATGGTCAAAAGAATCCAACATGTTCATATCTTTACTCGTACTGTACATGTATTGGCGCAATTGCTATAAATCTCACTACAGATGTCAGACTAACTTCGTTTTTAGACTATTGGAAATAAGACTTCCAAATCTACAACTTTCATGAAGACCTCAAAGGCCAATTCTATCTTTTGACTTCTGTATCATCTCATATTCCTTTCGTCTCATTTTTCATCGCCTTAATTCTATCATCTCATTTTCATCGTCTCATTTCTATCATCTCATTTTCATCGTTTGATTTTTCATCGTCTCATTTCTATCGTCTACTTTTTCGTCATCTCATTTCTATCGTCTGCTTTTTCATCATCTCATTTCTATCGTCTGCTTTTTGTCCAGAATGTCTCCACTTATAAGGATCATAACTTTTGACTCCGATATCCAAAATTTTCATACTATATACCGTTGGAAATATAAAAGAAAGATCTACAACTTTTCAGAAAGAAGCTTTGCCAAAATATATCTATATCAATCCCAAATTTGCCCCTAAAGTCTGAAGATGAATTTTCCAGACACACACTAACGTACTAGACCAACTCCATAACTTCATGAAAATTTGAGACTTTTAGAGATGGAACTGGAATTCGATGTCTTCATACAAAATGTAGCCATATATCTCTAGATTAATCCCAACCAAGAATAATCTCATTTGGACAACTAGAAAAAACGTTGTGGCTAAAAGACTGAAGTATACTCAGGGAACATTTTGCAGAACAACTCTTTATTTCAAAATCTTTCCTTACACAACTCATACTAAAATCACTTTTTCTACTTCATTTACTCCTCATTCTCAACTTCATTTCAAATTAATATCCTCTATAAAGAAATCATAATCCATGAATAATCATGAACACGAATAACAGAACATACACGTATGTACATATTCTTCATCAATTTACTACACAAATATTACTTTCATTTTACTGCTAACTTTCACCTTAATTCTTTCTATTTCAAAATCTCTTATTCACCAAAAACATCGTAGTAAATATTGAATCTATCCACATTTCTCATTCCCTACTTTACTCTTATCTATCACTTCTTGCTTCAAAAACTTTCATTTATTTGTTCTTAACTCGTGACTAATCACCAAAATTTCTTATTCAATAGTTCTAATCTTTAACGAAAAGTTCAGGGTCCAACACATTAAGTGAATAATATGAGGATGAAGAAGAAGGTTAGGAGATAGTGCTCAACAAACTTGAGGATAAAAATAAGCACCTATAGGGACACATAGACACCATAGATGTAACGCCCCCTCACCGTAGGGTACACATCGGGAAACCCGAAGGTCACTCCGACACGTATCCCACGATAAAGGTGCACTACCAGAACATTTTCCCAATAATATCCATATGACATCGCAATAATTAAAACCATAATATCAGAAATCAGTAACTTAAAAAAATCCAAAATAATCTTATCATAGCAGCAATTTCAATACAGTCATCCAAAAGTAGAATAGACAAGTCTATCAGTCCCCTAAACAAATCCAAAAGGGAACTGATATAAGCATCTATCCTAAGTCATCATCAAAATCCAACCCAGCTGACCGACCTGTGTGCCATCACTTCTCTTGCCAGCACGCTCGCACGGTAGGAAAAGACTATCTCCAGAGCTAGGGGTCTACTCTATCAGTCCTGAAAAATAGGTTGCAATTTTGGGTGAGTTTGCGAACTCAGTGAGAAACCATCATCGATGGTTCACTCAAATCATGCATTACGCAAATTGCGTACAACACGCACAGTAATATTCAATTAACATTATTATATAACAATTTTGATAGTTTATAATAAGTATACGATGATCGATGACAATATTACAATAGCATAGAGCGATTCTGATATCACATCACAATTTCTGATAAATCATGGCATCACGATTCATAATCATCACACAATTTGGCAATTCAATCAGTCATGTATATAATGCATATGAGACTCTTCCAGATTATTCAAGATTGTGCCCAAGTGCTCATTGTGTTCGATGGGGACGCGTCGTGATTTCTCCCTCGGGCTCGAGGCGGTCAATCTGATGTTCGAGCTCGAGACTCTTTTCGATGATAATAGCAACTTGGGTCACATTCCATTACCCGATCATGCATTTATGCATGCAATGCGATGTTCGAGAATTCGGTATTCGATGATTCGGTGTATGGCTATAAAAGCCCAAGATTGTATTTCAAGAATATCTGATAATTCAGTCCAAGACAAGAATCCAATCGAAGACAAGAGAAAGTGATCATGCAATTTCACGATCTAATCTGAGAGAGGCATACCATCCAATCATGTATATTTCAATAATCATACAGTTTCACATTTGGCAAGTAATTCACGTTGAGCATTTAAGCGATCGAATTTGAGAAACCAACTAGGTTACTCACCAGTAACTTCCGAACTCGCTCGAAGTTCCAAAGAATGTCCGTGGAATGACGATCCAACGACGCCTCTATAACAGTAAAATACAGTCCCATTACTAGATGCTCAATTAAATAGTTCAGTAATGCATATGTCTCAGTGAAATTATGTACAACGCATGTTCACCCAATTTTGAACTCTTATGTCCCATTCTAACTCTTCGCTCAATTGATAGACAATAATGGATCCAATCCTAAAATTCAGTTCAATTTCCTCAATTCATATTTCCTAAAGCAATTTCCTATCCATTGGGTCAAAACCTCTATTGAGAATCCCAATGAGGAGAAAACCACAAGGAAAAACGAAATGCCTTAGACCAATTTCCCCCAATTTCTTTCAAACCTATCTATTTATAGACATAGGTCTCCAAATCAGTCCAAATTTCAGTCTCTAAATTTCAATAGCTCAACATTTTAATTTCCTAACAGTATAACCCTAATATTTCCCTTGCCATTGGACCATTCTTTCAGTACTATACAGTCAATCAGTCTGTCACTCCAAAATTTCCGGTCCGGACATTTTCTCCCGAATATCCCAAAAATTTCCTATAAATCACTATCAATTACCAGTCACTCTTAGGCTATTCTAAATCAGTCATTCGAGTCCATTTACTCCTAATTTCTCAATCAATTACAATCTAGTCATTCCAGTCAGTTCACAATCCAATCAATTTATACTCATAATTAAATGCCGGAAAATCATGAATGCATGTACCTATGAATAAATGCATATGCAAGAAACCAGTTCCTCTATAATTAGAGGCCAGTAACATGTTCAATCAGTGAATGCAATGAAACCTATCAGTCTAACCTAGAATTTCCAAAATACCCTTGCTATCAGTAACGGGATGTTACAATAGAGAAACAATTGAAGGAAGTAGTGAGACATTATTGCTGCCAAACTAAGAAATTAGTAAAGTTTTTTCAGTTCAAGGCATCCAAGTCCCATGTACTACACCATCACTACCACAATATCCATGAGTATTCTTTCCTTTATTTCTATTTCTTTTAATTTTTTTGTTCTGCTAGTTCATATTTTCTTATGTTTGAGTTTTGTTTCCCTATTAAGGACAATGTAAGTATGGGGACATATATGCAATTACATATCATTTATGTGTGAATTTGCATTTGCATTATGTAAGTTTTTGATTATGTTAACATTGTCTAAAAATTTTGTTTCATTGTGAATGTGACAATGACATGAAATTGAAAGGAATTAGCTTATTTATGAATATGATCATTTAATTTGTGAACACACATCAGCTTGTGAAATTTATGTTTTAAGTGTTTTTGAGGTGAATATGTATGTTGATTAGAATATTGTAATTACTCTTTCATTTTATCACACATATTTGGATGCACTTATAATTACATTCATTTAAATTGGTAGACATCATTAGTAGTCTTTCTTGGGAGTGCTTGATTAAGAAGAAATGATGTAGGTAAAAAAATGTGTTGAAAAATTTTGTTAAATAAGTATCCTATTTTAATAACCGATTTTTTGAAAGGGTTAAGAATAGAGCTAATAGCCAGTTATAAGTTGTGATATAGCTAAGTAAGTAACAGCATTCACGATAAAGTATTTGTTTTCACATTAAAAGGCTAGAATTACACTCCAACCAAGCTTGATAAAACGTAACTTAGTTGAGTAATTAGGGGAAATTCATAACAAGGTGTTTGCCATCATATCAAAATACTAGGTTATTGTTAAATAAAATCTAAAAATATAATGATCTCATCTTATTAAATGTCAAAAAAATTCATGAGCGGGTATTTTGTGATGGCCTACCTATTTAATTGATAAATAAGAATGAATGCATGCTTATAAGTGTTATAAATGTATGAATAGATGTCAATATTTTGGTTGACATGCGTATTTAAATCAAATCACATGAAATAAATGAAGTAAGTTAGTTTCATGAGATTTGATACCATGATTGCATAATTGCATTATTGTATGATGTTTTGTGTTTTTTATTTTGTATTTTGTATTTGTTTGTTTTGTGGTTTTAGTTTTTCTTAGGGACAAACAAAGATTTAAGTGTGGGGAAGTTAACAGGTGTTAATTATAGGATGTTTTCTAGGTGTAGAGTGTGTTTTTAGTGTTTAATTAGATGATAATCATATGTTTAAGACTTAGATTTATGTTCTTTTTAATGTTTTTGTGTGTTTTGTTTAGCTGATTATTGTTTAAGGAAAGATTTTGATCTTAATTGTATGCTTCAATGGTTGTTTAATGTTTTTGAAGATGAGTAGAGACAAAAAATTGAGGAAAAGATGAAGAAAAGGCTGGAAAGTAAGATCTACATGATCAGGCATGAGATCCATAATCATGTATACAACAGCAACACTGTCAAAAGCCTTTTAGCACAATCATGCATAGACTGCAGCTTTATAAACAATCGTCGCAAAGATTTGGAGAAAGGCCTTGTATGATTGTGCAAGGAGCTTTTCTAGGTTGCGATTTTTTTTATACTTTTGATGATTTAGGGCTATTTTTGAAACAAAAACACATGGATAAACCTTACTTAAAATCCTACGAGGCTCAAGAGTATATAAAGGAAGAGAAAAACATTAATTGGCGGTTGGAAAATATAAAAAGAGAAGATCAAAAAGAGCAAAAATCTGAAGAACAAAAATTGCACTTTCCAATTCAAGGCAAAGAAGAGAAGACTTCCAAATTCAATTCTCTACTATTTTTCTTTTATTTCTTTGTTGTTAAATATTAATGATGATTCAATTGGCATAAATAATTATATCTATATATTGCTAAATTCCTTTTAGGAATTACTCCTGATTTATTAGTTAAACTTTACATTCTTGATTCAAGGAAGTATGTTTATTATGTTTATTACTTTATATTCAATTTGAATCAAGAGATTAAATTCAATTATTTTTATGTTGCATAACGAGAGATGATACCTTGATAGAACTAAAATCATCAAATTAATAGGCAATTGAAGAGAGATATTAATTGCTTATCAGTTAACCATAGGATTGCTTCAAATCCAATTGTATAGTTAGGAAAAGTTTTGATAGAATGAGAGATCACAATTTAATTTCTATCTATTTTAATTGGGATTGATTGATTAGATCTCGAGAAAGAGTAATCAAAATTATTAGATATATAGGGTTAAGTAGTATTAAATCCAAAAGGTGAAGAGAAAACAAATAAGGGTAAAAGTATTTCCCACTTTCTATCATTGATTAATCAACCAATTCTCTGCTGCTTATTTCATTATTTAATTATCAATTCTCTATTTTTAGTTCAACTTTTAGTAAATTATCTTATTATTTACCTTAAACAAAGTGTACAAGAATTATTAGGTGACTACTCGAATCCTTGTGGAATGATATTTTTATGCTATGAGATACAACTGTATACTTGCAGTAAACACTTATTAATATCACTAACTACTAATATAGCTAGGGAATTTTCCAAAATCACAAATATAGAAGATGAAACACCTATCGCTATATTCGACATTACGTGCTATTGTCCTATCAATCATCATTTCTAAGCGTCTTCTTATTATGCCTCCACAACGTCGCTTATTCCAAATATTTCTTCTCTAGTTGCACTTACTATCGAGCAAGACATTGTCATGGTTAGTAAGTTTACGTCTCCACTATAGTTGCAACCCAAAAATTAATCAAAATACAACAAAATCCCAACAAAAGATTCACAAACACTAGCCAACTATCATAACAAAACTCAATGCTTTGTAGTTCTCAACCATTGGGGAATTACTTGATTTATTTTTAATTATGTTACAATACCTGTCATTAGTTTCCTATTGGCAAAGTGCTAGCATTATTTGCTCCAATCCCCATCAACATTGCCTATGTGTGTGTCTCTAGCATTTAGCCTGTGGTTGATTTACTCTCAATCTATGAAAAGTGCTTGTGAATAGTACTTAGCTAGTTTTGTCGCTAAGAAAATTTCTTTGTTTAATGGATGATATATCTAAGTTTATGTCCATTACAGCTTCGAAACAAGCATCTGCTAGTCCTCAGACTCAATCATCTTCAATCTTGAATGAGTGCTTGTAGATTCCTATTATAAATAATATGAAAGAGAATACTAGTGATAGAAGGAAGACATGGGTACAAGTTACTGGAGACAACAAAGTCAGAAACTAAACTTAGATATTTTCCACCAAACAAATATGATGAACAATTTATTGTATTGTATCATATTTGATTCTGAAAGCTGGTGTATAAAAATGGAATTGCACTTTGAATGGACATTTTCTTAACAAAAGAGGTGTTTAATCTAAACAACTAAATTCTAGAAAAGAATGAGACCCACAGGTAGACAATTTAGTGTTAGATTTGGATAGAAGTTTAATGAAATTGGAGAAGAGAAGCACAAAAACAATGTTCAAAAAGTTTAAATAAATGTCAGTAGCTTGGAAGGTACATGTTACATCACTGAGGCTAATCCTAGATCTAGTGAAAAGCATTTATTGGAAGAATATATAGAGAATGAAAATATTTATGAACCATTTCCCAAAAAGATGTTAGAGTAAGGAAGAAGAGTACAAATAGAGATGAATAGGTAACTATATCCATTGATAGTGAGAAGGAATTTGAACCTATATTAAGGAGAAGATCTGGAAAAAAAAGAAGAAGCCTCTGGCTTCTGATTCCAAAACAATAGTCACTTGGAATATAAGAGGAGCTAATGCTCGTTCCAAGGAAATTTTGTTCAAGAACCTTATCTTGGAACATAAACCAGACATATTTTGCTTATTGGAATCAAGAATAAAAGATAAGAAATGTGATCTGTTGGAGATGTTATGTTCTAACTAGAGGCAAGTCACAAACCATCCTCATCATCATAAAGGGAGGATCCTATTATACTTTAATCATCATACTGTAAATGCAACAATATTAGGAATGTCTAATCAGGCCACACATGTTAATGTATTATGCAACACCACAACTAAAGTTGGTGTAATATCCCTTGTTTATGCACACAAAAACATATTTAAATGGAATCAATTAATAAGAGGTATCTATTGTTGGACCCCGAACCTTTCTATTAAATGAGAGATTGTTGGCGATTATTCATGTGTAGAGAAAAGGAAAATTCTTTAATTTGAAATAAAATGACAAAAATGGTTTAGGTACAAGATGGGGTATATATGATATGTTGGAAGTTAAAAGCTGGAAAATGTATATGTTCATTGAGTATGCTTCGGTGTTTTAGCCATAACGTTTTCTCTAGTTATCTAAATGAGATTATTTTTAATTTAGATTAAAATAGAAAGATAAGGATAAAATATTTCTAATGAAATCAAGTTTTTATTCGGTTTATAAGAATGTCAATTTTTGATTGGAAGTTGAGCAAAGAATATTTTTTCGGATATGAACAGTCTGAAAACAGTTGGTGCATAAATTTTAGACTATGGAACCAAAATTGAATGTTTTTGATGTCATTAGAAAATTAAGACAATGAGGAACATTTTTCTAGAAGGAAGTGTTACCAAATTTCTTCAATTGCATGATTAGAATAAGGTATTGATTTTTGGAAGGAGTTAAGTATGACTTAAATGAATTTTGAGGCATGGATAGATTATTTATGTTATTTTTGTGGAATTAATTAGCATGTTAATGGGAGTTAATTAGCATGTTAATTTGAACAAGACCATATGACATGGATTAAATTGAATTAAGGTGGTAAGATTGCATGAGGGGCAAAATTGGCAAGCCACTTAAGCTTTTAAGTTACAAGGCTTATAAGGAATGGTATAAGGGTCATTTTTTACTCATTAATGGCAAGATTGTAAATAAGAAGTGGAGGCTTGTTTTTAAGGGAGAGAGGAGCACGAAAATTAGAAGAAAAGAACAAGAAAAGAGAGAAGAGAGTGAGAGGTTCGGTGGCGAGAAAGAAGAAAGAAGAAAGAAGAAAGAAGAAAGAAGAAAAGAAGCTAGGTCTTGATTTTTCTTGGTTTCCAAGATGGATTTCGAAGTTGATTCAAGAAGGAAAAAAGAAAGAGGAGGATAAGAGTTTCCTTTAGAGCCAAGAAACTCCTCATTTGGTGAAGGATCAAGGTAAGGGCATTTTTGATTTGTTGGATTTTTGAAAAGATTTTGGTTTATATAGCTTAAGAATGGTATGGGTTTAAGTTTTCTAAGACCAATTTTGGTGATTATATCTTATGAGTTGTTCAATTTGGATGCCTATTGATTAGGAATTTTTGACATTGATGAAGGAGATTAAGAGAGGCAAGATGAGCAAGAGGGGATGCATTTTGAACAAGTATTAAGCAAGGAATTTAGGTGGGTTTCATGTTTATAATTTGAGTAATGAGCCATAATTGTTTTCTTTTGAATCAAGAGAGTAAAATGATTTCAATTTCTTCATTTAATATTGCTTTGATTGATTAAGAAATCGCTACATGAAAGGGGTTTTTCGAAAAAAAATGTATATTTATTGTTCTTTAAAATAGTTTGAAAATGTGCCGTAAGTTTTCGTATATGAATTTGTGAATGAATTTTGAGTGATATGGGAACGATTTCAAATTGTTTCAAAATTATTGTATTTTGTGACTTTTGGATGATTTGAGTAATGCTTATATGATTGGTATGAGATTTTGGGTGATAAATTGTGAAATGTTGATGTGAAGGCTTATGAAATGTGTCATGTGCATGACAAAAAAATTTGTGAAATGTGCCATTAGGCAATCCGTTCTTAAGTTGTGAAATGCATGTTATGTGGGTTTGGTTAGGTCCCTTAAGTATGTTAAGTGCATTTGTCAAAAGGCTTCTCCCGCCTGCCCGCTAGTGGCATGGAGCTCCTTCAAAGACTCCCCTAAGTTCACGGCTACACAAGACCGCTATGCGAAAATGTGTAGTACGTTCTGTTTTTGGACCAACCCAAACCATTCTGATGTGTTATGTGTTCATGATGTGCGACAAGTTTCAATGAAGTCATGATTTATGATGTTTATGAAATTCTTGATAAGTTGTGAAGTTTGAAAATATGTGACATGGATTTCAATTTGAACTTTACAATAGAAATAAATACTTCAACGGTTTTTACTTATTTCTTGGTTATAAACATGTTACCCACGAGCTGTCGAGCTCACCCCCTTTTCCTTCCCATCCACAGGCGATGAGCAAGATAATGAGTGACCGAGCCGAGGTCAAGGCATCACTCCCATTTTCTTTTTGATTTTGAAGCTATATTTTGTAAACAAAGCTTTAGTTGCATTTTTGGAGTAAAATTATTGTTCATGTGGTTTCTTTTCTTTGTAGTTTTAATTTTTGAGAATTTAATGTAATGGGGCTAGAAATGCCCACTAAAGCTTTGTAAGAACTCATATTTTGATATTATTGAAAGATATTCAAGTTTGATTGTGTTTTGCCGATGCATGTTCCAAAGGTTGCTTTGCATTGTTTTTGAAAATGTTCATAAGGGTAGGTTAGTGTATGCTGTATTTTGAGGCAAATTCTGGACTGATATAGATTGAATTGGATTAAGTAGCCTTATTGAAAGTTATAAAAGAATTTCATAGCTTTCCAACGATGTATAATATGCTATTTTTGGATGTGGGAGTTGAAAGATGTGAATTGTTGAAGTTGGGTGCAGCTGCTGTCAAGAATGGCAAATTTTGACAAAGAAACTTTGAGTGAACCCTCATAGAGTTAGAAATTGTTCTTAGGGTCTTCATGAAAGGTTTAGATTGTCTTTTTATCTTTCCTTTGATACAAAGTATGACATTTTTGGACAATGGAGTGGAAAGTTATGATGTTTAGAAGTTCTGTTGCTGTCTAGGATGGCAAATTTGGGGACAGTAAGTTTGAGTGGCTTTTTGACCCTCAAAAAGGTAAATTTTGTTTATAAAGTCTTCTTGAAGGTGGAAGATTATCTTTTTATCTTTTCATTGATATGAAGTATGACATTTATGGACTATGGAGCTGAAAGATATGATTTTTAGAGTTTATGATACTGTTTAGGATGACATTTTTAAGGCAGACAATTTGAGGTAGATTTTTACTCCTTTAGAGGCCAAATTGGTTTTTAAGTCCTTATGGAATTTGTAGAACTTCGTTTTAACTTTCCATTGATACCAAATTTGTAAATTTTGGAGTTCTAAGTCAAAAGATATGAGTTTTAGAAGTTAGGTAGTTGGAGAAAAAAAAATTCGTGGAGTCCTCACTCGCGTCGCGAGGGCGACCGGGATTTTATAGCGAGGGCGTCCGACCCTCTTCCATTCTTTTGCTTATAATTTTTTCGTCCGACCTCCGATTGACCCGATTTTTGAAGCGTTGGATTTCTAAAACATTCCTTTACCTTTCCATAAAAGTTTGTAGGCTTTGATATTAATTTGAAAAAAATTGATTGCATCAAATTGAGAGGATCGGTTAAAAGAGTATGAGTTGGATATGTTTCTAAATATGCTTCAGTATTTTGGTGATATCTTGAACTATAGAGCTCCGAATGAGGTGGTTCTTATTTTTAAATAAACTAGAGACATGAAGTTACAATTCATCTGAATGAATTGAATTTCAATTCGATCTTTAAGACTTTCAGTTTCTGGAGTGAAGTTGGGTATAGTGCACAGTATCGGTTTAGTAATAGTCTGAAAGTGTTTGGGCCATAACTTTTAGAGTTCTAAACTAAATTTAATGTTTTTGGTGTCATTAGAAGATTAATGAAAAGAGGAAAAAATATTATTAAGAAGTCCTTTTGAAATTCCTTTTTGAGATATTCCAAAATCTGTTCGGAAGTAAGTGAGACGAATACTTTTGTTGATGTTTGGCTTGGTATGGGCGAATACCATTTTGAAGAAGGTAATAGTGATTCTTGTGATTCCGCTGTGTGAGTTCACCCTTTGTGGCTTGAGATGTTATGAGAATGATGAGGAACCGATGATGGCTAATGAAAGTACTTTGAAGTAACTCTATAAAGAAATCCACTCATGCTTTATAAGAGTTAAATGAATTAACCCTATAGGGTAAGACGTGCATGTTTTATGTTTTTGAAGAGTGTGGAAAAAAATTCTAAGGAGAAATGAAGAAGATCAAGTTTCATGATTTCGCAAGCTTTGGATTCCGGAATCAATCGGGATCTAACATTTGTGGTATCAGAGCGCCAGTATTAGGATCTTACATGGGCGCATGTGTATAAGTTACTCATATAAGCAATTGTTAAGAGTTTAATATGATAAAAATAATAGGAAGAAGAATGATTTGTCAGAAAGTAAGAACATAAGGAAAGTTTGTTTATACGTACTTGAACTGATATAGATGCGGAACTTTTTTCTTGAAGTGACTGAAAGGGAAATGGAGACAAGTAAAAATGATGAGATTAAGGTGTACAAGTAGAAAATGAGGAAAATATAAATTGCTATGATCTTAAGAAGATGAAATCGGAACCTAAATGGTTGCTTGATGAATCTGACAAAGAGTTATGATACTCCATAAGGATGTGCAAGTGGAGCTAAGATCAGAATTTTTATAATGATTATACATCTATAAGTTTGAATCAATGGCGAATATACATATGTAAGATGCAATGTGAAGGATAATGGGAAGATGAAATGAATGATAGTGATGTTTGTACAAGTCCAAGGAGGTTAAATTGATTGTTATTGTGAGTATCTATACGATGATCCATCATCATACACAAGTGAGTATATTAAGCACGTAGGTAATATATGTGTGGAGATGATAGAGGGAGAAATTTATGACTTATTGAATATTTTTTATTCATAGTTTCCATAGATTAAAGTCTAAGGGGAACTAGAGTAACATATAAAGGTGCTCATAATGATCATGCGGGGATAGATTGAGATTTGTTAAAAATGTTACCTTAAGGAATAAATTCAAAGATCAAGAGAGGAATATTGTCTGGGATTAATGGATACCAAAGTATCAAGCATGTAAAATATGAATTAGTAAGTGGACAAAATGGGATGAATTTGATGATGCCACCCAAGCATATGCAACAATAAGTACGTTCATTACTCCATTGAGTTTTGGGCGATTTGAACTTTATAACTGTGTGAGGATGATAGAAATTGGTCTTCCCGAGGCATTAAGAATAGCTAGTAATGTGATGATGATGATAGGTGATTGATCAAGATTGCATGAATAGTATAGATGATGGTAGCAAGAAACCTTCCTTCGAAGAAGAATAAGCAGATCAGATAGTTTATATTAAGGATGATCAATGGAAGAACTGATCAGGAAGGAATATGTGATGATTCGAAAGTGAGTACACTCCCTAATAGAGACTCAAGCATAGAGGTAGAATATGTTACTGAAAAAGTATGTATTTTGTTTGATGTAAAGGGTCATATGAGTGGATTCCTGAATTTGAGGAGACACGAATTGCTAGTATGAGGAGTATATAGGTTCACGTTATATTATGTGAAAGTATGTTGGGAATATACAAATCTGACTTGATGAATGTATTAAAATCACAAGAATTTAAGTCTGTAAATAAATTGCAATATGTGGAGAAATTAGTATGAATGAGCAAACATGAGAATAAGTCCAAGTGAGATCTGAGGAAATTCAAGGAATGGAGAAAATCATTCGAGGAAGGAAGTCAATTGGCAAATTGAAAAGAAAATGAGACAATGTACCTCATTGAGGAATCAGTTATTTAAGGAATCACGAGGGCTAATCAGGAGGTACATGGAATTTGATAATAATTGCTTGAGTTAACAAATGCCCGATAGCACTATGGTATTGGAGACTAAAGTGGTCCAAGATTTGATGATGCATTGAAGGTATTCGAAGAATTGAGAAGAATAGTTTGAATACATGAAGAAAAATGTGTAAAGCATATGATTAATGTAAGTAAAGAGAATTTTGAAAGAACTGTGTTGATGTAAATTATATCATATAGATTTGAAGATTTTTATAGTATGTACTGATGTTGTATAAGACATTTGGCTAAAATCCAATGCAGCTTAACAAAGTAATTCCATATGTATGGAGACAACTAAAGTTCTATGAGTTGATTATTTGATACATGATTTAGAACTGCTACATTGATGGTTGTTTTGAAAGTTTGGAGATAGTATATGTACAGGAACATCTTAGATATACATATGCAAGTATAGATCGTAAAAGTTGGAGGCAATCACTAAATTGGGAGAATTAATTATTAGACTCAGGAGATTGATATAAATACCAAAAGACTATGATTGTTCAAGTGAGAAATTCCAAGTAAAGCTAAGTGTTATATCAGATACCTTAAGTAGAAATTCGATATTACGGTTATCAGAACTAATGCAAAAAGAAGCATAGAATAGGGAGTTTGGTTTATCCCAAATTAAGGATTAAGAGGTTGTGAATCTTATTAAGAGATTGAAAACAGACCTGAATTTCGAGTTCGAATAAGAAGAATGATAAATGGTGAGTGAAATAAGAAGTATGTGAAATCAATAAAGATGCTTGAGCAAAAGGATTGTTAGAAAAGTACAAATGGTAACATAAGTTTTGCATCCTAGTAGAAATGCATCGAAAGATCTTTTAATGACTAAGAATGTCAAAGTAAGCAAGGGGATGTTTAAATTGATTGTCTTAGCTGTCAAGAATATGTTTAAGACATATAGTTTGAAGTTCATACGGCCATGAGATTCAAGTATAGTTCTATTTGACTTTAAGTACGACAATCACTGTCCTAGTGATTTCTTCTCGAATACTGTATGAGGAGTTAGATGGTAGAAAAAGGTCATCACTCTTGTATTATGATGAGTAAGGCCTACAATTATTGAAGGATAGAATTGGAGATGTTATTTGACAGGTGAACTTGATCAATGCTAGAAATTAAGTGATTCAAGAGAGATGAATGAATTAGATGGGTTAACACCAAAGGTATGAAATACAGTGAGAGAGACATAAAAGTTAAGTATATTGACACTATAGAGTTGTAAACTAGGAAGCGAAGGATGAATTGTTTCCAAGAGTATCATGTTCCCAAAGTGTGTTAGATTGAATGCAAGATGTGCTCAGGGTAGGATAAAGAAGCAACTCAGCTTAAATTTTTTTGGTCCCTATAAAGTTATTAACAACCGGACCATTGACTCATGAGTTATTCATTTTTTTGATCACTCTGGTGAGAATTTCGAGGATAAAATTTTTTTAGGGGGGAGAATTGTTGGACCTCGAACCTTTCTATTAAATAAGAGATTGTTGGCGATTATTCATGTGTAGAGAAAAGGAAAATTCTTGAATTTGAAATAAAATGGCAAAAATTGTTTAGGTACAAGATGGGGTATATATGATATATTGGAAGTTAAAAGCTGGAAAATGTATATGTTCATTGAGTATGCTTCGGTGTTTTAGCCATAACTTTTGCTCTAGTTATCCAAATGAGATTATTTTTAATTTGGATTAAATTAGAGAGATAAGGCTACAATCTATCTAATGAAATCAAGTTTTTATTCGGTCTCTAAGAATGTCAATTTTCGGTTGGAAGTTGAGCACAGAATATTGTTTCGGATATGAACAATCCAAAAACGGTTGGTGTATAAATTTTAGACTATGGAACCAAAATTGAATGCTTTTGACGTCATTAGAAAATTAAGACAATGAGGAACATTTTTCTAGAAGAAAGTGTTACCAAATTTCTTCAATTGCATGATTAGAATAAGGTCTTGATTTTTGGAAGGAGTTAAGAATGGCTTAAATGAATTTTGAGGAATGGATAGATTATTTATGTTATTTTTGTGGAATTAATTAGCATGTTAATGGGAGTTAATTAGCATGTTAATTTGAGCAAGACCATATGACATGGATTACATAGAATTATGGTGGTAAGATTGCATGAGGGGCAAAATTGGCAAGCCACTTAAGCTTTTAAATTACAAGGCTTATAAGGAAGGGTATAAGGGTCATTTTTTCTTGGTTTCCAAGATGGATTTTGAAGTTGATTCAAGAAGGAAAAAAGAAAGAGGAGGACGAGAGTTTCCTTTAGAGCCAAGAAACTCCTCATTTGGTGAAGGATCAAGGTAAGGGCATTTTTGATTTGTTGAATTTTTGAAAGGGTTTTGGTTTATATAGCTTAAGAATGGTATGGGTTTAAGTTTTCTAAAACCAATTTTGGTGATTATATCTTATGAGTTGTTCAATTTGGATGCCTATTGATTAGAAATTTTTGACATTGATGAAGGAGATTAAGAGAGGCAAGAGGAGCAAGAGGGGATGCATTTTGAACAAGTATTAAGCAAGGAATTAAGGTGGGTTTCATGTTTATAATTTGAGTACTGAGTCATAATTGTTTTCTTTTGAATCAAGAGAGTAAAATGATTTCAATTTCTTCATTTAATATTGCTTTGATTGATTAAGAAATCGCTACATGAAAGGGGCTTTTCGTAAAAAAATGTATATTTATTGTTCTTTAAAATAGTTTGAAAATGTGCCGTAAGTTTTCGTATATGAATTTGTGAAAGAATTTTGAGTGATATGGGAACGATTTCAAATTGTTTCAAAATTATTGTATTTTGTGACTTTTAGATGATTTGAGTAATGCTTATATGATTGGTATGAGATTTTGGGTGATAAATTGTGAAATGTTGATGTGAAGGCTTATGAAATGTATCATGTTTATGACAAACAAGTTTTTGAAATGTGCCAATAGGCAATCCGTTCTCAAGTTGTGAAATGCATGTTATATGGGTTTGGTTAGGTCCCTTAAGTATATTAAGTGCATTTTTCAAAAGGCTTCTCCCGCCTGCTTGCTAGTGACATGGAGCTCCTTCAAGGACTCCCCTAAGTTCACGACTACACAAGACCGCTATGCGAAAATGTGTAGTACGTTCTGGTTTTGGACCAACCCAAACCATTATGATGTGTTATGTGTTCATGATGTGAGACAAGTTTCAATGAAGTCATGATTTATGATGTTTATGAAATTCTTGATAAGTTGTGAAGTTTGAAAATATGTGGCATGGATTTCAATTTAAACTTTACAATAGAAATAAATACTTCAACGGTTTTTACTTATTTCTTGGTTATAAACATGTTACCCATGAGTTGTCGTGCTCACCCCCTTTTCCTTCCCATCCATAGGCGATGAGCAAGATAATGAGTGGCCGAGCCGAGGTCAAGGCATCACTCCCGTTTGCTTTTTGATTTTGAAGCTATATTTTGTAAACAAAGCTTTAGTTGCATTTTTGGAGTAAAATTACTGTTCATGTGGTTTCTTTTCTTTGTAGTTTTAATTTCCGAGACTTTAATGTAATGGGGCTAGAAATACCCACTAAAGCTTTGTAAGAACTCATATTTTGATATTATTGAAATATATTCAAGTTTGATTGTGTTTTGCCGATGCATGTTCCAAAGGTTGCTTTGCATTGTTTTTGAAAATGTCCATAAGGGTAGGTTAGTGTATGCTGTATTTTGAGGCAAATTCTGGACTGATATATATTGAATTGAATTAAGTAGCATTCTTGAAAGTTATAGAAGAATTTCATAGCTTTCCAACGATGTATAATATGCAATTTTTGGATGTGAGAGTTGAAAGATGTGAATTGTTGAAGTTGAGTGCAGGTGCTGTCAAGAATGGCAAATTTCGAGAAAGAAACTTTGAGTGAACCCTCATAGAGTTAGAAATTTTTCTTAGGGTCTTCATGAAAGGTTTAGATTGTCTTTTTAATCTTTCCGTTGATACAAAGTATGACATTTTTGGACAATGGAGTGGAAAGTTATGATGTTTAGAAGTTTTGTTGCTGTCTAGGATGACAAATTTGGAGACAGTAAGTTTGAGTGAGTTTTTGACCCTCAAAAAAGTAAAATTTGTTTATAAAGTCTTCTTGAAGGTGGAATATTATCTTTTTATCTTTTAATTGATATGAAGTATGACATTTATGGACTATGGAGCTGAAAGATATGATATTTAGAGTTTATGTTACTGTTTAGGATGACATTTTTTAGGCAGTCAATTTGAGGTAGATTTTTACTCCTTTAGAGGCCAAATTAGTTTTGAAGTCCTTTATGGAATTTGTAGAGCTTCGTTTTAACTTTCCATTGATATCAAATTTGTAAATTTTGGAGTTCTAGGTTAAACGATATGAGTTTTAGAAGTTATGTGGTCGGAGAAAAAAAAAGTCGCAGAGTCCTCACGCGCGTCGCGAGGGAGATCGGGATCTGGTCTCGAGGGCGACCCGACCCTCTTCCATTCTTTTGCTTATAACTTTTCTGTCCGACCTCCGATTGACCTGATTTTTGAAGCTTTGGATTTTTAATACATTCCTTTACCTTGCCATAAAAGTTTGTAGGATTTGATATTAATTTGAAAAAGATTGATTGCATCAAATTGAGAGGATCGGTTAAAAGAGTATGAGTTGGATATGTTTTTAAATATGCTTCAGTATTTTGGTGATATCTTGAGCTATAGAGCTCCAAATGAGGTGGTTATTTTTTTAAATAAACTAGAGACATGAAGCTAGAATTCATCTGAAGGAATTGAATTTCAATTCGGTCCTTAAGACTTTCAGTTTCTGGAGTGAAATTGGGTATAGTGCATAGTCTCGGTTTAGTAATAGTCTGAAAGTGTTTGGGTCGTAACTTTTAGAGTTCTAAACCAAATCGAATGCTTTTGGTGTCATTAGAAGCTTAATGAAAAGAGGAACAAATATTATGAAGAAGTCCTTTTGAAATTCCTTTTTGAGTTATTCCAAAATCTGTTCGGAAGTAAGTGAGACGAATGCTTTTGTTGATGTTTGGCTTGGTATGGGCGCATACCATTTTGAAGAAGGTAATAGTGATTCTTGTGATTCCGCTGTGTGAGTTTGTGCTTTATGGCTTGATATGTTATGAGAATGATGAGGAACTGATGATGGCTAATGAAAGTACTTTGAAGTAACTCTATTAGGAAATCCGCTCATGCTTTATAAGGGTTAAATGAATTAACCCTACAGGGTAAGACGTGCATGTTTTATGTTTTTGAAGAGTGTGGAAAAAAATGTAAGGAGAAATGAAGAAGATCACGTTTCATGATTTCGCACGCGTTGGATTCCGGACTCAAGCGGGATCCAACATCTGTAGTGACAAAAAACCATGACTATTGATTGGAGATTTCATTACTATCTTGAATTCTAAAAATGCTTAGGGTGCATATGCTTCTAAATAACCTTGTTCATATTTCGTACATTATATTACAAATATTCAGATATTTGATATACCTTGGGGTGGAAATTATTTCCCATAGAACAATAATCAGCATGTAAGTAGTTTACATTAGGTAAAAACTGGATAGATGTATGGTAAATCTAGAATGGATTAGCAATTCCCAAGTTTAGAGATGTCAAATATAGTCCGGCCCGACCTGACCCAATTTTTGTTCGGATTGACTGGGCCACAAGTGGGCCGCCCGACCTGTGGCCCAACTGTTAAAATGACATCATTTTTTTACTTTTTTCTTTTAAAAACATATGGTGAGCTGGGCCACGGGCTGACCTATCCCAACCCATTGGGCCATGCCACGAGCCACCCTAGTTCATCTTCAATTCTCATTATGGATAGTCTCTCTGATCACTCGATGTGCATCATGCAAAGTCTAACATAAGCTGTAAGTATCAGAACACCGTTCAAATTTAACAATTTATTAACCTCTTTGGCAATTTTTGATGAAATCATCTAGAAAGTTATCTCCACTGAATTTTGAGGCACCAAACATTTTGTTTACACAATAATAAATGAAACTCATTAAAATGTTCGTAAAGTAGTTGCATAATACAAATATCGAAAACACTCATCATTTGTTAACAACATCCAAAGAGGCATACAAGATGAGTTGTACTAAAATCCTAAGTTCTAGTGAACTTCAACAAAATGAGAAGATTGCAATTTGTAACTTGTCAAGAGCGTTATTATATAATCATTCTATGATAAAGCAAAGATCAAAGGTACAATGGCTTAAACAGGGTGATAGAAATTTCACTTTCTAATGTAAATATTTGTTAACAAGGAAAAACTCCATTATAATTGTCAACGTGATTAAAGTCAATCAAAATATATAAGAAAATCATAAGTTAGTTGAAGAAGATTTTAATTACTACAATTTAACCATGAATGCACTAGCTAATGCTCACTCATAGTTGAGCTACTTAAGGAGATCATATTGGGAACCATAACTCCTAAAAATGTAAAATCATTATCCAAGCTAATCACCAATAAGGAGATTGATGAAGCTGTAAACTCAATTAATCCACACAAAGTTCCTGATCCAGATGGTTTCAATATGATTTTCATTAACAAATCCTAGAATTTAACTAGGAGTATGATTGATAAAGTTGTTCCAAAATTCTTTAATTGCATGAAATTGCTTAAGGAGATTAATAGAAACTTCATAACTCTAATTCCAAAAGGGGGAGAGGTGAAACACTTCAGTGACTACATACTAATTGCTTGCTCCAATTCCATATATAAAATCATCTCCAAGGTTATGGATAATAGATTAAAGAGGATTTTGGTCAAATATGTGGGTGAAAAATAAGGGGCATATATACCTATTAGATTAATAATTAACAACATTCTTCTGATGCATGAGTTTATGAAATGTTATTGCAGAAGAAAAGGAGGTAGAAATTGCACCTTAAAGTTCAATTTAAGGAAAGCCTATGATAATATTTAGTCATAATTTCTTATTAATACTATAAAGAAATAGCTTTTCTTGAAATATTCATTGAGTGGATTTCTCAGTACATCACCACTTTGTCTTTTAATGAACTTATAAATAGGGAACCTTCAAGGAGTTTTAGAAGTGGAAAAGGTATAAGGTAAGAAGATTCTTCATCTCCTTACCTATTTTCTCTTATTATGGTGTTTTTGTTGAATACTTAAGAGGGTGGTGGAGAGAACAAAGTAGTTCAGATATCATTTTAAGTATAAGTGGCTAAGTATAACAAATCTGGTCTTTGTTGATGATTTATTGTTTCTATCCTTATCAGGTAAAATATTTGTGGTGGCTTTGATAACCACAATCAAAATGTTTTCTAAAATGTCTGGACTTGAAGTGAACTCTAAAAAAAATCTCTTATTACATCTCTAACAAAGCTATAGATTAGAAAGTAATGATATATGAAGTTACAGGTTTTAGAAGACATGACTTGCCATTTGTATGTTTGAGAGTTACTATTCCTACTTCTAATTTAACTTATCGAGATTAAAAATTGTTAATTGATAAAATACGGGCTAGGATATCAGGCTAGAATCTAAAGGCTTTGCCACTAGCTAAGAGAGCACAACTCATCTTTTCCGTACTCAATGCACTAACTATAAATTGGGCAACTCACATGTATTTTCCAAAGGATGTTATCAAGACTTATTCTTAAAAAAAATTTGTGGTCTAGAAACAAAACAAATAAACACTAAAATCCCACCAAATGGTTAGCAATTTACTTTATAAAAAAACATGGTGGGACGAATGTGTTCACTTTAAGGATTTTTAATGTGGTTATTTTTACCAAAAAATTGTGGATGATCATTGAAAACAAGCAATCCCTATGGGTTAAGTGGATCAACGCTTATTACATCAAAGGGAGAAATCCATAGAAAGTCAATATACCAGAAACCGCCTCAAGCACAACTAAAACAATCTTCAAACTCATAAACAAAGTCAGACCATAAGTGATCAAATTATTAGGAAAAGGTATCAATACTTCCTTTTGGTATGATTGATGGTTACTTACTGAAGTAAGTGAGGATATTGGTGAGCTCAATCCAATCAAAAATATCATTAGGGATTATCAATCTATTACCTTTTCTCTAGCACACAAAATTTAAATTTTATCAAGGATTTAAGATTTTGGTTAGGATAATCATATCAATAACAATGAGCTTAAGGAAAACAAAGCAAATGTCAAATTGTGGAATTTGCCTAGAAATGGTAAATTCAACAATTTGACTTGTAGAAAGTTGTTTTAAGAGTAGGGAAATATGGTAGCATGGCATAAACTTGTTTAGTGTAAGTATATGATAGTTAGAGCTTCAATCAAAATGTGGAGAGTAATCAAGAATATGTTACCTACAATTGATAGATTAAATAAATTTATGGCTATTTCAAACAAATGCGTTTTATGCATGTAGGAATAGGAAAGTATTACTCACTTACTCTTTAAAGTCAGTTCACTCAACCTTGGTGGAAGGACATAACTCAAAGATGTTTGTTAGGAGATACATTAAATGAGTAGAGATACACCAAATGAGTAGTATCATATTATAGCTTAGAGTTCAACTTTAAACATGCATGATAAAACAAAGCAATGGTGCCTTTTCATTGCTATTTCATATCTAATACAAGTTGTATGGGATGAAAGGAATATAAGAATATTCATTGACATTAAGAAACAAGTGTCAAAGATACAAAGGGAAATAATCAAAATAATCAAGTTACATTTTGTCACCGTTGAAGATAAAATGAAGATTAGCTCTAACCTCATGTTAGTATGGGATTAATGATTAGCATGCACACTTGTGTTTGATCCTTTATAATACCATCATGGTAGTTTGTTAACCCATTCATTTAATGGATGGTTTATGATTGTGACAATTGTTATTGCCTTTCATGGTTTAATCTAATTTACAATTTTTCAAAAAAAATATACTTATTATAAAGAAAAATTTTCATTTAAACTTTAATAAGTGTAGATGCAAATGGAAGTGTAATAAGAAACCTTATTTACCCACTCGTATGAGATAGAAACTTAATATTAAGATAAGTAGAGCATAAAGTTCGTAGGTGACATGAGCTGACATGAGCTGACATGAGCTAACATGCTTAGCAATTAACATTCCTCCCTAAAGGAGTACTAACGAGCAGAAAATCATCTAATAGAACTGACTGCATACCAGGTAATATCATACTAGCAGAGACATAGGAATGCGTGGAACCAGAATCAGAGAGAACATATACATCAGAATGAAAAAACTGAGCCATACCAATAACAACCTCCGGTGCGACTGCAGCCTCCTCTCGAGTCATAGCAAACACCCGGGCCTGTGCTTGCCCTCTCGGTCTCCCTGGAGGATTGGGCTTCCGCACTGACCCTGAACTGCCTACCTCAGAAGCTGGTCTGGTCCCCACTGTCTCTGCTCTCTTATGAGCCTGAGGCTGAGATCCTTCCCCTCTGAGCATCTGAGGACATTCTCTAATTCTGTGACCCTTCTCCCCACACTTGAAACAGGCACCCGACAACCTATGGCACTCTCCTCGATGTGGGTGTCCATAGTGCTCACACGGAGGAGTCTGGACCCTACTTCTCTCAGTTCTGCTATTTCCTCCCACTGAGGAAGCCTGTACAGACCCTATCCTGATCTGCTTGCTCTGCTGAAGGGCACTACTGGCACCCTAACTCTGAATCCGGAAACTCTTTCCACCCCTGTCAGCTAACTGTACATTGCCCCCCTTCCTGAATGACTGCTCTCTGCTCTTTCTCTTCCTACTCACCTCCTACCTGATGTTCTCCAGCTTCTCAGCCTGGAGTGCAGCATCCACCAGCTCCTGATAATCACAGAAATTATGAAGTATTACCTTCTCTTTGATTCCCAGGTGGAGGCCTCCCTCAAATTTTCTGCACTTGTCTTCCTCACTGGCTACAATATGAGCTGCATATCGAGACAACTGGGTGAATCTCAGCTCATACTCACTAACAGTCATCTCCCTCTAAGTCAAATTGAGAAACTCCCTGGCCTTATCCTGCATGTAGACCCGGGAAAGATACTTCTTTCTGAATAATTCTCCAAAATCTCTCCATGAAAGCACTGGTGGTACAGTCTGACTCTGTGGGACTGACTCTCACCAGTGGAGAGCATCACTCTGCAATAAACTGACAGCATACTCCAACTTCTCCTCATTAGAACATTTCATCTGAACCAAGACTCTCTCTGTCCTCTTCAACCAAGATTCTGCTTCTTCAGGATTGGTGGTACCATAAAAGTCCACCGCTCCGAACTTCCGCAGTTTATCAAACTGTCCGCCCCTAATATCAGAAACTGGCACGGAAGCCCGAGACCCTTGACCCATGGCAAAAGTGAAAGCCTGGGCAAAGGCTTGAAAGACTTGTGGGTCCATCGCAGGCATGGTAGGAGGAGGAGGAGGTGGAGGCTCCTCAGGTTGCACACTAGGTGCCTCAGGGCCAGGAGCAGAATGTGTCCCTGTAACTTGTGGGACGTGAGACCCATCTGTGCTCCCCTGGCGAGAGCTTGAGCGAGATCGAGTCCCTCGGGTTCTACCCCGACGTGGCATATTACTCCTTCAGAATAAAACCAGTGAAAAACTTTAGTTCATGCAAAATCAACATTTAAAATCATTTAAAACAATTCAAAATAATATAATTCATGCACACAATGAACATAAGTCACTTTCAAAAGGTCCACAAAAAAACCTAAATTTCTCTTTCTACCCGAATTTAAACCGAAAGCTCTGATACCATAAGTGTTGGAACCCGTCTCCGATGAGTTGCGTGCCCGACGTCCTACATGACATCTGGGCGCACATCTCATGAGGGAGGAATTCCTCACCATGAAAGAAACCTCAAATCGAACTTATTTTAACGTCATCCGAACAAAACTTGATAAGTTCACCCTAATTATCCCCCAAAACATTTATCTGCTTAGGGCCTATAACTAAATCCTAATCCTAAGCTAACATGAAATTTCATATCTCTCGATCAATTAGAATCAGAAATCGCCTCAATCGGATCTCTATAGTTCACAAAATCGCCCGAAAACGGAATTACATTCAAAACCGTCACGTAATTGACTCTCTTTAATACCATCCGTAAAGTCCGACCAAAACCCGTCACTCTCATTTTACTAAAAGGGGTAAAAAAAAATTTTAGAAATCCAACGCTTCGAAAATCATGAAAATCGGAGGTCAAACGGAGGAGAAACGAATAAAATAGGAAACGGGGCTTAATTTTTCCAAATTGAAAATTCAACTTTTAAAACTAATGAAAACTTCTCTAACTTTAAACTCTAATAACTTTTCACCCCGAAATCGAAATTTTGTAAATTTAGTATCAATAAAAAGATAAAAGGAAGCTCTACAACTTCCTATAAGGATTTAAAAACTAATTTAGCCATTAAGAGGTTCACAAATTGCTTTAAAGTTGCTGCCACTAAAATTAAATTTCCCTACACAATGTCAAGAATTTGAACATTTATATCTTTTAACAAACAGGTCGAAAAATGACACATTTTACCTCATTGGAAAGATAAAGAGGTAATTTAAAACTTTCATGAAGAGTGCAAAAGTCAGTTTAGTCATTTAAAGAGGTAAAAATACCCTCAAAGTTTCTGCCTATAAATATACCAATGGAACAGTAAATTGACCAAATAAATAGTACCTGTAATCTTTCTAACCTTATAACTTTTTATTCTTAACTCAAATAATTGCAAATGATACCTCGTTGGAAAGGGGAAAAGATAATCTACATGTTCTATGAAGTATGTAAAAATCAAAACAAGCTCTAAAGGGGTGAAAAACCCTCCCAAAGGTTCTGCCCAAAATTATCAAATGAACAGTAACTGAACTAGGTCTAATCCCCATAACTTTTTACTCATAACTCGAAATAAGGCATAGAATACCTCAATAGAAAGAAGAAAAGATTATCTACAAGTTTCATGAAGGGAGAAAAAGTTAATTCAATCATTTAGAGAGGTAAAAACACTCTCAAAGTTACTGCCTACAAAAATTCAATAAAACAGTAACTCAATTTAGATGAATAGTAACTGTCATCTTCTTAACCTCATAACTTCTTCATCCTAAGTCTAAATTTGACCAATTATACATCATTGGAAAGAAGAGAAGACAATCTACATTTTCTATAAAGAAACCAAAAATCAAATCTGTCTCTAAGAGGGTGAAAAAGCCCTCCAAATGTTCTGCAAAATTTTATGACTAACAATAGTAGCTGAAACCTTTCAGCTCTCATAACTTTTTCATCCTAAGCCCAATTGTGACAAACTTTATGTCATTGGAAAGATCTAAGCATGTTCTACATTCTTCAAGAAGACCACCCAAACTAATTCAAGCTCTAAAGTATTCTAAAACCTAAGTGAAGTTGCTTCCCAATTTTAGGAAAAATTGGACAACACCTCCCCTATTATGTCACTAACCAAACTCTTCAATTCAATTCATCCCGACTCAAGTACCTGCATGAAAACTCAATATCCAATGGCAGTAACACACTCCCAGGCTTCTAAACATTTCTCAAACCATAAGGCAATCTCACTCCTAAGTATCTACTCATTTCCAATCCATAAAGTTACATGCTTTCATTCTTTCCTTTTTGGTCATTCTCAACCATACAACAATACATTCTTAAAAAACATACATAAGATACATTTAAACTTCGAAACCGTTGTATTCACATGAAAACAAGTCAATACAAAGCTTCAAAGGGCATTTAGCCTGATTACATCCCA
Organism: Erythroxylum novogranatense; assembly: GCA_029891385.1. NCBI lineage: Eukaryota > Viridiplantae > Streptophyta > Magnoliopsida > Malpighiales > Erythroxylaceae > Erythroxylum > Erythroxylum novogranatense. Next base: position 89,582,071 of record CM057225.1, on the reverse strand, counting down.
AAATAGCAAAAGTAAAATTACAAAGAACAAGCTAATGCTTTGATTTCTCAAAACATGACTTCAAAAGCAAATTGCATCGGAGTTGCCTCAATCCCGATGCGGTGACTCGGTTTCTTTTTCAACAACTGTGGAGGGGAAATGGGTGGTGAGCTCGACGGCTCTGTGGGTAATAACTTAATAAACGAGATTATAAGCAAAAATTATTATTCATTCTTTCATTTCCAAAACAACATCACATTAAGGAAAACATTGACAATTTTAAAATCTTTTCGGAGAATTTATCACATCAAACAATTTACAAATATAACATATCACAAAACAATCTAACTTTTCACAAAATCACAAACAAGATGGTTCGGGTGGATCCGAAACAGAACGTACTATACATTTCCGTGAAGCGGTCATGTCTAGCCGTGACGAATAGGAGTCCTTGAGAGGAACTCCACAGCTACTAGCGGGCAGGCGGGAGAAGCCTATGGGTAGACAGGTGCACCTGACTCAGACTGGACCACCACAAATCCAAAGAAAACATGCATATCACCCAATTCATACAATTTACATACATTAACCACAAATAGCTTTTACTAAATTCACTTTCACTTGATTTTCACATATTCGCCAAAAATCGCATATCCGAACCTATTCACTTAACAAATCATTTAACAAACACTTTCAACATAAACTTACTTATAAAAGATACTTTATACAAATTATAATCAACACAAAGGGTAATTCATTTAAAATTCTTAAATCATTGGAAAGCATAATTAACTTTTATTATAAAACTTTTATTTAACCTACACCTCAATTATTAAGCAATCACCCACCTTAATTCCTTTAGTTTTAGGATTGATCAAATGGCCTTGCTTCTTCCTCCACTAGCCTCACTTCACCTTCATTAAACATGATTATCCCATAAGCATAAGAGAAAGCAAAATTGGAATTCCTAAGGAAAGAAAAACATGAATTCAACCCCATCTAATCTTACCCATAAGGTTTCTAAGCTTTTAGCATCAAAACTCATCTAAAAATCCATAAATTTCACATTTTCTTACCTTAGAGATTGAAACCCACGAAATTGCTTTTGCTCCTAAGGAAAGCTTAAACTCTTCCCTTCCACTTTCTACTTGAATAAACTCTTAAACTCTCCTTTCTAAAGCCTAAAAACCTAAGCTCTTCCTCTTCTTCTTCTTCTTCTTCTTCTTCTTCTTCTTCTTCTTCTTCTTCTTCTTCTTCTTACCTCATGGCTGAAAGTCACCTCTTTTCTCCTTTCTCTTTGTGATTTTCGTGGCTTTTTTAAATAACTTAGGGAAAAACTTACTCCATAACTTAAAACCCATCCAAAACTACGTAGTTTCCATCTTTCCCTTCTTAAAGTTTAAAATTTTCATGGCCTTCCTTTTAATTCACGACAATTCACCAACTAATCCCTTTCTTCTTTATTTAAATGACAATTAAAAGGGCTAAAAGCCCATCTTTATAAACCTTAAGCCTTAAAACCTAAGCAAACTTCCTAATTTACCCTAACTCCATCTTATTCTTTTTAATTATAACAACTTATTAAAATTCTAATTTTAACTAAATTCCTCCAATTTATAATCATTAAAGAAACACTAAAATTCCAAATTATTCTAACTAAAAGGAATTAATTAATCTAAACCTCAGAATAAAGAAAACCTGCTTAAAGCGAATCGGGGCCTAACATTTTATGCTGTAAATACCATTAAAAATTACATATTTAAATAGCTTGTGATGATAATTTTGCCAATGAGGAAAAACTTTTGAAGAATATCGAATCAAGTTTAACTATTTTATTTCCTAAATTATTTTTGAAATTATTATATTGAAAAGATCATATTAGAAATTATAAAAATTGTTTGATGCCCCAGTTACTTTCTCAATAACGTTGGCATTCAATAACATAAGTTGCGTGCTTACATTAAATTTAACCAACATAACTATTTTTTGTAACCTTAACGATTATGTCCATACACTCCTTGCAGAACATAAATTGTCTTTAAATCTTGATCTTGTTTCCCATCTTTCTTTTGGTCAGTTCTTTGTTTGATGACTATGTGAACTTCAAATTAATTCTATTTTCAAGAGTTTAAAAGATTTAACATCAACCATCCAACCATAGCAGTCATCTGGTTACATAAAATAGTAAATTAAGTAGATGATGCTGATATGGGTTGCAAGGAAAGTGAGAAAGAAAGACATTAGATTGCTATAAGAGGACTATTGTTAGCCCCTTAGCATATGAATACATTTCATAGCTAGTTGAAAACGGATCTTGGGTTAAAGGTTAGCTGGAACACAAGCATAATGGAGGCATATGAGAGATGAAATGTAACTTAGCAATTTAGATCAAGTATTGTTGGACCCGCTGCCGGAGCCCAACATCGGACATGAGAGCGTGACGTGAAACATGCTAATAATATATTTAGAAAAGACCCGCGGAAGATTTATGGGCCTGCTGGAAAACAAACTTGAAAACCTGCTTACATGTGATTAAATAGACTAGGCGAAACATGTAAATTAAACGAGTGAGGAAGGAACCCATCGTGAAACTTTCATGCTTTTAAACATATCCATAATTCATGCTCCAAAAGATGAGTTTCATAACAATTTTAAAAATATCTCAAAACAAATTACAACTTTGAATTCAATAGCCAAAAATCTAAAACACTCTTGAACCAATGATACTTGAAATGTAACTAAAGTCTTGACTTCCAAAAAAATAGAACATTGAAATTAAACAAACGTAACAAAATGAAACCGAGTGTCGCCTGCATCGTGACTCACTCGATCTCTGGCTCGTCACCTGAATGGGGGAGATTAGAGGGGGTGAGCTAAAAAGCTCGTGGGAACATATTTATAATATATCCATAAGCAAAAGTAATCAAAAATTTACTCATTGTCGTGATACTTGTTGAAATCATAGTCATTGAGCATGTATGATTCATTGATTGAAAATGCTTGATTCTTAACTAGTTCATGATGCATGACACATAACATAACATGATGGTTTGGGTTGTCCCTGGTTCGTGACGTACTACACATGCCATCGAAATATTGATGTGTAGACGTAGTTTCGTGAGGGAATCCTTGTGAGAAACCCTGTGCCACAGTCGGACAGGCGGGAGAAGCCTTTTCGTGAGTCAATGTGCACTTGACTATTCGTGAGGGACACCGCAAACCCACATAAGTATGCATAATTCATGTTCTTGTAAACTTGTTTGCCAAACTGACACTTGCTTGAAAACTTGCTTGTAATCTTGTTTGTCATGTATTTCGTAAAACTTGAATTCATGTACTTGTATTCGTGAAAGGAGAAAAACCCCCTTTTTGGAATTCTTTTCATAATTCATGAATGCAAATCACATAACAGAATATAATCATTCATAATAGTACGTAATGCGATTGTGGATGATGCAATTAAAATGCATTGAATCTTTCTTGATTTGAACAAAATAATGAGTACTTATTTACTCTATTATAAACATGAACCCACCTTATTTCCTTGCTTGTTCTTGCCTAGGAATGAGTTTCCTCTTGAGCCTCTTGATCCTCTTGCCTCACTTGATCTCCTAAAATAAGAACCAAAATCCCATTTAATAACTCATGCTGAAACAATAATTCCATTCCTAACTTCCATCCAAAATTCTATAGTCTTAGAAACTGATTCAGAACTTCCTCACTTCACAAAACTTGTAGATCTATGTCTCTAATTTACAACGCCTCAAAAATCACCTCAAAAGGACTTCTGTACTAAAAGATATGATCAAAACACTAAAAATCATCTTTCCTGGAAAACTGGCCTCGCCGCGACGAGCGGCGTGCGACCCTTCCTCAGCACGTCGCGGCGTGCGGCTTGGCACGTAGCGACGTGCGGCCTTCGACGTGCGGACGGGAGGGACGACTCCCGAAACAGATTTTTGTCATTTTCAACCTTAAATCCTTCCCTTTTCTTAACTACAATACATCTAAGCCATAAATCAAGTTATACACTTCCATTCTAAACTCATTCTAACACCAAAAACATCAACAACACAACAACCCATGCAAATCTACCAAAGTTTCACCATAAACCCTAAACCAACGATTTCTACTCAATCCATGCAAATCGAGGGTTTAAATCAACCCTAACAAGAGTAGAAGAGTTTTACTTACCTGAAGAAAGCTTCAAAACCTTCGAAATCGACAAACGGAAGCTTCCTCTTTTTCTTCCTCTTCTTCCTCTCTTACGACTCCTCTTCTCCTTCTTTCTTTTCTTCTTATTCTTCTTTTCCTTTCTTTCTTTCTTTATTTCCTTAAACCTACAAGATAGGGCAAGTACTAAAATGCCCCTCCATGCAAGCCTTAAACATCCTAACTCATGTGCCTTGACCATTTTGCCCTCAACATTTCTACTCTTTCAAACATTTATTCCATACTAATCTCAAATAATTCAAATTTTCCATTAACATCTCCAATAAAATCAAACTATGCCATAAATCATAAATCAATTAAATTCATACTTAGTAACTTCAAGAAAACAAAAATTTGGGGCCCAACAAGTATAGTGCAAGTTTTGTTAGAGTTTCATACCATATATGGATTGACTTACTAAGACTAAGTTCTTGATGGACTAAGGACTTAATGTATGCTCAAACAAATGAAACATGGCTAATAGAGTTCACATGGGTAAGAATTGGACCAAATGAGTATGTTATAAAAGGCTTTAGGCTCGAATGACTCATCATCAATAGTGGTTGATATGGTAGATAAGATTATAAAGAATAGATATAAGTTCTAAAAGATAAAGAGTATATGGGGTCATTTGGAGATAGTGGAGACATTTATGGATATGGATTTGTCAATCTTAGATAGATGTTATCTCTTATCTTATTAGTTGGGATTAGTTAAATCCTATCAGATATGGTCTTATTTGGATGGGGTGTCATTTAATTATTTAATGCGATATAATTTGACAATGATAAGATGTGAACTAGTTAGTTCAATTTAGTTAGGATTCTGAATTATAACTTAGCTATCAAGCTAGAGATGTCTATAAATATCTCATTTAAGCCTTGCTTTTGATCACATTAAGAGAGAGCATTCCTTTGTACACTTTGAAGGAAGTAAGAAATGTAAACATTTTTTGTATCTCTTTCATGTTTCTATAATTGCCTTTGATAGTTTAGTGCTTTCGTATTATTCTTGCAAGTGTGTGAGAGTTAAGTACTGCGAAGTTTGTAAGGTGTTCAAGAATAAATTTTTGTTGGTCAACAACCATTAGGGAGGTTGAATCTTACTTAAATAGACCTAAGTGAGATTGACGTATAGACGTATAGGTGCAACCTATGGTATAAGTTTGATGCTCATAAGATCTCTGTAACAATTGGTATTAGAGCCAAATTTTGATGTGGTATGAAGTAATATTTTGATTAAGTGTGTCACCAATATAAAGGCACTTATGAAGTGAATCACACGTTAATACAGCACTTAAAAAACACAATAGAATGCACGAGAAGGGGGGGTTGAATTTGTTAGAGTAGTGCCCTGAAGGTAATCGCCTTTAGCGCATTTTGTACAAAGTAGTGTACATTCTTTATGAATAAATAAAGAAAGACATATTTCATTAATTTGTTGTTCATTATTTATGAACTGATATTGATCTATAAACAAATTAATGAAGTCCATGATATATGACATAGCATGAAGGAAATTGTGATGTGATCATACTACTGAGATTCCTATCATGTACAATTATGTCAGTATCTAAATTATCCCTAGTCATAGGATTACTGAGACTGGACATCGGTAATCCGGAAAGACTAGCACATCTCAAACTCCTTGATTTGATCAAGCAGTGGATCTCAGAAACTGTAAATATGAGATATTTAGGGCTGAGATGTGGATGCTAACTAGAGGTAATAAGTACATTGGATGACCTACTATGAGATCATCACATGTATGTCCTATTCTAATGTCAGTGATAATCTCATCATAACAATGGTGCAAGTATCCTTAGACTTGAGGTACTCAAGGATATCTTGGATATTGATTCTGTGCTTTGACTCCATTCCTTGTTGCCTTACAGAGGTCGCTCATAGGGTGGTGATTGGGTACAGTTTGAGGTATTCGAAGGTAATTGAGTAGCCAATAGAGGATTCACCACTACGTGATAGCGAAGATGATACCCATGGCCTCTTGTCGTGGTCATTACTTAGAAATCTCTGTCGGAGTATGTATGTCGTGAAGAGTGTCTTCAGTGACATATAAAGTAATGAGTCCCAGGACAAGAACTGATATCACTTGGACTAGATTTGAAGTAGTCAGTCTAGTGAGAGTTGACACATTGCCATACTCATAACCAAGTGGTGTATAGCATGGTGAAAGGACGAATTGCACGGTAATTGTCTATGGAAAGGTTCGTGATATGGTTCATGATGAATACATGTTCATTCGTCAAACCAATTACTTTTCGGTCAATTGGGGGTCATGATGTGTTGCTAGATACCGCTCATGAATTGCTTAGATTAAGTGTTAATCTAAGTGACCAACATAACCGGGAACCTAATGGGTCACACGCATAAGAGTGTCTCAGAGAATTTGTAAAATAGTTTTGGATAGAGATCCAATAAATGGAGAGAAAATGGAACTAAATGGATCCCGATGAGATCGAGATATGTCCCGATGAGATCGCGACATCGATATTGCTGAAAAAGGTTTCCGGGGTTTATCCCATACCGGGACGCGGTAGGACCGACCCCAGTGTGACGGACCACTTCAACATTTATTTATATATAATTAATTAATTAATTAATTAAAGAATTAATATATATATATATATATATATATATATATATATATAAGTTGTGTACGTGGAAAGGAGGAAAGGAAGAAGCATTAGAAGCTTCTCCTTTCATGCCTTGTCACCAAAGTCATTAAATGACTAAATGACAAAAAAAATAAAGGATGAAAGGTGATGCTCGTTGGTGAAGGAATAGAGGGCATACGATGCTCATTTTTCTTCATCTTTGAGAAAGGTAGATGGAGAAATGAAAGGAGGAGATCATCGTGGGTTTTGAGAAAGAGTTTCTAAAATCCTAAGACTTTGATCTCTTCTTCATCTTTCATCAAGATCATCACCTCTCAAGCTCTCCTTCTTCTTCTTCATCGTTGGTTTCCAAGCTCTCCATAGAACAAAGGTAAGATCTAGCAGTCTTTAATTTGTTCTAGCTATTCTCGGGTCAAAGGGTTTGTCCCGGTTAGGTTCTCCGATCTCTGCGTGGATACCGTTAGAGACGATCTCCTTTGGCCGTTATGGTTTGAGTTTGTTGTATAGAAACATGGATCCTGGCTTTCGGGAAGGTCCCGGAACAAAAAAATTTTGTTCTCCGCACCGTGGGCATGTGATGCTCACACCGGGATTTTCCTACAGTGGTATCAGAGCCACTTGTGTCGTATATAACAACGAAACCATGACTAGGTCGGAGTTGCTATAGCTTGTGATGATGATGCATGTTGTATGTGTTGATTTTCGAATTCAGTATGAGATATAGTTTTCCAAATTTTCTTGCCCAGATATTTTTACAAGATGTTGTTGCATATGTCTGTGGAAGCCCGGAATTTATCAATGTGATTTGATATGATTTTGCTAATTTATTCCCTAATGTTCTGATTGCTGTCTTTGTACACATTCATTGAACAGGCATGCTTGTAAATTCGAGAATAAATTGTAGAAATTTTTTTTTTCAGATTTTCTTTCACCAACATGTCTCTAAGATGTTTATGAATGTCTATAAGAATGGAAAAATGTTTTCAAGGTGATTTAATATTTATTTGAGAATTTATTGTGTGCTGCTGGGAATAACTGTGTTCAGGAACAAAGATTCTACATTGGCTTGGTTGCTGAGGTTGAATGAGTTTTTGTTGGAAATAAATCCTGCAAAAATTCATGGATCATTTTGTGAACATTCAGTAACCTCTTTAATTTTCTCAGAATTTATTGAATTGTTTCAATGAGTTTTTCAAGCAAAACAAAGAGCTTGGCAGTTTTGAGAAAGTTGCTGGAGCTGTTTTGTTTGGAATGAGAAATTGTGTAATTTTCAGTTCCAATGCCTTAGATCATTTTTAATGTGATTAAAAATGTGTTACATTGATGTTTTATGCTTGCCTAAATGAATTTCTTGAAATTAGGTTTCCAAATAATTTTCGGATGTCAAATGTGTCTCATTAGCGTCTCGTTAGTATATTCCCTTATCTTGATTGTTTTGGCCGTCACAACTTTTGTGACCAGTGCCGAAATAGTCTTGATAAAGTGTAGACTACCTAGAGATACTTAGGGTGATAATTTGATATTCTCAAATTATTTGGAAATCTAAATGAATAAGAGTTTATTCATCAATTTCAAGTTTCATGTATAGTTTGACTATATATGGTAAGCATGGTACAATGAAAGTGTTTCATTGGTACATCATAATAAAGGATATTACACTTGGTATTGTGAATTTAATCTACACGGATTGAGAAATTAGCCGATTAGAGAGCAGGCCAAAAACCAGTCGACTAGCACATGTTCCAATGATCAAGACGTCCATTCCATTAGAACATGTAACATGCACCACCGATCGAAAGTGGATTCCAATGACTATAATATGTTCCAATGACCGAAAGTGCATGAGAATCAATTCCAATCGACTAGAACATGTTCCAATGATTGAACGCATCTAAGATAATTTATAGTCGACTAGCACAAGTTCCAATGATCAAGACATGCACCGATCGACTGTAACATGCACCAATGACTACAACAACACGAAGATGGGATGATGGATGATTTTAGGTATAGACTCAATGTGATTGATGAAATACCCTAAATCATTCCATATAGTCATGGTAACTATAATCCTATCGCTTGGAGAAGAAGAAGATGAGACACGAAACCCTCAAATAATATGAAAACTAACGCTTCCATTAATACGGGAGAACCAGAGTTCTTATAGAGTTGGGTTGTTGGGCAAACCCAAGCTCACTCTATACGGATATGTTCGAACCATGGAAAATGAGATTTTTGGATTAATGGGTCGGTTTTCACTAGAAGCGTTAATTTGTTGAACAAACTCAAGGTCAACGTGGACATAGGCGAAATTGGGTAGTGTACATCAAATGTGCACGCATCAAGAGTTGATGACCCAATGTGTGTGCATACATCAAAAGTTGATAGCACTAGTCGATAGTTGCACCTAAGATGGAAATGGTGTGATTGATACCTACCGATTGAACTAAGGTGGCTTGTTGGGAAAACCCAAGGTCATTTTAGGAATGTCGGATTTCTATCTATGATGCAATTGGTATGACCGATACCTACCGATTGAATTAAGGTGGCTTGTTGGGCAAACCCAAGGTCATTTTTAGGAATGTCGGATATCGACCCATTAGGACATTATGTCATAATTTTTCTTGGATTCGTTATGAGGGTAATGGATTTTTGGAAACTAGTGGGAGCCATATGCATGTCATGCAAGTCCTTATTATCATGCATTTAATTCTATTCTAACATTCTTTCTCTCTTTCCCGATAGGTTATTGAAGATGTCTTCAAGTGTGAATTTGCGCTCACTTATGGATTCCAACAAATTAACTGGACCAAATTTTCTCGATTGGCTGAGAAATCTGAGAATTGTTCTCAGATATGAGGAACTGGGATATGTCCTAGATGTTCCACTTCCTAATCCACCTGCTGTTGATGCTTCTGATAAGGATCAGAAAGTTTATCATAGGCTAGTGAATATGGTGGCCACTTCTTCTTCTGGTTCAAAGAAAAAGAATCTAAAGAAGAAAAGGTCTAAGAAACCAAAAGGAAGTGCAGCCAAGAAGAAAACCAAAGAGACTGCACCAAAAGGAACTTGCTTCCATTGTGGCAAGACCGCCTTTGGGAAGCTTAAATCAGAAGTCTATCTGGAAGAACTGAAGTAGAAGAAGGCATCAGATGCCTCGACTTCTTCAAGTATGTTTGTCATTGAGATTAATACTGTTTCTGATCATAACATATGGGTATTAGATACCGGTTATGGCTCACACATATGCAATGATATGCAGGGCCTTAGGGACAGTAGACAGCTCATGAAGGGAGAGGTAGACCTGCGTGTGGGAAATGGAGCAAGAGTTGCTGCATTAGCCGTAGGCACTTACTTTTTGTCACTCCCCACTGGGCTTGTAATTAAATTAGATGAATGTTATTTTGTACCTGTATTAACAAAGAACATATTGTCTGTTTCTTGTTTAAATAGAGTTGGTTTCCATTTGACTTTTAGTAACAATGGTTGTTCTATTAGTTTGAATGGAATGCTTTATGGTACTGGTACATTATGCAATGGAATTTACATATTAGATATGTCACATCCAATTATGAATGTCAATGACACGAAAAGACATAAACGAGATATTTTAAAATCAACTTACTTATGGCATTGTCGCCTTGGCCATATAAATGAGAGACGCATAGCTAAGCTCCATAAGAGTGGGAGTTTAGGGTCATTTGATTATGAATCATATGACACATGTGAATCTTGTTTATTAGGCAAGATGACTAAGTTACCCTTTAAGGGAAAGGGTGAACGAGCGAATGGATTATTAGACCTAATACATTCAGATGTATGTGGTCCGATGTCCATCCATGCCAGAAGTGGTTATCTTTACTTCATTACCTTTATCGATGATTATTCTCGATATGGGTATCTGTATCTGATAAGATACAAATCTGAAGCATTTGAAAAGTTCAAACAATTCAGAAATGAAGTAGAAAACCAACTTGGGAAAAGTATCAAGACATTACGATCTGATCGTGGTGGGGAATACTTAGACCAAGAATTCTTAGATTATCTCAGAGATAATGGGATTTTATCTCAATGAACTCCTCCGTACACCCCACAGCATAATGGTGTGGTAGAAAGGAGAAATCGAACCTTGTTAGACATGGTACGATCAATGATGGGTTTTGCAAAGTTACCAAAAATCCTTTTGGGGGTATGCAATCGAGACAGCTGTTTACTTGTTAAACAGAGTTCCAACAAAGACGGTTGATGTTACTCCATATGAGATGTGGACTAACAAAAGACCCTATCTTACTCATTTGAAAGTTTGGGGTTGTCCTGCTTATGTGAAGTGGACACAGTCAGATAAAATTGATGTAAAGTCTGACAAGTGTTTGTTCGTAGGATATCCTAAAGAAACAATGAGATATCAATTCTACCTTGCTGAGGAACAAAAGGTGTTTGTTTCGAAGCATGCTGTCTTTTTAGAGAAAGAGTTTCTTTTACAAGAAGACAGTGGGAGCAAAATTGAACTTGAAGAAGTTCAAGATGCTCGAATGCACGCAGATCAATCGCTCAACCTAAAAGCGTAACTCATATGAGATGAAGTAACAGTTCAACCTTCTACAACACACGAAGTTAAGAGGTCACGAGATACGCCTGCTCCTAGAGATATGGATTTCTCGTGAATGAACAGAATGACGTATTGCTCATAGAAGATGATGAGCCTACTACCTATGAAGAGGTTCTGAAGAGTTCAGAGTCTCAGAAATGGCTTCACGCCATGCAGTCAGAAATGGATTCCATATATGAAAACCAAGTATGGACTTTGGTTGAGGCACCCGAAGGAATCAAACCCATAGGGTGCAAATAGGTTTTGAAAAGGAAAACCGACATGGATGGTAATGTAATTACCTATAAAGCAAGGCTTGTGGCCAAAGGTTTTCGTCAAAGACAAGGAGTTGACTACGATGAGACTTTCAGTCCAGTAGCAATTCTTAAATCCATTAGGATACTCCTAGCCATAGCCACTCATTATGATTATGAGATATGGCAAATGGATGTGAAGACAGCTTTCCTAAATGGAAATCTAGCTGAGGATGTGTATATGACACAACCTGAGGGCTTCACCTCCTATGATGGCGAAATGGTATGTAAGCTTCAGAAATCCATCTATGGATTAAAGCAAGCATCCAGGAGTTGAAATATCCGATTTGATGAGGTAATCAAAGAGTTTGGTTTCTCACAAAATCCGGATGAATACTGTGTGTATAAGAAGGTTAATGGGACTACAATCGTATTCCTTGTGCTATATGTGGATGACATATTATTACTAGGAAACGATGTCTCGATGCTGCAATCAGTCAAAATTTGGTTGTCCAAATAATTTGCCATGAAAGACCTTGGTGAAGCAACTTATATCCTTGGGATAAGGATCTATAAAGATAGATCAAAAAGGTTGCTTGGTCTTTCACAATCAACGTACATAGACAAGATGCTAAAGAGGTTTAGCATGGAGCAATCCAAGAGAGGGTATCTTAGGTGACTCATGGATAACACTCGAAATCTATGTGTCCTAAGACACAAGATGAGAGGATACGCATGAATATGATCCCGTATGCATCTCGCCGTAGGATCTATCATGTATGCTATGTTATGTACGAGACCCGATGTATCATATGCTCTAAGTGTTACGAAAGCGAGATACCAATCGGATCCTGGTGAGGGTCATTGGGTGGTATCAAGAATATCCTTAAGTACTTGCGAAGGACTAAGGATGTTTTTGATATACGGGATGGATATCTCCGGTGAGCGGGTATCTGGATGCGATTTTCAACTGATAAGGATGATTACAAATCCCAATCAGTTTATGTATTCACATTGAACGGTGGGGCGATTAGTTGGAAGAGTTCCAAACAAGAGACGATCGCGATTCAACAACCGAGGTAGAGTACATTGCCGCTCGTAAGCAAAGAAAGGAAGTTTGGATCAAGAAGTTCATTATCGAACTTGGTGTGGTTCCTAGCGATGATGGGCCCATACTGATTGTATTGTGACAACAATGGGGCTATCTTGCAGCGAAGGAACCAAGGTCTCATCAACGATCCAAACACGTACTCCGCAGATATCACTTGATAAGGGAGATCATAGGATGAGGTGATGTCCAGATCGAGAGAATTCTCACAGAGCAGAATATTGCTAATCCGTTGACAAAGCCATTGTCACGTAAGAACTTTGATTCTCATGTACTCGCTTTATGGTATTAGATATCAAGGCGATTGGTTTTAGGTCAAGTGGGAGATTGTTAGAGTAGGCCTCGAAGGCAATCGCTTTAGCGCATTTTGTACAAAGTAGTGTACATTCTTTATGAATAAATAAAGAAAGACATATTTCATTAATTTGTTGTTCATTATTTATGAACCGATATTGATTTATAAGCAAATTAATGAAGTCCATGATATATGACATAGCATGAAGGAAATTGTGATGTGATCATACTCATCGAGATTCCTATCATGTGCAATTATGTCAAGATTCAAATTATCCCTAGTCATAGGATTACCGAGATCGGACATCAGAATCCGGAAAGACTAGCACATCTCAAACTCCTTGATTTGATCAAGCAAAGGATCTCGTAAAGCGTAAATATGAGATATTTAGGGTTGAGATGTGGATGCTTACTAGAGGTAGTAAGTACATTGGATGACTGCGATGAGATCATCACATGGATGTCCTATTCTAATGTCGCCGATAATCCCATCATAGAATGGTGCAAGTATCCTTAGACTTGAGGTACTCAAGGATATCTTGGATACCGATTACGTGCTTTGACTCTATTCCTTGTTGCCTTTACGAGGTCGCTCATAGGGTGGTGATTGGGTACAGTTTGAGGTATTGAAGGTAATTGAGTAGCCAATAGAGGATTCACCACTGTGATAGCGTAAGATGATACCCATGGCCTCTTGTCGGGGTCATTACTTAGAAATCTCGTCGAGTATGTATGTCGTGAAGAGTGTCTTGGTGACATATAAAGTAATGAGTCCCGTGACAAGAAGCGATATCACTGGACTAGATTTGACGTAGTCGATCTAGTGAGAGTTGACACATTGCCCATACTCATAACCAAGTGGGGTATAGCATGGTGAAAGGACTAATTGCACCAGAATTGTCTCATGGAAAGGTTCGTGATATGGTTCATGATGAATACATGTTCATTCGTCAAACCAATTACTTTCCGGTCAATTGGGGGTCATGATGTGTTGCTAGATACCGCTCATGACTTGCTTAGATTAAGTGTTAATCTAAGTGACCAACATAACCGGGAACCTAATGGGTCACACGCATAAGAGTGTCTCGGAGAATTTGTAAAATAGTTTTGGATAGAGATCTAATAAATGGAGAGCAAATGGAACTAAATGGATCCTGATGAGACCGAGATATGTCCCGATGAGATCGCGACATCGATATTGCTGAAAAAGGTTTCCGGGGTTTATCCCATACCGGGACCCGGTAGGACCGACCCTAGTGTGACTGGACCACTTCAGCATTTATTTATATATAATTAATTAATTAATTAATTAAAGAATTAATTAATATATATATATATATATAAGTTGTGTACGTGGAAAGGAGGAAAGGAATAAGCATTAGAAGCTTCTCCTTTCATGCCTTGTCACCAAATTCATTAAATGACTAAATGACAAAAAAAATAAAGGATGAAAGGTGATGCTCGTTGGTGAAGGAATAGAGGGCATACGATGCTCATTTTTCTTCAACTTTGAGAAAGGTAGATGGAGAAATGAAAGGAGGAGATCATCGTGGGTTTTGAGAAAGAGTTTCTAAAATCCTAAGACTTTGATCTCTTCTTCATCTTTCATCAAGATCATCACCTCTCAAGCTCTCCTTCTTCTTCTTCATCGTTGGTTTCCAAGCTCTCCATAGAACAAAGGTAAGATCTAGCAGTCTTTAATTTGTTCTAGCTATTCCCGGGTCAAAGGGTTTGTCCCGGTTAGGTTCTCCGATCTCTGCGTGGATACCGTTAGAGACGGTCTCCTTTAGCGTTATGGTTTGAGTTTGTTGTATGACACATGGATCCCGACTTTTCGGAAGGTCCGGAATAAAAAATTTTTGTTTTCCGCACCGTGGGCATGTGATGCTCACACTGGGATTTTCCTACAGAATTGTGTATTCCCCTTTTTTAATATCTTTTAGAATTACTTGTTAGAATTAAGATTCTTTACAGAATTCTTATTAATCCTGATTGATCAAACTTTTCAATGCTAAGTATATGAATAGTAAATAAAGATCAACTTTGAAACTAAAAGTGAGATAGAGAGTGAGAGTAGTAGACACGCAGATTTATCCTGGTTCACCCCAAACCGTGGGCTACGCCCGGTCCTCGAGTTTCTTCCGAGATTTCACTATCTCTTCAAACGTTACAAGATTCTTTCACTAGCCTCTTGTGTCTCTACAACTAGTATTCTTTCACACTTAGCCTCTGCAGCTATCTGCATAACTTTTCTTTTCGAAAATATTTGAACACTCATTACATGAATGATAGCGTTCGCTAATTCGCACTTAATCGCTTTTTAGCTTTGTGTAATTTTTCTCAAAACAATGAAGTACTTGATTTCGACTTGACTTGTATTTATAGCCTTCGCCTCTAATCGCTTCTTGATTCTTGAATCTTGAATCTTTAAAAAGCAGTTAATCGGTTGAGTTCAGAATTAACTCGAATCGACTCTTGCGTCTGCTTTCTTTTCTCGTGTCTACGTCGCTTTTGTTTCGCGTCGTATCTACATTTGCGTCTGCGTCTTTTATTGTCTTGTGTCATCTGCGTCTGTGTTGACTTTTTACTTTGACAATCTTCATCTGTGTTTTGATTTGTGCGTGTGCGCTCAGATTCGACTTTTTAACTTAGTCTCGTGCCAACTTCGTCTCAGATACGTCATATTAAATACATCTCCGAATTCGCTTGTATACGCCATCTTCGTCTGTCTCCGAATTAAATCAGATACGCGTCGCGATCGTGTTTTGTTTTCTTGTATTTGATCTCACTATGTTTGTTATACATCAAAATCATTTTTATGTAAATTCATTTTGACTTAACAATCTCCCCCTTTTTGAATATAACAAATTACATACAAGAAAAGAAAAGAAAAGAAAACAACAAAAAAAAAACTTATCTTCTTCTGTCTTAAATCATTGTGGTCACACCTTCTTCATCTCGAACATCCTCTCCTCTTCGATTATTTTCTTCTTTTCCTGCTCTCCCCTATTTGTTATAATCAAAATGATTATCGATTCGGTTCTTGCCAGTTCTATTATCATCTTCTTTAGATCATTCACCGTCTCCTTCATGTCATTGAGTTCACCACGTAATCTCTCGACTTCATCGACGAAGAGGCTTGATCGCTTCTGGCGATGGAGGAGCGAAAGGAATTGTAGTAGTATAGGCATCGAGGATGGAGTGTAGTCTTCATTAATCTCAAAAGTCGGTGGGGCGAATGAATGTTGTACTTCAGAAGATTTAGATCAAAAGGCTGGCGGCATCAACAACTGCCTTCCTTGCAGGATAGGGCATGTTCTTCGATAGACAGTGTATTAGACAAAGGGCTAATACGAAGAACTGTCTGAACAAGGAACTCAGTAAATGTTCCTGTTTTATACTTCCCCCTACTGGACAGTCTTCCGCACGATTTGTATGGCTGCAGCTCGCTTGATCTGGGTCTTGTGCAGGAATGCATGCTTCATCAATTTTCCGTAACTTCTTCTCCAACTGATCTGCGGACAGATCATCATCAACATTATCTTCAGGAAATAATTTTGACTTTCCTTTTGTAAAATCTTTTGGACACCTTGGTTGAATATCCGAACAACCTTTATCTCTGTGTTCTCTGTGATTGGGAACATAGTACACGGCAAGCGTGGACGTCTTGAGGGATATGGCAAATGATCAAGAAGCCTCAAGGTATCGTAAAAGACTTCTCTTTTCATTTAGTAATCGCCACGTGATACCATTAATCAACATAGGTTGCACAGAGCTACTATTTTCTTCTTTGGTTCAACACCGATTATAATAGCATTGCTCGATTGGTAATAACTTCTACCAATTTGATTTCCAGCCTATATTTCCTCAAGAACTTCGGTAGTTATATACCTTGAGACTTGGTTCATCATCACCAAATCTGCATGCTGCTTGCTTCGGTTGTGTTCCTTAGAAGTCTCTGAACCGACCATTCTTTTCTTGGTTCCTCCTTTATAATGCCAGTGTCTCATGAACCGTGCTTTCATCCATTGGTTCTTCTTGTTGAGCACTAGGAATTTCTTGAACTGTACAATGCTCAGTTTCTGTTTCAACTTGAACAATATCAGCAGTCTCTTTTTGTAGACTAACGTCCTCAGCAGTTGAGATGCTCTTCTTTTGACTAACCTTCTTAGTCTTTTCTCTCGCTTGATAAGTTTTGCTGATTTCTTCACAGGAGATTTTCTTTAATGATGTTGCTTTTCTCTTCCTCTCAGTCTCTTTAGATCTTCTGGCCTTATCCTCTTCTAGAATAGAGACTAAGGATCTTGTGGCTTTGGCTGCACAAGATTTAAAAGTTTCTTCTCGCCTTTGTTCTCTGGTAATCTTCTCTTCCTGTTGCCTCAGAGTCCTGATTCTTGGAGATCTCTTGGCTTTCTTCAGAACTTCGCTCAAGAGACTTTCTCCTTGTCTCTTTGGCGCACTTTGCTTTGCCCTCCGAGAATGACTTTCATGACAAGAGGACTCGCCATTTTCATGAGAGGTCTCCTAGCACTCTCCTTAATTGGCAGAGGCGATTTGATACTTACAGCAATTGAGAACTTGAGATGAGAGTCTTCTTCAATATCGCTCCCCTCGGTTCTTGGTTTCTTTGAAGAACCGGCGTGATCTTTGTCTCATCGTATTCGGACCCATTCGCGAATAGTATGAGCATCAATCTTGCTCTTCATCGAGCAGTTAAATCTTATACCTTAGTGCGGGCGAATCTTTGGATTCCATAAAGATCCTCATCAAAATCATACCATAAGGATAACTAGAACTTTCCTTTAACCCCTTAACCATATAGTGAAAGATTAAGAATGGTAGATCTATAGGATTTCGATTGAGAAGAAAGAACTGACATTGTTCGTCTAAAGTAGTCACCAAATGCCTTGAACCAACTCTAGGAAAATGCAATTGAACAGATTGCATGCAGAACCCTAGCCTTTGGAATCGATTTGATGTCTTCCTTTCTCTTGAATCATTTGTGCCATAGAGCTGCCTCTTGACATCTTCTTCTTTCATTCCAGCGAGGACATCCATCCGCCTTGGTAGACAGCTTTTCACCAGCAGATGGGCAATCGCCACTTTCCTTATCAAATCCTTTGTGACAATAACTGATATTCTATCCACAGAGGATACAATAGTGTCTTCTATCAGACGGCGTTCTTCCAGAACTCATATACCTCATTTATATAGACAGGTTCTTGTATCTGAAAGAAGTTCTTCCAGCCATCTTTTATAATCTCAGGTTCTACATCCATGCCGTCACCCTTAGTGATTCAAAGTTCACAAGTCTTCCATAAATCATTGTTGCTTCCATTGTATAGAGCGAAAGATTATCTTCTGGAAAGCTTTTGAGTGAGAAGATTTTGAGAGAATTGGTAAAGTAGAAATGAACCGTCAGGAGATGATGAAAAGACTGCTATAATATCATCTTCAGTCTACTTATAGGGTTATGGACTGATGGGTTCTCGAATCATTAAGAACCTCGAGTTTATCAGATATTTCCCTCCAAAAATCTTCCTTGTGAGAAAAGTTACCAGTTGTAACTCACTGTGTATAACGCCGTTAGTTTCTCACGTTATTTTAGCCTAACTGCTCATTTAGCATCACCATATTGAGATTGCGTCTTATCTTTTGAAAACGTTCTTCACTCAGTGGTTTAGTGAAGATGTCCGCCCATTGAAGCTCTGTTTCAACGAACTTTAGAAGCACCACCTTTCTCTGAACATAGTCTCTCAGGAAATGATGTCTGACTTCTATATGCTTTACTCTGGAATGCTGAATTGGATTCTTTGACAGGTTTATTGCCTTTGGTGTTGTCGCAATAAATTGGAATCTCCTCCTCCTTAAGCGAATAGTCTTCAAGTCGATACTTGATCCACGGCGATCTCGTGAACAACAGAATCATGGCGGATATGTATTACCTTCAGCAGATTGATAGAGCAATTGAGCTTTGTCTCTTGCTTGACCAGAGACTAGATTTCCTCCAAGAAAGTGGCATCCTCCACTTGTGCTCTTTCTTTCGATTCTATCTCGGCATAGTCCGCATCACAAGATCCGATTAACTGAAATCTTTACCTTTCTCAAACATTAAGCAAAGATCAGTAGTACCTGCGAGATATCTCAAAATTCTTTTAACAGCAGTAAAATGAGACTCTCTAGGATCGGCTTGAAATCTTGCACACAAGCATACATTGAACAAAATATCAGGTCTACTTGCTGTAAGATACAATAAAGAACCGATCATCCCTCTATGTAGGGTTTGGTCCACCTTCTTACCAAGTTCGTCTTTCGACAAAAGGTTTGAAGGATGCATCGGAGTTGCCATTGGCTTCACATTATTCATGTCAAACTTATTCAGCAACTCTTTCACATACTTCTGTTGATGAATGAAGATCTTCTCTTTGGTCTACTTAACTTGCAACCCAAAAAAGAACTTTAATTCACCCATCATACTCATTTCAAATTCTCTTTTCATTAGTCTCTCAAACTTTAAACACAACTCTTTTGTAGTAGCACCAAAGATAATATCATCAACGTAGATCTGTACTAAGATAAAATCATTCGAAAACTCTTTCTAAAGAGCGCCTTATCAACTTGACCTCTGCTGAAACCATTTTCTATTAAGACGGTATTTCAGACGATCATACCAAGCTCTAGGGCTTGCTTTAGGCGCATAAGGCTTTGTGAAGTTTATAGACATAATCTGGATTTTAACATCTTCAAAGCCGGAGGTTGTTTCACATAAACTTCTTCGTCTATAAAGCCATTCGTAAATGCACTCTTAACATCCATCTAAAACAACTTTATATCGTGATGATTGCATATGCCAAAAAATCCTTATAGCTTCAAGTCTCGCTCTTTGGAGCATATGTTTCGTTGTAGTCTATTCCTTCTTGCCGATTGTAACCTTGTGCTACTAATCGGCCTTGTTACGACTCACTCTTCCCGATTCGTCTAACTTATTCTTGAAAACCCATCTTGTTCCTATAACGGATTTCTTAGGAGGTTTTGGAACCAAGGACCGAACGTTATTCCTTGTGAATTGGTTCAACTCTTCTTACATGGCTAACACCTAAGCTTCGTCTTCAAGAGCTTCTCAACCTTCTTAGGTTCTACTTGAGATAAAAGCTACATTAGCTTCTCGTCTCGAATCGACCTTGTCCTAACTCCTTACGAGGTCTCACCGATAATTAACTCTTGGATGAGAACTTTTATACTTCTAATCTCGCCTTAGTTCTATAGTTTCGAATATCTTCAATCTTATTCTCATGAGTGTCGACGAGGAATTTCGAGGCATCATCTAGGTTCTTTGAAGGACCTTTAATCTCCATGTCATCTTCCTTATGGGTTTGAGAACTATCATCAAATTTGACATGGATCGTCTCTTCAACGATCTTTGAAGTCGGGTTGTAAACTCGAAATGCCTTAGACAATAATGAGTAACCTAGAAATATTCTGGATAGGTCTTTGAATCAATTTATCCAATGCTCTCTCGTATTCGAATGGAACATTTGCACCGAATGGATGAAAGTAGGATATGCTTGGTCTTCTTCCATTCTATAACTCGTAAGGAGTTTTCTTCAACATAGGTCACAACAAGATCCTATTCTGAATAAAGCATGTTGTATTCACGACTTACGCCTGTAAATACTTAGGAAGATTAGCCTCACATAGCATAGTCCTTGCCATCTCTTGAATCGCCCTATTCTTTCTCTCAACAACTCCATTCATTGTGGAGTTCTAGGGCTTAGAAGTTGTGGGAAATTCCATTCTCCTCTGAAAACTCTAAACTTCTCATACTCAAATTCTCCACCATGATCACTCCTGATACTAGCTATAGACATTCCTTTTTCATTCTGTAACTTTCTGGATAGAGTTCTAAAGTACTTAAAAGACTCATCTTTGTGTGATAAAAACAATATCCAACAAAATCGAGTAAAATCATCAACAATGACAAGTCCATATTTCTTTCTGCCAAGACTTAATGTCCTTGTAGGACCAAACAAATCTATATGTAATAGTTCTAAAGGTCTTGAAGAAGTTACAAATTTTTTAGAAGAGAAAGAGGTTTTAACCTATTTTCCTTTCAAACAATTTTCACAGAAAAATTCTTTGTCAAAACTTATTTTTGGTAAACCTCTTACCAAATCATGTTTTACCAATTTTGAAATATGTTTCAAAGAGACATGACCTAGCTTTTTATGCCAGATTAGTCTTTCTTCTTCAGAAGATAGAAAACATGAGATATTTTGACTTTGAAAATCTTCTAAGTTGATTTTGTAAAGGTTGTTTCTTCTCTTGGCAGAGAAAAGTATAGACCCATCTTTGTTTTTGACTTCACAAAGATTTTGATTGAATGTAACTATAAAACCAGAATCACACAACTGACTCACACTAATTAAGTTATGCTTTAGACCATCAACAAGCAAAGACATTATTTATGCATGCAAAGGAATCTTTACCTATTTTCCGATTCCAATGATTTTGCCTCATTGGTTGTCTCGAAAGTTACCGATCCTCCTTTCTTATCTTGAAGGTCTAGGAACATAGACCTTCTTCCCGTCATGTGTCGCGAGCATCCTTGCCTAAATACTAATGGTGCTTGTCGTATCTTCCAAGGAAGGATATCTGCAGGAGAAACTATTTTATTTCTTGGTACCCAAATTTTCTTGGGTCCTTTATGGTTAGTAGTATGCACATGATATGATCTTTGATGCATATTACTCGAACGTTGATTAAAATATGTTATCCTATTTCTTCCTTTTTGAGAGACAAATTTATTACGAGACTGAGTATTGTTTCTAGTAAACCCTAATCCAGTCTTATCACTAGGATGTCTACATTTTCCTAGCATATCATTCATTTTCTTTGTACTCTCTGAAAGTAACTAGATCACCGATAGATTCTTGATCCTCGGTTTGAGTTGATTAATCTCATCCGATCCGCTACAAGTTTCCTTTAACTTCTAACTCCTTTTTAAGCAAATATTTTCTCTCTATTTTCTCAAGATTTCTAATATTCTCTGATACTTTTCTTCAACACTTGTCTTTGTTTCGAATAGCATGAGAATCTTCTAACAGATTCTGAATATGCATCATGCAAATTTTAGAGTCGGATTTTACCTCCTCATCACTATCTTCCTCGGCCATTAGGCAAATGTTTGCATGTTCGATGACTCGGAGCTCTGATTCGATTCAGATGAATCTAGGTCCTCCCATGTTGCCATCATGCTTTTCTTGCCTTCTACTCTTCTTGGGTTTCTTCGAGAGTAGGGCATTGGACTTGTAGTGTCCAGCTGATTGCACTCGTAACAAATGATAGAAGACTTTTACGGCTTAGCTTCATCTTTTCCATTCTTTCAATGTCCGGTTACTTCGGGCTTCTTCTTCCACATGCGCCTTATCTTTCCGGAAATGAAAGATAATTAGTCATCTTCATCACTCGATTCGAATCGATTGGCTAGAGTTGTCATCCCTTGATTCTTCAATTTTCAATGCTTTTGATGACTTCCTCCTTCTCGAGTCTTATGATTCTTTTGTCCGACCTTGATGCTATTGACTTCTCTCGCTTGGGCTTATCTTGACGTTGAGTTCAACTTCATGAATCTTTAAGGATCCCAAAGAACTCATCTAGCTTTAATATGCTCAAGTCTTTGACTTCTTGACCGCCGTAACTTTTGGTCTCCATCTCTTTAGAAGACTTCTTAGAATCTTGCGAACGTGATCTTGATTATTGTATGTCCTTCCAAGAGCTTTCAATCCATTGATAATTGTTTGAAATCTTCCAAACATTTGATCAATAGATTCTTCATCTTCCATCTGAAAAGTTCATATTGATGTACAAGAATACTTATCTTGGATTCCTTAACTTGACTTGTGCCTTCATGAGCAATGGACAATGTGTCCCACATTTCTTTTCTTGTGTCGCAACCATGCACTTTGTCATACTCGCTTCTACTTAAGGCACACGTTAAGAAAAATTTCGCCTTTGAATTCGGGCTTGTATTCTTGCTTTACGATCACCGTCCATCCGCTTCGTGGAATAGAACTACCTTCGTCATCTCTGTGTATATAGGGTCCGCTCTCTATTACGTCCCAAAGGTCTACATGTGTAGATTCGATGAATAACCGCATCCTATCTTTCTAGTAATGATAGTCTTCTCCATTGAATCTTTGGAGGTCTAGTGGTCGAGGCTCCTTCAAATGATGTATACATGTGACTCGCCATTATCTTTAATCCACGCTTCGCCAAAGTGATTCTTGGATACCAAGCTCGATACCAATCAAGTGAATCACACGTTAATCAAAGACTTAAAAACACAATAGAATGTACGAGAAGGGGGTTGAATTGTGTATTCCCTTTTTAATATCTTTTAGAATTACTTGTTAGAATTAAGATTCTTTATGTAATTCTTATTAATCTGATTGATCAAACTTTTCAATGCTAAGTATATGAATAGTAAATAAAGATCAACTTTGAAACTAAAAGTGAGATAGAGAGTGAGAGTAGTAGACACGCAGATTTATCCTGGTTCACCCCAAACCGTGGGCTACGCCCGATCCTCGAGTTTCTTCCGAGATTTCACTATCTCTTCAAACGTTACGAGATTCTTTCACGAGCCTCTTCAGTCTCTACAACCAAGATTCTTTCACACTTAGCCTCTGCAGCTATCTGCATAACTTTTCTTTTAGAAAATATTTGAACACTCTATTCTGTAGGATAGCGCTCAGCTAATTCGCACTTAATCGCTTTTAAGCTTTGTGTAATTTTTCTCAAAAAGAAGCACTTGATTTTCGACTTGACTTGTATTTATAGCCTTCGTCTCTAATCGCTTCTTGATTCTTGAATCTTGAATCTTTAAAGAAACAGTTAATCGGTTGAGTTCTGTAGAATTCAACTCGAATCGACTCTTGCGTCTGTTTTTTTTCTGCGTCTGCGTCTGCGCTCAGGTTGCGCTTTTGTTTCTGCTCAGATCTACATTTGCGTATCGTCTTTTATTGTCTTGTGTCATCTGCGTCGTGTTGAATTTTTACTTTGACAATCTTCGCCTCATGTTTTGATTTGTCTGTGTGTCTCAGATCGACTTTTTAACTTAGTCTCAGGTCAACTTCGCCTCAGATACGCCATCTTCGCTCTGCCTCCAAATTAAATCAGATATGTCATCTTCGTCTGCCTCCTAATTGCCTCAGATAAACGCCTCAGGACTGTTTTGTTTTTCTTGTATTTGATCTCACTATGTTTGTTATACATCAAAATCATTTTTATGTAAAGTCATTTTGACTTAACAACTTATTGGGCTAATTCCACAAGGGGAGGAAGAGATCACTTCCTACTATTCTTAGTTTGATTGTTAGAGGGACAGATTGAACATTGCAATATCAAATAGTGAATTTAATGAAGGCATAAGAGGAGACTAGGTTTGAGATAACTATCCTAAGCATGTTGTTGTGACATAGGATGTTGGGTGTTTCAAGAGCACCACCATGAAGGTGTATGAACTTAAAGTTTTCGAGGGTGTGCAGAATTAAAAGGAGCTCGAGAACTTGCTGTGGGATATGAAGTAGTACTTTACAACTGCTAAGGCACCCAATGCTAAAAAGATCAATATAGTGCCTATGTACTTGGATGAGTATGCCAAGCTTTGGTAGAGAATGAGAATCTACACTGAAATCAAGGTGAATAAAGCTCCTATTGACACATGGAAGAAGATGAAAGGGTTAAAGGATCAATTCCTTCCGATGAACACTTCTTGACTCTTGAGGGATGCCTTTCCCTTTGAAATCTCCCTTTTTAGAGTCTTTCTTCTTTTTCCCCTTACCCTTCTCCTGTTGGCTACCTGTTTGGAAGATGTAGAGGAGCATACCTTAGTTACCTTTGTCACTTGAAAATCTACCAAGGTATCAACAGCTGCGATTGCACCAATTACATCCTTTATATTTTTCCTTTACAACTCCATCTGCGCCTATAGTTGCAACTTGGGAAAAAAGTTGAAGAGCTTGTCCTCATCTAATATATTATTAATACCAAAAATTAGAGAGCTAAACTTTTTGACATACTCTCTTACCAATTTGTTTTGTTTTAGCTTGTTCAAGGCATCTTTTGTGAGCCAAGAAGTATTCATCAGAAGGAATCCATCCTCTACCTCGTTCTTCATCTTCTCCCATATGTTGATAGGAGCTCTACTTTTACTGATTTAGATAAAGGTCCCCATTCCCCTCCAAAGCTTGGCATCCCCATCCAAGTACATGGTCACCATATTGACCTTTTCAGCATCAAATACCTAAGCAGTGGCAAGGTACTACTCTATATCCCATAAAAAGTTTTTAAGCTCCTTTTTATTTCACATACCCTCAAAAAGTTTGGATTCATGCACCTTTACTATAATAGTCTTGACAAAACCAACATCTTATGTTATAACAACATGGTTTATAATTATCATGTTAAACCTAGTCTCCTTTTGTGTTTTCATCAAGTTCTATATTTGATTTTGCAACTATTAGATTTGTTCCTCCAACAACTCGAACCAAGAATAATAGGAAGCGATATATTCATCCCCTTAAAGAATTGGCCTAATAAGTGCCTCCATCTTAGTCATGCTTGATCAAATTTTTGTCTCCCAGCTTAACAAAATGTGGCTCAGATACTAGTTATCACTGAGTTCTTCTAAGCACCAAAAGTATATTACAAGTTGTAACTACACCTCTACATAACAATCTCACTTAGGTCTATTTAAATAAGAAGGGCGATTTTAAAGGGAAAGGCAAGCAAAATGGTGGCATCAAGAGTGAAGAGACGACCTCCAAGAAGGGAAAAGTTACTTGTTACATATACACAGTCCATATTTTGTGATAGAATGTTTAAATAAGGAGAAGCTAAACTCCCTAATTATCAAACGAGAGGAAGAAGATTTGGAAGTGGAAATGAATCTTATTGCCTTTTTGAATGTGGTTAAAAGTGAATTCAATCCTTTTGACAAGTTGATGTACATAAGAATATAAGTCAATGTAAAGGAGATAACTACAATACTAGATACAAGTGCAACACGCTCTTTTATTACAGAAAAGATGGTGTGTAATTTGGAGCTTAAGGTATTAAAGAACCCGTCGAAGGTAATGACCTATATAGATAAGGCATAAATGGTAGTAGGTGCTTCTTATAACTCCTAGTGAGCATAGGAAGTTAGCCTGTCAAGTTCAACTGCATGGTGATGCCACTTGAAGATTTCAAGTTAATATTGGGGATATACTTCCTAAAGGCAGCAAAGACAGTGTTGTGGGAGTTATGATGATCATGTACAAATAAAATTTCTTTTATGTTAAATATTGTAGATCCAATGGTGAAATGACTTATGATACAATGACGGTAGCACATATGTCAAACAACATCGAGAAAAGGTATGGAGACTTATCTCGTTGCCATGTGGGAGATTAATGAGGACATTATGGTGGAAATGTTGGATCGGAAAAAGAAAGCATGCTTAGTATGGAGAAACGATAAATTTCAAAACTTTTTAAGAAATCATCTTGCAGCGGAAGCAATATATCCAAATCAACATGCTAATCCATACATGATATGGTATAAGGATAATAAAACCAAGAACAAGATAAAAGGAATTACCGACTCCTTCGCATGACTTTAAATCCTCGCTGCGCTATCTTCTCCTTCTTATATCCAAATCCTTTGCCTTTGAGTCTTTTCCTTTAGCAATCTATCTTCTTCCTTGTTGTAGTATCCTCAACCAATTAGATTTATCACTTGTTCTTCAAGGACAACTAGGTTAACAAAATCCTTTGGTGGGAAAGGAGAAGAAATATTTGGAGGAGATTTTCTTAGAAGAAGAAGAACCAAAATTGAAACTCTTTCAATTCTTTCACTTAGGAATTTCGGTTCTACCTTGCATGAAAGGAGAGAACGTCTAAAAACCATGTAAGAACCCTTTCTTACATCTCAATTTCGAAATATGCATGAATGGAAAAGTGAGAGGCATCCAATGCATCACTTACATTAATCACTCATCAAATAGCCAATAAATGAGACTTACTTCATTTATCTTTAAAATGGCTATTTGAAAAGACCATAACCTATAATTGAATACCCATTTCGGTTTTGGCAAGAAGAAAGAAGGAAGATGGTCCATCTAATGCACATCTTTCATCTTTAATCTAATGAATGCAAATAGGTTACATGCCAACATTAAAAGCCAACCATTAAACCATTTAATGGTAAGTTCATAACTCCATTTAATAATGATGAACCATAATAAAGACCATATTTATTTAGTATTTTAATGTCAAATGTGGTTACACATCTAACCTAACACAATTTCGAAATTGCTTCTTCTCCATTTAAAAAAAAAGATTGTTTCAATATAATTAATCTAATCAATTACATTAAACCAAAACAAGCCCATTTCTAAATGAACATATGGGCTTCCAATTAACCATTAATTAGTATAAGCCCATCATTCAATTATGGACTTCTAAAGCCTCCAAACTACTTCTTACTTAGCTTGATAACCTTCCTTAAAGCCAAGTGGGGAATCTTATTGGACTTTGATAATTCAAGCTCTAATAAGCCCGTAAATAATTCAATCTCATCGAATTAATTCTAGCTTATTAACTAAATGTCATTCCACTAAAGACAATTAGTTGAACTCTTGAATTATTAAATATTATGAGAATATTTCCAATTGCAAACCCTATTTAGAACCTTATTATAGCCATCAAAGACAACAAAGGGTAAAATTACCGTTTTGCCCTTATGTTGGTTTTTCCTTCTAGATCTCTCATTTTACTTTATATGGTGATTAACACATAATATCTCATCTTAGTGTTAAGACTTGATGGGTAGCTAGTCCATCAAACTCGCGCCAGTTTAATCACCAAATCTCCTTAAAACATTTGAAGAGATGATAACACTATAAACTCTTTATTTGAGTGAATGTTCTCGATACATGTTTCAATTAATAATTCCAACATGGAATCGGATTAATACCTGTAAAAATCCATTCCGATCATATCAAGAATTATAATGAAACACATATGAGTTCACCACTCATCAAGATTGTGGTTCATAATAGCGAATGCTTAAGTTGTATGTTTTAAGATTAAAGTAACGCCCACTTTATTCTTGAAAACATACTTGATTCCAATTCATTTAATAGTGCCATTATCGATAGTCTACTACTATCATGATATGAAACTCATCATTCCCTTTAAGTAAACTCCTTTACTTATATGGAGATAAATCGCAACACTACGATCTAAACCATAATCAAACGACCAACTTGATTATTCAAATGTGAATCAATTAATTGATTCTAATAATATACATGTTTCCCATACATCTCTATGTATATGTATATTACTTACAAATGAATCTTGGTACCTTATGACCAGATATATAATGTTCATACAGATAAAACCAAACTCTTTTGTTTTATTAATAATAAATATTTTCATTACAAAACTGTAACTGAAGAAGATAAAGTTACATGTAAATACACTTGCTTTCCAGGGCACTATATTTACATAACTCCAACAATTGCTAATGTAGTTGTAAGTTTGTTGACGGAGTTTTGAGATGTAATACTGAAAGAGTTGCTTAAGACTCTTCCCCCTCATCGATAGATTAATTATAGGATCGAGTTGGTTCCTTGAGTCGTCCCACCTATATGCGCCCCATATAGAACGTCCCTGTTAGAATTGAGGGAGCTTTAAAAACAACTTGGTGAATTATTAGAGGTATGGTTTATCCAACATTCCAAAGTCCCATATAATGCCCTAATGTTATTCCAGAAGAAGTAAGATGAACACTTCAAATGTGCATAGACTATCAAGCCTTAAATAAGGTAACAATAAAAAATAAGTATCATGCTCTTCTAGTTCAAGATTTGATAGACAGATTATCAAGGGTTGTGGTTTTCAAGAAGCTTAATCATCAGAGTAGGTATTAGCAAGTGTACATAACTGAGAGCGATGAGCAAAGGACAATATATGTGAGTCAATATAGATCATATAAATTCTTACTTATAGCATTCTGATTGACTAATGCCTTTATGACATTTTACAACCTGATGAATGATGTATGATTTTCTTGACAAGTTTTTTATGATGTATCTCAATAACATAATGGTGTACAGTAATGACATGGAAGAACATAAGGAGAACTTAAGGAAAGTGTTCGAGCGATTGACAAAACATAAGCTCTACTTGAAGATGAAGAAGTATGAGTTTGCACAATCAGAGATCAAAATCTTGGTTCATTTAGTGAGCAAGGATTAAGTCATGATGGATTCTAAGAAAGTGAAGGAGATAATTAAATGGCAAATTCACACTACAGTACAAGAGTTGTAGAGTTTTCTCATACCAACAATATTGCCAACACATTTTTTAGGACCTTAAGAAGTTATTCACAAAGCAAGCCAGGTGGAAAGAGTTTTTTCCTAAATATGAGTTCGTGTGGGAATATAAACTAGGGAGGCACAATAATGTGCCTGATGCCTAAAGTTGGAAAGAGGTGTTTATGGTCGTCTCTGTCATTATTAGGTTAGATTCTAACTTGTTGAAGCAAATAAAAGTTTCAACTCCATTAGACAACACATAATGTAAATTAATCTCACAAGTTAAAGAAGATGTTGTATTTAGGTTTTGGCTTGATATGATGGGCTTTTTATGACTAAGAGTAGTCAAGTGTATATGCCTAGTTTTTGTGGCATAAGAAAAAAACTATTAAAGGAGACACGTGACTCATAGTAGGATGGTTACATCATAGTTCAAAGGATGATGGCGCTCTTAGCATTTCTATTATTGGTCGAAGATGAGATTAACATCGATTTATATGTCAAGACATGCCTTGTATGTCAATTGGATAAGCCAAAGATGAAGAAGGAAGTTGGATTGCTACAACCCCTATCTATCCCCAAACGATCGTGGATGTCAGTTTTAATAGATTTCATTGGTGGGTTACCAAAGGTGGACAACATGACGACAATCATGGTGATTATAGATCAATTCTTTAAATATTGCGATGAAATTGTTCTATAAGAACATGGTGAAATACTTTAGAGGACATCTTGAGTGACTGAGACACCAGATTTATAAATCGATTATAAACATCCCTTTTTAACATGATAGGTTATGATTTAAGTTTTCAATGATAAATCACCCACAAATGAATGGACAAACTGAGAGGATCAATGGTTTATTACAGGAGTACTTAAAACATTACATAAGTGCAAGTTAGCATAAGTGGTTGAATTTACTTGATACTACACTATTTTATTATAAGTTACATAATTCTTCTGCTACAAAAAAGATTCCCTTTGAGATAATCTTGGTTTTATAATATCTCAGTCCACTCAAGATTACATAACAAAGGATAGGTAGTAAGTGTTATGCGGTGTATAGGTTTATATCTGTCATCCCTAGAAAAATATAATCTCTTATATTATTTTTTGGAATGTAGCTAAATCTCATCCAATAGAGTCCTATTTGGATAGAGGTGTCATCCAATTGGCTAGTGTGATATAATCTCATAAGGATAATATGTAATCTAGTTAGTTCATTTCAATTAGAATTCTGAATTATAATTTGGCCATCAAGTCAGAGGTGCCTATAAATAGTTCATTTGGGCCTTAATTTTAATCACATTAAGAGAGAGCATTCCCTTGTATATTTGAGGGAAGTAATAAAGGTTAGCATTTGTTGTATTTCTTTCATGCTTCTATTGTTACATTGAAAGGGTTGTTAGGAATTTAAGAACAAGGTTTTGTTAGATAACAATTAAGTGGGGAGAGTGGATCTTGCTTAAACGAACCTGAGTGTGATTATCATGTAGAGATATAAAGGTAAATTGAGATATAATTTTGGTGTTTAAAAAATCTTTGTAACAACTCTAATAGTTTCACAAGAGAGTAGATATTTAACAAGTTGAATTGTCCTTTCTATAGAAAAGAATGTGAGTTATTTGGTGAAATAGAGAGATTGAAGTTACTTCTTTTCACTAGAGGAGTTGTCATTATTGCCAATGAGAATTTTGGAAACCAATCAATAAACCAAGTAAATTGTTAGTTAGATAAGGGAATCAGCGTTGTCTCTGACTGTGATAAATAGTGATATGTGGCATCTAACTCTTGCCACGTCAATACTACAAAAAGTTTGTCACTAATCATTTACGAAACATAATATCTAAGTTACTTCTACTTTAGTTAATTAATGTTTAAGATTGAACTAAAAAATTTTAAAATTTTAAAACCATAAAATTTTAAGACGCGTGAATTACAATGGGATGGTCACTTTAGAGTTTAAAGGATGATGGCACTCCTGTGATGTAGAAGTTCACGATGGAGAAACAAAAGTTGTTGGATGAGGCGAGGCGTAGTCTTCGAAAAGCTTCTCGATGGATAAACAAATAAGCAGACTTATGGAGGAGACTATTGGAGTTTAATGTGGGAGATAAAGTATTCTTGAAATTTATTCCATATATTTATGAAAATATCTCTAGTAAGCAAGTACAATGAGGATTGATGCCTAATTCAAGTGGAGAATGTGGTATACAAATTAAAGTTTCCTAAGAGAGTAAAGGTACACCCTACTTTTCATGTTATTTTTCTCAAACCTTATTAAGAGGATGCATTAGATTCGAATAGGAGTTAGGTAAAGAGAGTTCCACCAGTTGTGAGAAAATAGTTTGAGGATCAAGTGGAGAAGATCTTGAATCATCGAACGATGAGGCAATATAAGAAGATTTGAGGACTAAGTTCTTGATCCAATAAAAAGGAAAGCCTATCACAGAAGCCACATAAGAGAAAGATACTACTTTATGGTAGTTCGAGGATCAGGTGAACACCCGCCTTCAGACTAGTTCGACGAGGGTGTCAAATTCATTTAATGGTGGTGTATTAGCCCCATAGCACATGAAAGAACTTCATAACTAGCTAGAAACAAGCCTTGGGTTGAAAGTTAGTTGGACTTCACATATGATGAAAGGACATGAGAGCTCTAATTTAACTTAGAAAGTTAGATAAAGTATGATACAAGTCTTGTTCAAGTTTTATACCTCGTATAGACTGACTTGACCAGGATTAAGTTCTTGATGAGCTAAGGACTTAGTGTATGCTCAAATAAATGGACCATGACTAATGAACTTAATATAGGTAAGCATTGGACCAGACTAGTATGCTATAAAAGACTTTAGGTTTAGATGACTCATTGTCAATGGATAAAGATTATAGGGCGATCTTGAATGAAGTGGTAGATAAGATCACAAATGATAAATGTCAACTTTAAAAAATAAAGACCATGTAAGAGGACCATTTGACGATAATGGAGATATTCATAGACATGGATGTTTCATTCCTAGATAGATGTAATCTCTTATCTTGTTAGTTGGGAGATAGTTAAATCATATAAGATAAAGTCCTATTTAGATGATAGTGTCATCTAATTAGTTACTGTAATATAATATAATAAGGATAAGATGTAATCGAGTTAGTTTAGTTTAGTTAGGATTCTGAATTATAACTTGGCCATCAAGTTGGAGGTGCCGATAAATAACTCATCTGAGCCTTGCTCTTACTCACATTGAAAGAAAGCATTCCTTTGTATACTTTAATGGAAGTAATGAACTTTAGCATTTACTATATCTCCTTTTTTTTCTTCTATTGTTGCCTTCCAAAAGTGGTAAGGAGTTCGAAAATAAGGTTTTGTTGACAATCACGTGGGGAGAGGTATAGGCATAACTTATGATATAAGTTTAGTGCTTAGAAAATCTATGTAACAACTACCATAGTTTTACAAGAGAGTGGATATTTTGAAAAGATGACTCATCTTTTTATGAAAAAGAAGAATTTAAGTTATTGGCTTAGTGTAATAGAGAGAGAGAAGCATTGCCTCTTTTCACAATAGGAGTTGCCACTATTGCTAATGAGTAAGTGGAGAGGTGGCAACAGCTTTGAGACAAACATTTCTGGAAACCCATCAATAAACCAAGTAAATTGTCTTTTAGTTACATAGGGGAATTAATGTCTCTAACTTGGACAAGTAGTGATGTGTGGCATCTAACTCATGCCAAGTTACTACCCACATAAAATTCATCACTAATCCTTTACAAAACATAATATCTAAGTTACTTCAATTTTAGTTAATTAATGTTTAAGATTGAATTGAAATTTTTTACAATTTAAAATTTGTAAATTTTGATAAAATTATACAACTAAAAAGGTTTGTTATTCAATAAAATAATATATCCTACCATAAACAATCTTTCTATATCTTTCCAAATAAAAGATATGGATTTTGTATGGTTTTGCTATATATCTTCCAAAATTATTATTATTTTGAATTATTAAAATAATAATGCAACCCTAAATTTTTTAAAAACAAAATATTATATAACCAATTATTATTATGTAAATGATAATGTTTATATAAATGTTTTATGTGTAAAACTAAATAATAAATATAACTTTGGAATAAAATGAAATTACAAGAGAATCTACTTCTTTAATTACATCTTTTAGAATGTTAAATTTAACCATATTTCAATTATCTTTCAAGAAGGAAACAAGGTGCAACTACAATGAATAAAGCAATTATGAATTTCAAATCAACTATAATTTTCAATTTGATATTTTTTTCTTTTAGAAAAGTAATATATTATGAATTTTAATTAGGCAAAAGGATCCTCTATCCCCGTATCTATCCACTCTTGCCATGGAAGGTTGTTCTAGTCTCATCTCGAAACTGGTGGAATGCAATGGTCGTTTTCAATTTCATTTCAAGTGTAGTGATATTTCTTTATCTCTTTTGATCTATACTGATGATTTGATTCTCTTATGTAAGGTTGATTCCCATTCTATTATGATGATGCGGAATATGTTGGATATTTTCTCTGATTGGTTTGGTATGAAAATCAATGTTGGGAAAAGTGGCTTGTATCTATCTGCTGATGTCAAGGACTAGGAGTAGTTTAGGATCATGGTCAAGTTTGAATTATCCTCTCTCCCTTTCAAATATCTGGGCGTTCCAATTACTCCCAGTAAGCCTAAATTCTCATAGTTTGTTCCTTTGGTTGATAAACTTAAAGCTTGAATCAATGCTTGGCAAAACAAATTTCTGCTCTTAGTAGTCGCTTGCTTCTTATCAATTTTGTTTTGAATAGTATGCATCTACATTGGTCTGCTCATATGGTTTTGTCGAGGAGGGTCATTAAAGAGATAGATAGAATACTAAAAGCTTTCCTATGGTCTAGTAAAATTGAGAATGGGAAGCAAGTTAAGGTGAAATAGAGTGAAATCATTATACCTAAGAGGTCGGGAGGGCTTGGGATCATCCCAATTGTGCAAATGTAGAAAGTAATGTTTGGTAAACGGATATGGAGACTTTGTATAGACAAAAATGCTTTGTGGATTAAATGGGTTAATGAGTACTATCTCCGAAACCGAAATCTATGACAATTGGACATTGCTAGAGATTTCATGGTCATTCAAGCATCTGTTCAAGTTGAGAAGTTTGTTCTTTATGCACATCAAATTTAGGTTGGAGATTAAGAGGATATTTGGTTTTGGTTTGATAACTGAACCAATAATAATCCTCTTATCCTCAGACCTGATCTTTCTAAACTCAAAAATAAAATCCCTGTTATTGCTAGAGTATCGATGCTCATAACAAATGGTGATTGGATCGGTGGATTCAAAAATTTTCATTTGTGTTGGACCAATGGTGGTTGACAAATTAAATCCCTTTATGTTTTGATAAT
Organism: Erythroxylum novogranatense; assembly: GCA_029891385.1. Lineage (NCBI taxonomy): Eukaryota > Viridiplantae > Streptophyta > Magnoliopsida > Malpighiales > Erythroxylaceae > Erythroxylum > Erythroxylum novogranatense. Next base: position 89,547,218 of record CM057225.1, on the reverse strand, counting down.
AATAAAATATCTAGAATTAGTTAAGAAATTATTTCAGGCATTATTCAATGAAAGAATTGTGCAAATCAAGAAGAGCAAGTGTTTAATCATTGAAGAATCAGATGGGAGTTTCCTTATAAAGGAAAATGGCATAAAACATGAGGATTATAGAGGATTAGGTCGGATGTTACCATTGAAGGAATACAAGTCGACTTACATCAAGGTCTGAATAACACAAGTCAACTAGAAAAGTACAAGTCGACTTACATATGAAAATGTATTAACACAAGTCGACTTATAGCACACAAGTCGACTTATCGAGGACGACAAGTCGACTTACATAGCACAAGTCGACTTATTGGAGAGCGGAGTTACAATTTTTACGTAAATGGATGAAACAAGTTGATTTATACATTCGACAAGTCGATTTATGGATGCACGAAATCGGCTCCAACGGTCCAATTAGCCAAAAATGGAATGGAGATTATCAAGGAACGGCTATAACAAATCAAGCAACGGCTAGAAGAGCTCCAACAGCTATATTTCTTCAAGTATAAATAGAGGATGATGGAAGAAGAGTATATACAAGTTCTACAAGCCTAAATACTCTTCTATTGCTCCAAATTGCTCCTTATTGCTCTCATTTTGTTACACTATTATATTGAGCACTTGTTCTTCAATCTTTGCTATATTTCTTTTACAATTTGAGTGACGAGTGGAAGGTCACGTGTGAGGTAGGATTTGTGCTTTAAGACAAATCGCTTGTAAGGTAACTTGAGAATTCAAGTGGCATTGTAAAAAGTTCACACTCAACTACAAAGTGTGCAATAAAGTGATTGGCAAAATCCTAAGTGGGAGCTTAGGTAGAGGACGTAGGTCTTAGCACCGAACCTCTATAAAACAGTGTTTGATCTTCTTCCTACTGTTTATTTAAATTTATTTAAATTGTTTTGTGTGAATTAACTTCTGATTTTGTTGTAGAAATTTACAAAAAGATTAAGGATCTATTCAACCCCCCTTCTAGATCTCTTACAATTGGTATCAGAGCAAAAGTATCCAGGGATGGCACACAACAACCTAGCGGAAGAAGGTAACACAAACAATCGCCCTCCTTTATTTAATAGTACTAATTATTCTTCTTGGAAAAATCCTATGAAGTACCACATCATTAGCGAGGGAGTAGAATATTGGAAGATAATTATCTTGGTCCACAACCACCGTTAAAAGAAAATGGTGAGCTAAAACCAAGTCGAATACGATGACAATGATCTGAGGCAAGCTTACATCAATGCGAAAGCAATGAAGCTAATTTATCAAGGCCTCACGGTTGAGGAAAGAAACCGAAGTTAACTCGTGTACCAAAGTGCTAAGGAAATGTGGAGAGACTTCAGATCACCCATGAAGGAACCAACCAAGTCCGGGAGATAAAAATCAACATGCTGCTTCATGACTATGAAATGTTTGTCATGAAGGAAGGTGAGTCTATTTCAACTATGCTTGATCGCTTTGCAGAAATCATAAATGGATTAGGCAACCTTGGAAAGCATATGACGGACAGTGAGAAGGTAAAGAAAATCCTTCGCTCACTACCAAAGGAATGGGACTCACAAGTCACCGCCATTATGAAGTCCAAAGATCTCAATCATCTGGAATTCAACGCCTTAGTGGGATCACTTATCAACTATGAGATTATTCTCAAATCCAGAGGAGGTAGAGGTAAGACACTAACACTTCTTTTGTTGATGAAAGTGATGAGGAAATAGATGAAGACGAGGAAGATGAAGAAATAGCTATGTACGCTAGAAATTTAAGGAAGTTCAAGGGACTTCTCAAAAATCGAAGGAAAGAATTAAATGGAGAAAAACAGGGAGAAAGAAAGAGGTTTGCCACGGAAAGAAAATCAAAAGGATATGATGAAAAGAAAAGCAATGAAGAATGCTGGAGATGCGGAAAAAGGGGACATCTTGCAAGAGAATGCAAAAGCTCATCCTCCACATCAAACTTTCATAAAAATGACAAATACGACAAAGGTAAAAGGAAAACTAGCCTGGTGGCAACTTGGAGTGATGAAGAGGATGCATACCAAAGCGATGATGAAAACAACCTGGCACTTATAGCAAAAAGTTCATCAAGTGATGATGAAAATGAGGTAACTTTCAATGACCAAGATCTAAGAGATTCTTTTGATGCCTTACAAGCTGATTTTGAAGAAGCTATTGAGATTAACAAAAAATTAAGAAAGAAAATACGAGAATTGGTTGCTGAAAATAGTGCCTTACATGAAACAATTGATGATTTAGATAGTCCAAAGGAAGATCATTCTGCATGCCTTATTGAAAAGGAAAAACTTGTTTGTGAGCTTGATAGACTTAGAAAAGAATTTTCGTATGTGGTTGGAAAATTTGTGAATGGAAACGAAAAGTTTGAAAAACTGTTATTGTTGCAAAGATATTCAATTTCTAAACATGGATTAGGATATGATCCTTTTGATAGAGATTGTTCTTTAATTTCCAAATTTACTAAGGATGGAAAAATTGCTCAATGTGCTAGATGCTTGAAAGATGGTCACATAGAAATTGCTTGCAAGAGTACTAGAAGATGTGTTAAGGTTAAGAAAATTTGGGTGTTGAAAGGCACAACACCACCAAATGTGGTGTATATGGCTAACCAAAATGGACCCAAAATGGCTTGGGTACCTATAACAAGAAAGAACGTTGATATTGTAGGTACAAGCAAGGAATGAAAGGCCGTCAAGCACTTGGTACATCGATAGCGGATGTTCAAGACACATGAGTGGAGACAAGAACCTTTTTGCCGAAATTAAACCAAAGAATCAAGGTTATGTCACTTTCGGAGAGAACAACAAAGGTAAGGTCATTGGTATTGGTAAAGTGGGTAAGGAACCTTTGCCAACCATTGACAATGTTTTGCTTGTTGACGGGTTGAAACATAATTTGTTAAGTGTTTCTCAATTATGTGATATGGATTTTAATGTAGTTTTTGAATCATCCCATTGCACGGTTAAAAAGAATGGTCATGTTGCTTTCATTGGTTTGAGGCATGGAAATACATACATAGTAGATTTACATGATGATAGCTCTTTTAATGAAAAATGTTTGGTGACATTAGAAGAAAACGCATTTTTATGACATAGAAAATTAGGACATGCTCCTTTGCCTCTAATTTCTAAGCTTTCGAAAAATGACATAGTGAGAGGATTGCCTAAAATCAAATTTGTTAAAGATAACTTGTGTGATTCTTGCTTAAAGGGCAAACATGTTAGAGAATCTTTCAAACCAAAGAAAGAAATTTGCACTTCTAGAATTCTTGAACTTGTGCATATGGATTTGATTGGACCATCTAGACATGCTAGTCTTAGTGGAAAATTATATGTTATGGTCATTGTGGATGATTTTTCTGAATTTACTTGGGTGAGATTTCTTGAGAATAAAAGTGATGCCTTTAATGAATTTACCAAGTGGTGTAGATTGGTTCAAAATGAGAAAAATTTCTCTATCGTTACAATTAAAACTGATCATGGAGGTAAATTTGAATGTGAACCTTTCGAAAGTCTTTGCGACAAATACGAAATGGAACATAATTTCTCGACACCAAGGACTCCGCAACAAAATGGTGTAGTAGAAAGGAAGAATCGCTCACTTGAAGAAATGAGCAGGTGTCAGACCCCGATCCCGGGAGCCCGACTGTCCCGGGATGTGAGCCCGAGTGGAGCCCATCCCCGAGACACTTGCCTTGCTGAGACCTTAAACTTGACACTCTTACTCTTACTATAGTACCATAGACGTCGGAACCCGTTTTCGGAGTCCAACTTTCGTTGTCCTGAAACCTTGCGCTTATAATCTTGCAGGATTCTTAATTGTAACTCCACCTTCGTGGCAAGCACACACCATGTATACACTAAAATCATGGGTTGACTTATTCATATAATTTGTAGCTTTATGTCTCAAGTTCTCCCTGAAACAAGAATCACCTTAATCGGAGTCATATACTCAAGATACACTCCAAAAACCTAAGAGAGTTCATACCCGAAACATGCCCTCTTAACTGACCTTTCATTTGTTTTATAACAAACTTTCTCAATTTAACTCCAATTGATACCGGATTTTATGGAGTGAAAGATATGTGTCTTATAAATCCAATGGTTCAAGCCTCACCTCATTTGGAGGTCGTATGAGGGAAATATGCCCAAAACAACGGACCATGCTCACTTCCAAAATCGAATCGAAACTCTTTTGGCGCGATTGCTATAACTTTTAATCTATAGCTCCAAATGTTTTCGTTCTTTCACCATATGAAAGTAGACATCTAGATCTACAACTCTTATGAAGACTACAAAGGCTGATTCTATCTCTTACATTCTGAAGCGTCCTATTTTTCCATCATCTGATTTCCATCATCTGGTTTCTATCTTCTGCTTTCCTTCCTTCTGCTTTTCTATCTTCTGATTTCCTTCCTTCTGATTTCTATCTTCTGATTTCCTTCCTTCTGCTTTCTATCTTCTGATTTCCTTTCTTCTGATTTTCTATCTCATGATTTCTATCTTCTGATTTCTTTCCTTCTGCTTTTCTATCTTCTGATTTCCTTCCTTCTGATTTCTATCTTCTGATTTCCTTCTTTCTGTTTTTTATCTTCTGATTTCCTTCCTTCTGCTTTTTATCTTCTGATTTCCTTCCTTCCGATTTCTATCTTTCGATTTCCTTCCTTCGCTTTTCTATCTTTGATTTCCTTCCTTCGCTTTTCTATCTTTCGATTTCTATCTTACGCTTTTCTATCTTCCGATTTCCTTCCTTCGATTTCTATCTTCCGATTTCCTTCCTTCGATTTCTATCTTCCGATTTCCTTCCTTCGCTTTTCTATCTTCCGATTTCCTTCCTTCGCTTTTATCTTCGATTTCCTTCCTTCTACTTTTCTATCTTCCGATTTCCTTCCTTCGCTTTTTCTATCTTCCGATTTCTATCTTCCGATTTCCTTCCTTCGCTTTTATCTTTCGATTTCCTTCCTTCCGATTTCTATCTTGGTTTCCTTCCTTCGCTTTTCTATCTTCGATTTCCTTCCTTCCGATTTCTATCTTCCGATTTCCTTCCTTCGCTTTTATCTTCGATTTCCTTCCTTCGATTTCTATCTTCCGATTTCCTTCCTTCGCTTTTATCTTCTCGATTTCCTTCCTTCTCGCTTTCTATCTTCGATTTCTATCTTCCGCTTTTCTATCTTCTTGATTTCCTTCCTTCGATTTCTATCTTCCGATTTCCTTCCTTCGCTTTTATCTTCGATTTCCTTCCTTCGATTTCTATCTTCCGATTTCCTTCCTTCTGCTTTTCTAGTAAGGATCATATCTTTTGACTCCGAACTCCAAATTTAGCAAACGATATACCCTTGGAAAACTCTAAGCTCCTACTACAATCTTCATGAAGACTCATTGATCTAATTCATACCCGAAGAGGGTCTAATATTGAGGTGAAGTACTGTCAAATTTTAGGAAAATTTGACAGCACATCCCCCTTAAAATGCAACTACCCAATTTTCAATGCTAAGACTTCCACCTGCATAAAACTCATCATACAACCTCATACAACATGATTAAACCCTAAGGTATCTTCAAACACCATTCAAAGCAACAGCCACACTCTTAATCATCTATCATATCCAAACTATAACAATGATTCAATTGTCTTAAACATACATGGATTTCTCAAAATACATTAAAACTGAACATTTTTGCTTTCACAATTCATTCATTCCATCTTCATCAAATCATGTCACAGATTCATGTAGGAAAATGCATGCTGACTTGACCCTTAGACATCCCACTAAGGTTCCTAGGAAACCCTTAAACCCGGTTTCGCTTTGATACCACAGATGTGGACCCGATCCTGAGCCGATCGTCCCGGGATGTGAGCCCAGTGGAGCCCATCCCGAGACACTTGCCTTGCTGAGACCTTAAACTTGACACTCTTACTCTTACTATAGTACCATAGACGCCGGAACCTGTTTTGAGTCCAACTTTCGTTGTCCTCCAAACCTTGCGCTTATAATCTTGCAGGATTCTTAATTGTAACTCCACTTTCGTGGCAAGCACACACCATGTATACACTAAAATCATGGGTTGACTTATTCATATAATTTGTAGCTTTATGTCTCAAGTTCTCCTGAAACAAGAATCACCTTAATCGAGTCATATACTCAAGATACACTCCAAAACCTAAGAGAGTTCATACCAAACATGCCCTCTTAACTGACCTTTCACTTATTTTAGAACAAACTTTCTCAATTTAACTCCAATTGATACCGGATTTTATGGAGTGAAAGATATGTGTCTTATAAATCCAATGGTTCAAGCCTCACCTCATTTGGAGGTCGTATGAGGGAAATATGCCCAAAACAACGGACCATGTTCACTTCCGAAATCGAATCGAAACTCTTTTGGCGCGATTGCTATAACTTTTAATCTATAGCTCCAAATGTTTTCGTTCTTTCACCATATGAAAGTAGACATCTAGATCTAAAACTCTTATGAAGACTACAAAGGCTGATTCTATCTCCTACATTCTGAAGCGTCCTATTTTTCCATCGTCTGATTTCTATCATCTGGTTTCTATCTTCTGCTTTCCTTCCTTCTGCTTTTCTATCTTCTGATTTCCTTCCTTCTGATTTCTATCTTCTGATTTCCTTCCTTCTGATTTCTATCTTCTGATTTCCTTTCTTCTGATTTTCTATCTCCTGATTTCTATCTTCTGATTTCTTTCCTTCTGCTTTTCTATCTTCTGATTTCCTTCCTTCTGATTTCTATCTTCCGATTTCCTTCCTTCGCTTTTTATCTTTCGATTTCCTTCCTTCCGATTTCTATCTTCCGATTTCCTTCCTTCGCTTTTCTATCTTCCGATTTCCTTCCTTCGCTTTTCTATCTTCTGATTTCTATCTTACGCTTTTCTATCTTCCGATTTCCTTCCTTCGATTTCTATCTTCCGATTTCCTTCCTTCCTTTTATCTTCCGATTTCCTTCCTTCCGATTTCTATCTTCCGATTTCCTTCCTTCGCTTTTCTATCTTCCGATTTCCTTCCTTCGCTTTTATCTTGATTTCCTTCCCTTTTCTATCTTCTGATTTCCTTCCTTCGCTTTTTCTATCTTCGATTTCTATCTTCCGATTTCCTTCCTTCGCTTTTTATCTTCCGATTTCCTTCCTTCCGATTTCTATCTTGGTTTCCTTCCTTCGCTTTTCTATCTTCCGATTTCCTTCCTTCGATTTCTATCTTCCGATTTCCTTCATACGCTTTTTATCTTCTGATTTCCTTCCTTCGATTTCTATCTTCCGATTTCCTTCCTACGCTTTTCTATCTTCCGATTTCCTTCCTTCCGATTTCTATCTTCCGATTTCCTTCCTTCGCTTTTATCTTCTGATTTCCTTTCTTCTGATTTCTATCTTCTGATTTCCTTCCTTCTGCTTTTCTAGTAAGGATCATATCTTTTGACTCCGAACTCCAAATTTAGCAAACGATATACCCTTGGAAAACTCTAAGCTCCTACTACAATCTTCATGAAGACTCATTGATCTAATTCATACCCGAAGAGGGTCTAATATTGAGTAATCTTGTCAAATTTTAGGAAAATTTGACAGCACATCCCCCTTAAAATGCAACTACCCAATTTTCAATGCTAAGACTTCCACCTGCATAAAACTCATCATACAACCTTATATAACATGATTAAACCCTAAGGTATCTTCAAACACCATTCGAAGCAACAGCCACACTCTTAATCATCTATCATATCCAAACTATAACAATGATTCAATTGTCTTAAACATACATGGATTTCTAAAAAATACATTAAAATTGAACATTTTTGCTTTCATAATTCATTCATTCCATCTTTATCAAATCATGTCATATTCATACAATGCTTTAGTGGGCATTTCAAGCCCAATTACAATGAAGTTTCAAAATACAATATCTTCTCAAAATGCAACTAAAGCATTGTTTTACAAAATCATTTCAAAACAAAATCAAAAGAAAAACTTGAGTAAATGCCTTTAAGCTTGCTCCTCGGGATCCCGCTCATTTCTGGAAAATTTTTAGGGGGTGAGCTGTCGCTCCGTGGGTAACACATTTATATTTATATATCAAGCAGTCCTATTAGTTATTCATACTTTTAGCAATCTTTCAATACAATCATAATACATGCATCATGCAATGTTCATCAATACTCAAACATAATTTCTCACAATTCAAACATTCATCATTCTTGCATTTTCATGTATTCACATATGAAACACATCAAATGGCTCGGTAAGTCCTTATTCTTGGCAACCATATAGTCTCATTTCATGAGTCTATATAGGCAAATCTTTAGAGTCCAAATGTTGGATCATCCTATGCCACAATCGGGCAGTGAGGCGAAGGCTTCATGGTCAACGTGCACGTGATGTTCTTAGGACAATACCTTACCCACATAATATAGCAATCATGAATCATACAAGGAAATTGGACTGTTCTTATCCAATTCATTGTTTCTTTGAAATCATCTTTTCATACATCGTTCATGCCTTTCATTATATTCATTCAACAAGTTTCTTCATGACAGTTTCAATCATCATCAAGCATTTAATACACTCACATTCATCATTCCATCACACACATTTAATACAACAACCAAGTGATCAAAGCTCATTAATGTCATGCATTTATGTACATTTGTAGCTTATATACATAAAGATAAATATGAAACCCACCTTTTATCCTTGCTTAAACTTGCCTAAGGAAGTTCCTCTCCTTGTTCTTTTCCTCTTTCTTGTCCTCCTTCAAGCATAACAAGAAAATAACCCCATATCAACATAGGGTTTAGAAATTGAAATACCTAAAAATCTAAATCATGAAATTCATAAGAGAATCACTAGACCCATCTTATTCTTCATCTTTCTAACCAAAACCCAAACAAAACTTAACCTTAAACCAAGAACTTACCTTAAATCCTTAACCAACCAAGTGGTTTCTTGGTTCAAAGTGAAGCTTAGACTCTCCTCCACACTTTTTTTCTTGGACTTTCTTCAAAACCCACTCACTTTCATGAAAATGCCAAACCCTAACAAGCCTCTTCTTTCTCCTTTTCCTCCCTCCTTTCACGACACTCTTCTTTCCTCTCCTCCAAATTTCGTTTCTATCTTCTTTTCCTACAAAATCACTTATCTCCTTCCTTATATACTCCTTTCTAAATTACTTAAGCCCAATAAGCCTAAGCCCAACTTACTTCCTTCTTCTTTCTTCTTCTTCTTTTCATTTCTCCTCCTTACTTACTCAAGCCCACTAACTCTTTTCCTTCAAGCCCATTGCATTAAATTCCTCTCTTCTTTCTCACTTCATTTGGACCCAAAGCCCAATTAATACATTAATTACACCTAACTCACCTAAGTCCAACTAACATATTTAACTTCATAAATTCTTCACCTAACTCATTAATGCTATCATATATTAATTTATGATACCTTAATTAATGCTAATCTAACTTAATCAATTTAATCTAATCATGATTAATCCTAAAAAAATTTGGGGCTAACATTTCTCCCCCTTAAGAAATTTAGTCCTCGAAATTCTTACGAGTCATCAAGAGGTGTGGATACTTCTCCTTCATTGCATCCAAAGGTTCCCACGTCGCCTCTTCAATCGCATGATTCCTCCACGGGACCTTGACTAGCTTGATTGTCTTGTTCTCGAGGATCTTATCCTTGCTATCCGAATTGCCACAGTCTTTCTTCATAACTCAAATCATCGCTCATTTGAACTTCGAGGTCCGAATGATGTGAGAAGGATCGATCTGTACCTCCTCAAAGATCGAGACATGGAACACATCATGAATCTGCGACAATTCGACGGTAATGTTAACCTATAGGCCAACGGCCCAATCCTCTCCAATACTTCATACGGACCCACATACCGAGGGCTTAACTTCCCTCTTATCAATCTCATAACTCCTTCCATGGAGACGTCTTGAGGAACACCTTGTCACCCATCGTGATATTCCATTTCTTTTCTGTTGCATCGACATAGCTTTTCATTCTGTCCTGGGCGGCCTTAAGTCGCCGTTTGATTACCTCCACTTTCTCAACTGTCATCTGGACCAACTCTGGTCCCACTAGCTTCCTCTCACCTTCCTCATCCCAGCATATCGGAGTCCTGCATCTTCTGCCATAAAGGGCTTCATAAGGAGCCATCTGTATGCTCGAATGGTACGAATTGTTGTAAGCAAATTCGACCAACGGCAAATGATCATCCCATGCTCCTCTGAAGTCCATGACACATGCTCTAAGCATCCCCTCTAGAGTCTGGATTGTCCTCTCAGACTGACCATCCATCTGAGGATGAAACGCCGTACTGAAATTCAGCCTAGTTCCTAATGCCTCCTGCAGACTTCCCCAAAATCTCGATGTGAATCGTGGATCCCTGTCGGATATTATAGAATCCGGAACTCCATGCAACCTTACCACTTCATCAATATACTTCCTGGCTAAGACTTGCAATGAATCTTTGCTTATTCGCCGAAAATGGGTGACTTGGTTAACCGATCAACTATAACCCAAATGGCATCATGCTTCTTGCTGGTCCTAGGCAAACCCATCAGAAAATCCATCGTGATCCTTTGCCACTTCCATTCAGGAATGGACAATGGCCTTAGCATGCCTGAAGGTGCCTGGTGTTCAGCCTTGACCTGCTGACACACTAGACATCTGCTCACATATTCACCACGCCCTCTTCATGCCTTTCCACCGAAATGTTCCTTCAAATCTCAGATATTACGGTGCTGCTGGTGCATGGAATAAGGCGATTGTGTGTCTCATCCATGATTTCATCCTTAATCGCTTTATCATTGAATACAACCTGCTTTCGACTACCATTAGCCCATCATCCCTTACTTGCACTTCGATCGCTACCATGTTGAATTTCATCTCTCAACTTACTTAATTTCGTATCCTGCTCCTGCTGACTCCTTAACCTTCTCCCTAAGGATAGGTCTCACTCTGAATTGAGCAATAACACCATCTGATTCATTCTGCTTAAACTGATCTTCAACTTGGCCATCTGTTCCAACAGAGGCAAGTAAACCGATTGCACATAAGCTATGGATGACTTCCTGCTCAAAGCATCCGCCACTACATTCGCTTTGCTCGGATGATACTCTATCATCAGGTCATAGTCCTTGAGCAACTCCAACCATCGTCTCTGCCTTAAGTTCAACTCTTTCTGACTCATAATGTACTTAAGACTTTTGTGGTCCGTGAAGACCCTTGTTTGAACCCCATATAAGTAGTGTCTCCAAATCTTTAGGGCAAAAATTACCGCTAACTCCAAGTCATGAGTCGGATAATTCAACTCATATGGCTTCAACTGTCGTGAAGCATAAGCTATCACTTTGTCATTCGCATCAAGACACATCCTAAACCCTTCCTCGAGCGTCATCAGACATCGTATACCCCGGTCTCCGATGGGCAAAACCAATCTTGGAGCACTTGTCAATCGCTCTTGAGCTCCTCAAAGCTCTTTTGGCATTCTGCACTCCATATGAATTGCTGATTCTTTCTTAACAGTTTAGTCATAGGGGCAGCTATCATTGAAAATCCTTCTACAAATCTCCTATAATAACCGCCAAGCCTAGGAAGCTTCTTACCTCTTTCAATCGCCTTAGGCTCTTGCCAATTCACCACGCCTTCTACTTTCCTCGGATCAACATGAATCCCTTTGCTGGAAATTACATGTCCAAGGAAAACTACTTCACGCAGCCAAAACTCACACTTCTTGAATTTGGCATACGACTCCCGCTCTCTCAATCTGCAATACAATCACGAGATGTTGTTCATGCTCTCCTTCATCCTTAGAATAGACCGAGAATGTCATCAATGAACACAATGACAAACCGATCTAAGAATTCATTAAACACCCTATTCATCGATCCATGAAGGCGGTGGGGCATTGGTCAATCCAAGAGCATGACCCTAAATTCATAGTGCCCGTGAACGGGTCTGAAAGTCGCCTTACTTACATCGACTTCGATTGAAGTTGATGATATCCCGATCTTAAGTCAATCTTGAAAAGACCCTTGCTCCTCAGGTGATCAAATAAATCATCTATCCGTGGCAACGGATACTTATTCTGAATCGTCATCTTGTTAAGCCTTCTATAGTCTATGCACATCCTCCACGCTCCATCCTTCTTCTTAACAAACAGACCTGAGCTCCCCAAGGTGAAGAACTCGGCACGATGAACCGCTTCTCCAACAATTCCTGCAATTGCTCCTCGAGTTCTCTCAATTCAACTGGAGCCATTCTATAAGGTGGTATGGAGATTGGCGCGTTCCGGAATCAAGTCAATTTCAACTCAATTTCCCTCACACCGCGGCAACCCGTAATTCTTCCGGGAATACATCAGAAACCCTCACAACCCGATAATCTTCTAATCGCCCACATTCACTTCGAATCCACTACATGCGCCAAAAGGCCTCACACTCTTGGCTCATCATATTGTCACTAACATAGCGAAATGATCCCCGACCTTTGGCGACTTCTCGTCCCCTTGAAAACCACTTTCTGATCATTTCCCAGATCAAATTCTACTTCTTTCAAACTACAATCTAGCTTCGCCTTATACTTCTCCATGACATCCATCCCCAAAATGACATCCAACCCTTGAAGGTCTAGAGGTAGTAGATCTACTACCGCCTAGCACCGTCGACATCGAGCTCACAATTCTTATAGATCATACTAATCACCACCTTACCCCCTAAAGGAGTACTAACAACCAGAAAATTGTCCATAACCTCAGGACACACAACATGCATATTCATACTTGCAGATACAAATGAATGGGTGGAGCCAGTATCAATCAACACATAAACAGGAGAGTCGAATAGCATAGCCATACCCTTCACTACTTCCGGAGCGGCCGCAGCTTCTTCCCTGGTCATGGCAAAGACTCGAGCTGGTGCCTGACTCTGTCCTCTAGGTTTCCCTACCAGATATGCCTTCCTTGCAGTTCCTGAACTGCCCACATCATGTACTGGCCGAGATGCCACTGTTTCTGCTCTTCTTGGGGCCTGAGATTGAGACCCTTCCTGCCTGACTGCCTAGGGACAATCCTTGATTCGGTGCCCCCTTTGGCCACAGCCAAAACATGCTCCTATCTTCAGCAGACATTCCCCCTTGTGAAATCTCCACAGTGATCACACGGAGATTCCCTCACCGTCCATCTGGACTTGCCAGACTGGAAGCTTACCTTTGTAGTAGCCTTAGGTCGCTTACTCTTAGTGGGGCCACTGCTACCCACACCACTCTGCGTATACTGAGTTCTAATGCTCCTAGCAGGTGCTGGAGCACTCATGCCTTTTCTGGAGAACTGCTCTCTGTTCTTCCTCTTCTTAGTCACTTCAGCCCGGATGTTCTCAAATTTCTCAGCTTGAAGAGCAAAGCATCCACCAGCTGTTGGTAATCACGGAAGTTGTGGATCACCACTTTTTCTCGGATCCCTAGGTGTAATCCACCCTCAAATTTCGGCATTTGTCTTCTTGATTGCCACGATATTGGTCGATACCGTGATAACCGAGTGAACATCAATTCGCACTACGCCACACTCAACTCCTCTCGAGCGAGATTCAAAAATTCCTGGCCTTATCCCGCATGTAGACCATCGAGAAGTACTTCCTTGAAAGGCCTCTAGAATTCCTCCATGTCGATCTGGAGGTACTTCCCGATCATGGGCACCGACTCCCACCAAGGCGATGCATCCCCTTAGTAAGTGGATCGCATAATCGAGCTTCTCATTATCATTGCACTTCATCGATTTAGGATCCTCTCGGTCCTCTTCACCATGCTTGACTTCCTCGGGATTAGTGGTCCCTTGAAGTCAACTGTTCCATACTTTGAAGCTTATCATACCGCCCGCTCTCTTCTCTGAAATTTGGTACTTGAGTCTGTCTTCCTTGGCCCATGGCATAAGTGAAAGCTTGGGCGAATGCTCGAATAACTGGGAACCATAGGGTTCACTTGAGGAGGAGGAGGTGGAGGCGGCTCATGTTGCACACTTGGTGCATCGGAATCGAAGCAGAATGGTCCTGCATCTGCGGAACATCGACTCATCCGCACTTCGCGCCGAGAGTGGGCGAGATTGAGCTCTCGAGTTCTCTTTCGTGGCATTACTCCTTCATTTTAAAAAAAAATCAGTGAAAATCTTTAGTTCACATAAAACAAATTCAATTCACTCATTTGAAAACAATGTTGCATGTTATGCATTTAAAACAGTGCACATACTTCACATAATTCATGTAGGAAAATGCATGCTGACTTGACCCTTAGACATCCCACTAAGGTTCCTAGGAAACCCTTAAACCCGGTTTCGCTTTGATACCACAGATGTCAGACCCCGATCCTAGGAGCCGATCGTCCGGGATGTGAGCCCGAGTGGAGCCCATCCCCGAGACACTTGCCTTACTGAGACCTTAAACTTGACACTCTTACTCTTACTATAGTACCATAGACGTCGGAACCCGTTTTCGGAGTCCAACTTTCGTTGTCCTGAAACCTTGCGCTTATAATCTTGCAGGATTCTTAATTGTAACTCCACCTTCGTGGCAAGCATACACCATGTATACACTAAAATCATGGGTTGACTTATTCATATAATTTGTAGCTTTATGTCTCAAGTTCTCCCTGAAACAAGAATCACCTTAATCGGAGTCATATACTCAAGATACACTCCAAAAACCTAAGAGAGTTCATACCCGAAACATGCCCTCTTAACTGACCTTTCACTTATTTTAGAACAAACTTTCTCAATTTAACTCCAATTGATACCGGATTTTATGGAGTGAAAGATATGTGTCTTATAAATCCAATGGTTCAAGCCTCACCTCATTTGGAGGTCGTATGAGGGAAATATGCCCAAAACAACGGACCATGCTCACTTCCGAAATCGAATCGAAACTCTTTTGGCGCGATTGCTATCACTTTTAATCTATAGCTCCAAATGTTTTCATTCTTTCACCATATGAAAGTAGACATCTAGATCTACAACTCTTATGAAGACTACAAAGGCTGATTCTATCTCCTACATTCTGAAGCGTCCTATTTTTCCATCGTCTGATTTCTATCATCTGGTTTCTATCTTCTGCTTTCCTTCCTTCTGCTTTTCTATCTTCTGATTTCCTTCCTTTTGATTTCTATCTTCTGATTTCCTTTCTTCTGATTTCTATCTCCTGATTTCCTTTCTTCTGATTTTCTATCTCCTGATTTCTATCTTCTGATTTCTTTCCTTCTGCTTTTCTATCTTCTGATTTCCTTCCTTCTGATTTCTATCTTCTGATTTCCTTCCTTCTGCTTTTTATCTTCTGATTTCCTTCCTTCTGATTTCTATCTTCCGATTTCCTTCCTTACCTTTTCTATCTTTCGATTTCCTTCCTACGCTTTTCTATCTTGATTTCTATCTTACCTTTTCTATCTCCGATTTCCTTCCTTCCGATTTCTATCTTCCGATTTCCTTCCTTCGCTTTTTATCTTCGATTTCCTTCCTTCCGATTTCTATCTTCCGATTTCCTTCCTTACCTTTATCTTCTTGATTTCCTTCCTTACGCTTTTATCTTCGATTTCCTTCCTTCGCTTTTCTATCTTGATTTCCTTCCTTCGCTTTTCTATCTTCCGATTTCTATCTTCCGATTTCCTTCCTTCGCTTTTATCTTCGATTTCCTTCCTTCGATTTCTATCTTCCGGTTTCCTTCCTTCGCTTTTCATCTTCCGATTTCCTTCCTTCGATTTCTATCTTCCGATTTCCTTCCTTCGCTTTTTATCTTCGATTTCCTTCCTTCGATTTCTATCTTCGATTTCCTTCCTTCGCTTTTCTATCTTCGATTTCCTTCCTACGCTTTTCTATCTTCCGATTTCTATCTTCGCTTTTCTATCTTGATTTCCTTCCTTCGATTTCTATCTTCCGATTTCCTTCCTTCGCTTTTTATCTTCCGATTTCCTTTCTTCGATTTCTATCTTGATTTCCTTCTTTCGCTTTTCTAGTAAGGATCATATCTTTTGACTCGAACTCCAAATTTAGCAAACGATATACCCTTGAAAACTCTAAGCTCTACTACAATCTTCATGAAGACTCATTGATCTAATTCATACACCAAGAGGGTCTAATATTGGTAATCATGTCAAATTTTAGGAAAATTTGACAGCACATCCCCTTAAAATGCAACTACCCAATTTTCAATGCTAAGACTTCCACCGCATAAAACTCATCATACAACCTCATATAACATGATTAAACCCTAAGGTATCTTCAAACACCATTCAAGCAACAGCCACACTCTTAATCATCTATCATATCCAAACTATAACAATGATTCAATTGTCTTAAACATACATGGATTTCTAAAAATACATTAAACCGAACATTTTGCTTTCATAATTCATTCATTCCATCTTCATCAAATCATGTCATATTCATACAATGCTTTAGTGGGCATTTCAAGCCCAATTACAATGAAGTTTCAAAATACAATATCTTCTCAAAATGCAACTAAAGCATTGTTTTACAAAATCATTTCAAAACAAAATCAAAAGAAAAACTTGGAGTAAATGCCTTTAAGCTTGCTCCTCGGGATCCTGCTCATTTCTGGAAAATTTTTAGGGGTGGTTGTCGCTCGTGGGTAACACATTTATATTTATATATCAAGCAGTCCTATTAGTTATTCATACTTTTAGCAATCTTTCAATACAATCATAATACATGCATCATGCAATGTTCATCAATACTCAAACATAATTTCTCACAATTCAAACATTCATCATTCTTGCATTTTCATGTATTCACATATGAAACACATCAAATGGCTCGGTAAGTCCTTATTCTTGGCAACCATATAGTCTCATTTCATGAGTCTATATAGGCAAATCTTTAGGAGTCCAAATGTTGGATCATCCTATGCCACAATCAGGCATGGGCGAAGGCTTCATGGTCAGCGTGCACGTGGATGTTCTTAGGACAATACCTTACCCACATAACATAGCAATCATGAATCATACAAGGAAATTGGACTGTTCTTATCCAATTCATTGTTTCTTTGAAATCATCTTTTCATACATCGTTCATGCCTTTCATTATATTCATTCAACAAGTTTCTTCATGACAGTTTCAATCATCATCAAGCATTTAATACACTCACATTCATCATTCCATCACACACATTTAATACAACAACCAAGTGATCAAAGCTCATTAATGTCATGCATTTATGTACATTTGTAGCTTATATACATAAAGATAAATATGAAACCCACCTTTTATCCTTGCTTAAACTTGCCTAAGGAAGTTCCTCTCCTTGTTCTTTTCCTCTTTCTTGTCCTCCTTCAAGCATAATAAGAAAATAACCCCATATCAACATAGGGTTTAGAAATTGAAATACCTAAAATCTAAATCATGAAATTCATAAGAGAATCACTAGACCCATCTTATTCTTCATCTTTCTAACCAAAACCCAAACAAAAACTTAACCTTAAACCAAGAACTTACCTTAAATCCTTAACCAACCAAGTGGTTTCTTGGTTCAAAGTGAAGCTTAGACTCTCCTCCACACTTTTCTTCTTGGACTTTCTTCAAAACCCACTCACTTTCATGAAAATGCCAAACCCTAACAAGCCTCTTCTTTCTCCTTTTCCTCCCTCCTTTCACGACACTCTTCTTTCCTCTCCTCCAAATTTCGTTTCTATCTTCTTTTCCTACAAAAATCACTTATCTCCTTCCTTATATACTCCTTTCTAAATTACTTAAGCCCAATAAGCCTAAGCCCAACTTACTTCCTTCTTCTTTCTTCTTCTTCTTTTCATTTCTCCTCCTTACTTACTCAAGCCCACTAACTCTTTTCCTTCAAGCCCATTGCATTAAATTCCTCTTCTTTCTCACTTCATTTGGACCCAAAGCCCAATTAATACATTAATTACACCTAACTCACCTAAGTCCAACTAACATATTTAACTTCATAAATTCTTCACCTAACTCATTAATGCTATCATATATTAATTTATGACACCTTAATTAATGCTAATCTAACTTAATCAATTTAATCTAATCATGATTAATCCTAAAAAATTTTGGGGCTAACAGCAGGACTATGTTAAATGAGTACAATCTTTCAAAATCATTTTGGGCAGAAGCAGTCAATACAGCATGCTACGTCATCAATAGGGTGCACTTGCGAAGAGACAAAAATAAGACACCCTACGAACTTTGGAAAGGTAAGAAACCCAACATCTCTTATTTTCATCCTTTTGGTTGTAAAGTTTTTATTCATAATAATGGAAAGAACAATTTAGGAAAATTCGATTCTAAATCTGATGTTGGTGTGTTTGTTGGTTATTCTCAAACTAGTAAGGCTTTTAGAGTTTATAATAATAGGACTAAATGTGTTGAAGAAAGTATACATGTTAAATTTGATGATATGATTTCACCCCCGAGAAAGGTTTGTTTTGATGATGATGCAGGAAGTTCAGGTAATAAAGTTGAAGAAATTGAATCCAAGATTGAGGAATTGAAGCTAGACGAAGAAAATCATGTACCCGACATTAAATCATGGGCAAAAGCAAAGAACCATCCTATGGAGCAAGTCATTGGTGATTTAAATGTTGGTGTAAGAACTAGGAGAAATATCTATGAGAATATGAGTAATTCAGCCTTCATTTCATTGGTAAAACCCAAAAATATAGAAGAAGCTCTTAAAGATAAAAACTGGCTTTTAGCTATGCAAGAGGAGCTTAATCAATTCAAGCGAAATGATGTATGGGATTTGGTAGCTCCACCAAAGGACAAGACCATCATTGGAGTCAAGTGGGTAAATCGGATAAAATATGATGAGAATGGTGAAGCGATTAAAAATAAATCAAGGCTAGTAGCTCAAGGATTTTATCAAGAAGAAGGTCTTGATTACAATGAGACATATGCTCCTGTGGCTCGTTTGGAGGCAATTAGGCTACTATGTGCATTTGCGTCTCATAAAAGGATCAAATTAGATCAAATGGATGTCAAGAGCGCATTTCTCAATAGGTATATTCAAGAGGAAGTCTATGTCAAACAACCGCCGAGATTTGAAGATCATGAGCATCCGGATTACGTCTACAAACTCAAGAAGGCACTTTATGGACTAAAGCAAGCACCTAGAGTATGGTATGAGAGGTTAAGTACTTTTCTAACTCAACATGGATATGTTCGTGGTAAGATAGATAATACTTTGTTTATTAAACATGTTGATCATGATATGCTTATTTGTCAAATTTATGTTGATGACATTGTGTTTGGTGCCACTAATGAATTTTTATGTAAAGAATTTAGTGATTTAATGCAAGGTGAGTTTGAAATGAGCATGATGGGAGAACTCAAGTTCTTTCTTGGATTGCAAATCAAGCAACACAAAAATGGAATATTCATCCATCAATTGAAGTATACCAAGGAACTTCTTAAGAAGTTTAAAATGGAAGGATGCAAAGTGGAAGCAACACCAATGGCAACAAATATGGTCTTAGAGAAACATGAACATGAAGAAGATGTTGATCAAAAACTCTATAGAGGTATGATCGGCTCTCTCTTGTATTTAACTGCTTCTAGACCTAATATTATGTTTGCCACATGTCTTTGTGCTAGATTTCAATCTTATCCGAAGATTTCTCATTTGAGTGCTTGTAAAAGAATTTTTAGATACTTGAGTAGAACTATTAATCATGGTTTGTGGTATCCTGGTTGTGATTCATTTGATTTGTATGCTTATAGTGATGCTGATCATGGTGGCTGTAGAATTGATAGAAAAAGCACTAGTGGCTTGTGTCATTTCTTAGGATCATCTTTGATATCTTGAGCTAGTAAAAAGCAAGTTAGTGTAGCCATTTCCACTGCTGAATCTGAATATGTAGCAGCTGGGAGTGCTTGTGCCCAAGTTCTTTGGATTAAACATCAATTGCTTGATTATGGTATTGTGGTTAAAAATATTCCTATTTATTGTGATAATACCAGTGCAATTTGTTTGAGTAAAAATCCTATATTGCATAGTAGAACAAAGCATATAGAAATTAGACATCATTTTATCCATGATCATTGTTTAAAAGGTGACATTTGCTTGAAGCATGTATCAACTAGTGATCAATTGGCTGACATTTTTACTAAACCTCTTAAGGAAGATGTGTTTGTGAACATTAAATTGAGATTAGGCATGTGTGATTTAAATTCCTTTGGTTGAATTTATTTTTGGCTACATTCATATATCAAATGGTCAAAATTTGAGGCAAAAGTGCAATCACATCCGAAGATACATTCATCATGTTGCTTACTTGGGCTGAAAAAGTGACTTATTTGGAGTGTTGGATTCACATATTTTGTAATGACTATTACTATCATTTGTGTTTGATGTTATGTTTGGTTTTGAACTTCATTTATCTTCATTTGTGTCTATTCTTCCCTATTGATTTTTTATTATGACAAAAAGGGGGAGTAAAATTGGAAATTGATATTTGATTAAGGGGGAGACAAGTTATTTCATTGATTTGCAACTTCATTGATTTATTAATTAAGGGGGAGACAAACTAACCATCAAGACAAGGAAAACCTTGATCAAGTTTTATGTCTTTCAAATTTCTTTTTAATTTCTAAATATTTTGTCATTATCAAAAAGGGGGAGATTGTTGGACCAATGGTGGTTGACAAATTAAATCCCTTTATGTTTTGATAATAATAAAATATCTAGAATTAGTTAAGAAATTATTTCAGGCATTATTCAATGAAAGAATTGTGCAAATCAAGAAGAGCAAGTGTTTAATCATTGAAGAATCAGATGGGATTTTCCTTATAAAGGAAAATGGCATAAAACATGAGGATTATAGAGGATTAGGTCGGATGTTACCATTGAAGGAATACAAGTCGACTTACATTGAGGTCTGAATAACACAAGTCAACTAGAAAAGTACAAGTCGACTTACATATGAAGATGTATTAACACAAGTCGACTTATCGAGGACGACAAGTCGACTTACATAGCACAAGTCGACTTATTAGAGAGCAGAGTTACAATTTTTACGTAAATGGCTGAAACAAGTCGACTTATACATTCGACAAGTCGACTTATGGATGCACCAAATCAGCTCCAACGGTCCAATTAGCCAAAAATAGAATGGTGATTATCAAGGAACAGCTATAACAAATCAAGCAACGGCTAGAAGAGCTCCAACAGCTATATTTTTTCAAGTATAAATAGAAGATGATGGAAGAAGAGTATATACAAGTTCTACAAGCCTAAATACTCTTCTATTGCTCCAAATTGCTCCTTATTGCTCTCATTTTGTTACACTATTATATTGAGCACTTGTTCTTCAATCTTTGCTATATTTCTTTTACAATTTGAGTGACGAGTGGAAGGTCACGTGTGAGGTAGGATTTGTCTTGGGAAGACAAATCGTTTGTAAGGTAGCTTGAGTAGAATTCAAGTGGCATTATAAAAAGTTCACACTCAACTACAAAGTGTGCAATAAAGTGATTGGCAAAATCCTAAGTGGGAGCTTAGGTAGAGGACGTAGGTCTTAGACCGAACCTCTATAAAACAAGTGTTTGATCTTCTTCCTACTCATTTATTTAAATTTATTTAAATTGTTTTGTGTGAATTAACTTCGATTTTGTTGTAGAAAATTACAAAAAGATTAAGGATCTATTTAACCCCCCCCCCCTTCTAGATCTCTTACAATTTGTTGACGAATTATTTGCCTAACATTCCTGCAAGGAGGAAGGATAGCTTTGTAGCGCCTCCTTACCGTAGAGTATACACCGAGACGCCCGTAGGTCGTACCGATGCATAACCTACGATGAGGGTGCACTACGATTCGATCATTTCTATAAATCTCATGGCATCAATATAATGAAGCAATAATATCAAATTCACTAAATTTTAAAACCAAGAGATACTTTCCATTCATTTCATAAAACCATAAGTACACCATTCGGTCATATTTACAACTGTACAAGCCCAAAATAAACAGTAGCAACTCCTAACTAGGTCATCCCCAAAATATCCCAAAAGACCCCGGTGACCGACACATGGGCCATGCTCCTCTAGCAAGCACACACACAAAGAAGAAAAGTCTCACCGTTGGAGCTAGGAGTCAAACTATCGCTGTCCTGAAAAATAAATGCAATGTTGGGTGAGTTTGCGAACTCAGTTAGAAACCATCATCGATGGTCCACCCAACTTATGCATATTCAAAACAATCACACAATATCGTATACTATCACAACTAAGAATCACATGCATTCAACTCTCACGATTATTAAGCGGTACACCTTTCATACAATTCACATTTAAACATTCATATATGCAATGTACATGTGACTCTTTCATTTTCTTTTGTTGTTGTGACCGTGCGCCTGAGCTCATATACGTTGAGCCATTGGCTCTGAAAACATTGGGCTCAAAAGTCCTAATACGTTGAGTATAAAGCTCTGAAAATCGTTGGGCACGAAGCCCTATGCGTTGAGCTTAAAGCTTTGAATACGGTGGCTGCATCGGTCACAACTGCCTTTATCTGATCATGCATTATGACATGAATGCACATGTTCCCCAAATTTCACTAATCGTAGCACAACCTAATATCACTATCCAATTTGCATTTAAAACCACTTATGAACAATTTATACACAATTAACACTTCTATAGCACAGTCCAAATATTTCGAACACCTATGGTCCGAAATCAATCAAAACAAACACATACAATCCATCTTTAACTCCACATGGCATAATTGCATAGAATTAAACACATATAGGTTGAGAAACCAACTAGGTTACTCACCTCAGAACTTCCGAGTTACTGCCGAGAAGTCTTGCCTACGTCGGACAATCGGCGATCCACTTGAGCCTCTATAACAATCAAAATATAAATAACATTACTAATTATATCAATTCCAATACTCAATGATGCATATGTATCGAATAATATACGTACTATACATTTTATGACATTTCCGTCACTAATCCGAATTTCCCCCAATCTCAATTCTCAATCCCGAATTCATAATCTCCAAATTGAATTTAATCCATAACCAATTGAATCATCAAATTCCTAAATCCCAATTTTAAAACCTCCAAAATCTCTAATTTAAACACATCATTTTCGGCCTAAAGAAACGCCCTCGCCGCGACGCCTGGTCCCTCGCCGCGGTGTGAAATCTTTCGCTCGTCGTGACGTGCAGATGAAAATCCGCTCGCCGCGGCGCACACATCCACTCGTCGTGGTGTGCGCCTAAAACTCGGCTCGTCGCGACTAATATTTATTTATTCGTCGCGACGTGCAAGAATGGGTGGCTCGCCGCGGCGTGTTCATCACACGTCGTGACGTGCGAACTCAAAAAAACCTCCGAAACTCAGAAATTTCTCAGATCTTCTGATATAAATCCATCCAAATCTATTCTAAACACTCTAAAACAACATTCTACATTTAACACAACTCATTCCTAACCTTAAATCCACAAATCAACCATTATTCCACAAATACCCAAATCAAAATCAACAAAAACAACTATCGGAAACCCTAAATGCCAAATCCTCAAATATACAAATTAAATCATCCAAATAACTCTATAAATCAACCAATCAAACTATATAAGGCAAGAAAGAAGTAACTTACTTGATTAAAAACCTCAAATCTTCAAGGATCACACCAAACTCCAACTCACACACCCACGGCAATCACCCAAGCAAAACTCATTTTCAATTCTTCTTTACCCACTCCAAAGCAACAAATCGATTCAAGGCAAAGGAAAGGAACAAATGGCAAGAAGGAATCAAGAAGTAAATCAAAGAAGGATCCACGATGATAGAAGAAGGAAGAAGATGTTTCTGCCAAAAGCAAGAAGAAATCGTGGAACAAAATTTCAAATGTTAGGCTTTATATATTAAAGGATTAATAAGGCTTGTTTGGCAAATTTAATTGCCACAAGTCTGATCCGAACAACCTCAAGACAGATTCTAATTCTAATTTCTCTCGAATTCCATTAACTATGGATAATAACTCCAAAAATCATAACTCCAATTATTTCATACAAATTTTCAATCAATCTCGGAACCGAAACTCAATTAATCAGTCAAAAGTAAATTTTCCGGTCCGGACCTAATACTCAGAAAATTCCAGAAAAATTCCTATAAATCCTCAAAATTAGAAAACTCGTAATCGCATATTCTAATTTCATAATTCAATTTCCTAACTTTCATTTCTAACTCAAAATTCAATTCTCGGACCTAATTTGACCTAATAATCACACATGTCCTAATCATCTCCAAATCCAAGTTATCCAAAATCAAACCGAAAACATGTCATACATGTATGTACGTACGAATACCAGTACAATCATTGCCAATTATACATGATTCAATAATGCACGCACATATAAAATACGTATGAAATGAACTGTACCCATCCTATCGGTGACGGGATGTTACAAGCTTAGCCTGGATTTCACATTCTAGTGGCATTTTCAACAATAGATCTTGTCACCAAGTACTGGCTAATCATCATGAAGTGGCTCCCTGGTTTAAGATTATCTAGAAGCAAAATTTAAACTGTAAAGCTACTATGTTCACTTGATTAGTGTCCAAAAATAGGCTTTGGACCAAGGACAGATGATTTGGAGCCTTTGACCCTATATGCACACTTTGTAAGTTGTTGAATGAGAATAGAAACCATCTTTTTTTTTTTAATGTGTATATATACCAAAGCAATTTGGAGCATAATTATGGTCATGCTACAATTAACTAGAGATAATTTTGTGTATACAGAAACTTTGAATTACGGTAGAGCAAATGACATAATTATCTTGACTGCTTTTCGTACAATTATCCACTCAATTCGGAGGGAAAGGAATCGGAGGATATAAAAGAGTCTTGAAGAGAGTCATCAACAACTTACGGAACATATAGTCAATTGGATTAGAGCCGTTTTCATTGCTAATAATCAACAACGATGTATTAGTCATGATTAGAAACTGATTTAGTCGTTATAATGCTATTTGTTGTCGTTATTATGTAGTTTGGTTGGCGAGATTTTTTTGTAAGTAGCTAACCTATGGTCTCATTATAATACTTGTGTATAGCTTTTGCTAAATCGATATCGCCTTTTAACTTTCAAAAAAAAAATATGAATTTTAAATCAGTTGTGGTTTTCGGTTTGACCTTTTCTTTTAGAAAAGCAATGTAGAGAATGATTGTTTTGGCCGTTAGCGTATTAAAATCGTATCCAACTAAATCTGGTTTCTTTTCTGAAATATTACAGACAATGATATCTGTTAATATGGTTGGATTTGGACGATGTTGGCTCTATTTCCTAAGTAGACAAAGATTGGGTGTTTGGATTACATAAGCAAACGAAAGAGAAGAAGTGGGCATACGAAATATCTACATAGAAAACAAAATATCAAAAGGAAAAAGATGGGCAGCACCATCGCAGATGTATGTTGTTGGTGAAATTGCATAAAGTATTATTCCTCATCTCAAATTCTCAACAAAAAATGACTTGATTCGCACACCAGAAAACCAGCTGGCAGCACCCACGTGTCCATTAATTATTCAGGCCCTCCTGCTAGGGCTTCTGCTTCTTTGAAAACCATTCCATTTTCATGCCGTATGAGTCCTCGAGGATAAGAATTTGCAGAAATGCTGGCAACTTGAAGGATTTTGAAAATCCAGGATTACATAATGAATCTAATATGCATCATAAAATTAATATTACTTACTTTGATATTAATCATATTCCAAAAATTAAGAGGTTTCACTTTCTACGATCCTTATCCAATTTGAATATAATGATTAATGATAACTTTTGGTTTTAAATTTAAACTCATACTTTATATAATTTAATTCAAAATTATAAGTATCCTTTAATAGTTGAAACATGAATAATTTATAATATTTAACTATAACTTATTTATAAGGATATTTATAAGTATTATCTCCCACTTACACATGATAAGTTTATTAAATTAAAATTATACTATTTTTATATATTTGTTATGAATATATGACATCTCGAAATAACAATTCAATTCTTACACAAATTTAATATACTACATTTTAGGTTATATCTCATATTTTTAATCTCGTGTCATAAATGTATTTAATTCTTTTAAATAATCAACTTTGAATACAAATTTTTATGAGTCGCTAATTATAATAACCTTTCTTTGTTTTCGATGCTACTAAATTCAATTGAATTTGCTTATATTATGCTTAAGTTTTAGTAACAATCTAAAATAAACAACCTTAAATTTAAATCTTAAGAATTATAAGATTATAATGAGGAACATTTACTCTCTAAGGTCTCTCTCGCAGTATAAATTGAGATCTTATTAGAAATGACAATTTTTGTTTGGCCCGAGTAAACTCAACAGACTAGATTCAAGTTCATTGAAACTTTGGGTCAAGCTCAAATTTTTTAATGATAATTTCGAGTGTAATAATTCGATACAATGTAATTTATTTGGGCTGAATTCTAAGTGTAATTTTGAGTTAGAGATATATCTCACATCCAAATTTTAAGTTTAAGTTAAGTGTTCGAGATTAGTTTAAATTCTTTAAAAATTTTCAAATTCAAGTTTAAAATCAAGTACTTGAGAAATATGACATAACTTTCAATTAGAGATCAAGCTCTCAATGTTAGGTCTTTTACGTTGGGTTAAAAATATAGTTTTAAGTTCAAGTGGCTTAAATTAAGGGCTTGTTTGCAACCATTTTATGGCATATTGAAAGATTTTAGCTATTTGACTATATCAAGCCGCTGACAATTATGTTTAGTAATCAATTAATTGAGTTGACATATTGAACTTAATCTACTAATTTTGAAAACACTATTATGAGAAGTGTTTTCCTCCTATGACTAAGAAATTAAAGGATTAAAATATAATTATATTCAAAAGTTATTACAAATTAGTAAAAGAGATAGAGATAGAGATACAAATTTGACTTTAATTTATACAAAATTTAAAATTAGCTCATTAAATTAAAATAATCAAAAATTGAATATATTTTAAATTTTTTATCTCTAGTTATATTACATTAATTACTTTTGTATAGACCGATATTTAGGTCCTTTCTATATCAATATTTAGTACATAATATTATTATCATTTGTATATCGTGTTTAATTCAATTCAATTTAGTCTAAAATTAATAAGTTAAAATTAAATTAATTATTTTTATCTATGTTTAAATTTTACGAGATTAATATAAACAATTGTTTCCAAAATAATTTTATTTTAATTTAATATATTAAAATATATTTACAATTTTAAAATTTGAAAATTTAAAATTAGAATAACAAAATTATATTTCCTTTAACTAAAAATTAAATCAATATCATTTTTATATACCCAATTTTATATTAAGCTTGTTGGTGCTGCATTTGGTGTGATTCTACCGATTTCATTTTCAAACTTATTTTTAGTAGCATTTTTGTGATTTCTCAAATTTTTTAGTTGGTCTTTTGTGGTGCAAATTTAAAAGAATTTCGAGAAGTTTTAAATCTAGCTCATTTGTCATCGGAAAAGTTATATTAAAAGAGCTTTCAATATTCTTAAGACTCGATATATTAATATGATATTAGCTAATCGCTGATAGAATCAGTTAACACCTAATGCAATCGATTGTAAGATTTTAAGTTCTTTAAACATTGCCATTTATCCTCATTTTTCATGTGCACTTTTAAGTTTATTTAATTCCATCAAAATTTCTTTTAGGATTGATGTCCTTTTGAAAATCTTATTAGTCTTACGTTTAATGTTAAAACTTTTTTATTAGTTAATTAATAAGATTGGTTGGAAATTATTAATAAAAATAATGTTATTTTATTTTTGAAAAATTAAAAATATTTAATTTAATTTAGTTCAAATTCAGTTAAAATTATTCAAATTCTATTGAGCTCAAGCTATGATATAGAGCCTTGAGCTTGATCAAACTTCGACAACAAAATTGTAAAAATAATGTGAATTTGTACATAATATTAAGTTGTTCAAATATTATTTTAATGATAATGGAGATTTTCAAGATATTTATTATTAATGCTCTACATATATTAATTTATTAAATAAAAAGATTCTAATTTAATTCCAACTATTAAACAAAATGCTAAATTTATTATTTAAAATTTTGAATAGACCATTTTATATTAACCCAATACAAAGCATGTACCAATGATTAAAAATTACAATGACAAATGAGAGGTCTCCGAATTGAAACTTTTCGTAACATTGACAGATGAGAAGTCTCCGAATTGAACTTTTCATACATGTAATCTCCCAATTTAAAGACGTCCCACTTAATTTATAGTCGTTAAAAATTTATCTTCCTATCAGGACAGTTTTTTTTATTTTTATTGGTTAACCTGTGAAGTATTTTAGAAGGATCTTAATTATAAAAGATGCCTTTAAATTATTTACTCTTAGATTAATTTTTGTTCTCATTGGATCAGTCCATAAAAATAAAATATTGGTTAAGAAATAAAATATTGGTTAAATAAATTTCTTCATTTCTAAAACTCAAACTCAAAATCTCTAGTTAAAGAACGACGAGAATGTTAAACCAATCGCATCAACCTATTTGATTATCGTTGAATTTGATGGTTGTTACTGAAACTCGAGTAAAAGATCACCTACTGTATATAATATCAATACTCTGTCTCGCTCTTTTGTACGTTTCCCCTGGATACTGTATAGATCGTATGCAATTGGTTGTTTAAGGTTTGTTAAATAAGTTCCTGTGGGTAATTCTTCCAAGATATTTGGAGGGTTTGTTTCAGAGTTGGTCATTAGGAACTCTGTGCGGTTATGGACGACGAGTTTGCTAAGCTTATCAGGAGGATGAACCCACCCAGGTTAATGTTTCTTTTATTTTCTTGTTGTCCATTGTAAATTATTGTTGTCCATGTTGGTGCTCTTGGGTTTCTATGCCTTTTATCTTTACTTCTGCCTTTCTTTTTGTTCTGTTTTTTGGTCAATATTTGAGTTTGTCTTTGAAGTGTTAACATTATGGTAGTTCTGCTTCAATATTCTTCACTTTCCCTCAACACCCACTTCCTTGAATAGAGAAATCATGGCCCGTACATTTGAATTTTGATGTATAACGTGTAAAAGAACTGAGACTTTCTGCTTTCTCTTGCGTCCTTTTATGTGTATTGATAACAGATGCAAAGCTTATTGTTTATGACTGCAGAGTGGTTATTGACAATGATGCCTGTGAAGATGCCACTGTAATCCAGGTACCGCAACATCCAATCATGTTGGTTCTGCTTTCTTCCGGCATTAATTGGATGCGGCAATTAGCTAGATGCTATCCATTTGTATCACTGAATTATTGAGTTGCTAGATGGATATTTGATATCTTTGCTTATCCGGTAATATCGATGGTTCACTTTTCATTTCAGGTTGACAGTGTCAATAAACATGGCATTCTTCTTGAAGTTGTCCAGGTGCTCACAGACATGAATCTTACAATAATAAAAGCTTATATATCATCTGATGTGGGATGGTTCATGGATGGTGAGTTTCTTCACAGACTAAAAGGATAAGGGAAAAGAAGGTTATCATCTTATTGTATCTTTTTACTTTATGTTTCCCAGTGTTTAATGTGGTCGATCAAGACGGGAAGAAAATCAGAGAGAAGGAGGTCATTGATTGCATTCAAAGGGTAAAGACTTATAACCACTACTTTTTATTTTGATTTCCAAGGTTGTCATAGTAATGCAACAAATCAAAGTATCTTTCTTTTGATCTGCTTCGGTTATGCAATTCGTCTAAATTTAAAGTAAAGCTACATACTTATACCAGTAACTGTCCATTGTATGCTTCTCTTTTCTTGTCCATGATACTTGATAGTAGTAATTTTGAGGTAGACTTTATTCTCTTTTGTTATTACCATACCTTGTCAGCAGAAAAGGCAATTGACATGGACTTTTCATGATAAAAAGCTTCAACGGTTCTGACATTCAGATGACACTTCTTTCTTGTGAATTGTCACCGAGTTGACCAAGGAGCAGATAGTTTGTATACAAATTGAATTGGAATATCCATGACTGGAAGATCTCTCCACCTATCTGATAGTTAGAGTTTTTGTTTGCAATTTTCTATTCCATAGTCTATGGTACTCTTTTCATTGTCTTTTTCATGAACCAAACTGTTAAAGCCTATCATCTTCATTTATTCCTTGATTTTGCAGAGACTTGAAAGCAATGCAAGTTTTTCACCATCACTGAGAAGATCAGTTGGGGTAATGCCTGCTGAAGAGCATACCTCAATTGAACTCACTGGTACTGACAGGCCGGGTTTATTATCTGAAGTTTGTGCAGTCCTTACAGACCTTCAGTGCAATGTGGTAAATGCTGAGATATGGACCCATAATGCTAGGGCTGCTGCTGTGGTTCATGTCACTGATGATTCCACGGGCAGTGCAATTCACGATCCAAAACGTCTCTCAACCATGAAGCAATTGCTTTGCAATGTCCTCAAAGGAAATAATGATTTGAAGACGGCAAAATTGACTCTATCTCCTCCTGGTGTGACTAGTAGGGAGAGAAGATTGCACCAGATTATGTTTGCAGACAGAGACTATGAGAGGGGGGGATTGCGGAAGCGTGAAGAAAAAAGTTCAAAACCCCAGGTTACGTTGTTGAATATTGAGAAAGATTACACTGTGATCACTATGAGGTCAAAAGATAGGCCTAAACTGCTGTTTGACATAGTTTGCACTTTAACGGACATGGAGTATGTAGTCTTTCATGGAATGGTCAACACAGGAAAGATGGAAGCTTATCAGGTGAGCTACAAAGTTTAATAAAGCGGTAATACTTTATCAAGTAGCATTTTTTGCTCTCTGGATCATCATGAATGAAGCAAGTTGTGATCAAAGCAATTGATGGAGCATTAATGACTAGCGTATAAGTAATTAAGTCTTTCAATTGTGCTTCTTCTCTCTGTTGGGATTTCCACATCACTTGAGTGTTATTTGATATTTCTACCTTTTGCTCTCTGGATCAGTTCTACATGTTGACTGTTCTCTTTTTTGTTTTCCATTGAGCAAAAAATTGTGTTTGGTTGTAGGAATTCTACATTCGTCATGTAGATGGACTCCCTATACGCTCGGAAGCTGAACGGGAACGTGTGATACAATGTCTTGAAGCTGCCATTGAAAGGAGGACATCTGAGGTTTGTATAAACGGCAGTTAAGAATGTGTAGTTTGTCCGTGCTAGGGGTTCCTTGAAAGCGATTCTATGCTAACATATGCTACCTGGAGCGCAGGGACTTGAGCTTGAATTTTGTGGAGACGACCGGCTTGGACTCCTATCTGACATCACCAGGATATTTCGAGAAAATAGCTTGTGTATCAAGAGAGCAGCAATTGCAACAAAGTGCGGTAGAGCAAAGGACACGTTCTATGTCACTGACGTGACTGGTACCCCAGTAGACCCTAATATTATCGATTCAATTCGCCAACAGATTGGACAAGCAATGCTACTGGTAAAACGTAACTCCAGTCTTATCTCGCAGCCCTCCCAAGAGACAAGATTGGGTTACCTTTTCGGGAACCTCTTTAAAGCCAGAGCCTTCCAAAATTTCTAGCTGTTCAAATCTCACTCATGCATGATTCCTTCATGTGCATTCTCATTGGCGTATATGTGTAGACAAACATGGATGGATAAACTCCAGAAAAGTACATAGGGATCAAGAAACAATGTGAAAATGCACGCATCTCCCTCCTTAAGCCATTGTGCTTATTTGTATAGAAATATGTCCAAGCAGATGTCCGAAGCCATGCAGCTTCTGAGCCATGTCTTGTACAAAAGATTCAAGTTCCTGTAGGAAAAAAGGCAAATGACTACATGCTCATAATTTGTACAGTATTATGTTGAACTTGATACTATAAGATCTCTGTTGAGCACAATGGAACATATATACATTGCTGATACAGCAACAGAAAAGATGCACTCATCATAAAAGGATAAAAGAGTTACCGAACCAGCTCAACAACCTGGAATGAGAGCCGTTGGGTAACTGCATATGAAGTCGAGAATAAAAGATTTAGAACTACATCCGTCGCTCTTTGACCCAAAATTTGAGGCGGTTCCTGAAGTATTCAGCAAGTCATTTGATTAGGATGTAAAGCTTGGGTGGCGTTCTTGGGCATGCTTATCTTAAATCTTTGTACTGATTTATCTTCTTTTGCATAAAAAACTGGCTTTGAGGAGACCCCTTTTTCTTGTTGCCCTTTATCCTCTGAAGGTTTACCACTCATGTCTTCCCTTTACTAATGCCTATGATATGTTACACTTGCTTCAAGCATATGTCGGCCGTGAAATCGCGGGACTTGCTGTTTCTATCATCCTTGCTTCTTGTTCATATAGCTACTGTTAATTCTACAAAATCAATTGGTCTATAGCTACCTGTATCCAAACATTTGTTCTACAATCCCTCTAATCTTCATTTACTACATTTATGTGCTGTTGCACCACAAAGATCATGGCATGGCCCATGAACTCCGAAGTAGCCTAGGCGTCCTCAATTGTTCCCAATTCTTTTTCATCATCCCGATCAGTGATCGGTGATAAAAGTGTTGAAGAGCTATCATGATGCCTTCCCACTATCACTGGTTCATAATTATTCTCCATGGGCATCATCACGTAAAGAGTCCCTCGTCCATCCATTACCACATCCTCCATGTGCACGACCCGATCATTATTTTCCATTACAATTCTAAACTCTCCCAATCAAGTCATTATCAAGTTTCCTTTCATTTGCATCACAGATAAGAGATATT
Organism: Erythroxylum novogranatense; assembly: GCA_029891385.1. Classification (NCBI taxonomy): domain Eukaryota; kingdom Viridiplantae; phylum Streptophyta; class Magnoliopsida; order Malpighiales; family Erythroxylaceae; genus Erythroxylum; species Erythroxylum novogranatense. The sequence continues at coordinate 89,514,376 of CM057225.1, read as the reverse complement.
TCCACTCTGAAGGAGCCGTACTAGTGTTAGGGAAATGTTTAGACGTTCGGCCATCCGCACTCCTATAGCTAGTGCCTCCCCATCATGGTGTCCACGAGGAACAGGATGCATACGCGATAAGAAGACCAGGTGTCCAATAGAGGACTTGAAGCATTCTGCAGCCCCCGGTCAGCAGGAATCCCAATCGAGTAAGGTGCTTTGTCAAGAACATTATTGTTATTGATCTTCACAGTGTCATCAAGGGACTCTATCACAACATTGGGTTGGAATTTCTTGTGGAAAGCAACTATAATCAGCCCAATCCTGAGGAATGGCAGAAAAGACACTCGTTCAGTCCATTCCCATAAAGAACAGAATAGGTAGTAAAAAGGATTTATTTTTTCTCATTTTATTCTTTAAGAGACTCTTAATCCTAATGAAGAGCAACAAAAGAAATTTTATTTTACTTTTTATTGTATTTTTTTTATGAAAGTTCACTCTTGATCTTTATAAAGAACAAAAAAGGGTATAAAATAGGAGGTTTTTTTTTTTTTACTTTATTCAAGGCCTATAAAATATTAAGATCGAACTGACTATATCCAAGGAGATCCTTTTGTGCAGTGCTATCATATACACAGGACCTTACATTATTTGAGGAGGAGAAAAAACAGTGAAAAGCTCAACCGTAACAGCATCATGTTTGAAATGCTCATAGCATCTCAAGGTATCAACCATGTCTTACGAGCTTTTAACACTTTTATGGGGACTTGCACTGCCAAAAAGTCCAATGAGGTCGAGAAAATAGGCTGGCAAAGGGTTCCCCATTTTATTTACGACTTCCAGGATGTTAATAGTAGTAGGTATATTTTTCTGGTCATGGATGCAGACTAGTACTCCAAGTTCATGGTTGGGCTTTGAAAGCATCATAGTTCTTTTTATTGAAAACTGCATTTCTTTTTAAAGGATCACAAAAGGTGTTTTATGGCCAGTGTGGCTGTTGCTGGTACAAGATGTTGAAAAATTGGGGAGAATTTAATCCTTTAATTAGCGGAATAATTACAAAAAAAATTTTGTATTTAATTTTTTAGAGTGGAGATCACTAAAATTTTATAAAATGATTAACAAATTAATTTTAATAAAAAACTTAATCTTAATTTATATCTTACTCTGAAGCTTGATTTTTTTTTTGTCGTATTCTTCAAATTATTTTCAAATCTGACTCATCTCAACCACCGAAATTGCATAAATGTCTGCCTTTAACAATATTCACAAAATAAGTTAAAAGAATTTTGCAATTGTTACAGAAAGAGTTAGGCAAGAAATGTTAGCTTCATAAGAAGTTAAACCTATTTATAATATGTTTTGGATATTTTATTTATTTTTAAATGGAATTACTAATAAATCTAATTAAATATCACTTATGTCCAAATAAGATCCAATATCTCATATTTATCTTTATTTATTAAATATCTCATATTTAATCATAAAGTTTTTAAAATTTACAATCAAATCCAACTTGATTAAAATATCTTTGCTCTTTTTAACACGTTCTTTATATGTGGCTTATTAGGTTCTCAAATATGTTGACAATAGACATAAATTATGTAGGAAAATCCCGGTGCGTGGATTACATACACACGGTACGGAAAACAAAAAAAAATTATTCCGGGACGTTCCCGAAGTCCAGGATCTATGTGTCTATACAAAAAGGTACCATAATTCTCAAACCACAACGACCAAAGGAAATCGTCTCTAACGGTATCCACGCAGAGGTCGGAAAATCTAACCGGTCGGAAAATCTAACTGAATCAAACTCTTTGATCCGGAAATAGCTAGAATAAAGGAGAGAGTGCTAACTCTTACCTTGATTCTTGAAGAGCAACGTGAAGGAGGATGAACCCTTGGAAGAGGAAGAGAGCTTTGGTTGGCCTTAAAAAAAAACATGTTTCTAAAACATGTTAAAATCCTCTTATCTCACGATTATCTTCCTCTCCAAGCTTTCATTTTTGTCTTTTATCCATTAAAGGCATTAAATGAAACTTATGAAAGAAGCCATCCATATATATATATATATATATATATATATATATATATATATAAATGCTAAAGTGGTCCAGTCACACTGGGATCGGTCTTACTGGGTCCCGGGTGTGAAAAAATACCGAAGACCTATTCCAGCAATATCGTTGTCGCGATCTCATCGGGACATATCCCGATCTCATTGAGATCCATTTGGTTATATTGCTCTCCATATAATGGATCTCTATCCAAAACCATTTTACAAATTCTCCGAGTCACTCTTATACGTGTGACCCATTAGATTCCCGGTTATGTTGGTCACTTAGATTAACACTTAATCCAAGTAAGTCATGAGCGGTGTCTAGCAACACATCATGACCCCCAATTGACCGGAAAGTAATTGATTTGACGACTGAATCCATGCTCACCACGAACCATATCACGAACCCTCCCATAGACAATTACTGTGCAATTCGTCCTTTCACCATGCTATACCCCACTTAGTTATGAGTATGGGCAAAGTGTCAACTCTTACTAGACTGACTACATCAAATCTAGTCCAAGTGATATCAGTTCTCGTCCTGGGACTCATTACTTTATATGTCAATGAAGACATTCTTCATGTCATATGTACTCCGGCCAGAGATTTTCAAGTAATGACCCTGACAAGAGGCCATGGCTATCATCTTCTGCTATCACAGAAGTGGTGAATCCTCTATTGGCTACTCAATTACTTTCGAATACCTCAAGCTGTACCTAATCACCACCCTATGAGCGACCTCTGTAAGGCAATAAGGAATGGAGTCAAAGCACAGAATCAGTATCCAAGATATCCTTGAGTACCTCAAGTCTAAGGATACTTGTACCATTGCTATGATGAGATTATCACTGACATTAGAATAGGACATCCATATGATGATCTCATAGTAGGTCATCCAATGTACTTACTACCTCTAGTAAGCATTCACATCTCAACCCTAAACATCTCATATTTACAGTTTCTGAGATCCACTACTTGATCAAATCAAGGAGCTTGACATGTGCTAGTCTCTCCGGATTAATGATGTCCAGTTTCAGTAATCCTATGACTATGGATAATTTAGATACTAACATAATTGCACATGATAGGAATCTCAGTAGTATGATCACATCATAATTTCCTTTATACTATGTCATATATCATGGACTTCATTAATTTGCTTATAGATCAATATCAATTCATAAATAATGAACACTAAATTAATGAAATATGTCTTTCTTTATTTATTCATAAAGTCTGTACACAACTTTGTACAAAACGCGCTAAAGGCGATTGCCTTTAGGACACTACTCTAACAAATTATAACCCCAAATCATATTTAGGATTCAATAAATTAAACTTCTTTGATTTGTCTTTAATTCTCTAATTAAATAATAAGTAGATTAATCTTTCCATGAATGATTTTTCATATAATTCAATATTTTCATCATATAATGTTTCGATTAGACATAGAACATGAAATTAATCTCTATTCTATTTGAGTCCAATCATATTAGTTCTCTACCATTAGATATTGATTCAATTAATGACATTTGTAAATTATCTACAAATGTCATTCCACCTTGGCCAAAGATTTTTTGAATCAATTCTAATCGAGAATAATGAAACATTCTCTATAGTTACTTTAGGGTGATGAATCATATTTTGATCACTCAACTACCTTCATATAATTCAGGCTACATTCAATGACTACCTATAGAGCTGTCCTTGACTAGAACAAGTTATAAGTAATATAACTTTGGAGATCCCTATATAAGATAATTTTAGAGATCTCAAGTTAAAAAATTATTTATAAAATCATCACAATCAGAACTTCTATAGACATACAAGTTATATTCCAAATGGATTTCTCATATGGGATTAGTTTAGTGAAAATTTTCTCTAACAATTACCCACACATTTGTTTAAGTATCTCCACACTTTAATATATGCGATCAATTATTTCCTTTATTAAAAAACATGTTTTAGTCTTTTACGTTTTATTAATGTCTAGTTTTAATAGAACAATGACTACGAATAATTTATAGACAATATATAAATACAATATGAATCTCATAATTTATAATCTTATGATAATTTCATTTGCAATGTATAATTATCCCATAGACTTTATCATTTATATCCAAATATGTACAAGATAAAATGTCTTTAAATTATTTTATGATTAAACTACAACCAATTGATTGACTGTAAGGTATAAACCAATAATCTCTCACTTGCACTAAGGCAATTGTTTAAGTATCTTATACATATTACCACATGAGGATCATGCTACTGCTGGGATAATGACTTAATGTGAGAATTTTATAAAATTCTCTATAGTGAACACTTTCTTAAATCTTACAACTTTTATCTTAATTATCATCATAATTAAGAACAGTTGCCTAAAATACATCCTTAGATCTTTGATGAGACCTTAGCTCCTTTTATACGTCCAATGGCTCTAATGTTCCACAGTAGGTTACTATCTTGAACAATGCAAGGAACTATAATAAGTTCATTAAAGAACTTATTGATCTAATTAATCATTTCCACTAAATAAAAATTGTATTATAGCTTCATTAGAAACTATTGCTACATTGAGACCTTTCCAATCTTAAAATTATATTATTATAAGTAAAATAAACCATAATTAGGATTTATTTCTAAAGTTAACATCCTTATTACCTTGAACTCAAATATCAACTCATCATAGAATAATGAATATCCTTAATACTTCACAAGTATCGGATATCTCAAATACTAAGTATCTTTAGTACATTATCTATGTATGTGTTTTTATAATAGGTGAACAACTTCTAATCTATCTTTATAGATCTAATTCTTAAACTTTTCATATCCAACAATAGTTGTCATTGGAAAATTATATTTTCAACAATTGAAAATTAGAATTGTTGTTTTTTGTAAGCAATAAGTCGTTACATACTCTTACTGAAGAGGACAAATATACTCCCACTACTTTTGTTATAGATGTGATAAATTCATGATCATCTCCAAAACAAATTATTTAAATTCATCTTGAAAGTGAATTTTTCAATGTCTCGTATCCTTTCAATTATACATCAGATGTATCAATAATGACACTAATTCTAATTAAGTGTATTGCATAAGATTTGAGCATTTCGTTTTCATCTTATTCACATTACTTATCATGAGAACCATTCTCATATAAATGTTTTCAATGAAACAAACAATTTTTTCAATAGGTATGTAAGATTATATCTAACCCTATGGATATCTCCTAACTTTTTATTACCAAATTTGACTCTAAACTTAATGGATAATGTAGCGCCCCCTCACCGCAGGGTACACATTGGGACGCCCGTGGGTCGTTCTGACGCATATCCCACGATAAGGAAGTGCTACTACGAAAACAATCTCTAAACACTCGCATGGCATCAATACACTAAATTCCACAATATGAAAATCACTGAAATTTAAAACCATAATAATCATTCATTTATAACATCAATCCCAAAATATAGACCGATCTATCGGTTCCCTACAAAGCTAAATACATCTCAAAAGGAAACCGATACAAGCGTCATACTAAGTCATCCCAAAACAATGTTCCCCAAAGAAGTCACCCGGGTGACCGACCTATGATCCATCGGCGCCTTGATCACGAACACTCACTGCGAAACGTCTATCCGGAGCTAGATTCCTACCGACGCTGTCCTGAAAAATATATTGCAATGTTGGGTGAGTTTGCGAACTCAATGAGAAACCATCATTGATGGTTCATCCAACACATGCATATACATATACTATATCTCAAATTACGCTTTAACGCTTTATAAACACTATTCACAATTTACACATTATATTATATCACACGCAATATCACAATGCGCACTTTACAACATCACATAATTCTCACATTACACTTCACAATTTACACAATTACAATATCACATATCAATCCACATTTTCAGTATGTCACTCGCGATTCTCCATCACCCTATACACTCGGATGCATATGTATGCAAAGTCTCTTGTTATGACATTGTTGTGGTGAGCATTTATATTCACATTTTTGCAAGTAGGAGAGCCCTCGGGTATGCACTACGCCCACTCACTTTAGGGATAGGAGAGCCCTCGGGTATGCACTATTCCTTTTCACAATGATCACAATTTAGGCAAGTAGGAGAGCCCTCGGGTATGCACTCATCTGCCGATTTGGCTCTAGGCCCTCTCACCGATAATCGAACTCAAAGCTCGAATCATTGTGCTCTAGTCACAACAGTAAATTTTACCGCTCATATCATGCTAGGCATGCGCTCACACTTACAAATACTAGCACATTTATCTCACTTCACTCACTTGTCACAATCGAGCTCTTATTCACAATTATATACACTGATTCTCATTCACATGAATTCACATTTATGTAGATCACACTTGGTACAATCACTAACACTTATCGCATTTAGCTCATTCACTTCACATGTATATCACTCACCTTTACACTTAATTTATACATATTCACAGACATATAATCACTTAAAAGTCGAGGAACCAACTAGGTTACTCACCTGTAACTTCCGAGCTCTGCCTGAAGTCCCAGCAATATCCGTGGTGCGACGATCCAACGGAGCCTCTAAAACAATCAAACAATTTCTCATCACTAGGTGCTCAATTAAAGATATTCAATAATGCACATGTCTTTAATTCAAACTTGTATGATGCATGTTCATGATTCTACCTGGCACTAAACCCAATTGGCTATCGCTCACTTTACAACTAAAATTCACTATTCACTAGGTCAATAGCATTCCCTTTAATTCAATTTCACTCACTCAAACTCTAATCATACTCCGCTAGTTACAACGTAACTCTTTGGTCACATAGAAAATATAATGGACTTTTTTCGATACTTGCAATCCGTAAATCAAAATTCAAACTCTCAATCTTTATCACAATGATAGACCTCTTTCTCTAGTTCATAACGAATCAAGTATCACCTTAATTGGAATACCATAGACCAAGATATCATCACATCATGAAACATGTTCATAAAACATCTAGTTCATGTTCCTCCACCAATACCCTTACTTTGACTCACTTAATCATTTCCAATTTAATACTAAAACCCATAAATTGTTTGTGGAGAGATTAAGAAATGTGTTAGGAATCCAATGCTTCAAGAATCAGGTCATTTGGAGTTCTATAACTCAAGTTATCCTCAAAACACCGATCTATGCATGATTGTTTTCCTTCCCTCGATTTTTGCTTGGTGGTTTTCGCTTCACTGATTTTTGCTTCAGCTGATTTTTGCTTCAGCTGATTTTCGCTTTTCCTTCAGCTAGTTTTCGCTTCACTGGTTTCGCTTCACTGATTTTTCCTTCCTTCGATTTTGCTTCACTGATTTTTTTCTGCCCGAACATGTCCACTTATATAGATCATATCTTTTGACTCCGATATCCAAATTGGACAAACTTGACATCTATCTCAGAGAAAAGAAAGATCTACAACTTTCAAGAAGGAAATTTTGTCTAAATCTATCGATATCACGTCCATATCGTCTGCTTTTCTTCAGCTGATTTTCCTTCACTGATTTTCGCTTCAGCTGATTTTCCTTTCAGCTGGTTTTCGCTTCGAACATGTCCACTTATATAGATCATATCTTTTGACTCCGATATCCAAATTGGACAAACTTGACATCTATCTCATAGAGAAAAGAAAGATCTACAACTTTCAAGAAGGAAATTTTGTCTAAATCTATCGATATCATGTCCATATCGTCTTCTTTTGCTTCAGCTTATTTTCCTTCAGCTGATTTTCGCTTCAGCTGATTTTCCTTTCAGCTGGTTTTCGCTTCAGAACATGTCCACTTATATAGATCATATCTTTTGACTCCAATATCCAAATTGGACAAACTTGACATCTATCTCATAGAGAAAATAAAGATCTACAACTTTCAAGAAGGAAATTTTGTCTAAATCTATCGATATTACGTCCATATCGTCTGCTTTTGCTTAAGCTGATTTTCCTTCAGCTGATTTTTGCTTCAGCTGATTTTCCTTTCAGCTGGTTTTCGCTTCAGAACATGTCCACTTATATAGATCATATCTTTTGACTCCAACATCCAAATTGGACAAACTTGACATCTATCTCATAGAGAAAAGAAAGATCTACAACTTTCAAGAAGGAAATTTTGTCTAAATCTATCGATATCACGTCCATATCGTCTGCTTTTGCTTCAGCTGATTTTCCTTCAGCTGATTTTCGCTTCAGCTGATTTTCCTTTCAGCTGGTTTTCGCTTCAGAACATGTCCACTTATATAGATCATATCTTTTGACTCCGATATCCAAATTGGACAAACTTGACATCTATCTCATAGAAAAGAAATATCTACAACTTTCAAGAAGGAAATTTTGTCTAAATCTATCGATATCACGTCCATATCGTCTGCTTTTGCTTCACTGATTTTCCTTCACTGATTTTCGCTTCACTGATTTTCCTTTCAGGACATATCACCGAACACTAAAAGTTTTCTCAACCACTCATTTAACACTATAACAGAATTTATTCCTCCCCAACTACCCAGGATTTATGAACAAACACATGAAATACATCTTTCCATGAAAACGACGAAATCTCTCAACTTTATTTCATAAATCTCTAATGTGAGGGGTTTCTCTAACAACTTTTGTTGAGAACTCAAACAGATCTTCAAGCTCTAAACTCCACACGAAAAGATCAGCTTATGGATTCTCCTTAGAGTCGACAACACCAAAGGTAGAGAAAGGTTGGTGAAAGAAAGAAAGAACACCAAAGTCCTTAGAAGATAATTTGGGTAGGAAAGCTCTATGTCTTGAGAGAAAAGTTTTGGAAGAAAATGAATAAAGAAGGCTTGGACAAGACTTAACCCATCAACCCTCAAGGAATAGTGACCACCTACTCCTAGCTAGGTACAAAGTCCAAGTACACATGTCACTTTCTTAATGAATAAACTATAACTTAGTTACTTTTGAACTAACTCCATTTAGTTCTCCCTTTCCAATATAACCAAACTATCTCCAACACTTCATTTAATTAATTCTTGCTCCCAACTATAAATATATCTTCCAATACACCATAAATTTACCAGCATATACAAATACAATAATTTCACCAAAATTCATAATCGCAAGATTTCATTAACCCAATTATTTCAACATTTTAAATAATCACAATTCACAAAATCATCTCAATTTCACTTTTCCAAACACAATCACTATCAAATGCCGGAACAATCATGAATACATGTCACTATGTATATGCATGTGCAAAATGATCTATCTCTAAAATCGAGACCACAAAACACTCGATCACAAATTAAGCACTAACAACTCTACACTCATAACACGATGCTCATCGCATCGGTAACGGGATGCTACAATTCTCCCCTCCTAAAAGAAAATTTTGTCCCGAAATTTCATACCTGACTGGTCGAACAGATGAGGGTACTGCCTCCTCATGTGCTCCTCAGTCTCCCAAGTTGCCTCCTCTGAAGAATGGTTCTTCCATAGGACTTTCACCAATGGAATCACCCTGCTCCTCAATTGCTTAACCCGTGATCCGATAATCTGCACGGCTCCTCAATATAACTCATATCACTTGCTATCTCAATCTCTTAAGCCGGAATCACATGCGACGGGTCTGAGCGGTATCTCCGGAGCATACTCACATGAAAAACATCGTGTAACTGGGACATCTCACTAGGCAACGCCAATCTATAGGCTAATGGTCCAATCCTCTCAGTAATCTCATACGGGCCGATATAACGGGGACTCAACTTGCCCTTACGGCCAAACCTCAGAACTCCTCTCCAAGGAGACACTCGAAGGAACACTCTATCACCCACAGCATACTCTATCTCTCGTCGATGCTGATCCACATAACTCTTCTGTCTATCCTGAGCCGCCTTAATGCGACTCCTAATCACTCTCACGTTATCCACTGTATCCTGGATCAGCTCGGGGCCCTCAAGCATCCTCACACCCTCTTCATCCCAGTAAAGAGGTGATCTGCACGGCCTGCCATACAAGGCCTCATACGGTGCCATCCCAATACTGCTCTGGTACTGATTATTGTACGCAAACTCAATCAGAGCCAAGTATTGATCCCAAGCACCTTTGAACTCTAATACACAAGCTCTCAGCATATCCTCAGCGATCTTGATAGTCCTCTCACTCGCCCATCATGCGAGGATGAAGCGTTGTACTAAAGTTCACCTCGAACCCGGTGATCGCAGGCTCCTCCGAACCTCAAGTAAATCTGGGATCGATCGGACACTATAGACACTTTGGGACCCCATGCAGTCGCACAATCTCTGTCACATACTTCTGAGCCAATTGATCGAGAGTATTGTTCTCTCGCACTGGCAAGAAATGAGCCGACTTGGTCAATCGGTCCACTATGACCCAGATCGCATCATGCTGCCTCGGCGTCCTCGGTAACCCATAATAAAATCCATAGTGATTCGCCCCACTTCCACTCCGGAATGGGCAACGAATGCAACTTACCCACTGGGGCCTGGTGCTCAGCCTTAACCTGCTGGCACGTCAAACATCGAGAAACAAACTCTGCCACTTGTCTCTTCATACCTGGCCACCAAAAATGCAACTTGAGAGTATTATACATCTTGGTGACTCCAGGGTGCATCGCATAAGCGGCTACATGCGCCTCCTCTAAAATCTCTTGTCTCAGCTCACCCACATTAGGCACACAATCTCGACCCATCCAAAGAGTCCCATCTCTCAACTCAAATTCAGCGATCAACCCCGCTCGACTCTATCCATCAATCTCACTAACACTTTGGGTCCACGATCTGAATCGCCGGATCCGATCCTGCAACATCGGTCTCAATCTCGAGTAGTTGTCAAGGCTCCATCTGAGCCAAATCTATCTGCACATTAAGTGCTCTCAATGAACTAAGCACGGCAACCTCGACACACTGAATCTGAGCTACACTACCATGCGATCTCCTACTCGAGGCATCGGCCACCACATTGGCCTTCCACAGGTGGTACTCAATAGTGGGTCGTAATCCTTCAACAACTCGGTCCATCTCCTCATCTCGAGATTCAACTCTCACGACTCAGCAGATACCTCAAGCTTTTATGATCCGTGAAGATCTAGAACATCTCCCATACAAGTAATGTCTCCGGATCTTGAGGCAAACACAACCGCAGCCAACTCTAAATCATGCCTTTGGGTAATTCCTCTCATGAGACCTCAAGCGTCTCGAGGCATACGCTATCACTCTACCATGCTTGCATCGACACAACCCAAAACCCGCTGCGGCGCATCATTGAATACCACATATCCTCCGGACCACGATGGCAGCGCCAACACTGGTGCCGTAGTCAAACGCTGCTGAGCTCCTCAGCTCCTCGACACTCATCATCCATCGGAAAACCACACTCTTCCTCGAAGTTTTCAAAGGGCCGAGATCACCGAGAACCCTCGACAAACCTCCGATAATATCCTCGCTAGTCCGAGGAAACTCCTCGGCTCGACCGTTCCTCGGAACCTCCCAACTCTGCCTTGCCTCAATCTTGTGAGGATCCACTCGGATACCCTCACGGACACTATGTGTCCTAGGAACACCACCTCATCAAGCCGAATTCACATTTCGCAAATTTGGCATACAACCGCTCTCTCTCATAATCTGCAATATGGTCCTCGGATGCTCGCATGCTCCTCTCGGACCTCGAATACACTAGGATATCGTCAATAAACACAATCTGGCCCGATCAAGGTAGGGCTGAAAGACCTTATTCATCAAGCCATGAAGGTTGCCGGGGCATTAGTCAACCCAAACGGCATCACTAAGAACTCGAAATGCCCATACCTACTCCACGAACGCACTCTTGGGCACATCGACCTCCGCTATCCTCAACTGATAATACCCTGATTTTAAGTCTAACTTAGTAAACACTCGAGCTCCCTGCAACTGATCAAATAAATCATCGATCCTAGGCAGTGGGTACTTATTCTTGACAGTAACCCGATTAAGCTGCCTATAATCGATACACAACCTTAATGTCCCATCTTTCTTCTTCACAAACAACATTGGAGCTCCCCAAGGCGAAATACTGGGTCTAATGAACCCCTTATCTAATAACTCCTGAATCGAGCCTTAAGCTCCCTCGGTTCCACGGTGCCATCCTATATGGAGGAATAGATATAGGAGCGGTACCTGGAACGAGGTCTATCCCAAACTCTGTCTCCCGATCCGGCGGCAAACCCGGTAACTCATCGGGGAACACATCCGGAAACTCCCTGATCACAGGGACATCCTCTAATCTCTGCTCAACTCTAGAATCGATCACATGGGCCAAATAGGCCTCACATCCTCTCGCATCAATCTCGGGCACTCATAAAAGAAATCATCCTAGGCGGCTTGCTCGACTAATACCTCGGCGGCTCTCGGTGACGGGAGATTCAACACAACCTCCTTGGTATAACAATCCATCACGACTCTATGGGCGATAAGCCGGTCCATACATAGGATCACATCAATCTCTCGAGGATAGCACTATGAGATCCGCACTCAACTCTTTCGATCAATCACTATCACACATCCCTTATGGACCTCTCCCAACACGTCGTACTACTGAGGTGTACTCACCTCAGCCCACAATCTCTCTTTATCACAATGTAATCTACATGCCACATGCGGTGCAATAAATGAATGAGTGGATCCAGGATCCATCAATGCATATGCTTCAAAACCAGAAATTAGAAGCATACCCGCAACAACATCTGGAGACTCCTGAGCCTCCTGCCGATTCATAGCATAGACTCTGGCCTGGGACCGCTGCCCGCTGCTCTGTCCCTCAGATCTCACCACTGATCCCTCTGCTTGGCCTCGGCCTCGCCTCGACCTCCAACCTGATCCACCTCCACGGCTCTGCTGCTTTGTGGTGGTGATTGCCAGATCTACCCGTCATAGCAGACTGGGCCTCCACAGTGAAAGGACACTCTGAGTGGTGGTCCATTGAACCACACTTGAGACAAGCTCCAGTAGCCCTCCGGACTCTCCACTATGCCTCCTCTCGCAGAACTCACACAATGGGATACTCGTCCCGAGCCTCTAGCACCCTTCGGCCGCCATCTGAAACCGGTGAGAAAATCGCCTCTCGCTTAAATCGCTGCTCGCCTCTGCCAGACGACACGAAAGTCTGGCTTGCGCTTACTAGATCCTCTACTCTCACCGCCTCGACTACCGCTCGGTCTTTTGCCATGCTGGGCCTGACCGGACTTCGGCTCGTCTCATCTCGAAGGCGCTCAACTCTCACTGCGGTGCCCTCAATGAATAAAGGAATCCATATCCGCTCGGCTGGCAGAAGCGGATCTCAAAATTGAGTCCACCTCGAACTTCTGCATCATCGGACCGACAGGCGACCACGAAGAGGCATATCCCACTAACTCATTAAACCGAACCTTATAATCGCCATCGACATACGCCTTTGTCTCGGCTCAAGAAATTCTGCATCTTCATCTCTAGATAATCCTTGGGCATGAAATTATCTCTGAATGCCCGCAGAAATCATCCAAGTCAATAAGCAGGCTGGAAGAAGCGCCGAACAGTCTTCCACCAACGGTAAGCTGGACCTCAAGCAATGACCTTTGCATAGTCAAAACGCCTCCTCTGCATCACAACTCATCGATCCGGGACTCTCTCGGTCCTCTAACCATCCTCGGCCTCGCAGGTCGGTCTTGCCATGAAGTCAACCGCTCACCTTGCGCAATTATCGAACCTCGCTCCGTCTCACGGAACTCCGGAGGCAACTCATCGAGAATGAGGCATAGGGGACTCTACTAGCTCCCACGGATCCTAGGTCATTTGGTTGATCCACTTGATCCCCAAGAGCGGATGACCTACAACACATAAGAATTCGATCAATTACCGCTTTTTTTTTTGCACTGAAATTCAGGCCTAAAACACACTATGCCCAAAAGATGCCAAACCATGCTCTGATACCACTTAATGTAGCGTCCCCTCACCGCAGGGTACACATTGGGACGCCCGTGGGTCGTTCTGACGCATATCCCACGATAAGGAAGTGCTACTACGAAAACAATCTCTAAACACTCGCATGACATCAATACACTAAATTCCACAATATGAAAATCACTGAAATTTAAAACCATAATAATCATTCATTTATAACATCAATCCCAAAATATAGACCGGTCTATCGGTTCCCTACAAAGCTAAATACATCTCAAAGGAAACCGATACAAACGTCTATACTAAGTCATCCCAAAACAATGTTCCTAAAAGAAGTCACCCCGGTGACCGACCCATGATCCATCGCGCCTTGATCACGAACACTCACTGCGAAAGCGTCTATCCCGGGAGCTAGAGTCCTACCGACGCTATCCTGAAAAATATATTGCAATGTTGGGTGAGTTTGCGAACTCAATGAGAAACCATCATTGATGGTTCATCCAACACATGCATATACATATACTATATCTCAAATTACGCTTTAACGCTTTATAAACACTATTCACAATTTACACATTATATTATATCACACGCAATATCACAATGCGCACTTTACACTGTCATATAATTCTCACATTACACTTCACAATTTACACAATTACAATATCACATATCAATCCACATTTTTCGTATGTCACTCGCATTCTCCATCACCCTATACACTCAGATGCATATGTATGCAAAGTCTCTTGTTATGACATTGTTGTGGTGAGCATTTATATTCACATTTTGGCAAGTAGGAGAGCCCTCGGGGTATGCACCTCGCCCACTCACTTTAGGGATAGGAGAGCCCTCTGGGTATGCACTATTCCTTTTCACAATGATCACAATTTAGGCAAGTAGGAGAGCCCTCGGGTATGCACTCTCGCCGATTTGGCTCTAGGCCCTCTCGCGATAATCGAACTCAAAGCTCGAATCATCGTGCTCTAGTCACAACAGTAAATTTTACCGCTCATATCATGCTAGGCATGCGCTCACACTTACACAGTCACTAGCACATTTATCTCACTTCACTCACTTGTCACAATCAGAGCTCTTATTCACAATTATATACACTGATTCTCATTCACATGAATTCACATTTATGTAGATCACACTTGGTACAATCACTAACACTTATCGCATTTAGCTCATTCACTTCACATGTATATCACTCACCTTTACACTTAATTTATACATATTCACAAAGACATATAATCACTTAAAAGTTGAGAACCAACTAGGTTACTCACCTGTAACTTCCGAGCTCTGCCTGGAAGTCCCAGCAATATCCGTGGTCTGACGATCCAACGGAGCCTCTAAAACAATCAAACAATTTCTCATCACTAGGTGCTCAATTAAAGATATTCAATAATGCACATGTCTTTAATTCAAACTTGTATGATGCATGTTCATGATTCTACCGGCACTAAACCCAATTCGGCTATCGCTCACTTTACAACCAAAATTCACTATTCACTAGGTCAATAGCATTCCCTTTAATTCAATTTCACTCACTCAAACTCTAATCATACTCCGCTAGTTACAACGTAACTCTTTGGTCACATTAAACTATAATGGACTCTCTTCGATACTTGCAATCCCGTAAATCAAAATTCAAACTCTCAATCTTTATCACAATGATAGACCTCTTTCTCTAGTTCATAACGAATCAAGTATCACCTTAATTGGAATACCATAGACCAAGATATCATCACATCACTGAAACATGTTCAGTAAAACATCTAGTTCATGTTCCCTCCACCAATACCCTTACTTTGACTCACTTAATCATTTCCAATTTAATACTAAAACCCATAAATTGTTTGTGGAGAGATTAAGAAATGTGTTAGGAATCCAATGCTTTAAGAATCAGGTCATTTGGAGTTCTATAACTCAAGTTATCCTCAAAACACTGATCTATGCACAATTTGCTTTCCTTCCTCTGATTTTTGCTTCAGCTGGTTTTCGCTTCAGCTGATTTTTGCTTCAGCTGATTTTTGCTTCAGTTGATTTTCGCTTCAGCTGATTTTTGCTTCAGCTGGTTTTTCCTTCAGCTGGTTTTCGCTTGGTGGTTTCGCTTGACTGATTTTCCTTCCTTCGATTTTGCTTGGCTGATTTTTTCTGCCCGAACATGTCCACTTATATAGATCATATCTTTTGACTCCGATATCCAAATTGGACAAACTTGACATCTATCTCATAGAGAAAAGAAAGATCTACAACTTTCAAGAAGGAAATTTTGTCTAAATCTATCGATATCACGTCCATATCGTCTGCTTTTGCTTCAGCTGATTTTCCTTCAGCTGATTTTCGCTTCAGCTGATTTTCCTTTCAGCTGGTTTTCGCTTCAGAACATGTCCACTTATATAGATCATATCTTTTGACTCCGATATCCAAATTGGAAAAACTTGAAATCTATCTCATAGAGAAAAGAAAGATCTACAACTTTCAAGAAGGAAATTTTGTCTAAATCTATCGATATCACGTCCATATCGTCTGCTTTTGTTTCAGATGATTTTCCTTCAGCTGATTTTCGCTTCAGCTGATTTTCCTTTCAGCTGGTTTTCGCTTCAGAACATGTCTACTTATATAGATCATATCTTTTGACTCCAATATCCAAATTGGACAAACTTGACATCTATCTCATAGAGAAAAGAAAGATCTACAACTTTCAAGAAGGAAATTTTGTCTAAATTTATCGATATCACGTCCATATCGTCTGCTTTTGCTTCAGCTGATTTTCCTTCAGCTGATTTTCGCTTCAGCTGATTTTCCTTTCAGCTGGTTTTCGCTTCAGAACATGTCCACTTATATAGATCATATCTTTTGACTCCAATATCCAAATTAGACAAACTTGACATCTATCTCATAGAGAAAAGAAAGATCTACAACTTTCAAGAAGGAAATTTTGTCTAAATCTATCGATATCACGTCCATATCGTCTGCTTTTGCTTCAGCTGATTTTCCTTCAGCTGATTTTCTCTTCAGCTGATTTTCCTTTCAGCTGGTTTTCGCTTCAGAACATGTCCACTTATATAGATCATATCTTTTGACTCCGATATCCAAATTGGACAAACTTGACATCTATATCATAGAGAAAAGAAAGATCTACAACTTTCAAGAAGGAAATTTTGTCTAAATCTATCGATATCACGTCCATATCGTCTGCTTTTGCTTCAACTGATTTTCCTTCAGCTGATTTTCGCTTCAGCTGATTTTCCTTTCCAGGACATATCACCGAACACTAAAAGTTTTCTCAACCACTCATTTAACACTATAACAGAATTTATTCCTCCCCAACTACCCAGGATTTATGAACAAACACATGAAATACATCTTTCCATGAAAACGACAGAAATCTCTCAACTTTATTTCATAAATCTCTAACAGCAAGGGGGTTTCTCTAACACTTACCTGTTGAGAACTCAAACAGATCTTCAAGCTCTAAACTCCACACGAAAAGATCAGCTTATGGATTCTCCTTAGAGTCGACAACACCAAAGGTAGAGAAAGGTTGCTGAAAGAAAGAAAGAACACCAAAGTCCCTTAGAAGATAATTTGGGTAGGAAAGCTCTATGTCTCCGAGAGAAAAGTTTTTAGAAGAAAATGAATAAAGAAGGCTTGGACAAGACTTAACCCATCAGCCCTCAAGGAATAGTGACCACCTACTCCTAGCTAGGGTACAAAGTCCAAGTACACATGTCACTTTCTTAATGAATAAACTATAACTTAGTTACTTTTGAACTAACTCCATTTAGTTCTCCCCTTTCCAATATAACCAAACTATCTCCAACACTTCATTTAATTAATTCTTGCTCCCAACTATAAATATATCTTCCAATACACCATAAATTTACCAGCATATACAAATACAATAATTTCACCAAAATTCATAATCGCAAGATTTCATTAACCCAATTATTTCAACATTTTAAATAATCACAATTCACAAAATCATCTCAATTTCACTTTTCCAAACACAATCACTATCAAATGCCGGAACAATCATGAATACATGTCACTATGTATATGCATGTGAAAAATGATCTATCTCTCTAAAATCAGAGGCCACAAAACACTCGATCACAAATTAAGCACTAACAACTCTACACTCATAACACGATGCTCATCGCATCGGTAACGGGATGCTACAGATAATATATGCTTCAATTAAGTATCAAATCCTTAAATTATTAACTTTGACTCTTTCAAAGACTTATTGTTTCATATCTAATGTGAAATCTTGCTAATTGATTTAATTGGAATTATTAAAGGTAAGTCATCATACTAAACATAACTATAGAAGAAATAGCATTACGTCGTACAATATCTCATAATTTATTTTCCTCCTTACATAAATACATACTCTTATAGAATTTTATTATAAAGGTATTTATTAGATATATAACTAAAATTTAAAACCCACCAAATCAATCTCATCAAGTGATTTAGCATTCTCAATACTTAATTTCTATTTAGATTTAAACAATTTAAACTATTCAAAATTTTAAAACATTATTTCATTCAATACATATGACTATATCACATAAAATTCATAACTAATATATTGAAATATAAGAATCATCCTTTTATGAATTGTTATTCTATCCAATACATCACATGTATAAGATTTGACAATTTAATACTAACATCATTCTTTCACCAAAGATTGATTTGGTTATTTTCAACTTAATAAGTTTCATACAATTCATAATCAAAACGATACATATATCCTTGTATGTAACTTTATGATTATCATTATGTTGATTTAACCAATATGGCATAAAAGGATGGTCTCAATTATCCAACTTTATATTCTTTCCACTTATGTTAAGTATAAGTCTCTTTTGATCCAATACATACAAACTCATCATCATCATCATCATAATCACACCCAGTTTGAAGTCTCGCACTGAAGCGGGGTCTAGGGAGGTCTGATAGTACGCAGTCTTACCCTTACATAGTAAAGAGACTGTTTCCGGTAGACCCCTATACAGATATAACATGAAGATATGACAAAAAAGTCAAATAAATATAAAAGATGTAAAATAAAAAAGGTAATAAATAAATAAAATAGAATAATAACAATTTCAGGCCAAAAAATAAAAATAAAATAAAAAATAAAAATCTTCATTATATGATGCAAGTTTAGAAACAAAGGTATTAAGGAAATATTAGCCAAATACACCTGATATTTTGCAAAGTTCTGCTTATTCATGATATGCGGCAAAGTTTTGATCACCATTTTTTGAGTTGTGCGTGTTATCTTGCGTGGAGACTATGCTACTCTACTATTCCTAATATCAATAAAATCTCATAAGTGCAATGTCAGGAAGCCTGAGATATCAAACAGAGAGATATGTAATGTGACAAAACGGTACAAAACTCTAAGAACAATTACCGATTGTCGCACATGCATCCATCCTCCCCTTCCCTTAACATTGTGCTTTTTCTTTCAAAAGAGGAGCTCCATACATAACTTAGAATCTAATCATGAGCTATCCTTTTTCATTAACACTACCACATGTTAAGCCTCTCATCTCACTCCACACAATTGAATAAAAGAAATCAAAACCCAAGTTTCCAGATAATTATTAATAAATGGACATGGCAATCAAGACAATATACAAACTCATTAATCATATTAGCATATCTCAAAAAAGATGGATAAACACAAAAATCCATAACATAAGATCCATACCTCAAAGAAGACTTGAAAGTAAGTGATAAAAACAATACAAACTAAAAACAAAGAACGCACTTTCATGAAGGAAATAACATAATCAACTAAAAGGGCGCGGTGAGCTGCCAACCATCACAGCCACAAATTGAAGGAAACCACTTATGTAGATGTCCAAAAATTACCCACACGTATATTACACATACAACAAACACTAAGACTTCACCAAAACTTGGAGGAGAGAAAGTTAAAAGAAAAAACCACTACAAGAAAGTGATGGAATAGGGACGGAAATTTACAGAAGGAACTAATTCCGTTTGTAAATACCAACGGTTTGTCGATGAATGTCGTCTTTTAGTAATTAAAAAACTTACCAAAATGACGTCATTTTGAAGTTAACCAAAACGACGTCGTTTTGGTTAACGTTTTAATCCCTCGCAGATGACCTCCTTCCCATTTTCGCGCGCGTTTCTTCCTTATCCTCCTTTTTTTCTCCGACGATGCCTCATCCTCCATTGCTGCCGATGCTGTCGTCCGTCTGTCGTGTTGCTGGTTCACCCATCCTCGTCGGCGACGTCCTCTCCTCCGGTGGTTCCATCCGAAGGTAAGGTCGTTTGTTCCTCTCCTTCCTCCACCGATGAGCATTAATTAGTTTTAGGTTAATATTAATTTGTTGTTTGATTTAAATTGTTGGGCCTGGGTCCCAGGTCCCTATTCCTGAGGCGGCCCCTCGGGCCGAGCCCGCGCCGAGCTTCCAAACCACGGACCCGATCCCAACATCCATAGATACCATTTCGATTCACACAACATACATTCCATCTATGATCATACAATCAAGCGCTCACACATGCATTTAAAATATGAATTAAACACCCCATCAACTAAGGGGTTCCATGCCATTACAAATTAGAGGAAATTTAGCAAATATTCTCAAATGTAGCATAATACAAAATCAAATTTAAAATCCAAAATACATGAGTATGCTCCATGATGATATGCTGGCGGGCTAACCAAAATACTAACTTAATACAAGGCTCCTAACTAGTTTGAAGTTTCCGATGCCTTGCAAGGTCTCGATCTGCACCTGAGGAGGGGAGAGTAATGGGGTGAGCTTTGAAGCTCAACGGCATATACGTTTATAGCCATTAGCAACGAGCCACACATTCAAACATATATATGTACAAGTATAGCAAGTCAAGATTTATCAAGTGATTCACATTCATATAAGCGTATGTCGTGTAATTTCTGTTTCTCAACATAACAATTATTATGCATCATTTCTATCAAATCCATCATGAATGCACACAAATGATTTGAGAGTTCCGTAAAACGATCCGGATAAACCGAAGTTTATACCGTAAACTATTCGAGTCCGATTTCTCAAGGATTTCTTTGCCTCAAGCGGGCAGCCGGGAGAAGGCTTTATGTCAACGTGCACGTGAATCCATCTGTAACTCTCTCACCCAAACAATACACATAACCATTCGTTTCATGCTCTAAGCATTTTTCAAAGCTTTCAGAATTTCATTCTTTCCATTCTCACAAAATGCCATAAGGCCTATCAAGGCCATGCATAATCATAATCATAATGCATATTCAATATTTCAACACAAGTAATGTCACACAATGCAAGCAAGCATACACAAGGCAATTTGCCCATACACACAATAACCATAAACATATTACCCACACAATATCGCTCGAGTATCCGACTCACTGGTGTCCTTCCTCTTGCGATTGAGTCAGGTCGGCTTGGTTTCCTATAATAAACCACGTTCTCATTCAATCAATATTTAAAAGAAATATTCCATAAAGCTTGACAATCAAAAGTAAAGCACTAAAAGTCTACATCCGACTTCCATCTAAATTCCTGAACCCTTAAAGACTGATTCCAAACTTCCTTTCTTCATAAACTTGTAGCCCTTTATTTCCAGAGTACAACGAATCTGAAATCACCTCAATTGGGCATCTATAGCTTAAGATATGCCCAAAAATACCAAAATATAGCTTTGCTGGAACACAGGGGCTCGCCGCGATGAAGGCCACTCTCGCCGCGATGAAGGCCACTCTCGCCGCGACGAACGGCCCTCTCGTCACGACGTGCAGCCACGCTCGTCGCGACGAAGGCCTGACCTCGCCGTGAAGAACACAATTTCGTACGTCGCGGAGAATAAACATTTACACGTCGTGACGTTGTTTCCCTCTCTCGCACGCCACGGCGTGTTCATACGCACGTCGCGACGTGCGGGTCTGAAGAAGAACTCCGAAACCCGATTTTCAGCATTTTCACATTTCAATCCTTTCCCAAACTCAAATGCAACCCACCTAAGCCTTAGATCATGTCTTATACTACACTTCTAACTCATACAAACCTTAAAATCAACCACAAATCCAACAACCCAAGGAAACCTATCCATTTGCCCTAAAACCCTAAACCATCGATTCTACTACATTCAACCTATCCTTAGGTTTAATCTAATCAAAACAAGATTAAACAAAGAGAAACTTACCCGGAAAACACTTCAAATCTGTCGGAAATCTTCAAAGATCGAAAATCTCTTTCTTCTCTTCTTCCTCCACCTACGGCTACTCCTCTTCTTCCTTTCTCTTTTCCTTCTTCTTTTCCTTCTTCTTTCCTACTTAAGTCAAAAGAAGCATAATGACCATTATACCCCTCCTTGCAAAGCTTAAATCACTCTACTCAAGCGATCTTCCTAAAATGCCCTCACACATAATACCCTTTTTAATTCTCACTTAACCACAATTAAACCTTAATTATCCAATAATCCTCTCAATTTAAATCAAACTAAGGCATAAACACATAATTAACACAATTCATGCTTAATGACATCATAAAAAAAAATTTGGGGTCCAACATAAATTGTTAGTTAGTGAATGTGAATGAATGGGTTTGTGTTTGTTGTAGATTAAGGAGAATAATGTGGGAAAGTTTGTTGAATTAGGGATGAAAAAATTGGAGCACACGAAGTATTTGACAAAATGCCTATAGGTGTTTAGGATGTAGTATTGGTGTTGAATTTGAAAATGTAGTATGAATTTTGTTTTTTTTAATAGCTTATGATGTTAAGATGGCTATATATGTATTGATAATGATTATGTATAAGATTAATTATTTATAAAGAAATTAAAGTTATAATCTGTTGTATATTTTTTAATTTGTTTTTCAAAGTTAATAATTTCAAACCAAGTATATATTTGTTGAATTCTTAACTCCTATATCATTTATAATGTATATATTGTAAAGATAATTTCAAATTTATTAAAGTACTTATTAATAATTATTAAATGAAATTACAAATATTAAATAAAGTTAATATCAAATAAACTTCAACATGGTTGTGTTTATAAATGGAGAAAAGATGAATAACTATATATGAGGCTTTTAGTCACTTGAATTTCATTATATATAAATATTTAAGCACATATGAATAGTTTAAACCTCACATAGTATGTAAATTTCATTAAATTCACGCTAGAGATCACTTAATTTTGTTGGAATTATAAAATTAAGTTTAGCATCTATGTCAATTAGTTAATTTTACATTGGTTGATAAACTAGTGCAATTAGTTTTATATTTCATGTGTCAAATTTAAATTTCATCCAATGGTATATGGATATAAGTTTTGGTACAATTTTTTAATATTACATTTTTGGAATTTGGAACTTACAAGTTTCATTAGTTATTTACTGGAAAAGATAATTGTGTTTATCTAAAAGAATGGATTGAGAAGAGAGATAGTAGTATATTTGAGTTTAATACCTTTAATTTTATTATATCTAATTATTTATGCATATGTCAATTGTTTAATCCTAATGTTTTATGTAAATTTTATAGATTTTGAAATTATCAATGGTATTAATTATAAAATCAAGCATAAGCATATATACTTTAGAAAAATTAGAGTATATACTTTAAAAAATTAGAGTCACAATAATGGAGCTAATTTGATAGTAATTATGGATTTAAGTTAACTATATAGGACCATTAAGTTAAAATGTAATCATTATATATGAAAATGGGAACTTGAAATTATTCAAAATATTTTATAGATTCTATTAAATTGATGATTAACTAATGCAATTATGAGTGAAATTGTTGTCTTACTCTTAAGATAAGTTCAAAATAGTAATTTTAGAACAAATTATAATTCCATTGAAATAATGATTTGTTAATACAATTAGGAGTATAACTAAGTTGTTATAACCTTTAAATATATTCAATGTTATGTTTATAAGGATCTTGTAGAAGTATTTGGTTATTGTATTTTGTGAATTTGAGAATTTAGAAGTTTTATTGTTTTATAAATCCATAATTAGTGGTAAATAATTTAATAACTAAACCTCTTTAATTAATATAAAGTTGCAGTCCTTAAGGATAAAAGTTTATTCCCTTTATACAATTTTAGAGATGTCTTAAAATTTATGTGGTATTAGTTATAGATTCAAACAAATATAAGAATATATCAAAGAAATAAGTTTTAATGAAATTTGTAATGTGTGATGATTTTTTCAAGGAGTTATGGTATTGTAAATAAGGAATAATTATATCATTTGTAATAGTCATGGTATTGATAATTTAAAGTAAATGTGGAATATTTAGGAAATGATACACATTTTAAAAGGTTGAAGAGAAGAAGAAAAATAAGCAACATCAATTTGGGGCAGTCAAACACTAATGAAGAAGAAGAAGAGAAGAAGAAAATTAATCAATGTCAATTTCAAATAGTTAGGAACATCAATGAATGATAGAGGAAAAAAGAAGAAGAAATAGGATAAGTTATGACCATGTAGATGGTGAGGTACATAATTTAGTAAAAATCATTAGGTCCAATGGGAAGGATTTACAGCTTCAAATAAAAGTTGATTTAAATCAGAAGCAATGTTATCAATAGGTCAATTTACCTTATATGTTTTAAAAAGTTGCTAATACTTGACATGAATGATCTTTTGGCTAATATAATTACATTTTCTTGTAATTCCTATAAGGATAACATAGTTGTTTAAAAAATAAGGTGAATATCAATATATGGTTGGTAAATTGTCAATTCATGTTATATCTAGTTCAATAATTTTTAAGTTTCTTTCTTTAGTTTTCAAGTTACCATTTATGGCTATTTTTCTAAATTTTCTTCTAGAAGTATAATATTGGTATTTTGTCTTCAAGAACAAAGTATTATTCTACCTATAATAAATAAATATGCTAAATATATTCATTTTCATATTATTCAAACTTAATATTATGTTTTATAAACCTTTATTGCATATAATTTCCGTTTTATTATATGTTTATTAGATAAGGAAGTTACTATTTTGTTGGGTAAGTTTATATAATGAGTTTAGCATTACTTCTTTTTTGTGTAGTCATCACTCTTTTACTTGGTGATAACAATACTTTAGAATGGACAAACCTTACTAGTATGGTCCAAGTAGTCCTCATTTTTTGGATTGAAGCAATGCACACTCTTTATGGTTCATGGTTGTTGTTCCTTGCAAGATTAAACTCACTATAATGATATGAATTATATGACTATTGAAAATAAGAACAAACCTTTAGTTTGGAAAGAATTGAAAAAAATTATAAGAAAGGTATCTTGATCTCTTAGAAAAATAAAAAAGATTGCAATGAAGCAAGTATATTACTATTAGAAGATTCATTGTACAAGGCTTTATGCAATCCAATACATTCATTTACCATTTATAATCTTTCACTACTAGACATATATAATGTATTCATTAGTTCAACCATTCAATATTACCTTATACATGTGTCCCAATATCTATTTTTAGGAATATAATGGATAATTTTATCACTCATTCTGATCCTAGGAAGTTAGAGATTCTACCTTAGGTTAGATACTCACATGGTTATTATTGATTTGTTCTTAATATGGTGTTATTTGATAACTTATTAACGCTTCAACATTAAATTTGTTTCTTTGAGAAAAATTGTGGTTCTGAATAAGATTGATTGTTGATCTTTGGATGTATTTAGATTGATTAGTCGAGATACCTAATGTGCCTAATTTTTTTGCTCAAATTGCTATAGTCATTAAGCCATTATAGAAACAAACTCTTCATAGAGTTTTTATTAGGGATTACAAATAATTGATCGATCCTATGGTTTAATTAGGATGAAATTAGGGGATTACATAAGTAATGATATGTGTTTATTATTGAACTTAATTTTAACATGAATAAGTTATATATTTTGTGTTCAAATAAAAACATTCTTACTTTTAATTAAATTGGTATAATTTGTTAAAAGAGAATCAAAAACTTGATTTAATCCTTTCCAAAGACATATTTAGGTTCAACTTGAGAAGATTTCATATTATCTTTTGTATCTAGTTTGCATTTAACAGCTAGCCACAAGATTAATGAAGTATAAGGGATCATATTCCAAGCTAAGTTATTCCGAGAGGCCTTAGGAGTTTGGGAGATTTTCATTATTTAAGGCAAACAGCTTAATACATAAATTGACTAGCTTCATCTATCTTCAACTATGTTGACTTATGCCTTTGAGTTCGTGAGGATATTAGCTTTAAGAGACTAAAATGTTGAAAGCTTTTAAATTGTGTTAATTGTCTAGTTAAAATATTGTATTTAAAAATATGGATTGCTAAGTCCTTCATTTATAGGATCTGTCTAAGATTCCATAAGGTGTTAGCTTTAGGTTTAGCTTTCCATATGCTATCACCCTTTAAAGAAGTGAGTATGTAGTCATTTTACCCAAAATGAGTCTTTATTTATGTATACCTTCGATATCCTCTTTATAAAGAGCATTTGATCATAATTTTAATGAAACTTATCCTATGATCCCCATTCTCTGTAGGTAGATATCGATCTATACAGTTGACATGAATTTGTCCATTTGATCCTTGAGACCATTGCTTTCTCTGCGAACCTTGATCATAAGAACTTCCTTAATAACCTTTCAGTTGATTTCATTATCTCCTTTAGAATTGTTATATGAGTACTACAGTAAATATGGAGACTTTTTAAAATAAAATTGGTCTATTATAGCTTGCCCTATTAAAAAAAGGAATCTAATACACCAACTATTACGCCTCTTATGAATAAAGCAATAAGTGGCTTACAAATTAGGAAAACATAATTCTAAGCAAAACTTGTTTTATATTAATTCCATTTTCCATAAGTTACATAGGATGTTGAGAAAAAAAAACGTAGCAAAAGTCTAATATTCTATTTAAATTCTTATTATCAAAAAGTGTAAACAAATATAGGGCATATATGTGGTGTATAAGTATTGTCACAAAGTTATAAAATTGATAGTTGAATTGATCATTTAAAGTTGAGGTTAAATGTTCTTTGTTTATTTGTGAAGCATAGATAGGTTGATTGTGGGATTGTAATCTGTGATGATCACAAGAGCAAAAAAATACAACTTGAAAACATTGTATGTATGTATATATGATTTATTCATATGGTTTCATTTAACTTGATTATTTGTAATTCTTATTTGGTTGTGATGTTTATTCATATGGTTGTAATTCTTATTTGGTTGTGGAAAATTCATTTAGAATGTCCTTAAATTTCCTTCATGTAAATGGTTATGTGTACCTTGAACTTTTAAATTATATTTGCTTATGCATCTTTTTTGTTCTTAAAATTTTGATATATCAAAACATGAAATATGCAATTTATTTCATCTCTTCTGCTAAAAACAATGAATAGGCTAGAAAATAGATAAGTTTATTGTACTTATCTTATGTGAATGATAATAACTTATATTGAAAATTGTGTCACAAATTGGTTAAGTTGTATTGAAAATTGCATAATTTTAGATTTTGCGATATTAAATATGGACTGCAATGAGAATAGACATACAGTTGGTAGGCCCAAAATGAGTTGTGATTACTGGTTCATATAGAATTGTTTCGTATCTTTTTTCATGATTAATTGATCCTTCTGAAAGAAGGGGGATGTCCATTTTATAGGGGAAACACTGCCGAATTTTTATAGAATCTTCGTAAATTATGACATCACTATTTTTTTTTTGGATTAAGAGCATCCTAGGATTAAATGATGATTGAATATAGTTATTGACCTTGATTGATTTAAATATTTCTAATAAAATGATGTGTTATATAGGAGAAAAGCTTTCTAATCTGAGAACAAATGTGTTCTTGGTTGTAGGAACTCTTTTGTTACCAGTACATTCATTTTAAGCTAGTTTGAAGAGCATCTTGACTAGGTATTTATCTCTGTCTGCAGCTTCATCAATTGTATTCCTTTTTGTTTCGGTTAAGATAAGTGAATATGTTGTTGTCTACGTTTTTTTTTGTACTTGGTATATTTTTTATCTTTCTTTGTGGAATCAATTAAGTTAATTATTAAAGTCAAATAGGATGAGTGTAACTTATATCATAGTTGGAGTTACTTTTAATTATGCAGTTGTGTTTTATTTGATTATTATTCCATCGTTATTAATTACATTCTCTTAACTTGGCAATATCTAAATTCTGTACGCAGTTCGTGATAACTACCGATATCTATAAACATTGTATTAAAATAAGTTTTCTTATTTTTGATGAATACTTATTTTATATTCAATGTTATAATTATTAAATATAGGACTTGTAATGATAGAAAAATTCCTCTCACATATATGATGAGAAACATATATGTGAGATCTTTCCTATAGGTTCGTTTAGTAGATTTGAACCCATAAAGGTTAACAGAAATTCCTTCATTAGTGAGAGTATGAGGCTAATCGAAAAAAAATACGAGGAGCTTATGAGTCACTACCAGAATGTGTCTCGAGTCACATATATTATAATTAAAAATATGTTCTGTATACTTTGGCGTGTATGAAGGATACCAACTATGGACTCACTATTTTACATTAACAGCCTTGCAGAAATGAGTTATGTTGATAGATCGTGGATGTATAGTCGATCAACAGCTGATGGTTACATTAATCCTGAATTTGTCGCCGGAGTTGAAGCCTTTACTCATTATGCATGTTCTCAACCTGCATATATGGATGGGCCGAAGATCAGATGTCCATGTAAAAAGTGCAACACAAATGTTTCCTTCCTATTGAAGAAGTGAATGGGCATTTGCTAAGAAAAGGGTTTGTCCTAAATTATTTTGAGTGGACAAGACACAGGGAAGTTGACATTTATAGCAACTCACGGGGTAATTAAGCAGAATTGTATGTGTAGTTCAATGAGTTTGAAAGGGGGGTTAGATTTAGAACAAATTATGTTGAAGAGATGGAAAATCCGTACAGGCAAATGGTTTATAATGCAACTGGTAATACCTTTCACCAAAATATGGGACACCTTGAAGAACCGAACCCACATACAAAACAAATCTTTGACTTACTAAGTTAACAGACCAAGAGTTATGGCCAAATTGTGCGACAATGACCCAATTTTCTTCGATTGTGCAAATATTGAACATTAAGTCTGAACGGCATATTTCAGACGACAGTTTTGATAAAATTCTTTAATGGTATAATGAATCAATGCCTCGTGATCATACAATGGTTGATAGTTTTTATAGTATGAAGAAACTTATTAAGGGTCTCGGTTTGCCTGTTGAGAAGATTGATTGTTGCAAATTGGGATGTATGCTGTATTGGGGAGAGGATGTAGACTTAGAAGAGTGCAAATTTTGTGGGCAATCTAGGTTTAGGTTTAGAAAGTGTGCAATGAAGTAGAAATTGGGTCCATGGAAGCGGATGTATTATTTTCTGTTAACTCCGAGACTTCAAAGACTTTATGCTTCAGATGTTACTACATCTCATATGAGATGGCATTCTGAACACGAATAGGAAGATGGAATAATGAGTCATCCATCAGATGCACAAGCATGGAAGCATTTCAATGACACCCATCTTGATTTTGCAGTTGAATGTCGAAATGTGAGGTTGGGATTATCAACGGATGGATTCTAACCTTTTGGTCAATCCGAGCAGCAATATTCATCATGGCCAATCATAGTTACTCCTTATAATTTGCTTCCGTGGATGTGTATAAAAGAGGCATATATGTTCTTGACAGTGATTGTACTAGGGCCAAGTAATCCGAAGCATAAAATTGTTGTGTTCTTACAACCATTGATAGTTGAATTGCAGAATCTGTGGGAATATGGTGTTCAAACATATGATATCTCTTTGAAACAGAATTTTGTGTTGAGGGCGGCTTTGATGTGGATCATTAGTGATTTTTCAACATTTGCCATGTTATCTGGATGGAGCACAGCTGGAAAATGGCTTTTCCTTATTGTGGAAACAATTCTGATGCTTTTTATCTTCCAAATGGGGGAAAAGTGTGTTGGTTTGACAATCACAGGAAATTTCTTCCTCCTGACCATCCATTCAGACGCAATAAAAATAAATTCATTAAGAATACGATGGTGAAGAAAACTTCGCCCCTTACAAAGATGGTGAAGAGATATTGCTAGAGATTGATGAATTAGACTTATTGAAAGTTACAGAATTTGAAGCTGATGAAGTTAATACAAGCATCAGTAAAAATTTTGGTTGGAGAGAACGAAGCATCTTTTGGGATTTGCCATATTGTAAAACAAATTTGATACGTTATATTTTAGATGTCATGCATATTGAAATTTTTTTTTGGACAATATGTTCAATACCATAATGAACATTGAGGGGAGGACAAAAGACAATGCAAAATCACGTGCTGATTTGCAAGTTTTTTGTAGAAGGAATGAGTTACATAAAGATATTCTCACTGGTAAATATCCGAAAACATGTTACATGTTGGACAAAAAACAAAGGGAAATATTGTGTGAATGGTTGAAGGGTTTAAAGTTTCCAGATGGATATGTTTTAAACTTGGGAAGGTGTGTGGATATGAGGAAGTACAAATTATTTGGGTTGAAAAGTCATGATTGTCACGTATTTATGCAAAGGTTACTTCCAATTGCATTTCGGGAGTTGCTACCAAATAAGGTTTGGGAACTGATTACAGAAATAAGTTTGTTTTTCAAAAGTTTAACATCATCTGAAATCAAGTACAATGACATGGAAATCCTAGAAAGGGAGATTTCAGTTATTCTATGCAAGTTAGAAGGAATTTTTCCTCCAAGCTTTTTCGGTTGTATGGAGAATTTACCTGTGCATTTAGTCTACGAGGCTAAACTACCTGGTCTAGTTCAATATCGATGGATGTATCCGTTTGAGAGGTAATTCACATTCAAATTTCAGTCAATGAAGTTATCATATGTTTTAACTGTTACATTGTAATTCTCATATTTTGTAATATAGGTATTTGCACCACTTGAAGAAAAAATGTGAAAAACAAGACTAGAGTTGAAGGTTCCATTTGTAATGCTTATTTAGTTGAGGAGGCTAGTACATTTTGTGGACATTATTTTGCGTCACACATTCACACAAGAGCAAGAAAAGTTCCTCGTAATGACAATGTGGGAGGAACCAGTTATACCGATGGTAACATATCCATTTTCACATACCTTGGGCGAGCATATGGGTGTGCAACACGAAGAATATTAACAGAACAAGAAATTTACGCTCCCCATGGTTACATTTTATTGAACTGTCAAGAGGTTCAACCTTTCGTGCAGTAAATTCAACCACATTATATCAGTAGTAAAATTTTGTCTTTTGCATAACTAAATAATATGATAACCTAACAGGATGTACGAGGCATTGTTATGCGAGATCATGGCAAACAACACACAAGATGAAGTTAATAATAAGGTTGGACGACACTTTGCACGATGGTTTGAGAGATATGTTAGTTTCCCTTGACGAATATTCCTATAATTAAATGATGCAATTCAAGTGTTGAAATAACAGGATGAATTCATTAATATTGAAATCATTTTTTTTGTAGGCCTTATAAAATCGAATAGAGAACAAGTTCATTTATGATCTTACTAAGGGACCTCTGCGAACTATTAAATCGTATCCGGTTTATTTCGTTAATGGCTACAAATATCATACAGAAACTCATGGTCATAGCATGGAAACAGTAAATAGTGGAGTTTCCATACAAGGAGAATTCATGGATTACTATGGTAAAATCATTGAGATACTAGAATTTGAGTACCTTGCATTGCCAATCAAGCGAATTGTGTTATTTAAGTGTGATTGGTTTGATCCCACTCCAAATATTGGAAAAAAAGTCCATAGTCGATACAATCTTGTTGAAATCAACTCACGTAGAAGATTGAAACAATTTAAACCTTTCATTTTGGCTATGCAAGCGAAACAGGTGTGTTATGTCCCTTTTCTCAGCATACGACGAGATAAGTTAGATTGGTTGGTGGTTTGCAAAGTTAAATCTAGAGGTGTGTTTTAATCACATGGAAAAGGAGAAAAGAGAATTAAGAGTGAAGCGTTTCAAGAAGATGCTTATTTTATAAATGCAGCTGTGACATATAATGATAATGAACCATTGCATGATCCATCACATGAATATCAAGAGATTTCGTCTGGAGAGGAGGAAGATGGTCAAAGATCTGAAGAGGAGCTAGATTTTGATTCTTATTCATCATAAAGTGAAAATGATTGTAATTTACAATTAAGTTATGATAGCGATTAATTTTTGTATGTAGTGGAAGATTTAATTTCATTTGACAAGTTATATGTATTCACACTTTTCAATATATTCTGTCAAAATTTTATTTCTTATCTTAATCAAGGGATGTCGACTTGGCGTATGGTTCCAGATGGAAGTAATTCATTCCGCTGGGAAGAATGTGGTAAAATTGTCCATGCCCAAAGAATAAAGGATGCTGTAATAATCTCGACATCTTTAAGTAATGATCATTTGCCTTCCATGACCGATCTTCTACTTGAAGGTGCATAGTATCATCTGAACAACATCACTTTCCTTATTATATACATCTCAATTCAAACATATGCAGTTTTGATATTAACATTTCATGGAATATTTTACATGTTTTTAGCTCTAATGAATCTCGAAGATGACATGTATGCCGAAGGAGGCGAGAGTAATGACACAACAATAGATGAAGGATTAGGCAAATCGGTTGGTTTGGAAAAGTTGGCAATTCCACAAAGCTCATTTGGAATTTCACATACGTATATGTATACCGAATAGGTTCCATTATCCCTTTTGAATATGACAATATGTAAGTTCCTTCCTATTGTGTTGTAGGTAAACCATTTCCGAACGTTTCACCAACTAAATTAGAAATAGCGGAAACACTGTTACAAGAAGGTATTCAAAACCAAACACATGTGGGAAGAACATTTACTGTTTCTATTGGAGTGTTCGAACATGCGAGGAACCTTCTCAGAAATCCAGTTATCGGGGAGTCCTTTACCTTTAGCGACTCTTATGTTACTTGGAATCCAACAAAAAATTAATATCATTGTCATGTATCTCTGCAATACATATGATTGTGCTACACACTACTTATATTATTGTACTCTGACTGTAATAATGTTTCTCATAACTAAATTCAAAGTTATGATATGAATTCCTTTTACATATATTATGTAACATATTAGATTTAGAAATAAATTTAAATATTTATAGGACAATTCAATTAACATTTAATTTCAGGTACAAATATGGGACCAAAGAGACAATGTCAGGTCATGTGGCCCAGGCTCAGATGCATGCTTGGAGGGACTTACTGTGAGGGAGGCAATCACAGACTCCAGCTGCAACTGAGTCACCACCACCACCTCCAGCGCCTACAGTTGCAGGAACATCATCACCAGCAACTTGTGATACCCAACAATCTAACACCCATATATCATCCAATACAATTATGGAAGAGGGAGGCGACGACATCCACCCTAGATTTGAGGGTCCTGATGGTAGAAAGTATATAGCAATATCCGATCAACAGTAAGTGAAATCGCATCAAACACTATATATGTTTAGCATTAACTTATATGTTTAAATTTTTTGCAAATTTATGAACTTATTAGTTCTTATATTAGGTTCATTCCATCTGGACCGTGTTCAAGACAAATGACATCTACATTTAAAGAGAGGATTGATCCAGATGGTTATGCATGGAAGAAGATCTCTGAGGCCACAAAGGCATTTTATTATGAGGAGTTTGAGGTACAATAAGCGATAAATATTTTTTTTCTTTTTTTTGTATACATTCATCACATACATATAAATAGATGTTAAGTTATTGAATTTATTCTTTTTATTTTCAGAAACATTTTTACTGGAGTTCTGAATTCGACAGGATAATACACAGTGTATGGGAGTCATGAGCTCATACACGTTATCGCGATTTTATTAATCAGATACACAATGCTGGTTTACAACCCTCTTTCATTTCTAAGTCCACATGGGGTTGCTGGCTGGAGTACTGGAGATCACCTGAGGCAATGCGCATATCGGGCCGTAACTCCACCAACAGACGTGGTAGGAGAGAGACAGACAGTCTTCTCGTTCATACGGGAGAATCAATTACTCACTGCGAGCATGCAGAGAGGCTTGTAAGTATATTAATATTACGTTTATATCCTAAATTTTTTCTTTGCTATATTTAAATGTCAATTGATGTGTGAATGTTGTGATGAAGATATATGTGTAGTATGCCTAATGATCATGACTGTGTGGAGTAATTTGTTAGTGCCATTTATGGCTGTGTTACGTACTTTGTTTTCTTGAACAGGGAGCAATATCATAAAAACAGAGACTCTGCCAAAATTTTTATAAATTCTCATTTAACTTTTTACTTTTCATTGTTATGCAGGAAAAGTCTATGGGCATTAGGCCTACACCCCATCAGTTGTTCTTGCACACTCATACTAAGAAACATGACGGTGTCACATTCGTCAACAACTGATGTCGAGAACTTAATGTATGTGAATTTCATAGTTTAATATTCAATCTTAATAATTATCACTTACTAATTACAATATAAGCATTGTGTCTTAATATGACTAAATACAACAAACAATTGGGCAACAGATGCAGGATGCACAACCTGTTGATGACACCCAGCTATATTTTGATGTAGTGGGTGGTAGGGACAGTCGGGAAAGGATCTTTGGCCTAGGCTTATGTGCCAAAACATTTTATTCCCACTCCTCTACTATGTCCACAACAGCAACATCTAGTTTAGAGCCGACAATGCAACATATCAATCAGTTGGAGTCCGCAGTGCAGACGTTGACGGAGGTAATCCGTAAGCTCCAAAATGACCTTGACCAAATGAGAGCAAGGGAAAGAGACTCACATCAGCCAAGCTCACTAGGACAATAGAATTTTTGTTGTCATTAATTTGGTTTTCATTTATGTAAACTGTAATGTTTTAATTATCAGTTACAAAAGTCATTTAACTTTCTTTATAAACAAACTCCATGGGTTCAAAATTCCAAAACTTAAGTAATGATAATATATAATTGTTCAAATTGAAATCAATTTTCACGACCTAATTTTAAAAAAATTGTCATTCACCAACACATTTATGGGTACTGTAAATGATTGTTTGGTAATGGTTTAAGGTTTGTAAATGAATGCATGCAAGATATAGATTTTGTTTACGATTGTTCTTAAGCATTAAAAAAACAGTTGCAACAGAGAGAGAAAAGTTACAGCAGTGAGAGAAAGTAGAAAAAAAGATAAATGAGTTTTGTTTTTGATGTTTGAATTTAATCTTGAATCTTGAGTTGTTTTTAGAGTAAGTTGACTTGGAAAGGGAGTAGAAACACAGAGAATGTAAGTTAGAGATGGTGTACAGACATAATGGATTAAGTAGAAGAGAGGGAGAAGTGGAATGTGGGATTTGTGATATTTGAAGTGGATGATTATTTCTGAATTATTTTGAGCTTATGGTGAGTATTGATGAGATAAAAATGAGTTTAGAAGTTATTTCAGATAAATGACATGAGGTTGAACTTAAAAAAAAAGGTAGTAGAAAAAGGAAGAAGAAGATGATGAATAGTGTGTTTGACGTTGGTGTTTGAAATGTAATTTTGAACTAGAGTTGTTTTGTTGCACAGCTTGAGTTTTTGCCTATAACTTCTGCATCCGAACTCCAAATAACTTGAAACTTGTATCAATGGATTCCTAACATATTTTTCTTTCTCTCCATAAAAATTTAGAGTTATCTGAATTGATTTGAAAGTGATTGATAGGATGAAAGTGTGGAAGTCTGCTGGAATGTTATGAATGGGAAATTTTTCATGATCATGCTTTGGTTTTCTAATTATAACTTGAGTTGTAGATTTCTGAATGAGTTAGTTTTTAATTCATATTAAACTAGAGACATATTTCTAAAATTTTTGTGAAGAGGCTGAATTTTAATTTTGTCTCTTTGATTTTCAAAATTGGTATGAAACTGAGTTTTAACTTAGGCTGTAGCACTACCAATGATAGAAATCATGCCCTGTGATTATTGAATAAACTGTATTGATTTGGGCCAAATTAAGCTGAGTTGTCTTCACCAAAGTTGTAGCTTATTCTCTTAGATTTAAATTGGTATAAATTTTGAAATTTTTGGATGTCTGAGTTGAACGATATGAGTTGTACAATTAGAGGGTATGATCATGTACTAACCAAAAGTTCAAATGTGCACAGTCTGAGGTATTTTGTGCATAACTCATTGAATACTTAATCAAATTGGATGATCTTGGAGTCGTTAGAAACTTAAGACACTGTAGAACAACTTTCCAAAATGAAGTATTGATTAATTTTCTTATTTATCCTACCATATTAATTATGAAAAAATGACCCGAAATCATATGGGTAGAAAATCTGAAGTGATCAATTAGGTTATTAAATTGATTTCACATTGTTTTATTTTGGACCAAATTATAAGTACCATAAGATATTAATGAGGGCTTTGATATCTGATCAATTTGATGATAAGAGTTACAATGAGATACCCGGAATTGTCATTGAACATACATTGTGCATACTTTCTATATATTGATATGCATAAAAGAACACTTGTATATTTGTGAAAAAATTTGATATTTGTTAATGTGTTGTGTATGTTTTAGAGGAGCCAAGTGGACACCAAACAAACATTGCCGAACCATCCAGGCAATAGTATATTGGAGCATTCTGTGAATCAACCTAGATGATTTCCTAGGATTGAATTGATTTGAATTTAATTTGATTTATTACATTTTCATTATTATTGAACTGTTTGTGAATTGTTTCTGGATTTCGGACCTAAGGTCCGAGGAGTTTAATAGTTGGGCATGTATTGGGAGTGTTTTGAATTGTTATGAATTTGACATTTGATTCTCAACGAAAGTTGAATGCCGGACTTAGGTCCTATGACTGTGATATATGAGATATTCAAAAATTGTTTCATTTCATAAAATGCATGCTCAGATAAAGGCTTTGTGACTTGAGTTACTAGTATGAAGCGCTTCCACGTAGAGCTTTGCTTTGTAATTTCTGATTTTGCACTTAGAGCTATGCTCCGTGATTCCGTTTGACTGAGCCCTATTGGCCGGTATATGTATAAGTTTGTGATAGGCACTCGATCACAACAATAAGAAAGAATATGAGTCTCATGCATATAACATTATAAGATTTAATTTCTTTTAATGATTTGCAAAGCTGAAACGAATGATAAATTATTATGATCTATTTGTTATACTTGGCTATGTGGATTGTGAGATTATATGATATATCATGTTGTGCAAATATCTGGAGTGTATATATGATCTGAATGGGTATATGTGAAATATATGGTATATGTGTGTAATCTGGTGAACTCATCAATGATGGTTCACTTATTGAGTTTGCAAAACTCATAAAAATTACAACATGATTTTTCAGGTACAAGATAGGAGACTTAGTGTTTATTCTAGATTAGAAGAATGTTTTGGACTAAGTTATGACTCAAAGGTCTGTCAGCTGACTTCAGAGAGTTATAGCTTTTATTTTGTAGATTTTACTAGAACCTGTGTGAGGTTTTGTATATATTCGTCTAATGAAGACAGTGTAACTAGTTGTGAATGAATGCAATGAATGGTTTCAAAATTTGTTAACTTCTGATTATGTTAGATGATGCCATGTGTAAGTTGGAACTGTTTTGCTC
The DNA here is from genome assembly GCA_029891385.1 of Erythroxylum novogranatense. NCBI lineage: Eukaryota > Viridiplantae > Streptophyta > Magnoliopsida > Malpighiales > Erythroxylaceae > Erythroxylum > Erythroxylum novogranatense. The sequence goes on along the minus strand of CM057225.1, from coordinate 89,476,625 downwards.
TATCATGCCATTATCATAAGATATGTACTTGAATGTTCCTAAATGTTTAGTTATGTACCCTATGGTAGTGGAATGTTGCACCGTGTGCACCTAACTAACAATTGAGTTTGAAGCATTCTTCCCAGAAAAAAGACATTTATTTCACCTAAATTTAATTTTTGAAAAGTAAAGATAGATTGGTTTACGTGTATTATTAACCATCAGATACACATAAAGTAATCTTCATGATTTTTTGTAAATTGGGTTAGGACTAGGTTTATCAAACCAAAGATGAGATAAAACTGCATGATATAACTATGCAGGCTTCACATAAACTAGTAAAGATTATAAGAAAAGAAAGGGCAAGAAAATTTTATTTAACAAAAGGTGAAAACATAAAAATAACTAATTTTACTCAACAATCTATTTCTTAGCATGTGTTGAACATTGTAGTAATGTTGAATTTGAATTAAGTATTAACAATTCAAAAGCATGTATTAGAAATATGTATGATCTCTATCATTTTATGTATAGGAAAGAATAGTCATGCAATCATTTTCTTCATTTGACAACTAATTTCATACTATATCAAAACCTTTAATTGATGTCCATATTTATGCCTTTAGTAGGCTAAATTAAGTGCAATCATTTTCTATCAAGAACATTGTAGTAATGTTGAATTTGAATTAAGTATTAACAATTCAAAAGCATGTACTAGAAATACGTATGATCTCTATCATTTTATGTATAGGAAAGAATAGTCATGCAATCATTTTCTTCATTTGACAACTATTTTCATACTATATCAAAACCTTTAGTTGATGTCCATATTTATGCCTTTAGTAGGCTAAATTAAGTGGAATATTTCTATCAAGGTACTATATCTTTCAGCTCTACTCAATGTAACCTTTTACATCTTGCTATTATGATATTGACATGCATCTTACACGTTGTCAAAGTTTTTGAGATATTATTAAACTCAAAATGTCAATACATTTTATTATCTATATGATTTTGACATATCTCTAAAACTTTAATACCAAATCCTCAATAAGGGTTAATAGCAAAATTGCATAATAGACATACAACTTTTCTATATATTATAACTTATGTCCAAGAAATTCAGTTCGTTAACTCTTAGTATCAACTATACTAAACAAGATAAATTCCACTTTTAGTAAAAAGATAAATGTAAGAAAAGCAAGTAATTGATTATATGCCATAACTACCAATTGAGATTAGGACTTTAATCATGTATTTGGTAACTCCTACTGTTTTATTCAAAATAATAGCCCTTTTTAATTTATAGAAAGATTATTCTAATCTTTCTAATGGGCTATGATCCTATTCAAATTTAGTTGATCTTGAGTTTGCTCAATAAACCAAATAAACTTAAATTAGGTGGATAACAACTTTATTAATTACATCTCATAAGATTTTTAGATTTGTTAGGTGACAATTCTTGCCAAAACATATCTTATATGTCACTCATAACCTTGCCTTTAAACTCATGTGAAGTTAGTTCATTCAAATTACAAATTTAGTTAAATAGGATCTATTATTATAAGACTAAACATATTCGATTAAAGCATACTTGAGTTTGCTCAACAAGCCTAATAGTAAATAAAACTCTGGTTTATTCTTATAAAATAGAAGATAATAATCACGTTCTTAACAAATACTTAATATTTTAATGAGGGGTTTAAATTTGTTCGCTTCATCAAACACAAAATTACATGTAATAATATCACACACATAAAACATGCAATTTAACATACATCTAATATATATCAAACATATAAATAAGGTATACAACTTACGACTCATAATCAAACTCAACAAGCCTAATAGTAAATAAAACTCGGTTTATTTTTATAAAAATAGAAGATAATAATCACGTTCTTAACGAATACTTAATATTTTAGTGAGGGTTTAAATTTGTTCGCTTCATCAAACACAAAATTACATGTAATAATATCACATACATAAAACATGCAATTTAACATACATCTAATATATATCAAAATATAAATAAAGTATACAACTTACGACTCATAATCAAACTATATGCATAAATTATCAAACTTCATTTTATTCGGTTATTGATCTTTATAATGTAAAATAATATTTCCAACTCTTTGGATAATTAAATTAGCTTAAATTCACTAATTCCTAAATGAATTAAATTTCTATTGCAAATATAAATGTGATTTGATGTGAAAATAATTTTAAATCCAATTGAAAACTATTTACAATTATCTTGATTCCTTTAACAAATTTAATTGAAAATAATTTTCAATAAATTGCTTTTATTACTTATTATAATTTTAAAACTCCTTTTAAAACTTCAATAAGCAAGAAATTCTAATCCAATTAGAAAATATTTCTAATATAATTAGAAATTATTTTCTCTATTTTCTAATATTAAAAGGAAACTACTTTCAAAATTAAATAAAACACTTTTAAATTTATTTAAAAGTCCTTTATATTATTTGTCTAGAGATTAATTTCTTAATTAATTAGGAAATCTCTCTTTAATAAATTATAAAAGTATTAAATAATATGAAAGCTCATTTTCTTAGTTAATAAATGAAAATACTTTTCATAACTTAACCAAGAAAATATTTTTTAACAAATCAAGAAACTTATTATTAATAAATAAAGAAAATATTTTCAAATAAATTGAATCATAATTCTCTAAAAAGCTATAATTTTAATTTATCTTAATCAAATTAAGATAAATAAATATAATTAAGAAACTATTTCCTAAAATTAGTTAAGCATCAATCTAATTATTATTCTTAATCATATTAAGAAAATAATTAATTTAGTTGTGGAATTGATTTTAAATTTTAAAACATTATAAAACCAATTTAGAATAAAGTTATTCTAAATAAAGATTAGCATCTTCTAATTATCAGTTTAGACAATCTCATTGCCAAACATACCTTATTCAAGAACTAGGATACACTATACTAGTTTCCAAATAAGCCATATTTTAAACTAAGAATACCTTATTCTTATTTCCAAGTTGAATTGTAGGATTTAAAATTCCAATCTAAACTTTGCATATTAAAATTAATTAAATCTAATTTGATTTATAATATTTGTGATTTTAATTACATAATTAAAGCTCAATAATAATCAAACAATTTAATCAAATCATAGAATTAAAGTTGACTATGATACCATTATTGGGAAAGCAAGCTAGGATCTATTCCTGCACAGTGAAATAATTATGAAAATTTTTTGTATTTAATTTTTCAAAGCCAAGATCACTAAAAATCATAAAACGTGAATCCTAATTCATGCCTTATTCCAAAGTTTGGTCATTTTCTTGTCGTATCTCTCGAATTATTTCTAAAACTGATTCATCTCAGCCACCATTGCAATACAAATGTCCAGTCTTTAATAATATCCACAAAACAAGTTAACGAAACTCTACAACTATTGCAGAAAGGGTTAGGTAAGAAATGTTAGCTCCATTAGAGCTTAAACCTATTTATAATAGGTTTTTGGACATTCTAATAATTTAATTGAAATTAAATTCTAATTTTAACTAAACTTAAGTTAGAATTGTAAAATAATTCTAATTAAATATCAGTTATGTCCAAATAAGATCAAATACCTCTTATTTAATCATAAAGATTTTCAAACTTTACAATCAAGTCCAATTTAGTTAAAATATCTTTGCTCTTTTAACCGATTCTTTATGTGTGACTCATTAGGTTCTTAAATATGTTGTCATTGGATATAAATTATAACCCTAAATAATATTTATGATTAGATAAATTAAACTCTTTTAATTTATTTTAGTTCTCTAATTAAATGATTTATATTCATATATCAAGATTGACATTTAGTAATACATCATAACCATTCAAATATTTAGGAACGTCAAAGTGACTTTGACTAACCTTTTCAAGCATAATTTTTCTATATAATTCAATCATTTTATTATATAATGTTCGATTAGGCGTAGAGTATCAAATTAATGTCTATTCGATTTTGAGTCCAATCATATTATTTCTTTATTAGATATTTTAATTCAATTAATGACATTTGTAAACTATATGCAAAATGTCATTTCAACTTGGCCAAAGATTTTCAAATCAATACTAATCGAGAATAATGAAATATTCTCCCAATTAATTTAAGGTGGTAGATCTTATCTTAATCACTTATCTACCTCCGTATAGTTCATACTATATGTAATGACTACCGACTAAGCTATCATTAACTAAAATAGGTCGTAAGTAATATCAAAACATAACAATCCATATGTAAGATAACTTTAGATATCTCTAGTCAAAGGATTATTTATACAATCAATACAATGAAAATTTTTATAGATATATAAGTAATGTTCCAAATGAATTTCTCATATAGGGTCAGTTCAATGAACTTGTGCTTTAACAAGCACTCACATATTTATTTATCTCCATACTTTATCCTATGAGATGAACTACTTCCTTCACAAGAAAAATATAATCTGTGCTAGTCTTTCTATATTCTATTAATGTCCAGCTTTAATAGAAAAAGATTACATATAATTTTGGGATAATATATAAATACAATATGAATCTTATAATTATAATATCATTATAATATCATTTGCAATGTATAGTTATTCCATAGGCTTTATCCTATACATATAAATATATACAAGATAAATAATGCCTTTAAAAGTATTTTGTGACTAAACTACAACGAACCTATTGGTTGTAGGGCATAAACCAACACAAGAATTATGATGACAAAAGTCTCATCACATATTGCTTGTAATGTAAACTAAGGTGGGGGCAACTTCTGAATGGTGATCCAAGTAAGGTGATAAATAAGTAAGGCACACTAAGAGTGACACAATGGCCAACTGAAGATGTGAACATGAATGAAGTAAGGAAAGACGAAATGTACAGACCTTGTTTTTCTTCATTAATTTGAACATTCCCAATTTAACAACCCACTGGATGTTTATGATAAGGTCTAACGATGCACCATCTGTCAGTGGTATCTTGCAGCAAAGTGCAACTAAAAATGTACCGAGAAACTTTGCAAACCCACCGACCAGGGCAATTGATTGTATTATGATATAAGTCTTTGTTAAATGTGCATCATGTTGCGGAAAAAGAAAAAGTCAAAAAATCTAGTTGTTAGTATCAAACAAATAATACCGTTGTAGATTTTAGATCCCTTTTCTTTAGGCTTCAGTTAATATTTTCTTGTTACAGCTATGTCTATATAAACAACAAGTTTATGTTGAATAAATATCAGATAGTTTCTGCATATTAGAAATAAAAAAAGTCCAACAAAATTGGTATCAAAGCTTGTTATTCTTGAGGGACCTGAGAGGTTAGTAAGTTTAAACCCAAAACACCAACCCCACAATGTCGACAGAGAATTCATACAATGCTGGCGCACCAATTTTTACTGGCTCAAATTATCAAGTTTGGGCAGTAAAAATGATGACCCATTTGCAAGCTCATGATCTTTGGGAAGCTGTTGAAGAAGGCTTTACTTTACAATTGCCTGATAATCCAACAGTTGCCCAGATGAAGAATTACAAGGAAAACAAGACCAAGATGTACAAGGCAATGTCATGTTTGTTTTCAGCTCTCCTTGAAGCTCTCTTCACTAAGGTAATGAATATGAAGACAGCTAAAGAAGTTTGGGATCACCTACAGAAAAATTTCCAAGGTGACGACAAGACAAGACGAATTCAAATTCTCAATTTGCGTAGGGAATTTGAAGTTCAACAAATGAAGGAGGCAGAAACAATTAAAGATTATGCAGATAGACTTGAAGCGATTGTGAATCGAGTCAAGATACTTGGTGAGGATGTTCCAGAGAGAAGAATTGTGGAAAAAATTTTGGTTACATTACCAGAAAGGTATGAATCAAAAATATCCTCCCTAGAAGAAACTAAAGATGTTGCAAGCTTGTCACTTTCAGAGCTAGTAAGTTCTTTTGAGGCTCAGGAACAAAGAAGATTGATAAGACAAGTGAAGATTGTAGAAGAAGCATTACTAGCAACAACACAGATTCAAACTGGGAATAAAGGCAAGAAGAAGAGGGATTTAAAAAAGAATTCAAGAAGTTCTAAAGAGTCTGATGGCAATATTCAATGTCAGCATTGTAAAAAGACCAATCATCCTTCAAACAAATGTTGGTGGAGACCTGACATAAAGTACAAAAGATGTGGTCAGCTTGGTCACATAGAGAAACTTTGCAAAAGCAAAGCTAATAAATAGGAGGATGATGCTCACGTAGCTGATCAAGAAGAACAATTATTTGTGGCCACTTGTTTTGCTACAAGCAATTCCAATGATCGTTGTCTTATTGATAGTGGTTGTACTCATCATATGACTTTTGATGAAGAACTTTTCCGAACACTTGATAAATCAAGTATCTCCAAAGTCAGAATCGGAAATGGGCAGTACATCTCTGTTGAAGGCAAAGGTACTATCACTATTGAAAGTTGCACAGGTACAAAATTGATTTCTGATGTTTTATTTGTACCTGAAATAAATCAAAACCTGCTAAGTGTTGGTCAGTTGCTTGAGAATGGATATAAAGTTTATTTTGAGAATGAAAGTTGCTTGATTAAAGATTCAAATGATATGGAGGTGTTTAAAATAAAAATGAAAAGCAAGAGTTTTTCACTTGATTTGATGAAAGAGCAGGTTGCATATCCAATAGCAGATTGCGAAACAACAATATGGCATAAAAGATTGGGTCACTTTCATCATGCTGCACTTGTCTTTCTGCAAAAAAATAAACTTGTGCAAGGATTGCCATCTTTAGCAGAATATTTGCCTATATGTCCTGCTTGTCAATATGGCAAACAAACTAGGCTTTCATTTCCAAAGAAGAATGCCTGGAGAGCAACTCAAAAGCTACAATTGATACATACTGATGTTGGAGGTCCCATGAGTACGCCATCCTTGAAAGGTAGCAAATACTACATTCTTTTCATTGATGATTCAACAAGAATGAGTTGGATTTATTTCATGAAATTCAAATATGAAGTTGCTGATATTTTTTGGAATTTTAAGGCTTGGATTGAAAACCAAAGTGGGTGCAAAATTCAAATTATTAGATCTGATAACAGCACTGAATATACATCCGAAAAATTTAGAAAATTATGTGAAGATAAGTGAATTGAGCATCAACTTACGGTGCCCTATACTCCTCAACAAAGTGGAGTTAGTGAAAGAAAAAACAGGAAAATTGTGGAGATGGCAAGATGCTTGCTGCATGAGAAGAATTTGCCTAAATCATTTTGGGCTGAAGCAACCAATACAGCAGTCTTTTTATTAAATAGGCTGCCAACAAAAGCTTTGCAGAAACAAACACCTTTTGAGGCCTGGTATGGCTATAAACCATCTCTGCAAAATCTGAAAATATTTGGTTGTTTGTGTTTTTCTCATGTGCCACAGGTGAAAAGAGATAAACTAGACAAGAAGGCTGAACCAGGAATATTTGTAGGCTACAGCATAGTCTCAAAAGCCTATAGAATTTTTCAGCCTCAAACAAGCAAAATATTGATCAGTAGAGATGTGCAATTCATGGAGACAGAAGAATGGAGCTGGAATGAAAAAAAAACATATCAAAATCTAGGAGTTATTCAATGCCAAGATGACAACAATGATGACTTTCTAGTAAGAGGAACCAGATCAGTCTTTGATATTTATCAAAGATGCAATGTTGCAGTTTTAGAACCGCAATGCTTCAAGGAAGCTGAAAAAGATCAGAAATGGATTAATGCAATGAAGGAGGAGCTGAAAATGATTGAAAAAAATCACACTTGGGAACTAGTAGATAGGCCTAAGCATAAGAAGGTCATTGGAGTCAAGTGGGTTTTTAGAACCAAACGGAATGTTGACGGTTCTTTATGTTGGATCACGTACGGTATGAGTATTCACAATACACTACGGAAAAGACTATACAACAACATGATGTATAATCGAAAATACCAAGGATGTACGAAAATACCTTATTTTCGGGGATAGGTTGCTTCCTTTTCGGATTCCAAGACACTGCAAACGCGAATGCCCTCTACCGGTATCCACACGAGTATGCACAATCCGGGCTGCGGCTGTGGTGTGCTAGCACGTCCTAAAACTCTTCCCGAACGCCGCACGATTTTTCTCTCGAATGGTGGCTAGGGTTTCATGACAATTGTGTCTCATCTACCTAATGAGATCTAAGCTTCTCTATTTATAGAGAAACCCTAATCCTATTGAGGCCCCAATAAGTTTCGGCCCATTATATCTTATATAATAAAAGCTCGACAACTTAATTTAATCTAACCCAACAAATATATCTACATATATTTATTCAGTACCTAATAAATTAGGCCCAAGAGAACAAGCCCAGATCACATCACTCTTTGTGTGCGACCATGTAGGCTCATTTGATGTTGGCAATGGGCTTGATCATACTTCAAGGCCCATAAGTCATAAGCGGCCTCTAGCAAGACATTATGACTACCCAAATCAAATGAGGATCGATAATCCGATTTAACCTGTAACCATGGTTATAAGCTCAAATCCTTTTGTAACACGATATCAAGATTAATCACAAGGCATGGTACATGTCAACCTTTTATTAATCATAGTTTCTTGATCCTCAAGTTGACTGATTATAACAAATGACATTTGATGTCCAACATAAGACTACTTGTTATTCGGTTAAAAATAACTTAGTCTAATATCAAAACACTGAATTCCTCATGTAGGGAACCATGATGACTTCAGGTTAAAGGACTAAAGTCAAACCATATTAAGAATCACTAATGACATGAAACCATGTAGTATTCTTTATGTGGGTCGGTCCAATATATGCTCTCTAACATATATCTATGTTTCTGATTTGATATCTCATATCCATGATCAGTAAAACGTGATCATCAATCAGAACACATACTAGTCTTAATTCATTATTGTTCCACCAATAATGATTGACCAGGGATAGTCTAGAATAGTGTTATAACGCTTATGGTTTTACTATCAAGTCACATAATTGATGACATAAGTCTAGTATGTGTTCCCTGGTCTAGCACGTCCTGAAACTCTTCCCGAACGCCGCACGATTTTTCTCTCGAATGGTGGCTAGGGTTTTGTGACAATTGTGTCTCATCTACCTAATGAGATCTAAACTTCTCTATTTATAGAGAAACCCTAATCCCATTGAGGCCCCAATAAGTTTCGGCCCATTATATCTTATATAATAAAAGCTCGACAACTTAATTCAATCTAACCCAACAAATATATCTACATATATTTATTCAGTACCTAATAAATTAGGCCCAAGAGAACAAGCCCAGATCACATCACTCTTTGTGTGCGACCATGTAGGCTCATTTGATGTTGGCAATGGGCTTGATCATACTTCAAGGCCCATAAGTCATAAGCGGCCTCTAGCAAGACATTATGACTACCCAAATCAAATGAGGATCGATAATCCGATTTAACCTGTAACCATGGTTATAAGCTCAAATCCTTTTGTAACACGATATCAAGATTAATCACAAGGCATGGTACATGTCAACCTTTTATTAATCATAGTTTCTTGATCCTCAAGTTGTTGATTATAACAAATGACATTTGATGTCCAACATAAGACTACTTGTTATTGGTTAAAATAACTTAGTCTAATATCAAAACACTGAATTCCTCATGTAGGGAACCATGATGACTTCAGGTTAAAGGACTAAAGTCAAACCATATTAAGAATCACTAATGACATGAAACCATGTAGTATTCTTTATGTGGGTCGGTCCAATATATGCTCTCTAACATATATCTATGTTTCTGATTTGATATCTCATATCCATGATCAGTAAAACGTGATCATCAATCAGAACACATACTAGTCTTAATTCATTATTGTTCCACCAATAATGATCGACCAGGGATAGTCTAGAATAGTGTTATAACGCTTATGGTTTTACTATCAAGTCACATACTTGATGACATAAGTCTAATAACATTCATGGAATGTAAATCACATTATATAATTTAAATACATGCATATATGAAAGGAATACCTCATAATATATTATTAACAAGTCATAATGTTAATACATGAATCACAAATATCCATTGGCCTAGGGCACACTACTAACAATCTCCCACTTGCACTAGGCCTAATCGGTCAAATATCTAATACCCATAGACCTCGTATGACTCTCATGTTTAGGCTGTGGAAGAGGCTTAGTAAGTGGATCGGTAATATTGTCATCTGTGCCCACTTTGCATGTAGCACCCCACTCCCGCGAGACCTGAACCCGACATCGACGGTGATATCCGAGCCCGCGACCCGCGAGGGTGGTATGCTAGAGCAGTCAATGCAGTGTAAAAACTCATTATGATTTTTTTTTTAAACAATCGAGTGTGCGGAATTAAGAATTAAACGATTCGAGCCCGTTATACGAAAACCCATTTCAGTCATACACTTTATCAAAGATCACTTTTCAAACAATATTTATCAATTAGGGCCCTCAAACAATTCAGTACTATTTTTGCGGAATATAAATTTACACATAAGTCAAAATAACACAAATGCAGACGTGAACTGATCCCGACATCGAACACCGACTCTCTTGTAGTAATTATACTCCCGGTTTAGTAACAGGGTACTCTTCAATTCCTGAAAAATATTTGCAATGTTGGGTAAGTTTGTGAACTCAGTGAGAAACCATCATCGATGGTTCACTCAATTCATGCATATTCAATCAATTTACCAAATATCACATACTATCACAATTCACAAATGTAAAGCATATCGCCTTTCATACCATCCATATTTATTCATACCATTTATGCAATGAACATGTGACACTTTTCATTTTCGTTTCGTTGTTGTGACCGTGCGCCTGAAACCGGCCCCGTAAAACGGGCACATTGCGTTGAGCCTGTGGCTCGAAAACATTGGCTTGAAGCCCTGGTACATTGAGCACGAGGCTCGAATACGCTGGACCCGAGGTCTGTGCGTTGGTGAAAGCTCTCATATCGTTAGGCGTGATATGCCCCGACACGGTGTCGCTCCGGTCATAATCGCCTTTATCGATCATGCCATCATGCATGGATGCATATGCTCTAATTCCCATTTGATCGATTATAGTTCGGTGACCAATTTCCGTTTCTTCGGACCTTCGGTCCGGTGTTTCAGTCATATACATTTACAAATTCTTGCATCCAACCATATCATATCAAAAGTCACATTCAATGTATCAAAACAGACAATTAACACTTCAATATAAATTTCCCATTCGGTCCGAGGTCTCCAATGTAATTATTCACAAACAGTCACACACAAATGGCACTTCGATAACAAGTTTCCAATACTTCGGACAACTATGGTCCGAAATCAATCTAAAGTAAACACACATAATTCCTCCATTATGTCCACATGGCATAACCACATCATTTTCATCATATATAGATTGAGGAACCAACTAGGTTACTCACCTATTACTTCCGAGCTATTGCCGGGAAGTCTCTGCAACGTCGGTAGGTCGACGCTCCAATTGTGCCTCTATAACAAGCAGAGAGGAATCCGATCACTAATTATCCAATCCGAACTAGTAATAATGCACATGTAAGTGTATAATGCTTGTTCATGAGATTTTCGGTCCTAAATCCAAATTTTCCCATAATAAAAATTCCAACAAAAATTCGAAAGCTATAGCCACTGACAGCACTCAATTTGGACCTCAATCGGTTCAAAAATAAATAAATAAAATAGTGATCACAGAACAAGTACCCGGGGCCACGTCAATTTCCCGTCTAAAAATTCCAAATTTATCACAAAATGAAATTCAATATGATACAAATCCGATGCCTCAAGAATCAGGTCAATCGGACGACGGACGGAAAAGAAATTGACAAAAGAATCACCAAATACCAAATAATCAAATAATAATAAATAAGAAAACCAGCCTCATGGGCGAGGCGTCGCCTCGCGAGGCCGACTGATCCGGCCTCGTCGCTGTGGCGAGGCGCCGCCTAGCGATGCCGTCCATCCGAGCCTCGTCACTAGGGCGAGGCGTCACCCTAGTGACTGGGCATGATTCCACATTCCCATTCCCTTTTTTCCTGATTTCTAATCCAACTTCCAACACTCATAGCTCTTGGCACACAATTCATACCTTGTTGGAAAGATCATAAAAACCTCTACCATTCTCAAGAAGACCAAAAAAACAATTTCACCCCTAAGGGTGTCAAAAATCCCTTCAAAGCTACTGCCTACTCAAATCCCATTAAAACAGACCAATACATTGCAAATTCCATAACTCTCAGATTCTTCTGCCAGAAATTACCACATAAATATGCTCAATAAGTTCAAAATGTCATCTACAACTTTAATGAACAACCCAAAATCAAATTCCATAACTAACTAGGTCAAACAATTCAACAAAGAATCAGTCTACTGAAATCAACCAATCTGGACAGTAATTTTCCAAACAGTATTTCACTTAGCACAAATGTCACAAAAATCACAATCTTATATCCCTGAAAAGATAAGATCTCAAACTTCAATTTTCATGAAGAACTCAATTTCCAATTCAATTTCTAACAATTTCAAAACTGTCATGCTAGTTACTGCCATGATCAGCAATTCCTAACCTAATGCAGGTTCAATGTTTGAAAAATCATAACTCCCAAATATGACCTCTAAAAATTACACACCATATATCATTTTCAAGATAATTCCTTCCTCTTCAACTTTGCAGAAGATCACTCACACCAATTCAGTTCACATAATTTGCTAAAATAGCTTCCAATCCGCAAGCTCACAAACTCAACACTTAGGCTAGGTTTCATCAAAATGCTCAAAACCAGTCAATAGTAATCAGTTCATATCTCTCAATATACAACTCGAAAATTAGCAAGATCAGTGGCAATGGAAAGCTAACTCAATATGCTACAACTTCCATGAAGACCATTTTCCAAAATTCCATCTCAATAAATTTAGAAAAATCAACAAAGCAATCAGGTCATATATGCGGGTACTGTTCACAGACCCTACAAACAGAAACTTCCCATGCAAAAATTCACCTTTCTAACATTACAATTTAACAACACCTATTTCACACAAATTTGAAGCCAACATCCCAAAGTTTCATTGGGCACAAACTTCACCTCATTTGCTCACCTAAACAATTAGTTATGATCAAAACATTACAATAGGTCAAAGATTCATTTTCCAGCTTTCAACATTAACCTAACTCCTATCACTTCTAATATCAATAACCCATCACTAAGTATCCACTTAAACCTCTAATTCAGCCACAAACTTATCACAACATTTATTTGTATACTTAAACAAACTTTGGCAGCACATACACAATTAACTTTCATTACTTTTTCATGCATCAAACCTTGCAAACTCAATCCAAAACCAAGCCAAATCAATGGAAACCTTATTCATTCATTCATCCATACACAAGCATATATTTAAACCCATTTAAACCTACCCTTATAATGATCAAATAAATGCTCAAAGGATTCCCATGCATGCTTCTAACTACCAAAAGAATAAGTACAAACACAACTCTTACCTTGATCAAGTTGTAAGCTCTCAATTCTTCAAGTATCTAACTCAAGCTTCCAAGCTTCAACCACTTCTTTACCTCTCACCAATACTCACGGCTATAACTCTAATACATATCTTACAAGACTTAAATTTGGTCTTGGTTGCAACTAAAGAAGAGGCAAGCAAGTAGCAAGAAGAATTCCAACTATGAGAGGAGAAGAGACAATCGAAGGAGAACAACCATGATGGAAGAAGCAAAGCCACGGATGAGAGATCACTTTTTGCTTCCAAAACAATTTGTATTATTCTTTCAAGGGAGCAAAGTCGTGGATGAGAGTAGAGAATAAGACAAAGTCATTAAATATGCTAAGACACTTGGCCTATTAAGGGAAAAAGACAAAATGTGGATACGATTTAAAAATCCTAATGAAATCGGACCCATTCTAGGCCCATAGCCCGAATTTCAATCTCAAAATAATATATCCAAAATGACAATACCATTTGGTCGCAATTTTCGCTACCGAAAATTGACCGGTTCGTCACTTGGCGATTTTTCCCGGTCTGGAAATTTTCGGAAATTTCCCTGAATCATTTTTTTGAAAATTACCTAAATTGCCCAAAATTGTAAAACATATGACAGTCCACTCCCAATAATTTTTTAAACACGAAAACCACATTTTCCACAACAAAAACACACTTAGGCCATTTACCGGCGATTTTGCCGGTCCGGAAATTTTCTCCGGATAATTCCAGAAAAATTCCCATAAATCTCTAAAAATGTAAAACACTCAATGACGCACTCCATATAATTTTCCAAGTACAATTATCCCATAAATTTCACAAAAGATCTCAATTTGAAACCTAAGCCGGAAAATGTCATGAATGCATGTATACCATGTGCAAGTGCAACAAACCATCAATCATAGAGGCTATATGCTATATGTGCATGCCGAGATATAATTTAATACTCCTGACCCGACCCAATTTACTAAAATATCCTTCCCATCGGAGATGGGATGTTACATTGCATATCTTCACGTCTCCTCTCCCAATGATCTCCCTAATCAGATGGAAATGTCTGAGTATGTGTTTGGATCTATGATGTGAATTTGGTTCCTTAGCCTGTGCTATAGCCCCATTATTATCACAATAAAGGTCTATAGGACTTGCAATGCTAGGAACAACTCAAGCTCAAGAATCAACTTCCGATCCATACTGACTTCCTTTAATGCATCCGAGGCAAAGAATGTACTCGACTTGGTTGTAGAATCAAAGTTTCTTGCTTTGAACTTTTCCAGCTCACTGCACCTCCATTCAAACAAAACACAAAACCTGATTGCGATCTAAAATCATCTATGTCAGACTGAAAACCAACATTAGTTTAACCATTTACAACGAGCTCTCCTTCAAGTCCTCTATAGACTAGGAACATATCCTTAGTTCTTCTCAAGTACTTAAGGATATTCTTAACTGCTATCCAGTGACTCTCACCATAATTAGATTGGTATCTACTTGTTATGCTCAAAGCATATGAGACATCAGGTCGAGTACATAACATGGCATACATGATAGATCCAATTGCAGATGCATATGGAATCTTACTCATGCGCTCAAGCTGTTTATCTGAAGTAGGACAATCCTTCTTAGAAAGCTTGATTCCATGTGACATAGGCAAGAAACCTCTCTTGGAATCTTGCATACTGAACCTTTTCAGTATCTTATCTATATATGTACTCTGACTTAGGCCGCTAAACTTTCTTGATCTATCTCTATAGATCTTAATGCCTAAAACATAAGCAGCCTCACCTAAGTCTTTCATTGAGAAACGTTTCCTTAACCAAATCTTGACACTCTGTAAGGTTGGAATATCGTTTCCAATGAGTAGTATGTCATCAACATATAAAGCTAAAAAGACAACAGCACTCCCACTAACGTTTTTGTAAACACAAGGTTCATCTTCATTCTTGATGAATCCAAACTCTTTGACAACTTCATCAAAACGAAGATTCCAGCTTCTTGATGCTTGCTTCAATCTATAAATGGATCTTTGAAGCTTGCACACCTTTCCCGAATTATTAGGATAGACAAAACCCTCAGGTTGTATCATATATACATCCTCAAGTAAGTTTCCATTAAGGAAAGCCGTTTTGACATCCATTTTCCATATCTCATAATCATAGTATGCAGCTATGGAAATAAGAATTCTAATGGATTTGATCATGACCACTGAAGAAAATGTCTCATCATAATCAATTCCATGAACTTGTCGATAACCTTTAACAACAAGTCTTGCTTTATAAGTGTGCAAATTTCCATCCATGTCGAGTTTCTTTTTGAAAACCCATTTGGATTTAATGGTTTTCAAGCCATCAGACGGATCAATCAAAGTCCAAACTTGATTGTCATACATGGATTGCATCTCTGCTTTCATGGTCTCTAACCATTTAGCATATTCTGGACTTTCCATAGCTTCTTGATAGGTTGTGGGCTCATTATGATCAATGAGCATCACATTATCATCATCAGTAACGAGAAATCCATATCTCTCGGGCTCATGACGAATCCTATCAGATCTGCGTAGGCCTCGTGTTGTTGAAGGCTACTCATCAACAGCTTGTAAGCTCGCTTCAATCTCCTTTTCAGGCTCAATGTCATTTTGTGAAACTTTAATTTCTTCAAGTTGTACTTTACTCCCACTGTTTCCTTTGGAAACAAATTCCTTCTCTAAGAAAAAACCATTTCGAGCAACAAACACTTTGTTCTCTGCTGGGATGTAAAAGTAATATCCTTTAGTTTCCTTAGGATATCCCACAAAATAACATTTTTGAGGTTTGGGTGCCAACTTGTCGGAAATTGGACGCTTCACATAAGCCTCACAACCCCAAATCTTTAGAAAAGATAAATTGGGATGCTTCCCAGTCCATATCTCATAAGGTGTCTTTTCTACAGCCTTTGAAGGAATACGGTTCAATATGAATGCTGCTATTTCTAAAGCATAGCCCCAAAAATATTTTGGAAGATCAGTTTGACTCATCATTGATCGAACCATATCTAATAGAGTTCGATTTCTTCTTTCAGAAACATTATTCCATTGAGGAGTTCCTGGAGGAGTCAATTGTGAAACAATTCTACAATCCTTAAGATAATCATCAAACTCTTGGCTTAAGTATTCACCTCCTCGATTAGATCGAAGGATTTTAATTGTTTTGCCAAGCTGATTTTGTACTTCATTCTTATATTCTTTGAACTTTTCAAAAGATTCAGATTTGTGCTTCATTAAATAGACATACCCATATCTACTGAAGTCATCTGAAAAAGTAATTAAATACAAATAACCTCCTCTCGCTGAAATGCTAAAAGGACCACATACATCGGTATGTATAAGGCCCAATAGCTCATTAGCCCTTTCCCCTTTACCTGTGAAGGGGGACTTTGTCATCTTACCCAGTAAACAAGAATCACATGTCTCAAAAGATTCAAAAGAATCAATGAATCCATCTTAATGGAGTTTTGAAATGCGTTTTTCATTTACATGGCCTAAGCGACAATGCCAGAGATAGGTTGGGTTCAAATCGTTAGATTTAAACTTCTTGGTATTTATGTTATAGATGGGATCATTTGTAACAAACTCAGTGTCTAGAGTATAAATGTCATGTAATTAACGCGCAATGCCATATAAAATGTCATTCTTATAAATGGAAATACTTCTATTCTCAATAGAAAATTTAAATCCATCATTCTCTAAACAAGCAAAAGAAATAATGTTCCTACTCATAGTAGGTACATAATAACAATTCTTAAGTTCCAAAATGAGTCCAGTAGGCAAAAAAAGATCATAAGTCCCCACGGATAAAGCAGCAACTCTTGCTCCATTTCCCACGCGCAGGTCGATCTCACCAGACATCAATCTTCTAGTCCTTCTTAGGCTCTGCACATTAGTACAAATGTGAGTTGCAACTCCAGTATCTAATACCCAAGATGCAGAAGGAGTAAAATTGATTTCTATAACAAACATACCTGAAGAAGTAGTCGCACTATTCTTCTTCTCTTTCAGCTCTTCCAAATAGAGTTTGCAATTCCTTTTCCAATGACCAGGTTCATTGCAATGAAAGCAAACTCCCTCCTTGGGTGCCTTAGTCTTAGCTTTGGGCTTGGGCTTGGACTTAGGTACTTTACCTTTGCCCTTCGCTGTGCCTTCTTCTTCAAAACCTTTCCCTTTTGAACCACAAGAACTTCATTGGTGGTCTTAACCTTTCCCGTTAAGTTCTCTTCAGCAGTTTTCAGCATCCCATGCAATTCATCAATGGACTTCTCCATATTATGCATGTTGTAGTTAAGAATGAACTGATCATATTCATCAGTCAAAGATGATAGAATAAGATCAGTTGTCAATTCTTGACTAACAGGTGCACCTAATTTCTCAAGATGATGAATGTAACTCTTCATCTTGAGAACATGAGCACTCACGGGTGTGCCAGGAGTCATTTTGCATGAATTCAATGCCTTAGGGGTTCTAAACCTCTCTTGGCGTGCTTGCTCTTGAAACATAGTTTTCAGTTGAGCAAGCATGTCATAAACTTCCATTCCTCTAAATCCTTCGAAGGTCAGAGATCATGGCGCCTAACATAAGGCATGACACATCCGTAGAGTCATTGATATGCTTCGTGTAAGCGTCCTTTTGAGCCTTAGGTGCATTTGCTGGTGGTTCCTCAGGGATGAGCTCTTCTAAGACATAAAGCTTTCTTTCTTGCTTGAGAACAATTCTCAAGTTCCTATACCAATCTAGGAAATTTGTTCCATTAAGCTTTTCTTTCTCCAGGATAGATCGCATGGAAAGGTTGGTGGATGGAGTAGTCATAATCTACAAAATTATGCAATAAGGGTCAACATTCTTATTATTAAGAGGTATTAGCTCCCAGTGAAATAAATAACCCTCAATTGAAAAATGGGAGAAACAAGATCCATATTTCACTAAGTCCTAAGAAAGCTTTGGCTTAACACTCAAGACTTAGTTATTTAGGTAGAAAACTCTTTTCAATTACAACACATGTAACTCTTGATGGGTTTATGTTAAAATACATCTTATGTACTGCACGTATGTAAAAACCCAATCTTATGCCCTAAGCCCAAAACCGTTTTGATAGCTTAGTCAAGTTTAACCATACTTTACCTATGAATAGCACCATTATTCAAATGTCTTCCCTAGATGATCCCTACATGCCTTGCTTTGGCAAAAACCCACATAAGGATAAGCTAGAGATAAACATTGGTAAAGTTTTATGGAAGACATATAAACTTAATATTATGATGAGGGTCGTTCTTAGTACATTATGAAGGTTACTAATCCTATTAGTAAGGGTATTTGTACTATGCTAGTTCTAATCCTATACTATAACATACCTGCGTATATATATATTAGAAGCATAGAATAGTAATTTACACATGAATATAAATATTCAAATAATATAAATAAACACATGTAAAAACACCCAGAATATATAACACGTAACGAACAAACACTCGCAACGAATCCACATCAAATTTGGAGACTTTCGTGGTTTCCAATTCTTGGTCTTTTAGAATCCTTATCCAATAAGGAATCTATACCTTTACCAAAATCATATCACATATGGATATCAGTTGCCCTCCTAGTATCCTTGTCTA
Organism: Erythroxylum novogranatense; assembly: GCA_029891385.1. NCBI lineage: Eukaryota > Viridiplantae > Streptophyta > Magnoliopsida > Malpighiales > Erythroxylaceae > Erythroxylum > Erythroxylum novogranatense. The sequence continues at coordinate 89,457,440 of CM057225.1, read as the reverse complement.
ATATGGATACTTGTGGTTTCCTATTCCAAATCCATGTCTTACATGGTAGAAACCCTAGCAGCCACTACCCATGCATATTCGGCCATAACCCTAGCTGCCACTTTGGTTTCCTATTCCAAATCCATGTCTTACATGGTAGAAACCCTAGCCGCCACCTTCATGGCTGAAACTCTTTTTGGCCGAAACAACCATGACTGAAATACATCTCAATGCAGTCAACTTCCATGGCCGAAACACATCACGCTTGTCATATATTCACATTAGTATCAAGATAATCAACAAATCCGGAAACAACATGCATGAAAATAAATCACATTTGTATCATGCATCCAAAACTGTGAGCACATGTAATCAACACATGCATATTTTCGTCTCTACAGAATCCAAATCCGTAAAACTCATGTAATCAAAACATGTATATTATCGATTATACAGAAGAACTTGGCTCTGATACCACTGTTGGATCGCGTACGGTCTGAGTATTCACAATACACTACGGAAAAGACTATACAACAACATGATGTATAATCGAAAATACCAAGGATGTACGAAAATACCTTATTTTTGTGGATAGGTTGCTTCCTTTTCGGATTCCAAGACACTGCAAACGCGAATGTCCTCTACCGGTATCCACACGAGTATGCACGATCCGGGCTGCGGCTGTGGTGTGCTAGCACATCCTGAAACTCTTCCCGAACACCGCACGATTTTCCTCTCGGATGGTGGCTAGGGTTTCATGACAATTGTGTCTCATCTACCTAATGAGATCTAAGCTTCTCTGTTTATAGAGAAACCCTAATCCTATTGAGGCCCCAATAAGTTTTGGCCCATTATATCTTATATAATAAAAGCCCGACAACTTAATTCAATCTAGCCCAATAAATATATCTACATATTTATTCAGTACCTAATAAATTAGGTCCAAGAAAACAAGCCCAAATCACATCACTCTTTGTGTGCGACCCTGTAGGCTCATTTGATGTTGGCAATGGGCTTGATCACACTTCAAGGCCCATAAGTCATAAGCGGCCTCTAGCAAGACATTATGACTACCCAAATCAAATGAGGATCGATAATTCGATTTAACCTGTAACCATGGTTATAAGCTCAAATTCTTTTGTAACACGATATCAAGATTAATCACAAGGCATGGTACATGTCAACCTTTGATTAATCATAGTTTCTTGATCCTCAAGTTGACTGATTATAACAAATAACATTGATGACTCGTCATCAATTCATTTGAGCACGGCCATGCATTTCTTCAGTCACACTTTTCAAGAGGCCCAAATGATATCTCTCTCATTTAAGAGAGGTACAAATCTCATCTACGTCATTCACATCCATCCGCATGATTCATTTGATGTCCAACATAAGACTACTTGTTATTCGGTTAAAGATAACTTAGTCTAATATCAAAACACCGAATTCCTCATGTAGGGAACCATGATAACTTCAGGTCAAAGGACTAAAGTCAAATCATATTAAGAATCACTAATGACATGAAACCATGTAGTATTCTTTATGTGGGTCGGTCCAATATATGTTCCCTAACATATATCTATGTTTCTGATTTGATATCTCATATCCATGATCAGTAAAACGTGATCATCAATCAGAACACATACTAGTCTTAATTCATTATTGTTTCACCAATAATGATCGACCAGGGACAGTCTAGAATAGTGTTATAACGCTTATGGTTTTACTATCAAGTCACATACTTGATGACATAAGTCTAATACCATTCATGGAATGTAAATCACATTACATAAATGAAATACATGCATATATGAAAGGAATACCTCATAATATATTATTAAGAAGTCATAATGTTAATACATGAATCACAAATATCCATTGGCCTAGGGCACACTACTAACACTTTAAACAAGCATAAAGCTAGGCTTGTTGTCAAGGGCTATGCGCAGTTATATGGTGTAGATTTTTCAGAGACATTTGCCCCAGTGGCAAGACTTGACACCATCTGGATGATACTAGCAATTGCGGCAGAAAAAAACTGGAAAATATTTCAGCTAGATGTTAAATCAGCATTTCTTAATGCTCATCTACAGGAGGAGATATTTATTGAGCAACCAGAAGGCTTTCTTATTAAAGGAGAAGAAGACAAGGTATATTTGCTAAAAAAAGGCTCTATACGAATTAAAGCAAGCGCCAAGGGCTTGGTATAGCAAAATTGATGAACATTTATTAACTTTGGGCTTTAAAAAAAGTCTAAGTGAATTCACCTTGTATGTTAAAGTAGCTGGTTCTGATTTGATTATTATATCTCTCTATGTTGATGATCTATTAGTGGTAGGAAGTAATGCAGAATTTGTCAAGAAGTTTAAAGAAGAGATGATGAATGTCTTTGAGATGACAGATCTTGGAGAAATGACATATTTTCTTGGATTAGAAGTGCAACAAAGAGAGAATGAGGTCTTCATTTGACAATAGAAATATGCAAAGGAGATTCTCAAGAAATTCCACATGGAGGAATGCAAGGCCACAACAACTCCTATGAATCAAAAAGAAAAATTCAGCAAGGATGATATGTCAGAAAAAGTTGATGAAGGTCTCTACAGAAGTCTAATTGGGTGTCTTATGTACCTTACTGTAACAAGACCTGATATTATGCATGCAGTGAGTTTGCTTTCAAGGTTTATGCACTGTCCAACTGAGGTGCATTTTCAAGCGGCAAAAAAAATCATCAGATACATCAAAGGCACTATTGACTATGGCATTAAGTTCACTCACTATCCAGATTTTAAGTTTCATGGGTTTGTTGATAGTGACTGGGCAGGTTCTGTTGATGATATGAGCAGTACAACTGGTTTTTGTTTCAGTTTTGGATCAGGTATATTTTCCTGGTGTTCAAAAAAACAAAAGTTGGTTGCACAATCAACAGCTGAAGCAGAATATGTTGCTGCCACAGCTGTTGCAAATCAAGCTTCATGGCTTCGAAAAATTCTTGCAGATTTACAAATGAAACAAGAGAAGAGCACAAAGATTTATGTGGACAACCAGACTGCAATTTCAATTTCTAGCAATCCTGTATTCCATGGAAGAACAAAGCATTTCAAGATCAAGCTCTATTTCTTGCGAGAAATACAAAGAGATGGTGAAATTCGTCTAATCTACTGCAAAACAGAGGATCAACTTGCAGACATCCTAATCAAGGCGCTTCCTAAGACAAGATATGAAATTATAAGAAGAAAACTTGGCATCTGCAGCAACAGAAGCAAGGAGGAGTGTTAAATGTGCATCATGTTGCGGCAAAAGAATAAGTCAACAAATCTAGTTGCTAGTATCAAACAAATAATACCGTTGTAGATTTTAGATCCCTTTTCTTTAGGCTTCAGTTAATATTTTCTTGTTACAGCTATGTCTATATAAACAACAAGTTTATGTTGAATAAATATCAGATAGTTTCTGCATATTAGAAATAAAAAAGTTCAACAGTCTTCAATTTTATGGAAAAGACGTAGATTACCAATCCAATTTTGACAAAGCAAGTGGGCGTAAACACCTTGTTGCTGATGAGATGAAGTTTTTCTACAAGTTCAGATCCTATTATTGATCCTCTTGGAGTAGTAATCCTGAGAATAAGGGGTCTGACATACATGTTAAGACTAAGCGAACAACAAAAGAGGCTAGAGATCAAGGTGGCTAAAAGCAACAGAATCACATGGTCCTTATTTGTTGGCTCTCCCTTTGAATTCCCCTTTTAACACTGATATTGTTACGGGTGGATGACAAAAATGATAACGACAACAAGGACAATTTTATAAATTATGGTACGCAAAGCTTAGAGATTCTCACCCGGTGACTCATACGCTGGGAGGGTATTTGTTATCATAGGAAAACTAAACAAGGTAGAAACCAGGGAAGACAAAGTTAATCTGCCGAGTTCAATGTTTAAAATCTTCGTCTGTCAAAAAATAACTAAAAGAGCAATCACATACTCTGCTTAAGCTGTTGGAAATAAATCCTTTTGATTCATGTGTTAAAAAGATAGTTGGGATATATATTTAATAATTTAATAAATATGTCTATTGTTATAAAACTGAAACTAAAATGTAAGAATATTTGGGAGAGGAGAATTCTTCTTATGAAAAAATGGTGTATCTTACATCAAGTTAACCCTTCTATTTATAGTACATTTTAACCACCTAATACACATGTGACCACCTACTCCATACATGTTATTGTGTTAGGTAAAACCTAACCAATAACCATCTACCTCATTATTGTGTTAGGTAAAACCTAACCAATAACCATCTACCTCATTCTTGTGTTAGGTAAAACCTAACCAATAACTACCTACTTCATTCTTGTGTTAGGTAAAACCAAGCTAGTCCATATGTACACTAACTATAAAATGGTGCATCTACAATTAGTGGTACACCATATTATTTCTATCTTTTATAACACTCCCCCTTGGTGTGCCATATAATTGTCTCTTCTCTGACCTTTAAACGCATTTGGTATTGCCTCTTTAAAACCTTATCAGGAAAAACCCAGTGGGATAAAAACCATGATAAGGGAAAAAGAGTGCAACTGCGTAAGCTCCCCCTCATTTAACACAATGAGCTCTTCCTTATAAATTTCTTAGATGTCGCATTCCAATCTCGTGGACATGCTTCCTGAAAGGTATAGTAGGAAGTGCCTTTGTGAAAAGATCTGCATCATTGTTTCTTGATTGAATATACTGGATGTTGATTTCTTTGCTCTTGTCGAGATCTTGGGTTAATTGGAAAAATTTCGGAGGGATATGTTTGGTTCTATCACTTTTGATATAACCCTCCTTTATTTGAGCGATACATGCTGCATTGTCTTCAAATATGATTGTTGGTTCTTTGTTGGTCGATAAGCCACAAGTTGTTAAAATGTGGTGCGTCATTGACCTTAACCATACACATTCTCGGCTTGCTTCATGAAGTGCAATGATTTCAGCATGATTTGAAGAAGTAGCAACAAGTGTTTGTTTCGTGAACGCCAAGAAATTGCAAGTGCCTCCATACGTAAATACATAACCAGTTTGGGATCGGCTTTATGCGGATCGATAAGTAACTCTGCATCGCATAACCAACCAAAACTTGTTTTGCATTTTAGTGTAAAATAATCCCAAATCAATTGTACCTCGAAGATAACGGAATAGATGTTTAATTCCATTCCGATTGCCTTTTAAGTAGGAGATGAACTAAATCTTGCTAGTAGATTAACAAAAAAGCTATATCAGGTCTAGTACAATTAGCAAGATACATGAGAGCTCTATCGCACTTAGATATGGCGTTTGAATTAAGAACTTCTTCGTTTTTTTCTTGCAAGGCGAAATGGATCCTTCTCAACATTAAGCGATCTACCAACCATTGGTGTACTTAATGGAGTTGCTTTATCCATATTAAAACGCCTCAATACCTTTTATGTATATGTCGATTGATGCACAAAGATTCCGCTTGGTCTATGTTCAATTTGCAGACCAAGACAATATTTAGTTTTCCAAGATCTTTCATTTCAAATTCCTTCTTTAAGTACACCCTTTGTTTCTTGGATTTCTTTAGCAGTACCAATGATATTCAAATCGTCAACATAGACAGCGATAATCACATATCCGGATGTTGTTTTCTTTATAAAAACGCAAGGGCAAATAGGACTATTTACATATCCTTTCTTTAATAGATACTCTCTTAGACGATTGTACCACATGCGTCCAGATTGCTTTAGTCCATATAAGGATCTTTGCAATTTGATCGAATACATTTCCTTTGGTTGTGATTTTAATGCTGTAGGCATTTTGAATCCTTCAGGGATTTTCATGTAAATATCACTATCAAGTGATCCGTCAGGTGTAAGTCAGTAATAACATTCATAAGACGCATTTCCAGTTTCTGAAAAACTGTTAAGCTGATTAAATATCTAAACGTAATTGTATCCATAACAGGAGAGTATGTTTGTTCATAGTCAATTCCGGGTCTTTGAGAAAAACCTTGTGCAACAAGTCGAGCTTTGTATCTCACAATTTCATTTTTCTCATTTCGTTTTCGAACAAAAACCCATTTGTAACCTACAGACTTTACACTTTGGGGTGTAAGGACAATAGGTCCAAACACATTACGCTTGTTAAGAGAATTTAATTCAGCTTCAATAGCATCTTTCCATTGAACCCAATCATGTCTATTTTGACATTCAATGATAGATCTTGGTTCGGGATCTTTATTTTCATTGAGGATATCACATGCTATAGCATAAGAAAATATTTCATCAATCTCTTTCATATCATTCCGGTTCCATAATTCTTTTGTATGAATATAATTAATTGCGATTTCTTGATTAATATCAGTTTGTGTCTCTTTTGGGACACTATCTTCATCTTGTGTTTCTAAAGGAACACTTTTATCTATCTTGGGGTCATTAATCACATTTGCTCCTTTTCTTTTTCGAGGATTTTTATCTTTGGAACCGATTGGTCTACCACGCTTCATGCGTGTCGTAGATTCATGAGTGACCATGTTCTCGATTGTCCTTTGGGATTTCAATCCGAAAGGTGAGCATTTACAATTGGTATAAATGATTTAGTCACTCTTTTGTATCTGTGAAAGCATCGGTAATTGATTTGCAATTCTTTGCAAATGTACAATTCTTTGCACTTCATTTAGCATTGTTTTGTCGTTGATCAAGATACAATAATGATGGTTCGCACTATGTAATTTCTTTCATCAGCTGTTTATTATCTCCCCCTAATGTCAGGAAAGTATTTTCATCAAAATGACAATCAGCAAAACGTGCTGTAAACATATCACCCATTTGAGGTTCAAGATATCTAATAATAGATTTACTTTCATAGCCGACATATATCCTCAATCTTCTTTGAGGTCCCATTTTACTACGTTGTGGTGGTGCAATAGGCACATATACTGCACAACCAAAAATTCTCAAATGGGAGATATTTGGCTCTTGACCAAATGCAAGTTGTAGTGGGGAGTATGTATGATATGCACTTGGTCGGATGCGAATTAATGCCTCAGCATGTAAAATTGCATGACCCCATACGGAAATTGGAAGCTTTGTTCTCATCATCAATGGTCTAGCAATAAGCTGAAGGCGTTTAATTAAAGATTAAGCAAAACCATTTTGAGTATGCACATGAGCAACAGGATGCTCGACCATAATCCCAGTTGACATACAATAATCATTGAAAGTTTGGGATGTGAATTCACCAGCATTGTCGAGTTTGACTTTCTTTATTGTATAGTCAGGAAATTGTGCTCGTAATTTAATAATTTGTGCAAGAAATCTTGAAAATGCCATATTACGAGTTGATAGTAGACAAACGTGAAACCATCTGCTGGAGGCATCTATCAATACCATAAAATATCGAAATGGTCCACATGGTGGATGAATGGGTCCACATATATCACCTTGAATACGTGCAAGAAAAACAGGTGATTCAAATTTTATTTTAGATGGTGATGGCCTTATGATCAGTTTTCCAAGAGAACAAGATGTACATGGACTCTTATTTATTTGAGTAATCATTTTGTTACTCAATGGATGTCCATGTGTATTCTCAATTATTTTTCGCATCATTGTTGATCCTGGATGACCCAGACGATCATGCCAAATAGAGATTATTGAAGGATCAATGTGTTTTGCTTTAACTACTATATTAGATTCCATCACATTTATATATGTATAATGCAATCCAGTAGGGAGCATTGGTAGTTTTTCCAATATGTATATCTTTCCTGATTTACAGGTTGTAAGATACATATATTTTATATTTCCCTCAGTTGCAGACTGAGTATCATATTGATGAGAATATATATCATTAAAACTCAACAAATTTCTTTTAGACTTTGGCGCAAATAAGGCATCATGTATTGTGAACTTTGTACCATTTGGTAATGTGAAATTTGCCTTGCCAATTCCTTCAATCAAGTCTATAGGACCTGATATTGTGTTCACAATTGTTTTTGTTGGTTTTAATTCTGAAAAGAACCTCTTATCTTTCAGGATAGTGTGCGTTGTACCACTATCTGGTATGCATAAATTATCATTATTTTCCGCTCTTTTTACAGAACGATCCATATCAAAACTTCGCATAAAAATAAATAATCTAATGAGAAAATTGCGCAAGAATAAAGAGAAAAAGATGTTATGTTAACTTAAAACAATCATAATTGAAACTAGTAACATAACAAGCAATTGAAACTGAGTGACATAATAAGCATAATAATACTTAAAATAAACATAAGTACATTATTTTAATTTCCATTGCTACTGCCACCAACAATGCCCTGATCCACAAAATCATCAGTAAAATCCGAAGCATTCAGATATGTAGAGTCATCTGAAGGATTATGATTCTCAATGAAATCAAAATCAAAAGTACCAAGGTCAGTTGAATCACCTAAAGGGTGTTGTTCAGTAAAATTTACTTCCTTTTCTTTCCCTTTTAAGGATGCTTTGTATAACTGACATAGATGTTCAGGAACTCGACAAACTTTAGCCCAATGTCCTTTTGTACCACATCTAAGGCAAGAATCTCCTGAAGTCCTATAAGAACTTTCATGAACATCATTAATATGGTGCTTGTTATTGTGGTGGCTCGTATTTCTTTGAAGAGAGTTATATGGATAACTTCCTCGGCCACGTCCACGACCACGACCACGAATGTAGTTACGAACATGGCCACGACCACGGCCACGACCGCGACCACGACTAGGCCCATGATGATTTTTTCTTTCATTTCGAATTGCAATATTTGCTTCTGGAAATGCTGCTGCGCCAGTAGGGCGGATTGATGATTTTTCATCAAAAGTTCATTATTCTTCTCGGCTACAAGGAGGCATGAAATCAGGTCAGAGTATTTTTTAAATCCACGCACTCGATATTGTTGTTGCAATGTTACATTTGCTGCGTGGAAGGTAGAGTATGTTTTTTCTAACATATCTTCCTCAGTGATTGTTTGCCCACAAAATTGTAGTTGTGAGACAATTCTAAACATAGCTGAGTTATACTCATTGACCTTTTAAAATCTTGGGCGTAAAGCGCTCCATTCATCACGTAGCTTCAAGTAAAACTTCCTTTTGATGGTCATATCTTTCTTGTAAATTTTTCACAAATGACTTGGATCTTTAATTGTGAGGTATTCTCTTTTTAATCCCTCATCAAGATGACGACGAATGAAGATCATCGCTTTGGCTTTATCTTGTTTTGATGTTGTATTATTTTCTTTAATGGTATCTAAAAGATCCATTGATTCAAGATGCATTTCGACATCAATCATCCACGGCATATAATTATTGCCCGCAACATCAAGAGCGTGAACTCAAATTTGGCAAGATTGGACATGTTGGCAACTATTATACAATAGAGAGAAATAATTAAAGCAGTTATTCAAAGAGATATTACATTAAATAAATTACATGCCTTGTTCAAATGCTATGCCAAGAAGCAACATAGGGATCATAATACAGGTATTACTAAGAGAAAATATATGCGAACTGAATTATCTAGCTCTACACTAAGAATGAGACAAAGATATATAATGATTATAATTATACAAAAGATAAAATAGCTAACAACATTTGAAAAAATTTTGTAAGAAATTTGAGGTAAGAAATAGAGTGTGGGATGAAGTAAATTATGAAGGAGTGGTATCTATTTATAGAAATATTTTTTTACCGTTACTAGTTGTTATAAAGTTACTAGTTATATATATATATATATATATATATTAGATTATATATATAGCCGTTATACATTTTTTTATTTTTATTTTAAAACATCGATGATTTATACTATACAATAAATTACGATATGTATTTAGAGATGGTAATAACTTTTCATTATTAAAGAAGGTAAAAAAATGAGTCGCCTATAATTTGTTTTAATCATATCATAAGTAGAATTAATGTAGATAAAAGGAAGAACATTATTTTAACAATATCGTAAGTAGGATAAATAAGCGGAAGAACTTACGTTTGTTTGATGTCACGTAAACCAAGAACGTTTATGCGATGTAGGTAGACGGAAGAAACTTAAGATTGCTTGATGTTGATAAGCCGAATTTTAGAAATGAGAGCTTCGTGCTGATAACGTGTTATAAAACTGAAACTAAAATGTAATAATATTTGGGAGAGGAGAATTCTTCTTATGAAAAAATGGTGTATCTTACATCAAGTTAACCCTTCTATTTATAGTACATTTTAACCACCTAATACACATGTGACCACCTACTCCATATATGTTATTGTGTTAGGTAAAACCTAACCAATAACCATCTACCTCATTATTGTGTTAGGTAAAACCTAACCAATAACCATCTACCTCATTCTTGTGTTAGGTAAAACCTAACCAATAACTACCTACTTCATTCTTGTGTTAGGTAAAACCAAACCAGTCCATATGTACACTAACTATAAAATGGTGCATCTACAATTAGTGGTACACCATATTATTTCTATCTTTTATAACATCTATGACCTTTTAGCCCATTATAATATAAGAAGTTAATGAATTAATTAATAGTTGTCAGTTTATTAAACATATTAGGATTCTATTTTTACTTAAGAAGGTATTTTTTCTCAAAAAATACTATCAAGTTTGAGAAAGAGATAGATTAGGTAAAGAGTTTACGTCCGTGAATCGTTTTTGCATCACTAACAAATGGAGAAATGTTTGCATTCGAAAACTCTATCTCTAAATGGGAACATATTTTTTAATATAAATGTATATATAAGTGAGTTCTATAAATTTCTGTTATATTTTATAAAAAAATGCTTAAATGTGGTATTAAAGCAATATTACAGAAAATTATTGGTTCTCCATAATTATAGATTTCTCATGATTTAGTGAACCTTATGAATCCTAATATAAAATTTTGGAGAAATCTTAAATTTTGTTTTTTCATATTTTTTTGAATTATATTGAGAACTTTGATAATTATGAATGTTTAATTTTGGAGTATTAAAAAAGGCAAACATTGGAATTCTATAATTGGTAGCACCGGACATGTTGCCAGTACTAGGCAACGGGAAATCCCAACGCTGGCATCATGTAGCTAGCCACAGGTGCTAGGATTCTAGCATACCAGTGTAAACAATGGCCATTAGTATTAATTAATTTTTATTTTAATTATAAATAATATGTTTTAAATTTCAATTACTCATAATTTGATGCTAATTAATTGAAATGTTATGAAAAGCTATATAATTTTCAAATCGCCTAAAGATAGTTTGTTTATTTTATAATTAGTGAGCATGATGTAGGTAATACATATACACAATTAGTTGTGTTTAGATATCCAAAGATATTAAATATTTTTAGTTGGTGTATCTGTGATTACTAAATTATGTATAAATTAACATCATTATGTGTTTTATGTTATGTCAATGGATTGCCCTAAAGTGAACATTAATGTATAATTTATGAAAATTATTATGTGTTACTTAGTGAGTTAGTGGATTGCCCAAAGGTAAACATTAATATACAATTTATGAAAATTTTCTAAATATATGTACCATATTGTTATATGACTCAAAGAATTAATGTTAAGTCTTAATTTCGTGCAGTAGCTATTAATATGCATCCAAATCTCTCATATATTATGGTGTTTAATGGACTAAGCTTTTTTTACTAGAGTGAGCAAATCCAATCCTATCTTGGAGTTTTAGATTTAGATTTAGCACTTAGATTTGAGATATTAGATGCTCTTAATGTTTTGAGCATTGATGAGGAGAAAATTGATTTTAATAAGTGGAAAAAAATTAAACAAATGTCTGATGTATATGAAAATGACAATTGTTGGCAATATTAAGTCTGCTCTTCCCAAAATTAAAAATACTAAGGAATTACTTAAGTTTGTGGAAGAGCGCTCCCAGTTCCTGATAAGTCTCTTGCTGGGATTCTTGTAAATATATTAACCACTATGAAGTTTGACGGATCATGTACTATGCATGAACATGTTATTAAGACGATAAACATTGCAATAAGACTCAAGTATTTGGGAACGAAAGTGGGTGAAAGCTTCCTTATGCAGTTCATCTTGAACTCATTAGCATCTAAGTATAGTTCCTTTCAAATAAACTATGATACTATGAAGGACAAATGGAATATGCGTGACTTGCACGGTATGTTGGTTTAGGAAGAGACTAGACTCAAAAACTAAGGAAGTCGCTCCATTAATTATATTTAGAATTAAGGTGCTATTAAGAAAGGTAGAAAGAAGCATGATAAAAAAAAGTGAAGAGACCCCCAAAATTTAATAGGGAATCCTCTCATATCTATAAGAAGGAACATGATGAACATAGAAGCCATTTCTATAAGAAGGTTGGGAATTTCTGAAAGGAATGTTTACATGTAAGGTATGGCTTAAGAAGAAAGGTAAACCTAGTGCTTGCGTATGTTTTGAAACAAACTTTGTTGAAGTTCTTTTTAATACTTAGTGGATTGATTCTAATTGTAACATCTCGTTATCCATGTTAAGGCTAGAATTGTGATTTACGAGGAAGTACTGAGAAATTAGGAAATGCACATCATGCTTTAGTTAAATATGACATGCACATTTTTGCACATGAATATGATTGTACATACATTCATTGACATTTTCTAGGTATAATTGATTTATAAATGTGATTAAAATGTGAATTGTGAGTTATTTGCATTAAAATTTTATTTGGAGACCATTAGCATTATTTCAAAATTTTTGGTGAATTTGAGATACATTTGGACTAGGACAAATGCCAAGTGGTAGGATAAATTGATACATGAAAAATTTAGATGATTTAGCCTATAATTGAGTTACATTTGGCATAGTTAAATTAGTGACAAATGGACTAAGAATTAATTGACAAATGGATCAATCATTGTGTGACAAATGGGCTGGTAAGTTGATAACAAATGGCATATTTGATTAATGGACAAGTGACTTAGTTAATTGGAGACATTTGGCAGCACCTATGCTTGATAAATGCTGAACATGCCATAAGACATATGGTCATTCCTTTAGTTGACACCTAACACCTTAGGTGTAAGTTTCAGCAGGAGCAACTCCAACTATGGTCATTCACTTCTTGCATCCTCTCACAGACCACCGAAACGCTCTTCCTTGCATCTCTCTATGTTTGTTTATGTTCATGTCTGATTGTAGCACCAAAATTTGTGCTTCACCCTCACAAAGTTAAATAGAGAATCAGAATATAGTTATCTTATTATCGTAGCTGAAATCCTTCCAAGTTCCACCTTGAATGTGTGATGCTTCTGCATGTTTGGAGTACTGATTTAGAGTGACTTTTGAGCTGGGATTAGAACTAAAAAGGTAAGTAAAAGATTAGTGTTTATGGAATGTTATAATAGAGAATTGATGATGATGAATTAGGATGAATTCTATATGATGTTAATGATTGATTGTGCTGGATTATGTAAGCTGTATTGTTTTCGTGGAACATGCTTCAGTATTTTGATTATATCTTGAACTATAGATATCCAAATACGTTGATTTTTATTCAGATTAAATTAGAGACATATGGATAACACTTTCATGAAGACGTTGAATATTAAATCCATCTTTAAGAATTTCAAAATCTGGTTGGAAGTCGAGTTCGGAGTTCTGTTACAGTTTTTAAAATAGTCTGAAATATTTTGAGTATAAACTTTAGTATATTGAATCAAATTGTATGATTTTGGTCCTATTAGAAACTGGAAACATAGTGGAACAATTGTCTAGAAGAAAATGTTAATGAAATACATCATTTTCTTTGTCATAATGATCATGCAAAGTTATCCCGAAAGGGGGTGTCAGGATGAAAATGCTGAGGTGTGCTGGAATTTGATAACTGGAATATTTTTATTAAACATGCTTCGGTATTTTAGTTATATTTTGATCTGTATATTTACAAATGAAATTATTCTTAATTTAAATTGAACTAGAGACATTTGGCTACAAATGTTAAGAAGAAATTGAATTTGAATTCTGTCTTTAAGGGTCTTGAAATTAAGCTTGAAAGTGAGTCTTGGATTAGGCAGTAGCACTACCAGGGACAGAATTCAAGTCCTATTGTTATTGAATAAACTATATTGATGTAGGCCGAATTAGACTGAGGTGTCTTCACCAAAGTTGTAGCTTATTATCTTTGCTTTAAATTTGTATAAAGTTTGTAATTTTTGAATACTGGAATTGAGAGATATGAGGTGTATAACTTGAATGCATGATCATGCATCAACCAAAATTTCAAATGCGCACAATCTGTGGTATTTTGAGCATAACTTATAGAATAATGAACCAAATTGGATGTCTTGGTATCATTAGAAACTTAAAATATTGGAGAACAACTTTTCAGAAGGAAGTGTTGCCTAATTTTGTCATCTACCTTATCGGAATAATTATGTAAAGTTGACCCCGAAAGCATATTATGAGAAACCAATATGAAATGTTCAATTGGGTTATGAAATTAGTTTCACATTGTTTTATTATGGTCCAAAACCTAAATACAAATTATATTAATGAGGGTTTCGAATTTGAATGATATGGTGACAAAATCTTGATAAGATACCTGACATTGTCATTGAACATGCATTGTGCATATTGTCTATACATTGAGTGCATAAAGAAATACTTATACATTTGTGCAAAATTGTGATATATGAAAATGTGTTTTTTATGATATAGAGGAGCACATTAGACGTTAGTCAGACATTGTCGAACCATCTAAGCAATAGCATACTGTGAATAACCTAAGATGGTCTCACCTTGATTTGTTTTGATTGTTACTGAATTGAATTTGAAATTGATGAATGTGTACTGAAATGTGTCCTAAATTTTAGACAATAATTGTCCGAGACGTTCGATTCATGTAAATATCATTGGAAGTGCTACTTGTTTGTGAATGAGAATGATTAATTGAATTTGATATATACTGATTGTGTTCTGAATTTTGGACATGAATTATTCGAGGATTTTAATATTTTGTTATGTATTGGAAGTGTTATGAATTTTTGCGAAACTTTATATGATATTTGAATTCTCAACGAAAGTTGAATGTCGAACTTAGGTCCAATGATTATGAGATTCTGATTATGCATCATTTGTGATTGTTATACATGGTAAGTTATGTAATTTATGCATTTCATAAAATGTATACTCAGATAAAGGCGTTGTGACCAGAGTAGCCCATTTGATAGAGCTTTGAGCTCGGTTTTCTGCACGTAGAGCTTTGCTCTGTGATTTCTGTCTGCACATAGAGCTTTGCACCATGGTATATGTTTCTAACTGAGCCCAATGGGCTAGTATTTGTATCCATATGTGAAAGGCACTTGGTCACAACAATAATAACGAATGTGGAGTTTCATATGCATATATATTGATTTATATATGTTCTGATTCATAATGATATCATGATTTGCTATGGTAATGTATGTATTTGGATTATACGCAATCTAAATGATTATATGTGAATTATGTGATCTTGTGTGATTGACCTGGGTGATATCATCAATGATGGTTCACTCATTGAGTTCACAAAACTCATAAAAATTGCAATGTGGCTTTTAAGGTACAAGACAGGAGACTTAGTTCCTTAGACTGGACTAAAGGAACTTTTGGATTAAGTTATGGCTCAGAGGTCTGTCAGCTGACATCAAAAGAGTTCTAGCTTATGTTTTGTAGTCTTCCTAGAACTTGTATAAGGTTTTGTAAATATTTGTTAATGGATACAATGTAAGCTTTTGTTTAATAAACACAGTGTGAGTTTTTTTTTTGACAGTGAATGTAAGGAATGGTTTTAATTTGATGAATTTTAAACCATGTTAGATGATGCCACGTTAAGTTGGATTTATGTTCTCTCTAACATGCCATTATCATGGGATATGTACTTGAATATCCTTGGTTGTTTGGGTATATACTCTATGGTTATGAGGTATTACACTAGTAGTACTACTCATATTTATAATACCTTGCAGGGATTTCTTATGACCTAAACCACAAGATAGAATTTGTAAAGACTTATCGCTTAATACTAGGCATTGGATATCATTTAGACTTATATAAAACTTTTTATGTACCTAGTATATCAAGGAATTTAGTTTCTTTATTCAAACTTGATAGATCTAGATACTCATTTAAATTTGGTAGTGGTAGTTTTAGTGTAACACCTCACTCCCGCAAGACCCGAACCCGACATCGACGGTGATATCCAGGTCCGTGTCCCGCGAGGGTGGCGTGCTACATCACTCAGTAGAAAACTCAGTATAACATTTTTTTTTTACACAATCGCACACATATTATCATTAACGCGGAAAGCAATTTATATATAATCAATTCAATGGCCTTGGGCCCACTTTTTACATTTACAATTTATTTCGGTCAATTGACTTTACAACTTGTCCAAATTAGTAATACAAAAGTCCAAGAATAGAAACACTAAGATGACGCGAACCGATCCCGACCACTTCTCTACTTCTTCAACAAATAGATGTCATACGCCTGTTGCTAACGGGTATTCTTCTAAGTCCTGAAAAATAGATGCAAATTTTGGGTGAGTTTTGCGAACTCAGTGAGAAACCATCATCGATGGTTCACTCAACTCATGCATTCACCAATCATATTAGCACACAGTAGCATTAACAGTAATATCACATATTATCACATTTCAGTTCCAATTTCATATACACATACAATTTCATCATTTACATCTTCCAGTCATTTACAGTCATATATATATATGCAATGCGCATGTGACACTGTTCCATTTTCATTTCGTTGTTGTGACCGTGCGCCTGAAACTGTCCCAGTAACGGGCACATTGCGTTGAGCCAGTGGCTCTGAAAACATTGGGCTTGAAGCCCTGATACATTGAGACTGCGACTCGAATACGTTGGACACGAGGTCTGTGCGTTGGTGAAAGCTCTCACATACGTTGGGCGTGATATGCCCTGATACAGTGGCTGCTCCGGTCACAACTGCTTTTTTATCGATCACACATTTATGTTTATGCATGCAATGTACATATTCCAATTTCCATTTACATATCATTACTATTTGCCAATTCTTCGGACTTTCGGTCCGGTATTTCAATTATCTACATTTCCAATTTATTGCATCCTACTATATCACATTTACAATCCCATCCAATGTATCGAAACGAAACAGACAATTAACACTTCAATATCAATTTCCCATTTCCTCGGACCTCTGGTCCGAGATCTCCAATATAACATTTACAAACAGTTACTCACAAGTAGCACTTCGTTATCTCATTCCAAATATTTCAGACACCTTTGGTCCGAAATCAATCAAATTCAAACACACATAAACCCTCCATTATCTCCACATGGCATAATTGCAAAAACTTAAACACATAAAGGTTGAGGAACCAACTAGGTTACTCACCTGCACTTCCGAGCTAACATCTGGAAGTTTGAGAACGTCAGTAGATCGGCGCTCCAAATGTGCCTCTATAACAAGCAGAGAGAATCCGATCACTAATTATCCAATCCAATTAGTATAATGCACATGTAAGTGTATAATGCATGTTCATGAGATTTCGCCCTAAATCCTAATTTTTTCCCGTAATAAAATTCCATCTAAAATTAGAAAACTATAGCCACTGCACTGACAGTGCTCAATTCGGACCTCGATCGGTCCAAAAATAAATAAAACAGTGACCATAGAACAATTACCCGGGGCTACGTCAATTTCCCGTCTAAAAATTCCCAATTTCTCACAAAATGAAATTCAATATTTCACAAATCCGATGCCTCGAGAATCAGGTCAATCGGACATCGGACGGAAAAGAAATTGACAAAAGAAGCAAGAAATTCCAAATTATCAATTAACAAATAAGCGGGGCCGTTTTATCCGGCCTCGTCGCTAGGGCGAGGCGTCGCCCTAGCGACGCGGATTTAACGCCTAAATCACTAGGCGAGCGGCGCCCTAGTGACAAGGCATTTTCCCATTCTCCTTCCCTTTTCATGATTTTTAAACCAACTTCCAATACCCATAATTCTTAGCACACAATTCAGAACAATACAAATTATACCTTGTTGGAAAGAGCATAGAAAGCTCTACAATTCTTAAGAAGACCATAAAAATTAATTTCACCCCTAAAGGTGTCAAAAATCCAATCACACCAACTGCCTACACAAAACCTATCACAACAGGACAGTACCTTACCAATTCCATAACTCACTGATTCTTTAGTTAAAATTACCACAACAATATGAGCAATCAGTTCACAATGTTATCTACAACTCTTATAAACAACCCAACATCAAATTCTATTGTTAACTGTATCAAACAATTCCATAAACAATCTGTCTTCTGAAATCAACCAATCTGGACAGTAATTTTCCATTCAACATATCTCATAGCACAAATGTCACAAAATCACAACCTTATGTTCCTGAAAAGATAAGATCCCAAACTTCAATGTTCATGAAGAACTCAAACTCCAATTCGATTTCTAACATTTTCAAATCTGTTATGCAAGTTTCTGACCTAACCAGCACTTAACATCACAATGTAGGTTCAGATTTTGAAATTCCATATCTCCCACATCTGACTTCCAAAAATTATAAGCCATATATCATTTTCAAAATCAATCTGTCATCTAGAACTCTTCAGTACAATTCAAACTCCAATTCAATTCACAAAATTACAAAATTCTTCCAAGTCCGAATGTGCACTAAATGTGCCAATTCAACTAGGTTTCAGTCAAGGCATAAAAACAGTCATTAGAAATCAGTTCATATCTCCCAATATACAACTCTAAAATTAACAAGATCAGTGGTAATGGAAAGCTAACTCAATAGGCTACAACTTTCATGAAGACCATTTTCCTAATCCTATACCAATTAATTTAGAAAATTAGCAAAACTCATTTGACATATTTGCGGGTACTGTTCCCAGACCCAGAAACAGAAACTTTCCATGCCAATTTTCGACCTTCTAACATTAAAATTTACCAACACCTATTTCACACTAAAATGAAGCCAACATCCCAAAGTTTACTTGGGCACAAACCTCACCTCATTTGCTCACCTATACAATTAATTTTGAACAAAACAGTACCATAGGTTCAAAACTCAATTTCCAGCTTTCAACATTAACCTATCTTCTATCACTTCCAACATCCATAACACATCACTAAGCATCAAATTATACCTCTAATTCAACTACAAACTAATCACAACATTCACTTATATAATTTACTAAACTTTGGCAGCACATATCTACCCAATTATCATACTTGTTTCCTTTCATTTGAGCTAACAAACTCAATCCAAAACCAAGCCAAAACTCACTTAAAACTATAATCATTCATTCATCCATATATAAGCACATAATGAAACCCATTCTAACCTACCCTTCTTATGCTCAAGTACACATATAAATAGTCTCCATGCATGCTTCTACCTACTAAAAGAAAGAATATAACCAAACTACTTACCTTAAATGAGTTACAAGCTCTACTTTCCTCCAAGCTCTAAGTTCACACCAACTTCTTTTGTTTCAAACCTCATCCACGGTTATGACAAGCATCCCAAAGAGCATCATCAATTCAAAGTTTCAACTTAGCTTGTGTATGAAGAAAAGCAAGCAAGGAACTAAGAAGTGTCTTGTAGGAGATAAGTAGAAGAAAATTTGAAGGAGGAGGAGGATGGTTTGGAGGATGAACTTTTCAATTTTAAAAACACTCTTGTTCAACTTTCAAGGAGATAATTTATACACTAAAGAATGATAAACGTGTGTGACAAGGGAGGCTCCAACTTTGAAAGTCGTGGATGATGCATATAAAGAGACAAAAATGAAGAGGACACTTGGCATTTTAATTGAGATAAGACAAACATCTAACTAATCTTAATCAATTTAGCACTAAACCCAATTAACCTCTAATCATGGCACTTAAATAATTCCCACAATTATTTATGCACTAATCTTATGCCATTAGGCAATTCCTTTTCAGTACAAAAGACTCACTCAGCCGTCGGTTGAATTTTCCGGTTCCGACACGAACCCCAAAAAATTCCGAAAATTTCCATAAATCCCTAAAAATGGGAAACAATGTATGACACACTCCAAATAATTTTCCAAATACTATTATCCCATAAAATTTCACAAAAGGTCTCAACTTGAAACCTAAGCCGGAAAATGTCATGAATGCATGTTATCATGTGCATATGCAAAACAATCATCAGTCATAGAGGCTATATGCTGTATGCACATGCCGAGTTCTAATTCAATACTCCTAACTCGTCCCAATTTACAAAGTATCATTTCCCATCGGAGATGGATGTTACAATTCTCCTCCTAATAAAAATTTCGTCCTCGAAATTTCATATACGATTTATCAGGAAGGTAGGGGAGTCTTTTGATTAATACCCTCTATTGCCCACTGTTTTCACTACATGACCAAATTCGGTCAATGAACGGAGATTAAAACAATCAATTACTCTTTTTCCCTTTTTCAAACTTTACTGCTTTCTCATGATTACGCGTAATTCGTCACTTTCAATTTCAATAACTATCAATATCATATAAATCGAATCCTAATAATATTTCCCAATTCTGTCTATGAAACATTTTGTGAATCCGAATCATCTTTTAGATTTTAGTCTAGCTTACCAATCTATAATGCTATTTACACCACAATCGCATAGAGGCCCCTCATCACGAATTCAATTTCCCTTAACTACACCTTTATTTCCATCTAAGTACATTTTGGCCGAGGTCATACCCTTCAAAATATTTCATTTATTACATATCAGATTTCGTTATTATCAAATCACAAATCTCATGAGATTTATAACCTCAATGTGAATCAATTCGACTCATTGTCACCACCTTATTTTACTTAGCCTATCACTGTATTGCATTGATCACATAGTATAGGGATAACGACTCCTTTTTGGCAGTAAGACCCCTTATACATTATTCGAATGGTGTCACTCATATCTCGATTATCCGTCATACCACAACTACTTTGCACTATACATCAATTTCATATCCCAATGAAATCCAAAAATACCTGTTGGTTAATCACACATGTCATCGTGCACTTTGATTGGTATCCCCCAATTTCTTTTCCACAATACTTTTACTAGACCGTAACGCTTCGATTGTTTCTTGTGCTTTCTTGAACCATTCACTTATAATCATTTGATTTCCCATTTTAACTTTTCAATTACTCTATCAATACACTCTTGATAGAACTTAAAACTTCGATCATTCCTTACGTTTTCACTAACAGTTCCCGCAATGAGTATCATCCATATTCCTTAATTTGAACTATACCTATCACTTTCCTTAACAATTGGAGTTATCTTCAGTTCCTCGATACGGTTTACAATTTCTACATCCACACTTCGGGTTTTGCCAATCCGTTTTGATGCACACCAACTTTGAAATTCCCCTAACTAATCATGCTTTCTTTTTACCCCTTTTTGTCAGTTCGATTATTAACACTCAATAATACACTAGATTTCATAACCCTATTACCCAAATTTTAATCTTCTGCAATAGAATTTATTTATTTATTTGCTCAATCCCTTGAATTGCACCATTAACTTAGTTTGAGTAATCGGTAGTTGAATCCTTTTCAAATCATTCAACTGCATGAAATAACTCAATCGGTATCGATTTACATATTCATAGACATTTCCAAACTATTTCTGTACGATTAATGTCTCCAAGCTTTTAGGTCACACTCAGTAGAACAAAGTTCAAATCATCAATTATAATACCGCCCATGGAATTATATTTCCCCCAAGGTATATAAAATCACTTTATACAATTTCCATAGATCACTTCAGAACCTTTACTGGAACATTTCAGTATAGATAGTGAATTCTTCAAATGTCTCCTTTATGATCATCAGTCATAACATTCACATGTTTCCCTCAAGTATACTTATCAATTTGCTAAAACCAGAAAATCTTTAACGATTTCTAAACGTATCCAGCATCCCGTTAGCTCTAATTAATTCCAAATTCATATACATATCTTTTGAACTTTCACATTTTATCAATACTCATATCTTGATTAATTCTCCCAATATCCCATGTTCGCATACTAATTCATCCTTTATTCATTCAATCAGGTTAAGATTCACTCTTAAGAGACTTGCATGTCAACCAATTTCCTCAACTATACCAATTCATCTATTTTTTATGCTTATATCCATTATCCATTCCAAACACAATTGAGACATGTTCCTTTTCAGTAATACAATAAACTTATACCCTTAGTTGACTCCTATAACTCTTTCATTATCGAACGTCTCCAATAAGGAACAATTTTCATTTAATTTGTCTCATCATAACATATTCTGCCACATGTTCCTTACCTTCATTTCTTCTTCTAACTCATAAAGGAATTTTTTTTTTTTTTGACAAGACTTCTGGCTAGCAAGTATCCATTAACTTATCAATTGCAGCTTAACATTTTCACTTACCATAGGGCTCCCATTATCAGGTGTGCATTTAATTAGACAGATCAATTAAACCCGAACAACTTTTTCATCTACCAATTTCATTGTTTTACATTTCAATCTTTTCATTTTTGCATTATACCCATATATTTCCGCACTCAAATCAATATCACAGATATGAAATCATTCTTGATTTTTTTTTTCACTTAATATATTTTGACTCCAAATCACTAATCCTTATTTATAACTCTTAACATGGTAATCCATCCTAGTTGTAACCTTTCTATATCATAGAACACTTTCTTTTCATTTACCTTATACACTGGACATCTTACCATTGTCACATCTCTATTTTCCTCTCTGACTTTTACAACTATCATCTTTATAGATATTCCCAATATAACGCCCATATTACACTTCACAATATACCCGTCAATCTCAATACACTAGATATTCGTCTGGTTCGATCAAACCATACTCTCTTTCCTATTTTGTGATATCCATTTCTTCCTTTTCTCACATTCTAATACATTATCCTTTTTCTCCCTTTTTTTTTTTTTTAAACCGCTAAAACGACTGAGACATACTTATACATACAACCCATAGACTACACTGGGGATCAGTTGTCACTGTCTGCCATGACATGACTTAAATACATGCACCCTATGTTTCAGACTGTGCCCAGATACATTACGTACTACTGGTCTTTGATACCACCTAAATGTAACACCTCACTCCCGAAGACCCGAACCCGACATCGACGGTGATATCCAGTCCGTGTCCCATGAGGGTGGCGCTACATCACTCGAGAGAAAACTCAAGATAACATTTTTTTTACACAATCGCTTTACATATTATCATTAACGCGAAAGCAATTTATATATAATCAATTCAATGGCCTTGGGCCCACTTTTTACATTTACAATTTATTTCGGTCAATTGACTTTACAACTTGTCCAAATTAGTAATATAAAAGTCCAAGAATAGAAACACTAAGACAGAGACGTGAACCGATCCCGACCACTTCTCTACTTCTTCAACCAAATAGATGTCATACGCCTGTTGCCTAACGGGTATTCTTCTAAGTCTGAAAATAGATGCAAATTTTGGGTGAGTTTTGCGAACTCAAGAAGAAACCATCATCGATGGTTCACTCAACTCATGCATTCACCAATCATATTAGCACCAGTAGCATTAATAAGTAATATCACATATTATCACATTTCGGCCCAATTTCATATACATACAATTTCATCATTTACATCTTCCGGTCATTTACGAATATATATATATATATGCAATGCGATGTGACACTGTTCCATTTTTATTTCGTTGTTGTGATGAAATGCTACCAAATCGCCCCAAGAACGGGCACATTGCGTTGAGCCAATGGCTCGAAAACATGGGCTTGAAGCCTCGATACATTGAACTGCGACTCGAATACGTTGGACTCGAGGTCCTGTGCGTTGAAATAAAGCTCTCACATCGTTAGGCGTGATATGCCCCGATACGATGGTTTTCCGGTCACAACTGCCTTTTATCTGATCACACATTTATGTTTATGCATGCAATGTACATATTCCAATTTCCATTTACATATCATTACTATTTGCCAATTCTTTGGACTTTCGGTCCGGTATTTCAATTATCTACATTTCCAATTTATTGCATCCTACTATATCACATTTACAATCCCATCCAATGCATCGAAACGAAACAGACAATTAACACTTCAATATCAATTTCCCATTTCCTCGGACCTCTGGTCCGAGATCTCCAATATAACATTTACAAACATTACTCACAAGTAGCACCGTTATCTCATTCCAAATATTTCGAGACACCTTTGGTCCAAATCAATCAAATTCAAACACACATAAACCTCCATTATCTCCACATGGCATAATTGCAAAAACTTAAACACATAAAGGTTGAGGAACCAACTAGGTTACTCACCGTATTCGAAGCTAACATCTGGAAGTTTCAGTAACGTCGGTAGATCGACGCTCCAAATGTGCCTCTATAACAAACAGAGAGGAATCCGATCACTAATTATCCAATCCGAATTAGTATAATGCACATGTAAGTGTATAATGCATGTTCATGAGATTTCTGGCCCTAAATCCTAATTTTTTTCCCGTAATAAAAATTCCATCTAAAATTAGAAAACTATAGCCACTGACAGTGCTCAATTCGGACCTCGATCGGTCCAAAAATAAATAAAACAGTGACCATAGAACAATTACCCGGGGCTACGTCAATTTCCCGTCTAAAAATTCCCAATTTCTCACAAAATGAAATTCAATATTTCACAAATCCGATGCCTCGAGAATCAGGTCAATCGGACATCGGACGGAAAAGAAATTGACAAAAGAAGCAAGAAATTCCAAATTATCAATTAACAAATAAAAATAATAAAAAAATAAAGAATAAGAAATCAGCCTCATTGGGCGAGACGCGCCCAGCGGGCCGTTTATCCGGCCTCGTCGCTAGGGCGAGGCGTCGCCCTAGCGACGCGGACCCTTAACGCCTCGTCACTAGGGCGAGGCGTCGCCCTAGTGACAAGGCATTATTCCCATTCTCCTTCCCCTTTTTCATGATTTTTAAACCAACTTCCAATACCCATAATTCTTAGCACACAATTCAGAACAATACAAATTATACCTTGTTGGAAAGAGCATAGAAAGCTCTACAATTCTTAAGAAGACCATAAAATTAATTTCACCCTAAAGGTGTCAAAATCCAATCACACCAACTGCCTACACAAAACCTATCACAACAGGACAGTACCTTACCAATTCCATAACTCACTGATTCTTTAGTTAAAAATTACCACAACAATATGAGCAATCAGTTCACAATGTTATCTACAACTCTTATAAACAACCCAACATCAAATTCTATTGTTAACTGTATCAAACAATTCCATAAACAATCTGTCTTCTGAAATCAACCAATCTGGACAGTAATTTTCCATTCAACATATCTCATAGCACAAATGTCACAAAATCACAACCTTATGTTCCTGAAAAGATAAGATCCCAAACTTCAATGTTCATGAAGAACTCAAACTCCAATTCGATTTCTAACATTTTCAAATCTGTTATGCAAGTTTCTGACCTAACCAGCACTTAACATCACAATGTAGGTTCAGATTTTGAAATTCCATATCTCCCACATCTGACTTCCAAAATTATAAGCCATATATCATTTTCAAAATCAATCTGTCATCTAGAACTCTTCAGTACAATTCAAACTCCAATTCAATTCACAAAAATTACAAAAATTCTTCCAAGTCCGAATGTGCACTAAATGTGCCAATTCAACTAGGTTTCAGTCAAGGCATAAAACAGTCATTAGAAATCAGTTCATATCTCCCAATATACAACTCTAAAATTAACAAGATCAGTGGTAATGGAAAGCTAACTCAATAGGCTACAACTTTCATGAAGACCATTTTCCCTAATCCTATACCAATTAATTTAGAAAAATTAGCAAAACTCATTTGACATATTTGCGGGTACTGTTCCCAGACCCAGAAACAGAAACTTTCCATGCCAATTTTCGACCTTCTAACATTAAAATTTACCAACACCTATTTCACACTAAAATGAAGCCAACATCCCAAAGTTTACTTGGGCACAAACCTCACCTCATTTGCTCACCTATACAATTAATTTTGAACAAAACAGTACCATAGGTTCAAAACTCAATTTCCAGCTTTCAACATTAACCTATCTTCTATCACTTCCAACATCCATAACACATCACTAAGCATCAAATTATACCTCTAATTCAACTACAAACTAATCACAACATTCACTTATATAATTTACTAAACTTTGGCAGCACATATCTACCCAATTATCATACTTGTTTCCTTTCATTTGAGCTAACAAACTCAATCCAAAACCAAGCCAAAACTCACTTAAAACTATAATCATTCATTCATCCATATATAAGCACATAATGAAACCCATTCTAACCTACCCTTCTTATGCTCAAGTACACATATAAATAGTCTCCATGCATGCTTCTACCTACTAAAAGAAAGAATATAACCAAACTACTTACCTTAAATGAGTTACAAGCTCTACTTTCCTCCAAGCTCTAAGTTCACACCAACTTCTTTTGTTTCAAACCTCATCCACGGTTATGACAAGCATCCCAAAGAGCATCATCAATTCAAAGTTTCAACTTAGCTTGTGTATGAAGAAAAGCAAGCAAGGAACTAAGAAGTGTCTTGTAGGAGATAAGTAGAAGAAAATTTCAAGGAGGAGGAGGATGGTTTTGAGGATGAACTTTTCAATTTTAAAACACTCTTGTTCAACTTTCAAGGAGATAATTTATACACTAAAGAATGATAAACGTGTGTGACAAGGGAGGCTCCAACTTTGAAAGTCGTGGATGATGCATATAAAGAGACAAAATGAAGAGGACACTTGGCATTTTAATTGAGATAAGACAAACATCTAACTAATCTTAATCAATTTAGCACTAAACCCAATTAACCTCTAATCATGGCACTTAAATAATTCCCACAATTATTTATGCACTAATCTTATGCCATTAGGCAATTCCTTTTCAGTACAAAAGACTCACTCAGCCCGTCATTGAATTTTCCGGTCCGCACGAACCCGAAAAATTCGAAAAATTTCCATAAATCCACAAAATGGGAAACATTGTATGACACACTCCAAATAATTTTCCAAATACTATTATCCCATAAAATTTCACAAAGGTCTCAACTTGAAACCTAAGCCGGAAAATGTCATGAATGCATGTTATCATGTGCATATGCAAAACAATCATCAGTCATAGAGGCTATATGCTGTATGCACATGCCGAGTTCTAATTCAATACTCCTAACTCGTCCCAATTTACCAAAGTATCATTTCCCATCGGAGATGGGATGTTACATTTAGTTTGTACAAACCTATCCACTTGATTGGTAGTGGTTACTATGTGATGGTTTATATAAATTAAATCTTAACATTGTTTATGATGAAAATTTATTAACTTTTAATCTCAATATTAGTATCAAACATAGTTTGATTAATGATAGATTTTGTTTAATTGTGGCATAAGTGTTTGGGATATGCCTCTAAATAATGACTTTAAAGATTAGTAAAGAATGAAATACTTCTTAAATTGGATTTGTTTGGATTGTATTAAAAAAAGAAATAAAAATACATTAAAAAAAGAGCCACAAGGAGCACTCAACTTCTTGAAATAATTCACTAATTTGTGTTGTCTATTTGATGTGCTTATTTTTAATAAAAATATTTTATGACCTTTATAGATGACTATTTACCTTATGAATATGTCTATTTCCTACATGATAAATCTTATACTGTAAATACCTTAGAGGTTCATATTAATAAGGTTTAAAGGCAATTAGACATAAAGGTGAAAATAATCAGATCTGATAGACATGATGAATATTATGGTAAGTATGATGAAAAAGGACAAAATCTTGGTCTTTTTCCTAATTTCCTTCAAAGATGTGGTATTTATGTACAATACATAATATCAAGCACAACACAATAAAATGGTGTGGCAGAAAGACGTAATATAACTTTGTTAGATATGGTTAGGAGTATGATATGTAATTCATCTTTACCCACTTCTTTCTGGACATATGCACTAAAAAAATGCTATGTACTCATTGAATAGGGGTTCGAATAAGGCAATTCCAAAGACTCCCTTTGAACTATAGACTGGAAGGAAATCTAGTTTAAGGGGCCTATTGTTTGGGGTTGTCAGACATAAATTAGATATTATAATCCATATGAAAAATAGGGTACAAGAACAATTGGCAACTATTTCATTGGTTATCTAGAGAAGTCTAAAAAGTAAATATTTTATTGTCCTAACTATATTACAAGAATCGTGAAAAATGGGAATATCATATTCATTTAACATGGTGAAATTAGTAGGAATAAAACATTATGTATAGTGGATATTCAAGAAGTGAGAATGGAAGTTCCTATGATTATGCAAGTCTCTGTGGCTTATACAGATACTCAAGTTATTGTTCCACAAATTATTTAATCAGCTAATAATCATGAAGAACAAAAAATTAATGAACCCATTGTTTATAATGAAATTGAACATAAAGCGAATGAACTTACAGTAGAAAAATTATAATAAATAACATAAAGAAGGTCTCAAAGAGAAAGAAGATAAACTATTTCTGATGACTATGTGGTATATCTTCACGAGTTTAAAAATGATTTAGGAATTGGGAATGACCTAGAAACCTTTTCACAAGCCATAAATAGTAAAAGTTATGATAAATGGTTAAATGCCATGAAAGATGAGTTTAAATATATGGAACATAATGGAGTCTAAGACCTTGTGGAATTACGAGAATGTTATAAGAGAGTTGGTTTTAAGTGTGTATTTAACACAAAACGTGACTCTCTTGGTAACCTAAAATGTCATAAGGCCAAACCGGTAACTAAAAGATTTACTCAGAAAGATGACATTGATTATAAGGAGACATTCTCACCAGTCTCTAAGAAGGATTCACTCAGAACTATTATGGTTTTGGTGGCTTATTATGATCTAGATTTGTATTAAATGGATACAAAAATTGCCTTTCTAAATGGGGATTTGGAAGAAGAAGTCTATATGGACCAGCCAATGGGGTTCATAAAGGTTGGAAAAGAATACGTGGTATGTAAATTGAAGAAGTAAATATATAGATTTAAATAAGCTTCCCGATAATGGTATCTTAAGTTAAATGATATTATTGTTTCCTTTAGATTTATAGAGAACAACGTTGGTCGGTGTATATATCTCCATTAATTTTGAAATAAAAATATAAGTGAGGCAACATATGTGATAAAAATAGAAATATTTAGTAGTAGATCACAAGGAATGTTGGGTTTGCCTCAGAAAGCATATATTGATAAAGTGTTAGAGAGATTTAGGATGAAATAGTATTCATCATCACCAGTTGCAATTCAAAAGAAGATAAGTTTATCCTTATGCAATGTCTGAATAGTGACTTATAATGGAAGCAAATGGAATCAATTCCATATGCATTTGTGATTAGGATCCTAATGTATACTCAGATATGTACGAGACTAGATATAAGTTTTTGCAATCGAGATATTAGGGAGATAACAAACTAATCGTAGTATGAATCATTGAAAAACTGTAAAGAAAGTTCTGATATCTACAAGGAACTAAAGAACACATGGTTACTTTTAGGAGGTTTAATCACTTAAGGTGATTGGATACTTAGATTCAGACTTTGCTAACTGTGTAGATACAAGAAAATTCACTTTTGGCTACGTTTGTTTGTTAGCTAGAGGAGCCATCTCATGAAAAATTGTGAAGCAATTTATAATTTCTGCATCCATTATGAAGACTGAGTTTGTTGCATGCCTTAAGGCCATGATTAAGGCTAAATGGTTACATAACTTTATTTTAAGACTTGAGATTCTTTTTTAAAAAAAAAGTTAAAGAAAGACTTGAGATTGTTGACAGTATAATTAGACCATTGAAAATTTATTGTGATAATTTTGTAACAATTTTTTCTCCAATAATTACAAGTCTTCCTAAAGACACTAAACACATGAAACTAAAATACTTTGTCATTAAGGACGAGGTTAAAAATGTAGTGTGTCAATAGAGCATATTAACATTGATTTTATGTTAGCTGACCTTTTGACAAAGGGATACCACCCAAAATATTTTCTGATCATGTAAAAATATGAGCATTATATGTGTTAATGATTATTGCACAATATGGTTGTATTGACTCTTATTATATATTTGACATTCTTTGTTCATTAATGAATGCATTCTTTCTGAATTTTAAGTTTTTTTCTTTATGTATTTGATTGTAATGTATATTGTTGAAAAAAAATTTGAATGATAAATCTCATTATGCACTTCCCATTTATAATCGTGAATAACGAGAAGGGTTATTGTAGTGGTACATAAAAGGGAGCATGTTGAATTAATAATTATAACCCTCATGATCCTTATTAGTCTTATACTTGATTATGATTATCGATGATCTTGACATATGTAAATGATGACTATTTTACATTATGACTATTTGAATTATTAATCTAATAGACTATATAAAGTCATATGAGTCTAGTGCAAGAATGTGGAAATAAATCCTTAAGTTTTCAAATGTTAAAAAGGAAATTAAGAGATTCAATAATTTAATAAAAGGCACTTAAGAGATTTAATAATTTAATAAATAGTTTTGTTTTCTTAAAAATGCTGTACTTATGTCTATAAATTGTTTTTGCATCACTGAGTAATGGAGAAATGTTAGTATTGTCTTAATAAGAATAATATTCTAATTATGAACATATATGTAAGTTTTATGAATTTCTAGATCCTATTATGCTTACATGGGCCATTGTAGGAAGCAACCGGGCTAAGTTACACTCATTTTCAGGTTATACAAAATGGAGGAATTGGTAACAATCCACGGCACTATCACACTAAAAATCCCAAGGGCATAATGTTTTCTTTCAATCTTTTGAAGTAACCTGAGATCGGTCCTTGCTCGAATGGGGAAGAAATAAAAAATGAAGCCAAAAGCTACAATGGAATCAAGCAATATGAATCCTCTCAATGGAAATATGGAATTGGAGAATTCCTATGAAGGGCCCAGTAAAGAAGGACCAAGTATGAATCCTCCCTAGAGAAAAAGAAAATCCAACAGCCGTTGTTAATGCATGAAGATGTGGAAGGAATAAGAGGGTTGGCAGAAGGAGCTGGACTGGGGAGAAATTGACGCGCACCGCGGAAGGATTGACGTCGATGTGATGATGTTTTTAAGGGGTATTATAGGTAATGGGAATTCAACAAACAAGAAAATAAGGATACGCAAGGTTTGATTTATACGACACCTTTCGGAAACTTGTTCCAAACAATCCCGATGATCAAAATAAAACCAATAAAGGATACGCAAGGTTTGATTTCTACGACACCTCTCAGAAACTTGTTCCGAGCAATCTCGATGATCAAAATAAAACCAAGAAATGAACAATCAACACGCCACAATTGAGAAAACAATTGATAAGTAAAAGATGGTTCGAAAAGTAACAAGAACAAGAGAACAATGTTCTCCCTAAAGCCATCGGCACTCAAAACAACATCATCTCTAAATTGTAAAACCCTAAAACATAAGTATTTATATTTAGGTCAAATAATAAAAGGTTGGGCTAAAAAACATGGAAGCCCAAAATAAAACGAAGTCCAAAATTATAGGTTTGATATCTTCTTGGGCTTAGCATTAAATAGCCCAAATCTTCGTGTTTTTAAGCTCCAAGTGTATCCGGTCCAAGGATTTGAGTTAAGTGGATTAGTTTAGGCTCAATCCCATTAAACTCTCTTCCAATAGGCTCGGAGTTCGCCATCTTCTAAAGATCCTTACTCCTGCTCACATCAGTCCCTCCCTGCTCAAGAAGATTCGTCCTCGAATCTGACATGTCAGTTTTGTAGGTAGTGTCATTCATCTTCTCGAATGAACGAACCATCGCTCCTGAATGAAAGATCCGGCGATAATTGGATGGCGATGGACAGTGATTTCCTGAATTTTGATGGAGTTGAATAAGAATTCTCCTCCAAACTAGCTCTGATACCAAAATTGACGCGCACCGCGGAAGGATTGACTTCGATGTGATGATGTTTTTAAGGGGTATTTTTGTTTTATGGGTTTTTGACCTAGAGGAATTAAAAAGGATAGGTAATGGGAATTCAACAAACAAGAAAATAAGGATACACAAGGTTTGATTTTTAAGACACCTCTCGAAAACTTGTTCCAAGCAATCCCGATGATCAAAATAAAACCAATAAAGGATACGCAAGGTTTGATTTTTACGACACCTCTCGAAAACTTGTTCCGAACAATCCCGATGATCAAAATAAAACCAAGAAACGAACAATCAACAAGCCACAATTGAGAAAACAATTGATAAGTGAAAGATGGTTGAAAAGAATATGAAACAAGAGAACAATGTTCTCCCTAAAGCCATCGGCACTCAAAACAACATCATCTCTAAATTGTAAAACCCTAAAACATAAGTATTTATACCTAGGTCAAATAATAAAAGGTTGGGCTAAAAAACATGGAAGTCCAAATTAAAACGAAGTCCAAAAATTAAATAAATGAGTTTGATATCTTCTTAGGCTTAAGTGATGAAGCATTAAATAGTCAAAGTCTTCGTGTTTTCAAGCTTCAAATGTATCCGATCTAAGGATTTAAGTTAAGTAGATTGGTTTGGGCTCAATTCTATTAAATTCTTCTCCAATAAGCTCGGAGTTCGCCATCTTCTCAAAATCCTTACTCCTGCTCACATCAGAAATTGCCGAGAGGCTTGAGAAACAGAGAAAGAAGAGTAACAACTCCAAAAGCTAATGATAGTGGGAACGAGAGAAGAGGCGGGGGAGAAGGTGAGAGGATTATGGCCGTTAAATACACCTCTGGAATTGATCCCGCCCGCCCGGGTCCGTGTACATGATGCTTTGTGCCTGCTTCTCAGCACGAGGCATGCAGGTGTTACACCTTCCTGTTTTCTTTTTCTTCCAGGAGCAACGTTCAGACTGCAAATGGTTAGCTCACAAGCAAATGTGCTAATACTATGTATGGATGACATTGACAGCTTTGAAAGAGCGTGACAATGTCTTGTCTAAGGTATCTTGGAGTAAAATCAAATTTAGATATTTTAAAATAATATTATTTTATTCAAATTTATTTCAATACTATCACAATTTGAAGGGAAGAATATGACATATTTTGGGTTAATGATAAAATGCTTTTCATTAGAAAACCATAACAATGAGCAAGTTAGAGATCTTACATTGCAATAATTACTCTCAACCATAAAAGTGCCAACAATGCTCAAGATTTTACTTACGAATCACGCATCACATTTTGGTTGGGTTTGCAATTTTAGTTAATAGTGCAATTTTCAATTTTATACAAAATTTAAATAGGTCTTGTAGTTTTCTTAATATTAAATGCCCAATCTCATAGGTATACAAGAATTTGGCTACTTTGATGCGACTTTGAAGCGGTAGAAGAAGAAGAAGAAGCAAAGCTCAAACTCTACGCCATGGATAACAGAAATGTAGTCGTCTGCGATAATGGAACTGGAGTACTACTCGCTTCAAATCTCTACTTGCTTTATGCTTCACCACTTCTTTTTCACCTTTTCTTTTTTATTTATTATCGTTCATATGATGATTAGATCTCTGAATTCGTTATGCGATTTTATCTTGTTTTGTTTTCGTGCTAAACGGTTCGGTGTCAGATCTTAGCAAATCTCTTTACCTACCATGATACAAAATTAATTAACATATTATGCTTCAATTGCGGAACTCAGTATGTGAAATGTGGATTTGCTGGGGAGAATTTCCCAACTTCTGTGTTCCCTTGTGTTGTTGGAAGGCCAATGCTCCGGTACGAGGAGTCCCTCATGGAACAACAGCTTAAGGTCATGATGTTTTTTCTTGTTTTTGCATCTTAACTTCTTCTTTCTTTCTTTCTTTCTTTTTTTGGTTGGAAAAGTTTATAAACAAGGAATTAGATTTTGTTTAGCGTTAATGCTGGAGATTATGTTGTCTAATTGTTTTAAAACTGCAGACTGAAGGCCACCCTCTCTGTTTGCGTAAAATGTTCTGAGACTTTGTTTTGTTCTTTCTTCTATTTCAACTAGGATGTTGTTGTTGGAGAAGGTTGCGCAGAGTTGAGGCATCAGCTAGACATATCTTACCCTGTCAATAATGGAATCATTCAAAACTGGGATGACATGGGTTATGTTTGGGACCATGCTTTTTTCGATGAACTTAAAGTAAACTTCTGCTGCTTTAGTTTGTTTTATACGCATGTAGTTTCAGCTTTCTGTTTATTCTTTTTCCTTTGCATGATTTAACTAGATTTTTAGTATCCAACTTTCTTCTCTCTTCTACTTGAACAGATAGATCCAGCGGAATGTAAGATTTTACTAACTGACCCTCCTCTTAATCCCTCCAAAAATCGTGAAAAAATGGTTTGAGTCCTGCCTTTTCTTTTTGATATGTCCTTCACTGATGCAAATTTTACTTTGTTAGGTATTTTATGGTCTAATGATTTTGTTTCCACTTTATGATGCAGGTTGAGACTATGTTTGAAAAGTACAACTTTTCTGGTGTCTTCATTCAGATCCAAGCCGTTCTAACACTCTATGCCCAAGGTGCTTGTGGAGATGATTGAAGGTTTAAGTCTTTTTTGTTGTTGCATATTGTTCTACAACATGATGAGATCCTTCTTAAGACACTTTGAAGTCTTAGTACAAATAATCGAAGATGCTCCTTATCTTTGTTACTTTTATTGCTGCCGTTAAGTCACCATTTTCCTTCTTTGTTCCTTTTTCCCTGTCTTTTCTGTTTTTCTTTATGTTTCCATTTCTTCCTACAGGTTTACTGACTGGATTAGTGATTGATTCTGGAGATGGTGTCACTCATGTGGTGAGATCAACAAAGACCTCTTTTAAACAATAAACTGGTCTTTTTCTTTTGTTATTGTTTCCTATTTTGAACATGGAGTTCTTATTGAAGTTTTCATTTTGGCTTAATTAATATTCTAGTTATCCTGTCAGACTAAATTGTCAGTGCATATGTGACAATATGCAATCCAGATATTCATTTTGCTTAATTGATGTTCTGATGTTGTGTATAATAAATGTGTCAGGTTTTTCATCTCTAATCTTAGTCTGGAAGTGATTAATTTGAGTTCATTTCTTGTGTTTTGGTTAGTGGTTCATTATTTGAGATGCTGGGTTCATCTATTGATTTTTTCTTGCTGTTTGTCACAACGAATCTTGTACTGAAGTTGTGTCGTTTCATCTACTAACTGTATAGATATGTTAATTGATTAAAATTCTACATCCAGGTTCCTGTTGTTGATGGCTACTCATTTCCTCATCTCACCAAGCGAATGAATGTGGCTGGTCGGCACATAACATCTTATCTAGTTGATTTATTATCACGGAGAGGGTAAGGGCCAGAATACACTCAAATGCCATTTTTACAGTGGACATGAAAGTGATGTGTGCACACACACATCCATCCTTTACATACATTGTTAGTTATGATATCCTCCATTTTCTGTAGGTATGCAATGAACAAAAATGCTGATTTTGAGACTGTTAGGGAAATCAAGGAGAAGCTCTGCTATATAAGGTGAACCAACATTTTTATGCTCAACTATGATATCTCCAAACACCTTGCACATGATCTGACTTTGAATCTATTCCTCTTCAGTTATGATTATAGCAGGGAAGGTCAATTGGGACGTGAGACTACCATCCTTGTTAAGAACTACACTGTAAGTTAATCTCTAAACTATATATCTATCTGTATATGTATGCATACAATATATATATATGTTTATGCAACTTGGAGTCATTTTATGCATTTTTAAATAGCTTTGATTAGACAACTGACCAGGGTATGAAAAGAAGCAAGTTCTTTTCTTTATCTGAATTCAGAAAGGTTTATCATTTGCATGGTTCATTAATTTCTTTTTCGAAATCCATCTGGTCACTCACTTCACAGGGATATATATTTCTTAAGTAGCTAAACTTCTTACTATGAGTTGCTAATTCTGAGCTTTGAAGGCCCTATCTGCATTA
The DNA here is from genome assembly GCA_029891385.1 of Erythroxylum novogranatense. NCBI lineage: Eukaryota > Viridiplantae > Streptophyta > Magnoliopsida > Malpighiales > Erythroxylaceae > Erythroxylum > Erythroxylum novogranatense. The sequence continues at coordinate 89,421,355 of CM057225.1, read as the reverse complement.
GTTTGTGAATGATGTTGTGTGAGGCTTTGGCTTGACATTCTCCTTCTTGTTTTCCAAGGCATCGGAGCACAAGAAGATTGCTACTTACCAATCAAATATTGTACGCTAATAAGTTTTATGTTTATAGTTACCTGATGGACGAGTCATTAAAGTGGGCACCGAACGGTTCCAGGCTCCTGAGGCGCTTTTCACTCCGGTGAGCCTATGTTCTATGTCTCTCTCATTTTATGCCTTTCATTATCATGGTTTTGAGGCCCTGTATTTATAAATTTTCCTTTGAGTTGATGTTGTATAGTAGTGCAGTATGTTGCTATAAATATTCTATGTATTGCTATGTTCTGTCATGCTTCTGTTGCTCATCTGTATGTTAGGTCCGGTAAAGCTATCTATAAACACATTCCCTGGAAGTTACTCCTACATCCCTACCACCAGGCCAAAACCATGGTGGTTTGGGAGAAGGATCTTAAACCTCTGCATTGTTTATGTGCACTACCATAGTTGGCAACTACGTCTCGGGTCATGACAGTATAGTTTACTAATTATATTTCCTTTCAGAAGGACAAGTACTATCTCTATTATGAATTTCATCATTAGTACATTAAATGTGGGAGAGTTTGCAGAAATATGAATGTGATTTTTTTTTCATGTCTCTAGCTTTTGACTGTTGGCACTGTTACTAGTGTTTGGAGGATGTTATTGTGTTTTTACTATTCAGTATGTCGACTCCGTTTTTAATTTGATGCTTGTCCAATGAAGCTTCTAATATCTTTAAAAATAACCAAATACGAAAGAGAAAAGGCAGTTAAATTGTCTTGTGATCAGGATTGTGGCTGGCTATTGAGATTTTACCCAGGCTATGGATCTGTGGGGTCATGCATTCAAAATAAGATATTGATTTCATAAGTTCTCAAGATCATTAGGTTTTACTTCTTGCAGGATTTGATAGATGTTGAAGGTGATGGAATGGCTGACATGGTTTTTCGCTGCATTCAGGAAATGGATATAGATAACAGGATGATGGTAACAACATTATGCCTAATTGTTGTATAATGCACTGAAGAATCTGATGTTACTTAAAACCAACATTTTAAAACCAACATTTACTCATTTGTACTGACATTTTGGTCTGTTGGTTATATAGTCTAACAAGCTATATTATCACTATTTAAAGTTGTTTCATTTTTATTATTTAATTTGTCCTTCAAGGTTTAGGCACTATTTATCTCCTTGCTTACTTGTCATGGACGGTAAAATCTGTTTTATTAGTACCTTTTGTCAGATATGGCTGGCTAAAAGGATTGAAATAGCATGATATGTACGATTTTTCCTTGCTGAGTTGATATTAGTTTACTGTAAGTTATTTTAGGTCTTCCATTATTTGGAGGCATGTCCTTACAAGCTGTATATTCTGCTTTTATACACGACCAATGTGCGAGATTTTGGCTTCATCATACTCTTACATGCTAAAATATGAACATGTAGAATCCAACATGTTGAAGCATTGTCACCTATCTCTTTCTCAGTGGCCATTTTAGAAATACATGCTAAAGATTTTGGATTGATAAGCATGCATACTTATGTGTCATGCAAGGCCATGCAATTGCTGAACCACATATTCATGTTCTTTGTTGTCTTTTTGACTATGCACATAGACTGCTAGCTATGAGATTTTGGATCCTAAATTTCTTTATCCTTTGCAGCTTTACCAGCATATAGTATTGAGTGGAGGGAGTACCATGTATCCTGGATTACCTAGTCGGTAGTACTCCTAATCCCTTTAAGAATATTTCCTACCTTTAGGTGTAGCTGTATAGCTATCTCGGTGCTTTTTGCCATATCCTCCTAGGAGACTCTTAGAGGATCATTTTGGCATTGGAATTCTGAGAAAATTTTCTTTTTTTTTTCTTTGTTCAGAATAAATCAGAACTGAAAAATGAAAATCCAAAAATGTAATTCTTTGTGAACTATTGGTTGCTGGTAGGGTTGTCTTGAGGGACTGTAAGTTGTTTTGCAAGTCAAACCATCTTCAAATTATCTGGTTGTTTTGCTTTTTTGAGTGGCTTACCAGACGGAGTAGTATTCAAGATCTCTAGGAATCCGATTCTACAATAGTTTGAAAACCTTTTAGAACTACCTCAACCAATTTGTTGTTATATCTTGGTTATGCTGTTATTATTGTTATTATTTTTTGACATCAAGCATCTGAAAACCAGGCACTGCTAATCGTATTTCATTTATTGGTTCAGCCTAGAGAAAGAAATACTGGATCGATATCTTGAGGTGGTTCTGAAGGGAAACAAAGATGGGCTAAAAGTAAGTTCAATCTTGTGTATTATGTGTGAAAAACCTAGCAGAGTATTTGGCAGAGTTTGCTTGGCAGTCGTTTTTACTTCTTCTTTAGAACAAATATGTGGTATTTTTTGTCTTTAGCCATATTCACTGATGTTTTCATGAATCCACGATATTCGATTCTCAACTGGATAAAATTTAATTCACTGCACTTAATTAAAATCTACTTAATTATTTTGTATTCAGATTTGATAAATTTTAAGGCCCAAAGTAGATCATACATTGCTCTTAACTTTTCCTTTTACACATTCTTGAGAAAATGACAAGAATCACAAACTCGTCTTAGGGATAGGTAACATGACTCGTCTTTGGGGAGGCCGAGGAATGATGCTTATATTATTCTAACAATCATAATCAACAATCAAGGGTCTTGACCAAATTTAGCTTGGAAAGATGTAGAGTTTCAACCAACTTAGGATATGGATTTTAGTACATATGGAGGCGTTCTATTAATTTATCTTGGTGGCATTTTACTAGTGATGCTGATTATAATTCTTGAAACTTTTTGAAACGGTGATTGTTAGAAAGAAGACTTGATTATTGAGATAATCTTCCCCACTCTATAATCTTTTACATGCACTAATCTTGGAACAGAAACTGAGATTGCGAATAGAGGATCCACCTCGCAGGAAACATATGGTCTACCTGGGGGGTGCAGTTCTTGCAGGAATTATGAAGGTAATAACTCTTTGTGCCTTTCTATTACCCTTAAGGCATGACTTGGTTAAAAGTTGTGTTCCCACAATTATGTTAAAGATTAAACGTCCTTTTCCTTCGTTCCCACAATGAAACTCGTGAAATGAAATCTGGTTGCTCGACAATTTTCTCAGGATGCACCTGAGTTCTGGATTAGCAGAGATGATTATATGGAAGAAGGAATAGGTTGTTTGAGCAAGTGTGGTCACGCTTGACCTTTTGATTACTGCAGTCACTAAGAACATACAAATGAGGGTGCTTATCTTTTTTTCTTTCTCTCGCCTTTTCCTTTTTCTTTCTTTAGTTTTGGTTAATCAAATGATGGTGTTGTTCACCAATCACAAGTAAGGCGTTACGCTTCTACATGTCTATATTTGCATGTGCACAAGTGTCAAAGCTATTTGAGATAGCTATTAATGTGGTCTCCATGTTATTCTGCCATGTGTATTGGACTTCCAACATTGAAACTCAAGACTTTGCAACTGTTTTACCTAGGACATGGCATTGAAATTATGATTATATAGACAATTTGGAGGAGCTTTTTGTTTCCTCCCATCCCATGTTAATTTTCTGAGAGAGAGTAAAGAATGAGGAGTACGATCGAGTAAAATTTAAGAGTTCAACAAAATATTTTGATTTTAGATGATAGAGATGTAGTTTTATACTGATCTCTGAAAATAACTGTAGTGAAATCAATAAATGTCCAGTACCTGCTTGCTGGTTCTATAAAACAATCCGAAAAGCCGCGAATCTCTGTCATTTGTTAAGAATTAAGCAACAATTCATCATCAATTAATGTCACTAAACTATATTTTGAGAGTGAATATCCCATCTTGACCGTGTCGGATCTCCAGATTTTTAGGATTTATTTACTAATTATTATAAAAATGTGACTTATTAGAGAAAGCAACAATGATTATAGGTTGATTGTGACTTCTCAACGGATTTGGTAAACCGAAAACGCGTCATCAGAAAGTCGTATGGCCTTGCCAAAATTTTTATGCTTTAACGATCAAATTCGAAGTTCAATTTGGGGTTTGCGTTTTAACCATGACGATGCCTTCCATTTTAACTAAAGATAATACATAAATGTAATTCCGCAAAGCATGCTCTCAAAATATTAAAAAATGCTAAAATTTTAAATTCAAGATATTGATATGGTTAACTTAGCTCTGGTTGGTTTGGACATTGGCAGAACTTATAAATGAATTTCATATTACTTAGATTATAGTATTCATTAAGTAAAATATTGATAAACTCGGAAACTTGTTTCCAGTAGCTTCTGTTATGTGCTATTATTTATATAAGAAAGCAAGTTTGACCATTGAAGAGATGAGATGAAGCGAGCAGAAATGGGGGACCAACCCCAACAACCAAGCTCACAGTAAGCCAAACTGGTGATCTGCGTCCAGTTATTAGGTCACCTAAGTATCATGAGTAGAAACTGTAAAATACCATGTTTATTTCAAATAAGAACAAAAACATGATCTAATCACATACATTCAGCATGAGCTGATCTCTCCAATCAGCTGCAATCTCTTTTTGTTGGCTTCTGTAAGGATTAGAAATACTTTTATGGTGTTTTCTATATATGTCATCCACTGACACCGGTTGCTATATAAACCATCCATGCCATAGGCAATTCAATTCTGTGCAAGCCATTTTCCTCTATTCAGAATTCTCTGCTCTTTACTTCCTTTGGATACATTCTCAGCTTGTTCACATGGTTTCTACTCTTATCAATAACATCTGCTTTTGCATTAAATTGAATGGTAGCCATATTCCCCTACTCCTTTCATAACATAGTTGGTGTTGATACATTTTCTTTTCATTGTGTCCAGGTTGTGGAGTTTGAAAACTTTGCAGCAATGGGAATCTCCAATGGTGAAGCGTTTCAACTCGATGTGAAACAAGGGGAGCCAACTCTGGTCTCTCCAGCAGAGGAAACAGAGAAGGGTTTGTATTTCCTCTCTAACCTTGACCAGAACATCGCAGTGATTGTTCGTACAATCTACTGCTTCAAGTCTGACGAGAAACGGAATGGTGATGCTACTCAAGTGCTCAAGAATGCCTTGAAAAAGGTTCTTGTTCCATACTACCCTCTTGCTGGGAGGCTAACAATCAGCTCAGAGGGAAAGCTTATAATTAACTGCACAGGAGAAGGTGCTGTTTTTGTTGCGGCTGAGGCAAACTGTAAACTGGCAGAAATTGGTGACATAACAAAGCCTGATCCAGAAACCCTTGGGAAGCTGGTTTATGACATTCCTGGTGCAAAGAACATACTTGAAATGCCTCCACTGGTGGCTCAGGTTTGAAACTTTCTAGTTATGCTTTTCAAATAATGGGCATGCTTGAGGGAACATAGCTATATCCATTACTTTGACATCAAAGTTTCATAGGGCGTAGCAGTCTGAGTTCATGTCAAATGTGTTCATATTTTACGCATAGCTTCTCTAGAAATCCTCTCAAGTATTCATCATATACCAAAACAAATAAGATATACATTCTGAGAGAAGGAAGCAAAAAAGAAAGGGTTTAGTGCAAGAGAGTGAGTGCTGTTGCGTACAACTTTTAGGCAGAAAGATTGGTGGAATCGGATTGAAATTAGTAAATAATTGTTGACTTGACTTCAATGTCCAGGTGACCAAGTTCAAGTGTGGAGGATTTGTACTTGGATTGTGCATGAATCATTGCATGTTTGACGGTATTGGCGCCATGGAATTCGTGAACTCCTGGGGAGAAACTGCCAGAGGGTTGCCACTCACTGTCCCTCCATTCCTAAACAGAAGCATACTTAAAGCACGGAACCCTCCTATGATACAGCACATACACCAAGAATTTGCTGAAATAGAAGACAAGTCCAGTAAAATTGGCATTTACGAAGATAAAATGCTCTACAACTCCTTTTGTTTTGATCCTGAAATGTTGGAGAAGATCAAAATGAAAGCAGTGGAAGATGGGACCCTTGCCAAGTGCACTACTTTCGAAGTCCTATCTGCATTCGTGTGGAGAGCTCGAACCAAAGCACTGAACATGTTGCCTGATCAAGAGACGAAGCTTTTATTTGCTGTTGATGGAAGGCCAAAATTCCAGCCACCATTGCCAAAAGGGTACTTCGGAAATGGAATTGTTTTGACAAATTCCATATGCCAAGCAGGTGAATTACTTGACAAACCATTGTCATTTGCTGTGGGGCTAGTTAAGGATGCTATCCAGATGGTTACAGACAGTTATATGCGATCAGCCATAGATTATTTTGAGGCAACAAGAGCTAGGCCCTCATTGGCATCTACTCTATTGATCACCACTTGGTCTAGGCTATCTTTCCACACTACTGATTTTGGGTGGGGAGAGCCAATTGTATCAGGGCCAGTGGCATTACCGGAAAAAGAAGTGATCCTGTTCTTATCTCATGGTAAAGAGAGAAAAAGCATAAATGTGCTTCTGGGTTTGCCAGCTTCTGCCATGAAGATCTTCCAGGAATTGATGGAAATCTGAAGAGCAAGAGCTCCTATGTTTCAACGATGGACTTCTCATTCCGTTCAGTTAGATTTGTTGCATGTTCCTATTGAAATTTGTTTGGAAAATATCCAAGTGTGTGCTATTTTATTTGATTGTAAGCAACTCCAAGTGAAATTAAGTTCAATGTTACTACGAATTTTTATGTAAAGTTCATTACGTGAAACAGTACGATAACATTGCACTTGTAGTGTGATGGATCCCCTAACAATGACAATATCCCGAATATGCTTCAAACCCTTGGTAATCCTGCCGTTTAGAACGGATTGTGCTATTCTAATTTTAGATAACAACAAACCAAGATCAATGCTGGCTTTGATTTGCAGAAGTAAACAGGGAGGCAACTGGACTGGAGGAGGCAGGACCTGGGCTATGACCAAGTTTACAACTCATTTAAGAAACTTAAAGATTGTTCTCTATTATTGCAAGAAACAAGAACCGAACACAAACTGTACCTAGAACAAAACAAGACAAAGAGCAACAAAACAGAAGCTGAGGCTTGTTGCGGACTGTGGGCACGTCTGAAGTCCCCATACAAGAAACATTAGTAACACCCAGACTAAACCCAATAATCCAGAATTCAACATAAATCTCAAACCAACTGCATTTCTTCTATGATATATGTAATTATGTAAAAACCACGAAAGGCTTACGAAGTAATAATGGACAGATAAGAAAGGCTACAGCAAGAAGGAGGAGAAGGTGGGTTTATGAACAGTAAGGAGGAAGACTAGACAAAGCAAAGCCAAATGGGTAAAGTTATCAATTCAGTTTTAACATAAGTTGACGTTTATCTTTGATGGTCTGAAATTCAGTGCATTAAGGCTATAGATGCAGAGATTGGGTACTTTTGCTTTGATTGCTATCTCATCTGACGTCACTCTGTGCCCAGGAACGTTGCATGATTTCGATGAACTCCACATTAAGCTTGCTTGACATGAAGAAGCCATGGAGGCTTCTGCACATGCTATCCCATCAACAGAAGGTATTTCCAATTTGTAGATTCCGTACCTGTTTGTGGTTCTGTTCACTGAGAACGTTATCTGCTCTGTGGTCTTTGGCGAACTTGCTTTGAATTTGCAGTCTAATCTAACTTCCGCACCTGCTTAGGCATAAACTTACAAGAAACATAATGAAAATTAATGCTCCTTCAAAAATCTCCAGTAGCCTGAAAGAAATCTGGAGGTGTATGGGGAATAACATTTACCTGGTAAGAAGTAACTGTGTCTGGAAAAGCTGTTGTTGGAGCAGATGTCACAATAAACTAGACCCATTACAGTGATATGTGCACTGCTTCTAGGTGGCTCCATCTTTGAAGACAGTGACGGTATGAATAACAGTGAGAGAAGGAGGAGAGTAACTGGGTTCATGGCACCTAAACTTGAGAGAAGTAGGAGATGAAGTTTCAAATAGACATGGGCGGACTTTGTGTGGACAGGTTGATGTTAGTGAATAGCATTGAAAGCGTTATCTAAAGGGTTCGGGGTGAATTTTATGACTTTTACGGATAATGAGGAGCAGCAGAGAATTGGTGGAGATCCAACTGGAATACAAGTGTGAGAAGATGTTTTCTTTTTTCTTTTATAAATCTTTTACAGAAGAAACAAAGACATGTGAATGTTATTTGGCCATATATGAAGCTAGACCTGAGGGAAGAAAGGAGAGAGTTAGGTATTTTGTGGGGGCAAAGAAGCCACATTTTGGAAGATCTTCTGATGTAGGACTAAGATTTCAAGAGGCTAAAGAGAGAGAGGCTGGGTTGGTACCCATTGCTGGCTTTATTAATTCTAAACCAAATTTAGAAATGGCTCAAAAGTATTAATCATTCTAACAAGAATGTCATATCGAGTCATATCAAAAACAATCTGTTTTGTTGTTTCATAAATCTGATAAAAGTTACAGTTTCCAACGGATACCTAGTTCATGGTATTTATCATAGTCATGGATTCTCAATGTGTGTAGCAGATATTAGAGATAAGGGCATTAACTATGTTGACATAGAGTGTTCATGTGAGCTTTAAGTGTCAAGCATAAGCTTTTAAAATCTCCACTGTCCCCTCTCCCAAACCTCTCCTCTGTCTATTCTTCTGGGCAGAGCTGAGGGCTGGTGGTGATTGGCCATCGTTGGGGGGTGGTAATAAGTACTAACATTGGTGGGAGGAGAGCGTTGGGAAGACTTAATATCAATGTTTAATGCTGGAAGAATGGTTCCAAATTTACCCAAAATTGGGGCTCACGTGCAAGCACATCCGTGGTGTGGTCTGCAAGACTGAGCAAAAGCATGTATGCATTTAAAGCTAGAGTTTTGAAATCCAGATCGGTCATCGAATCGGAGGTTTTATTAATCACCGATTTGGTCGGTTTAACCGGTTCAATCAGAGCAAAAATATGTAAGCATTTAAAATCAGTGTTTTGAAACTCGAACTGGTCATCGAATCGGAGGTCTTACTAGTCACCGATTTGACCGGTTTAACCGGTTCAATCACCTGTCGAACCGGTGTAACGTCATAATTATGCAATAATTAGATTTAATTATATATAATATTAAAAATATTAAAAATACAAAAAATACCAAAAAAAATAAAAAATTTATTGAACCAATGATCGGACTAGTCCGATTTGACCGGTCTGACCGGTCAATTGATCGATTTTGACCGGTTCTCACTGGTTCAATTGAGAACCGGTTTTAAAGGATGAACCGAACCAAATAACCGATCGGTTATCAGTCAAACCGGTCGGACCGACCGATCCGGTCTGATTATTAAAACAGAGTTTAAAGCCCATTCTAAACAGCAAGTGCTTTTTAGCCTATAAGAGAACTTTACTCGTTTGCTCCTACACTGAACTGTTTCTCTTTCGGATGGGCACTGACATTAGAATTGATATTTATATACTTCTACACAGTAGTTTTTTTTTTCATTTCTCAATTTTACATAGATTATAAATACAATTTACTTAAAAGAATAAGGCATTCTAAGACCAAAATTTTATTTATTACTCATTTTTAATAGAATAAGGTACTTTAAGGAAATTTAGACCAAAGCGTAATATTATTCACACATTTATATTTATATAGAGATAAGCGAATTAAAAGTTTATTTAAATATTCATTTTTAAAATTTTAATTAAGTATTAAGACTTTTGTAAATCAACATCTAAATTTAAAATATTTTTGTTCATATTTTATTGAAGTGACTAACAAAACATATGAATATCAACGTTTGGATGGCCTAAGTAATTGCTCCTCGAGACTCAATACTTACACAACTCCCTCTATTAACATTTTGTTAACTTATGACATGTTTTGATATCTCATATTGAAAAATTGTGACTATGAAAGAGCCTCCTTAAGTTTGAAAGGATTTCTTTGGCTTCCTTTGGTAGATTAGCTTTGGTTATCATAAGCTGTTTGACTTTTCAAACGGTCATGAAAGATGTTTGGTGGGTGGCTTTTCAATAGCTTATTGAACACAATCAACCATTGATGAAAATGCTCCTACATAGGAAAATGCTCCTACATAGGAGCGTTTTCATGAATTAGCTAACATTTTAAGTATTAAAAGTCTAATATACCCTTTATGCAATAATAGGCTAGAAATATTTGTAATTTTTTTTGTAAAATTTAATTTTTGTTCTAATTTATTATTGGCAAAATTTTAATTTTTGTAAAATTAAATATTTAATCATGACACGATAAATTTTTTAAGTCGTGTCCTTAGAAGTTATTTTAATTTATTAAATAATAAAATGCATACATACTATATGAAAATTACTAATATAATGTAGCTCGCTACATCATTTATATTAATAGAAAATTTAACATTAGATTATTATTATTATTGTTGTTGTTATTATTGTTGTTGTTGTTGTTATCATCATCATCATCATCATTATTATTATTATTATTATATGTTCTATATTTTTATTAGAGTTATAAACTTAATTTTGTAGAATTAAATATCTAAAATATAAATTCCTATAAGAATATTCAACGAAATACTAAGATATATAATATTCATACCCTTATAATTTTTTTAAAGTCATGTTCTCATAAGTCATTTTACACATAAACAGTTAATACTAAACAACTAATTTTACTAAACATCAAATGACAAACAACTAATACAATCCGCTGATCAAATTAACTGATAGAATTAGCTATCAACTAACAACTGATAGAATCAGCTAATAGCTAATGCAATCAGTTGATTGCCAAACATGACCTTTATCTTGGTAATCATCCTAGCTTCTTTCTATTTGTAATCTTTTGCTTTAAAATAAGTGAAATATCAATTTAATAGTTTTTGAAAAAGTAGGCATAATTGACTGAATCTCGTTAAATTCTGGTGTTCTATATTTGTCTATTTAATAGATATTGTCGATTATAATTGTGGTGAATTATTGTGCTATTAAATTATATGTCTAGGAAAATTCTGTCTAGCAGGTTGAATTTTAAGTGGGACAGTTTGTGATCCCTCCAGTCTTTCTTGGAAATTTATTTGATGTAATTTTTTAGTAGAATCGTTCACACTTTTTTCACTTAGACAATAATAATAAGTGCCTGTTTGCATGAGCTTATATTAGTAGAGTTTTTGTCAGTAGAGCTTTTCTGAGATAAGCTTTTTCAAGAAGCCAATTGGCCGTTTGGATGTCATTTAAAAAAAGAACTTTTTTTAAAGAACTTCATACAATAGACTGTTTGGCAACATAAAAATAAAAATAATTTTAATTTTAACTATATTTTATTTTGTAATAAAATTATTTATGCATATAAATATTGTTTAAAATATATTAAACAATATGCAAAGTACAATATATTAATTATTATATAATTTTAAACCATATGAAACATAAATGAAATGGGTATTGTGAAAATTATGTGTAAAACATAAGGACAAAATGAACTAAAAAATAAACTTATTAATTAATCTAAAAATTTACCTAAAAATACTTTTTTTAGAAGCTTCAACTTTGAGCTTCTTAAAAATTTATATTTTAGCTGCCAAAAACGTTATATTTACTACAAAAGTTTTTTCATTTTACAACTAAAAACTCAGTTTTCTTAAAAAAAAAAAGCTTTTGCAGTAAAAAAAGTGTTTATTCACCATCCAAAAGCTCAATCAAATAGGCACTAAAGGTGAATTTGTTATTATTGGTGAAAATTAACCCGAGTTTTCGCAACAATTGGTATCAGAGCCAAAAAATTTTCTTAGTATGCTTTGTGGTTACAGGGTGGTCTGATTTTTCACATCATAAAAGATTTTCTTTGGGCTATTGGTATTCTACATTGACAATTATTGAATAGTAATTGTAGCAGTGATGACAGAAATCAGAGATACAACTGCACCAACCATGTCAATAGCTTCTACCTCGCCTATTCTAGCAAGGATTCCTGTGACAAGTGCAAGATTTGCGGTGGAGACTTTTGATGGTATGGGTCATTTCAACATGTGACAGAGTGAAGTTCAAGATACTCTTTTTCAGTAAGGTCTTGATATTGTCATTGAAGAAAAGAAACTAGATAATGTTGAGGAGAAAGATTGGAAGACTATAAATCGTTTAGCATATGGTACAATTCAATCGTGTCTTTCCAAAGAGAAAAAGTACACTTTCTCAAAAAAAAATTTTGCATCTAAATTATGGAATGCGTTGGAGGAAAAATTCTTAAAGAAAAGCAATCAGAATAAGCTCCGTATGAAGAACAGACTGTTTCGTTTCTCTTATGCTTTGAGTGCCACTATAAATGATCACAAAACTAGTTTTAATCAGTTAGTTACTAATTTAATGAATTTGGATGTGAAATTTGAAGGTGACGATCTAGCTTTGATGTTGCTTGGATCCCTTCCTGAGGGGTTTGAGTTCCTTTAAACTACTCTACTTCATAAAAGGTTGTTATGTCTTTTAGTGAAGTTACAACTGCTTGGTATAATTATGAATTGAGAAGGAAGACAAAGGAAAAATGTACAAGTGGAGCAACAGAAGCTTTGGTGGTCAGAGGTCATTCGTAGAATCATACTAAAGGAAAGAAAGGGAGATCAAAGTCAAGGCTCAAATTGAGCAAAGATGAATGTACCTTTTGTCGGGAAAAAAGGCAATTGAAAAAGGATTATCCAAAGCTGAAGAATAAAAAAAGCACCTAATAAGGGAAGACTGTTGCAAATTCGAATGTTGCTAAGTGTAAAGATGCAGACTCGGATCTTTCATTGATTGTTACATCCTTAATAAGTCCTTCTAGTCTATGGCTGCTCGATTCAGACTGTAGCCATCACATGTGTCCCAATCAGGATTAGTTCTCTAATTTTAGAGAGCTAGAAGATGGAGTTGTCTATACAGCAAATGATAATCCCTACACAACAAATGGGATTGGTTCAATTTGCTTGAGGAATCACGAAAGAACAACCAGGACTCTGGTAGATGTTAGATACATGCCAAGTTTGACGAGGAATCTCATTTCTATAGGAGTCCTCGAATCAAAGGGCTAAGTTGTAAATGCAAAAAATGGAGTAATAAAAGTCATCTCTGGTGCACTTATAGTAATGAAAGGAATTTGAAGAAATAATAACTTGTATTATTACCAAGGTAATGCAGTTATTGGAACAATAGTAGTATCTTCTAATGATGATCAACAGCTAGAAGCAGCCAGGTGGTGGCAGATGTATTGGGACATGCAGGTGAAAATTCCTTGAAGATATTAGTAAATCAATGATTGTTGAAAGGGGTTCGAACCTGCAAATTAGATTTCTACAAGCACTGTGTCAACAGGAAGCAAACAAGAGTGAAATTCAGCACTGCAATCTATGATACAAAGGGTATTTTATATTATGTTCACTATGATGTATGGGGACCTTCCAAAACAACTTCTTTAGGAGGAAAACACTATTATATGACCTTTTTTGGTGATTTTTCCCAAAGAGTATGGGTGCATACAATGAAGACTAAGGATGAAGTGTTGGGAGTTTGCCTTAAATGAAAGAAGATGATGAAAACTTAAATGGGCAGAAGAATCAAGCGTCTCTATACACATAATGGTGGGGAGTACAAGAGTGATCTATTTTTCAAAGACTGCAAAGATGAAGGGTATTGCCATACACTTCATAGTTAGGGATATACCATAACAAAATGGGATGGTAGAATGTATGAATCGAACATTGTTAGAGAAAGTTTGGTATATGTTGTCTAATGTTAGGTTGGGCAGGGAGTTTTAGGAAAAGGTTGTTGTATGTGCATGTCATATCATCAATCTCCTTCCATTAACAACTATTGATGGTAAAACACCTTTGAAAAATGGTTTGGAAAACCTGTTATAGATTATGATTCCTTACATGTGTTTGATTCTACTGCATACTATCATATTAAGGAGTCAAAGTTGGATCCATGTGCAAAGAAAGCAATTTTCATAGGGATCACTTATGTTGTGAAAGGATGTAGTCTTTGGTGTCCAGAGACGAGAAAGATAATTTTTAGTAGAGATGTCACCTTTGATGAGTCTACATTGGGAAAAATGTGATAACTGAAGGTGATCGACAAACTGATGGTACTCTATAATAAGTGGAGAGTGCTCCGAAATAGGTGGGGTTTGAAAGAAGGATTATAAACCTAGCAACGAATGATGAAGTTGATGAAGACACTCCTATATTAGAAGAGGATTCAAATGAAGAAGAGGTTCAAACTCAAGAACCTCCCTAGCAACAGCTTGAATCTATTGCATTAAGTAGGCCAAAACGAAGAATCCAAAGACCTGCTCGCTTTGATGACATGGTGGCTTACGCATCTTAATTACAAATGAAGAAACTCCTACCACTTATCATGAAGCAGTCCAAACTTTTGAAACAAATAAGGAGGATAGCCATGAATGAAGAAATGCAGTCACTTTATAATTATTAGACATGGAAGCTAGCTAGTCTCTCAAAGGGAAAGAAGGAAATTGGATGAAAATGAGTATATGCAAAGAAAGATGGATTTCCTAACAAGAATAATGTTCACTTCAAAACAAGGCTAGTGGCCAAAGGTTATGCTCAGATGAAGGGAATTGATTATAATCAATTTTTTTCTCTAGTTATAAAACATTCCTCTGTTCGAATTTTATTGGCTTTAGTAGCACAGCTTAATATGGAACTAGTTCAATTAGATGTAAAAACTACATTTTTACATGGAAACTTAGAGGAGGAAATCTATATGACTCAGCCCAAAGGTTTTAAAGTTGTTAGAAAAGAGAATATGGTGTGCAAGCTTCAAAAATTGTATTACAAATTGAAGTAATCACCGAGGCAATAGTATAAGCGATTTGACAAGTTTATGATAGGGTAAAAGTACACAAGAAGTAAATACGATCACTGTGTGTAGTTTTGCAAGCTACAAGATAGATCCCAAATCTATCTTCTCTTGTATGTTGACAGTATGCTGATAGTTTCAAAGAATCTAAGAGAAATTGAGAGATTTAAAGATTCAGTTGAATCCGGTGTTTGAAATGAAGGACCTAGGCGAAGACCAGAAGATTCTTGGCATGGAGATAAGCAAAAATAAGTAATTGGTGAGACTTTGTTTGACTCACAACAATATCTAAGAAAGGTACTAAAACATTTTAGCTTGAATGAAAAGTTAAATCCTATCAGTACTCTACTCAATCCTCATTTTAAATTTAGTGCATCTTTATCTCCAAAGAATGATACAGAACAAGAATACATATCAAAAATATCATATGCAAATGTTATTGGTAGCTTGATGTGTGCGATGGTATGTACAAGGCCTGACATTTTACAAGCAGTAGGAATCGTGAGCAAGTATATGCATGATCCAGTCAAGGAGCATTGACAAGTTGTGAAATGGATTATGTAGTACATTCTGAATACCATAGATATTGGATTAATGATTGATCGGGATCAAAAAGGTGGTCATTGCTTAGTTGATATTGTGATTCTGACTATGTTGGTGATTTAGATAAACATCGATCAACTACTAACTATGCGTTTACTCTTACAAAGGCAACTATCAGTTAGAGGTCTACCTTACAGTCAACAGTTGCTTTGTCAACTATAAAGGCAGAGTATATGGTAGCTATAGAGGTTGTGAAGGAAGTAATTTGGCTTCAAGGACTGCTTGATAGATTGGAAATTGGACAGAAGCATGTCAAGTACATTGTGATAGTTAGAGTGCTATTCATTTAACAAAGTACCGAGTTTATCATGCAAGGATAAAACACATCAACGTTCACTTTCATTTTGTACAAAAGATTCTAGAATACAATAGAATAATACTCTAGAAGATCCTAACCTCTAAAAATCCTCCAGACATGATGACAAAAGTGGTGATTGCAGTCAAGTTTAAACACTATTTGGACTTAATTAACATTTTAAAATTTTGATAGCAATTGGAGACACTACCGAAGATAGTTTCATTTATGAGGGGATTTTGAGAAAAAAGATTGGGAAATATGTCAAAGTGGAGAATTGTTGACTTATAACATATTTTGATATCCTATATTGGAAAATTGTGAAGATGAGAGAGTCTCCTTAAGTTTTAAAATGACGGTTTCTTCATCTTGTTAATCGTCCCAGCTTCTTTCCATTTATAATCTTTCGCTTCAAAATAAATGAAATATCAATTTTGTAGTATCTAAGAAAGTAGGCATAATTGGCTGAACTTTGTTAAATTCTGGTGTTCTTTATTTGTTTATTTAATACCTATTGTTAGGTATAGTTTTAGTGAATTATTGTGTTATTAAATTACATGTCTAGGAAAATTCTGCTTGGGAGGTTGGATTTAATTGGGATTGTTTATGACCCCTGTAGTCTTTCCTGGGAATTTACCTGGTGTGATTTTTCAGTATAATCGTTCACACTTTGTTCACCTAAGAAATTGTGTTCAAGGTGAATTTGACATTATTAGGGGAAATTAACTAGAGTTTTTGCAATACAGTCTAACTCTAAACCAAAAAATTTGTCTTTTATTTTTAAATTTTCATTGCCTCCATCCTTTGTCCATCTTTTGATGTCTTGTTCATATGTGTCACAACAATCATTGGTAAATCTTGGCATTTTATGATCTTTGTTGCTTGTTTGATTCACATCGTTAGATTTTTTTAGCATACATCCTTAATAGTTAGAATTTACATAGGCAACTTTAATATTTTTTCCCGTAGGAAGACATGTACCTTATTTTATTCAAATATAAGTCAATAAGTGGTTAAACATATTTTTATTTAAATTATTCTTTTTTGTTTATGGTCCTTGAAGATGAATGAGTAGGTTATAAAAGTTTTTCTATAAGAAAGATGTGAAATATTTTGGTGAAGGTACTTAAAGTTATAACACGATAAATTTTGTTATTAATATTTAATAGGATGATTGTGGAAGATGTTAAAGAGTGCAAAGCAAATGCATTTATGTATAACTTGTCATATAGTAATCTAAAAGATGGTTTGGTGAAGATGACAAAGAGTGATGCTTGTGTGAGAATCGTAAAAGTGTAGAGCCTAGCTTAGTTTGATCCAAAGTCAATATAAAACTTTTAGTCAAGCTTAGGCTTAGACTTCACAATCCATCCCAATTTGAAGCCTGAGCTTCTTCCATATACAATGACTTTGTTTTGTTTATGTAACAAAACGTTATTTTATATATGGTCAAAAGTGCATTTTCAATCCTCATGTTTTCATTAAAGTACAAGATAAATCATAATATTTTAAAGCATTCAATTTGAATCTTAACGTTTTCAAAATATTGAAATTAAATCTTGAGTGGATGAAAAATTAAATAGTGTTAAATTTTTGTTTGTTAACTGTCACTTCATTATTGACTTGATACATCCTTATTCTTTTTAATCATTAAGTAGGCTTCATTTCCATATGGCAAAATGTGGCTCGTTTATTTTAGTTAAAATAATTTAATGTTTAATATATATTTTTAATAAAAATTATTAATATAATTTAATTACAATAAAATTTAATTATCTTAATTATAATTTAATTAGTTAAATTTTCCAATTAAATTTCTAATAAACCCCAATCTCTCTCTATATACTTATAATCCAACAACTCTTTCTCTCTTTAGAAATTTCTGAACAAGGTGGGTATGGTGGTATATGTAGTTGTTCTTTACTAAGCCACTAAACTATGAGTACTCCTTCTTCTTTATAAGCTATTGTTACAATCTTCCTTGATGATGGCATTAATGACCAATTAGATGATACTAAGGATGACATGATATGTTCTAGGAGAAGATGTGGGTACTTGCTATTATTTTAGCTATTTAAGGCTTATGATGATATTTGGCTTGTTGTTTAACATCACATTTATTATGGTATTTATGATGGTACTTATTCCTTCTTTTAAAGAGACCCCATCTACACCTTTGAGCATATGAAAGGAACCAAAATAAAGAAAAAACAAAAAATAATAATTAAAAAAAAATCTTTTGAGAAAGATGGTTTGACCTTTCCTAAAAAGTCCCCTCTCTTGACTTCTTCTCCCCCAATTGAGCTTTCCTTTCTAGATGACTATTTTTTTTCACACAACTAAGAAAAGTTGTGCCATTCTCGATTTATGGAGGCAATTGGTTGTCCTTTAGTCACTAACCAACTCCTCCATCCCTTTTCCTCTATTCAACCTAGTTTCGGTGAGAAAATCCCCCATACCCCACCTACAATTGTCCCCTTCCCTTCTCTTTTCCCTTCTCTACCTTTTCTCCTTATTCTCATAACTATCCCTTCTTCCTATAAACCTCTCCTTCTCCTACTTTGTTCTCTTCCTTTAAGCCTCCTAAAATTTTCACCTGTCACCAGCCATCCATCCCTTTAAGTAAGTTTCCACTTCTTCCCTTATGACTTCCTTTAGTCCTGGTTCTTCCTCTACTTATGTTCTTTGATATTCCTTCTTCTACCCTTCTCGTGGAGTCTTCCACCAAGACAAAGGCTTATCCCTTTAGTTAGAAGCTCCCTTTCTTTTATTATCTCTCCTCTATTGGAAGTCCTCTAGGTTAGAGCTGCATAATGAATCTCCACTGCTATTGGTTACTGTCTAACAAGCAACGCTCCTTTTTTCAGATAAAGTCCTAAGCAGAAACCAATTAGAATAAGTTTAGCCTAGAGCATTTTGATAACTAAAAAGGATTACTTCCTCTTTAAGTTTTGCCATTTTAAAGGTATTTCTCAGTTCATAAACCATGGTCCTTTGCATTATTATGACAAACATGTTTCTCTCTTGAGACGAAAACCCATAATGAAACTAGAAAAAACATTACTGAGAAACATTCCTTTATAAGTATATTTTCATAATATGCCCTTAGAGTACTGATCATCCATAGGCCTCAGCTACTTTTTTAGTGCTTTAGGCAAGCCACTAAGACTAGATGAGCAAACAAGTAGCCTAAAGAGAGTGAGATTTGCAATTGTTAATGCAGTTGAGTTCAATTTACATCTTTCACTGGATGTAAAGAGGAAGTTGAAGATTGTAGAAGATCGATTGGCATTAGCTACAAATTCAGGTACTGGTGTTTTCAATCCCAAATATAGTTTGAATGCTAATGCTAAGAATGAGAATAAGGGATCTCAAAATCTAGCAAAAGTAAAGATTTTATGATGAAATCATAAAATAGAGTTCACTCAAATCTTTAAGCAAAAATCTGATCTTCAAATTTCAACCTTTTAATGCATGCAATCTTGATTTGTAGCATTACCTCAGGTGCTACCATCCCATTAGTGGCAGCTAGTGAGACATCCCAAAAATCTTAAATCATTAACCACAACATAAAAAAGGAGACTTAAACTGTAGGAAGCTACAGTCAAGTTCAAAAGAAGCAAGGCATTATCATTGAAGAAACCCACCCTAAAGAAGTCACCCTTCACAAGCCCCTCTCCTTCTGAGGAGTACTTTAGACCTAATAATAAGAAAGAGCATTTAGAAGTCACTGGTGAAAGGTGGACTAAGATAAAGGAAAAATAGAACCCTAGATTTCATAATAAGTTATCCCAATCTAAAAGTCAAGATGAAGATCCCAGTGAATTCTTCACAATAAGGGAAATTCCTATTCAGTTGCCATACAACATTTGTAAGCTCCATGCCTTTTTTGGCAAAACTCCTGGAAAGGAAGTGGAACCTTTTCCTGAGATAAAAGAATGCAAAGTATTTCTTGGTTGTGATTCTAAGAATTCTAGAAAAAGCAGTGCTGAAGAAACTAACTAATAGCATAGCTCAACATATAAAGCCTTTATATATTAAAACTCACATTAATTGTGACGCCCAAATACCCTCTGAGAGGATACAGGGGCGCCACGTAGACAACATACATACATGCATACAAAACCGAAACAAAACCAAAACATACGAAACATTGATCTTGCAATCTCAATAGCTCAAAGCAGAAGCAATTCGGAGAAAACATACATCATAATACACTAAGCTTAATTACAACTTGTTCCAAACCGGAACTAGCCTGAATTAAGGTTATTACAAACCTTCAAATAAATCCAAAGTCATATACATCAAAGACAAGCCAAAAACAAACTCCAAAAATACAATTTTAATAAAATAAGACTCAGATTTCATTGGCCATTGCGGTTGACTCATCCCACTCCTTAAGTCCTTCTCTTTGAACCTACACGGGGCAAATCTACCGTGCTAAGCATATAGCTTAGTGAGTAATAACTAATCTATGCATAAATTGACAACTAATTATACACAATCGTGATATATTAGAAGCATGCATTAACAGTTTATCGAAACGAACAATTCAAACATATAATATTGGATCTTAAACGGATTGTACAGAAAATAAAAATGAGTCTCAAGAGAGGGTATAAATCCTTCATAATCAGAACACAATTTCTTTGTTTATATCAGAGTCAAATAGAAATCAGAATACAAAATCATATGACTGTTAAATATATTTACAGAAGCGGGTAACGGGACTTAAACAGGAGATACCATAATTGGCATCAACAGGAGGGACATATGTCTCGATATTAGGAGATGCCGAAGTGTCAATGCAAGAGACATCGAAGTGTCAATACAAGAGACATCGAAGCGTCAATACAGGAGACACCGAAGTGTCAATACAGGAGACACCGAAGTGTCAATACAGGAGACTCCGAAGCGTCAGTACAGGAGGCATCAAAGCGTCAATATAGGAGAAACCGAAGTGTCAGTACAGGAGACACCGAAGCGTCAATACAGGAGACACCGAAGAGTCAGTACAGGAGACACCGAAGCGTCAATACAGGAGACACCGAAGCGTTAATACAGGAGCACCGAAGCATCAGTATAGGAGCAACTGTGGACCCTTCTAGGCATGCCTATTTATCCACTACTAGGACTCAACAGTTTTAAAACAAAACAAAGTCCTTTCAAATATTTCATGCAAAGCAAGTAGTCAATCATATTAACATGCAAGTAGCACTTCAATATCACATTCATCAATCAATACCTCGGACCTTCATGTTCGAAATCAGTACACATTCATCAATATCAAATTCAATTCAATAATAAACAAAACAAATCAAGGTGAGACTCTTAGGTTACTCATAAAAGTTACCGTCTAAATTACTCACAAAAATTATCATCTAAAATTACTTACACAAAATATCATCTAAGATTACTTACAAAAATCCCTTGTATTGCCTATTGTCTCGACGTCCTGGTAATATCTAGAATCGATCGCTCGACGTGTTCCTCTATAGCATTTAATACAAGCACATATTACTGTTGTGCACAATTATAAATTCAATTATGCACATTCATGCATAGTGAATATGTATAATACATGTTCATGACAAATTCGGGTTTCTTATCCTTAATCTTGTCATATTATCAATCAAGAGGAACCATACTAAATTTCTCAATCCAGATTTATTTTACACTCAACTTTCGAGTCCACCTTGCTCAATTATTCTCATCAATTAGTTGAGGTAATTAGGTAATACTTTTTTAGAAAGTTGTCCCTCTTTTTCTTAGGTTTCCATTGATACTAAATTCGTCCAATTTGGTTTAGTATACTGAAAGTTATACTCAAAAGATTTCAGGTTGTTCTTGAGCTTCATCAAAATTCTTATCTCAACTTCCAATCAAATTATAAAATTCTTATAGGCAGAATTAAAATTTAATCTCTTCATACAATTTGTAGCCTTATGTCTATAGTTTACTCCAAATCAAAAATCACTCCATTCGGATAACTATAGAGAAAGTTATGCCTAAAATACCAAAGTATATTTAAGCTGTCAAGAAACTTCGCCGCGGCGAGCCAAAAGTTCGCTATGGCAAACTTTCCAGATAACAGAATTCTACGACCTTCTCTTAAAAGTTTGCAAGTTTGTCACGACAAACTTTTACAGAAAACAATTCCTTTGAGTTGGCCGCGACGAACTCTGCTGGGTTAATCAACTTCTTCTTCTTCTTCCATTCTTTTCCCAGATTTTCTCATTTCCATCTTATTCAATGAACACATAACACAATAAAACCAATTCTTTTACTTCCATTTCAGATCATCACAACTCAAACAAATCAAATCTATATTTAAACACTAAAAACCAATTCCTTACACAAGCTTTCTCTCACTACTGCATATTTTCCATTCTCATCTTCCTCTATGCCTTCACGTTATTTAACCCATTTTGAACACCACCAAAGCTACCCATCTTACACCCCTCAAGCAAAATTTCATTTTCAATCATTCAAGCATCATTAGACTTATTCAATTCATTTCTTAAGAACACTCAAATATCCATGCATGTACTGTGGAAAACAAAGCATATATTCACTGAATTGCATGACACAACACTTACTTGGTTCAGCTATAATTTCTAGAAAGAATAAGTCAACAACACTGAGAGTCTCACAATTTTTCTTCGGATGCTAAGTGTTTCTTCACAGAGAAGAACACTTATAGTGCATTATTCCTAACTCAACCATCATATTCGTGTCTACTTTGCATGTCATTCACGTGTCTTCACACTCTCAAGCCATTTGTCACAACTAATTATCCATTTGTTATCTGCCTATTGTTGCCATGTGTCACTCAAGGATTGATCCAAAATTTAATTTTTTTTTCCAAATTCACCAAAAATTCCAAATTAATGCCAATAATTTTTAAATAAATTTTCATCATTAATAAACCACAATTCTCACCTTAATCAAAATTCTAAAACCAATTACACCCAGAATGCCATGAATGCATGCATAAAAATTGTGTGTCTAAAATGCTTATGCATAAATAAGCAAGTATTCAAATATGCAAAGTATAAAATGTATTGAATCCTTAATATTCTAACTCCTAGTATGGGTGTTACATTAATGGTAGACCAATTTTAAGAGTTTTGGTTGATAATGGGTTGAAAATAAATATTATGTTAAAAAAAATGATGGAAATCTTAGGAAAAGACAATATAGATTTGATCCCAACTGACGTATTTGTTGCTACATTTTCTTGTGAAACTGCTAAAGCGTTGGGAAATCTTCTTTGTCTAGACGCATATGTTAGTTATCAAGTTTTATTGGGGAGAGATTAGATTCCTTCCTTCTTTTGTATTGATTCATCTCTTCATTAACTTTTGCTTTTATAGAAAGGCAATAAGGTAGAAATTGTCTTGGTGGATTCTTAGTATTTCTATTCTAAGTTGGTTGTAGTAAAGGCAAAATTATATGGATTTCAAGTGAAGCCAGTTCACATTCAAAAGTTATCATGTGGAGAGTGTTCAAAAAATAAGGATGAAGAAAATATAAGTTAAAAGTTAGAAATATTAGTAAAAATAACAATCATCGTGCCTACTGATAGGTCGATAAAGTTTCAATTAGAAAGGAACCTAATGAATAGCTTTTCACAAAAGTTAATGGTGGTAATTGCAATTGCAAAAATCAAATTTTGAAAGCAACAAATCATGAAGAATTTTGAAGAACTAGAAGGGTGTGAAAATGTTGAACTGGTTTTTAAAGAAGAAGAATTCTCAGTTGAGGATGAGGTTTGATTTGAGGATTTGAAATCTACTCCTTGAAAGATCAACGACTTCAAGAACCCAAATTAAGAACCACTTAAGGAAGTAAATTTGAGTAATTTAAGAGAATTTCATGGGGTGTTTATTAGCAAGAATCTTAATATAGTCTTTGTGCCCAATGTTTCAATTAAGGATTCTCTTTGGTTAAAGGTTGTACAAAGATCATCCTTATGATGTTTTCAGGCCAATTCTTCTATCTATATTCTCTAAGAATTTGAACAATAACCATTTTGTGGAAGTTAAAAAGTCTTTAATATCATATATTTGGTTTGTTCAATCAAAAATATATGAGGGCAATTGTTAATAACTTGGGAAGAATTCAACCTAATTGACAAAGTCAAAAGACTCAAATACTATAAGTTTCAGAAGTCATTTGCCTAAGAATTTCTGGACATAGAAAGTGGTAAGGAAATGCAGGATGTGATAGGCACGACAAATGAGATATAATGAACATGTGATAGGCAGTTAGTCAAAACATGGACACAATATGGGAAATTAGAAGTTGGGAAGTTACTATAGAACTACTTAAGGGAGTTACCTTTGGGAAAAGTATAAACATATTATCAGTAAAAGAAAAAGGACAAAAAAAATCCTATCGTTATTTCAAAATTTGTTTGTATTTTATACTTTTCTTTAACCTAAATCAAATCATCTCTTTAATTCAAATCTTATTCCAACACTCTTTAGCATTTTAGTAATTTAGAATTATATTCTCCAAGTTTTTTCAAAGCCCAGAATATTATTGATAAGAAGTTAGGTACAAACTTTGGAAGAATTCCTCCTGATACGCTCAAATTTCAATTAGCACATAAAAGCTATTAACAATCGGCTTCATTTGTTTGTTTCGAACAAATTGCACTTAAGAGTGTTTTTCGTTAATTAACGAGAAGAATCACTTACCTTTTTTTCTTTATTATTTATTTGTATTTTTGTATTGTTTGCATTTTTGTATTTAATTTTTTTGTATTATTTATTTATTTGAATATACATTCACATTCATTTATAATTTTGTAGTATCGTCATGATGCATTGCATGTGGATTTATCAAAAATTTTCTCTCTATTAGGTAAGAGTAAGGTTATGTACTATCAGACTTTTCCATACCTCACACTTCAACGAGACTTCAACTAAGTATTAATGATGATGATGAATAACAAGAAGGATCACGCATCCTTTTAAATATCAATCTTTATATGTTTCGTTAATCACAATATTAACAAAGACAATATTTTGAATTAAAATTTTCAAATTTTAAAAGTATTAACACTTAATTAAGTGTCTTATGATCAAAGATAAACTTCATACACAAACTAATCCAACATATTTGAATATACGGTTTAAATACAAAAAATTAAATAATTTAAAATTAAGTTAAAAATATTTAATTCAAGTAATTAATCCATCTAATTACAATTCTACCCCTAGGAGCACTACACTCTGGCATTTGATCTAATCCTCCTAGACCCAAGGGTTGGGCTAGCCCAATCATCATGCATATTTGCCTCTCATCACCGTCTACATTAATTCCGACTTTGGCAAATTTCTTTTGGGAGTACGTACCAATAACCAAGATATATAATCCTATAAGATTACAAAACTCATTCCCCATCTTTTTTAATTAAGATAAGTAATTGCAATGTCCAATAGTAAGCTGTAAACTGGTGATGGTAAGCGATGAGTATAAAAGAAAAGACATGGAAAGTGTCTCCTTCATAATGAAAAGGAACTTAGATAATTAATAAAGAAGGGAGGCTGAGGACAAGCAGTTCACTCCGTTTGGAAATCCAAGAAGTGGGCGGCCCATCCGACGCAACGTATTACGATCTTGTCTATGTCCATTGCTTTGTCGCCTCTCCCCAGTCCAAATTAATTCTTTTGCAAATTAAATTCAACCATTTCAACTAATGCATATTGTAATTGTATAGTAAATTCAATACGTGTTCCATGATTACAATCTTTTGTGTTGTGTTCTGAAAAAAAGAATTATAGGCCTTCTATTTATTCCCTGAAAAGGGTTGTTTACCACTAAACTTTCATCGATTTCGGTACTCTTTTTTGTTTTTCTACCTTTTGATTTTACTTATATATTTTGATTAGGCGTACTTGCTTTTTAATGATACCTATAATGTAATAAATTAATAATGTTTTCACTTAATTTATGTCAACCCTTGATTAACTCTCTCTTACCGAATGAAACAAAAAGAGAGCTAGGAACTATGGTTTGAAAAGTTCAGGAGAAAGATTTTATTTCTTTTTTACACAAATACTGTGGTCAGGCTTTGAACCATAACTGTTTGCTCTTACATCTAAATCACTTTAATACTAATATATTTATTTCTCACTTCTAAGTCACCTAAATAACTATTTGAATAGACTCGTTTTTTGGTTTTAGTTCGTTGATTCGTCAAGTAACACCTACTTGAAGCATGTAATTTATAAATTATTTTGTAAATTTGAGGATTTACTAAGCGTATATTTCAATCGTTATAAAAAAAGCTATTATTATAGAAAAGTTGTTAACATCAATTGAATGGTCACATGTGTTGGTAAATCAAGCTGGGATCTCACTTACAATAAAATATGTATGAAATCTGTGTTTAATTTTTTTAAAAAATTAAGGGGGCGTTTGGTTCTATTTTTATTTTCCTGTTGTTGTTTTTAATTTTTGTTTTCTGTTTTTAGTTTCTGTTTTTTCTTAAAAAAACAAAAATACATTTGATTAAGATTTGTAATATAAAAATTAAAAACAAAAACCTGTTTGATTAAGATTTCTAATAAAAAGCTGAAAATAAAAACATGTTTTATTTTTTATTATTATACTATTATGTAATAATTATATTATATTTTAAATTAATTAATTATCATTATAGCTAAAATTAAATATATATTATTAAAAATTATACATTAATTATATATAATAATTTTATATTAAATTATTGTAATCAATAAAATATGTCTATCGTATTATAATTATTAAAAACATAATAGTAATATTTTTTATGCACTCTTTCATTTCGACTTCATCTTAAGATAATAAGCCACTTCAACGTAATTCACAAACAAATATATTTAATATATATATGGCTACGTATATATTAAAATCAACTAACTTACAAATACATTTTACTGTTTAATTCTCTACGGTAAAGAACAGGCTTCAACGACATGTAAAGACAAGAGGAGAAGAATAGGCTTCAAACTCACGTACAAATGCAAAAACCAGCGGAGAAGAGCTATTACTTGAGAGTAAGTTTGTTAAGGAAGACACGTGAATAAGTTTTGAAAAATAGGCTCTGCTGTTGTATTAAATGATGGCTGCTATAAAGACAATAATGTTTGACAATCTACGTGCTCCACTCTAAAGATACATGAAGACTAGCTATGAGGATTATGAGGAGAAGCTCTGCGCATTAAATGATAAGAACTGAGAAGAAAAAAGTTATTGAGAATCAGATGAGGTATTCATTTAAGTTTAGCAGGTGAGGAGGTGAAGCTTGCCGATTTCGAGTCTGCAGAGGTGGTTTTGGAGGGGGATACGATCACCGGCGTGGTGGGGACGCCTTACTGCATGGCACCGGAGATTCTCGCCTGAAGAGAGTACTATGAGAAGGTAGACGTCTGGAGTGTGGGGGTGGTCTTGTATATTATGTTGGCTGAATTCCCGCCGTTCCACGGAGAGACGGCGGTGGAGATTTTCGAAGCCGTGATTAGAGGGAACTTGAGATTTCCACCAAGGGTTTTTGAGTCGATGTCCTCCGGTGCTAACGATCTACTAAGAAGGATGCTCTGTAAGGATGTTTCAAGGAGATTATTCGCCGAACAAGTACTAAGTAAGCGTCTAACTTCTTATGAACTTCAGTTAACTAAATTATTGTATGATTTGGGTCCTTTTTGCTTATGATTTGGTTTGTGGGTTTTTGCAGGACATCCATGGATGATGAATGGTTGAGAAATGAAACTTGTGTTGACTGTTGCACAGCAAACCTGAAGAAAATTGGAGGAATCTACATAGCCTCTGTTATAATACATATTTTTGTATACTGTGTACATACAAAGATGCTTTCTTTTACTTGTTTGTAGAATTTTGTCTCAATGTATGCGAATCACCTGTGATGGAACAAATAGGTATAAAAACAAACCTGAAGGCGTTGAAGACGCAAAAGATGAAGTCGGCGTAGAGAAGAGAAAAGCGATTATGAAATTTATTTTTAAAAATTACGAAAATGTTATTTTTACGTTTTCGTAGAATAGATAACGTTTTTTTATTTTTAAAAACAAAAATTATAAACGTGTTTAACCAAACACGTTTTTTAGATTTGTTTTTCAATTTACAAAAACCGCAACAAAAAAATTATAAAAAACGAAAACAAACAGCCCCTTAATAGTCAAATTTTCTCACATAAGACCCAATTGGAACAATCAAAGTTCTGTATTTCTAATAAAATTTTACTAAAAAATGATTACACAAAATTTCATTTCAATAGAGTTTTAAGAAGGGATGCATTCTCACTTATATTATATTGAAAATTAAGTCTTCTTCTTCCTCTAAGACTCTTCTTTTTTCTTCCTTCACTTCCCTTAAAATTTGCATGTTTTCTTCAATTTTGAATGTGATAATTTTCCCCTTTGTTGATTTCTTTTTCTCTTCTTCTTTTTTCTTTCTTCTTCTTTCTTTTTACTCTCTCTCTTTCTTTGCAAAATCTCTCACCCTTTTCTCCTTTAGGAATGCAACCACCTCTGTTTCCCAAATTTCCCTCCTTTTGTAGCTCATAAACCCTAAATGAGAGATTTTTTAAAATTTCATCGACGTTCTATAGCCAAAATACTAATTATGTCCTTAATGAGTATCTTTCCACCTATTTCTTCCTTTTTTTTGCCCTGAATTGTCCATTCACTTTTTTATTATACTAATATAGTTCCACATATTGTCTCACTTATAATCACATTAATTACCTCAAAATAAATTTCCTTTAATAAATGCATCTTATTTCACCTCCAATGCATTTTGTCCAATTTATTCACTAACATCAATTATTATAAATCTTTTCTCAAAATTATAAATTACCAAATTTATGCTCTAATTATCCTAAATTATTCACAAAATATCTCCTCATTAAACTAATTCTAGCAAAAAATTTGAAAATTCCTCTTAAGATCCTAAATGCAAAATACTTAAAATTTTTAAGTTCAAGAATAAAACAATAAGGACACTTATACTATATGAGAAAATATAAATTAATAGAACTAGATAGTAATTGAGAAAACCATATAAAATTTTAAAAAAGAAAAAAATTGGGGCATGACAACTCTCACCTTATTAATAAAATTTTGTCATTAAAATTTAGGTTCCTTGGTTATCGAAAAGATGAGGACACTTGAGTTACAGATCCTCTCTCTCTCCAAAGTCACTTCCTCCCTTGAATGTCAACTTTAAAGCACTTTGACCAATGGGATGTGTTTATTTCTCAACACCTTCAACTCTCGCACCAAGATAGCCACTGATTCCTCCTTATAGTCTAACGTCTTTGTCAACTTTGAAGGTGTCACATCTAACACATAGGATGGAACACTATTATACCTTCTCAATATAGACACGTGAAATATATCATAAATCATCACCAGCTCTAGAGGTAATGTCAATCCACAGGCCACCGGTCCCATCCTCTCCATTTCCTTATATGGACCAATAAATCTTAGACTCAACTTCCCCTTCTTACTAAATCTCATTATCCCTTTCTAAGGTGACACCTTCTTTTTCAAGTCTATAAAACTCTTTTACCTATCTTATGCCTCCTTCAACTTGGCTCTCACCACCTTAACTTTCTCAACTATCTTATACACTAATCCAAGTCCCAATTACTACCTATCTCTTACCTCATCCTAATATAAAGCACTCCTTCATCTCCTCCCATGTGTTGCCTTATAAGGTGCCATCCTAATATTAACACCAAAAATATCATTATAGGTAAATTATAATAAAGGCACATGACGAACCCAACTACTTTAGAACTCTTTTACATATAACCTTAACATATACTCCAAGTTTGAGTCATTCTCTCAAACTATCCATCTATTTGGGGATAAAATGTTTTGTTAAAATGCAACTTTATCCCCAAAACTCACTATAGATTCGACCAAAACCTCAAAGTAAACCTAGGATCCTAATTTGAAATGATGGATACTAATACTCCATACAACCTCAATACCTCTCTCAAATATAACTTCGCCAAATTCTATAAGTTGAAGGTCATCTTAATAGGTATTGTGAGAGCCAACTTAATCAATATGTCCATAATCACCCACTTAACATCATTCCTAACTTGAGTCCATAATAACCAACACACGAAGTCTATTTTCAGCTTCTCCCACTTCCATTTGGGAACAGGTAAAGGATGAAGCTTGCCCGATGGAACTTGATGCTAAGTCTTCACTTGTTGGCAACTCAAACATCTACTCATAAGGTACGCGATATCTCTCTTCATCCTATTCCATCATTAATACTACTTTGAATCTCTATAGATCTTAGTGCATGTATGGTATAGGACGAACAATCCCCCTTCTCCATAATCTCCCTCCTAAGGCTATCATCATTAGGCATACATAATCGCTTCTTATACCTAAATATGTTATCCTCACCTATCTTAGATCGCACTCTTTTCCCTTTCTTCACTTCACTTCTTATCTTTACCAAATTATTATCCCTTTCATGAGCTTCCTTGATCATCTCCCTCATAATAAAACTAACTCTCAAACTAGCCAACAATTTACCTCACTCATCATTACCCAAATTCATATTCATCTCTCAACTCTGTCAACTAAAATATCACATAAAAAATTTCACAAGTCCTCCTAGTAAGTGCATCAACTACTACACTTACGTTTCTCCATTGATAAAAGTGCATTTGTAATCCTTCATCAATTCAATTCTTCTTTATCTCAAGTTCAACTTCGTCATGGTCATTAAGTGTTTTAAACTATTGTGATTTGGAAAAATCTAACACTTCTACCTATATGAGTGATGTCCCCAAATCTTCAATGCAAAGATCACTATCGTCAATTATAAGTCATAAGTAAGGTAATTCATCTCATATAGTCTCAAAAATCTAGATGCATATACTATCACCTTCCCTTCTTGCATCAACACACAACCCAAATCGCTCCATGAAGCATCACTAACACCACATACTCCTCTCCAATAACCATCAATATCAATATTGGTTCACTAAAAAATCAAGAATTTAATGTCTCAAAACTCTCTTTGCACCATTCATCCCACTTAAATATGCTCTCCTTTAGTAACAACTTAATTATAGGAGAAGCTATAATGAGGAATTTTTACACAAATCCCCTATAATACATGGCCAACCATAGGAAACTCCTCAAATCATGAACATTAGTTAATAAGTTCCAGTTTATAATCACCTTAATCTTCATAGGATTTAATAAGACTCCTTTCTCTGGCAATATATATCCCAAGAATACAACCTAATTCTATCATATTTGCTAAACTTAGCACACAGTTGGTGCTCTCTTAAGGTCTACAACATTATACTCAAGTGATCAACATACTCCTCCTTACTCTTAGAATACATCAGACTGTCATCTATGAAGACTATTATAAAAATATCCAAGTAAGGCCTAAAAACTTAGGTTATAAAATCTATAAATATTGTTAGTGCATTTTTCAAACCAAATGACATCACTAAGAAATCATAGTGCTTATATCAAATCCTAAAGGTCATCTTAGGAACATTTAACTCCTTCATCTTCAATTTATCTGACCTCAAGTCTATATTAGGAAACACCATAGCCTTTTACAACTACCTAAAGTGATCATCAATCCTAGGCAAAGGATACCTATTCTAAATTGTGACCATGTTCAATTGCTTATGATCTATACACAACCTCATGATCACATCCTTCTTCTTCTTCATAAATAACATCATTCCTCTCCACAGTGGTGTACTTAATCAAATTAAACCATTATCCATCATTTCTTACAACTACACCTTAAGTTCCTTTAGTTCCTTTAACTCATATAAAGCTATATGATAAGGAGCTTACAATGTTGGTATGGTTCGTAGAACCCTATTAATGGTAAAAAATTTAATATCCCTCTTAGGTGACAATCCCAAAAGGTCTTAGGCTAAAACATCTTTAAGTTCATTCACCATTGAAACTTCTTCCACTTCTTCCCCTTGTCCACTGTATAAGCAAAATAGCCCTTATACCCCTTCTTTACCATTCTCCTCACTGCCATCATAGAAATGATATAGTTTTGCAATATATCCCTCTGTCCTATAATTCTATGACTTTTTCTATCAACACTCTAAAAATTTACTCCTTTTTTCAAGACAACCTACCATTACCTTGCATTATGATAAACTATCCATCTTTAAAATCATGTCAAGGTCTGAATGGTTAGGTCTACCCTTAACTCACGCTCCCCAATCCTTAACACACAATATTTATAGACTTTGGTACACTCAAACCTATCCCTTATAGGAAAATCAATAGCTAGTACATATACCAATCACCTATAACATAATTAACATTTGGAACAAAATTACAAGCAATAAAGGAATAGGTTGTACCTAGAATCAATCAATGTATAAACAAGTTTCCCAATAGTTTGAACCATACCAGTGATCACATCTAATAAAGCTACTATCTCCTGGTGAGTTATAGCAAACATCATGGGATGAATAGGCACTTTATCACTTAAAGCTCCTATAGTGTATAACTTATATGGGGAAATGTCTCTAATAAGTGCATAATTGATCATAATTATACTTCATATTTGATGTATTTTTTCTTGATATTTTATACTTTGTTGTATATTTGGTACTAAATTGGCTCCAAGTTGTGTTTATAGGTTGTAATTACCTTTATGGACTAAAAGGAGAAGAATTCGAATGAAAAAATGACACAAAACAAAGCTTTGAAGCATAGAAGGGATACACAACCATGCATTAGGCTGTGTACTTCTCTCAGGCTGTGCATAATCATAAATTTTAATATTTTGGGTTATACACAATTTGATAAATGACCGTGTATCGAACTATGTAAGTCCTAAAAACATTAAATTTTGTTATAAAAAGACGTGAGAGGAGACATAGAGACTTCTAAAGATATTAGGAGGCATTATAAAATTCTCAAAGGCGACAAGAAAAAGAAAACGTGAAGAATTTATCGAAAGATTTAAGAGAATACCATATCAAACTTCTACCTTGCAAGAATATTCAATAAAATACAATAGGGAGATTTAGAATTATGGACTCATTGTTTTCTATTTATTTTTCTTTCCGTTTATGTTTGATTTTGTTTCCATCATGTTTAACTAAATTCCTTTAAGCTCTGTTTGGTTTAGAGGTTAATAATGGGATGAAATGGAACGCAACACACTTCTATCGTTTGTTTGAGAGTTTCATAATGAAATGGAATAGAATGGAATATGATAGAAGCAAAAGGTTTCATGTTACATTCCATTCCATCCTAAACAGTGAAAATAAGAAACCTTCGATTCGGATGATTTAGGATGGAACGTAAACTAATAAATACATACTACCTAATATACCCTCAATAATTCTTCTTAATACCAACTCTAAACAAATCATAATATTAATATATTAAATAGAATATAATAATATTTATTAAATAATTAATAATAATATTTTATATTATTAATAAAAATTATATATATTTAATAATAAAAATTTTATATTTAAAATATTTATTTATTTACTTATTTATATATAAATATATACAAACAATTAAATAATATTTTATATATTTTTATTTTCATTAATAAAAATATATTAAAATTATTCTTATTTGTATATTTTTATATAAATAAAATATAAATAAATTATTATTAAATATAAATAAAAATTTAATATAATAAAATTTATTAAATAATTAATAATAATATTTTATATAATTAATAATAAATTTTATATAATTGATAAAAATAAATAAAATTTTATTAATGAAAATAGAAAATATATTTAAAATTATTCTTTAATTGTTTGTATATATTTCTATATAAATAAAATAAAATAAATTACTTATATATATAAATCACATAGAATAAAATAAAATAAAATATATTAAATAATTAATAATAATATTTTATATAATTAATAATAAATTGTATATAATTAATAATAAAATAAAAGTTTAATAAATTTTTATTAATGAAAATAGAAAAATAGAAAAATTATTTTTAATTGTTTGTATATATTTTATATAAATAAAATATAAATAAATTATTTGTAAATATAAATCATGTAAATAAAGTAAAATATATTAAATAATTAATACTAATATTTTATATAATTAATAATAAAATAATAAACCTCCTACAACTACCATTTTAATATAAGGGTATAAATATCATTTATTATACATTACATTCCATTCCATCTATCTTCCAAACAACATTTCATTACATTACATTATGAACCCTTTCATCCCTTCAAACAACTTTTCACTATATTACATTCCATTCTATTATAAACCGTTCCATTCCGTATTATTCCATTCCGTTCCGTTCCATTAATTAACATTCAACCAAACATGGCCTTAATCTCTAGGTTAGATGAACTCTATATTTATATTTTGATTCTTTTATTAATGCAATTGGTTTAATTAGGTGAGTTTAATATATGTTTTAATAGATCCCAAATATTATATCATAATATGATTTCATAACTTAGAGATTGAGAAATCCTTATTTAAATAGATCTACCATAATTGGAAGGAGTTTACTACAA
The DNA here is from genome assembly GCA_029891385.1 of Erythroxylum novogranatense. Taxonomy (NCBI): domain Eukaryota; kingdom Viridiplantae; phylum Streptophyta; class Magnoliopsida; order Malpighiales; family Erythroxylaceae; genus Erythroxylum; species Erythroxylum novogranatense. The sequence goes on along the minus strand of CM057225.1, from coordinate 89,387,042 downwards.
CCCTAGAGATAGGATGACATAAATCCTCTTGATTAAGGTCAAACCTAATAGTGGGATTCACAAATCGGTAAAGCAAACTTATAAACTTTAACTTAAGTAATTCAGTTGAAAACCTTAAGATTAGTTATTATTAGACTCGAGGTCAACTATTAGCATACCATAGGAATGTTGGACCCTGTTTTGCTTTAAATTTTAATTAGTATTTGTTTAATGATTTATTCATGCTTGATTATGTGTTTAATCATTTATTATTTTGGAATTGGGTCTTTAGTGTAGTAGGCTTGAATGAAGATTTAAATTAGTTAGAATTATGATGGAAAGATGGGTAGTTAGTTGGAATTTATGGGGAGTTAATGGGCTTAGGTGTAGAGACACAAAAAGACAAAAGAGTTAGTTGAGGTTAGAATTGAACTAAGCTAGTTAGAGTCATTAAAAGCCAACCAAGGGCATAGTTGGAAGGAGGCCTTAAGTGGAGGGCATAATAGGTAAAGAAGGAAGAAAGAAGAAGACAAATTAGAGAGGGAGAGGAGCATTTTCGTGAGAAATAAGGAGAGGAGAGAGAGAACGAAAATAAAAGAAGAAGAAAGGAGAAATCGTGGGAGAAGGAAGAAGAGAAGAAAAATCCAAGAGGAAAGGGAGAAATTTCGTGGAAAAGAGGAAGAATCAAGGCTTTCTAGGTAAGTTTTCATCTTTTTCTTGCTTTAGTGGAAGGAAATGGGTATTGTGTTGAGAATGGAGAGAAAATCCTAGTGAGAGAAAGTGAGGAGGAAGAAGATGATGGTTTTTATGGGGGTTTTGAGCTCCTAGTTTAGGGTTAGAGTTTTCTAACCCATTCGATTTATGGATAGATTAGATTGGAGTTTGATTAGGGTTATGACATTTTTAAGGTTTGAAAAGGGAATTTCGAAAATTGGAAAATAAATGTTGGATTGTTGATTTTGTTTAGGAAATCAAGGGGTTATCCAAGAACAAGAGGAAGGAAGCCATTGATTGTGGAAATTGCAAGCTAAGGTGGGTAATTTATTTATGGTTATTATGTAGAAAGCAAATGCATTGTGTATGCTAATTGTGCTAAATGAATTGTTTGAATTTGTATTATGTGGAAGTTGTTTATGTTGTGTTCATGTCATATTATGCATTGAATTTGTGATATGATTGTTATGCCATTGGATTGAAACATGGCATTTTGTATATGAATGGTTGAATTGTGAGAATGTTGTGTTGCCGTTGAATGTAAGTCATGGCATTTTGCTTAAATGGAAAGAAGGAAAGTATGGAAATGTGAATCTATGAATAATTGAATTGAAGCATAAAAACTTGATTGTGTTTGGGCGAGAGATGAATCCGTTTCGTAAGTCACGTGCACATTGACAAAAGCTTTCTCCCGGTTGGCCGCTTGTGCCACACGAGATCTGAAAATAGACTCGTTTCGTTCACAGTATAAACTTTGGTTTATTCGTTTTGTTTCACGGAACTCCTCGAGCCAATTGTTTGTGCATTTGCATATTAATATGCTAAGCTATGCTTTGGATTGAATTGTATTCAAATATGTGTTATGTGATGATGTTATGAATTGTGGAGTAGGAATTGAATTGTGAATTGCAAGTGTTTCATGTTCATGCTGATGATTATGCTTACATGAATGTATGTTTATATAGCTATATGGTTGACTGTGTGGCTTAATGCCAATGGCTATAAATACTTTAGCCATTCTTTAGCCATTGAGCTGTAAAGCTCAACCCATTATTTTTCCACTCCTCAGGTGCAGATCAAGAAGACCGATAAATCCTTGCAAGGCATTTTGATCAGTTGCGAGAGAGTTATGCTTTTGTATTAAGTTAGAAGTTAGATTTTGGATAGCTTTGGAAGCATATTGAGCATGAGCATCAAATGTATTTTTGTACTTGTGTTAAATCATTGATGAATTGTCAATAAGTAATCAAAGCTATAAATGAAAGCTTTGTATGAACTTCAATTATTTTGAAAGGGAAATGAGACCTTGAAGGATTTCCTTTTGTATGATTGTGTATTTATCAAAGTTTGCATATATTGATTGTGTATATTGTAAGTGTTGAGGATTGCCAAATTATTGATTGCGTTAGATTAGTTCTTTATTGGGTATGATGTTGTGTTGCTTTTGAAGAGTGCAAATTGGGGAGATTTTGAGTATATATGATGTTAGGATTGAAGATGAATCTTTTGGGTATGAGATTCAATGATGTTGGATGTTTTTCAATGGGTTTGTAGTGGTTTTTGGTGGTGTTGGAGAAGGGTTTGAGGCAAGGGAATGTTAGGAAGGGGTTTAGGAACCTTTGAAGGGTGTTTGGGGGTGAAAATTTCGTTTTAACAGAAAGATACACGACCTGCCCGTGTAGATTTATACGGCCCGTGTAAATCCAGGCGCAGGATGCACCTCCCACCCGAAGGTTACACGGGTAGTGTGATGTTTACACGGTCCGCGTAATTCGACCCCCAAAACGACAAAATTTCAAATTTTGGTCTTCATTAAAGTTGTAGCCCTAGATGTCTACTTTCTAACCGTTTAAGAACAAAGTCAATCCAAAATCTATATCAAAAGTTATGGCATTTGCGCCGAAGTATGTTTAGTAGGAATCTGAACATGAACATGTCGGACTAGTTTGGCCATAACTCCTTCGTCCAACCTCCGATTGAGGTGATTTTTGAGGAGTTAGATTCCTAACACGTTTTACTACCTCTCCATAAAAATTGGTAGCCATTGGATTTAAATTCAGAAAGTTTGATGAAAAGGAAGTGAGTGGTCAGATTGGAGAGCATGATCGGGCCATGAACCTATTTCGATTTCTTAAGCTTATCTTGAGCCATAGGGCTCCGATTGAGGTGGTTCTTGTTTCTAAAAGAACTAGAGACTAAGAGCTACCTTTTTAAAAAAATCAATTGTAGTTTTGTGGTCCTCTTTTGTGGGCTCGCCTTTGTGGCTTGATTTGTTGTTAGATGGAGGACTTTTCATGAGGGTTTAAGAGCTTAGGAACCCCCCTTATGTTTATGCTCTCCGATTTCGAATCGATCGTTGGGCTTCAGAAACGGGGCCCATCAAGGAATATTCACGGTCCAATAACTCAATAAAACAATTGCATAATAAAAAAATAATTATTTAAAAATTTTGATGGGGATTCATAACCTACACATTAATTTCTGATTTTAATCATTTTCTAAGCGATTTATTGTTTCTATGTTCAATATTGTTGCATGCTTTATTTTATTTGTTTATGTTTTAATTTTCTTTATTAAAATACAAAATCAATCCTTAGGCTAGATAATAGGATAACAGTAGTTACTAGTATTCATCGTCTTCTTGGGATCAAACTATACTTACCAGTACTAGCCATAGCTACATCTTGCACTTACAGTTATTTCATAACTAACACATTTAGAAAGATGCAATCAATCTCCAACTCTTACAGTGGTGCCACCTTTAGTAATCCCTCTCTTAAGACTTCTAACACCCTGACTTGCCATACTAGATGTCCTTTGGCCTCCTCCTACTCGATTCTTATTGGGACATTCTATGCGCCTGGCCGCTCTATACTTACGGCACACTACCCCATGAATACTATATCTTACCTTACAAGTCTTAGGATAATCTTTCTTTAAGTGTCATATCTCCCCATACCTATAACATGTCGTCCCCCTCTTCTTGCACTCTCTACTATAGACCTTACCACATATACCACACTTAGAAGCTTCATTACTCCTTAAGGACTCCACATGTTACCACCATGGTTACCACCATTATATGCTCCTCTACAACTCTTAAAGCTTAAGTACCCCCGCTAACTTTCCTCTAATTTATTATCTTGGACTTCTATCTCTCCTTCTCCAAAGCCCTCTTATCCATCCCCTGAAACAAGTACTCTCGTACAATGTTGACTTATTTTAATAGACTACACTCAACCCTTCCTTGAAGCGCTAACACATTATTAGCTCAGTCGGGAACACCTCAAAAGCATAAGTGTATAAGTCTTCAAACTTGTCCACATACTCTCTCATAGTTATGTCTCTTTGTCTCAGAATCAAGGAATCATTTAGCTTGCTCCTTTTAAACATCTCTATAAAGCACTCCCTGAAAAACTCTTGCCTAAACACCTCCTAAGTCAATGCTTCTTTATGTAAAACCATTATTCTAAACAACCATGCACATGCTACTCTATTTAGTAGGCCATATACATTGGATGCCTTATATGCATCCATTAGCTCTAATATGGTAAAGGCGTTCTTACTGGCCTTGAACCATCTATTTGCCTCCCCTTGGTCAACTAATTTATGGAAGTTACAGGCACTACATTTCTTAGCATGCTCAATAATGGTCCCTATTTTGTATTGAGAAGACTAGGCATTCTAGGTTGCCATAAGCATGTTCACAAATGCTTAGAGTCTAGGTGTAGTGGCTGCACTATAGGGGGTTGTTGGAATTGTGGCTGCCCCTGCTTAACACCAACGTGAGCATCCTCAGCTTGAGCCTTGGAGTGCTCACTCCCTATATCTGGGTCACTAACAGCACTGAGCAGTGTTAGACCAATGGTGGTTGACAAATTAAATCCCACTTATATTTTGATAATAATAAAATGTATATAATTGGTTAAGAAATTATTTCAGATATTTTAGGATTGATATTCAATAAAAGAATTGTGCAAATCAAGATAGCATTAATCTTTGATGGGAAAGAGATTAATCATTGTAGAATCAAGATGGAAATTTCCTTAAATGTGCTAGAGATATTCAAAGATGAAGATTATGGGAAGATCTTGTTAAATCTATCCGTTGGAGTCATCACTAGTCGACTACAATGTGGCAAGTCGACTAATAATATTCAGATATGTAAGTGGGGCATGAAATAAGTCTACCAACTTATTACAAGTCGACTATTAATCAAGTGAATAGGAGCACTAGTCAACTATCATCACACTAGTCGACTATTATGGCAATAGTCGACTGATCGAAGAGCGAAGTTGAAGCCTGCAATGAAGAATGTTAATACTAGTCGACTATAACACCTCGAGTAGTCGACTATCAAGTCGCTGACTATAAGGTACTAGTCGACTATAACAGCTCGACTAGTTGATTATCAAATGAAACTGACCAAACTTTATCTGAATCATTCAGAAATGGAAAGGAAATAATTTAGCAATGTCTATGAACAATCAGCAACGGCTAGTAGACTTCTCAAACGGCTACAATCATCTTAGAGTCTGCAAATAAAAGGAGAAAGATCAAGGGATTGATAGAGAGTATCCAAATAAAAGCATAATAATATAGTTCTATCAATTGGCTCTCATTCTACTCTTAGCTTGGTCTTAATTCCATTCATCTGTACTGAGAGTTAGAATTTCAATTTTCTATCACTGTGATTATTGTGAGTTGAGTGATTAGAGGAGAATCACTTGGGAGGTAGGATTTGTGCCAAAAAACAAATCGATTGTAAAGGTAGGATTTGTGTCGGGAAACAAATCAATTGTAAAGGTAGCTTGAGCCGAAAATCAAGTGGTGTTGTAAGAGTTCACACTAAACTAAAAAGTGTGTAGTAAAGTGGTTTACCAAATCCTAAGTGGGAGCTTAGGTAGAGGACGTAGGTCTTAGCACCGAACCTCTATAAAAACAGTGTTTTCTCTTCTTCCCTACTCTTTACATTTAAATTTGTTTAAATTGTTTTTGTGTGAATTAACTTCTGATTTTATTGTAGAATTTTATAAAAAGCTTTAAAGATCTATTCAACCCCCCTTCTAGATCGTTTATAATTGGTATCAGAACAGAAGTAGATGGCATACAATAACTTAGCGGAAGAAGGTAACACTAATAATCACCCTCCTTTGTTTAATGGTACTCACTACTCTTTTTGAAAAAATCCTATGAAATATCATATTATAAGCGAAGAAGTAGAATATTGGAAGATTATCATCTTCGGTCTACAAGCTCCATTGAAAGAAAATGGCGAGGTAAACACAGAGCTGGAGTATGACAACAATGATTGGAAGCAAGAATACATAAACGCAAAAGCTATAAAATTGATATATTGTGCTCTCACGGTTGAGGAAAGAAATCGAGTGAACTCATATACGAGTGCTAAAGAAATGTGGGAAAGACTTCGTATCACTCCTGAAGGAACCAACCAAGTTCGAGAGACAAAGATCAAGATGCTTCTCCATGTGTTGAACCCTGATCTTTTAGTGAAATTTAGAAATATAAAAGGTATGAAATGAGTTTTTTTGTACATGTATTGTGTTATAGATGAAATGATACTTTAAGAAAATGAATGAGAAAAGATTTTTTTTAGTTATGATGATTTTGATAATTGTGTAGATTTGTATGGGTTATGAAAGGAGTTGATTGAAATGGAAGTTCAAAAGCAAGAAATAAATAGTGAAAGTATGAGATTTTGGAGAATGAAGAAAAGTTTGACTTTTTTGTCATAGAGAGTTGATTTTTAGATTTAGGCAGAATTTGAAAAAATGATCTTCATGAAAATTGTAGCTTCTGTTGAAAGCTTTCTATTGCCATAAAGTATGACATTTTTCTATGTCGGAATTGAAAGTTATGAAATTTGGAAGTTTGAATGTGGCATAGGATGACACATATTTGGCAGAAACTTTGACTGAATAATTGACCTAGTTAGAGGTTGTAATTGCTTTTAAGTTCTTCATAAAAGATTTCGATAATGTTCTTATCTTTACATTGATGTGAATTATACAATTTTTGGACCATGGAATGTGAAGTTATGATTTTTGGAAGTTTCTGTTACTGATTTAGCATAGTTATTAGACGACAGAACCTTTGATTAGAAAATTGACTCCCTTAAAGACCAAATTGATTTTTCTGTCCTTCATAAAAGTTGTAGAGCTTCCTTGGAGCTTTCTAATGATATTAAATTTGTCAAATTTGGAGTTCTGGACCAAGAGTTATGAATTTTGGAAATTTCGGTTATATATATATATATATATATATATGAAAAATCCTTTTGTTTTTGCTATTCTCATATCTATATATATGAAAAATCCTTTTGTTTTTGCTATTCTCCTCCCCTAATCTGACCCTTGTTCAATCTTTTGTTTATAACTTTTCCGTCCGACATCCAATTGATTTAGTTTTTGAAGCGTTGGATTCCTAAGACAATTATCTTCATCAAAATGGGAAATTTGTGAATTTTTGAGATTAAATTGAGGATGATTGATTTAATCAAATTGAGTCAAAAAAATTTTTAAACATAGTTCAGTATTTTCAGAAATTCTTAATCTGTAGTGATCCGATTGAAATGATTGTTGAGGAAAAATAAAATTGAGACATAGGGCTACAAGTCATATGAAGGAATTGAATTTCAATTTAGCCCCTAAGACTTTCATTTTCTGAATTTAAGTCGGTTTTAGTGCTCAGTCTTGGATTAGAATAATCTGAAAGTATTTTAGCCATAACTTTTGCTCTAGTAATCCAAATGAGGTGATTCTTAATTTGGATTAAACTAGAGAAATAGATATACAAATGTTCTGAAGGACTCGAGTTTCAATTTGGTCTTTAAGAATATCAATATTCGGATGGAAATAAAGTGCTGGAAAATATTTTAGCATATGAATAACCCGAAATGTTTGGAGCATAACTTTCGACATAGTGCACCCAAATTAAATAATTTTGGTGTCTTTATGAAATTGAGTCAATAAGGAACAATTCTCTAGAAGGAAGTTTTGGCTAATTCCTTCAATTGATGATTAGAAAATTGTCCTAAAGTAGCTTGAATTAAAATGAGCTTTAGGGGCAAAATTGGAAGGTTACTTAAGGCTTTAAGTTCTAGGATTTTAAGGAAGGGCATTATGGTCATTCATCATTCATTAAAAGAGGGGGATGTCGTTTATAATGGAAAAAAAGCCCGAAATTGAAAGGGAAAGAAAACAAAAGAGAGAAGAAAGAAAGAGTGAAGCTTTCGTATGGGAGAAAAAGAAGAAAGAAGAAGAAAGGTAACTTAGGGTTTCGATTTTCCCTAGCTTTCAAGCACTATTTTAAGAGGATTCAAGGGGGAAAAGGTGGAAGAAGGTGAAAGCTCCAAGATGAGCCAAGAAAAATCCAAAAATGTGAAGGATGAAGGTAAGAGAAAATTTTAAGCTTTGAATTTTTAATGAGTTTTTGGTTTAGATACCTTGAAAATGGTATGGGTTTGTGAATTCTTAAGTTAATTTTGAGGATTATGTCTTTTATGATGTTGAATTTGGGTGAATTTGGTTTAGGAAATTTTAACTTGGATGAAGGAAAGAAGTAATGGAGAAATTGATGCTTGGGACAAAGTTCTAGCATGGAAATGAGGTGGGTAATGTGTTTATATCTTGAATTATAAGCTACCATTGTGATTTTGAAAAATCAAGAAGCAAAATGTTTATAAATTAATGTTTATGTTAACGTTTGAAAATTATGATTTTCGAATGATAAAAATTTGTTGATTTTGGAATGATTGGAAAATTTCTACAATTGTTTCTGGCATTTTAATAAAATGATTCAATTGTTACTTTCAAGGGTTTTGAATGATTTGATAAAATGGGAATAATTGCTTGAATTCATTATGCTTGAAGGATTTGTTACTTATGAAAAGTGATACATTGGTTCATTTATTTATTTATGAACGATTTTGATAAATTATCAAAAGTAATGCTTACTTTGTTTATAAATTGTTATGAATTGAATATGATTTTGAATTGTTATCAAATTGATTGATGAATTGTGGTTTGATATATGACATGTGTATGGAAAATTGCTATATGAAAGTATGTGCATTTGTGAAGGTTAATGTGTCTAGTATGACACAATATGAAAAAAATTTTAAGTTTTTAAAATGTGTTTTATAGTTTGAAATTGACAAAAAGAGTGAGTTTGTGATTGCTGCCATTTTGAGTTAATTGTTGAGTTTGTATGGACTGGTTGATGATTTGGGAGATTGAAAATTGTGTAGATTGAGGTTTTTGTGCAGGTACTTGAGTTTGGATTGAAAGATTGAAGTTTTTAACTAGTTGATTTTTAGGGGAAGTGCTGTCAAATTTTTGTAAAAATTTGACAGAAACTTTGCGAGTGTTTTTGACCCTCTTAGTGGTTGAATTGGATTGTGAGGTCTTCCTGAAGATTGTAGAACATGTTTAGAGCTTTCCAATTGTATATAATTTGTCACTTTTGGTGTTGGGTCCCGATCTCGTGACCAAATCCCAACCGAAAAAGCAGAAATGGAAACGAAAAACAAATCCAAAAAGCGGATCGAAACCGAATCAAACGAACAAAATCGAAACGAACACGAAGCTAATCGGATCGAATAAAAATAAAAAAAGAAAGCAAAAACGAAACATATCAGAAATCGCAACGAAACGAAATCAAAAGGCGAATGCATCGAAAGAAAAACAAATAACGAAGCGGAATCGAAACACAGAATCGGATCACAAAATATGGAAATGAAATCGGAGAGCGAATTCAAAATCGAAACAAACAAACAAAGGCGGAACAAAAACTAAATCCGACATCTAAGCACAATTATCGAACAAAACGTCGCGTTGGATACCTTAGACTAAATTATCCAAAATCGGTTTAAAATTTTTTTCTTTCTTTCTTTTTTATCTTAATTTATTCCATCACATATAAAACAAAACAATTCTTCCCATCTATAGAAAATCATCCTCCAAAACTTAGACAATCATACAAATCCCATAATCCATCTGTCAAACATCTTAATCTTATTTTTATTCTTTATTCAATTAAATATTTAACAAAAATCGGGCAGCATAACGGCTGCATTTCATTAAACCCAAAACTTGCAAAGTGTAAAACTCACTTCTATAATTCCCAATCAATCACACATCCATCAAAATCTACCGGACCCTCCGTCCGGGATCTCAGTATATACAAACACAAACCTATATCTAGTACATCACATATCAGAAATCATCCATCTTCAATCCACAATTTTCAGAATTACAATACATCACACTCATTTTTATACACAATTTCATAATCCATCACAATTCATATGCAATTTCATAAATCAAATCCTTATATAACTCATAGTGGCATTTTCAGGCCATAAATACAACATCAATTTTTATAACCCATGAATACAAAGACGTGCACAAATCGAACAAAAACGTCTTGACATTCTTTCATCTGATCTCCTGCTCGAATACCTGGAGATGGGGATGAAAGGGGGGGTGAGCTAAAAGCTCGTGGATAATATGTTTATAAATTGAAAGATAAGCAAAAACATTTGCAAAATCTTTTTGCCATTCATTTCAAAAGTTTTTCAAAAGAAAATTTTGCAATTTCTTATTTCTCAATCTTTTTAAAACATTGCTAGAATAATTTCAATAATATCACTGCGGAAAAATCCACAAATAGCTTATTTCTCAAAATTTTTCACATGTCTCACTTTTCATAAACAAAATCAAAATCGTGTAAATCTTAATTTCTTTCATATTTCTAAACATCGATCAAATCATGCAAAGCATCACATTTATAAACAAAATAAAACACATAACACATCAAATGGTTTGGTTCGGTCCAAAACAGAACGTACTGCACATTCCCGTATAGCGGTCCTGTGCAGCAATAAACGGAACGTACTACACCTTCCCGCATCGCGGTCCGGTGTAGCCGTGACTTATGGAAGTCCAAGATCGGAACTCCAGTGCCACTAACGAGCAATTGGGAGAAGGCTTTAAAACAGACAAGTGCGTACTCGTCCCACTTATGGGACCTGACCAAACCCACATAAACACATAATCGAAAACGAAAATTCGGATTGCCCGAAGACACATTTCGAAAATCTTAATTTTCAAATTTTTCATATCATATAACCATATCGTGTCAATACTTGACACACTCACATTTCCACATATCACATCAATTCATATAGCAAATCATATTCAATCTCAATTCATAAATTTAATCACATATCAACCAAATTCATAACAATGAATGTAATAATTTCTTTAAATCATAAATCAAACTTATTCAAATTCACAAAGCACATTTTTCAAATTATTCAAATAATTCGAAACCAGTGAATTTCATAATCCTTGCTTTTTCTTAAAATCATTCCAAAACAAGGAATTTAATCCTTCAAAAATCATATTTTTCAAACATTTATATAAACATTTATTTATCAAAATTTTGCTTCTTGAATTTTCAAATACACATACATAGCTTAAAATTCAATAAATAAACATACTACCCACCTCGAATCGATGCTAGAAACTTGTCCCATTCATCAATTTGTCCATTGCTTCTTTTCTTCTTCCAATTTAAAATTACCTAAACCAATTCACCCAAATTCAACATCATAAATAACATAATTACTCAAATTGAGCTTAGGAAATACTAATTCCTCATATAATTCCAACTATCTAAATCATAAACTTCCAAAATCTCCAAATCACAAAAATTGGGTATAAACCCTAATTCACAATTATCCAAATTTGAACCAATTAAACTAAGCATTCACCAAAATTGACTTCAAAATCTACAAAACCATATCATTAAGAAGATATCTAAACCAAAACCTCATAAAAATTCCAAAGTTCAAAAGTTTTCTCTTACCTCATTTCTTCTCCAATTTTGGATTTATTGAGTTTGAAAGGAGGCTTTCACTTTCTTCCATCTTTTTCCCTCAGAATCCACGCAAAAATCATGGTAGAAGCCCCAAAATTTTGAACCCTAGCTTTCTCTCTCTTCTTCTTTCTTCTTCTCCATAGCCGGAGGCTACTCTCTTCTCCTCTTCTATTTCTCTTCTTTTTATTCCTAAGTGTTGTGGGTTGCTTCTAAAAAAATGACAACCAATTGTTTCTTACATGGCCATGTCATTAAATGAATGGTAATTGACCTACTTGCCCCTCCATGAATGCCTTGTAACTTGAGTTCTTAAGTAGACTTTCAAAATTGCCCTTAACTTTATTCTCATTAATGCTTACTTTAGGACATTTTTCTCACTATCCAATTGAAGGAATTTGTCAAAACTTCCTTCTAGAAAATGTTCATCATTGTCTTAATTTCATAACGCCACCAAAATCATTTAATTTGGTGCACTACACCAAACGTTATGCTCCAAATAGTTCGGACATGTCTTATGCTAAATCGTTTTCCAACACGTTATTTTCATCCAAAAATTGACATTTTTAAGGACAAAATTGAAACTCGATTTCTTTATAACAATTGTATCCCTATTTCTCTAGTTTAATCCAAATCAAGAATCACCTCATTTGAATTACTAGACCAAAGGTAATGACCAAAATACATTCGGGTGTTCCTAATCCCAGACTGAACACTAATCCGAACTTCAATTCAAAAATTGAAAGTTTTAGGGGCTAAATTGAAATTTCATTTCTTCATATGATTTGTAGCCCCATGTCTCAATTTTATTTTGACTCAAGGAGCACTTCAATCGGATCTCCACAGATCCCGAATTTCGCAAAAGACTGAACTATGTTCAGAAAATTATCTAACTCAATTTGATTAAATTAATCATCCTTAATTTAATCTGATAAAAATGCAAATTTCCCCTGAGAATGTATAAAATTGTCATAGGAATCCAACGCTTTGAAAACCAAGTCAATCGGATGTCGGACGGAAAAGATATAAGCAAAAAATTGAAGAAGGGTCGGAATAAGAAGCAAAAGACCAAAATCATAAAGAAGCAAAACGGCGTCGCACAGAGGGAGGAAGTAAAACCAAAAGACGCCGCACGGAGAGAAACAGCAGCGCACAAAGACGGACAAACAAAACGACGTCGTGTAATGGAAACGAAGCGACGTCGTTTAGCAGAATGGCGCACGCGGAGAATACAAATGAAGAAACGGTGCCGTTGGGTGAGGGCTCGCTTGCCCTCGCCCGAGGGCGAGCAATGACGCTCGCTCGTCCTCGCGAGCGCTTGCGAGGGCGAGCAACGTCCTGAAATTTTTTTTTCAATTAAAATTCGAAACTTCCAAAACTCATATCTTTTGATTCCAAACTCCAAATGTAACAAATTTGGTCTCTATGGAAAGCTTAAAGGAAGCTCTACCCCTTCCATGAAGAACTTGAAAACTAATTCTGCCTCTACTGTGATCAAAATTCTCATCAAAGATTTTGTCCAAATTAATATTTCCTAAGCCATAACTCAACTTTGAAAAATTCTATCTTTTAACTCCAAAGTCCAAACATATCATATTTTACATCAATACGAAGATCAGAAAGTCACCTACAACTTTCATGAAGGACAGAAAAATCAATTTGACCTCTAAGGAAGTCAACTTTCCCATCAAAAATTTTTTCCTCTAATAATCATGCTAAAACAATAACAAAACTTCTTATTCCATGATCGAACAATTCTATACTTTATATCAAAATAAAGATCAAATCAAAATCTTCAACTTTCATGAAGAACTTAAAGGCTAAAACAACCTCTAACTAGGTCAATTTTCCAGTCAAAGCTTCAGCCATAACATAGGTCAACCTATAACACACCTAAACTTTCAAATTCTATAATTTTCAATTCTCACATCCACTAATTGCATATTATACATCATTTTAAAGCTTGAAAAATCTTCTATGATTTTCTTGAAGACCACTTTACTCAATTTAGACCACATCAATCCGGTGATTTGCCTCAAAGTATGTTAGAGTAGTGCCCTAAAGGCAATCCCCTTTAGCGCATTTTGTTCATAGTCATGTACAGACTTTATGAATAAATAAAGCAAGGCATATTTCATTTATTTGATATTCATTTTATTATGAATTGATAATGATCTTTAATCAAATTAATGAAGTCCCTGATACATGACATAGCATGAAGGAAATTATGATGTGATCATACTATTGAGATTCCTATCATGTGCAATTATGTCAGTATCTAAATTATCCCTAGTTATAGGATTAATGAGACTGGACATCGTTAATCCGGATAGACTAGCACATGTCAAACTCCTTGATTGGATCAAGCGGTAGATCTCGTAAAGCGTAAATATTGAGATATTTAGTTTTGACATGTGGATGCTTACTAGTGGTAGTAAGTACATTGGATGACTGCTATGAGATCATCACATGGATGTCTATACAAATGTCGGTGATAATCTCATCATAGCAATGGTGCAAGTATCCTTAGACTTGAGGTACTCAAGGATATCTTGAGTCTTGATTACGTACTTTGACTCCATTCCTTGTTGCCTTCGTGAGGTCGCTCATAGGGTGGTGATTGGAGTGCGACTGAGGTATTGAAGGTAATTGAGTAGCCAATAGAGGATTCACCATACATTATAGCGGAAGAGATACCCATGGCCTCTTATCGGGATCATTACTTTGAAGTCTCTGGCCGGAGCATACATATTTCATGAAGATGGTCTTCATGGACATATAAAGTAATGAGTCCTAGGGCGAGAACTAATTACACTTGGACTAGATTTGATCGTCGGTCTAGTAAGAGTTGACACATTGCCCATACTCAAACCAAGTGGGGTATAGCATGGTGAAAGGACGAATTGCACGGTAATTGTCTATGGAAGGGTTAGTGATATGGTTTCATTAGTCAAACCAATTACTTTCCGGTCAATTGGGGTCGTGATGTGTTCTTAGATACCGCTTATGACTTGCTCAGATTAAGTGTTAATCTAAGTGGCCAACATAACCGGGAACCTAATGGGTTACACGCATAAGAGTGACTCGGAGAATCTGTAAAATAGTTTCGGACAGAGATCCGATATCTGGAGAGCAATAGGATTAAATGGATCCCGATGAGATTGGGATATGTCCCGATGAGATCGCGACATCGACATTGCTGAAAACTGTTTCCGGTGATTTTTCGTCGGCGGGGCTTGGCAGGCCGGTAGGACCGACCCCAGTTTGACTGGACCACTTCAGCAATTATATATATTAATTAATTAAGTAAATAATTAATTAATTATATATATATATATATATGATTTCGGTGGAGCCATTAAATGGAAGGAGAAGATGTAGGTTTGAAAAGTCAAACCTAATCATCATTTAGCATTTTAAGGCATTTTATGCCTCCTACGTGGATGAGCATCCACCAAGCCCTTTCATATGTCTTTTAAGTTGTTAAAATACAAAAATAAGGGATTGAAAAAAGCTTGGACGGTGATGAAGTGGAGAAGGTCGAAAGCTTAAGAGTTAAGCTTTGAAAAATTGGTTTTTCATCTTCTTCCTCTCTTCCATTCAACTTGGCTTCTTCTTCTCCAAGGCTCCACCAAGATCATTTCACTTGCTCTCCAAGGCTAAGGTAAGAGCTAGCACTCTTCTCTTTAGTCTAGCTATTCCCGGGTCAAAAGAGTTTGTCCCGATTAGGTTTTCCGACCTCTGCGTGGATACCGTTAGAGACGGTCTCCTTTGGTCGTTATGGTTTGATTGTTTGTACATACACATGGATCCTGGCTTTCGGGAATGTCCCGGGACTCAAAATTTTAAATTCCGCACTGTGGGCATGTGATGCCTACCCCGGGATTTTCCTACAGTGGTATCAGAGCCACTTGTGTTGTATAAACAGTCGAAATGATAACTAGGTCGGAGTTCCTTAGTGAATTGAGCTGCTGATGCATGTTATTTGTGTGAATTTCGAATCAGTATAGAGATGCATGTTCTCGAAATTTCTTGCTCAGAATTGTTCATAACATGTTATAGAATATGTTTGTGAAAGATGAGAATTTATCAATTTGATTTGATATGGTTTTGCTATTTAATTCTCTCAAGTTTCGGATGCTGTCTTGTTGATAGTTTCTGAAACAGGTATGCTTGTAAATTCGAGAATAAATTCTAGAAAAAAAATTTTTCGGATTGGTTTTCACCGACATGTCCCTAAGATGTTTTTCAATGTCTCTGTGGATGGAAAAATGTTTTCAAGGTGATTTACCATTTATTTCCGAATTTCTTGTGTGCTGATGGGAATGTTTGTGTTGGAGAACACAGATTCTGGTTCGGCTAGATTGCTGAGGTTCAATGAGTTTTTATGGGAAATAAATCCTGGAAAAATTCATGGAGCATTTTGGGAACATGTTTTAACCTCGGTAATTTTCTCAGTATTTATTGAAAGTGTTTCAATGGTCATTTTGAGCAAAATGTTGAGCTTGGCAGTTTTGAGAAACTTGCTGGGGCTGTTTTGTTTGGAATGATTGATTGTGTTATTTTCTGTTCCAATACCATGAATCATTTTTATAGTGATTAAAAATGTGTTATATTGATGTGGTATGCATGCCAAGTTGAGATTCTTGAATTTAGGTTTCCAATAATTTTTGGATATCGAATAGGTCACTTTAGCGTCTCGTTAGCTTATTCCGTTATTTTGGTTATTTTGGCCGTCACAATTTTGTGACTAGTGCCGGAGTAATCTTGATAACGTGTAGCCTACCTAGAGATACTTAGCATGATAATTTGGTGTCCTTGAATTATGTGGAAATCTAGTGATTAATGATGGATTAATCGGTTTCAAGGTTTTCATATATAGTTAGACTATATGGCATGCATGAGTTGATGAAAATGTTTCATTAGCACATTAATATAAAGGTTTATATACTTGTTATATTGGTGTTGTGAATTGGAAATGCCTGGATTGAGAAGTAGCCGATAAGATAGCAATTCCAAATGCACAAATGAACAAGTCGACTTATATGTTCATAAGTCGACTTGTTTGGTGCACTGTAGACTAATAAGTCGACTTGCACAATGGTACAAGTCGACTTGTTCATGCACAGTTGCACAAGTCGACTTACACATGCATAAGTCAACTTATACAGAGACATAAGTCGACTTATACATATACAAGTCGACTTATATCATGTCTTGGTGGGATGATGGGTGATTTTCGGTATAAATTCAATGTGATTGATGCAATGCCCTAAATCAGACCATATAGTCATGGTGACTATGATCCTTGGATGAGATTAATTAGATGAGACCTAAAATCCCTCACTTAAAATATGAAAACTAACGCCTTCCATTAATATGGTAAGAACCGAGTTCTTATAGGGTTGGGTTGTTGAGCTAACCTCAAGCTTCACTCTATACGAATATGTTCAAACCATGAAAATATGATTTTCGGATTAATGGGTCGGTTTTCCTAAGCGTTGATTTGTTGAGCTAACCTCAAGGTCAACGTGGATGAGGCGAGTTGGGTAGTGTACATCGATTCTGGCGCATCAAGTGTTGATAACCCAATGTATGTGCATACATCAATTGTTGATAAGATGGGCGATAGTTGTGTCTAAGATGTAATTGGTATGCATGATACCTCCCGAGACATAAGATGGCTTGTTGAGCTAACCTCAAGGTCATTCTTAATGTCGGTCATCGATGATGCAATTGGTATGACTGATACCTACCAATTGACCTAAGGTGACTTGTTGAGCTAACCTCAAGGTCATTCTTAGCAATGTCGGATATCGACCCACTAGGTCAATGTGCCATTTTGTTTCTTGGATTCATGATGAGGGTTATGGATTCTGTTGAAACTAGTGGGAGCCATATGTATGTCATTTAAGTCCTTATGAGCATACATTTAATTCTATTCTAACTTTCTCTCTCTCTCTATGTTTAGGTTGGTTGAAGATGTCGACTAGTGTGAATCTTCGCTCACTAATGGATGCAAACAAATTAACTGGATCGAATTTTCTTGATTGGCTGCGGAATCTGAGAATTGTTCTCAGATCTGAGGATCTAGGATACATCCTTGATTTTCCACTTCCGGATCCACTTCCTGAAGGAGCTTCTGATGATGATCAGAAGGCATATCGTAAGCATATAAAAGACAGTGACATAGCCACCTGCATTATGCTTGCATCGATGTCACCGAGTGCGAAGCAAAGACGAGTCTATGGATGCTCACACGATAGTGTTTCATCTTAGAGAGTTGTTTGATGAGCAAGCACGGTCCGAACGGTTCGAGACCTCAAAGTTGCTCTTTACAACGAAGATGTCTCCTGGTTCATCTGCAGTGCAATATGCATTGAAGATGAATGGCTATATTGAGAGGTTGGCCGTCTTAGGTTTTGTGATGGATTCTGAGTTAAGTATAGACTTAATTCTTGTTGGTTTGTCAGATAGTTATTCACAGTTTGTGTTGAACTATCGAATGAACCAAATATCCACCACAATTCCCGAGTGATCAATCTGCAAGAGCAATGAGAACAAGCTGTCAAGCAAGATAGCAAGGCGTTGCTATTGGTGGATTCTTCTTCCTCTGGTTCCTAGAAGAGGAAACAGAAGAAGAAAAAGGCTCAGAAGCTGAAAGGAAGTGCAGCGAAAGGCAAGAAGAAGACCAAAGAGACTGCACCAAAAGGTACCTGCTTCCATTGCAGTAAGACTGGTCATTGGAGGCGTAACTGCAAAGTTTATCTGGAAGAACTGAATCAGAAGAAGGCATCAGCTGCCTCGACTTCTTCAGGTATGTTTGTCATTGAGGTTATCTTGTTTCGATCATAACATATGGGTATTAGATACGGTTGTGGCTCACACATATGCAATGATATCGCGGGGCCTCGAGGACGATGGCGACTCATAAAGGGAGAAATGGACTGCGTGTTGGCAATGGAGCAAGAGTTCTTTGCATTAGCCGTAGGGACTTATGTTTTGACACTCTCTAGTGGGCTTGTACTTAACTTGGATGATTGTTATTTTGTACCCGTGTTAACAAAGAACATCTTGTCTGTTTCTTGTTTAAATAGAATTGGTTTCCATTTGTCTTTTGGTAACAATGGTTGTTCTATTAGTTCAAATGGAATGCTTTATGGTACTGGTACATTATGCAATGGAATTTACATATTAGATATGTCACATCCGGTTATGAATGTCAATGACGCTAAAAGACATAAAGAGATAATTTAAAATCAACTTACTTATGGCATTGTCGCTTGGCCATATAAATGAGAGACGATCGCTAAGCTCCACAAGAGTGGAAGTTTAGGGTCATTCGATTATGAATCTTATGACACATGTGAATCTTGTTTATTAGGCAAGATGACTAAGTTACCTTTAAGGAAAGGGTGAGCAGCGATCGGATTATTAGACCTAATACATTCAGATGTATGTGGTCCGATGTCCATCCATGCCAGAAGTGGTTGTCGTTACTTCATTACCTTTATCGATGATTATTCTCGATATGGGTACCTGTATCTGATGAGATACAAATCTGAAGCGTTTGAAAAGTTCAAACAATTCAGAAATGAAGTAGAAAAACAACTTGGGAAAAGTATCAAAACATTACGATCCGATCGTGGTGGTGAATACTTAGACCAAGAGTTTTTGGATTATCTCAGAGATAATGGGATATTATCTCAGTGGACCCCTCCTTACACACCACAGCATAATGGTGTGGCAGAAAGGAGAAATCGAACCTTGTTGGACATGGTACGATCTATGATGGGCTTTGCACAGTTACCAAAATCCTTTTGGGGATATGCACTTGAGACAACTGTTTACTTGTTAAGCGAGTTCCATCAAAGCAGATTGATGTTACTCCATATGAGATGTGGACTAACAAGAAACCTTATCTTTCTTATTTGAAAGTATGGGGTTGTCTGCTTATGTGAAGCGGACACGATCGAGATAAGCTTGGAGCAAAATCGACAAATGTTTGTTCGTAGGATATCCTAAAGAAACAAGAGGATATCAATTCTACTTTGCTGAGGAACAAAAGGTGTTTGTTTCAATGCATGCTGTCTTTTTAGAGAAAGAGTTTCTTTTAAAAGAGGACAGTGGGAGCAAAATTGAGCTTGAAGAAGTTCAAGATGCTCAGACAGACGCAGATCAATCGCTGAACTCAAATCAGTAACTCATACGAGATGAGGTAACGATTCAACCTTCTACTACACACGAAATTGTGAGGTCAGTAGGATACGACCGCTTCTTCTAGAGATATGGATTTCGTGAGTGAACAGAATGACGTATTGCTCATAGAGGATGATGAGCCTACCACCTATGAAGAGGTTCTGAAGAGTTCAGAGTCTGAAAAATGGCTTCGTGCTATGAAATCTGAAATGGATTCCATGTATGAAAACCAGGTATGGACTTTGGTTGATGCACCTGAAGGGATAAAACCTATAGGGTGCAAATGGGTTTTCAAGAAGAAAACTGACATGGATGGTAATGTGATTACCTATAAAGCAAGGCTTGTGGCTAAAGGCTTTCGTCAAAGACAAGGAGTTGACTATGACGAGACCTTCAGTCCAGTAGCAATGCTTAAATCCATTAGGATACTCCTAGCCATTGCCGCTCATTATGATTATGAGATATGGCAAATGGATGTGAAGACAGCTTTCCTGAATGGAAATCTGGCTGAGGATGTGTACATGACACAACCTGAGGGCTTCATTTCCGCTGATGGCGAAAAGGTATGCAAGCTTCGAAATCCATTTATGGATTGAAGCAAGCATCCAGAGTTGGAATATCCGTTTGATGAGACAATCAAAGAGTTTGGTTTCTCACAAAATCCGGATGAACACCGTGTACAAGAAAGTGAATGGAGCCGCGATCGTATTCCTTGTGTTATATGTAGATGACATATTGTTGCTAGGAAGCGATGTCTCAATCCGCAATCAATAAAAATTTGGTTGTCCAAACAATTTGCCATGAAAGACCTTGGAGAAGCAACTTATATCCTTGGGATAAAGATCTATAGAGATAGATCGAAGAGGTTGCTGGTCTTTCACAAATCAACGACATAGACAAGGTGCTAAAGAGGTTTAGCATGGAGCAATCCAAGAGAGGGTTTCTTCCCATTACTCATGGGATAACACTCGAAGTCCATGTGTCCCAAGACACGGGATGAGAGGATGCGTATGAATATGATCCCGTATCGTCTGCGATGGGATCTATTATGTACGTAATGTTATGTACGAGACCCGATGTATCATATGCTCTAAGTGTTACGGCGTATACCAATCGGATCTGGTGAGGGTCATTGGGTGGCTGTCAAGAATATCCTAAAGTACTTGCGAAGAACTAAGGATGTTTTCTTGATATATGGAGATGGAAGTCTCCAGTGGCGGCATACTGGATGCCGTTTTCAATCTGATAAGGGCGACTCGTGTCCCAATCAGGTTATGTTTTCACACTAAATGGCGGAGCAGTCAGTTGGAAGAGTTCCAAACAGGAGACGACTGCTGATTCAACGACCGAGGCAGAGTACATTGCCGCATCAGACGCAGCAAAGGAAGCAGTTTGGATCAAGAAGTTCATTTCTGAACTTGGTGTGGTTCCTAGCTGTGATGGACCCATACAGTTGTTTTGTGACAACACTGGGGCTATCTCGCAGGCAAAGGAGCCAAGGTCTCATCAACGGTCCAAACACGTACTCCGCCGATACCATTTGATTCGGGAGATCATTGCTCGAGGTGATGTCCTGATAGAGAGAATTCCCACAGAGCACAACATTGCTGATCCGTTGACAAAGCCATTGCCACAGAAGAATTTTGATTCTCATGTACTCGCTTATGGTATTAGATACCAAGGCGATTGGCTTTAGGTCAAGTGGGAGATTGTTAGAGTAGTGCCCTAAAGGCAATCCCCTTTAGCGCATTTTGTTCATAGTCATGTACAGACTTTATGAATAAATAAAGCAAGGCATATTTCATTTATTTGATATTCATTTTATTATGAATTGATAATGATCTTTAATCAAATTAATGAAGTCCCTGATACATGACATAGCATGAAGGAAATTATGATGTGATCATACTATTGAGATTCCTATCATGTGCAATTATATCAGTATCTAAATTATCTCTAGTCATAGGATTAATGAGACTGGACATCGTTAATCCGGATAGACTAGCACATGTCAAACTCCTTGATTGGATCAAGCAGTAGATCTCAGAAAATTGTAAATATTGAGATATTTAGTTTTGACATGTGGATGCTTACAAGTGGTAGTAAGTACATTGGATGACCTGCTATGAGATCATCACATGGATGTCCTATACAAATGTCAGTGATAATCTCATCATAGCAATGGTGCAAGTATCCTTAGACTTGAGGTACTCAAGGATATCTTGGGTACTGATTCTGTACTTTGACTCCATTCCTTGTTGCCTTCGAGAGAGGTCGCTCATAGGGTGGTGATTGGGTACAACTTGAGGTATTGAAGGTAATTGAGTAGCCAATAGAGGATTCACCACTTACATTATAGCAGAAGAGATACCCATGGCCTCTTATCGGGATCATTACTTTGAAGTCTCTGCGCGGAGCATACATATTTCATGAAGATGGTCTTCATGGACATATAAAGTAATGAGTCCTAGGACGAGAACTAATTACACTTGGACTAGATTTGATCTGATCAGTCTAGTAAGAGTTGACACATTGCCCATACTCAAACCAAGTGGGGTATAGCATGGTGAAAGGACGAATTGCACGGTAATTGTCTATGGAAGGGTTCGTGATATGGTTTCATTAGTCAAACCAATTACTTTCCGGTCAATTGGGGGTCATGATGTGTTGCTAGATACCGCTCATGACTTGCTCAGATTAAGTGTTAATCTAAGTGGCCAACATAACCGGGAACCTAATGGGTCACACGCATAAGAGTGACTCGGAGAATCTGTAAAATAGTTTCGGACATAGATCCGATATCTGGAGAGCAATAGGATTAAATGGATCCCGATGAGATTGGGATATGTCCCGATGAGATCGCGACATCGACATTCTTTGAAAACCGTTTAGGTGATTTTTCACCGGTAGGGCCTTGCAGGCGGTAGACCGAACGAGTTTGATGGACCACTTCAGCAATTATATATATTAATTAATTAAGTAAATAATTAATTAATTATATATATATATATATGATTTCGGTGGAGCCATTAAATGGAAGGAGAAGATGTAGGTTTGAAAAGTCAAACCTAATCATCATTTAGCATTTTAAGGCATTTTATGCCTCCTACGTGGATGAGCATCCACCAAGCCCTTTCATATGTCTTTTAAGTTGTTAAAATACAAAAAGAAGGGATTGAAAAAAGCTTGGACGGTGATGAAGTGGAGAAGGTCGAAAGCTTAAGAGTTAAGCTTTGAAAAATTGGTTTTTCATCTTCTTCCTCTCTTCCATTCAACTTGGCTTCTTCTTCTCCAAGGCTCCACCAAGATCATTTCACTTGCTCTCCAAGGCTAAGGTAAGAGCTAGCACTCTTCTCTTTAGTCTAGCTATTCCCGGGTCAAAAGAGTTTGTCCCGGTTAGGTTTTCCGATCTCTGCGTGGATACCGTTAGAGACGGTCTCCTTTGGTCGTTATGGTTTGATTGTTTGTACATACACATGGATCCTGGCTTTCGGGAATGTCCCGGGACTCAAAATTTTAAATTCCGCACTGTGGGCATGTGATCCCTACCCCGGGATTTTCCTACAAAGTATAGCATACATAATTCCACTCTTCATAGCATTTTTCAAACAAAATAAACTAACCTTAACTTTGACTGATCAAAACTTTTACTCCCGATATCAAAAAATAGCAAACTTTATAGCGACAGAAAGCTCTCAACAGTAGCTACAAGTTTCATGTAGATCATTTGCTCAAATTTGGCCTAAATCAAAAAGTTAAACTCTCAAGTCAAACTTTTTATCACCAAAAGTCAACTTTCTTAATTCTTCAAATTTACACACTTTTTCTCTTTATTTCTTGATTTTAAGCTTAATTTTCAATAACCTCATTCACTTTAACTTTTATAAACTATACAAATCTATTTAAATTTCAAATTCATCATAATCTATCAATTCCTTTTCTCATCAATTTTCTTGAAACATAAACACATCTATTACCAAGTTCATATACAAACTTACTTATTTCATACTTTTTATATTTCTAAAACTCACTTAAAGATTGGGGTCCAACATTTGGACTTAGGATGAAGAAGTTATAAGGTTTGAAAGATTACAGTTACTGTTGATAAGGGTTATATTTATGCAGTATCTTTGGGAGGGGTTTTTAACCTCCTTAGAGCATGTTTTGATTTTTGCATTCTTCATAAAAGTTGTAGATTGTCTTTTACTCTTTCCATTGATGTATCATATTTGATTTTTGGAGTTAGGAATAAAAAGTTATGAGGTTGGGAAAATTTCAGTTACTGTTCATTTAGTCAATTTTACTGTTTCATTGGTTATTATATGAGCAGTACCTTTGAGTGACTTTTTACCTCTTTTAATGACCAAATTGACTTTTCCACCGTTCATGAAAGTTGTAAATCATCTTTTATCTTTTCATTGAGGTATAATATGCAATTTTAGGGATTTGGAGTAAGAAGTTATGAGGATTGGAAGGATACAGTTACTGTTCATTTGGTAATTTTTACTGTTTCATTGGTCATTATATAAGTAGTATCTTTGGAAGGGTTTTTCACCTTTATAGAGCCTTCATTGATTTTTGCATCATTCATAAAAGATGTAGATTGTCTTTTACCCTTTCCATTGAGGTATGATATGCAATTTTTGGAGTTGAGAATAAGAAGTTATAAGGTTTGGAAGATTTCAGTTACTGTTTAAGTGTCATCTTATGGAAGGGTTTTTCACCTTTTTATAGCCTTCATTGATTTTTTCAACCTTCATAAAAGATGTAGATTGTCTTTTACCCTTTCCATTGAGGTATGATATGCAATTTTTGGAGTTAAGAATAAGAAGTTATAAGGTTTGGAAGATTTCAGTTACTGTTTGAAGTGTCATCTTATAGGCAGTTTTGAATGACTAAATTCATTGCTTTTGGAATGATTTTAAGAAATTGCAAGACTTATGAAATTTATTGATTTCGAATTATTCGAATAATTTGTTAATGTCGCTATGATTTAAGAAATTGTAATGATTGATGATTTTATTGTTTTTGAAGAAAAGGTGAACTTATTACATGCATATTGGATGATGAATGTGCATTATGAATTAGGTTGTGTTTGAATTATGAATTTAAGAAATTGCTATAATTTATAGCATTTCTTTGTGTTTGGATGAATTAAGATTTTTGATATGTGAAATTGTATGATATGATGTTCGATTATGACATGACATGAAAAATCAAGTTTTCGAAATGTGCCTTCGGGCAATTCGAATTTCAAGTGTGATTGTGTTATGTGGGTTTGGTTAGGTCCCATAAGTTTGAGTCAGTGCACTGTCTCATTTTTTTAAGGCTTCTCCCTCCTGTCCGCTAGTGACACTGGAGCTCCGATTTCAGACTCCCATAAGTCACGACTACCTTTGGACCATTATGCGGGAAAGTGTAATGCGTTCATTCACAAATGCAGGATCGCTATCTTGGGAATGTGCGATGCGTCGCTTTGAACTAACCCAAACCGTTTTGATGTGTTATGTGTTTTTTATTTTGCTTGTGATTGCATTCATGTGTTAAATTTTGTTCGTGATTTTTGAAGAATTTGAAGTTTTTGAGAAATGATTATTCGCAAATTTTCTGCCGTGAAATTATTTGAAATTGTTTATGAATGATTTGAAAAGTTTTAAAAAATAAATAAATAAACTTTCGATGAATTTTTCCTATTGTGAGATTTTTATAAAATTGCAAAGGTTTAGAAAATGATTTTGCTCATGTTTCAATTTATAAACATGTTATCCACGAGCAATAAGCTCCCCCCCTCCCCCCCCCCCTCTTCATTCCCATCCACAGGTGATGAGAAGAAGATCGGGTGAAAGAAAATGAATGTTTTCGATAGTATGTGTGCATATTGTATTATTGTTAAGTTAGATGGTTGCTGAGAAATTTAGAATTGTTGTGTATTGTGTACTTTGGATTATGGTTATTGGTATTGTACATGGCTTGAAATGCCATAAAGGTTTTGTAAACGTTTAATTTATGATGGTATTGAGTTATGAAATTGTATATGGATATAGTATACCAATTTGTATAATCAAATGTGAAAGAATGTGAATTGGATTGACTGTTGAAATGGTATTATTGGAGTGCTAGGTATAGATTTGTGTTTATGTATGCTGGGATTCCGGAAGGGAGGTCCAATAAATTTGATGATTGTGTGATTGGGCTGGTATATGGAAGTATTTTTAAACCTTTTGCAGACTTTTGAGTTAATGAAATACAGTCGTTATGCTGCCGAAATTTTTATGGCAAAGAAAGAATAAAAATAAGAATAAGTTTTGTTAAAGATGAGATTAAGAAATTACATGATCAAGAAGAATTATATGAATTGAGTTTTGATTGAGGTTAAATTTCCAAAGGGGAAATTGTATTGATTTGTATGAGTTTGAATGAAATGAAAAAAAAGAAAAAAAATTATACCGATTCCAATTGGAATAGTCTAAGGTTTCCAACGTAATAGCTTACAAAGTATACGATTTCGGATGTCGAAGCTTGATTCAGTTCGACTGAACCGTCCGTTTGCTTTTAATCGATTTGCTTTCTGATATGATTGAACGTTTTGTTTATTAGCATTCGATTCCACTATTTATTTTCGTTGTTCGATTTGTTTCTCTTTTGTTTCCGATTAGATTCGTATTGGATTTGTTTTTGATTCTTTCGCTTTATGATTCTGCTTCGGATTTTTTTCGTTTTTCATTTTCATTTTCTGCTTTTCCGGTTGAGATCCGGTTCCGAGATCGGGTCCCAACACCATAACTATGAAATGTTTGTCATGAAGGAAGGTGAGTCTATTTTCATAATGCTTGATCGTTTTGCAGAAATCATAAATGGATTAGGAAACCTTGGAAAGCATATGACGGATAGCGAAAAGGTGAAAAAGATTCTTCGCTCACTACCGAAAGAATGGGACTCTCAAGTCACCACTATTATGGAGTCTAAGGATCTCAATCATTTGAAATTCAATGCCTTGGTGGGATCACTCATAAACTATGAGATCATTCTCAAATCAAGAGAAGGAAGAGGTAAGTCACAAAAGTCAATTGCTTTAAAAGCTAATATTTCTTCTTTTGATGAAAGTGAAGAAGAAATAGATGAAGAGGAAGAAGATGAAGAATTAGCAATGTATGCTAGAAACTTGAGAAAGTTCAAAGGACTACTCAAAAATAGGAGGAAAGAATTAAGTGGTAGAAGAAATGAAGAAAGAAAGAAGTACACCATAGAAAGAAGGAACAAAAGCTATGAAGAAAAGAAAAGCAGTGAAGAGTGTTGGAAATGTGGAAAAAGAGGACATCATGCTAGAGAATGCAAAAGCTCATCCTTCACTTCAAATCTCCAGAAAAATGACAAGTATGACAAAGGGAAAAAGAAAGCTAGCCTAGTAGCCATTTGGAGTGATGATGAGGAAGCAAATCAAAGCAATGATGAAAACAACTTAGCTCTTATGGCAAATAGCTCCTTAACAAGTGATGATGAAGATAAGGTAAATGATCTTAGAGATTCTTTTACTGCCTTACAAAGTGATTTTGAAGAAGCTATTGAAATCAACAAGAGATTGAGAAAGAAAATAAGAGATCTAGTTGTTGAAAATAATGTCTTGCATGACACTACTGACAATTTAGATTGCACTAAAGAAGACCACTCTACATGCCTTGCTGAAAAAGAAAATCTTACTTGTAAGCTTGATAGACTTAGAAAGGAATTTTCTTATGTGGTTGAAAAATTTGTTGGTGGGAATGAAAAGTTTGAAAAGATGTTATCTTTACAAAGATATTCAATTTCTAAACATGGTTTAGGATATGATCCTTTTGATAGAGATTGTTCTTTAATTTCTAAATTTACTAAAGATGGGAAAGTTGTAAAATGTGGTAAATGCTTGAAAGATGGTCATATAGAAATTACTTGTAAAAGTATTAGAAGATGTATTAATGTGAAGAAAATCTGGGTGGTAAAAGGTGCAACACCTCCTAATGTGGTTTATATGACTAACCAAAATGGACCCAAAATGACTTGGGTACCAATGAGAAGAAAGAATGTTTCAGTTATAGGTACAAGCAAGGAATGAAAATCCACCAATCACATGGTACATTGATGGTGGATGTTCAAGGCATATGAGTGGAGAAAAGAACTTATTTGCAAAAATCAAACCAAAGAATCAAGGATATGTCACATTTGGAGACAACAACAAAGGTAAAGTCATTGGTGTTGGTAAAGTGGGTAAGGAACCTTTGCCTACCATTGACAATGTATTGCTTGTTGATGGCTTGAAACATAATTTGTTAAGTGTTTCTCAATTATGTAATATGAATTTTAATGTGACTTTTGAATCATCTCAATGTATGGTTAACAAAGATAAAAATGTTGCTTTCATTGGTTTGAAACATGGAAATACATATATTGTTGATTTACATGATGATAGTTCTTTTAATGAAAAGTGTTTGTGAACATTAAATTGAGACTTGGTATGTGTGATTTGAATTCTATTGGTTGATTGTAATTTTCTGCATACACTAGCACAGCAAAATGGTCAAGATAGTAGGCAAATCTGCAATTCCATCTGAGAATACATCTTTTTGTTAAATTCAATTATTTATATGATTGAGGGGGAGACTTCTAACTAAAAAGACAAGGCTTAAAAACCTTGATCAATGTTTCTTTGTTTTCATTTCTTAAACAATTTCTAAGTGTTTTGTCATTATCAAAAAGGGGGAGATTGTTGGACCAATGGTGGTTGACAAATTAAATCCCACTTATGTTTTGATAATAATAAAATGTATAGAATTGGTTAAGAAATTATTTCAGGTATTTTGGGATTGATATTCAATAAAAGAATTATGCAAATCAAGATAGCATTAATCTTTGATGGGCAAGAGATTAATCATCGTGGAATCAAGATGGAAATTTCCTTAAATGTGCTAGAGATATTCAAAGATGAAGATTGTGGGAAGATCTTGTTAAATCTATCCATTGGAGTCATCACTAGTTGACTACAATGTGGCAAGTCGACTAATAATTTTCAGATATGTAAGTGGGGCATGAAATAAGTCGACCAACTTATTACAAGTCGACTATTAATCAAGTGAATAGGAGCACTAGTCGACTATCATCACACTAGTCGACTATCATGGCACTAGTCGACTGATCGAAGAGCGAAGTTGAAGCCTGCAGTGAAAAATGTTAATACTAGTCGACTATAACACCTCGACTAGTCAACTATCAGGTCGCTGACTATAAGGTACTAGTCGATTATAATAGCTCGACTAGTCGACTATCAAGTGAAGCTGACCAAACTTTATCCGAATCATTCAGAAATGGAAAAGAAATAATTTAGCAACGTCTATGAACAATCAACAACGGCTAGTAGACTTCTCAAACGGCTACAATCATCTTAGAGTCTGCAAATAAAAGGAGAAACATCAAGGGATTAATAGAGAGTATCCAAATAAAAGCATACTAATATAGTTCTATCAATTGGCTCTCATTCTACTCTTAGCTTGGTCTTAATTCCATTCATCTGTACTGAGAGTTAGAATTTCGATTTTCTATCATTGTGATTATTGTGAGTTGAGTGATTAGAGGAGAATCACTTGGGAGGTAGGATTTGTGTAACATCCCATCACCGATGGGAAGATTACATTGGTAAATTGGGACGGGCTAGTAGGTTAGACTGCATTTTGACATGAGCATACATTTGGCCTCTAATTTTAGAGGAATGAGACATTTTGCACATGCACATATAGGTATATACATTCATGACATTTCCCAGTATTTATGTGTGAATATGATGTGTTCTGTGAATTCTGAGACAATTGTGTTTGATAATCTGAATTGGAACTATTTTAGAGTAGTTATCAATTGTTAGTGACCCTTAACAATTTTTCTGGAAAATTGGGAGAAAATGTCCGGACCGAAAATTTTCTGAGTGACAGACTGACTGATTGTATAATACTTGAATAACTGTCCAATGGCCATGGAAAGTGAGATATATGATTTTAGAAATTAATATGTCGAGCCATTGAAATTTGGAGACGAGTTGGACTGGAAATAAAATTGTGAAAAGAGAAAGAGATTTAAATGTATTGTGAGGAAAATGACTTGTGGCACGTTTCCATTGATGAAGGCATATTTGATGATCCTAAATGCCCTAAAGTTTAAAACGTTTCCCTTGAAACTTACCGAAATTTCTTTGACTGGAAATTTTTCTCCATCTTAGGGTTTTTCTTTTCCTCTCCCCTTAGTGATTTTCGATCCCCTACAAGACTTTTGCTTGATCTTTGGCTTGTTTGTTTGCTTCTTCTCCTTGCGCAAAGCCAAGCTTAACCCTAAAGATGATGAAGATTTTGAGGTTTTAGTGAGAGAGTCGTAGGTGTTGAAAGAGGTGGAGGATTTTCGGGAGTTTGAAGATTGAAAGCTTGTTTTGGTAAGTTAATGGCTTTTATGTTGTTGATTGTTACTTAATGCATTGATGGGTTTAAATGTTAAAGAATGGAGTGTTTGGGGTTGAGTTATGGTTGATTTTAGAGAGATATTGGGAGAAGATCTGTCGGAGAAGTCAAGAGACAGCCCTGCACGTTGCGACGTCTGCGAGGGCCTCGTCGTGACAAGCGGATAAGTACTCGCCGCGACGAGCGGTTAAATCTTCGTCGCGACGAGCATGGTGAGACGTCACGGTAAGCCCAAAATTTTACGTCGCGATAAGCCCCATTTTTCTGAAGTGAGGTATATTAGTTTTTGTGGCATAACTGATGGCGTAGACCTCCAATTGAGGTGATTCTTGATTCTTTATGAACTAGAGAAAGAGGTCTACAATTGATATGAAGAATGAAAATTCGAATTTAAATTAGTGGGATCGCTATTATTGAACGAAAGTTGAGTAAGGTTTCCTATTTCAACCTAAGGATAGTTTCTTGATAATTGGGGTATAATTGTGAGATTTTGCATGCGTCGCGGCGAGCTACTCCCACGCCGCGGTGAGAGTTCTTTAGCCGCGGCGAGCCCCATTTTTCTGAAGTGAGGTATATTAGTTTTTGTGGCATAACTGATGGCGTAGACCCCCAATTGAGGTGATTCTTGATTCTTTATGAACTAGAGAAAGAGGTCTACAATTGATATGAAGAATGAAAGTTCAAATTTAAATTAGTGGGATCGCTATTATTGAACGAAAGTTGAGTAAGGTTTCCTATTTCAACCTAAAGATAGTTTCTTGATAATTGGGGTATAATTGTGAGATTTCCGAATGTAAATTAAATGTTATTGGAGTCTTCAATGGGTGAATTTGATCAAATGAATAGTAATTTTTGGCTTTGAGGTCTTCTTTGAGAATAAAGGTATTGTCTAAATGGGATAGTGTCTATAGAATGAAAAATTGGTTTTGACAAATGAAAGTGGAAATTGGGAAATAACGCCAGGAAGGTCATGAACATGCATCGTACATTCTGTTAATTGCAACATGTGCATCATTAAATTATTCTGATTGTGCATTTAGTAATGAAAAATTATTTGACTGTTATAGAGATACTGATGGAACAACATTCCACAGATATTGCTGGGACTTCTAGGTAGTAGCTCGGAAGTTACAGGTGAGTAACCTAGTTGGTTCCTCAATCCTTGATTTGTTAAATATTCTGTGCTTAGAATTTGGTGGGATATGATGATGGGTATATGTGAATTTTGGCATTGAAGTGAAAATTGTTTGTGAAAGTGAAATTTGTCATGCTTCAATGTGATAATTTGTAAATGTGTGATGATGTATAAATGTGAATGAAATGATGTATATGTGAGAATTGTTTGTGACTGAAATACCGGACCGAAGGTCTGAGGGAAAGGGAATTAGACATTGAAGTGTTAATTTCCTGGGATTGAGAAACTTATACGTTTCCCATGTGATAGACTGTGACTGTGAACTATTATGAATAATTGAGAATGAACTGACTGTTTGGGATAAATGGGTTTTAACGATAATGTGACTGTGATTATATTGGGCATTGTGCATTTCATACACAAATGCATGAACGGACAATAATAATAACAGTTGTGACCTAAGTCACCACTGATACTAAAAAAAGCCTCGAGCTCGAGGGGAGTTAGTGCATACCCAGAGGGCTCTCCTACTCCCTAGACGCGTCTACTGAATACTGTTCACTGTTTAAGAGCTCGGTCACAACACTGTAATAAAATGGGAAAGAGTCACATATGCATTGCATACTCATTGTGATGGATTGAATATAGTGAATGGGAAATAGGCAAGAGTGCATGATACAATTGTGTTAACTGATTTGCGAAATTTCTGAGTTCTATGATTGCATGAGAATCTGTAAATTGCTATATGGTATTCTGAATGTGTTATTGTAATATGTTGTACGCTATTTGCGTAATGCATGAATTGAGTGAACTATGGATGATGGTTTCTCATTGAGTTCGCAAACTCACCCAAAATTGCAACTATTTTTTTCAGGAATTGAAGAGTACCCCGTTAGACTAACGGGAGTATACCTACTGCATGCAAGTCAAAGACTTGGGGTCAGGATCAGTTCACGTCTGCATTAATGTCATTCAGTCATTGTGTAAAATTTGTATTTTCTGCAATTTCTGTAGAATAGTACTATTATTTCAGAGGGCCCCAATTGGTAAATGTTGTTTTTGAAATGTGATTACTGAAATTGTTCAAGAATAGCATTGGGCCCAATTTGGCTATGGATTTTTATGCATGAGATGGTTTAAATACTGTTGAGTGCCTTTTATGAATGAAATTGTGTTTGATTGAAAAATATTTTTGTGTTAAATCGGACCCAAATCGTTTAATCGACTTCTGCACATACAGTCGTTTTCAAGAAGAAAAATGTCATACTGAGTTTTCAGACTGTGATTGACTGCTCTAGCATACTACCCTCGTGAGGCACGGGCTCGGATATCACCCTCGATGTCGAGTTTGGGTCTTGCAGGAGTGGGATGCTACAATTTGTGCCAAAAAACAAATCGGTTGTAAAGGTAGGATTTGTGCCGGAAAACAAATTATTTGTAAAGGTAGCTTGAGTCAGAAATCAAGTGGTGTTGTAAGAGTTCACACTAAACTAAAAAGTGTGTAGTAAAGTGGTTTGCCAAATCCTAAGTGGGAGCTTAGGTAGAGGACGTAGGTCTTAGCACCGAACCTTTATAAAAACAGTGTTTGCTCTTCTTCCCTACTCTTTACATTTAAATTTGTTTAAATTGTTTTTGTGTGAATTAAATTATGATTTTATTGTAGAATTTTACAAAAATCTTTAAAGATCTATTCAACCCCCCTTCTAGATCGTTTACAAACAGCTCCACTGGTCCCCTCTTAACAATCTTATAATTAGTACCCAACTTAGCAAATTCTACTAAACCTAGACTCTGATTCTAAGACATCACACTTTATATAAACAAGGCCCAGGGTGGATTGCATATTGTTAACCCAACATCGGGGTACCTAGCTAAGCATACAAGCGAATAAATTTAAAACATGCTTACCAATTAGATAATAATGCACCTTTTATTTAATAAGAGATTCCAAATTCTAATATGCATAATTCATTTATCATTAAACATTTCTCAAGGAAATCTAATTCATCATTCACTACTAATGTCCTGAGTCCTACTCAAAACCTACCGATCATTAACATGATAATAATCCAAATTATATAATAAACTAACCTAAGCCTTCAAAATACACTGATACCAAAGTTATTAATAACTCAAAATACAAGGAGGATGAAAACAAACACGATCGACCTTTACTAAACTTCTCTCTAACTACTATTGTTATTACTAGCTAGTCGACTCGATAAATACCTATTCCTTACCTAAGGGAGAGAAAGGAAAAAATAAGTATTCCACGTAGTAAAGGAAAATATTTTTACCTATAAGTGGTTATGCATCAATAATTCACTTTCATTTCAAAAACCATTTTAGTTTATGAACATAAGTGATAAGTTCTTTACCCATGTTCACATACAAACATGTTTAATGAGATGTCTACAGCACTCTAACATAAGCACAATACATATAATGGCATAAGTTTAATAGTTGCATTTCACATCAAGGTGTAAGCAAACATCCACTCTTGAATCAAACATCATTTCACTAATCAAGGCATAAGCTCATCATTTATATTTCACATCAATAACTCAAACAAAACACCTATACTTGGAACATGCAACATTAGAATAGCTAATCATGCAAGTATTTCATTTGCATCACACGTGTTATTACTCATGTCTAAGTTTTTTTCCTTTTTCTTTTTATCACAGGGATCCCTATTTTAAGCCACCTCACTTAGGTCTAATTTAAGGAAATTTGCCTATGTTACCTCACTTAGGTCTTTTATTAATTTTTTTAAAACTAACTAACTATTTAACAACAAAAATTGCATAGAACAATACAAAATTCTAACATGCAATCCCATTTCCAACAATATATCCATTTTTAACAAACAAATCTAATTCCAGTAAATAACTCATTTCCAACAACCATTTGACTCGTGGCATTTGTTCATACAAAAAATAGAACATCATAAAAATCGAGGGAACATCTCTATATAATATCATTAACACATCAAAAAATCCATACAAATATTTACATACTTCCTACACCATCCATGTTAAGCATATGATTATAATTTATCCACTTACAAATAAAAATATGCACTTAATTATAAAATGCATTTTCAAATTTAGTTCCTCATTTATCCTTTTTCTATTAAACTCCTTAGAAAAGTAATTTTCTACACTCTCCCTACACCCAATTCTCAATTATAAAATATCCATTCTAATTATAAACAAAAAATTTTCAGCAATAAAACCATGACATAAAACTCCAAATGTATAGGAAATTTCTAAGCCTTTTTGAAAACCCTTAAGAATCCTTAGTCAACCATTATGCTCCCATTTAATAAATCACGTTTCCATAACTAAATTACCATTTAATACATTAAAATTTTCATATTTAATTGTTCTAAAATCCTAATTAGTTTCTTAAACTTTCTAGGCTATAACAACTCAACTATTCAAACAATACCCATGAAAACAATCATCTACCTACTCTTTTACTCAAAAAATAATTTTTCTCACATAATAACCAAATTAAACATCCATGAAAAAACAATATCCCTAGCAAAATTTTACTTAAAATCATCACCCAAAAATTTTTTTTGAGAGAGGTTTAAGAAGGGATGCAATCACACTCACATTTTGTTGGAAAGCAAGTCTTTTCCTTCCTCCAATCCTCTTCCTCTTTATTTCTTCACTTATCTTAAAATTTTCAGGTTTTTTTTTCATCCTTGAATATGTTAACTTCATCCCCCCTTTTGTTGATTTCTTCTTATATAATTCTTATTTCTTCTTCTTTATTCTTTCTCTATATTTCCTCAATATCTCTCCCCCTATCCTCCTCTAGGAAAGTCACCATATCTCTCTCTCAAATCTACCTCTTTTTATAGCTTATAAGCTCTAGATGATAGATTTTTAAAATTTTCATCCATGTCCCATAGTGTGAAATTCTGATTGTGCCCTAAACGGGCATCTCTCCACCTAATTTTTCCTTTTGTCCTCAATTATCCATCCACTTTTTATTTTTATTATCATAATATTATTTCCACATATTTTCTCACTTACAGGCATACTAGTTACCTCCAAACAAATTTCCTCTAATAAATGTAATTTATTTTACCTCTAACTCATTTTTCTCCAATTTATTCACTGACATTAATTATTGTTAAGCTTTTCTCCAAACTCCTAAATCACCTAATTTATCTTCTATTTTCCACCAATTATTCGCCAAATATATCCTCATTAAAATAATTTAGGAAAAATTATAAATTCCTCTTTTAAGCACCAAAATGCAAAACACTTAAAAATTCAAGTTCAAGAATAAAAATAATAGGAAAATACACAGGGAAAATATAAATCATTGAAACTCAATAGTAATTTAAAAAATTAAATTTAAGAAAAAAGAAAAAATTGAGTTATGGCACTTATCAACTTACTTCATAAAACAGTCAAACAATGTTTCAAGTTTCTTGTAAACTTTTAGTGTCAAATAGCTCATTGTCTAACCTTAAAACTTACCTACTCACAATCATCTCGCTAGCCAAGTAGGAAAATGTTTTGAGTATTTGAGTAGTTGGATTGATTTTAAAGGTTAAATAAGACAGAGAAAGAGTAAAAAGAGGCCAAAGGATCGAAGCTTCATCTAATACTCTTAATCTATAATTTTTTTTCGTTGTAAAACAATAATAAATATGAACTTTTCAAATTTTATGTAGTTTAAAGATTCAAATACATTTATTTGAACCCTAGTCGAATCTGATTCAAGTATTAAACTTAATTTTTTAATTTTAATTTCAAAATTCATATCTATAACAATCAAACATGAAATCAAATTACAAAATTAAAAATGTCTTTAAGACCAATGTTGAGAAATCAAGGTGGGATCTGATTTCATATGTTGTGAATAAATACAAAGCCTTTTCATTCAATTTTATAAAATCCATAAATTATATAACAAAATTAAATGCATAAACATAATAAGTATAAACATAATATCGTATTTTATTATATAACTTGATTCTTTCTCTTATTGTTTTGCTTAAACTATTTCTAAAATTAGTTCATTGCAACCATCATAGCCATGCATATATCGACATTTAATGGTATCCTTACAAACTAATTAAGAGAACTCTATAAGTGGTGCAAAAATAGTAGGTAAAAGTGTTAACTCATTTGGATCTTGAGCCTATTTATAATAGGGTTTGGATCTTTTAGTAATTTAATTGAAAATTTTAATTTCAATTAAAATTTAATAAAATTATGATTAATTCTAACTAAATACCAATCGAGCTCAAATAAGATTAACATCTTATATTGATCCTTATTTATTAAATATCTCATATTTAATCATAAAATTTATCAAACTTTACAATCAATTCCAACTTGATTAAATTACCTATTTCTCTCTTTCTCCATTCTTTATGTGTGACTCATTAGGTTCCTAAATATCTTGATAATGGATATAAATTATAACTCTAAATCATATTTAGGATTAGATAAAGTTCTTTAATTTATCTTTAATTTTCTAATTAGATAATTTATACCCATATATCAAGATTAGCATTTAGCAATACATTATGACTACTCAAATATTAAGAATGTCAAAGTGGTTTTGACTAACCTTATCATGAATTATTTCTTACAATTGAATCCTTTCATCTCACAATAATCTAATTAGACATAGAGTATGATATTAATGTCTACTTTATTTAAATCCAATCATGTTAGTTTGTCATCACTAGTTATTGATTATATTAATGATATTTAAAAATACTAAAAGTAACATTCTAACTTGGTCAAT
This sequence comes from Erythroxylum novogranatense, assembly GCA_029891385.1. Taxonomy (NCBI): domain Eukaryota; kingdom Viridiplantae; phylum Streptophyta; class Magnoliopsida; order Malpighiales; family Erythroxylaceae; genus Erythroxylum; species Erythroxylum novogranatense. Next base: position 89,349,860 of record CM057225.1, on the reverse strand, counting down.
GATTTGTTATATAAATATTATTTAAGAATAATAGAACATTTTGCCAAATATCTTTAAGGAAGTGAATCCTATACTAATAATTCAACTACCTCTATACATTTTATATTATATCTAATGACTACCGATTGAGTTATCATTAACTAGAAAAGGTTATCGTAGTACTAAAACCTAAACATTCCTATAAGAGATACTTTGGAGATCTCAAGTTAAAAACTACTTATAAAATCTTTACAACAAGAATTTTCATAGACATACAAGTAATGTTCTGAATGAAATTTTCATATTGGTTTAAAGAACTACTTATAAAATCTTTATAACAAGAATTTTCATAGACATCAAGTAATGTTCTAAATGAAATTTTCATAGTGGGTCAATTCAATAAACTTGTTTTCTAATAAGCACCCATACATTTATTTAAATATCTTCATACTTTATTCTATGAGATCGACAACTTCCTTCATAAAGAATAAACATAACTTGTGTTAGTATTTATGCTTTATTGATGTCTAATCTTAATAGAACAATAACTAGTAATAATTTAAGGATAATATAAAGATTCAACATAAATATTATAATTATGATCTCATCATAATTTTATTTACAATGTACATTTATTCTTTAGACTTTATCATATATATTTTAATATGTATAAGATAAAGAATATCTTTAAATAATTATGTCATTAGAACTATAGCAAATCAATAGGCTATAGGGTATAAACCAACAATATCTTAATATTATGGTTAAATTTAGCTATACACCCTTATGCTTTGGGTTATAGTAGAATAGATCCTTATAATCTAATTTTGGAAAATAAAAACTTCATATCAGCAAATTTTATAACTGAAGCCCCTTTATCAGTCTTCCATCTATATTATTACACCCCCCTTTACTTATTCTTCCATATATTATGGAGTTCATTAATGTTGTTCCATATGATTAGTAACTTTAATAAAATATTAGTCCATGAAATGATATCTTCTCTTATGTTAAAGGAGAAAAGTAAAGAGTAATGACATTATTTCAATTAACAAAGAGAAATAATATGATTCAATAAGCTAATACAACCTTTTATTAGAGTTGTTTGACATATAAAATGGCATTGTTGGAAAAATATATCATATCAACACTCATTTCTAATATTTAAATGAAAGATTGGAAAAGCGGAGGTGCAAAGATGATATTATTATCGTTCAAATGTATCCTATAAAGACCTTCTCTATAATGACCTAAACTATAGGATATATAACCCAATTTACCACTAATATTATTAAAAGCATTTGCAATTATATATCTTATAGATTCTATAGTAGTCCATTAATGTATAAAATTTTGAATTCTATGTCCATTACTAGCTTGATTTAGCAATAGGGATAATATATGTTTCTTTATAATTAGAATTACATCTTATTAATCGCCTCGGCATTGGATGTAGTTTATTTTTCTAATATTCAAATTTAGCTATTCTCATAATCCCCTTACAGACTTATAATCAATGATAGGTGGAGGTCATGATGTAAAAGTTTTAATAGCAAAGTTAATTTTAACTTTGAAAAGTTTATGTAAATAAATAGAAAAAGACATACCTTGTCATAGAGTCTACTCCTATCATATATAATAAGGGTTATGAATACAGATAGTGGCACCATACGTATGTTTAGGTCTTGAAGGTTTGGGCTATAAATATGGAAGGAGATATAGGGCATGAGTATGATGAAGAGGAGAAATGTGATGGTAAGGGCTTTAGGATAAGAGCTTCCTATTTTTCAACATTATGGACTTTAAAAATACAATATAAATATATCAATCATCTCAAGTATGCTAGGCACATAATTGGTCTTTGGCTGACTTAAATGGAATAGTAATAACTAATTTAATCATTAATATAGATTTAGATGTGATTTAGAAACGGGTAGTAAGGAATAACAAGTTAAAGTAGGCTTAACAAAAAAAATTTAGACCGAAGGCTAAAATGATATTGTTTTTCTTAAACTAGTAAAATTTAGGGAGGATGAACTTGGCCTAAAGCCCATTCAACTTAGGCTTAAAAAATAGTAGAATAATTTGAGTAACTAAAAATGTAAAATTCTCTCTATAATTCCCCTTTTCCTCGTTTTCACTACAATTCTTTGCACTACTCCTTCCTTCCTTTGTTCCTTTTCTTTAAATTCCCCTATCTTTCTTCTTTTGTTAATAGTTTTCATCGTCTTTTTCATTCTTCTTAATATCTTATTCTCTACTTTTAGGGGTTATTTCATTAAAGGCTATTTGATCTTTGTTTAGTTTTAGTCTTCACTCTTATTCCTTTTAAGTATATATTGAGCCTAATTAACTTATTGCTAAAAGCTATTTTCCTTTTCCAAATACAATTCTAGCCACATAGACTGCAACTTCTGATGCATTTCCCCTTTACCCTCCCAAAACCCTTCGCCATCTCACATTAAAACCTCATTTTCACTAGATGTTGCTACATCTAAGGAGAATGGATCTTTACTGATTAAAAGCCAAAAACATGTTGTCAGTGATCAACCTTACCCTACTCTCCAATACTACCATCCTAAATTACAGGATGGAAGAACTATTATCATTTTAGAGATTCTTTAAGTTGGAGCTTGTTTCTTTATGGATTAAAGGCCTTTATTTCCTATCATACATAAATGGGCATTTAGTCAATCGATAACCAGAAGACTTGTTAAGGTACTATTACCATAAGATAATATGATAATCTATTCATCTTTTCATATCATGATGAAACAAATAAGATAGTTAAGGAGGTTTCTAAACACATTTCCCATTCTTTATTATTTATACAAACCTAAATTAGAGAATGTCAAAATCCTGAATATTCCATTTTGGATCAATATTTATAATGTACTTTTAAAGTATTAGACCACTGAAGGTTTTATCTTATTGGCTAGTTACATAAGGAATCTAATATGTATGGATGAAAAATGTAGAAAGAAATAGTGTAGGTTACGTTATAATTTAGGTAAGTTCGGATATCACAAAAGAATTGCATGGCATCACTCATATCTTATGATTAGGTTCAAAAAATGATTTGATTGAAGACAATGTTTTGGTTTCCTATCATTGGAAGCCTTCTCTTAGGGTTCAGGGAAAAATATGGAAGCCAACAGGGAAATTATTGAAAAGAGGAGATTACACTAAACTCATAGAGCTGGAAATTAGGAAATTCCCAATATCTCTCCTTATGTTAACTTAGCTTAGACTAATATTCCAACAACTATGTAATCAAGTTTTTTAAAAGTTGGAATTGAAAACCATATGAGCTTTCCTGAGATTCCTCAAATAAACACTCCGAAGAATGAGAGTGACTTAGTTGAAGGGTAAATTAGATCAATAAATCCCTTAAGGTCCAAATGGATCTTCATCTAAATGAAGTTGATGCTATGGATATGGTAGAAAATGTAATAGAGGAGAACCAGTTCATGGAAATGATTAAAACAAAGATCCTAAAGAGTAAGAAAAAGGGCTCTAAAGGTAGAGATAAATCCCTATATCTATAGTTGCTTAGGATGTATGTGGTATGAATTACCCTAATAAGCTTAATGTTTTAAAGGAATTTGTTATAAGGACTAAAATCAAATTGAAAAACATAAATAAATTAAAAAAACTTGGTTCTCGGTAGAAAATTCTCTCTAATCATCAATTTCACACCAATTTTGTGAAAACTGAGGGATAGCACACAAATAAGTAGCTTTTGCATCTTAAGTTTCATTTTATTTAAGAAAGGATATTATATATTCCAATTTTGTCTATGGCTTCAATCTAGAATTTAAGAAAAAAAAAACTAGTTTATGGTCAAATCTACAAAGCCTTTAGTGAATATTTCTAAGCCTTGAATCATTTGTAGGGATTTTAATTTTAATCACTATAGATTAAAAGCCAAGGGCTAATATAGTCTTACAAAAATACAATGGTGATTTTAAAGTTTGTGTGGATCATATAAGAGTTACAGACTTAAAACAAGAGAGCTACCAATTCACATGGAACAATAAGCAAAGCAGTGAGTAGTTTATAAGAAAAAAAGTTGGATAAGGTATGGGTCAGTGATGTTTAAATATTGAAATTTCCTAAAAGCAAAGCTAACTTCATAGACCCCTTTTTTTTATCATACTCTAACCCTCATTGATGATCTATTCAAAACGAATGGTGTTAAAATATTATATGGCCAAGAGGATATCCTTAAGGAAGCTATTAAGTTCTATAAACTTCTAATTGGATCTACTTAGGTATCTAACTCTTCCTTACAGTACCTGCAATCTTCCATTACCAACAGAATTTCCAATGAGGCTTTATTAGAAGTCATCAAACTAGTTGACGGTAAAAAGCAAGACAATACTGATTTCCATTTGAATAGAATAAAGGCCTATAGAAATCTTAGCCAATGATAGGAAATTTGATCACAAATATGGTACATGAATTCTTCACCAATGGTGTGCTTTTGAAAGAATTTAGCAAGATCTTCCAATGCCTCTTCCCTAAAAACACCAACCCATCTTTTTTCGAAGATTATAGATGTATCCCTTATACCAACTTCATTTATAAACTCATTTCTAAGATTTGAGCAAATAGATTTAAAAAAGCCATTGGAACAATTATTATTGATAACTAAACCACATTCATCGAAGAGAGAATTATTAGGGAAAACATCCTTTTGACATAAAAACTCCTAAAAGGCTATTCTAGTATGAACTGCAACATTAAGGTAAAATTTAACAAAGCTTCTGACTGTGTTAATTAGTCTTTTCTCTTTCAGATTTTAAAGGAATTTGGTTTCCTAAATACCTTTATCAAGTGGATTCAAACTTATGTTACTACAAATTCATATAGCACTCTCATAAAGTTCCCTCCAATTTATTTAAGGGCTATAGAGGTATAAGATAGGGGGATCACCTATCCTCTTATCTTTTTAATCTTTGTATGGAGGTTCTATACCTCAACTTTTAAAACACAACCTATCCAACAATGTTGAATTCAAATTCCACTCCAAATGTAAAAGAGTTTCCCTCACACATTTATGTTTTGTTAATGATGTAGTCATATTTTGTGCGCACACCTTAAATGAATAAAAGTTATTATGATTATAGTGAGCTAGTTCACCTTAATATGTGACCATAGGATAAATATTAACAAGAGCCATTTCTTCCTCCCTTCAAGTGCTAAATGTCTAGAAAACTTCTCCCTATATCTTATTTAGGCCTCTAAATCACTTTAAGGAGACTAAACTTCAATAAGTGCATGTTTCTAATGGAGAAAGTTCAAAAAAAGGCTTGTTAATTAGAATACCAAGGATTCATCCTATGGAAGTAAACTCCAATTGATTCTATCAATAATTAACTCACTGCATATATGTTAAAATTCCCACTTTTTCCTATCCAAAAACCTTATCAAAACTTTGATGATAAAGAAGTTAATATGGGGAAACTCTAAAGGAAGTACTAATCTTACTATAATGAAGTGGAGTGAATTCTATCTACCAAAGGAAAAAAGAGGTTTAGGTATCATTTCATTCAAGTTATCTAATAATACTCTTATGATTAAGAGACTTAGCGAGTGCTTAAATATAACATCCCATTACCCAAGTTGAGGCTAAAATTGTAAATGTGAGAGATTTTCTGAGAGATTAGAAATGTGTTTCATGCTCATGCTTTATGTGACAAGCTCATGCACATAAATATTGAATCTTGCACATAAAAATAATGGTACATGAATTCATTGACAACTTTCAGGTATAATTGAGTTTAAATGTGATTTTATTGAAAATGAGAAATAGAAGGAGAATAAAGAGTGATCTTGTTATGAGTTGTGATAAGGAAAGATTTTGAAAACAAAATTGGTAGTTGATCTGAAAAATATTCACTGAGTATGCTTCAGTATAATAGCCATAAATTTTTCTCTAGTTATCGAAATCAGATTATTCTTCATTTGGATTAAACTAGAAATATATGGCCACATTTCTTGTGAAGCCATCAAATTTAAATTCTGTCTTTAAGAGTCTCAAAATTTGTCATGAAATTGAGAACTGTGTGCAGTACATTGGTGGATGAATGTAAAATTTTTATTCTGACTTCAGGGGAAATTATTTATTGATCTAGGTTGAATTAGATAAATTTGTCGTCTTGAGAGTTGTAGATCTTTCTTTTATCTTTCCAACGGTATATAGTATGAGAATTTTGGACATTGGAGTTGAAAGTTATGATTCTTATAAGAGGAGATGCTTAGGAGTATAGATGGTATTGTCTGTAAAAACGTATCGTCTATGAAAAAGAATCATCTTAAGTTGACTCTGCTTCATCTTAAGAGTTGTACTGTCTTAAGTTGACTTTGCTTCGTCTTAAGTTGACTCTATTTTATCTTAAGAGTTGCATCGTCTTAAGTTGACTTTGCTTCGTCTTAAGAGTTGCATCATCTTAAGTTGACTCTATTTCATCTTAAGTTGACTCTGCTTCATCTTAAGAGTTACATCATCTTAAGTTCACTTTGTTTCATCTTAAGTTGACTCTGCTTCATCTTAAGAGTTGCATCGTCTTAAGTTGACTCTGCTTCATCTTAAGAGTTGCATCGTCTTATGTTGACTTTATTTCGTCTTAAGTTGACTCTACTTCGTCTACTTTTTGCTTCGTCTGCTTTCTGCTTCATCTGCTTTCTGTTTTGTCTGCTTTTTGCATCGTCTGCTTTTTGCTTCGTCTGCTTTTTGTTTATGTGACCGAAACTTTTTCTTCTATACACTATTCGTCTGATGCTATTATCTGGTCCATTTTTGACCCTATAAGTGATAGAATTTATCTTCAATGTCTTCATGAAAGATTTACATATTAAAGTTCTCTTTTGAACCCTTCAAGAATGATCTCAATCTGATATCCCTAGAGAGAGTTATGCCAACTGTAAAACAACTTCTATGTACTTTTCATAATCTTCTTCCTATGGTCATTGTTCATTTTGTATCGTCTGGTCCAAATTTGATTCTTTAGGCGATAGAATTTGTCTCTAAAGTCTTCATAAAAGTTGTAGATTTTGAAGTATTATTTCAAATTGTCTAAGAATGACCTTGATCTGACATCTCTAGTGAAAACTATGCCTATTATCCCACCATGGGTGCAATATGAATTGAGGACAAAACCTTGTTTAATTCCTTCGACCATAACTTTATTATCCGACCTCCAAATGAAGTGATTCTTAAATCATTGGATTCATAAGACTTTTTGTACCTCTCCATAAAGACTCATAACATTTCAAATTAATTTGAAAAAAAGATTGATTGAACGAAAATGAGGGGATCGGTTGGAGCAATGAAATGGTATCGTTTCACAAAACATACTTTGGAATTTTAATTATATATGGATCTGCAAAATTCCAAATTGAATGATTTTGATGTCAATGGGAACATAAGACATAGAGGAACATGTTTCTAGAAGAAAGTGTTTGGAAATAACGTCAGTATTGGAGTCAGAAAGAACACGCAAAATTGACCCGAAATGATGTTTTATGGAAAAATTTGGAAGTGATTTAATAGGTTATAACTTGTGATTGCAGTGGTATTATTGAGTTTTAAACTTAAGGACAAATCTTACTTAAGTGAGTTTTAATAAAAGGAAGTGGATAAGTGGCTAAGAATTGGACAGGTGTCCCAGCTTTAAAGTTGAGTTTTAATAACTTTGAAAGACAAGTTACAGTACTTGCCTTCATTTCTTTCTCTCAAAGTTTCTTTCTCTAGTGTTTCTTCAACACAGAGTTTTTCATCAAAAACTCCACCAAAGTTATACTAAGCTTACTCTTATCTTCTACTGTTACCACTTTGTCATCTGTTTCTTTTGCCTCAAGAAAACCTGACCCAAACCCTCTGTAAGATGAATTACGTAAGTTGCATGAAAGTTAGGGCTTTGAGATGGTTGAAAATTTTGGAGTTTTAACAAGTAAATATCATGTTAATCCTTATGAGAAGTCTGAATATGAGACAAAAGGGATGATTTATCTAACATAAAATAGTCATGGAAAAAGTGACCATTTTCATGAATACAGTACAAACTAGATAAAATTTCAGATGTGTTGTTTTTACGTATTTAGGGATTCTTATGTAATATGATGGTGTAGAGATGATTTTGAGTAGAAAGATCATTGAATACATGTAGGAGAAGAGTACAAAAATTTTGAAAGTGATAAGGAAATATATGCTTTGTTTTCCTTATATATATATATACGTGAATATTTTTGGAGAATTGAGGATGAAAAAACATAGGATTAAAGTTAAGGAAATCATAGAGAGAGAGATAATGTCGTGTTTTCAGTGAGATTAAAATGGAAAGTTGCTAGTGATAAATTAGAGAATGAATTGTTGACATCAAAGTACCAAAGGTATGAGTATGTTTGGGGATAACGATATTCACATGATTGAAATGGATATGAACATAAGATACGAAGTTTGATAAAATACCTGGGGCTGTCATTGAGCATGCATTGTACATATTCCATAACTATTTGTGCATAAATGAGTTTTGTAACATGTGTGAATTGTGTATTGCATAAATAGGATGTGCAGGATAAATGTCCACATTCAGGCGTATCCAGAATTGGAAGCAAATGCTATTTTGGAGTATACTGTGAGTAGACCGAGATGGTTTCACTTTATTATTTATTATTTGAATTTTTTATTAATTGACTACCGAATCATTATATGAATGTGATTGATTATGATGGTTTCCAGACAAAAGGTCCGATGAATGTGATGTATGAATGAAATATTGAAGTGCTACTTGTATGTGAATGAGATGAAATAAGTGTGCATAATATGATTGTTAAATGTTGGACCCCGATCTGATGACAAATGTCTTTTAAATGTGCATTTGCATGTAAATGAAAAGTGATACTCAACTCTAATGTTGAATGTCAGACTACAGTCCGATGATATGTGAATGTGAGTGAATGTGGATCATGTAAATGTGACTAATGCATTTCATTTCATAAATACATGAAACATAATAGCTGTTGTGACTAGAGTAGCCACTAATCAGAGCTTAAAGCTCAACAAGTGAAATGAGTTTCAAGCTCAAAAGTGCATCAAAGCCTCAGGCTCAACGTTTAATGAGCCTTGTATCCTCTAAGTGGATAAAGGACAGTTATCAATGAGTCCTATATGGGACAGTTTAGGCACTCGATCACAAAAAAGTAACAAATAGAAAGTGGGTCTCATGTGCACTACATATGCATAATATGAACGATTAAGTGTATTGAATGTGAAATGTGAATTGTATTTTATGTCAATGGGTGAGCCATCGATGATGGTCACTCATTGAGTTTGCAAAACTCACCCTGTAGCACCCCACTCCAGCGATGACCCGAACCCCACATCGATGGTGATATCCGAGTCCGTGTCCCGTGAAGGTGGCGTCCTAAAGCACTCAATCATTTAAAAGTCAGTACAATTTTTTTTCTTGAAATCACGAACACACATTATGCGGAAGCCAATTATCACATACAGTCCATAATAATTTCAATGGCCACTTGGACCCTTTCACAAATGCAAAACACTTAAGTCAGTCAGACTTTACAAAGGACATAATTATTTGTACAAAAGTTCATAATATACAATTTTATACAGAAAAAGAAAACACTAATGCAGACGTGAACTGATCCTGACCTTAATCCTTCACTTGTATGCTGTAAGTATACTCCCGTTGGCCTAACGAGGTATTCTTCTTACCCTAAAAAATAGTTGCAAATTTTGGGTGAGTTTTGCGAACTCAATGAGTGACCATCATCGATGGCTCACCCAAACGCATAACACATATATCACACATCATACAGAATTCCATTCTCACATTCTCCATTCAGTGCACTTAAACATTTATCTTATGCATATGCCATTTAGATGGGACTCACATTCATTCTTATTGTTGTGACTGAGTGCCTCTCACATATACAGAGTACTGGCCCGTAGGCTTAGTCGAAACGGAATACTGGCCCGTAGGCTTAGTCGAATCAAAATACTGGCCCGTAGGCTCAGTCACATCACATAATCACGGAGTATAGCTCTACATGGAAGCACTTCATACGGGCGACTCAAGTCACAATGCCTTTATATTTCATGCATTCATGCCATGGAATGCATCACTTACATTGCATGCACTTATTCGATCACATTCACTTATCATCGGACCGTAGTCCGGCATTCAACATATAGTTGAGAATTCACAATTAACTTGCATGCAATAACACATTCAGAGTTCACTAGCAAACACTTCTGTGCACTTAGTTCATCTCATTCACATACAATTAGCACTTCAATATCCAAATCACAATCACAATCATCGGACCTCCTGTCCGGAACCCAACATAATCAAATACATTCAGAATTCAATTAATATCAAAAAGGCAAACAGAACAAACAATAGAATGAGATCATCTAGGTCTACTCACAGTACGCTCTAGATTAGCATTTGTTTTCAAATTCTGGAAACGCCTGAATGCGGATACTTGACTTGGACAACCCATTTATGCAAGACACACATTGCACGTTCATCAATAATTGCACACATAAAAACATTCATTTATACACAATTGTAATAATGGTCTATGTACAATGCATGCTTAATAAAAATCCCGGGTATGTTCTAGAATACACTTTATGCTCATTCCTATTTCAAAATTCATGTGTGTCTAATTGAACTTAGACTCACACTTCAAGAACACTTGGTTACTCTATATCATAACTCAATTTCTCATCATCTCTTTTATAACCTCACATGATCTCATAATATCGAATTCTCATTCATAGCTTAGCAATTTAAACATATGTACACATTTAGGCACATTGCCTATTTACACAATAACCATAAATATTTTACCCACCTAGTTTGCTTGCCAAAACTCCAAGTCACAATTGTCTTTCCCATTGTTCTTAGGTAGGATTCTCTTGATTTCCTAAAACAAACCAAATCTCATTCAATAAGAATCCACTTAAAAATCCCACAATGTAAAATCACTAAAATTGATTCTAGAACATTCAAACCCAAGCATTTTCTAAACTCCATAACTAGAATCTTTACAAAAATCCAAAGATTCAATTGATCATACCTTGATTCTTTACCAAATTAAGAGATCTTTAGTCAAATGAAAGCTCTTTTCTTCCTCTACCTTATTCCCTTCTTGAACAACTTCAAAATCTCTCTTGAAGGCCAAAGAAATTAAAACCCTAGCTTGTTTTCCCTTCCTTCTCTCTTTCATTTCTTTTTTATGTTCTCTCTCCCTTATTTCTTCTAGAATTTTCATTCTTCTCTTCTGTTCCCTTCCATTCACGGGTTTCTACTCTATTTATAGGCAAGACAACACTTTTTCTTCTATTTATGCCCTTAATGAGTCCAAAAAGTCACTTTTATCCTTCCTTATTGGCTTATGTTCTTTTAAATTTAAGTGTCTTTCCAAAAATACCCTTGAACATTCTAACATAACATTTTCTTCTATAAAATGTCCTCCATTGTCTTAAGTATCTAATGTCACTAAAATCATTCAATTTGGTTTAGTAATTCAAAAGATATACTTCAAACATTTTTTTTACTGCTCTTGTTCAAAACAGTATATTATTTTCAACTTCCATCCAAAACTTGAAAGTCTTAGGAACTAAATCACAATTCACTTCCTTCAGATACTTTATAGCTCTATGTCTCTAGTTTACCCCAAATCATAAATCATCTCATTTGGATTTCTACAGATCAAGATATCATCAAAATATTGAAGTATGTTCAGTGGGATAACACTAGTTCATATCCTTTAAGAGCACACTCACTGTACCCGTCCTGCCTTTTCCACTCAATATTTCTTATTTCATTTTAGATAGCTTCTATTTTTGGTGGAGATATATAAAAATGTCCTACAAATCCAATGGTTTAAGAATCAGGTCATTTGGAGGTCTAGAGAAGAAGTTATGGCCAAAAGACTCCGATACGTTTCTTCCCTTACTTGGAATGTACATGCCTCAGTACGAATGCCATAACTTTTGATACAGATGTCTGATTGACTTCGTTTTCATACCATTGAAAATAGGACTTCGAGATCTACAACTTTCATGAAGATGTTAAAGGCTAATTCTATCTTCTACCTTCTGTATCGTCTCATTGTCTATCATCTGCTTTCTTCCGTCTGCTTTTCTATCGTCTGCTTTCTTCCGTCTGCTTTTCTATCATCTACTTTCTCCCATCTGCTTTTCTATCGTCTGCTTTTTTTTCATCTGGTTTTCTATCGTCTGCTTTTCTACATCTGCTTTCTTCCGTCTGCTTTGTTCCGTCTGCTTTTTATCGTCTGCTTTCTTCCGTCTGTTTTTCTATCCATAACGTCTCCACTTATAAGAATCATAACTTTTGACTCCGATATCCAAAATTTACAAACTTTATACCGTTGGAAAGATAAAAGAAAGATCTACAACTTTACAGAAGGCAACTTTGACAAAATATATCTATATCAAGTCCATATTTTCTCCCAATTATATCGTTTGCTTTTCTTCCTTTCACTTTCTATCGTCTGCTTTTCTTCATTCATACACCAACACTGCACCCAATTCTTCACTTCATGACAGTTTTTGAGACTCTTAGAAATAGAATTGAATTTTGATGTCTTCATATAAAATGTATCCATATATCTCTAGTTTAATTCAAATCAAGAATCATCTCGTTTGGATTACTAGAGAAAAAGTTGTGGCTAAAAGACTGAAGCATATTCAGTGAATATTTTTCCAGATCACTACCAATCTTGTTCCTAAATCTTTCCCTATCACAACTCATACCAAAATCACTCTTTCTACTCCTTTTACTCCTTATTTTCAATAAAATCATATTTAATACCATTTATACCCAGAAGTTGTCAATGAATGCATGTATCACTTTTTATGTGAAAACATTCCGTATTTATGTGCATATATGCTAACATGATGCATGAGTAAGAAAATGCATTGTCTTAATTTCTCTTTGAGCTCGCATGTACTGAAATTTTAGGTCACAACCCTTAATATGGGGATGGGATGTTACACACCCAAAATTTGCAAATATTTTGTAGGATCAGAAGAATACCCCGTTAGGTCAACGAAAGTATACCTACAACATTTAAGTGAAGGGTAGAGGTCGGGATCAGTTCGCGTCCACATTGCATTTCTCTATTTTGTATTAAATTGTATATTCCGCAACTTTTTGTATGAATGTGTATTCCGAAATGACTAAAGTGTTTTGTATTTATGAAAGGGCCCAAATGGCTATTAAAAATTTTATTAATTGTATTGTGTTGATTGATAATGTTTATGAAGGAAAGTGGGCTTGAATTGGTTATGGATTTCCGCATATTGGGTTTGTGGTTTCAAAAAAAAATTATACCGATTTCTGAATGATTGAGTGCTCTAGCACGCCACCCTCGCGGGGCATGGACTCAAATATCACCCATGAGTCAGGTCTTGCGGGAGTGGAGTGTTATATTAAAGATAGGAATTCCCTTTATAAGAGATGGCTACATAGTCACTTCCTCAAAGGGATAAGTATTTAGGCCCTAATAGTTAACTCATCCTATTCTAATTTTCTCAATCAAATATTGAAAAATAGAAATAATGTTACAAGAATATATTTTGCAGAGTTGGGGATAAGAAGAGGGCTTCTCTATGGTATGATAATTCGACAAATTTTCATCTCCTTATCTAATATTAAGAGGCTTTGGTTTCCTTTTCTAACTACTTGGATAAGGCTATGGTCTCATCATTGATTATTGAGAACCAATGGACTCAATTCCCTATGACTACTTAGCACTTAACCCCTCACTATTCTCCTAATATAGGTTTACAGGACTGCTACTTTTAAAGCAATATATCAATTCTGAAATTCACTACCAGGGAGTTCAAGAAAAGTTATTTCTGTAATGTCCTTGATGTACCATGGCATAAAATAGTTCAACTGAAGCATATTATGTCTAGTACTACTTTTATTTTTTGGTTGACAATTAAAGATAAGTTAAGTACCCTAGATATGTTGGTCTTTTTGAATCAAAGGGATGAATGTATATTATTTGCAGGTGAAAGGGAAACCATAAATCATATGTTTTTTTAATGCTCTTTCACTAGTCTAACATGGAATACAATTAAAAGACTTTATCTAAAGGCTGCGGATATTACTACCATTTCAGAAGCAATTATGTGGCTAATCCCCTAACATTCTAAGTCTATTCGGGTTCTATCCTTAGCTATCACTATCCAAGAAATATAGAGAGTGAAATCTAAGAAGATTTCAGGATAAGAGAAGGTCCAATAAAGCAGTAATGGGAACAACTATCTAGAGCATTAAAGAATAATTTACATGCTTTGATATTGCTATGGAATGTCCCTAAAATCTAGCTATATCATGGCAAAACTAACACTCCTATATCTATTCATGCAAAGAAATTCTTGATATGAAACCTTATATCGAAAGAGTCTTAAAATTCTTACAGTATTAAATTAGGTATCCAAAGTATACCTTGTATGTTTTGTTGCTTCTATATTTTGATTTTGCTTCATGCAAGGATACCAAGATGATCTCTATCTAAAGCTCTCTATAAAAGAAGGGTTACTATAAAGAGAAGAAGAGTTTAGGGATTTATATTAGGAATGAATTCTTAAAGAAAGCTAGTGATTATGACTTGAAGAGAGCTATTTTTGCCTTCCCTTAAAGCATGAAACTTCTCTAAAGGGCTTGACTCTAAAGAATGGGCTTGAGCTTCTGAAAACTATCTCAAAGCTCTATAGCCTCTATTATGTCCTACACATGGGCTCCTGTTGATTATCTTGGCTTTCTTGTACTATTATTTTAAATGGTTTACTATGGTTGTTTAGCAAGGTTCTAATTAGAATGTGGTCCCCTTATCTTTTGTAAAAATTTATTCTATTCTCATAACAATGGAATTATTTTAACTTTTTAAGAAAATTGACTTATAGTTGGATCGAGTTAAAATTTCTATCTCTAACAAATACACGAGAAAATAAAAAATTTTGTTAACTTTTATGTAGGAAATGTCCTATTTTGATCGCTTCTTACAAATAAAGTCGCAATCCATTGTTCGAAGAATTTTTGTAACCTTTTAATCTTTTGAACAAACTTGCCCCCATAATATGCACTTTATAATCTTACAAACCATCACTTGCTCTTCCAGTACTTCTATAGTAGGTACATCATTCTTCCCTATGTATTCATTTAGTTCAAATGGGTCAAGTAGTATATTTAAAATTAACTCAAAGTTCTTTAACTATAATGAGTTATTGAAAGATGATGGTAGAGTTAAACGATGAAGAAATACATTTGAGGAGTGGCCTTTAACCACTAAGCACCTTCATAGGGTTATAAATACTTTTAAGGTAAGAAGGTACCCATGTAAGCTCAAGGATTTCATTAATAGACCTACTTAATAATTATGACATCCCACTATACATTTAGTTAGGGAAATCCTTAAAAATTTAGATAGAACATGATATTTTAGACTTTAAAAGAAAAACATATTATGAAAACTTTTAAAATGGCCTAAGATCCCCACCAAATGACGTCGTTGTTAGCATAATGGAAGAAACATGTCTATCCCTTATCTAGTTGCATCCTCACTTATGGGATATCATAACATGTTTCTTTTTGGCTTGTTACTTATGTGACATAGATCTTACAATAAACTTACTTTTGTGTGTGTGTGTGTGTGTGTGTGTGTGTGTGTGTGTGTGTGTGTGTGTGTGTGTGTGTGTGTGTATCAAATCAAACCCAGTGGTAAATTTTGAAGTTCTTTAGCCTGAATTATAAATCTAAAATGGGATTGATGTAGTCTCTATGGGAACTTAAAAGTAAACAAGAAATTTATTTTTCTTAGTATAAAAGATTGTGGCTGATGAGCATTTAGGTCCGTATAAAAGGTGTAAATTCTTATTTCACTAAGATATATAAGGGGAACTCAGTTTTGAAAGTACATGCTTTACTTAATAAGAAACCTACCTTATCTCATAGAGATGTAACGATTAATGAGGAGTGTCATTAACAAGTAGGTGTCATATAAGTAGAGTGTCATTAACAATTAGGTGTCATATAAGTAGACTTATAAGTTTAATTTGTTTTAATTTTTTCTTCTTAAATAGGTAACATTTCTTTAATTTGGTTTCTTATATTGCAAATATGGATATCCTTTGCTTGATGAAGAAGGTGGATACAAAAGGAGGATTTAACCCTATAAGTAGCTCAACTAATAATAAAAAGAGGACAATAGATGCTCTTACTCTCTAGTAGATCATCTTACTTATATTTATTAAGAATATCGAGGTAGTAAAGAAGATAATTAATAGTCTTAGGAATGTCCAAACTATGAAAGCCTCGAGCAAAGTCATTAAGGAAGCATTTTATCATCGATGGAATACTAAGTTTATAGAATTTGTTCATACCTAGTAGTATAGGTTCCCTGGTCCGTAAGTTTGTTATTATCTATAAAGACTTTAAGTACTTGATCAAGAATTACAGGAGAGGAATATTGTTCTCATATAATATAATATGGCGTATGCTTTAAAAATCTATTTGTTATTGAATTATGTATTATATAACTAGGAGAGGTTATGTTAGACTTAAGAGAAACTCTTTGTAGCACCGCACTCTCGTGCCACCCGAACCCGACATCGACGGTGATATCCGAGTCCGTGCCCTGCGAGGGTGGCGTGCTATGTTGGACCCCGAACTTTGGATGATAATTATAAATATTAAAATGAATATTAATGAGAAAGAAATTGGTGAGACAATTTATGAATTTAAGAAAATTTGCTAAAATTAAGAAAAATTTATGAGAAAAGAATTGTTTAGTTTTGAGGACTTTGATATTTGAATGAAGTTATATGGATTATGAGAGGAAAGAGAATGAGTTAATTGAAATGGGAGTGGAAAATCAAGAAATAAAGAAAGAAAGTGAGAGAATTTAAAAAAAATTAAGAAAGTTGACTTTTGGAGATATAAAGTTTGACTTGAGAGAGTTGACTTTTTGTTTGAGGCAAAATTTGAGAAAATTGTCTTCTGAAAACTTGTAGTTTATGTCAAGAACTTTCTGTAACCATAAAATTTGATATTTTTCGATATCGGAAGTGAGAGTTATGATCAGTCAAAGTTCGCTTGAAGTTTGACTTTTTGAAGAAAAAGTTGACTTTTTTATTTAGACAAAATTCGAGAAAATGATCAACATGGAAATTGTAGAGAGTTTTTTGTGAACATAAAGTTTGCTATTTTTCGATGTCGGGATTGAGAGATGATTTTCCGAAGATATGCTTTGTTTTGAAAATGCTATTAAGTATAGATTTGTGTGTTCTATGCTTCGAGGCCACTCGTCGTATGGATTTAGTCTGAATTGGAATAAGTAGTCTTCATGAAAGTTTTAGATGATGTTTTTATCTTTCCATTGATATAGAGTTTGCAATTTTTCAATATCGGGGCTAGGAGTTATGAGCGATTAAAAATTGGAAGTCGTTTAGGAAAAGCTGTTTTGGACAGAATCTTTGATTGAGTTTTTGACCTCTTTCGAGACCTAATTTTATTTTGAGTACTTCAGGGAAGTTTTAGAGATTCCTTTGATCTTTTTATTGACACCAAATTTGTCCAATTCCGAGTTCAGGATCGAGAGATATGATTTTTGAAAAGTTCAGTTTTGAAGTTCCATTACTTTGTTTTTAATCCGATCCCTTTTGTAATCTTTTGCTTATAATTCCTTTGTCCGACATCCGATTGATTTGATTCTCGAAGCGTTGGATTCCTAAGAAAATTAATTTCATTTTTATGAAGAATTATGATTTTTTTGGAGATTAAATGGAAAGAGATTGATTGAACCAAAGTAAGAGATTTGGTTATAGGTTATAAGTTGGATAATTTTCTGAACATGGTTCAGTATTTTACGAAATTCGGGAGCTGTACAACTCCGATTGAGTTGATTCTTGAGGGAAAATAAAATTAAGATATAGGGCTACAACTCTTGTGAAGGGATCGAAATTTAATTTCATCCCTAATATTGTTAATTTCTGGAATTAAATTAGCGTAATGTTCAGTCTCGGATTTTTCGCAGGTCTGATAGTATTTTGTCTATAACTTCTTCATTTCTGATCCGAATTGAGATAGGTCAATGGTGTTGGATTCGTATGATCTAGAGGAACAATTTTCAAGAAGAAAGCTTGTCCAAATTATTTCGTTTAGATGCTTGAAAATAGGACGCAAGCTATCAGATTTTGAAAATTCTAGGCAGGGTTATTTTGGGATTTCACTTAAAAGGAGGGGCAACTTGGTCAATTACCCCTCACTTAAGTGACATAGCATAAACACACATAGGCTGTCATTTTTGGGGCTGGGAATTCATGAAATAAGAAGCAAAAATAAGAAAGAAAATAAGAGAGAAAGAAGAGAAAAGAAAAACGAAGATAGAGAGAAGGAGAAGAGAAGGGTCAGCCATGGAGGGAAAGAAGAAGAAGGATGAAGCAAGTCGATTTTTGGGGCTAAGAGTTTTTCGTTGCTTTTCAAAGGGGAAGGAAGCAAGAAGAAGATAGTTAGTTTGGAGCTTGAAAAGAACGAAAATGGTGGAGAAAATGGTAAGTGAGAGAAAGTTTCAAGTTTTAAATTTTTGATGAGTTTGTTGGTTGGTTTAGCTTAAGATGGTTATGGATTGAGTTTTCCCTAAGGTTAATTGAAGAGAATAGGTTATGATTATGTTTAATTTTGGATTAATTATGAATTGGGGGTTAAGCTCAAATTTGTGAATTGGGGTTTTTGTAAATTGATGCTTCAGATAGCTTGGATTAATGATGAATTTGAGATTTCTTAAGTCAATTTTGATGTTTATGCCCTAAGTGAGGTTTAATTTGAAAAATGGTAAATTGGAGGTTTAGGCCAATTATGGAAATTGGGGATTTTTTTGAAATTGTTGGATTAAGATGGCTTGAAATCTGATGAGTTTGTGAAATATGATAACAATTTTGAAGAAATTGTGATTTATGGTATTAAATTTGAATAATTCGGTTTAGGTCAAATTGGGAATTTAGAGAATTTAGAAATTGATGATTTAAATATTTTGGAATTAGTATGAATTGACGAATTATGACATCAATTTTAAGGATTAAGTTATTTATGAGGTTGAATTTTGATGAAATTGCTTTAGGGAATGTTAAATTGGAAGAAAGAAAGGAGAAATGGCCAAATTAAAGCTTGGAACAAGTTTCTCGCATCGATTTGAGGTGGATGGTATATTTATTTATTGAATTGTAAGCTAAGAATGTGAATTTGAAAATTCAAGAAGCAAAGTTTTGATAAATGATTTTATGAAAATGATTTTAGAAAATACAAGATTTATGAAAATTATATTTTTAAATTATCTGAAAAATTTGAGCAATGTGTTTTATGAAATTGTATACGTTTTGAGATATGTTTGAAATAAATAAATTGCATTCATTGTTGTGCATTGTATTGATTGTTATGTGATGAAATTGGTGAATATTGAATGTGAAGTTCAACATGAATTGATGTGAATTATGTATGTGAGTGTGTCAAGTCTGACATTATGTGGAAATATGAAAAATTTAAAGAAAATCAAGACTTTTGAAAAGTGCCTTCGGGCAATCTGAATTTCCGTTTTCGTTTATGTGTTATGTGGGTTTGGTCAGGTCATTTTGTGAGTCAGTGCACTGTCTCTACTTGTTTAAAGCCTTTTCCCGGTTGCCCGCTAGTGGCATGGAGCTCCGATTTCGGACTCCCTTCATGGCTACACTGGACCGCTATACGAGAAAGTATAATACGTTCTGTTCACGGCTGCACAGGACCGCTATGCGGGAATGTGCATTACGTTCTATTTTGGGACCGAACCAAACCATTCTGAAATGTTATGTGCTGTTTGATTTCTTTCTAAAAGTGATGCATACGTACGTTCTTACATTCATGTTTTCGATCATATTTATAAATTTTGAAAAGTTTTGGAATTTGAGAAATAATAGTTTGAGGGTTGAAATTGAGAAGGAAATTAAAGTTTTCAGTGTGAGTGTTTGTGAAAAAGTGAAAAGGGTTATGAACTTATAACTTTTTGAGAAATAAATAGCAAATGTTTTGGAAAAATGTTTTTGCTTATGTTTCAATTTATAAGTGTATTATCCACTGAGCCGTCGAGCTCACCCCACTTTCATCCCCACCTCCAGGTTATAAGCGGGAGTTCGGATGAAAGAACGTTAAGACTTCTGTTCGTTTTTGCACACCTTGTATTTTGTGTTTTGATTCTGATATTGTTTATGGCTTGGGAAGCCATGAAAAATTGTAGCATTTTCAGTTTAGATTGTAAATAAATGGTTGAAATTAAGTATGGATGTGTATATGAATTATGGATTTGTGTGTATGGAATCGAGTATTGGAATTGAGTTTGTATATGATTATGAGTAGAAGTGGTGAATGTATATGAATATGAGTGAATTGTATTCAGATTGAAATATGTATTGGGGAATGAGATTATGAAGTGTTCTAGATATAGGTTTGCGTTTGCTGGTGTTTCGGATTCCAGACGGGAGGTCCGATGTTGATTTGTGTTGTTGGATTGTGATATAGAAGTGTGTTTTTGCCTTTGCAGAAATTTTTGGGCTGTCAAAATATAGCCGTTATGCTGTCCGATTTTTGGTAAAAATCGAGTTAAGATAAGAATAAGAATAAGAAATTAGTTTGTTAAAGATAAGTGTTTAGTTAAGAAGATGAAATTTTTGGGATTTGTGTGATTGTTTAAGAAAAATAATATGAATCGAAATGTTGTTTGAGATTTAAGTGAATTGAAATTTGTGCGCGGATGAGTGTCCAAAAAGAAAATTGTATGGATTGGTTATGTTTTGAATGAGTTTGAATAAAGAGAACAGAAATGTATGGAAAAAAAAATTATACCGGTTTCGGATGGTTAGTCTAGGTTATCCAACGCGATAAGTTGTCCATACTTTGCGTTTCCCACGGATGTCGACATTTAATTCAGTTTGATTTGCTTCTTTCCATTCTATATTCGATTTGTTTCCGCTTTGATTTCGCTTTCGCTTTATTTGTCGTTATCGCATTCAATATATCCAATTTGAATTCCGTATTATATTCAATTCGTTTTCGCATTCAATTTCGATGTGTATTCGTTTTGATATCCGATTTGCTTTTGATCCGTTTTCGCTTTATGATTCGATTTCCTTCTATCCGCTTTGTTATTCGTATCCGATTCGCTTATTCGATTCGTTTCGCTATTTTCGCTTTCACTTTTGTCTCGTTTTAGCTATCTGCCACTTCGTTTTCGTTTATGTCTTTCCACTTTTCGGTTGGGATCCGATTCTCGGATCGGGTCCCAACATGCTAAAACACTCATTTAGTAATCGGTACATTTTTTCACATAACAATATATGTGAAATTCAATGCCCAAGTTGGGTCCTCATTCAATCATATACAATTTCATTATACACAATTTCCAATAGCCACTCGAGCCCATTTCCCCAAATACAAATATATACTTCATTACATAAATAAAGACATGCAATGCAGACACGAACTGATCCCAACTTCTATCATTCACTTAAATCCTGAAAATATACTCCCGTTGGCCTAACGTGGTATTCTTCTGATCCTGAAAAATAATTGCAAGTTTTGGGTGAGTTTTACGAACTCAGTGAGTGACCATCATCGATGGCTCACTCATCACACATCACATAAGACATATATTTCATAAATCACATTTCATTTCACATTTTTCCAATATCGCACATGTTCATATTATTCCACATTCAATCACTGAACCAATCTCACTTTATTTCCTATATCACATTATTTCCCATATTCATATCATTTCATTAACAACCATATTGAATCACATAAACTTGTTCAGTTATTTCACATTCAATATCATTTAATCATTTATGTCATGCATACTCAGTGTATATGAGACTCACTTTCCAATTGTTACTCTGTTGTGACCGAGTGCCTGAACTGTCCCATATAAGGCTCATTGATAACTGTCTCATGTAGGGCTCATTGATAACTGTCCCATATAGGGCTCATTGATAGTTGTCCCTTATAGGGCTCATTAATCATTGAGCTTGTAGCTCTGATCAGTGGCTACTCTAGTCACAACGTCCATTATCTGATCATGTATTCATATATGTAATGCATATGTCCCAATGTATCACCCATAATTATCTATCCCTTTCAATCACTTCTCATATCATCAGACTTTAGTCCGACATTCCACCCTTGAAGTGGAGCATTTCACAGTTTCTTTCATATCCAAATACACATTTGTCAATCAAATAAGTATAAGGTATTTTTTGCCTTTCACCAAATCAAATTATTCACTCAAATGCATATGGAATGCGTATGTCGAAATAATGCAGTATTTCAATCACAATCAATCCCAAATAGTTCACAATCACACAAATAGTTCACAATCACATTTTTAATCACAATCCTATTTATGCATATTTCAAACACGGAGGGTCCAAATTCACAGACAATTTGCACTTCTATGTCATAATCTCCCATTTCATCGGACCTTCTGTCCGGAATCCATAATCAAATGCAATTCACTAACCCACCATTATTCACCACAATTTTATAAAGACAGAATTTTAAGCACATAATAATTGAGGAACCGTCTAGGTCACTCACCTCATATCCATGCTTGAAACTCGTCCAAAGCATCAATTTCTCCATTACTTCTTTTCTTCCTCAAAGTTAAAATTCCCTAAACCATAATTACCCAAATTCAACATCACATACTACATAAACACTAAAATTGAGCTTAGGAAACACAACCCTATACCAATCTTAAGCCATATGAACCAAAACCCATCAAAAATTAACAAATCAAAAATCTCAATCTTACCTTGATCTTTCACCAATCAATGAATTTCTTGGCTTGGATGGAAGCTCTCATCATCCTCCACGTTTTTCTCTTCTTGAGCACCATGAAAATCCCTCTTGAAGGGCTTATAAAATTAAGACCTAGTTTTGCTTTTCTTCTTCCTCCTTTCTCCACCGAAAGCTCTCACTCTTCTCTCTTCTTCTGTTTCTCTTCTGTTTTTTCTAAGTCCCACGACAACTCTCTTCTTCTTCTATTTAAACAAAACCCCACTTGTCTGATTTACCAAAATGTCATTAATGAGTGCATAATGTCCAATTTGCCCTTACATATAAGCCTTATAACTTAGAACCTTAAGTGATCGTCCAACAATGCCCTTCCTTTTTGCCTTAAAAACTGACACCGTCGCTCCTTAATTCGATCAGGTAAAAGAAACAATATGATAAAACTTTATCCTAAAGAAATGTTCCTCTCTGACTGAGCTTTCTATAGATACCAAAATTGCTCAATTCAGTTCAGAAATGAAGAAGTTATGGCCAGAGCACGTTCGGACCAAAACTAAATCAAGACTGAACACTACATGTAATTTCACTCTAGAAGTTGAACATCTTAGAGACTAAATTGTCGATCAGCTCCTTTAGATAACTTGTAGATTCATGTCTCTAGTTTCATTTGAAACAAGAATCCGATCGATTGGATCTCTATAGCTCAAGATATCTCCAAAATAATGAAGTCTATTCAGACCAAAACTAAATCAAGACTGAACACTACACGTAACTTCACTCCAGAAGTTGAACATCTTAGAGGCTAAATTGTCGATCGGATCCTTCAGATAACTTGTAGATCCATGTATCTAGTTTCATTTGAAATAAGAATCCGATCAATTGGAGCTCTATAACTCAAGATATCTCCAAATTACTAAAGTCTATTCAGACCAAAACTAAAACACGATTGAACACTAAATGTAACTTCACTCCAGAAGTTGGACATCTCATAGGCTAAATTGTCGATCAGCTCCTTCAGATAACTTGTAGATCCATGTCTCTAGTTTTATTTGAAATAAGAATCCGATCAATTGGAGCTCTATAGCTCAAGATATCTCCAAAATACTGAAGTCTGTTCAGAAAAACATCTAACTCATAACCTTTTAATCGATCATCCCATTTGGATTTAATCTGCCATTTTCAATTCAATGCTCGGTCGGTCGGCCAGCTCTCCTTCGGTCAATCATCCAGCTCTCACTCATTCGGTTAGCTAACCCTCGCTCGGTCGATCGGCCAGCGCTCGCTCAGTCGGTCGGCCAACAGAGGTCGGTCGGCCATCAAAGGTTTCCCAGTCCAACATCCTATCTTCCAACTTTCATAACTTTTGACTCGGAACTCCAAATTTTGTAAACTTGGTATCGATGGAAAGATAAAAGAACGCTCTACAACTTTCATGAAGGACTTAAAAACCAGATCGGTCTCTAAATGGGTCAACAAGTCCACACAAGATGGCTGATCGACCAGCCCACCTGA
This sequence comes from Erythroxylum novogranatense, assembly GCA_029891385.1. Lineage (NCBI taxonomy): Eukaryota > Viridiplantae > Streptophyta > Magnoliopsida > Malpighiales > Erythroxylaceae > Erythroxylum > Erythroxylum novogranatense. Next base: position 89,325,480 of record CM057225.1, on the reverse strand, counting down.
ATAGCAACAGAACTTCTAGACCTCATAACTTTCTACACCCTTGTCCAAAATTTCCATACTTTATATCAATGAAAAGGTAAAAACATAATCTGCCACTTCCATGAAGAACTTAAAGCCAAAATCAGTCTCTATAATAGTCGAAAATTCAATCAAACTTTCTGTCCTAATCACCTCTTCCTAAACACTTCCAAAATCGATCATAACTCCTAGCCCCAATATCAAAAAATTACATACTTTACGACCTTAGAAAGCTGGAAACATCAGCTACGGCTTTCATTTAGACCACTTTGACTAATTCCATCTAGATCAGTACAGTTTTGTTGTTGAAGTTTCTGAACACCATTCCTACACTTAGGATGGTTTAGCAACACATCAACTTCACTTATTCCCAATACCACATACATCACATGTAACATCCCGTCCCCATATTAAGGATTATGACCCAAAATTTCAATACATGCGAGCTCAAGGAGAAATTGAGATTAAGGAATGCATCTTTCTTACTCATGCATCATGTTAGCATATATGCACGTAAATACGTAATGTTTCGAATAAAAAGTGTACATGTATTCATTGACAACTTTTGGGTATAAATGGTATTAAATGTGATTTTACTGAAAATGAGAAGTGGAAGGAGTAGAAAGAGTGATTTTAGTATGAGTTGTGAGAAGGAAAGATTTAGAAACAAGATTGGTAGTCATCTGGAAAAATATTCACTGAATATGCTTCAGTCTTTTAGCCATAAATTTTTCTGTGGTAGTCCAAATGAGATGATTCTTAATTTGAATTAAACTAGAGATATATGTATACATTTTGTATGAAGACATTGAATTTCAATTCTGTGTCTAAAAGTCCCAAATATTGTCATGAAGTGAAGAATTGGGTGCAATGTTGGTGTATGAATGAAAAATTTATCTTCAGAATTTAGGGGCAAATTTGAGATTGATAAAGATAGATTTTGGTAAAAGTTCCTTCTGGAAAGTTGTAGATATTTCTTTTATCTTTCCAACGGTATAAAGTTTGTAAATTTTGGATATCGGAGTCAAAAGTTATGATCTTTGTAAGTAGATACATTCCAGACGCAAAAAGCAGACGTAGAAAAGGTATCGAAAAGGCATTTAAAAAGGATCTTGAGAAAAGTAGACGCCTTGAAAAAGCAGACGCATAAAAGGCCTTGAAAAAAGAGCATTTGAAAAAGTGAGCGAAAGGAAAGTGAGACGATACAGAAGTTAGACGATAGAATTGGCCTTTGAGGTCTTCATAAAAGTTTTAGATGCAGAAGTCATCTTTCTAATGGTCTAAAAATGAAGTCAATCAGACATCTGTAGCAAAAGTTATAGCATTCGCATTGAGACATGTACATTTCAGGTGAGGGCAGAAACGTGTTGGAGTCTTTTGGCCATAACTTCTTCTCTAGACCTCCAAATGACTTGATTCTTGAACCATTGGATTCGTAAGACATTTCCCTACATCTCCAACAAGAATCATAGTCATATGAAACGAATGGAGAAAGATTTAGTGAAAAGAGTGAGACGGGTACAGTGAGTATGCTCTTAAAAGATATGAACTGGTGTTATTTCACTGAACATACTTCAGTGTTTTGATGATATCTTGATCTGTAGAAATCAAAATGAGATGATTTCTGATTCAGGGTAAACTAGAGATATAGAGTTACAAAGTATCGGAAGGAAGTGAATTGTGATTTAGTTCGTAAGACTTTCAAGTTTTGGATGGAAGTTGTAGATAGTGTACTGTTTTGAACAGGAGCAATCTAAAAATGTTTGAAGTATATCTTTTGGGATCATCGAACCAAACTGAATGGTTTTGGAGGCATAAGAAACTTAAGAAAATGGAGGATATTTTCTAGAAGAAAGTGATGTGTAAGAAGGTTCAAGGATATTTTTGGCAAGAGACTTAAGCTTAAAAGAACATAAGCTTATAGGACTTTTTGGACTTTTTGGCAAGAGACTTAAGCTTAAAAGAAAGTGATGTGTAAGAAGGATAAAATGGACTTTTTGGACTCATTAATGGCAAAATTGGAAAAAAAAAAAGAAATGTTGCCTTGTTTATAAGTGGAGAAGAACTACGGGAATGAGAATGTAACACCCCGTTACCGAAGTGACGGGTATATTTGTAAATTGGATCGGGTCAGGTTAAAGTACAGAAAAATGTGAATTCTTCATGCATTATAGTTTCTATAGTCATCGGTAAATGATTATTGATGGCATAAGTATATGAATATGCGTACATGTATGACATTTCCCGATTGAATTGTGGAAATTGGAAATTTGTGCGAAAAGTGTATAAATGAGTTTTGTATATGAATTGGAATGAGAAAAATTGAATTTAGAGAACTGGATTATGAGATTGGAGTGTAGGAACATGCAATTCCTAATTTTGTGAATTTATGGAAATTTTTCTGGAATTTTTAGAGAATCAAGTCCGGACCGAAAAAATGGTATAGTGACTGATAAACCGGATTCCGGGTCCGTGATTGATTGGCAATTGATATGAGGCAAGTTAAATTATGACTTTAGGATTTATTATTAATTGTTATTGCGTATTGGGATAAATTAGAATCAGAAATTCGATCGAGGTTGTTCGATCTGGACTGGTGGTAATTTATTGCCAAACAAGTCTTAAGGTACTCAGTATATATATAACTTAAGCCTTTGAAATTTGCGATGCTTGCCTCTGTTCTGGAGAAATTGCTTTGTTCTTCTTCTTCCCTTGGATCGCTTGTGGATTTCTTGGTGATTTGGAAGAGTTTAAAGCTTAATCAAGTAAGTTATTGCTTATTTATGTGTTTAATCTTCTGATTTAAGCAGAAATTTACTGATTAATGGTTTGAGAATTAGAGTGTTTCGGACGATATGGGTTTTAGGGTTGAAATTTGGGGATATTGATTGTTTGATGGAATAGAAGTTAGAGATTAGTTGTATATTATGTATGGAATTATTTAGGAGTGATTTATAAGGAGAAAACTTGGATTTGGTGTTTTTATCTGTCGAGAATCTGGAGATTTCTGGGTTTTTCTGGCGAATCTACGATCGCACGCCTTGTGAGCGAGGAGTCATGGCGCACCATGATTTAACGCGGGAGCGTGTCGCGGCGAGGCAATTTGAAATTTTTCGCCACGCAATGAGGCATCTTGATGCCATGGCGAGGGGCGAGAGAAGAGAAGCTTCCGCAATGAGGGATCGAATGCATGGCGAGGAATGCTAATTTTTCCAAAATGACATTTTTGAGGTTTTAAATTATGGGGATCTAGGAATTTGATAGTTCAATTACCTATGGATTAAATTCAATATGGAGATTATGAATTTGGAGGATTAGTTTCTAATGGATTGGCTATGGATCAATTGAATTTACGAGACTAGGAATTTCAATCAGGAGAATGAAATGAAGTGATTTTTAAGATGATTATTACAAGCAATGAATTTGAGATTTGATTTCAATTGAATTGTTTTCTAAGTGATTAATTGGAATTTAGAGATTAGGAATTTGAATTGATAAGATGGAATTTCGGATTTTAATTCGATGATTATGGGAATCTAGTGACAATAAATAGTGATTGTGATTTTAATTGGAATGTGACTGCAGAGAATTGGATATTAGTTTATTGACTTATGGTAATTGGATTTTGCTATGAATTAGAGTGAAAGTGATCGAATTGGGAAAATTTAGGAATGTCATAACATGTACGATTACTCGATGTATTTGCTATATTTGCATTTTGAATATTGGAAATTGTGCTATGAGTGATATTCGATTTTTCTGATTGTTTTAAAGGCACCGATGGAGCAATTCCACGGGCAGTGCTGAGACTTCCAGGCTGTAGCTCAGAAGTGCAGGTGAGTAACCTAGTTGGTTTCTCAACCTATATGTGTTACATTTTGTATATATATGCCATGTGGAGATACGGATGGATATGTGTGACTGTTTTGATTGATTTCGAACCATGGGTGTTCGAAATGTTGAATTGAGATATGGAAGTGCAAAATGTGAATAAATGTGCATAAATGCAATAGTGAATCGAATTGTAAAAGTGTTAGTGAAATAAATGAGATATGACGGTGAAATGTGAATGACATATGCACTCATGCATAATTAAATGATCGATAATGATAGTTGTTGACCGAGACGCCATCAGTATATTTGAGGGCGCTTGTGGTAAAACCCAAGAACACACGCGCATGATAAAACACGCAAACACCTACGGGTGGGGTGTGGGGTCCTATTATGTGAAAGGGATTAGTGCATACCAGTGGGATCTCCTATCCCTAATGTGAGTTGGCGATAGTGCATACCCAGAGGGCCTCCTACTTGCCAAAATGTGATTCTCGATTTCGATTGCGCTCGGTCACAATAATAAAATGAAATGAAAGTGTCACATGCATCTGCATATGTAAATGATCTAAAGTGAAGCTGTGAAAGTGAAATTGAATGCATGTGAATATATGAAAGTGTGAATATGTGATTCAGTGTGTATATGAATTGTGAATGCATGAGTTGGGTGAACCATCGATGATGGTTTCTCATTGAGTTCGCAAACTCACCCAACATTGCATCTATTTTTCAGGAACTGACTAGTACCCCGTTAGACTAACGGGAGTATGATCGTTGCTAGCAAGGCAGAGTAGCGGGTCGGGATCAGTGTCGTCACATCTGCATGAGTACAGTGTTTTGTTTGGTGGGCCCTAGTTTAATAAATGTAATAGTGTGTTGAGATTTTGATTTCTGAATTGGGTTCAGAAATGGCATCGAGCCCAGTTGGGTTATGCCTTTCTGCTTATGTACTGATTGAGCACTGTCGAGTGCTAATTAATAACTGAAAGTGTTTTGTATTTGAAAATGTTTTTGTGATATGTCGGGCCCAAAGTGTGTTTTGATTTCCGCGCGTTAAAACGTTTTCGAAAGAAAAATTTCATAACGAGTTTTAATTGTGATTGACTGCTCTAGCATGCCACCCTCGCGGGTCACGGGCTCGGATGTCACTGTAGATGTCGGGTTCGGGTCTCATGGGAGTCAAGTCTTCTGAGAGAAGATTCGAGAGAAACAAAATGTGTGGATGAGAAAAGAGATAAGAGAGAGGAAACATGAAAAAAGAATGTGAGAGAGAAAGAAGAGAAACCAGCTAGGGTTTCATTTGTGTTAACCTTCAAGAGAGATTTTGAAGTGTTCAAGAAGAGAATAAGGAAGAGGAAGAAAAGAGCTTCTATTTGAGCTGAAGATCTCTTCATTTGGTGAAGAATCAAGGTATGATCAATTGAATCTTTGGATTTTTGTAAAGATTCTAGTTTATGGGTTTAGAAAATGCTTGGGTTTGAATATTCTAAAATCAATTTCAGTGATTATGCATTGTGGGATCTTAAAGTGGATTCCTATTGAATGAGATTTGGTTTGTCTTAGGAAATTAAGAGAATCCTACCTAAGTGTGTTTATAAGTATGAAGTGCTAAACCATGAATGGGAATTGGATATTATGAGACCATATGAGGATAGATAAGAGATGATGAGAAATTGAGTTATGATATAGAGTAACCAAGTCTTCATGAAGTGTAAGCTTATGAATAAGCTAGACATATAAAATGGGTAAAGATTGAAAGGAGAAGTTAGAACGATCATGTACCAATGAAGTGTATGAAACGTATATGAATTATGAAATGGAAATGAGCATAAAGTGTATATTAGAACATATACCGGGATTGTCATTGAGCATGTATTATACATAGTCTATTATTACAATTGTGTAAAAATGAATGTTGTTATGTGTACAACTATTGATGAGTGTGCAATGTGTGTCTTGCATAAATAGGTTGTGCAGGTCAAGTGTCCGCATTCAGGCATTCTAGAATTGGGAAGCTAATGCTATTTTGGAACGTACTGTGAGTAGACCTAGATGGTCTCACTTAATTAATTGTTTGCTTATAATATGTTTTGAATGAGTTTTTTAAGTGCTCCAAACATGCGAAAATTGTGAATGTGCATATGAATGCAAAAGTATGCTCAGCATTTATGCTGAATGCCGGACTAAGGTCCGATGATGAATGTGATCAAAATGTGAATGTGAATCCACGTGATTGACTAAGGTTATGATATGTGCAACATTCATTACATGAATGCATGTAAGATAAAGGAAGTTATGACCGAAGTAGCCAGGACAAAGAGCTTAAAGCTTGGAATGTGAATAGAGCCTCGGGCTCGAGTGCGACTGTCCCCGATATCCACTAAGGGATATGGGACGTATACGACAAAGCTCGACATCCATGAAGGGATGAGCTGGAAAAAGGCACTCGGTCATAACAACAATAATAAATGAAAATGAGTCTCATGTGCATTGCCAATTATAATTGATGTGTGTTTTGTATGAACAATGTGATATATTGTGAATATGAAATGAAGTGAATATTATGTTATGTGCAATGATATGATGCATGAATTGAGTGAACCATCGATGATGGTCACTCATTGAGTTCGCAAAACTCACCCAAAATTTGCAACTATTTTTTCAGGAATAAAAGAATACCCCGTTAGGCCAACGGGAGTATGGCTACAGCTTTCAAGTGAAGGATAGAGGTCGGGATCAGTTCACGTCTGCATTGCATGTCTATATTTTGTATTAAATTGTTTATTCCGCAACTTCCATATGAATTGTATTTTTGAAATGACTCAAGTGTTTACATTTGTGAAAGGGCCAAATGGCCATATGGGAATTTTGTAAATGGCCTTGTATAATGGAAAAAGGGTTATGGCCTATTTGATTTTTGACTTCTGCATGCGTGTCTGTATAGAGTTAAAAAAAATTAGATACCGAACTTTGTTTGATCGAGTGTTTAGCACACCACCCTTGCGGGGCGCAGTCTCGAATATCACCATCGATATCGGGATCGGGTCTTGCGAGAGTGGGGTGCTACATCTAGGTGGTATCAAAGCCCAGAAGTACAATCTTATATGGACATTCTGAAATTTGCGTCAAGTTACATGCATATTAGTCATGTCATAGCAGACAGCGGTAACTGATCCCCAGTATGAGTCACATGCATGAGCATTTCTTAAGAGTTTGAGTTGTTAGAAGCATTGAGAGAAATGATGATCTGACTGAATATGAGAAAATAAGGTTTATGGACATATTGGAAATGAGACATAGCATCTGGTTTTGCATGGTAGATAAGAGTCCCCCACAAAAGGGTACATATCCTTGAAGGTGATATATCCTTTAGGGGTGAAATAAGTGTGAATCGGCATATTACCATGGATTGATTGGGGAAAATAAGAATATGAATAGAAATGAGGAGACTAATGTGTATAGACAGAATGAAAGGAAATCATAAAACTGGTATGATCATAAAAGGGTGAATTCGGAATCGAAACGATTATGTGACTATTGTGATAAGAGTTTGTAATTCAGCATAAGGAGATAGTAGAAAAATATATATATATTCTTGAGACCGAAAATTCATAATGTTTATGCTTCAGAACTTTTGGATTTGGGTTTGGATATAATAGATAAAGATTCAGTGTATGTGTATCAGTGGATGTATTGTTGTACATGAAATCGATATTGCGATCAAGTGATATCTTTTTGTAAGTGATATGAATGGGAATATATTGTTATAGATTGTCTGAGGAAAAATAGGGATATAAGTAGAAATGATGAGATTAAAGTGTATAGGCCAAGTGATATGACCTTGAAGGTTTGAACTTGGGCTTAGAATAGTTGTGTGATTATCGATATAAGAGTTTACGATTCAGTGTGAGAATATATATCTGTGGAGTGGAGATTTAAGCTTCATATCGGTTATGCCCCTACCATTATAAATTGATTGAGAATAAAGATGTGTAAGATGAAACAAATGACAATTTGAAAGATGAGATGATGATAGTGATATAGGAAAAAGTTGTTGAGTTCAAATTAAACTGTCATTGTGGGTGTACATCTGATAGTGGGATCACCATCACGGGTGAAATTATTCAACATATGTGAACAATATGCGTGAAGATGACATAGGAAGTAATTGGCGACTTATTGAATAAGTGCCGATTATAGTCCCTATAGTTCAAAGTTCAAGATAGAGTAAATAGTGAGAGTACTTGTAGTGATCAATGGGGAAAGAATTGAGACTGTTAATGATGTTAACATAGGTGATGAGTTTGAGGGAAATGAACAGAGACATGATTATAGAAGAATCCCCATGATCGAGAACTGGCATAAAAAGAGAAAGGTTATCTAGAATAAAATGGGATTAAAGTGTCCTCAGTAGTATAAGCTACTAATTGGTAAATCGATGTGAATACATCTCCAGATAAGATGTGATAATTTTGGCGATGTATGCTAAGATATTAGAGTAAATGAAATTGTTTAAGTGCCCTACAAAGCCTCATTACAAGGGATGTTCTGATTATGTAAGCTATGGCATAAATTGATCTTATCGAGATATTATGCATAGTTGAAATTGATCTTTTCGAGGTATTAAGGATGACTGATATGTAATGACAAAAAATAATTGATTGATAAGGTTTTTATGAATAATGTTAATGATTGTAGTAAGGAATCTTCTTTCAAAGAAGAATTTCCCTAAATTGAGTTAAGTTGATCTAACAATTTGATTTAAGAGTAATCAATGAAGAGAAAAATCGGAAATGAATATGTAATACGTCAAAAGTGAATAATGGAGTCATATCCTAAGCAGGAACTCAGGCATAAAAAGTGAAATATGCTACTGAGAGTGTGTACACCAACTACATGAGTGGATTATAAATTCGAGGTGACACTATTGCAAATGTGAGGAAAATATAGGTCCCCCTTATATTTGAGATAAATATGTTTGGGAGATACAAATTCAATATGAGGAATGAAATACCAACACACAAAGTGAAGCATTCAAATGAATTGAAATGTGTGGAAGAACTAATACGAACGAATAGGCATTTGAGTAAGCCGATGTGAATTAAAGGAATTCGAAGGAAAAGAGGAAATCATTAGAGACAAGAAGTCAAGCAGGAGACTGAAAATGACATGAGACAAAATTATTTTCATTAGGGAAATTAGTCACCTAAGAAATTGCAAGAAATTAACACAAGGAAAAATGTGAGTGATATCTATTGAAGTTAATGATACTCCAATGGTATTATGATATTGAAGATTTAAGTGATCCAAGCAAAATTGTATCAATTAGTGACTGTGATCATAGATGGTATTTTTGAGGGTGTTTGAAAAGTAAAAATAGGCTTTTTGATTATTTGAAGAATAAGACACTGATGATAAAATATCAATTGGATTTGGAGATTTTGCAATGCTTAATGAAGTGTCGCGTCAGAGATTATGATGCAATCTGTTGTAATAGTAAAAAGTGATTTTTGATGTGCATAGGATAATGAAAGTCTTATGAGTTGATTATGATACATGGTTTAGAATTGCCATGATAGAAATCGCTTTGAGATCTTGGAGACATTAGATGTGCAAAGCCATTTCTGGAATGTACAAATTATGTAAATTTGAGGAAATTATTGAGTTTGGAAAAAAAATGGGTACAAATGAGTGCTATACTGGTAAAATTAGTGTGTAATCTGACACACCGAATGGACAATTCTATAATGGAATAATACACATTCAGATATTGAGGTTTCAAATTTAGTGTAAGGAGGAGTGCAGAATATTGAGTGGCATTTGGGGTAAAATAAAGTGTTGCTAGTTGCATTGAAATTTAAGATCAAGTCTATTGGAAAGAAGTAAGAAACCAAAAGCTAAAGATTCAGAATTTTGAATCACCCGGAAACAGTGAAAACGAATTTGAACTTTCGAGTGAAATCAGAAGAATGATATTAGGTGATTGAAATAAGAAGTACGTAAATCCGACTAAAATGATTGAGCAAAGAAAGTGTTAGAGAAGCCTAAGTAACAACCTAAGATAAACATCCTAGTGGGGATATGCTAAGATTATATTTTAGCTGCTAAGGATGTAGAAACAAGTGATTGAAGGTTTGAGCTACCAGTAGTTTTAACTGTTAGGAATATGCTTGAAGCTCATATTTTTAAATTTGTAGGAAGATGAGATTGAGGCATAATTCGAAATGAATACAGGTATAACAATTGTTATCATAGTGGCACCATTAGAAGTGATATGGGCATAGTATGACAGAAGGGTGGTTATTCACCCTAACATTGATTTGTAGAAGGCCTAAAATGATATAAGACCATAATAAATGTGAGATAATGTTAGTGAGTGAGATGAATCTGAAATAAGAGTAAAGTGAATCATGAAAGATAAATGAGCTAGGTGGACCAACACCGAAATTAGAGAATATAGTGAAATGGACATAAGAGTTGAATGTATTAACATTAAAGAGAAGTGAACTGTCAAAGGAAGGATGAAATGTTTTTGTGAGTATCACCTTGGTAAGATGCGCTCAGATTTGGAAAAAGGATAAGTTAAGCTATATGAATTGGTATGTATGAAAAGTTTTATAAATTAGTGTTATTGGTGAAAGAGATCTTAGATTCATAATATGTGATATGTGAGCAGGATCTGAAATAATGGTATGATCATCAGAGATAGATTGACAATATACGAAATATAAGTTGGTAAGTAGTCTGAAATATGCTCATGAAACAGTCAAGATAGTGTGATAGCTAAATGAGTGACTGAAAGACTTTTTGAGTCTGTCTATTGTGGTCTTTTAGAAGTGATGAAGTGTATGAGAAATAGAGGAGCGTTTGAAAAATGGTCACCTCTACTGTATTGATCAATCAGATGAGAATTTCGAGGACGAAATTTATTAAGGAGGGGAGAAATGTAACATCATTTCCCCATATTAAGGGTTATGACCCAAAATTTCAATACATGCGAGCTCAAGGAGAAATTCAGATTAAGGAATGCATCTTTCTTACTCACGCATCATGTTAGCATATATGCACATAAATACGTAATGTTTCAGATAAAAAGTGTACATGCATTGTAGCACCCCACTCCCGCCAGACCCGAACCCGATATCGATGGTGATATCCGAGTCCGTGCCCCGCGAGGGTGGTGTGCTAGAGCAATCACTACAATTCAAAACTCAAAAAAATATTTCTCTTTTAAAAAAAGTCAATCACATGTGTGGAAATCAGTAATAATTTGCGGAAATACAATGCACATAAAACCGTACTACTCTAATGCAGAAGTGAACTGATCCCGACATCTGACTCTGACCCACTTGCAATAATCATACTCCCGTTTATCCAACGGGGTATTCTTCAATCCCTGAAAAATAATTGCAATGTTGGGTGAGTTTGCGAACTCAATGAGAAACCATCATCGATGGTTCACCCAACTCATGCATATATACTCAATATATCACATATATCACAATTCACGTCTAAACACTATCAGCAATCTCATATTTTACTATAATCACAATTTAAACATATCATCGAGCAATTATCACATTTCACTAAATATTTGTGCATCGCCACTTTTACACATATAAGGCGACGCCTTTCATACTATCACACAATTTATCACTCATACGCATTCTCTATTTCACTACATAGTCGATGCATATGTATCTGATTCTCATTTTATGTCATTGTTGTGGTGAGCATTTTCCTTGTCCGATTAGGGCACTTTTCAGATGTGATCACATTATCGTGAGTAGGAGAGCCTCTGGTATGCACTACTGCCCACTCACATACGGGATAGGAGAGCCCTCTGGGTATGCACTATTCCCTTTTACACTAATCACATTTTAGGCAAGTAGGAGAGCCCTCTGGGTATGCACTACTGCCGTTATGGCCCTAGGCCCTTTCACTGATATCGAGCTCAAAGCTCTAATCACTAAGCTCCAGTTGTTATTTTACCGCTTATTATTTTGCTAAGCATTCACTCACATTTACACAGTCACTAGCACTTATCGACATATATCTATCACTTCACTCGCTTATCACAGTTGGGACGCTACTCATAATTTTATACACTCAATCACAGTCACAGATGTTCACATTGCACACTCAATTACATGTATCTCATTTCACTACACTTATCACATTCAGAACATTATTCACAGTCTCAGCACATTTATCTCACCGCTATAATCACTCACACTTGCACAATCACTAGCACATATATTTATATATCACTTTACTCGCTTATCACAATCAGAGCACTTACTCATAATTTCATACAATGAATTCACAATCACAAGTATTTTCACAATCTCAGCACATGTATTTCATATTTATAACACTCACATGGATCTCACTTTTCACATTCACTAATACTCACATTTCTATCAATATGTCACTTCATTCGCTTATCACAAGTATTCACATTTATAACACATTTCACATGTATCTCATTTCACTACACTTAACATACTCAAAACACTTATTCACATTCTCAGAGTATTCACTTATAATCTTAACACATTAGTCTCACGACTATAAACGGTCACATTCACGCAATCACTATCATCTATCGCATTTAGCTCAATCACTTTACATTTATATCACTCACTTTAACACTCAACTCATGCACGTTCACAGCACATTTAATCATATAAAAGTTGAGGAACCAACTAGGTTACTCACCTGCACTTCCGAGCTACAGCCTGGAAGTCTCAGCAATATCCGTGGACTGTCGATCCAACGGTGCCTCTATAACAATACAACGAATTCTCATCACTATATGCTCAATCAATTGAATTCACTAATGCACATGTCTCAATTTGAAATTGTATGATGCATGATCATGATTTTCCAGCGCTCTTATCTAATTCCACTATCTCTCGCTTCACAATCAGAATTCACTATTCACTAAGTCAATAATATCCATTGACTCCAATTAGTCAAGACATAACTCTTAAGTTGCACTATGAACTGTCACAGACTCTCCTTCGATAATCACTATCTCACTAATTCACATTTGAACTCTTAGTCTCTACCACACTCGTAGACCTCTTTCTCTAGTTTATAACGAATCAAGGTTCATCTCAAGTGGAGGTCTACACTAAAAGTTATGCTCAAAAGATTAAACTCTTCCACTTCAGAAACTATCCCTTTTTGCTGACCTTACGGATCCTCGTCGCGACGTGGGAAGCTCGCTCGTCGCGACGTGGAGACCGTTCGTCGCGACGCACCAGTCCACGCTCGCCGCGACGTCCACGAAGTTCGTTGCGACGAATAAGTTTAATTATTCGTCGCGACGTAACCCTCAGCGCCTCTGCGCTCGTTGCGACGTACGAGCTGGTTCGTCTTCTCCGATCGCTCTTTCCGCCATTAATACTATTTAAACTCAATATTAATGCTCTCACTACCCAGATTCCTCACATTTATGCTCATTAATGCAACAATCACAATAATATCAACATTAAACACATTAAAACTTACCAAATCCGTAAATCCCAAACGAAACCCTAAATCCTCCGAAATCCACTTCCAGCCTCAAGGAACAATGGAACTCTCTCAAGCCATGCCAAACATCATCCTTCTCAAGGCTTCTAGCAACGCTCCAACCACAAGAAAAGGAAACAAGCAAATCTCCAAGGAAAGAAGACCACGATCGTCGACGGTGAAGAGAGAAAAGGGGAAGGGATGGAATTGCTTAACTCCCAATTCCAAACCTAACTCTCATATATATATATATATATATAGGGTTAATTTTTAAACCTATAGATCGCAGTCCTCAATTGCATTCAATCTCAGTCTCTAAATTCCACTGGCTCATCGCAAAAATTCTCAAACTCGCAAATCTAAATTTTCAAGCCATAAGCCACTCACTTTCGGGACCGGAATCCAATTTATCAGTCTCTAGATCATTTTTCCGGTCCAAACACTTAACTCTAAAAATTCTGGAAAAATCCTCATAAATTCACAAAAATATAAAACACTCGATCTCATACTCAATTTTCAATTTCCCAGAACGCTATAACTCAATTCTCATGCTAACCCAAATACAAAACCCAATATTCTTAAATTCTCAATCACATCACAATTTCACAAATTTAACTATTCAATTCAATCAATAGATCATATCTCATAATTCACAATTCAACTCATAATCACAATTAAATGCTGGAATAATCATGAATGCATGATACTAAGATGCATATGCAATTAACTCAATTAATCTCATTTATCACTGATGCAAAACTCACCATACGTGCAATTCAATCATGAATGCACTCACTGCTCAAACCATCCAATTACCGATATGCCCATCACACCGGTAACGGGATGTTACATGCATTCATTGACAACTTCTGGGTATAAATGGTATTAAATGTGATTTTATTGAAAATGATAAGTGGAAGGAGTAGAAAGAGTGATTTTAGTATGAGTTGTGAGAAGGAAAGATTTAGAAACAAGATTGGTAGTGATCTGGAAAAATATTCACTGAATATGCTTCAGTCTTTTAGCCATAACGTTTTCTGTGGTTGTCTAAATGAAATGATTCTTGATTTGAATTAAACTAGAGATATATGGCTACATTTTGTATAAGACATTGAATTTCAATTCTGTGTCTAAGAGTCCCAAATATTTTCATAAAGTGAAGAATTGGGTGCAGTGTTGGTGTATGAATGAAAAATTTGTCTTTGGACTTTAGGGGCAAATTTGGGATTGATAAAGATAGATTTTAGTAAAATTTCCTTTGAAAAGTTGTAGATATTTCTTTTATCTTTCTAACGGTATAAAGTTTGTAAATTTTGGATATCAGAGTCAAAAGTTATGATCTTTGTAAGTGGATACGTTCCAGACACAAAAAGCAGACGCAGAAAAATAGACGCAAAAAAGCATACGCAAAAAGCAGACGCAGAAAAGTAGACGCAGAAAAGCAGACACAAAAAGCAGATGCAGAAAAACAGACGCAGAAAAAACAGACGAAAGGAAAGTGAGACGATACAGAAGTTAGACGATAGAATTGTCCTTCGAGGTCTTCATGAAAGTTTTAGATACAGAAGTCCTCTTTCTAATGGTCTAAAAACGAAGTCAATCAGACATCTGTAGCAAAAGTTATAGCATTAGATCTGAGACATGTACATTTCAGGTGAGGGCAAAAACGTGTTGGAGTCTTTTGGCCATAACTTCTTCTCTAGACCTCCAAATGACTTGATTCTTAAACCATTGGATTCGTAAGACATTTCCCTAAATCTGCAATAAGAATCATAGTCATATGAAACTAATGGAGAAAGATTTAGTGAAAAGAGTGAGACGGGTACGGTGAGTATGCTCTTAAAGGATATGAACTGGTGTTATTCCACTGAACATACTTCAGTGTTTTGATGATATCTTGATCTGTAGAAATCAAAATGAGATGATTTCTGATTCAAGGTAAACTAGAGATATAGAGCTACAAAGTATCTGAAGGAAGTGAATTGTGATTTAGTTCGTAAGACTTTCAAGTTTTGGATGGAAGTTGTAGATAGCGTACTGTTTTGGACAGGAGCAGTCTAAAAATGTTTGAAGTATATCTTTTGGGATCACCGAACCAAACTGAATGGTTTCGGAGGCATAAGAAACTTAAGAAAATGGAGGATATTTTCTAGAAGAAAGTGGTGTGTAAGAAGGTTCAAGGATATTTTTGGCAAGACACTTAAGTTTAAAAAAACATAAGCTTATAGGGAAGGATAAAATGGACTTTTTGGACTCATTAATGGCAAAATTGGAAAAAAAAAAAAGAAATGTTTTCTTGCTTATAAATGGAGAAGAACTATGGGAATGAGAAGATTCGAGAGAAACAAAATGTGTGGATGAAAAAAGAGATTAGAGTGAGGAAACATGAAAAAAGAATGTGAGAGAGAAAGAAGAGAAACCAGCTAGGGTTTCATTTGTGTTAACCTTCAAGAGAGATTTTGAAGTGTTCAAGAAGAGAATAAGGAAGAGGAAGAAAAGAGCTTCCATTTGAGCTGAAGGTCTCTTCATTTGGTGAAGAATCAAGGTATGATCAATTGAATCTTTGGATTTTTGTAAAGATTCTAGTTTATGGGTTTAGAAAATGCTTGGGTTTGAATATTCTAGAATCAATTTCAGTGATTATGCATTGTGGGATCTTAAAGTGGATTCCTGTTGAATGAGATTTGGTTTGTCTTAGGAAATTAAGAGAATCCTACCTAAGTGTGTTTATAAGTATGAAGTGCTAAACTATGAATGGGAATTGGATATTATGAGACCATATGAGGATAGATAAGAGATGATGAGAAATTGAGTTATGATATAGAGTAACCAAGTCTTCATGAAGTGTAAGCTTATGAATAAGCTAGACATATAAAAAGGGTAAAGATTGAAAGGAGAAGTTAGAACGATCATGTACCAATGAAGTGTATGAAACGTATATGAATTATGAAATGGAAATGAGCATAAAGTGTATATTAGAACATATACCGGGATTGTCATTAAGCATGTATTATACATAGTCTATTATTACAATTGTGTAAAAATGAATGTTGTTATGTGTACAACTATTGATGAGTGTGCAATGTGTGTCTTGTATAAATAGGTTGTGCAGGTCAAGTGTCCGCATTCAGGCATTCTAGAATTGGGAAGCTAATGCTATTTTGGAGCGTACTGTGAGTAGACCTAGATGGTCTCACTTAATTAATTGTTTTCTTAGAATATGTCTTGAATGAGTTATTTAAGTGCTCCAAACATGCGAAAATTGTGAATGTGCATATGAATGCAAAAGTATGCTCGGCATTTATGCTGAATGCCGAACTAAGGTCCGATGATGAATGTGATCAAAATGTGAATGTGAATTCATGTGATTGACTGAGGTTATGATATGTGCAACATTCATTACATGAATGCATGTAAGATAAAGAAAGTTATGACCGGAGTAGCCAGGACAAAGAGCTTAAAGCTCGGAATGTGAATAGAGCCTCAGGCTTGAGTGCGACTGTCCCCGATATCCACTAAAGGATATGAGACGTATACGAAAAAGCTCGACATCCATGAAGGGATGAGCTGGAAAAAGGCACTCGGTCATAACGACAATAATAAATACAAATGAGTCTCATGTGCATTGCCAATTATAATTGATGTGTGTTTTGTATGAACAATGTGATATATTGTGAATATGAAATGAAGTGAATATTATGTTATGTGCAATGATGTGATGCATGAATTGAGTGAACCATCGATGATGATCACTCATTGAGTTCGCAAAACTCACCCAAAATTTGCAACTATTTTTTCAGGAATAAAAGAATACCCCGTTAGGCCAACGGGAGAATGGCTACAGCTTTCAAGTGAAGGATAGAGGTCGGGATCAGTTTGCGTCTGCATTGCATGTCTATATTTTGTATTAAATTGTTTATTCCGCAACTTCCGTATGAATTGTATTTTTGAAATGACTCAAGTGTTTGCACTTGTGAAAGGGCCAAATGGCCATATGGGAATTTTGTAAATGGCCTTGTATAATGGAAAAAGGGCTTATGGCCTATTTGATTTTTGACTTCCGCATGCGTGTCTGTAAAGAGTTTAAAAAAAATTAGATACCGAACTTTGTTCAATCGAGTGTTTAGCACACCACCCTCGCAGGGCGCGGTCTCGGATATCACCATCGATATCGAGATCGGGTGTTGCGGGCATGGGGTGCTACATCACAAACTCAATTTAAATCTCCCACATGCCAAACCAACACAAATAATCAATTGCAGAGGATATGCGCATACGCATTCCTCAATCACACAATTCATACAAAATCTCATACAATGTCTATTATTAACACGATCAGACACAAAACACCCATTTCATGTACTACCCTCTAAGTAACATTGCAATTGTTCCAATTAACATTACCCAAGTAAAACATTAAATACCACTAATTCCTCATTCCAAAGTGCAAGCATTTATAAATTAAATGCATATATATATATATATGTGTGTGTTTGTGTGTGTGTGAATATGATGCATGAGCAAGACCAACGCATTTCCTTGTTAAGTCAAAATGACTTTTACTTAGATATAATTTTGATGAATAACAAAGAGAACAATAAAAGAAAAACAAAAGCAGACGAAGCAATGCAGACGAAGCAATACAGACGAAGCAACGCAGACGCAGACAAACAGAAAGATAGACGCAGACGAACAGAAAGACAGACGCGGACGCAAAAGAAAAACATACGTAGACGCAAAGTAAAAAACAGATGCAGACGCAAAAACACAGACGTAAAAATACAGATGGAGAAAAGCAGACGCGGAATTCAATAAGAAGACGCAGTAGTCAGTTCGAGTTAGTTACAGAACTCAACTGATTAACCGTTTCTTTTAAAGATTCAAGAAACAAGATTCAAGAAGCAATATTCAAGAAACAAGAATCAAGAAGCAGTTGGAGACAAAGGCTATAAATACAAGTTAAAGTCGAAGATTGCAAAGTTAGTTAAAAAATTAGTTGAATTACATCTACGCGATCGTAAAAAGCATACTGTGCAAATTAGTCGAGAGCTATTTTTACTGTAACAAGTTTCAAACACTTTTCTGTGAGGAAGTAGTGCAGATAGCCTGTAGAGGCTAAGTGTGAAAGAATATTGATTGTAGAGACCTGAAGAGACTCGTAAAAAATACTTGTAAAAGTTGAAGAGATAGTGAAATCTCATAAAGAACTCTGAGGACTGGACGTAGCCCACGGTTTGGGGTGAACCAGGATAAATCGTTGTGTCAACTATTCTTACTCTATCTCTTTTATATTCAAGTTTTATCATTACTTAGTTCGTAAACAAAGTTTTCAAAGTTTTGATTAATTAGAATCTATCGGAAGTTCTATAAAAGAATTTTATCTCTAACAAACAGTTTTGAAAGAATTTCAAAAAGGAGAATACACAATTCAACCCCCCCTTCTTGTGCATTCTTATATCATTTTCTAAGTATTGTGTTAACGTGTGATTCACTTCAATTGGTATCAGAGCCCGGTATCCAAGGATCACTATAGCAAAGTGTGGATTAAAGATAATGGCGGAATCACATATATACATCGCAGAAGGAGCCTCAGTCACTAGACCTCCAGCATTCAATGAAGAAGATTATCATTACTGGAAAGATAGGATGCGGCTATTCATAAAATCTACTCATGTCAACCTTTGGGACGTGATAGAGAATGGACCTTATACACCAGTAGATGAAGATGGGAATTCTATTCCACGAATCAGATGGACGGCTGACCAAAAGGCGAGGATACAGCTGAACTCAAAAGCGAAGTTCTTCTTGACCTGTGACCTAAGCAGGAGCGAGTATGACAAAGTCCACGAATGAGACACCGCGAAGGAGATGTGGGACACATTGTCCATTGCTCACGAAGGCACAAGCCAAGTTAAAGAATCCAAGATAAGCATTCTTGTGCACCAAGACGAGCCAGATGAAAGATGAAGAATCTATTGATCAAATGTTTGGAAGATTTCAAACAATTGTCAATGGATTGAAAGCTCTTGGAAGAACGTACAACAATCAAGATCATGTTCGAAAGATCTTAAGAAGTCTTCCGAATAGGTGGAGACCTAAAGTTAATGCGGTGCAGGAAGCCAAAGATTTGAGCGTGCTAAAGCTTGACGAGTTGCTTGGATCCTTGAAGATTCATGAAGTTGAACTCGATGCTGAAGACAAGCCCAAACGGGACAAGTCGATAGCGTTGAAGGCTGGAAAAAAGAATCACAAGACTCAAAGAAGGAGGAAGTCATCAAAAGCGTTAAAGATGGAAGAATCAAAGAATGACGACTCCAGCCAATCAGAACAAGAGTCAAGTGATGAAGATGACGAATTATCTTTCATCTCTAGAAAGATAAGACGCATGTGGAAGAAGAAGTCCAAAGGAAATAAGACTTTCAAGAAGAATGGCAAAGATGAAGCTAAACCAGAGAAGTCATCTGTCATTTGCTATGAGTGTAATCAGCCTGGACACTACAAGTCCGAATGTCCTACTCTAAAGAAGAAACCAAAGAAGAGTAGAGAAAGCAAGAAAAGCATGATGGCAACGTGGGAGGACCTAGATTCATCAGAATCAGATACAGGTTCCGAGTCATCTGAACATGCAAACATTTGCCTGGTAGCCAAGGAAGAAAGTGATGAGGAGGTAAAATCTGATTACAATAACTTGCATGATGCCTACTCAGAATTGTTAGAAGATTCTCATGCTATTCTGAAACAGTACAAACTGTTAAAAAAAAGTATGTAGAAAATATTAGACATACGGAAGTAATAGAGAGAGAAAATATCTATCTTAAGAAGCAATTAGAGGAGGAAAAGAAAGTCGTAGACAGATCAGAAGAGATCAATCAGCTGAAACTGAGAATTAAGAATCTGTCAGCTAATTTAGCTACTTTCACCGAGAGCACAAAGAAAATGAATGAGATGCTTGGAAAATGTAGACATCCGAGTGATAAAACCGGACTAGGGTTTACAGGCAATAAGACTCATTCTCATAAGAACCCTTTCTCTCAAAAGAGAAACTATAATAAATCTCGTGTTAATCAACGTTCTAGTAATATGCATCAAAGAACTCATCATGTGCATACTACTAACCATAAAGGACCCAAGAAAATATGGGTACCAAAAAATAAAATAGTTTCTCCTGCAGATATCCTTCCTTGGAAGATGCGGCAATCACCATTGGTATTTAGACAGTGGATGCTCGCGACATATGACGGAAAGAAGGTCTATGTTCCTAGACCTTCAGTATAAGAAGGGAGGATCGGTAACTTTCGGAGAAAACCAGCAGGGCAAGATTATTGAAATCGGCAAAATAGTCAATTGTGTGATTCTGGTTTCACAGTCACATTCAATCAAAATCTTTGTGAAGACAGAAACAAAGATGGGTCTATACTTTTCTCTGCTAAGAGAAGAAATAATCTTTACAAAATTGATTTAGAAGATTTTCAAAGTCAAAATGTTTCATGTTTTCTATCTTCCGAAGAAGAAAGACTAGTCTGGTATAAAAAGCTAGGTCATGTCTCTTTTAAACACATTTCAAAGTTGACAAAACATGATTTGGTAAGAGGATTACCAAAAATAAGTTTTGACAAAGAGCTTTTCTGTGAAGATTGTTTGAAAGGAAAACAAGTTAAAACTTCATTTTCTTCGAAAAATTTTGTAACATCATCTAGACCTTTAGAGTTGTTACATATGGATTTATTTGGTCCAACAAGGACAATAAGTCTTAGCGGAAAGAAATATGGACTTGTTATTGTTGATGACTTTACTCGATTTTGTTGGATATTATTTTTATCACACAAAGACGAATCTCTTAAGTGTTTTAGGACCTTATCCAGAAAGTTATAGAATGAAAAAGGAATGTCTATAGCTAGTATCAGGAGTGACCATGGTGGAGAGTTTGAGAATGAGAAGTTTAGAATATTCTGTGAGGAGAATGAAATTTTCCACAATTTCTCTGCTCCCAGGACTCCACAACAGAATGGAGTTGTTGAAAGGAAGAACAGGACGATTCAAGAAATGGGTAGGACTATGCTTTGTGAGATGAATCTTCCTAAGTACTTCTGGGCAGAAGCTGTGAATACAGCATGCTATATTCATAATAGAATTTTGTTGCAACCCATGTTGAAGAAGACTCCTTATGAGTTATGGAATGGAAGAAGACCAAACATATCTTACTTTCATCCATTTGGGTGCAAATGCTCTATTCTGAATACAAAGGAGCTGTTGGATAAATTCAATTCAAAGACCTATCCAAGAATCTTTCTAGGCTACTCATCATCGTCTAAGGCATTCCGGGTGTACAACCTTATTTCAAAGCCAATTGAGGAGACCATCTATGTCAAGTTTGATGATAGTTCCCAACCCCATAAGGAAGATGACATGGAGAGTGAAGGTCCTTCAAAGAACTTAGATGACATAACAGAAACTCCAGCACCAGGTACTCAAGAGGACAAAGTTGAAGATATTCCAGAAACTATTAGACTGAAAAGAGACTGGAAATATAAAATTTCTCATCCAGAAGAGTTGATTATCAGAGAGACCTCAGAAGGAGTTAGGACAAGGTCCAGATTCATAAGAGAAGCTAATGTGGCTTTTATCTTTGAAATAGAGCCTAAGAAGGTTGAGGAAACTCTTCGAGACGAAGCTTGGGTGTTAGCCATGCAAGAGGAGCTGAATCAATTTACTAGAAATAATGTTTGGTCCTTAGTTCCGAAACCCCCTAAGAAATCCATTATAGGAACCAGATGGGTCTTTAAGAATAAGTTAGACAAATCAGGAAGAGTAAGTCGAAATAAGGCTAGATTAGTAGCACAAGGCTACAATCAGCAAGAAGGAATAGACTACAATAAGACATATGCTCCAGTAGCAAGACTTGA
This sequence comes from Erythroxylum novogranatense, assembly GCA_029891385.1. Classification (NCBI taxonomy): domain Eukaryota; kingdom Viridiplantae; phylum Streptophyta; class Magnoliopsida; order Malpighiales; family Erythroxylaceae; genus Erythroxylum; species Erythroxylum novogranatense. The sequence continues at coordinate 89,303,206 of CM057225.1, read as the reverse complement.
AGCCATTAGGATATTGTTGGCATATGCGGTCTGTCATAATATAAAGACGTTTCAGATGGATGTGAAGAGTGCCTTTCTGAATGGTTTTATAGACGAAGAGGTGTATGTTAAGCAACCACCTGGTTTCGAGGATGTTAAGAATCCAGACCATGTCTATAGACTTCGTAAAGCCTTATACGGCCTGAAGCAAGCTCCTAGGGCTTGGTATGATCGTCTGAGTACTTTTCTCTTAGAGAATAATTTTTGTAGAGGTCAAGTTAATAAGACGCTCTTCAGGAAGAATTATGAAAATGAATTTATTATAGTACAAATCTATGTTGATGATATTATTTTTGGTGCTACTTCAAAGAAGTTATGCATGAAGTTTGAGAGTCTAATGAAGAAAGAGTTTGAAATGAGCATGATGTGTGAGTTAAAGTTCTTTCTTGGGTTGCAAGTTAAGCAAACCGAAGAGAAAATCTTTATTCATCAACAAAAGTATGTGAAAGAATTGTTGTCCAAATTTGATATGAATAATGTGAAGCCTATGGCAACTCTGATGCACCCTTCAAACCTTTTGTCGAAAGATGAACTTGGTAAGAAGGTGGATCAAACCTCAGATAGAGGATGATCGGTTCTTTATCTTGTATCTTACAACAAGTAGACTCGATATTCTCGCGGTGTATGCTTGTGTGCAAGGTTTCAGGCCGATCCTAGAGAGTCTCATTTTATTACTGTTAAAAGAATTATGAGATATCTCGCAAGTACTACTGATCTTTGCTTAATGTTTGAGAAAGGTAAAGATTTCAGGTTAATCGGATATTGCGATGCGGACTATGTCAGAGATAGAATCGAAAGGAAGAGCATAAGTGGAGGATGTCACTTTCTTGGCTCAAACTTAGTTTCATGGTCAAGCAAGAGACAAAGCTCAATCGCTCTATCAACTGTCGAAGCAGAGTAAATGTCTGCCGCAAGCTGTTGTTCACAAACGTTGTGGATCAAATATCAACTTGAAGACTATTCAGTTCAAAAAGAGGAGATTCCAATCTATTGCGACAACACCAATGCAATCAATCTATCAAAGAATCCGATATAGCATTCTAGAGTAAAACACATCGAAGTCAGACATCACTTCTTGAGAGACTATGTTCAGAGGAAGGTGGTTAAACTACAGTTCATCGAAACAGAGTATCAGTGGGTAGACATCTTCACTAAACCATTGAATGAAGAACGGTTCCAGAAGATCAGACGCAACCTTAACATGGTTATGTTAAGCGAACAGTCAAGCTAAAGTGACGTCAAAATTAACGGCGTTAGAAACAGTGAGTTACAGCTGGTAACTTCTCTAACAAGGAAGTTTTGGAGGGAAACGCTTCTCGATCTTTAGAATCCCGACGATTCTAGGGCACGCGTGATTAGACCCTTCAAGTAGCCTGAAGTTGAAATCATTGCGGTTATTCTCATCTATAGACGGTTCATCTTACTTTCCAAATTCTCTCAATCATCCTACCCTAGAAGAAAGGCTTACCAGAGTCAGTTTTCGTTCTGAAATAATGGAGGCAGCTATGATATTCGGAAGGCATATGGATTTCGAGTCACTAAGGAAGGATGGTATGGACGTAGAACCTGAGATTGAAAGAGCTGGTTGGAGGAATTTCTTCCAGGTACGAGAACCAGTGTACACCAATGAGGTATTTGACTTTTGGAAGAATGTTCAACTTGTAGACAACACTATTGTATCCTCAGTAGACGGTATATCTATTGTCGTGACAAAGGAGCTGATAAGAATGGTGACCGACTGTCCATCGATTGGTGAGACTCTATCAACCAAGGCTAAGTGGATGACAATGGTCAACATGAAGGAAGAAGATGTTAGCAAACAGTTATATGGAGTGAATGACCCTTCGGAGAGGAAGACTTCGAGTCTGGTCCCGAAAGCTAGGGTTCTTCATGCGATTCTGTTTAATTGCATCTTACCCAGAGTAGGTTCAAGGCATTTGGTGACCACCCTGGATGAACAATGCTTGTTCTACTTGCTGAATTGCAATCCTATTGACTTACCCTTCTTAATCTTCCATTATATGATTAAGGGGATGAAGGATACAAACAGCTATCCTTACGGCATGTTTCTTACAAGAATTTTTAAAGAATCTGGAGTCCTTCTACACAAAGGAAATAGAAGGATTGTACCTATGAAGAGTACTATTGACTCAATCACTATACGACGAATGGGTCTGAAGACAGTGAATAAAGAAGAAGCAGACTCTTCAAGGAGAACTAGAACTGAGGGGGAGCGATTATTAAAGAAATCTCCAACAACAAGTTCTAGATTTCATGGAAGTGTGAGTATGTCAATAGAAGAAAGGAGAAGATTAAATAGAAGGCCTTTGATAAAACAGGCATGTCCTAGAGAAGAGTATAATCTAGCTCGGAGGACAGATGATGGTGCGTCGAAAAGAAAAGGAGAAAATCTTTTGGGTGAAATTATGAAGAAGGCAAAGAGATCACCAAGGATTCGGACTCTGAGGCAACAAGAAGAAAAGAGAGCCAGAGAGCAGAGTCAAGCAGAAGGTTCTCAATCTCGTGCACCCAAAGCAACAAGGTCTCTAGTCTCTATTCTAGAAGAAGATACAACCAAACAGGCTAAAGAGACTGAGAAGAAGAGAAAATCATAATCTGAAAAAGTAAAATCTCAAGTGCAAAAATCTTCAAGACTGACTGAAGCAGAAGAAAAGACTAAGAAGATTAGTCGAAAGAAGACTGTGTCCACTGCTGGGGAAGTTAGTCGAAAGAAAGAAACCTTTAATGTTGCTCAAAAAGAAAAAGAATTTGAGCATAGCAGAGTTCAGGAAATCTCCACTGCTCAACAGGAGGAACCAGAGGAGCTAAGCCTGGTTCAGGAGAATCCTATTGAAGCTCAACCAGAGGCAACAGCAGAATCAAACTTAGTTCAAGAACCACAGGAGAAAAATGATGAACCTGATCTGATCATATTCAATTATTCCAAAATTTTGAGAAGACACAAGTTGAAGGTCAGAATGGTTGAAGTTGTTACCAGGAGGAAGACTGCAATCGCCATCTGTAGTTAACCAATGAAGAAGATAGTGGCTGTCATACAACCTATTTCGATAAATAGTGACACATGGGATTTACTGAAAGAAGATGAAAAGATTTTCTATGATGTTTTGAGGGATGTTGCTACAAAGCCATACCCTACAAAAATATCCAGCAAACTGTGTACTATTTATCCGATCACAGAGAAGACGGAAATAAAGTGCGTAAAATTGATGAAGCATGCGTTTCTAAGGATAATAAAGAAGGAGTTAGTTGTAGCTATACTGATAAGTATGAAGACTGTCCAGTAGGGGGAAGATTAATAATAGGGACGTTTATTGAATTCCTTGTTCGCATAGTTTTATGATTAGACCTTTATCCGATACATCGCCTATTGAAGTCGGGTTATACCCCTGCAAGGAAGACAGTTGCTTATGCTACCTGCCCCGTATGACTTAGATCTTCCTGAATCTAATACATTTATTTGTCCACCAACTATTGAGATTAATGAAGATTACATTCCTTCCTCGGACGCATATGCTACAACAATTGCATTCACTTCAACCTCAGCAGAGAATGATCAATCCTCTTCACCGTTGGAATCACAAGCTGAAATCAGTAAATTACGCAGAGAAGTCAACGAGATAAAGGAGATGATGAATGATTTGAAGAAGATGATGACAGAACTGTTGAAGAGCCATCATCGTTAATCATTTTTTATTATAACAAATAGGGGGAGAAGGGAATGAGCAGAGGAGGAGAAGAGAATGTTCAAAGAAAGAATCTCAGAAGGTGTGACTGAAGCAGACGAAGAAAAGAAAGGAAGAAGTTAAAGAAGAGTTCTGAAGATAAGTTTTTTTTGTTTCTTTTAAAAACATTGTATTTTGTTTTCTTTTGTATATAATTTGTTATCATCAAAAAGGGGGAGATTGTTAAGTCAAAATGACTTTTACTTAGATATAATTTTGATGCATAACAAAGAGAACAATAAAAGAAAAACAAAAGTAGACGAAACAATGCAGACGAAGCAACACAGACGCAGACGAACAGAAAGATAAACGCAGACGAACAGAAAGATAGACGCAGACGCAAAAGAAAAATAGACGCAGACACAGACGCAGACGCAGACGCAGATGCAGACGCAGAAACACAGACATAAAAATACATACGGAGAAAAGCAGACGCAGAATTCGATAAGAAGACGCAGGAGTCAGTTCGAGTTAGTTGCAGAACTCAACTGATTAACCGTTTCTTTTAAAGATTCAATAAACAAGATTCAAAAAGCAAGATTCAAGAAACAAGAATCAAGAAGCAGTTGGAGACGAAGGCTATAAATACAAGTCGAAGTCGAAGATTGCAAAGTTAGCTGAAAAATTAGCTGAATTACATCTACGCGATCGTAAAAAGCATACTGTGCAAATTAGCCGAGAGCTATTTTTACTGTAACAAGTTTCAAACACTTTTCTGTGAGGAAGTAGTGCAGATAGCCTGCAGAGGCTAAGTGTAAAAGAATACTGATTCTAGAGACCTGAAGAGGCTCGTAAAAAATACTTGTAAAAGTTGAAGAGATAGTGAAATCTCATAAAGAACTCTGAGGACTGGACGTAGCCCATGATTTGGGGTGAACCAGGATAAATCGCTGTGTCAACTACTCTTACTCTATCTCTTTTAGATTCAAGTTTTATCATTACTTAGTTCGTAAACAAAGTTTTCAAAGTTTTGATTAATTAGAATCTATCGAAATTTCTGTAAAAGAATTTTATCTCTAACAAACAGTTTTGAAAGAATTTCAAAAAGGGGAATACACAATTCAACCCCCCCCCCCTTCTTGTGCATTCTTATATCGTTTTCTAAGTATTGTATTGACGTGTGATTCACTTCATTCCTTTGTCTCTCATTGAGCACATATGTACTGAGATTTCGGTTCTAACCCTTAATATGGGGACAGGATGTTACACTCTTCAAATAAAAGGATAAGTTAAATAAGAATCTCATAGCCTTGTAAAAGGATAAAGGAAAGGAGATTGTTAAACAGAAATGAGAGCATAAGGCCCTTTAATCCGACCATAGGAAGATGATAACATTGATGACTTAGTTTGAAGAAGTGTTGTATAAATAGGCCACTATAGAGTATGAATATATGTCAACATTTTATATAAAGAAAGACCATCAAGTTACTCAAATATAATAAAATGAATAAATCCTTTATAAAAGACTTCAAAAAGCTTTGTTGCTAGCGTAAATTGAGAAGGTTAAATCTAAGTGTTGATGATTTAGAGATAAAGGACATTCTTATAAAGAATAATACTAGGGGAGATGTCATTGAAGCCGAGGATGTGCAGTACAAGTTTATAGGCCTACTACTTAATTAAGATCATAGATTTGTAGTTGATAAGTCTTTATTATTTCTCATAAAAACGAGGCATCATCCAATGGATGATTCTCCCTTTAGCTTATTAGGGGTTGATTATGTAAATATTCCTAGTTGTATTTATTTGATCATTTCCAAACTTATGAACTTTGATATATGTTGTTAATGGATATAAATATATTTAACTTCAAGCTTTTTTTCTTAATTTGTTTTATATAATTTAAATTAAAGGATGTAATATGAGACATTTCTTACTAAGTCCAATTGTTACTTTATCAAGTTTATTCCCTTAGGTTAATTGTTAGTTTATATCTATCATGTCTATTTAATTTTACTACCTTAGATAATTTGATACATGCTTGATCAATATAACATTTCTTTGTTTTCATATGATTTGATTATGTAAATTGTCTTTTCTAATGTCTAAATTAGTCATATAAGGTTTTTTAAAATAAATTATGACCATTTTAATTAGGAATAACATTAATAAAAGTTATATTACTAATGTCACAAGTATTGTTCATTTCATGTCCTTGGTATTTTTTAATGATTTAGATAGGATAGTTTGTTAGTTTAAATCCTGACTACCTTTTAACTAAAAAGTGGCTCAAACCAATTGGGCACAAATTTCTCTAGTTATAATTTTTTAAGGCATTAGTTCTTTGTAGCATTGAATCTCCTTTTTTTTTAGTTTTTTTACCCTTTATCCAGGTTGAACATCATCACATTTTATTGATATGTCATGTTTTTTAATTATGCTTTGTCCCTATATGTAGTTCATTTATGAGACATTCACTATTTTTATTACACTAAAAAAACCCTCACTCTAAAGTTGATGGCACCAAGCTCTATTAGAACCCAATATTCAATATCAAATTTTATTCTATAATTTGATTCTTTAAGTAAAGTTCTTAGTGTAGTGCAATATGTATAGAGTATCAAATACATCTTGTCTATCCAAGTTTTCTTATCTTAGTTTACTATTATATAAATGTCTTAAAGAATCATTTGGTTAGTTACCTTGACTAATTTGCAAGTTTATATTTAAGTCACTGACGTGACGTTTGATTTTTATTTTTCACTAAATTAAGAAAGGCTCTTACTACTAAATTGGGACCCATTATTTGTAACTATGAACAATGAGACCCCTTATTGATAGACTATTTTGGTTTTGATAAACAAATTAATAGATCTATTTGTGATAGTTTCTTATACTTCAACTTTCACCTATTTTGTAAAATATTCTATCATTACCAAAATGAACTTAATTTGTCTAATAATTGAGGGGGGTTAGGGTGGAATGGACCCAAAATATATAAATAGGATAGACCTAGAGATTGACATATAATCTGCCATAAGCTTATGGTAAAGGTATAAATGTTGTTGACATTTTTCGTATTTTTCACATACTTTTCAAGATATGCTAATAATAAACTTATCTAAGAATTTTTTAGGGTAATGTTGAGGCAATTTGATATGCACTACATATTTCCTCTTAGCATTCCTCTAAAATCTATTTAATTTCATGAGAAGTTGTGCACCATAGGTGTGCCAATGTGAAGGATAATCAATAGAGCTACCCATTTATCATTGCATATCTTACAACTCCATGAATGACATTTTTAGCCTTTTAGGCTTCACTTGGCAATCCTTCATCTTGGATGTATGCTCTAATTACCCTTATTCACTCATTTATGGTTTTCTTGGAAGAGTTCATCATACCCCAACTAGATATTTTTCCCAATCCACTTCTTTCTTCATATTTCCTTTTCCCCCAATTTCAATATTTTATCTACCAACACATTATGATATTAGGGATAAGTTAGATATCAACATTTATTGTTTAGAACATTTAAATGTACTTCACAAGATATTTCTACAAACTCTCTTTCTCATTCTTGTAAATTCATTTCTTACATGATTGATTGCATATTGTGAGTTAAAACAAATATGTAAGGTCATCATATGTATTTGAGTATCCAACCTAACTTCAGATGATACCAATTTATACTCTAATTTATTCTTGGATATCCTAAACTCATGTTTTTGTATGTATTGATCTCTAAGTAAACAAGAACTTTTATAAGTAAACCTACTTCACTCCATTCCTTACTAAAAATTCTATCCATATATATAATCCACACTATAGAAGTATGAATCTCTTAATTAATATGTCATAAGGCTATCTATGCTTTTAGAAAGGAAACTCCAAATCAATTAAGATTTAAGCACTATCTTCGAGAGATAATGAACATCAAATTCATTTAACCTTATTGACCATTTAATAAAATCTTTTAAGGATTTTGGTTTGTGTAGGATTTGATGAGGAGACAATTTGTTTCCACACTTATCATAAAGGCCTGAAAATAAGCTTCAACTTTTAAGTTAATATAATATGAGCCAAAGTAGCTTTCTCCAATTTTATATAGCACATTATGACTTTTAAAGTATTTCACTTATATAATATATAGGTTATATTAGAGTGTGGTCCACCCTAACCAACACTGATTTGACTTCCTAATTAGATATTCAAAATAGAAAAATAACGACTCTCAATTCGAGTAGCAAAGAGCAAAGCTGAGTGTTATGGATATACTTTAAATTGATCAAAGGCTTGCGAACACTTGAGGTCCCACTCGAAATCTTTACCCTATATAAACTTTTAAAAGATGGAAAATAACGGTTGAAAAATTTAGATAGGAACCTTAATAAACTCATTATTCTGCCAACTAACTTTGTATATCCTTAATAAAATAGGGGAAGTTATTCATAAATAGCTTTTAACTTTTTAAAGTTAATTTCTATGCTATGTTTTATCACCCAGAATATTAAGAACTTTTTAGAGAGAAAAAACTCCAAACTTGCATTTTTATAATTTTAGCCCCATCTTATACTTGTGTATTATATTAAAGCATTTCTTTAGATCTACCATATCGTCTACCTCTTTTCTAGTTTTAACTATCATATCTTCTATGTATGCTTCCTATGATTTGATTAAATTAAGACCTGTGTTTCTTATTAACCAATCTTTGGTACGTGGCTCTCTCATTTTTAACCCAAACAACATAACCTTAAAGCAATATGTGTCATTATAAGTCAGAAATAAAGTTTTATTTTAGTTAGCCTTATCATAAATATTTTGTTATAACATGAATGCACATTTACAAAACTTAGCCATTTATGACCCATAATTATGCATATATGTTAATCAATATTTAGAATATGATAGCTATCTTTTGGACAAGCCATATTAAGGTCTATAAAATCCATAAATGTTCTCTATTATCCACTTGGTTTCTTACCATCACCATATTAGCCAACCATTCAGGGTATCACAACTCTCTTATCAAATCATCACATAAAAAGTTTTCCACTTTTTCCTCTATTATAACTTTTCCTTCATATACAAAAGTTTCTTTTAATTTACATGCTAGTTTTTGCATTGAATTTTTACCTATAAATAATGATCTAAGGGTTAATACCCCACATATTTGTTGGCTTCTAATAAAAGATGATGGTATATTTCCTAAACAGAGCCTTTAAGGCGAGATCTATGTCGGCTTTCAAATCCATAATTTTTTAGGCTTGGTGAACTCCTCACATCTAATTTTGTCTTTCTTTTCAGGTTCTCTTTACTCTCTCACTTGATCCTTTTGGTCAATCTCATGTACATGGGTTGAGGTTTTCCTATCAACTTTTTGCGATGTTATGTACCAATGCCTTGCCATCATTAGGTCACTATGCATTTCACTTCATTCCCTATCAGGAACTTTAGAAATAATTGGTAAGGTGATAAAATAGTCCTACATGTACACAACAAAGACCTCCCTAGTGTTTCATTATAAGTTATTCGTCATTTGATCACGTAGAATTCTATTGACTCTATCATCTACTTCTAGGCATGGTAATGGGTTTGACTGTCGGTCTGAGCACTCGATTGAGCCTGAGGCCAAGGTAACTTGGCTTGATTCTAAGCCTAACTCAACCCAAACGACTTATTTTCATTTTTTTAAATTAAAAAAAGAAAAATGACATTTTCATTTCAGATGTCAAGCCTCGGGCTGCTAATTCTTTTTAAAAAATTAAGCCTAATACCCTATCAACCTACGCATGTCTTGTTGACCACAGGCTAGGCATAGGCCCAAATGTGATCTCCATCTATTACAAGCAATGTTGTGAATGCTGCATCGGGTTGATGCGGATTGAGCTCGAACAGAATCGCATCTGCATTCGGTCGATCTACAATACTGCTTTGAGATATTTTTAAATTTATAAAATAGTCCTAAACTTTTAAAATTTGCAAAATAGTTCATATTGATATATTATACAACTGATCAGATACTTTACTAGTTTATCGCTTACATCAACCATACTTTAAAAATCTTAAGAATAAATAATAATGACAATTAATTTGAAATAACAATAATTTTAAATATTTTACATATAAATAATAACCACAATTAATATAAATAAAGACAATCATCATCATACAATTATAAAACTAAGAATAATACAAAGCATTTAAAATATTACAATCATACAATTTCATCATTATAATAAATAATATTACATATTTACATCAAAAGATTCAAAACATCCGATCAAAAGAACAATAAATATTACAAAAAGAGTTGATGACGAATGAGCAATCAAGTAAAAGTTGAACCTGAAACAAAAATATTACATTTACATTACATACATATAATTTAACATAAACATCAATGATCAAATACAAGTAAAATTAAAAGAAGAGGAAAAATAAAAACCTGAAGTTCAATCGTCAATGGGTGGATACCCGTGTAACACCCCACTCCCGCCAGACCCGAACCCAACATCTACAGTGACATCCGAGCCCGTGACCCGCGAGGGTGATATGCTAGAGCAGTCAAAACAGTCAAATACCCAGTAAAACATTTTTCTTTTGAAAACATTGAAGTGCGCAGAAAACAATAAACCATTTGGGCCCACGACGCGGAAACATTTTCAATCAAAACACTTTTTCAATAATCAATTCATGATACTCTATTAGTCAGTTGGAGCCCTCTATAATAATAATAATAATCATATCCTGCGGAAACACAAATTTACACATCAATCAGAAAGACTCATTTACACACAACTTAGAAAGACACTAATGCAGACGCAAACTGATCCCGACCCTAGCCTCGACTCAAAGTCAAGAGACATACTCCGCTCGTCTAACGGGTACTCTTCAATCCACGAAAATATTTGCAATGTTGGGTGAGTTTGCGAACTCGGTGAGAAACCATCATCGATGGTTCACTCAAATCATGCATTACGCATACGGCGTCTGACAATCTGAGAATATTCAATTATCGTACAATATAACAATTTACTGAGAAGTCATGCCATCACGTAATCGTTTGATCAATCATGTCATCACGTAATCGATTTACAATCAATCATGCCATCACGTAATTCAGCTTTCTGATCAATCATGCCATCACGTAATCGGTTTACGATCAATCATGCCATCACGTAATTCAAGATTGTCACGTAACGTCATTCATGTAAATGCAATGCGATGTGACTCTTTTGATTATTGATGTTGTGCCCAAGTGCTCGATCGGTGTTGATGGGGACGCGGTCGTGATTTTCTCCTGCCAAGCCCGATCGACAAAGATGTTCAACTCGAGGCTCTTTTCGGTGATAATAGTAACTTGGGACACGTCCATTATCGATCATGCATTTATGCATGCAAATGCAATGTTCGATAATTCAATATTGATGATTGATCAATTTACGATGTATGGCAACAAAGCCCAAAGATATCGATTCTCGATATCACAAGATAATTGATCCAAGACAAGAGAAACATGTAATTTAATCATGTACATTTTCACAATCCAATACTGAAGAGAGGCATACCATCCGATCATGTATATTTCAAGAATCATCTGATTTCACATTTGGCAAGTAATTCACGTAAAGCATTTAAACAGTCAGGAATTTGAGAAACCAACTAGGTTACTCACCTGTAACTTCCGAGCTACTGCCTGGAAGTTTCAGCAATGTCCGTAGAATGACGATCCAACGGCGCCTCTATAACAGTGAAATACAATCCCATTACTAGATGCTCAATTAAACAGTTCAGTAATGCATATGTCTCAGTGAAAGGATGTACAATGCATGCTCATGATTTTCCCCGGCGCTAAAACCCAATTTTGATATCTTATGCTCAACCCTACCTCTTTGCTCAGTTGATCGGTAATGATTTGATCCATTCCTATAATTCAGTCAATTTCCTCAATTCGCACTCCCTATAACAATTTCCTATTCATTCGGTCCAAACCTCTATTGCAATCCCAATTAAACTCCAATTGTCTCAATTGATACTTTGGTCACACTATGAACCATAATTGACCTTAATCTCGTAAATCAGTATCATTATAATTAAATTCTAATTCTCATATTTATCCTCAATTGTAGACCTCTTTCCTAGTTCACAACGAATCTGAATCACTTCAATCGGAGGTCTATACCATAAATTATGCCCAATAAACCAAATTAAATCCAATCAGAAATGTCCCTTCGCATGCCAAGAGGCTTTCGCCCATGACGTGAAATGGTTGCTTTCGCGCAGGCGTGAGGTCTGCTGCATGGCGAACAATCAAATTCGGTAGCGCGCGTCGAGAGGCGAAGAGGCTCTTGTGGCGTCAACAATTTTTCGCGACGTCGTCCTTCTCACTTTCGCCATGCGGCGCGGCTAAATGCTTGTGTCGCGGCGTGCGATGAATCCTTCGTCTTCTCCGATCGTTTTCCATCCAGTCTCTCTCTAAAACTCCCATTAACACTCTCAAATACCATAATAAATGCCAAAAATGCAGTAGAAACCATCAATAACTATATAAATGACATTAAAACTTACAAATCAAGCCTCAAATCCACCGATTGCTCAAAAACGCCATAAACCCTAAAATGTTTCAAATCCAACGATGACCCACTCTAAGCTCCTCAATCCTTTATCAATCACAATAAACTTGTTAGCCTTACACAATAAGAGGAAATCCACAAGAGAGAATCAAAGAATCCTCACCCATGAGAGGAAACGAAGAACGCCGTGGGAGGAGGAGAAGAAACTCGCGATAGCCTTAGGAAAAATTTCCCCAATTTCCTTCAAACCTAGCTATTTATAGGCATAGGTCTCCAAATCAGTCCAAATTTCAGTCTCTAAATTTCAGTAGCTCAACATATTTATTTTCTAACAGTCCCACTCTAACTTTTCCATTTCCATTGGACAATTCTTTCAAGATTATCTACAATAATCGATTGGTCTCTCAAATATTTCCGGTCTGGGCATTTCCTCCTGAATTTCTCGAAAATTTCCTATAAGCCACCATCAATTACCAATCACTCTTAAATTATTCTAAATTAGTCATTTGAACCCAGTAACTCCTAATTTTCCAATCAGTCACGATCCAGTCATTTCAGTCAGTTCAGTAAATTCTAATTCACAATTCGCTACCGGAAAACCATGAATGCATGTACCTATGAATAAATGCATATGCAATAAATCTATTCCTCTATAATTAGAGGCCAGTAACATGTTCAGTCAGTGAATGCAATGAAACCTATCAGTCTGTCCCAATTTACCTGAATGCCCTTGCTAATGATGGCGGGATGTTACAATTCTCCCCTCCTAATAAAAATTTCGTCCTCGAAATTTCATATACAATTGGTCAGGAAGATAGGGGAATTGATTCGCTCCATTCTATTCTGATTCACACTCATTTCCTTATATAACCAGGTTCTGTCAATTTACGGGAATCAATACAATCAATTACTCTTTTTCCTTTCTCAGTTTCTACCCTGCCTTAACTGTTTCCTCATAATTACCCGAAATTCTTCATGTTCGGTACCATTAACACATTTATCATCTCTTAACAATGTTTCTTATTCCAGTCCATAAAACACTTGATAAATCAAAATCATCTTTTAGGTTATAAATCACCTTACCAATCTATTCATACCACAGTCATATAGAGGCCATTTAATAATGAATTTAGTTTCCCCGTTTAAATCGCTACTCGAGTAATTTCCGCCAATGAACTGAAATCAACGCGATCAATAACCATTCACTTTATTTCAGTACTCAACCTTTGTCTCACTATTTCATTAAAATTACTCATAATTTGTCACTTTCAATATCAATAACACATATATCGGATCCCAACAATATTTCCTAATCACGCCTATGTAACAATTTGGATCCGAAACCTCTTTTACTGAATAACCAATCCATAGCTCAATTCACATCACAGTCATATAGAGGTTACTTATAACAATTTCAGTTTCTCCCTTTTTCGCTCTTATCCTCATCTAAGTGCATCTATACCGTAGTGATACACTTGGAAACATTTCATTTATTGCTTATCAAATTACATCTCTTTAATGATAAAACACTAATCTCATAAGATTCTCATTACTTCAATAATAATCAATTCGACTCATTGACATTGACTTGGATCACTCACCCCTATTACAGATTCATTTTATTCGCCAACACTATCTCCTTACTGGTCAATAAGCCTATTACACAATCGGGTTCCTTACACTATCCATAGGACATCTCTTTTCAGTAGCAGATTTTATTTCTTACACTTGAATCTCGGCTCAGATTATGACTCCCAAGTTAACCTGTAATTCATTTGACATAATCTCTATATTTCCCTTTCATTACTCACTTTCAAACCGACTCATCTGATCATCATACCTAATTCCAGAAAGTTCTTTCGATTTTCATCGATACCATTTATAAAAATTTATTTCTCATCAACTATCGTCATTATTTCTTGTCAATCATTTTCAATGCCATAGGAAATCAATTTCAGCTATACTCAGTATCCCCTGTAGATTAATCTATGCCATAATCCACAGCCCAAGAACGTCCTTTTTAGCACTGTTCATTACGGTACATACCATTGAAAATCATTGCGTCAATATATCAATTTGTCACTCACGCTAAGGATACTTCGTTTACATAAAATTTTGACCACACTTTCTCTTTTTACAATCGTTCCCAATCGTGAGGGTCATAACCACTCTCCATTTATTCTGATCACTATAATCACTTTCGTCTCTTATTCTAACTCATATTGAACTTTAAACGATAAGGACTACAACTAGCACTTAGCCACTAACTCATCAATCTCTTCCCATATAATCTTTACACATATGAAACAATTGAGCTTAAAATTTTCATTCGCTATAGGGCTCCCATAATCAGGTGTGCGGTTACCTAGGCAATTCAACTAAACTTTGACCACTCTGTCATCTATCATTATCAGTATCTTATGTTGCCATCCCTTTCATTAATGCACCATACCCATGTATTTTCACTCTCAATTTAATGTCATAGACGTGCAATCAATCTGGATTCCTTACTAACATAATCTGACTCAATTCATAACTCTTATACACTACCTCTTGTTTTAATAATCAATTCCAATTTTTTAACTCTTCTAGATCACAGAACATTTTATTATACCCGCTCTATTAATACACTTTCAATCTTGCCATTCCTATCATATCTCTATTTACCTCTATCAATCCATAACTATAACTTCATACCCTACATTCAAGGATATGACCCGATATAACACGGGTGTCGCAGTCCGTAATATATCCACCAATACCGATACACTTAATCATCTTTTATCAGATCAAACTATACACTTTCTGTTATTCCATGTTATCCACAGTTTCCATCTATCACGTTCTAACATATCATCTTTTCCTTGCCACTTCTAACCACTTAAACAATTGGGACATACTCATGTGACTCTACTAGGGATCGATTACTACGATGCTGCTATGGCGACTTTAATGCATGTAACTCGGTACAAATTTCGAACGCCCATGTACAATCATTTCGGCTCGATACCACAAATGTAACACCTCACTCCCTTGAGACCCGAACCCGACATCTCTGATGACATCCGAGCCCGTGACCCATGAGGTGGTATGCTAAGCGATCAAAACAATCAAATACCGGTAAAACATTTTTCTTTTGAAAACATTGAAGTCGTGAAAACAATAAACCATTTGGGCCCACGACGGAAACATTTTCAATCAAAACACTTTTTCAATAATCAATTCATGATACTCTATTAGTCAGTTGGAGCCCTCTATAATAATAATAATAATAATATCCTGCGGAAACACAAATTTACACATCAATCAGAAAGACTCATTTACACACAACTTAGAAAGACACTAATGCAGACGCAAACTGATCCCGACCCTAGCCTCTGACTCCAGTGTAGTAGACATACTCCCGTTCGTCTAACGGGGTACTCTTCAATCCCTGAAAAATATTTGCAATGTTGGGTGAGTTTGCAAACTCAGTGAGAAACCATCATCGATGGTTCACTCAAATCATGCATTACACACATGGCGTACAGCACAATACAGTAATATTCAATTATCAGTACAATATAACAATTTACAGTAAGTCATGCCATCACGTAATCAGTTTACAGTCAATCATGTCATCACGTAATCAGTTTACAATCAATCATGCCATCACGTAATTGATTTCTGATCAATCATGCCATCACGTAATCGGTTTACGATCAATCATGCCATCACGTAATTGATTGTGTCGCGAGCGGTCATTCGTGTAGATGCAATGCGTATGTGACTCTTTCCGGTTATTCGATGTTATGCCCAAGTGCTCGATCGGTGTTCGATGGGGGCCGCGTCGTGGATTTTCCCCCGGGCTAAGCCGGTCGATGCGAGATTCGAGCTCGAGGCTCTTTTCAGTGATAATAGTAACTTGGGACACGTCCATTATCTGATCATGCATTTATGCATGCAGTGCAATGTTCAGTAATTCAGTATTCAGTGATTCAGTCAATTTACAGTGTATGGCAACAAAGCCCGATATATCGATTCCGAAGATCATACATAATTCATCGAAAGACAAGAGAAACATGTAATTTAATCATGTACATTTTCACAGTCCAATACAGTAGAGGCATACCATCCGATCATGTATATTTCAGTAATCATACAGTTTCACATTTGGCAAGTAATTCACGTAAAGCATTTAAACAGTCAGGAATTTGAGAAACCAACTAGGTTACTCACCTGTAACTTCCGAAACTCTTGCTGGAAGTTCCAAAGAATGTCCGTAGAATGACGATCCAACGGCGCCTCTATAACAGTGAAATACAATCCCATTACTAGATGCTCAATTAAACAGTTCAGTAATGCATATGTCTCAGTGAAAGGATGTACAATGCATGCTCATGATTTTCCCCGGCGCTAAAACCCAATTTTGATATCTTATGCTCAACCCTACCTCTTTGCTCAGTTGATCGGTAATGATTTGATCCATTCCTATAATTCAGTCAATTTCCTCAATTCGCACTCCCTATAACAATTTCCTATTCATTCGGTCCAAACCTCTATTGCAATCCCAATTAAACTCCAATTGTCTCAATTCAATACTTTGGTCACACTATGAACCATAATTGACCTTAATCTCGTAAATCAAGTATCATTATAATTAAATTCTAATTCTCATATTTATCCTCAATTGTAGACCTCTTTCCTAGTTCACAACGAATCTGGAATCACTTCAATCGGAGGTCTATACCATAAATTATGCCCAATAAACCAAATTAAATCCAATCGAATGTCCTTCGCCATGCCAAGAGGCTTTCGCCACATGGCGTGAAATGGTTGCTCGTCATGCGGCGTGAGGTCGCTTGCATGGCGAACAATCAAATCAGGCGCGCGAGGCGAAAAGGCTCGCCAAGGCGTCAACAATTGACGCCGCCGCGACGTCCCTTCTCACTCGCCATGGCGAGGCTCACAAGAAGTCGTGGCGTCGCGATGAATCCTTCGTCTTCTCCGATCGCTTTCCATCCAGTCTCTCTAAAACTCCCATTAACACTCTCAAATACCATAATAAATGCCAAAATGCAGAGAAACCATCAATAACTATATAAATGACATTAAAACTTACAAATCAAGCCTCAAATCCACCGATCGCTCAAAAACGCATATAAACCCTAAAATGTTTCAAATCCAACGATGACCCACTCTAAGCTCCTCAATCCTTTATCAATCACAATAAACTTGTTAGCCTTACACAATAAGAGGAAATCCACAAGAGAGAATCAAAGAATCTTCACCCATGAGAGGAAACGAAGAACGCCGTGGGAGGAGGAGAAGAAACTCGCGATAGCCTTAGGAAAAATTTCCCCAATTTCCTTCAAACCTAGCTATTTATAGGCATAGGTCTCCAAATCAGTCCAAATTTCAGTCTCTAAATTTCAGTAGCTCAACATATTTATTTTCTAACAGTCCCACTCTAACTTTTCCATTTCCATTGGACAATTCTTTCAAGATTATCTGATCGATCGATGGGAGTCTCAAATATTTACAGTGCAGGCATTTCCTCCGAATTTCTAAAAATTTCCTATAAGCCACCATCAATTACCAATCACTCTTAAATTATTCTAAATCAGTCATTTGAACCCGGTAACTCCTAATTTCTCAATCAGTCACGATCCAAATCAATTCGATCGATTCCATGAAATTCTAATTCACAATTGCCTAGGAAAACCATGAATGCATGTATCTATGAATAAATGCATATGCAATAAATCTATTCCTCTATAATTAGAGGCCAGTAACATGTTCAGTCAGTGAATGCAATGAAACCTATCAGTCTGTCCCAATTTACCAGAATGCCCTTGCTAACAGTAGCGGGATGTTACAACCCACTGAATCAAGATCGACCTAATCGATCATTTGGTACAAAATCCTCATCATTGAGAGGAGCTTCATCATCATCATCATTCATATTTATTGCACCAAATGACATGTCAGTGCTTTCCCATCCAAGATCATCTTCCACATTCAAATCACTCACATCAATCAAATTGGATTCTTCAGAAACCCAATCCGCCAAAATATCAATATTATCAATCGCAATTGGATCATTTGAACAACTTGTGCTACTAAGAGTCCTAGTAAACAATTACATTTAATTATTAGAAAATTATAAGAAATTATATAAAAATTAATAATGAAAATAACATACCTTTTCCGAAGCTTTAAATTGTAACGAACAAAAACCAAATCATTCAACATCTTATGCTCCAATCTATTCCTTTTCTTGGAATGGATAAATTCAAATGTGCTCGGTTTTGTTCACACCCAAGTTGCACTCACACATTGACTTAAAATTCGAATCATAAACTTTCTCAAATCTGGAACACTACATCCGAAAAGATCCCACCAAGCAACTGCAAGTTATAAGAAAAAAAAAAGTAGTGTTATAAACAAAATAAAGTGATAAATAAATTTCAACAAATAAGAAATAAGAAATAAGTAATACCTGGAGAAAGAAGTCCTCTTTGTTGAATAGCGACCGACATTCCAAAATCTCCATAAGAGTACTTATAAGCCTCCATTTGTGTGGTTAAAGCAATTTGCATTCAGTCATGAGGAACAATTGTTGTAATTTCCATAAGCATTCCTCTACTAACTTCAGCTTGCTTTTCAACATCCAGTTTAAAATACACAATAGGATTAAAAAATGCCCCAGTTACAAACAATGGAGAAGAAAGTTGTTTTTTCCTTCTCTCATTAATGATTGAGATATATGGTTGCTATAAAGAAGGCCTATGTTTCAGATTGGCCTTGATTGCTTCCGTTGCTCTCTCCATAGCATCAAAAATATAACCCATTGTTGGCTTTTCTTCACTATCAGCCAACCGAAGTACCCTCACCAAAGGCTCACAAACTCGGATAACGAATTGACATTGCGACCAAAATTCCCTATCTTCCAAAGATGATACTACAAACCTCCATTCCAAAGATTAGACCTAGCATCTTTGAGATGTAACCCACTTATCACTTGTAAACATTTGCCTTAACTCCACCCTCAACGAAAGAAAAGACTGAAGTGACAAGAAATTTTTTCGCAAATCTTGTCACAGCAGGGCGACACAAATTCCTACCATTGGTTAATCCCGTTCTCATCAAATTTAAAACCCATGCACGATTATAAATAAATTTTGTCACCTTCTTTGCCTTCTGCATGGTCTCATCAAAAACAGGAAAATACCTAGGATTTCCTATATCCTCCAGTATTAAATCAATGCAATGTGCAACGCAAGGAGTCCAAAAAAATGAATTATAGTTTCTCTGCAACCTTATCCCTACCGCTTTATAAGCGGAATCATTGTCAGTAATAAACTGAACAATGTTTTCCACCCCTACTTCATTTACAACTTCATCAAATATCCGAAACAAATTATCAGCACTTCTAATCAGGCCAGATGCATCAATCGATTTTAAAAACATAGAGCCATTAAAACAATAAACCAAAAAAATTATGATCGGCTCTTGTCTCCTATTCGTCCAACCATCACACATAATTGAGCATCCATTAATACCCCAATTCACTCTTCTTTCAGCCAATTAAGCTCTCATTTCAGACACAACACAACTCAAAAGTTTACCTCTTAAATCATCAACCGATGGCCCTTTGTATCCTGGACCATAAGAGGTTATGGCATCTATCATATGTTGATAATAATATGATTGAAGAGCATTAAATGACGAACCTGTATCATACCACCATCTAGCTACTGCCATATCCACATTGTGAGCCGCATCTCTTGTCTGCATTGCACTACGAATTGAAGGTTGGGCTCCAGGAGTTGTTCGTGGTGCAAAGAAACCAGGCAGCTGCCTTTTTCTCTTCCTCACTTCAGATTGTACAGGATCTTGAAACTGAGATGGAACACTACCAGTACCACTACTACTACCACTACCACTTCCACCTTGAACATCTCCATAATCACCACGGAAACCGGAAAATGAACTTCCACTACCAATTTCAAGATTCAATATTTCCCTTCTATCTTTCTCAAATTGATGTTCATCAAGCAATGTCTTCATCTGCCACTTCACATCATGACTTACTTTTTTACACGCTTCCACATCTCCTTTAATCCCAGCTAAATGTCTTTTCAATCGGGTGATTCCTCCACCTTTCAAATGCTTGTTACAAAACAAGCAAATGGTATGATTCTTTTGACCCGGAACCACACCAGCATGAGCCCAAGCTGGATCATTGTATCTTCCTGAACTAGGTTGATCGGGAGTATTTGAACTTCCTTCCATTTATCTGTACACAAAAATAAATAACACATAATTTCAGTACACAATGACAATATGCACAAAGCTAACAATTCAAAACATTCAACATATACAATAAGTAACACAAAACATACTCCAACAATTTGCAATTTCAACAATTACAAAACATACTTAATATTCATTCCATTTCCATTCAATTCCAATTCAACTCAATTCCAATTCAATTCCATTCATTCCATTCCAATTCAATTCAATTCCAACCCAATTCAATTCAATCCAATCCAATCCAATTCAATTCAATTCAATCCAATCCAATCCAATCCAATCCAATCCAATCCAATCCAATTCAATCCAATCCAATTCAATACAATACAATTCAATCAATTCCAATTCCAATTCAATTCAATCCAATTCCAATTCCAATTCAATGCAAATTCAATTCTAATTCAATTCAATCCAATTCAATCCAATCCAATCCAATCCAATCCAATTCCATTCATTCCATTCTAATCCAATTCAATTCCAATCCAATTCAATTCAATTCAATCCAATCCAATCCAATTCAATCCAATCCAATCCAATCCAATCCAATTCAATCCAATTCAATTCAATCCAATCCAATACAATTCAATCAATTCCAATTCCAATTCAATTCAATCCAATTCTAATTCCAATTCAATTCTAATTCAATTCTAATTCTAATTCAATCCAATCCAATCCAATCCATTCCAATCCAATTCCATTCATTCCATTCCAATTCAATTCAATTCCAATCCAATTCAATTCAATCCAATCCAATCCAATCCAATCCAATCCAATCCAATCCAATCCAATTCAATACAATCCAATCCAATTCAATCCAATCCAATTCAATCAATTCCAATTCCAATTCAATTCAATCCAATTCTAATTCCAATTCAATTCAAATTCAATTCAATTCAATTCAATTCAATCCAATCCAATCCAATCCAATTCCATTCCATTCCAATTCAATTCAATTCCAATCCAATTCAATTCAATCCAATCCAATCCAATCCAATTCAATCCAATGCAATTCAACCCAATCCAATTCAATCCAATCCAATCCAATCCAATTCAATCCAATCCAATCCAATCCAATCCAATCCAATCCAATCCAATCCAATCCAATTCAATCCAATTCATTCCAATTCAATCCAATCCAATCCAATCCAATCCAATCCAATTCAATCCAATTCAATCCAATCCAATCCAATCCAATCCAATCCAATCCAATCCAATCCAATTCAATCCAATCCAATCTAATTCAATCAATTCCAATTCCAATTCAATTCCAATTCCAATTCCAATTCAATTCTAATTCAAATTCCAATTCAATTCTAATTCAATCCAATTCAATCCAATTTAATCCAATCCAATTCAATTCAATTCAATCCAATTCAATCCAATTCAATTTAATCCAATTCAATCCAATCCAATCCAATCCAATCCAATCCAATTCAATCCAATTCCCAACAATTTCCAATCCTAACAATTACAAAACAATCACAATTCAATTTCCATTCATTCCATTTCCAACAATTCTCAATCCTAACAATTACAAAACAATCACAATTCAATTTCCATTCATTCCATTTCTAACATTTCTCAATCCTAACAATTACAAAACAATCACAATTCAATTTCCATTCATTCCATTTCTAACAATTCTCAATCCTAACAATTACAAAACAATCACAATTCCATCCATTCATTCCATTCATTCTTAAATATATATGATGCTTTTATAATTCTTAATCGACATTATAAGTATAAATTGGAATCTACAAGTATACATCATATTCACAAATCACAATTTCATAACATTACCAATTTTAAATATTTATAATTCCCACACATATATATTGCCATTCCATTAAAGTTCAACATCTTTTAACTTTTTAGGAACAATTAATTATTTACCTAGCTAAAACTAATACTCAAATAAAAATACTATCATTGTTAACTACAATCAAATTATTATTAATTTCTAATTCTATAATTTTATACTTAACTAATTATTTATCAATATTCAATACCCAAATATTAAAAATTAATGACCATTTAACAAATATTAAAATGTATCAATTAATGATTGTCAATTTTAATTATCAATTTAACAATTTTACATTTAATTATTAATTTCACATTTGATCAATTGATTTTCAATTTTACAATTTGATTTAAATGTTGCTTTGATTTTAATTATCAAACTCAATTTCAATTGCACAAACTCAAATAGTCAAATTCAATCTCATTCACAATAATTCAACAATTCAATTTTAATTTCATAAATCTACTAAAATACTAAATCACAATCACCAATTCACCATTCCAAACTTAATTTGCAATCAGACCAATAATGATCAATCACCAATCAATTTCAATTTAACACAATCGGTTCAAGTTCAACTTCCACAAGGCAAAATCACAAATGTCACAAAATTTATTTTCAATTTCAATATCATCGGTTCAACTTCAACTTCAATCAAACCTTCCCTTCAACAACCGAAATTAGCTTCAACTCCTTCAAGCCTTCAACTGTTCAACATTCAAACATTCGAACAAATTCAAATTTTTTTCCTCATTCCAGCCGAAATAACCTCTACGATTTTCCATCATCCAACAACAAGTCAACAACACAATCACAGGCACAATCAACTTCAAAATTCCATGTAACATGAAAAACAAAATAAAAAACATACACCCAAAAGCCAAAACAATCGGGTCTTCGGTGAGGTTGACGGCGACGGCGAGGAGGCGAGGAGGAGACGGCGACAGCGAGGAGGAGACGGTGAGGAGGAGACGGCGAGGAGGAGACGACGATGGCGAGGCGAGGCACCGAGAGAGACACCGGAGAAGAGAGGAGGCGTGCGGCGTGGGAGAGAGGAGACCAAAAAAGAATCCAGAAGCGCCGACGAGGAGGAGCTAGCTGACCTGAGGGGAGGCGACAGCAAGGACACGGCGGCGAGACGGGATCCGAGGAGGGAGGACGGCAGCGGCGATGTGAGGAGAGGAAGGAGAAACCGAAGGAGAGAAGACTAGATCTAGATCTAGAAACGTCGGGGCTCGGGGTCGGGGGTAGATAAAATTAGGTTAAATTTTTTTATTTTCAATTTAGTCCCTCAAATATTTTAATTTTACGGATTAGTCCCGAAATGTACCGGTATTAAAGATCTTGGCAGTAAGACAAACCAAAATCGGATTGGTACCGCCTAATTCAAACCAGAATCAGTATATGCCATTTTTGATCGATTTCCGGCCGAAATGGTACGATATACAGAACATTGATTACAAGTGCACACTTAAATTTAATAGGATCATTACCTTTCCCTCTTTGTATACTTGATCTCCTCTAAATCTTACAAGGTTGCTAATATAGGTTTGAATTAAGTGGTAGTAACCCTAAATTGTGAAGGCATCATAAAAGTGATATCTACAAAGCTATTGTTGATTGCCATTATAAAATAAGATATTACTAAGATCTTTTTGACTTTGTAGTTTCAAAACAATTTGAAATTTGTTAAGTCTAGATCCTCTTCATTAAAAATTATATGATTAATCTACTTTTGTTTTTCGCTTTGATCAAACCATTATATTCATTGCCTTTGCAAAGTAACAAATAATCTTCTCTATTTGAAACTTTATTATCTTTGAATCTCCTCCTGTTATCATATTTATCACCCTCTCTTACAGTGACCTATTTCATCAATTTGGAGAATGAAAGTACTCCTTACTAGCTCTTTCCTACTTCTTATTATATGTAAACCTTCCCTAATTAAGATATCCACTCTTTAAAGGTCAAGACTAGGGTTTTAAAAGTTAGACCCAACCGATCGATTCAACCAGAATAAATACGAACCAGCTTGATTTTCAGTCTAATTTGCAATATATAATCCTCAAGACAAAAACTGATCGGTTAATCAATAAATTGGCCAATTTTTTAGAAAATCGATCGGTTTTCTTTAACAAACCGATTAAATCAACAGCTCAGCCATCTTTTTAAACATATGATTTTAAAGACGTGGGACCCACCATAAAATTATCCCTTCTTTCTTCCTTACCAAATCAGTAGCACAAATTTCTTCTCTGTTGCACTTAATTTTAATACAATTTTTTCTTGCATCGTGTAGAAAAATAACGATATCTTTCATAAATCTTTTAAATTTTAATCACTTATTTTCCTTTCAATTCTCACACATTCTAATTAATACATTATATTTTCATTATTATTATTAAAAATAAATTACTTTTTATCCTTAAAATATTAAATTTATTTAATCTTATTAATAAATTATATTTGCCAAAATCTAGATTATTTATTTATCTCCTTATATTTTAATTGAATTTTTAAATTATTATTATTTAAAAATAATTATTATTTTATCATGATTTTGTTTAATAAATTGAATTATTAATTAGTATATATAAGTAATTTTACTTAAAATAATTTAAGAATGTGTTAAAATAATATTTAAACTATAAGGAAATAAATGATAATATAGAATACTACTACTACTACTACTACTAGTTTATTATTATTATTATTATTATTATTATTATTATTATTATTATTATTATTATTATTATTATTATTATTATTATTATTATTATTATTATTATTATTATTATTATTATTATTAATGTTAGATTTAATCTTATTATAAATTATTATATTTATTATTAGTTTATTATATATTAATAGGCATTTTAGTGCATTTTATTTTAATAAATTATTTTATTTTTACTATTTTACTTAATCTTATAATTTTTACTTCTTATTTATTATACACCAATTTTATAATGGTTTAATATCGATTGAATGTTTAAATCTTAAACTTTTTCTTTGACCGATTCAATATCTGGTCCTACTTATAAAACATTGATCAAGACAATTCTCTATTTTATATCCATAATTCATGTGGAAGTGATCATTTTATTTTCTTTTTTGAGGGATTTAAAATATTATTACTTCGAGTACAACTCAAAATATGATTTAGAGAGTCGTTGAAAGATGGCAAAATGATGTCAATAACCTGTAGATCCTTGTGCGATCCTCTTCCACACATTTCTTTTTGATTTGAATTCGCTTGTCTATTGCACTATCTGTCAACAAAGGTGGTTGTCAAAAATAGTAGGCATCATTCAGAGCCTACCAAAATGGAAAGCCACCAACTTTCAAAGTTGGTGGTGGAAAGTTGGCAGCCACCACCAACTTTGAAAGTTGGTGGGGATGGCTGCCTTCTCCTGCCTATAAAAAGGCAGGAGCAGCATGAAGAGCATACAAGCAAACATAGTAGAGAGGAGAGAAGGAGAGGTGAGAGAGAAAGAGAGAAACAAAAATATTTTGTATATTTTTTTAGGTCTAGTTTTTCCTTGTAATTCTCCAGTTTTTTCAATAGTAAAAATCTTCTATCTTTGCCTGTGGTATCTGTGTGTTTATTACTATTCTCCTCAGTCCTATTTAGCTGCGAACCTACTTTAATCTGATCAATTTTTACAACAAGTGATATCAGAGCGAGGTCAGAAAATTACAACGAATTTTTTGGCGTAATCTGTTTGGAGTTCCAGTGAGCATAGTGAAAGTTGATGAATAGTAACCTCAAAGGTGACAACTGTTCATTCGTTTAATTCTGCATTATACTATGTAGTTACTGTAATTCAAATATACAGTACTATTCATGCGTACGGTACTATTCATACAAACGGTACTATTCACGTGTGCGGTACTATTCATACATATGGTACTATTTACGTGAAATAGTGGGAGCTAAGTTCTGTTTATGATAGAAGCAATGGTAGCAAAATTTGAGATTGAGAAGTTCAATAGGAGTAATTTCTCATTATGGAAGTTGAAGATAAAGGCAATCTTGAAGAAAGATAATTGTCTAGCGTCCATTAGTGAACGGTCAGTTGGAGTCACAAATGAAAAATGGAACGAGATGGATGGGAATGCTATAGCTAATCTTCACCTAGCTTTAGCTGATGGAGTATTATCCAGCATAGAGGAAAAGAAGATTGCGAAGGAAATATGGGACCACCTCACAAAATTGTATGAGGCCAAGTCGCTCCACAAAAAAAAATTTCTTAAGAGAAAACTATACACTTTACGCATGGCGGAATCCACTTCGGTGACGGAGCACTTAAATACTTTAAATACTCTATTTTCCCAACTCTCATCATTGGGGCATACAATAGAGATAAGTGAACTTGCGGAACTTCTACTCCAAAGTCTACCAGATTCATATGATCAACTCATCATCAATTTAACAAACAATACAGCCGCTCTAGTCTTCGTGTTGGACTCCAAATTGTTAGTGGAAATATCAAAATAGAATATGAGTTTATGTATGGCTTTGAATTATGAATTGGTATATAGATGGTTGTGAAATTAGAATGTGAACTAAGTATATGAATTGAGGTTGAGTGTTGAAGGAATTCCAATTGGAAGTTAGATTTTGTAAAAATAAGATGTTGAAGTATGTTGAGGATTATGGGATTTTGTATATTTTGTTGTATTCGGATTTTTATTATTGATGTTGTAATATAGTTTGAAATATTATTAAAGTTTTGTAAACATTTGCTTTATGATGTAAATGAAATAAGGACTTGTGTTGATGAACTTTGATTAGGAGTTGTTGTCATATATATAAGTGAGATAGTATGGAAAAGAAAGATAGGGTGTTTGGTGAATGATAAGAGGTTATTGAATATGAGAGTGATATGAAATGAGAATGAGCATTGAAAATTTTATTTTGTATGATTATGTTTTATTAAAGCTTGAGATTGATGGATGAGTTTTTCTTTGGTTGAGAATTCCATTGTTGCTAGTGCTAGTAGAATATGTTGATTTTGGGAAGAATGTGTTGGATAAATCCTTTGAAGTTGAGTTTCAATGATGTTTATAGTTGTTTCATGAATTGAAGTGGTTTAATTGTGGTATTGGAGAAGAATATGAGGTAAAGGGAAGTTAGGTTGGGTTTAGAGACCTTTGGAGGATTTTCGGGGTGAAAATTGGTGATTTTTCCCGTAGGTTACATAGCCCATGTGAATTTCACACAGACTGTGTAAATCCAGGCGCAGGAAACATGATTTTCTCGTAAGTTACACTGCCCGTGTGAATTTCACACAGACTGTGCAAAACCTGAATGCAGTGACTCCGATTCACACAGACCGTGTAAAATTTCACACGGACTGTGTGATTTTGGGCACAGTAACCCCCCCCCCATCCACCCAAAGGTTACACGGCCTTTATGCCTGACCATGTGATTTTCACACAGCCCGTGCTTTTTTCAAAATATGAACATATCAAATTTATTTGGCCATAACTCCTTCGTCCGACATCCGATTGAGTTGATTCTTAAAGCGTTGGATTCCTAAGACAATGAATTTCATTTTATGAGATATTTGTGAATTTATCATATTAAATTAAGGGTGATTAATTTAATCAAAGTGAGTTGGACCATTTTCTGAACATGGTTTGGTATTTTGAGAAATTCGTGATCTGTGGTGATCTAATTGAAGTGATTCTTGAGGCAAAATAAAATTGAGACATGGGGCTACAAGTCATATGAAGGAAGTAAACTTCAATTTAGCAGCTAAGATTTTCAAATCCTGAAATGAATTTCGGATTAGTGTGCAGTCATGGATGAGAAAACATCTGAAAGTATTTTGATTATAACTTTTTCTATAGACATCCAATTAAGGTGATTCTTGATTTGGATTAAACTAGAGAAATAGAGATACAATTGTTATGAAGAAGTCGAGTTTCAATTTGGTCCTTAAGAAGGTCGATTTTCAGATGGAAATAATGTGTTGGAGAAATGAGTTAGCATAAGACATACCCGAAATGTTTTGACCATAACTTTTGGTGTAGTGCTCGAAATTGGATGATTCTTGAGGCATTATGAAATTAAGACAATGAGGAACAATTCTCTAGAAGGAAGTTTTGACTAATTCCTTCAGTTTGATGGTGAAAATAATTTCCTAAAGTAAGCTCAAATGAAAATGAATTTAGGGGCAGTTTTGGAAGTCCACTTAAGGAGTTAAGACCTTAGGCTTAAGGGGAAGGGCAAGTTGGTCTTTAGCCAATCACTTAAGTGACATGGCAGTATAAATAGAAGGAGGCTGTCATTTGGAGGAGAAAACCCATGAAATTTAGGGGAGAAAGAATAAGAGAGAAGAGAGAAGAGGCATTCGACGATGGAGAAGAAGAAGAAGAGAGAAAGGATGGCTAGGGTTTCGATTTTATGGGCTTTCAAGAGTGATTTTTCGTTGTTTCAAGAGGAAAAGCATGGAAGGAGATGAAAGCTTGCCAAAGGAACCAAGAAGTATGAAAATGGAGGAGGAAAAAGGTGAGTTCGAAATTTTTAAGTTGTGATTTTGATGAGTCCTTGGTTTACAATCATGAAAAATGGTATGGGTTTGTGGAATATAAGGTTAATTTTGGTGATTGCTTAGTATTATGAGTTTAATTTTGGATGATTAATTATTAGGATTTATGCCCAAATTTTGAGATTTGGGAATTTTGGAACTTCTTGATTTAGATGTCTTGATATGAGTATGGGTTTGTAAATTATGTAAGCAATTTTGAGAATTATGATTTTTATGAAGTTGAATTTGGGTTAATTTGATATAGGGAAATTGAGATTGGGAGAAAGAGGAAAGGCTTTGGAGAATTGAAGCTCTAATCAAGCTCCAAGCATGGATATGAGGTGGGTTTCATGTTTATAGTTGAATAATAAGCCACAAAAGATTTTCCCAAATTGAGAGAATAAAATGATTTCAAGAATTTCAAAATTGTGCATATATTGTTTTCAAATGATTTAAAGAATTGGTTTATATGTATTCATATACTTCATGAATTGGATTTGAATAGTTTTGAACATGCAAAGATGCATTGCGATGTGTTTATGCTATGTTATGCATTGAAAGATATATGATACTTTGATGAGAATTGAATTGTGATGAGATTATGCTATGTATTTGAGCATGGCATTGTGATTTATTGGAAAGAAGAAAAAGAATATGAAAAGCATGAAAGCATTTCATTTCAATGAAATGAGTTTGATCATTGTTTATGTGCTTAGTTTGGGCGAGAGAGGAACCGTTTCATAAGTCACGTGCACGTTGACAAAAGCCTTCTCCCGGCTGGCGGCTTATGCCACACGAGATCTGAAAATAGACTCGTTTCGTTCACGGAGTAAACTTCGGTTTCTCTGTTTTGTTCACGGAACCCTCGAGCCAATTGATTGTGCATTTGCATATTAATGTGCTAAGCTATGTTTTGGATTGAATTGTATTCAAATATGTGTTATGAGATGATGTATTGCATTATGAAATTGTGATTTTTGAACAAGTTAATACTTTTATGTTTTGCGGATTATGGATTTCAATACATGACGAAAATTTGAGAAACGAGCATTTTATGGATTTTCAACAAAAAATTTCTATGGCAGTAAACTCTTGAATGATTTTGCTTATGATTGATTATAAACCTGTTACCCACGGGCTTTTTAAGCTCACCCCCCCCCCTTTATTCTCATCCACAGGTGATGAGAAGAAGATCGAGTGAAAGAAAATGAGAGATTTTGTTTGTATGAGTTCTTATTGAACTATTGTTAAGTTTAGATGTTGTTGAGAAATTGAGAATTATTGTGCATTGTGTACTTTGGGTTATGAACATTGGTAATTGTATATGGCTTGGAATGTCATTAGTGTAATGTAGGCGTTTAGTTCATGATGTATTTGGATTGTGAAATTGTATAAGAACTTGTGTATGGTTATGATAGATGAGAATGATTGGGTTGTATAAGGAATTGATTTATAAAGTTGAGTATGAATTGTATTGCAATATGAGATTTATGTACTGAATTTGAGGATTGTGTGTTTGAGCTGGTTTATAGAAGTGAATTTAAATGATTTTGCAGGTTTTGGGTTTAATGAAATGCAGTCGTTATGCTGCCGGATTTTTGTATGGTAATATATGGATTTGTGTGAGATTGTTATGGTAATATATAAGATTATGATGAATAAATAGAATCAAGTAAGAGGGATTTTGTTTAGAATGAATTTCCAAAAAGGGAAATGATATTGTTTTGATTAGTATGAGCTTTGAATAAAGATGAATAAGAAGAGAAGGAATGAAAAATAAGAAAAAGAAAAATTTACATGGAATCGGATAGATTAAGTTTAAGGTATCCAACGCGACCACTTCGACGCTTTTCTAAGATATTGGTGCAGATGTCGGAATTTGTGTTCCAATTGGATCGTTCGTTTGGTTTGTCTTCGAGCCAATTCGATTTGACCTTGTTTGTAAGCTTTGATCGAATTCGCTTTCGATTCGTAATTGATTTGCTTCGATTTGTTCGTTCTGCCTCTTTGTTATTCATCTTTCGCTTCGTCTTCCCGTTGGGGTGCCGGTCCTCGAGATCGGGTCCCAACACTTCGACAATATTGCAGCTGCTATTCTGGAAGAAGAGAGTCAGCGCAAAAGTAAGGAAGACAGGCTGGCAATTTCGCAACAAGCGGAGGCCATGGTGATGACGAGAGGAAGATCAATGAAACGCGGCTCAAGTGGGAGTCTTAGTCATGGTAGGTCAAAATCCAAGAGAAAGAAGAATTTCAAGTGCTTCAATTGTGGTAAGAAAGGACACCTACAGAAGGATTGTTGGAATCTGAATAAGAAAGATTCTATTCCTCAAGGAAATGCGGCAAATTCTTCAGATGATGGAGGTGCAATGGTCTGTGAAGCGGCAACGACTATTGGAGGTAAGAGAAGATTTATTGATGTATGGCTTCTCGATTCAGCAGCTACTTTTCATATAACCTCTCGAAGAGAATGGTTCCATCAGTATGAATCTGTCTCTGAGGGATCTGTATACAGCTGTAATGATCAAGCTCTAAAGATCGTTGGTATTGGCACCATCAAGCTAAAACTATACGATGGGACAACTCAGATTATTGAAAAAGTGCGCCATGTGGAGGGCCTAAAGAAGAATTTGTTGTCTGTAGGATAATTGGATGATCTCGGTTTCATATTTGAGATTCAAAACAAGATCATGAAAGTGATTAAAGGAGCGCTAGTATTTATGAAAGCAGAGAAGATTGTTGCAAATCTATACATGCTGAAGGGAGTAATTTTGCAAGAAGGAGAGGCATCCGATTGCGTTGATCGGGTCCGACTACAAAATTGCAATGACGTGGCATAAGAAGCTTGGACATATGTCAGAACAAGGAATGAAGATACCTGCAGAGAAGAAGCTACTTCCAGGACTTACAAAGGTAACACTACCCTTCTGTGAGCATTGCATTGTGAGTAAGCAACATCGATTAAAGTTCAACACATCAAAGTTCAGTAGTAAAGAGATTCTAGAATTGATTCACTCTGATATATGGAAAGCACCAGTTACGTCCCTAGGGGAAACAAATTTCTTTGTATCCTTCATTGATGATTATTCTAGAAGATGATGGGTGTTTCCTATCAAAAGGAAGGCAGATGTGTTTCCAACTTTCAAATCGTACAAAGCGCGGGTAGAACTCAAATCTGGTAAGAAGATCAAGTGTTTGCGCTCAGATAATGGAGGTGAATATACTGGGAAAGAATTTGATGAATTCTGCAAGCAAGAAGGCATCAAAAGACAATTCACTACAGCATACACTCCTCAACAAAATGGAATAGCAGAGCAGATGAACAGAACTCTGTTGGAAAGAACCAGAGCGATGTTGAGAACTGCAAGCTTAGATAAGAAATTCTGGGCAGAAGCAGTCAATACTGCCTGTTATGTGGTGAATCGAGCTCCATCGACTGCAATT
The DNA here is from genome assembly GCA_029891385.1 of Erythroxylum novogranatense. Lineage (NCBI taxonomy): Eukaryota > Viridiplantae > Streptophyta > Magnoliopsida > Malpighiales > Erythroxylaceae > Erythroxylum > Erythroxylum novogranatense. The sequence continues at coordinate 89,270,823 of CM057225.1, read as the reverse complement.
GAGTTAAAGGCACCGATGGAGTTGTGGACTGGTAAACCAATAGATTATTCCAACCTTCATATATTTGGAAGTCCGGTCTATGTGATGTTTAATGCCCAAGAAACTACAAAATTGGATCCAAAATCCAGAAGATGCATTTTCTTAGGGTATGCTGAAGGTGTGAAGGGGTATCGTCTGTGGGATCTCACTGCCCACAAGATTGTTATCAGCAGGAATGTTATCTTCAAAGAAGATAAGGATCAAGAGCAAGTAGAAACTATTGGCACTGTACAAGAAAAGTCAGAAACTACTACAGTACAAGTAGATAAGGAAGTTGATCACAATAATTCTTCTGAAGTTGCACCAGAGCACGAGGAGTAAGAACCAATTGAAGAAGATGATCGGAGACCAACGCGTATAAGAAGAGCACCGAGCTGGCACTCAGATTATATTATGGAGAACAATATTGCATACTGTCTTTTAACTGAGGATGGAGAGTCGTCAACTCTTCAAGAAGCAATGACTAGTTCAGATGCATCTCAGTGGGTGGCAGCAATGCAGGAAGAAATTGAAGCTCTGCATAAGAATAAGACATGGGAGCTAGTATCACTACCGGAAGGAAGAAAGCATATTGGCAATAAATGGGTTTACAAGATCAAGCGAAGTGGTGATGATCAAGTGGAACGATATCGTTCTAGACTGGTGGTAAAAGGATATGCTCAGAAAGAAGGTATTGATTTTAACGAAATATTTTCTCTCATGGTTCGACTTACTACAGTCCGAGTAGCTCTAGCAATGTGTGTCATATATGACTTGCATCTTGAGCAGTTAGATGTAAAAACTGCATTTCTTCATGGAGATCTTGAAGAAGAAATTTATATGCTCCAACCAGAAGGTTTTGAAGAAAAGGGGAACGAGAACTTGGTTTGCAGGTTGAACAAATCTCTATATGGTTTAAAGCAGGAGCCGAGGTGTTGGTATAAGAGATTTGATTCCTTCATCATGAGCCTTGGATACAGCAGACTGAATGCAGACCCTTGTGCATATTTCAAGAGGTTTGTGAAAGATGATTTTATAGTCTTACTACTGTATGTAGACGACATGTTGATAGTAGGCCCCAATAATGATCGTATCAAAGAATTAAAGGCACAGTTGACTAGGGAATTTAAAATGAAGGACTTGGGACCAGCAAACAAGATTCTAGGGATGCAAATTCATCGAGACAGAAAGAATAGGAAGATTTGGCTTTCTCAGAAAAATTATTTGAAGAAGATCTTGCGGCGATTCAACATGCAAGATTGTAAGTCAATTTATACCCCTTTTCCTGTTAATTTCAAGTTATCCTCAAGTATGAGTCCTAACAATGAAGAAAAAAGGATGGAAATGTCTCGAGTACCGTATGCATCAGCAGTGGGGAGCCTAATGTTCGCTATGATTTGTACAAGACCATACATTGCACATGCAGTGGGAGTTGTTAGTAGATACATGGCGAATCCTGGTCGAGAGCATTGGAATACTGTCAAGAGGATGTTTAGATATATCAAAGGAACCTATGATGTTGCATTATGTTATGGAGGATCAGATTTTACTGTCAAATGATATGTTGATGCTGATTATACAGGTGATCTTGATAAAAGTAAATCCACTACAGGATATGTGTTTACACTAGCTAAAGGAGTTGTGAGCTAGGTTTCAAAATTGCAGTCAGTTGTGGCTACATCAACAATAGAAACAAAATATGTAGCAGCTACACAAGCAAGTAAAGAAGCAATGTGGATGTTGTTGGAGGAACTTGGGAATAAACAAGAGAATATTACTCTGTATTGTGACAGTCAAAGTGCTTTGCATCTTGCCAAGAATCCAGCATTTCATTCAAAGACAAAACATATCCGAGTACAGTATCACTTCGTTCGTGAGAAAGTGGAAGAAGGAACGGTGGACATACAGAAAATTCATACAATGGATAACCTGGCAGATTTTATGACAAAAGCAATCAATGGTGACAAGTTTATGTGATGTCGATCCTCGTGTGGCCTGATAGAGACGTAAGCAACATGAAGCGGCAAGGTAGAAAGAATAGTGTGAAGATCTAATTGACACTCAATCAAATCTTCAAGTGGGAGAATTATCAACAAAGGTGGTTGTCAAAAATGGTAGGCATCATTCAAAGCCTACCAAAATGGACAGCCACCAACTTTTAAAGTTGGTGGTGAAAAGTTGGCAGCCACCACCAACTTTGAAAGTTGGTGGGGATGGCTGCCTTCTCCTGCCTATAAAAAGGCAGGAGCAGCATGAAGAGCATACAAGCAAACATAGTAGAGAAGAGAGAAGGAGAGATGAGAGAGAAGGAGAAAAACAAAAATATTTTGTATATTTTTTTTTGGTCTAGTTTTTCTTTGTAATTCTCCTGTTTTTTCAATGATAAAAGTCTTCTATCCTTGCCCGTGATTTTTACTCTAATTTAAAGTTTTTCACGTAAAATCTGTGTGTTCATTACTATTCCGCACAGTCCTATTTAGTTGCGAACCTACTCTAATCCGATCAATTTTTACAACACTATCATCCTCATTTTCTTGCTTCTAACTCTATCTTCTCCCCTACGAGACAATCATTTAAAATATTTCTTATATTTGCATCCTCTTATATATTTTACTTAAGGATATGTGCATTATCCATTAATAGTGACTAGCCGCTCCGATTTCATATCTGAAGTTGATAATTGAAGCAAAAAAGGCTTGCAGCAAAATTTGTCAATGAATCTCTAAGTATAATGATTGTGGCTTTTTCCAAAAAAAATTATCACAAAAAAAAGTAAAAGAATCTTTAGTCCTATATTTATTTTTTGGCAAAAAGCCATTTTAAACGTCTAAAAAATAGACACTAACCCTTTGAAATGGTTCCTTGACAGCTCCACAAGTACGGAGGAAATGGAAATTAAAAGCTGTATACTTGAAATTCTATGCAAATCCCTTATAAATTAACGTCTAAATTAGGCAACTAGAATTTTGGTAGGGTATTATTTGATTTAACGCTCTCTTCACCTCCACGATGCTCACCTTCCTGCCATTAACATTGTCCTTCACCTGCATAACAAACAAAACACAAGTAAATAGTTTCAGAAGATCAACAAATGAAAACGAGCATCTCGTGCTTTTACATTCAAAGCTTGATATACCTTGGCCCTTAGTTCAGCCACAAACACCCCATTGCTCGTGGAAGATTGAACTGCTGTCGTTTCTATTCTCATCTCCCTCAGCTTTTGCATTATATCTAACAACAGCCCTTCTCTATAACCACATTGCAATTCCAACAATGCATCACTCTCTATTATCGACACTTCCATTTGGGGCCATCTTCCCTAGTCTGCGGTGGCAGTCTTTGGTCACGGCCATGACGCCTCCAACGACTTGGCCCTTGTTGGTCCGCCACCACTCTCTACTATCCTCAACTTCCTCTTCTCTGAACCTTGACCAACCCTCGCTTTTTCTATTGTTGTGACCCCACTTTTCTGCTCTTTGGAATTACTATTTTTTTTGGTCTAGTTTTTCTTTGTAATTTTCCAGTTTTTTCAATGATAAAAGTCTTCTATTCTTGCCCGTGATTTTTACTCTAATTTGGAGTTTTTCACGTAAAATCTGTGTGTTCATTACTATTCCGCTCAGTTCTATTTAGTTGCGAACCTACTATAATCCGATCAATTTTTACAACACTATCATCCTCATTTTCTTGCTTCTAACTCTATCTTCTCCCCTACGAGACAATCATTTAAAATATTTCTTATATTTGCATCCTCTTATATATTTTACTTAAGGATATGTGCATTATCCATTAATAGTGACTAGCCGCTCCGATTTCATATCTGAAGTTGATAATTGAAGCAAAAAAGGCTTGCAGCAAAATTTGTCAATGAATCTCTAAGTATAATGATTGTGGCTTTTTCCAAAAAAATTTATCACAAAAAAAAGTAAAAGAATCTTTAGTCCTATATTTATTTTATGGCAAAAAGCCATTTTAAACGTCTAAAAAATAGACACTAACCCTTCGAAATGGTTCCTTGACAGCTCCACAAGTATGGAGGAAATGGAAATTAAAAGCTGTATACTTGAAATTCTATGCAAATCCCTTATAAATTAACGTCTAAATTAGGCAACTTGAATTTTGGTAGGGTGGCTGAGTCGTCAATATTTTTAAGGTGAAAGGGGTATCGGAACATAATTAGGTCAATACTATAAGAGGCCTAAGATTCTAATTGATGATGTTCAAAGTATATTTAGGTGGTAAAGGTCCCTCATGCGTTAGGCAACAATGTTAAGAGAAGATGTTAGGCGGTCACTGCTGGCTTTACTCCAATTCTAATCCATACACAATGTTTTGTCCATAGGCATACATGTTGAAGTCATTATCAGATTGGAATGGAATAATGGGTATTTTTGCGATGTTAACTGGGGGCTAATGTCGGTTCTTGAAATTTTAGGAATAGAATAAGTATTGCTTATCATAGTCCAACTAAAGTTGTATAATTATATTTTGTATTTATGTTGAGAGAAAAAAGAAGAGTCCAAAATTTCTTGTTCTGAGCTGGGCCGGCCCAAGGAAAAGTGGGACCCGATCTTGGAAGTTTTCGTGAAAAAGTACAATTACTTGGGGTTTCCAAAGTTGAGCCGACAAATGATCCCATCCCCTTAGGAAACAGCTTTAATTTATTTATTTATATTTGTTGAAGAATGAATGTGCTTAAATTGCTCCCACCAATTCCTTTGAATACTAATAATATAACTTCCTTTGGGGGATGGGATGGGATGGTGTGGCATCATTGGAATGGTATTTTGTATCACATCAATTCAGATATAAATCTTGTCTCTTCCTATTACTTGGACTAACGAGACAACAGCATTTTTGTGTAATAAGAAGATAACAAACACCCTCTGGCATCTTTTCTGTCTCCAGGAAACCCCCTTGCAATTGCCCAGGACAGGGGCTTGATGTGAAAACATCACTACTCAGCGATGAATTCTCTTTGTGGGATGATAGGGCCTATCAAGAGTGAGAACTCACGAACAAAAATGGAACCCCCAACATCTCCCAACGAGTCCTCCATTTCTGAGTCCAAGAGGCCTACTCGATCTTCTGATATGGAACAAACCAGCCTAACCCCACCTACCCTCAATTTCCCTCCAATCAAATTCGAGACGGAAGGAGATGCTGAATCAGACAACTCTGTGTGGGAGACTTTCTTCACCGACCATCTAGAAGGTGATTTCATGATCTCATCTCCGGTCAGGAACGCGCCATCTCCTCAAGCTGCCAACTTCAGTTACAACTACCTTCATAACTCAATGCAAGGGCACAGTCTCTCTGGTTGCTCACCTCCTCGTCAATCGTCCCAGTTGGGGTCTTTTAGCAGCACCAGCAACAAAGGCAAAGGTATAAGTCCACTGCATAAGGTATTGAACTCTCCTAATAACCAATATATGCAGTTTGAGAGCATTGAGAGCCTTTCTTTGCCCGCTATGGACGAGTTCTTGGATGATTATCAAGGAGAAGGGTATGAAGGGTATCAGCAAATGCAGATGTCAGGTAGTGGACAAGCAAGTTCGACGCAATTGATTGATATGTCAACCACAGTTCCTTATTGCATGGCAATGCCAAATTCGTCGAGATTTTGTGGTTCAGTGAGCGAAACGTCTTGTGCAGGTTCTCAGCTGACACAAGACAACAGGGATATTTATCAGATGAGTTCTATTGGAAGCACTCAGCTTTCGCAACATTTGCAGCGAGAACTCCAAAAGGAAAAGCAACAGCTACAACAGTCACTGCACCCAGCAACAACACCATCATCTCAATCACAAGCACAGAATATGGGTGGTCATAGCTTGATGGTTCCTCTTCCTATTGGTACTGACCAGGTGATCACTTGGAAACTCAATCTTTCTCTATCCACCTCCGCGGACGTTTCATTTATATATATATATCGTCCATAAAAGTATTCAAATTTGAGGTTGACATCAGGATGTGCTGTCTTATTCAGGAGCATGATAGCGGACTTCAACTAGTTCACCTCCTTCTTGCTTGCGCCGAAGCAGTGGCTAAGGAGGACTACATGTTGGCAACAAAATACCTTCACCACCTCAACAGAGTTGCCTCACCTCTTGGCGATTCGATGCAAAGAGTTGCATCTTGCTTCACTGACGCTCTAAGTGCTAGGCTTGCGGCAACTCTTACCACGAAGCCTAGTACCTTTACTCCGAAACCATTCTCTCCGTTTCCTCCCAATCCAATGGAAATTCATAAAATTTACCAAATTCTTTATCAAGCTTGTCCGTATATAAAGTTTGCACATTTTACAGCAAATCAAGCCATCTTCGAGGCCTTCGAATCAGAAGAGCGTGTTCATGTAATTGACTTGGACATTCTTCAAGGCTATCAGTGGCCAGCTTTCATGCAAGCCCTTGCAGCTAGACCAGGTGGTGCTCCATTTCTCCGAATAACCGGAGTTGCTTCCTCTATGGACAGTGTTAGCGAGACCGGTCGGTGCTTAACAGAACTAGCACACTCTCTTCAGGTCCCTTTTGAATTCCATCCTGTAGCCGAAGAACTAGAGAACCTTAAACCCCACATGTTCAACAGAAGGGTTGGTGAAGCTCTGGCCGTCAACTCCATTAACAGGCTCCACCAAGTCCCGGGAAACAGTCTAGGAAACTTGTTGGCAATGATCAGAGACCAAGCCCCAAATATAATAACGCTAGTAGAACAAGAAGCAAGCCACAATGGACCCTACTTCTTAGGCAGATTCCTGGAGGCGTTGCACTACTACTCAGCAATATTCGACTCATTGGACGCAACATTTCCACCAGATTCAGCGCAGAGAGCAAAGGTGGAACAGTACATATTCGCCCCGGTGATAAGGAACATAGTGGCGTGTGAAGGAGCAGAGAGGAGCGAGAGGCATGAGAAGCTAGAGAAGTGGAGGAAGCTAATGGAAGGAAAAGGGTTTAAAGGAGTGCCACTGAGTGCAAATGCAGTGACTCAGTCGAAGATACTATTAGGATTGTACTCGTGTGATGGGTACAGATTGACGGAGGATAAAGGTAGTTTACTCTTGGGTTGGGAAGATAGAGCCATTATTGCTGCTTCTGCATGGCGATGCTAAGCTCATGAGTCTCGTTCCTCCTACTTCACCGTACGTATGTACCTTTAAAATTTTATGTACAATATTATTTTTTCTTCTTAAATCTCAATCATTTATTTTATTGGTAGATTTTTATGGGATCTACGTAAGACTCACACAGAATTTACACAAAATCTATATAAATAAATGACTGAAATTCATTGTATACAATAAGATACCATAATATTATACAAGAAAGCTAGACTCTTCCCTTAAACCTTTCTTTTATATTTCCTCTAATGTTGATAAATTATATATTGGCTTTTTCATTTAGAATTAATTTGGCTTTTTTAATTGGAAATTCTTCATTATTTTAGGAGGAGGCTGCTTCCCAGATCTTTCTCATAAGTGATGGCTCGAGCTTCGTAAGACAACAACGACGGAGATACTTGTCTTAATTTTTATTAAATTTCTTCAGGAAAATATATCTACAATTCGCTAGGTAGATATTCTTCATTTGCCTTCAAATTTATGTTCTATTGTTTCTATAGGAATGGTCATCCAGAGATAGACAATGTTCCTTATATGTTATAGAATAACTATCCTAAGTTCACTTTTATAACATCGTTAGTTTATTTTCACACTAATAAGCAAGATTTATTTTATTTTTTATTAAAATTTGTATCTCAAAAATATTTAAACCAATTAATCGAAATCTTTAAATTAATATACTAAAATAACAAGACATCACTTGTTTTTAAATATTAAGATGTGATTTCAATTTAGTGACTCAATCACATAATCATTATTTAGTAGTTATTTATTTTATTTTATTAATATAATATATTTTACTATTTATAATTATTAATGACCAAATAATAAGATTTAAGTAAAGGATCTCTCCTAAAAAAATTTTGATAGTTCCCTTAAATTTTTTAATTCTTACCTCTTGTAGTTAGTCTAAAACGCAACTTATTATTATTACTAGCTTTTCAAAAGCTAATTTGAATTTGCGTTAAATTTATCACCAAGTTTTGGTCTCTGTCTCGAGTCCAGATTTTCTATCCAATTTTATGGTATCTTATTGTGTCCTATAAATCTCAGTCATTCATTTATGTGAGTTCCGCATAGATCCGCATAAATGAACGTAAATTTTACGTAAATAAATAATTGAAATTTATAGAACAAAATAAAATATCATAAAATTGGACAAAAGATCCTATCTCCAAGTCGCCAACATTTGTGAATACCTTCATGCTTTACTTCTCTCACAGCTTGAGCAAGAGGAAGGACCTTGATGTATATGCTTAAGAAGCTTAGTTGGGCAAGCGTGACTTGAGGTTGTAGAAGCCCTTTTAGGCTTCGCAGGCTTCGGTTGAGCCTGTATATTTTCACCTCTCCCAAACAATCTGAATCAGCCCATGACTTGGAGCCTAGACCCAACTTACTATATTTTCACACCGGTTGGTACAAGGGATAGATCGAAACCATTGTTATTGTACTTATTACTAAAATATGGAATTCATACTAAACAATTTTTAATATGAAACAGAAAAATATTGTTTCTATAAATTAATCAATAAAACTTTATTGCAATCAACTAAATTATTTACATTGTATTTTAGGTAGAAATTTGATAAGTGTACCTTATTAATATAAACTATGATTACTAATATATTAGCATGTAAAACTCCTATAATTTTGAAGTACAACAATATTGATAGAAGTGCTCTTGATGAATTAAAAACACATGCAAAACTAAGTCTAAAGTACAACAATATTGATAGAAGTCTAATACTTCTACACTTTTAAAACGTGATATGTATACATAACACGTTCCAACAATTGAATTGTTTAAACTCATACTTGGTACAAAGTCAATGCACCTTAGATGCTTTTTTATACGTAAAATATTATAGAGTACTTTTGGTAGTAATGCCAATCAGTTCATAACATTAACACGGGCGTACATCTAGATAAAAGCCCCCTAACCAAACATGGGGGAGCACAAAGTTGTCTCCAAGTCCATCGTCCGCAATACACAATGCCAGAACGATTCTTATTTTGTAGAATTTGAGAACAATAATAAGTAGGAAGTGTTAAAAGTAATCCTATTTTAAGATCAACTGTCCATGTTTAAAATAAAAAGAATGAAGATATCAACTTAACTACAATGGGTATGTCTGTTAGAGAGATTACAAATAAATAGTTTTGAAAGCTCTAGTCGAGAATCTCACCTGATTCTTTACGTGCATTCCCTCCTTGATGCACAGGAGCCGAAATTAGTAAGTCTTGATTCTGCCTCCACAACATTCATTTGTTTACTCAAATTCAGCAAAAGTAGAAACTAGAACTCCCAGATTTATATAAATGTAACAGTCTTCACAACATCTTTTCTCGAACTGCAGTAGGATTGAAGGTGACCTTCATCCATTGTGCCAATACCAGACAGTTTGACACCGAATGCTGCTAACCTGCGGATATCACGGGGAATGGGGGATTGCCAAAGACCGTCCCACCAAGCTGGAGGGAGAAGAGGTGTGAAAGCACATTGATTTGACTGTTTCGTACAACTCAAAGGACCGGCAAATCTGTTCCAAATGTGTCCCCAACCAATCTGTAACTTCAAACCATCTGCTAATAAATTACTTTGGAAGCTGCTTAAGAAGGAGAAACTAGAACCTGTAGAGTTCTCCTCTGAAAGAACATAAATGTTAGATGCTATGGTAACATTGTAAAGAACATGCAAAAATGTAGGATCGAAACAAATATTACCAAGGTGGTTTGCCGCAGCCAGTGCTGCTATTAACTGAGCATAGGTAGTTCCCACACGCCTATGCGCCCCAGAAACAACAGCATGTTTTGCACGTGATGCAAGAAAGAAATCTACAAATGCAACCCATCGGGGTGCAGGGCCCCAATCCTTCACTCGAAATGCCGGATTATTGTTAACTCCACCGGAGATATTTCCTTTGTAATTTTTATAATCAAACAGAAAAACCTGAAAGAATGCAACTGATTCTTAATCAACGAGCAATTGTGAACTTTTTGAAGATCCTACCTCAAGATTTTGGATTTAAATTTATTCGAAACAAATTTTCAAATCCATAGTTTAAGATGAGATAAAACAGTAGAACCCATAGTTTTCTAGTGGAAAATTTATGTTGAGTTACTGCAACTTTACAATTTAGCAAAGCGCAAGGCAGATTGAGAATTGTCATGTTTTCAATTATTTTTAGCTTTGCGCTCTACTCCAAGTAAAGATCCGCTTAATTTTTATTTGCACATATAAGGAAAATTCCCAGAACACCATTCAGCATGATTTCACAGGGATATTTGATACCTCTGCAAACCCACTCAAGTTCGGGATTACACTTTTGACAAAAGAGGGAGTATCTGAAACCAAAACCACCCTAGGTCTCGGCTTCTGGTGTAGGTTGGTCAGAGCTTTTCTGATGCAGTTCAATGCCGCCCGTGTAGCTCTCACAGACCTGAATTCAATATAAGACACAAGAACGCATATTGCTAATGAGTTCAAGTCGTACTCTCATGGTTCTTGATTTCGTAAGTAACTCAAGTAGTCCCTACTCCTTGTTGATATAAAATATCACTGAATTATGTCTTCAAATATGTGAGCACAGTTACGTTATATTATCTTCCTACTAAGGCTAGTTAAACTGTCCTCGGAATACCTGTTCATGAGCATCCGCATGTGTAAGGTGACATCAGGGTCTGCTTTACCAGCAATAACCCAGTTAACTGCCGCATTGACATCTTCTGAGGGGGATATTAGAGTTCTCATCAGCTCCCCAAATACATTCGGTCGAGAATGAAGATACTCTGGGAGTCCAAAGACATCAGAAGCAGCAGCCCTTACCTTATGGTGGACATTCTTCAAGAAAAATTGACTAGCCACAGCATCTGTGGTATTCTGAAACCTGCATTCATTCATCCTATTAGCGCAGTCGAGTTACATAAACAATATCCAAAAAGTTTGAAATGGTACCATATGATAGGTTGCTTCCATTTCATCCAATTGCTACAAAGGACATTTGATTTAGTTGGCTTCTCAAAATCATCTATCCTCATAACCAGATGCCTTCCGAACTTGTTGAGGCACCCATTTAGTCTCCAGAGATGCTTGACTTCCTTCAAAGTGAAGGTATGGTTGGAGTAAGATATGTAATCACCAAAAGGATACTTACCCCTGTAGAAAACACCAAGCAGATAGCAAAGTTAAATGAAGCTTATATTGAAGGAAGTTGGTTGCTTGCTTTATCTTAATGAGAAACAGAAAGGCTTGATAGAGAGAGAACCAATATGCCTGGATTGGCCAACAATCAAGGAACGATTCAACATTAAACTCAAAGCTGCAGCATTCAGGATCTTGTACATTTCATTCCCGAAACCTGCTTCGGATGCTTTCCCCAGGACAAACCCATGCCGGCAAAACTGGTCAGGAGGCAGATGTCGCACTCTTGAAGCACCTGAAACGGAACCAACAATGTATTGTAAAAACAATGCAAAACATGTCATGTTTTTTAAGAGAGAGTGCTTTCGGTAATAGAGTACCATTTAAATGGAAGTGACGTTGGATCAGTTTCCTGATGCGAAGACTCGCCTTCCAAGGTCCATCCTCCATGAAGCTATTCCCCATTTCTTCCACCGTCGCACAACCTTTGGTTGGCCCCCCATTTCTAGGCGAAACGGAAACGCTTGGAGGTTGAGAGTTACCGCCTGAACTCTCTTGTACTCCCGCTTCTTCGATTTTCCTCTCGGCTGAAACAGTAGCGTCTGAGAGATCTACAGATCTCAGCGTCTGAAGTAGCAAGCCAGAGGCAGTAAACAACACAACTACGATTAGAAACGATGGTATGGATACTACTCTTCTCCTTCTCCATCCACTGTTACGCTTCATTTTGAGCATGGTTTATCAGAGATCTGCAAAACGAAGCTCCACTTTATCCTGGCCTCCGTCGGTGGAATTTTTCTTTTTATTTCTTGCTCTCACTCTAAGTCAGCTCTATTATATATACACAAACACAAATATAAAGAATGGAGAGTTAGGTATTAAATATTAATATCTATTATAAAAATAATTTCTAATAAAAACGTTATAATCGAAGTCTTCTCTTTACAACCCAGACTTAAATCAAGCTATCGAAGTGAAAAGGTGTGACCAAATCCTTGAAATTGAAACATGCCAGTCCACCACCACTAGCACATGTTACAAGACGTAACATGTAGAGATGCTCACGAGTCACGAGTGGGTCATCAAAATTATTTTATTTTACCTTAATCTCTATTGAGTTCGAAACCTTCAACCAATTTTAAATTTGATCAAATTTTGATATGTTTATAATTACTATTTACTAACATATAAAATAGCATCGTTTATTTTATATGTTAAAATTATCTAATCCAAACATTATTTAAAAAATATTTGAATTTAATCTAAAAATTTCGATTAAGTTAACTTCAGTTGATTCTATTAATTTCAAATTGAATCTTATCATACCAAAATCAACATCTTTTATCATCGTTTATTCTATTAATTTCAAATTTGTAATAACTTTTGGGTACAATTGTCCTTTCATCTCTTAATTTATCAGCCAAAAAAACTTTTCATATGAGCTTTTTCAAAAACAACAAGTTGGGATCAATCTGTCAATCCAATCAACTGATTACTAATCATGATTATCAATGGTTCAATATGATCAATCAGTCAAATGTCTCTCAATCTGTCAAAAAATAGCGTATCAACTATTTATTATACGACGTAGGTCCCTTTAAAAGTTTTTAAATTTAAATGATTAAAAACGTAGTTGTAATAAAAAAGCTATAATTTACTTTTAACTCTAAAAAATTATTAATTAGGAATGGGAAATTTGTAAATATAATTTAATTTTAAATTATTAATTTATTAAATAATATATTTAAATTACATTATTTATAAAATTTTCTAATATATAAGAAAACTTTATTGAGTAAAGCCCGAAAGCTATGGAAAGGTAATGGAGAATAATTACGTATGTCTTTCAAGCAATTACTGACCTACATCTTTATACTAATTGTGATACAACACGATCCTATTTTATAGCCTAAACCTAAGATAATAAATTACAAATAAGTAAATAAATCATTTACAAAATCACAAAGTTGACAACACTTTTCCTCCTTTGATTGCTCACGTCAACACTCCCCTCAAGTTGGTGAATATATGTCAATCATTCCCAACTTGTTAAGTGAGCTTTGAAAATCTTTCTTTGGATACCGCCTTTGTTAGAACATCGCTAGTTGATCTTTTGATGTGACAAACGGAAGACTAATTGTACCTTTGTCAAGATGGTCCTTGATGAAGTGCCGATCGACTTCCACATGTTTGGTTACGTCATGTTGAACAGATTATTTGCAATTGCTATGGTGCCTTGTTATCACATAATAACTTCATAGGTTTTGGCGGATATATACCAAGATCATGTAAAATACGTTTTATCCATAGCAATTCACGATACCTTGTGCCATTCCACGAAATTCGCCTCTGACTTGATCTTGCTACAACCTTTTGCTTTTACTTCGCCATGTAACCAAGTTACTTCCAACAAACATAAAATACCCGATGTAGACTTTCGATCGGTTTGACTTCCATTCAATCCGCATCAGATATCCCTTGATTTCTTGATCTCCATTTTAGCAAAAATAATCCCTTTCCGAGAAGATTTTAGGTATCGCAGAATCCGAAATGACCTCCATATGATCTTTACTTGGTGCATGCATGAATTGACTTACAATACTTACCGCGATACTGTGAATGTCGGACGCGATGCGATAAGTATATTAGCCTCCCAACTAATCTTTGATACCTCTCCTTGTTGGTTGGAATTTGGTCTTGTTGAATGGCTAACTTGTGATTCATCTCAATGGGAGTTTCAACGGGTTTCTGATTACATCCCGTTTCTACTAGTAAATCTAGCACATACTTTCGCTGGCAAAGAGATATTCCATTGATCGATCTTGTAACTTCAATGCCTAAGAAATATTTCAAGTGTCCAAGATCTTTAAGTTCAAACTCAGTCGCAAGGCTTTCTTGGAGGGTAGCTATCTCATTTAAGTCATTTCCTGTAACAACCATATCGTCAACATACACAATAAGAGCAGTTACCTTTTTTAACTCTTGTTTGACAAAGAGAGTATGATCAGCATCACTTTGTTTATACCCAATCTTCTTCATGAAAGTTGAGAGCCTTCCAAACCATGCTCGAGGGGATTGCTTCAATCCGTATAAGGCCCTTTTTAGTTTGCATACTTTGCCATCACAGTTTATGCCCGGAGGAGGATCCATGTATACTTCTTCTTCCAAAGTTCCATTAAGAAATGCATTTTTAACATCAAATTGTCGCAGCGGCCAATCTTGATTTGCTGCTATGGAAATAAGAACTCGTATGGTATTTATTTTTGCTACAGGAGCAAATGTATCCTCATAATCAATTCCATACTTCTGTGTGTACCCTTTAGCAACAAGTCTTGCCTTGTAGCGATCTATGTTTCCATTTGGATTGAGTTTGTTGTAAAATCCACCGCACCCTCTTGTTTTCTTCCCTAAGGGTAGCGATACAAGTTCCCATGTGTGATTTTTCTGTAAGGCTTCCATTTCATCATTCATAGCTTTCTTCCATTTTGAATCCCCCAATGCTTCCTGCACATTTCTTGGAATAGATACAGGAGATAATTGATTTACAGTAAGTGCATGAGACTTTGACAAACGATGGGAGGATGTATAATTGTTAATGGGATATTTAGTCTTAGCTTTAAAATCAGGATCATATTGAATTTTTGGAATTCCTCTGTTTATCCTAATCGGATATCTTGGTTCAGCTTTAAGAGGAGTTGAATCATGTATTAAAGGAGATGAAGGTAGTAATGTTACCTGAGGAGACACATTCGGAATTTCTATAGCCGTTGGTGTGACTTGGGAAATTGTACTATCTTGATTCTCATGAGTGCCATCAACACTCTCAGGAGGTACAAAGCCAGGATGTGTGTCGATATTTGAAAGTTCAACATCTGGTTGTATATCAATTTTTTCTTGTTCCTGAAAAAATTCATGAGTGTTGTCTTCTAAATTAAGTGTTGTCTCCCCCTGAAGAGAGCACTCATGACCACCAAAAAAAGGGATATCTTCATGGAATGTAACATCTCGGGTCACATACATTTTGTTTTCATTAGGATCATAACACCGATATCCTTTTTTGAAATCTGCGTATCCAACAAATATGCAACGGACAGCTTGTGGATCTAGTTTACCTGTAACCCGGTGTACATATGCAGTACAACCAAACACACGTGGTTCAAGATTCGGACCAATTGGTGTGGAGACAAGTTCGTGGAGTTTTTGATGTGGTGTTTTGAAATCAATGACTCGTGATGGCGTCCGATTAATAAGATATGCTGCGGAGCGAACAGCTTCACCCCAATACTCCCGAGGCACTTTCATTCCAAATAAGGAAGCTCGAACAACCTCAAGAATTTGACGATTCTTTCCTTCTGCCAAACCGTTTTGTTGCGGTGTACCAGTACATGAAGTTTGGTGTCGAATACCATTTTCTCGACAAAAAATCTCCATGTTAGAATTTATATACTCCCCACCATTGTCAGATTGAAGAACTTTAATTCGGCATTGATACTGAGAAGTCACCATTCGATATAGATCCTGAAAAATAGAACAAACATCGCCCTTGTATTGCAGAAGAGAAATCCAAATCATTCGAGTACACTCATCAATAAATGTCACAAAATAACGAGCACCAGATAATGTAGGGATTTTAGCAGGTCCCCAAACATCAGAGTGGATAGTCATAAAAGGTGTAGTACTCTTATTATAACTAGGTAGATAGGAAATCCGATGGCTCTTTGCCATCTCACAAATGTCACAATTAAACTTAGAATTTGTATGTAAAAATAAACTTGGTTTCAATTTGCGAAGATAATTAAACGATAGATGACCAAGGCGACGATGCCATAACCACACCATATCCTTGTTTCCTTGACCCCCTCTAGTATTATTTGCTTGACCCTGTATTTGATTGTTTGAAGTGACCAAGTCAAGATAGTACAAATTTCCTTGTCTAATACCATAGCCAAGAGTCCGTTGTGTTGCAATATCCTGAAAAACACATTTATCAGGCCAAAAAATTGCAATACAATTCAAAGCTTTTGTGATTTTGCTAACAGATAAAAGGTTGGAAGAAAGGGAAGGAACTACTAGCACAGTATCAAGATTAATGGAATTTGACATATGTACTGATCCTTCGCTAATAATAGGTGCAACCTCCATTAGCAAAGTGATAATATGAGGTTGAGTTGAAGAACGAATAGATGAAAGATGGGTAGAATCGTTTGTCATATGGTCCAGAAAGACTGTATCAATAATCCATGCATCATTCATAGCAAGATAAGTGTTGGACAGACTGGGTTATCAGCCTTGGTAACATGTGCTGCAACTATATTTGACGTAGATGCGACCATTTCCTCATCTGTTGTGGTAGTAACAAAGACTTGTCCAATTTTCTTTCGGGGTTTCTTTGTAAAATCCCACCATTCGGATACCCAATAATTTCATAGCAACGTTGTTTGAATGTCCCTCCTCACCACAATGAGTGCAACTATAGTTATTTCCTTTAGCGCCAGATTTTTTCCTTTAGTAATTTGTTGGGAATTTGTAGCGTATGATGGGTAGTCAAGTGAACCATATTGTCCGATGAACCTTAGGTTCCTCCATAGTTTGCCTTTGATTGTGATCTTTGCGAACATATGCATAACATGACTCAAGATCAAGAGGTGGATCTTTTCTCAAACTTCACTTCTTGCTTGATTGAATTCAGGTCAAGGCCACCAAAAATATATGCACTCAAGTCGGGTTACATACTTACGCAGCGTTACGATTATAGCAAAGATTATCTTCTGTGTCTCGAACACGAGCATCAATTTCTGAAATATGCCAATCAGTTCATTGTAATATAAAGATAAGGGTCTACCATTTTGGTGAGTGGTAAACGATCTCTATTTAGTTCAAAAGTTGTGTTTCATCCGAGTAGTCATAAAACGTCTTTGCAATGACTTCCCATATTTCTTTGGCTGTTTGAAGACGGATGAATCGTTGCATCAAGAGTGGACTCATAGAATCAATAAGCCAACTCTTAACTCGGTTGTTATCAATCAGCCAAGTTTCCAATTGCCTGTCACCGCAGTGGTTTTGGTGTTATACCGTAAGGAATCTGATTTGTTTCGAGCTCCAACACGCATCTCCATAAGTTGCGACCATAACGGATAATTCAGTATCATCTAAGATGATTCCAGATGGAAAGGGGTATTGTCTTGAACAATGATTCGAGATTCATGAGGAATGATAGAAGAAGAAAGGTCTTGTCCAGACATGACTGCAAACGATTACAGCGTTAGGTATTGCTCTGTTTTTATGGAAGGTGTGGCTCTGATACCATATGGAAAAGGTAATGGAGAATAATTCTGTATGTCTTTCAAGCAATTACAGCCTACATCTTTATACTAATTGTGATACAACACGATCCTATTTTATAGCCTAAACCTAAGATAATAAATTACAAATAAGTAAATAAATCATTTACAAAATCTGTCAAAGTTGACAACAGCTTTTCCCTCCTTTGATTGCTCACGTCAACAAAAGCCACCCTCACTTCTTAAAGGGTTGCAGTATACAGTGGCAGTAATCATTTAAGAACCTGCATAGAACAATAGTCAGTCGAACAAGCTTGATTTATACCAAATGTAAAAGAACTTAGAATGCTCCATCGCTCACACCCTGCGTGAGGGCAACACCTGTGCAGATTACTTAGCTAAATATGGCTCTTCTCATTCTCAGCGATGGGTGCCATGGGAGGCCCCTGATTCCGAGCTTCAATCTATCTTGATGTTTGATGCTAGTGCTGGTGCGATGTTGAGACCTTAGGCTGATTGTCAATCCTGATTTACCAAAAAAAAAATCTCAAATCCGCATTGACACAAGAATTTAACATCTTGACTACAGTAAAATTTAAATGCACCGACAACATTCATCGAGTAAGGAGGGGATGAGACTTTAGAAGGAGGGGATGAGATCCTCTATTTCATTTCTCCAATTTTTACCACAACAGGCCAAAGGAAGAAAATGAAATAAAATAAACAGGCCAAATGCTAATAAGTACTTATGCTGTTGATAGATCTTGCTGACATTTTTTTAATATCTTGATATAAATAAATGACTAAAGAAAACTTTTATTAAATAAGAGGAATTTTAAGAAAAGAAATTAAGAATCCTAATTAGAAATAAAGTTAGATGATTGATTTATAAAATAAAAAGGTATTTAGTACTCAATTTTATTTGTCTAAGTGGTTATTTAAGTCTAAAAGAGTTTAATAAATTGAAGATTTTAAAAAGAAAATATAGGTATGAATTTTAAAATCATGCTAAAGAAGTAGAATTTTAGAAATAGAAATGTGCAATTGAATATCTTAAAGTTTATGAGCCATGAAATAAAATACTTATAATAAAAGGTGGGATTTAAAATAAATATAAAATATATTTGAATATTTAAAATTTTATATTTTACTTGGGATTTAAAATAAAATAACATAATTGCCTAAAACAATGTCATAGAACTTAAAATTAAAGAAAAAATTAAATGATGATTTAAGGTTTAAAAGTAAAAACAATTTAAATTTTATTGGTTTTAAAAAATGAAGCTAGAATGAAGAAAGAGATTAATTTTAATGAAAAGACTAAAATCAATAGTTAAAAATCAAATCATTTAGACTAGTTCAGTTGTAAAAATATTGGACTATTTAATTTTTACTTTGATTTACCTTAATAATCATTGTTATTAAAAATTAATTAATTAATTGATCAATTTTAGTAAACTAACTTATTTTTATAAACCATAATAAGCCAATTAGTTTTCAATTGACAGTCTCCTTCTTTAATTGAACTCTAATCTTTTCAATTGGACAAAGATAGCCTTCTTCTTCAATCATATTTTAAGGGAGTACTTGGTTAATAAGTTTAGAAGAGTATCAATGGTAAAAAATGAAAAACGTTTGATTGGTGATGTGTTATCATTGTATGAACATTTTTTTATATCAAATTATTGAGAATTACTCATACCTCCACGTACGAGAGGAATAAGTGAGTGTCATGGGCGTGATAGTCTTTGTCACGCCTGTGTATTTACTTCCTTTTTTGCAATTAAATATTATGAAAATATAATTAATTACAATATAACTAATTAGAATATAATTAATTAGTTATTTGCAATATAATATTTTCTCTTTTTTATCAATTAAACATAATTAATTAAAAAATATACACTACAAGAAAGATGTTTATTGGCGACGGAAAATCACCAACGGTCTAGAAATCATTACAATTATTGACCGAAAATGGACAGCCGTCGGGGAAGATGGTTGTGGAGAAGAAGTTTTGCGACGGTACAATATTCCGTCGCTCAATGTTGAGGAGGGAATTTACCAACTAAATTTTCGGTCGGTAAAGTGGTAGGTAACAATTTCAGATTACAGCCCCTCAGTTAAAGCAAAACGACGTCGTCTTGGGTTATTTCAAAACGACGTCGTTTTGAAAACTTATTAAACCCTCTGCAGGGTCCTCTCTTCCTCTCTCGCGCGACCTTCCTTTCTTCCTCTCCTTACTGCGCTACTCCTCCTCCACCGTTCTCCTCCATCGCCGCCGCCTGTCGCCGAGTGGAGAGCTCCAACGTCGTCGGCCGGTCTCCGACAGGTAACCCCCTTCTCCCACAACTCCTCTTTCTCCTCCCTCCCCTCTCCTTACTTCGGGTATCGTATAAATATCAATTTGTTTATAAGTTTTAGCTTTTTAAATTTATTATTTAACTTACATTTTTGTTGGCTTCAGAATATTGGAATTCTAGTGCAAGATGGATTTTGTTATTATGGAAATTGTAATTGTATGTTGGTTTTCTCTTGTATTTAATTGATGTCTACGAGTGGGTTTGTCATATAAATTGAGAATTTGAACTTTTATGTTGGAATTATAACAATTATGGTAAAAGGTTAAATTTTTTTGTACATATATTTGTGTAAATTTAGTCATCATTATATATTCTCGGTGTAAAATTGGTGTGTGTGTGTTTGTGTGAATTCAAATTATATATTATTTCCATATTTAGAGAATTTGGATTAAAATTATTAATTAAAATTTAGGTGAATAACAGTTGGCATTATGGTGTAGGTTTCAATGAACATCCTTTACTTCTATAATATACAATAATCTAATAAGCAATTAAATGTGAGCATTATATAAACACTTTTTCCTATATTATTTTATGGGATTGGATTCATAATAATAGAACTTATCAAATGAAATGTATAATTGATAAAATAAGTTTGCCTCAACATATGTTTATCATATTGCATGATTATATATTTTGAATTGACACAACAAAATGGAATGTTGAAATATTTTAATTATGCCAAATTGAAGTTCATTATCATTAATTTAGTATTTTGAACATCACAATATAAATATCTTAACTTTAAATAGTATTATCGATTTCATAATATTACAACCATGATAAGAAGACATTTATGACCATTTACAAGAGTCCCAACTAACTTGATCTTATAGTATATTGACAAATAAATGTTGTGATTGGACTATTTTTACATATTGCATTTATATGTACAATCACCATAACTACTTGACACCTTAAATTTTTTTACACATACAACTAGTGCCCAACACACAAATTTTCTAAAATTTTCCTCTTATCTTTCGAAATAAATAGTCATGCATGTTTATGAAACAATAGGATGTGATTGCATATGTCGAGAAGGACAACTATGAATTTGTATCTCACACTTTAGTTTTAATCTTAGTAGTAAATATTTTTGTTATGTGCAAAAGGTAAAGTATTATTCTTCGTACATACTGATAATCATATATAAGTATTCATTTCTTTTTTGGAATTTAACCAAACATTTTATTCTATGATATTAAAAAATGGAAAACGTAACAAAAAAAGGATATGGTATTCTCATGTGGAAAATTAAGTTTCACACTTGTTCAGTATACTTTTACCCCATAACAATCCATATTTGTACTTGTTAATATTAATGCTTCAAAGGCTTGAATAATGATAGATGTAAATACTTTCAATAGAAAGATGAAATCTAATTCCAAAAATAAGTTTATATTATAATGTGAATATATATTATAATAACATATGTTCAACTACATGTGTTATTTCTTACCTTTAATTGAAATTTCTTAAAGAGAAAAGAGATAATGCGAAAAAAATTTAGAGCTTTATCGAATTTTACTAAATGTCCTCTAAGGACTGATGGAGAAAATGTAAATAGTATTAGATTAATGATTATAGATCATGTATTTATAGTGGGTTCTAAATAGGTTCATAACAAATAAGGAATGATCTTAATTAGTTAGCCCTATTCATTTGAGCTTAATAAGGTTATAAGGGTTTTGGATTAAGATTAACCAAGTTATGAAATGTTTTGGTGGTTCTATACTAAGCATGTTGCATAAAACCATTATAATTGTTTAATAAGTTAGTTTCCTATTCTAATTGAAAAGATGAATTAGTCTTAGTTTACTTCTTATTATGATGAATTAGATTGTTCAAAACTCATCATTATTGCCCTTTTAACCATGTTTATTAATTGAGGTGTAAAAAGTATGCCTTTTTCACATGCCCTATTAGCTTTATTAATCCCTACAAACAGATATGACATATATCCTTTGATTTCCATTAAGACATGAAAAAAATAACACTTTTTTATACCATTTATCAATCTATCCCTCCCATCAATTAATTTCAATGTGATTATCCATAGTCTATTACATAATTATTTAAGCAATCCCTGATATCATGGTGAATATTTACCACATCCTCCGTAGCTAATGATGGTTTAGTAGCTTGAGTTTTCTACTAAAAATGTTAATTTATTCCTAGCAATTTCCGTGATGAGGCCTTTGCATGACTTATATATGTATTATATATAGACTTCAAATAATGAGTGTTTAAGCTCCAACATCATCATCCATAATGTAATTTCTCTTCATATAGTTCAAACAGGATGAGAAAGATTGCAAATAATCCAATTTTTTTTAGTTTTCAATGTATTGGGTAGGTGATTATTGTTGTTACATTATCATATGATCAATTATCTTTTTCTAATTTTTTCTCACCATGTATGTATTTGGTATAATATTATCAAATGAAGAAAATCTGTTGTCATCTTTAGCCTTCATTTCCTTAAGGCATAAATAGCATTCACAAGGGAAATTCTATAAATTAGAATATCCCCATTGTGGCAATTAGGGTTCTAATATGACTAAAGAATAATTTCAAACCATTTAAAGGGAGGAGATGGCATGTTATTTATTAGATGTATGAAGTAAATCTCTCTTTGATTGCATAGTGAACAAGTGTTTGGAATGTTCATAATTCTTTTGACATTGTTTAAGGTTGTTAATCTCTCTTTGATTGTACACGTAGAATACTAAAAACTGTTAATGAGAGTGCTCTTTATGAGGAGCTTTAATCATTTTATTTATTTATGGCCTAGTATTTGAGTAGGTAATTTTTATGCTAATAAGGTGAAGAACCAAATAGCAAGGTATTAGGAACTTAGGGACAAAATCAGTATACTCATTCCTATTGAGTGGAACATATTCTTTTGTTTTATTTTGATCAAACCACTACCACCGGTATGCACCAATATTTTACTAACATAGCATATATTCATCAACAAAAATAATGTAGACTCTATTGAAAGAACTACTATTTTCAATAGTTTTAGCATGTAAATTCCAATCAATTAGAAAGAGCATCCCTTCATTTCAAATATTAGGATCTCATGTATGTTATTAAAGTCCCCCAAAATCTTATTTTAACTTCTTGGGTGATAAAATGGTGTCAATCAAGTTATTAGAGGGTCCAGTGTTCGAGGCGTTAGCTGAATTTGTTCATTCTCCATTAACTCTTCATTATCAACTTTCTTGAAGTAGTTTCTGCTTTGTTACAATTAAGCTTCTCCGTAACCATATGCTTTCCAATTGAGCTATGAATGACACTATTATTGGTTTTCATTGCAGCTTGATCATCTTCATCTTCGGTTACGTACTTCAGCAACACTTCTCCGCATTTTGATTGAGGTCATTGCTTATCCGCTTTTGTTTTGTTGTTATCTGCTCTTGATTCATGTGGTTATACTTGAACTTCCCATAGCATGTCCCTTAATCGTGTATTGATGTCTTGCATGATGTGAAAGTTGACAACATACATATAATATGGAGAGCTAATTTGCGTTGTGATTACTGGTTGAGATAGAAGTGTGTGTTAATTGCAGGGGGATCCTTATATCATAAGGGGGATGTCCAAATTATAGGAGAAATGCTGCCGAAATTTCAATAGGATCGTCGTAGTAGATGATGGTTAAATGAGAACATGAGCTCATTAGTTTTAACTTCTGATCTTATTTTGAAAGTGACTTACAATTATGAAAATGATTTAGGATATTAGCTGATGGTTTAATTTTGTGAGGATGATAAATGTCATGCGTTGAGTATGACATGTTCCTGAATTTTTAATTGATGTCTTACACGCTGTGATCTGACGATTGCGGTATAACATTTCGTTTCCGTAATAATGCATATATGATGAATGTCACTAATGTAATTGTTGCACGGACCTTAATGAATTTGATCCTTAATTTGATGGATGCTTTGTAAAATAGATATCTCTTAACTTGTAATATGGACATAATTTTATATGCATATGTGAAATTGTATATGTACAACGAATTGATGAGAATAGGTTTTTAGATTGATATTAAAACTTGTATGAATACTTAATTGGGAAAAGTTGGATGTTTAATAACATGTCTGTTATGATTTAGTTTTTGAAATGTGGCAAACATAGCAGCCTAACTTTGGATTCGATATTGTAGAATAATCATCCTCCAGTAATGAGTTTCAGCGATAGATCTTGGATGTATAGACGTTTAACCGCTGATGGTTTCATTAATCATGAATTTGTTGACGGAGTTGAAACGTTTATTCATTATGCATGTTCGCAACCTGCATATATGGATGGGTCAAAGATCAGATGTCCATGTAAAAAGTGCAAACACAAATGCTTCCTTTTAATTGATGAAGTCCATATGCATTTGTTGAGAAAAGGATTTGTTCCCAACTATTTCCAATGGACCCGACATGGGGAACCCTTGGTTGCTAGCACCTCAAGGAGAACTGAAGAACATACGTCTATGAACTTAAATGAGAATGACGTTGAGGATGGATATGGAAGAAATTTTGGTGATGGGCCGGAAAACTCTTACAGGCAAATGGTGCACGATGGACTCGGTCATACATTTGAGCCAAATGGGGAAAATGTTGATAAAGAACCTAACCCACAGGCAAAACAATTTTTTGACTTACTACAGTCAGCTGACCGAGAATTGTGGCCAAATTGTGAGACAATGACTCAGTTGTCATCAATTGCTCGCATATTGAACATAAAGAGTGAAGGTCATTTTTTGGATCGCAGTTTTGATAAAATTCTTGAGTGGTACAACGAATCATTGCCAGTTGATGATCCAATGGTTGATAGTTTTTACAACATAAAGAAACTTATTCGTGGTCTTGTTTTGCCTGTGAAAAAAATTGACTGTTGTCGAATTAGATGTATGCTGTATTGGGGAGACGATATGAACTTAGACCAGTGTAAATTTTGTGGTCAACCTAGGTTTAAGCTCAGAAAACGTTCAACGAAACAGAAATTAGTTCCATAGAAGCGGATGTATTATTTTTCTCTCACTCCTAGGTTGCAGAGGCTTTATGCTTTTGAAGTGACTGCATCTCACATGAGATGACATGCTGAACACGAACAAGATGGAGTAATGACTCATCCATCAGATGCTTTGGCATGGAAACATTTTAATGACACCCATGTTGATTTTGCAGTTGACAGTCGAAATGTTTGGTTGGGATTGTCAATGGATGGATTTCAACCTTTTGGTCAATCTGGTCAACAATATTCTTCATGACCAATTCTCATAACTCCTTATAATTTGCCTCATTGGATGTGTATGAAAGAGGCATATATGTTCTTGACAGTGATTGTCCCTGGGCCCATAAATCCAAAACAAAAAATAGATGTGTTCTTACAACCATTGATAGCTGAATTGCAACAGCTTTGGGACTATGGTGTTCAAACTTATGATGTATCTAAAAAACAGAATTTTGTGTTGCTAGCAGCTTTGATATGGACTATTAGTGACTTCCCAGCCTTTTCCATGTTATCTGGATGGACAACCGCTGGGAAGTTGGCATGTCCTTATTGTGGCAATGATTCTGATGCCTTTTATCTGCCAAACGGAAGCAAAATGTGTTGGTTTGACAATCACAGGAAATTTCTACCTTCAGATCATCCGTTTAGGCGGAATAAATATAAGTTTAGAAAAAATAGGACGGTAAACACTCGTCCTCCTCCTATAAAATCCGGTGAAGATATTTTGCAAGAGATTGAGGAATTAGGCTTGCTGAAAGTAACAGAATTAGAGGCCGATGAAGTAAATTCAACCATTAGTCAGAACTTTGGTTGGCATAAATGAAGCATATTTTGGGATTTGCCATATTGGAAAACGAATTTGATTCGTCATAATCTTGATGTGATGCACATTGAGAAAAACATATTTGACAACTTGTTCAACACCGTTATGAACATTGAAGGGATGACAAAAGACAATGCAAAATCTCGAGCTAATTTGCAACTTTTTTGTAAAAGAAATGAGTTATATAAAGATCTTCGCACTGGTAAATACCCGAAAGCATGTTACACTTTGGAAAAGAGACAAAAGGAGCTTATATGTGAATGGTTGAAAAGTCTTAAGTTTCCTTATGGATATGTTTCAAACTTGGCTAGGTGTGTGGATCTAAGGAAGTACAATTTATTTGGGATGAAAAGTCATGATTGTCATGTATTCATGCAAAGGCTGATCCCAATTGCATTCCAGGAGTTGTTACCTTCTAAGGTATAGGAAGCTATAACAGAGTTAAGTTTGTTTTTTAAAAGCTTTACCTCAGTTGAAATCAACATTGGTGAAATGGAAAAACTAGAACATGAAATTCTCGTAATTTTGTGCAAGTTAGAAGGCATTTTTCCTCTAAGCTTCTTTGACTTTATGGAGCATCTACCTGTGCATTTAGCACACGAGGCAAAACTTGCCGGTCCAGTTCAATATCGATGGATGTATCCATTTTAGAGGTAAGTAGACAAATATTACTGCAATAACCATTTACAAGCTTTATCAACTACATTCTAATAAGTATTTTGGTTCCTGTAGGTATTTTCATCACTTGAAAAAAAATGTTAAAAACAAAGCTAGAGTTGAACGTTCCATATGTAATGCCTATTTAGTGGAGGAAGCGAGTACGTTTTGTGGGTATTATTTTGAGCCGCATGTTAACACAAGAGCAAGAAAAATTCTCCGTAATGACGATGGGGGACGAACGAGTCATGCTGATGGAAACTTGTCCATCTTTTCATATTCTGGACGAACATCTGGGCGTGCGACAAGAAGAATGTTAACTGAGGAAGAGATCGAGGCTGCACATGGTTATATTGTATTGAATCGTGAAGAGATTTTGCCTTTCGTGCGATAAGTTGCACATGAATATTTCAGATTTACCTTTGTTTCATCTTCATCACTAAAATAGTCATTCTCAGATTTAGATTATACGAGACATTGTTACGGAGATAATGCCGTATGACGAAGATGATTTAAATAAAGAAGTTGGAAAACACTTCCTCGATGGTTTGAGAGATATGTAAGTTTTCACTTACAATTCATCTTAATTATAATTTGAAGTTATATTTTACTTTTTTCATGAAACTAAATTCTTTGTGATGCTAAATTTATTTTTGTAGGCTTTAGACAATCCAATCGAGAACAAGATGATTTGTGATCTTGCAAAGGACCTCTACGAATCGTTAAATCGTATCCTGTATTTCATTAATGGATACAAATATCATCTGAGAATGTCATGGATATAACATGTCAACAATAAGCAGTGGGGTTTCAATACGAGGAGAAATGATGGATTACTATAAAAATTATTGAAATATCGAAGTTGAATACCTGCTTTGCCAAATAAGCGATGTGTGATATTTAAATGTGATCATATGACCCGACACCAAATGTTGGAGTAAAGGTGCATAGACAATACAATTTAGTTGAAATCAATCACCGACGAAGATTGAGACAATTTGAACCTTTCGTCTTAGCTGTGTAAGCTAAACAGGTTTGTTACATCCCTTTTCCAAGCTTACGACGAGATAAGGCAGATTGGTTAACGGTTTGTAAAGTTAAATCTAGAGGTGTTTACGAATCACATGGAAGAGGAGAGCATAGTCTTGAAAGTGAGACGTTTCAGGAAGATGTGACATTTATCAATGCATCTGTTGCGTATGACGATAATAAACCTTTGAACGATCCATCAAACAAATTTGTCGATATTTCATCTGGAGAGGATGACGAGGGTCTGAGATTTGACGAGGAGCTAGAATTTGATTCTTATTCTTCTGAAGAAGAAGATGATTGTAATTTACCATTAAGTTTTGATAGCGAATGACTTGTGTTTGTAATTGCATATTTTAACTTAAATAGTAGCGTTATTTTCATTTAATTATATTATGTTTTGTTTTTCATTGCATTTCTTTGGAAAGGAA
This sequence comes from Erythroxylum novogranatense, assembly GCA_029891385.1. NCBI lineage: Eukaryota > Viridiplantae > Streptophyta > Magnoliopsida > Malpighiales > Erythroxylaceae > Erythroxylum > Erythroxylum novogranatense. Next base: position 89,242,938 of record CM057225.1, on the reverse strand, counting down.
TGTCGTCTTGGCGATTGGTTTCAGAAGGCAACAATTCTTTCCGTTGGGAGGAATGTGGCAAAATTGTCCTAACCCATGCAATCAAAACTACATAAATCTCGCTCCATCATATGGTACCAATCGTTTGCCTTCTATGGCCAATCTGTTACTTGAAGGTTTTCAGTATGATCTGCACGTCGACTCTTTCCGTGTTATAAACCTCTAATAACATTTATTAAAGTTATCAAACATATTCTCATTTCATTGTCAATCTTACATGTTTAAGCTTCCTTTAAACTCGAAGAGGATATGTATGTCGATAAAGGTGACAGCAATGTCACACCAACTTATAACGAAATAGGAAGATCGGGTATTGTCAACTCCTCTACTATTCCGCAAACCTCGCCTGCACAATCACGTATGCATTAATATACCGTTTTCGTTACTTATATGGTTTGTTAATATCACGGTTTCAAGATTTCTTCACTGATTATGTTTTAGGTAGATTTGTTCCTGTTAGTAGTTCATCCGAAGAATTAGTCTTCCATTCTAAGACTGGGAACTCATTCACTGTTTCCTCAACAAGTATAGCTACAGCTTCAAAACTATTGTAAGAATGTGATCAACAACGTACAGCAGGTGGACGAAGATTCACTGTTTCCATTGGTGAGTTTGAACATGCGAGAACCCTTCTCGGGAACCCAGACATTGGGGACTCTTTCACCTTTACCGACTCCCATGTTATATGGAATCAAAAAAAATGAATAGATCAATGTGCTTTTATACTGCCAGACATTATTACACTTTGCTTTCACGTTGATTTATTGTTGTATCAGAAGACTTCATTAAAGCAAAGGTATATTTATATTATCATTAGGTTCATTTATTGTTGATAACAATTTGTTAACCTTCATATATTGCCATAGTTTCTTCTCTATGTGTTGTGTAAAATATTGCTTTCAAATTATTAATTGTACATGTAGAGAATTGTGCAAAATTGAATTTCAGGAAAAAAAATGGGACCGAAGAGACAACGTGAGGTCATGCGACCGAGGTTTTGAGTCATGTTCGAGGGAACTTACAGTGGAGGTGGTTCGTCACAATCAGCCGCACGTACTGACTCACCTCCTCCACCTCTCGTGCTAGGAGTTGCAGTTGAGGCATCACCGACTGCTTCTCAGCCTACACCATCCCCTTCCCCAACGCATATATCGTCCAACACCAATGTTATGGATGCAGGAGACGTCCGTCAGCCTAGTGCTGAGGGACCTGATGGAAGAAAGTTTGTTTCTATTGTCAATGACCAGTAAGCGAAATCAAAGCACTTCACAATTTGCTTATTATCAACTTTTACTTTTACCAATTTGTACATAGGATAACATCACTTGACATGTTAGGTTGGTTCCGTCTGGACCAATTTCAAGAAATATGACTTCCTCGTTCAAGCAAAGAATTGAACCAGAGGGTTATGTGTGGAAGAATTTATCTGACACCACAAAGCAATTATAATTTCAGGGGTTTGAGGTACAAATAATAGTTATTTTCTTGTTACATTGTTGTATATACATATGTTCACAATGTTCATAAAAATTTTAACATTTTGTTATTCTTACTCATCTTATTTCAGAAAGAATTTTACTGGGATTCTTGTTTCGACGCCAGCATGTATACACAATGGGAAAAGAAAACTCACATACGTTATAGCGACTTAATTAATGCGATAAGCAAGGTTGGTGCACGACCGCGTTATATTTCGGAGAAAATTTGGACTGGTAAATATTGGACATCACCTGCGGCAATGTCCATATCAGAGCGTAATTTGGCCAATAAACGTGGAGGGCCTGGGGGTGCGAGTCTTGCAGTGCATATGGGAGGATCAATTACCCACTACGAGCATGCACATAAACTAATAAGTATCTACTTTCTCACACCAATTTTACATATATTTTGCTTCGCTTTATTGAACATAGTGATTATGATATAAATGTCTGGTGCCATATATGGCTGTGTGAAGTTGTTTTCATTGTTGAACAGGGGGCAAATATCATATATACAGAGGAAACTCTGGTGAAATTTTTTTAAATTCTAGTTAACATCTGACAATTTAAGTTATACGTGTAGGAAAAGGCATTGGGCACGAAGCCTACACCTATCCAGGTATTTTTGCACACCCACACGAAGAAACATGATGGTGTCACCTTCATCAACACTCAATGTAGAGAAGTGAATGTAAGTGAAATTCACATATTTTAATAATTTCTTAACAATTATACCTTATTTACTAATGTAAAGATTGCTTCCTAATAGGATCAAATACAAGAAAATATTCAGCGACAATCTCAGGAGGAACAACCTATGGATGAGACTCAGACATATCTTGATGTCGTGGGTGGTAGGGACCGTCGTGGAAGAATATTCGGCCTGGGCTCATATGCAAACACATGTTATTCGCGCTCTTCCCTTTCTAGTATAGCAGCGTCTGCTCGGCCATCGCAATCTCATGATGTATCAGAGCTCCGGGCCACAGTGGACACATTGAAGGAGCAGCTAGCTAATCAAAGTGAGCAGCTGGTTACTCAACATCAGCAGCATATAGAGGACATAACTAAGGTGAGGGAGGAGATTAGTCTACAGATGAGAGAACAGTTGAGAGCAGAGATGAGTCAGCAGTTGAGGGAGGAGATGAGGACGGAGATGGAGCAGGTTTCAAAGATCAGAGAGTCACTGAAGTAGATGGAGTAGGCAGCTAAGAGGAGAGAGGAGATGGAGCAGCTTACTAAGATGAGAGTGGAGGTGGAGCAGATGACCAAGGAGAGACAGCACACGGAGGAGATGGCTAAGCTTAGGCAGGAGATGGAAATGTTAAAGAGGGGGGGAGGGGACAGATTGAGCATCCATGATCACCACGACATTAGATAACATTGTCATTTGTTTTCAATTAAAAAACGTAAGAGATTTGTTCTTTCTTCTTTTTTAATTATTAAATTAAATTCTTTATATGTTTTATTATTTATTAATTTTTTCATTACTCAAACTATATATACAAATTAATATATTATGAACAAATAATATAACGTAACACAAATAAATAAAGTATATATATAATAAAACATTATTATAACAACAAAACAACAAAATAAAAAATATATATTATCAGTTATTATCGACGAAAAATTGTCCGTCAGAAACTAAGGTATTTACCGACGGTAAATTAAACCGTCGGAAAAAGTGGTTGAAGATACCTTCGCCTCACCGACGGACCAAATGATCGTAGCAAAATTTCTCTGACGGAATCTTACTTGCCCATTCCGTCGTTATATAAATACCGACAACAAACTTTCCGTCGTAAATTCTGTCGTAAAATTGCGACGAAATATTTCGGTCCGTCGGAAAAACGCTGATTTCTTGTAGTGATATAAAAGTTTATATAAAACAAATTTTTATTTCTCAATATTTTTAACAAACCAACTACTATCAATGGTAACGGTAATCATTCATTTTTTTAACCAATCATCATAATTATAATGATTATTTATATTCTCATTCCTCACTATATTCATTTTCATTCCTATTACCATTCTCCCACGTGAACTAACTGTCACCTTAAGAAATTTTTATTTCTCAATATTTTTAACAAACCAACCACTATCAATGGTAATGGTAATCATTCATTCATTTTAACAAACCAATATAATTATAATGATTATATCTATTCTCATTCCTCATTGATCGCGTGTCATTACGTTAGTCAAAATAAAATAACTAGACCTACTACTATTGCAGTAGTGAGTCTAGGTTGATCCCACATAGAGTATGTGTAAAGTTTATGAAATGAAATTAACTGGTGTTTAGGTTTAACGGGAGGTTTTGATTTTTGAAAGAAGAAAATAAAATGAAACTAACTAATAAAAACAAATTAAAGAAAACATGTAAAAAATGATAACAGTGGGGAATTTGGTTGGCACTTAGTTCTTTGGTTCAATCTCGGTTTACACTCTAATTAAGCACATTTCATTAATTTATTGTTCTTTAACCTCTCCTAGCAATTATTAATTATGGGTTGACAATTAAACCGAGTTTTTTCTTAGGTTTTGTTTAATCAAGATACGATTGTTAATTAAACTTAACCATCAAATAACATAGGATACGATCTCTAGATTTATTAGGCAATAGCATTACGAATTAGGAAAATCGATTAATCAAGGCAAGAACCACATATGATGCGTCATTTAACCTAGGTCATGTTATCCCTAATGATTACAAATTATTAGTCGCTACACATGAATTTCAACATAACAATTACGGATTATATCGAAATTCTAGCAATAGATTTGCAACAATGAACGCATTAAAATCATCTTTTCACAATACCCAATGGGTGTTGGATCGCCTATGGCCCGGGTATTCACAATACGCAGCGGAATGGACCATACTACACAACAAGAAGTATAACCGAAAATTATAACACATACGAAATTACCTTTTGACACGGATTGGTATTTGTTTCTTTTTCATATTTGTAGACACTACAATGGGCGAATGTCCTCTACCAGTATCCACACGAGGATGAACGATCCGGGCAGTGACTAATGTGTGCTAGCACGTTCTAAAATCTTTTTTGAACGTCAAACAATTTTTCTCCCGAAAGAAGAACGAACAACTAGGTCTAAGTGGCTAGGATTTTCGTCTCTCATCTAATGAGACATAAGTTTATCTATTTATAGAGAAAACCTAATCACTATTCCTATTAGGAATAAGAACATCATAGTCCTAAACCCATTAGAATTATTGAAGCCCAATAAGTTTCGACCCATATTATATCTCATATAATAAAAGCCCGATAATTTAATTCAATCTAGCCCAATAAATATATCCACATATATTTATTCAATGCCTAATAAATTAGGCCCAAGAGAATAAGCCCAGATCACATCACTCTCTATGTGAAACCCTGTATGCTCATTTGATGTTGGTAATGGGCTTGATCACACTTCAAGGCCCATAAGTTATAAGCGACCTCTAACAAGACATTATGACTACCCAAATCAAATGAGGATCGGTAATCCGATTTAACATGTAACCATGGTTACAAACTCAGTCCCTTTGTAACACGATATCAAGATTACTCACAAGACATGGTACATGTCAACCCTTGATTAATCATAGTTTCTTGATCCCCAAGTTGACTGATTATAACAAATGACATTGATGGCTCCTCATCAATTTATTTGAGCATGGCCATGCATTTCTTCAGTCATACTTGTTAAGAGGCCCAAATGATATCTCTATCATTTAAGAGAGGTACAAATCCCATCTACATCATTCACATCCCTCCACATGATTCATTTAATGTTCAACATAAGACTACTTGTTATTCGGTTAAAGATAACTTAGTCTAATGTCACAACACTGAATTCCTCATGTAGGGCACCATGATGACTTCAGGTCAGTGGACTAAAGTCAAACCATATTGAGAATCACTAACGACATGAAACCATGTAGTGTTAGTGGGTCGGTCCAATATATGTTCTCTACTATATATCTATGTTTCTGATTTGATAACTCATATCCATGATCAAAAAAACGTGATCATCAATCAAAACGCATACTAGCCTTAATTCATTATTGTTCCACTAATAACGATCGATCAGGAATAGTTTAGAATAATATTATAATGTTTATAGTTTTACTATCAAGTCACATACTTGATGACATAAGCCTAATATTATTCATGGAACATAAATTAGATTACACAAACGATATACATGCATATATAAAAGAATACCTCATAATATATTATTAATAAGTCATAATGTTAGTACAAAAGTCACATATGTCCATTGGCCTAGGACACACTACTAACAATGGGTTCATAGACAAATAACTGAATAATAACGAAAATCCGATTATGTATACACAAAACCCAAATCAATTAACATGAGATAACACAATCAATTCCTAATAAAAGAAAAAAATTACAAAATAATTAAAAAATACTTAATTTAGGTTGTCAGCGTCGACGTCACCTGCGAACCGATGTCAAGATGCCTAGCCCTTTATGGGCCTTTCTTGAAAAATGCTTCAACCCCCCCATTCAACATCCCTACCTGAAAATCCTTTAGTTTCTCCGTCATTACCCACTCTCCCTGCCACAACTCTCCTCTCCAACTTCTCTAAAAATGCACACAATTGCGTTAAACGCAGACCCTTACGCCAACCCCTCTATTCTACAGCCCACTGTTTTATTCCTCTATTCCTGTAGCGTCTCCACTGTAGCGCTGATTGGACAATTTAAGTTCGGGGGTTCTCTTATTTACCTCTCTTGCGTTGGGTCACGCCTCTCTTATGCGGCCTCAAAACGACGCATATGCGTTGCTCTTCTGTTCATTTTTTAGTAAAATGTACAACACACTGCATTGTGCGCAGCGTTTCTTGCGCATAACGTAGCGTTTTTTCTATTATCTCGTAGCGTTTTTTCTATTATCTTGGTTCTTCTATTGTCGTTTTGTGCCTCCAAATGCTGCTTACTTTTAAAATTTTCTTTTTTTTTTGTGTTCCATTTTTTTGTTTTTTAATTTTCTTCTTCTTGCACCATAAAGACAAATAAAAATTGATCTTTAGAAAATAAATCAATTACAATACTTTCGGCTCAATTTAATTTATCTGCTTCCAAATTATACCTGAAATCATATATGAATTAAAATGAGTATTCTAAGCATTTTTGTATCATTAATCGTTAAATATAAATGATTAAATATATCAACAATTAAATACACATCACTCATTGTATTCATTCTCATTCTTATTATCATTCTCTCATGTAAACCAATCGCCCCTTAGATTGTACAGTTTTATTAACGAGACACAACCCCTAGTCAGAGGGCTCAAGGAATATTCAGTGCTTAGGAGCAAATCATCCATCAAAGATCAGGGAAACAAAGTTAGATCGGAGTGTAAATTCCATGTATGTTGGCTGGTATACACAAGCCCTTCCTCTCTGTGGGCATAAAATCTCAAGACTTACCTCTTAGAAAACTTACACTTCCAATCTCTCCCCGTTTTAACAACCTCAAATAGGATCTACGATCTTATACTTTTTTATACACAGGAACTTCATGATAGAAACAAGTGTAGAGCATACTTGTTTTTTTGTATGACCAAGACTATATTAGCTAAAATTTTAAGCCTCTTATTTTATCGGTTTAATTTTCGGTCTAATTTTTAAAACATTGAGTAAAATAGAAATTTAAGCTTAAAAATACTTAATTTGTTAGAGAAAAAGGGCTTTATTGGTCCAATTATAAAGAGCTAAGCACAAATTATGATTTTGGTAAGTTTTTTAAACTTATAATGAATAGGGATGGCGATTTATTAGGTTAGATTCGAACTTCATATATCTTAGACTCGATTAACATTTTTATTTTATCGGATTGAGTATAATCAAGTATGAAATGTTTGATTCAAAACTTTATTCGATTAATTTAGGCCTGAAAATTCTAAAGAAGCCAATAAGTTTAACCTTACTTACTAGGTTCAAAAATATTTACTAATTAGTTATAAATTAAAATAAGTAAAATTGTACCACATGGACACAAAATAAAGCACAAAAACAAAAAAGAATAAACTTAATTGATGTAAGCCAATTCAATACATATTCAACAATAATATATGTTATAATCATAAATAAACTTAATACATAAAAATTGATGTACTTCTTATAATTGATGTTCTTGCTTGGAAAGTTTTGAATATTATGTGTTTTAGAGTTCTTCTAAGCTCTTAGTTCCAAATTAATGGTGTATTTTCAGAAGGTTAAAAAGAGCTTAGGCATCCAAAACTTTGCAAGTGCAAAAATATATCAACATACCCCCATCAAGTACATTGGCAGTTACTACAAAATCATAAAATTATTATTCACTAATTGTTAAACATTAGACCATTATGGGTATTAATATACCTAGAATATGAAAATATGTCATCTTCACCCATTTGGTTCTTGCATTTAACTTGGTATCAAATCCTAATCCGATCCAAATATAGTATACAAATCATAATGATAGCTCCTCTCTTTTTTCCTTAACACTTTCCCTCATGGGTAAAACTTAATATCGATATATTTACTCTGACTACCAATATTGTTGTTTTTAGCCAGAAAAACAGTAGTTTAATTGTCGTAATACATTCTCAATGGCCTAAAAATGGAATCAACGAGTCTAAGCCTATATAGGAAACTTCTAGACATACACCATGCAATGTAGGCTCAAAACAAAAAAGAAACTCAGCCTTTATGGTGAAAATGGTAGTCAAAGACTGCCTAACACTCTTCCAAGTTATGACTCTACGAGCAAACATGAAGATATAACTTGATTTTGATTTCTGTGAATTAACATATCCATCAAAATCTGAATCTAAGTACCTTATCATCTCCAAATTTGGTCCCTTGAAGGTATCTCAACACTTTCTTTGCAGCTCTCCAATGATCTAATCTTGGGTCATTTTGATATCTACCTAACATTCCAATGTCTTATATAAACTTGAGCATACATCAGGCTTCTAATTGCAGAAACAAATGAAATGTTTTTCATTTGTTCCTTTTCAAAATCATTTTTTTAGGCATTGATCCAAATTGAACCTATGGCTTTTTTACAATGGGAGCTACATTTGGTGAACAATCTTTCATCTAAAATCTCTCTAAAAAATTATTAATATAGGTTTTTTGAGACAAACTTAAAATGATCTTAATACCAATGACATAAGGCACATCACCCGTATCTTTCATTTCGAAATGCTTAGAGATAAATTATTTCACATCATGCAACAAAGCCCCCATTGTTGGTTGCAATTAATATATCACCCCCATATGATATAAGAAAACAAAATTTTCTCTCACTAACCTTCTAATATATACATTGGTCCAAGATATTTTGTTCAATACCAAATGATGAGATAACACTGTGAAATTTCAAGTTGCTCAATGTCGAAAGTCCATCTATTCATGTTATATATGTGACTCATTTGCTCTTTCCTCCTGCAGAGGAGTCTTCCTTCTTCAACATCATCAGGGGCAATCAAGGCAACTGCATCAAGGTGGGAGGCTTTCTGATTTGAGTGCATGATTTTCTCATTATCATTAAAGTCTTTATCTATGATTTATTTAAATAAAGTGAATAAGAAAACTAGGAGAAGTAAAGACAGGATGATATAATATATTTGTTCATGTTTTAAGCATAAAGTTTTGGTATAATATATCCAATGAACGACGCTTCGTCATACGTTTAGCTCTTTCTTCATTTTCCCATACAAAACAATCAAAAGAAAGCGAATTACATTTGATTGTAATTCAATTCACACCTTGAGCTTTGGAAATTAAATGAAAGTTCAATATACATATAGCACGAATCAATTCAGTTCTTGTTGGGCTTTTCTAGACATTGAAAAGGAAGCAGATTATTAAATTAATTAATAGTATAATGTTTTCACCTTTCTTCTTTGAGTCTTTGGTTCTTTTTTTATTGGTTTTTGATTAATGATTTATAAATATGTTTCAAAGATTTTTATTTTGCCAGGTCTGGGCTATGAATGAAATGTGTTTGTTGGAGAAGAATTGAGAGTTATAGGGTTAAGACATTGATTATCTTTGATTCTTTTCAGTTTCACAATAAATTTGCTCGCTCTGGGTTACGATTGAAATAGGTTTGATGGAGAGGAATTGGTGATTATGGGGTTGTCAGATTAATTATCTTTGGTTGTTTTCAACTTTAGTCTACCGTTCTTATTCATCCCAAAAGAGTATGTATGCCATTGGTGTTATCTATTTAGCTTCCACAAAACTGTAGTTAATTTGTATAAAGTTTTTGGTTTTTAGCTTCTATAAAACTCCAGTTTAGGTTGAGATCTGAAGAAGGCATATGTTTTAATTTTACTTTGTTTCTAGACCTTTTACGCAACGATTGGTTGCCGTCTCTGGCAGCTGGAGACGGAACGGAATAGAAATTTGGAGACGAAGCGGAACAAAAATTAGAGACAGTGAGGTTTTTAGTTGTGATAGACAGAACAGAAATTTCTGTTTCGGTCTCGAGGACAGAATGTGTTTGGTTGTAGTGGACAGAACGAAACAATGATGACAATGACAAAAATGCCCCTGGTCCTTAATATGATTAGAAATATGTAATTAATTGATAATTTTATTACGAACTATTTGTGTTAGTTGAAAAGTTAACAAATAATAATAATAACAACAACAACAAAATTAATAACAATAACAAAATAGACACAAAATGTTTCATAATAATAAATATGAATTATAATAAAGACAAAATATACAATGATAATAACAATAATAATAATAATAATAATAAATACAAAATGATGCTTGATAATAAAATTGTACATCTACATCTACGACTAATAATAATAATAATAATGATGATGATGATGATGATGATGATGATGATGATGATGATGATGAATTTATCATAATAATAAAAATGAAAATTAATAGATAACAATAATAATAAAATTAATAATAACAATCATAAATACAAATTTAAATATAATAACAATCATAATAATAATAATAATAACAACAAAATGTATAATACTAATAATAATAAGAATAATAATGATAATGATAATAAGAAATTAATTATAATAATATTACTAATAACAATATTAATAGTAATAATAATAATAATAACAAAATTATAATACCAATAATTATAAGAAATTAATTATAATAATATTGATAATAATAATAGAAATAACAATAATGCTAATATTAATATGAATGACAATCAATACAAAATTAGTAATAATAAGGTAAGCATACATTGAAATAAAACTTCAAACCGGTCATGGAATTAATTAGATATTAGGTTCAACATACATTGAAATAAAACATCAAAACATTCATAGAATTAATTACAATAAAGGTTCAACATTAAAAAAATTCTAAGCATTCATAGAACTAGTTACATAATTGGTTCAATAAACATTAAAGTCGTAGAATTTACTAATTATGTCCTTAACAACAAATCTCAAAATGACACCAATGGCTATGAGTAAAAATGCTTGAGCCCATGCCATGTTTGTCTGCAAAGTTGCAACTTCATTGACTTGTTCATTTGTTGGTCGTGCAACTGGAGTCGGCATAGAGAATGGTTCATTGGCGGTGGGGACAATGTCTATATTGCGATGAGTCGGCCTATATGAGACCATGACATAAGCAGTTTGTGCTTCATCCAATGTCCGATACCTCTTGAATCGAGCATTCAGAAATCTCTCAGTTGCTAATTTGACATCATCCCAATTGGTAAAAGTACCAACTTGACGTTCAACAAAGACCACATAAAAATTTTATCGGCCCATATGTTAGTACCTGAAAAGGAATCATATTATCATCATCCATACACGCAGGAAAATGACAAACATTAAATAGTAAGTAAACCAACCATTCATAAGTAAGATAATTGTTCAAACATACATCATTCAAGATGACATGTACCCAGTTTCATCACCATGCAAATTAAGAAATTATACAGCAAGTCATATGTCATCAGCTAAAAGGCTCCTAACATAAGCCTGTTTTACTTTTGGTGGTAAACCCTAGAAAATATTCATTAATTCAGCATGCCTCCCGAATATCTTTCCAGCCCTGACAATTTCGTCAATAGGGAGGCCCAAACTGAAAAACTCTTCACCCAACTTAGCTCATTGCATTCCTGCAATGGCGTCCGCAATAACCCTAACATTCTCTTTACTAGTGTCAATGGCATGAGTAAATGATGCTGCAAGGCTTTGCAGCGCTTCACTATCCCGCATCTTCCGTTTCCCTTTGTTTTGTTGATTTCCCGCAGCGTTGCTGGAAGATGCGACGAAACCGAAAACATGGGCTGAAGTAGTCGGAGCAGGAGTTATTTGTGGGGCTGGTTGATCAAAAGGGTCATCAAAAGTTGGTTCATCCGCTGGTGCTTCGCCTTCTGTTTCACCCTCATCAAGACAGTCAACAACATCAGCAACATTCTAAGCCCTTCCACCAGTGGCTCTGTCCCGCTCAAACATAAATTCAAGTCTTGGGTAAAACGAGAATGGCTTGCCAGGAGTGTAGTACTTATTTGGGTGTCTCTGGAATAAACATCAGAAAATGTCAGCACGAATTACATATGATTATTCGGACACTTCTAAAAACAATCAACAATAAGCAAAGAATTACCCTCATCCATTCATCAAGGACTTGCTTGCTATCGACCTCAACGCATTGCTTGGACTCAGTCCACCCAAAGCCACTGTAGTTTAACATGTCAAAAGCCGTCTGATATTTGTCTTTTAACCTCTTGTGCTTATTTTTCACGTGTCTCCTGTCAATCCCATACTCAGGAAACTTCTTCACCATCTGACGAGCAAGAATTTAGAAAGTACTGGGCTTGAATTGGCCATTATCTGCCTTATGACCAGCTATCACAGCCTCCTCCATTAAGGTCACAAATGCATCTATTTCACTGTCAGTCCAAATTCTTGACATTACACCTAAACCACGCAATGTCAAGAATCCCACAACGTGCCAAACCATTAAACAGATGTTTTTAAGCAACATAAATTGATAGCAATTTGCAAATTAAAGAAGACAATATTCAATTTGCAGTAACATGCTATTAAGTATCAACAACACATCCGTAATAGAAATTTATTTGTCTGCTCATATTTAGTTTCATTCAAAGACAACAATAGAAGAAGATATGAAAACAATCCCTCAATTCAGTTACAATAAAAAGCCTACCTAAATGAATCCCGCAATTCATTAATCTAAAAACTCACACTCTAAAAGGAAGTTCACATTTTAATTGTTGCTTCTCCATTCATCAAACATGTTCATCGCTAATTCCTCTCTCCATTGACTCCATTCATTACTTGTCTCAACACGATCAACAGTTTCAGGCAAGGAAGCATCTTTCCCAATTGGAATATCCCCAGCTTTAAGATCAGTAAGCTCTGCTAGATCAACACTCATATGCAACCTAATAAAGTTGTGAAGAAGGGTGCATGCAAGAATTATGTGCGCATGAGTGGTTGCTGAATAAAAAGATGGAGTTCTTATGATTTTTCATCTTTTTTTCAGTAGCCCAATTACACGTTCAATTACATTTCTAGAAGATGAGTGTCTCTTATTATAGAGTTCCTCTCGGTTTCTAGGTGCCCTTCCATCTCTTTCCCACTCTTGAATATGGTATCTTGTGCCTCTAAAAGATGCAAGAAAGCCAGGACCGTTGGTATAGCCAGCATCGACGAAGTAGTAATTTCCTATACACAGAAGTCATTATTACTATTGTGAATATTTATCATCAAACATGTGTGCAAATTTTGGAAGTTGTGTATAATTCAGAGGTTACATACCCCTTGGCACTTGAAGCCCATTCTGCCTCATTACAGCATCGTGCAGAACCCTTGAATCCGATGCTGAACCCTCCCATCCCTCAAGAACATAAACAAAGTTTAAGTTCTTATCACACACCCCTAACACATTTGTACATATTTTCCCTCTCCTACCTCTGTATCTGGGTTTCTCTGCTTGGAGAACTGTAATATCTATGTAGGTCCCATCTAGAACACCAAAACAACCCTTTGAACAAAATTCTAGGAAAACAAAGTTAGAGTTAAGTTATTTACAATACTGATATTACACAATTTGTGCTAGCTAACAAAGTTTACTAACCTTAAACCATTTCCATCTAGGGTCTATGCAATCATCTGGAATTGGAATGAGCTTGACACACAAAAGATGTTGCAGCCTTAGTACGACCTTCAACACACTATGAAAGGCCCTACTTATTGTTTCTCCCGATCTCATCAATCTTACTTGTAATACTCTATTAGATTCATTTTGTGCTAATATTCTTAGGAAGATTAACACTTTTTCTTCAATAGGCAGATGGCCAATATTCGTTAACCCACCGTGGACTTGAAGCATTTCACATAACACTGTAAATGTATGTAAGTCCGTCCTTAAATCCCACTGGCTATTCCTATCACCCTCATTCAAAATCTTATATATATTAGCTTGCCTAGTTGGCACTGTCAACACCCTAATTCCTAATGCATTGTCACTCCTCCTCTGTTTTCTTCTGTATACTGCCAACACTACCAATATTACCACTTTCATTAATTCCAACTGCCCATTCCAAACATCAAGAAAAGTCAAACACTTTAACATTGCTTCGCGAACCTTGTTATCCTTGTTTGGAAATAAACACTGTCTGCAAAGAGTTAACAACTTATTGATCATTAACAGGCCTCAAACATTGGACATTCGTGCGTTAACTAAAATTCAACACTTATACATTGTTATCAATACCAAGTCCATAATCAAAACCAAGATCATCTTATACATTGTTAAAATGATATTATTGTTCTCTCTTATATACATTTTATACATTGGTTATGAACTGAAAACTGTAGGAATCCATTGACATATTTCCCACTTAATAAGATTTTGTCATGTCATATGTGTATGTGAACAAAAACCATTTCTTTGTTCCATAAGGTTATTATAAGAGGCATTTAGGGTACTTAGGAATTTACATCCAACTTTAAATGTAATTGTTTCTTTACAAAAGGATGTAGGAACATGTGAGATAATTCATTTAAAGATGTGATGTTCACCTGAGGAATAAGTAGGAGATAGTAGTTAGTCCTACAAAGTTTTAACCACTTCTTATACCTCAAAAGGTATAGTTGATGTGAGTATGAATTTTACTAAAAGGTTGCCTAAGTCTGAATATACAGAAACTTATAGAATGATAGATGTGCTAATTAAGTATAATCACTTCAATCTTTTGTTTCTTTCATATTTAGCATCTAAGGTAACTTATTTGTTTTTTAATTACATCATAAAATTATACGGCATACCAGCAAAATTTTCAGAGATAGAGATCCAATTTTTAAAATTTTATGAAAATTTTGTAAGGTGTAGTGTCATTGACTCGATTCAGCTTTTTAAGGCTTTTATGAATTTACGGTATGTGCATGTTCCATATTTAACTACCAATTCAAAATCCTAATGATGGATCAGATATTGGATAGAAAGAAACCATTCAGTTATTTATCAAACAAAAAAAAGAAACCATTAGGTTTGTTAGATTTACTACACTTTTCATGTTTACATTTTCCTTTATTGGATGACCTCAACTTCTTTAGCTTGATATTATTGTTTTCTCTTATATATAGACTATTATGACTATTACTATTTCTTTATTTCCTAAACATTGCAAGGAGTTGAAATGGAACAAGATGATAGGGATTGAAATTAATCCTCATTCAAAAGAGCATTTTGACAAATCTTGTTTTGAATGAGGAGTATCGTCTTGAATTTTAGAGATTGGCTGTTAAGCATTCATTTAAATGACTTAATGGGTTTAAACTTGGCTTCAAATTTACTAACTTCACACAAGGTTCAAACCAAAATCCACTAATAAACTCGAAAGCACTTAAAATATCACCAACCGCATAATGCAATGTAACATGCAAAATCGATAGATAGCAAAATATGATAAAAGAATCACTCAATGAACAATGCAATAGACCAACGGAAGAATTATATGCAGGTATTGATCATATCACATTCAAGTTGGCATTCCAAACAAGATACCTAAGTTTTCAAGTAAAACCAATATATAATGTCTACAGTTTTACAACTTCAAATCAGCAAGAGAAAGGCAAATTGAAAGAGAGTTATCCAATCATCATAGGAAAATTGTTGTCTATCCAATTCATGTTGAATATATGAACAAACTTGCTTATTGAAATTCTAAAATTAATACAATTACAATTCAATCATCAAAGTTTACCATTAAATCTTTCAAGCCCCAAAATGCAAGAATTAATCAATACATGTGATCTATTGATCAAAGCAGTTGATTAAATTCATAAAATAATAATACCTGTGAAAAGAAACAGAAGATATTCTTTGGAGAAATATGCAACCTCTCACCGATCAACAACAACGAAGTATTCCTAAACACAAACAAAGAAATAGGTTAAATTATTCGAAAGGAAATCAAAGGATGAATGCATATAACTCAGAAGTTTGGAACTGAATATGTTCAAGTACTGGAATGATAACATGCATCATTTTCTATCTCTTTTATATTCATTCATGTTGACATTTCCAAATCAATATAACCCTCTTCAACACTTCCTTCTTCTCTGGTTAGGCAATTTCAACAGCTATCCAAGCACAATGACACAATGAATACACATTATGGAAACTTAAAACTACATCAGATCCTGGGTAACGTTATTCTCACCTATTTTGCATACAACAAAACCCAAAACAGATCAGTATACAAATCCCCAACCAAATCCCCACATTCAATCGTGCAACATCAAAACACATAAAAGTGAATCAACCTCCCAACCAAACTCCTTCTGCCCAAAAGCAAAACCAACAAACTTGAAACCCGACAGATGAAATAAATTCAAAAACCCAGTGGGCATACATTGGTGGATCCGGGAAAAAGTGGGTGTCCGGGTCAACCACAAAATGCAACCAAAGTGTCGGTCAAGCAAGGAAGACCGATATTTTTCCAACATAGAATCAAATACTTACTTGACCCTTGAGAGACGAAGGAGTCAGGGAAGAGGGGCAGCGTGTGAGAGGGACAGTGCGAGACTGAAATCGTGGGGAGAAGAAGATGATTTGCTTGGCGATCCACGAGAGATATATCGGAGTCGGGGAAGAATGGCAGCGTGCGAGAGGGACAATGCGAGACTGAAATCATGGGGAGAAGTAGATGATGTGTTTCGCGATCCACAAGAGACGTACCGGAGTCGGGGATGAAGACAGACGAAGGAGGGAGTCGGGGACGAAGAGAGCTGTAACGAGTCGGGGTAGTTGCGTAAAAACTGAAGCGTGGTATGTTTCGGAGATAAGGACAGTGATCTCTGTCCTCCAATTTTGGAAGGTACAAAAAAACGTGTCCCTATCATCCGGAGATGGTAGACAGAAAAACGGGGACAACAACCAAACGTTACCGGAAATAGGTTTTTTATGTCTCATCCTCTGTCCCCACTAATGGGGACAGGAACCAAACGTTGCGTTATGAAGTTCTTGGGGACCACCTGAAGTTGAAGATAGTCGAATTGGACTTACGTATGAAATGGTTAAATGCAAACTTGAAATTGTTAATAGTGAAAGAAACCATGTTAGCTTGGTAATAATAAATATTTTTTAACTTTTTCTTATGAGATTAATGAGAAGTTGTCTTGTATGGACTTATTAAGTTACTTCAAAGACATATAATGTATTTAAGCTAATGTTCCCTAATCTTATCTTGACTCGCGACAATATGATAATCACAAAATTACATGAAAAAACATGTAAAATGTAAAGCGCATAGTGAAAATAAAGATTTGTATTGACTAATGGTTATGACTTGTGAAGTATTTAATAGATGGTAATAAACTAATATGTCAACTTATAAATTACAATTACAATTATAATTACAAATATTTTTGTTATTTCTTTAAAGTCAACATATGATGTAATTATGAAAGTAACCGCTCATTCAAATGTTTTTAGTTAGTATCTTGATTTTCTAAAATAGCTCTATCACGTCTTTTTAACTATGTTATGTAGGAATATTTATCAAATGTATTTAATTGATGAGAATAAGGCATTTTTTACTCTTTAAAAAATAAGATATATTGTAAATAAAAGTTTTCATTAACTTGTATGTTTGTATTGTTTTGAAATTTCCTATCAAATATAGTGTATTTGATAAGACAAGTATTTTCAAATTTTGTTACTTTCTTAAAATGTCTAGATCTTATAGTTGCACACAAAACATACAAAATTATTTTCTCTTATTTTTATGCTGAAATTATATGAAAAATATGGGATCATAAACAAAGATTCAATTATTAGTTGATATTTTATTTTGATCATATTTAATATTAAAAGTATAATGTATTACAAATTTACAATATATAATAATTTTATACATTACTAATTTATAATTTATTTAAATGCAAGAAAAGAAATTGATACAAATACTTTGGATAAAAGCATAATTTATGAGTATTTAGATATTGTTACACAATTTGAAACTTTTGATGACGATGAAACACAATTTCTTTTATAAACATAATTTTGATTTTATTATTATTATAAGTATTATGTTAGATTTATATTTAATTTAAATTATTAGATTAGATTTATTATTAGTTTATTATACAATAATAGATATTAATGTATTCTTTTATTTTAATACATTATTTTATTTTAACTTATTCTTTTAA
Source organism: Erythroxylum novogranatense (assembly GCA_029891385.1). Classification (NCBI taxonomy): domain Eukaryota; kingdom Viridiplantae; phylum Streptophyta; class Magnoliopsida; order Malpighiales; family Erythroxylaceae; genus Erythroxylum; species Erythroxylum novogranatense. The sequence continues at coordinate 89,224,668 of CM057225.1, read as the reverse complement.
TTTTACTTTTTTCATTATACATTGGTTTTATAACACTTCAATAACCTTAAATCTTTTCTTTGCTCAATTCGAAGTCCGTTCTTTTTTTAAAATTTTATGTTTATTTTTCTATTAGAATGGATAGTGTGGTAGTATGTATGTATTTCTTTTGTTACATCGTATTCTGTTATGGTTTAAACTTTTTAATTTTTGCAAAGTGTCATTTACTTTTTGGAAATTATGCTTGTGGACAAGTGATGCGACATCATAGAACAAAATTTTTAATGATGCCTTCCTGGCCAAACTCTGTTGGTCGTTGATCGCCAACCCTAACGCTTTATGGGTCAAGGTGCTCTCCGGGAAATATAAGTTTGACGCCCACTACCTTCCCACAAATCTTCAACCCACCGAGGGTTCTATGGTATGGCGGAGCATATAGGCCACATGGCCCATCGTGTCCCAAGGCCTGCAATGGAGGATCGACGATGGCATCAGAATGCGCTTCTGGCTCGACCCTTGAGTCACGAGAGTGGGCCTTCTCATTTCTCAAACTACCTTTCCTATCCCAACTACACAGCTTAGCCTCACTTCCCACGACTTCGTGGATTCCACCGGAAATTGGAATTGAGAAGTCTTCCAACCTTAACTCCTGTCTCAAATTTGCCAAACCATCGCCGACATGTTTCCTCCTAAGCCGTATCTGGGTCCGGATAGGTTGATCTGGGGAGCATCAAATAATGGTCTATTCTCCATTGTTTCCACATACTCAATGCTTATGGGCCACATCGACGAACCCTCGCATGGAGTATGGCGGGCTATTTGGCAGTGGTCGGGACCCTAAAGGATCCGATCATTCTTATGGTCACTAGCGAAAGATCGGTTACTTAGTAACCAGCAACGCGTCCGTAAACACCTCATTTCTGATGGCATATGCCACCAGTGCCATCTAGAAGAGTCTGAAGTAAATCACACGTTATTGCAATGCTTATAATACGATATATCAATACACGAGAAGGGAAGTTGAATTGTGTATTCTCCTTTTTGAAAATCTTTTCAGAAAACGTTTTGTTAAAAAAAAGTTTATTTTCACAAAAACTTCGGTAAGTCCGAATTAATCAAAACTTGAAAAACTTGTTTTGAAATCTAAATAATAACAAAACTTTGAACTTAAAGAGAGATAGAGTAGAGAGAAGTCGACACAACAATTTTATACTGGTTCACCCCAAACCATGGGCTACGTCCAGTCCTCAGAAGTTTTTCTGAGATTTCACTATCTCTTCAACGTTACAAGTATTCTTTCTGAGCCTTTTCAGGTCTCTACACTCAGTATTCTTTCACTATTAGCCTCTGCAGGCTATCTGTACTACTTTCTTACAAAAATATTTGAACTCTGTTACAGTAATACTAGCTATCAGCTAATTCGCACAATAATCTCACAAACACGCTTTTTGATCGTGTATATGTAACTCAACTAACTTTGTAATCTCCGACTTTGACTCATATATATAGCCTTCGTCTGTAACTGTTTCTTGATTCTTTCTTCTTGAATCTTATTTCTTGAATCTTGTTTCTTTAATCTTGTTTCTTTAATCTTAAAAGAAACGGTTAATCAGTTGAGTTCTGTAACTAACTCGAACTGACTCTTGCGTCTACTTTTGAATTCTCCATCTGTTTTTGAATTCTACGTCTGCTTTTCTGCGTCTGCATTTGAATTATCCATCTGCTTTTTTACGTCTGCTTTTGAATTCTGTGTCTGCTTTTCATTCTGCGTCTGCTTTTCTTCGTTTATTTTTTATTCTGCGTCTGCGTATGCTTTTCATTCTACGTCTGCGTCTGCTTTTCATTCTATGTCTGCGTCTGCTTTTCAACTTCTTTGTTATTCATCCTGCGTTTGCTTTTCATTTTTTCGTCTATCTGTTTTTTATTTATGCGTCTGCTTTTTCTTCTTCTTTGTTATTCATCAAAATCATATATGTGTAAAGTCATTTTGACTCAACAATCTCTCCCTTTTTGATGATAACAAATCATATACATAAAGAAGAAAAAAAATACATATAAAGAACATTAAAAAGAACATATCTTCATGTTGTAAGTGATCTAGAAGGGGGGGTTGAATAGATCTTAAAAATTTTCTACAAGAAAATCAGAAGTTAAACACACAAAAATAATTTAGATAAACTTAATTGAAAAATGTAGGGAAGAAGATCAAACACTTGTTTTTATAGAGGTTCGGTGCTAAGACCTACGTCCTCTACCTAAGCTCTCACTTAGGATTTTGCCAACCAATTTATTGCACACTTTGTAGTTGAGTGTGAACTTTTTACAACGCTACTTGAATTCCGGATCAAGTAACCTTTTACACTCGATTTGTCTTCCGGCACAAATCCTACCTCGCGTGACCTTTTCACTCGTCACTCAAATTGTAATAAAACAATACAAAGATTTGAAGAACAAATGCTCAAAACAATTTGTAACAAAATAAGAGCAATACTGAGCAATATGAAGCAATATGAGAGTATTTGGGCTTATAGAACTTGTATCTACTCTTCTTCCATCATCCTCTATTTATACTAGAGGAAATATAGCTGTTGGAGCTCTTCTAGCCGTTGCTTGATTATCTCCATTCCATTTTTATCAAATTGGACCGTTGGAATTAATGTGCTGTACCCATAAGTCGACTTGTCGAGTTGTATAAGTCGACTTGTGACCATAAGTCGACTTGTTGAATTGTATAAGTCGACTTGTGACAACATTTTACGTAAACTTGCATCTCCGCTCTTCTATAAGTCGACTTGTGATGTGTAAGTCGACTTGTGGTCCACGATAAGTCGACTTGTATGCTGTTAGTCGACTTGTGTTGACATATATTACTTGTATAGGAAACTTCCATCTTGATTTGTACAATTATTTCATTGAATATCAATCCCAAAATACCTTAAACAATTTCTTAACCAATTCTATACATTTTATTATTATCAAAACATAAGTGGAATTAATTTGTCAACCACCATTGGTCCAACACATGTGTGTTCTTCTGACGTCTTTATTGGTTTTCCTCTTCCTCCCCCTATCTTTGTTATCGACTCCTTCAATCACACCCTTTCAAACTCTTCGATTGCTGCCTTGCATTCTCTTCTCTCCCTATTTGTTATAATAAAAAAATGATCAATGACAATGACTCTTCATCAGTTCTGTCATTATCTTCTTCATTTCATTCATCATCTCCTTCAGCTCCTTGACTTCTCTGCGTAAGTTCCTGATTTCATCTTGCGAGTCAATCGGTGAGGACAGTTGATCATCATCCATTGAGGTTCTATGAACGCAATTGTGGTAGCATATGCGTCTGAGGATGGAATGTAATCGTCAACAATCTCAAAAATTGGTGGATGAATGGATAGATTAGGCTCCGGAAGATCTAAATCATAAGGATGAGCACTTGTCTTCCTTGCAGGGGTATGGCTTCAGCTTGAATAGACAGTGTATTAGATAGAGGCCTAATACGCATAACTATCTGCACAAGAGATTCAATGAACGTCCTTGTAAACAGTCTTCCCCCTACTAGACAGTCTTCATTCTTATCTGTAAAGCTGCAACCAGCTCCGTCAGTTGTCTCCATTGAAGCGCATGCTTCATCAATTCGTCGCACTTCATCTTCAATCTGATATGCGAACAGATCATTATTGATTCCTTCAGGATACAACTTCGTCTTCCCCTTACTCATATCTAAAGGAAATCTAGGCTGAATGTCCGGTACAACCTTTATCACCGTCTTCTCTGTTATTGGATAAATAGTATATGGTTGACTGGACATTTTTGAAGGGTATGACTTTGTAGCAACATCCCTCAAAGCATCATAAAAATTCTTTTCATCTTCACTCAGTAGATGCCATATCTTACTATTTGTCGAAATAAGTTGTAGGATAGCCTTCACCTTCCTTCTTGGTTGATCACAGATGGCAATTGCAGTACTCCTCTTGGTCACAAATTCAACCAGTCTGATCTCCAACTTATCCTTTCTAAAAAATTCAGGATTTTTGTATATAACCAGACTAGGTTTATCAGATGTTTCCTGTGGTATCTGTACCAAGTTTAAATCTGTTGTTGCCTCTTGTTGAATAGCAATAAGAGTAAACTGAGCTAAGCTAGACTCAATTTGCTTTTCCTTTTGAGCAGCATCGATAGTATCCTTCTTTTGACTAACTTCCTCAGCAGTAGTCACATTCTCCTTTCGACTAATTGCTTTAGTCTTCTCCACTGCCTCAGTCAGTCTCAAAGTTTTCTGAACTTGAGATTTCTGCTTCTCAGACTCCGACTTCCTCTTCTTCTCTGTCTCCTTAGCCTGTTTGGCTGAGTCTTCTTGTAGGATTGAGACAAGAGATCTTGTTGCCTTTGGTGCGCGAGATTCAGAGATTTCTACCTGACTCTGTTCTCTGGCTCTCTTCTTTTCCTGTTGTTTCAGAGTACGAATCCTAGGTGATCTCCTTGCCCTCTTAGAAATTTCACCCAGAAGATTCTCCCCTGTTCTTTTCAACGCACCTTTGTCTGTCCTCCAAATTAGGCTAACTTCTCTTTGAGAACTCGCCTGTTTTATCAAAGGTCCTCCAGATAGTTTTCTTCTTTCATCTATGGACATTCTCATACTTACTTGAGATTTCAAACTTATAGTGGGAGACTTCTTCAATAACCGCTCCCCCTCAGTTCTAGCTGTCTTCATAGAATCTGCTTCTTCTTTTACCACCACCTTCAAGCCCATTCTCCTCATTGTATCTGAGTTAATAGAACTTTTGATAGATATCGTCCTTCTGAATCCACTGTGAAGAAGGACTCCAGATTTCCTAAAAATCCTCGTGAGTAGCATGTCGTAAGGATAACTGTTAGTATCGTTCATCCCCTTAACCATATAATAAAAAAATAGAAATGGTAGATCTATGGGACGACGGTTTAGCAAGTAGAACAGGCATTGTTCATCCACGGTAGTCACTAAATGCCTTGACCTTGTTCTAGATAAAATGCAATTGAACAGAATCGCATGAAGAACCCTAGCCTTCAGGACCAGACTCCAGGTCTTCCTCTCCGATGGATCATTAACTCCATACAGCTGTTTACTGACATCTTCTTCCTTCCTACTGACCTTTGTCATCCATTTGGCTTTGCTTGACAAGGTTTCTCCAACCAATGAACATTCAATCACCTTCTCTACTATCTCCTTTGTCACAACAATAGATATCCTATCTCTGTGGAGACAATGGTGTCATCTACCGATTCAAGATTCTTCCAAAAATCATATACCTCATCAAGATACACGGTTCCGCACTCGAAAAACTTTCTCCATCCAGCCTCTACAATCTCGGTTCAACATCCATACCATCTTTCTTCATAGATTCGAAGTCCACATATCTTCCATAAATCATAGCTGGATCCATTGATTCTGAATAGAAACTGGCTCTGGTAAGCTGTTCTTCAAAGGTAAAGTTGATTGCAAGAGTTTGAGAAAGAGAGATGAAACGTCTGTGTTTGAGATTAATCGAAATGATTTCAATTTCAGACTACTCGTAGGGTCTTATCAGGTGTGTTCTAGAATCGTTGGAATCCTCAAGACTTTGTAACTTTCCCTCCACAACTTCCTTGTGAGAGAAGTTACCAGCTGTAAACCATTGTTTTTGACGCTGTTAATTTTGACGATCTCTTAGTCTGACTGGTCATTTAACATAACCATATTAAGGTTTCGTCTGATTTCCTTGAACCGTTCTTCACTCAATGGTTTAGTGAAGATGTCTGCCCATTGGTACTCTGTTTCAATGAACTGTAGTCTCACCACCTTTCTCTGAACATAGTCTCTCAAGAAATGATGTCTGACTTCGATATGCTTTACTCTTGAATGCTATATTGGGTTCTTTGATATATTTATGGCACTGGTGTTGTCACAATAGATTGGGATCTCCTCTTCTTGAACTGAATAATCTTCTAGTTGATATTTAATCCACAATGTTTGTGAACAATAGCTTGCGACAGACATGTACTCGGCTTCGACAGTTGATAGAGCGATTGAGCTTCATCTCTTGCTTGACCAGGAAACTAGGTTTGAGCCAAGAAAGTGGCATCCTCCACTAGTGTTCTTCCTTTCAATTCTATCTCCGACATAGTCCGCATCGCAATATCCGATTAACCTAAAATCTTTACCTTTCTCAAACATTAAGCAAAGATCAGTAGTATCTGCGAGATATCTCATAATCCTTTTAATAGCAATAAAATAAGACTCTCTAGGATCAGCCTGAAACCTTGCACACAAGCATACACTGAACACAATATCAGGTTTGCTTGCTGTAAGATACAGTAAAGAGTCGATCATCCCTCTATACAAGGTTTGATCCACCTTCTTACCAAATTCATCTTTTGACAAAAGGTTCGAAGGATGCATCGGAGTCGCCATAGACTTTACGTTATTCATATCAAATTTACACAACAATTCTTTCAAATATTTTTGTTGATGGATAAAGATTTTCTCTTCGGTTTGCTTAACTTGCAACCCAAGAAAGAACTTTAACTCACCCATCATACTCATCTCAAACTCATTTTTCATTAGACTCTCAAAACTCATACATAACTTCTTCCAGGTAGCACAAAAAATAATATCATCAACATAGATTTGTACTAAAATAAACTCATTCTCATAATTCCTTCTAAAAAGCGTCTTATCAACTTGACCTCTACTAAACCTACTTTCTAAGAGAAAAGTACTTAGACGATCATACCAAGCTCTAAGAGCTTGCTTCAGTCCGTATAAAGCTTTATGAAGTCTATAGACATGATCTGGATTCCTAACATCCTCAAAACCAGGAGGTTGCTTAACATACACTTCTTCGTCTATAAAACCATTCAAAAAAGCACTCTTCACATCCATCTCAAAAAGCTTTATATCATGACAAACAAAGATATGCCAAAGAATATCCTAATAGCTTCAAGTCTTGCTACTGGAGCATATGTCTCATTGTAGTCTATTCCTTCTTACTGATTATAGCCTTGCGCTACTAATATAGCCTTATTTCGACTCACTCTACCTGATTCGTCTAACTTATTCTCAAAAACCCATCTGATTCTTATAATGGATTTCTTCGAGGGTTTTGGAACTAAGGACCAAACATTATTTGTAGTAAACTGATTCAGCTCCTCTTGCATGGCTAAAACCCAAGCTTCGTCCTGAAGAGCTTCCTCAATCTTCTTAGGTTCTATTTCAGATATGAAAGCCACATTAGCTTCTCTTCTGAATTTGGACCTTGTTCTAACTCCTTCTGACGTCTCCCCGATAATTAGCTCTTCTGGATGAGAACTCCTATATTTCCAATCTCTTTTTAATCCACTAGTTTCTGGAATATCCTCAACCTTGTCTACTTGAGTTCCTGATGATGGAGTTTCTGTTGTATCATCTAAGTTCTTTGAAGGACCTTTACTCTCCATGTCATCTTCCTTATGGGGTTGGGAACGATCATCAAACTTGACATGGATGGTTTCCTCAACTGTCTTTGAGATAAGGTTATATACCCGAAATGCCTTAGATGATGATGAGTAGCCTAGAAAAATTCCTGAATAGATCTTTGAACCGAACTTATCCAACAACTCCTTTGTATTCAGAATAGAGCACCTGCAATCGAATGGATGAAAGTAAGATATGTTCGGTCTCCTTCCATTCCATAACTCATAAGGAGTCTTCTTTTACAGAGGTCGCAACAGTATTTTATTCTGAATATAGCACGCTGTATTCACAGCTTCTGCCCAGAAGTACTTAGGAAGATTCATCTCATATAGCATAGTCCTTGCCATCTCTTGAATCGTTCTGTTCTTCCTTTCAACAACTCCATTCTGTTATGGGGTCCTAGGAGCAGAGAAATTGTGGAAGATTCCATTCTCCTCACAGAATAATCTAAACTTCTCATTTTCAAACTCTCCACCATGATCACTCCTGATACTGGCTATAGGTACTCCTTTTTCAATTTGTAACTTTCTGGAAATGATCCTAAAACACTTAAAAGACTCATCTTTGTGTGACAAAAACAATATCCAACAAAACCTAGTAAAATCATCAACAATAACAAGTCCATATTTCTTTCCGCCAAGACTTATTGTCCTAGTTGGACCAAATAAATCCATATGTAATAACTCTAAAGGTCTAGAAGATGTTATAAAATTTTTAGAAAAAAATGATGTTTTAACTTGTTTCCCTTTCAAACAGCTTTCACAGAAATTTTTTTTGTCAAAACTCATTTTTGGTAAACCTCTTACCAAATCATATTTTGCCAACTTTGAAATGTGTTTAAAAGAAACATGACCTAGCTTTTTATACCAGATTAGTCTTTCTTCTTCAGAAGATAGAAAACATGAAACATTTTGATTTTGAAACTCTTCTAAATGTATTTTATAAAGATTATTTCTTCTCTTGGCAGAAAAGAATATAGATCCATCTTTGTTTCTGACTTCACAAAGATTTTGATTGAATGTGACTAAGAAACCAGAATCACACAATTGACTGACACTAATCAAATTGTGTTTTAGACCATCAACAAGCAGTACATTATCTATGCATGCAAAGAAATCTTTACCTATTTTACCGATTCCAATTATCTTGCCCTGCTGGTTGTCTCCGAAAGTCACCGATCATCCCTTCTTATACTGAAGATCTAGGAACATAGACCTTCTTCCCGTCATATGTCGCGAGCAACCACTGTCTAAATACCAACGGTGTTTGTTGCATCTTCCAAGGAAGGATATCTGCAGGAGAAACTATTTTACTTTTTGATACCCATATTTTCTTGGGTCCTTTCTGGTTAGTAATATGCATATAATGAGTTCTTTGATGCCTTTTACTAGATTGTTGATGAATATGTGTTTGGTAATACCTTTTATTTTGAGAAAAAGGCTTTCTATCATAATGAGACTTATTATTCGTAAACCCTAATCCGGTTTTATCACTCGAATGTCTACATTTTTCTAGCATCTCATTCATTTTCTTTGTACTCTCAGTGAAGGTAGCTAAATCAGATGAAAGACTCTTAATTCTAAGCTTCAACTGATTGATCTCATCAGTTTTATCTACAACTTTCTTTTTCTCCTCTATTTGTTTTTTTAAGCAGATATTTTCTCTCTCTATTTCTTCTGTATGTTTAAGGTTTTCTACATACTTCTTCTTTAACAATTTATACTTTTTCTTAATAGCATGAGAATCCTCTAATAGTTCTGAATAAGCATCATGCAAGTTATCGTATTCAGAAGTTACCTCCTCATCACTTTCTTCCTTGGCTACTAGGCAGATATTCGCATGTTCAGATGTCTCGGAACTTATATCTGACTCTGATGAATCTAGATCTTCCCAAGTTGCCATCATGCTTGTCTTGCCTTCTCTACTTTTCTTTGGTTTCTTCTTTAGACTAGGACATTCAGACTTGTAATGTCCAGGTTGATTACATTCGTAGCATATGATAGATGTCTTTTCTATTTTACCATCATCTTTGCAATTCTTCTTAAAGATCTGACTTCCTTTGGACTTCTTCTTCCACATCCGTCTTATCTTCCGAGAAATGAAGGATAATTCGTCATCTTCATCACTTGACTTTTGTTCTGATTCACTTGAATCATCATTCTTTGATTCTTCAGTCTTTCATGCTTTCAATGACTTTCTCCTTCTTTGAGTCTTGTGATTCTTCTGTCCGGCCTTCAATGCTATTGACTTGTCCCGTTTGGGCTTGTCTTCAGCATCAAGCTCTACTTCATGAATCTTCAGTGATCTAAGCAACTCGTCAAGCTTTAGCACGCTCAAATCCTTAGATTCCTGCACTGCCATAACTTTTGGTCTCCACCTCTTCGGAAGACTTCTTAAGATCTTTCGTACGTGATCTTGGTTATTGTACGTTCTTCCAAGGGCCTTCAATCCATTGACGATTGTTTGAAATCTTCCAAACATTTGATCAATAGATTCTTCATCTTTCATCTTGAAAAGCTCGTACTGGTGTACAAGAATGCTTATCTTGGATTCTTTGACTTGGTTTGTGCCTTCATGAGCGATGGACAATGTGTCCCACATCTCCTTCGCAGTGTCACATCCGTGGACTTTGTCATACTCACTCCTGCTTAGGGCACACGTCAAGAAAAATTTCGCCTTAGAGTTCAACTGAATTCTTGCCTTTTGGTCAGCCGTCCATTTGGTCCGTGGAATAAGATTTCCATCTTCATCTACTGGTGTATATGGTCCATTCTCTATCACATCCCAAAGGTCGACATGAGTAGATTCTATGAACAGTCGCATTCTATCTTTCCAGTAATGATAGTCTTCTCCGTTGAATGCTGGAGGTCTAGTGACTGCCTTCTGCAATGTATATATGTGATTCTGCCATCATCTTTGATCAACACTTTGCTATAGTGATTCTTGGATACCAGGCTCTGATACCAATTGAAGTAAACACACGTTATTATAATGCCTATAATACGATATATTAATACACGAGAAGGGGGTTGAATTATGTATTCCCTTTTTTGAAAATCTTTTCAGAAAACGTTTTGTAAAAAAAAAAGGTTCTTTTCACAGAAACGTCGGTAAGTCCGAATTAATCAAAACTTGAAAAACTTGTTTTGAAATCTAAGTAATAACAAAACTTTGAACTTAAAGAGAGATAGAGTATAGAGAAGTCGACACAACAATTTTATACTGGTTCATCCCAAACCGTGGGCTACGTCCAGTCCTTAGAAGTCTTTCTGAGATTTCACTATCTCTTCAACATTTACAAGTATTCTTTCTGAGCCTCTTCAGGTCTCTACACTCAGTATTATTTCACTTTTAGCCTCTGCAGGCTATCTGTACTACTTTCTTACAAAAGTATTTGAACTCTGTTATAGTAATACTAGCTCTCAGCTAATTCGCACAATAATCTCACAAACATGCTTTTTGATCGTGTATATGTAACTCAACTAACTTTGTAATATCCGACTTCGACTCATATATATAGCCTTCGTCTGTAACTACTTCTTGATTCTTTCTTCTTGAATCTTGCTTTTTGAATTTTGTTTCTTGAATCTTGTTTCTTGAATCTTGAAAGAAACGATTAATCAGTTGAGTTCTGTAACTAACTCGAACTGACTCCTGCGTCTGCTTTTGAATTCTCCGTCTGCTTTTCTGTGTCTGCTTTTGAATTCTGCGTCTGCTTTTCATTCTGCGTCTGCGTCTGCTTTTCTTCGCCTGTTTTTTATTCTGCGTCTGCGTCTGCTTTTCATTCTACGTCTGCGTCTGTTTTTCATTCTGCGTTTGTGTCTGCTTTTCAACTTCTTTGTTATTCATCCCGCGTCTGCTTTTCATTTTTCCGTCTGTCTGTTTTTTATTTCTGCGTCTGTTTTTTCTTCTTCTTTGTTATTCATCAAAATCATATATATGTAAATTCATTTTGACTCAACAGGGTCCTCCATCCATGCTGTTAGGGATTGTTACCAATCTCGTCAAGTGTGGGCCGTCTTCCCATCGATCTCCGCTGCTTCTAACTACTCCTCGCTGCCTGCTAGGGACTGGATTCTCATCAACCTGCAGCAACATCGAAAAGTCCTGGGCTAAGATTGGGCGCTTCTTTTTGGCACGACATGTTGGTTCCTCTGGACATGGAGGAACAAGTCTCTTTTCGATCATCAATTTAGTTGGCCATCCTCACCCATTTTCCCTATTTTGTCTTTTGCATATTAGATTCCCAAGTCTACAGAGTGGCAGCACCACCACAGATTTTCAACTCCACTAGGAGCAACTCATCGGTTGGAGCAAACCACCTCCCCATGTGGGTTAAATTGAATACAGATGGTGCTTGCAATCACGCCCATCGCTTGACTACAGCAGGTGACCTCCTTCATGATAGTGACGACAACTGGTTCGGAGGCTTCACTCAAAACCTCGGATGGTGCGCGGCGTTATCTGCAGAACTCTGGGGTGTCTTTACCAAATTCTCGCTTGCCTGACGTATGGGCTTTCGCAGGATAGAGCTGGAAGTGGATTCGCTTGTGGTACATCAGCTCCTTTCTTCGACGGACACCCGCTCCCAGTCTCTCAACCCTATAGTTACGGGTATCCTAGAGCTGTTCACTAAGAACTGGTATGTTATTCATCTACACGTCTACTGAGAGAATAACAGATGCGTTGACTGGCTTGCTATCTAGGCTGTCCACTCCGACATTAAAGTCACCTATTTTGACATTACACTCAGAGGGTGCCACCACATCCTATTAGAGGATTTGTCGGGGATGTGTCTCTCCAGACTTGCCTTGTAATCTTGTTTTCTGTTTCCCTTTATACAAAAAAAAGGAATGATGCTAAGAGAAAGGATTGACACCAAAAAAACTTATAAAATAGATGATAATTTTTAATAATTGAAACAACTGGCTTCAATTTTAATTTACCCTTTCTATTAATTGTACACATTTTAACAATTTATCATTTTAAAAATAATTAAAAATAAGAAGATATTATTTAAATCTATACATTTCTTAAAAGAAGCCCATCTATTTTAGGATGATAAAGGTCTAGAATTAACAACAGGAAAATAATATATCTTTTGAAGTTCATAAAGGGCATGTTTAGATAACAATTAATCAGCTAGAAATTAACTGATTGACCACAATCAACTATTTAATTTAGTCAAATAGTTGATAAATTTATTTGGCGATTCACTGATTGGACTGGCTGATTCAACCCAACCAATCAAAAACAAGAAGCTACTCTATATCAACATTTGGGGTAATTAGCTAATTATCTTAAATGATTACCAAGAACTCAAAATGTCAATTTTGCCTTAACTTTTTTTATGATTCTCTCGTTTCTCTCGTTTTCTCGTTTACAAAACTTGACAAAAGCCATGTTTACTTGTTTGTCAGTTGATGTCTTTTAGTTTGGTATTATGCATAAAGTTTTCTTCTTACAAACAATCGACTGATTGTCATTAGAATTTAACTCTAGAATTTAACTGCAGCTTGTCAACGGGTGCAACATTATCAAATATTATTATTATTATTATTATTATTATTATTATTATTATTATTATTATTATTATTATTAAAATATTTTTATTAGATTTATATACTTTTTAAAATTTAATATATAAAATCTAAATTTCTATAAAATATCAAACGAAATATTAATAAGATATATAATATTCATATTTTTATAATTTTATTAAAATTATGTCTTTATAAATTATTATATATATATATATATAATTAATATTAAATAGTTAATTTTATCAATATAAAATAACAAATAGCTAATAATAAGGTCAGAACTCAGATAACACTAATTGGTTAGCTGATTGACAGAGAGGGGAAAAATGTTGGAGACTTGTTGCCAACTTCTTTCATATGTTTGTTTATATCTTGCCTTAAACCCTCGCACTTCTGCTGTAGCGCCTAAGTCACAGCCAATGTTGGCCGTGTCATCTTGAACTGCAGCAGTAATGCTTTTGAATTGATGAGCCATTCCCTTACTTAAATCTCTTCAAGCCGTTGCTTCTTTGCTGCCGACTTCTTCATTCTCGCTCTCCCCAAGGATTTCGATTCTTTCTGCTCACTCCTACTCTCTGTTGCTTCGTTTCTGTACGATTTTAAATCGAGTGACAAAGAGATTTTGTAATAAAGCAGGCTTGGTCAGAAATTTTTGGTCACTCAGTCTTGATTTTTATTTTTTGGGTCTTTGGCCTAAACTGGAATTGTTAAATATTGTTATTTCTGGTCCTTAATGACAGTATGAGTATTTAGCTTGAGTGTTTCAATTTGGTGTGTGGTTGCTCCAAGTTTTGAATGAGAAATATGGCGGCTAAGTCGGGAGGAGTAGAAGTACCAATAATTGGTATGGATTGTATCAAGTGGATTGAGCTCGCTGTTGTTGACGATGTCACCACTCTTTCATCACCTTCCGCCCCCCTTACTGAGGATTGTGCGTCCTGTTGTATTGTTGGAGACGATCCTTCGCTCTACTTTATTTGGTATCACTCTCTCTCTCTCTCTGTGTCTGTGTTTGTGTGCGTGTGCGTGTGCGTTTGTCTGTCTTTTTCTTATGTATTTCTAGTCCTTGGTCTAATGCATTTTGTTGCTCACAATATGCACTGCAACAGGAGAATTCACAAGTCCAGGCCTAATTGCCTCGAGTTACTTGAGTTCTCTTCTCATAAAGAATTCCCAAAGATTGGGCTGCGTATCACCCTACCCGATTCCCTTTCCCCTTTTGCTTATGTCTCCCACAACCAGGTTATTTGGAAGTTGTTAGTTATTTGACGCCTTTCATTTTTTTTTTGGATCTATTCTTGTGCGCTTATTCATTTTATGTATATGCTAATGTAGATTGGTTCCTCTCAAACTGCTTTGAAGAATCCCTATTTGCTCTGTACATTGACGGTTTCAGGAGTTGCATACTTTTTTAGCCTTAGAAATGTTTCTGCTTACTCATCCTGCTCTACTTTTCCAAGAGATGAAGTTATGCAGTATAATTTGCAAAGTAATGCCAATGTTATACCAATAACCTGTGTAGCAGCCAACGCTGGACGCCTTTTTGTTGGCAGAAATGATGGATCTGTTGCCTCTTGTCAACTTGGCATACTTCACAATAATGCTCCTGGTAATTTCATTTGCTCTTTGTTCATGGTCTTATGGGTTTATCATTGTATTGCCACATGTAAATTCTTAAACTTTTGAACTTTTTTTTAATGAAAAGAAAACAGATCGGGTTGGGGCCTGTTTTTAAGGCTTTTGCTGTCAGACATCTAATTTGTACACATGTTTATTTACTTTCATTTCTTAATTTTATTTTTTTAATCACTTGAAAATTTTCCTCTGTTCTGTGAGTGATTCCAACCATTTTTAGTGTTTAGGTTTTATGCATGAGCTACGGGATGATTTGGGAATTGGTCGTTTGTGGAGTTTCATATCAAGGTATTTCTTGTTCCTCGTTTTTCATATCCTATTAGTATGAGGAAACGTTCATTGTATATCCTGCTTATTGGAATAAAATTACATTTATAAATTGGGAAATACTGTTATGCTAGTAGATTATGGCTTGCAAGCAGACTTAGCCAAAGTACTTCGATATTTGACAGTTGATTCCCTTTGTATATTGTGTGTTGCAACAAAGATATGCATAGTTACAATAATTTTATGGAACATGCTGAAATCCCTTTAGCAATGATGTAAATGAATATTTCTCCACTGTCCGTAGAGTCCTCACAACAAAGCTCATATGCTTCAATCTTAGGAAATGGGGAGACAGATCTTTTATTTTATTTTATGAGACTGCATCTTTTGTGCATCTAATTGGGAAGCTAAGAAGCCCCTATATACCGAATTTCCTCTTACTTGGGGATGTATTAAACTTGGAATTTAAAGTTCCTCTGAAATCTAATTTTCTGTTATGAGTGCTTCTAGGTACCAAACTGGATATAAAATGTAGTCAGCTCATTGTGCAGAAACTTTAATTGTGCAGATCTGCTATTTCTATTTTCTTCTTGTCAAACTTAATTGTTTGACTTGCCTAAGATAAAAAGTAATAATTCACCATTTGATAAAATTTATTTGGTTTTCTTTTTACCATGAGGCATATGTTAAACTTTTGTTGCTGCTGTGAGGTGTATGAGAATGAAAACTGTTAATGGATGGGGGTGTTGGGTGTATCAACAATAATGTGACAAAAGTTTTATCTCACAAACCTAAGCCTAAACCACCACCTTTTTCTTTCTGATTTAGAGAATTAGGTTTCATAATACTTCTCTACGATGTTACAATTTTTTTGGTACAGTTTCTGTTGGAGTGGTTTAAAACTTCCGTTGCTTGAATAAGAAGGTGAAATGGCAAAACAAATTTATGATTACAGCCTATGCAATGTAACTTGATCATGGTAACCGATTTTGGTTGGGTGGATATGATCTTCTTCCTTACTGCAATTATAAACATCATTTTGCTGAATGCCAGTTGTTACATATCATTAGTAAGCTTTAATATTTCATGGTCGGCTACCAATTTTTCTTTACTTGCTTTTGCAGGGGGCGGATGGCAGTTGCCGTGAAGGATTTGGTGGTGGTTGACAATCATGCTTTAGATCTATTATTTGTGCTCCATTCTGATGGGACATTACGAGTATGGGAATTATCATGTTATAGGAAAATTCTGAGTCAGGCAATGGGTGCTCTGAATGCAGAAGGCAATTACTCTCACCTTTACTGCTTCGTTCTTTCAAAATCTCTATGAACTTCTTTCTCATTTTTTCATAATGCTCAAGTTCCTTGTTGAATACAACATAATTTGTGCTCACCTCAAGTTCAGCCCACACATGACTTAATTGTGCATAATCACAGACCTGAATTGAGAATTTGTAAATTCGTCTGGTAGAGAAAGGGATAATACTGCAATTCTTCTCATAACGAACCATAGCAAGCCTAATATAATTGTTATATGTGGATGAATTTGTCTATCATTGTTCACATCAATCTTCTTAATCATTCTTTCATTGAAATGATTTTCTTAGGTTTTTGTCTCAGAAATTCACTTTCCAACTTACTATCATCAACTTTACTTATGTAGTCCATTTTTATGTCTGTTTTCAGTTTCAGGTGTAACATTTGTTAAGTTGTGGGTGGGCGAAGCGAGCAATAACTTGATTCCCTTGGCCATTTTGTGTAGAATTTCTTCGGTATCTAATCTTTAGAATAAATATTTTGTTTCTCAAGTAATTTTATCCATATCAATTGTTTGCAACTTCCATCATATCTTGCCTTCTATCCTCAAACAAAGGAGTATGTGTAGCTTCTCTTCAAGTTTAAGCTTTATCATTCTCCCAGCTTGTTTTGTCCCTGCAAAAGGCTTGTTTATGTGTTGTTGGAACATTTGGACTACTGTAAGCTTATGAGCTCAATTTTTTTTGTCATTAATTATCCCTTTAAGAAACTGATGATATTTGACAAACCGAACAAAGTAAAAAATATCAGTAATGTGTCAACTCATTACTGATATTAGGGTAACTAAGATAGTGGATTCTATTGAAAGGCTTGATGGCTGGTTGCAACAATTGCATGTGATGTACTACAGAGAACTAGACAAGTAGCATTATGACAAAGTTGAGTTTTGCTGACCCTTTATATTGTGCAAGACACCATTATAGTGTGTATATGAATTGTTAGGTTTGCGTTAGATCAAAATTTAGACTTTTGTTCGAGAAATAAATCATATTGTGGCTGTCACCTCCAAGTAATTAGTATTTTAAACCATAACATGGTTAGCTGCAAACACTATTTTGATGTTACACTTACTTCACATATGAACCTTGAATCTTTAGTTTACTGTTTTAATGCATGAAACGGTTCTTTTTTTATAGAAACCATCTAATTGAATTTTGGACGTGAAGCATTTAATATGTTTGCCAGCATTCATGCCATCTAATTCTTGCTGTTAACAATTTTTTTTATTTTCTTTTTTTCCCAAATTTTGATACTTAAGAAGAACCTAATGAAATAAAAATTAATAAAGCATTGTGTAGATTTCAATTTTCAGATTCAAGATCTTAAAACAGTAAGTTGAGGTGCATTCAAGCTCATACTTTCATTGTCTTGTTTCATTAAGAAGGGGCAACAAAAAGCTAAGATGTTACTCATTTAGAACTTGTTGGTGATGAAGAAAGTTGTGAAATGGTGTGATTGGATGTGGGAAAAGATTTTTTACCCAAGTCAATAATATTTGATTCTGAACAGAAATAGAAAATGGCTCAAGAAAGGTTGAAGTCAAACTGATTGTTGTGAGTAGGGGTAATGTTAGATGTTGGTCTGAATGGTGAAGCAAAGGAAAATTGTTACATTACATTGTAGCCATGTTTATGAAATTAACGATGAGTGAAAAGGACAGCAGTGTGTAGGTTAGGAAAAGTGATGAATACCTTGTTCCCAGTTAATGAGAGCATAGCTAAGCTCAGTTTAACTGAAAAACTGTTTAGAGGGCATTTCACAGGCCAATGAGAACTTCATGAAATTAATCTAAGTTTTTTGGTGAGAAAAATGTGATGAATACCCTGTTCTGAGTCACTGAATGGTTATAGCTGAGATATTTTTGGCTTAAAAAATGTTTAGAGGGCATTTTATTGGCCAACGAAAGCTTCAGGAAATTAATATGTTTTTTGGTGAGGGCATTTAGTGTGATAACTTCACGAAACTAATCCAAGTCCTTTGATGCTAGAAGAATTCAACAGTTACATCAACAATAACAACGTCCCAATAGGAATTCTGCTGAGACTAAAAGGATTCAACTGTGTTACTTAATATTAAATGTATGTGTATGCACAAAATTTTGTAAAATAATTGGTGCCATAGTTGTACCTGTGAAATCATTTTAAGGCAATATCATTTTTATGTTGGTTGTTAAACTTTCAGATGATGGGCTGGTGTAAGATCTAAGTTCTTTTTTACAAAGCGTTTAATATTTGAAATTAAAAGATTTTGCAGTTTTCATGTTTATGAATCTGAGTCTTTCAATGCTTTAAGCATCTGATCCAAACTGAAGGTCTGCCTTAGTTATCATGAAAGGTTTCATTGGGAGTGTAATTCTTCGAAAACTGTTTATTTTTTAGTTAATGTGAGTCCTGATAGGCACGTGTTCAAAAAGTGAATGGCTATTTTTTCCAGCTGACATTTCTTTACAGAGTGCAGTTCAAGAATTTGACAATACTTGGGCCTCTCCAATTATCTTTGTGAGATCTATAGGTCCTAAATGGTCTGGAAATCACAAGCAATAACTATTTTCACCAACATTTGTGGGCTAATATCATAATTGGGTCATGGAATGAAAGTGTAGAACAGCCTTTTGCTTGAATATTTTGCTTTTATTAATTGAGACATTGCTGAATAAGTGTTGTGCTCAACTTGCAGGACATCGCCACAGAGGTTGTCTACGTCTACAGTCTTCAGTGTACTCTGGGTGACAGGAATACTTTATCAATAGGGTCTTTAGTTAAAAATATTCCTTTAGAAGGGGTAAATGATTTTTTCCTGTAATCTTGCTTCCTTTCACAATTCTGAAGAGGTGGACTTTGATAATTGCATTCAATATTTTTCCAGGGGAAGTGTGTTGACGTAAAGTTTACTTCAAACAGGATTTTGATATTGAAAGACAATGGATTAACAATGCATAATTTGGTTCACACAAATGTGGAAGAGTAAGTAATTCATGTTGTAGCTTAAATTAAAATTCTTGAATCTTGTGTCTTTCATTATCTTTGTTGAGATCATTACAAATTACATCCATGTCTTACTAGAAAAAAGATAGGTGCCATTTTAGTTTTGGCATTATAATTCTTTTAGAACGTGCCATCTACTATTGAAATATTATCCAAGAACCACCTTTTTTTCTGAGCTTCTCTTCTATGGGAAGGCTTTGGATCTCTTTTCTTGTGTGAAATAAAATCATGTTCTTGGCCTCTTCATAATTATGATGTCCTTTATGTGTGAACACACTAGGATAACTTTTTTCTTTTTTCAGTACAATACAAGTTGACACTTGCTTTACTGTTACTCTCCTGAACTTATTGCAGGGAAGATATCCAGTGTTATGCTTTACAGGAAGAATTTGTTGCTGAGCAGTTATTTCAAAATTCTGAGGTTTCAGCAGAATATCTCGTTTGGATGACCCAGTCAATCTTTCCATCTTCAAAGGTGAAATTGGGGGGCCATTTATATTTCGATTCAGTAGTAGTTTTCTTGATGAGTGATCATTGATTGTGCCATTTTTTGTCCCCTTTAACTCATAATTGCAATATCTGTCCTAAGTAAATAAAAGAGGAAGAATGGTGGCTGTTTGTACATCTCATCATGTTTTTTCATGCAAACCTTGTATTGTATATGTATAGCTAGTTGAGAAGGGACCAGAATAAATCAGTTGATATTTTGATATTTGAGACATGTTCAAGTTGGGAGTTCTAACTCTTTTTACTGGGCTTCAAAGAGGACAACTTGAGATTGTTTTCAATACCAGCTTGATCAGATTATTTTTGCAAACCTACCTGTTGTCTATCGAGTTAACGATGCTCAGAAATATAATATTCATAATATTAATAAGACTTTGACTGAGGTGGAGTTCCAACATCATGTTTTGCTGATTTTGGTGAGATTGACAGGAATACCATCACATCTGTTGGCATTGGATCAGCGAAAATAGTTAGTGTCTTTTGATTGGTTACCCCTCGTAACCTTTACATGGGTGGAGGCCGTTTGATTTGATAGTCAATGTTAGGAAGGTTGGTAATAGTGAGTAAAAATATGGTGTGGTAACAGTTTCTTGAGGAGAGCGATAATGGGTGTTTAAATTACAGTTTTAAACCTGCTTTATTTGTTTGATGCGGTGAGGTTCATATTTTGGCAAAATTTGATCATTTTTGTACTTGCTCTTTTGCTCTATCTTCCAATGCTTATTTTTGTTTTAACGTCTCTGGGATTTTCGTACTTGCTCTCTTGTATTATATGTGGGATTGTTTCAAATAACATCCTGATTCTTCACATCAAATATGAAGTATATGTGCTGCACAAGTTCTTCTATGTCTTAAGTACCAGAGAAATTTTCATCTACCTCTCACGTGACATTTTGCTTAATCAAATTTCTTTTGCAGGATCGAATTGTGCCATTTGTGTCATCAATCTTTTTACGTAGGCTGCTTTACCCTGGTGTCTGTCTCAATGCAGTTCTGCGCTCAACTTTACTGGACTACAACAGGCACTGGACTGAAAATGAGTTCGTGTCCTTAACTGTTGATGGATTGAAAGAGGAAATATGTTCAGTAATTGAATGTGAGGTACTTCCTTGCTTTTTATCTGAACTTCAACTATATGGTAGCCCCTTGTACCTGTGTGTACATGTGTTCTTATTCTTCCATTCTCCGGTGTAGAATTGTAGTAAGTTATAGTATTGTAAGAAGAGTTATGTGCTTGCTTATTTCTGTCAGGGGGCAAGCAGGAGTATGAGTTCTATAATTTATAACTGGAAAAATTTCTGTTCCCGATATTTCCATCATTGGTGCAAGAACAATTCCGCATATGGTTTGCTAGTTCAGTCCTCTACTGGTGCTGTTGGTTTGGTGAGAAAGAATTCAGTATCAGTATTTCGTGACATGGAAACAATTGAACTGCTTATGGATGGTACACTTTTAACTTTTTTATTTCCATGCAAACAGAAAGTAATATGCACATGTTTTGAGATTTTACCGCTAGTAATTTGTTGTTTTCTTTTTGCTCTAATATTTTCAGGTTCTTCTGGATCTGATGAGTTTGTTAGTCTTGCAAATTGTGTGTTAGATTTATCTGGTGATGATCCTGAGCATAAGATTCTTTTGGAAGTGCTTCGATGTATCATTTGTCTAAGCCAACAATTGGGAAAAACAGTTCCTGCCATATTTTACGAATCACAAGTTAGCACTCCTTTTATATCACGTGAAGAAATTGCTCCTCGCTTGTTGAAGATTTTGGAGACAGGATATAGTTCATCAGTACCAGTGCTTCATGTTTCGGAGTTTCGGAGTGATCATGCTTGGAAACAAGAACTTATAGATCATAAAAACCTGAGAAAATTTTCTATTGACGTGCTATTGTCCCTTCATGCATTACTCAAGAAAGCTTCCTCCTGGGGAAAAGTTCTGAATGTCATTCAAAGCTATCTACAGCTTCTTGTACTTAGGAAAATCGTACAAAAATTAGATGTTGAATTGGATTTTAATATAAATACTTCTGTCCTGGTCCAGTCTACTTCTCAGATTTCAAAGTTGATGTTTGAATCTGCATTGGATGTTCTTCTATTTTTGAGCTATCTTCTCAATGTTAGTGGACAGGTCAGTTGAAATTTTTCTTAAAACCATTTTTCTGGAGTATTGTTTCCTTAGGTTTTTTTTTTTATTTCTTCCATTTTAACATTGATCTGTTTTAAGCAATCTGATTTGCTAACCCTTTTGTATTGCTTCCGCATGGTATTGATATGCAATGATTCATTTACTTATGCCAGGTCATTAGCATTATCATTAATTGCACAACTCCATCATGCTCTTGCTGACTTTGAAATGTATAACTTATTAATGACCTGTGACCATGAAATATATAACTTATTGATGACCTGGGAACCATGAAACATATAACTAATTGATGACCTGGGGATCATGAAATGTATAAGTAATGGGTTGACATTGCCTTTGGTCCACAGTTTTACTGTTGTTTATTCTTTTTTAAGATGGATCAGATGTTTTGGTTAATTTGGGAAATTCTACGTCTGTGGTATTTCCAAGATTGATGTATTGCTTTCTTTGTTTTGCAAAATTTATTTACTTGTTTTATTAGAATAAGTTCTTATAGAGGTTTGTGATTTAAATGAAATCTTGTAGGATTGTAGTTGAAGCAGGGGATATCATAATGGATAATGAGAGTAGCTGATGAAAGTTGTCAGGGTTGTAGATTAGGAAGCAGCACGTGAGGCTGTTCAAACTTGGATTTGTAGTGATCAACTTACTAATTTATGCATCTGTAGTAATGTGACTGATTCCACTAATTTCTTTTTCATCTTCTCTTCGCCACACAAGTTCTGTAATATAATATTTTGCTTTACAAATTAGAGTTCGGTGACTCAATTACAGTTGATCTATAGCTTTATTGACAGTTGTTATATTTCCTTTTTGGGTTTGTTGCGACCTATCAGGCCAAATGATATTTTCTTACCTGATCTACCGCATCATAGGGGCCTCTAAGAATGTTGTTGTTGAACTGATGTAGTTAAAAATTATCTTGACCTTTTGTTTTTCTTACTTTGCAGATTAATATGTCGCATGATGACATATCCAGAATCCAACGTGAGTTGATTCCAATGATTCATGATATTATTTCTGAGTGGTTGATTATTCACTTCTTCAGCTCCACACCATCTGATTCTCCTTCAGTTGAAGATTTCAGTTCCCAACTCTCTTCATTACAAATTGGTAAGTCCGTAGAGTCAACTATATTACTCCTCTGAAGGGAATTTAAACCCCCTAACTTCGAACTGCTGAACTGATTATTTCATCTACCAACTGATGATTGGGTTTTAATAAGCATTCATCTGAGGGTTTACTTTTTTGTTGTTGGTCTCTTGTTTTTGTGAAGACACTGAAAGAAACATCATATATAGTTTTGTCTTCAAAATTTATTTCTACTCTTATTATTTTTGTTATTATTATTTTTATTTTTATTATTTTTGTGACGTAGATAGCAGCAATGGTAGGAAATCATGGAATGACAAACTCGGCAAAAGTGATTTTACATTGGCTTCTGTAATTCTGCTAACAACACAAACATCCTCTGGTAATACAAACCATTCTTCTACACTGTGTCTACCAAATCCTCACGACATAATTGCTGCAGTTCGGGATATTGTAAGTTGGATTATTTGGGGGAAAACAGGGGAGCAATCTACTTTCTTAAGGCGTTCAATTGATCTTTCATTCATCCTTTTCAGACATGGCCAGTATAATGCTGTTGAGGTAGTTTAGTGAATTAGGCTTTGCGGCTATAATTAGTTTGCACTTCATCAAATGTACCTGAATTTCTTTTCCTTACTTCTCTCCATGTTGACGTTTCTAGTACCTGGTAACTACTGTGGAGTCCAATTTACTAAGGGAGAAAATATCCAAAAGTATTAAAGATACTGATGGCGAATGGAGTGCACTTCAGCATCTTCTGGGTTGTTCCTTGCTTGCTCAGGCACGGTATGAATTCCAGGGAATGTTGAAAGATAGGAAGGTTGGCCAAGCTATGCGGTGCTTCTTCAGGTAAGTAGTTAACTTATGTTGTGTGAACCAATTTGAATATTATGTATTTCTTGTGCTGTTTATTCTGTGGAGAAATTCATGATGACATCTGAGTTTATTTACGTGAGATAGTCTTTGGATTCCAGATCTAACTTGAAATTTCCCAATTCTCATTCAATTACTGTATGCCTCAGAACTTTTGGTTTTAATTGCAAACCAAATGTTCTTGTATTTGTGATTGTAACTAAACATACAAATTTCTGATCCCAATTCTTATATCTTACCAAATTGTGATCTGAAATAAATGGAATCTAAATTATGATTTCCTTTTCCATTGATTCCATTCAGTTGTGGCCTTGAAAAAAATTTATAATTGTACTTCTATTCCCCTTACTTGAGCTTAATTCTCTTTTTTTACTTGAAATTTTATTTAATTGCTCCTGCATGAATTCTCCAGTTTACACCTTGTGAAAATTGTTAGGATTATGTATGAACTAGACAATACTAAACATTTCATGCTTAACGTTATATTTGTTAATATAATAACTTTAAAATGTCACAAAAGCCTGTAGGAGGTGTAGATATTTAAAAATGGAGTTTTCAGAGTAAGACCTTTAATATGAAGGTCTCCTGTTGCATTACATAATTCTAAAAGATATTAATTTGATAAAAGTGCTTTTTCTTTGTTAGATATAAAACATTTTAAAGCATTTTTAATTTTAATATCTTATTTGAAAATTTAATAGAATTAAATAATTGAAATAAAATATGAAGAACAGAATTTATATGTTTTTATTTGATAAAATTTTGCAAATTAAATTACATAATCTTTCTGTTCAATGATACTTCTGTGTAGACTTGATTATCGTGTAACATCTCAATGCCACTTCTGTCGTAGCTATGTCCTCAAGTAGGTTGTTCAGTTGGTTGATTTATCTTTTTCCCAGAAGGCTTTGTCATTGTCACATGACAAATGAACAGATATTTTGGTGAATAACGGAACATAGAGTCCTTGTCACCACCTAAGAGGTACTAAAGGTGACTTCTTTGATTATTCCAAATCGAAGGAAGTGAAATATGTTTTGCATAAGCTAATTTTAGTGGATATTGAGTATAGAATATTGAGCAAGCTCTTAGCACTCGGAGCAACATTATCTGGGTTGTTTTCCCATGTACAAATCTTTGAATTGTTATTGATACGAAGCTGATAATTCTGACTTCCTCGATAACTGTTAGCATTCCTCCTAGTGTTCAGTCTTTTAGTGTTAGTATACAGCCCACTAAGCCCATCCAGACCTACATCCGTAGGGGTAAGTTGGGGAAGGGGGTAAATGCCACGTAGGCAGGTTGTTAGGAGTTAGTTATGGAGAGAGATTGTGAAGGTAATGTAGGGAATATATAGGGATCTGATAGAGAGGGGGAGGGATCAGCAATGATATTCTGGAAATATATTTACTGTATTGGCCTGGAAGCTATCTTCCAGGGGGTATACTGCTGTTGTACCCTACTTACTACGTAAATAATACAATCTCTATTGATAGTCCTATCAATAACCTTTATAGACACAGAACTGGTTCAGTGTTACCTTGATTGGAAATTATTCTCGTATTAAAGACTGATGAAGATTACGATTGGAGGGTCTATTTATGTATTTGGTGTCATTCCTAGTCCATTTTGATACTGATATGATCCTTGAGCGGAGTGAAGTTGGTGGTAATTCCTATATGATGGATTTTGTGAACACGGGCTGCGGCTCAGTCCATCTTTTTTGGGTTTGATTGCTGTCCTTTGCTTTTTTTTTTTCAGTTTATTCATATTTTGTGTATCTATATTGTATGTTGTATTCAATTTTGAAATATCACCAGTGTTCTTCTATCTCTACTTGGTCTACTCATTGTTCATTAGAGCAACTGTAAAATAGTTTTTTATGCTATTGCTAATTACATTTCCCTTGCCTTACATTTGTTCTGATTGTTCTATTCAGAGCGTCATCTGGACAAAGTGCTTGTCAAGCTTTGCAGTATTTATCTCATGATTCAGGATTGCCACCTGTTGGTTTTAGTGAGTTGTTTCTTTCTTTTTTCAGTTTTTTCCATGTTATTATTATTGGTTTCTTTCCACTTTTCCCTGTTTCTTTTTGGTTTTTTTTTGGGGGTTTTGGATTTTGGGAGTGGGAGGGGAAATTGTAACAGCTTTTAGGGAAAATGTTGACTTTATGTTATCAATTTGATGATTATTCTTCTTCATCGGTTTCTTTTTCAGAAGGTTGTGAATCACCTGCTTCATGGAAGCTTCATTACTATCAATGGGTTATGCAAATATTTGAGCAATATGGCATTAGTGAAGGTGCTTGTCAGTTTGCACTTGCAGCACTTGAGTATGTTGATGAAGCTCTTAGTGAGAGAGATGTTTCCAACATGAAAGATGATGAATTAGCTACTACAGTCAAAGGAAGACTTTGGGCAAACGTCTTCAAGTTCACTTTAGACCTTAATCTCCTGTACAATGCATACTGTGCAATACTGTCAAATCCAGATGAAGAGAGCAAGTATATCTGCTTGAGACGTTTCTTAATAGTTCTCTTTGAACGTGGGGAAATAAAGGTTCTACACCAAGCAAACTTTTATCTTCTGAATTGTTTAGTTATTTGGATTCAGTTTTTTTTCTTTATTTGTTATGTGAATGATTGAAAAAAAATACTATGCAACATAATTTGACTGTGTGTTTTAGTAATAATAGATTATATGGTTGATTTGTTCCCTGAGAAAGAGTGTGAGACAAATTTTTTGTCTGTACTTCCTTGAACTGGTATGTGCCTCATGTTGTGGCTAAGTTGTGCATTTTTGGCATTGATTTTCTATTTGTTATTTCATGCTTATAGCATTTGTGTTGAAGTGTCCTTTGGTAAATTGCTTTCTTCTTTGCTTTGTCTTTTAGCACAAGTCATCGAAAATTGGATAATCTAAATTATACGTTAAGCTAAATAAAGGAAAAATAAATAAAATTAACTGGTTATTGTAAATTTGCTTTATAGTTATGTGCAATTTGTTTGCATCTGGATCTCCAGAATGCCTAGCTTGATGAGATAGTTCCTGAATTTAAATCTGTTTTTATTATATTTGAATTTATTTAGTTGGTCTATGTTAGTAAAAGAAAAGTTGAATCAGACACTATAATCAGATACTATATTTGTCATAACATTTAATGGCTCCTAAACCTTGCTGGCACTATTAATGTCGTACCTAATAAAAGGCATCTACTTCTACTTTATTCAGTGTATTAGTAATGCCCTCTGTTGCAATTATTTGAGCAACAAAATGTTTATCCTTATCAACAACATTTTAAACGTGTCACTCATATAAGTTGCAGGTAGTTTGTGATGGTCAGTTACCTTTCATAGGTTTAGCGGAGAAGATAGAGCAAGAGCTTGCCTGGAAGGTATTTTGCATATAACAGAATTTTCTTCACTGTATGTAGTGTCAACTTGTGGTATGTTGGCATAATGTTGGCCTGGGCTTTTTTTCTGCATAAAAAATGTAGGCAGATCGTTCAGAAATATTGGCAAAACCAAGTGCATATAAGTTGCTCTACGCGTTTGAGATGCACCGACATAATTGGAGAAGTGCTGCAAGTTTTATGTATCAATACACAGCTCGTTTAAGAACTGAAATAATTTTAGAAGATCACCAGTATGCATCACTAGTGCTGCAGGAGAGGCTGAATGGACTTTCTGCTGCTATCAATGCCCTGCATCTAGTTCATCCTGCATATGGATGGATTGATCCTCCGCTTGAAGGAAATTCTGCTCATAGTGACTCCTTTCGTATTAAGAAAGCTAAAACAACAGCAAAAGAAGAGTGTAAGTATTGCATCTACCAGATATGTTTTCTATTAGTTCGATTGTTCTTATGTATTACTTCATTTTGATTCTGATAAGGGCCATATGATAAGATGAATCCTGTGCAAACTAAGGTTTGTATTTCTTTATTTCTCATAACCATTATGCTGTTTACTTTTGGTGTAGTAGCAAGCAGTGATGATCAGGTTCGAAGAGTGCAACACTACATTGATATGGAGAGACTTCAAGATGAGTTTGTGCTAACATCAGCAGAATATTTGCTTTCGTTAGCAAATGTAAAGTGGACCTTTTCTGGTAAAACTGAAGCGGAAGATTCTTCTGTTATGTCTTAGTAGTTAATATCATTTTATTGATACAAATAGGTTGCATTTGGCTTTCTTTTATAGACTTTGAAACTCCATCTTGTCATCATAGTTGAAGGAAAGTTTGAAAAATAATATTTTCTTTTATTATTATCCTTGCTGTCTTAGGTTTTCTTGCTAATTTTCTCCATTTCTTTTATGTACAGGAACAGACAAAGCACCATCGGATTTGATTGATCTCTTAGTCCAACAAAATTTGTATGATATGGTATTTGTAGTTATATTAAAATTCTGGAAGGGCTCAGGATTGAAGAGGTATGATTCTGCACTTTAGTGGCACAATGCCTTTTACTTCATTTGGAATGATTTCTTGGCAAATGTTCAAAAATCACTTGTCTCATTTTTGCTTAGGGAACTGGAGAGGGTTTTCTCCGCAATGTCATTCAAATGTTGCCCAAAAAATGTAGATTCTTCAAGTACTGGGTAAGCCATGGTCTCGTTACTTTCTCCATGTACTTTTCAGGTTCTTCTGTACTTTTTGATTTTTAAAACTTGGTAAACTTGCTGTTAGGCATTAGGATATACCAGGTGACTGATGTTTTAGGAACTTTCCAGGAAAAATGTTCTTTTGCTAACATCATCGAAGGAAGGAAATGTTCATCGTTCTCCCGATACAAGTGTTGCATCTCAATTATTTAAGGGAAATAATCAGTGGGAAATTCTAGAGCATTATCTTGTCAGTATTTACTTCCCTCCATTTATTTTATCTTTTTAGTTTAAAAAAGAAATACCACCTGTATTTGGAACTAAATGAACCAAAATGGATACAAGAATGGTGGCCTGAAAAGAAACTTTTCTTGTCGCATGATGGTAAACATTTTGTTCAGTCATCATTTTGTGGTATATAAATTTGGTT
This sequence comes from Erythroxylum novogranatense, assembly GCA_029891385.1. NCBI lineage: Eukaryota > Viridiplantae > Streptophyta > Magnoliopsida > Malpighiales > Erythroxylaceae > Erythroxylum > Erythroxylum novogranatense. The sequence continues at coordinate 89,195,821 of CM057225.1, read as the reverse complement.
CTTGAATTTGAGAGGTTTGACTTGAAGATTTGAGGTCTGATTAACAGTTTGGATTCTTGGAAAACCTGTCTATTTGGTTTCGACTGATCTGGCTGACCTGATTGTATGATAAGTGTTTTTGAACAATTAACTTAAATATAAGAGCAGCTTTTTGTCACTTCCTATATGAAGGAAAAGATTCTTAGTGCACAATCGATGATGCCCACACAAATGTGACAATCTATATCTTGTCTATTCATTACACCCATATATCCAGAATCTCATGGCTAGAGCTAAGCCTGGTCCTGCATCATGGCCCTAGCATTGGTAGATTCTCTTTTGTGACTTTCGAATTTTCGCATTTGGGAGTTAACTATATGAGAACTCTTTGTTGCAGCTTTTTGTTAACTATTTAAGACTATCTACATCCAATGTTGTTATAAAGTATTCTGAATCACTAGAACTTCGTTCTAACCATTCTTCAAGAGATATTGGGTCTTTAGTATAACATGCAATTGCTTTACCTCCTACTCCCTTGTACTATCATTGTAATTAGGTTTTTCTCTTTACTACAGAAACAATATATAGCTTTTCATGCTGGATTACCAGTTGTTGTTGCTGAAACACTTCTTCGCACGGATCCTCAGATCAAATTACCCTTATGGCTGGTAGAAATGTTCAAGGTAATTCTTGTGCCGGGGGGTTAACATGCTTCATTTACGACTAATTACATTTAACATCAGCCAATTTTTAAATTCTTAGTTATTTCTCTTGAATGTAATAACTTGGACAGGGTTATTCCTAGTTCTAACCGGATGACCTCATGAATGGCACTTGAGCCTGTTAGAAGGAGAAAGGTTTAAAGGTCAAAGATGTATATCACTACCAAACTATAATTATTGATAAAAAAAATAATGTCTAAGGGGCCATTTGGACAAGTGAATTACTTTACTTAATTCAATACGTGAATCAAGAATATTTTAAAGTGAATTCATGATGTCTGGTCAGCTTCCTGTTTATAGTTTTAGTTGTTGTTTTCTAGAAGTAGCTTCTTTCCAATGATCCTTTTCCAAGAAGTGCAGCTTAATCTAAACATTAGGTCCTTAGCTGTACCTCTCGATGTAAAATAGGATGCCAAAAATCATAAATTAGTCCCAAAATTTAAACCTATTCTCTAGTCGACTTTGTCAAAAGTATTGCTTTTGTGATTCTTCAGCCCACAAAATTAGTAGGCTTCTAAAAGCCAGAATCAGTTTTCTCCTTGAATGGTAACTGAATATATTTCTGCATGATACATATCATGAACTCTGTGCAAAGCGAAATTGAGCATGCCTATTTGAAAACACTGCTAGCGATGTTTGCCAAAATAGATCTTTGATTTCATATACTTTTATCACAGTTTAAGTTCATGGAGATTGTATTCGCCTGTGTTGACAGGATTGCCAAAGGGATACAACTTGGGGGATGACTGGGAAAGAATCAAACCCTGCATCACTATTTCAACTATATGTTGTTTATGGTCGATATACAGAAGCTATAAACCTGTTTCTCGAGTACACAACAGAATTTGCATCAGTGGTAGGTCAACCATTTATCATATTGTTCTCTTCAGAAGATCACGTTCTAATAGTCAGCATGTAAGATTATTTGTTTTCAGCTACTCACTGAAAGGCTTTACTTTGGCTCATTTGGGGAAGACATATCAAGAGGCTTGTGTAGGTCTGAGGTTGCATTATTAACAAGTAGTACATATGCTTGTTATGTGTATGTAAGCTGGTCAATACAATCTTGCAACTTTTAGCTATAATTATGCTATATTTTGGAACTGAAATTTCTCATAGTGGGTATGACCAAAGTCTTGGAAGTTTTGGCATATACAATCTAATCAATTTTCTTATGGCGTAAACGTTTTCTGGTTATAAACACTACTGTAATTGATTTTCCTTTTTTTTTTTGCTCCATTGCTATGGACTGAATCTAATCTCAGTATCAAATGGAAGTTGTCACTAGCTGTTGGATGAGATTCTAGTGCTTATGTTTTTTTCTTTTTCATTAGTTCACCACGAATACCTATTATTGCTGTAAATTTTAAGATAATCATTGTTATATTCTCCATAAAGTATTTCCATTCTTCTGTGTTTGTGTGTATTATTTGTGAAGTTCAGATTCTACATGTGCAGTTTACAGATTGTTGCCGTTATTTTCCAATTGAATCAAGAGTAAATGTTCTTAAAGATGTGTTTTATTGCTGACGTTTTACTGGTTACGTATTAAGAATTCTACCCTACTAAACTGTCTGCAGAGACCGTCAGACTTGATTAATAGGAAAAGACCATTTGCAGCATGGTTCCCATATAAAACAATAGAATGCCTATGGGCCCAACTTGAGGAATTGGTCAATTTAAATCATATGCCAGATCAATGCGAGAAGCTCAAAAGGCTACTGCATGGGGCTTTGGTGAACCACCTTAATTTGGTACGTACTTAATGCACTCATTTACATTTGTTCTAGCCAAATTTTATTAAGACCTGTGATTTAAATTGTGAGGTTCTGTGCTCCATTATTGATTGAAAAAGTGGCGTCAAATTGTCAGTGAGTTAACCCTTTTAAGTGCATATCACTCGATACAGGTCAAATGAAAGAGAAGTTCCACTTACTAATATATATCATGTGATTGAACTAACGGGCAACAGAAGTCTTTTTTGATTGTGTAATCTTCAATTCTAAAAATTTTGCTATAAAATGCCGCTGGCAATGCTTATTTTATGTTACAAAGATATCTCATAAATATGACTTCATTTAGGGATAACCATTTTTGTAAGTCTCTTACTTTTCCTCTCTCCTGTTTCAATTCCCCTATTTTTAGTTTTTGCTGACTGAAGTTTGAATAGATGGAAGTAGGAAGAAGGAATAGTGAATCAGAATAAGACTATAAAATGAATCATTTCTTGTTCATCTACTGCTAAAGTGTCTGGAATGGCATAAGTTATGATTGCTTTTAGCGACTTGTAAGGATTTCTTACAAACAGCATGATGTCGGTAAGAACAATAAATACTATTTAAAGCTTCCAAGCAATACCAATATCACTATTCTGAACATATCTAGAGTTTTTGCATTTTGTGCTTAAAATCTACATTTATGAGGCTTTCAATTTTGCTTCCATCAATATGAAGTGAATATCTCTTATCTCAATCCTTTTTGTTATTGTTAGCTGAAGGAGGATTCAAAAGATGCCCTATCTTCTGCTGCCTCTTAATGTATTCCGGTGAGGAGTACTGAAATAATTAGTGGAGAAAAGGTACCGCCTCTCATTGATTATGCAGATGGGCTTGTATATGCGTTCTATGTAGGCCAACATTAAAGGATCTATTGGCGAAGTCACATAAGCGTATAATTAGCGTATCCTAGTTGAAATGAACTGCAGCTAAGTTTTTGGGATGATAATTTTGTAAAGTTGGGGCTATTCAAGTTTGTCCTTCAGCTGGCTTGGGCGCAAATTCAAAGATGTGTTGGTGGCTGTTGCCAGTAGCATATGATGCATATCTATGTTGGTTTTTGTAATTTATCATGCCATTGCTTTGCTTCCTGAATTCCTGCTGAGAGAGCATATTAAGTTTTTAAAGAAGTTTTAGTTATATGTGGATCTGTCAAAATGGGGATATTCAAAGTTCCTGAAAACGAAATCATACAGTTTGCATGCTCTCATTCATGAATTTGCACTTATTCAAATGATACCAAATTAAACTTTTGTTTCACGCCTAATATATTTTCCTCACGATCGTGTCCAAGATGGCAGAAAAGCCTAATAGGGTGTTTGGTTGACTGAAATAAATATTCCATTTTTTATTTAACAAATAAAAACATGAAAAGGGGGGAAAAGAAGATGGAAGGGGGTGACGCTGTGGTTAAATATTAAAGCTAAATGGTTAAAATCATAACTAATAAGAGCAAAACATCAATTTTAAAAGAAAATAATAAAATGTCCTATTTCTTAACATATCTTACTCTCCTTTATGCTTAAATATTTAATAATAATAGATATTAAATGATATTATAATTAAGTAGTACTAAATTAGTTTCTGGTTATTTTTCTCTTCATATAATAGTTTATATTATTTTTATACTAAGTTAATTTCATGACTTTTCAACATATTTAAAGTCAACTAGCATACAGAATAATGTAAACAATTTTAAATAAAATTATAATAGGAAATTGAAAATTTTTCTTCCAGATGTTAAACTAAAATATTATATTTTACTTATTTTCATAAATCTCTTTATGTTTTGTTTTGAAAGATTGTTCTAGACAAAGCTATTAATCTAGAGAGCAAAAACCTAGTAAAGAAATCTCAAGAAAAAAACTAAACTTTTGCAAAATGGCATTCTTTCCATAAAACAAACAATGAATTAGTAAACGATATGGTAATTTCTTTTATAGAAATTAAATAAATTAATTTAAAAGGTGATAATACAAACATTAAGCTATCAAGCTAATAATTGAAGAATTGCTATCCTTAATAATATCCTAGGAAAAATGGAATATGCTTATTCTATTCAATGTAAGGCTTTGACACAATAGATATAAGCTAATTCATCACTTTGGTTCAATTTTGAGAATTCATTTGTTGTAAGGGAGTAGAATGACTTCAAGAATGTGATCTTAGAGATTATTATTTTATGCCTAAGTCTCTTTGTGTGATGTCTAGTTAGCTCTACATAGAAGCCATTGGGTAGCTACAAAAATTATAGATTTGTGTGCTATCTGGTTAACTTTAAGTAGAAGCCGTCAAGTTGCCACAAAACATATGGACTTGTTAAATCAAGAGTTGTTCTTAAATCCATAAAGTTAGTTTAGTAATGACTTGCTCCTTGGACCTCTCTACACCTTGTAAAATTATGCAATTCATTTCTTTCTATATTACATACATAGAGGAACCGAAAGCTGTTTGAAAGATTGTTTTTATCACTTTTAGTAACATCTCTTCCTTTTCTTTACAAGTTTAGAATATTTGTATGGCCATACACAGAGACATTAAACATGCAAATGGATTGAATTTTGCTATGTATAATAGTTGAGGATTCACAATTGAAGGATAAAAGAACTAAAGATCTTATGAGTTTTGCAGAGGCAATAAGCTCGTAGTTAAGCAAAGACAAGCTATTTTGAAAAGTGAAAGCATTCCTCTCATCTCATGTGGCATTGAACATAATAGACATAACTAGGCAGAAGAACCATTTGATTATGTTGTTAGGATGATTAATGGTAGTATACCAAACTTTGATGGAATTCCAATCACTTAGAGTATGCTAAATGTAGCACTTATGAATAAAGATCTCCAAATGTTAGAAAAAACTGACATTGGAAGAACAGGTGATCATTGCTTTCTTCAGCTCTCAAACATAGTACACCTGTTAGGTATGTCAAGATACTTCAGCTTGTCAACAGTTTGTAATTTAGCTTTTATAACAAACCATAATGTGAAAGAAGCTCGAGGATGGAAATGTTTACACTAGACAATATGAGTCTAGGGTACCTTGCTTGATTGATCCCTACAGAGTCTTATTATAAGTTTGGTTGGTGAATTTCCCAATACTGCTATGCTTCCATATGACACTATCCTCTTCATCAATCAAGCAAGTTTGTGTGATTTCTGTAGTGAGAGAACTTGAAATGGGATATTGTCTAAAAATTTGTTTATCAACCAAAGCTTCAGCAATTTTTAGATTCTAATTAATAACATGACGAGGATATCCATTTTTTGTAAGAAGTGTACAGACCCACAAGAGAGCCAATTATCAAACCAAAAACTACTTGATCTCCCGTTTTCAATCAAATAAACAAACTCATTCCTCAATGAATTTTTGGTTCTCATAATTACTCTTAAAGTGGAAGTAGATGAAAAATTAAGCTCTAAACTCTAAATACTTCTGTTCTTTATGTAGTAGTTATGAATTCATTTACACCATAGAGCTTGTTTGTCTATCATTAGTCTCCATAATCTATTGGAAAGCATGACAATTTTCATTACCTCAAGGGTAATGATCCCAAACCCTCCTTTATCTTTAGACAGACAAACCTCCTTCCATTGCATCTTGTCCCTTTTGAAAGAAACATCATTCTCATTCTAACTACTACAGATCATCTCAATTGTCTTAATGATCTTCCTAGGAAAAGCAATATGGGCATCCCAAAACACATTGATATATTTTAGAAGAAAAGTGACTAGCTGAGCTTTTCCAACATAGAAAGAGTTTTAATGCTCTAATAAGATATTTTGCTATTGATCTTGTCCAAAATAATGCTAAAATATTTATTTTGCTATTGATCTTGTCTGAAAGAAGGGGTAAGTGTAAGCTTACCTTTGATTGCTTGGTAAGATGTGACCATGAGATAGATATATGAGACACAATACATGTTGAACAAAATGGGAGAAAAGAGAGATAATAAATGCCAGATGAAAGAAGATGATCTGTGTGATACAACCATGTAACTAGAGTTCTTGTTCACTAGTAGAGAAAACAAAGAATAGTTAGTAAGAGATCAAAACTATCACAAAGTCCTCAGTAGGAGAAACAATTATGTTTTTGTGATGTTAGTCTAGATCCAGACACCTATTGTTCATACATCAATAGTATGTATTACTTAGCTACTAAAGGAGCTATAGACAAGTTATATCCTTAGGTATTTGGTTATGCAAGAGTTTTAGGACCATATTGACCTCTGAGTTTGTAATTTTATGATAGTAACATGTGTATAGCCTTTTAATTCCTGCAAGCAATAAAATTGTTTAATTTAGAAAAAAAAAGATTATAGTTTGGTGAATAATTAACAGGTATGATGTCCTGACAATCATAAAGAGCAAAAGGAAAGAAGCTCGCAATTGGTAACTAAAAAGGAACTATGATCGACACATATTAAATAATTTTTGAAATATATCTTTCAATAATTTTTAAACTTTGGCTTCTTTAGCCTTCATTCCTGCAAATAAAGGGTTAGAGATTCGATGATATCTTTAGTCTTCTTCAATCTTCATTTTTGGAACAAGGGGTATTCTTACCTAATTCAGGCATTTAGAAGCTAGGGAGAGTTAGGATGGGTTTTGGTTTTTAGGTTAAGGTGGATTGGGTTAAAGGATCAGGTTAGATTACGTTATGGTTGGGGTCTAAGTCACTTAAATCTAATTGGTCCATATGGCCTAAATTTGTTAAGTAAGATTTTTTGTTATTTTTAAAGGAAAAATCAATGCTAAGGGGTTTTCTATAAAACTTTAAACTACATGGAATTTGTTCAAGAATTCTAAGGATTTAAGGAGTTTTTAAAAGTTTCTCAAATTATAAGGGAGGTTTTTGTCATTTACATTTAGTTTTAATTTATGTGATAGGTTAGATTGGTCTTGCTAAGACTATAATACAGGTGGAGCTTAGCCAATGTTATTAATTTAATACCAAACCTAATACTGGATTTGATTCTAGTATGATATGGTACTAGTATCGGTCAATATCAAGTATTATTTTAGATAATTTTTAAACTAAAAATTATCCCTAAATTTTATAAAATTACAAAATAGTCCCTTAATATGTTGTGCTATATAATTTTTAATTTTACTTTAGTCATGTCTAAAAAATTATAATAATATAAATATGATATAATAACACTCTTTTATTTTTATTAATATTATTTCTCACATATTTTTTATATAAACAATAAATACAACTAATATAAGAATGAATAATTTAATTCTTATGCAGATATAAAATTAAGAATAATTCAAACTATTTAAAATGTCATAATTGGTTACATCAAAACATCATATAATTAGCATAATATAGGTCTATAAGTATTACAACAAGAGTTCATGCCAAGAAACGTAGCAAAGTAGAAGTGAAACCCGAAATAAAAATACTTATAGTTAAAAGATTTATATTTATATTATATATATAGAATTTAACATATATATTAAATACAAGTGAAATTAAAATAAAAGAGAAGAAAATGAAAACCTAAAACTTCATTCAATGATATATCTGCTCAAATCACATTAAGCCCAATTTTCATTTGATACAAAAATCTTATTATTGAGAGGAGTTTCATTATCATCTTCGATTAACTTTTGAACTAAATAACATTTCAATACCTTCTCATCTATTATTATCTTCCAAGTCATTTTCATTTATGAAAATTGGTTCCTTATAAACCCAAGCTAAAAGATCGATATGTTTAAGGCAAATTAGACCCATTTAACTACTTGTTCTATTAAGAGTGTAAATAAACAAAATTAAATTATTATGAAATTTCAAGAAATTATATTCAATATTGATAATAACATACTTTTCTCAAAACTTCAAGTTATATTGAACAAAGTCACAAATCATTTAATCTTTTGTGTTCCATTATTTTTTAAATTTTTTTTGGAATGAATGAATATAAATGTGATCTACTTCCTCCACACCCAATTGCACATATACATTAACTCAAAATTCAAATTGCAAACCTTTGTAATTCTAGAACACCACTTTTGAATTAGTCTTACCAAGCAACTATAAGATAATAAAAGTAATCTTATAAACAAAATAAAATTATGATTAATTTTAAACAAATAAAAAGTGAATAAATATATATGCATCTCAAATTACTTCATATATATTTATTTGTGAGCTAAATACATTTTACGTAATCTCATGTGAAATAATTATTATGATAATAACATTTTCCTATTGACATTAGCTTTCTTTGTAAATCTTGATCTAAAATAGTCATTTGAATTCAGAAATGCCCAACAACAAATAAGGGAGAGTAATAGAGTATCAACATTTCTTATGAGGTTAAATGCATCAATGACTTCAAAAGCATTTTCCTCGTCGGAATAAACCAAAAATTGATAATAAAATTTTGTCTTTTATTTGTGAAACTATCACACATGATTAAACATTCTTAAGTTTTCCAAGTCATTCTTCTTTCATTAAAATAACTTTTTATGTCACAAATAAAGCTAATTAAAAAATTACTTTTGTAGTCATTAATTGAAGGTGCTTTATATCCTATACTATAAAAGTTAATAACGTCTACAATGGGCCAATAATAATAAGACCAAATAATATTGAATGACGCACCTACATCATACTACCATCTAGCCATTGTCATGTCTTTATTATAAGATGCTTTTTTAGATTGTAATGCACTACAAATTGAAGGTTGACCTTTAGGAGTTATTTATGAGATGCTTTTTTAGATTGTAATGCACTACAAATTGAAGGTTGACCGTTAAGAGTTGTTTATAAAGAAAAAAAAAGTTCAGAAACCTATTTTCTTCTCTTCCTCAAATCAACTGCAGCAGTTGCTTCTTGTTAGGTAAGAATACCATCTTCAACATTGCCAATATCAACTTAATAACTATAAAAAGAAATTCCAATACCAATTTCATAATTCAGCCTTTGACTTCTTTCTTTCTCATTATGATACTCTTCAAAGAAAGTTTTCATCTTTTATTTCACATTATGGATAAATTTGTTAAGAGGCTCCATATCACTTTTGATTCTAACTAAATGTTTCTTTAATATGGTGATTTCCTACCTTTCAAATGTTTGTTATAATACAAACAAATAATATGATTTTTCATACTAGGAACCAATCTAGCAGAGCCTAAGCTAAATTATCGAATCTTCTTAAAGAGGTTGAATTTTAGGATTACTTGAACTTCCATACATTTATATATAAAATAAATAAGGAAATATATCAAAATTAAATCAATAACTTTGTATCGAAAATAATTTGCATATGAAAGTAAATTTGCTCAAAACATATTTACCATTGTTAATAAATCTTAATCTTTTTAATGACATGTTTGTTAACTTGTAACGAGCCAACTGTACCTAATGGATGAAGCAACATAATCTTATTTTGGAACTTTGTGATATATGTTGAAGTAATCCACTTGCATCTAACTTTTGCCTAATAAATTAAACATACCTATGATCAAATGAATTTCTAGCCTTAATCCTAAAGTACTTTAATTAATTATGATGAAAGTGGGCAATCTTAACGCAAGGAGCCAAAATAGTTGTACACTTTGTATGTTCAAGACATGAATCTCTATATATCATATCTCTATCAAGTTTTAGGCATATTTTTTTGTCAAACATCACACTTCTAACAATAGAACCTTGTTGGTTTGGACCCAAGATATAACACATCTAACTTGTTTTTCCTTTTGTACGTTCTTAACCTCAATTGATTAAATGTATTGTACATAAAGGCTTAAAATTACCAAAGTTGTATACTTATTCATTACTACTTTATAGGATTTGAATAATTGGATACAGTAGGTGAAGTCTTTGATGGATTTGTAAATATTGTACATATCAGGCTCATTATATGATGTTAGACAATTAGTTTGATGAGTGATTAAGCTTTTCCAGGTAATCATCAAACAAGGAAGCCCTAAAGATGAGAAACTACAAATAACTTTTTAATCTATATAACATTCCAAAAGACCCAAAAAGTTAAGATTTTTATAACATGAGTTTCAAATTCAAAATGTCACTAACAATTCAAATGCAATGCAAGGCCAATCCAAGTTATTTTTGCAAATATTTAAGACTTAATGCTCTACAAACAAACCAAAACAAACTCCTATTTAAATCTAGTAGTCCAATTCAATGGTCCTCATTAGATTCATACATAAAAGGGACCTGAAATAGATATAATGATGGTGGTGACGAGTTGGTGTGGTGAAAGCAACGACCTAGCATGGCAACAACAACATCGAGCTTATGAGAGGAGGCGAAATTAGTAGAGGATAAAGTTGTGAGTCTTATAAGTTGTCACTTATAGTAAAATTTCTATAAATTAATATTGTTGGGATTATGATATTTATTATTTTATAGAGATATTAATTAATCGATAAATTAATATTTATTAATTTAAAGAAATTTTGAAGTTGATTGCAGTTAAATTTTGATTACATAAAAAAGCATTGTATCTTAGAAAAATTCATGTTTCATATTAATTGAATGAATCTAAAATATAGATTCATTTTACATAATATTAATAAAAACTAATAAATAATATTAATTATTTCTTAATAATTAAGTATTATTCGTTGTATTTTTACTAAAAACATTCAATGTACATAATAGTTTGGTAGGGGCAAGGATTCAATTCAATAAGATGGGATGCAATGCAAGTTTCGTAACAAAACTTTACCTCTTTTGACGATAAGACAAATGAAACAAAAGCAGCACTAGTAAACGTAGAGTAAGAAATTGGTAGGGATAGGTCTGTAATTTAGAGAAGGTGACAAGCACGGGCGAGCACAACCACCCCTGCTTTGCTGTGCCCTTGAAGGCCTGTCAACTCTTTTATAGTTCACGTATACACACAGCCCTGTAATTATATATGTTGTACGAGTCTTTGAGAGAAGAGAGTGAGAGAGATAGAGCAGCGATAAGTTCCTCTTACAGAACAGGAGACGGAGGGTTCATTGATTAATTTAATACTTGTTCTCTATACATATGTATGTGTAGTGTATATGCATACTATATGAGAAGTTGGAGTTGCGCCGTTCGATTGTTCCCCACCTCACTCGCATTCTAGTTATACTTCCAGATATAGGTTCTCTCTCTCTATTATTCACGTTTATTAACTCCTCCTCTTTTATTATTAGGGTATTCAGTGTGTGATTTTACTGCCCACATAGAAGTTCCCTTTGTTTGTGCCAAGGGTTTTCAGTTTGACTGCGCTATATTTAATCAAAACTAACTTAGTTTTCACTTAATTCGAATAGTTAATGGTGCTTTGTTTTCATCTTATGAAGGTGTCCTCAATTTAAGCCTCTTCAATTGTGAAGGAGAACCAATGGGCAGTACTTTCAATCCCCAAATTTTAGTTGAGAAACTAGCTAAGCTCAACAGCTCACAGGCTAGCATTGAGAGTATCCTTTTCTATGTACCAGATATTGGTATATTTGTTTTCTTATGCATCTATGAATCTTGTCTAAGTATGGGGTTTAAATCGTAGTTAGCGTTACAGAGTAATATGGGGATTTGTTTTCCTTTGTGATTTTATTCTGAATGTTGCATTAACATTGTCTTGTTATTCTTGGTACTTGGAACATGGTTTTATTTGACAAATGGAGCCAAAACACACAACAAATTTTGACCTCACCGTTTTTTCTTGATGTCTTTTGAAGGTGATATATGTAGAGATACATTAGCCAATTTTTTATGTCTACTTTGGATATTGTTGATATTATCATTCATTGCTGTCCTTAATATGCTAAGCTTTATCCCACTGGTGTATATTCCACATGAACAAAGCAAAACACGTTGTGGAAACATGGGACAGACAATTTCATTGCTCTCCACGTGAGCAAAGGGTTGCTTTTCTGTATTTGGCAAATGATATTCTGCAGAATAGTCGTCGAAAAGGTTCAGAATTTGTTGGGGAATTCTGGAAGGTTCTTCCAGATGCACTTCGTGATGTCATTGGAAATGGGGATGAGTTTGGAAGAAATGCTGCATTGCGATTGGTACTAAATGTTTAATTCTTCCACTATATCCTTTTATTTTACATTTACCTGACAGGGTTTGGTACAACCAATGAAAATCCTGGATTTCATGATTTTAGTGTGTTCTTCATTACTTCTTTCTCTAATGTGACGCCTTTTTGCGTTTTATTTATTATAAGTAGGAAATATTGGTTATTAAAGTAGAAATCTTGCAATTAGCATGTTTTCCTTTTAATTTATGACTGTACTAGTGTACTGTCCAAAAGATATTCTTATTTTCTGAAAACTAGCTAAAATTTTTAAAACAAAGAAGAGAAGATTCCCTAGCTTCTGTTTTATTTTTTCAAACATTTAGCTGTTATTAGTTATTTGCTTCTCTAAGCTGGATGCGTCATATGGTGACATTATTATCTCATGGCACGCCTGCAGTTAGATCAGGTACTCCGAAGTGTGAATGATAATATGATGCAATGTGTAATAATTGCATGTCTTATAAAGTTCTTTGTAATCACATGGTGGATTAAATGTGGTGAGGGCTGATGAATCCATGCTTGTATGTGGATTTTTATTGGGTGATATGCCTCAGTCCAAATCAGCTGATATTACCTTCCTTGGCATTTTGAGTTTCCTCTGCATAATCCAAAAGAATATTACCTCATGTTCATTGTGAAAGCCAGATTTACAGTGGTATCACATTTGATTAGTATGCTCTCATGTTTCTTTGTTGATTTTGGTTGGATTGCGGTATAATCTTGATAAGGTGACTTCAGATTTAAGAAAGGGTTACTCTATTCTTTTATTTCGTCATAGCATGAGGCTCTGAATTTGAGTAACCATAAGTTCTGGGTTTTGATTTAAACTCATTTTATCTGTTAGAAGCAATTTCATGATTTTGTACCTGTTCCACTTTTGTTTTAAACAAGCTTTATGGCATGATTATGAGCCAACAGGCCTGTGCTTCTCTTCTTTCATTATTATGTACTTGATCTTATATAATTTTTAGTTATAGGAAATTTGTAACCAGTTTGGAACAGAGTATGATTAATGCATGTGGATATATGTATGTACTTTTACTGTTTCTTTGCGGACCTCATTCATGAGTTATTGCAGAATTGGTTTGTAGTACACCTGATGTTTCCATGTATAACCATCATTGATGCAGATTGGCATATGGGAAGAGAGAAAAGTTTTTGGTTCCAGAGGGCAAATTCTTAAAGAAGAGCTCTTGGGGAAGCAACTGGAAAATAGTACTAGAAATGGGAAGCATATAGGCATCAAGCAGGCAAGTGAATTTTCAGTGCTGACAACATGGTTATCATTGTTGATATTGCTCCACTAAAAATTCTCTGTTTCTTTTGTTCCACACAGAAGCAACCTGTTGGAAGTTTGGTGGACAAGATAGTTGCAGGTTTTCAAGTTGTTTATAGAAGCCAAATTGATGAAGATGTAGTATTGAGCAAATGCAGGAATGCAGTTAGCTGTCTTGAGAAAGTTGATAAGGAAATTGGTGGTGATGTTAATTCAGGTATTAGCTACATTCAGCATTATCTTGTAACCATGGTGTTCATGTTCTAAATTATTTTTATTTTTCTTATCTTCTGCAACTTTAAACTTCTTTCATGAATGCTGCTAGGCATGATGTACTTTTTCTGGCTTCGTTGTTTATGGAAATATGTGTCCATCTCCATATGATTTATTAGATCTTCCGATGTGTTAATCTGTATAGATCATGTAATTATGTCAATGTTATGTGATGATAAGCTACATATTTCTGTTTATATAAATGGGAAGGAATTTTGTGTTATTCTCATCTCCTATTCATATACACAGTTGAGCATTTAGACAAGATAATTCACTAGTCTATATGGCTTGTTGGTTCTTACTTGAGTTGAATGATGTAAAATTACCATGTCCAGTTTCTTTGGACTGAATAACTAGAGGGCTAGCATATTTTGTCCTTCTCTTGCACACGAGTACTGTTGAGTGTGTTTAAACAATGTTTTCCTGAAAATAGACTTTACTCTTCTTCTTCGGGTCTTTGGGTGTACTGTATATGTTCACAATTCAGCTAAGGGAAACTCCAAACTAGATCCAAGAGCTGAAAAATCTGTCTTTATTGGGTATGCTCCTAGTCAATGAGGTTATAAGTGCTACAATCCTTTAACTCAAAAAATTGTTAGTCCCCATGGATGTCACATTCCTAGAACATAAAAAAATCTTTCCTCAGGCGTTCACTCTGACCTATGGTATTGACTACTAACAGACATTTGCTCCTGTTGCATAGGTAAATACAATTCAGGTATTGCTATCCTTGGCTGTAAATTTTGAGTGGACTTTACATCAACTAGATGTAAAAAATGCATTTCTTAATGGAGACTTAGAAGAAGTCTTTATGAGCCTACCTCCAGGATTTGAGGATACCTATGGGAGAAATAAGGTGTGCAAGCTAAAGAAGTCATTAGATGGCCTAAAACAGTCACCTAGAGTATGGTTTGATAGATTTGGAAGGGCTGTGAAGAGCTATGGTTATTGTCAAAGTCAAGTTGATCATACATTGTTCTACAAGCAGTCCAAGGCAGGTATGCTATCTATTCTTATTGTTTACGTAGATGACATTATCATAACAGGAGATTATGTATCCGAAATAGTAGAGTTGAAGAAGAGATAGCCATTCTTTGAGATTAAAGATCTCGAACCCCTCAAATACTTCCTCGGAATGGGGTTTGCTAGATCAAAGGATGAAATATTTGTGAACCAAAGGAAATATATTCTAAACCTATTGAATGAGACCGGATTACTAGGATGCAAGGCAGCTGATACTCCTGTTGAGACTGGTATAAATTTTAGACTAGTTCAACCTGAAAATTTTATTAATAAGGAGATATCAGCAACTATTTGGGGGATTAATATATTTGTCACATACCAGACTTGATATAACTTGTGCTGTGAGCTTAGTGAGTCAATTTATGCATTCTCTAGGCCAAGAACATCTAGATTCTATATACAGGATACTAAGATATCTAAAAGGAACTCTCGGGCAAGGTTTAATGTTTTGAAAGCAGAACAACCTTCAAGTTGAAGTCTATACTGATGCTGATTAGGCAGGGAGTGCAACTGATAGAAGATCAATTTCAGGTTATTGCACATTTGTTGGTGGTAACTTGTAACTTGGAGGAGTAAGAAACAAAGTTTTGTTGCAAGAAGCAGTGTCGAAGCTGAGTTTCATTCAATGACACATGGAATTTGTGAAGTTTTATGGATTAAAAGGGTACTGGAGGAATTACAGATTCCTATTTCAGTTCCTATGAAAGTGTATTGTGATAACAAAGCTGCAATTTCGATTGCTCACAACCCTGTTCTTCATGATAGAACCAAACATGTTGAGGTTGACAAGCATTTCATCAAGGAGAAGATTGAAGAAGGATTAATTTGTGTTCCTTATATTCCAACATCACAACAGGTAGTTGATATTCTCAAAAAGGGATTACACAAGAGGCAGATCAATGTTCTAGTTACCAAGTGGGCTATGAATGACATATACAAGCCAGCTTGAGAGGGAGTGTTGGGAAATATACAGCTGGATATCTCCTAGATATTATTGACTCCTAAAAGTTAGCAAATCAAATCAGTTAGGATATTATGTACAGATATTAGTTTCCTAGAATAGCCCTATCTATTTCTATATATACTTGTACCTATGTATTGATCAATGGTAGAATAATATACAAGTGTTCAGAATTTCTGCTGAAACGATTTCGAAATTGGGATAAAAATTGAAATTTCTAATTCTTGTGAAAATTTACAGTTGAATCCTAATATAAAATGCAATATTGATAGGTTTTTGTTGGTCAGTGCCACTATGTTGGATCATTTATATGACCTATTTTTCTATTTCTATACTATTAGCCTTTTATTTTTGTGATTTTGTTTATAACCTTTCTATTTTTCCTTTTATGTATGCATTTGTTTTGCTATTTTTTTCTTCTGTGTCCTGTTCTGACACCTCTTTTTATTTATTCTTATAAACTATTATCTCAGTCAATAACAATATACAGATCTGAATAAATGTTGTGAAGTGGTCATAGATCTTAAGTAAAATTTTAAATTTTTTTTCCTTAGGACCTTGAGAATAACAAAGAAAACAGGTAGAGATTGTTGATTAAGATTTTAAAAAGGATCAAAACGAAATGATTTAAAACTTATGACTGGATTGTGAAAAGAAAAGATTACAAAAGCAATTACATCTCTTACATCAAAACTTGGAACTCAAAATGTAACATTGTTGCTGTCTCATTACGTAATCGTCGTGCCATGAACAATTACCAAAACTTTAAAAACATTAGTAGGCATAGTAGTCTATTCAAACCAATGGTATTATTAAGCTTTGGTGTTAAAGCTTTTAAAGAATTAGAATTAGCATATCCTTATCCCATAGTGAGTCTATCAAAATAAATGATGATATTACCCTTGTTAAAACTTTAAAGAATTAGGAGTACTAATCCTTATCCCTTAGTCATATATTTGGTAAGGAACTGAATTCGGAGATTGGAATGAAAGCTGTTGTTTTGGTTATGCATGTCTTGGATCAAGACGTACATATTGGGTGGCTATAAATGACTGGTTTAACCTTTTTCAGGTATATTTTCTGATGGCAGCATTTATGTTATTTTACTTTTGACTAGATGTGACTATCTTGTTTGAAATTTGTGAAATTTTCTCCATTCTTTCATGTGTCCATGCATTTTTTTCCAGTCTCCCGTAACTATACTTTCTGATGAGCAGCCCAATACCGTGGCACTGGTTTTGTTGAAGAGCTGCAGGGGCAGCAAGCAATCTTGAGGGATAGCATTGAACAACTGACAATCATTGAATCATCAAGAGCAAGCCTCGTGTCTCATCTAAGGGAGGCTCTTCAGGAGCAGGTTGGTTGGAAGAATTGTTATATCCTCCTTATGTTTTATGGAGTTATGATTGCTTGAAAGTTATATGGATGGTTATTAACAATATCAGATTTCTGACAGGAAACCAGGCTTGAGCAAGTCCGCAATCAACTTCAGGTTTGGAGTTGTATATCCTCTGCTTCACTTGGCTGATAATATATTGTATTCCTCAATGGAATGGACTTTCACAATGTGAAAATTTGACTTGAAGATTGAAACCACAAACAGCAAGCATGAATAATAATGTTTATTGCCATTCTCTTTAAGTTGCTTGATGCTTGATGTAATGTTTGTTCTTCCTTAAGTTGATCAATGACAGGATTACTACAGCTTTTACCTTCTTTTCCTGTCATTTCTTTGTCTACTTGCTTAAATGTTTTTGGCAATTTGAACTTCGTATGTAATATTTGTAACCAAGAAATTTATAACCATATCAGCTTGTGCTTTTCTTGTCCCAAGGTTGTCTCTTGATGTCACCTAATCCTTAAATTCTCTAGATATCTATGAATTGATGATCTTATATCTATGAGGATGTAATTCATGTAAGATTGATAGCTGTGAGGGCCAAAAAGTTGTCAATTAGAAGTAGGCATGGGCAATGCTGTGAAGCTGTTTTTTAATTAGATGATGTGAGACATTAGGGTTCAGTTTTTGCTCCGTGGAACAATTTGAGTTGAGTACAAAATTGCCTTGCAAATAGTTTCTGTTGATTGGAAATTTGGAATGATTTTTACAACTGAAAATTCACGGCTAAAGTAGTTTCATATTTCTGTTTTCCTTTTTGGATTTTGTTACAAGTATTTTGTTGTTGGCTATTTGCGAGTGTGAATGCTTAAGTAGATCTTCAGCTCTTTGACCTGTACTCCTGCTCTATACGTGTGAAACTGCAGTACAAACGGTGCTTACAATTTCAAGAGAAATTCTCATGAAAGTATGGATAACTGCTTAAAATTTATCATACTTTTTGAAATCAGATTTGTTGTTATGCAGGCTGCCCAGTCCCAGTCAGAACAGACTGATATCTTCTGCCGGCAGCTGCTGCACTCAAACAATGTGCAGTTAATAGCTGAGGAAAGTCCAAAGGAAGCAAATACTTCTATTGCATCTCAAGGCTTCATTTTGGGAGACAGGCAACAATCAGTTCCAGCAATGTACACACGGCAGATTTCTTTCCCTGAAAAGGTTGCGCATGTTGAGGAAGACACCCGGAAGTCCGCTGCTGCTGCAGTTGCAGAAAAGCTAACTGCATCAACATCATCCGTCCAGATGCTTTCTTATGTTCTCTCCTCCCTGGCATCTGAAGGAGTCATTGGTAATCAGATGAAAGAATCCTCTGGTGATTATCACTCCGAAAAGAGGGTGAAGGTTGAGATTGACCAGCCTTACATACCAGCGCAAAATCCACCTCAACATCAACTTCATGGTTTCCAGCATAATGTTACGTCTGGACAGCTATCAACACCAAAGGAACCTCCCCCAATGCCATCATCTCCTTCACCACAGCCACCATTACCACCAATTGCAGCTTATTCAATGCCCCAGTATATGCAGAGCACTGCAGGATCAGTGAATGGTGTTCAATACAGCTATAGTATGTCACAGCAGCAGCCACCTCCTTTGCCATCGTACCCTGCAGTTGGGACTCAAATGACAGGTATTGCGCCTGTTCCATTGCCATCAACTAGTTCCTATCAAAATTATCAGGGATCGGAGGGGAATTTGTATAGCCAACAACCATCCCAGATGGTCCCAATTTCCCGAGAATAGTATGTGCAGCTGGAGCTGCTTGCAGAGGAGTTTTGCCAAGGGAACAAAAGAGATAGTTAAAAGCTAATGTAGCACATTTTTCATTCGTAGCGAAGTTTTAGTTATTCTGTCTAATTATACCCAGCAATTAGACTTGCACATACTATTTGTTTGTAATTTGCATGGTTAACTCTTGGCTGTGAATCAATCAACTGTACTGCCCCGTCGGGATGTAGATTTAAATTAATATAAGATTATTGATTGCTCATCTCTCCAAGCAAGAATCATGTGTTGCGAATTGTTGATTA
This sequence comes from Erythroxylum novogranatense, assembly GCA_029891385.1. Taxonomy (NCBI): domain Eukaryota; kingdom Viridiplantae; phylum Streptophyta; class Magnoliopsida; order Malpighiales; family Erythroxylaceae; genus Erythroxylum; species Erythroxylum novogranatense. The sequence goes on along the minus strand of CM057225.1, from coordinate 89,176,340 downwards.
CGTTTCAGACAAACTTATTGGTTAAGAGGTAGGCAGACTTGTTTATGTGGCTACCTGTAGGTTCAAACTTTGGTGAGTGCATATGCGTGTCAAATTGTGTATATGTGGAAAATGATATAACATTATAAAAAGACCTGCGTAAGTGGTCTAATTTTGAAAGCCCTTTCTTGATTAAAAAGTTGTAAAAAGCCTACCCTTATCATTCAGGACGAATAGCCCTGAATTTTCGTTGTTGACGACATGAATCCAATAAATTGAAACCATACATCCCACCAACATTTTGAACAGTTTCAACTCATGCTTTCCGGCCTTTAACTTTTGTCTTGATATATTTGAGGTCGGTTCTAAATTCTGATACTGATCTTTCATAAATATGAATATGGGACGCCCCCATAAAAGATGATTTTTAGCTGCAACAGACTACATTCAAGTTTTGCTATTAATGGTTAGTGACAATGTGACAGGGAAAGTAATATCATGGCAAGTGAAAATGCAGAGATATGTGAGAAGAAAAGTGCAATGTTCTTTTCCACAGGATTAAAACCTTCTTCGTTACTTCTTGCGTACCATGAACAATTAAATCAACCTTTTCCTAATTCTATGATGAAACAACACAAGTATATGACAATGGTACCATACATGTTTGCCTTCGCATAGACATTATACCCTAAACAATTCGTAGAATAAACCACTAGAACGGAAGTCGGTTCTGAGCATTGTCTAACCCTTGCTCAACACAAAGACCATCATAGATGTTTTTTTACAAGATTAATTAGATCATCTTCTCTTTCCTCGCCATTGTCTAATAGCCAGTTCCCATGACATGGGGATTGAAACTTTTGACTTGGCAGTGGGCGATTAATTAACATTAAACTTCCAACCATACCCGGAGACAAGAAAGTAGTTGAAAATTTAAAAATTTGTGGTCGGACGAACATTGTCTGGCGTTCCTATTTCATTTAATCTACGTATGTCGGCTCTGTGTTTTAAGTACACGAACAATAGAGAATTGAATTGATTATTATCTTTGCCCGTTGAAGGAAAAAGGGCAATTGCATTCTGTATACGAAGAAACCATAAATCTCTCACCACTAGTATAGGATTTGAAATTTATTACTACACTTATCTCCTAATTCTTTTTTGTCTCAGCTGCAATCATGTATGTTTTTTTGGAGTAATTTACAACATTTCAACTAATCCATTTCTTTTCAACCTACGTTCTACATCAAACTAAAGAAATGTGAGTAAAAAGAGCAAGAGACATATTAGTAAAAGCAAGAAGAATAAGAGACAAAGACATCCCTTGGCAAGTAGTCTGTGACTGTAACGAAACACAAGGTGAGACAAAAGCTCCCGAAACACCAAAAATCTTGACCTTGGTATGCTCTATTCTTTTCTTGGTACTGCCGTATTCATTTCAACATACAATAATCTAGCATATTACCACAAAGAAGCAAATAATAAAATTTCCAAATAGACATGCATGCACTGATGAAGGAAATAACATATATCAAAACAAACAAATGGGGAAGCCCTTGTAAACATTCTTAGAAAATACCCTTTAAATATTTATTGGTGAGTGAAATGCTTTTATGTTATTGAATTTAAATATTTGTAAATCATATCAAGTACATTAATTGGGATGAATTCACGTGGCTATGCAAGTTCATACTTTAATTAATTTAAAAATCAACTCTACTTAAATAAGGTATCACCCTCGCTTATGTGTTTAAATTTCTCCTTCTTTCTTACCCTGGTGTCGGTGTGTCTTCTTATATCAAATCTAATGCTTTAGTTTGATATAACAGAACATATTTTAATTTATTAAAATTATATTTACTTACAATTTTGATACCAAATTTGACATGTAAGCATGAAAACTAATACTTTTAAGAAATAAATAAAATGACTCAATTTTTCAGCTTATTGTAAAAATATATTTAATTTATATTTTCCCAATCAAACACTATAAAGAAATGTATATCTTAAATGTGGCGTAATTATGAACCATAAGATATCTTTTACAATATTTTATTGTTATTAACTTGAAAATATAAGCTCCTTTTTCATAAACTTAAACTAATAGATAGTGTACTAAGGTACGCTAGTGAAAGTTTTCTTTCGAGAGAGAACTTTTGACTGTGCTTCTTTGTACTTAACCATACCTCAAAGAAAATTCTATAATATACTATGTTATGTCTTTAGTCTACAAGATTTAATCCTGATTTTATTTTACTGAATATCTAAGTAATTAAGGGTTGGAGGAAGAAAAAAAACCCTAAGAAGTCTACCAAAGTTAGATGGTAAAATTTGAAAGGGAGTACGGTGGAATAATTTAAGGATAAAGTAATATATAGATAAGAACGAAAATTAGAAGGAGATGCTAACCAGCCGTGGAAGAGAGTAATAACTATTTTAAGGAATACAACGAAAGAGGTTTGAGGTGTTTTTAAAGCGCCTAGGGGTAGAAAGGTGGAATCTTGGTGGTTGAATAAAGATGTACAAAAAAAGTTTTATTGAATAGCACCACAAAGGTAGAGAGAATAATTAATAAAGAAAGTTATAAATTGACAAAGAACGAGGAGAAAAAGATAATCTCATAAGCTAAAATCAGTGCTTACAAGAAATCATACCAACAATTAAAAACTAAAGATAGAGAAAATGATATTTTTAAGTTAGTAATGCTGCGTTTGGTTGCGCTCCAGAATGGCTATGATGTAATGTAACATGACATAATGTAATGTAAACCTGGAGACAAGGTAGTGTTTGGTTGTGGTTGACAGAATAGAGAAAACTGTCTCTGTCTTATGGACAGAATGTGTTTAGTTGCAGGGGACAGTAAACAAATATAATGCAAATGATGATATGCCCCGGTTCTTAAATTGATTAAAATATGTAATTCTAATATTCTTTTAATATGAATGGTTTGTATTAGTTAAAAATTAACGAGAATAATAATAACAATTTGAAATTAATCAGAATAACATTAATAATAATTTAATTATTATTTTAAAACAAAAAATAATAACCAAACATAAATAAGTGAAAAATGTTTAAGAATAATAAATCGAATAATAATAAATACAAAGTATATAATAATTTGTAATAATAATAATTAGACATAATTATTATTTATATTACCATAATTATAATAATAAAGAGAAAATGGATGCGGTACTAATACTAATAATACACGCATTTACTACTACTACTTCTACTAATAATAATAATACTAATAATAATAAATTGATAATAACAAACAAACAATATGAACGATAACATTAATAAATTAATTAATAATAACAACATTTACTACAAAATTAATGTAGTCAATTTTCATAATAATAATAATAATAAATACAATATTGAATACAGTTAATAATAACAATATTTAATATAGTTAATAATAACAATAACTAATACTTAATTATTGTTAATAAAATCATAAATATAAGAGATTAAAATCAAAGTTTATAATACATTTTATAATAAGAATAATAATAGTTGTAATCGAAATATATTATAATAATATTGATAATAATAATTTTGGACCAATAATAATAATATTAATATTAATGAAAATCAAGAACATGATTAGTAACAATAGGTCAACATACATTCACATACATCATCTAAGCATTAATAGAATTAATTACATAATAGCTTCAACATACATTCATATAAGTAATTACATGATAGGTTCAACATTCATTGAAAGCAGACATTTAAACATTACTGTTCATAATAACATAATTGGTTCATCATACATAAAGGCCTTAGATTTTATCAATAATATTTTAAATAATCATTCCCAAGATGACGCCAAAGAATTCCTTAAGTAGCTGCTGATAAAATTCCGAGTCATCGAGAAGTTCTGGATCACCATCTGGATTTGCTTCCTATTTTGAGTAAAAGGACCACAAAATCCAAGGTTAGTTAAATCGTTAAATCAGTTGTCCAAGCATCACACAACACTTTTCTGTGGTAAGATATTCAAACATGGTATTCTCTGCTGCATTTGCTTTACCATTCTACTCGAATCCCTCATATAAGTAGCAACTTGTTCGCTAATATTCTGAATTGAAAAGGAAAAGTTAGTTCAACAACGACCAAGTAGCAGGAAGATGTTACTTGGTTACACTTAAACCTGATTGAAAGCTTGCAACTTGTTCTTGATGGCCGCAGCACCAATTGTTACTTGTGCTTTTCTCTGCCATTTATCTAGGGATTTGTCTCTAAAACCAATGATTCTACAAGACAACATTTAAGAAGCTAGACAATCAGGAATTAATTATATATGGAACATCATTTTTCTACACACACCCACAATATAGTGATAAATTGTCATATGATCAACTGATAAAAGTTTGCTCTTATAAGCCAAAAACAAGTTCAAAAGGTAAAGCACTTAATTATTAAGACAAACTTCGGCGTGAATAATAGTTCAATCCATCACTAACGGTTTCAAGAGAAATCCTAAACAAAATTAGACCAAAAAAAATAGGAAGCAATAAAAGTGTTCTCCAACAAAGAAAATGAATGCTCAAACTCTTTCCGTAGAATAAAAAGGTTGTCTAAATATCATGATCAAAATGTTGTGTGAATCTCAAAGAAGTGTGACTCATTTCTCTCACAAACAAAAATTTATCCGGCGCGTAAATATGTAAAAGGACACACCTCCTATTAGTTTGGGAAATTCATAACCATTCTTCGTCAATATCTTCAGAATCATTTGGATGCTTCTTTGAAGGTTGTGCAGATTTACCTTCATAAGACCAAAAAAAAAAAACAAAGAAAACCATATTGATACCATTAATACCTATGTACTTATTTGAACAAATGTTTATGTATTTAACAACTGTTCATCTAAAATCAGTTCAATGGACATTATGATAATAATATATAAGAAAGAAATTTAAACTTGTGGCATACCATTTGATGATTCAGAAATAGCAGGATTCTTCTCAATCAAAGCCTGAAATTAACAATAGGATTAGTGGTGAATGAAGCCGACAGAGTTGCATAAAATGCAACACTCAACATAATACATCGGTCATTTACCTCCTGTAGTTCAAGTAGTGAATCCAAAGTCTTCTTGGATAAGGAGATGAGATCATACCAGTGGCAATCTATTTGACTATAATTGGTTCCTGCAGAAAATTCCTTCGCACTTGACTATAATTCCTCAAATACCTTACCATAAATTGGAGTGGCAAACAGGAAACATACCAGTGGCAATCTATTTGAACTTGAGAAAGTCTTTTGAAGTAAAAAGCGAAACTCAAGTGCTTTATCCCAAAGAGCCTTTACAATCAAAATGAGACAAGTCAATTATCAATGAAAAGCAATAGTGTTTTTGCCAACAGAGGAACAAAAAGAATACCTTCTGGTTCTTTACTGCTTGACCTTTAAGCACGTCTTCATCCTTGTGCCGTTTTAGATTCTTCAATAGATCACTGAAAGAGAACAAAATTTCAGTTAATCAAATTACCAATTCTTTATCACTCTCAAACGCTTATGCACCTCAATTTTCTAAATAGAACAACAATTTCATTTCTTTAACTTTTCTTTTCAATTTGATTGCTCTGAACCAACAACTAATAACCCCATAAAGATTTTAAAAAGTAAGGAAGAAACATACAGCTCTTGATTCCGAAGATCTCTGTATTCCTTCTCTAGATCTTCCATCTCAGCATTGTTATGGTTATCGTTATGCTCATCGTCTTCTTCTCCTTCTTCCCCTGCTTCATCGTCATCATCGTCTTCTTCTTCCTCATCACTAAAATCATTGTCCTCGTAATCTAAATCTTCCATCTACATCGCAAATTATAACCAACAACTTAAAACAAAATCACATTGCATCCTTGCACCAACCATACATGTAATTCACTAACCGCTACGTTTCCATTCGCCGTAGAATCGAATTCGTCTTCAGAATCGCCGTCGCTATCTCTCGTTCCTCTCGACCGTTTCCCTGAAAATCCCATATTGAAACCCAACGCTTCCCTCCGCTCCTCAAGCTATTCCCTACACAATACCTAGAGCTTTGACTTAGAAAAAAGAAGATGATACAGGGTGGTAGCTATAGTAGTAAGTCGCGGGTTTAGGGTTTTTAGCGAAAAATATACCAACTTGTCTTTCGAGTCTCTCAAGTTTGCTGCTGGCTGGAGGCTTCACCACCGGCAACAAAGTGACGTTCTCGACTTGGACTTCACTGACAGACGAAAGGTTCACCGCGAGAGTTGGGTTGACAGAAAAGAGACGCAACGGGGTTATGGATCGACACCGGATGACGACTGGTTCAACGGTTGAGGGAGACAGCGGTAGAGAAAGGTAGGGCTAATCTTGGACAAGGCTACGATTTGTTTGCGCGACATGGACGTAATGACCCTTGTCCTACGGTTTTGAGATAAACAGAAATTGTTGTCTCTGTTCACCGGAGGCAGATGACAAAAAGAGGGAGACAACAACCAAACGACTTCAGATCACAGGATTTTAATGTTTTGTGCACTGTCCCCGGTAATGGGGACGACAACCAAACGTTGCGTAAAAGCTAGGAAACAAAAAGTGACAGGCATGAATCAAGTTCGATGTATAAAAGATGAAACAAGGTAGGTGCTTGTAGCTGAAAATGAAATCAAGAGATGATGGAAGAGGTACTTCTATAGCCTTTTTAATAAAAGTGTAGAGGACAACATCTCTTTAGATGATACTAGCGCATCTGAAAGGTTTCATAACTTTGCTTATTATCGGCATATTACAAAGAAGAAATTAAAATATCTTTGAAAGAGATGAAGAGAAGAAGGATAATAGGGCCTTATGAGATACTCATACAGTTGTGGAAGATCCTAGAAGAAGAAATGTCGGATGAGTGGAGACTTAGTATGCCAATTCCTTTATATAATAACAAAGAAGACATCCAACGTTGTAAAAACTATAGAAGCATTAAATTACTTAGTCACGCCATAAAGTTATTGGAGAAGTGATTAAGAAGAGAGTGAGAGATGATGCTCCTATCTCGAAAAACTAGTTTGGCTTTATATCAGGAAGGTCGACGACAAAACCTTTACATATCTTTATAAGATTAGTAGAATATTGTAGGAAAAGAAAACGTAACTGACATGATTTTTATTGATTTAGAGAATGCATATGATAAGATACTTGGGGAAATAATGTGGATCTATTTAGAAGTTAGGAAAGTTACTATGATCTCTATATAGGTTGTTAGGAATATGTATGAAGGTGTAAATACTAGAGTAAGGATGATGAGAGGATATAAAATTTTTATAGATATTGGGCTACACTAAGGCTCCTCATTAAGCTTTTTTTTTGTTTGCAGTGGTGATGAATGAACTTACAAAGAATATCTAAGGAGATGTGCCTTAGTGTTTGCTGTTTGTTGATGATATTGTTTTAGTGGATGCGACAAAAGAGGATGTCAAATTCAAGCTAGAATCAAAGGGTTTTAAATTGACTAGGACTAAGATTAAGTATTTAGAGTGTAACTTTTTAGGCTATAGAGTGACTTCTAATGTGGAGGTAAAAATTAATTCAACAATTATACCACAAAAAAGAATATTTTAAGTATCTACGATCTATTATCTAAAGCATTTGGAAGATTGACGAAGACATAATTCACTGTATCAGATCATGGTGACTTAAATAGAAAAGAGCATTAAGACTTTTTATATGATAAGAAGATACCACTTGAGCTTCAAGATAAATTTTATTATTTAGTGATTAGATTGGCCATGTTCTATGTGGTAGAGTATTGACTCATTAAACTAGTGCATAGTCATAAATTAATAGTGGTTGAGATGAGGATATTTCGTTAGAAGTGTAATTTTACTAGAAAAGATAAATTCAGAAATGTAATAGTAAGTGACAAATTAAAGGTGACTAATATTAATGAAAAATTAAAAGAGACAATGCTTAGGTGATTTGGATATCTTAAGAGGAAACACCCTAATGCTCCAGTGAGAAGATTGTATTTAGAGATTGTAAGAGGAAAAAAAGGAAGACCTAAGAAGAATTAGGAGGAGGTGATAAAAAATGATATGATTATGTCGGAACTTATCGAAGACATGATCCTCAATAAAAAATTTTAATGTACTAGGATATAGATAAATGATCTAATGTAAAGAGGTTCTTGTCATTCTCATAAGTTTTTTAAATATTTTCTTTCGAGCCTTATATCTGGGATTTAGCCTAAATATTTAATATATAGTACTTTCTTCTTAGTTTTTAGCTTAAATATTTCCTTACTTAACCTAAATATTTTCTTGTAATGACTTGTTTGATTTATTTATTTACTTGTTTTCTTTCTTTGTGTGTATTTATTTACTTATTTTAGCTTTTATTTTTACTCTTCAACTTGTTATATTTTTATTGTATTATTTATTTTATTAGTTATTAGTCATTTTATATTTTATTTATAAATAAATATTTATTTATCATTTTATCATCATCATCATCTTTTATGTCTATTTTATTTCTATTTTATTTTAATAATTTTGTTTATTATTTAATATTTATAGGCATATATATATATTGAGGTGAATATATCAAAATAGTCTCTCTATTAGTTAGGGTTAAATTTGCTTACTACTAGATTTTTCTTAGACTTCGTATATGAAGAGGTTTTTCACTGAGTTATTGTTGTTATTATTGTCTAAATAATTAAATAAACCAACCATATAAAGTTTAAATTCATTTTAAATCCAATGAAACATAAATAACTTTGCTTTTGATTAATCATTTATTTAACTTCTTCCATTGTATCTTAAACTCTTTCTTATGAATTTTGTTATTTTGTTATTTTTGTTGTTTTATTTACTATTTTCAAAAATTTTTCCATTACTCTTTTACTTATAAATGTAATTTAATTTTTTGTCAACCTTTCTTTTTAAATTATTTTGTTTAAATTTGTTAGTTCCTCTTATTTTATATGACTCTTGCTAAAGACGTAGTGGATTTATTGATTTAAAATCCTTTTTTATTTATATATTTTAGGCTTTTAGCATTTCAAAACTCTATTTTGTGAGTTTTATTATTTCTTTTATTGATGTTTTAAGGTTTTTGGCCAAATTCTCTTTCTTAATATGTTTGGGTGTGGTCAAATTCAATCTCTTTTGTACAGATCTGATTTTATTTTGAAAATTAAGTAATAAATCTGAAATTTACAAAACATTGATTCTTTTCTTCAAAGTTTGTATAAATATTAATTGATTCCTTTTCTTCTATATATATATATATACTTTTTCCACAAAAATTTCTTTTATATGCTTAAGTATAACATATGTTTATATTTTTTGAAGTTATATTTAACTAATTAAGGTATTTGTTTAAATTTTAAATTTTATTAATTAAGTTCAAACTGTTGTTGAAAGATTAAACTGTATTTAAAATTAAAATAAATTAAATAATACTCAAAAAAAATATCAATGTATGTACATATCAACTAAAAGTTTTAAATCAAATGGGTATTTAAGAAATAAAAAGAATTTGCGGTATTAATAAAGTAGTGGTTGCCTGAAAGAATACAGATTACAGCGTTAAACACAACACACTCCAAATGCAAATAGACGATGATGGTGGCGGGGGACAATTAATCATAATTGCGATTACCGATGTTGGGTGTAGATAATTACTTGACACCAAATGGTCTGCCATTTACAAGTAAAAAATGGCTTATGTTCTGCACGCACCTTCCAAAAGTAAAACCAAAACCAATACGTTTAACCAAAATAATTACACAACTAAGAAATAATATGCATTTGTTCATAATATTAAGTAACTCAACATTCCACTAGACGCTCTCTTTTTCTGCATGCCGACATGTTTTTAAATTCCCAACACTATAGTCAGCATCAACTCATGCATGCTAGCTGCCTTTATCACATGCTTAATATTAGTTACCCACTAATCCCATTTTCTTTATGTTTTGTAACTTTTTTACACCAGAAAGTAAATTTAATACTGCTGTTAAGTCTAACATGTGAGGTCCAGGATCATCTTGTGGTTGTTTTGTTCAAATTTCATTTAACTCCCAAAACTTGTACAGTATTAATTATGTTTTCTATCCAAACCGTCCATTATAAACGTATTTTAATATGAAGCAGATCACAAATTAAAAGTTAATATATGATGGTCAGCAAGAACTGAAGCAATTTTCCGTCATTTGAATGTATATATATATATATATATACAGTAATTACTAGAGTGATGCAATTAAACACCGTGAGTGTTGCAATGCTTACCTCATGCGGTGCCTTCCATTTCATCAGTTTGCTCCACTATAAGTCGGAAAAGTGCAGTAGACACTCTAATAAGTATATCTATAAAGTCAATTGTGTACAGCATTATATATACATCGATCCCTGCAATTAGAAGACTGTACTTATGATCACGCTCATCTTTTGCAAAAAACAAAAGGACTCTCTGGTCTCTCTCTCCCCTTGGCTAGCTTTTTCTGTTTCCAGAGCAAACTGACCAGAGTCTTTAAGTTGTTCTCTCCCTTTGACCCGAAAGTGGGTTCATTTTCTTTTTTTTTTTTTTTCTGCTCTGGTATCAACAACAAGTGAACAAGTGCCTAGCTTGTTTAATCACAATCACTCGGCCTTTGACTACTTTTGACCGTCAGACAAACTCTGATATAGTACTAGTAGCTGGTAGTAAATGTTACAGCATTTTCAATATATCCTTTGAAACAGAACTAGACTTGTGAAGTTGTTAACTCTCAGAATTTCTTCATATGCTAAATCCAGCTTGTTACTGTCCAGCCACTTTCTTTCCTATCAATGTCTACCTTACTCATAGTTTACTCTTAATAAAAATGTTACCTTTTAATAATAATTTTGAACTTTCATTCCATGTAGGAATAGAATTATACGTTAATCAAGATAAGGGTTTAATGTAGAATAATAATAGGGTAAAATATTAAAGTAGATTTAGATTTAGAGCATGAGAATGTGATTTTCATTTTAGTTTTCACACTCAAAGTCCATGCCCTACCCATCAATGGTTGCAGTGTATGCCTATATGATCATATACTAGTGAAAAGCCGAAGGACTCGGTTACTAAAAGAAGGAACTTCCCCTTTACTTTCAGAAGGACCCAAGCATATAAAGTTTTAGCTATATGAATAACCTTTATTGTTGGTTCACTTGTTAATTATCAATATGATATCTACATATATAGTTAAGATTAATAATTAAGAATACATTTGACATATATATATATATATATGATCCGTTAGAAGAAATGCTGAAACGGCAATAATATTAATTAAGAAGGTTTGAAAGCTAGAAAGCACAAAAGTATCTTAGTGAGGAAGGATGTTCTGAGATCTCGATCGACTTTATTGACTCAAATTAACTATATATCTAGCATTAAGTGAACATGGGAAAATGAAAAAATAAATAAAACTAATAGCTAAATAAAATTCTGTGCATAAATTAGTACTATACGTAGGATTTATTCTTGTAAATTAATGTATTCTTTTAAGCGTATCTTAAGGATTTCTTTCCTTATCACAAAGCAGCCGTCCAAATCAAGTATGCATTCTCAGTTATTGCACGTAATTATATATATATATATATAAAACTCACAATGCCATTAAACTAGCCTAAATTAAGAGCTTAGTTTAACGGCATTATGAGTTTATTTCCTTCATATTAATTAAATTTATACCTTAGTATATATGTATAAAAGTACGTAATGGCATGATGGTCATAGATCACGTCAAAAAGCTTGTGTCGGTCACGTTCTTTGGTGAATTAGCACACTAATAATACTCCATTTGTTTGGTTATGAATCATGATCATTCTTCTCTAGAGAAGTAGGTGTAGGGCCGACAAGAAGGGGGAGAGAGCCGTGCGTCTACTAAGCAGCAACTCCTTTCTGACAAAGCCTGCTCGTAATGTCTCTTTAAAACAACTATCTATCTGCATTCTTTCGTCGGTTTCAAGGATTAGTGAAGCTGCCGTACAAGACATTACAACATGGTCGCTCGATTAACTAACCACAGCTCAGCACCCCACTCTTCTTTCATAATAGCTTTGCTTTTAATATCCAAAACGAAAACCTCTCTTGAAATAAACTTCGTGAGGCTTTGAAAGAGCTAAATAGTTAAAGGATCTTCAAATCTGTTTAGCTATTAATGCATTTTGGACTTTCTTTTGATATTAACAAAGATCCAAAAGCATACAAATAACAAATACTTAAAAGCCTACATACATACTTATATACGTACCAGTTACCACCCTAAAAAATCTCTCTCTTTCTGTACCACATTAGCATGCGTTGAGTCGCTGACGACTACATTTCAGACAAGAAGTCGGTTATATTACAAGACAACCCATTTCAACTTCAAGCTCGACAACAAACAGTAAAAAAATGATCCCATTGTCACACTCACTTCCTCTGCTCTATAAATAGCATCATAGCCCAACCATGTTTTTCGCAGAACATTCACTTCCCAGCATTACTTGTAATAAGTTCCCCATCTTCATATATACATTCACTCGACTTTGATCTCTCTCTCTCTCTCTCACGTCTGCATTCCTTTTAGCTTTGAAGATGTACCAAACAGAGTCTTCATGGGGGTCTTATGTGCAACCAAGAGGGTTTGGCGGAGACCCATTAGAGCGCATAGAGAGGCTGGCCTCAGAGAATGCTGTGGTGATCTTTAGCATAAGCACATGTTGCATGTGCCATGCCATAAAGAGGCTATTTTGTGGAATGGGAGTGAACCCAACAGTTTATGAGCTAGATGAAGACCCAAGAGGCATGGAGATAGAGAGAGCACTGATGAGGCTTCTAGGTAGCTCCACTGCTGTTCCTGTGGTGTTCATTGGTGGAAAGCTTGTTGGTGCCATGGACAGAGTCATGGCCTCTCATATCAATGGTACTCTTGTGCCTCTTCTCAAGGAGGCTGGTGCTCTCTGGCTTTGATCACTCCTCACTTTCTTATCAGTTATTTGAACAAAGAAAATGATCTTTGTTTTTACACTGCAAAAGAAAAGCGGAGGAAGAGGAGTTTTCAATTTTGTGGTGCTAAGTTTGTAGAGTCTCCTCATTTTTTTGGATGACTTGAGATGTGTTTGCAAATTTCTGTTTTACTTTTTCTTCGTTTTCTACAGGTGGGTCTCTTGGTTTGGTTTGGTTTGGTTTATCTCTGCCTCTCAGAGATTTAATGTAATTGCTTCCTCCTCTGTATATAAACCGAACTTTAAACAGAAAAAAGAAGAAGAAGCAAAAGCTTTGTTTCCACTCGTGCCTCCAAATCCAAATTTTGTTCTGTTTCTCTTTGATACCAAAGTGAGCAGCCAACTATCTGTCTGTCATCATAAATTATGTTACAAAAGGTAAATGAGTAATTTACCTTTAAAATTAGTGATATTACAATGTTAACAACTTTCTTTGAAAAAATTCTTTTTCTTCATATTTTCTTAAAAATTATTCACTGTAAATGAGAATTAAGAAAGTATTTATTTCTTTTTCCTTCAAGTTTTTGTTGTGATTTTAAAAGAAAATTAATTTATAAAACATATTTGTCTTAATATTCTTTATGTTTGTTACTTTAAAAATTTTAAAACCATAATTATTTTAAAGAAATAAGAATTTTATTTTCTTGTCAATTAAAATAATTGCATTCCAACAATGAGAATAATGTTTGGATCGCTAAAAATTCAAACAAACTTAAATCTTTTGCTCTTGAAAAATAAGTCAATTATGACGAGTCATAACTTTGTGCTAGCATTAACTTATGGACCTATAATATATCAAAAATACTAATTTTAATCTACTTTAACGAAGTTACAACCACTTCAATATTGTAAGTCGATTTTTGAGCCAAAATTTTACCATTTTCTTGCTATTTTAGAGTGTCAAACAGTTTTGCTATTTCTAGGATTTTATTTCCTAGTTTGTTAGAGTCTAATTTGTTATCATTTATGTTTTTAGGGTTTATGGAAGTATTCAAAGACTTAAAACTTTCTATGTAAGTTGAGATTAAAAAGATATTTAATTTTGTTCTATTTATTTTCTCTCAATTTTCACATTATGTTGAGTTCGTTGGTATCAAAGTGAGATGACCACTGGTGGCGACGATAATGGTCTTCGTGATAATAACCAAGAGGCTAGGGTAATGACCAGGGCAACATCTAGAGTAATGGATGGATCCCTATTTATAACGTTTTGTAGAAAAATTTAATGAAATTGTAGAACATTTGGATGCTTTCGCTATTAATGCACACAAGAGGCTAAATGGAAATAAAAGATCAAAGGTGGAGATGGCTCGAGGTGAGCCTATTGACAGACATGTCCCTGTCTATGGATATCCTATCTATAAGGATGGTTTAGAAGAAGAAGATTATTTTGAACCAAATATGTTCGATCATTATCTACTATATGAGGGTTAGAGAAGAAGATATGCTTATAGAGATGATGGTAGGGATGTAGGAGATTTCAAATTGAAGGTAGACATCCCCTTCTTTGATGGAATCCTAAAAATAGAGTAATTTTTTGATTGGATTGTATATTGTTCAGTTCTTTGATTACCTAGAAACTCCTTTAAGGAAATGGATCAAATTATTGACATGTCATCTAAAAGGGATGGTATTTGCATTGTGGGAATCAATGCATTATAGAGGGAAACGAGAAAGTAAGGGTCATCTCTAAACTTGGTATAAAATGAAATTTCTTATAAAAATTTTTTCTACCTGTAAATTATAAACATATCTTATTTTAGTAATATCAATGTCACCAACAGGGCAGTAGATCTATTAATGAATATACTATAGAGTTTATGATAATAGAATGGAATAATCTTCTTGAATTCAAAGGGCAATATGTTGTTAGATATTTGGAGGAATTAAAACTAACCTTAAGAAAGAATTGGGGTGTAGGTTATATAAAATTTATATGAGGCCAAGAACATAGCTTTAAAGGTGGAGCTAATGCAACAAGAACATAGCAAGAGGAATTATAAGGGTTATAAGGTCACGTGGTCTAGTGAGAGGTTTAAGACTGTACAAGAGAATCCTGCTCATATCAATAGCAGTAATAGACAATTCTAAGATGACAAAGCAATAGAAAAATATCCTATAAATAAAGGGAAAGATAGAAAAGTGAAAAGGGCAAATAATCCATATGCAAAGTCTAATGTGAGAAAGTGTTTCAACTTATATTCAAGAAATAAGACAAGAAAACCTAGCACTATCATAATAGTTATTTCTTTTGATTTTACCATAAATTAGGACAACATATACTTAAAATTAGATGAAACTTTAATTTTAATACAATTAAATTATTTCAAACAAAATATTTTAATTATATAAATTTAAAATATATTCATATGAAAATGACTTATTAAAGATAATAAGTTATCCTTAAACTTTTATATAGTTGTGCATTAAAAGTTATTTTCTCTAAAATGCATCTCATGATCTTTAAAATATATCTCAAAATTTAGCTTTGTAAACAATAATAATAAGCTAAAGTTTTCCAAAATCCATTTTAAACTATTAATGAAAAGAATTAGAAATGATCCTTTTCATTTACATTAATAGAAAACTGTAAAACATTTTATGAATAGTTTAGTATGTTAATCATCATGATTTCTTGAAAATAAATACATATGATCATTGAGATTCACTATGAGTTGATTGTAGCATACTTTGAAGTAAAAAAAAGGAAACTTGTAAAATATAAATATAGTGTTAGTGTTCATCAACCTTAAAACAATAAGATGTTATTACCCACCAAAAGTTGAGTTTAAAACACTTTAAGAGTTATTACCACCACTTATTTAAGTGTTTTAAACTTGAATTTTGAACCTATTATTACCCAGCAGTTATTAGTAGGTATTATTAGGTAGAATAGTCCAACTTGTTATCACATATTGTTAAAATTAAAGTGACAAAATATTCATAATTTTGTAGCTTGAAAACAAAAACACTCTTAAAAGAAACTATAGAATAAAGATGCCATTATTCAATTAAGTATAATTTCTTTAATTAATTATAATTATTATTAGATTGAAAGTTTGAGTATGTTACTATTGAAATGGTCTTAGACAATAAAAGATGTCTAATCTAAATCATAACGTGGATTAGGTAGAAATGTGTAGTTAGGGATTGAGGTCAAAGGCAACATCATAAACTTTTCCTCTTCGCTTTCCTCATTCAGTTCTGTGAGTTTCCTGATGAAAAACAAGGTACTATTATAGTTATTAATAGTTCATAGTTAGGGTAACTAAAAGGTTGAACATTAAGCATCACCAACCTTTATGCAATGATGATATTACTAGACCTACTTTTTTCTTATGTAAGCATTATCATACTCATAAAGAAGTAACATGTTCAAAATGTAAAAAAAAAAGGAAAATTTTGTATGGTTAAGGACCACTATGTCAATTAAGATTAAAAAAGATAAAATATTAAAAACTTGTAACACGGGACTTTTTGAGCCCTTCTGTGTTGTTCTATATTTGGAGATACTACTGTATATTGATATATACATGGTTGTATATGAGTTTAAAGATGTATTTGAATCCTTTTGGTACATATGCCAGTGATATATAATGTTATGTGCCCTTACCTAAATTTAGAGTTATCAGTAAGCAGAATCTTGGAGATTTCCAACATATGAGCTTTTAAGTGTGTAAAACCGAGTCCATTAGATGGATATGACCATGGTGGTAAAATTAAATGTGTTCTAATGCCTTAGAGGTGATTATACATGATTTATAGACTTAACGGACACTTAGAAAACTATATTGGAAAAGTTGATGTATATAAGAACTTATTTGCAAATTGTCAAAAGTTAAAGGACTTAATTGTAATTTTTCAATTCTTGAAGGACCAATTTGTAATTTTATAAAATTAAGGGGCTTATTTATAATTTTAAAACTTCCGGGTACCAAAATGAAAATAAAAGTTTTGGCGATTCCCAAATTTTGGGCTTAATTGCAAATTTAGAAAAATTTGGAGGGTATAATGATAATTTCACATAACTAAGGGCAATAAGGTAAATTCACCATGTTTGGTCAAAGAAGAATCAAATTTCTAGACTCTTCTTAAGTGTGGCCGTGCACTCCATTTTAAAGACTTAAAACATGTTCTTTTAATTAAAAGAGAGGAGAAAGAAGGAGAAGAGAGGAAAGAGAGGAGGTTTTGGCCATCACCAAAATTCACCAATTTTTTTGATTTTTTAACTCAAACCAAAGTGTTATAAGCTAATTTGAGGTCAAGGAACTCAAATCTATCATTAGATTTGCGAAATTCTCAAAGGATTGGAAGATATCACCAAAGGAAGGTTTAGGTAAAATTTGTCTCATCTCTCTCTACATTAGGATTTTGAGTTTGGTGTTAAGATATGTTGTTCTCCATGCTTGATTATGCATGAAACATGGTTTATATGAATGAAATATGTCATGGAGAGGGTTCTTTAAGTCAAAATAGAAATTGTTCCCTTTATGTGAAACTTTGTGAATTTTTGAATATCTTTTGAAATTGATGGTTTAAATGAACTCTATGATGTTAATTGTGTATGTATGAGGTGCATTGATGATGAAAAATGAGGAAGAAGTACATTAGAAGGAGGCTTTCAAGTTTATGCCTTTAGGTGTTTGATAAAATGCCCAAGTGACTTAGGATTTAAGGATTTTGATGGTGTGCACTGGGAAGAGGTTTTCATGTTTACTTAGAATAAACTTGAATTGTTGCTTAGATTGATAAGTAAAGGCCTAATGTGTTTGGATAAAGAGGGGCTTAATTATGTTTTGAAATAAGTATTAGATTAAAGGCATTAAATGCCTTAAAAAATGCAAAAGAAAAACTAAGGTGGATAGTAGGGAAGTAACCATGTGAGGAATTAAAGTGTTGAATCCTATAGTTCAAAGGGAATGATATTGTGTTTTATACACTTTTGTGATGGTGTATAATTATAAAATTTATGTTAAGTAGTAATTTTATTGTACATTGTATGTCCTTTATGTATAAAGGCTCGGGAGCTAGGAATTAA
The DNA here is from genome assembly GCA_029891385.1 of Erythroxylum novogranatense. Lineage (NCBI taxonomy): Eukaryota > Viridiplantae > Streptophyta > Magnoliopsida > Malpighiales > Erythroxylaceae > Erythroxylum > Erythroxylum novogranatense. The sequence goes on along the minus strand of CM057225.1, from coordinate 89,158,313 downwards.
GGAACCCGTACCTAGGATTGTTGAAGCTAAGCGAATGTATACCTTCTTTTGAGGTGAGTTGAGAAAATTATATTTCTTAAATAGGATTAGAGCATCCTAAGACAAGTATAATGACTTGTATGTGAATTTTGAACCTAGGCAATGTATGGTAGAATTGAATTTCAAATGGATTCTAATATGTTTAGGTATTTAATAAACTTCATTGTTTTGAACAACTATGCATTTGAAGTACAAAAGGTAACTTTTATTGTAAGAAATAATGTTTCAACATGGTTTTTGAAAATGATATTTTTATTACATATTTTGTGAAATGTTATTGTTTTTAACAAATCTGAGTTTAAAGTGTAAACAATAATGCTTTATTTTATGAAACTACGTTTTTGAACAACTTTGCATTTGGATTTTAAAAGGTGACTTTTATTGCATAAAATAGTGTTTTGGAATTTACAAATACATAATCGAGTCATATATTTTGCATGTATTTTTTGCTCCTTTGGCTTAGAACTATGGTACAGTTTCATTTTATCGATTGGACCAATAAATAAAAATATGATGCTTTACTTAATTTTTGTATATGATTTTTATGATTGGTGAGGAAACGATTGGCTAATCATGTGTTGGCCCCCGAGCTGGGAACCAACTACAAAAGCAGAACGGAAACCGAAGCAAACGGAAACGAAGGGAAGCGGAAATTTCGGATCGAAATTTCGAATCAAAAAAACAAAGCACATCGCAAACAGAACGGAAAACGGAAATGTCGAATCGAAAACAAAATGCGGAAGCGAACAAATCCGAAAGTAGCGAAGCGGAAGCAAATGCAAGCGGAAGCAAATACTAATCGAATCAAACGAACAGATTGCAAAGCGAAACGAAATCAAAGCAGACACATCCGACATCCGGAAACAATAATCAAAGAAAACTTATCGAATGAACATAATCGCGTTGGGAATCCTAAGACGTTCCAAAATCCGTTATGAAATTTTTTTTCTTTCTTATTCTCATTTCTTACATCAATCACATCCATATAATTTCCCATAGGAAAATTCATTCTTAAACCCAAAACTCAGCAATCATACAAATTCTTATTTATCCAAACAAATCTCAAATTCTATTTTTTTATCCCAATTTTTATCGAAATTTCGGCAGCATAACGGCTGCCTTTTTCCTAACCCAAACCTGCAAGGGTAAAGAAATACACTTCTAAATACCAAATAGATCTCAGAATCATCGGACTCTCCCGTCCGGAATCCAAACACCAACAGAAACACAAACCTAAAACTAAAACAATCTCATACTTGTCATTCAATCTACTATTTTCATAATTCAAACTTATTCTCAGAATCAAACACAAATATATATGCCCAAGCTATTCATGATTTCATATACAAATTTCTCAATCATTCCCGATACTCAACTTTATACACAAATACACTTTCTTTCAAATCTATCTTAAACCATAAACATTTCCATACTCAAATTTCAGATTACTCAAAACTAACTCATGCAAATTTCAAAAGCACAAAACCGTCGGAACTGATGTCTTCACATTCTTTCATCCAATCTCCTGCTCGAAACCTGGAGATGGGGATGAAAGGGGGGTGAGCTCGAAAGCTCGTGGATAACACATTTATAAACTGATAAATAAGGAAAACATTTCTTTATAAACTTTTGCCAAAAGGGCTAATGTTTCGACTTTTCAACTTTGAAATATTTCTCTCAAACTCTTTTCAATTTTTCCAAACTTTTCATATCAAATTTCATAAATTTCGATTGAAAACCCTTTTCTTCATTTTTCCAAAATTTCTCATAAACATGAATGCAATCACATCGCAAATTATCACGCACATTAACAAAATCAAAAATCACATAACAGATCAAAATGGTCGGTTTGGTCCAACAGACAGATTGCATGATCCGCGATAGCGTCTGTGCGATCAGAATAGAACGTATTACACTTTCCGCATTGCGTCCAAGTGTAGCCGTGAGGGAATCCAAATCGGAGTTCCGTGCCACTAGCGGGCAATGAAAGTGAAGGCTTTTCTGAATAGAAAGCAATGATGACTCACCAAAGGACCTAACCGACCCACATAACACATAATCGAAACGAGATTTCAGAATGCCCGAAGGCACTTTTCAAATTCTTGATTTTTCACACATTCACATAACGCAGACAATTCGATCAATTCATCATTCAAATACGAATTTCAAAAATCAAATCATTCAATCAGTGTGCATAATTCAATAATGCATTTATGACAATTGAATTTAAACTTGTACCAATTTCTCGGAAATCATTCGGAAATCATATTTTCCAACTTTAAATCAATTCTTATTTTCAAACATTTCCAACAATCTATCAAGCATACAAAATTTTGCTTTCTTTCATTTTCAAAAATTCATATTAAGCTTACAGATCAAATTATAAATATGCTACCCACTTCAATTATTAGGAAACTTGATTTCAAGCTCCAATTGATCCTTGCTTTTCTCTCTTCCAAAATACCAAAACCTAAACCATAATCATCCAAATTTCACATCAGAAAATACTTAATTTTCACAATCAACTTAGGAATTCACCAATTCCATTTACATTCAAGCTATTTCAATCTCCAATTTTGAAAATCCCCAATTTTCAAAATTGGCCTAAACCAAGACACTCAATTCAATCTCATAAAACATAATTTCTTCAAAATTAATCTCACAATTCCTCAATTCACATTAATTCCAAGACATCTAAATCCTCAATTTCAAAATCCCCAAATCTTAAAATTGGCCTAAACCAATTTATCCAAATTCAATATCATAAAATACAAATTCTTCGAAATTGATTTCATATATCATCAATTCATCATATTTCCTATAATTCTACACCAAAATATCTCAAAATTCTCAATCATAAAATTTAGCCTAAACCTTAATCAATTTTCATCCAAAATTAAACCCACCTAAAGCATATATTTCAAAATTAACTTCATAAATCATAAACCCATCTTATATGCCATAATTCTAAACCGAAAATTAATCAAAATCTCAAAGTAGAAAAATTTCTCTTACCTCTTTCTCTTCCAAATTCGAATTTTTTTGGTTCCTTAGAAAGCTCTTATGCTCCTCTACCTTTTTCTCTCTTGGAACCATCCCAAAATCCTTAAGAAAACAAGTAGAAAAATCAAAAATAACTTTCTCTCTCATCTTTTCTCCATACAAAACTTCCACTCTCTTCTTATTTCTTCTTGTTTCTCTTCTTCTGTAATTTTCCAGACCATTCATCGTTTTTAATAGCTCAAAACGACAATCATTAATGAGTTTCATTAATTGATGGTCATATGACCATTTTGCCCTCCATTCAAAACTTAAAATTACACTTACTTGCGGTTTGATTCGCACTATCGATTTGAAGGAATTTGTCCAAACTTCCTTCTCGAGAAATGTTTCTCTCACTCATACGAATCCAACGCCACTGACCGCGCTCAATTCCGAGCACTACATCAAAAGTTATGTGTAAAACAGTTCGAGTATATCCATATTCTAACACATTTTTCATGTACGATTATTTCCGTCCAAAATTTCACATTCTTAATCCAAGAATTGAAACTCGATGTCTTCATAACAATTGTAGCCTTATGTCTCTAGTTTAATTCAAAATAAGAATCGTCTCATTTCGATTCCCAGATCAAAAGTTATACTCAAAATACTCTCAGGTGTTCCTAATCCAAAAATTACACCCCAATCCGAACTTAAATTCAAAAATAAAAAGTCCTAAGGGCAAAATTGACATTTCATGTCTTCATATGATTTGTAGCCCCTTGTCTTATCTTTATTTCACCTCAAGAATCGCTTCAATCGGATCTCTACAGATCCCGAATTTCACAAAACACTGAATCATGCTCGGAAAATTTCCCGACTCACTTTGATTAAATTAATCACTATTAATTTAATCTCAAAAGTTCACAAATTTCTTATAAAATGAAATTCATTGTCTTAGGAATCCAACGCAAAAAGAATCAACTCAATCGGATGTCGGACGGAAAAGATATAGGCAAAATAGTGAGCAAAGGTCGGATTAAAAACAAAGAAATCAAAAATTTAAGAAGCAAAACGGCGTCGGATGGCGTACGGACGCCCAACTCGCGAGGGCGAGCCTTGCCCTCGCGAGGGCGAGAGCAGCCCGCCTCGCTAGGGCGAGGCGTCACCCTAGCGAGGGCGCACGCTGGCGCCCGCCCCGCTAGGGCGAGCCTTCGCCCTAGCGAGGGCGCTCGCAGGCAATATCAAACTTTTTTTTTTTCCTCTAAACTTCCAAAATTCATAACTTTTACTCCCGAACTCCGATTTTGACAAACTTAGTCTCTATAGAAAGCTTGAGAGAAGCTCTAAATCTTCCAAGAAGAACATAAAACTCAATTCAACTCCTACGGGAGTCTATTTTCCGGTCAAAGATACTATCCTCTATACAAACTTGTAAAAATCATAACTTAATATTCCGAGATCGAAAAATTGCATACTTTATATCGAATTAAAGATCAAATCAAATGCTTCAATTTTCGTGAAGAACATCAAAGCTCAATTAACCTCTAATTAGGTTACTTTCTCAGTCAAAGTTCCAACCAATATAAAAGTCAAACCCGATCAAACATAAACTTTGACCGATCATAACTTTCACTCCCGATATCGAAATATTGCAAACTTTATGTCCACAAAAATCTCTTAACATAACCTACAAGTTTCCAGAAGACCATTTTATCAAATTTTGCCTCAATCATAAGTCAACTCTCAAAGTCAAACATTCTCTCTCCAAAAAGTCAAACTTTCTAAATCCTTCAAATTTTCACACTTTTTCTTTCTAATTCTTGCTATATAACTTCATTTCAATCAACTCATCCACTTGACCATTGTCAAATTGTCACTCAAGGTTCGGGGTCCAACATTTCTCCCCCTCTTAAAAGAATTTCGTCCTCGAAATTCATATTTACTTAACTCCACGTAACTCATTCTTGCATAAATTTCTTTCTAAACAAAGATCATCAAGCACTTTCTTACTAATTTCTTTCCAAAACTCATAATCAATTTCTTTTTCATCACTTTTACTCATCATACATATTCTCAATCTCTTCACAATTTTCACTTCCTTAAACCATATACCACTCATATCATATCAAACACTATATCTATAACTCATTATTTCTTCATATATGGGCACAAATTAATGGTCCATTTCTTAAGGAACCCTCATATGGTTCAATCATCATTATGTCATCATTCTTTCATCTTACTAAGTATAGTCTATATCAATTTCTCCCAATTCATCACAAAATTCAAATCTTAAGTTCCACAAACACATGTTTCTAATCACTCATATTCTTAACACCCTAAACAAAAAATCACTTTAATTCTTCAAATAAGGCATGACAAGTCATGCTCATCAATTTCACATTCCAAAAATCGATTATGATTCTCGTCACTTTAATCCACAATCAATTTAATTCTCCAAATATTTCTCATTTACTCCTATCCTTCAAGCATTTCTTATTTTAATCTCATAAATGTGTAAAGTCGAATCATCCAAATTCATTTTAAAATTCTCATCGCATAATGCCATAATGAACTTCAAATCTCAAGTTTATTAACACACACTACCTTACTCAGACAATCACTAAATTCAATCTCGATAATCATATTGCCCAAGTATGATCATAATACTGGGCTCTGATACCATAATTGTTGGATCCCGTTTTCGAAATCCAACTATGCATACAGATTCCCGCCTACGTACGCATGATTCCTTATAAACTCTTCTTGCTTTGATACCATAAATGTTGGCCCCCGAGCTGGGAACCAACTACAAAAGCAGAACGGAAACCGAAGCAAACGGAAACGAAGGGAAGCGAAAATTTCGGATCGAAATTTCGAATCAAAAAAACAAAGCACATCACAAACAGAACGGAAAACGGAAATGTCGAATCGAAAACAAAATGCGGAAGCGAACAAACCAAAGTAGCGAAGCGGAAGCAAATGCAAGCGGAAGCAAATACTAATCGAATCAAACGAGCAGATTGCAAAGTTAAACGAAATCAAAAGCATACATCCGACATCCGAAACAATAATCAAAGAAAACTTATCGAATGAACATAATCGCGTTGGGAATCCTAAGACGTTCCAAAATCCGTTATGAAATTTTTTTCTTTCTTATTCTCATTTCTTACATCAATCACATCCATATAATTTCCATAGGAAAATTCATTCTTAAACCCAAAACTCAAAGAATCATACAAATTCTTATTTATCCAAACAAATCTCAAATTCCATTTTTTATCCCAATTTTATCGAAATTTCGCAAGATAACGCCGCCTTTTTCTTAACCCAAACTGCAAGGTAAAGAAATACACTTCTAAATACCAAATAGATCTCGAATCATCGGACTCTCCCGTCCGAATCCAAACACCAATGTAAACACAAACCTAAAACTAAAACAATCTCATACTTGTCATTCAATCTACTATTTTCATAATTCAAACTTATTCCCGAATCAAACACAAATATATATGCCCAAGCTATTCATGATTTCATATACAAATTTCTCAATCATTCCGATACTCAACTTTATACACAAATACACTTTCTTTCAAATCTATCTTAAACCATAAACATTTCCATACTCAAATTTCAGATTACTCAAAACTAACTCATGCAAATTTCAAAAGCACAAAACCGCTTGAATCGATGTCTTCACATTCTTTCATCCAATCTCCGCTCAAACACGGAGATGGGGATGAAAGGGGGTGAGCTCTAAGCTCGTGGATAACACATTTATAAACCGATAAATAAGCGAAAACATTTCTTTATAAACTTTTGCCAAAAGGGCTAATGTTTGAGACTTTTCAACTTTGAAATATTTCTCTCAAACTCTTTTCAATTTTTCCAAACTTTTCATATCAAATTTCATAAATTTCCTGATTGAAAACCCCTTTTCTTCATTTTTCCAAAATTTCTCATAAACATGAATGCAATCACATCGGCAAATTATCACGCACATTAACAAAATCAAAATCACATAACAGATCAAAATGGTCCGGTTTGGTCCAAAGAGCGATCGCCGAGCCTCCGCATAAGCGGTCCTGCATGCAATAGAAAGAACGTACTACACTTTCCCGCATTGCGGTCCAGTGTAGCCGTGAGGGAATCCGAAATCGGAGTTCCGTGCCACTAGCGGGCAGCCGAGTGAAGGCTTTACGAATAGAGACAGCGCTGACTCACCAAAGGACCTAACCGACCCACATAACACATAATCAAAACGAGATTTCAGAATGCCCGAAGGCACTTTTCAAATTCTTGATTTTCCACACATTCACATAACGCAGACAATTCGATCAATTCATCATTCAAATACGAATTTTAAAAATCAAATCATTCAATCAGTGTGCATAATTCAATAATGCATTTATGACAATTGAATTTAAACTTGTACCAATTTCTCGGAAATCATTCGGAAATCATATTTTCCAACTTTAAATCAATTCTTATTTTCAAACATTTCCAATAATCTATCAAGCATACAAAATTTTGCTTTCTTTCATTTTCAAAAATTCATATTAAGCTTACGGATCAAATTATAAATATGCTACCCACTTCAATTATTTAGGAAACTTGATTTCAAGCTCCAATTGATCCTTGCTTTTCTCTCTTCCAAAATACCAAAACCTAAACCATAATCATCCAAATTTCACATCGAAAATACTTAATTTTCACAATCAACTTAGGAATTCACCAATTCCATTTACATTCAAGCTATTTCAATCTCCAATTTTGAAAATCCCCAATTTTCAAAATTGGCCTAAACCAAGACACTCAATTCAATCTCATAAAACATAATTTCTTCAAAATTAATCTCACAATTCCTCAATTCACATTAATTCCAAGACATCTAAATCCTCAATTTCAAAATCCCCAAATCTTAAAATTGGCCTAAACCAATTTATCCAAATTCAATATCATAAAATACAAATTCTTGAAATTGATTTCATATATCATCAATTCATCATATTTCCTATAATTCTACACCAAAATATCTCAAAATTCTCAATCATAAAATTTAGCCTAAACCTTAATCAATTTTCCATCCAAAATTAAACCCACCTAAAGCATATATTTCAAAATTAACTTCATAAATCATAAACCCATCTTATATGCCATAATTCTAAACCGAAAATTAATCAAAATCTCAAAGTAGAAAATTTCTCTTACCTCTTTCTCTTCCAAATTCAATTTTTTGGTTCCTTAGAAAGCTCTTATGCTCCTCTACCTTTTCTCTCTTGGAACCATCCCAAAATCCATAAGAAAACAAGTAGAAAATCAAAATAACTTCTCTCTCATCTTTTCTCCATCTGAAACTTCCACCTCTTCTTATTTCTTCTTTTTCTCTTCTTCTGTAATTTTCCAGACCATTCATCGTTTTAATAGCTCAAAACGACAATCATTAATGAGTTTCATTAATTGATGGTCATATGACCATTTTGCCCTCCATTCAAAACTTAAAATTACACTTACTTGCGGTTTGATTCGCACTATCGATTTAAAGGAATTTGTCTAAACTTCCTTCTCGAGAAATGTTCCTCTCACTCATACGAATCCAACGCCACTGACCGCGCTCAATTCCGAGCACTACATCAAAAGTTATGTGCAAAACAGTTCGGGTATATCCATATTCTAACACATTTTTCATGTACGATTATTTCCGTCCAACATTTCACATTCTTAATCCCAGAATTGAAACTCGATGTCTTCATAACAATTGTAGCCTTATGTCTCTAGTTTAATTCAAAACAAGAATCGTCTCATTTCGATTTCCAGATCAAAAGTTATACTCAAAATACTCTCAGGTGTTCCTAATCCAAAAATTACACCCCAATCCGAACTTAAATTCAAAACTTAAAAGTCCTAAGGGCAAAATTGACATTTCATGTCTTCATATGATTTGTAGCCCCTTGTCTTATCTTTATTTCGCCTCAAGAATAGCTTCAATCGGATCTCTACAGATCCCGAATTTCACAAAACACTGAATCATGCTCGGAAAATTTCCCGACTCACTTTGATTAAATTAATCACTATTAATTTAATCTCAAAAGTTCACAAATTTCTTAAAATGAAATTCATTGTCTTAGGAATCCAACGCAAAAAGAATCAACTCAATCGGATGTCAGACGGAAAGATATAGGCAAAATAGTGAGCAAAGGTCGGATTAAAACAAAGAAATCAAAATTTAAGAAGCAAAGCGGCGTCGGATGGCGACGGACGCCCAACTCATGAGGGCGAGCCTTGCCTCTGAGAGGCGAGAGCAGCCCGCCTCTCTAGGCGAGGCGTCACCTAGCGAGGCGCCGCTGGCGCCCGCCCGCTAGGGCGAGCCTTCGCCTAGCGAGGCGCCGCAGCAATATCAAACTTTTTTTCCTCTAAACTTCCAAAATTCATAACTTTTACTCCCGAACTCCGATTTTGACAAACTTAGTCTCTATAGAAAGCTTGAGAGAAGCTCTAAATCTTCCAAGAAGAACATAAAACTCAATTCAACTCCTACGGGAGTCCATTTTCCGGTCAAAGATACTATCCTCTATACAAACTTGTAAAAATCATAACTTAATATTCCGAGATCGAAAAATTGCATACTTTATATCGAATTAAAGATCAAATCAAATGCTTCAATTTTCCTGAAGAACATCAAAGCTCAATTAACCTCTAACTAGGTTACTTTCTCAGTCAAAGTTCCAACCAATATAAAAGTCAAACCCGATCAAACATAAACTTTGACCGATCATAACTTTCACTCCCGATATCGAAATATTGCAAACTTTATGTCCACAAAAATCTCTTAACATAACCTACAAGTTTCCAGAAGACCATTTTATCAAATTTTGCCTCAATCATAAGTCAACTCTCAAAGTCAAACATTCTCTCTCCAAAAAGTCAAACTTTCTAAATCCTTCAAATTTTCACACTTTTTCTTTCTAATTCTTGCTATATAACTTCATTTCAATCAACTCATCCACTTGACCATTGTCAAATTGTCACTCAAGGTTCGGGGTCCAACATTTCTCCCCCTCTTAAAAGAATTTCGTCCTCGAAATTCATATTTACTTAACTCCACGTAACTCATTCTTGCATAAATTTCTTTCTAAACAAAGATCATCAAGCACTTTCTTACTAATTTCTTTCCAAAACTCATAATCAATTTCTTTTTCATCACTTTTACTCATCATACATATTCTCAATCTCTTCACAATTTTCACTTCCTTAAATCATATACCACTCATATCATATCAAAACACTATATCTATAACTCATTATTTCTTCATATATGGGCACAAATTAATGGTCCATTTCTTAAGGAACCCTCATATGGTTCAATCATCATTATGTCATCATTCTTTCATCTTACGGAAGTATAGTCTATATCAATTTCTCCCAATTCATCACAAAATTCAAATCTTAAGTTCCACAAACACATGTTTCTAATCACTCATATTCTTAACACCCTAAACAAACAATCACTTTAATTCTTCAAATAAGGCATGACAAGTCATGCTCATCAATTTCACATTCCTAAAATCGATTATGATTCTCGTCACTTTAATCCACAATCAATTTAATTCTCCAAATATTTCTCATTTACTCCTATCCTTCAAGCATTTCTTATTTTAATCTCATAAATGTGTAAAGTCGAATCATCCAAATTCATTTTAAAATTCTCATCGCATAATGCCATAATGAACTTCAAATCTCAAGTTCATTAACACACACTACCTTACTCAGACAATCACTAAATTCAATCTCGATAATCATATTGCCCAAGTATGATCATAATACTGGGCTCTGATACCATAATTGTTGGATCCCGTTTCCGAAATCCAACTATGCATACAGATTCCCGCCTACGTACGCATGATTCCTTATAAACTCTTCTTGCTCTGATACCATAAATGTTGGCCCCCGAGCTGGGAACCAACTACAAAAGCAGAACGGAAACCGAAGCAAACGGAAACGAAGGGAAGCGGAAATTTCGGATCGAAATTTAGAATAAAAAAAACAAAGCACATCGCAAACAGAACGGAAAACGGAAATGTCGAATCGAAAACAAAATGCGGAAGCGAACAAATCCGAAAGTAGCGAAGCGGAAGCAAATGCAAGCGGAAGCAAATACTAATCGAATCAAACGAACAGATTGCAAAGCGAAACGAAATCAAAGCAGACACATCCGACATCCGGAAACAATAATCAAAGAAAACTTATCGAATGAACATAATCGCGTTGGGAATCCTAAGACGTTCCAAAATCCGTTATGAATTTTTTTTTCTTTCTTATTCTCATTTCTTACATCAATCACATCCATATAATTTCCCATAGGAAAATTCATTCTTAAACCCAAAACTCAGCAATCATACAAATTCTTATTTATCCAAACAAATCTCAAATTCCATTTTTTTATCCCAATTTTTATCGAAATTTCGGCAGCATAACGGCTGCCTTTTTCTTAACCCAAACCTGCAAGGGTAAAGAAATACACTTCTAAATACCAAATAGATCTCAGAATCATCGGACTCTCCCGTCCGGAATCCAAACACCAACAGAAACACAAACCTAAAACTAAAACAATCTCATACTTGTCATTCAATCTACTATTTTCATAATTCAAACTTATTCCCAGAATCAAACACAAATATATATGCCCAAGCTATTCATGATTTCATATACAAATTTCTCAATCATTCCCGATACTCAACTTTATACACAAATACACTTTCTTTCAAATCTATCTTAAACCATAAACATTTCCATACTCAAATTTCAGATTACTCAAAACTAACTCATGCAAATTTCAAAAGCACAAAACCGTTTAATCGATGTCTTCACATTCTTTCATCCAATCTCCTGCTCGAAACCTGGAGATGGGGATGAAAGGGGGGGGGGGTGAGCTCGGAAGCTCGTGAATAACACATTTATAAACTGATAAATAAGCAGAAAACATTTCTTTATAAACTTTTTGCCAAAAGGGCTAATGTTTCAGACTTTTCAACTTTGAAATATTTCTCTCAAACTCTTTTCAATTTTTCCAAACTTTTCATATCAAATTTCATAAATTTCCTGATTGAAAACCCCTTTTCTTCATTTTTCCAAAATTTCTCATAAACATGAATGCAATCACATCGGCAAATTATCACGCACATTAACAAAATCAAAAATCACATAACAGATCAAAATGGTCTGGTTTGGTCCAACGAGCGTCTTGCCGCGGTCCGCATAGCGGTCCCTGCGATCAGAATAGAACGTACTACACTTTCCCGCATTGCGGTCCAGTGTAGCCGTGAGGGAATCCAAAATCGGAGTTCCGTGCCACTAGCGGGCAGCCGAGTGAAGGCTTTACGAATAGAGACAGCGCTGACTCACCAAAGGACCTAACCGACCCACATAACACATAATCGAAACGAGATTTCAGAATGCCCGAAGGCACTTTTCAAATTCTTGATTTTCCACACATTCACATAGCGAGACAATTCGATCAATTCATCATTCAAATACTAATTTCAAAATCAAATCATTCAATCGGTGTGCATAATTCAATAATGCATTTATGACAATTGAATTTAAACTTGTACCAATTTCTGAAATCATTGAAATCATATTTTCCAACTTTAAATCAATTCTTATTTTCAAGCATTTCCAATAATCTATCAAGCATACAAAATTTTGCTTTCTTTCATTTTCAAAATTCATATTAAGCTTACAGATCAAATTATAAATATGCTACCCACTTCAATTATTGGAAACTTGATTTCAAGCTCCAATTGATCCTTGCTTTTTCTCTCTTCCAAAATACCAAAACCTAAACCATAATCATCCAAATTTCACATCAGAAAATACTTAATTTTCACAATCAACTTAGGAATTCAACAATTCCATTTACATTCAAGCTATTTCAATCTCCAATTTTGAAAATCCCCAATTTTCAAAATTGGCCTAAACCAAGACACTCGAATTCAATCTCATAAAACATAATTTCTTCAAAATTAATCTCACAATTCCTCAATTCACATTAATTCCAAGACATCTAAATCCTCAATTTCAAAAATCCCCAAATCTTAAAATTGGCCTAAACCAATTTATCTAAATTCAATATCATAAAATACAAATTCTTCGAAATTGATTTCATATATCATCAATTCATCATATTTCCTATAATTCTACACCAAAATATCTCAAAATTCTCAATCATAAAATTTAGCCTAAACCTTAATCAATTTTCCATCCAAAATTAAACCCAACCTAAAGCATATATTTCAAAATTAACTTCATAAATCATAAACCCATCTTATATGCCATAATTCTAAACCGAAAATTAATCAAAATCTCAAAGTAGAAAAATTTCTCTTACCTCTTTCTCTTCCAAATTCGAATTTTTTTGGTTCCTTAGAAAGCTCTTATGCTCCTCTACCTTTTTCTCTCTTGGAACCATCCCAAAATCCTTAAGAAAACAAGTAGAAAAATCAAAATAACTTCTCTCTCATCTTTTCTCCATCTGAAACTTCCACTCTCTTCTTATTTCTTCTTCTTTCTCTTCTTCTGTAATTTTCCAGACCATTCATCGTTTTAATAGCTCAAACGACAATCATTAATGAGTTTCATTAATTGATGGTCATATGACCATTTTGCCCTCCATTCAAAACTTAAAATTACACTTACTTGCGGTTTGATTCGCACTATCGATTTGAAGGAATTTGTCCAAACTTCCTTCTCGAGAAATGTTCCTCTCACTCATACGAATCCAACGCCACTGACCGCGCTCAATTCCGAGCACTACATCAAAAGTTATGTGCAAAATAGTTCGGGTATATCCATATTCTAACACATTTTTCATGTACGATTATTTCCGTCCAAAATTTCACATTCTTAATCCCAGAATTGAAACTCGATGTCTTCATAACAATTGTAGCCTTATGTCTCTAGTTTAATTCAAAACAAGAATCGTCTCATTTCGATTCCCAGATCAAAAGTTATACTCAAAATACTCTCAGGTGTTCCTAATCCAAAAATTACACCCCAATCCGAACTTAAATTCAAAAATTAAAAGTCCTAAGGGCAAAATTGACATTTCATGTCTTCATATGATTTGTAGCCCCTTGTCTTATCTTTATTTCGCCTTAAGAATCGCTTCAATCGGATCTCTACAGATCCCGAATTTCACAAAACACTGAATCATGCTCGGAAAATTTCCCGACTCACTTTGATTAAATTAATCACTATTAATTTAATCTCAAAAGTTCACAAATTTCTTATAAATGAAATTCATTGTCTTAGGAATCCAACGCAAAAGAATCAACTCAATCGGATGTCGGACGGAAAAGATATAGGCAAAATAGTGAGCAAAGGTCGGATTAAAACAAAGAAATCAAAATTTAAGAAGAAAAGGCGTCGGATGGCGTGACGGACGCCCAACTCATGAGGCCTTGCTCTCATGAGGCGAGAGCAGCCCGCCTCGCTAGGGCGAGGCGTCGCCTAGCGAGGCGCACGCGAGGCGCGCACCGCTAGGCGACACTGTCGCCTAGCAGAGCGCTGTTGGCGCCCGCCCTGGCTAGGCGAGCCATACTAGCGAGGGCGCGCAGCAATATCAAACTTTTTTTTTTTTCCTCTAAACTTTCAAAATTTATAACTTTTACTCCCGAACTCCGATTTTGACAAACTTAGTCTCTATAGAAAGCTTGAGAGAAGCTCTAAATCTTCCAAGAAGAACATAAAACTCAATTCAACTTCTACGGGAGTCCATTTTCCGGTCAAAGATACTATCCTCTATACAAACTTGTAAAAATCATAACTTAATATTTCGAGATCGAAAAATTGCATACTTTATATCGAATTAAAGATCAAATCAAATGCTTCAATTTTCATGAAGAACATCAAAGCTCAGTTAACCTCTAACTAGGTTACTTTCTCAGTCAAAGTTCCAACCAATATAAAAGTCAAACCCGATCAAACATAAACTTTGACCGATCATAACTTTCACTCCCGATATCGAAATATTGCAAACTTTATGTCCACAAAAATCTCTTAACATAACCTACAAGTTTCCAGAAGACCATTTTATCAAATTTTGCCTCAATCATAAGTCAACTCTCAAAGTCAAACATTCTCTCTCCAAAAAGTCAAACTTTCTAAATCCTTCAAATTTTCACACTTTTTCTTTCTAATTCTTGCTATATATAACTTCATTTCAATCAACTCATCCACTTGACCATTGTCAAATTGTCACTCAAGGTTCGGGGTCCAACATCATGTGCTGGGCACAACTGATTAACCGACCCCAATACCCTTGACGCTGGTACATGAAAGTCGAGTCGCCGTATCGACACTTTTCTACAGGACTCGCCGATGATTTCACACCTAAAGTCTGGACACTAATGAGGTCATCACCTAGAGTCATGATGCTCTTGTCGACTGTAGTCCGGACTCACCACGGATGAAAGTCGAGCCAACACCAATAATCGGTGAGTGTGCACATTAGTTTGGCCGACTAGTGGTGTCACACATGATTGTTTTGGCTTATTTTGATATTTTTTTCTGATGAGATTTGATTTATACATCTGATGTTTTTATGCATTTGTATATTGGAACTGGAACTTATGTTCACCGGATGGGTGATTAATAGGCTGGGCCTATGTGGTTCCTAACTATTATATGATAAGGCATAGGCTAGGCCTAAGTGTTTTTATGTCATGTGTATTTACTTCATAGGTTATCTACACCATCTTGGTATGATCAAATTCTATTTGTGTTATATGTTTTTCCTGCTCACTAAGTACCTAGTGTACTCACCCCCTCCTCTTTCCAACCATGTAGGTTAATTTAGTGAGTTTGAAGCTCTGAGTGGACCGTGGGGTCTTTTGAAATTTTCGGGATATTACCACACGTGGATAGTTGTTTCGTTTTTACTTTTATTGTCTAGTAGCTCATGAACTGTGTTTATGTAGATACGCTTTATGATTTTGTAAGTTAACTTTTGATTGCCTTAGTTTTTGTAAAAGATTTTATGTATGAACTATTGATACTATCGTTGAGATTGTCTTGAGTAGACTAGAGAGTCCTAAAGTTGTGGTTGGATATGCATATAGAAATGTGCTTGAAATCGTTGCAGGTTTTGGGATTTTTAAAAATTCAGCCGTTATATTGCCCAAATTTTTCAAAAAAAAAAGATATTCGGTTAGGCTTGCATAGTCGAATTAAGGATGTTGCGAGTGTTCATAGCCCGGGTATGCGGTGGTTGTCATGGGCCCGATGTGATACCGGGTCGTGACAAAACTTGTAAGAGTAAATGTGTTATTTATGATTAAAAGAAAGAAGTTATTTCCTCCATCTTCTCTATCTTGACATTCCTTTTCTTTTCTCTATCTCCACAAAAGATGTTAATGTAATTAGGAGCTACTATCTTTTATCTACAACTTAAATTTAGAATTATTTGTTTTTTTAGTTTTTCACTCCTTCTTCTCCATCTTGATAACTTTTTTGTTCTTTCTTCTATCTTCAGAAAGATTTTCATGTAATTGTCCAAAGAAGAGCATCTTTATGCCATGATTTTACTTTTTTTCATAGAGAGAGTGAAGCATAGTTTGAAAAGAAGAAAATGAAACAAGATTGTCTATATCGGTGTATTGAATCATTTTGGTTTCTTTATATTTGATCTATATTTTATTTTAGTATATGATTATTCTACCAAAAATTTGCATAAGTAATGCGATGTCTTATTGCATTCTAGACCATGTATAGGTAAAAGAAAACATAAGATGCTAATTTGAAATAACTAATATCTTCACTTTTATAAGGGAATACAATGACCAAATATAAATAATTCTATGGCTCAATAGCTACCATACTAGTAAACAACACATGTAATATTAGTCTAATGTATAAAAATACCATTAGTTACTAAAAATAAGTACAACGTACATTTGCATTTAGATTATCATCTCTAAGTATAAACTATACCGTGCCTTAATATAAACTATACTACTACTCTATCAACTTAATACTAGGTCTAGGTACAAAAATACTATCGATGATACAAATAAGTAACAATTGTAATTTTGAGTGGGCATATAATAACTAAGTGGAAATAATATCAAATCTCATTACAAACTATACCATCATTTAATACATTCAATACCATAATTATAAGCAAAGGACATAGTCAAAATAAGTAACAGATTTAAGTGAAAAATGAAATGTCTTTGAGTACAAACCACATCCTACCTTAATACAAATTGTACTAGTACTATATTTATTCAATGTCATATTTACATATTAAAAATACCATTATTCATCACAAATAAGCAATATAGACACTTTTAAATAAGAAACATTGATTGGATAGTAAGAATAACATGGCTCACTATAAGCTATACTAGCATTTAATACATCTAGAGCAAATATTAATAAAGACGTATTTAAAATAAATTACAACTTTAATGAAAAATAAGAATAGTATCTCTAAGTACAAATCATGCCCAACATCTATACAAACTATACTAGTACTCTATCTACCTAATACTAGTACAATAAAGATATTTTATTAACTCAAGCTAAGCTCGATAAAAAAGTATAAGATTCTTAGTAAACTGATTTTTTTCAGGGTGTCACAAATTATAGTGATTCCTCATACATGGGCAGAATTTAATTTGGTTTTATTCAGATATCTAATTCAGTGATTGTTACATCTACTAGATTTTGTATGTCCATCACCTTGCCTGTGTGTAACATACTATTTCTTTCTTTCCAAATTGTATAGATTGCATAACAAAATGTTGTCTTGAGAGCTACTCCATCTAACCTCATTTTTGTCATCATATTAATATTCTAGTGTATGATATTCACCCATTCATCTTGAAAATAATGTATCTATAATATATATTGAACCCTATCCCAGACAATGTATGAAACTCTACATTGAAAAAACAAATGCCTTAGTACAAACTATACCAACAGTCAGTATATTCAATACCATAACTATAAAAAATAGCTACGATAATATATATAAGAAAAATCACAACTTCATATTGAAGTAGGAATATTAGGAATAAGTGTAACACCCCGTTACTGTTAACAAGGGTATTCTGGTAAATTGGAACTGACTGATAGGCTGTACTGTATTTACTGACTGAGTGTGCTACTGGCCTCTAATTATAGAGGAACAGGTCTACTGCATATGCATACTTATTTATTCATTGGTACATGCATTCATGATTTTCGGTATTTAATTGTGAATTGGAATTGACTGAATTGACTGGTCTGTGAAGTGAACTGACTGAACTGACTGGAATTGACTAGATTGAAATCGACTGAGAAATTGAGAGTAATTGGGTTCGAATGACTGATTTAAAATAGTGTAAGAGTGACTGGCAATTGATAGTGGCTTATAGGAAATTTTTTTAGAAATTCAGGAGAAAATGCCCGGACAGGAAAGTTTTGAGTGACAGACCGATTGACTGTATAGTACTGAAAGGAGGGTTTAATGGCGATGGAAAAATTAGAGTTATACTGGTAGATGAATTTAAATGTTGAGCCATTGAAATTTAGAGACTGAAATTGGGACTGATTTGGGAGACTATGTATATATATATGGTTAAGTGGAATGGGAGAATGACCTAGGGCAAAATCGTTTCTCTTCGTCTCCTCCACGGCGCCCTTCGATTTCCTCCATCGGTGAGGATTCTTGATCTATCTCTTGTGGTTTCCTCCTTTTGTATTAAGCTAACTGATTTATAGTGATTGATGAAGGTAGAGGCTTGAGAGTGGTTGATCGTGGATTTTGGAGGATTTAGGGTTTCGTGGATTTGTGGATCGATATGTGTTTTGGTAAGTTTTAAGAGCTTTAATGTTGTTATTGATGATTCCTACTGCATTTATGGCTTTTATTAGAGTAGATTTGAGTGGTTGGAGTGTATTAATGGAGGTTTTAGAGAGAAGATCGATCGGAGAAGACGATCGGACCGTCGCACGTCGCGACGAGCAGAGGCGTCGAAGGCTTCGTCGCGACGAGCAAATGGATTTAAATTAAATCCGTTCGCCGCGACGAGTCCAGGGGACGTCGCGGCGAATGAAGGAAATGCCACGCCGCGACGAGCCAATTGGCTTACGTCGCGGCGAGCCAGAGGAGACGACGCATGGCGGCGTGCTTCACGCCGTGGCGGCGTGTTTCTCTTCGTCGCGGCGAGGGCCGCATGGTCGCGGCGAATGGGTCAATGTATGGGATTGATTTTGGATGAGTGGGCATAACTTTTGGTATAGACCTCCAATTGAGGTGATTCTCGATTCATTGTGATCTAGGGAAAGAGGTCTACTGTTGAGGATAATTATGAGAATTTAATTTGATCTAATTGGTATTGATTTATTTAGATAAGGTCCATTATGGTCCATAGTGTGACCTAAACGTCAAATTGAGGCTATTGGAGTTTTGTTTGGGAATTTTAATTGAGGGTTTGACCCGATAAATAGGAAATCGTTATAAGGAATTCGAATTGAGGAAAATGGACTGAATCGTAGGAATGAATCATTTATTGGTGAGCAATTGAACAAAGAGATAGGATTGAGCTTAAAGTACCGAAATTGGGATTTAGTACCGGAAAATCGTGAACATGCATTGTACATCATTTCATTGAGACATATGCATTACTGAACTGGTTAATTGAGCAATTAATAATAGACTGTACTGTACTGTTATAGAGGTGTCGTTGGATCGTCGTTTCCACGGACATTGTTGGGACTTCCAGGCAGTAGCTCGAAAGTAACAGGTGAGTAACCTAGATAGTTTCTCAAAGTTCTGATTTGCCTATATGCTCACTGTGAACTACTTGACAATGTAAATTACATGATTACTGAACTGTATGTGATTGAATTGCACTGTATAACTACTGAAATGTGTAAGATTGAACTGCATGATTATTGATATGTCTGAAATGTGCATGATCGAGTGACATGCTTCTCTTGATCTTGAACCGAACTCATTGATTGGATGGAATTCTTGAGTGACTTGAACAACTAATATCGGGCTTTTATAGCCGTATATTGTAGACTACTGATCACGGAATTACTGAATACTGAATCACTGAACACTGCATTGCATGCATAAATGCATGATCAGATAATGGACGTGCCCCAAGTTGCTAATTTCACTAAAAAGAGCCTTGAGCTCTCAGATGTCATCGACCGGGCTTAGCGAGGAAGAAATCTCGACGCGTCCCATCGATCCCGATCGAAGCGCTTGGGCACAACACTGAATAACTGGAAAAGAGTCTCACGTGCATTGCATACTGTACTGAATGCCTAAAATGACTGAATTGTGACAATGTCATGATTTATCAGAATGCGCAATATGATCTTGCTAAATGTTAGTGCTATTGTAAATTCTTTGCATAATATCGTGAATCGTGATATGGCATCGTAAATTGTGAGGATTATTGTGAGTTGATATTTGATATCAGAAATCGCTAGAGACTACCAGAATCGTGATGTAATATCAGTAAACTCATGTATAGGATCGTGATTGGTGCGTGATATCGCAAACATTTATCAACGCACATTGTTCTTGGTCATCGTAAATTGTTAAAAACTACTGTAGGTTGTATATATATTAATTTCTGTTAGGCTGTACGCGATACGCGTAATGCATGATTAGAGTGAACCATCGATGATGGTTTCTCACTGATTTTGCAAAACTCACCAAAAAAATTGCATCGTATTTTTCAGGACTGATAGAGTAGGCTCCTAGCTCCGGAGATGGTTGTTCGTGCCGTGCGAGTTGCTGGCAAGAGACGCGATAGCACATAGGTCGGTCAGCTGGGTTAGTATTTTGAGGATGACTTAGGATAGACTTTAGTATCAGCTTCCTTTTGGTTTGTTAGGGAACTGATAGACTTGTCTATCTTGTCACTGGATGACTGTATTAGGATGATATTGTAAATTTTAAATCTATTGATTTTTGACAAATTATGATTTTATTTATTGCGATGCCATGTGGATTTTTGGGGAACTGTTCTGGTAGTGCACCTTATCGTGGGATATGTGTTGGTTGTCCCGATGTGTACCCTACGGTGAGGGGGCGCTACAATAAGTCATAATAATATCAAGCATCAATATGACGAACATGGATTGATACACACTTGTACAACAAAGTGTGTCATATAAAAGTTTTGTCTAACACTGGTAAGTACACTACTGTGTTGTAACCTTGCAACAAACTATATCCATTAAAGTTTTTAGTGAACACGAATAAATACATAACCATATGATGAAGCATGTTCTTGATACAAATTTTATGAGAAATTATGATGTACACAAATAGTACATGATCACATATAAGACTATGTTAAATATTTCATGTAACACATTTTAGATCATGGTTAAGTGATCAACCATGTTTTTGTTTAAAAACTTAAAGTGAACATGTAAAGTATACAAATTGGTATATGAACATAAATAAAAATATGTCTATTATAGGTTTGATTAATCATGTTATAATTTAGATTTTGGTATAGACTCATGTATGGGTCATGTTTTGATTTCATAAATGGCCTGTGTTATAATTTCATAAATGGGCCATGTTATGATGTCATGTATGGGACGTATTGCATGAGCCCTTTTTTACTTAGAAAGGAGAAAGGAGCTCATGATAACTATTTGTAAACTATATTTATGAATGTTGACGTAGGACTGAAGATTTTGCCAAGGGTGGCTTTAGCTTTATTGGGCCTTATAAAAAACATAACATATATTTTCAACTCTCTATTATCATTCCCGAATTTAGTAATTAAAGTGATAATCTTGGTTCTTCTCTTATAAAAAACTATGATATATGTTACTTATCTCACCCAGTGTAAAATACTTGAGTAAGAAAAAATTTATTAAAGCCCTTCAAAGCTCTTTAACATATTCCTCTAATGTTGTGTCTATTTATTCCGTACAATGCATAAGACATAGCCTATATCATTATTTGTGTTCTTTCCTTGAACCTTTTTCATCCATTTTTCATATAAAAACTCATAATTTTTAGTAGCATATTGTCGAAAGCAAAAAAAAGGCAAATATTAAGATAATAAGGAGTAGAACTTTGGTTGTATGAATTCCTGATCAAAACTATAATTATGACAAGAAATATATACCTTCTAAAATTTCACTATCTGTTCCTAAATGTTTTTGTCTATGCATGGTGTCTCATATAAATATTAAGATTATGATATACGAACATGTTTTTATAGAAACAAATGAAAGGTAAACAGACAAATATTGAGGTCAGGGAGAAAACAACTTTGTTTGTGTATAATTCTGTTCAAAACTATGATTATGATAAGGAATATATACCCACCAAAGTTCCTTCATTTAGATTTCAATATTTATATTTTTCCATGGTATCCTCCTAAAACAAAGTAATATTAAGATGATGAAGGAATATCTTTGGTGATGTAAATTCTTAATCAAATCTATAATGCTAGAAAAACGGAATATATACCCACTAAAGTTTCTTCTATTGTTACTCAATATTTTGCACATTCATGATGTCTTCTAAAGATTAAGATGCATTAATATATTTTTTCCACTATTCTTATTGAAATATTTTATTAAGTGGGATATACTTCCTAAGAACACCTAAATGTTAAATTGTACTTTGTTGGATATAGTTACCCAAGAACACCTAAATGTTAACTTTTTACTCTATTCTTATATAAGTGATTTTAAATACAATGAAGTTGTTATTGTTAGACCTCTTGGTGATAGTGATTATTAACTAAAATGTGTATAAATTCCTAACAGTTAAGGCATACCATTAGAGAAAGGAGTTACTATATAAGTTATTATTGGATTTATATTCATGATTGATCATGGCATTTCTAAAATTGTCCAAATAATGTTTATTTTAGTAGTGATAATATTGATTACGCTAAATAAATCCTAAATAGTATATCCTAAGGAAGATTCCTTATGTATTACTATTTATTGAAATAAAAACAAATTCTACATTTGCCTTATGGGATAAATTGTTATTGTCTTCATTTTAGTATACTTGAAAATTTAAATGATAATCCAACATGAATAATGATACAAAGCACTTATAAATGGTTAATGATAAATTAAAACTATTAGGTGCGAAAATGTATTCATTGATTAAAATAAGTAACACTTACTCTTTTAAATTGGAATATTGTGATTAATAGAAAGAATATCATTCCTCAACACAAAATAAACCTAGTAGTCAAGACATTCAATACTATAACTATAAATAATAGTTACTAGGATAAATTTAAAAAATCACAAATTTATTGGAAAATAGGAGTATGATGATTGTTGAAATAATACTAAGCATCAAGGTGATGGACACAGACTAATACATGCTTGTGTAATAAAATGTGTTATATAAAAGTTTTCCCTAACACAATTAAATACAATGTTGTGTGGTCAACCTTGCAACAAACTATATTTATTAAATTTTTTTGGTGAATATAGATAAATACACAGTTTTATGATCACGAGTGTTCTTTATGTATGTTTGATTTAAAAAAGTAACCATATTGGTACACTATCATGCATAAAATTATATATTTTTAAATATGATTTAGTGCAATTTGTGCAGTCAATAGTTTTCTAGTTTAAAAACTTAAATGGAAATTTAAAGTACGTGACCATGCATGAAATTGTACCCATTTACGTTTTGTACAATACATTCATCTATACATTTGTTTAGTCTTTCATATTCTAGTTTAAAATTTAGTAAGCAATCTAGGTCATATTCGATGTGTGGGTCATATTATGATATCAAGTGGTTATGGTAATGCATAGGGGCTATTATAATGCATGGAACCTTATTTACTTGGAAAATGGGGGTTATGATAACTATCTCTAGATCATGTTTGTGAATGATTATGAGGACTAAAGATTTACACATGGGCGTCAACTTTATTAAGCCATAAAAAGACATGACGTGTATTTTCATCCTTCTATTATCAATTTATCATTGTCAACTCTGACATTTGAAATGATAATCTTAGTTATTCTCTTATAAAAAATATTATATAATAGTTTTTCCCACACATGTAAGGCAAAAACTCGTTGAGGCCCTCAAAGCTCTTTTAGCTATTTATATGATTTTATATCTATCCACAGTGTTCCTAGATCATTCTTTATATTTTTTCTTTGGACCTTGTCCACCCATTTTTAATATAAAAATCATAATTTCACTATTATATAGTATCAAGAAAAAAAAATCAAATATCTAAATATTGAGATAACAGAGAATGGAACTTTGGTAGTTTAGTTGTGTAAATTCCTAATTAAAACTATAATTTTGACAAGGAATATATACCCACTAAAGTTCCCTATTCCTCAATGATTTTGTCTATCCATAGTGTGTTAGTTAAAGATTAAGGTTAAGATTATGATATATGAATATATTTGTATAAAGCAAGGTAATCAAACAAATATTGAGTTTACGGATAAATTAAACTTTGGCTTTATGTATTCCTAATCAAAGGCATGATATAATTAGAAATGTACAACTAACAAATTTTGTTCCTTCATAACTTAATGCTTTTGTTTGTCTATGGTGTCTTCTATAGAGTAGAGAAATATTGAGATGACAAAAAAGGAAATTTGGTGGTATAGATTTCTAATTAAAATTATGATAGAAAATGAATATGTATCCATGAAATTATCTTATTTTGGTACTCAATATTGTTGTGTGTCTATGGTCTCTCCTCTAAAGATTGATATATATCATTATATTTTCACCACGATTCTTGTGGATAAGGTTTTGAATTTGTAGGGTATAATTACTCAAGAATGTCTGGAAGTTAAACTTTTTTCTCTATGACAAAGTAGTGATTGTCGAATGTATTTGTGAAAGCAAGGAACACAAGGTTTCAACCTTTTTCCACGTGTTTATAGTCTTGATATTTGAGGTATGACATTATAGAAATAAACCCTTTCATGAGTTATTATTGGAGGTTTAACCATGATTAATAGCTATTGCTTGACTTTGGTTATGTGATGTTAATTTAATGGCCAAGTGGTGTATTTCAACAAGGATAATACTAGTTCTGCCTAAACTAATCCCAATTAGTAAATCCTTAGGAAGATTCTTTGTTTATGGCATATGTATCAGTATTATAATGTATTGATATTGGTTGAAATAAAATAAAATAAATTCTACATTTGTTTTGTGGGATAAAATATTATTGTCTTATTTTAACAAACTTAAATTCTAAATTATAATCCAACATTCGTTATGATACATTAACTGAAGATAAATTATAGATGACCACGTAAATTTCAAATAATATTTAAATTAAAATACCAATAAATTGTAATGCTTTAAGGTTATGAACAATTTTCATTTCCTAACCATAGTGAACATGATATAAAAATTAGTCTACAATAGTAGGTATAGGCCTTTGTTGTCACATAAGTTAGTTTATGAGTATTGTTATTGCACTTTCTATCAACAAAAGGACATGGTAGCAGCTAGAGAATTATAATTTGTTAGATTAGTCATATCACTAAATTTTAAATTCGTAGATGAATAGGAATGTGTTCCCTTAGTGGGTTTCATG
The DNA here is from genome assembly GCA_029891385.1 of Erythroxylum novogranatense. NCBI lineage: Eukaryota > Viridiplantae > Streptophyta > Magnoliopsida > Malpighiales > Erythroxylaceae > Erythroxylum > Erythroxylum novogranatense. Next base: position 89,132,691 of record CM057225.1, on the reverse strand, counting down.
TTGAAATGATATTTATTTTTCCTCCAATTTTATTTCGACCTCTACTAATTACAATTAGATATATTGGAGAGAAAAACAAAGATAACTAGAAATATAAACTTAAAGAAAAAGGAAATGATAATAGGCGGAGATCTTTGTAACATATCTTTTAGTCGATGAATAAAATAAAAGTTCTTAAGTATCATTAATGCACTTGGGTTTCTTATTTTTTTCTTTTGATCTTCAAAATCTCATATATCAAAACATTAAATAATTTTTTTTCATCTTTTCAATTGGAAACTAGAAACAACCTTAGAAAATTAGAAGGCTTGTTATATCAATCCTATCTGAATGACAACCACACATCCTCAATCTATTAAAATAGTTAGGTGATCTTTGTATGCAACTTGGATAAAACTTAGGTATTATGAATGAACTCTTACAGTTAAGATATATAAATTTATACATATAGATTAGATCCTTTAGATATTACATAAGATTTTGTTCCTTGTAAAATGGGAATTATTGATGATGATATAAAATGCTCATTTTGAAGAAATGTATTTTCATTTATAATAAACTTTTTAGTATAATATAAAAGAAGGGTAGAATTTAAAGGCATGTTTCATTGTGGTTTACCATTAAAATATCCCCGACCAAGTTGGTCATAATTATCAATATTGATAACAGTATGTAGAAACACGTGTTTATACCATTATTAGTGTTGGACACAAAAAACGCCTATCACATATAACATGAAGTTTTGTCATAAATACCACAATGTCTGTGCATCCCCCACTTTATCAAATACACACTATATAACAATATGTAAATTATCAATTTAGTAGTCATCTCGAAGCTTCATCGCTGTAGTCTTGTCAAATTTCATGTATCTTTATGATCTATGCCATGGTATCATCACCATTAATCTCATCCATTTGATCCTCCCTTATTCTTAATGACAACATATTAGGATCAAAACATGTACTCAACCTGTAGAATGTATCTCTTATTACCTTAATCCTCTCAATCTCTCTTAGTTTGCCAGATCTTATGACAATGACTCATCTTTCCTGCTTTGGACTAAGGGTCTATATCAATTCAAACACCTTTCATAATAGTGTTGCATATGAAATGTTGGACCCCGAACTTTCTTAGATTTGTGAATTTGTAAATTGACATTAAATGAGAAACTGAGGTGACTTAGTCATGTGTAAAGGAAGAGAAAAGTTATGAATTTGAATGATTATGTTTAAGGTTTGATGTGAACAATGTCAGTTTGAACAGATTAAGATGATATTTTGAGGATAGTATTTGAAATGAGTGTTTTGAGTTTAATGAATTTGATATGAGGTTGAGTAAATTTGGTGTAGTATTATGCAATTTATTAGAGAAAGTGAAAGTGGAGGAGTTGATTGAAATGGGGTTGAGGAATACGAAATAAATAGTGAAAGAGTGAGAAACTGAAGAATTTTGAAAAGTTTGACTTTTTGGCCTTTGATGGTTGACTTTTGATTTAGGCAAAATTTGATAAAATGATCTACATGAAACTTATAGATTATGTTAAGAGTTTTCTGTAGCCATAGAGTATGACATTTTCGATATCGGGAGTGAAAGTTATGATCATCAAAGTTAAGGTTATTTGACTCTGTAATTGTAAATGTGCTTAAGACCGAGTTAAGTATTGGTGAAATTGTTCATAAGTGTACATTTAGATGTGTAATGTGATTTTGAGGCAAATTATAGATAGGTATGTTTTGAATTAAGTTCATGATCTATATGAAAGATATAGAAGAGTATCCTAGTCATCAATGATGTAGAATATGTTATTTCTGGTTATGAAATTTGGGAGATATGAAATGTTATGAGTTTGGATGAAGTATAGGATGAGACATTTCTAGACAGAAGTTTCGATCGACGAACTGACCTAATTAGAGGTTGCTATTGCTTTTGAATTCCTCGTGAACATTTTTATTATATTCTGATATTTTCATTGTTATAAGTATGCCAATTTGGACCTTGGCATGTACAGATAGCAATTTCAGAAATTTCGTTACTGTCAGGGTGATTAGCCCTCTTTCTTTTTGTTGCTTTACATTTTCCGACCGACATCCGATTAATCTGAGTTTTGAAGCGTTGGATTCCTAAGACAATTACCTACTTCATGATGGAAATTATGATTGTTTAGAGATTGTTTGAGTCGAAGTGAGTTAGATATCTTCTGAGCACGGTTCAGTATTGTGATGATATCTTGATCGGTTGAGATCTAATCAAGTTGATTATTGTTTCTAAATAAATTAGAGGCATGGACTGTAATTATTTGAAGGAATCAAAATTTACTTGATTCAAGATTTTGAATTTATGATATTGAGGTATTAAGGTTATAAGAATATATAAGGGTAATTTGGGCATGGTACTTAAGTCTAAGAGTATTAAAGCTTATGATGGAGGGCAAAATGGACATCTGCTTACCCTTTAAGAATATAAATAGAAGAAAATAAAAGAAAGAAAGGAAAGAAAATAGAAGAGATGAGAAGAGGAGTTGTAGCCGACGGTGGAGAGGAAGAGAGGAGAAGAGAGTTTCGCGGATTTTGAGTTTTCCGACGATTGGAAGCGTTTTCTGGTAAGTTTAGCATCTTTCTATCTTGTTTTCGGTTGGATTAAGCCTTAAGATAGCTTGGATTGAGAGAAATCGATGGTTTAGGGTTTTTAGGGTAAAATGGTTAGAAATCCTTGGGTTTTTGTGTTTGTGATCGATTGGAAGCTTAGAATGGGTTAGAAATGCATTATAGGTCTTGATCTATTGTTGAGATGTGTTGGATTTGGTTAAGGGAAAGAATCGAGCTTGGGTTATGCAGAAATTTGGGGTTCGGAGTCGAGTTCCGAACCAGACGTCACGACGAGCGTATGAATGTCGCCGCGGCGTGTGGGGAAGGGAGCCACGTCGCGACGTGTGAATTAATTTACGTTTATTCGCCGCGACGTGTGCTCTGCTGTGGACGTCGCGACGAATGATCAGAGACGTCGCGACGTGTGACGTTTGGTTCGCGACGAACCTTTCGCCATGCCATGCTATCGCCATGGCGTAGTAGGATTATTCGTCGCGACGAGCGTCTCTTCGTCGCGGCGATCCCCCTGTGTTTTCGAAATAAGATTTTCATATTTTTGGGAATATCTTTTGGTATAGATATCCGATTGAGGTGATTTCAGATTCGTTATGAACTAGAGATCAAAGATTGCAAGTGCTATGAAGTTGGGAAGTTTGGAATTAGCCTTGAAGGTTTTGGAATTTTAGGAGAAGGTCGAAGATAGATTTATAATGCTTTATTTTGGATTCCAAGCTTTGAACATTTACTATAAATATTGAATAAATGGAACTTGGTTGTTTTAGGAAACCAAGTGAGGAAAGAGGAGCAAGGGGAACAAGAGGAGAGGCATACCTAAACAAGTTTATAAGCAAGGAAATTTCAGGTGGGTTTCATGTTTATAATTTAGTAATGAGCCACTAAAGTGTTCTCCCAAATCAAGAATGATTTCAACTATTTCGTAAATATTGTTTTGTTACCGTGAATGATTTGCAAAAAATAAAGATGAGAATGCATTGAAATATTTATGTCATATAATTGAGACATTTATGTCATGCCTTGTGAAATTCATGGCATTTTGCATATTTGAAAATGAAAGAAAAGAGCACGAAAGAGTATGATTATGTGCTTTTGTTTGGGCGAGAGTGGAACCATTTCGTTAAATCACGTGCACGTGAGACAAGAGCCTTCTCCGGCTGCCCGCTTGTGGCCTATGAGTTCGAATGGACTCATTTCGATTCGAGATGTAAACTTCGGTTTCTTCCTTTTGTTTCCATGGAACCCTCGAGCCATTTGTTTGTGCATTGCATCTATGACTTGTCAAGTATGTGCATAATTTGAGCATTTGATATTGATGATTGATTGGACATGTTGTGTTGATGTGATAATACTTTTCACTATGCAATGACACTTTTCAACTATGGATTTGAACTCAGAATTTCAGATTTGACTGAGAATTTGGGAGCAAAACGTTTTATGAACTGATTGTGATTTTTGTAAAACAAATGAACTTTTTCAACGGTTTTGCTTATGCTTCGTTATAAACCTGTTACCCACGAGCTATAAGCTCACCCCCCATTTCATCCCCATCTCCAGGTAATTGAGCGGGAGATTGGATGAAAGATGGTCAAGATCGTTTGTTCGATTGTGTATGGCTTGTATGCTATGATGAAATTGATTTATGGATTTGTGTATCGAATGGAAAGTGAATTACGGTTGTGTAATGAATTACGTACATGTATATTGAATTGAGAAATGGGAATGAATGTATTTTTGGATATTGGATTGAGAATTATGGAAGTATTAGATTTAGGTTTGTGTTTCTGCTGGTGTTTAGATGCCGGACGGGAGGTCCGATGTTGCTTGGTATTGTTGAGTTGTAATATTAGAAGTGTGTTTCTTGTGTTTTAAATTTTTGGGCTGTCCAAATATAGCCGTTATGCTGCCCAATTTTCGATAAAAATCGGGCTAAGATAAGAAGAGATTTAGTTGTATTAAGATGTTTTAGATGTATAAGAAATGATTAAAATGAATGAAGTGAAAACGAATAGAAATGTATGGATTGGTTATGTTTTGAATGAGTGATTATGAGTATGAGTTTGAATAAAGAAAAAGAAGAAAAAAAAATTTATTACCGGTTTCTGGTTGGTTTAGTCTTAAGGTATTCAACGTGCGTCTATCTAATTTATTAGTTACGGATGTCGGGAAAATTGATTTGGTCCGTTCGGATCGTTTATGCTTCCGTCCCTTCGATTCGGATTGATGCCTTATGATTCGATTCTATTAATTATTTCGATTTGTTATTCGATTCCGATTTGCATTAAACTGCGCTTCACTATGTTTATTCGATTTGCTTTTGATTCAATCACTCCGATTTGCTTCTTCCGATTTCGTATTCGTTTCGTCTTCGCTTTTGTTTCAGTTGGGATCCGGTTCCCGGATCGGGTCCCTACATGAAAACTCTACAAACACTCAAGTTACATTAGTGAAAAGAATACATAACAAAATATAGTTTTACTTGATGAAAAATTTAGATGATGTTATCCATTTCTACACTTTGCTTACTTGTCCCTATGGCAAGAGCTTCAATCCTAACCTATATTTTAAAGTTTTATATCAAATTAAATTTATATGCTATTTATTTTTAATTAAATTGGTAGTTCATTATCTTTTTTTTTTCACATTCCTGACCTTCTTCTTTCCTTCCTATAGAGGAGAGGGAGATCCATTTACTACTTTATCCTTCTTTTGCATACTCTGACAATCAAAATATTAATGTCAATCTCAATCATCATATAACATATCCATTACAACAAACTAATATCTACTAATAAACATCACTATAATATGCTACACGTAATGGATATGAACCCCAACACCATGGAAACCATAAAATGATAAGACCATATTATGACTATGTCTATACCTCATCAACTTAGTCATTTTCAATAATCTTACAGTTTTTCATAATACAAGTTTAAATGCATAAGTAAACATGTGTGCTACAACAGTAATAACATATACATATATAAATGACCACAAACATTATTAGGTAGATGGGAGTGAAAGTGCCTACTTACCATGTCTACTGTATTTTTTTAAATAAGAGTATATTGACACTATAACAACCTTTCTATTTATCAACTAACATGTGATATATAACAACAATTATAAGAGAATTAGGGTTGCTTAATTTGGGACTCTATTTAGCAATGACAACTGAAAGAATAAGATGCTAAGAACAATTCACATAATGTATCAAGGAAGATTTAACAAAGGAAATTTCATGTTTCCCCTAATATAATCTCATTTTTGAAAACTAGTTGTGGTACTAGTTGGGAGGAGTTTTCTTGAAGCTTCTTAAGGAAGCATTTTTCTTTACATATTTTACTTACTTTATTACCCTTAAAATTACTATAACAGGCACAATTTGGTAAATGGTTATGCATTAACTATGTCTTTTGAACTGGTGCATTAAACAATTCAAACAATAACATAATTAGTATATGGTCATATTTACAATAATGTTAACAAAATTAATTTTACATGATTTGGAGCATAATTGTGTAATAATTCATGTCCTTCATATTGTTCGGTCATAACAAGTAACAAGAACACATTTAACAACACAAGTTTGTAGATAATTGTGTGTAACAAAACTATAAAAAGCACAATTATTTCAATATTTGTTATTTAATATTTATTCCTTCAAATTTTATACTAAGAACATGGCTTAACACAAAACCATGTAGTTAACAGTGTTGCTACATCCTTTAATAGACATAAATTAATTCTCGCTTATGTATCCATCTATCTACTTTATACAATCACTTTAAAAATTTAAATAATAATATGGTTAACTACTTTTTTGTACAATTGTTCATGTTAAACAAGACCTTTTATGGACACACTATGGTGCACAAGTGTGTAACCATATGTTTCCTTCATATTAAAGCCTTGTATTGTTTTAATTTGATTATAGAAAACCCACATTTTATAGTTGTTACTTAGTCTTAATGTGTCTCAAAATTTTTCAATTTTTTTTGTATGAAATATAATCACATTTGGTATAGTTCTTATTGAGGCATAATCTCTTAATATCAAAAGTGGTGCCATTCTCATTTTAAGTTGAAGGTGTGACTTATCTATTATGGGTAGTGGTATTTTTATTACATAGGTATGGGATCCTGGTATGGTTTTTATGAAAGCATGGTATTCATTGTAATAAGTGATAATATTTTTATATTAAAATAAAGGCAGAACTTATTTATTATAGGTGGTGGTATTTTATGTACATACATATGGTATTAGAAGTATTGAGTCTTGTTGTAATTTTTATTGAGGTATAGTATTCTTCATACTTGGTGATGGCATTCTCATATTAAAGTGAAGGTGTGACTTATCTATTATAAGTGATAGCATTTTTTGTACATAGGCATGGTATTAAATGTATGGGGTCATGCTATAATTTTTACTAAAGCATGGTATTCATTTTACTTGATGATGGTATTCTCATATTAAAGTTAAAGTGTGATTTGTCTATTATGGATGACATGAATTTTATATATGTAATTGTGGTATTAGATATATGAATTGTGGTATAGTTTGTATCAGTCATAATATTTTTGTACTTTGTGATGATATTTCATATTTAATTGAAAACATGACTTATTTATTATAGGTGGTGGTATTTTTTGTACATTAGGTGTGGTATTGTATGTATGGAGCCTTGGAAGATTTTTTATTGAGGTATGATATTATTAGTACTTGATTATGATATTCTTATATTAAAATGAAGGTATGACTTATCTATTATATCTTGTGGTATTCTACGCATATATACATATTATTAGATGTATGAATTCTGGTATAGTTTTATTAATTCAAGATATTCTTTTACTTAGGTAATGATATTCTCATATTTAATTGAAAGTGTAACTTATCTATTATGTGTCATGGTATCTTTTGTACATGGGCATAGTATTGAATGTATGTAGCCTTAGTACAATTTGTATTAAGACAATGTATTCTTTATGCTTAGACATTGATTCCCATATTAAAGTTAATGTGTTACTAATCTATAATCAATGCTAGTATTTTTTTATATTCATAGGAGTAGTATAAAAGTATAGGTTATTTATGGTATTCTTTATACTAAACGATGATATTCTTATTTTAAGGTCAAAATATGACTTACCTATTATAGGTATTGGTACTTTTTATACATAGGCATGGTATTTGATGTATAGAGTCCTATTTTTTCCTTTTTTATTAAGGTATGAGGTTATTCGCACTTAGAGATGATATTCTCATATTAAAGTGGAGGTGTAACTTTTCTATTATGGGTGATGATATTTTTATGATATACACATGGCATTGAATTTATAGAGGGTTTGTATGATTTTTATTGAGGCAAAGTATTCTTTGTACTTAGTAAAGTTATTTTATATTAAAGTAAAAGTGTAAATTATTTATTATGGATGGTGGTATTTTATGTACATACATGTGGTATTGGATGTAGTACTATAAACATCACCGTTATATGCAAATTTGGTGCATGGAAAAGTAAGATCTATTTGTATGGGTTTATCTCCGCAAATGTTATAAATCAAATTGCTAAGACTCTTATTAATAACTTTGGTTTGCCCATCAATCCAAGAGTGAGTTGTGTTATAAAAATTTAAGGGGGAATCAAATAGCTTCCACAAGGTACACCAAAAATAGCTTAGAAATTTGTTGCCACAATCCTAAGTGATTATCTTAGGGACGCCATGTAGATAGACTACCTCTTTAAAGAACAATCTGGCTACTCTCATGGCATCTTAAGTATTGCTACAATGAATGAAGTGACCTATTTTGGAAAACCTATTAAAAACTACAAAAATAGAGTTATTGTCTCTTTGAGTCTAAGGTAGAACCAAAACGAAATCTATAGAAATATCTTTCCAATTATTTTATAGCACAGGTAGAGTTATGTATAATATAGTATTCTTAGACTACCCTTTTATTTTATGAGAGGTAAGGTTATTCTCATTTGTATACATCTATTCTTAATTGGGGTTAATAGAACCTCTTTTACATTATTGCAAGTGTTTTATCATATCCCAAATGAATTGTTAAACCACCTTTATGCAAATTCAAAATTACTAATTCTCCTAAAGAAGTTATCGACAAACATAACTAGTTTTCATTCATTAGATATCCATCACTAAAATAAAAGTATACTGTTAGTTTATTTTTTGAAACCTAACCTTAAATGTTAGTGAAATCTTCATCTTATTCATACTCTCCCTTAAACTACTCAAAACCTAAAATTTCATTACTCAAAAGTAAGTAATACATAAGCTCACTTGAATAAGGCATAAACTACTTTATTACGGATTCCTAACATGTGCTTCAACTTGAAAGAAACTTTATATAGGAACTGACTCCATCTTGGAAGCATCATTGTTGATTCTTTTCTAACTATTCAAATACTTTAGGTATTTATAATATGAGAGGAGCATGAAATATTTTGCAATTAAGTAATGCTCCCACATTTTAAGCACACACCATATGATATAATTCTTTATTATATACATTCTATCTCCTCTTATAATCATTGCGTTTCTTACTAGAAAATGTAATTGGTCTCTTTTCTTAGGACAAGATAACTCTTATTTTAGCTCTAATTGCATCACAATCTACCTCGAGCATATTTTCAAAATCTTATAATACAAGGATAAAAGCAATATAAAATTTCTCTTTCAAAATTGTAAAACTATTTGCTACCTCTTCACCCTATTAAAATTTGACCTTCTTTAAGAATTCTGTATTTAGTATAGTAATAGTATGGAAATTCCTATTAAACCTTCAATAAAGATTGCTAGCAGGTGAAAGCTACATAATTATGACATATTTATTATAGTATGTTAGTCCCTTATTGTGTTAATCTTAGATTTGTCCACCTTTATTTCATTAGCGGACTATTAGCTTGTTAGTCAGAAAACTACACCTTTTAATATTAATATAACTCTTGTAAGGTTGTTAGAATTTGTTGCAATTATAACAAATGCTCTTTCTTAAAGGGGCTATATATAAGGATATCTTTAAAGTAAACCACTACAAACTTGCTAATAAATGGTTTAAGTACCTAGTTTAGCAACCTTATAAATGTGTTGAGTGCACTTGATAATCCAAATTACATCACTAGCTAATGTACAGGTTCTAGATGCTCCTCCACTTGCAATTTACCTTTATTCATTAACACCTATATAATAATCATCATATAAACATATCTAGTTTCATTGATTTCTAACTTAAAATTTTGAATTGTTGATAAAAAAGCACTCCTTTCAAGTAAAGTTCCCTTGGTTTTTAATAGCATCAATATATACTTTATAACATCTTTCTCTAGCCTATACATATTACTCAGACCTAAATGTTGTGCATTTACTTCAAACTACCATGGTATACCAAACAAAAAGTGATGTTTATACATATATATATTTATATTAACACTATCACAATAGATCTTATCATGGTTCTTATCAATAGAGAAAGGGACTTTACATTGTTTTGTCACCTCAATCTTTCTAGCAGTTGCCTTGATCCACCTTGATGTGAAAGGGTTAGGATGCTTCACCATTGGTAAATTTAATTTCTTCTTTATTTCTCTTCTAATTGTATTCTAGTATCTTCCACCATCAACAATAATGCCAAACAATTTATTATTAATGATGCATATGGTTTTGAACAATTGATGGCATGATTATGATATTAATATCAAGGAGTCAACCTTCTCACAAAATAAGCCCACCCCTCATTCGCTTCATACTCCTCTTGCTCATCGCTTGTTTTCCTCACATTAAATCTCCTCATCTTCTTCTTCCCCCTATACAATATTCATATTTTTCTTAAGGGACACTTATTTAACTTATGCCTTTGCTAGTTACACTTCAAAGTATATCATATCAATCATCATTTAGATGAATGCCTAGTAACAATTAGTTTCTTGTCACTATTGATACAAATAATTTTTTTTATATTGAAATTCACGAATTTTCTTATTTAAAATCTCCTTACCAAATAATATTTAGGTCATTGCATGCTAGAGTTTGAAGTTCTTTCTTATGGTTATAAAGCCAAAAAATTATATTATTCCTTGTTTTCATTATGTCATAATCAAATTTTATTGTTGACTAAATATATACTACATAATTATTTAAAATTAAATTACTCATAAAATTTATGAATAATTTAATTTAATGAATTATTTTGAAATAAATATTTAAAATTTCAATTATCTAGTAAATATAATTTAAATAATTTAAATTTAAATATCTTTAAAGTATATAATTTTAAAATATCATTGTTTAATTCTAAAATCTAAAATTGATATTTAAAATTAAAATGTGTATATATATATATGAGTATACAAAATAGAAAATTTAATTTTCTAACTTATTATTTAATTATTATTTATAATAAAACATAACTATATTTTGGAAATTAAATAACATATTTCATTGCATGGAAAAAGCTACAAAACATAATTAATATCCTTTAAGGAAAGAAATAAGGGTTGTACAAGCCCTTCCTATATGTAGCTAGTTGATATAAAGTTTAAGGAGTGATAATAATAAATCCTTCTATTTCCAAATTTTAGTTATTATTCTTTTTTCAAGGATTCCATCTTTAGGCCAGGGACATTGTATAGAGCATGAATTTGGTTAGCCATAAGCTGCTCTTTTATCACCTACATTACATCACACAAGACTTGTTACTTTGCTTTTTCTTGTCCTTAAAATCTTATAGCATTCCTTTCGTTCTAGATGCGAGAAAGAGAGCTGAAAAATGTTTTTAGTTTAGAATTTTATCCACATTAAAGAGTCCTTTGTATAAACTAAGACTACTAAAAATGTCCTAGTAGGAGTAGCTTAGTGTTCTATAGTAGCTATGACTCCATATGAACTTTAGGTATTCATATTCAAAAACTAAATGATTTAGTGATTCATCATCTGAGGTTGCAAGTAGGGGAAGAGGATACAAAGGTAAGGATATCTATTGTATAAAACCTTTGTTTGTATATGAGCCACATAATAAAGGAGATTCTTAGAATGATTGTTTTACACAATATGGCATCATGCCAAGCTATTTTCTGAGTTAGGGGTCAAAAGATAGATATATAAAAGGAGGTAAATATACTAGAAAGATGTCTTTTACAATTATAGTGATCCTCATTCAGATTTATAGGAAGGCATACAACTTGCTAATGTTGAATTAAACACCCAATTGTTTCTAATAATTATTGAGCTAACTTTGGAACTAATGGGAAAAGAGTGATATAAGTTTGGATATATATTTGACTTTTGTATTGGTCCAATTTTTCTCTAATTATCAAATCAAAATGAGGTAACTTTTCCATTCCCAACTCTACACTCAATATCTTAATCCAAAAAGTCCCTTAACTTCAACAGTTGAGACAAAAATCATGAAGTTCTTGTTCTAGTTTTTATTTCTTATAAGCTTTTTCCCTTTAAGAAATAGTTGTTAATCCACTAAACCTATAGGGCATCCTTATCAGATAGGATTCTACAAAGTATTTTTTAGCCATTAGCACTTTGTTTGTGATTAGGATTGACTTAATTACTAATCCCATAGCTTGCCCTGACAAACCTCTTTCCATTTTAGTTTGCAATATGATTTCTTATTTTGTTTTCCAAATAATAAGAAGTTTTTGAGCAATCTTTCTATATCTTTGATTGCCACTTTTGATGGAAAATGAACATATATAGAGGCATTTGAGTATAGAGTTAATAAGCTAAACTTTAACATTATAAGATAATTACTTATTACATCAGTGGCTTATCCTTTTTTACATACTCTCTAGAAGTGGTAAGAAATAAACATATCTAAGTCTTCTTGAGGTGATTGGTAGTCTAAGATTAGAAAAGAGGGCTCCTTTATTTTAAGCCCGATGATGAAGGAAAGCTATAAAGATATATCCCTGACCCTAATTGACACCAAAATATAACTCATGTTCTTGTTGATTTCTATACCTAACAGTAACCTAAAGGTTTCCAATACTGTAAATAGTATAGTTATAGACATTGAAGTGAATCACACATTAGTATACGATATACAAAGGGCACAAGAAGGGGGTGGGGTTGAATTGCGTATTTGAATTTTTAATACAATCCTCTTTTTAAAAAATTTGCTTTATCAAAACAATAGACAAACAATATTATGAAGTATTTATATCAGCAATAGAAACAAGAGTTAAAAGTTAAGAGAGAGAATCGACACAACAATTTTATACTGGTTGACGCCAAACTGTGGGTTACGTTCAGTCCTCAAAATCCCTTCTGAGATTTCACTATACTTTACAAAAGTACAAGTATTCTTTTCACTGAGCCTCTTCAGGTCTCTTACAACAAGTATTCTTTTTTTCACTTAGCTTCTTCAGGCTCTCAGCTATTCTTCTTTCTTACAGAAAGATATTGCGAGCTTTGTTACAGAAAATATAGCTCTCGTGTTTCCGCACAAATACAATATTTAGCTTTTTAATATCACTAAAAAAATCACTAACTCTTTCAGTCTTTGACTTCGACTCATATTTATAGTTTTCGTCTTCAACTGCTTCTTGATAACTGCTTCTTTCTTCTTGATTCTTGATCTTTAAAGAAACGGTTATTCAGTTGAGGTCTGTAACTAACTCAAACTGATTTGATTCTTCGCCTTCGATTCCTTCGTCTCATTTTCGGCTTCGCTTTGTCTCATATTGCTTCCGTCTTAATTTTGCTTTCGTCTTGCTTTCGCTTCCGTCTTATTTTACTTTCGCTTCCATCTCATTTTTCTCCCGTCTCATTTTGCTTTCGCTTCCGTCTCATTTTCCTTCCGTCTCATTTTACTTTCGCTTCCGTCTCATTTTGCTTTCACTTCCGTCTCATTTTTCTTTTGCTTCCGTCTCATTTTGCTTTTGTTTCCATCTCATTTTTCTTCAGCTTCATCATTATTTGGTTTTCATCAAAATTAATCGTAAAGCCATTTTAACTTAACAATCTCCCCTTTTTTGATGATAACAAATAATCATAGAAAAAATTTACTTTTCTCCATCTTCTGTTCTGTTCTCCTTTTCTTTTCTTTTCTCCCCCTATCTTTGTCATTTCTTCTTCTTCTTCTCCTTTCTCCCCCTATTTGTTATTTATCAAAAAGATCATGATCGCAGATGCTTCATAACTTCAGAAAACATTGTTCTCATCTCAATGCGAAGTGACTTGATATCTTGTCGAATATCCGCTACTTCTTTATGCAATTCACCCATAGAAGCACACAGATAATCAACTTTCTCTTCAATATCTTCATCAGGCTTTTGTTGTACGACTTCAACACCGACAGTCGTAGTATATGCATATGAAGATATAACATCTGGTTCAATTATTGTAATGGTAGGAGGTTGAATAGATAGGTTAGGTTCTTGAAGATCAAGATCATTAGGGCCAGTTAGACGTGGAACTTGTCTTCCCAATAGGTGTAGAACATCACCAAATGAAGACACAGTTGATAAAGGTCTAATGTGCATAATGAAATGCACAAGAGACTCTATCGAGTAGCTTCGGTCTCCAACCTTAATGGATCTGTACGACCCTTCTGAAAGTCTTCCACCTATTTGAAAGGAACCTTCAGTGGTTTGCTTACCACAATTACTTCCTGACGTTGTTGAAATGAAGTGGGAAACATAAGTTCTAATCTGCTGGACTGCATGGCATGCTTCATCAATGTTTCTCACTTCAACTTCAATCTGTTCATCTGTCAGTTCATTTATCCTTTCAGGATACATATTCTTCTTCCCTTTATCCTCATTGCGAACAATGAAAGGTCAAGATTGAATATCAGGAACAACCTTGATCAAAGTTTTCCTTATGATTGAAAAAATAGTGTACTTCTGCTTTGTCATCTGTGTGGGATATGGTCCGGTTCCTTCATCATTCAGAACATTATACATACTTTTCTCGTCCTCACTCAATAGATGCATGGTACTACTATTTACCAGTATAGGTTGAAGTCGTACCTTGACTGACCTTTTTGGGATTTCTCTGATTATTATTGAATTGCTACTCCTGACAGGTTGAGTTTCTTAAAAAATCTTGACTCTCAAATCTTCTTTTCTTATCAGTCGAGAAATATTGACCTGTGTTGGACTCCGTTCCACTATCTTCTTCTTCTTCTGAACAGCAGTAAGAGTGCTCTTCTTAGTATTGATTTTCTCCTTTTTATTCTCTTTAATTAGTCTGGAAGTCTGTTGAGGTTGAGGTTTTACTTTCTCAAACTCCAATTTCTTCCTTATTTCAGTCACTTTAGCCAATTTTGGTGATTCTTCTCTCAAAATTGAAACTAAGGACCTGGTTGTTTGAGATGTTGTCTTCTCAGAGTTTTCACCATCAACTCTTTCCTTTTCTTTTCTTCTTGTTGACGCAAGGTTCGAACTTTAGGCGATCTTTTTACTTGCTTCGGCTTCTCCAAAAGTAGCATATCTCCTTTTCTTTTCAGGGTTACTATCTCCTTTTGTTGTACCTGGCTTCCTTCTTTAAAAGATATCGTCTTTCCCATTGATTGTCCTGATAATTCCTTTTCTCCTTCTGTAGGTATCCTCTCAACAGATTGAGATTTTGATTTTGTTGAGGGAGATTCTTTTTTAACATGCTCCCCCTAAATCCTAGCTTTCTTCTTAGAATTTGCTTATACTTTCTCCAGATTCTTCAAGCCCATTTTACCAATTGTTGCAGAATTGATGACACATTTGATATTCATCTTCATCCTATTTTTCCTTTTCAGATGTACTCCAGAGTCTCTGAATATCCTTGTTAGTATCATTCCTTATGGTAGAGCAGTCGAGTCTTTCTTAGACTTTACCATATAATGAAAGATAAGGAATGGTAGGTTGATAGGCTGACGATTTAGTAGATGAAATAGGCATTGTTCATCTAGCGTTGTTACCAAATGCCTTGACCTTGCTCTTGGTAGTACACAATGAAAAAGAAGTGAGTGTAATACCCTAGCCTTTGGAATAAGATTGGACGCCTTCTTTTCCCTTGGATCATTGCCTTCATATAACTGCAAATTGATTTGGGTTTCTTTCACGCTAGCTTGTGTCATCCATCTAGCTTTGCTTGTGAGCTTCTCTCCTTCAAATGGACACTCTGTGACCTTCTCAATCATCTTCATGGTCACAATAATCGACAAGTTATCCACCAAAGATACAAGAGTATCGGCTATCAATTCCAGGTTCTTTCAGAAATCATAAACTTCATTCATGTAGACTGTCTCTCGAATTTGAAAGAAATTCCTCCATTTGGCTGCTACAATCTCCGGTTCAATATCCATGTTGTCCTGCTTCAGGGATTCAAAATTAACAAGTCTTCCTCTTGTCATGGATGTCTCCATTTCTTGTAGTTAACAACGACCTAAGAACAGAGAAATTTTTCAAAGAAGTGAAGTCGGTTTGTGAGGTTGAGAGTGTGAGCAAGGAAAGTTTGAAATCCAAACAGAGTAATGAAAGGTTTTTGTTAAGGGTTCTTCAAAGGTTGATTGTCAGGGTATATCATGAGTGTTCTAGAATAGGTGGTGTTCTCAAGGCTATGAGAAACCTTCCCTCCAAAACTTTCTTCTAACGGACATTATCAGCTGTAACTCACGGTTACGGTTACTGTTAACTCTTTCGACCTTTTCATCTGGGTCATGATGTGTCAGACAATTGATTACTTAACATCGTCGTGTTAAGGTTTCGTCGGATTTCTCTGAATCTTTCTTCACTTAATGGCTTAGTGAAGATGTCCGCCCACTGATGGTTCATCTCAACAAACTGAAGACTCACAATCTTCCTCTGAACATAGTCTCGTAGAAAATGGTGTCTGACTTCGATATGTTTAACTCTCGAATGTTGTATGGGATTCTTCGACAGATTGATGGCCCTTGTGTTGTCACGGTAGATTGGGATTTCTTCTTCTTGTACTGCATAGTCTTCTAGTTGGTACTTAATCCACAACATCTATGAATAGCAACTTGCGGCTGACATATACTCGGCTTCCACAGTTGATAGAGCAATTGAGCTTTGCCTCTTACTTGACCCCAAAACTAGATTATTGTCAAGAAAGTGACATCCTCCACTAGTACTTTTTCTATCAATTCTATCTCCGGCATAATCCGCATCACAGTAGCCAATTAACCTGAAATCTTTACCTTTCTCATACATTAAGCAAAGACCAGTAGTACCTGATAGATATCTTTAAATTCTTTTGACAACAATATAATGAGATTCTCTAGGATCTGCCTGAAATCTTGCACACAAATAAACACTAAACAAAATGTCAGGTCTGCTTGCTGTAAGGTTAAGTAAGGAACCAATGATCCTTCTATACAGAGTTTGATCAACCTTCTTGCCAGTTTCGTCCTTGGACAAATGGTTTGGAGGATGCATCGGAGTTGACATTGGTTTTAATTTTCTCATATAATACTTTATCAATAATTCCTTCACATACTTCTGTTGATGAATAAAAATCTTTTCTTCGGTTTGCTTAACTTGCAACCTAAGAAAGAATTTTAATTCACCCATCATGCTCATCTCAAATTCATTTTTCATCAAATTTTCAAAATTAGCACATAACACTTCAGAGGTAGCACCAAAAATAATATCATCAACATAAATTTGAAGAATAATAAAATCATTCTTTATGCACTTTCTAAATAAAGTTTTATCCACCTGACCTCTAGTGAACTTATTCTCAATAAGAAAAGAACTCAGACTATCATACCAAGCTCGAGGAGCTTGTTTCAAGCCATATAAAGCCTTATGAAGTCTATAGACATGATCCGATTTCTTGACATCTTCGAAACCTGGAGGTTGCTTTACATAAACTTCTTCATCTATAAAACTATTTAAAAGGCACTCTTCATGTCCATTTGAAATAGATTTATATCGTGACAGACAACATATGCAAGCAATATCCTAATAGCTTCTAGTCTTGCTACAGGAGCATAAGTCTCATTGTAGTCTATTCCTTCCCACTGATTATAGCCTTGTGCTACTAATCTTGCTTTGTTACGACTCACTCTACCTGATTCGTGTAGCTTATTCTTAAAAACCCATCTAGTTCCTATGATGGACTTTTTTGGTGGTTTGGGTGTTGAGCCCCATTTTCGAAGCCCAACTATCGAACCGGAGTCGAAAACATAAGCGGGTTTCCAAATTCTTTAACCCTCAATGAACAGTCCTCATTCTCATAACATCTCAAGCCATAAAGGCGAGCCCACACAACGAAATCACAACAATTATAATTGACTTCTTAAAAAATGGTAGCTCTTAGTCTCTAGTTTATTTAGAAACAAGAATCACCTCATTCGGAGCTCTATATCTCAAGATATGCTTAAAAACCAATCACGCTCTCCAAACTGACCCCTCACTTCCTTTCCATCAAATTTTCAAATTTAAATATAAAAGCTATAAATTTTTATGGAGAGGTAGAAAAACGTGTTAGGAATCTATCTCCTCAAGAATCACCTCATTCAGAGGTCAGATCAAGAAGTTATGGCCAAACAAATCCAATATGTTCATATCTTTCCTCCTATTAAACATGCTTTGGCGCAAACGCCATAACTATCACTATAGGTGTCGGATTGACTTCGTTTTTAGACGGTTGGAAACAAAACATCTAGGGCTACAACTTTCAAGAAGACATGAATTGAAATTCTATCTTTTGGAGGGTCAAAACACACGGACCGTGTGAAATCACACGGTCAGGCCGTGTAACCTTCGGGTGAAATAGTGTCCCTGAGCCCAAAAACACACGGCTTGTGTAAAATCACACGGGCAGACCGTGTAATCTTCGGGTGTCACAAATTTTTCACCCTCCAAGGCCCCTCCAAAGGTTCCTAAACCCATCCTAACTTCCCCTTACCTCATATTCGTCTCCAATACCACAAAAACCACTTCAAACCCATTAAACAACTACAAACATCATTGAAACTCAACTCCAAAGGATTCATCACACACATCCTTCACAATATCAACATATTCTAACACTAGCCACAATTGGAATTCTCAACCAAAGTTAAGCACATCCAGTATACTCAAACTTTAAAGAAACATAATCATACAAAATGAACTTCTCAATTCTCATTCTCATTTAAAACCAAAATCAATGTTTAAACAAGCTTTACTTACACATCAACACATACATCAACTTAATACAAAATACAAATGATGCTCATTTTTGATATGCTTATAAAGCTAGCAAAATGTTGCTAAATACAAAAGACTCCTAGCTATCTTGGAGTGTCCCAAATGCCTTGCAAGGGTCGTTACTCTTCTCGGTCTGCACCTGAGGAGGAAAATTATGGGTGAGTTATACAGCTCAGTAGCTAACTTATTCATAGCCATTGGCAATGAGCCATACAATCATACATAAACAAATATCCATATAGACCAAAAATGAATCTTAGCATTCACAATTTCCAAACACAATCTCATAATTCAATACATCATCACATTAAACACAATTGATGTCATTTCTCATTCAAGCATAAAACACAATTCTCATCATAACATAACACATCAAAATGCTAATGCACACACAATTTGGCTCGAGGGTTTCGTGAACAAAACAGAGAAACCAAAATTTACTCTGTGAACGAAACGAGTCCATTTTTTGGATCTCGTAGGCCACAAGCGAGCAACTGGGAGAAGGCTTAACGTCGATGTGCACGTAACTAACAAAACGGTTCCTCTCTTGCCCAAACACAATAAAATCTCATACTTAGTTCAATTATTCACAATCTCACATTCTCATGCTTAATTCAATCATTCTCAAATTCATATTCTCATAAATTTTCTTCTTTCCATTCAATCAAAATGTCATGCTAAAAGACATAGCATAATCATGCTCACAATTCAATCTTTATCACAATGTCATACATCTTTCAAGGTATAACATAACATAAACACAACATAGCAATTCACAATTTATCAATTCAAGCACATACATACACATATATACACATACAAGGCATTTTGCCTATTACACAATAACTATAAATAAATTACCCACCTTATACTCTTGAAAATCCAACTTCAATGGTGCCCTTCCTTTTGCTATTGGGTAGGCTCTTGACTTCCTAAAATAACCCAAAAATTCTCATTAAATTTCCAATCCAAATGGAAATCCCCAATTTCCATAATCATAACAAATTGCAATTAACCTTAATCAAACTCCAATTTAACCTAACCATGGCTCATATAGGTTAGGAAACCCAAAACCCAACTTAGAAACCCATCTCCTTCCTCGAATCCAACACCCAACACAAAACCCCTTTCTCTCTATAAACTTCTCCATTCACTACACAACAACATATATCTTACATCAACAAGAAGAAAAGATGAAGAACTTACCTTTAGAAGCTTGATTCTTCCCTTCTTTCCACAATTTTTCCTCCTTCTTCCTAGTTTTTTCGAATTTTCCTTCCCTTCTTCTATTTCTCTCACGTTTTCTCCCCCCTCTCCAATTCTTGCATAAAAATGTTCCTCTCTTTTTCAACTTTAAGACGCAAAATAGCCTATTCATCCCATTTTGCCCTTCACTTAGATGGAATTTCCTATTTTGCCCTTGTTTTGTCTTATATGGCACTACTCCTCCAACCATTAACTCCTCATTAATTCTAACTAACTACCCATCTTTCCAACTAATTTCAATCTTTATTCAAGCCTACTACATTAATGACCCAATTCTAAAATAATAAATAATTGAACAAACAACCAAGCATGAATAAATCATTAAGCAAATAATAATAAAAATTTAAAGCAAATAGGGATCCAACACTGGGAACTAAGGACCAAATATTATTCCCAGTAAACTGATTCAGCTCCTCTTGCATGGCTAAAATCTAATCTTCATCTTGAAGAGCTTCATCAATTTTCTTAGGCTCCATTTCAAAAATAAATGCACTATTTGCTTCTCTTATGAATTTGTACCTAGTCCACATACCTTTTGAGGTCTCTCCTATAATCAACTCTTCTGGATGAGAACTTTTATATTTCCTGTTGGGACCGAAACCCAACTACTTAAACTTAACACTATCAACCTGCTCTGATACCACAAATGTTGAGACCCGATCCGGAAACCGAATCCCAGCCGGAGAACAGAAACGAATACGATATGAAAGCAAATCGAATCAAGGAACACAAGGCGGAAGCAAAATCATAAGCGAATCAAACATCGGATCAAATCGAACGAAACCAATTTATTCGACATCCGTGAACAAATATTTTAGGAAAAGCATCGCGTTGGAAACCTTAAGACTATCAGTCTAAACTAATCCAAATCCGAGTACATTTTTTTCTTTCTTTCATTTCCAATCCATCTCTTACAAAGTGACTTCAATATCCAATTGAAATCATTCACACTCAAACTCAATTTATTTGCTTCTTCATATACAATCATATCTCATCGATTTAAACTCTCACTTTTCATTTCCATAAAATCGCGCACATTTCAATTTAAATACCATCAATTCTCAAACGATTAACACTTTAAATATTTCAGACCAACCATCACAATCATATACCCAATTTCCATACGCAAAATCCATAACTCGAATCATAATTCATTTTACTATTCCATATACAAATCCATAACTTAATCCAATACATATGTCCGTAATTGAATACATTCTCAAATGAATACACAACAATTCTAAATTTCTTAGCGATCACTTAGCTAAACAAATTATACCATATGAACACATACAAATGGAAACCTTCACTTTTCTTTACCCGATCTTCTTCTCATCACCTGTGGATGGGAAGGAAGGGGGGGGGGGGGTGAGCTTATAGCTCGTGGGTAACAGTTTATAACAAATAAATAAGCAAAACCTTTTAAAAATATTTTTCTTTTCTTTTCTTGCAGAAACTTTGTTTGAAACCCATAAAGCACATTTTCAAAAGTTCTTTTCACATAGTAGTCGAAATCATAATTTGTAAAACGTGGATGCATCAATCATATCACTTCACAATGCAAATGCACACATAACGGCTCGAGAGTTCCTTAAACACGACGAAAAATTGAAGTTTTACCGTAAACACGACGAGTCCTTCGGATCTCGTGGGCCACAAACGGGCAGCCGGGAGAAGGCTAAGGGGGGGTCAACGTGCACGTGACTTAACGAAATAGGTTCTCTCTCGCCCAATCACAATCACATAACCATGCTTAAATCAATTTATCGAATGCTCTTTTTCGAATACACGAAATGCCATGAAATCTTTCGAGGCATAACACAAATGTATTTTGCAATTTATCAAAAGTTCATGTATTGAATCAATAATGATTTTTCAAAACATTCATACAATGATGCAACATTTATGATGCAGTTGAAATCAGAAATCTCTTTGTTTAAAGAAAGCAGTAATGGCTTATAAATTCTATTATAAACAGGTACCCACCTCGAATCAATGCTAGAAACTTGTCCAATGCTTCAATTTGACCCTTGCTTCTTTCTTTCTTCCAATTGAAATTTCCCTGAACCATAATCATCCAAATTTAACATCATAATTAGCATAATCCTCAAAATTAATTATAGGAAACCCATACTCATCATTTTCCCAAGCTATCTAAAGCAACAATTTCTAAAATCCCCAAATTCCAAAATTGGTCTCAACTAATTCACCCAAATTCAATATCATAAATCACAACATCTTCAAAAATTGATATCATATTTCACCAATCCATAATATTTCCCATGATTCTAAACCAATAATTTCTAAAAACCCCAATTAATAAAATTGGGCATCACCCTAAGTAATTTCCATCCAAAATTAAACCCATAATACTTAGCAATCACCAAAATTGACTTTGTCAGAACCAGATCCGTAGACCGGACTCCAACTGTCCCGGGATGTGAGCCCGGGAGGAGCCCATCCCGAGACACTTGCTTTGATACCACAGATGTCGGGACCCGACCCGGAGACCGGACCCCAACTGCTGGATCCCATTATCGGAATCCAACTCTTGCCATGTAGGGTTTATTTCATTTAACCCTAATTTCGGATTGATTTCTCTTGTAAGTCATAGCCTTATGACTCTTGCTTAATTTAAGTCAAAAATCACCTCAATCGGGGTTTTATAACTCAAGATATGCTCCGAAACCTAAAGGAGTTCCTACCAAACATGCCTCTTAATCGACCTCTCACCGACTTTGATGCAAACTTCCTCAATTTAACTCAAATTGAGACCTATTTCTGTAGCAAGAAAGATACAAGTCTTAGGAAGTTAATGGTTCAAGCCTCGCCTCAATTGGAGGTCGGATGAGGGATTTATTCCCAAAACAATAGACCATGTTCACTTCCAAAGTCAAATTTGAACTCTTTTGGCGCGATTCTCATAACTTTTAATCTATGACTCATAATTCTTTCGTTTTTGCACCATTAGAAAGTAGACATCTAGATCTACAACATTGATGAAGATTAAAAAATGAGATTCGGCCTCTAACTATGTCCAAACACTTGACTAACATCTTGACTTATGCTGGAAAATCACTCATAACTCGACTTATACTAACAACTCGACTTATCGAGGAAAATAAGTCGACTTATCACTAACAAGTCGACTTATCGGGGCAAATAACTCGACCTATCTAACAAACAAGTTGACTTATTATGCAAAAGCTTCACAAGTCGACTTATGGGTCCAATAACTCGACTTATATCTATTCGAACTCAAACCTAACCCTCTACACTCTCTTGACTTATTCCAAACACCATATACACTTCTAAACCTCTCAACTCATTCATTCCACTCCCAACATGCTATAATCTCACTTAATCTTACATCATTCATCTACCCACATGAATTTTGAAAACAATTCCATACAACTTTGGAATCCATGCTTAAACATGATAGTAAAGGATTTTGAGAGATCATGATAAATCATAATTCTTGCATTTCATTCATATCAAAACAATGTTTTTACAATGCTTTAGTAGGCATTTCAAGCCTATTACATTTCAATCAAAATACATCTTGTCAAAATACATCTGTTTTCTCGAAATGCAACCTAAAGCATTGATCATTAGAAAGATCCTTTCAAAAACATGACCAAAAGAAGATCTTGGAGTAAATGCCTTTAAGCTTGCTCCTCGGGATCCCGCCATTTCTGGAGAATTTTGGGGGTGAGCTTTATTCATGGTAACACATTTATATTTATATAACAAGCATGTCCTTTTATTATTCATACTTTTAGCAATTGTTCAATAAGTCATAATGCATGCACCATTCAACGTTCATCAATACACAAACATAATCTTTCACAATTCAACATTCATAATTCTAGCATTCTCATGTAATCACAATTAAACATCTCAAATGGCTCGGTAAGTCCATATTCTTGGCAACCACCTAATCTCATTTAATGAGCTTACATAGGCAAATCTTGAGGAGTCCAATGAATGGATCATCCTATGCCACAATCAGGCAGCCGGGTAAGGCTTTCATGGTCGACGTGCACGTGACGGTTCTTGGGACTATACCTTACCCACATAACATACAATCATGCATAATCATAAGATTGAACTATTCTTGTCCAATTCACTATTTCTTGAAAATCTTGTCTTTCATGCATATTTCATATTGTACAATTTCATGCACAAGTCATAATGTACATTCATTACTCATTTCATCCATTTCATCCAATACTAACTCGATTTTCATCGAATCATCAACATCAATATCAAGCATTTAACACAAGCATTAATGGTCTACAACAACCACATTCATCATTCAATTACAAGCATTTAATACATCTTCTAAGTAATCAAAACTCATTAATAACATGCATTAATTAACATTTATTTGCTTATATACATAAAGATAAATATGGAACCCACCTTATATCCTTGCTTAAGCTTGCCTAAGGAAGCTCCTCTTCTTGTTCTCCCTTCTTTCTTGTCCTCCTTCATTTATAACAAGAAAAGAACCTTACATCACTTAGGGTTTCTAAAATTGAAAACCCAATGAACTTTAATCATGAAATTAACTCTAGAATCACTAAACCCACTTGATTCTCAACCCTTCTAACCAAAAACCCAAACAAAATCTTAACTTTGAAATCATAACTTACCTTAAACCTTTTCTTAACCAAGAGATTTCTTGTATCAAATGAAACTTGAACCTTCCTCCACACTTTTAACTCTTGGACTTTCTTCAAAACTCACCCAAAACTCTTGGAAAACCACCTTTCTTCCTTTCTTCTTCTTCTTCTCCACTTCACCGAAACTCACTTCCTCTCCTCTCTATTTTCGTTTCTTTCTTCTTCTCCTAACTCATTTAAATCCTCCTTCTTTTATCTCTTCCTACTTACTTAAGCCCAAGCCCATCTACTTCCTTCCTTATTTCCTTATACTACCTTCATTTAACTTAAGCCCATAACTCAAGCCTATTTATTCTACCTTCATCTTATGCCTTCCACTTCTTTTCTATTTCATTTGGACCCATTTACTTAGGCCCACTTAACACATTAAATTACCTTTCATTCATTTAATCCAACTAACACATTTAATACATGCTAATTAATGTCTTATGTTATTTAATGCTATCATATTTAATTCATGCTAACTCAATTTCTTAATTAGTCTAACCATGCTTAATTAATAAAATAAAATAAAATAAAATAAAAAGAAAAAATTTCGGGGCTAATAGACTTCATACTCCACAAACCCATACCATTTTCCATAATTCTAAACCAAAACTTCAAGAGAAACTCAAATCTTAAAAATTGCTCTTACCTCATTTCTCCTCTATTTTTGGATTTTCTTGGTTCAAGGTGAAGCTCTCTTCATCCTCCACCTTTTTCTCTCTTGGAATGACATCAAAATCTCTCTTTAAGTGGTAGAAAAATCGAGCCCTAGCTTTCTCCCCTTTTTTTTCTCCACCGAAGCTTGCTCTCCCTTCTCTCTTCTCTCTTATTCTCTTATTTCTTTCCTTCTTTTCTCTTAAGTTTCGTGGGTTGCCTCTTAAAATGACAGCCCACTTGCTTTTATAGTGCCATGTCATTAAATGACTTAAAATTGACCCATTTGCCCTTGCTCATAAGCCTAAAACTTAACTCTTTAAGTAAACTTTCAAAATTGCCCCTTCCTTTTTGCCTTAAAAACTTTAGAGAAATGTCCCTCTATGTCTTATGAATCCATCGCTTCAAGAATCAGATCGTTTGGAGCTCTATAACTCAAGATATCTCCAAAATATTGAAGTTTGTTCTTCAGACCCGAGGCTGAACACTACACCTAACTTCCGACCTGAATTTGAAAGTCTTAGAGGCTAAATTATAGCTCGTCTCCTTCATAACATTTGTATTCCCATGTCTCTATTTTAATTTGCAAAAAGAATCAGATCGATCAGATGTCAGACGAAGAAGTTATGGCCAAAAGAGTGAAGGGAGGTCAGAGCTCGGCCAGAAAATCAAAGCTCGGCCAGAACGAAAATCGGTCGACCAACAGAGGTCGGCCAACAGAGATCGGTCGGCCAGCAGAGGTCGGTCGGCCCACAGAGGTCGGCAAACAAAGGTCGGCCGACACCCACTCCGACCTTCAAACTTCTAACACTTATAACTTTTGACTCCGAGCTCGAAATTGGACAAACTTGGTACCGTTGGAAAGATAAAAGAGAGATCTACAATTTTTGAGAAGGACTAACAACCAAGCTCGGTCTTTAAAGAGGTCAAAAATGAGCTCGAAGATAACCGATCGATAATCTCCTCATAACTTTAAACAACACCTCAACTTGTAAACATCATAACTTTTGACCCATAACTCCAAATTTGACAAACTCAGTGTCTATAGAAAGGTAAAAGAACCCTCTACAACTTTCATTAAGGCCTTAAACATCATATCGACCTCTAAATGGGTCAAAAACTCCACATAAAGTGACTGGTCAATCAGCTTCACACTAAACAGGATCAAAACTTCTAACAATCATAACTTTCTACTCCCTTGTCCAATATTTTCGTGCTTTATATCAATGGAAAGATAAAAACAAACTCTACAATGTTCATGAAGAACTCCAAAACAACTTCAACCTCTATCTAAGTCAATGTTTCAATCAAATTTTCTGCCCTGATAGCAATCACCTAAGCAATATCCAAATTTCACATTATCATATCTTTCAACCTCCATAACCAAGAATTTCATATTATACATCATTTTAAAGCTATTCAAATTCTCTATAACTTTCATGTAGACCCTTTACTCTAATTCAAACCACATCAGTACAGAAATCGCCTCAAAACACAACATATACAATCCTACACTTAGAGCATTTTCTAAAACTAAAGCAAAATACACTTAACTTTCAAAGATCATAACTTTCAATCTCGTTATCGAAAAATAGCATACTT
Source organism: Erythroxylum novogranatense (assembly GCA_029891385.1). Classification (NCBI taxonomy): domain Eukaryota; kingdom Viridiplantae; phylum Streptophyta; class Magnoliopsida; order Malpighiales; family Erythroxylaceae; genus Erythroxylum; species Erythroxylum novogranatense. The sequence goes on along the minus strand of CM057225.1, from coordinate 89,105,713 downwards.
TATGGCTACGAAAAGCTCTCAACATAAGCTACAATTTCATGAAGATCATTTCCTCAAATTCTGCCTAAATCAAAAGTAAACTCTTTCCTCCAAAAAGTCAAATGTCTAATTTCTTCAAAATTTTACACTTTCACTTTCTATTTCTTGATTTCAACTTCCATTTCAATTAACCCATTCACTTTAACTTTCATAACTCATACAACTCTACTCAAATTTCAAAGTCATCAAAACCAATCACTTTATTTCTCATCAATTTCCTCAAGGCATAAAAACTTCTATAACACAATTCCTATACAAACACACTCATTTAATTCCATTTAATATTTCTAATTTCTACCGAAAGTTCGGGGTCCAACAATTCTCCCCCTCTTAAAAGAATTTCTCCATCGAAATTCCTACTAAGACATTGTTAAGTAACACAATCTCTTAACTAATTTCTTTCCAATAAATCATAATCAATCACTTTTCTTATCTAATGTCCTTATAATACATATTCTCAATCTCTTCACAATTTCTTAATTCTTAAGTCACATAGCACCCATACCATATCAATACATATATCCCTATCATCAAGCTCATCTTTCAAGTATTCTGCTATTGCATCTCCTATATATTCGAAGTCAAATCATCCAAACTCATTATGAATTTCTAATCTTAAGTTCCATACACACAATCTTAAAATCAATCATACTCTTGACACTTAAATCAAATAGTCATTGTAATTCCTCGAATAATTCATGAACACTTATTCACATCAGTATCACACTCTCACTAATTCAGTCATATAACTCATCACCTCAATCATACAATCATTTAGATTCGTCAAATAATTCATGAAAGACTGACACATCATGCTCACATTCCCACAAGATAAATCTTATCCTCACAAACTCTTATCCATTTCTTACACATACACATACGCCCAAGTAAGATCATATTACTAGGCTCTAATACCACAAATGTTGGGATCGAAACCCAACTACTTAAACTTAACACTATCAACCTGCTCTGATACCACAAATGTTGGGACTCGATCTGGAAACCGAATCCCAGCCGGAGAACGGAAACGAATACGATATGAAAGCAAATCGAATCAAGGAATACAAGGCGGAAGCAAAATCATAAGCGAATCAAACATCGGATCAAATCGAATGAAACCAATTTATTTGACATCTGTGAACAAATATTTTAGGAAAAGCATCGCGTTGGAAACCTTAAGACTATCAGTCTAAACTAATCCAAATCCGAGTACATTTTTTTTCTTTCTTTCATTTCCAATCCATCTCTTACAAAGTGACTTCAATATCCAATTGAAATCATTCGCACTCAAACTCAATTTATTTGCTTCTTCATATACAATCATATCTCATCGATTTAAACTCTCACTTTTCATTTCCATAAAATTGCGCACATTTCAATTTAAATACCATCAATTCTCAAACGATTAGCACTTTAAATATTTCAGACCAACCATCACAATCATATACCCAATTTCCATACACAAAATCCATAACTCGAATCATAATTCATTTTACTATTCCATATACAAATCCATAACTTAATCCAATACATATGTCCGTAATCTGAATACATTCTCAAAATGAATACACAACAATTCTAAATTTCTTAGCGATCACTTAGCTAAACAAATTATACCATATGAACACATACAATTGGAAACCTTCACTTTTCTTTACCCGATCTTCTTCTCATCACCTGTGGATGGGAATGAAGGGGGGGGGGGAGGGTGAGCTTATAGCTCGTGGGTAACAGTTTATAACAAATAAATAAGCAAAACCTTTTTAAAATGTTTTTCTTTTCTTTTATTGCAGAAACTTTGTTTGAAACCCATAAAGCACATTTTCAAAAGTTCTTTTCACGCAGTAGTCGAAATCATAATTTGCAAAACGTGGATGCATCAATCATATCACTTCACAATGCAAATGCACACATAATGGCTCGAGAGTTCCTTAAACACGACGAAAAACTGAAGTTTTACCGTAAACACGACGAGTCTATTTTCAGATCTCGTGGGCCACAAACGGGCAGCCGGAAGAAGGCTAAGGGGGGGTCAACGTGCACGTGACTTAACGAAATAGGTTCTCTCTCGCCCAATCACAATCACATAACCATGCTTAAATCAATTTATCGAATGCTCTTTTTCGAATACACGAAATGTCATGAAATCTTTCGAGGCTTAACACAAATGTATTTTGCAATTCATCAAAAGTTTATGTATTGAATCAATAATGATTTTTCAAACCATTCATACAATGATGCAACATTTATGATGCGCTTGAAATCGAAAATCTCTTTGTTTAAAGAAAGCAGAATGGCTTATAAATTCTATTATAAACAGTACCCACCTCGAATCAATGCTAGAAACTTGTCCAATGCTTCAATTTGACCTCGCTTCTTTCTTTCTTCCAATTGAAATTTCCTAAACCATAATCATCCAAATTTAACATCATAACTAGCATAATCCTCAAAATTAATTATAGGAAACCCATACTCATCATTTTCCCAAGCTATCTAAAGCAACAATTTCTAAAATCCCCAAATTCCAAAATTGGCCTCAACTAATTCAGCCAAATTCAATATCATAAATCACAACATCTTCAAAAATTGATATCATATTTCACCAATCCATAATATTTCCCATGATTCTAAACCAATAATTTCTAAAAACCCCAATTAATAAAATTGGGCATAACCCTAAGTAATTTTCATCCAAAATTAAACCCATAATACTTAGCAATCACCAAAATTGACTTCATACTCCACAAACCCATACCATTTTCCATAATTCTAAACCAAAACTTCAAGAGAAACTCAAATCTTAAAAATTGCTCTTACCTCATTTCTCTTCTATTTTCGGATTTTCTTAGTTCAAGGTGAAGCTCTCTTCATCCTCCACCTTTTTCTCTCTTGGAATGACATCAAAATCTCTCTTTAAGTGGTAGAAAAATTGAGCCCTAGCTTTCTCCCCTTTTTTTCTCCACCGAAGCTTACTCTCCCTTCTCTCTTCTCTCTTATTCTCTTATTTCTTTCCTTCTTTTCTCTTAAGTGTCGTGGGTTGCCTCTTAAAATGACAGCCCACTTGCTTTTATAGTGCCATGTCATTAAATGACTTAAAATTGACCCATTTGCCCTTACTCATAAGCCTAAAACTTAACTCTTTAAGTAAACTTTCAAAATTGCCCCTTCCTTTTTGCCTTAAAAACTTTAGAGAAATGTCCCTCTATGTCTTACGAATCCATCGCTTCAAGAATCAGATCGTTTGGAGCTCAATAACTCAAGATATCTCCAAAATATTGAAGTTTGTTCTTCAGACCCGAGGCTGAACACTACACCTAACTTCCGACCTGAATTTGAAAGTCTTAGAGGCTAAATTATAGCTCGTCTCCTTCATAACATTTGTATCCCCATGTCTCTATTTTAATTTGCAAAAAGAATCAGATTGATCAGATGTCAGACGAAGAAGTTATGGCCAAAAGAGTGAAGGGAGGTCAAAGCTCGGCCAGAAAATCAAAGCTCGGCCAGAACGAAAATCGGTCGGCCAACAGAGGTCGGCCAACAGAGATCGGTCGGCCAGCAGAGGTCGGTCGGCCCACAGAGGTCGGCCAACAGAGGTCGGCCGACACCCACTCCGACCTTCAAACTTCTAACACTTATAACTTTTGACTCCGAGCTCGAAATTGGACAAACTTGGTACCGTTGGAAAGATAAAAGAGAGATCTACAATTTTTGAGAAGGACTAACAACCAAGCTCGGTCTTTAAAGAGGTCAAAAAGGAGCTCGAAGATAACTGATCGATAATCTCCTCATAACTTTAAACAACACCTCAACTTGTAAACATCATAATTTTTGACCCATAACTCCAAATTTGACAAACTCAGTGTCTATAGAAAGGTAAAAGAACCCTCTACAACTTTCATTAAGGCCTTAAACATCATATCGACCTCTAAATGGGTCAAAAACTCAACATTAAGTGACTGGTCAATCAGCTTCACACTAAACAGGATCAAAACTTCTAACAATCATAACTTTCTACTCCCTTGTCCAATATTTTCGTGCTTTATATCAATGGAAAGATAAAAACAAACTCCACAATGTTCATGAAGAATTCCAAAACAACTTCAACCTCTATCTAAGTCAATGTTTCAATCAAAGTTTCTGCCCTGATAGCAATCACCTAAGCAATATCCAAATTTCACATTATCATATCTTTCAACCTCCATAACCAAGAATCGCATATTATACATCATTTTAAAGCTATTCAAATTCTCTATAACTTTCATGTAGACCCTTTACTTTAATTCAAACCACATCAGTACAGAAATCGCCTCAAAACACAACATATACAATCCTACACTTAGAGCATTTTCCAAAACTAAAGCAAAATACACTTAACTTTCAAAGATCATAACTTTCAATCTCCTTATCGAAAAATAGCATACTTTATGGCTACGAAAAGCTCTCAACATAAGCTACAATTTCATGAAGATCATTTCCTCAAATTCTGCCTAAATCAAAAGTAAACTCTTTCCTCCAAAAAGTCAAACTGTCTAATTTCTTTAAAATTTTACACTTTTACTTTCTATTTCTTGATTTCAACTTCCATTTCAATTAACCCATTCACTTTAACTTTCATAACTCATACAACTCTACTCAAATTTCAAAGTCATCAAAACCAATCACTTTATTTCTCATCAATTTCCTCAAGGCATAAAAACTTCTATAACACAATTCCTATACAAACACACTCATTTAATTCCATTTAATATTTCTAATTTCTACCGAAAGTTCGGGGTCCAACAATTCTCCCCCTCTTAAAAGAATTTCGCCATCGAAATTCCTACTAAGACATTGTTAAGTAACACAATCTCTTAACTAATTTCTTTCCAATAAATCATAATCAATCACTTTTCTTATCTAATGTCCTTATAATACATATTCTCAATCTCTTCACAATTTCTTAATTCTTAAGTCACATAGCACCCATACCATATCAATACATATATCCCTATCATCAAGCTCATCTTTCAAGTATTCTGCTATTGCATCTCCTATATATTCGAAGTCAAATCATCCAAACTCATTATGAAATTCTAATCTTAAGTTCCATACACACAATCTTAAAATCAATCATACTCTTGACACTTAAATCAAATAGTCATTGTAATTCCTCGAATAATTCATGAACACTTATTCACATCAAGATCACACTCTCACTAATTCACCATATAACTCATCACCTCAATCATACAATCATTTAGATTCACAAATAATTCATGAAAGACCGACACATCATGCTCACATTCCCACAAGATAAATCTTATCCTCACAAACTCTTATCCATTTCTTACATACACATACAGCCCAAGTAAGATCATATTATCGGGCTCGATACCATAAATGTTGGGATCGAAACCCAACTACTTAAACTTAACACTATCAACCTGCTCTGATACCACAAATGTTGGGACTCGATCTGGAAACCGAATCCCAGCCGGAGAACGGAAACGAATACGATATGAAAGCAAATCGAATCAAGGAACACAAGGCGGAAGCAAAATCATGTTAATCAAACATCGGATCAAATCGAAGCTAAACCAATTTATTTGACATCCGTGAACAAATATTTTAGGAAAAGCATCGCGTTGGAAACCTTAAGACTATCAGTCTAAACTAATCCAAATCCGAGTACATTTTTTTTCTTTCTTTCATTTCCAATCCATCTCTTACAAAGTGACTTCAATATCCAATTGAAATCATTCGCACTCAAACTCAATTTATTTGCTTCTTCATATACAATCATATCTCATCGATTTAAACTCTCACTTTTCATTTCCATAAAATCGCGCACATTTCAATTTAAATACCATCAATTCTCAAACGATTAGCACTTTAAATATTTCAGACCAACCATCACAATCATATACCCAATTTCCATAACTCGAATCATAATTCATTTTACTATTCCATATACAAATCCATAACTTAATCCAATACATATGTCCAGAATTCAGAATACATTCTCAAAATGAATACACAACAATTCTAAATTTCTTAGCGATCACTTAGCTAAACAAATTATACCATATGAACACATACAAATGGAAACCTTCACTTTTCTTTACCCGATCTTCTTCTCATCACCTGTGGATGGGAATGAAGGGGGAGGGGGGGTGAGCTTATAGCTCGTGGGTAACAGTTTATAACAAATAAATAAGCAAAACCTTTTTAAAATGTTTTTCTTTTCTTTTCTTGCAGAAACTTTGTTTGAAACCCATAAAGCACATTTTCAAAAGTTCTTTTCACGCAGTAGTCGAAATCATAATTTGCAAAACGTGGATGCATCAATCATATCACTTCACAATGAAAATGCACACATAACGGCTCGAGAGTTCCTTAAATACGACGAAAAACCGAAGTTTTACCGTAAACACGACGAGTCCATTTTCAGATCTCGTGGGCCACAAACGGGCAGTCGGGAGAAGGCTAAGGGGGGGTCAACGTGCACGTGACTTAACGAAATAGGTTCTCTCTCGCCCAATCACAATCACATAACCATGCTTAAATCAATTTATCGAATGCTCTTTTTCGAATACATGAAATGTCATGAAATCTTTCGAGGCTTAACACAAATGTATTTTGCAATTCATCAAAAGTTTATGTATTGAATCAATAATGATTTTTCAAACCATTCATACAATGATGCAACATTTATGATGTAGTTGAAATCAGAAAATCTCTTTGTTTAAAGAAAGCAGTAATGGCTTATAAATTCTATTATAAACAGGTACCCACCTCGAATCAATGCTAGAAACTTGTCCAATGCTTCAATTTGACCCTTGCTTCTTTCTTTCTTCCAATTGAAATTTCCCTAAACCATAATCATCCAAATTTAACATCATAACTAGCATAATCCTCAAAATTAATTATAGGAAACCCATACTCATCATTTTCCCAAGCTATCTAAAGCAACAATTTCTAAAATCCCCAAATTCCAAAATTGACCTCAACTAATTCAGCCAAATTCAATATCATAAATCACAACATCTTCAAAAATTGATATCATATTTCACCAATCCATAATATTTCCCATGATTCTAAACCAATAATTTCTAAAAACCCCAATTAATAAAATTGGGCATAACCCTAAGTAATTTCCATCAAAAATTAAACCCATAATACTTAGCAATCACCAAAATTGACTTCATACTCCACAAACCCATACCATTTTCCATAATTCTAAACCAAAACTTCAAGAGAAACTCAAATCTTAAAAATTGCTCTTACCACATTTCTCCTATATTTTCGGATTTTCTTGGTTCAAGGTGAAGCTCTCTTCATCCTCCACCTTTTTCTCTCTTGGAATGACATCAAAATCTCTCTTTAAGTGGTAGAAAAATCGAGCCCTAGCTTTCTCCCCTTTTTTTTCTCCACCGAAGCTTGCTCTCCCTTCTCTCTTCTCTCTTTTTCTCTTATTTCTTTCCATCTTTTCTCTTAAGTGTCGTGGGTTGCCTCTTAAAATGACAGCCCACTTGCTTTTATAGTGTCATGTCATTAAATGACTTAAAATTGACCCATTTGCCCTTACTCATAAGCCTAAAACTTAACTCTTTAAGTAAACTTTCAAAATTGCCCCTTCCTTTTTGCCTTAAAAACTTTAGAGAAATGTCCCTCTATGTCTTACGAATCCATCGCTTCAAGAATCAGATCGTTTGGAGCTCTATAACTCAAGATATCTCCAAAATATTGAAGTTTGTTCTTCAAACCCGAGGCTGAACACTACACCTAACTTCCGACCTGAATTTGAAAGTCTTAGAGGCTAAATTATAGCTCGTCTCCTTCATAACATTTGTAATCCCATGTCTCTATTTTAATTTGCAAAAAGAATCAGATCAATCAGATGTCAGACGAAGAAGTTATGGCCAAAAGAGTGAAGGGAGGTCAGAGCTCGGCCAGAAAATCAAAGCTCGGCCAGAACGAAAATCGGTCGGCCAACAGAGATCGGTCGGCCAGCAGAGGTCGGTCGGCCCACAGAGGTCGGCCAACAGAGGTCGGCCGACACCCACTTCGACCTTCAAACTTCTAACACTTATAACTTTTGACTCCGAGCTCGAAATTGGACAAACTTGGTACCGTTGGAAAGATAAAAGAGAGATCTACAATTTTTGAGAAGGACTAACAACCAAGCTCGGTCTTTAAAGAGGTCAAAAATGAGCTCGAAGATAACTGATCGATAATCTCCTCATAACTTTAAACAACACCTCAACTTGTAAACATCATAACTTTTGATCCATAACTCCAAATTTGACAAATACGGTGTCTATAGAAAGGTAAAAGAACCCTCTACAACTTTCATTAAGGCCTTAAACATCATATCAACCTCTAAATGGGTCAAAAACTCCACATAATGTGACTGGTCAATCAGCTTCACACTAAACAGGATCAAAACTTCTAACAATCATAACTTTCTACTCCTTTGTCCAATATTTTCGTGCTTTATATCAATGGAAAGATAAAAACAAACTCTACAATGTTCATGAAGAACTCCAAAACAACTTCAACCTCTATCTAAGTCAATGTTTCAATCAAAGTTTCTGCCCTGATAGCAATCACCTAAGCAATATCCAAATTTCACATTATCATATCTTTCAACCTCCATAACCAAGAATCGCATATTATACATCATTTTAAAGCTATTCAAATTCTCTATAACTTTCATGTAGACCCTTTACTCTAATTCAAATTACATCAGTACAGAAATCGCCTCAAAACACAACATATACAATCCTACACTTAGAGCATTTTCCAAAACTAAAGCAAAATACACTTAACTTTCAAAGATCATAACTTTCAATCTCGTTATCAAAAAATAGCATACTTTATGGCTACGAAAAGCTCTCAACATAAGCTACAATTTCATGAAGATCATTTCCTCAAATTCTGCCTAAATCAAAAGTAAACTCTTTCCTCCAAAAAGTCAAACTGTCTAATTTCTTCAAAATTTTACACTTTAACTTTCTATTTCTTGATTTCAACTTCCATTTCAATTAACCCATTCACTTTAACTTTCATAACTCATACAACTCTACTCAAATTTCAAAGTCATCAAAACCAATCACTTTATTTCTCATCAATTTCCTCAAGGCATAAAAACTTCTATAACACAATTCCTATACAAACATACTCATTTAATTCCATTTAATATTTCTAATTTCTACCGAAAGTTTGGGGTCCAACAATTCTCCCCCTCTTAAAAGAATTTCGACATCGAAATTCCTACTAAGACATTGTTAAGTAACACAATATCTTAACTAATTTCTTTCCAATAAATCATAATCAATCACTTTTCTTATCTAATGTCCTTATAATACATATTCTCAATCTCTTCACAATTTCTTAATTCTTAAGTCACATAGCACCCATACCATATCAATACATATATCCCTATCATCAAGCTCATCTTTCAAGTATTCTGCTATTGCATCTCCTATATATTCGAAGTCAAATCATCCAAACTAATTATGAAATTCTAATCTTAAGTTCCATACACACAATCTTAAAATCAATCATACTCTTGACACTTAAATCAAATAGTCATTGTAATTCCTCGAATAATTCATGAACACTTATTCACATCAGTATCACACTCTCACTAATTCAGTCATATAACTCATCACCTCAATCATACAATCATTTAGATTCGTCAAATAATTCATGAAAGACTGACACATCATGCTCACATTCCCACAAGATAAATCTTATCCTCACAAACTCTTATCCATTTCTTACACATACACATACGCCCAAGTAAGATCATATTATCGGGCTCGATATCACAAATGTTGGGATCGAAACCCAACTACTTAAACTTAACACTATCAACTCGCCTCGATACCACAAATATTGGGACTCGATCGAAACCGAATCCCATAGGAGAACGAAACGAATACGATATGAAAGCAAATCGAATCAAGGAACACAAGGCGGAAGAAAAATCTTAAGCGAATCAAACATCGGATCAAATCGAATGAAACCAATTTATTTGACATCTGTGAACAAATATTTTAGGAAAAGCATCGCGTTGGAAACCTTAAGACTATCAGTCTAAACTAATCCAAATCCGAGTACATTTTTTTTCTTTCTTTCATTTCCAATCCATCTCTTACAAAGTGACTTCAATATCCAATTGAAATCATTCGCACTCAAACTCAATTTATTTGCTTCTTCATATACAATCATATCTCATCGATTTAAACTCTCACTTTTCATTTCCATAAAATCGCGCACATTTCAATTTAAATACCATCAATTCTCAAACGATTAGCACTTTAAATATTTCAGACCAACCATCACAATCATATACCCAATTTCCATAACTCGAATCATAATTCATTTTACTATTCCATATACAAATCCATAACTTAATCCAATACATATGTCCAGAATTCAGAATACATTCTCAAAATGAATACACAACAATTCTAAATTTCTTAGCGATCACTTAGCTAAACAAATTATACCATATGAACACATACAAATGGAAACCTTCACTTTTCTTTACCCGATCTTCTTCTCATCACCTGTGGATGGGAATGAAGGGGGGGTGAGTTTATAGCTCGTGGGTAACAGTTTATAACAAATAAATAAGCAAAACCTTTTTAAAATTTTTTTCTTTTCTTTTCTTGCAGAAACTTTGTTTGAAACACATAAAGCACATTTTCAAAAGTTCTTTTCACGCAGTAGTCGAAATCATAATTTGCAAAACGTGGATGCATCAATCATATCACTTCACAATGCAAATGCACACATAATGGCTCGAGAGTTCCTTAAACACGACGAAAAACCGAAGTTTTATCGTAAACACGACGAGTCCATTTTCAGATCTCGTGGGCCACAAACGGGCAGCCAAGAGAAGGCTAAGGGGGGGTCAACGTGCATGTGACTTAACGAAATAGGTTCTCTCTCGCCCAATCACAATCACATAACCATGCTTAAATCAATTTATCGAATGCTCTTTTTCGAATACACGAAATGTCATGAAATCTTTCGAGGCTTAACACAAATGTATTTTGCAATTCATCAAAAGTTTATGTATTGAATCAATAATGATTTTTCAAACCATTCATACAATGATGCAACATTTATGATGCAGTTGAAATCAGAAAATCTCTTTGTTTAAAGAAAGCAGTAATGGCTTATAAATTCTATTATAAACAGGTACCCACCTCGAATCAATGCTAGAAACTTGTCCAATGCTTCAATTTGACCCGTGCTTCTTTCTTTCTTCCAATTGAAATTTCCCTAAACCATTATCATCCAAATTTAACATCATAACTAGCATAATCCTCAAAATTAATTATAGGAAACCCATACTCATCATTTTCCCAAGCTATCTAAAGCAACAATTTCTAAAATCCACAAATTCCAAAATTGGCCTCAACCAATTCACCCAAATTCAATATCATAAATCACAACATCTTCAAAAATTGATATCATATTTCACCAATCCATAATTTTTCCCATGATTCTAAACCAATAATTTCTAAAAATCCCAATTAATAAAATTGGGCATAACCCTAAGTAATTTCCATCCAAAATTAAACCCATAATACTTAGCAATCACCAAAATTGACTTCATACTCCACAAACCCATACCATTTTCCATAATTCTAAACCAAAACTTCAAGAGAAACTCAAATCTTAAAAATTTCTCTTACCTCATTTCTCCTATATTTTCGGATTTTCTTGGTTCAAGGTGAAGCTCTCTTTATCCTCCACCTTTTTCTCTCTTGGAATGACATCAAAATCTCTCTTTAAGTGGTAAAAAAATCGAGCCCTAGCTTTCTCCCCTTTTTTTTCTCCACCGAAGCTTACTCTCCCTTCTCTCTTCTCTCTTATGTTCTTATTTCTTTCCTTCTTTTCTCTTAAGTGTCGTGAGTTGCCTCTTAAAATGACATCCCACTTGCTTTTATAGTGCCATGTCATTAAATGACTTAAAATTGACCCATTGGTCCTTACTCATAAGCCTAAAACATAACTCTTTAAGTAAACTTCCAAAATTGCCCCTTCCTTTTTGCCTTAAAAACTTTAGAGAAATGTCCCTCTATGTCTTACGAATCCATCGCTTCAAGAATCAGATCGTTTGGAGCTCTATAACTCAAGATATCTCCAAAATCGAAGTTTGTTCTTCGCATTTGAGGTGAACACTACACCTAACTTCCGACCTGAATTTGAAAGTCTTAGAGGCTAAATTATAGCTCGGCTCCTTCATAACATTTGTAGCCCCATGTCTTTATTTTAATTAGATACAAGAATAAACTCAATCCAAGCTCTAGTGATCTAGATATATCCAAAATACTGAACACTGTTCAGCCACTACAATACCGGGACTGAACACTACACTGAACTTCTGACCTGCATTTGGAAGTCTTAGAGGCTAAATTATGTAGGAAAATCCCGGGAGGTACATCACATGTACCGGCAGTGGAAAACAAAAAATTTTGTTCCCGGGACCTTCCCGAACCCAGGATCCAGGTATCCGTATGAAGACATAAACCTAAATAGCCAAAAGAGACTATCTCTAAAGGTGATCCACGCAGAGATCAGAAAATCTAACCGAGTCAAACCCTTTTGAGCCGGGAATAGCTAGAACAGATTAAAGCCTGCTAGAGCCTACCTCTGTCCTGGAGAGCTGAAGGAAACGTTGGAACCTTGTGCTTGGAGAAGAAGAGAATCGATGATGGCTTGAAGAAGAAGACATGAAAACCCATTTTCAAAGGAAAGCTTAACTCTTAAGCTTCCAAAACCTCCTCTCCAATTGAGCCACCGTCGACCACCACTCTTCCTAAGCCTTTATATGTGTCTCTTTTAACTCTTAAAAGAGTTACATAAGAGATGGCCAAGTGTAAGCTTAATAGCCACTCATTTCTTTAATGAATAAACTAATAAAGCTTTGAAAAGTCAAAGCTTATCTTTCCATTCACTTCTCCCACACTCCAACGCACATGTATATAAATTTATTAATTAATTAATTAATTAATTAGTTAATTAATTAATTAATAAATAATTGCTAAGGTCCAGTCCAACTGGGCTCATCCCTACTGCCTCTGTCGCCCCGATCTTTCAAAATGTTTTAAACCTTTCTTAGCAATATCGATGTCGCGATCTCATCGGGACATATCCCAATCCCATTGGGATCCATTTAATCCTAATGCTCTCCATAATTGGAACTCAGTCTAATTACTATTTTACAGATTCTCTGAAACACTCTTATGCGTGTGACCCTTTAGGCTCCCGGTTATGTTGGCCACTTAGATTAACAATTAATCTGAGCAAGTCATGAGCGGTATCTAGCAACACATCATGACCCTAATTGACCGGAAAGTAATCGGTTTGATGTATTCATCACGAACCGGATCACGAACCCTTCCATGTACAATTACCGTGCAATTCGTCCTTTCACCATCCTATACCCCACTTGGTTATGAGTATGGTCATAGTGTCAACTCTCACTAGACTAAGTCTAGCCCAGTGATATCGAGTTCTCGATCCGGGACTCATTACTTCATATGTCAATGAAGACACTCTTCATGACATACATGCTTTGGCCAATTTTAGTAATGATCCCGACAAGAGGCTATGGGTATCTCTTCGCTAATCCGTAAGTGGTGAATCCTTTATTGGCTACTCAATTATCTTGAATACCTCAAGTCGCACCCAAGCACCACCCTATGAGTTACCTCCGAAGGCAACAAGGAATGGAGTCAAAGCACGTGATCAAGATTCAAGATATCCTCGAGTACCTCAAGTCTAAGGATACTTGCACCATTGCTATGATGAGATTATCACCGACACTTAGATAAGATATCCATGTGATGATCTCATGGCAGTCATCCAATGAACTTACTACCGCTAGTAAGCATCCACATGTCAATTCTAAATATCTCATATTTACAGCTTCGAGATCCACCGCCGATCCAATCAAGGAATATGACATGTGTTAGTCTATCCGGATTAATGATGTCCGGTCTCATTAATCCTATGACTAGGAGAATTTAGATATCGACATAATTGCACATGATAGGAATCTCAGTAGTATGATCACATCATAATTTCCTTCACGCTATGTCATATATCATGGACTTCATTAATTCGATTAAAGATCCAATCAATTCATAAACAATGTTTATGAATATCAAATTAATGAATAATGCCTTTTCTTTATTTATTCATAAAGTCTGCATACGACTTTGAATAAAAGCGCGCTAAAGGGATTGCCTTTAGGGCACAAATAAACAAGATCTGATCCTTGAATAAGTCGACTTATCTAATGAACAAGTCGACTTATCGATATCGAACATGTAAGTCGACTTACACATGGTACAAGTCGACTTATCACTAACAAATCTCCCACTGACCTAAAGTCAATCGCCTTAGTATCTAATACCATAAGCGAGTCGATGAGAATCACAATTCTCCTGTGACAATGGCTTTGTCAACTAACAACAACACTTTGCTCGTGGGAATTCTCTATCAGATATCATCTCGACTAATGATCTCCGAATCGGTAAATCACGAGTTCGGATCGTCGATAAGACCTTGGTTCCTTAGCTCACAGACTAACCCCATTGTATCACAATACAATCCTATGGGCCCATCACGGTAGGGACCAGATCAAGTTCAAGAATGAACTTCGATCCAAACCGCTTCCTTGCAAGATCTCATGCGGCAATGTACTCGCCTCGGTTGATGAATCGGCAGTCCTCTCTTGTTTGGAACTTTTCCAATCGACCGCCACGCTATTCAAGTGTGAATGTATATAACCCGATTGTGATTCGTAATTATCCTTATCGATTAAATACTAGCATCCGAATGCCGCTCACTTGAGATTTCCATCTCCATAGATCAAGAAAACATCCTTAATGCTTCACAAGTACTTGAGGATATTCTTGACAGCCACCCAGTGACCCTCACCAGGATCCGATTGGTATGTGCTCGTAACACTTAGAGCATACGATACATCGGGCCTCGTATATAGCATTGATCCATGCTAAACCTCTTTAGCATCTCATCTATGTACGATGATTGTGAAAGACCAAGCAACCTTTTGATTTATCTTCATAAATCTATATCCCTAGGATATTAGTTGCTTCACCAAGGTCTTTCATCGCAAATTGATTGGACAACCAAATTTTAACTGATTGCTGCATAGAGACATCGTTTCCTAGTAACAGTATGTCATCTACATACAACACAAGGAATACGATTGCAGTCCCATTAACCTTCTTATACACACAATGATCATCCGGATTTTATGAGAAATCAAACTCTTTGATTGACTCATCAAAACGGATAATCCAACTCCTGGATGCTTGCTTCAATCCAACACATGGATTTCTGAAGCTTGCATACCTTTTCGCCATCGATGGAAGTGAAGACCTCAGGTTGTGTCATACATATCCTCGGGTAGATTTCCTCTCAGGAAAGCTGTCTTCACATCCATTTGCCATATCTCATAATCATAATGAGTGGCAATGGCTAGGAGTATCCGAATGGATTTAAGCATTGCTACGGGGCTGAAGGTTTCGTCATAGTCAACTCTTTGTCTGTGACGATATCCTTTGGCCATTAGCCTCGCTTCATAGGTAATTAGATTACCATCCATGTTGGTTTTCTTCTAAAACCCCTTTGCACCCTGTGGGTTTTATCCCTTCAGGTGTAACAACCAAAGTCCATACTTGGTTTTCATACATGGAATCCATTTCAGATTTCATGGCACCAAGCCATGTTCCAGACTCTGAGCTTTTCAGAACCTGTTCATAGGTAGTAGGCACATCATCTCATATGAGCAATACGCCATTATGTTCACTTACAAGAAATTCATATCTCTCGGGAACAGTGCGTATTCTACTTGACTCTGAAATTAAAGTGTGTAGTAGAAGGTTGAGCTGTTACCTCATCTATATGAGTTCTGATTTGATTTGAGCAGTTGATCTATGTTTGTTCGAGCATCTTGAACTTCTCCAAGTTCAACTTTGCTCCCACTGTCCTCTTGTAAAAGAAACTCTTTCTTTAAGAAAACAGCATGCTTGGAAACAAACAACTTTTGTTCCTCAGCAAGGTAGAATTGATATTCCACGAACAAACACTTATCAGATTTTACATCAAATGTATCTGACTGTGTCCGCTTCACATAAGCAGGACAATCCCAAACTTTCAGATGAGAAAGATAGGGCTTTCAGTTAGTCCACATCTCATATGGAGTAACATCAACTGTCTTTAATGGAACTCTGTTTAGCAAGTAAACAGCTGTCTTGAGCGCATATTCCCAAAACTGTGCAAAACCTATCATCAATCGCACCATGTCTAACAAGGTTCGATTTCTCCTTTCAGCCACACCATTGTCTGTCATGCGTGTAAGGTGGAGTATCTTGAGATAAAATCCCATTATCTACGAGATAATCCAAAAGCTGCTGGTGTAAGCATTTTCCACCACGATCGATCGTAATGTATTCATACTTTTACCAAGTTAGTTTTCTCCTTCATTTCGAATTATTTGAACTATTCAAATGCTTGATTTGTATCTCATCGATCTGAGATACCTATATCGTGCATAATCACCGATAAAAGTAATGAAGCAAAACAACCACTTCGCATGGATGGACATCGGACCACATACATCCGAATGTATTAGGTCTAATATTCCATTCACTGCTCACCCTTTCCTTTAAAGGATAACTTAGTCATCTTGCCTAATTAACAAGATTCGCATGTGTCATATGATTCATAATCAAATGACCCTAAACATCCACTCTCATGGAGCTTAGCGATGCGTGTCTCATTTATATGGCCAAGCCGACAATGCCATAAGTAAGTTGATTTTAAATTATCTCGATTATGTCTTTCGCGTCATTGGTATTCATAATTGGATATGACATATCTAATATGTCAATACAATTGCATACATAATGTACCAGTACCATAGAGCATTCCATTGCAACTAATATAACAACCATTGTTACTAAAAGTCCAATGGAAATCAGCTCTATTTAAACATAAAACATACAATATGTTCTTTGTTTAAAACAGGTACAAAAATGTCAATTATCCAATTTGAATATAAGCCCACTAGGGAGTAACAAGACATAAGTGTCTACGGCTAATGTAGCAACTCTTGCTGCATTACCTACACGAAGGTCTAGTTCTCCTTGAATGAGCTTTCTACTGTCCCTGAGGCCCTGCATATCATATCATATGTATGAGCCACATCCGGTATCAAATACCGATATGTTTGGATCAGGAATAGTATTAACCTCAATGACAAACATATTTGAAGAAGTAGAGGCATCGGTGCCTTTATCGCTTTGTGGACTCGAGATAGATTTTACAGTTTACGCCTTCTAGTGGCTAGACTTGCCACATTGAAAGCAAAATCCTTTGGGCGATTTCTTTGGTTTTTCTTGATGGCACTTCCCTTTGGTTTCTTGGCCTTTTTCTTCTTTGAACTAGAAGAAGAAGCACCCACCATTAGCACTTGCTTGCTATCCTTCTTGATAGCCTGCTCGCTCAGCTGTCTTGAGCAGATTGATCAGCTCAGGAATTGTTGTGGATATTTGGTTTATCCAATAGTTTATCACAAACTGTGAATAACCATCAGACAATCCAACTAGAATTAAGTCTCTACTTAACTCATAATCCATTACAAATCCTAAGACAGCCAATCTCTCAATATAGCCATTCATCTTCGTGGTATACTGCACAGCAGATATCCCTGGAGCCATCTTTGTGGTGAAGAGAAGCCTTGAGGTCTCGAACCTTTCAGACCGAGCTTACTCATCAAACAGCTCCCTAAGATGAAATACTATAGAGTGAGCATCCATGGACTCGTGCTGCTCCTGTAGCTCTAGTGACATCGAGGCAAGTAGCCATGTCCCCGTCCATTAGATGCTTACGATATGCTTTCTGATCCCCATCAGTAGCATCGACAGCAGGTGCATCTGGAAGTGGAACATCTAGGACGTATCCCAGTTCCTCAGATCTGAGAACAATTCTCAGATTCCTTAGCCGATCAAGAAAATTCAATCCAGAATAGAGAGCGAAAATTCACACTGAAAGACTTCTTCAATCAACCTAGCGCGATAGAGAGAAGGAATGATAGGATAGATATGTCTGCATGATCATAAGGACTTGCATGACATGCATATGGCTCCCATTAGTTTCCTAGAATCCATAACCCTCTTTACGAATCCAGAGAAACAAAGTGACATAATGTCCTAGTGGGTCAATATCCGACATTGCTAAGAGTGACCTTGAGTTTGCCCAACAAGCCACAACTTAGGTCAATCGGTAGGTATCGGTCATACCAATTGCATCATCGATAACCGACATTAAGAATGACCTTGAGTTTGCTCAACAAGCCACCTTATGTCTCGGGAGGTATCAGATATACCAATTACATCTTAGACACAACTATCGATCAGTGCTATCAACTTGTTGATGTATGCACTTACATTGGGTATCAACTCTTTGATACGCATACATCCGATGTATGCTACCCAATTTCGCCTCTGTCCACGTTGACCTTGAGTTTGCTCAACAAACCAACGCTTCCAGTGAAAACCAACCCATTAATCAGAAAATCTTATTTTCATGGTTCGAACATATCCGTATAGAGTGAGCTTGAGTTTGCCTAACAACCCAATCCTATAAGAACTCTGGTTCTTACCATATTAATGGAAGGCGTTAGTTTTCAAATACCGAGGAGGGATTTCGAATTCTCGACTCCAAGCTGAAGGATCATAGTCGCTAGGACTATTTGGAATGATTTAGGTTTCATCAATCACATTGAATCAATCCTTATAATCATCCATCATCCAACCTATGCATGCCACAAGTCGACTTTCATCAAATGCAAGTCGACTTATGCTACTGCCCACACACAAGTCGACTTGTGTGACACAAGTCGACTTATGTCATCTGCCCATGAACAAGTCGACTTACAAGGTGCTACAAGTCGACTTATACTGAGATCTTGAACAAGTCGACTTATTCTATCCACAAGTCGACTTATCCAAAACTCTTGAACAAGTCGACTTATACCTTATACAAGTCGACTTATCCAGGTAAATTTGCTAAAATCTCTAATCGGCTAATTCCTCAATTAATGCAATTCCAATTCACAACACCTACATACCTAAGGTAATATCTGATAAATTTGATGTATCAATGAACAATTCATTGAACCATGAAAGCCTTAAATAGTCAAACTATATGAAAAACTTGAAATGAGTCAAAACTCATCAATTTCCAAACAATTTAGGAACACCCAAATTATCATCCTAAGCATCTCTAGCTAGCATATACATTATCAAATTTACTTCAGCACATGCCATAAAAATATGACGGTCAAAACAAACAAGATAATGCAATATACTAACGAGACGCTAATTTGATCAATTAGGCATTCAAAAATTCTTGGAAAAGGTAATTCAGGCAATTCATTTTGGCAATCATACTACATCAAAATAACACATTTTTAATCACATTAAAAATGGTGCAAGGCATTGGAACTGAAAAAGCACACTCAATCAAGCCAAGCAAAACAGTCTCAACAATTTTCACAAAAACTGTCCAGTTCTGTACATTGCTCGAAATGATCAATGAAAAAATTTCAATAAATCATGAGAAAATTATATAGGTTACTACATGTTCAGAACATGCTACATGAATTTTTTCAGGATTTTAGGCCATCAAAAACTCAGTCAACCTAAATAACAAAACCGATTCAAAATCTGTGTTCATCAGCACAGCAATTCCCAACAGCATAGAATAAATTCGTGAATAAATATCCAATCACCTTGAAATCCAATTTCCATGCTCACAGAAATTCACCAACATCTTAGAGACATGTAGGTGAAGGAAAATCCAGGAAAAAAAATTTTCTAGAATTTATTCTCGATTTTATACTACTGCCTGTTCCAGAATCGTTTCACAAAACAGCATCTGTAACCTTAGGGAATTAATTAGCAAAACTATATCAAATCAAATCGATAAATTCTAAAAATTCATAGACATATTCTCTAACATGTTATGAACAATTCTGGGCAGAAAAATTTCGAAAAATGCATCTCTATACAGAAACGAAATTTGGACAGCAAGCATGCATCAACAGCAAATTCAATTAGGGTTTCTGATCTCGCTTAGGTTATAGCTTCATACGGGATACCAGTCGCTCTGATACCACTGTAGGAAAATCCCGGGAGGTACATCACATGTACCAACAGCGGAAAACAAAAATTTTTGTTCCCGGGACCTTCCCGAACCCAGGATCCAGGTATCCGTATGAAGACATAAACCTAAATAGCCAAAAGAGACTATCTCTAAAGGTGATCCACGCAGAGATCAGAAAATCTAACCGAGTCAAACCCTTTTGACCCGGGAATAGCTAGAACAGATTAAAGCCTGCTAGAGCCTACCTCTGTCCTGGAGAGCTGAAGGAAACGTTAGAACCTTGTGCTTGGAGAAGAAGAGAATCGATGATGGCTTGAAGAAGAAGACATGAAAACCCATTTTCAAAGGAAAGCTTAACTCTTAAGCTTCCAAAACCTCCTCTCCAATTGAGCCACCGTCGACCACCACTCTTCCTAAGCCTTTATATGTGTCTCTTTTAACTCTTAAAAGAGTTACATAAGAGATGGCCAAGTGTAAGCTTAATAGCCACTCATTTCTTTAATGAATAAACTAATAAAGCTTTGAAAAGTCAAAGCTTATCTTTCCATTCACTTCTCCCACACTCCAACGCACATGTATATAAATTAATTAGTTAATTAATTAATTAATTAATAATTGCTAAGGTCTAGTCCAACTGGGGTCGGTCCTACCGGCCTACCGGGCCCCGGTGCTGAAACAGCCCCGGAAACCTTTTTTAGCAATATCGATGTCGCGATCTCATCGGGACATATCCCAATCCCATTAGGATCCTTTTAATCCTAATGCTCTCCATAATTGGAACTCAGTCCAATTACTATTTTACAGATTCTCTGAAACACTCTTATGCGTGTGACCCTTTAGGCTCCCGGTTATGTTGGCCACTTAGATTAACAATTAATCTGAGCAAGTCATGAGCGGTATCTAGCAACACATCATGACCCCCAATTGATCGGAAAGTAATCGGTTTGATGTATTCATCACGAACCGGATCACGAACCCTTCCATAGACAATTACCGTGCAATTCGTCCTTTCACCATCCTATACCCCACTTGGTTATGAGTATGGTCATAGTGTCAACTCTCACTAGACTAAGTCTAGCCCAAGTGATATCAGTTCTCATCCTGGGACTCATTACTTCATATATCAATGAAGACACTCTTCATGACATACATGCTGGCCAGCCTTAGTAATGATCCCGACAAGAGGCCATGGGTATCTCTTCTGCTAATCCAGAAGTGGTGAATCCTTTATTGGCTACTCAATTATCTTCGAATACCTCAAGCTGTACCCAAGCACCACCCTATGAGTTACCTCTGGAAGGCAACAAGGAATGGAGTCAAAGCAGGGATCAAGATTCAAGATATCCTTGAGTACCTCAAGTCTAAGGATACTTGCACCATTGCTATGATGAGATTATCACTGACACTTAGATAAGATATCCATGTGATGATCTCATGGCAGGTCATCCAATGAACTTACTACCGCTAGTAAGCATCCACATGTCAATTCTAAATATCTCATATTTACGATTTTCGAGATCCACCTTGATCCAATCAAAGAATATGACATGTGCTAGTCTATCCGGATTAATGATGTCCAGTCTCATTAATCCTATGACTAGGGAGAATTTAGATACTGACATAATTGCACATGATAGGAATCTCAGTAGTATGATCACATCATAATTTCCTTCATGCTATGTCATATATCATGGACTTCATTAATTCGATTAAAGATCCAATCAATTCATAAACAATGTTTATGAATATCAAATTAATGAATAATGCCTTTTCTTTATTTATTCATAAAGTCTGCACACGACTTTGAATAAAACGCGCTAAAGGGGATTGCCTTTAGGGCACAAATAAACAGTACCGTCCTTGAATAAGTCGACTTATCCAATGAACAAGTCGACTTATAAGTACCGAACATGTGTAAGTCGACTTACACATGGTACAAGTCGACTTATCACTAACAAATTATAGCTCGGATCCTTCATAAAATTTGTAGGCTCATGTCTCTATTTTAATTAGCAACAAGAATCAACTCAATCAAAGCTCTAGTGATCAAGATATAGCAAAAATACTGAACACTGTTCATCTACTACAACATCGGGACTGAACACTACACTGAACTTCCGACCTGCATTTGGAAGTCTCAGAGGCTACGTTATAGCTCGGATCCTTCATAAAATTTGTAGCCCCATGTCTCTATTTTAATTTTCAAAAAGAATCAGATCGATCAGATGTCAGACGAAGAAGTTATGACCAAAAGAGTGAAAGGAGGTCAGAGCTTGGCCAGAAAATCAAAGCTCGGTCAGAACGAAGATCGGTCGGCCAACAGAGGTCGGTCGGCCATCAGAGGTCGGTCGGCAAACAGAGGTCGGCCAACAGAGATCGGTCGGCCAACAGAGGTTGGCCAGTAGAGGTCGGTCGGCCAACAGAGGTCGGCCCACAGAGGTCGGCCAACAGAGGTCGGCCGGCACCCAATCTGACCTTCAAACTTCTAACACTCATAACTTTTGACTCTGAGATCCAAATTGGACAAACTTGGTACCGTTGGAAAGATAAAAGAGAGATCTATAATTTTTAAGAAGGAATCACATCCAAGATTAGTGTAGCACCCCCTTACCCTAGGATATGTATCGGGACGCCCGTAGGTCATTCCGACACACACCCTACGATAAGGGTGTGCTACGAACAATTGTTAACACTCCACATGGCATCAAAAATCATAAAGCATTAATATGAAATCCACTAATTTTTGAAACCATAAATTCGCATTTCATAACCTCAAAGCAGCAAATTTACACAACTGGTATGCTCTGTACATTACTCCAAAAGAAAATCAAACAAAAAGCTAGCTAGGTCATCCCTCAAAAAGTGCCAGCTGACCGACCTGTGTGCCATGACTTCTCTTGCCCACTCAATCTACGGCGGGAAAAGTCCCTCCGAGCTATAAGTCTACTCTCTCGGTCTGAAAAATAATTTGCAATTTTGGGTGAGTTTGCGAACTCGGTGAGAACCATCATCGATGGTTCACCCAATTCATGCATATACACAGTATATCACAGATACATACAGTTATTTCTCTAAAACACATTCAGAAGTACCACATGATTATTACGATATCAGTCAAAAGAACCAATTCAAATGCACATGAAATGCGTATGTGACGCTTTTCCCATTTATTACATTGTTGTCGGTGGCGCTGGCGTCCCATTAAGGCGCATTAAGCGGTGAGTCGTAGGCTCTGAATCACTATGGGCTCAAGGCTCAATCACGTTGAGCTTAAAGCTCTCGTTGGCTGCTCTGGTCACAACTGCCAATTACTGATCATGCAATTATGCATGAATGCAAATGTCCAAATAAAACAAAATCAACATCATATCAAATCCCAATTCATCATATTCACATAAGCCACTCACAAGTAATCAAGTGAAAATTACATATAGCACTTCTATGTCAGACTCTCCCAATCTATCGGGCCTCCGGTCCGCAATCCAGGCAACAAACAAACACAATTGTCCCACCATTATTCTCCACAGAGTTCTAAGTGTAGAATTATAAACACTTACTAACCGAGGAACCATCTAGGTTACTCACCTAATAACTTCCGAGCTAATGCCGGGAAGTCTCTGCAATGTCCGTGGGATGACATTCCAACTGTGCCTCTATAACAATTAAAATAAGGACACGTTACCAACTGGATAGTTAGAAATATCAACCAATGCACATGAGATAATTAAAACGTGTATAATGCATGTTCATGGCATTCCCGGCCCTAATCCAAACTTTTCCCATAATAAAAATTCCATCTAAAATTAGAAAAATATAGCCACTGACAGCACCTAATTTGGACCTCAATCGGTCCAAAATAAATAAAAAAAGGATCACAGAACAATTACGGGTTCACGTCAATTTCCGTCTAAAAATTCCCAATTTCTCACAAAATGAAATTCAATATGTCACAAATCCGATGCCTCAAGAATCAGGTCAATCGGACATCGGACGGAAAAGAAATTGACAAAAGAAACCAAAATTCAAATTAAACAATTAATATCTATATATACATAACCCTTATTCCCTTCTTTATTTTCCTGATTTCAAGCCAACTTTCAACACCAATAACTCATTTCACACAATTTAGAAAATTACCAACTATATCTCATTGGAAAGATCATGAAACCCTCTACAATTCTCAAGAAGACCATAAAAATCAATTTCACCCCTAAGGGTGTCAAAAATCCTATCAAACCTACTGCCTACTCAAAACCTATCAACACAGGACAGTACATTGCAAATTCAATAACTCTCTGATTCTTCAGTCAAAAATTACACAATAATTAAGGCAGTAAGATCACAATGTTATCTACAACTTTCATGAACAACCCAAAATCAAATCCACTTACTAACAAGGTCAAACAATTCCACAAAGAATCTGCCTACTGAAATCAACCAATCTGGACAGTAATTTTACAAACAGTAATTCTCTTAGCAAAAAAGTCACAAAATTCACTACCTTATATCCCTGAAAAGATAAGATCTCAAACTTCAATTTTCATGAAGAACTCAAACTCCAATTCGATTTCTAACAATTTCAAAACTGTTATGGAAGCTACTGTCATGATCAGCCATTCACAACCTAGTTTAGGTTCAGTTTTTGCAAAATCATAGCTCCCAAATCTGACCTTCAAAAATTACATGCCATATATCATTTTCAAGATAATTTCTTCCTTTACAACTTTACAGAGGATCACTCACACCAATTCAGTCCACATAAATTGCTAAAAATTGCTTCTAATCCGCATGTTCACAAAATCGACAATTAGGCTAGGTTTCCTCAAATGACAGAAAATCAGTCAACATGCCACAATGCATAACTCCCAATATACTGATCGAAAAATTACAAGATCAGTTGAAATGGAAAGCTAACAATGTATGCTTCAACTCTCATGAAGACCATTTTCCTTAATTCCATCTCAATTAATTTAGAAAAATCAACAAAGTAATCAGGTCATATATGCGGGTACTGTTCACAGACCCTACAAACAGAAACTTTCCATGCAAACATTCACCCTTCTAACATTACAATTTAACACCACCTATTTCACACAAAGTTGAAGCCAACATCCCAAAGTTTCATTGGGCACAAACTTCACCTCATTTTCACACCTACACAATTAGTTATGATCAAAACATTGCAATAGGGTCAATAACAATTTTCCAGCTTACATCAACAACCAAACTCCTATCACTTCTAACATCACTAACACATCACTAAGCATCCATTTATACCTCTAAATCAACCACAATTTCATCACAACATATACTTATATAATAGAGCATAAGTGGCAGCATCTACACATATTATCTTCCTAAGTTTTCCATTCACCTAACCTTGCAAAACTCAATCCAAACCAAGCCAAAATCAATGGAACTATAGTCATTCATTCATCCATACTCAAGCATACATTTACACCCATTCAAACCTACCCTTATCATCATGAAATAAATGTATAAGTGATTCCCATAATGGCTTCTAACTACCAAAAGCATAAAAACAAACATCAAATCTCACCTTAAACAAATTCAAGCTTTCAAATCTCCAAGTTCACACACACCTCTCAACCTCTCCCAAAACCCACGGCTATCACACCAACCATGCATATATCATCACCTTCACAAGGCTTCAACTTGGTCTTAGGTGTGCAAGGAAGAAGCAAGCAAAGCTCCAAAGAAGACCTTCTTGTATGGAATAAGTAGAAGCAAATTTGAAGGAGAAAAAGAAAGACTCTAAGAAGATGAAGCAAGTTTCGGATGGGAGGTGGAAGAATGGCCTGCCAAAGCTTTCCAAATGAGTTTTTAAAGATAATAGGGAGAAAAGTCGATGGTGATGGATATAAGATGACAAAATTCATTAATTAAAAGGGACACATGACTCTTTAAAATAAGAAAAGACAAAAACTAGTTAATCTTGGTTAATTAAGCACCAATCCCAATTAAACTCTAATCATGGCACTAAAATAATTCCCTAACACCATTTAGCCAATAATCTAATGCCATTAGGCAACCCTTTTCAGTACAAAAAGGCTCACTCAATCAGTCAATTGGAATTTTTCGGTCCGAGCAAGAACCCCGAAAAATTCTAGAAAAATTCTCATAAATCCCTAAAAATGTAAAACACTCACTGGCGCACTCCAAATAATTTTTCAAATACAATTATCCCATAAATTTCACAAAAGATCTTAATTTGAAACCTAAGCTGGAAAATGTCATGAATGCATGTATACCATGTGCAAGTGCAACAAACCATCAATCATAGAGGCTATATGTTGTATGTGCATGTCGAGATATAATTTAATACTTCTAACCCGTCCCAAATTATCAATAAACCCTCTTATGGGAGATGGGATGTTACAATTCTCCCCTCCTAATAAAAATTTTGTCCCCGAAATTCTTACCTGGTTGATCGAAAAGATGAGGATACTGTCTCCTCATATGCTCCTCGGTCTCCCAGGTAGCCTCCTCAGTCGAGTGGTTCCTCCAAAGAACCTTCACTAATGGAATACTCTTATTCCTCAACTGTTTCACCTATGACCCGACAATCTGGATCGGCTCCTCTACATAACTCAGATTACTAGACACCTCAATCTCCTGAGCTAGAATCACATGGGTCGGATCTGATCGATACCGTCGGAGCATTCTAACATGAAACACATCATGCAACTGAGACATCTCACTCGGCAATGCCAACCTATATGCCAATGGTCCTATCCTCTCGACAATCTCATACGGACCAATGTACCTAGGGCTTAACTTGCCCTTCTTGCCGAATCTCAGTACATTACGCCACGGTGACACCCGTAAGAATACTCTATCACCTACATTATACTCCATCTTCCTCCTTTGTTGATTCACATAACTCTTCTGTCTATCCTGACCCGCCTTGATGCGACTCCGAATCAGCTTCACCTTATCAATAGTATCCTGAATCAGCTCAGGACCCTCAATCATCCTCACACCCTCTTCATCCCAATACAAAGGCGATCTACACGGTCTCCCATATAACGCCTCATACGGTGCCATTCCGATGCTACTGTGATAACGGTTGTTGTATGCAAACTCAATCAGAGCTAAATACTGATCCCATGCTCCTCTGAACTCCAATACACATGCCCGAAGCATATCCTCAACAGTCTTAATCGTCCTCTCACTCTGCCCATCTGTCTGAGGATGAAACGCATCAAGTTCACTAGTACCCATGTGCATCGCAAACTCGCAGAACCTCAAGTAAATCTGGGATCCCTGTTAGACACTATCGACACTGGGACCCCATGCAGTCTCACTATCTCCGCCACATACTTCTGGGCCAACTGATCCATGGTATTGTTCTCTCTCACTGGCAAGAAATGGGCCGATTTAGTCAACCGGTTCACTATGACCCAAATAGCATCATGCTGCCTTGGTGTGGTATCAGAGCACCGGAATTGAGATCTTGTATGGGCGCATATGTAAAAGTCACATGTAAGAGCAAATTGTTAAGAGTTTGGGCCAATCGAATTAGTGAATAAATTGAAGTTGTGGATTAGTGGAAATGAGAAATAGTACATGGTCAAACATGAACGGTAATGAATCAATGCATCTGTTGATGAAATCGAATATGGTATTAATGACATACTATGGTGCTTATCCTTGAATGTGGGAAATATGTGAATTATGAGCATGGATTGTTTGAGGAAAAGTAGGGGGACAAGGATTAAGGGGTTCAAGTAGAACTTCATGAAAGTCGAAATTCTTATGGTTTTAAGAAGATGAAACCGGAACCCCAGTGGGTGCATGCTTATAACAAATTCAATAAGCCAAGTTTGTTTTCATTAAATCAAGCAAGAAAATTTCATAATTTAAATTGCATCATAATCGTTGCATCAATTGTGCATTGAGTGCATTATGAAATGTTGCATGTTTAATATGTCGATTATGTGAATGATTGATGAAATGACTTTAAAAAGGGGTTTTCTTTTTAATAATACAAGTTTATGAAATTATGCTTTCAGACATGATTTGCGCAAGAATATCATATTGTGAAAAGCAAGTTTACAAGAAAGTGCCATTACGAGCACCAAGATTACAAGTTTTTGAAATCTATGTGCTGTATGCAATATGTGATGATTTTATTTCCACAAGTTTAAGTCAATGGCAAATATATATACATACATATATATATATATGTAAGATGTGAAGTGAAGGATAATGGGACAATGAGATGATTGATAGTAATGTTTGTATAAGTTCAAGAAGGTCAAATTGGTTGTTGTTGGGAGTATTTGTATGGAAATCCATAATTATGCACAAATGAGTGTATTAAGCACATAAGTAGAGTATGTGTGAAGATGATAGAGGAAGAAACCTATGATTTAGTGAATATTATTAGTCATAGTTTCCCATAGTTTAAAGCCTAAGTGATCAAGTAGACATAGATTGAGGGTTGTTGATGATGTTATAATAAGGAATAAATTCTAAGATCAAGAGAAGGATATTGTCTAGGATTAATGAAGATCAAAGTATCAATCATGTAAGAGATTGATTTATGAATTGATGAAGATAAGTTTGTGGATAAAATATGATGATGATAATAGGAGATTGATTAAGATTACAGGAATAGTATAGATGATTGCAGAAAAAAAAATCCTCTTTTGAAGAGGGGTTTCTTTTAGTTAGAATAAGCAGATCAAATGGTTCATGTTAAGAGTAATCAATGAAAGAACTAATCAGAAAAGAATATGTGATGATTTGAAAGTGAGTACACTCACTATAGAGACCTTGATTGTTAACATGAGGAGTATGTAAGTGTATGTTATATATTACGTGAAAGTATGTTTGGGAGATATTGGTATGACTTGATGAATATATTAAAATCACCCTAATTAAGTTTGCAAATAAGCTGCAAATTGTGGAGAAAAAAAATCATTCGAGGAAGAAAGTCAATAAGAGGAATCGAAAGGAAAGTGAGTCAATATACCTCATTGAGGAATTAGTTAAGTAAGGAATCACAAGGGCTAATCGAGAGATACATGAAAATTGATAATGATTGCTTAAGTTAACAAATGCCCAATAGCACTATGAAATTGGAGACTATTTGATGATGTATGAAAGGTATTCAGAAAGATGCTCAAAAATTTTTTTTTTTTAGGAGAATGGTTTGAATAAAGGAAGAGAAATGTGTAAAGCCCTAGGAGTGAATTTTGATACATGACCTAGAACTGCAACATTGATGATTGTTTTGAAAGTTTGGAGACAACATATGTGCAGAACATGTATGAGCATGCAAATACAGATCGTAAAAGTACAAGGCAATTCTTGAATTGGGAAAATTAAATATGAAACTCGGAGATTGAGATATGTATCAAAAGACTATGATTGCACCAAGAAGAGATTCCAAGTGAGGCTAAATGTTGCATCCGATACATTAAGCATGAATTCGATATTATGATGTCCGAACTAGAGCAACAAGAAGCATAGCGGTGGGACATAGTTTATCCCAAATTAAGGATAAAAGATTGTGAATCTTATTAAGAAATTGATACGGATCGAATTTCAAGTTCAAATAGGAAGAATGATACCAGGTGAATGAAATAGGAAATATATGAAATCAATAAAGATGATTAAGTAAAAAGGTTGCTAGCAAAGTACAAATGGTAACATGAGGTATGCATCCTAGCAGGATTACATCGAAAGATCTCTTAGTGATCAAGAATGTCAAATAAGCAAGTGAATGTAGGAATTGATGGTCTTAATTATCAAGAATATGCTTAAAGCATATAGTTGAAGCTCATAAGGTTATGAGATCCAAGTATAGCTTTAGTTCATTGTAAGTACAAGATCACAGTTCTAGTGAATTCAATCAAATGCGGTATAAAGAATTAGATGATAGAAAGATTCATCTTTTTAGCATTATGATGATAAGTAAGGTCTACAAGTTATAGAAGGCTAGAATTGAAAAGGTTATGGACAGGTTAAATGAATGAGTGATAAGAATCAAGTGAAGTAAGAAAGATGAATTAGAAGAATCCCGAATAGGCATGGAAATGGTGTGTTAGCTCACAGTTACTTACCATTATTATGATGTGAACATCAAGCATAAGACGAGTTACCCCAGTGATGCTCTCAGAGTTACATGCTTTTACTCTCACGAGTACATGATTATGAATATATGTTTAAGAGTGCCACCATGTCAAGGTGCACTCAAGATCAAATAAGGTGGTCGAGGATGGTGAGCTATCCGAATAAGTCATGCAAGAATAAGTTGAATCCGTAAATTAAGGATTTAAACCCTTGCCACTAGATCAAGAAGATAGAATTTCGAGGACAAAATTTTTTAAGAGGGGAGAATTATTGGACCCGAATCTTTTGGTAAGCTAGGATTATTAAATAAGGATTTTGAATGATTATTCATGAGTAAAGAAGTTAAGAATTCTTGAAATTGAAATGAAATAGAAGATATGGTATAAATCGAGATGGATTAATGTGGAACTAATTGACATGTTAATATGCTTAAGGTAAGGTGTCATGAAATTAGGTGGCATGATTTAATGGGATTCAATGATTGTATTTTGTGGACTAAATTAGCATGTTAAGAAAATTTGATTAACATGTTGATTAGACTAAGACTATATGACATGGATTAAGTGTATTAAGGTATTATGCAGGTTATGAATGTATTAAGGGTTAAATGGGCCTTGGACTCAAGTTGGGCTTAAGTGGTGATAAAAAAAAAGAAGAGGATTAAATGAGAGTAATGAGTTAGGTGGCATGAATTAATACAATTAAATGTGTTAGTTGAATTTAAGAGTTTAGAGTTTAATTGGGCCTAAGAGAATGATGGGCCTAAATCAAATGAAAAGAAGAAGAAATGGTTTGGACTTAAGTGATTTAGTAGGATGAGAAGAAAGAAGGAAGAATAAATTGGGCTTTGGGTCCAAACGAAATGAATAAAGAAGAGAGGATATAAATGAAATGGGCTTAAGTTGTAGTAGGAAAATAAGAAGGAAGGAATTAAATGAAGTGGACTTGGGCCTTGGGCTTGAGTTAAATGAAGAAGGAAGTATAAAAGGACGGAGATGAAATGAATTGAGGTAGGAAAAGAAAAGAAAATAAGTTGGGCTTAAATGAAGAAGTTGGCTTGAGTAGTATGAGTTAAATGAAGAAGGAAGGAAGAAGGAAAGAAGAGGGAAGTGAATGGGCTTTAGGGTTTATGGGCTTAAGTGAGTAGGATGGAGTATAAAAGGAAGGAGAGTAAGTGAATTGGTGTAGGAGAAGAGAGAGTAACGAAAATTAAAAGGGAGAGAAGAGAGAGGTTTCGTGAATGGAGAAAGAAGGAGGAGAAAAAGAGTTCTTGCTAGGGCTCCAAGATCCAAGAGATTTAAGAAGATTTTGAAGAAGGTTCAAGAGATAAAAAGGTGTAGGAAGAGTCAAGCTACAATCTAAGCCAAGGGACCTCTTATTTGAGCAAGGATTTGAGGTAAGTGATGAGTATAAGTTAGAGCTTTTGTTTGGGTTATGGTTGAGAAAGCCTAGAAAATGAATGGGTATTGTGATTCCAAGATCAATTTCATGATTTGTGTCCTTAGGGTTGTTTCATTTTGGATGTCTTTTGATTTGGGGATTGTGTTGATTTTGAGGAAAATGGTGAGAGGCAAGAGGAATGGAAAGCAAGGGAAGGTCATTGGAGTAAGGTTTTCAAGCAAGGAATCATAAGGTAGGTTTTATGTTTATAGTTAAATGATGGGCCACTAATATATTTTTTCAAAAAAATTACGAATAAAAAAAAATGCTTTCAAAATTCATTGTTTTTGAATGCCTTGAGAAATTTCTATAATTGATGTATAATGATATGAATGATTTGAAAATGTCATGTGAATTGGATGATTGATGATTTGATATGTGAATGTGGTTGTTATGTGATTTTGCTTGAGGAATGATGATGCATTGCATACGAAAGGCTTTATGATCATGAAATGATTTATGAAAATTTGCATGATTTATGCAAAACAAGATTTCCAAGATTTTTGCCATAGGGCAATCAAGTTTCAAGTCATGATTATATGTTAAGTGGGTTAGGTTAAGTCCACCCAAGAAACGTCTAGTGCACGATGACCATGAAAAGCCTTCACCTACCGCCTGACCGTGGCATAGGATGATCCAATATTTGGACTCCTCAAGATTTGCCCATATAAGCTCATTAAATGAGACTATATGGTTGCCAAGAATTGTGGACTTGCCAAACCATTATGATGTGTTAGGTGATATGTGTTATATGATGTGAATTGTGACAAGTTGAATTGCATTCATGATTTCATGAACTTTAAAAAAAATGAATGATTTGTGATTTCAAGAAAATGACAAGAGCTCTTAGTTTATGATTTGATGAGCCTTTGAAAAATGAATGATTTGTGATTTCAAGAAAATGACAAGAGCTCTTAGTTTATGATTTGATGAGCTTTTGAAAAATGAATTATTTGTGATTTCAAGAAAATGACAAGAGTTTTGAAGAACACAATGTTTTATGATCTAAAGGAAATTTATATGGAAATGAAATTCTAAAACTGTTTTGTTCATTATTTGGTTATAAACATAGAACCTATTGGGCTCCCCAAGCTCACCCCCCTATTTTCCCAATTTCTAGGTTTTTAGCAAGAATCCAAGTGGAAGGGGATCAAGGCATCTTGTGCTTGTTTTATTGTGTAATTGAAGTTTGGTTATGTAAATGAATAGTTGTAATTCATATGAGCAAACTGAATAAGGTAAATGAGATATTTGTTATTGGTCTTGGAATTTGGCTAGAAAATGCCAATGAAATTGTAAAACTCTTATGTATGATGATTAATGCAATATGGACTTGAGTATGGTTGTGAATGTACAATTGCATATAAACGAATAGGGAGAAATGGTTGAAAGTTAGCATGATGCCTAAGTCTTGTTTATGAGGATATCTTTGATGGTTGCGTAGGAATTTAGGGTTTGATGGACAAATTAATCAAGAATTGATAGAATGATAAAATAAGTTTGATGTTTGGAGATGTTATGAAGTATTTTAGTAGTAGAGTAAGTGAATCTTGCAAAATTACAAGTGTATTTGGTGTTAGGAATAAGTTAGAAAGCATTGGTGAAATGTTGTTGTTATTATGGCAGAAAGTTACACAGCCTGTGTGAAAATTCACACAGGCTGTGTAACCCACTGTTACTGCCGTCTCCCTGCACCTGAAATTTACACAGTCTGTGTGAAAATTCACACAGGCTGTGTAACTTTTTGCCACTACCATCTTTCTGCACCTAAACTAGGTTTCCTCAAATGACAGAAAATCAGTCAACATGCCACAATGCATAACTCCCAATATACTGATCGAAAAATTACAAGATCAGTGGAAATAGAAAGCTAACAATGTAGGCTTAAACTCTCATGAAGATCATTTTCCTTAATTCCATCTCAATTAATTTAGAAAAATCAACAAAGTAATCAGGTCATATATGCGGGTACTGTTCACAGACCCTACAAACAGAAACTTTCCATGCAAACATTCACCCTTCTAACATTACAATTTAACACCACCTATTTCACACAAAGTTGAAGCCAACATCCCAAAGTTTTATTGGGCACAAACTTCACCTCATTTGCACACCTACACAATTAGTTATGATCAAAACATTGCAATAGGGTCAATAACAATTTTCCAGCTTACATCAACAACCAAACTCCTATCACTTCTAACATCACTAACACATCACTAAGCATCCATTTATACCTCTAAATCAACCAAAATTTCATCACAACATATACTTATATAATAGAGCATAAGTGGCAGCACCTACACATATTATCTTCCTAAGTTTTCCATTCACCTAACCTTGTAAAACTCAATCCAAACCAAGCCAAAATCAATGGAACTATAGTCATTCATTCATCCATACTCAAGCATACATTTACACCCATTCAAACCTACCCTTATCATCATGAAATAAATGTATAAGTGATTCCCATAATGGCTTCTAACTACCAAAAGCATAAAAACAAACATCAAATCTCACCTTAAACAAGTGCAAGCTTTCAAATCTCCAAGTTCACACACACCTCTCAACCTCTCCCAAAACCCACGGCTATCACACCAACCATGCATATATCATCACCTTCACAAGGCTTCAACTTGGTCTTAGGTGTGCAAGGAAGAAGCAAGCAAAGCTCCAAAGAAGACCTTCTTGTATGGAATAAGTAGAAGCAAATTTGAAGGAGAAAAGAAACACTCTAAGAAGATGAAGCAAGTTTGGATGGGAGGTGGAAGAATGGCCTTCAAAGCTTTCCAAATGAGTTTTAAAGATAATAGGGAGAAAAGTCGATGGTGATGGATATAAGATGACAAAATTCATTAATTAAAAGGGACACATGGCTCTTTAAAATAAAAAAAGACAAAAACTAGTTAATCTTGGTTAATTAAGCACTAATCCCAATTAAACTCTAATCATGACACTAAAATAATTCCCTAACACCATTTAGCCAATAATCTAATGCCATTAGGCAACCCTTTTCAGTACAAAAAGGCTCACTCAATCAGTCAGTTGAATTTTCCGGTCGAGCAAGAACCCAAAAATTCGGAAAAATTCCCATAAATTCCTAAAAATGTAAAACACTCACTGGCGCACTCCAAATAATTTTTCAAATACAATTATCCCATAAATTTCACAAAAGATCTCAATTTGAAACCTAAGCCGGAAAATGTCATGAATGCATGTATACCATGTGCAAGTGCAACAAACCATCAATCATAGAGGCTATATGCTGTATGTGCATGCCGAGATATAATTTAATACTTCTAACCCGTCCCAAATTACCAATAAACCATCCTATGGGAGATGAGATGTTACAATCAGTCTTTAAAGAGGTCAAAAATGAGCTCGAAGATAACCGATCGATAATCTCCTCATAACTTTAAGGCTCTGCTTGTTTCGAGGGTTAGGGATGGAATGGAATGGAACGTAATACACTTCCATCGTTTGTTTGAAGGTTTCATAATGGAATGGAATGGAATGGAATGGGATGGAAGCGGAGGGTTTCATGTTACGTTCCATTCCATCCTAAACAGTGAAAATAAGAAACCTCCGATTTGGGGGGTTTAGGATGGAACGTAACATAATAAATACATACTACCTAATATACCCTCAACAATTCTTCTTAATATCAACTCTGACCAAATCATAATATTAATATATCAAATAGAATATAGTAATATTTAATATAATAAATTTTATTAAATAATTAATAATAATATTTTCATATTATTAATAATAAATTATTTATATTTAATAATAAAATATAAAATATAAAATTTATTTATTTATTTTATTTATATAGAAATATATAAAACAATTAAATAATAATTTTTATATATTTTCGATTTTCATTAATAAAAATATATTAAAATTATTTTGTTTGTATATATTAATATTTAATATAATAAATTTTATTAAATAATTAATAATAATATTTTATATTATTAATAATAAATTATATATATTTTATAATAAAATATAAACTTTTATATATAACATTTATTTATTTATTTTATTTATATAGAAATATATAAAATAATTAAATAATAATTTTATATATTTTCGATTTTCATTAATAAAAATATATTAAAATTATTTTTGTTTGTATATATTAATATTTAATATAATAAAATTTATTATATAATTAATAATAATATTTTATATTATTAATAATAAATTGTATATATTTTATAATAAAATATAAAATTGTATATTTAACATTTATTTATTTATTTTACTTATATAGAAATATATAAAATAATTAAATAATAATTTGTATATATTTTCTATTTTCATTAATAAAATATATTAAAAATTATTCTTATTTGTATATATTTCTATATAAAATAAATAAATAAATAAATTTTTATATAAATAAAAATTTAATATAAGAAAATTTATTAAATAATTAATAATAATAATTTTATATAATTAATAATAAATTGTATATAATTAAAAATAAATAAATTTTTATTAATGAAAATAGAAAATATATTTAAAAGTTATTCTTTAATTGTTTGTATATATTTTATATAAATGAAAATAAAAATAAATTATTTTATATATAAATCACCTAGAATATAATAAAATAAAATAAAATATATTAAATAATTAATAATAATATTTTAAATAATTAATAATAAATTGTATACAATTAATAATAAATTTAATAAAAAAATTTATTAATGAAAATAGAAAATATGTAAAAAAATATTCTTTAATTGTTTGTATATATTTTTATATAACTAAATTATTTTTAATATAAATCACATAAAATAAAATAAAATATATTAAATAATTAATACTAATATTTTTATATAATTAATAATAAAATAATAAATCTATTGCAACAACCATTTTAATATAAAGGGTATAAAAGTCATTTATTATACATTCCATTCCATTCCATCCATCTTCCAAACAATGTTTCACTACATTACATTATGAACCCTTCCATCCTTGCCAAACAACTTTTTACTATATTACATTCCATTCCATTATAAACCCTTCCATTCCCTTCCATTCCATTCCATTCCATTCCATTAATTAACATCCAACCAAATAGGCCCTAAATAATACCTCAACTTGTAAACATCATAACTTTTGACCCAGAACTCCAAATTTGACAAACTCGGTGTCTATAGAAAGGTAAAAGAACCCTCTACAACTTTTATTAAGGCCTTAAATATCAGATCGACCTTGAAATGGGCCAAAAACTCCACATAAAGTGACTGGTCAATCAGCTTCACACTAAACAGGATCAAAACTTCTAACAATCATAACTTTCTACTCCCTTGTCCAATATTTTCGTGCTTTATATCAATGGAAAGATAAAAACAAACTCTACAATGTTCATAAAGAACTCCAAAACAACTTCAACCTCTATCTAAGTCAATGTTTCAATCAAAGTTTATGCCCTGATAGCAATCACCTAAGCAATATCCAAATTTCACATTATCATATCTTTCAACCTCTACAACCAAGAATCGCATATTATACATCATTTTAAAGTTATTCAAATTCTATATAACTTTCATGTAGACCCTTTACTCTAATTCAAATCACATCAGTACGGAAATCGCCTCAAAACACAACATATACAATCCTACACTTAGAGCATTTTTCAAAATCAAAGCAAAATACACTTAACTTTCAAAGATCATAACTTTCAATCTCGTTATCGAAAAATAGCATACTTTATGGCTACGAAAAGCTCTCAACATAAGCTACAATTTTATGAAGATCATTTCCTCAAATTCTGCCTAAATCAAAAGTCAACTCTTTACTCCAAAAAGTCAAACTTTCTAATTTCTTCAAAATTTTACACTTTCACTTTCTATTTATTGATTTCAACTTCCATTTCAATTAACCTATTCACTTTAACTTTCATAACTCATACAACTCTACTCAAATTTCAAAGTCATCAAAACCAATCACTTCATTTCTCATCAATTTCCTCAAGGCATAAAAATTTCTATAACACAATTCCTATACAAACACACTCATTTAATTCCATTTAATATTTCTAATTTCTACCGAAAGTTCGGGGTCTAACATTTCCAATCTCTCTTCAAATCAAGAGTCTCAGGAATATCTTCAACTTTGTCTAAGGAAGCTTCTGATGGTGATACTTCTTCATGATCAACCAAGGGTACGGAAAGGGTTTTATTATCAGGATCATCTCTCCTACTTGGTTGAGAACTATCATCAAACTTGACATGAATGGTTTCCTTGACAGTCTTAAAGGTAAGGTTGTAAACCCTTTAGGCTTTTGATGATAGAGAATAGCCTAGAAAAATTTCAGAATAACTCTTAGAGTCGCATTTATCCAAACTTTCCTTTGTATTCAAAATATAGCACTTGCAACCAAATGGATGGAAGTAGGATATATTAGGTTTCCTGCCATTCCATAACTCATATGAAGTTTTCTTCAACAAAGGTCGAAGAAGTATTCTATTTTGAATATAACATGTTGTATTCACAGCTTCTGCCCAGAAGTACTTAGGAAGATTCATCTCACACAACATAGTCCTAGCCATTTCCTGAATCGTCCTATTCTTCCTTTTAACAACTCCATTCTGTTGTGGAGTTCTAGGGGCAGAGAAATTCTGGAAAATTCTATTCTCTTCACAGAACATTCTGAGCCTCTCATTTTCAAACTCACCACCACGATAACTTCTAATACTAGTTATAGATATTCCTTTCTCAATCTGTAACTTTTTGGATAGGACCTTAAAACACTTAAAAGACTCATCTTTATGTGATAAAAACAATATCCAACAAAATCTAGTGAAATCATCAACAATAACAAGACCATATCTCTTTCCGCCAAGACTCAATGTTCTAGTTGGACCAAATAAATCAATATATAACAACTCTAGAGGTCTAGAAGAAGTTACAACATTTTTAGAAGAAAACGTTGTTTTAACCTGTTTTCCTTTTTGACAACTTTCACAAAAAAAATCCTTATTAAAACATATTTTTGGTAAACCTCTTACCAAATCATGTTGAATCAACTTAGAAATATGTTTAAAACTAATATGACCTAGCTTTTTATGCCAAATCAATTTTTCTTGATCAGTAGATATAAAACAGGAAATATTTTGATTTTGAAAATCTTCCAAATTGATTTTGTAAAGATTGTTTTATCTTTTGGCAGAAAAGAATATGGACTCATCCTTGTTTTTGACTTCACAAGAATTTTGATTGAAAGACACTTCAAAATCAGAATCACATAATTGACTGACACTAATCAAATTGTGTTTTAAACCATCAACTAGTAGCACATTATCAATGCATGCAAAGGAATCTTTACCTATTTTACCGATTCCAATTATCTTACCTTGCTGGTTGTCTCTAAAAGTTACCGATCCTCCCTTCTTATACTAAAGATCTAGGAACATAGACCTTCTTTCCGTCATGTGTCGCGAGCATCCACTGTCCAAGTAGCAATGGTGCTGGTTGTTTTTTCCAAGGAAGGATATCTGCAAGTGGTATTATCTGTTTCTTAGGTACCCAGATTTTCTTGGGTCCTTTACGGTTAGTTCGTGCACAATTCATAGTATGATGATACAATTGATGATATCTCCAATAATGATTAGGTTGATGAAATTTCTTCCTTAAGGGAACAGAAACCTTTTTATGCTAAGGATGGTTTTTACTAAAACCTAATCCAGTTTTATCATTAGGGTGTCTGTATTTTCTTAACATATCATTCATTTTTCTCGTACTCTCCGTAAATGTTGATAGATCAACTGAAAGACTATTTATTCTCTGCTTCAGTTTATTGATTTCTTCAAATCTATCTACTACAACCTTTTTCTTCAACTCATCTACTTGTTTCTTTAGGCAGACATTTTCCTCTTCTAATGCTTGCGTGTTTTTCAAGTTTTCTATGTTTTTTTTCTTAAGCAACTTATACTACTTTAGAATTGCATGAGAATCTTCTAATAGTTCTGAGTATGCATCTTGTAATTCATTAAAATTTGAAGTTACCTCCTCATCACTTTCTTCCTCAGCTACCAGGCAGGTATTTGCTTGCACTGATGCTTCTGAGTCCGTATCTAATTCAGACAAATCTAGATCTTCCTAGGTTGCCATCATGCCTTTCTTATCTTCTCTACTCTTCTTTGGCTTTTTCTTTAACAATGGACACTCAGACTTGTAATGTCCCAGTTTATTGCATTCATAGCATGTGATGGATGTTTTCTCTTTCTTGTTCCCTTCATCTTTGCTATTCTTTTTGAAGTAGGATTCTTTATTCCCTTTAGTCTTTTTCTTCCACATGCATCTGATCTTTCTCGATATAAAGGATAGTTCATCATCTTCCTCTCTTGAAGTATGATTTGAATTACTAGAATTGTCATCCTTGACTTCCTCAATCTTCAACGCTTTTGACGATGAGCTTCTCTTCTTTTGATTCTTCTGATTCTTCTGTCCAGTCTTCAATGCTATGGATTTGTCCTGTCTGGGCTTATCTTCAGCATCGAGTTCAACTTCAAGTATCTTTAGAGATCCAACTTCATGTCCCGTCTGTGATCTTGATTGTCATATGTTCTGCTGAGAGCTTTAAGTCCATTGATGATAGTTTGAAATCTTCCAAACATCTGATCGATAGACTCTTCATTCTTTATTTTGAACAGCTCATACTGGTGTACAAGAATGCTTATCTTGGACTCTTTTACTTGATTTGTGCCTTCATGTGTGATGGATAGCATATCCCACATCTCCTTCGCAGTATCACATCCATGAACTTTATCGTACTCACTTCTGCTTAGGGCACAATTTAAGAAGAACTTGACCTTCAAATTTAGCTGGAATCTTGCTTTTTGTTCTACAGACCATCTGATTCATGGAGTGGCATTTCTTTCTTCATCTACTAGTGTATAAGGTCCATTTTCTATTATCTCCCAAAGATCGATATGAGTAGATTCAATGAACGCATCCTGTCTTTCTAGTAATGATAGTCTTCTCCATTGAATGCCGAAGGTCTAGTTACCGAGGCTCCTTCAGCTATATATACATGTGACTTTGCCATAGATCTTTATCCACAATTTCTTACAATGGTTCTTGGACACCGAGCTCTGATACCAATTGAAGTGAATCACACGTTAGTATACGATATACAAAGTGCACAAGAAGGGGGGTTGAATTGTGTA
Organism: Erythroxylum novogranatense; assembly: GCA_029891385.1. Lineage (NCBI taxonomy): Eukaryota > Viridiplantae > Streptophyta > Magnoliopsida > Malpighiales > Erythroxylaceae > Erythroxylum > Erythroxylum novogranatense. The sequence continues at coordinate 89,064,728 of CM057225.1, read as the reverse complement.
TTCAAATTTTTAATACAATCCCATTTTTAAAAAATTTGCTTTCTCAAAACAATAGACAAACAATATTATGAAGTATTTATATCAGCACTAGAAACAACAGTTAAAAGTTAAGAGAGAAAATCGACACAACAATTTTATACTGGTTCACCCCAAACCGTGTGTTACGTCCAGTCCTCAGAATCCTTTCTGAGATTTCACTATACTTCACAAAAGTACAAGTATTTTCACACTGAGCTTCTTCAGGTCTCTTACAACAAGTATTCTTTTTCTCACTTAGCTTCTTCAGGCTCTTAGTTGTTCTTCTTTCTTACAGAAAGATATTGCGAGCTTTGTTACAGAAAATATAGCTCTCATGTTTTCTCACAAATACAGTATTTAGCTTTTTAATATCACTAACAAAATCACTAACTCTTTTATTCTTTGACTTCGAATCATATTTATAGTATTCGTCTTCAACTGCTTCTTGATAACTGCTTCTTTCTTCTTGATTCTTGATCTTTAAAGAAACGATTATTCAGTTGAGTTTTGTAACTAACTCAAACTGATTTGATTCTTCGTCTTCGATTCCTTTGTCTCATTTTCGGCTTCGCTTCGTCTCATATTGCTTCCGTATCATTTTCGTTTCCATCTCATTTTCTTTCCATCTCATTTTGCTTTTGCTTCCGTCTCATTTTACTTTTGCTTCTGTCTCATTTTCCTTCCGTCTCATTTTGCTTTCGCTTCCATCTCATTTTCACTTTCTTCTCATTTTGCTTTTGCTTCCGTCTCATTTTTTTTGCTTCCTTCTCATTTTGTTTTTGCTTCCGTGTCATTTTTCTTCAACTTCATCATTATTTGGTTTTCATCAAAATTAATCGTAAAGTCATTTTGACTTAATAGACATGTCATCAACTTTATAGAATAATAGTAAATCATCAATGAAAGCAAGGTTTCTTATCTTCATCCTTTGAAATTTGAAGTGGAATTTAAAATATGAATCATATAACAGCCTAGACTACTAGCCCACAGATATTGTCCTCTTTGAGTTGCCCCTCCGACTAAGACTGTCACAGTTTTGCTCTTCCCACACCCGGAAAAACGTATCTGAGGGGGAGAGGTATCTATACCCTTATAAGGCATATTTCATTCTTCTCTCCAACAAAGGTGGGATCTTACAATATCCACCCTCTTAGGGCCCAAAGTCCTCGTTGGCACAACAGGTCGGGAACCAGCTCTGATACCATTTGTAACAGCCTAAACCATCTGCCCAAAGATATTGTCCGCTTTGGGTTGTCCTTCGGACAATGACCCTCACAGTTTTGTTCTTCCCACTCCTAGAAAAACGCATCTATGGGGGAGAGATATCCATACCCTTATAAGGTGTACTTCGTTCTCCTCTCCAATCAATGTAGGATCTCATAATCCACCCCCTTAGACCATTTACAATAGCCCAGATCACCCGCCCATAGATATTGTCTGTTTTGGGTTGCCCCCGGGTCGAGACCCTCATGGTTTTACTCTTCCCACACCTGGGAAAATGTGCATAAGGGGGAGAGGTACCCTTATAAGGTGTAATTTGTTCTTCTCTCCAACAGATGTGGGATCTCACAATATCCACCCCTTTAGGGCCTCTCGCTGGAAAAACGGGTCAGGAACGGGCTCTGATATCATTTGTAATAGCTCAGACCACCCACCTGCAAATATTGTTCACTTTGGATTGCCCTTCGAGCCAAGACCCTCACAGTTTTGCTCTTCTCACACCTGGGAAAATGTGTCTATAGGAGAGAGGTATCCATACCCTTATAAGGCATACTTCGTTCTATTCTCCAACTGATGTGAGATCTCACAATCCACCGCCCTTAGAGCCCACTGTCCTCACCGGCACAACGAGTTAGGAACCAGCTCTAATACCATTTGTAATAGCCCAGATCACCTGCCCATAGATATTGTTCGCTTTGGGTTGCCCCTCAGGCCAAGACTTTCACGGTTTTGCTCTTCCTATACCCGAAAAAACACGTCTAAAGGGAAGAGATATCCATACCTTTATAAGGTGTACTTCATTCTCCCCTCCAATCGATGTGGCATCTCACAAATCATACCTTATTGTGAGGGCAATAAGGCAAGAAAGAGTTTTCATATAGAGGATAAAGGGATAAGGTGATAATAGGTCACTTTGGCTTAATCCTTTACCTTACCTAAATAATTTTGTTAGTTTAGCATTTACCAACACGCTATAAGAAGTTGTTGAGATGTATTGGTTTATCTAATTTATAAAAGTTGGATGGAAACCAAAGGCTTATAATGAATGTAGTATATAACTCCAAAGGGCATAATCAAATGTTTTTTTGGAATTCTACCTTGATAACATAGTTCTTAGCAGCTTTATTCCTCCCATATCCCTTAAAAATTTCCTAAGTCAAGAGAATATTGTATTCTATCAACCTTTTAAATAAAAGCCCTTTGAGAAACATCATTTTGAGCATCATCAATGATGTTTTTCAATACCACTTTCAATCTTGAAGCAATGAGCTTAGCAATGATTACATAAAGGCTGTTATAGTATTAAACTAGCATGAAGTCATGAAGTGTCTTGAGATTACTACACTTTGGGATAAGATAAGTTTTATTAATTTCCTTTAGCATTTTATAAGAAATAAGGAATAATTTAAACCTTAAAAAGTATCCAAAAGATGTACAAGAGAAGCTTTAACTTACAAATGAAGTGGCTCCATTAAGGGAGCTTACTTAATACAAATTATATTAATTAGCTTACATTATGGTTATGACATATACCCCATTTACATAAGTATTAAGATATTACAGACTCTATACATTGTGAAGATATACAAAGTCCTCAAATTTTTGCTTGAAAACATTGATATGTAGTCTCATTCTCTGTATAAGGTCCATATTAAATTGCACTTTGTTGTGATTGGTTTCATGAAAAATTATCGTGTTTCTCTCATTTTATGTAGATGTAATAAGATAGGAAAGTGAAAGATAGAAGAACTATTTCACTATCTATGTCATTATACTGCTTAATGGTTGAACACTATTCAATTATCTCACTCCATTGTTTAGGCTTTCATAAATATCAGATTTTGTTTAACAACATCCTCCAGCTCTCCTTAGCAAAATAACATTGAAAAAAATAAATGGTTGATTCTTTCTTTTTCTTTTTTTACCCAATATGCACTAGTTGGCATGAACTTTGTTAGCCTAATAATTATTGGCAATTGGTGTTTTATAGCCAACCAGAAGGTAGTGGATGCATAAGGCAGTAGATGTTTGAATCAAACAATCATGATCTATTGGATTTTGGTCAAGTTACCATGGAAAAATCTTTTACAAGTACGATTGGTAAAGTTTCTTTTAGCATTTTGCGACTTCTAAAGAATTCCTAAATTGCTTCAATCATTAAATCCTTAACTAGATGCTATGATCTTTGAGAAAATAGAGCATTTAATCTATCTGAGTCGTAGGGATTTACCTAGTTTAGCTCAAAACCACCTCTTTTTATGTCTGCTGCACTGAATGGTTATGTGAGGAACTTCACTTCACTTTTTGAGATATGATTTGCTATGAAGAAACTTAGGAGACTTACTAAGGATGCCTTATTTAGTTAGGATCCTAGGGAGTTCTTTATTTACTCAAAGGCCTTTTCCTTCAATTTTTCTTTCAATCAATTTTTCTTCAATTGATTTTTTTTTTACTTATTGTAATTTCTTCATACATATGAAACTTTACAACCTTGAATTGATTTTGATAACCCTATAATGATGGATTCCTTAAATCATTCAATTTATTTAGGGAGTTAAATGGATCATTTTTTTGTAAAAGTTTGGAAAGTATCTTGAAAAATAATTAGGCGGTGATGTGAAAAAAAAAAGTTTGCAAAGTTAGTTTTACCACCTAGAAATGCCATTCTTCATTTACTAAATCCTTATCTAGTTTCTTCCTTATATGCCATTTGTCTGCTTATTTTTTGTTCCATGTGAAGTAATTTGCCTCTATCTTTAAATCTGTAACTTCTGTTTGTTTTATACATTCTCTAAATTCTTCACTGTGGTTCTTTAAGATCATGTTTCCATCTACCTTAGAAGGATATAATGTGTTATTAAAGTCTCCCATGACTATCCAAGAGCCTTAGACTAAGGTGTGGTTATATTTCAATGACTCCTATATATGTTTCCTTTGAAAAAAACCATATTAAAACCATACACAAATGTTAGAAAAAATCTCTTTACATCTTGCATTATATAGGTAGAGGTATTAATGTGCAGTGTAGAGCTGCTCAAAATTTGCACCTAATTTAAGTTGAATCATAAGACAAGATAATTTTCCCAGTATAATGGTATTTATGATTAGCTATTGATCTCCAGTTGGCGTATGCAAATAGAAGTTACTTGCTTTTGTCCCTCTCTAACTTTGTCCCCAAGAGGTCTATAAACATGGGCTATATTTCTCTAACATGGCCCTTAAGCAAACTTTATTTTTTGGGGAATTTTGTGCCTTTAACATTCCATATAAGGAAACATATTATAGTTTAGCAAGGCTTTTAGAGCCTTTGGTTTTGTTTTCCTCTATATTCTCCTTCTATCATAATTTTTGGTGTTATCATTAGTCAAAGGACCAAACTTCTGATCAACTTATGTTTATGATTCTTATGGAGCACTAGGGCTAACTATGTTTCTTGGAGATGTTGGTAGGGTTCATTGTATAGAAGCAAGTTGTGTTTCATCCTCCTTTCTCTCCTTAATTAGACTATAGTTGTCTTCTTTTACTGCATCATCTTAAACTGGTGTACAATATATTTAGTTAGGTCCTTAAATTTTTTTCCTTATGGGCTTCCATGTCTTACTTAGCTCAATAAGTGACATTGACTGCATCCTCAATGAGAGCATCATCTAAAACAAGTTTGATAAGAGGCATTTAATTTGATAATTCTCTCTTTATATCCATAAATGCACACATCCTTGCATTCTTTTTTAATGAGACTATTCCTTTATTATACCAATTGGTTATCTAATGTAGCTTGGTAAGTAGCTGAGTCCCCTTGTGGGCCAATACTCTAACGAAATATTATGAATATTGATCCATAGGGTAGCTCTATTATAATGAACAAACTTAAGTTTGGTTCTAGGTTACCACATTTACAAAGAAATTAGCTTACTATTCTTCTACCAAGGTCCAATTTTGATGGTTACTTGTGTCGTAAGTTTGAAGTTGAAAATAAATAGTGAATAGTAATAGACCATCCTCACTCAATAACACATCCTTTAGTCCTCTAGTTTTCTATTGACTCTTAGCCTATCTTTAAAGTAAAGGGAATGTTGGCCTATTTCCTAAGTAAAACCCTACAAACAAAGAGGACCATATATTAACACTTTCTTTTAGGACCTTAATAGGAGGTGCCACTTTATCTTTATGATGGAGGAGGGCGACAGTTAAGCTTAATCTGAGTGGCGTCTACCATTACCTACTTCCAGCTTATTTTTAGATTATATAGTGGTAGCGGGTTTGAGTTTGGGTTGATAAGGACGGGTGATTTAGGTGAATGATGGAAGAAGAACATTTAAGTTATTAGAGGTTGATAGAGGCTTAAGGGTCAAAATGTAAAGGAGGAAAGCTAAATTGGTTGAGTGAAAGATTAGAGAGTTCGGACCAAGGTTCAAGGGTGAGGGGACAAAGTTAGAAATGAAAAAAATAAACTTGAAAACAATGGAAAATTTTAGTTTAGTTTTAAAAATATAAATGAATAGGGAAAAGATCACGAAAGAGTAAAGGGAAATCAGGAAGGGTTAACTAGGAAGAATGAGTTCGACGAGCTTCAAAGGATGAAGGGTATGGAGAGAAGCGCCACTAACATAAACATAAGTGTTGTCAGAGAGTTAATTAAAAGAACTTCTAGAGAGTAGTTATTCCAAAGTAGAATTGTCAAACTATGTTTGACCAAGAGGGAAAGAAAGGAGAGCATCCACATTAACATGTTGACATGAAAAGCATAACTATATTAATATTATAATCAAATAGGTTTTTATGTATATTTAAACATAAAATATAACAAAATAAAAGTGACATTAAATAGGAAAATATGGAAGTTGGATATAAAATTTGTTAAAGTAAAAGCTTACTTAAGAGGATTTTTTCATTTTGGAAGATAAATGTATTCTCTTAATTTGGCTCATCATGACAACATAATTATTTGAGGTAAGTTAGTTAGCAAACCTTAAAATTGCTTTTGTAAATTTATGACACCCTAATTATTCTAGAAGAAGAGAGGAAAAATCGAATGGAATATTAAGTTTCAAAAAGCCTTTAGTAGGAGGCTAAATTTCATATGTGTTAAGATATTTTAATGTCCTTTCAAACGCTAAAGAAAGAAAGGGTGCTCATATATTGCCCATGACTGTGATATTTTTATAGAATTTATAAATAATTTAGTATTAATTAATCTCCCTTTTTTTTTAAAGAGCCTTCACCTTGGTTCATAAACAATAATGTAAGTCTTCTAAATACATTTCTAATTTCTCCACCTTGGATGAACTCCTAAAAGTCCATCCACCAATATAAAAGCTATCAAAGCCTATCATATCATTTATGGATTCTCTTATATTACAACGACTGAGGAAAAATAGGGACCTTTTCTTTTCAAATTCTTAAATTATTAACTCGCTAATCCTAGTTTCTTGGTGATGGTAGAGGAATAACATTAGTTTTTTTGGTCTTAAGATTATTTTAGAAATTTCAAGTTACTAATCTCTAGGATACATTTGTTGTAATTTAACACCTAAAATCTATTTTAGGTATTTTCCTTTATTTTCAAGTCATAAATAAAATCATAAACTCCTAGGCATCCAAAATATGTTCTCTTTTTCAACTTGTTTCTTAAACTCATTCAAATTCATTTCATTTCAAATTCTCTAAAACTTCAAATATTTTAAGATTTAGGTAACAATTTAAATGGGTAAAATAAAGTACATGATACCTTTCTTAATTTATAAGTCAACCTTTGAAATATTTTTATAATTAGGACTCTAGCTTATTTTCTTAGTTATTTTCTTTATTTTTCTTAATAAGGTAGAGGATAACTTTATTAAATATTATTCTCTCTTTAGTCATTTGTTTCTATTATATTTTTGCTCCAGATGTCAACAATATCACACAACTTTGTAGATGCATATATAATTAAAAGAGCAAGTTGTGAAGTGAAAGAGATGAAACTCTTCAAGATTACAATAAGAGGGAGCCTCAAATTAAAATGTCATCAAATTTGTTCAAAATTTACTTGGACATTTGAGGTTTAAAATTCACAACTAATACTTTAGTAATTTCGTTAGGGCAATGTCATATGATCCTTAGGGTAATGGTTAGCTATTCTAAATGACATGTTGTGTAATTTTACAAGGTGGACTGTAACTTTTAGTTGAGAGGGATAGTTAGTGACACTAATAGAAGATTAAGATAAAAGCCTAAGTTGATTTGAGGAAAGGATTTCCACACAAAAATTAGAGGATGATAATGATTAAAAGGGTAGCTTTAATAAGATTAATAGAGATTAATTTAGTTTTTTTCAGGAACCTATAGAACTATCTCCTTGTAGGAGGCAGGAAAAAAATGCACTTAAAATTGGATATGGAAGTAATTGACATTAGAGTCCACCATTATTCATGAGTGGAAAAAAGATGTTATTGAGAGCACAATATAAGAACTGATGAAGGATTCATTCAATAAACACATCATTCTTATATTTCACCTATGATATTTGTTGGATCCCGTTTTCGAAACCCAAACATTTGGAGACATTTGACGAAAAACAATGTTTGCCCTCAACTATACTAAACTTGTTTTAGGTCAATTTAGAATAACCCTTACTAAGGATGTCGGATTAGGGTGTTCTTTAGATAGTTTGAAAGAGGACTTTAAGATCTACCACATTCATGAAGACCTTGAAGAAAAATTCCATCATCTGAAGGATCAAAAAAATGGACCAGATGATGGTATCAGACAAACAGTGAATAGAGGAAGAAGTCTCGGTCACAAAAGCAGAAAGCAGATGAAACAAAGACAAATGAAGTAATAAGCAGACGAAGCGAAGAGGGCAAACAAAACCAAAAAGCAAATGAAACAAAAGACAGACGAAGCAAGAAGCAGACGAAGTGAAGAGGGTAGACAAAACAAAAAGTCAACTTAAGACGAAGCAAAGTTAACTTAAGACGATGCAACTCTTAAGACAAAGCAGGGTCAACTTAAGATGAAGCAGAGTCAACTTAAGACTAGGAAACTCTTAAAGCACTATGACGTCATCATAGACGATATGACGTCATCATAGGCGATACGTCTTTACAGACGATACATTTTTATAGACGATGTACCTTTACAGATGATGCATCCTTACAGACGAAATGATGTCATCATAGTCGATGTGACATCATCACAGACGATACATCTTTACAGACGATATATCTATGCAGACGATGCATCCTTACATATGAAATGATGTCATCACAGACGATACGTCTTTATAGACGATACATCTATGCTCCTGACATTTCCCCCTTATAAAGACCCTAACTTTTGACTCCGATGTCCCAACTTTTCATACTATTTATCATTGGAGAGCTAGGAGGACAGACTACTACTTTCTAGAAGACAACTTTAACTAATTTCACCTCAATTAGTCTAGTTTTTTCATGGAAATGAGCATAAAATTTTTTACACCTATGAGAGACTTAGATCAAGAACTATACATCTACCAAAGAAGCATGCACATACACCTGGAGACTTTTCAGTTCTAAACTCATTTGCCAAAGCAATAGAAACTCATACATAACTTTAATTACGTCAAAATATTTTGAACAAGAGCTTAACCCCAAAATACAACATATACAGGATGCTTGATGTTTACATGCACAAGGGATCAAACTTAGTTACAAAAGTTACTATCTTGGAATTTGCCCAAAAGCCTTGCAAGGATCACTTATTTTATCGATCTGCACCTGAAGAGGGAATGATGGGGGTGAGCTACATAGCTCAGTGGCTAATATATATATAGTCATTGGCAATTGGCCACATATTCAAGCATATGTAAATGTATATCTAGCAGTTCTAACATTCTCACTTTATTCAAGCAAATTAATCATTTTTTCAATTTTAACTCAAACTTAACACAAAACATAAACTTCAGCCATTAAACATAACACTCAATTATGCACCATACTTGAACATCTAAAGATGCAATGCACAACAAATGACTCAAGGGTTCCATGAACAAAACAGAGAAACCGAAGTTTTCTCCGTGAATAAAACGAATCTACTTTTCGAATTTCGTGTGCCACAAGCGGGCAGTTAAGAGAAGGTTTTACGTCGATGTGCACGTAACTATGAAACGGTTTCTCTCTTGGCCAAACACAATCAAATTTATGGTCAATTGATTCAATAACAAATTTGCACTCTTATGCTTCTTTCATTTCATCATATTCTCATATTTTCATGCTTTTCTTCTAATTCCAAATGTTATAACCTTTTTCAAGGTATAACATAATCACAATGCATCATGCATTTCCAAGTATTCACAATTAATTCACTTTCAAGCGAATCATATACACACACATAGGCAAGAATTTGCCCAATTACAGAATAATTATAAACGTTAGACCCCGAACTTTTATGAGAATTGCGAGTTAAAATTTGAAATTAAATGAGGAATTGGTGGTAAATTATTCAGGTGCAAAGAAAAAGACAATTCAAGAAATAGGTGAATTTAGCAAGTTGATGATGAGAGAGTATAGGTGAGTGTATGCTTTTGTTATTGATGTCTATGATTAATCATGGTCTAAAGTGTGGTTTTGAGTTTAAATAAAATTGATAGTGAATACATTGCTGGAAGTTAAAAATCAAAAAATAAAGAGAAAAAGTGTGAGAATATGAAGAACTAAGAAAGTTTGACTTTTTGGAGTAGAGAGTTGACTTTTTGATTTAAGCAGAATTTGAAAAAATGATCTTTATGAAACTTGTAGATTATGTTGAAAGCTTTCTGTCGCTATAAAGTTTGATATTTTTCGATATCGGAAGTGAAAGTTATGATCAGTCAAAGTTAAGTATTAATTTGCTTTGTTTTGTAAAAATGTCCATAAGTGTACATTCAGGTGTAATGTGATTTGAGGCAAATCACGTACCAATTTGGTCTGAATTGAGTTCAGTGATCTACATGAAAGTCATAGAAGATTATCCTAGCTTTTCAATGATGTACAATATGTTATTTCTGGTTGTGAAATTTAGAAGATATGAAATTTCAAAGTTTGGATGTTGTTTTTAGGATGATAAATTCTGACAGAACTTTGAATGAGAAATTGACCTAGTTAGAGGTTGCAAATGCTTTTAAGTTCTTTATGAAAGTTTTAGATTATGTTTTTACCTTTCCATTAATGTAAATTATGGAATTTTTGGACCATGGAATAGGAAGTTAAGATTTTTACAAGTTATTGTTACTCTTTAGGGTGATCTGACCCCTGCCCGTTCTTTTGCTTCTAACTTCTCTGTTCGATATCCGATTGATCCGATCTTTGAAGCGTTGGATTCCTAAGACATACCTTATCTCTTCATGAAAATTTGTGGTTTTTTAGATTGATTGAATCAAAGTAAGAGGATTGATTACAGAGTTTGAGTTGGACATTTTTCTGAACATGTTTAGGTATTTTGATGATATCTTGATCTGTAGAGATCCAATTAAGTAGATTCCTATTTCTGAATAAATTCGAGACATGGGACTATAAGTTATCTGAAGGAATCGAATTTCAATTCAGTCCCTAAGATTTTCAATTTCTGAATAGAAGTATCAAAGTTATAAGATTATATAAGGGCAAATTGGGCATGATACTTAAGGGTAAGAGGTATAAGGCTTACATGGAGGGGCATATTGGTCTTTGCTCCTTCATTTAAGGCTTAAGTGAAAGAAATTAGAAGAGGAAAAAGAAAAAGAAGGAAGAAAATGAAGAAGAAGCCGTGGAGGAGGAAGAGGGGAAGGGAAAGCTAGGGTTTGAAGATTTTGAAGAATTTAATGCCAAATCAAGGAATCAAGGAAGGAAAGGGAATCAAGAGGAGAGACATCTTTTAAGCATGTATTCAAGCAAGGAATTAAAGTGGGTACATGGTTATAATTTAAATAAGCTACTACTGTTTTCTTTAAATCAAAGAAGCTTTTTGATTTCAATTGCATCATAAGTGCTGCATTATTGTTTATGAATAATTTGTGAAACATGATATATGTTGTTACATGATTTGAGTGATATTTTGAAAAGATGCATGTTATGAAATCATGTTTTCAAGAAATGGTTTGCAAGATATATATAAAGTTCATGAAAAGCAAGTTTACAAGCAAGTGCCAGTTTGGCAACAAGTTTACAAGATTTTGAACCATATATGTTATGTGGGTTTGTGGTAGTCCCTTAAGAACCGTCACGTGCACGTTGACCCATGTATAGGCTTCTCCCACCTACCCGCTAGTGGCATGGAGCTCCCTTAGGGACTCCCTCAAGAAACTACGACTACACAGGACCATTTCGATGGAAATGTGTAGTGCGTCATGAATTTGGACTTACCCAAACCATTCTGATGTGTCTATGTGCTCATGTTATGTTTGATCAAGTTTGATGCATTCATGATTTGTGATTTATGGATTTTGGCTAAAAGCCTAGAAAACATGTGTTTTATAAACTCCATAAAAGTTTTCTAAGACAAGTGAACTGTTTTCAAGGTTTTTGCTTATCTTTATTATAAACGTGTATCCACGACCTGTAAAGCTCACCCCCCTTTCATCCCCATCTCCAGGTATCAAGATGGAGATCGGGTGAAGGAAAGTTTAGACGTCCGTTCGTTGCATATATGATGGCTTTTAAGTAAATTGGTTGCAAGATTCAGATTTCAGACATGTTGAGCATTTTGGGATTTTTGTATTTTGTGCATTTTGAATTTTGATATTTATGTTGTAACATGGCTTGTAATGCCATTCAGGTTCTGTAAGCATGTATATCATGATGAAATTGATTTATAGATTTGTATATAGAATGGAAAAGTGAATTATGGTTTATGTAATGATTATGAATATGATTAATTGTGGTTGTATTCCGGACAGGAGGTCCGATGATTGATGTGATGGATTTGAAATATTATATTGCTTAATTGTGTATGATTTGTGGGTATATAAATATGTGTATTAAGTGTCTTTTTGCAAAAAGAAGAATAAGAATAAGATTTGTTAAAGATAAGATTGAGATACTGCATGAGTATGAAGAATGTTATGAGTTGACTTTCGATTGAAGATGAATTTCCATAAAGGAAACTATATTTTTTTGATTTGTATAAGATTGAATAAAGATGAAAAGAATGAAAGAAAACAATTTTATATCGATTTTGGATTGGTTTAGTCTTAAGGTATCCAATGCTAGTTTTTCTAAGTTACACGTTCTCGGATGTCGGAAATTTGTTCAGTTCGATTGAACCATATGTTTGATTTGATTCCGATTCCCTTCGTTTCGCTTCCGATTTCTTTCGCTTTCGCCAAGTATAAGTTTGCTCACGTTTTGTACATGTGTTCAAGTTATGATTTTGAGGTTGGGTTCCAGAAACGAAATCCAACATTTGTGATTGATTGATCCGTTTTATTTCTTGGTCTCCGAAATTTTGTAAATCCGAGCCTTTCGATTTTTCTATGACTCATCAAGAATCCGTTTCTGTTTTTGATTTTTGTTTTTGGTTTTTCGGTTAGGATTCGGTTCTCAGATCGGGCCCCAACATAGGTGGTATCAAAGCAAGAGTGAAAGTGTGAAGTTTATGCAGTTGGGTTTCGGAAACGGGTCTCAACAATAAATACATTACCTACCTAATTGGCTTGCAAAAATCCAAGTCAAGCTTGCCTTTCCCCTTGCTCTTGGGTAGGATTCCATTGGTTTCCTAAAACAATCAAGGTTCTATTCAAAACCAACATTGCAATAAAATTTATAAACTTCAGAAAAATCATAGAATCACAATAACACAAATGAAACTCAAATCTAGCCTACCCACAGTCCATCTAGATTAAAAAACTTAAGATCTAATTTAGAAACCCTAAAATCAATTGGGTTCTCCTAATCCATCTTCTTCCCACAAAACCTCTTTGCTCTCTAACTCCTTCATCCTCAATACAACCTGTTCTTTTAATAAAGCAAGACAAAAAGATGGTTAACCTACCTCAACAAACTTGATTTCTCTCCTCTTCTTTTTCACCGAAACCTCTCTTCTTCTCTCCTATTTTTTTTCTCTTCTTTCTCCTTGGTTCTCTCGACACTCCTATCTTCTTCTAATACAAAACCATTTTAATGGTCTTTTCCTCATTTTACCCTTCATTTACCTTGTCCTTCCCATTTTGCCCCTTCTTTCATTTAATCCATCTACCAACTCCTTTAAGCTAACTTACTTCTAACCTTCCCATATTAATTCTAACTTAATTCTAATCCTTCCATAAATTTCTAATCTCTATTCATGCCACTAAAATTAATGACTAAGTTCAAAAAATAATCAAACAATTGAATAATAAACCAAAACCTAAATAAAAAGCTAAATAAACAAATCACTAAAAATTGAAAAAAATTTCTGGTTCCAACAATATTAGTTTAGAAGAAAGGTAACTCTTGGTGTATGTTTATAGATTATAAAGAAACTTAATAAGCATACTGTTAAAGATAAGTTCTCAATTCCACTGATTAGGGAGTTTTTTGATGAGCTTCATAACTCTAACTGGTATTCCAAACTTGAGTTGAGGTTTAGATACTATTAGATCATGATGAATCTATGGGAGCTCCTAAAACTACTTTCAAGACTCATAAATACACTATGAGTTTTTTGTCATTCCTTTTAACTTAACCAAACTCCCTCTACTCTCTAGAGTTTAATGATCAGGGACTTTAAGCCCTTGCTCAAGAAGTCTATTATGGTACTCTTTAATGAAATTCTTATATGTAATACATCTTTTTAGTGACATTTAGAACAAAATAGAAGCATTTTGAAGAAATAAAGGAAAATCAATTGTTTACAAATGGGAACATATGTATTTTTTGTATAAGATAAGTTGATTATTTAGACTACACAATCTCTAAGCATGAGTTGACAATTAACCCTAAAAATTTAAGTAATTAAGAATTAGGTAGCTCTTAAATCACTTAAAAAGTTAAGAGGCTTCTTTGATCTCACTAGTTATTATAGGATATTTGTTAAATGTTGATTTAGTTGTTAAAAAAGAATATTTCACAAAGTTGAGAGTGGAATGGAAAAGAGCAATAAGATTTTTTCAAGTTAAAAAGGCAACAATGATGCACATTATTTTGCTATATTGAATTTCTTATAAAAATTTATAATTGAAGTTGATGCTAGTAAAGTGGGCATTATAATATTGTTTCAACAAAGCCAAATTCTCATTGGTTTTTTAGAAAGGATTTAGCATAACATTTAAGCTTATCCGCTTTTTAAAAGTAATCCCTAGTTGTTATTAAGGCAATCAAACATTAGTACATAATTTAGGAGACATTTCTTAATAAAGAAAAATGATTATAAGAGCTTGCAATATCTTCTGGAGTAATAAGTGATAACACCTTTTTAGTAAACTTAGTTTCCTAAACTATTAGGATATGATTTTAGATGTTTTATGAAAGTGAAAAAGAGAATGTAATAGCTAACTCCTTATTAAGAATCTATAATGGTGAATTACTTACTTTGACTATCTTTTTTTTGCATACTACATAATTAGAGGAGATTAAAGAGAGTTAGACTAATGATCCTTCATAATAGGATTTAAATTAAAAACATAATAAAGAAGTGGTGCATTTTAATGCTTATGAATGGAAAGATGATTTGCATAGGTGGAAGGAGAGGCTATTCATTGGCTTTACTCCTAAGTTGAGAAATGAACTTATTTCTATAAGGCATGATGGAGCTCAAGACACCTAAGAGTAATTGTCATAGTCAATAGATTCCATGATTTATTTTGTTAGAAAGGGTTAGGGAAAGATGATAGAAATTATGTCAAATAGTGTGTAACATGTTAGAAGAATAAATATGACTCATACACATATCCTAGGCCATTATGCCACTACTTACCCTTAAGGGATGTTGAATAAAGATAATTATGGATTTTATATAAATTGTCTAATATCAAGATGGAAATTAGTCATATTGGCGGTTATAAATAGGTTCATCTAGTATTACTATTTCATTATACTTAAAGCATTCATATTAATCACAATTACTAACATTTTCAGATTATATGATATGCTATAGACCATTATCAGTGATGGGCTTCTTAAGAGTGTTTCAATATAAGACATTTAAGCTTCAATAGGTGAGGTTACATTTGTTCATAACATATCACCCTTAATCTAATAGGAAAATTGAGGGTTTAAACAAAATATTATGAACATATTTAAGATGTTTATATGGTGACTCTTTTAAAAAATAGGCGGACTAGATCCTGTTAGTTAAATAGTGGTTTAACACCACTTATCGTGCAACTATAAGTTTAACACCTTTTAAAAGTTTATAGATTAAAGGTATATTTTAATCTCTAACATTTGTACCAAATTTTAATTTAGATCCTAATGTTTTAAAGAATTTTAAAAGAATCATAATATTTCAAAATCAATTGAACTAAATCCCCAATTGACAGAATCCTTATCCTTATTAAAGTTTCATCAAATAAATATTATATTGGCACTAGCTTGCTTTTCAATTAAAATTTCTACTTTATATAGGACCTATAGGTGCTATGTAGAACTCAAATAGAATTCATATGGCACTAATGGGCCCTACTTCTAAAATAAGCCCTCTTAATGAGATAATTTTTCTATTCTAGTCAGAACCAACTTGTTTAAATCAAAGCAATATTAATTTGTTGTTGTAGAACCTTCAAATTGTTAGTTATATAGTATGTTATGAGTAGTTTATCATCATTAATTAAAAACTTATGAGGAGGTTCATCATTTATGTGCTCAAAAGACTTCATCTTTAACAAAAGAATGGCTACAATAAGCTATTAGAGATATTAATACCTTTTTTTTCGGTTTGTGAAGTATTTGGTAACTAGTTGCTTGATTATAAGAGAAGTGGTCAAGTTAAGTTGTCACATTTTATTATTATAGTGTAGACAGAGGGAATGTTAATGAGCAAAGTAAATAAACAGGATCATTAATCCATCTACCAACAAGTTCACTAATGTTATGTAGATTATAAAGCTTAGTGTTTATGTTATTTGAATCTTATGGTGTAACATCCCATCACCGATGGGAAGGGTATATTGGTAAATTGGGACAGGCTAGTAGGTCTCATTGCATATTTTGATTTGTTGATTCATTTGGCCTCTCGATATAGAGAGGAATAAGACATTTTGCACATGCATTTATATGTACATGCATTCATGACATTTCCCGGCATTCATGTGTGAATCTAAATTGTTTGTGAATTATGAAATAATTATGTCTGAAAATCTGAATTAAAATTTTCTAGGAGTGATTCTCGGTGTTAGTGACCTTTAGAAATTTTATGGAAATTTTGGGAGAAAAAGTCTGGACCGGAGAATTTTTCAAGTGACGGACTGATTGACTTAATAGTACTGAATAACTATTCAATGGCAATGGGAAAATTAGACATGATTTTAGGAATTTTTAATATGTGGAACCATCGGAATTTGAGGACAATTAGACTAGATATGGTTTTAAAAAGAGAAAAAGAACTTTGTGAGTATTTGAGGAAAAGTTGAGTAATATGCCTTTCGAGCCCTAGGTTTTAAATTGGTTATGAGAGTACCCTTAATGCCTTAGGCTTTTGACTTTTCCTTTTGAAGAACACTAACACCACTTTGGCAGTAACTCATTTCTTCTCCTAGGGCATGCTTTCTTCTTCCTTCGAGTGATTCTTGTTTCCTCCTCCCTTCATGATCTTTTGTGCTCCATCTGCTTGCTCCTTCTTTGTTAGCCCCAATTTTTTTTTTAAATTAAGCATGATTAGATTAATTGAGTAAGTTATGTTAGCATTAATTGAGTTGACATTAATTAGTATGTGATAGCATTAAAGAGTTAGGTGGTGAGTTAATGAGATTAAATGTATTAGTTGGGCCTTAATGAGGTAGGCAATAAAAAGAAAATAAGATGGGCTTAAAAGATAAAAGGGCTTGAGTAGTTTAAAGAGAATATAAGAAGGAAGGAAGAAGAAGTGAGTTGGGCTTTAGGCCTATAGGCTTAAGTAAGTTAGTAAGTAGTATAAAAGAGAAGGAGTTAAGTGGGTTAGTAGACGAAGAGAAGGAAGATTTCGAAAATTAGAGGGAGAGAGGGAGAGTTCGTGGATGGTGAAGGGAGAAGAAAAAAAAAAGCTTGGCTAGGTCTTGAGTTTCCAAGAGATTAAGTGAGTGTTTGAAGAAAGTTCAAGAAGGAAAAGTGTAGAGGAAGAGCTAAGCTACACCTTGAACCAAGAAACTCTTGGGTTGAGTCAAGAACCAAGGTAAGTCATGATTTCAAGTGTTAGCTTTTAGTTAGGTTATGGTGTAGAAAGCTTAGAAATGAAGTGGGTTTAGTGATTTTCAAGTCAATTTCATGTAAGAGGTTATGTAGATTTTCAATTGAAGTTATGTTGAAATGGGTTTTTGTTTCTCTTGAAGTAGAGCAAGAGAGAGGAGAAGAGCAAGGGGAAGAGCACTCCTAAGCAAGGGTTAAGCAAGATATAAGGTGGGTTTCATTTTTATCTTTATGTTAGTAAGTTTTAAATACTATCTCAACTAAGGAAATTAATGTTTTCCAACTACCTTGGGATGAGCATTGATTGAGCTTTGATTGTGTATAAATTGAATTATGATTGCCATTATATGAAAGTTTGAACAGTATATGACATTGCTTGATATTGCTTGACAAGTTCATGAATTGAATGAGCATGAATATTAGTGAAATCATGAAATGTGAGTTAAGCATGAAATACATTTATCAAAAATCAGCTATTTGGATGCATGAAAAATCCATTTTCAGAAATCAGCCAGTGGACAAGAAAAGTCCAGATTTTGATGCATGAATTCATGTTATGTGGGTAATTAAGTCCACCCAACAGAGTCACGTGCACGTTGACCAGTATAGGCTTCGCCCGCCTGCCTGATTGTGGCAAGGATGTTCCTTTTTGGACTCCTCAGCATACGACTACACTTGTGTAGTTTGTCAGTTATTGTGGACTTATCTTACCGAACCATTAGCTATATGTTTATGTGTTAGTATGTATTTGCAAGAATGATAGATGCATGAATCATGAAAGTTATGCTTTTAGCTTGATGAATTTATGAATGCAAAGTTGTATGATTGTTTGATGAGAGATTTGCTAGCAATATGGATAATGAAATAAATTCAGCTTATTTGCATAAATATAAACATGTTACCCACGAGCGTAAGCTCACCCCCTCCAACTCCGTCCCATCTCTAGGTGAGGAGCACGAAATTGACCACCGAGCTTAAAGGCATTGCTCCATAAATAGATAATTTTTGTATTTCAAGTTAATTTTTGTAAATCAATGCTTTAGATGCATTTTGGGCAAGTGATGCTTTTTGCAAGCTTGTATTTTGGGATTTGATGTAGTGGCTTAAAATGCCCTCTAAAGCCTTGTAATAACTCATATTTTCATATGAATGCAAGAATGTTCAGTTCTAATGTATTTTGTACAATTCATGCATGTTTTAAAACAATTGCATCATTGTATGATTTGAATTTGACAAGAAAGGGGGAAATGTAATTGTGTTATAGTTTGGATATGATTAGAATGCTAGGAGTGTGTTGTTGCTATTGAAGTTGATCTTTTGGGATATTTGGATGGGTGTGTGTTGTGAGAGATTGAAGATAGAGGTTTGATGCAGGTACTTGAGTTGGATTAAATTGAATTGAAGTTTGGATAGTGAACTTTTAAAGGAGGTGCTGTCAAATTTTTGGTAAAATTTGACAAACCTTTGTTGGTGATTTAGACTCTCTTAGAGTTTGAATTGAGTTGAGAGATCTTCTTGAAAATTTTTGCTTAATATTAGACCTTTCAAATGGTGTATAATTTTCCTCATTTGGAGTTAGGTGTAAAAACTTATGGGGGTAAAACCTATATCAGTTACTGTTTATGTAGCCTTCCCACTGTTTCATTGGTCATTGTCAGAGTAGTGCATTCGAATAAGTTTTGACCTCGATAAATGATGGAGTTAACTTTTGCATCCTTCATGAGATTTGTATTTCATCTTGTTATCTTTCCATGGAGGTATAGCATGCACATATTGGAGCTAGGAATAAGAAGTTATGAGTTTGGAAAGGTGATAGTTACAAGTGGTTTTGAAGTTGGGTTGGAGATGAGAGGCTTTGGAGTTTTGGAAAACTCGATGTCCGTTAAACGGACATGAATGTCTGTTAAATGGACAGCCTCGGGTACAAAAACACTCTTTCGCCTGCCCATGTCCGTTAAACGGACTTGCATGTCCTTTTAACGGACAATCTCGAAGCATTTGGTACACTTTCACCCGAACGTGTCCGTTTAACGGACAACCACGGGAAAATAGTGATTTCTGACTTATGTAGAGGCCGAATCTCGTTTTGTGGTCTTCATATGAGTTTTATATCTAGATGTCTTCGTTCTAATTGTCCAAGAACGAACTTAATCCGACATCTATATAAAACGTTATGGCAATCACGCCAAGACAGTTTCAATTCGATTTTGGGTATGAACATAGTCCACCCTTTGGGGAATAATTCCCTCATCCGACCTCCAATTGAGGTGAAACTTGAGCCATTAGATTCCTAAGACATATACCTTCCACTCCATGAAGTTTGGTATCATTTGGAGTTGAAATAAGGAAGTTTGCATTAAAGTAAGTGAGGGGTCGGTTAAGAGAGCATGTTTTAGGTATGAACTCTTTTAGGTTTTTGGAGTGTATCTTGAGTTATATAACTCCGATTAAGGTGATTCTTGCCTCTATACGAACATGAGGCTTTAAGCTATAATTGATATGAACAAGTCAGTATGTGGTTTTGATGTTTAGGTAGTGTGCGCTCATCATTTTTATGGAACAACAGCATATAGCACTGCAATGTAGTAAGCGCAAGGTTTCAGGAATACGGAAGTTGGGCTCTGGGAACGGGGTCCGACATTTTGTGGTATCAGAGCAGCCCTAGGTTTATGATTTCCTAGGAACCCTAGTGGATAGCCTCAAGGGTAGAGTCAGCATGCATCATGTTACATGAACCCTATGCATTGTTTTAAATACAGTACATGCATTATTGGTTTTGAAATGTTTTACATGATTTGAACTGGTTTCACAAAGCATGAGATAAAGATTTGAAATAGTTTTCATTTAAAGGAGTAATATGCCGCCTCGAAGAAGAACTCGAGGAGCTCAATCTCGATCAGGCTCTCAGCGGGGAAGTACGGATGAATCCCATATTCCCAGGATGATGAGGACCATCCTGTTTGATTCAGAGGCACCAAGTGTGCAGCATGAAGTGCCTCTCCAGCCCCCTCCTATGCCTCAAGTAAATCCAGTAGATCCCCAGTTCTTTCAGGCCTTCGTCCAGGCTTTCACTTATGCCATGGGCCAAGGAATGCAAGCTCAGACGCCAACTTCAGCAGATCGAAGCGGGCAGTATGAGAAGCTCCGGAAGTATGGGGCTGTCGATTTCAGCGGGACTACTAATCCCGAGGAAATTGAAGCATGGCTGAAGCGGACCGAGAGGGTCCTGAATCAGATGAAGTGCTCAGATGAGGAGAGGTTAGAAAATGGAACTAGTTTATTGCAGGGGGATGCGCTGCACTGGTGGGAGTCAGTGCCCCGCAATCAGGCAGTACCTCCAGTGCTGACATGAAGGGAATTTCTGGAAGTATTCCGGAAGAAGTACTTCTCGAGGGTTTACGTCCAAGAGAAGGCCAGGGAGTTTCTGAGCCTCACGCAGAGGGAGTTGAGCGTGAGTGAGTATGAGCTGGAGTTCACTCAGCTGTCACGGTATGCAGTAAACATTGTGGCGACTGAAGAGGATAAGTACCGCAAGTTTGAGAGTGGATTGCACTTAGGGATCAGGGAGAAGGTGCTGATCCATAATTTCCATGACTACCAACAGTTGGTAGATGCTGCTCTCCAGGCAGAAAAGTTGGAGAACATCAAGTCAGAGGTAAACAGAAAGAGGAAGATCAGGGAGCAGTCTTCCAGGAAGGGAGTGAGTGCTCCAGCACCTGAAAGGAGCACCAGGACTTTTCATTCTCAGGGTGGTATGGGCAATAGTGGTCCTGCCAAGAGCCAGCAGATCAAGGCGGTTTCGAAAGGTGTCTCTAGTGTGGGAGGCCCAGGGATGACATGGAAAGGCAAGTATACAAACCCTCAGTGTGGTCAATGTGGGAAGTTTCACCCGGGGAAGTGTCTCAGGGGGTTTGGTGGTTGTTTCCAATGTGGAGAGAAGGGGCACATGATGAGAGATTGTCCTCAGAGGTCAAGGCAAGAGGGCTCTCAATTTCAAGTCCAAAGCGACGGAAGCAGCAAGAACCGGACGATTCATGAAGTAGGCGATTCAGAGGCGTGAGGAAGGCAAATCCTGTAGGGAGGCCAAGGGCACAGGGTCAGGCACCAGCTAGAGTATTTTCCATGACTAGGGAAGAAGCCGCAGCTGCTCCCGGAGTTGTGACTGGTATGACTCAATTATTTAATTCAGCAGTTTATGTTCTGATTGATACTGGCTCTACACATTCATTTGTGTCCTCAAGTCTGAATATGCATGCTGTGAATCCTGAGATTATGGATAATTTTCTGGTCGTTAGTACTCCTTTAGGGAGTAAGGTGGTGATCAGTTTAGTCTACAAGAAGTGCGAGCTCAGTATCGATGGTGCAAGATTGGTAGTAGACTTGCTACCTCTAAACCTAAAGGGACTAGATGTCATACTAGGTATGGATGCCATGGAAAAGTACCGGGCAAAGTTAGATTGTAGCCGTAAGGAAGTGGAGTTTGACCTGGGAAATGGAGAGAAAGTGGTCTTCAAGGGGGACAGGAAGATGCCAGCACCGAGGATCATTTCAGCTTTGCTAGCTGACAGGATGATGGGCCAGGGAGGTGAGGCCTTTTTGGCACATGTGGTGGATCCAAATGTGAAAGTAGGAAGGTTGGAGGATTACCCTATAGTGAGGGAGTTCCCAGAAGTATTTCCAGAAGAGTTACCAGGTTTACCGCCGGTGAGGAAAATTGAGTTTGCAATTGACTTGATTCCCGAAACTGCAGCCATTTCAATACCACCATACCGGATGGCTCCAACTGAGTTGAGGGAGCTTAAGGAGCAATTGCAGGAATTATTAGAAAAGCAGTTCATCAGGCTAAGTTCATCACCTTAGGGAGCGTCAGTTCTATTTGTTAAGAAGAAGGATGGAACGTGGCGGATGTGTATTGATTACAGGAAACTCAACAAGGTGACGATTAAGAACAAGTATCCTCTGCCTGTGATAGATGATCTGTTTGATCATTGCAGGAGCAAGGTCTTTTCAAGATAGATCTCGAGTCGAGTTATCATCAACTCGAATCGTGGAGTCGATGTTAGCAAGCGATTTCCAGGACCGTTACAGGCACTATGAGTTCGTGGTCATGCCATTGGATGACCAATGCTCAAATTGCATTCATGGACCTTATAAATAGGGTTTTTAGGAGTTTTAGATCAGTTTGTCATAGTATTTATCGATGACATTCTGGTCTATTCCAAGGATGAAGGGGAACATGCAGAGCATCTCAGAATAGTGTTGCAAAGATTAAGGGAAAGAGAGCTATATGCCAAATTCAGCAAGTGCAAATTTTGGCTGCATGAAGTGGTTTTCCTTGGACATGTGATCTCCAGCAGAGGGATCCATGTTGATCCGAGAAAAATAGAAGCAGTGGTGAATTGGCAAGAGCCTAAGACAGTAAAAGAGGTACGGAGTTTTCTAAGCCTAGTAGGTTATTACAGGAGGTTTGTGGAGGGATTCTCCATGATAGCTGCGTCGATAACTAAATTGTTGAGGAAGAATCAGCAGTTTATCTAGAGCGAAGAATGTCAGAAGAGTTTTGAGGAACTCAATCATAGATTAATGAGCGCTCCAATCCTAATCCTGCCCAATGGAGATCAGGGGTATACAGTGTACAGTGATGCTTCGAGAAAAGGCTTAGGTTGTGTGTTAATGCAGAACGACAGAGTGATAGCCTATGCTTCATGGCAGTTGAAGCCATATGAGTTGAATTATCCTACTCATGATTTAGAGCTAGCGATAGTAATTTTATACGAAAATTTGGAGACATTATTTGTGTGGGGTGCAGACTAGGATCTTCACGGATCACAAGAGTCTTAAGTATTTACTGAGCCAGAAAGAGCTAAATTTGAGGCAGAGAAGGTGGATTGAGTTACTTAAGGACTATGATTTGATGATTGAGTACCATCCAGGCAAGACAAATGTAGTAGCGGATGCATTGAGAAGGAAGTCATCCATAGCTCATGTCCAGGCAGTCTACTTGCCTTTGTTGGAACAGATGGCTAAGTTTAAGATATGTTGGAACAGATGGCTAAGCTTAAGATAAGCTTGAAGCAGGATAAGTCAGAATGCATTCTTGCTCAGTTCAGGGTGAGGCCGATACTTAGAGAGAAAGTCAAGGAGTTGCAGGAGCAGGATGCAAAATTGAGTAAGCTTCGTGAGGAAATCCAGAATGGCAAGCAGTCTGAAGTGGTAGTGAGAGATGACGGACTTATGGTAGTCGGAAGCAGATTATGTATTCCGAATGTTAAGGAAGTCAAGGATGAGATCTTGGATGAGGCACATAACGCGCCTTATTCCATGCACCCAGCGACACCGGGATGTCTGAGGATTTGAGGAGCATTTCGGTGGAAAGGCATGAAGAGGATGTAGCGAGTATGTGAGCGGATGTCTAGTGTGTCGCAAGTCAAGGTGAACACCGGGCACCTTCAGCATGTTAAGGCCATTGTCCATTCTGAATGGAAGTGGCAAAGGATCACTATGGATTTTCTGATGGGTTTATCCAGAACTAGTAGGAAGCATGATGCCATATGGGTTATTGTAGATCGGTTAACCAAGTCAGCCCATTTTCTGGCAATTAAGCAGACAGATTCGTTGCAGGTGTTAGCAAGGAAATACATTGATGAGGTAGTGAGGTTACATGGAGTTCCAGATTCTATAGTATCTGACAGGGATCCTCTATTTACGTCGAGATTCTGGAGTAGTTTGCAGGAAGCTCTAGGGAATAAGTTGAGTTTCAGCACAGCATTTCATCCTCAGACGGATGGTCATGCGAGAGGACCATTCGACCTAGAGGAATGCTCGGGCGTGTGTCATGGACTTCAAAGGAGCATGGGATGAACATTTGCCGTTGGTCGAATTTGCCTATAACAATTCGTACCATTCGAGCATTCAAATGGCTCCTTATGAAGCGCTGTATGGCAAGAGATGCAGGACTCCAATATGTTAGGATGAAGAGGGTGAAAGGAAACTGGTAGGACCAGAATTGGTTCAGATGACAATGGATAAGGTTAGTTTGATCAAACAGCGGCTTAAGGCAGCTCAGGATAGAATGAAGAGTTATGCAGATGCTCACAGGAAGGAGATGGAGTACGCAATAGGTGACAAAGTATTCCTGAAGACGTCTCCATGGAAGGGAGTCATGAGATTTGGCAAGAAAGGCAAGTTAAGTCCTCGGTATGTGGGTCCGTATGAGATTCTAGAGAGGGTCGGGCCGTTAGCTTACAGGTTGGCATTGCCTCCAGAGTTGTCTCAGATCCATAATGTTTTTCATGTTTCTATGTTGAGAAGGTACAGATCAGATCCTTCTCACATTATTCAGACCTCGGAGGTTCAGCTGAGTGATGATCTGAGCTATGAGGAGATGCCAGTGGCAATTCTGGATAGCAAGGAGAAAGTTCTCAGGAACAAGACAATTCAGCTAGTTAAAGTCCTTTGGAGGAATCATGCAGTTGAAGAGGCGACGTGGGAACCTTTGGATGCAATGAAGGAGAAGTATCCACACCTCTTCAATGAATCAGGTAAGAATTTCGAGGACGAAATTTTTTAAGGGGGGGGGGAGAAATGTTAGCCCCAAAATTCTTTTTTTAAATTAAGCATGATTAGATTAATTGAGTAAGTTATGTTAGCATTAATTGAGTTGACATTAATTAGTATGTGATAGCATTTAAGAGTTAGGTGGTGAGTTAATGAGATTAAATGTGTTAGTTGGGCCTTAATGAGGTAGGAAAGGAAAAGAAAATAAGATGGGCTTAAAAGATAAAAGGGCTTGAGTAGTTTAAAGAGAATATAAGAAGGAAGGAAGAAGAAGTGAGTTGGGCTTTAGGCCTATAGGCTTAAGTAAGTTAGTAAGTAGTATAAAAGAGAAGGAGTTAAGTGGGTTAGTAGAAGAAGAGAAGGAAGATTTCGAAAATTAGAGGGAGAGAGGGAGAGTTCGTGGATGGTGAAGGGAGAAGAAGAAAAAAAAGAAAAGCTTGGCTAGGTCTTGAGTTTCCAAGAGATTAAGTGAGTGTTTGAAGAAAGTTCAAGAAGGAAAAGTGTAGAGGAAGATCTAAGCTACACCTTGAACTAAGAAACTCTTTGGTTGAGTCAAGAACCAAGGTAAGTTATGATTTCAAGTGTTAGCTTTTAGTTAGGTTATGGTGTAGAAGGCTTAGAAATGAAGTGGGTTTAGTGATTTTCAAGTCAATTTCATGTAAGAGGTTATGTAGATTTTCAATTGAAGTTATGTTGAAATGGGTTTTTGTTTCTCTTGAAGTAGAGCAAGAGAGAGGAGAAGAGCAAGGGGAAGAGCACTCCTAAGCAAGGATTAAGCAAGATATAAGGTGGGTTTCATTTTTATCTTTATGTTAGTAAGTTTTAAATACTATCTCAACTAAGGAAATTAATGTTTTCCAACTACCTTGGGATGAGCATTGATTGAGCTTTGATTGTGTATAAATTGATTTATGATTGCCATTATGTGAAAGTTTGAACAGTATATGACATTGCTTGATATTGCTTGACAAGTTCATGAATTGAATGAGCATGAATATTATTGAAATCATGAAATGTGAGTTAAGCATGAAATACATTTATCAAAAATCAGCTATTTGGATGCATGAAAATTCCATTTTCAGAAATCAGCCAATGGATTCATGTTATGTGGGTAATTAAGTCCACCCAGCAGAGTCACGTGCACGTTGGGCAAGTGATGCTTTTTGCAAGCTTGTATTTTGGGATTTGATGTAGTGGCTTAAAATGCCCTCTAAAGCCTTGTAATAACTCATATTTTCATATGAATGCAAGAATGTTCAGTTCTAATGTATTTTGTACAATTCATGCATGTTTTAAAACAATTGCATCATTGTATGATTTGAATTTGACAAGAAAGGGGGAAATGTAATTGTGTTATAGTTTGGATATGATTAGAATGCTAGGAGTGTGTTGTTGCTATTGAAGTTGATCTTTTGGGATATTTGGATGGGTGTGTGTTGTGAGAGATTGAAGATAGAGGTTTGATGCAGGTACTTGAGTTGGATTAAATTGAATTGAAGTTTGGATAGTGAACTTTTAAAGGAGGTGCTGTCAAATTTTTGGTAAAATTTGACAAACCTTTGTTGGTGATTTAGACTCTCTTAGAGTTTGAATTGAGTTGAGAGATCTTCTTGAAAATTTTTGCTTAAGATTAGACCTTTCAAATGGTGTATAATTTTCCTCATTTGGAGTTAGGTGTAAAAACTTATGGGGGTAAAACCTATATCAGTTACTGTTTATGTAGCCTTCCCACTGTTTCATTGGTCATTGTCAGAGCAGTGCATTCGAATAAGTTTTGACCTCGATAAATGATGGACTTAACTTTTGCATCCTTCATCAGATTTGTATTTCATCTTGTTATCTTTCCATGGAGGTATAGCATGCACATATTGGAGCAAGGAATAAGAAGTTATGAGTTTGGAAAGGTGATAGTTACAAGTGGTTTTGAAGTTGGGTTGGAGATGAGAGGCTTTGGAGTTTTGGAAAACTCGATGTCCGTTAAACGGACAGCCTCGGGTACAAAAACACTCTTTCGCCTGCCCATGTCCGTTTAACGGATAATCTCAAAGCATTTGGTACACTTTCACCCGAACGTGTCCGTTAAACGGACATGGGTGTCCGTTTAACGGACAGCCACGGGAAAATAGTGATTTACGACATTTTTAGAGGTCGAATCTCGTTTTGTGGTCTTCACGAGAGTTGTAGATCTAGATGGCTTCTTTCTAATGGTCTAAGAACGAACTTAATCCGACATCTATATAAATAGTTATAGCAATCGCGCCAAGAAAGTTTCAATTCTATTTTGGGTATGAACATTGTCCACCCTTTTGGGCATAATTCCCTCATCCGACCTCCAATTGAGGTGAGACTTGAGCCATTAGATTCCTAAGACATATACCTTCCACTCCATGAAGTTTGGTATCATTTGGAGTTGAAATAAGGAAGTTTGCATTAAAGTAAGTGAGGGGTGGTCGGTTAAGAGAGCATGTTTCAGGTATGAACTCTTTTAGGTTTTTGGAGTGTATCTTGAGTTATATAACTCCGATTAAGGTGATTCTTGACTCTATACGAATGTGAGGCTTTAAGCTATAATTGATATGAACAAGTCAGCATGTGGTTTGGATGTTTAGGTAGTGTGCGCTCATCATTTTTATGGAACAATAGCATATAGCACTGCAATGTAGTAAGCGCAAGGTTTCAGGAATACGGAAGTTGGGCTCTGGGAATGGGTTCCGACATTCTTTGTTGTTTAAGTTAACCCTACACCTTGAGAAGATGAAGATTGGTGAGATTTTAAGAGAGGGCCGTATGTGTTGGTGACTTGGAGATTTTCGGGAGTTTTAATTGTTGGTATCTTGAGAAGGTAAGGAAAGTTGTTATGTTGTTCATTTAATGATTAGATGCATTTATGATGTTTAATGAGATAGATTGGGGTAGTTGTGTTGGGTTATGGCTGATTTTAGAAGAGAAATAGGTGAGAAATGGTTGGAGAAGACGATTGGGAGTCTGCACGTCGCGACGTGTGTGAGGGCCTCGTCGCGACAAGCGGCTATATCCTCGTCGCGACGAGCGTGGTTGGACGTCGCGACGAGCGTGGTTAGACGTCGCGACGAGCGGTTAGTCGTCGCGGCGAGCGTCCTTTGGCCGCGACGAGACTGATTTTCTGAACTGATGTTATTTAGTTCTTGGGTCATAACTAATGATGTAGACCTCCAATTGAAGTAATTTTTGATTCGTTATGAACTAGAGAAAGAGGTCTACAATTAAGATGAAGTAAGAAAGTTTGAATTCAGGTTTTTAAGATCTCAAATCTTGAAAGAAATTGAGTATAGATTTCTAATTCGACCTAATAATTGTTTTTGATAATTGGAGTATAATTGTGAGATTTTTGAAATAGATTCAATGCCTTTGAGGTTTTAGAAATAGAGTAAAATGGATGATATTGATCTAGTAAATAGTAATTTGGCTTTGAGGTCTTTCTTGAGAAATTAAGGGTATTGTCTAAATGTGATAGTGTATTTAGAATGAAAAGTTGGTTTCGAGACAAAAGAAAGTAGAATTTGGAATTCAGAGCCGGGAAGGTCACGAACATGCATCGTACATCTTTTAATTGCGACATGTGCATTATTGAATTATTCTGATTGTACATTTAGTAATGGAAAATTATTTGGTTGTTATAGAGGCACCGTTGGAACGACATTCCACGGATATTCTTTGGGACTTCGAGCGAGCTCGGAGTTCTGGTGAGTAACCTAGTTGGTTCCTCAATCTTTGACTGTTAAATGTTATGTACTTAGAATTTGGTGGAGAATAATTATGAGTACGTATGATTGCTATGTGTGAAATCTCGGACCGAAGGTCCGAGGGATTGGAAATTTTGACATTGATGTGTAAACTGGAAATGAATGCGGTAAATTGCGAATATGTGTTAAGGGTAATTGAGAATGATATGACTGATTTCGATAAATTAGATCTGATTGCAATGTGACACTGTAGAAGTGTGATAAATGAAATCCATGAATAATCGAATAATAACGGTTGTGACTGGAGCTGCCACCGAGAGCTACAAGCTCGACTACTGGAAAAGAGCCTCGAGCTCGGAAGGGAATAGTGCATACCCAGAGGGCTTTCCTATCCTTAAGACGCGTGGAAAGTAGTGCATACCCAGAGGGCTCTCCTACCCCTAAGACGCGCTTAATGTTTAATGAGCCCGAAAAGGGACAGTTCATAGCTACATGCTCAATGCTTAACGAGCCCGAAAAGGGATAGCTCAGAGCTATATGCTCAACGTTTAATGAGCCTGAAAAGGGACAGTTTAGAGCTATATGCTCAACGTTTAATGCGCCCGAAAAGGGACAGTACAGAGCTATAAGCTCAATGTTAATGCGCCCATCTTGGGACAGTTTAGAGCCTCAGGCTCACTGATTAATGTGCCCAGATTGGGACAGTACATGCGCTCAGTCACAACACTGCAATAAAATGGAAAATGTCTTGTATTCATGTATTTGTGCATTGAATTGATTTCTGGATTGGGAAAGAGGCAACATGCCTTGCATCTATGAGATATTACTTTATATTCTCTCTAAATATGCTATTGTGAAAATATGTACATTACTATATGATATTCTGAACGTGCTATTGTGATATTATGTACGCTATTGACGTAAACCATGAATTGAGTGAACCATCGTTGATTATTTTTCATTGAGTTCGCAAACTCACCCAAAATTTCAATCTATTTTTCAGGATCGAGAGATTAGACTCCTAGCTCCAAAGAGGGACTTTTCCTGCCGTGTGATCGCGTTAGCAAGGGAAGTCATGGCACACAGGTTGGTCAGCTGGGATTGTTTTTGGGGATGACCTAGATAGATTTTTGTATTAGTTTTCCCTTTTGGAGTATTGTATATAGATTGGGGAAAACTGATAGTCTGTAAATTTCTGTTGTGATGAAATGATATGAGAAAGTGATTTGGTTTCAAAATTTTTGTGATTTTTTTATATTACGATTTAATGATTTTTTATATTACGATTTAATGAGTATGATGTCATGAGAGTATTGTAGTGACTGACTGCTCGTAACCCTCCCTTATTGTAGGATATGTATCGGGATGACCCACGGGCGTCCCGGTGTGTACCCTACGGTAAGGGGGCGCTACATATGGAATGCTAATAATTTTTAATTTAAAGTTTCTCTAGTAATGTTGATTGCATTAAACTATAGTTAAGTTTTATTTGTTTAAATCATTCTCAAGTTTTTATATCTAATTATAGAAAAATGAATTAAGAGTTACTTCCTCTTTTACATGAGTTGTATTTTCTCATCTTACTTATTGAGGTGAATGAAGAACATATAAAGCAAACTTGGTGCAGAAAATCATGAAAATAGGAAAAATGTACAATAAGGTTATTTTTTTTATCTAGTAACTTATTGGAAGTTATAGGTTATTAATTCATAAACATCATATGTAACCCAAAGTGGAAGTTAGAAAGTTTAGAGATAGTTTAAAATTTTAAAATTTTTACAACCATATAGAGCTAATTAGATTGCCATGTCCATTGGTGGAATACTAGTAAATCCAAAACTCTTATGGTAGCCTAGTTGAGTACCTTCATGAGTAGTGTCAAACTAAAATACGCAACAAGCGTTACCCCTCCCTAAAAAGAGGTAACCTTGTTGCACCTTCACTTAATTGTAGTAAGAGTAATATAGAGAAGTAGTTTGTATGGAGTTTATGACGTGTGTGATTTTATATAAATTATAGAATTACATGTATAAAAAATTAAAATTGTTCTTTACAATAGTATAATTTATCTAAAAAAGTAAGATGTCGTAAACACCTAACAAACATTCCATCTTTGTAGTAATAGGTCGTTATTGTTGACGATAAGGTCAAATAATACATAAAATCAATATCATGAATGTTAAGTCAAGAAGACTTCACATCTATTAATTTTGGTGACAATCAAATAATAATAATATTAGAAATAAATGAACTATTTTGATAAGTTTGTTAAACTTGCATCGAAAAACACAGAAGAAGCGAAAAACACAGAAGAAGCGAAAAAACACAGAAGAAGCGGAAAAACACAGAAGAAGCAAAAAACACAGAAGAAGCGAAAAAACACAGAAGAAGCGAAAAACATAGAAGAAGTAGAAAACCCAGAAGAAATGAAAAATACAGAAGAAGTGGAAAACACAGAAGAAGCGAAAAAACACAGAAGAAGTGGAAAAGACAGAAAAAGCAAAAAAATACAGAAGAAGCGAAAAAACACAGAAGAAGTGAAAAACACAGACGATATAGAGATGAAGATACTCTAAGTATGTCGGACAGTTAATTAGTTGGAGTTAGTTACATAACTCAACTAATTAATGGCTTCTACAAGAATCAAGAAGTAGTTATGGAGAAGCAGTTGGAGACTTGGGCTATAAATACTAGTCATAGTCGAAGGCTGAACAACTTTGATCTTTGAACTTTTAGCTTTCAAGTTTTTACTTAGAAAAATTTCTGTATTAAAGTGCGATACAAGAGAGCAAACTCTACTGTAACAAAAAGATCACAATATCTTTCTAGTGAGAGAAAGAAAAGGCTAAGAGCCTGGAGAGGCTAAGATTGTTGAAAGAATACTTTGTGTAAGAGACCTAAAGAGGCTTTGAAAGGGAAGAAAAGAATACTTGTAAAATTGAAGAAGTATAGTGAAATCTTAAAACGAACTCTAAGGACTGAATGTAGCCCAAGGTTTGGGGTTAACCAGTATAAAATCGCAACGTCTATCTTCTATCCTTACACTTTAATTTTTCTTGTTGTTAAACAAGTATATAGAAGTTATTTGCGATTTAAATACGTACCTATTTTAGTATAACATTCCTGGTATTCATTTGATAGTTGAAAAGTTATTTTCAAGAAATATCAAAGTTTTTTGTATTCTCGAAAATTTTACACAATTCAACCCCCTTCTTATGTATTTCATATACTGTACGTGAATTCTATATTAACAAGTGATTTACTTCAGTTGGTATCAGAGCTCGGTTTCCAAGAATCACCACCTTTAGAAAGTGAGGACAAAGATCTATAGCTGAATCACATGTTTTTATAGCTGAAGTTGCCTCGGTCACAAGACCTCCTGCATTCATTGGTGAGGATTATCATTATTCAATGGACAGGATGCCGCTCTTCATAGAATCCACACACATTGATCTTTGGGATATCATCGAGAATGGACCATACATACCAATAGATGATGAAGGAAATACCATTCCTCGTACCAGATGGTCAGCCAATCACAAAGCTAGATTTCAATTAAACTCAAAGGCCAAGTTCTTTCTAAGTTGTGCTTTAAGCAGAAGTGAATATGATAAAGTTGTTCTCTAAGTTGTGGGACACTTTATCCATTGCACATGAAGGCACAAACCAAGTGAAAGATTCCAATATAAGTATTCTTATACATCAGTATGAGCTGTTTAAAATAAAAGAAGATGAGTCTATTGATCAGATGTTTGGACGATTTCAAACTATCGTTAATGAACTTAAAGCTCTTGGGAGAATCTACGATAATCAAGACCATGTCAGGAAGATTCTCAGAAGTCTACCTAAAAGATGAAGACCCAAAGTCACTGCAGTACAAGAAGCTAAGGACTTGAGCAAATTAAAGTTAGACGAATTGCTTGATTCTTTGAAGATACATGAAGTAGAGCTTGATGTAGAAGACAAACCTAGAAGAGACAAATCTATAGCATTAAAGGTTGGTCAGAAAAATCACAAGACTCAGAAAATAGAAGTTCATCGTCAAAAGCATTAAAGATCGAAGAAATCAAGAATGATGGTACCAGTGAATCTAATCAAGATTCAAGTGAAGATGATTATGAACTATCTTTCATTTCAAGAAAGATCAGAAGAATGTGGAGAAAGAAAGCAAAAGGAGATACAGAATTTTCTTTTAAGAAAAATAGCAAAGAAGAAGTCAAGAACGAGAAGACCTCTATTATTTACTACGAGTGCAACAAACTAGGGCACTACAAGTCTGAATGTCTGTTGCTTAAAAGAAAACCAAAGAAAAATAAAGAAAGGAAAAATAGCATGATGGCAACTTGGGAAGATTTAGATTCATCCAAATCTGATTCAGATTCAGAAGTATCAGTTTAAGCAAATATATGCTTGGTAGCTAAAAAAGAAAGTGATGATGAGGTAACTTCTAACTTTAATGAAATTCAATATGCATATTTAGAATTGTTAGAAGATTCACATGCTATACTAAAGCAATATAGATCCTTAAAAAGGAAGTTTGTCGAAAACTTGAAGAACACGGAAGTATTAGAAAAAGAAAATGTATGCCTTAAGAAACAAGTAGACGATATGAAGAAAAAGGCAACTTTAGATAGATCTGAGGAAATTAGTCAGTTGAAACAAAGGATTAATTCTCTCTCAACAGACTTATCAACCTTTACTGAAAGTACAAAAAAAATGAATTACATAATTGGAAGTTATAGACACCCTAATGATAAGAGTGGTTTAGGGTTTACGAATAGTAATACTCATTACAAAAAGAATTTTGTTCCTTATAGAAAGAAAAATCACCAATATTCTTATTATCATTCTATGAATAATTATAAGACTAACCCTAAAGGACCTAAAAAAATCTGGGTACCTAAGAAGAACATAATATCTACTACAGATCTCCTTCCTTGGAAAAAGCAACCAGCACTAATGGTATTTAGACAGTGGATGCTCGCGACATATGACGGGAAGAAGGTCTATGTTCCTAGATCTTCAAAATAAGAAGGGAGGATTATTAACTTTTGGAGACAACTAGAAAGACAATATAGTTGGAATTGGCAAAATCGGTAAAGATTCCTCTGCATCTATTGATAATGTTCTTCTAGTTGAAGGTTTAAAACATAATTTGATCAGTGTAAGTCAATTATGTGATTCTGGCTTTGAAGTATCCTTTAATCAAAACCCTTTTGTAGTCAAAAACAGGGACGGTCCATATTCTTTTATGTCAAAAGACGAAACAATCTTTATAAGATTAATTTAAAAGATTTAAAAAGTCAAAATATTTCATGTTTTATATGAACAGATGAAGAAAAATTGATTTGGCATAAAAAGCTAGGTCATGTTAGTTTTAAACATATTTCCAAGTTGATTAAACATGATTTGGTAAGAGGTTTACTAAAAATAAGTTTTAACAATGATTTTTTTGTAAGAGTTGTCAAAAAGGAAAACAGGTTAAAACATCTTTCTCTTATAAAATTATTGTAACTTCGTCTAGACCTCTAGATTTGTTACATATAGATTTATTTGATCCAACTAGGACATTAAGTCTTGGAAGAAAGAAGTATGGTCTCGTAATTGTTGATGACTTCACTAGATTTTGTTGGATATTATTTTTATCATATAGAGATGAGTCGTTTAAATGTTTTAAAGCTCTTTCCAAAATGTTACAAAATGAAAAAGGAATTTTTGTTGGTGGAATTAAAAGTGATCATGGTGGTAAATTTGAAAATGAAAACTTCAAAAAATTTATGAAGAGAATGGAAATTTCCATAATTTCTTTACTCCTAGAACTTCACAACAAAATGGAGTTGTAGAAAGAGAGAACAGGACGATTCAGGAAATGGCAAGAACAATGCTTTGTGAAATGAATCTTCCTAAGTATTTCTGGTCAAAAGCTGTAAATACAACTTGTTATATTCAAAATAGAATACTTTTGCGACCTTGGTTGAATAAAACTCTATATGAGTTATGGAAAGGAAGGAAGTCAAATATCTCTTACTTCCATCCACTTGGTTGCAAGTGTACTATATTGAATACAAATTTTTTTTGGATAAATTTGATTATAAGATCTATTCAGGATTTTTTCTAGGATATTCATTATCTTCTAAAGCTTAGAGGGTTTATAATCTTGCTTCTAAATCTGTTGAAGAATCTATTCATGTCAAATTTGATGATGGTTCTCAACCAGATAGAAGTAATGATACTGGTAATGAAACCCTATCAGTACCCTTGGTTGATAATGTAGATTTGTCACCATTAGATGCTCCTCTAGATAAAGTAGAAGATATTCCTGAAAATCTTAGTCTGAGAAAAGAATAAAGGTATAAATCTTCTCACCCAGAAAATCTAATTATAGGAGAAACTTCAGAAGGCGTGAGAACTAGGTCTAAATTCAGAAAAGAAGCAAATGTAGATTTTATTTCTGAAATAGAGCCTAAGAAAATTGATGAAGTTCTTCAGGATGAAGCTTGGATTTTAGCCATGCAAGAGAAGCTGAATCAATTTACAAGGAATAAAGTTTGGTCTTTAGTTCCTAGACCTTCCATTAAGTCTATCATAGGAACCAGATGGGTTTTTAAAAATAAACTAGACGATTCAGGTAAAGTAAGTCGTAACAAAGCTAGATTAGTAGCTCAAGGCTATAATCAACAAGAAGGAATAGACTATAATGAAACTTACGCTCCTGTAGCTAGATTAGAAGCTATTAAAATTTTGCTTGCATATGTTATTTGTCATGATATAAAATTGCTTCAAATGGATGTGAAAAGTCCCTTTTTGAATGGTTTTATAGATGAAGAGGTTTATGTAAAGGAACCTCCTGGTTTTGAAGATTCTAAGAAACCATATTATGTCTATAGACTTCATAAAGCTTTGTATGGTTTGAAACAAGCTCCTCGAGCTTGGTATGATCGTCTAAGTTCCTTTTTGATTGAAAATGGTTTTAGTAGAGGACATGTAGATAAGACTTTATTTAGAAAATGTATTAAAATGATTTCATCATAGTACAGATATAAGTTGATGATATTATTTTTTGTGCAACTTCTAAAAAGCTATGTTCCAACTTTGAGAATCTGATGAAAAGTGAATTTGAAATGAGTATGATGAGTGAATTAAAATTCTTTCTTGGTTTACAAATTAAGCAAACCGAAGAAAAGATTTTTATTCATCAACATAAATATATCAAAGAACTGTTAGTTAAATATGAAATGGAAAAAGTTAAACCTATGTTAACTCCTATGCATCCTTCAAACCTTTTATCTAAGGATGAAGCAGGTAAGAAGGTTGATCAAACCCTTTTTAAAGGAATTATTGGTTCTCTACTTTACCTTACAGCAAGCAGACTTGATATACTGTTTAGTGTCTATTTATGTGCAAGATTTCAAGCAGATCTTAGAGAATCTCACTATATTGCTGTTAAAAGAATTTTAAGATATCTATCAGGCTCTACTGATCTTTGCTTAATGTATGAGAAAGGTAAAGATTTAAAGTTAATTGGCTATTGTGATGCTGAGTATGCTAGAGACAGGATTGATAGGAAGAGTGCAAGTGGAGGTTATCACTCTCCTGGCCATAATCTAGTTTCTTGGTCAAGAGAGAGACAAAGTTCAATTGTGTTATCTACTGCAGAAGCTGAATATATGCCAACTGCAAGCTGTTGCTTACAGACATTATGGATCAAGTATCAGTTAGAAGATTACTCAATACAAAAAGAACAAATCCCAATTTCCTGTGACAACACAAGTGCTATCAACCTATCGAAGAATCCAATACAACACTCGAGGGTAAAGCATATTGAAGTTAGACATCATTTCCTACGAGACTATGTTCAGAGGAGAATCATAAGTCTACAATTTGTTGAGACAAATCATCAATGGGCAGATATCTTCACGAAGCCTTTGAATGAAGAAAAATTCAAAGAAATCAGACGAAACTTGAATATGGTAATGCTAAGTGATCAATCGTCTGACACGTCATAACCCAGACATTTTTAGTGAAGAAGATAAAAAGTCGTAAGTTTTTTAAAAAATAGTAACGTTAAGTTACAGACGGTAATTTTTTTAAGAGAAGGTATTAGAGGGAAATCTTCTCAAAAATTTTAGAATATCACCTACTATAGAATATTCTTGAAATACTATGAAATCAACTTTTGCAGAACTCTCAACAAAATGTTCCATTACTTTGTTCTTGATATCAATTTCTTTCTGTTCACACTCTCATCTTCAGATACTAACATCATTACTTTGAGAAAAATACATTTGTGTATTTAGTTTTATTGTCTACAGATCACAAATGGAGCAATCTATGATTTATGGAAGACATGTTGATTTCAACTCCTTGAAGAAGAACTAGATGGACATTGAACCAAAAATTGACACAGTTGGATGGAAAAATTTCTTTCAAGTTCGTGAAACAGTCTATCTGAATGAATTATATGAGTTTTGGAAGAATGCAAAAGTAGTAGACGATACCTTAGTATCAATGGTGGATAGATTGTCAATTATTGTGACATTGGAGTTAATCGAGAAAGTTAGTGAGTGTCCATGGGTTGGAGCACAGTTGTCTCATAACACAAGATGGACAACTCAAGGCAGTGTAGAGAAAGCACACATCAATCGACAACTCTATGGAAGTAATGACCCAAAGGACAAGAAGATGTCAACTCTTGTTCTGAAGGCTAGGGTTCTACATGCGCTACTTTTTCATTGTGTTATACCCAGAACAGACTCAAAGAACGTTGTGAAGACAATAAATAAATAATGCTTGTTTCATCTACTCAATCATCAACCTATAAATCTTCCACTCTTAATTTTAAGGTACATGATGAAGTCGAAGAGAGATTCTAATGCCTTACCGTATGGTATGTTGCTAACAAGGATCTTTAGAGATTATGGAATTCTTCTTAACAAAGGGAACAGAATGAAGATAAATATAAAAAGCATCATTAATGCAACCACTGTTTGTAGAATGGGATTGAAGTTTCAAGAAAAAGAGGATACAGATTCTATAGCAAAAGCAAGGACTGAGAGGGAGCGTATTGTCAGACGCAGCTGGAGTGAGAATGTTACACCCGTAAGGAAGACAAAACCTCAATCCACAGGAAGGATATCTATTGAAGAAAAGAAAGATAAATCGTCAGATGTATCAATAAAAGCTAAGACGATTTCACAAAGAGAAGAAAGCTAGGTGAAACAGTCTTTAAAACAAATGTCATTGAAGAGAAAGGGGGAGACACTTTATTCCCATAAATCCAAACAATCAAGAAGGTCACCAAGATTATTAACCTTGCGTCAACAAGAACAGAAGAAAGGGAAAGGTTTGACTCTTGGTGAAGATTCTGAAAAGACAGAGAAAGCACCATAGGCTACTAGATCTTTGGTTTCAATTTTGCAAGATCAATAAGCAAAATCAACTAAAGAGATAGAAATTAAGAGGAAGTTAGTATTTGAAAGGAAGAAACCTCAACTACAACCTCCTTCTAGACTGGCAGAAGAACATAAGAAGTTGAAGACCAGTCAGAAAAAGAATACTTCATCTAATGTTCAATGGAAGACAAAGTCAGTTGAACACATATCAACACATTATAATCCTTCTCAACCTATCAAAAAGGAGGATTTAAGAATAAAGGTGATTGAAGAATCGGTACTGGTTCGAAGTAGAAGCTCAATCATTATAAGAGAACCTTTGAAAAGGTTAATCAAGGTACAAATCGAACTAATACTAATCAATAATCGATCAATACATCTGTTAAATCATGAAGAAAGAAGATTATATGGTATTCTGCGAGATGAAAAGTCAGAACCATATCCACTGAAGATGTCTAAGGATCGCTATACTATTTACCCAATCACGAACATAACATTGATCAGGATTGTACTAAGTATACAACTGAGATCTTCAAACATTGTATGAAATGAAGACAAAGGGAGAACGAAGATGTTCCCTGAAGCAAATAAAGATGATCTTACAGAAGACCAGATATAAGCAGCTATGAAGAACATAGATGAGGCATGCAATGCAGTTCAACCTAGAGGAATCTATATCTCACATCATATTTCAAAACCATCAGGAAGTCAGTGTGGACGCTTCTCCACAGATGCAACTTTTCAGGTAGTTGGCAGAGTGACAAAAGGACAATACAGAACTATCAGGGTTGAAGGTATCAGTTTTAACTTAGAGACCTTTGTGTATCTAATCATGCATTTTAGACCCGTGAGTTTTATATCTTCAATTAAAGAAGTACTACACCTTCTTGGAAAACCAGTGCCAAAACTACCTAAACCTGATGACCTTGATCTCCCAGAAGGAAAACAATCTTTCAAACCTCCTGTTATTAAAATCACCGAATTAGATGTTTTACCTTCAGAAATACCTATTGCTACAAACTTCCATCCACCAAGTACACCTCAACAAGATCCTACTATTGTTTTGGAAGAAGTTAGTCACACACAGCAGGGGATTCAGGAAGCCTTAGTAAAGGAGATTGAAGAAATTCATACTAAGGTTGATGATCTAAGTGACTCAGTGGGTGATCTTCATGAGGAAGTAGCTTATCTAGAAGTTCTATTGAAGAAGACCTCAAGTTGATCCGAACTGATATGCAACAAATGTTTTCTGAAATCATGAAGCATCTTTGGTAAAGTTTTTGATTAATAACAAATAGGGGGAGAAGAGCAGAAGCAGAAGAAAGATAGCATATGGGGAGACCGGAGACAAGAAAAGAAGATAGTATCGACTACATTTTTTTTTTCATATGTGTATATCATATATGCATGTGGGAAAACATATAAGAAGTAGAAAATACAGAAGAAGCAGAAAACACAGAAGAAGCGAAAAACACAGAAGAAGCGGAAAAACACAGAAGAAGCGGAAAAATACAGAAGAAGTGAAAAAACACACAAGAAGCAAAAAAACACAGAAGAAGTGAAAAACACAGATGATACAGATATGAAGATACTCTAAGTACGTCAGACAGTTAATTAGTTGGAGTTAGTTACAGAACTCAACTAAGTAACGACTTCTACAAGAATCAAGAAGCAGTTGGAGACTTAGGCTATAAATACTAGTCGTAGTCGAAGGTTGAACAACTTTGATCTTTGAACTTTTAGCTTTCAAGTTTTTACTTAGAAAATTTTTTGTATTAAAGTGTGATACAAGAGAGCAAACTCTATTATAACAAAAAGCTCACAATATCTTTCTAGTGAGAGAAAGAAAAGGCTAAGAGCCTGGAGAGGCTAAGATAGTTGAAAGAATACTTTGTGTAAGAGACCTGAAAAGGCTTTGAAAGGAAAGAAAATAATATTTGTAAAATTGAAGAAGTATAGTGAAATCTCGGAACGAACTCTGAGGACTGAACATAACCTAAGGTTTGGGGTGAACCAGTATAAAATCGCAGCGTCTATCTTCTATCCTTACACTTTAATTTTTCTTGTTGTTAGACAAGTATATAGAAGTTATTTGCGATTTAAATACATACCTATTTTAGTATAACATTCTTGGTATTCATTGGATAGTTGAAAAGGTTATTTTCAAGAAATATCAAAGGTTTTTGTATTCTAGAAAATTTTACACAATTCAACCTCCCTTCTTGTGCATTTCATATACTGTACATGAATTCTATATTAACAAGTGATTTACTTCAATGAATACTCGACTTGGAAGATCCAATTATGGAGATAAGTCTAGAGAAAGGTTTATATTTGAGGTGAAATTCTAAATCCATGAAAACTTTACTAGGACAATTGATTAACAATTAATTATATAATCTTTATCTGTCTTTCTATGATGGAAATTTTCAAATGAAACAAGTAGGAATTTAGGGGAAATAATTTCTTCTTCATATCAATGGCATAACTAATAACAAGGTTGATTTCACTTAACATAGCATATTTTATTTACAAAGGAAGTGTTTTGCTAAATAATTCTTGCAATGCCCAAATTTTAGAAGGAGTAACAAAATGCATACTATCTTTTTCCAACTTTTAGAAAAACTTTATATCTTGCTACTTCTTAATCTAGATAAAATTCTAATATCATGATGATAATGATACCTAGTCATAGAGTGTGTTTTTATGAGATTCTAAAAAATATAGATTTCCAAATCCAGCTTGATATGCTTTATATTATATTATCTTTACTTACTCTAGCTTTCTAATTGTGATTTTACTTGGGTTTTGTATAATCTTGTGTGAAGAGAGAAAGCATTGATGCAACTTCCTTTTTAGTAGACCAACCAAGTGATGGAAACATGAGCAGAGCAACAACATCATGTATTTGAACTCTTTTATAACTAGGAACATAATAGGACTTCTAAACTCTTAATCTTGATTTTTTTTCCAGTTTTTGTGGACTATGACTTAATTTATTAATAAAAAGATTGATTTTCTCTCCAAATTTAGCCTTATCATACGACAATAATAACAATGAGTAATTATTTTATGGTTTGTGTAAATGTGCATCTACTTTGAGTATTTATAATGGGAATATAATTTTTTTGGGTCTTATGGAGAAAAAAAGCAGAAGAAAGGAGAAAAGACGATTTATTTTGGAAGTGGGACTTAAAAGTACCTTATAACAGAGTCCACGTAGCACTAATAGGTCTAAAAAAAGATAGAAAAATTAATAAAAAGTTATATTAATGTTGATGTGACATTTAATTGATGGACCTCTGTTGGAGTTATGAGTTTCATCAATTGGAGGTCTAATACAAATAACTTTAGAACATTATCATTAGAAAACCAAATACATAGATATCAAGTATAATTATGTCGAGGACATAGTATGTTAAGGAGAAGTGAATATGGAGAATATCCGTATAAGACAATTAATTATAAATCCTATGAACAAGTCAATTCCTAGAGATATGGTTTCTATGTATATTAAGTCATTAGGATTGTGCACGATTTAACTTTTGGTTTTATTTTATTTTATTTTCTCCATGTAACCATTCCTAATACATGTTATCAATAGTGATGTTTTTTGTCATTGAATGTTTGGTACAACATATGTTTAATTAAATATTATATATACATCTTTATAATAAATTTTGATAAAAAATTAAGTTCTAAAAATACAAGAAAATTTGATTTTGATTTGAGTGCTCAAGTCTAAAGTGAATGTTTAAATGATTATTGAACATTTGGTTCTAGATACAAAAGATGTGTTGAACAAATACGAGATACTTTCTGGCCCAAATAATCATCTATACTTTATAGGAATGGACATGAGCTACGTATTAAGTAGTTTATCTAAGTAATAAATGAGAGCTCACAACTTAAAACACTGTTGTCAATGTGAAGTATATTAAAAAGTAAAAGGGGTTATTAATAGTGATATGACCTAAGGAAATAATGTGTTTACTCATTTTTTCTTAATGTACTAGATGTCAGCTTTGAAAGGTGAACTTAATGAATAAACAAGAGGATTGAAGTTATGTATTAGGTA
This sequence comes from Erythroxylum novogranatense, assembly GCA_029891385.1. Lineage (NCBI taxonomy): Eukaryota > Viridiplantae > Streptophyta > Magnoliopsida > Malpighiales > Erythroxylaceae > Erythroxylum > Erythroxylum novogranatense. The sequence continues at coordinate 89,022,466 of CM057225.1, read as the reverse complement.
CATCGAAACTATCATATGTAAATTAATATGAAATAAGACATATGTTTTGTTAAAAGAGAGTTAACATTTGTAACAACTAAATTGTACCATGTGTGCATAGAGAACCACTAAGGATAATATAAGTTATTATTATTTTTACCTATATTGTTAAAGATCCTTAAGGATATGCCATAAGTGAGCCTAAAATTAAAATACCTTGTTTACTTAGAGTTGTAATTCTAGATAATTAGGTTAATGGTTGCTATATTATAATGTTACTAAAAATCATAAATGATTTAGTATAATGAGATATTATAAAAAGAAAGTTGATTTAATTAATTCAAAGGATTGAGAAATGAAGAATATCATTATTAAGTTCACATCATACATTATTAAAAAGGTCCACCTTTTATGTAAGAGGAATACAAATACAAAGCATATATGTAATGAGATTGAGATGATGATTGATACAATAAATTAATTAGGATATAACATATTAAATATACTCAAAAGATTAATTCATTAATCGAGATATCATATATTTTAGTTAATATGTGGAAATATGCTCTCTTATATATGTTGTTGTAGGAGTTATTAGACAATTATGAGAACAAAAGAATTCTAATCAATTAATCTCATCATATGTGAGTGGGAAATATTGGATAAAGATACTTGCAATGGGTTAATTTTCAAATAATCCATCTAACTTTTAAGAATTTATATTTTAAATTATCATATATAAGATATGATTTTCAAAAATTGAATAATTTTTGATCCAAAATTAGAGAGAAAAGGATTTTGTAATCGTCTTTTAACTTGTGGAAGAAATATACAAAAATTGTAAGTAATTATTTGTTATTGATCAATATTGATAAGTATTTAATTTTATCATTCTTCATTATCTAACATCGATATTAGAGACAAAGTTTTTATTCTAATATTTTCTTCTTAAATTAAGTTTTTGTAAATTTTTCTTTTATTTAGTAGAATTTTGATATATTGTTGTTTTAATATATGTATTTGAATTATTTTTATTTTTTTATTTTTTAAAAATAAACAATAAAAAATTTCAACCACTCAACACCCTAAAAGTGGCTGCCTTTGGTGGGTGGTCGCATTAGGAGACATTCTAATTCTTTTTGGTGATGAATCGCAATCTTATAAATAAAAGGTATTTTCTACTTTTAATGATAAATGAAGTCCACTTATCAATTGCATAAAGACTTCCCATAACAATTCTGTAAATAAGAAGTGTTTTGTGATTTTATTAATGAATTGCATGTTTATAATTTACAAATGAGAGAATTTTACGAGCTTCATGATAATTCTATTTTTATTAATTATTATGTCCTATTAGAGTTAACTAATAATTAAGTTCAATTTATTTTGATTGGGTTAGCCAAATTAATATAAATATCATGATCTCTTTAATTTAATCAGTGTAACTGTATAAAGGTCGCATCAATTATTAATTATGGAAATTAGAAATTTTAAAAGTTTTTTAGCCCATGTTACCATAATAAGGAACATCAGTTTATATTTAAATTTAGGTGTTTTTTAGATATAGATAAAATGAAATTAACATCATTTATAACAATTGGAGAAAATGAAAAGGACGGATTCCAAAATAAAGATTCGGAAAATCCTTCCAAGAAGAAGAAACATTTGAGTTCAAAAGCTCTAAATCTGCGGAAATTTAATTAAAAGAATTTACATACTATCGGTATTTATGTTTTAAGTGTAAATGCTAAAATAAAAAGTTTCAATTACTAATGTTAATATATGAAAATAACACATTTTTTCAAGAGACTGTCTAAAAAAATAATTCGAACGGAGCACTCTTTAATCTTAGACTGTACTATCTTACGTGTCATCTATACATGTGCTGCTATCGATAAGATAGTATCACCATTGTTGGATAAAGGGCATTGCATTTCCTCCATTCTTCATGTCATTCTGTTGAAAATCCCGTTTACGTCGTTGGTTTCAAATATCAAACAGACACATGAAACGATACAATCCAAAAGATCTAGGAAATCCCTACCCACCAGATCATTCATTCTCCAAGGTGCATTTGTAAATCTCTACGTATAATGCTTGAAAATCGTCTCTGCATCAGGGAGATTTTTCATGCGCTATTTTTTTTTTCTCCATATGTTCGCTTGTTTTCTCTCATCTCGATTCCTTTCTGGAAATGGGTTCCTGCCCTTGTTTTGGTTTCTTCAACGGCAAGAAGCGGAAGAGCGATAACAAGAAGAAACATTCATCGCATGGTGAGTCACTATGATTTTATCTATCTATTGATATATATATATATAATCAATGATTTTATACCTATCAGTTTAACAATGAACATGTTTATAGCCATAAACAAGAACACGTTCCGAAAATATTGTGTCTGTTGATGACACAAACAAGAAATAGCATGTACTTCAGGATTTTTAATAAGGTGATTTGCGTACAAACAGCTGCTTGGCTCTGAGAAGGATTACTTACACGTTTAGCAGTGAAGCTTATATATAACGTTCCTTACACATTCTCCAGTTAATTGTATACTAATTTTGGAGTTTGCCCAAGCTCATCTTAGTTATCAAATTGGATAGGTAGACACGGGACATGAATTATACATATATATGGTTCTATATATTTGGTACATGCATGCATGAATCATTTAGTAAAATTGTTATTAACATATATAAAAATAACTGCAGAACTAAGAAGGGTACCGTCCAATGTAGCTCTCATTTCCGACTCGTCTAACCAAAGTGCTACGTCAACTACTGCTCCTAAAAGGGCTATAACGTTAACGTATGAAGAGCTTGCAATTGCTACTAATAGTTTCAGTCACGATTCTTTTCTTGGGAGAGGTGGATTTGGCGCTGTTTTCAAAGGAAGACTAGAAAGAAATGGTCAAGTAAAAGTCTCTGTTCTTGTCTTACGTGAATTGATGATGATGAATGAGTTCTCCGACATCATTAAACCAATGTGTTCTTATCAGGTTGTAGCCGTCAAACAGCTAGACCAGTCTGGTTTCCAAGGCGACAAAGAGTTTCTGGTGGAGGTTCTTATGCTCTCTCTAATGCAACACCTTAACCTCGTAAATTTAATTGGCTTCTGCGCGGAGGGGAATCAACGCCTTCTTGTCTATGAATACATGCCCTTAGGATCCTTGGAAGATCACCTTTTTGGTAAATTTTATTTATGGCTCATTTTTTCCCCAATGTTATACTAAAAAATTTGAAAGATATAAAAAGTTAAATGCTTGACATTCATGTTCGCTGTTGTAAATCACAAGTCAATACTTGCATGTCTTGCTAGCAGGCTACGTTGCAAGGTTTTAGGTTTTTCCTGTAAATCACAAACACACACACTATTATGATGCACATGTTGAAATGGGATGAATAGACTAATTAGAATGGACTTTAAATTTTATTCTTGTCCATGTTGCCCTAAATAATGAAATATTTTGCGAGCATTACAACAATAAGTAGCTAACGTTGATTTTTCCTGTATTGCTTAATTTAGATTATCCTTTTATAGTTATTTGAATTATCTAACTTTCTCCTCCTATTATTAATTGATAACTCATTTGAATTGCCATCTATAGTACTAGGTGAAAATTAATAAAACGAGATGAACATTTAAAGGGTCGAAAATTATTTAGGAGGAAGAGATTGTACTTTATTTTATTAATTTTAACTCAAGCATGAAGAAGTATTTATAGGTACAAAGATGACCTTTAAAATATAAGTACGTGAACTTATTAATAAACTTAAATAAATCATACATGCATCATATTTAATTATATAACCAATATATGAACATAATTAAATACCTAACAATAATGAACACTTGTAACTAGGTTTTGGCAATTTAATCCACACATAATTTTAAATTAACTTCCAACACTTTTCCTTTATTTGAAACTTTCTTCCGTACTCTAAGTCTTGTTCTCAAGTGTGGAAAGACTTTAAATTTGATTGATTTCTTAAAAATATTTGCAACTTGTCATTAGTCTTCATATGCTTTAGTTCCACTTCGCTCTTTGCAATACATTATCTAGTAAATGATATCTTATATCTATATATTTACTTCGATCATAAAAAAAAACCAATTGTTAGCCAATGCTTATGTAAACTTGTTATCAATGCATATTTTAGTTATTTCCTTTTGTGGCATGTGAAGTTCCTTCAATAGCCTTCTAAGTCAAATAATATGACAAATGCATGAAGTTGTAGCCACATATTCAAATTCATAACTTGACAAAGTCACAATAGGTTGCTTCATTAAGCTCCATGTAATAGCACATTCACCCATAAAAAATATGAAATTATTTGTGCCTTTTCTATCATTAATATCTCTTACAAAATCACTATCATCAAAATCCAACAAATCTGAAATCAAAAGATGATGTATAGAGTAACCCATAATCAACTGTACCTTTGATATAGCAAAAAATTCTCTTAGTTGCTTTCTTATGAGTACAAGTAGGTGTTTTCATGAAACAACTTATTACCCAATTGACAAGAGAATATTTAGTCTTGTACATGTCAAGCATCTCAATCATCTAATAAGCCTTTTTAATACAGTGGAGTCTTCTTTATCTTTATCATGATAGTTTGTCAAGTCCACATTTCATAAGTGTATTCATTGGATTTCAATCAAGCATTTCGAACTTCTTCAATATATCTTTTGCACATCCTTCTTATGAAATAAAAATTCCATCTTTCATTTGTTTCACATCCAAGCCCAAATATTTCGATATTAGTCCTATATCTATCATCTCAAACTCCAATTAATGACATAGCTTGCTTGAATTCTTAAAGCAAGCCATTATCTTCGAAGTACTTGTTAATGCAAGTATTCTATGACCTTGATGCTTGCTTTAACCCATACAATGCTTTTTCAGTCTTAAGACTTTAGCTTCAAGAACTTTGACTATAAAGACAATTAGTTGTTCAATAAAGATCTCTTCCTGAAGATTATATTTTGGAAAAGTTGGATTTACATCAAGTTGATAGATCTTCCACTACATTTGAGCTATCAAAGAGATCAGTAAAGGAATTATCTCTATTCGAGCAACAGGTGCAAACACTTCATTAGAATATATTTTATGCTTTTGCTTTTAGCCCTTGGCAATGAGCCTTGGTTTATATTTCACTATATCTCCATTTGCATTCTTTCTAAATCTTGTGGATTCATTTGACTCCCGTAGCTTTATGACTCTTAAGAAGAGTTGATAATTCTTAAGCGCTATTTTTCTCTATTGTCTTAAGTTCCTCCTCCGTGGCTTGTTGCTATCTTTTGTCCTTCACAATCACCCTAAAATCTAGAAGCTCATTGTCTACAAGAAGAAAAAAAACAAATAACTTATATCAAAATCAATGATTTCTTTTGTCTTTTCATAGATATCATAAATACTCCTCATTTTTCATACCCCATCACTTGAACTTTCTTTATACATTGACAAAGAAGGAGAATGAGGTGTATTAGGAGGAGTAGGTGGAGTTGTTTCTTGAACATTTATTGTGGTTTCTTGCTCCTTATCTTAAAAGTATGGAAAAAAAATCATAGGTGCTTTCTTCTTATGTCTCACAATCCCATATTGCTTCTTCATCAAATTCAGTATCTTTATTCACATCAATCCTTCCATTGTTTGGGATGTACAATCGATAACTTTTGAAATTTTGGTCATATCCAATAAATACATACTTAACATTACTATCATCTAGTTTGGATCTTTCTTGTTACAATACATGAGTATATGCAATGCTTCCAAAAATTTGCAGATGAATAACGATGGGTTTTAATCCATTACATACCTACTGCAGTGTTTGATCTTTGATATTTCTCATGTTAGACATGTTTGACAAATAGATTGCATAAGAAATAGCTTCTTTCCAAAGTTTTGTAGGTATGTTTTTGGCCTTCAATATATATCAAGTCATGTAAAGAATAGTCATATTTTTCCTCTCGACTACTTTATTTTGTTAGGGCAATCCTAATACCATCAAAAGATGGTGAATTCCATATAACTCACATAAATTATAGAACTTCTTGGATGTGAACTCACCTACTTAGAAAATAACAAGGTTTAAAAAATCGAATCGAACTGGCCGATTCGACCAAAAATAGTCTGAACTAGCCAATTGTCCTATTGGGTTTCATTTAATAACCTCTATGTTTAAAAACTGACCGGTTTATTAAAAAACTGATTGATTTTTTAGTTAACCAGTCGAACTGGTCAATTATTTTACAGATAATACCTAAAACTTTCATATTTCAATTTCACAAATCAAGCTCCCTCCCAGCCTTAAGCATTTTCTCTCTTTTCAGATCTCATCGTAGAAAAATTAGCTTTCTTTCTAGGTTTCTAACCCCATTTGAATTTTCAAATCTCATCATTATGCCTACTTATTTCAACCACTTGCAGAGGTAGGCTACGAAGAACACTTATTTTAGGAAAGGTCAAGGAAGGATAAGGAACAAAAAAGCTGGAAGTATAAGTAGAGACCAAGAAAATAGGAACTTTGTACAACAAGCAAAGGAAAACCCAAATGGTAGTATTAGTAGCATCGAGTAAAGGAACATCAATCGGTTGGCTTAAATCCCTAAACTTCTTGGCAACCATAGCTAACAAAGCCATTTTACAATTAACTAACACCTCTCTACCAAAAACCCTAACACTCAACTAACTTGTCAAAAACCTAAGAAAGTGAAAGCGAAAAGCAATTGGGTGCTATCGTTTAGCTTTGTACTGGCTAAGTTCACAAGTTGCAGATAAGTGGACTTGAAATTAACTAAGCATGTTGATCTTTAAGCTAAAGAAAATAATCTTTCATGTGAATTTTATATCCCTTTTCAAGAAGTTGACCTCGACTTAAAATATTGCTTTTCAGTTTGGTCATATAATAGACATCAGAAATAAGTTTGTGGTTTTCATCTCTTGACAAAATTAATATAATACTTTTCTTATAAATGTGGATCTTTGAAGAATATCCGAAAGAAGCATTGCCTTCCACCTTTTTATCAAGCTCCAAAATTTTTCCTTTATCTTCATACATGTGATTGCTTGCTCCCTTATCCAAGAACCATAAACTTTTGACCTCTCTCGCATCATCTTTGAATGCTAGCAACAAAGTAGGTCTTTGACTCCTTATTTGTAGCACTCAACATCAAACTTATCATACATCCTCATAACCTCCTCTTCCTTTTCCTCTTGATTTTTCTTAACCACTATTTAAGTGATTATTTCTATCATCATTGTTAACGTTATAATATCTTTGACCTCTTCCTCCTTGACCATGACCTGGACTATCACCATGACCATGACCATGACCTTGACCACTTCCTTGACTACATTCTCATCCTCTTGTTCTTTAATTATTTTCTACCTCATCATCTTTTAAATAAACCTTTGTTTTAAGTGCTAGCTCTAAAGGTTTATCTTGGTTCCTCTTGATCCTGTATTAGACTTTCCAGGAGCCCTATAATTGTTCAAGTGTCAAAGAGTAAATCTTTGAATTCTTCAATGACACAAATCATATAATGCAACTTCAGGTTTATGGAATGAACAACCTTTTCTAATGCTCAAACGTCTTTAACTTTATATCCATACCTCTTCACTTGATTCACAAGGGCCCTTCACTCGTGAATAATAATGTGAGATTGATTCAGATTCCTTTAAGCATAAAGATTCAAAATCACCTTGCATTGATTGGGATCGAACCTTTTTCAACTTGTTAATTCCTTAAAAGGAATTTTGCAAGATCTCTGATGCTTCTTTTGTAGTGGTTTCATTGGTCACCTTCTCAAACATTAGATCATCTAAACATTAATGGATGAGAGTTAGGGCTAATTAATTATGTTTCTTTATTTTTGCGAAAGAATCCTTCTTATTTTGAGACAAGTCAACTTCACTTGAGCTTGTATAGAACCTTTCTGCAATCTCCAAGCATCTTGCGGGTTGACCGCGACTTCCATGCAAAGACTCCATATTTCATAATTTTCTTTTGTGAGGCAAGGAAATTGAAATGAGTATACTCTACTACTGTTTGCCATTTCTCAAAGAAAAATTGAGCTCTAATGTCACTTTATTAAGAGGAGATGAAGATTTTGAGAGGAGAGGATTGTTTAGTAGGAAGAGATTGTATTTCATTTAGTTAGAACTAGTCATTTAGTTAGTTAGCTCTTACCAACTAACACTCATCCTCATATACAACTAGGACTGTACATTTAATTATCACTTGAAATAAATGCAGTGATAACTAGATCGGATCGTTGATGCTGGACATCTAGGCGAACAATCAAGAAATTAAGAATCTAGACCAAACTTGCTATGATACTATATTAGAATTTTTAATATGGGTAGAGTATAGAGCTCATTAACAAGAATTAAACTTGGATCAATCATTGTCAAAATGACTAGAACTAGTCATTTGGTCAGTTAGTCCTTACCACTTATAATTATTTAACATTTTTATGTTTAGTCAATATGGGATACTCTAACACATTTGATTGATCTAAACTTTAAATACAAAGAGGTATTTATAGATACAAAAGATTACCTTTGAAATTCAAGTACATGAACCTATTAATAAACCCAAATAAACCATATTTAATTATATAACCAATATATGAATAGTTTAACATCTAAGAATAAACTTGAACACCCATGTATCTCGGCTTTTGACTATTTAATCTATACATAATTTTAAATTAACTTTCAACAAAAATGGTCAAAACCATATGAAATGCAATTCCAAATGCTCCTTAACCAATGCATGTTCATGCAGTGTGTGGTCTGCAGGCGGACCCAAGATATTGATAAACTTATTACATGAAAAGAAAGCATCAAATAATTTTCTAAGTGATGATGACGTAGTTCGTGCACAGATCTTCGATCAGATGTAGAGCCTCTTGACTGGAACAAAAGGATGAAGATAGCTGCTGGTACAGCCAAAGGATTGGATTTTCTGCACTCTGCAAATCCTCCCGTCATATACAGAGATTTGAAGGCTTCTAATATATTGTTGGGAGATGACTTCCAACCCAAACTGTCTGATTTTGGACTAGCAAAATTTGGTCCAAGCGGAGGCCAATCTCATGTCTCCACAAGGGTCATGGGTACCTATGGCTACTGTGCTCCAGAATATGCATCAAGTGGAAAACTGACTATGAAAACAGATATATACAGTTACGGAATACTCTTGTTAGAGCTAATTACTGGTCGTAGAGCAGTAGAAGAAGTCAAAGGACACCAGAAATATCTCATCCAATGGGTAGATACACTTGATTTGATTTGTTGATCAGTTTCATGCAATCATTATCTGGTAAGTCCAAATGCGTGCAACTCTACTTCCCCTAAGCTCGGTTGTCTTTCTTTCTGTAGGCGCTTCCTCTGATGAAGGACCCATATAGTCATTGGAAATTAGCAGATCCATTGCTCAAAGGGCAGTATTCAAATTCATTGTTAAACAAGGCTATCGAGGTGGCAGCATTTTGTGTCAACGAAAATGCTAATTCACGACCTACATCCAAGGAATTGGTGGTTGCCATGGATTATTTGGTATCACGTAAATATGAACCCAAGGAGGATAAGAAAGTCAAAGATAACTGGCCTGAGATCCATTTCTCTCCAACCGAAACCGCAGCCATGATGGAAAAGGATTTGGATCGTGATCGCGCAGTAGCAGAGGCCAAGTTATGGGGAGAGACTTGTAGAGAAAAGCGTCGACAAGAAAATGTCGTTGATGATAATACCAGGTATCAACTTGTTCAACCTTCCTATATCAATGCTAAGAAAAAGAATATTTACCTCAACTGTACTTAAATTCTCCAATTATTTAATCATTTCTGCAGTTATGGAAATAAAATCGAGGACTGACCCTAGGACGGAATACATTTCTTGGTTGTTGGCTCACTGAAGCTTGGGGTCTATCATGTTGCACCAAAATAACAACTTTGTAACCTATCCAAAATTCCCAAATATAGTATAGTACGTTACTATCAACAAGATCAAGTTATACATGGTAAGTAGTCGATATTCTTTTTCCAATTTTTCAGAGAGATTGCTTTGTTGGTTTAAGGAAACATGACCAAAGTTTTCAAAAACTATGATGCTAATTTTTTTTTTTATAATACACATGATAGAATCAATGTTTTAAATAATGCACTCTAATTTAACTCGTCTTCGGAAGTCAGTTTAACGCCATGTTCGAAGTTTCAACGAAGTATGAATTTGGTTAATGTTTTAATTTAAAGTGAAATATGAGTGCTTTATGATAGGCTAAATGGATGTAGTTTCCTCGGTAATCAATGATTGATTTGCCAATCTTTCTCTCTTGATTCGAGTTGTAAAGTCTCATCTCATTCGATTTCCCCTCCTCTTCAACGCAGCATAGGTTTAATTCTAAACTATTCCTGCTATTCTTATCTGATTAGAAATTTAGGACTTGAATAGTTTTTGGTTGTTAAGGGAACAAGGAAATGAGATTTCAACTGATTACATGTAAAGATTACAAAAAAAAAAAAAAGCCAGTGCAAGCAAGGTTTTGAAACTCGGATCGGACGTCGAATCGGAGACCTTACTAGATCGGTTTAAACACCGATCGAACTGGTATGACGTCATAATTATACAATAATTATATTTAATTATATATAATATTAGTAATATTAAAAAAAAATAGAAAAACGTCCCAAATAATAACCACATGATCGAGTCCAAATGAAATTAACATCAAACAAATCAAACAATCCACCATCAAATATTTTAATAAAGTCATATTAAAAAGCTACTATATGACCAACTCTTTAAAAAATGCAAAAAAGGAATTGAAAGAAAAAAAAGCTACTATATGACCACCATTAGTGTTTTAGAAAAAAAAAAGAAAAAAAATTCATTAAACCAGTGACTAACTAGTTCGACCAATCCCGGTTTAACCGGTCAATTGACCAGTTCTTACCGGTTTGCACTTGTTCAATTGGGAGTTGGTTTTTAGGAATCACCGAGATCCGATAGCCTACTGGTCATCGGTCAAACCGGTCGGTCCGGTTCGGGTTTCAAAACCATGGTCACAAACAAAGATGACATTGAGCTAAGTTGATTCGGGCTAAGAATGACCTCTCAAATAGGTGGCTCGATCCTGATCCAAAGCTCAATTAGGCTTAAGTCATATGGTTTGAATTGGTCAACCTACCCACCCTAAGATGATGTCATATTAGTTAAACTTCTCAAAATAATGCCATTTTCATCTAACTTTCTAAAACTACTTCATTTTGATCTTGAGGTCTTTAAACTTACAAGCCAAATTGATGTCGTTTTGTGAAGTTAAACTAATCAAATATCATTTTAGGGAGAGAGTTTGGATCATAATTGTCAAGCTTAATTATAAGGCTGCATTATTATGACTTATTTTTTTTATAAATATATTTGCATTTTTATATCAATATGGCTAAGTAGTTGCATAAGTATTATTAGGGATTACATCACCATAGTTGAGAGTTAAATCACTATAGTTGAGTAGTTACACTAATATCATTAGGGATTACATTATGGCTAAATAATTGCATCAATATGGTTCGATAGTTACATTATTATAACTTCGTAGTTGTATGGAAATGTTTTAATGGTTATCGTTAAATAGTTCCATAGAGTTACATCATCATAGCTAAGTAGGTGCATCAATATGGCTAAGAGTTAGCAGTTTGCATTATTGTGGCTAAATAATTATATCAAGATGTAACCCCACAATCACGATGATGCAACTACTTAACCATAGTAATACAATTTGATAGCTTAGTGATGAAACTACTTATCCATTGAAACATAATTGTACATATCCAATTTTAATTATAATGGTGCATTCACCTAACTACATTGATGCAATTACTTAATTATAAGTGTAACCTTCTAGTCATATTGATGCAATTACTCAACCATAGTAATATAATTGCTAATCATTATGATGTAATTATTCATCCATACTGATTACTAACTCAGTTATAGTTATGGAACTCCACAACTATGATAGTGCAACTACTTAATTATAGGGATTGAACCCTGTAATTATGTTTTTGTATAATCTTATTAGGAAATATTTGTTAATTGATGTAAATTGTTCTATTAACCAATCAAGAAGAGAAAGACATTATGTTTGTGAGGGGTGTTTTAAAAGTTTCAAGCAATCTTTAAGCTTAAACTAGAAGTTTGATACATGTATTAAGTTGGTGTAACTGTCCTTCTTTATAAGTTAATTCATTGTTAATGAACCCAAAAGTTATTGATAAGTGTTGATTTAGTCATATTTTAAGGCTTGCATTTAATGCATTTTATTTGTTTATTTGGGCACTTTTATTGTTTTTGATACTTAAATTGTTCATCTTTTGTTTTTTTAACTCTAATTTACCTATTTGGACTAAAAAGAATGAATTCAGACAAGTTTGGAGCAATTTAGAGATGTTTTTACTAAGTTATGGAAGGCATGATAAGTATATAGTCATGTTTTAAGAGTTTACTAGCGTATGAATTGATTTCTATAGAACACACCAGTATTGATGAGGAAAACTTCTATGTTGAGTGGTGAGGAGCCTATGTTGATGGTACACGATTGTGTTCATGTAAGTGTTAGCTACAAAAAAGGATCAAGCATTTGCTTAAAGTACACGGCCATCAACCAATGTATCTTCAAGGATACAAATTTTAAAAATTAAAAGACAAGATTAAGTTGAAAAGTAAGGAAGAGGAAAATACAATTGGAAACCCTAAGAAGGAAGAAAGTATGAAGAACAACTAAGGAAAACCTTTTGGAGTGAATTTTCATCGATTTAGAGTGAAGTTTTTGACATTAAAGGGTTTCATCATGTTATCCTTGATTTTCTATTTTCTCTTTAGCTTTGATGTTATATTGTATATGATTAGGAATTAAACTCTTTATGGTATCTAGGTTAGATGAACCCAGGGATGGACTTTATAATGATTTTATTTTAATTTAGTTTATTCTTTATTTTCATTAAGATTCAATTGTATGTCCTTTATTATTCTTGAATTAATATTATCATTGTTTTGATTCATATAAGATTTCAAACAATTGAGATTGAGAAATCTTTTGCACGAATAGATCTAGTATAATTGAAAGAAGTTACAAGTAACATAAAGATAAGCTGACATAAATCTTCCAAATTAGGATCAAACCTAATAGTGAAATCCATAAATTGATTAATGTAATTATGGGTGTTTTCATTAGAAAGGGATATCAATTAATTAACCTAGTATTTTTTCTAATAGTCTTGAGAAAGATATTAGAATAATTGAGAAATTTTCATGGCCCAATGAAATGTAGATTAAGTTGATGTGTCAAGTCATGATTGCATGAGAAGTTTTATAAGGGATTTGAATTGTAAATATCGTTATTTCATTAGTTGATTCTTAGTTCAACTGCCATTCTAGTTTATTAATTGTGTTGATTTGTCCTTATTTTAATAATTTAATATTAAATTTGATTAATCACCATCATCTTAAATTTTAGTTAAATAATAAAAAGGTTAATAATAATAATCGTAATCTCTATGGGATTAACACTTGGTACACAATATCTTATACTATAGAATGATAATGATAGGTGTACTTACCTTGGACAATTTATAGAGTAAAGGAATTTATATGTATAAATAACACATGACTTAACTAAGTTTTTGGTATTTTTTTGAAGACTAGGATATTATGAACACTTAATTTATATCAATCTAGCCATTATTTTCCTTTCACAGTTATTTTATTTTATTTTATTATGTTTATTTATTTATCTTTAGAGCTCTCTTTCTTAATCTTATGTTTGTGATTTTTTTAATGATTTGGGTATTATCATGATAGCTACCAAAAATAATGAAATGTTGGAGGGACAGTATTCTTTAAGGCTTATTGTATGCCATTGCTTATGGCAGTAATAGAAGCTTAAAATGAGAGGTGTGGTAACATATATTTAGAAGGTCAACTAGTATCCGTGATGTGTTATGGCATTTATAGTGGTGGTCACCTAATCAGAATTGTCAGGCACCAGACTATATATGGGAGCACCTAATTTGCATGGAGAACTAGCCTCAAAACATCCCCTATAGTGACACTCACAATCTAGAGTAGGGTAACTATCCTAACTTTGTATGAAAAATCAAGGTGCACTTGAATTATTTATAACAACAACAATAAATGAGGATTGATATTTTAAGGATCTCCTATTGAAAACCATTGCTACAGTTAAGGCTATCACCTATAAAACAAGTAAAGAGTTATTCACCTCTTTCCACAACATAGGACTTTTAACTAGATAGCTAAATTTATTTGTTTTTATAAAGCAAATAGACGTTTTATTTGAATACACCAAGTCAAATTTAAGGGAATAAGTAAACAAGATAACTTTAAGGAGTAGAAAGCAACTAAAGGTTGAAGAAAAAGAGGAAACTGTTATTTAAGAAGAGAAGGAAGATGAGGAAGAGGAAGATGAAGAAGAGTCAAATAAGGATGTTATCGAGGAATTATCGATAGTCATCTTATGTACAAAGGAATCTTATGTCCCATATAGAAAACTACCATAGTCAATCAAAGATTTAGGTTTATTATTCCTTAATATATTGACAATTTGTTACTAAAAAAGAAAATTAGTAGATTTACTTGTTCTTATTAATTTGATACCATATGTGATTATATTATAGCGTATGGCTTATTTGTAAGCCAATGAATGCTTATTTAGGAAGATAAGTAGAAGCAAGACATTGATTATAGATTCAAGTTAAGTTGATGTGGGAATGTCATGCTAATGATGTTAACCAATCATTTCTTGAAAGGCAACCCAAGTTTGATTTGTAACTTTGTTTCATTTGGTTTTCATTATAGGTTTTTAAGTTTTAATTTATGTAGTTCAATTTATATCTATATTACTTTGTGGTTTAACATAAAACTTTTGCTTGGTTTATAGTTAATGGATGTCATTTTTTTGTCTTTCATGCCTTAGGTATGTTTATTGATTTACAGATGTAAAGTTAGGTAGAAAATTGGCTAAGTTAGAAATGCTACAAAGAGTTACATGTCAATCAACATGCCCATATTGATGATCATATTCATCTACACGCCCATATAAAGCAAAAACATGGCAATGTTTCACTTAAAGAAGGAGTGCCAAAATGTTATAAAAAGACGTGTTAGTACTTGTGGTGCTAAAAAATTACTACAAATGACTTATACACTCTCTAGTATGCCCACGTTGTCAAACTAGGTAAGTTGTTTGAGAAATAGAAAAATATAGAAGCACCAACATGCCTATGTTGGTGACTGTGGTGATTTCTAACTTATTTACTCTTATTTAAAAAAAGTTACAGAAAGATACATGCCCACTAACACAGCCGTGTATATTTTCAAGTATTTTAATTTTAATGTCAACGCAACCATATTAAGTCTCATCATACCCGTGTAATATGTCATCTTGTTTTTATTTTAATATGGTCTAAATATATGTCCATGTTCTAGCTTGTGTTAAGCATGTCATAACACGTTAGGTGTAATATACTCATATTTATCATAATACATCGATGATAAAGCTCAAAATACATGTGTCACTTAAAATTAAACCCTAAATAGGGCAATACATGGTAGCTACACCCTATGTTGCCACTTCTGTTAAACCAAATATTTTTTAAATGGTAGGTAGTCGCATAAAACTCTATTTTTTTACTTTTCCTCTTATTCCTTCCTTTTGGGAGATGCTCTCCCAGTTTTCTCTAATGTAAAACCCAATCTTCAACCTTTCGATGAATTAAGGTAAGTTTTATACACTGTTCATATTATTTTTGAGTTGTTGAATCAATTTTGAGAGAAATAAGTGAAGTAACCAATTCTATCTGCTTTACAAAGTAGATTGGGATAGCCCATATTGATTAAATCAAATTAGAGGGATTATTTAATATCTTTGGGCAATTTGTAGAGTGAATTTAAATTTTCTATGGGTTATTGAAGTTATTTCCTTTTTCTTGTAAAATTGAATCCTTAGGGGGCTATTGAATGTTTTAATATGAATTCAATTATGCAATTATTTAAGTGTTACATGAATTTCATTATTATAGGGTTTTCATTATTTTGGTTAATATTTATAGGGAAATTTTATTTTTTTGGGCTTGTTTGAATTAAGTAGGAAGTGTTTAGATAAAATAGCTGCATTTTTTGTTAAGAAATAATAGAGTTTTGTCAAGTGAACAATGTTCATCCCTTCTCCTTCACCTTCAACCCTCATAGATCTTGATATTCTAGCTTCACACTTAGGTCATTTCCACATTCTGGTTCTTTCTCATCTGTACTAAATTCTACCATCTTCTTCCTCAATAGCATTATTGCCTGCTTCGCATATTACTACTTCTTCTTCACCCTACAATTTCTTCTAACTATAACCTTTCTTCTACAAAGTTCTACACCAACCTTACAGTTGAATCTTCCTTGCTTTCTAACTTTTTGTTTAACATGGTTATTAGCTTTTTGTCCAACAATCCATAAGTTGTACATATGGACATTCATTTCTTGCCTTTAAGCTTGAACAACTCAAAAGCTCTAGTTGAGGAATCTCCTACATCTACCTCAGATACCCCTCCCCCAGCTGGCCTTAACAAACCTCCTTATGCAAGACCTAGATCCAAGTAGTAGGTGATTCCAAACCTGAGAAAAAGTTGAAGTATTGCCCACCCAACAAGTCATTTGAATAGAGAATAGTCTCTCTGCCTTTGGATATCTTAAAGGTTGAAGTAGATAGATGGAGAACTACATTGCTTGGCTTATTAATTGAGAAGAGATAGATGGCGAAACCATAGTTCGTCGCGGCAACGCCCGCCTTTGCTTCCGAGGGAGTTTTCTTCTATTATTTTTCTAACTCTTAAGCCTCCCTCCACACTCAAGCCTTATGATCCCATGTCCGATGTTGGGCTCCGGAAACAAGGTCTAACACACTTACCACCGGAACAAAACACAAGCAACACCTCTCTTTATCTCCATGAGTCCCGACTCTCTCAAATCTCATCTCCTGTCAGCCATCATTGCTCAGTCATCCATTCTACTACTTTTCCATTGTTGCTGCTTCTCTATCGCTACTGGTTATCATCTTCGTCAGTGTTGATGTTTGTGTCGTTGTTGTTGCATCTCGACTCATCACTACTTCTTTGGCCGACACTACTTCTCTTCGTATCGATACCTGAGTGTTGCCTGCTTCATCTTCTTCGGATTTTATGCTTTGTTTGTAACACGTTGTCTAGACTACTATAGTCAAGGTTGGTGAATGACAATGGTGGCATCTTTTTTAAATGCTTGTTTCATAGTCTTAAGAGTGGCTTTAGATTTTTGCACAGAGAATAGGGAATAAAGAAGCTTATGGGATGTGGATATGGCTTGATAAATTTGTTGCTTGAGTTTGAAAGTTTAATAACTAAATTTTCGTGGGTGATGGGTTGTTGAGAATTTGGTTATCAAATTTATGATTTTTATCAATTACAAGTTTATAATTGAAATTAATAAAATGTCAAACTGTAAATTGTAAAGTGTGTTAATTAGTTATTTATAAATTTTAAAGATAAATCAATAATTAATTTTTAATTTTGTGAATACTAAATATTTTCTCAAGAATTATATCTAAACTATGTAAATTAGTGTGATTTTTATTTCATTATCTCTAAACTTTCATTATTAATACATTTAACTGGTTTCTTAAATCGTTAATATTACACTAAATTAAAAGGATTCATTTGTAATATAAAAGTTAAACTTTAAGGATTATTTGTGTGTATGTCTTTAATCTTTATGGTTTATAAAGGAAAAATAGAAAGAATTATATTTAATGAAAATTAAAATCATAATATTGATAAAAAAGTTAGGAAGTTGTGAATTCATATTTGAATTATGTAATCATATATAATAAGTTATATTTGTAAGTTTATGGTTGAATTATGTAATCATACAAAAAAAGGTTATAGTTGTGACTTTATAGTTGAGTTATGTAATCATATTAAATGAGTTATAATTATGGTTGAATTATGTAATTACGCAAAATAGGTTATAATTGTAAGTTATGGTTGAATTATGTAACCATACAAAATAGGTTATAGTTGTGAGTTTATGGTTGAGTTATATTGTAGCACCCTACTCCCGCCAGACCCGAACCCGATATCGATGGTGATATCCGAGCCCGTGCCCCGCGAGGGTAGCATACTAAAACAATCACTGCAACTCAAAACTCAGAAAAACACTTCTCTTATTACAAAATCAATCACATGCGCGGAAATCAGTAATAATCAAGGCCCACTGAACAAAATCACTAATAAGAATAACTTGCAACACTACAATACACAATTTATAAAACACTTTAGAATCAATCAGAAATGCACAATTCAATAAACAGTTGGGTCCCCTTTAAAACGAATACATTCACTCAAAACATAATTTCAGTAATCACATATCAGTTATACAATTATCACTCTGGGGCCCTATATAATAGCAGTTCAATTTAGTAGAAAACGCGGAATTATTCATTTACACACACAACTCGGAAAGACACTTATGCGACGCGAATCGATCCCGACCCTAGTCTCCGACTCAATGCGGCGAGACATACTCCCGTTAAATCGACGGGTACTCTTCAATCCCGAAAAATAGTTGCAATGTTGGGTGAGTTTGCGAACTCAATGAGAAACCATCATCGATGGTTCACTCAAATCATGCATTACGCGTATCGCGTATATAGCAAGACAATAGTAGTCAATTAATGTGATCGTATAACATTGTATAAAGACTATATAACAGCCATGATGATAAGCGATTTATAATATTATATACAATTCACGGTGATAACCAATTACGGTACCATACCGTAGATTACAAGATGGCCTCACAGCTCATGAGTCTATTAACGCCTATGGTAATCATACATAACAATTTCTGATGTCACATCACGGTTCGCGAATTATGCGGCTTTCTGATAAATCATGTCAACATGCAATCGTCATTGCCACAATTCATCATTCATTCACAATAATTTGCGAGATGAACATCCACGGTCATTCACAAGAATCATACGGTCATTTCGGACATTCAATATAGCATACAATGCATATGAGACTCTTTTCTAGTTATTGATGTTGTGCCCAAGTGCTCGATCGGTGTTCGATGAATGCGTCTTAGGAAGTAGGAGAGCCCTCGGGTATGCGCTACTTTCCACGCGTCAAGAGGGATAGGAGAGCCCTCCGGTACGCACTAATCCTTTCCAATTGTAGGACCCCACACCCCACCAGTAGGTGTTTGCGCAGTGTTATGCGGCATGTGTTTATGAGTGTTACGCGGCATCCACAATTCAAGAATAATATTCGAGCTTAAAGCTCTTTTCGATGTCGAAGACAAAGTGTTCGAGGACAACTCCCCTCGGGCTCGAGGCCCGGTCAGTAATAATCGCAATTTGGGTCACATTCCATTATCTGATCATGCATTTATGCATGCAATGCGATGTTCAATGGTTCAAGAATGTGGCTATAAAAGTCGAAGAGTGTTCGAGTTCTCGGTGTCATTCAAGAATCCAATTCAATACAAGAACGCACACACTTCAATCGCATTTTTCAAGAATAATACAGTTCACTCATACATATCGGTGGTCATACAAGAGTCGATTCGAGACGGTGAGAACATACAGTTTGATCATGTATATTTCAATAATCATGCAATTTACGATGTCATGTAGAAATTCCTGCTCAAGACAAAGAAAAGCATACAATTCAATCACATTCATTTCAAGAATTCATACGGTGAGCATTTAGACAATCAAGAATTTGAGAAACCAACTAGGTTACTCACCTGTAACTTCCGAGCTATTTCCTGGAAGTCCCAGCAATGTCCGTGGAACGATGATCCAACGGCGCCACTATAACAGTAAAGTACAACCCATTACTAATTTCCCAATTAAACAGTACAGTAATGCATATGTCTTAGTGCAAATGATGTACAATGCGTGCTCACGATTTTCCGGTGCTAAATCCCAATTTCGATACCTTAAGCCCAATTCCACTTTCTTACTCAATTGCTCGACAATAATTGATCCAGTCCTATGATCCAGTCCAATTTCCTATATTCATACTTCCTATAACAATTTCCTATCCATTGGGTCAAAACCTCTATTGCAATCTCCAATTAAAACTCCAATAGTCTCAAGTTGTGACACTTAGGTCACACTATGAATCACAATTGACCTCAATCTCTATAATTCAGTACCAATTAAATCAAATCGACATTCCCATAATTATTCTCAGCTGTAGACCTCTTTTTCTATTTCATAACGAATCTGGAATTACCTCAATTGGAGGTCCACAACAAAAGATATGCCCAATAACCCAGCAATCATCCAATCAGAAAATCCATCCTCGTCGCGACCACGCCCTTCGCCATGACGTACAATGATCGTTAGCATGACGATAAATCGTTCGCCGTGGCGAACACTCCCACTCAGCTCTCCGCGGCGCAAGCCAAAGGCTCGCCGCGACGTACCAATTTTTCCACTCGTCGCGACTAACACATTTATTTAAATTCAATTTATTCGTCGCGACGAAGCCCTACCACTTCTATGCTCATCGCGACGTGCGAAGACCAGATCATCTTCTCCGAACGATTTTTCGTCATTAATGCTATTAATAACCTCCATTAAACACCCTAACCACTCAATCTAACCCCATAAATGCCATAACTGCTCAAATAACCAGTAATAACAACATTAAAGCCAATAAAAACTTACCAATCGATGAATCGATCCACAACTTCCGTAAACCCTAAAATCTTCCCCAATCACCGATTAACACTCTCAAACCTCTCAATCCTTCATCAATCACAATAAATCAGTTAGCTTAGCACAATGAGATGAAAACCATAGAGAAAGATCAAAGAATCCTCACCTATGGAGGAATCGAAGATCACCGTCGAAGGAGAGAAGAAGAAGAAACGATAATGCCTTGGGTTATTTTTCCCCAATTTCCAACCCTACTATTTATAGACTTAAGTCTCGTAATCACCCAATTTTCGGTTTCAAATTTTTCATGGCTCAACATATTTATTTCCTATCAGTAAACTTCTATTTTTCCATTACCATTGGACAGTTCTTTTAGTAATATACGGTCAATCAGTCTATCACTCCAAAATTTCCGGTCCGGGCATTTTCTCCGAATTTCTCGAAAATTTTCTATAAGCCTCTATAAATTTCCAATCACTGCAAACAGCCCAAATCAGTCATTTGAACCCAAGAACTCCTAATTTCTCACTCAATCATATTTCCAGTCAGTTCGGCCCAATACCACAAGTCGATCAATTCACATACCAGTCAATTCAGTCAATTCCAATTCACAATGAAATACCGGAAAATCATAAATGCATGTACCTATGAATAAATGACTATGCATATGCAGTAAACCTGTTCCTCTATAATTAGAGGCTAGTAGCATGCTCGATCGGTAAATACAAGATAACCTATCGATCATCCCCAGATACCATAATACCACTTATCGACAAGAACGAGATGTTACAATTCACCCTCCTTATAAAAATTTATTTTCGAAATTTCATATCTGAATAATCAAGAGGACGGAGAATTGATCCACTCTTTTCTATTCGATTCTCACTCATATTCTTATCAAGATTCGCAAATCCTACATTCAGATACGAAACACATTTATCATTTCATAACTCGCTTCCCAATCCAATCCATAAAACATTTTATCGATCGGGACCATCTTTAGGTTTTAAACCACTCTACCAATCTAGTTTCACGATGGTCACACAGAGGCCATTTACTAACGATTTTAGTTTTCTTAACGATTCGACTTCATAGTCATGGCGGGATCACTCAACCCCTATTACGATTCACGTCCATCGTCATCATTTACTCAATTCAATTATAGTCTTCGACTATGTTCGAAAATGTCAGCAGACTCCAAGGATATCGCCTCACATTTGCCTCAAGAGTCACGTTTATTAGTTATTCCTACGGATAACGAGTCGAGTTCACATTCTAAACCTTTGATCACTCTTTCAATACATTCTTGTGGAAACACAACACTTCACTGGATCTTAGAGATTTCTCTAACAATCTCTTTGACAGGTAAAACACACACTTCACAATACAGTCATAAATATCATTTTCTCAGAAGTTGACTCCCATTTGAATTTCCCAATACAGTTTGCAATATTCTGAATCACCGATTGTTTTGCGATACCTTTTATACACAATTTATTTGAAATTGGATAACTCATATTACTTTCTTTTACCGGTTTGACAATTATCCATCAACAAGAATACTTTTATACGCTTATTGAATTTCGCTCAATCCATTTAATCTCTTTACGAATCATTCAAATTCCCAAAGTATCTCGATCATCATTGATTTGCATAACCATGGATATATCCCTAACCTTTCTATACGATTAATGCCCCCACACTTTTTAAGCGCATACAATTTGGAAAATCAATCACGAAGATCTACAACGTTATCTTTGTCCCTAGATACGTTTAATCACATTGCACTATAGTAACTAATTACCTCATCACCTTTACTGGGACATTTCACTAAATATTGCCACATCACCAATTTAAAACAATATAATTAACACTTAAGCTGAACAGTTCTCCAAATGTCTCTTTCACAATCATCAGTCATACTTTTCACACATTTCCTCAAACATTTTGTCATTTCTGGATAGATCCAGCACTCAGTTAATTCTCAATAATTCCGAATACATATATTCCGACACATATTCCTTTACACTAACTTCTCCACATAAGCCGCTATAAATCACTCCCTGGGTTGAATAAACATTCATCACTTTCCGAACAGTTTTACTCAATTATTTGCGAATCAATATTCTCCTCAATGAGCAAAATCATATTACACATTCAGATCCCTTACATTAGCATAATACATATTTTCTCAATAATGATTTTATCTCGACACTTGAGTCTCAACTCGATTAGGATCCCTCATTTCAAATTTAACTCTATCGTCCTTTCATTAATCACCATTTACTTTCATTCATCGATTTTACTCATGAAATTCTTCAACATCACAGTTGTCACATGTCTTATCGGTCATTCTCAATACCTAGAAACTCAATTCCAACTATGCACAATATCCCATATAGATCAATAACACATCTATATAATCAGAGCAATTAAACCGGAACATCTATTTCATTTCTCCGTATCATTATCTTACCTTTCAATCTTTTCGTTATTACATCATACCCTTGAATTTTCACACTCAAAAATCAACATCATAGATTTACCATCATTCTAAATTTCTCACTAACGTAATCGATCTTTAGTCATAAATCATTATTTATAACACTTATCACAGTAATCAATCTCAATTGTAACATTTCATTTCATTCCCTTTTACACACTGGAACTCTGGTCATTTCTATCATATTTCTATTTCCTTTATCAATCCACAAGTCTATATTCATATCACATATTTCAGTACCACTCTCTTTTTGCATATCATCGCATATCCATCAATATCGATACACTAAATGTTCATTTGTCATATCAGACCATATACTTTTTTTTTCTTATTCTTCGATGATCGCCACTTCCTTTTATCACACTCTACCGTCTTATCATTTCCTCTCTATCTCTAACCGCTTATTGACTAATACACGCTCATGCATGCGACTCATACGCTAGACTGGGGATCAGTTGTCACTGTCTGCCGTGATGACTTTACGACTTTAATGCATGTAACTCAGTACAAATTTCGTAACGCCTGTACAATCGCATTTCGGGCTTTGATACCTAAATGTAGCACCTACTCCCGCCGGATTCGAACCCGATATCGATGGTGATATCCGAGTCCGCGCCCGCGAGGTAGCGTACTAAAACAATCACTGCAACTCAAAACTCAAAAAAACACTTCTCTTATTACAAAATCAATCACATGCGCGAAAATCAGTAATAATCAAGGCCCACTGAACAAAATCACTAATAAGAATAACTTGCAACACTACAATACACAATTTATAAAACACTTTAGAATCAATCGAAATGCACAATTCAATAAAGTTGGGTCCCTTTAAAACGAATACATTCACTCAAAACATAATTTCAAGAATCACATATCGGTTATACAATTATCACCTGGGGCCCTATATAATAGCAGTTCAATTTAGTAGAAAACGCAGAATTATTCATTTACACACACAACTCGAAAGACACTTATGCGACGCTTAATCGATCCCGACCCTAGTCTCCGACTTCAATGCAAAGAGACATACTCCCGCTCGTCTGACGGGTACTCTTCAATCCTCGAAAATAGTTGCAATGTTGGGTGAGTTTATGAATCAATGAGAAACCATCATCGATGGTTCACTCAAATCATGCATTACGCGATCGCGTATAGCACAAAGACTGAAGAGTAGTCAATTAACGAGATCGTATAACATTATACAAAGACTATATAACAGCTTTACAAAGTGATAAGCGATTATGATGATATATACAATTCACAATGATAACCAATTATACCATCTATACCGTAGATTACAAGATGGCCTCACGATTCTGATAGTCTATTAATGCCTATGGTAATCATACATAACAATTTCATGTGTCACATCACGATTCATAGAGATATGCAGATAGCTGATACAAGAATCATGTCAACATGCAATCATCATTGCCACAATTTAGTCATTCATTCACATAATTTGCGATGAGCGATCACGGTCATTCACAAGAATCATACAAATCATTTCGGACATTCAATATAGCATACAATACATATGAGACTCTTTCCAGCTTATTCATGTTGTGCTCAAGTGCTCGGTCAGTGTTCAGTGAATGCGTCTTAGGAAGTAGGAGAGCCTCTAGGTATGCACTACTTTCCACGCCACAAGAGGGATAGGAGAGCCCTCGGGTATGCACTAATCCCTTTCCAATGTAGGACCCCACACCCCACCAGAGGTGTTTGCAGTGTTATGCGGCGTGTGTTTGCGGGTGTTACCGCGGCATCCTCAATTCAGTAACAGTATTCGAGCTTAAAGCACTTTTCAGTATCAGTACAGTGTTCAGGGACAACTTCCCTCGGGCTCGAGGCCCGGTCAGTAATAATCGCAACTTGGGTCACATTCCATTATCTGATCATGCATTTATGCATGCAATGCAGTGTTCAGTGGTTCAGTAATGTGGCTATAAAAGCCCAGTAGTGTTCAGTTCTCAGTGTCATTCAGTAATCCAATTCAATACAATAAACGTACACACTTCAATCGTACTCTTTTCAGTAATAATACAGTTCACTCATACATATCAGTGGTCATACAAGAGTCCGATTCGAGACGGTGAGAACATACGGTTTGATCATGTATATTTCAATAATCATGCAATTTCTGATGTCATATAGTAGTCCCGCTCAAGACAAAGAAAAGCATACAATTCAATCACATTCATTTCAAGAATTCATACAATGAGCATTTAGACAATCAAGAATTTGAGAAACCAACTAGGTTACTCACCAGAAACTCCGAACTATTGCCCGAAGTCCCAAAGAATGTCCGTGGAACGATGATCCAACGCCGCCACTATAACAAAGAAAGTACAACCCATTACTAATTGCCCAATTAAACAAAGATAATAATGCATATGTCTCAAAGTGCAAATGATGTACAATGCGTACTCACGATTTTCCGGTGCTAAATCCCAATTTCGATACCTTAAGCCCAATTCCACTTTCTTACTCAATTGCTCGACAATAATTGATCCAGTCCTATGATCCAATCCAATTTCTTATATTCATACTTCCTATAACAATTTCCTATCCATTGGGTCAAAACCTCTATTGCAATCTCTAATTAAAACTCCAATAGTCTCAAGTTGTGACACTTAGGTCACACTATGAATCACAATTGACCTCAATCTCTATAATTCAGTACCAATTAAATCAAATCTAATTCCCATAATTATTCTCAGCTGTAGACCTCTTTTTCTATTTCATAACGAATCTGGAATTACCTCAATTGGAGGTCCACAACAAAAGATATGCCCAATAACCCAGCAATCATCCAATCAGAAAATCCATCCTCGTCGCGATTCCACGCCCTTCGCCATGACGACTAAATGATCGCTCGTCATGACGATAAATCGTTCGCCGCGGCGAACTCCTCCTTCGACATCGGCGGCAAGAAGCCAAAGGCTCGCCATGACGCACCAATTTTTCCACTCGTCGCGTCGTCTACACAAGCTCGCGCGACTAACACATTTATTTAAATTAATTTATTCGTCATCGACGAAGCCCTACCACTTCTATGCTCGTCACGACGTGCGAAGACCAGATCGTCTTCTCCGAACGATTTTTCGCCATTAATGCTATTAATAACCTCCATTAAAGACCCTAACCACTCAATCTAACCCCATAAATGCCATAACTGCTCAAATAACCAAGAATAACAACATTAAAGCCAATAAAACTTACCAATCGATGAATCGATCCACAACTTCCAGTAAACCCTAAAATCTTCCCCAATCACCGATTAACACTCTCAAACCTCTCAATCCTTCATCAATCACAATAAATCAGTTAGCTTAGCACAATGAGATGAAAACCATAGAGAAAGATCAAAGAATCCTCACCTATGGAGGAATCAAGATCACCGTCAAGGAGAGAAGAAGAAGAAACGATAATGCCTTAGGTTATTTTTCCCCAATTTCCAACCCTACTATTTATAGACTTAAGTCTCGAATCACCCAATTTTCGATTTCAAATTTTCCATGGCTCAACATATTTATTTCCTATCATAAACTTCTAGTTTTTCCATTACCATTGGACAGTTCTTTCAAGAATATACTATCAATCATCATCACTCCAAAATTTCCTATTCCGCATTTTCTCCTAATTTCTAAAATTTTCTATAAGCCTCTATAAATTTCCAATCACTGTAAATGCCCAAATCAGTCATTTGAACCCAAGAACTCCTAATTTCTCACTCAATCATATTTCCATCGGCCCAAATACCACAAGTCGATCAATTCACATACCAATCAATTCACCAATTCCAATTCACAATGAAATACCGGAAAATCTTAAATGCATGTATCTATGAATAAATGACTATGCATATGCAAGAAACCTGTTCCTCTATAATTAGAGGCTAGTAGCATCTTTCGATCGGTAAATACAAGACAACCTATCGATCCCAAGATACCATAATACCCTTTATCGACAAGAACGGATGTTACAATTCACCCTCCTTATAAAAATTTCGTCCTCGAAATTTCACATACAGCGAATCAAGAGGACAGGAGAATTGATCCACTCTTTTCTATTCTGATTCTCACTCATATTCTTATCAGTATTCGCAAATCCCTACATTCAAGCATACGAAACACATTTATCATTTCATAACTCTGTTTCCCAATCCAGTCCATAAAACATTTTATCAGTCAGGACCATCTTTAGGTTTTAAACCACTCTACCAATCTAGTTTCACGATGGTCACACAGAGGCCATTTACTAACGATTTTAGTTTTCTTAACGATTCGACTCATAGTCATGACTGGGATCACTCAACCCCTATTACATATTCACGTCACTGTCATCATTTACTCAATTCAATTATAGTCTTCGACTATGTTCAGAAAATGTCAACAGACTCCAAGGATATCAGTTTCACATTTGCCTCAGTAGTCACGTTTATTAGTTATTCCTACGGATAACGAGTCGAGTTCACATTCTAAACCTTTGATCACTCTTTCAATACATTCTTGTGGAAACACAACACTTCACTGGATCTTAAAGATTTCTCTAACAATCTCTTTGACAGGTAAAACACACACTTCACAATACAGTCATAAATATCATTTTCTCAGAAGTTGACTCCCATTTGAATTTCCCAATACAGTTTGCAATATTCTGAATCACCGACTGTTTTGCCAGTACCTTTTTATACACAATTTATTTGAAATTCGGATAACTCATATTACTTTCTTTTTACCAGTTTGACAATTATCCATCAACAGTAACACTCTTATACGCTATTGAATTTCTGTTCAATCCATTTAATCTTTTTTGCGAATCATTCAAATTCCCAAAGTATCTCGATCATCATTGATTTGCATAACCATGGATATATCCCTAACCTTTCTATACAGTTAATGCCCCCACACTTTTTAAGGTGCCATAATTTCAGAAAATCAATCACAGTACAGTCTACAACGTTATCTTTTTCCCTAGATACGTTTAATCACATTGCACTATAGTAACTAATTACCTCATCACCTTTACTGGGACATTTCACTAAATATTGCCACATCACCAATTTAAAACAATATAATTAACACTTAAGCTGAACAGTTCTCCAAATGTCTCTTTCACAATCATCAGTCATACTTTTCACACATTTCCTCAAACATTTTGTCATTTCGGATAGATCCAAAGACTCGTTAATTCTCAATAATTCGAATACATATATTCGACACATATTCCTTTACACTAACTTCTCCACATAAGCCGCTATAAATCACTCCCCTGGGTTGAATAAACATTCATCACTTTCCGAGCAGTTTTACTCAATTATTTCATAATCAATATTCTCCTCAACGAGCAAAATCATATTACACATTCGGATCCCTTACATTAGCATAATACATATTTTCTCAATAATGATTTTATCTCGACACTTGAGTCTCAACTCGATTAGGATCCCTCATTTCAAATTTAACTCTATTGTCCTTTCATTAATCACCATTTACTTTCATTCATCGATTTTACTCATGAAATTCTTCAACATCACAGTTGTCACATGTCTTATCGGTCATTCTCAATACCTAGAAACTCAATTCCAACTATGCACAATATCCCATATAGATCAATAACACATCCATATAATCAGAGCAATTAAACCGGAACATCTGTTTCATTTCTCCGTATCATTATCTTACCTTTCAATCTTTTCGTTATTACATCATACCCTTGAATTTTCACACTCAAAAATCAACATCATAGATTTACCATCATTCTAAATTTCTCACTAACGTAATCGATCTTCAGTCATAAATCATTATTTATAACACTTATCACAGTAATCAATCCCAATTGTAACATTTCATTTCATTCCCTTTTACACACTGGAACTCTGGTCATTTCTATCATATTTCTATTTCCTTTATCAATCCACAAGTCTATATTCATATCACATATTTCAGTACCACTCTCTTTTTGCATATCATTGCATATCCATCAATATCGATACACTAAATGTTCATTTGTCATATCAGACCATATACTTTTTTTTTCTTATTCTTCGATGATCGCCACTTCCTTTTATCACACTCTACCGTCTTATCATTTCCTCTCTATCTCTAACCGCTTATTGACTGATACACGCTCATGCATGCGACTCATACGCTAGACTGGGGATCAGTTGTCACTGTCTGCCGTGACGACTTTACGACTTTAATGCATGTAACTCAGTACAAATTTCGAGCGCAGTGTACAATCGCATTTCGGCTTTGATACCTAAATGTAGCACTTACTCCCGCCGGACCAACACGATATCAATGGTGATATCCGAGCCCGTGCCCCGCGAGGGTAGCGTACTAAAACAATCATTGCACTCAAAACTCAGAAAAACACTTCTCTTATTACAAAATCAATCACATGCGCGAAAATCAGTAATAATCAAGGCCCACTGAACAAAATCACTAATAAGAATAACTTGCAACACTACAATACACAATTTATAAAACACTTTAGAATCAATCAGAAATGCACAATTCAATAAACAGTTGGGTCCCCTTTAAAACGAATACATTCACTCAAAACATAATTTCAAGAATCACATATCGCTTATACAATTATCACTGGGCCCTATATAATAGCAGTTCAATTTAGTAGAAAGCGGAATTATTCATTTACACACACAACTCGGAAAGACACTTATGCGACGCTTAATCGATCCCGACCCTAGTCTCCGACTCCAATGCAAAGCAGACATACTCCCGTTAAATTCGGACGGGTACTCTTCAATCCACGAAAAATAGTTGCAATGTTGGGTGAGTTTGCGAAATCAATGAGAAACCATCATCGATGGTTCACTCAAATCATGCATTACGCGTATCGCGTATATAGCACAATCTGATAGTAGTCAATTAACGATGATCGTATAACATTGTACAAAGACTATATAACAGATTCTGATGATAAATAGTTACTGATATATACAATTCAAGTGATAACCAATTACTGATACCATACCGTAGATTACAAGATGGCCTCACGATTCTGATAGTCTATTAACAATCTATGGTAATCATACATAACAATTTCTGATGTCACATCACGGTTCGCGAGAATTATG
This sequence comes from Erythroxylum novogranatense, assembly GCA_029891385.1. Classification (NCBI taxonomy): domain Eukaryota; kingdom Viridiplantae; phylum Streptophyta; class Magnoliopsida; order Malpighiales; family Erythroxylaceae; genus Erythroxylum; species Erythroxylum novogranatense. Next base: position 88,992,093 of record CM057225.1, on the reverse strand, counting down.
CGAGCTTCTGATAGAATCATGTCAACATGCAATCAGTCATTGCCACAATTCAGTCATTCATTCACAATAATTTACAGTAGACAGTCACAGTCATTCACAGTAATCATACAGTCATTTCAGACATTCAATATAGCATACAATGCATATGAGACTCTTTTCTAGTTATTCAGTGTTGTGCCCAAGTGCTCAGTCAGTGTTCAGTGAATGCGTCTTAGGAAGTAGGAGAGCCCTCTGGGTATGCGCTACTTTCCACGCGTCAGTAGGGATAGGAGAGCCCTCTGGGTATGCACTAATCCCTTTCCAATTGTAGGACCCCACACCCCACCCGTAGGTGTTTGCAGGTGTTACTGCGGCATGTGTTTGCGAGTGTTACCGCGGCATCCACAATTCAGTAACAGTATTCGAGCTTAAAGCTCTTTTCAGTATCAGTACAGTGTTCAGGGACAACTCCCCTCGGGCTCGAGGCCCGGTCAGTAATAATCGCAACTTGGGTCACATTCCATTATCTGATCATGCATTTATGCATGCAATGCAGTGTTCAGTGGTTCAGTAATGTGGCTATAAAAGCCCAGTAGTGTTCAGTTCTCAGTGTCATTCAAGAATCCAATTCAATACAAGAACGCACACACTTCAATCGTACTTTTCAATAATAATACAGTTCACTCATACATATCGTTGGTCATACAAGAGTCGATTCGAAGACAAAGTGAGAACATACAGCTTGATCATGTATATTTCAATAATCATGCAATTTACAAATGTCATGTAGTAGCCCGTTCAATACAGTAAAAGCATACAATTCAATCACATTCATTTCAGTAATTCATACAGTGAGCATTTAGACAATCAAGAATTTGAGAAACCAACTAGGTTACTCACCAGAACTTCCGAGCTATTGCTCGAAGTCCCAAAGAATGTCCGTGGAACGATGATCCAACGGCGCCACTATAACAGTAAAGTACAACCCATTACTAATTGCCCAATTAAACAGTACAGTAATGCATATGTCTCAGTGCAAATGATATACAATGCGTGCTCACGATTTTCCGGTGCTAAATCTCAATTTCGATACCTTAAGCCCAATTCCACTTTCTTACTCAATTGCTCGATAATAATTGATCCAGTCCTATGATCCAGTCCAATTTCCTATATTCATACTTCCTATAACAATTTCCTATCCATTGGGTCAAAACCTCTATTGCAATCTCTAATTAAAACTCCAATAATCTCAAGTTGTGACACTTAGGTCACACTATGAATCACAATTGACCTCAATCTCTATAATTCAGTACCAATTAAATCAAATCTAATTCCCATAATTATTCTCAGCTGTAGACCTCTTTTCCTATTTCATAACGAATCTAGAATTACCTCAATTGGAGGTCCACAACAAAAGATATGCCCAATAACCCAGCAATCATCCAATCAGAAAATCCATCCTCGTTGCGACCTACGTCCTTCGCCGTGACGTATAAATGGTCGTCGCATGACGATAAATCGTTCGCCGTATAACACTCCCCACTCACTCGCCACAAGACGCCAAAGGCTCGCTGCGACGTACCAATTTTTCCACTCGTCACGTCGTCTACACAAGCTCGCCGCGACTAACACATTTATTTAAATTCAATTTATTCGTCGCAACGAAGCCCTACCACTTCTATGCTCGTCGCGACGTGCGATGACCAGATCGTCTTATCCGAACGATTTTCCGCCATTAATGCTATTAATAACCTCCATTAAACACCCTAACCACTCAATCTAACCCCATAAATGCCATAACTGCTCAAATAACCAGTAATAACAACATTAAAGCCAATAAAAACTTACCAATCGATGAATCGATCCACAACTTCCGTAAACCCTAAAATTTTCCCCAATCACCGATTAACACTCTCAAACCTCTCAATCCTTCATCAATCACAATAAATCAGTTAGCTTAGCACAATGAGATGAAAACCATAGAGAAAGATCAAAGAATCCTCACCTATGGAGGAATCAAGATCATCGTCAAGGAGAGAAGAAGAAGAAACGATAATGCCTTAGGTTATTTTTCCCCGATTTCCAACCCTACTATTTATAGACTTAAGTCTCAGAATCAGTCCAATTTTCAGTTTCAAATTTTCCATGGCTCAACATATTTATTTCCTATCAGTAAACTTCTAGTTTTTCCATTACCATTGGACAGTTCTTTCAGTAATATACGGTCAATCAGTCTATCACTCCAAAATTTTCGGTCCGGGCATTTTCTCCCGAATTTCCCGAAAATTTTCTATAAGCCTCTATAAATTTCCAATCACTCGCAAACAGTTCCAAATCAGTCATTTGAATCCAGTAACTCCTAATTTCTCACTCAATCATATTTCCAGTCAGTTCACAAGTCGATCAATTCACATACCAGTCAATTTAGTCAATTCCAATTCACAATGAAATACCGGAAAATCATAAATGCATGTACCTATGAATAAATGACTATGCATATGCAGTAAACCTGTTCCTCTATAATTAGAGGCTAGTAGCATGCTCAGTCGGTAAATACAGTACAACCTATCAGTCAATCCCAGTATTACCATAATACCCTTACTGACAGTAACGGGATGTTACATATATAATTACTCAAAATAAATTATAGTTGTGAAATTGCAATAATCATTTATAAAACTTAGTGAAGTTCACTTACATTTCTCTATCATATGATTGTTGAGAAGAAGATGTTGCTATATTTCTTCTATTTATTATACACAACTTATTCTGCATTTTTCATGTCATCAGTAGTTGTTATAATGATTCTTAGACTTTTGACTTTGAATATAAGATGTATGTAAAATTTTAATGTTCAAGTTATGTGTATGATTTTAGAATCTAAGAAGTGCTTTTGTGTTTGTTTTGAGTTGAATGATATACATCTTTTTTTATAATAGTTTATAATGAAATTATTAATTTAATTTTGACATAGGTCTTCATTTAATGAAGGGAAGTTCAAATACTCCTAATAATTCAGTCGCTTCAGGTTTAGGAAGATTCGATAATCTAGCTTAGACTCATGTTAAATTGGTTCATGAAATGAAGAATCATTCCATTTTTCTGCCTTATAATAAACATTTGGAAGGTGGGGGAATCACCTGATTAAAGAAACATTAATTGGTATCAAAGGTGATGTGGAGTTTTATAAAAAAAGAAAGCTATGATGTGAAATGGAGAATAAAGACTTTGCTTGAAGAGTATTAGCATACGAAAGATGCAAAGCAAATATTGAATTACGAAATTAGTAGTGGAAGTTTCTTTTTTCAATAGTCAGGATGATAACAAGGATGCTAAGGGCGATATTCTTACCCATCAAGAAGGGAATGTTTTACATAATGTGAGGAAAAGAAGAAGACACATGTTTAACTTTTCTACATCGCAAATAACTCCTAGAGCATAATTTTCTATCTATAGTACTTTACATTCTAAAGAAGTGACTCATAATATGGACATGGCAATGACTAGATGGTGGTATAGTTCAGGAATAACATTAAATGTTGCTTAGTCTTATTATTACCAACCTATGGTAGATGATATTGCATCTTGCGGTCTAGGATACAAAACTCCTTCAATTAATGACTACAGAGGTAAACTTTTAAATAGTTCTATTTAAAAAATAAATAGTTATTTGGATGAAAGAAGAATGACTTAGACTACTTATAGATGTTCAATCATATATGATGGTCGGATAAATAAAAGAGAGGAGCCTATTATTAATTTTTTGTTTTTTTTGAAGTTTATTGATGGATCCGACCTTGTTAGAAATGTTGATACTTTGTTTCAAATATTTGATAAAGTTATGAATAAAATTGGGCCAGAAAATATTGTTTAGTTCATTACTGACAATGATTTTACTTATAAAACAACTGGAAGAAGAATGCAAAGTAGGCAAAAAAATTTATTAGATTACTTGTGATACACATTGTATTGCCCTGATGTTGAAAAATACAAAAGATGCTAGATATTTTCCTATCATTGATAGAACTATGCAAAAGGCAAAAAAAGGTGGGCAAGTTCATCTATAATCAAGCATAGGTCCAAAATCTATTAAGAAAAGATTTCACTAATGGTAGGAATTTATGTTATCCTGTTGTTATAAGATTTGCAATTAATTTTTTATCACTTTAATATTTTGTTCTAATAAAGAAGGAGCCGAGACATACGTTTATAAGTGATAGACGAGTTACATTCCAACATGCTAGGTCTAATGATAGATTGGAGGTTTCTAGAATTATACTTGAAAATAATAAATTTTGGTGCCAATGTCAATTTTTCATCCGAGTTTCTGAACGTTTGGTGAGAGTACTTTATTTGACTGATAGTGATGAGAAGGAGACAATGAGTTATTTTTATGATGTCATGGAGAGGTCAAAGAAAGCAACTGAGGTCAATATAAAAAATAGGCTTTCTTTATATACATCTTATCTTACAATAATCGATGAGAGATGAGAAAGGAAACTTTAGTCTCTGTTGTTTCCAGCTAGGATATTTTTTAATCCTATTTTTTTATTTTAGACCAAGTTTTATAAAGAAAACTGAAGCTAATAGAAGAATGCTATTACCTATTATAATAATTGTCGCCCATGAGATGAAGTAAGATCTCCTAAGCTTACAAATAGAGGTTTATAAGGATACTTTTAGTAATTTTGAGATGCACATTGTTATCCATCAAAGAGACAAATTTAATATAGATATATATTTTTAACTTTTATTACTTATTAGAAATAAATCATCACTTTATTTTTGTTTATAATGCTACTTCTATTGTCCTATAGTTGTTTTGTTGGACTAAATTGGAAGTAATGTTCTTGCAATTTGAATTCGAGGTAATGTGAGTGTAACATAATATGAAAGGAATTAAAGTACATATGAGTTTATCCATGCTAAGTAAAGGAATATATTGAAACATAAAAGATTGAATGACTTAATCTTTTTTGATACAATTTAAATCTCATAAAGATATGTTATTATCATTATTAAGTTGAATATAATTTTTAATTTTTAATTTTTTATTTACTAGGACTCTTAATAGAATGATTAGTTGTATAGATCTAATTTGCCTTGACCATATCGATCTTTTGTTAGATTAGATTTATAAGAAACCAAGTTTGATATATGAGAGTGACTTGGAAGAGAAAATATTGACATGCCATTTGGTGCAACGAATTTGAATGATAGTAGTGATGAAACTCTTTTCAATGATAACAATTTTATACTAAATGAGAATTAAGGTCAGTGCGATTTGAGTAAATATTTGACTACATGAAATTTCAAGTTTTTAATTTCTTGTCTTTTTTTAATTTTACTTGTATTTGATACATATGTTAAATTCTATATATGCATTATAAATATAACTTTAAATATTTTTCTTTCAAGTTTTACTTCTAATTAGTTATGTTCCTTCAATGTTATGAATACCGCATCGCTCAAGATTGGATTGAACTCGAAGCAATCTGATCATCAGAGTATCGATCGATGCAAGATGCAATTGCTTCGAGATATTTTTTAAATTTATAAAATAGTCCCTAAACTTTTTAAAAATTGCAAAATAGTCCATATTGATATATTATACAAGATTATCTTGTATAACATCAACCATACTTTCAAAATTTTAATAATAAATAATAATGACAATTAATATGAAATAACAATAATTTTTAAATATTTTACATATAAATAATAACCACAATTAATATAAATAAAGAAAATTATCATCATACAATTATAAAATTAAAAATAATACAAAGTATTTAAAATATTACAATAATACAAAAATATTTTGTAAATTTATAAAATTGTCCCTGAATTTTTAAAAAATTACAAAATAGTCCATTGTCATAATGTAAAGTTGTAAATTATTTAATTTAGTTTTTTTGTTTATATCTTATTCATTTTAGTTTATATATATCTTTATTTTATTTTAATTATTTCTTTATATAATAATTATCTATATATAATATATATCAATATATAATAATTATCTAAATATAATAATTAATTGTAAAATAATGAAAATTATTCAAAATTATTAATTATTAAATATTAAATATTTTCTATTTTATCAAAATTTTGAATTATTTTTTAGAATTGTTGTTTTTCACATTCCATTTCATTTTACATTTAATTAGACATAATCACAATTTCATTTAATATATAAAATTAATTTAATAATTATTAATAAATATAATTAATTTTAAAATATATAAATTTTGATTTAATAATTGAAAATATATAAAATAAATATTAGTTTATAAATAATAATTTTAAAATTATTTATTTTGAAAATAAAATATTTTTATTAATACTTTATTAATAAATATTATATAAAATATTAAAATAAATTTAAATAAAATAATTTATTAGTAATTAAAATTAAAATATTTTATTTTTAAGTTTTATTTAATTTATAATTATTATTAGAAATAAAATATTTATTATTATTTTAAAAGTTTGAAAAAAAGGAGGAACGAGAGGGAGGAAGAGATTTTGAAAATTTTAAAATTTTGCAAAAACCCCAAATTTTTAAAATTTCCAATCAAATGAATTAAGATTTGACCGGTATTTTGAATATCAAGTAGATCGTACTTAAGACAAATTAAATCGTAGAGCATCTAACCGGTATTTAAATCCCAGATTAAAACTTAAATTCTAAGATCTTGAATTTAAGTAGGAGCAGATGCGTCTTAAGTCTTACGGCAGATGCTGCATTTAAATCTAAGACATTGGTTCCTTGGCATGAACTCTTATTGTAATAATCATAGAGCATTGTAACTTTATTATTATTCTTATTTGATGTTTTGAGGTAATTATTATTTATTATATGATGAAATTGTAATATTTTGAATACTTTATATTATCCTTAGTTTTATATTTGTATTTATATTAATTGTAGTTATTGTTTATGTGTAAAATATGTAAAAATATATTAATCAAAATAATTATATTGTTGTTATTTAAAATTTTTATTGTTATAATTTTCAAAATACAGTTAATGTAAAATTATAAATTATATAACACAATATATTAAGAGAATATTTTGTAATTTAAAAAATTTAGATATATTTTATAATTTAAAAATTAATTAAAACAGTATTTAATATTGATCGAGCATCGTACTAAAGCTAAATCTGATACTAATAGCAGTACAATATTCGTAGCAGTAATTTGGAAGGAGAAAATATAATTAGCATAAGTCGAGGTTTTGTTTTCATGTTACAAAAGCAGATAACGCTGGTTTTACTTTTTATTTCTTCCAAACTAACTTTCTACTAAGTCAATTTAAATTAGAAAATTTGGCTAAACCAACAATAAAAATAATTATATAATTATTATTTGAGTATTACTAGTTATTATCATTAAATAAAATAATAATTTTTAATTTTTATAATGATAATAATTAAATAGTGAATCATTAATTTTTTAACAATATTCGAAAAATTACTATCCATTTCTTTTAAAAATTAAATGAATAGGGTACTGAAAAAGGAGCCATAAAACTAAAAGCATAAAAGGATCCAAGGTCACCACTTTTCATTGTTTATGTGCTGGGTTAAAAACCGACCGGTCCACCCTGAAAGGTCCATTCCACCCAATTAAAGCTATCCACGTCACCCTAGATACATGTGTGGCTCCGTACATGATAGTCTCCCACTTCTCCTCCAAAAAGTAGTGAAAAAGCACTCTTCTTCACTACTCCCATCACTATCATCACCGCTACTGCCGTCGGCGCCGTTACTCTGCCCCCGAGCACCCAATCTTAGGTTGCTTGCTGACTCAGCTTTATTGGAACAGAAGTGAAAAAGTGGAGCTGTAGAGAGAGATTATAGAAACATTGGAAATCAACTTGTGGTTCTGGTGTTGTTGCCTTTCTAGGGTTTGGAAGTGTTTGGAATTGGGGATCTAGTAAGCTGAGAGTGAGTGAAAAGGTAATTAAAGAAAATAGAAAAATGTATGTAGTGCCGCCACCTCAGCGATCCGATCCGGGATCTGCTGGCGGCGATTTACGGGTCTATCAAACTTGGAAAGGAAATAATGTAAGTAACCTGTTGGTTTCTGCATTTTCTTTTTGATTTCTGTTAAATGTTGCTGCTTTTATTTCCCTTTATTATTTTTTTGTGATTTTTAGTTAAGTAAGCAAATTGAGTAAGTTGGTGTGCTTGTGCTTGAATTGATGTTGAACATGGGTTAGGATTGGAGTAATAAGAGTTGTACTTGATGTGGTGTAGACAATCACACGTTGCAGCTAAAGATGGGACCTTTCCTTTTTGGGTTCACTGTAATGTGGAAAACATTGTATTTAATTGATGCTCGCCACATTGCTTTTATAGCTGGAGAATAGTTTCTAGGAGATGAAATGTTAGAAACAAATGGTTGAGCATTTATTTTTCCCTGAAGTGGCTTCATAGATGATATAGATTCTATGTGTTTACATTGGTTAGTGAAAAGCAGCATGCTTTATTTATATTTGGAATATATGTGATTAACACTTTTTGTGTTGGGTTTAATGGTAATGAGTGAATTAAATTCAAAATCTATGCTGAACGTACCACTCCCAGGAACCTCTGATCAGTTTGATAGGAAGTTGGGATAAAGAGAACCTATATCATGATTTGAATGTGGAAATGAAGAAAAGAGAAAAAGGAGAGAAATCTCATGGCCATCATTGGCTGTTAGGGAAGAAATTTTGCTTGCTGATCAAGCTTGATGACACAATGGTGTTATGTGACTAGATTCAAATTAGAGGTACCTTGTTCTCCATGGTTGTAAACCCACTGGAAAAAAGCTTGTGTGTTCAAAATCACTTTAGTTGATATGTCACATGTCAGTGACGCTGTTGTCATTGATGGTGTACAGGTTGCTGAACCCCTGAATAATCACATTATTCAATTATTCAACCATTTTGTTTTACAAATTTCCAGCTTAGTCAAATTAGTCAACATTTATATGTTTCAATCAATAACAAGATCTTTTTTTGTGCAAGTAGTTTTGTTGGATGGTTAATAGACATTATCTAGCTAAATGGTTTGAAAAATTCAGCTACTTATTTATGATGGAATTTATATGTCAGGTTTATCCCTTCAAATTGCATTACTGGATTACCTTTCCCAGTAACTTTGTTTCTTGGTGCTCTTTCACAGATATTTTTTCTTCAGGGAAGATTTATATTTGGACCAGATGTCAGATCCCTGTTCTTGACTATATTCTTGATTGTTGCTCCGGTGGCAGTTTTTTGTGTCTTTGTTGCCAGAAAGCTGATGGATGATTTTTCTAATAACCTTGGAATATCAATAATGGTTGCTGCTGTTGTTTTCACTGTTTATGTGAGTTCTTTGTCTCTCTCTCAGTCACATAATCACTCACCCAGAACATGGATATATACACGCATAATATTTCTCTGTTGCATTATAGGACATGTAATTCCTGTCAAATGAATAGTTTTTACATTTATTGGTTCTTCCTCCACTTTTTTCTGCATAATTAACTGCCTCTCATGGTGTTAAGGTTGGTAGTTGTATCGATCTCATTTTTGTCCGCATTCATGAACTTCATCCTATAAATGTAGAAATTAAAACTTCTCTGAGATCTTTCATTTTTGCTGGTTAATCGGTTGGCTGTTACCTTCTCATGGTATGAAATCAACTAGCACATGTAAGATCACTGTTCATGTTTATTTCATGTATAAATGGATTTCATGTCTAAACGTTTGTCTGGATCTTCTACTGCTAATGATACCTTTGTTAGAACCTAATAGGATTGCTACCTACAGTTTTATGTTTGAGCAACAAAAAATAAAATTAGAGACATTGACCTGGGATTTTTTGAATTAGGAATTATTTCAGCAGAGAGTATTCATATGTATAATTGGAAATCCATGTATCCTTACAATGTATCATTTTAGAAGCTTTTTCATAAGCAATCGTTTAAATATGTTTCCAGATTTGGATCTCTCAAGTCTGACTTGATCTTAGTTATAAAAGAAAAGTGCATATCCATGTTTTGTTAGGCTTGGCATTGGGCTTGGGCTGGGCTTGGGCCTAGCCCGATCGAGCTTGAGAATCACCACCTGAGCCCTAGCCTGAGCCCAATCAGGCTTGGCCAGCCCAAAGCCTGTGTAACTTTTTCAAATTAAAATTTTAAAATGATATCGTTTCACTCAAAACAATGTCATTTTACTGACATATTCGGGCCGGGCTGGGCTGCAGCAGGCCGAAGCCCAAAAATAAAATAAAAAACCCTAAGTCCAGTCAACTTGGTCTGAGACAGTTGACCTCAGGCTGAGCAGGGTCAGGTCAGGCCGGGCCAGGCAAAAATTGCCATCTCTATGTTTTGTTCTTTAATCCAATTGATGCCAGAAATATGCTCCAAAATACGTATAAATTTGACCTGGTCATTGTTAACTATTACAAGATTTATTGAGCCATTTTCCTACTTCCAAAGAAAATCAATTATTAAAACTTGCAAAAATATTCTCTCTGATGGGTTTAACAAGCATAATTGGCACTGTTAAAGGTTTCTGAATGTCCTGATTATTTTCTATCTAATGAAAATCTGCTTGCCTTCTCTGGCTCTGAAAATTTGTTTATTGTAAGATTAAGAAAGGAAACTTTTCCTATGTTGAGTTCTGTCTAACAAATTCCGCTTGCCCAAGTGCAAAATAAGCTCACATATGGTTCCTGTAATTTTTTACTTTTGTTGTTGCACTCTATCCCAGAATCTTGAGTTTTTACTTCATTAATTGAGTGTAAATCATTAGCTTTGAATATGCATATTTAAAACTGGGGAGAGAATAAAGTTTTGGAAATTTTGAGCTGAGAACATGATAGAACTAGGGGGCCATTGGTTTATAGTAGGCGTAAGAAGAATTTGGCAGATTCTAACAACACTAGCACCACGTGCGATTAGTTACAATTAGGACGGTGTCACCTAATAATTGGGTTAGGATGGGACGTATAAGGAGGAATATTTTGTGTAGGGCATGCATGCATTTACGGATTGTTGAGTGTGTTTGGGAGGTACAACCCTCATATAGGTGAATATCATTTGGTTGTAATAGTCTATTTCACAGATTATCAATATACTTATCGAATCGGTGAGATCATTCGATCCATCGATTCTTTTATATTCAATTTATTGATATATTTGAGAGGGTTCTATCAAGTGGTATCGAGCATTGTTCTTGGTGCCTTGGATTGAAGTTGTTTGAGAGTGGATGGTAGTGACTAGAAGAATGGAGAAAATAGAGTTGATCGAGAGGAGTGTAGCCAATTTAGTGAAATGATGGAGAGAAATGAAGAGAAGACACGCCGATTGGAGGAAGCATTTTTGGAAATGATGCAACATATAAAAGGGAAAGGAGCAGAATCATCCAAAGGAAAATCGGTGGTGGAGACTGCGAGGAAACCGAGGGAATTGGAGTGGGGAGTCGGCGAGAAACAAGGCAGGAAGTAATGTGAAGTTTGAGGGGTTCGGAGGTTTGAAGCAAGAGAAGAAGGAGAGTTTATGAGGAGAGGGAAGGCGATTAGAGATTCCGATCTTTGTGGAGAGGATGCATATGGTGGTGAATGAATAGAGCGATACTTTCGGTTTAATGGAGTGAGCGATAGGGATAAAAGGGAGGCGATGGTAGTGGCATTGGAGGAAAAGCCTTGGTATGGTTCAATTGGTGGGAGGCACGGAATGCGGCAGCAGATTGAGAGAGTTTAAACTAGGCGTGCTCAAAAGCTTTCAACCGACCTTAGCTACGAACCCATACGAACTTCATTTGGGTTGCATCAATCTTCAACTGTGATGGATTATCGTGAGAATTTTGAGTCATATCAGACCATTGAGGCACATTGAGGAAGACATCCTCACTGGGTTGTTTTTGAACGGATTAAAAATGGAAATTAGGGCTGAACTTAAGTTACACCATGCTGGCTCTTTGGGTGAGGTGATGGACATGGCACTGTTGGTGGAGGAGAGGAATTTACTTGTGAAGCAAGGTAGTGTTAACCCCATGCAGCGACTGATCTTCCACAAACCAGCCCAGTTCCACCGATCCACCACAGTGGATTTTCGTCCCAAACCACCAGCAGCTATGGAAATGAAGGGAAGTTCGGTGGCTCCTAAACCAACCCCAACTCAGAGAGAAGAAATTGGCGGGGCTAGGAGACGCAACTTCCGGCAGCTCCCACCCGAAGTACTCAAAGAAAGATATGAAAAAGGGTTATGCTTCTATTGTGATGAAAGGTTCAGTTCAAATCATGTTTGTAAAAACAAACATTTCCGGGTCTACATCGTGGAAGAAGAAGGCGAAAATGAGCTACCCGAGGAGGTGTTCTTGGATGCCGAGGGAGATGACACTGAAGGTAAACAATTACAACTGAATATAATGAGTGTAATGGGATTGACGACTAAGAGGTCATTTAAAATATGGGGATCGTTGAAGGGAAGAGAGGTGCTGATCTTAGTGGATTGTGGGGCCTCCAATAATTTTATTTCTAAACCTTTGGTGGAGCAGCTGTCCCTCCACGTGTTAGAGACCCCAGAATTTTTAGTACAAGTGGGAGATGGGTATAAAATAAGAAGCAAAGGAGTCTGTGAGCATTTACAAGTAGCGACCCAAGGGGTATTAATTAAAGGGGATTTTTTCCTGTTCGAATTAGGAGGGGTGGACATGGTTTTGGGTTTGGATTGGTTGGAGGGGTTGGGAGACATCCGAGCCAATTTCAAGGAGTTGACTTTAAAGTGGGTGGAAGGAGGTAAACATTTCAGCTTGAGAGGAGATCCAGCCTTGATGAAATCGGTAGCCACATTGCAGTCACTGTACAAGGCTGTGAAAGAAGGAGGTGAGGGTTACCTGGTCAGTATAACCAGCAGCACATCGACTGAACCCACCGCTGAAGGAGCAGCTGAACTCAAGGAGTTATTGGCTGAATTTACTGATGTGTTGTCACCCCTCGTGGTTGCCTCCCATAGAAGCCACGACCACTCTATTACTCTTAAACCAGGAGCAGAAATTCCAGCGGTCAGGCCATATAGGTATCCCCATTATCAGAAGAGTGCGATAGAAAAGATAGTGGGGGAATTGTTAGCTGCAGGTGTCATTCGGCCCAGCATAAGTCCCTTTTCCAGTCCAGTAATTTTAGTGAGGAAGAAGGATGGGGGATGGAGATTTTGTGTGGACTTCAGGGCATTGAACAAAGTGACTGTTGGGGATAAATTCCCAATACCGACTATTGATGAGTTGTTGGATGAGTTAGGAGGAGCCAAGGTGTTCTCAAAGTGGATCTAAAGAGTGGCTACCACCAAATTAGGGTCCGAGAAGAGGACATTCATAAACGGCCTTCCAACACATGAAGGTCATTACGAATGGTTGGTGATGCCCTTCGGGTTGTCCAATGCACCCTCCACCTTCCAATCCTTGATGAATGAGGTATTTCGTGCCTATCTTCGCAAGTCCGTTCTAGTTTTTTTTGATGATATTCTGATATTCAGCCCAGATTGTGAACAACATTTGAAAGATCTAAGGGCTGTCTGTTGATACTCAAAGCCATAAATTATATGTCAATGAGAAGAAGTGCGAGTTTGGCAAGGAGCAATTGAAATATTTGGGGCATGTAATCTCGGGTAGGGGTGTAGAAGCTGATCCATCGAAAGTGGAAGAAGTGGCAAATTGGCCAATACCTAAGGATATAAAAGTCGTCAGAAGGTTTTGGGGTTCACGGATACTACCGACGCTTTGTTAGAGACTATGGCAAGATTGCCAAACCTCTCACTCAACTACTCAAGGCGTAAGGGTATCAATGGAACATGGAGACTCAACAAGCTTTTGAAGCACTTAAGGCGACCATGGTAAACCTTCCTATTCTAGCGGTACTGATTTTCTAAACCATATGTTGTTGAAACCGATGCCTCGTGGAAAGGGTTAGGAGCGGTGCTTATGCAAGAAGGAAGGCCCTTAGCTTATCTCATTGGGCATTACCTCCAAGCGCTATCCAAGTCGGTTTATGAAAAGGAGTTAATGGTCGTAGTAAGGCGGTTCGAAATGGAGACACTACCTTTTGGGAAGGCGTTTCATCATCCGGACTGATCAAAGAAGCTTAAAATACTTGATGATCGAGGTTGTTGGGAGAGCAAAGAACAAAAGTGGACAGCCAAACTATTGGGGTATGATTTTGACGTGCAATACAAACCGGAAAGGAAAACCAAGCAGCTGATGCTTTATCACGCAAAATGGAGTGTCTGCTATATCAACAATCAAAATGGTAGATTCAGATGACTTGGAGGAGGAAATTAGAGCGGATCCAAGTTTCATACTATCTTGCAAGATCATTAGCGGGAGCAAGGAACATTTGGGATTTGATTAAGGGAGGACGGCTATATTACAAGAAGAGACTAGTTTTGTCGAAAACATCTAGTCGGATACCTACTATTTTGAAGGAGTTACATGACTCACCTATAGGAGGTCATTCGGGGTTCCTACGCACTTACAAAAGAGTGTTGGGACTGGTTTTTTGGGAAGGCATGAAGAATGACATTAAGAAGTATGTGGAAGCATGTGAAGTGTGTCAACGCAACAAGTATCAAGCCTTATCTCCGGCTGGTTTATTACAACCGCTACCAATTCCTTCGCAAGTGTGGGAGGATATCTCTATGGACTTCATTGGAGGTCTACCGAAAAGTAAGGGCATGGACACCATCATGGTGGTAGTTGATAGACTCACCAAATATGCTCATTTCCAGCCTTTAGCCCACCCCTTTTCTGCTGCAGATGTGGCTGCACTATTTATTAGAGAAATAGTGAAGCTCCATGGCTTTCCAGCCTCCATAGTATCTGATCGAGATAGAGTATTCATGAGCAGATTTTGGTCTGAGCTCTTCAAACTGGCAGGTACACAGCTGAAGTTTAGTTCAGCCTATCATCCCCAAACCGACGGGCAAACGGAGGTCACCAATCGATGCTTGGAAACATATCTCCGTTGTTTCGACGGAAGCAAACCTAAACAATGGACACAATGGTTGAGTTGGGCAGAATTTTGGTTCAACACTAACTACAACAGCTCTACCAAAACTTCTCCATTTTATGCTCTATATGGAAGACACCCACCTACCTTACTCGGATATGCCGGGGAGTTATCAGCAGTGGAGGAAGTGGATAGGCTCCTTCAGGATAGGAATGGAGTCCTAACTGAATTGAGGGAGAACCTATTGCGGTCTCAGAATCGAAGTAAAGTCCAAGCAGATAAGAAACGAAGGGACGTGGAGTATACGGTTGGGGAAAGGGTGTACTTAAAGATCCAACCATACAAGCTTCGATCCTTAGCACAGAAGTTGAATGAGAAACTCAGCCCCCGTTACTATGGTCCTTTTCTGATTATTGAAAAGGTTGGGGCTGTGGCTTATCGGCTGGAATTACCTACCTATAGCAGAGTTCACTCGGTTTTTCATGTGTCCTTGCTTAAGAGGGCTGCTCCTACTCATGTGCACATACAGCCCTTGCCTACACAATTAACTGAAGAGTGGGAGCTGGATATCCAACCTGAAAGGGTATTGGGGACCCGAAGGAATGCTGGTGGACATGCAGAGGTGTTAATTCAGTGGCAAGACCTTCCTACATGTGAGAATTCATGGGAAGCGGCTGCTGCCATTGCTGAGCACTTCCCATCTTTTCACCTTGAGGACAAGGTGCAAGCTTTGGAGGGGAGTATTGATAGAACTAGGGGGCCATTGGTTTATAGTAGGCGTAAGAAGAATTTGGCAGATTCTAACAACACTAGCACCACGTGCAGTTAGTTACAATTAGGGACAGGTGTCACCTAATAATTGGGTTAGGATGGGACGTATAAGGAGGGAATATTTTGTGTAGGGGCATGCATGCATTTCTGGATTGTTGAGTGTGTTTGGGAGGTACAGCCCCTCATATAGGCTGAATATCATTTCGGTTGTAATAGTCTATTTCTACAGATTATCAATATACTTACTGAATCGGTGAGATCATTCTGATCCATCTGATTCTTTTATATTCAATTTATTGATATATTTGAGAGGGTTCTATCAGAACATATACATTAAGATGGGACATTGAATAATTGCCAATAGCAGCACAATCCCAAAGCACTATTTATTAATCTTAAGACAAAGGCAGCAACAAAGTTGTGAATGATTTGGCCTATCATAGGTTTTACCAATCTGAATTTATTTGTTTGGATTCACCTTAAAACCTTGGACATCATAGATTGCATTGTTTTGTCTTCATGAATATGTTGGTTGTGATTAAGCTAGATTGAACCTTGCACATCAATATGTATATCAGCTCATTGGAGCCCTAATTTGTAGATGGTGATGGAGAAGGTCAATTTTGTATTTCATGGTAGGATAAAATGCATTTTCTATTCTAGGCAATGTCTTCCTTGTGAAAGATGGAATATGTAGGACCTGGAGGCAATAATAATTTCTAAAGTGATGATCATTTTGGATTTTCAGGTTTTAATGCTTCTCCTGCTAACCTCTGGAAGAGATCCTGGCATAATTCCACGCAATGCACATCCTCCAGAGCCAGAGAACTTTGATGGGGCCACAGACGTTGGGGCTGGTCAAACTCCACAGTTACGTCTGCCACGCTTTAAGGATGTAGAGGTCAATGGAATGGTTGTGAAGATCAAGTATTGTGACACTTGCATGCTTTACAGACCTCCCCGCTGTTCACATTGTTCAATTTGCAACAACTGTGTAGAACGATTTGACCACCACTGCCCATGGGTTGGGCAATGTATTGGATTGGTAAGAGTTTTTAATGATCTAAGCAATTGACAAGTTCTGTATGTTCTTGGCTTTGTAAGATTATCTTATGCATCCCATCCTCATCTACCTGGATTCATTCTAGAGTATAGTTTTTATTCTGTCAGAAAATTCAAAGTGAGCAGATGAGCTCACGATTCCCTTTTTTTCACTTAGCTGTGAAACATGGTTGACTATATAAGTTAAATTATAGATGTACAGCCAGATGGATGTTACTCAATATTGTCTTGTACTAATATTGTTCACAATATTGCCGAGAAAAATTCTTGCAGCTTGTTTGATGAACCTTTTATTATCACTTTCCTGGAGTTACTGTGATCCATCTGAAGAAATTATTTCTCATTGCAGAGAAATTATCGATATTTCTTCATGTTCGTCTTCTCAACAACCCTTCTTTGTATATATGTTTTTGCATTTTGCTGGTTCTACATTACAAGAATCATGCAATCAGATAGCACATCCATTTGGAAAGCAATGATCAGAACCCCTGCCTCCATTGTCCTAATAGTTTACACTTTCATATCAATGTGGTTCGTTGGTGGTCTTTCGGCCTTTCATTTGTATCTCATCAGCACAAACCAGGTAAGAAATTCATCCTTCCCTTCTCAAAAATCATGTTATAGAAAGATCTTTCCACTTGTCCGAGGTTCTTTATGACAGCGATGATGTAATGTGACGTTATGTGCTTTTGTTCTTGCAGACTACCTATGAGAATTTCAGATATCGATATGATCGAAGAGCAAATCCTTACAATAGGGGAGTGGTGGAGAACTTCAAGGAGATATTTTGCTCTAGTATACCTCCATCCAAGAACAGTTTCAGGGCAAACGTACCAAGAGAACCTACATTACCAACTCGACCAATTGCTGGGGGTTTCATGAGTCCTAACATGGGTAAGGCGGGAGATGATATAGAAGTGGGTAGGAAAACTGTCTGGGGAGATTTGAGTTCCATAGTTGATCGTGGTGAAGGGCAAGTTACCAACAATGATCGCACGCATGTTAAGGACAATGAACTGAACGAAATATCCCCAGATATAAGGAGTACGGTAGAGGAAGTTGGGGAACAGGGTAGTGTACATCCAAGGCGATCTAGTTGGGGAAGGAAAAGTGGAAGCTGGGAGATGTCACCAGAGGTTCTTGCTTTGGCTGCTAGAATGGGAGAACCAAACCATGTGGGAGGAAGTAGTGGCGGCGGCGGCAGCTTGACTGCTGAGAGACAACAATGATAGCCATAGATTAGATTCATAAGAGGCTTAGAATGTGCAAGGCGATTTGGTTTGGTGAGAACAGGGGAGGGGTTTCTTCTTGGCTGTTAAATTTCTGAACCATGTGCAGCTTGGGTGTTTAAAAATGTTGGTTTTACCATTGTTCTTTTAGGGTGTGGAATGGTGTGTTATTCAATGAGAGTGTTCAGTTTCTGGTTTTCTATTTGTGGGATTAGTTGGTGTCAAATTTCATCTCATTTGAGGAACCAGTTTGTGCAACACGCCTCTCTTCCCAGTTAGGGCACTAGGAACGTCTCAACTGTTATATTGGTCGATTTACAAATTTCTAGCGCAGACTCACCGGCCATGACATCAACACGTAACAAATGCAGTCTCAGGTGGTACTGGCATTTACTTCATCCCCTTGATGAAAATTAAGTGATTGGTAATTGATAAAAATATGAGTGAAATTCTAATTACAATTGGTAATTGATAAATATATGAGTGAAACCTAAGATCAAGCAACTGCTACTTGTTTGCTATTATTGTTCTCCCACTGACTTGAACAATTTCCAACAGCTGATTGTACATATGCATGATTAAGACTGTCATCCGTTTCCATCTTCGCACCTTTGTTTGTTCAAGTGTCTTTTATTTCTATTAAGGAAATGTGATACAAATGCTCAAATAGTCGACGTCTTCTTCTCCAAGAAGATCGATGAAAAAGCACAATGATCAATGGGATGCAGATTCCAAGTTTCATTTTTTTTCGATTACAAGGGAAAAAAACGAAAAACTACACTTCCGTTCTAACTATCGCAATGTCTGCGATACAAAACTCTGTGTTGATCACAGTGCATGTCGACTTGAACGAACGTCAGAGGCTCCCGGAGAAAATGTAGACCTGGACTGGTTATGGCTGCAAGAGAGGCCAGGCTATCTGTATTCTGGTTTCCTTCTCGATATACATGCTGAAGCTTCATCTCTCAAGGCTGGCGTAGTAGACCTCGGATACTTGCCACCAACAAATAATGATCAGTCCCTGGAATGCTAGAAGAGGAGATAATATTGATCACCTTTAGGGAATCGACTTCAATGATGATACGTCGATAACCAAGAGCCCAAGCTAATTAGAAACCCAACTGGATACTCCAAAGCTCTGTCTCAAGAGGTGAGCCTCTCTCAAGCTGGTGAATAAATCCACTACACCACTGACCATGACCGTCCCTAATCAACCCTCCTGCAGTAACAAGTTGATGACCGTGCTTTACGGCACCATCCGTATTAATCTTGACCCAACTCCTCGACGGTTTGGTCCACCCAATAAGTTGTCCCGCTGCTAATCCAGGGTCACCAAACACACAATTTTTCATTGTTCTGGCCCTATTTATCCAATTAATGTATTCTATAACTATTCGGTTACCATCGTCAAGTCAAGTAAAATCCTCTTCGAAAATGCTGCGATTTTGCCATTTTCACAGTAACCAACATACTACCTCGTAAATTGTAGCCCATTAAGTCTGTTGCACTTGATTGTGTTTCGTGAGATTGGCAGTCACCCATTGCTCCACGTTGTGCTGAAAAAAGTCTGAAGTAACCACTTCGGGGGAAGATTTACACCATAAATTTTTGACTTGCAAACAATCGCGAAAGACATGTAAGATTGTCTCGTCATGACCACAAAAGGGACACTTATTGTCCAGGGTAAGATGACGAGCTACTCGCTGTTAGTTGGTCATAAGCTTTTGCTTTAGTAGTAACCAAAGGAAAGCCCAAATTCTTTGGGGTCCGGCCCATTTTCAGATTAAGTCCCACGGTCGATTAGCCGCAATCGAGAGATTGCCCGCTATAAGATCATAAGCGGACGCCGTTGTAAATCGCTCATGATTAGTTGGCCACCAAATGAGGATGTCCTCCGCTGTGTTTGCCATATTTGGTTGGATCGCTACAAGATGTAGGCAGACAGTGGAGGGGAGGTACTGTTAGAACAGGTACCACTACCAGATGCCTTCTTCATTTATATAGTCTGACACTGTGACATAGAGAGCATGTTTTGGAATTGGGGAGCTCTCCATTGAAACTAGTGGTCCCTAGTCAGGCATCCAGGTGTCCAACCAGAATGAAATATTTTTCTCGGTTCCCAATGTCCACTGTAAACCTTGACGAACAATTTGCCAAGTAGTTGTTATGCCTCGCAGGTAGTGGAAGCCCCTGTCCTATCGATAGTGAGGGGAATATGGTCCAGATCCAGCCGATATTTAGCTGGGTCGGTTAATTAAAGCCCATCCAAGTTTTGCCAAAAGAGCATCATTAGAAGCTCGGATACGTTTTAGACCTAGACCCCTTGCTTGTTTGGGCTTACACACGTCTTCCCATTTAACAAGATACATTTTCCTATGCTCAGCGGTGGCTCCCCAAATAAAATGACGGATAGAGCTGACATGAATGCAAATTAAGAAGAAGAAAAAAAGAAAATAGGATATACACTTTTTCTATCAGAACTTATTTAGATACAGGGTTTTATGTCTTAACATAAATTGTCTATGACTTCGACAGTGACCCCTATTTCACTAACATGATGTCCCTTATCTCATTGTTGTAAGCATGCTAGACTAAATATTAACCAACTTTTGAAAATATACAAACCTAAAAACTTAGATTAAAAATACATAGCATCTAAACCTCATAAGAATTAAATGTAGTAAGCAAACCTTTCTGTTACAAGCAGAAACTCTTCGTCATCAACCACAAATTGTTCATAATTGAATAAGTATGCCTACATTTGTTAATCATATCAGATGACATGTCCACCATCATGAGCTTTTCAATGAATCCTCGGAATGATGTTATATAACATTAGCTCTAAAAAATCGACGACAATTGCTCAAATCTTCATATTTGTAACAAATTTGTTCAATTTTTACACCACCACTAATTATCAAATCTCTACCAATTATGTCACTAATTCATACAATGTTGTGTAATTTAGGTTTTTTTTTATTAATAAAAACTTTCATCCTATTGCACAAGTAAAAAGTGAGTGAACGATTGCACTACTAATTACACTAGGTAAATTTTCAAGAGTCGATGTGGCATATTGGTCAACTTAAGTACGCCTCCTTAGAATTTTCCTAAGTATGTAATAAATGACACAACATATCACTATAGTTATACCCGACAATAGTTATTAAATAGACAATAAGAAAGAGAATACTCAAAACAAGAACGCCAGATATTTATGAGATTCAGACTTGCCTGCTCTTCAGACACTACCTAGATACTCCACTATTTTGAAGAGAAGAATTGCAAATAAGGGAGAATATAAATAAAAAAATACAAATTCTTATAAGGGAGGAAGACTTGTTTGTTTTGTGAAGGAGCCCCCTTTATAATTTAAGGAATCTCTTCCATTTTTACATTTCTCGAATATGGGATTTCCCACACTTGCCACAAAGTCTTAGAAATATGTTACAAAGTCAACAATTCTCCACCTTAATTGTCCAAGGTTTGTCATCATTTTGCAAGATTTTCAGAGGTCAGGATTTTTTGAAGTATTATTTCACCATCTTCTAGAATCTCTTGTACAAAATGGAAGCGAACATTGATGTGCTTTATCCGTGCATGATAAACTTTGTTCTTTTCTAAATGAATGACACTTTGACTATCGCAATGTACTTTGACATGCTTCTGCCCAATTCTCAGTTCATCAAGCAACCATTGAAGCCAAATTGTTTCCTTGACAACCTCTGTAACTGTCATATATATTGTTTCTGTAATAGACAAAACTACTGTTGACTATAAGTTAGACTTCTAACTGGTTGTTCCCTTATCAAGAGTAATCCTATAAATAGTAATTGATCGACTTTTTTGTAGATCACCAACATAGTTGGAATTACAATATCCAACTAAGCAATGGCTACCTTTCTCATCCCGCTTAAACATCAATTCAATATCTATAGTGTTTAAAATGCACCATATAATCCATTTCACAACTTGTCAATGTTCTTTTCCTGGATCATATATATATTTACTCATGATTCCTACTGCTGGTGGTGAAACATCCCACTACCATAAAGCATATACCCGAATATCCAGAAGACATTCAAGTATATATCATATGACAATGGTATGTTAGAGCAAACATAATCTCTTAAAAGGCATCATAAATTTCAAATTTACTAATTGAAATCTGAACATACCAAAATTCAAGACATAACAAAACACAATTCATATCATGATCACTTAACATTTTTTATACCTCGGAATAAGTCAATTGAGTGCATATGCTAATTTGTAATGTGCAAAAATATCAATTCGTATATGAATGATAATGTTAAGGATGTATATGCAATTGCTTGATCTAGGGTTAAACTCTAAGCATACACCCAAAAAATGGGATATTAAAGGTAAAATATCGGGCCTTATACACATCATAACATACATTAAGCTACCACCTGCATTTACAAACAATACTTTTGTTATGTGCTCTCATTTTGTATATTTCTTTGGAGATAAAGATGAACTAAGCTTTACATAAGGAGTAAGTGAAGCAAAAAACAAATTTTACCTTTCATTTATGCCAAAACGAGTAGTACCTTTTTCGAATATTACTTTTGAGTCAAATATAGTTCCCCCAACTTTCTGTCTCTACTTATCTCCATGTCAAGAATCTTCTTGACTTCATCTAAATCCTTCATTTTAAACTCTTGATTCAACTGAATCTTCAATCTCTCAATTTTTCTTTGATTCTTTGAAACTATCAGCATAACGTCAACATATTGGAGAAGATAGATGTAAGATCCATCTTGTAGCTTAAGCAAATATGAACAATGATCGTATTTGCTTCTTGTATACTTCTGCCTTACCATAAACTTGTCAAATCATTTCTACCACTACCTCAGAGATTGCTTCAATTTGTACAATGATTTATCTAATCTGTATACCATATTCTCCTTACCAGCAACCTTGAATCCCCTTAACTGAGTCATATAGATTTTTTCTTTCAAATTCTATATAAATGCAATTTTTACATCTAACTGCACTAGCTCCAAGTCCAATTGTGCTACTAAGGCCAATAGAACTCTGATGGAGGAATGTTTCACAACTAGACAAGAGACTTCATTGTAATCAATTTCCTCCATCTAAGCATAACCTTTGGCCACTAATCTTGCCTTGTAGTAGACATCATTCTTATCAAGAAATCCTTCTTTCTTTGCATATACCATTTGCATCCAATTGCCTTTTTCTCCGCCAGTAGACTATCTAGCTTTCATGTCTGATTCTTATAAAGGCACTGCATTTCTTCATTCATGCTATCCTCCACTTATTTGTTTTAGAATTTTGGACTACTTCATGATAAGCAGCAAGGAGTTTCATCATTTTCAATTAGAGATGTGTAAGCTACCATCTCATCAAAGCGAGCAGGTCTTTGAATTCTTCGTTTTGACTTACTTAATGCAATTGGTTCATGTTATTGTTGTGGAATTTTTTGAGTTTGAACCTCTTCTTTATTCGACTCCTTTTCTACTATAGGAGTGTCTCCATCTACTTCATCATTCGTTGCTAGGTTTATAATCCTTCTTTCAAACTCCACCTATTTTAGAGCACTCTCCACCTATTTTGGAGTGCCATCAGTCTGCTGAACACCTTCATTTGTTACCTTTTTTTATAATGGTAGACTCATTAAAGGTTCCATCTCTGCTAAAGATTATCTTCCACGTGTCTAGACATTAAAGACAATATCCTTTCACACTAGAAGTTACTTCCATGGAAATTGCTTTCTTTGCTTATGGATCCAACTTTGATTCCTTAACGCGGTAGTATGGAGTGGAACCAAACACACGTAAAAAATCATAATCTATAGTAGGTTTTTCAAACCATACTTCCAAAGACATCTTGCCACCAATAGCAATTGATGGTAAGTGATTTATGAGGTGACTTGCATATAATATTGTCTCAACCCAAAACTGTCTACCCAACCTAGCATTGGATAACATATATCGTACTTTCTCTAGCAAAGTTCGGTTCACATATTCTGTTACCCCATTTTTTTATGGTCTATTCTTAATTGTGAAGTGTCGTATAATTCCTTATTCTTCGCAAACTTTCATAAATGAATAACTTTTATACTCTCCTCCATTACCTATTAGAAAATGTTTGATCCTTCTGCCATTTGAGTCTCTGCCATTTTCTTCCAAGCAAGGAATAATCCCAACACTTCATCTTTCTTCTTCATTGTATAAGCCATACCCGTATAGAGAAATCATCAACAAAAGTCACATAGTAATGCTTTCCTCCTACGGAAGTTATTTTGGAAGGTCCTCACACATCATAATAAACATGATCTATAATAGCATGATTTACACATCAGAGTGAAATTGCAACTCCAAAAATCTATTTCAACAAGAACAAGACTTGATTCCTTTTGATCTGGGATTTCGATCCAATGAAGAAGTTCCTTACTAGGAATGTCAATTGTACCCGAATCCGATGGGTACCCGATAAAATTACCCGAGCGGGAGCGGATATGGGGAGCCAATTTTTACCCGTAGGGCGGGTATGGGGGGTTAACAAAAATACCCGCCGGGTATCGGGGCGGGTACGAGGATACCACCCCCCATACCCGTTTACCCGTTATATATTAATTACAAGTTTGCCATTATATATATATATATACATAAAACCTACCCAAATCCCTAATAACTAATCCCTAATATTTCAATTCTTCGGTTCTTCCTCAATCCGCAGTGTCGCCGCCATCTTCTCCACACTTTCTGTCAGCTTTCGTTTGGGTGTTCCTGCTTTTTGTCAGCTTTCGTTTGGGTGTTCCTGCTTTCTGTCAGCTTGTAGCGTACTTGTCATTACCCTCTTCTTCTTCTTCATCTGTCACTGCACAGTGAGAGAAAGAGAGGACAAAATGGCGAGAGCTATGGCTTTTGCCAATGTCGCAATTTGTTGCATCAATGCCAAAGTTGTTGAAAGTTCCTTGCCTTTTGGTTCGGTATTATGCCACTTCGTATGTTTTCCCAGGAAGCCAGAAGGTATTCCTATTATCAGCTTATTGATTCTTTCTTGTTTCTATTGTTTAAATCTAGAGATAAGTTTTAAGTAATACTTTCTACTTGGTTGCCAGATTAGAGTACTTATGTTTCTTTCTTGAGGAAAGATAGAACCTTTTTTGCTTGAAGACTGAAAAACGTTATTGTCTCTGTCGTTGACATTGATAATTTTAGATTTGAATATTGTAGTAACTAACAATTTCATGGCTTTATGGTCCTTCGGTATGTTTGCTTTTTCTTTTGTGGGTGTACTGTCCCATGCCAATACCACTTTGTTGGATGGACTTGAAACTGGAAAATTTTGCTTGAATTAACTGCTATGGATTGTGAATCCTTCGATTCACGCCTCTATGGCCTACAATGAAATCTAACTCCCACACCTTACCTTATTTGCCCTCTTAAGATTAGTTGCTGAACATTCTTATCATTGAGAACGATGGAATATCATCGTATTTAGTAACAATTCCCTACCTAATTGGATGTCTTTGAGTCTCATTTTTTCTCCGGTAACTAAAATTAAATGAAAGCATCATACAGTTACAAGATAATGGCTCAAAAACTAGAATTTTACAAAACATGGTATTTTGCCCACTAGCAATGCCCACTAGCAGTAGCATGATTAGGACCCTTACCTTTTCTATATCTACTGATTTAATTATTTTTTTAATTTCCTTCATTAGATAAAGTATTGTCAATACCTTTCGGATGATAATTTGATTGGATACTTGTGCAGGTAATTTGGGTTAATTTTTGTTGGATTACAATAAACTCGAGTGAGAGTATTTCTCAAAATCCTATAACTATGGATAGTCCTCTCATTCCTACTGACCTCTCTCCTTCGGTCGACTCACCAAATAGTACGAGTCAGGAACCCACTTCAACTTCAGAGGCTGTACAAGATGTTGAAGATACACGTAAAAGAAGATTAACATCTGTTGTTTGGAATCATTTCAAAAAGGTGAAAATTGTAGGGGAAGATGAGAAGGCCATTTGTAATTATTTTCAGAAAAAACTTTCTGGAAAAAGCTCAAGTGGAACTAAACACTTGCATGATCACATAAAGAGTTGCCCTCGAAAAAAATTTCAAGATGTTCGACAACAAGTTTTGGTACAACAAACAAATGCGGTGGCAAATTACAATTTTGATCAACAAAAATCAAGGGATGATCTTGCCAAGATGATTATAATACATGAGTATCCTTTGGTTATGGTCGAGCATCACAGATTTCGCCAATATTCTCACCGGTTTTGCGTACTTGTTTAAGGTTCCCTCACGAAATACCGTGAAAAGCGATATCTTAAGGATATATGACTACGAAAGGGTGAAGACTTTGAGTTTGTTGAAGGCAAATTGTAGTAGGATTGCCTTAACTACGGATATGTGGACTTCTAGTAATAAAAAAAGGGTTTTATGGCTATCACCGCTCATTTCGTCAATGATAAGTGGACATTACAAAGTCGTACCATGAGGTATTAATTTGCTTTCCTCTTTTTTTGAATCACATTTGTCTATGTTTTTGATCATTTAATAATCATTGATTGAAAATATTAATTATCTAATTCTTGTTTATTTACTTATATAATATAGGTTCATTTATGTACCTTGTCCACACACTGCTGAAGTTCTTACCAATGTTTTATTTAATACCATTTTGGATTGGAACATTGATCGAAAGTTATCAACTTTGATGGTTGATAATTGTACGACTAATGAAGCTATCATTAGTGATATCACAAAGAAGTTTTCTCTTGATTCACTTATGTTGAATGGGTCTTTGTTTCACATGCGTTGTTGTGCCCACATTTTAAATTTGATCGTTCAAGATGGTTTGCTTGTCATTGGCAAGGGTATAGAAAGGATTAGAGATAGTGTGGTGTTTTGGACAGCATCTCCAAAAAGGGAGCAAAAGTTTGAAGAAGCGGTGCGACAATTATGCATTGCAAGTACCAAGAAATTGGTTCTTGATTGCAAGACCCGGTGGAATTCCACATATTCAATGCTTAATGCTGCTTTGATATACAAGAATGTCTTTAATCGTTTGAGTCAGCGTGAACCATTATACAAAGATTTGCCAACTGAAGAGGATTGGAGACTTGCAGAAATGGTTTGCGAGAAGTTAGGATTGTTCTATTCTGTGACCGAGACGTTCTCAGGTACAAAGTATCCAACGGCAAATAGTGTTTTCCCTAAAATTTGTGAAATCAGAAGCTCATTGGAAAAATGGTGTGAGTCTCCAATTGAGGTGATTCAAGGCATGGCAAGAAAAATGTTGGCCAAGTATAAAAAGTATTGGTCTGACATTCATGGAATCATGGGAGTGGCAGTCATATTGGATCCAAGGTACAAAACCAAACTATTAGAATATTGTTTTAAAAGAATTTATGGAGAGTACTTATATGTTGATGAAGTCAAAAAAACTTTGAAAGTTTGCAATGATTTGTTTGAAGAGTATAGAATGAGGGATTCACCTTCTTATAATGGTGAAGTTTCATCTACTTTTGGGTATGATAAAGATGCTAATGAAGGATTTCTCCAAAGTTTTGATGAGGAAGTTGCTCTTGAAAGAGAGAGTAGTTTGTTTGCGAAAACGTAATTGGATCATTATTTAGAGGAAAAGTGTTACCAAGAACGTAAAATTTTGATATTTTAAGTTGGTGGAAAACTAATGGGATAAAGTATCCACTCTTGATGAAGTTGGCAAGAGATGTGTTAGCTATACCAGTTTCAACTGTAGCTTCAGAGTTTGCTTTTAGCACAAGCGGAAGGTTGGTGAGTCCACACCGTAGTCGGTTTCATCCCAAGACTTTAGAAGCGTTGATGTGTGCACAAAGTTGGTTGTGGAGTGAAATAAAAGGTGATTCTTATCTTTATTTGAATGAAATTCAATGAAATAATTAAGTTATTATTATATATATTTATTGAATCCTTTATTTTGTGGTTGTTTTTATAGTAACATGTTCTGATGAGACGAATGCATATTGTCGCACTATTGAGTATGATGAGGATGTTAGTGAGGTATTTTTAGCAATTCATAATCTATTAATTTAAATAACGATTTTTTTTTAGTGTGAATGACTAATAATTGTTATTGTTTAATGATAGGCAAGTGGTCCAACAAATGCCTAAGGTTCAAGAAATAGTGCAAGGATCTCATTAAGTTCTATTGCTTTTTATGCTTTGGAATTTCCATTAAAACTAATGTATGTTATTTTAATTTGTTGTCTTTTTTTAAATTCACTCTTAGATTTGTACTATCATTTATAATCTACATTTACTTGTTTCTTTTATGTTAAATTCAAGATGTATGTATGAATGTAGCATGAAAATCTAAAAAAACAAATAGTCCATTCATATTAAATAAGTTTTTTTAAAAAAGAGCGGATAAGCAGTGCAGGATGAGGTCAAATCCCCAACGGATACGGGTATAGGGGTACCAACAAAATCCCCGACGGAGATGGGGGCGGGTATAGGGGTGAGGGTGGGTTCATGGGGCGGGGGCGGAGACGGGGGATGACATACCCGCCCCATACCCGCACCGTTGCTATCCCTATTCCTTACAAAAACTGTAGCTAAAGAAAAGTTCAAGAAATTTAGGTCCACGATAAGAGTTCATCGCGTATCAAATTAAGGGGAGAAATGTTAGAAATATGACTGTCATGATTTTAATTGATTTTTAATTTAGATGTTAATATTTGTTAATAAAATAAGAGGTTTCTGATTTTCACTATTCAATTAGTGGTTTGTTGATTTGTAATTGACAAATAAATCACAAAAGCTTCTCTTCCTCTCGTTCGGTGTAATTTTCAACGGCCTACTTCCAGTGCCGAAGAGTTGAAGAGTAGTTTATTTCAAATTGACCGAAGAGGTGTTTTTCGTAATTTGAGAGAGCTCATAAATGCCACCACGACCCTCTTTAATGACCGCAGATAACGTATTTTAAAATGAAAAACATGGCCGAATTGATGTTCTGTCTCTAATATACTATAGTTATGAAACTCAACTTTGACCTTTTCCTTTTTTAACCACAGAAACAGAACCCTCATGTCAATGTGGAGTTAAAGCTTATGAGGCAGGGTAGGTTAGTTTCTTTGTGTTTCCTCAGCAACGAGTGGCTCCCTTCATTTTCTGTGTTCTTGTTGTTGCTGGTATATCTTTAGCCTTGAGCAAATTCATCCACATTCATTTGCACTTTCTCTAGATGATGTTTACTTGTAACCATTAGCTTTTAGATTGATGCAAAGATATATATGGATGACATGCATGTTCATGGCAGACATGTTCAAGAACCAGCTTCAGGAACTTGCCCAAAGAAGTTGCTTCAACCTTCCTCAGTATGCGTGCGTTAGAGAAGGACCTGATCACGCACCAAGATTTAAAGCTTCTGTGAACTTCAATGGTGAGATCTTTGACAGTCCAAGTTACAGCTCCACTTTAAGACAGGCTGAGCATGCGGCTGCTGAAGTAGCCCTTAATGTCCTTTCTTCAAGGGGTCCTTCAAGGTCTCTAACTGCGCGGGTTCTTGTAAGTCACCCGTCCCAACGCTTGCCCCGTTTAATTGTTTTTAGTGCCTGTATATTCTTTGTTGATTCTAATCTGATGCAATGAAAAGCACGTTCAACCTGGTAACTTCAATCCTAGTTTTTTTTTTTTTTTTAATATATACGTCTGGAAATCTGATGAAGGATGAGACTGGAATTTACAAGAACCTCCTTCAAGAAACTGCTCACAGAGCTGGGCTTAACCTTCCTGTATATACCACTGTAAGATCAGGCCCTGGTCATGCACCAATATTCACTTGTACTGTGGAGCTTGCTGGTATGAGCTTCACAGGTGATCCTGCAAAGACAAAAAAACAAGCTGAGAAGAATGCTGCAATAGCAGCCTGGTCTGCTCTGAAAACAAGTACAATATTTATCTTCATTTTTCTAGTTTTTGTCACATTAATATCTATAGGCTTTGATAGTTTCAAACTTGTGTACATTTTGGCAGTGCCAAACTTGGATTCGAAATCTAGGAAAGAAGTCGACAATCGTGAAGAATATGATCAAGCAGTTGTGGCAAGAGTCCTTTCAAACCTTGGATCCATACATGAAAGTAAGCAAGCCAGAAAGAGGGATCATAACCAAGCAAGAAGAAGAGTGTTCAAGGGTTACAGAGACACCGTCTCTGCAACATCTTCCTCAGCCACTAGTAACACCACCAGTTATCAACATTGGAGGCTTCTTGATCTTTTATTAGATACTGGTCTAGATGATCTAACGATCAAGCAAAATTCCTTTGTGTCTCTCCTTCCTCCACCCCCACCAAGGACTGCTTCAAAGATTTTGCCACCAACTTCATTACCTGAAGAAATTTCATCTCCTTCAAAAGCCAAAGTGCAACTGAATATTGTTCCTCACACAATGAAGGACGTGGAGAAAAGGATAGGTTCTTTAACAGATGTGGTCAAGAGACCCATTGAGGAGGGTTCAAGCAATTCATCAAATTCAAGTAATGTGCACAGGCCATGTTCCATGTTCAATACTAGAGGATTTGGAGCTCCGTCGTTTGACAACATTACTAAGAATGATTATGCATACATAACGAAGACACAATTTGGTTCCAAAACTCCATCTTCAGTGGCATCGAAGTCTAGCGAGGGACCTTCATCTAGTACGTACACAGCTATGCCAATGAATACTGGAAGATTTAAGCCTCACAGGATTGCCCCAGCAGTCCAAATCAGGTCAGTGATTCCAGTTTGTGCAGCACCACCACCTCAAATGAGAGCCCCATCAACATCAGCTTCTACTGCCAGTGCCACTCCTTGTACGACTACTCAAATTTCCACACGAGCCGGAGCAGAGTCAGCAACGTTCAACAAGCCAGAATCAAACTCAAATTCTCAACTCAGTACTGGGCTCAACAGCAAGCTACCTTGAAACAATGAGATCCCATTTCAGTGATGACCCATGATTAGCAGAAGTAGGAAGTTTTAGTATTGTTATTATTATTATTACTGATGGGTTGCTCTCAACATTAATGGTTTCTGGCCCTCCAAAAAGAATTGTTTGTCTTTTGTGTAGGGCAAAAACTAGCTTCAAATTTTGTATCAAACAGTAGATGACACATGTTGTATGATTTAGACATTGACATGCATAACATTAATGAATGAGGAGAGAGAGCATTAAATGGGATATATGGGAGTGGGTTGCAACTTGCAAGGGATAAGAACGAGGGCAGGGAAGGTGCAGATAGATAGGATAGCAATGAAGGCAAGGCAGTGTATGAGAGAGAGGACCGAACAGACACAATCGCAGCGATAAACGCAATGCAATTAATTTTTACCCTCCCAGTCTCAGACCAGATTTATGGGTTCTTGTCTTCTCCATTAATGCTCTCTTCATGTTCTTCCACTCTTTTATTTCACTGTTGGCGCATCAGCTTTTCTCCGTTTCTCTTCAGTTGTCAACTTTTACTTTTGTCCTACGTCACCGGGAATTCCATTAAACTAGGCATGGAAATAGGAGCCGTTAAACTAATAGCCATTATCCTGGAAAGCAATGTCTCTTTAGCATGTGGCCTGTCTTTATGACGTTAAGTCGAGGCCCAAGCGAAGAACGGACCTGGACTTGGGGAACGTGATTTTGTAAATACAGTATTTGATTTCTATTGTTCCCCACCGCCATCAGCTCCCCTAAGATGTCATCTATTTAGGTTTCTACATATTAAGATCCAGCGACGCTGCTAGGAATATGAAAATAAACCCCACCTTGACTAAGACTTTGATAGTTGAATGCTTAACTTGGAAAGCCTGATAAGATTCCTTTTAATTAGGGAGACAAGCATACTTCCATTGTACAATGTTCTTTTTGTGATTGGTGGGGTCAAGAAGGTCATTTTCCTACCTGCCCTCTCCCTAGCTACTTCAGTACATCCACATAGAACACCAAGTTCCTTTACAGCTTCGTTATAAGAAAAATATCGTTAAAATATTACTGACGGAAAATGTTTAGATTCTATCAACGGAATCAACCGATGGACAAAGGCGTTGTAAAAATGACTGTAAATAGATTTATCGATGGATATTTTATATAACTGTCAGTGAATATACTGATAGTTGGCTGTGATCGTCGATAAATTTACCTACGGTCATTTTCTTTCAGTCAAAATATTTGTCGACGGTATTGGTTATTCTGTCGGTAATATTACCAATAATTATAATTGACCGTCGGTGAGTATACCGATGATCTACCAAATCCTGACGGTAAAGTTAGCGACGATTATCAATATTATCGATAGTCACTATTTGTTCTAAATTAGGTAACTATCTTACATTTTACTGACGGTTTATGGTGTTCCGTCGATAAATATAATGGATTTTACCGACGTACTTCTATTTTTTGTCGGTAAATAGTTTTAAATTTTCTATAAAAATATTGTCATTAAATTTTATTTCATGATCTTATGATTAATATATAATTTCAACAGTTATGAATTATCTGTGCATAATATTTTGATTTGTTTATATATTTAATTTTTTTAAATAGAAAGTTGATTGATGATATAAAGTTAAAATTTTCTTAATTGATAATAAAAACATTAAATTGTACATAATAAGTATTTGTACTTCAAACCAAATGATTACAAGTACACTATTGTCCTGGTGACCGCGAATGCTCTAAAGTACTACCTCTCCTCTTCAACTCATCCACCTCATGTCTTGATAAGCCACGTAGGTCTAAACGGGTGCCTATCTAGAATAAAAAATATTTAAGGTAGATCAAGTGCAAGGTGGACTTTTGTTGACGCAGCGTAACAGTTCAGACCATTAGCCCACATATATTGTCCGCTTTGGGTTACCTCTAGGGTCAAACCCCTCACGGTTTTGCTTTTTCTACCTTTAGAAAAACGCATCTATAGGGGAGAGATATTCATATCCTTATAAGGCATACTTTGTTCTCCTCTTTAACTGATGTGGGATCTCATACTCTCCACCCCCTAGGGCCCAACCCTCTTAATAGCCCAACCTAGTTGACACAATGATTCGGGTACCAACTCTTATACCATTTGTAACAGCTTATACCACCCGCTCATAGATATTGTCTACTTTTGGTTGCATCTAGGGCTAAAGTCTTCACGGTTTTACTCTTCCCACTCTTAAAAAAACGCGTCTAAGGAGGAGAAGTATCTATAACCTTATAAGACATACTTTGTTCTCCTCTCTAACTGATATGGAATCTCACATGCTAAACATGTGGAACTACTGCTGCTAAGTTTTCTTTTTCTATTTTTGCATGTGTTTTTGTTTTATTGCTAAAGAATAGGTCAATTTGTTATTTGATTTGTGGAGCAAACGTGTCATTGTTGGCCTTAAGAGTAAGACAAAGTTGTTGTATTTTATTCCTATTTATTTCCACTTGTATCAACAGCGGGGGCCAAAAAGAAAATCAAACAAAATTATCTTATTCTTAAACTCTATTCCTCTTTATCAGAGTCATGGCAACTAACAAGGAACAAATCGAAAACCTGGAAGTCGGGCTTGGATAGCTTCAAGATAGTGGGAGTCAGATAGAACGGGGCATTGCCGATAAGTTGCAACAGATAGAGGTTGCAATATCAAAGTTTTCTGAGACTGCACTTCCTAGCAGAGATAGAGCCAACAACATGGGCGATCGTAATAGCCAAGTTCGCGCTAACAAAGAAGAATTTTGAGATGGAGGGAGGCCAACATTTTCTTCTAAGCTAACAAAACTTGAATTTCCTAGATATTCTAGTGACAATCCCACAAAATTGTTTACATTAGTGGATCAATTTTTTGAATATCAGGAAATTTTAGCCTCACTAAAGGTGTCTCTAGCTTCTTATCACCTAGAAGGAGAAGCTAACCAGTGGTGGCAATGGCAACACTGGTCTTACCAAGAAGAAGAGAAGGAGGTTATGTGAGATTTTTGTTGAAGAATTGTGGTCCCGCTTTGGCCCCACAGATTGTGAAGACTTTGATGAATCTCTATCTAAAATACGTCAAATTGGCTCCTTGAGAGATTATCAAAGGGAATTTGAGCAGTTGGAAATAGGGTGCGAGGATGGACCCATAAAGCCTTAGTGGGAACATTTATGGGCAGACTTAAGCTGGAGATCGCAGATGACATTAGAATGTTCAAACCGAAGTCATAAAAGGAAGCTATTAGTTTGGCCCGTATGAAGAATGAACAATTACTATGGCAGAAGAAAGCAATTTGCCCATATATCCTATCAAGCACTTCGCTTTCGACAAAGAATAAGGCAACCAATCCGATGAAGCATCTTACATGGGACTAGATGGAGAAACAACCAGCTCAAGGGATTTGTTTCAATTGTGATGAGAAATTCACTCCTAGCACAGATGTTCAAAACTACAATTGCTTCTTCTTGATGGCAGAATTGAATCTGGAGAGGAGCATGATGATGATACTGTTAGAGTAGTGCCCTGAAGGCAATCGCCTTTAGCGCATTTTGTACAAAGTTGTGTACATACTTTATGAATAAATAAAGAAAGGCATATTTCATTAACTTGGTGTTCATTATTTATGAATGGATATTGATCTATAAGCAAATTAATGAAGTCCATGATATATGACATATCATGAAGGAAATTGTGATGTGATAATACTACTGAGATTCCTATCATGTGCAATTATGTCAGTATCTAAATTATCCCTAGTCATAGGATTACTGAGACTGGACATCGGTAATCCAGAGAGACTAGTACATCTTAAGCTCCTTGATTTGATCAAGCAGTGGATCTCAGAAGCTGTAAATATGAGATATTTAGGGTTGAGATGTGGATGCTTACTAGAGGTAGTAAGTACATTGGATGACCTGCTATGAGATCATCACATGGATGTCCTATTCTAATGTCGGTGATAATCTCATCATAGCAATGGTGCAAGTATCCTTAGACTTGAGGTGCTCGAGGATATCTTGAATCTTGATTACGTGCTTTGACTCCATTCCTTGTTGCCTTACAAAGGTCACTCATAGGGTGGTGATTGGGTGCAACTTGAGGTATTGAAGGTAATTGAGTAGCCAATAGAGGATTCACCACTACGTGATAGCGAAGATGATACCCATGACTATTATCGGGGTCATCACTTGGAAGTCTCTGGCTGGAGCATATATGTCATGAAGAATGTCTTCATTGACATATAAAGTAATGAGTCCACAGACAAGAACTGAAATCACTTGGACTAGATTTGGCGTAGTCGATCTAGTAAGAGTTGACACATTGCCCATACTCATAACCAAGTGGGGTATAGCATGGTGAAAGGACGAATTGCGGTAATTATCTATGGAAAGGTTCGTGATATGGTTCATGATGAATACATGTTCATTCGTCAAACCAATTACTTTCGGTCAATTGGGGTCATGATGTGTTGCTAGATACCGCTCATGACTTGTTGATTAAGTGTTAATCTAAGTGGCCAACATAACCAGAACCTAATGGGTCACACGCATAAGAGTGTCTCGGAGAATTAAGTAAAATAGTTTTAGACGAGTTCCAATATATGGAGAGCAAAAGGATTAAATGGATCCCGATGAGATCGAGATATGTCCCGATGAGATCGCGACATCGATATTGCTGAAAAAAGTTTTCGGGAGTTTTTCCCATACCGAGACCCGGTAGGCCGGTAGGACCGACCCCAGTGTGACTGGACCATTTCAGCATTTATATATATATATATAATTAATTAATTAAGTAATTAATTAATTAATTAATATATATATATATATATGTGACCAACGTGGATGAAGGAGAGGAAGCCTTATCATCTTTAACTATATATATATATATATATATATATATATATATATATATATATATATATATATAAAGGCTATACGTGGACAAGCCTTGTCACCATAAGCATTAAATGTGTTTTAAAGTGTTAAAAGACATAAAAGGCTTGAAAAAGATAGCTTGAAGAATCGAGATCATGGGTTTTAAAAGAAAGAGTTCTTAAAACCTAAGGTAAAAAAAAAGAAAGTCTCTTCTCACCATCGATCAAGCTCTCTCCTTCTCCAAGTTTCTCCTTTCTTTATCGTTGTTTCCAAGCTCTCCAAGAACAAGATAAGATCTAGCAGTCTTCAACTTGTTCTAGCTATTCCCGGGTCAAAGAGTTTGTCCCGGTTAGGTTCTCCGATCTCTGCGTGGATATCGTTAGAGACGGTCTCCTTTGGCCGTTATGGTTTGAGTTTGTTGTATAGACATATGGATCCTGGCTTTCGGGAATGTCCCAGAACAAAAATTTTTGTTTTCTGCACTGTGGGCATGTGATGCTCACACCGGGATTTTCCTACAGTGGTATCAGAGCCACTTGTGTCGTATATAACGAAGAAACCATGACTAGGTCGGAGTTGCCTATTGCTTGTGACGATGATGCATGTTGATTGTGTGAATTTCGAATTCAGTGTAGAAATATAGTTTTCGAAATTTTCTTGCCCAAATATGTTCACAAGATGTTGTTGCATATGTCTGTGGAGGCTCGGAATTTATCAATGTGATTTGATATGGTTTTGCTAATTTATTCCCCAATGTTCTGGTTGCTGTCTTTGTGCACATTCAATGAACAGGCATGCTTATAAATTAGAGAATAAATTGTAGAAATTTTTTTTTCGGATTTACTTTCATCAACATGTCTCTAAGATGTTTATGAATTTCTATGAGAATGGAAAAATGTTTTCGAGGTGATTTACTATTTATTTGAGAATTTATTGTGTGCTGCTGGGAATAACTGTGTTGAGGAACACAGATTCTACATTGGATTTTTTTCTGAGGTTGGATGAGTTTTTGATGGAAATAAATCCTGAAAAAATTCATGGAACATTTTGTGAACATGTTGTAACTTCTGTAATTTTCTCATAATTTATTGAAATTGTTTCAATGAGTTTTTCAAGCAAAACACAGAGCTTGGCAGTTTTGAGAAAGTTGCTGGAGCTGTTTTGTTTGGAATGATAAATTGTGTATCTCTCAATTCCAATGCCTTGGATCATTTTTAATGTGATTAAAAATGTGTTATATTGATTTTGTATGCTTTCCAAAATGAATTTCTTGAAATTGGTTTCCAAATATTTTTCGGATGTCAAATGTGTCACATTAGTGTCTCGTTAGTGTATTTCGTTGTCTTGATTATTTTGGCCGTCACAAATTTTGTGACATGTGCCGAAGTAATCTTGATAAAGTTTAGACTACCTAGAGATACTTAGGGTGATAGTTTGATATTCTTAAATTATTGGAAATCTAAATGAATAAGAGTGTATTCATCAATTTCAAGTTTTTCATGTATAGTTTGACTATATATGGTAAGCATGGAACAATGAAAGTGTTTCATTGGAACATCATAATAAAGGATATTACACTTGGTATTGTGAATTGAAACTGCACGGATTGAGAAATTAGCCGATTAGATAGCAATTCATGATGGATAAGTCGACTAGCACATGTATAAGTCGACTTGTATTTTCGGATAAGTCGACTTACACATGCACAAGTCGACTTGTCCGTGCACTGTAGACGCATAAGTCGACTTGCACAATGGTACAAGTCGACTTGTTCATGCACAACTGCATAAGTCGACTTACACATGCATAAGTCGACTTACACAAAGGTATAAGTCGACTTACAAATACACAAGTCGACTTACAACATGTAAAGGTGGGATGATGGATGATTTTAGGTCTAGACTCAATATGATTGATGAAATGCCCTAAATCATTCCATATAGTCATGGTGACTATAATCCTACGGCTTGGAGGAGAAGAAGATGAGACCTGAAAACCCTCACACATCATATGAAAACTATCGCCTTCCATTAATATGGGGAGAACCAGAGTTCTTATAGAGTTGGGTTGTTGGGTAAACCCAAGCTCACTCTATACGGATATGTTCGAACCATGGAAATAAGATTTTCGGATTAATGGGTCGGTTTTCACTAGAAGCGTTGATTTGTTGAGTAAACTCAAGGTCAACGTGGACAGAGGCGAAATTGGGAAGTGTGCATCAGATGTACGCGCATCAAGAGTTGATAACCCAATGTGTGTGCATACATCACGAGTTGATAGCACTAGTCGATAGTTGCATCTATGAAACAATTGGTATGAACGATACCTACCGATAGATCTAAGGTGGCTTGTTGGGTAAACCCAAGGTCATTTTAGTAATGTCGGATATCTATGATGCAATTGGTATGACCGATACCTACCGATTGACCTAAGGTGGCTTGTTAGGTAAACCCAAGGTCATTTTAGTAATGTCGGATATTGACCCACTAGGACATTTTGTCATAATGTTTCTTGGATTCGTACTGAGGGTTATGGATTATTTGAAACTAGTGGGAGCCATATGCATGTCATGCAAGTCCTTATGATCATGCATGTAATTCTATTCTAACATTCTTTCTCTCTTTTCCCTATAGGTTATTGAAGATGACTTCCAAGGTGAACTTGCGCTCACTTATGGACTCCAACAAATTAACTGGACCAAATTTTCTCGATTGGCTGAGAAATCTGAGAATTGTTCTCAGGTCAGAGGAACTGGGATATGCCCTAGATGTTCCACTTCTTGATCTACCTGCTGCTGATGCTTCTGATGAGGATCAGAAAGCATATCGTAAGCATCTTAAAGACAGTGACATAGCTACCTGCATTATGCTTGCCTCGATGTCACCAGAGCTGCAGAAGCAGCATGAGTCTATAGATGCTAATACCATAGTGTTTCATCTTAGAGAGCTATTTGATGAGCAAGTTCGGTCTGAAAGGTTCGAGACCTCGAGGCTACTCTTCACTACTAAGATGACTCCAGGTTCATCTGCAGTGCAGTATGCACTGAAGATGAATGGGTATATTGAGAGGTTGACTGTCTTAAGTTTTGTTATGGATTATGAATTAAGTGTTGACTTAATTCTAGTTGGATTGTCTGATAGTTATTCACAGTTTGTGTTAAACTATCGGATGAACCAAATATCCACGACAATTCCTGAGTTGATCAATCTGCTCAAGACAGCAGAGCAATCTATCAAGAAGGATAGCAAGCAAGTGCTTATGGTGGACTCTTCTTCTGGTTCAAAGAAAAAGAAGCTGAAGAAGAAAAGGTATAAGAAACCGAAAGGAAGTGCAGCCAAGAAGAAACCAAAGAGATCGCACCAAAGGAACTTGCTTCCATTGTGGCAAGGCGCCACCTAAGCTTAAGCTATAAAGTCTATCTGGAAGAATTGAAGCAGAAGAAGGCATCAGATGCCTTGACTTCTTCAAGTATGTTTGTCATTGAGGTTAATACTGTTTCTGACCATAACATATGGGTATTAGATACCGGTTGTGGCTCACACATATGTAATGATATGCAGGGCCTCAGGGACAGTAGATAGCTCATGAAGGGAGAACTAGACCTGCGTGTGGGAAATGGAGCAAGAGTTCTTTGCATTAGCCGTAGGCACTTATTTTTGTCACTCTCCTTTGGGCTTGTAATTAAATTGGATGAATGTTATTTTGTACTGTATTAACAAAGAACATATTATGCATTTCTTGTTTAAATAGAGCTGGTTTCTATTTGACTTTTAGTAACAATGGTTGTTCTCTTAGTTTGAATGAAATGCTTTATGGTACTGGTACATTATGCAATGGAATTTACATATTAGATATGTCACATCCAATTATGAATGTCAATGGCACGAAAAGACATAAATGAGATAATTTAAAATCAACTTACTTATGACATTGTCGCCTTAGCCATATAAATGAGAGACACATAGCTAAGCTCCGTGAGAATGGAAGTTTAGGGTCATTTGATTATGAATCATATGACACATGCGAATCTTGTTTATTAGGCAAGATGACTAAATTATCCTTTAAGGGAAAGGGTGAACGAGCGACTGGAGTATTAGACCTAATACATTCAGATGTATGTGGTCCGATGTCCATCCATGCCAGAAATGGTTGTCTTTACTTCATTACCTTTATCGATGATTATTCTCGATATGGGTACTTGTATCGATGAGATACAAATCAAGCATTTGAAAAGTTCAAACAATTCGAAATGAAGTAGAAAACCAACTTGGGAAAAGTATCAAGACATTACGATCAGATCGTGGTGGGGAATACTTAGACCAACAATTTTTGGATTATCTCAGAGATAATGGGATTTTATCTCAATGGACTCCTCCTTACACACCACAGCATAATGGTGTGGCAGAAAGGAGAAATCGAACCTTGTTAGACATGGTATGATCAATGATGGGCTTTGCAAAGTTACCAAAATCCTTTTGGGGGTATGCACTTGAGACAACTGTTTACTTGCTAAACAGAGTTCCATCAAAGACAGTTGATGTTACTCCATATGAGATGCGGACTAACAAAAGACCTTATCTTACTCATTTGAAAGTTTGGGGTTGTCCTGCTTATGTAAAGCGGACACAGTCAGATAAACTTGATGCAAAGTCGACAAGTGTTTGTTCGTAGGATATCCTAAAGAAACAATGGGATATCAATTCTACCACGCCGAGGAACAAAAGGTGTTTGTTTCAAGTATCTGTCTTTTAGAGAAAGAGTTTCTTTTACAAGAAGACGGTGGGAGCAAAATTGAGCTTGAAGAAGTTCAAGATGCTCGAGCACGCAGATCAATCGCTGAACTCAAACTGTGACTCATCAGATGAAGTATGATTCAACCTTCTACAACACACGAAGTTCGTAGGTCACGTAGGATACGCCTGCTGTTCGAGAGATATGGATTTCTCGTGAATGAACAGGATGACGTATTGCTCATAGAAGATAATGAGCCTACCACCTATGAAGAGGTTCTGAAGAGTTCAGAGTCTGAGAAATGGCTTCAAGCCATATAGGCTGAAATGGATTCCATGTATGAAAACCAAGTATGGACTTTGGTTGAGGCACCCGAAGGAATCAAACCTATAGGGTGCAAATGGGTTTTCAAAAAGAAAACCGACATGGATGGTAATGTGATTACTTATAAAGCAAGGCTTGTGGCTAAAGGTTTTCGTCAAAGACAAGGAGTTGACTATGACGAGACCTTTAGCCCAGTAGCAATGCTTAAATCCATTAGATTACTCCTAGCCATTGTCACTAATTATGATTATGAGATATGACAAATGGATGTGAAGACAACTTTCCTAAATGGAAATCTAGCTGAGGATGTGTATATGACACAACCTGAGGGCTTCACCTCCTATGATGGCGAAAAGGTATGCAAGCTTCAGAAATCCATCTATGGATTGAAACAAGCATCCAGGAGTTGGAATATCCGTTTTGATGAGGTAATCAAAGAGTTTGGTTTCTCACAAAATCCGGATGAACACTGTGTGTATAAGAAGGTTAATGGGACTGCAATCGTATTCCTTGTGCTGTATGTAGATGACATATTATTGCTAGGAAACGATGTCTCTATGCTACAATCAGTCAAGATTTGGTTGTCCAAACAATTTGCCATGAAAGACCTTGGTGAAGCAACTTATATCCTTGGGATAAAGATCTATAGAGATAGATAAAAAAGGTTGCTTGGTCTTTCACAATCAACGTACATAGACAAGATGCTAAAAAGGTTTAGCATGGAGCAATCCAAGAGAGGGTACCTTTCCGTGACTCATAGGATAACACTCTCGAAATCTATGTGTCCTAAGACACAAGATGAGAGGATGCGCATGAATATGATCCCGTATGCATCTGCGGTAGGATCTATCATATACGCTTATGCTATGTACGAGACCCGATGTATCATATGCTCTAAGTGTTACGGCGATACCAATCGAATCTGGTGAGGGTCATGGGTGGTGTCAAGAATATCCTCAAGTACTTGCGAAGGACTAAGGATGTTTTCTTGATATATGGGGATGGAGATCTCGGTGGCGGGTATCAGATGCGATTTTCAATCGATAAGGATGATTCCAAATCCCAATCAGGTTACGTATTCACACTAAATGGCGGGGCAGTTAGTTGGAAGAGTTCCAAACAAGAGACGACTGTCGATTCAACAACCGAGGCAGAGTACATTGCCGCTTCAGAAGCAGCAAAGGAAGCAGTTTGGATTAAGAAGTTCATTATTGAACTTGGTGTGGTTCCTAGCAGTGATGGGCCCATACAGTTGTATTGTGACAACAATGGGGCTATTGCGCAAGCGAAAGAACCAAGGTCTCATCAACGATCCAAACACGTACTCCGTAGATATCATCTGATCAGGGAGATCATAGGACAAGGTGATGTCCAGATCGAGAGAATTCCCACCGAGCAGAATATTGTTGATCCGTTGACAAAGCCATTATCACAAAAGAGTTTTCATTCTCATGTACTCGCCTATGGTATTAGATATCAAGGCGATTGGCTTTAGGTCAAGTGGGAGATAGTTAGAGTAGTGCCCTGAAGGCAATCGCCTTTAGCACATTTTGTACAAAGTTGTGTACATACTTTATGAATAAATAAAGAAAGGCATATTTCATTAACTTGCTGTTCATTATTTATGAATGGATATTGATCTATAAGCAAATTAATGAAGTCCATGATATATGACATAGCATGAAGAAAATTGTGATGTGATAATACTACTGAGATTCCTATCATGTGCAATTATGTCA
This sequence comes from Erythroxylum novogranatense, assembly GCA_029891385.1. Classification (NCBI taxonomy): domain Eukaryota; kingdom Viridiplantae; phylum Streptophyta; class Magnoliopsida; order Malpighiales; family Erythroxylaceae; genus Erythroxylum; species Erythroxylum novogranatense. The sequence continues at coordinate 88,949,433 of CM057225.1, read as the reverse complement.
AGATTCTAAATTATCCCTAGTCATAGGATTCGAGAGGCTGGACATCGGTAATCCGAGAGAGACTAGTACATCTCAAGCTCCTTGATTTGATCAGCGGTGGATCTCGAAGCTGTAAATATGAGATATTTAGGGTTGAGATGTGGATGCTTACTAGAGGTAGTAAGTACATTGGATGACCTGCTATGAGATCATCACATGGATTTCCTATTCTAATGTCAGTGATAATCTCATCATAGCAATGGTGCAAGTATCCTTAGACTTGAGGTGCTCAAGGATATCTTGATCTTGATTACGTGCTTTGACTCCATTCCTTGTTGCCTTACACAGGTCGCTCATAGGGTGGTGATTGGGTACAGCTTGAGGTATTCGAAGGTAATTGAGTAGCCAATAGAGGATTCACCACTTCTGTGATAGCAAAAGATGATACCCATGGCCTATTGTCAGGGTCATTACTTGGAAGTCTCTGGCCGGAGCATATATGTCATGAAGAATGTCTTCATTGACATATAAAGTAATGAGTCCCAGGACAAGAACTGAAATCGCTTGGACTAGATTTGACGTAGTCAGTGTAGTAAGAGTTGACACATTGCCCATACTCATAACTAAGTGGGGTATAGCATGATGAAAGGATGAATTGCACGGTAATTGTCTATGGAAAGCTTCGTGATATGGTTCATGATGAATACATGTTCATTCGTCAAACCAATTACTTTCCGGTCAATTGGGGGTCATGATGTGTTGCTAGATACCGCTCATGACTTGCTCAGATTAAGTGTTAATCTAAGTGGCCAACATAACCGGTAACCTAATGGGTCACACGCATAAGAGTGTCTCGGAGAATTCGTAAAATAGTTTTGGACAGAGTTCCAATATATGGAGAGAAAAAGGATTAAATGGATCCTGATGAGATCGGGATATGTCCCGATGAGATCGCGACATCGATATTGCTGAAAAAGATTTTCGGGGTTTTTCCATATGAGGGACCCGATAGGCGGTAGGACCAAATTTTGTGACTGGACCACTTCAGCATTTATATATATATATAATTAATTAATTAATTAAGTAATATATATATATATATATATATATATATATATATATATATGTTACCAACGTGGATGAAGGAGAGGAAGCCTTATCATCTTTAACTTATATATATATATATATAAAGGCTATACGTGGACAAGCCTTGTCACCATAAGCATTAAATGTGTTTTAAAGTGTTAAAAGACATAAAAGGCTTGAAAAAGATAGCTTGAAGAATCGAGATCGTGGGTTTTAAAAGAAAGAGTTCTTAAAACCTAAGGTGAAAAAAAGGAAAGTCTCTTCTCACCATCGATCAAGCTCTCTCCTTCTCTAAGTTTCTCCTTTCTTCATCGTTGTTTCCAAGCTCTCCAAGAATAAGGTAAGATCTAGCAGTCTTCAACTTGTTCTAGCTATTCCCGGGTCAAAGGGTTTGCCTCGGTTAGGTTCTCCGATCTCTGCTTGGATACTGTTAGAGACGGTCTTCTTTGGCCGTTATGGTTTGAGTTTGTTTTATAGACACATGGATCCTGGCTTTCGAGAAGGTCCCGGAACAAAAATTTTTGTTTTCCGCACCGTGGGCATGTGATGCTCACACCGGGATTTTCCTACAGATACGTATGTCAACGAACCAGAAATCTCATTACATGCCCTCACGGGTTGGTCTACAACTCATACCATGAGAATTTTGGCCAAGGTCGGATCTTCTAAACTAATTGTTCTCATTGATAGTGGCTCCATTTGCAACTTCATCAATGAAAAGATAACTGGGTTACTCAAGTTACCAGTAGCACCAACAAAACCATTTATTGTGAAAGTTGCTAATGGCGGTCACCTGCGATGCAATGAGAAATTTGAAAATGTTCCAATTTTACTACAAGGTATACCCTTTACTGTTACGTTATATTCATTGCTAATAATGGGTTTAGATATGGTGTTTGAGCAATTGGGAATGGTAAATTGCAATTGTAAGTAATTGATAATGGATTTCTAGTGGAATGGTCAACATCATCACTTAAAAGGGATAGACAACCAAACAATCCAATCTTATTCCCTGAAGGACATGACAAAAGAGCTAAGAAATGGCAGCTCTATTTTTGCAGTTTGTTTGCAAACTCCACAAGAAGTATTGTCGGATGGAATCCATTCAGATATGCAAAGCTTGTTTAATCAATTTGCAGATATTTTGTTGGACCCCGATCTTTAAGTGAATTTTAGAAATATAAAAAAGTATGAAATAAGTAAGTTCGTATGTGAAGTTTGTATTAGATGTGATTATATTTTAAGAAAATTGATGAGAAAAAGAGTTGGAGTTTGATGATTTTGAAATTTGGATAGCTTTGTATGGATGATAAAAGTTCAAGTGGATGAGTTGATTGAAATTAAGTTGAAAATCATGACTAAAAAGAGAAAGTGTGAAAATATGAAAAATTGTAAAAAGTTTGACTTTTTGGCCTTTGAGGGTTGACTTTTGATTTAAGCCAAATTTGATAAAATGGTCTTCTGGAAACTTGTAGATTATGTCAAGAGCTTTCCGTAGCTATAAAGTTTGATATTTTCGATATCGGAGTGGAAGTTATGATCATCAAAGTTAAGTATGAAATTTGTTTGAAGTTTGACTTTTGGGGTTGACAGTTGACTTTTGATCTAGACAAAATTTGAGATAATGATCTACATAAAATTTGTAGTGTTTGTTGAGAGCTTTCTGTGGCCATAAAGTTTGCTATTTTTTGATGTCGGGATTGAGAGTTATGATTGTCCGAAGTTAAGTGATCTAGCTTTGTTTTGTATAAATGACCTAAGTGTATATTTGCATGTGCTATACTTAGAGGCCACTCGTCGTATGGATTTAATCTGAATTGGAATAAGTGGTCTTAATGAAAGTTGGAGCATGTATTTCGATCTTTCTGACGCCATAAAGTATGTAATTTTTCGATATCAGGGCTAGGAGATATGATCTTTGAAAAATTTAGTTATAAGTGGGTATTTAAGGTTTTGTAAATTTTGCTTGAACTCCGACCCTTTTGCAATCTTTTGTTATAAATCTTTCGTCCGACATCCGATTGATTTGATTCTTGAAGCGTTGGATTCCTAAGACAATTACGTTCATTTTTATGAAGAATTATAATTTTTAGGAGATTAAATGAAAAGAGTTTGATTGAACCAAAGTAAGAGATGGGTTATAGGTTATAAGTTGGATACTTTTCTGAACATGGTTCAGTATTTTGCGATTTTCGGGAGTTGTACAACTCCGATTGAGTTGATTCTTGAGGGAAAATAAAGTTAAGATATGGGGCTACAAATCATATGAAGGGATCGAAATTTAGTTTCATCCCTAAGATTGTTAATTTCTGGACTGAAGTTATGTTAAAGTTCAGTTTCGGATTTTGTGCAGGTCAGTTAGTAATTCGACCATAACTTCTTCGTTTTAGATCCGAATTGAGTGCCGTCATTGGCGTTGGATTCGTATGATCTATAGGAACAATTTTCATGAAGAAAGTTTGTCCAAATTATTTCGTTTAGATTCTGGAAATCAGGACGCAAGTTATCAGTTTTTCAAAATCCTGCATAGGGGCAATTTTGGAATTAGTCAAATAAATGAGGGCAAAATGGTCATTTGCCTGCCATTTTTAATGACATGGCAGAACACAACAAGGAAGCTGTCGTTTATTCTAGAAGAAGCCACGAAATTGCTGGAGAAATGAGAATAAAAGAAAGAAATAAGAAGAAGAGAGAAGAAGAATAAGGAGAAGAGAAGGAAGAGGCTTCAGATATGGAGAAAGAAGAGAGCTTTCCTTTTTTCAAATTTTGAAGCTTTAGCATGAGTTTTAAGTGGGTTTCAAGAGGAAAGAAGGAGAAAGAAGATGAAGCTACCTTTGGAGCTTAAAAATTTTGAAATTTTAGAGAGAGAAAGAGGTAAGAGTTTGAGTTTTTGTTTGGTTTTTGGTTTAGAATCATGGAAAATGGTATGGGATTGAGTTTTCCTATGGTTAATTGAAGTGTTTATGCTTTGATGATGGTTAATTTTGGATTTATGTGAGATGGAGTTTATGTCAAAATTGAGAATTTGAGATTTTTGAAATTGATGATTTAGATAGCTAGAATTAGTGATGAATTTGAGATATCCTAAGTTAATTTTGATGTTTATGCTTTAGGTGAAGTTTAATTTGAAAAGTATGAATTGGGGTTTAGGCCAAATTAGAGATTTGGGGTTTTCCCAAATTTTGTGAATTAAAGGTGTAGAATCATCAAAAATAGCATGAATTGATGAAATATGGAATTAATTTTGAAGAAATTATGTTTTATGAGATTGAATTTGGGTGTATTGGTTTAGGCCAATTTTGAAAATTGGGGATTTTCAAAATTGGAGATTGAAATAACTTGGAAATATGATAATTATGAATTTCGATAGTTAATTTTGGGAATTATGCAAATTTATGATGTGAATTTGGGTGATTATGGCTTAGGTCATTTTAATTGAAAGAAGGAAAAAGCAAGGATCAAATTGGAGCTTGGAACAAGTTCCTAGCGTCATTTCGAGGTGGGTAGCATATTTATATTTTGATTTGTAAGTTATATATTACTTTTCGAAAATTCAAGGAAATGAAAGAAAAGATTTTCGTACTTTATTCGTTTCAGAATGACTTTTGAAACATTATTACAAGCTTAAATTTATTGTTTGAAATGATTTGATAAATCGATAGAAATTTACTGAAAATTCATATGTTATGAGTGCATTGATAAAGCGTGCAAAGTGTTGAATTTGTGGAATTACTTGATTTGATTTAATTGTATGAATTGTGTAGAGGCGAGAATGTGTATAGTATGCTGCGTATGAAAAACAAGACTTTTGAAAAGTGCCTTCGGACAATTTGAATTTCCGTTTTCGATGTGTTATGTGGGTTTGGTAGGTCCTTTGGTGAGTCGGTATTGTCTCTATTCAGTATAGCCTTCTCCGGCTGCTCGCTAGTGCACGGACTCCGTTCGGACTCCTTTCACGGCTATAATCGAGCCGCATGCGGGGAAGTGTAAGACGTTTCTATTCACGATCTGCAGGACCGCAATGCGGGGTATGCAAGACGCTTTGTTTGGACTTAGCGGACCATCGATATGTTATGTGTTTTCAATTTTGTTTCAGATGTTGCATTCATATTTATGAAAATTCGAGAATTTTGAAAAATAATAAAAAGTGAGACGACTATGAAAAGTTTGAAAATATGAAAAAAAGGTTTGAGGAAATTGTTTGAAAAATTATAAAGTTTGAAAAAATTAGCCTTTTGGCTAAAAGATTATGAAAAAAATGATTTCGCTTATTTGTCAATTTATAAATGTGTTATCCACGAGCTTTGAGCTCTCCCCCTTTTCATCCCCATCTCCGTGTTTCGAGCGGAGATCGAATGAAAGAATGTGAAGACGTCGGTTTCGACATTTGAATCGTTAGCTTTTGAGTAATTTGGATCTTGAGTATGAATATGTTTATAACTTTAGATAAGTTTGGGAAAAATGTATTTGTGTATAAAGTTGAAAATTGTGAATGATTGTGAAATTTGTATATGAAATTATGGATAATTTGGGAATATATATGTATGATTGATTTGGGAATTTGATTGAATTATGAGTTTGGTATTGAATTGAGAATTATGGAAGTATTAGATTTAGGTTTACGTTTTGCTGGTGTTTGGGTTTCGGACGGGAGAGTCCGATGATTCTGAGATCTGTTTGGCATTTAGAAGTGTATTTCTTTACCCTTGCAGGTTTGGGTTAGGATAAAGGCAGCCGTTATGCTGCTGAAATTTCGATAAAATTGGATGAAAATGAGATTTTGGATTTGTATTATTTGTTTTTGCATGAGATCAATAAGATGAGAAAATGAGAATAAGAATAAGAAAGAAAAAAAAATTATTCCAGATTTTGGAACGTCTTAGGGTTTCCAACGCGACGATGTTCATTCGATTGTTTCCTTTGAAAATTGTTGTCGGATGTCGGATCCGTTTTGCTAAGTGTTTGTTTCCGCATTAGCTTTGCTTCTGCTTTGATTCCGCTTCGGTTGTTTCGTTTCCTTCGTTCTTTCGCTTTTTCGGTTAGGATCCGGTTCTCGGATCGGGTCCCAACATATATGGTATCAGAGCCCAGTATTAGGATCTTAACTGGGCATATAAGATTGATAAGAAAGTGTGAGGATAAGGTTGAATTAGTGAAGATATGCTAAGTGATCATTTGATTTTGATGAAAGAAGTATGATTGTCTTTAGGAATGTGAAATTGATGTGTATGATTATTTGACGAATTCAAGTGATTGGTTCGATTTGAGTGTTAAGAATATGATTGATTTTCAGGATGTGTTGAGGAACGTAAGATTAGCATTTATTAATTTGTGTCCATATATGAAGAAATAATGAATTATGAATATAGTGATTTGATATGATATGGTTAGTGTGAGATACAAGATGTGAAATAGTGTAAAGAGATTGAGATACATATATGATGAGGAAATTAGATAAGAGAAAGTGATTGATTATGATTTTTGGAAAGAAATTAGTAAGAAAGTGCTTGATGATCTTCGTTTAAAAAGAAATTTATGCAAGAATAAGTTACTTGGAGTTTAAATAAGTATGAATTTTGAGGACGAAATTCTTTTAAGAGGGGGAGAAATGTTGGACCCCGATCTTTAAGTGAATTTTAGAAATATAAAAAGTATGAAATAAGTAAGTTCGTATGTGAAGTTTGTATTAGATGTGGTTATATTTTAAGAAAATTGATGAGAAAAAGAGTTGATGGAGTTTGATGATTTTGAAATTTGGATAGCTTTGTATGGATGATAAAAGTTCAAGTGGATGAGTTGATTGAAATTAAGTTGAAAATCATGACTAAAAAGAGAAAGTGTGAAAATATGAAAAATTGTAAAAAGTTTGACTTTTTGGCCTTTGATGATTGACTTTTGATTTAAGCCAAATTTGATAAAATGGTCTTCTGGAAACTTGTAGATTATGTCAAGAGCTTTCCGTAGCTATAAAGTTTGATATTTTTCGATATCGGGAGTGGAAGTTATGATCAGTCAAAGTTAAGTATGAAATTTGTTTGAAGTTTGACTTTTGGGGTTGACAGTTGACTTTTGATCTAGACAAAATTTGAGAAAATGATCTACATAAAATTTGTAGTGTTTGTTGAGAGTTTTCTGTGGCCATAAAGTTTGCTATTTTTCGATGTCGGGATTGAGAGTTATGATTGTCCGAAGTTAAGTGATCTAGCTTTGTTTTGTATAAATGACCTAAGTGTATATTTGCATGTGCTATACTTCGAGGCCACTCGTCGTATGGATTTAATCTGAATTGGAATAAGTGGTCTTAATGAAAGTTGGAGCTTGTATTTCGATCTTTCCGACGCCATAAAGTATGTAATTTTTCGATATCGGAGCTAGGAGATATGATCTTTGAAAAATTCAGTGATAAGTGGGTATTTAAGGTTTTGTAAATTTTGCTTGAACTCCGACCCTTTTGTAATCTTTTGTTATAAATCTTTCGTCCGACATCCGATTGATTTGATTCTTGAAGCGTTGGATTCCTAAGACAATTACGTTCATTTTTATGAAGAATTATAATTTTTAGGAAATTAAATGAAAAGAGATTGATTGAACCAAAGTAAGAGATGAGTTATAGGTTATAAGTTGGATACTTTCCTGAACATGGTTCAGTATTTTGCGATTTTCGGGAGCTGTACAACTCCGATTGAGTTGATTCTTGAGGGAAAATAAAGTTAAGATATGGGGCTACAAATCATATGAAGGGATCGAAATTTAGTTTCATCCCTAAGATTGTTAATTTCTAGACTGAAGTTATGTTAAAGTTCAGTTTCGGATTTTGTGCAGGTCAGTTAGTAATTCGACCATAACTTCTTCGTTTTAGATCTGAATTGAGCGCCGTCAGTGGCGTTGGATTCGTATGATCTATAGGAACAATTTTCATGAAGAAAGTTTGTCCAAATTATTTCGTTTAGATGCTGGAAATCAGGACGCAAGTTATCAGTTTTTCAAAATCCTGCATAGGGGCAATTTTGGAATTAGTCAAATAAGTGAGGGCAAAATGGTCATTTGCCCTCCATTTTTAATGACATGGCAGAACACAACAAGGAGGCTGTCGTTTATTCTAGAATAAGCCACGAAATTGCTGGAGAAATGAGAATAAAAGAAAGAAATAAGAAGAAGAGAGAAGAAGAATAAGGAGAAGAGAAGGAAGAGGCTTCGTATATGGAGAAAGAAGAGAGAGTTTTCCTTTTTTTTTTCGAATTTTTGAAGCTTTAGCATGAGTTTTAAGTGGGTTTCAAGAGGAAAGAAGGAGAAAGAAGATGAAGCTACCTTTGGAGCTTAAAAATTTCGAAATTTTAGAGAGAGAAAGAGGTAAGAGTTTGAGTTTTTGTTTGATTTTTGGTTTAGAATCATGGAAAATGGTATGAGATTGAGTTTTCCTATGGTTAATTGAAGTGTTTATGCTTTGATGATGGTTAATTTTGGATTTATGTGAGATGAAGTTTATGTCAAAATTGAGAATTTGAGATTTTTGAAATTGATGATTTAGATAGCTAGAATTAGTGATGAATTTGAGATATCCTAAGTTAATTTTGATGTTTATGCTTTAGGTGAAGTTTAATTTGAAAAGTATGAATTGGGGTTTAGGCCAAATTAGAGATTTGGGGTTTTCCCAAATTTTGTGAATTAAAGGTGTAGAATCATCAAAATAGCATGAATTGATGAAATATGGAATTAATTTTGAAGAAATTATGTTTTATGAGATTGAATTTGGGTGTATTGGTTTAGGCCAATTTTGAAAATTGGGGATTTTCAAAATTGGAGATTAAAATAGCTTGGAAATATGATAATTATGAATTTCCGATAGTTAATTTTGGGAATTATGCAAATTTATGATGTGAATTTGGGTGATTATGGCTTAGGTCATTTTTAATTGAAAGAAGGAAAGAAGCAAGGATCAAATTGGAGCTTGGAACAAGTTCCTAGCGTCATTTCGAGGTGGGTAGCATATTTATATTTTGATTTGTAAGTTATATATTACTTTTCAAAAATTCAAGGAAATGAAAGAAAAGATTTTCGTACTTTATTCGTTTCCGAATGACTTTTGAAACATTATTACAAGCTTAAATTTATTGTTTGAAATGATTTGATAAATCGATAGAAATTTACGAAAATTCATATGTTATGAGTGCATTGATAAACTGTGCAAAGTGTTGAATTTGTGGAATTACTTGATTTGATTTAATTGTATGAATTGTGTAGAACTGAGAATGTGTATAGTATGCTGCGTATGAAAAACAAGACTTTTGAAAAGTGCCTTCGGGCAATTTGAATTTTCGTTTCGATATGTGTTATGTGGGTTTGGTAGGTCCTTTGGTGAGTCGTCATTGTCTCTATTCAGTATAGCTTTCTCCGGCTGCTCGCTAGTGGCACGGACTCCGATTCGGACTCCTTTCACGGCTACACCGAATCGCATCATGGGAAGTGTAAGACGTTTCGTTCACGATCGCAGACCGCTATGCGGACTATGCAAGACGCTTTGTTTGGACCTAGCTGCACCATCGATATGTTAAGTGTTTTCAATTTTGTTTCAGTATGTTGCATTCATATTTATGAAAATTCGAGAATTTTGAAAAATAATAAAAAGTGAGACGACTATGAAAAGTTTGAAAATATGAAAAAAAGGTTTGAGGAAATTGTTTGAAAAATTATAAAGTTTGAAAAAATTAGCCTTTTGGCGAAAAGATTATGAAAAAATGATTTCGCTTATTTGTCAATTTATAAATGTGTTATCCACGAGCCGAGCTCACCCCTTTTCATCCCCATCTCCGTGTTTGACGAGGAGATCGGATGAAAGAATGTGAAAACGTCGGTTTCGACATTTGAATACGTTAGCTTTTGAGTAATTTGGATCTTGAGTATGAATATGTTTATAACTTTAGATAAGTTTGGGAAAAATGTATTTGTGTATAAAGTTGAAAATTGTGAATGATTGTGAAATTTGTATATGAAATTATGGATAATTTGGGAATATATATGTATGATTGATTTGGGAATTTGATTGAATTATGAGTTTGGTATTGAATTGAGAATTATGGAAGTATTAGATTTAGGTTTACGTTTTGCTGGTGTTTGGGTTTCGGACGGGAGAGTCCGATGATTCTGAGATCTGTTTGGCATTTAGAAGTGTATTTCTTTACCCTTGCAGGTTTGGGTTAGGATAAAGGCAGCCGTTATGCTGCTGAAATTTCGATAAAATTGGATGAAAATGAGATTTTGGATTTGTATTATTTGTTTTTGCATGAGATCAATAAGATGAGAAAATGAGAATAAGAATAAGAAAGAAAAAAATTATTCAGATTTTGGAGCGTCTTAGGGTTTCCAACGACGATGTTCATTCGATTGTTTCCTTTGAAAATTGTTGTCGGATGTCGGATCCGTTTTGCTAAGTGTTTGTTTCGCATTAGCTTTGCTTCGCTTTGATTCCGCTTGGTTGTTTCGTTTCCTCCGTTCTTTCGCTTTTTGGTTAGGATCCGGTTCTCGGATCGGGTCCCAACATATATGGTATCGAGCCCGGTATTAGGATCTTAGCGGGCATATAAGATTGATAAGAAAGTGTGAGGATAAGGTTGAATTAGTGAAGATATGCTAAGTGATCATTTGATTTTGATGAAAGAAGTATGATTGTCTTTAGGAATGTGAAATTGATGTGTATGATTATTTGACTAATTCAAGTGATTGGTTCGATTTGAGTGTTAAGAATATGATTGATTTTCGAATGTGTTGAGGAACGTAAGATTAGCATTTATTAATTTGTGTCCATATATGAAGAAATAATGAATTATGAATATAGTGATTTGATATGATATGGTTAGTGTGAGATACAAGATGTGAAATAGTGTAAAGAGATTGAGATACATATATGATGAGGAAATTAGATAAGAGAAAGTGATTGATTATGATTTTTGGAAAGAAATTAGTAAGAAAGTGCTTGATGATCTTCGTTTAAAAAGAAATTTATGCAAGAATGAGTTACTTGGAGTTTAAATAAGTATGAATTTCGAGGACGAAATTCTTTTAAGAGGGGGAGAAATGTTGGACCCCGATCTTTAAGTGAATTTTAGAAATATAAAAAGTATGAAATAAGTAAGTTCGGTATGTGAAGTTTGTATTAGATGTGATTATATTTTAAGAAAATTGATGAGAAAAAGAGTTGATGGAGTTTGATGATTTTGAAATTTGGATAGCTTTGTATGGATGATAAAAGTTCAAGTGGATGAGTTGATTGAAATTAAGTTGAAAATCATGACTAAAAAGAGAAAGTGTGAAAATATGAAAATTGTAAAAGTTTGACTTTTTGGCCTTTGATGATTGACTTTTGATTTAAGCCAAATTTGATAAAATGGTCTTCTGGAAACTTGTAGATTATGTCAAGAGCTTTCCGTAGCTATAAAGTTTGATATTTTTCTATATCGGGAGTGGAAGTTATGATCAGTCAAAGTTAAGTATGAAATTTGTTTGAAGTTTGACTTTTGGGGTTGACAGTTGACTTTTGATCTAGACAAAATTTGAGAAAATGATCTACATAAAATTTGTAGTGTTTGTTGAGAGTTTTCTGTGGCCATAAAGTTTGCTATTTTTCGATGTCGGGATTGAGAGTTATGATTGTCCGAAGTTAAGTGATCTAGCTTTGTTTTGTATAAATGACCTAAGTGTATATTTGCATGTGCTATACTTCGAGGCTACTCGTCGTATGGATTTAATCTGAATTGGAATAAGTGGTCTTAATGAAAGTTGGAGCTTGTATTTCGATCTTTCCGACGCCATAAAGTATGTAATTTTTCGATATCGGAGCTAGGAGATATGATCTTTGAAAAATTCAGTGATAAGTGGGTATTTAAGGTTTTGTAAATTTTGCTTGAACTCCGACCCTTTTGTAATCTTTTGTTATAAATCTTTCGTCCGACATCCGATTGATTTGATTCTTGAAGCGTTGGATTCCTAAGACAATTACGTTCATTTTTATGAAGAATTATAATTTTTAGGAAATTAAATGAAAAGAGATTGATTGAACCAAAGTAAGAGATGGGTTATAGGTTATAAGTTGGATACTTTCCTGAACATGGTTCAGTATTTTGCGATTTTCGGGAGCTGTACAACTCCGATTGAGTTGATTCTTGAGGGAAAATAAAGTTAAGATATGGGGCTACAAATCATATGAAGGGATCGAAATTTAGTTTCATCCCTAAGATTGTTAATTTCTAGACTGAAGTTATGTTAAAGTTCAGTTTCGGATTTTGTGCAGGTCAGTTAGTAATTCGACCATAACTTCTTCGTTTTAGATCTGAATTGAGTGCCGTCAGTGGCGTTGGATTCGTATGATCTATAGGAACAATTTTCATGAAGAAAGTTTGTCCAAATTATTTCGTTTAGATTCTGGAAATCAGGACGCAAGTTATCAGTTTTTCAAAATCCTGCATAGGGGCAATTTTGGAATTAGTCAAATAAGCGAGGGCAAAATGGTCATTTGCCCTCCATTTTTAATGACATGGCAGAACACAACAAGGAGGCTGTCGTTTATTCTAGAATAAGCCACGAAATTGCTGGAGAAATGAGAATAAAAGAAAGAAATAAGAAGAAGAGAGAAGAAGAATAAGGAGAAGAGAAGGAAGAGGCTTCAGATATGGAGAAAGAAGAGAGTTTTCCTTTTTTTTTCGAATTTTTGAAGCTTTAGCATGAGTTTTAAGTGGGTTTCAAGAGGAAAGAAGGAGAAAGAAGATGAAGCTACCTTTGGAGCTTAAAAATTTCGAAATTTTAGAGAGAGAAAGAGGTAAGAGTTTGAGTTTTTGTTTGATTTTTGGTTTAGAATCATGGAAAATGGTATGAGATTGAGTTTTCCTATGGTTAATTGAAGTGTTTATGCTTTGATGATGGTTAATTTTGGATTTATGTGAGATGGAGTTTATGTCAAAATTGAGAATTTGAGATTTTTGAAATTGATGATTTAGATAGCTAGAATTAGTGATGAATTTGAGATATCCTAAGTTAATTTTGATGTTTATGCTTTAGGTGAAGTTTAATTTGAAAAAGTATGAATTGGGGGTTTAGGCCAAATTAGAGATTTGGGGGTTTTCCCAAATTTTGTGAATTAAAGGTGTAGAATCATCAAAAATAGCATGAATTGATGAAATATGGAATTAATTTTGAAGAAATTATGTTTTATGAGATTGAATTTGGGTGTATTGGTTTAGGCCAATTTTGAAAATTGGGGATTTTCAAAATTGGAGATTGAAATAGCTTGGAAATATGATAATTATGAATTTCCGATAGTTAATTTTGGGAATTATGCAAATTTATGATGTGAATTTGGGTGATTATGGCTTAGGTCATTTTAATTGAAAGAAGGAAGAAGCAAGGATCAAATTGGAGCTTGGAACAAGTTCTAGCGTCATTCGAGGTGGGTAGCATATTTATATTTTGATTTGTAAGTTATATATTACTTTTCGAAAATTCAAGGAAATGAAAGAAAAGATTTTCGTACTTTATTCGTTTCCGAATGACTTTTGAAACATTATTACAAGCTTAAATTTATTGTTTGAAATGATTTGATAAATCGATAGAAATTTACGAAAATTCATATGTTATGAGTGCATTGATAAACTGTGCAAAGTGTTGAATTTGTGGAATTACTTGATTTGATTTAATTGTATGAATTGTGTAGAACTGAGAATGTGTATAGTATGCTGCGTATGAAAAACAAGACTTTTGAAAAGTGCCTTCGGGCAATTTGAATTTCCGTTTTCGATATGTGTTATGTGGGTTTGGTAGGTCCTTTGGTGAGTCAGCGCTGTCTCTATTCGTATAGCTTTCTCCCGGCTGCCCGCTAGTGGCACGGAGCCTCGATTTCGGACTCCTTTCACGGCTACACTGAACGCATTGCAAGGGAAGTGTAAGACGTTTCATTCCTGACGATCGCACAGGACGTATGCGGGGCTATGCGATCGTTGTTTGGACCTAGCTGCACCATCGATATGTTATGTGTTTTCAATTTTGTTTCAGATGTTGCATTCATATTTATGAAAATTCGAGAATTTTGAAAAATAATAAAAGTGAGACGACTATGAAAAGTTTGAAAATATGAAAAAAGGTTTGAGGAAATTGTTTGAAAAATTATAAAGTTTGAAAAATTAGCCCTTTTGGCGAAAAGATTATGAAAAAAATGATTTCGCTTATTTGTCAATTTATAAATGTGTTATCCACGAGCTTTGAGCTCACTCCCTTTTCATCCCCATCTCCGTGGTTTGAGCGGAGATCGGATGAAAGAATGTGAAGACGTCAGTTTCGACATTTGAATACGTTAGCTTTTGAGTAATTTGGATCTTGAGTATGAATATGTTTATAACTTTAGATAAGTTTGGGAAAAATGTATTTGTGTATAAAGTTGAGAATTGTGAATGATTGTGAAATTTGTATATGAAATTATGGATAATTTGGGAATATATATGTATGATTGATTTGGGAATTTGATTGAATTATGAGTTTGGTATTGAATTGAGAATTATGGAAGTATTAGATTTAGGTTTTACGTTTTACTGGTGTTTGGGTTTCGGACAGGAGAGTCCGATGATTCTGAGATCTGTTTGGCATTTAGAAGTGTATTTCTTTACCCTTGCAGGTTTGGGTTAGGATAAAGGCAGTCGTTATGCTGCCGAAATTTCGATAAAATTGGATGAAAATGAGATTTTGGATTTGTATTATTTGTTTTTGCATGAGATCAATAAGATGATAAAATGAGAATAAGAATAAGAAAGAAAAAAAATTTATTCCGGATTTGGAACGTCTTAGGGTTTCCAATGCGACGATGTTCATTCGATTGTTTCCTTTGAAAATTGTTGTCGGATGTCGGATCCGTTTTGCTAAGTGTTTGTTTCCGCATTAGCTTTGCTTCTGTTTTGATTCCGCTTCGGTTGTTTCGTTTCCTCCGTTCTTTCGCTTTTCCGGTTGGGATCCGGTTCCCGGATCGGGTCCCAACATATTTACCAACAACCAAACCTGCGTCCTCCAGAAAGGGAAATTAATCACTACATCAACTTGAAAGAAGGAATAAACCCCATCAATGTTTGTCCCTACAGGTATGCCTACCTTCAAAAAGCTGAAATTGAAAGACAAGTTCATGACATATTAAAATTGGGGTTAATTCAGGCTAGCACAATTTCTTTTTCTTCGCTTGTTCTATTAGTTAAGAAAAAAGACAGATCCCGACAGTTTTGTGCTGATTATAGAGCTTTTAATACTGTAATAGTTAGGGACAGATTTCCAATCCCCATAGTTGATGACATGCTAGATGAACTCCATAGGGCTGCTTATTTTACCAAACTTGATCTTCGTTCATGATTTCATCAGGTACTGGTTCACCCTAAAGGCATACATAAAACCTCCTTTCACATGATTTCAGATTTGTATCTCATCAGATACAAGTACCCATATCGAGAATAATCATCGATAAAGGTAATGAAGTAAAGACAACCATTTCTGGCATGGATGGACATCGGACCACATACATCTGAATGTATTAGGTCTAATACTCCAGTCGCTCGTTCACCCTTTCCCTTAAAGGGTAATTTAGTCATCTTGCCTAATAAACAAGATTCACATGTGTCATATGATTCATAATCAAATGACCCTAAACTTCCACTCTTATGGAGCTTAGCTATGCGTCTCTCATTTATATGGCCAAGGCGACAATGTCATAAGTAAGTTGATTTTAAATTATCTCGTTTATGTCTTTTCGTGTCATTGAAATTCATAATTGGATGTGACATATCTAATATGTAAATTCCATTGCATAATGTACCAGTACCATAAAGCATTCCATTCAAACTAATAAAACAACCATTGCTACTAAAAGTCAAATAGAAACTAGCTCTATTTAAACAAGAAACAGACAATATGTTCTTTGTTAAAATAGGTACAAAATAACATTCATCTAATTTAATTACAAGCCCACTGGGGAGTGACAGAAAATAAGTGCCTACGACTAATGTAGCAACTCTTGCTCCATTTCCTACACGCAGGTCTATCTCTCCCTTCATGAGTTGTCTACTGTCCCTGAGGCCCTGCATATCATTACATATGTGTGAGCCACAACTAGTATCTAATACCCATATTTTATGGTCAAAAACAGTATTAACCTCAATGACAAACATACCTGAAGGAGTTGAGGCATCTGATGCCTTCTTCTGCTTCAAATCTTCCAGATAGACTTTACAGTTTCACTTCCAGTGGCCAGTCTTGCCACAATGGAAGCAAGTTCCTTTTAGTGCAGTTTCTTTGGTTTTCTTCTTGGCTGCACTTCCTTTCGGTTTCTTATACCTTTTCTTTTTTAGTTTTTTTTTGGAACCAGAAGAAGAGTCCACCATAAGCACTTGCTTACTATCCTTCTTGATAGATTGCTCTGCTGTCTTGAGCAAGTTGATCAACTCAGGGATTGTCGTGGATATTTGGTTCATCCGATAGTTTAACACAAACTGTGAATAACTATCAGACAATCCAACTAGAATTAAGTCAACACTTAATTCATATTCCATTACAAAGCCTAAGACAACCATATACCCATTCATCTTCAGTGCATATTGCACTGCAGATGAACCTGGAGTCATCTTAGTAGTGAAGAGTAGCCTCGAGGTCTCGAACCTTTCAGACCGAGCTTGCTCATCAAATAGCTCCCTAAGATGAAACACTATGGTATTAGCATCCATAGACTCGTGCTGCTTCTGCAGCTTTGGTGACATAGATGCGAGCATAATGCAGGTAGCCATGTCACTGTCTTTGAGATGCTTACGATAAGCTTTCTGATCCTCATCAGAAGCGTCAACAGCAAGTGGATCAGGAAGTGGAACATCTAGGACATAGCCCAGTTCCTCAGATCTGAGAACAATTCTCATATTTTTGAGCCAATCAAGAAAGTTGGGTCTAGTTAATTTGTTCGAATCCATTAGTGAGCGCAAGTTCACACTGGAAGTCATCTTCAATAACCTATAGGGAAAGATAGAAAGAATGTTAGAATAGAATTACATGCACGATCATAAGGACTTGCATGACATGCATATGGCTCCCACTAGTTTCAAAGAATCCATAACCCTCAGTATGAATCCAAGAAACATTATGACAAAAAGTCCTAGTGGTTCGATATCCAACATTGCTAAAATAACCTTGGGTTTACCCAACAAGCCACCTTAGATCAATCAGTAGGTATCGGTTATACCAATTGCATCATAGATATTCGAAATTACTAAAATGACATTGGGTTTACCTAATAAGCCACCTTAGATCAATCGGCAGGTATCGATCATACCAATTGCATCTAAATGCAATTATCGACTAGTGCTATCAACTCGTGATGTATGCACACACATTGGGTTATCAACTCTTGATGTGCGTACATCCGATGTACACTACCCAATTTCACCTCTGTCCACGTTGACCTTGAGTTTACTCAACAAATCAATGCTTCTAGTGAAAACCGACCCATTAATCCGAAAATCTCATTTCCATAGTTCAAACATATCCGTATAGAGTGAGCTTGGGTTTATCCAACAACCCGAACTTTATAAGAACTCTGGTTCTCCCCATATTAATGGAAGGCGTTAGTTTTCATATGATGTGTGAGGGTTTTCAAACTCTGGTCTCATCTTCTTCTTCTCCAAGTTATAGGATTATAGTCATCATGACTATATGGAATGATTTAGGGCATTTCATCAATCACATTGAATCTATACCTAAAATCATCCATCATCCCACCTTTGCATGTTGTAGTCGACTGGTGCATGTGCTAGTCGACTGGTACATGTGCTAGTCGACTACTATGGATTACTGTGCACGAACTAGTCGACTGGTGCATGTGCCAGTCGACTGGTGCATGTGCTAGTCAACTGGTACATGTGCTAGTCGACTGGTACATGTACTGGCATGCTCTCTAATCGGCTAATTTCTCAATCCATGTAGTTCAAATTCACAATATCAAGTGTAATATCCTTTACTATGATGTACCAATGAAACACTTTCATTGTATCATGCTTACCATATATAGTTATACTATACATGAAACTTGAAATCAATGAATACACTCTTATTCGTTTAGATTTCCAAATAATTTGAGAATATCAAACTATCACCCTAAGTATCTCTAGGTAGTCTATACTTTATCAAGACTACTTCGGCACTGGTCACAAAATTTGTGACGGCCAAAACAATCAAGACAACGAAATACACTAACGAGACGCTAATGTGACATATTTGACATCCGAAAATTTTTGGGAACACAATTTCAAGAAAATTAGTTTGGAAAGCATACAACATCAATGTAACACGTTTTTAATCACATTAAAAATGATCCAAGGCATTGGAATTGAGAAATACACAATCATACATTTCAAACAAAACAGTTCCAGCAACTTTCTCAAAACTGTCATACTCTGTCTTTTGCTTGAAAAACTCATTGAAACAATTTCAATAAATTATGAGAAAATTACAGAGGTTACAAAATGTTCACAACATGCTCCATGAATTTTTTCAGGATATATTTCCAACAAAAACTCAACCAATCTCAGCAACAAAGCCAATGTTGAATCTGTGTTCCTCAACACAGATATTCCCAGCAGGACAATAAATTCTCAAATAAATAGTAAATCACCTCGAAAACATTTTTCCATTCTAATAGACATTCATAAACATCTTAGAGACATGTCGGTGAAATAAAATCTGAAAAACAATTTTTCTACAATTTATTCTCGAATTTATAAGCATGCCTATTCAAGGATTGTGCACAAACACAGCAACCAGAACATTAGAGAATAAATTAGCAAAACCATATCAAATCACATTGATAAATTCTGATCTTCCACAGACATATTCAACAACATCTTATGAACACATCTGGGCAAGAAAATTTCGAAAAATATATTTCTATACTGAATTCGAAATTAACACAGTTAACATGCATCATCGTCACAAGCAATAGGTAGCTCCGACCTAGTTATGATTTCTTCGTTATATACGACACAAGTGGCTCTGATACCACTGTAGGAAAATCCTGGTGTGTGCATCACATGTAAACGGTGAGGAAAACAAAAAATTTTATCCGGGACCTTCCCGAAAGCCAGGATCCATGTATTTATATAACAAACTCAAACCATAACGGCCAAAGGAGACCGTCTCTAACGGTATCCACGCAGAGATCGAAGAACCTAACCGGGACAAACCCTTTGACCCGAGAATAGCTAGAACAAATTAAAGACTGCTAGATCTTACCTTTGTTCTTGGAGAGCTATGGAAGAAACAATGAAGGAGAGAAACTTGGAGAGGGAGAAGAGCTTGATGATCGATGGTGGATAGCTTGAAAGATAAAAACTCTTTCTATCTTCTACCAAAACCAACAAACAAGACTTTTCCTTTTCATATGGTCTTTTAAACCAACGATCATCCTCATCATCCTTTAGCTATTTTGTCTTTAGTCATTTAATGTAATTAATGACCAAGCATAAAGGAGAAGCTTCCTCTCCTTTCCACGTATGGCATATATATATAATTTAATTAATTAATAAGATATATATATATATATATATATATAAATTGAAGTGGTCCAGTCACACTGGGGTCGGTCCTACCTGGTCCCGGTATGGAAAAACCACCGGAAACCTTTTTCAGCAATATCGATATCGCGATCTCATCGGGACATATCTCGATCTCATCGGGATCTATTTAATTCCATTGCTCTCCATATATTGGATCTCTGTCTAAAACTATTTTACGAATTCTCCGAGTCACTCTTATGCGTGTGACCCATTAGGTTCCCGGTTATGTTGGCTACTTAGATTAACACTTAATCTAAGTAAGTCATGAGCGGTATCTAGCAACACATCATGACCTCCAATTGACCGAAAAGTAATTGGTTTGACGAATGAACATATATTCATCACGAACCATATCATGAACCCTTCCATAGACAATTATTGTGCAATTCGTCCTTTCACCATGCTATTCCTCACTTAGTTATGAGTATGGGCAAAGTGTCAACTCTTACTAGACTGACTACGTCAAATCTAGTCCAAGTGATATCAGTTCTTGTACTGGGACTCATTACTTTATATGTCAATGAAGACACTCTTCATGACATATGTACTCCGGCTAGAGATTTCCAAGTAATAACCCTAACAAGAGGCCATGGGTATCATCTTCTGCTATCACAGAAGTGGTGAATCCTCTATTGGCTACTCAATTACCTTCGAATACCTCAAGCCATACCCAAGCACCACCCTATGAGCGACCTATGTAAGGCAACAAGGAATGGAGTCAAAGCAAAGAATCAGTATCTAAGATATCCTTGAGTACCTCAAGTCTAAGGATACTTGCACCATTGCTATGATGAGATTATCACTGACATTACAATAGGACATCCATGTGATGATCTCATAGCAGGTCATCTAATGTACTTACTACCTCTAGTAAGCATTCACATCTCAACCCTAAATATCTCATATTTACAGTTTCTGAGATCCACTGCTTGATCAACTCAAGGAGCTAGAGATGTGTTAGTCTCTCCGGATTATCGATGTCCAGTTCAGTAATCCTACGACTAGGGATAATTTAGATACTGACATAATTGCACATGATAGGAATCTCAGTAGTATGATCACATCATAATTTCCTTCATATTATGTCATGTATCATGGACTTCATTAATTTGCTTATAGATCAATATTCATTCATAAATAATGAACAACAAAGTAATGAAATATGTCTTTCTTTATTTATTCATAAAGTATGTACACAACTTTGTACAAAACGCGCTAAAGGCGATTGCCTTTAGGGCACTACTCTAACATTCTATTGGCCATCCATGCACAAGATGATTCAGCAATATGTTGCTTCCTGTGCTATTTGCCAAAAAAACAAGGCATCAACTTCGTCGCTAGCGAGTCTTCTCCAACCCCTGCCCATTTTTGGAATGATGTAGCTATGGATTTCATTGAAGGACTTCCATTGTGTAACGACAAAAACTCTATCCTTGTCGACTCAGCAAGTATGCCCATTTTTTGGCTTTGTCAAACCCTTATACTACCAAATTGGTTGCTAAAAAATTTGTGGACAATGTTGTTAAATTTCATGGAATGCACAAGTCTATAATCAGTGACAACAATCTTATTTTTATTAGCCATTTTTGGCATGAGTTTTTCGAGAGGTTGGGTACCAAACTCAACATGAGCTCATCTTATCATCTCGAGTCTGACAGACAATTTGAAGTAATAAACAGATGTCTTGAACAATATCTCTGTTGTTTTGAATCTCAACAACCCCGTACATGAAGCTTTTATCTTCCTTGGGTAGAATTTTGGTATAATACCTCTTTCATATTTCTATTGGGAAGTCTCCTTTTTTGGCATTATATGGCAGGCCACCACTAACGATACCACGGTATGAGATGGTTCCCTCTCTTGTTCATGAGGTGGATCGAACTTTAGCCACAAGAGATGAAATTCTATAGCAGCTTAAGGCAAATCTGTCTCATGCGATCAACCGAATGAAGCAAATAACTTATTCAAAACGAAAAGACATTGAATATCAGGTGGGTGATCTGGTTTATCTTAAATTGCAACCTTATCGCCAACACTCTTTGTACAAAAGAGTTCACCAGAAATTAACAAGTTGTTACTATAGGCCTTTCCGATTGAAGCCAAATTTGGGAAGTTAGCTTGCAAATTACAGTTGCCTGAAAGTTCAAAATTTCATCCAATTTTCTATGTATCACTGCTTAAGAAATATGTTGGTGGAGCAGTTCTTGTGCCAATGGAATTGCTGCTGTTAATAGATGATGGAGACATTCTCTTGAAGCCAAAGGAAATACTATATACACAATGGGTTAAGAAAAGCCCACACCTTATGCAGGAAAGTCTTGTTCAGTGGAAGCAATTACTAGCTAAAGATGCAACTTGGGAAAATACTGCAGAACTGGAAAGCCGGTTTCTCACTTTGAACCTTGAGGACAAGATTCCTCTGAAAGAGGGGTGCAATGATAAGCCACGTAGGTCTAAAAGGGTGCCTATCTAGAATAAAAAATATTTGGGTTAATGAAGTGCAACGTGGACTTTTGTTACTGTAGAACATGTGGAACTACTGTTGCTAAGTTTTTTTATTTTTATTTTTTCATGTGTTTTTGTTTTGTTGCTGAAAAATAGGTCAATTTGTTATCTGATTTGTGGAGCAAAAGTGCCATTGTTGGCCTTAAGAGTAGGACAAAGTTGTTGCATTTTATTCCTATTTATTTTCACTTATATCAGCAGCAGTAGGCAAAAAGAAAATCAAACAAAATTATCTTATTCTCGAACTCTATTCCTCTTTTGGCTTTGACTAGGACCTATCGTGTCTCAATTGAGCTATGTACTCCATCAATGTCTGCAGAAGCTTATTGACTTCACTGATTGCCGACCGTCTACTAGATGTTGCTGTACTGGACGTGGATGATTGCGAATAACATGTGTCCGTAAATGAACCTAATCTGAAGATCATTTCATGACGGTCCCTACCACCCATTGCATCACGATATATTTGACTCTCATTAATAACTTGTTCGTGTTGAGACTGTCACTGAATACTTTCTTGTATTTAGTCCTATTATGAGGCAATGTTTATATTGAAATAACCCATTGATATAATTCAGATATTTGAAACTATAAGTCAAACCCATCCTATATTAATTCAATGATAAATCGAAGTTCATACCACAAACAAGTTTCAGTTGTTGCAGGCCATTAACATTAAAAATGCACGAAGTTCAAATGGGAGGTTCAAACTACAAGCAAATACCCAAATTAAACTAAGTACACAAAATCCTAGTAAATAACAAAACTCACTTACCTCAACTGACAAGAAGAAGAAGTCACTGAAGCACGTGAAGGAAGAAGATGACGGAGCTAAAATGAGTTGAAGACCAAAGAAGATAACTAAAACAAAGCAAAGAAGACAATGAATAAGATCTTAGCCAGAAACCTTAAGTAATTAAGAGAGATCTTAAATTACAACCATGTTTGACTCAAGATGTATGAGTGAAACTACATAAAACATACCACATAATATTGCATGCCATTCACATTTACTGTCTACCAATAACATTAATTAAGGGTAATTCAACTTTTAATGGAGGTAGCCAAATTTAAATAGTGCTTATATAAACTTTAGGTAGTCAAATTTTCCTATATTCTATCTTGCTTCCCCTACCCCTCCCCTTTAAAGGGTTTGACCATTGTACATTGTTCCTTAGTGTGATATAAGCTTAAAGCTTAGTTAATATAATTCTTTCAATCTCAAAAACATAATGCATCCAATCAATATTTAACAATTTGGATATTGAAATTACATAAAACGTTACTGTATAAAACAGAAATGAAATGTTAACGAAGATGAGAGAAACAAAGTGTTGGACCCTGCTTTCGAAGCCCAGCATTCGGAGACAAATTACAGTCAAAACTCGTTGCAATTTTTTTCATAAACAATTAACGCATATGTGGAAAATCGATAATCAAATCGGCCCGATTTATTTAAAACAATTTTTGTCACAAAGATGCAAATATTATTGAATACATCAGAGTTTCAGTAATTACTTGGGCCCATCACAGAACACAAAGCTTGTTTTCAAAACATCTTTACATTTCAAAGATCACCTCTTTGGCTTATTACAAGATACCAAATACAAAATACACACGATACAATTTGAATGCTTATGCTTAAAATGATTCCAAATTTCAAAATTTCCTAAACTAACTTCATCACAAAAGTCTCTAACTATCTTAGAGTTCCAATGCCTTGCAAGGATCACCAATCTTCTCTTTCTACACCTTAGGAGGGAAGCGTGGGGTGAGCTACACAGCTCAATAGCTAATATATTCATAGCCATTGGCAATTGACCAAAGTCAAGCATATATATATATATAGTAATTCTAACATTTATACTTTATTCAAGCAATGTAAACATTCATCAAATTTAGCTCAAAATTCATAACATATAACACTCAAAATGATTCATACTTAGCAATTCAATTATGAAATGCAAAAATAAATGGCTCGAGTTTTTTTAGGAACAAAACAGATAAACTAAAATTTGCTCTGTGAACCAAACGAGTCCAAATTCTCAGGATCTCGTGACCTCAAGCAGGCAGTCGGGAGAAAGCTATGGGTCAACGTGCGCATGACTAACGAAACGAGTTCCTCTCTTGCCCAAACAAAAGCACATAATCATGCTCAAAATCATTTTACCAAAATGCCTTTATACTTTTAAACCTTTTCTTTCATCTTTCATGTTCTTTCCTTTCTATATATATACAAAATGCCATGACATATTTCAAGGCATAACATTGATTAAAATACAATTTAATTATATCAAGATATCATGCTTCTTTCACGGTATAACATAATCAAAATCATTATGTATTTTCAACAAGTCAATTTAACACATATCCACACATAGGCAAGAATTTTCCCATTCACACAATAACTATAAATACATTACCCACCTCATTTCCTTGCTAAGATGCAAGTCAAGGTTGTCTTTCCCCTTACTCTTGCGTAGGATTCTCTTGGTTCCCTAAAACAAACCAAGTTTCATTCAATAGGAATCCAATAAAAAATTTCACAACGCAAAATCACTAAAATTGATTCTAGAATGCTTAAACCTAAGCATTTACTAAACTCCATAGACTAAAATCCTTCCAAAATTCAAAAGATCCAAAATGGTCTTACCTTGATTCTTCACCAATTGAAGAGATCTTTAGCTCAAAGGGAAGCTCTTCTCTTCCTCTTCCCTTTTCCTTTCTTAAACAACTCCAAAACCTCTTTTGAAGACTAAGAAAAGTTAAACCCTAGCTTGTTTTCTCTTCTTTCTCTCCTTCTCTTCTTCTCTTCGTATTTCTCTCTCTTTTTCATGACACTCCTTTTTCTCTTCAATTTTCGTTCTCCTCTCTTCTTAAAATGCAAGACAACACTTCTTCTTCCAATTATACCCTTAATGATCGAGAAATGACCCATTTGTCCTTCCATTTATGTCTTATGTCTTTTATATTTAAGTGTCTTGCTAAAAACACCCTTGAATATTCTGACATAACTCTTTTTTCTAGAAAAGTGTTCTCCCTTGTCTTAAGTTTCTAATGACACCAAAATCAATCCATTTGGTTCAGAAATCTGAAAGTTAGGGTCCAAACATTTCAGATAAGTAAAATAATACACTAAACCCATCCATCCAAAAATCGAAAGTCCTATCGACTGAAGTAGATTTCAACTTCTTCATACCATTTGCAGCTCCATATCTCTAGTTTATCTTAAAACTAGAATCATCTTATTCGGGGCTCTACCGATCCTAAAATCATCAAAATATTGAAGCATGTTTAGTAAAATATCCAATTCCTACTCTTCCAGTCAATACCCTTACTTTGATTCAATTTATGTTTTTCCAATAAATACCAAAAACTATCAAAATATATTTAGGGATATAAAATGTGTTAAGAAACTATTGGTTCAAGAATTACTTCATTTGGAGGTCGAATAACAAAATTATGGCCGAAAGAATCAAACAAGGTTTGGTCCTCAGTCATATTGAACTTGTCTCGGGACAAATGAAATAACTCTCTCTACAGATGTCGGATTAAGATCATCTTAGGATGATTTCAAATAGGACTTTGAGATATAAAACTTTGAAGAAGATATTTAGGTCAGATTTTATCATCTGAAGGATCAAAATGGACCAGATGATAGGATCAAACGAAGCCAAAGGAAAAAACAGACGAATGGAAAAAGACAGAAATGGGAAAAATTGCTATAAATTTCCTTAAAGATATCGAATTGGGATGTTCTTTAGATTTTTTGAAAGAGGACTTCAAGATATACAACTTTAATGAAAACCTAAAAGACAAATTCTATCTTTTAAAGGGTCAAAAATGGAATAGAAGATAGATATAGACGAAACCAAAGGAAAAAGCAGACAAATGGAAAAAAGACAGATAAATAGGACAAATTACTATAAATTTCCCTACAGATATCATATTAGGATGTTCTTTATATTTTTAGAAATATGACTTCAAGATCTACAACTTTCATGGAGACCTAACAGATAGATTCTATCTTCTGAAAGGTCAAATATGAAACAGAAGATAGGTATAGACGAAACCAAAGGAAGAAGCAAACGAATGGAAAAGATAGACGAATGGGGTAAATTACTATAACATTCCCTACAGATATCAGATTAGGATGTTATTTAGATGTTTCAAAAGAAGACTTCAAGATCTAAAACTTTTATGAAGACTTGAAAGACAGATTCTATCTTCTGAAGGTTCAAAAATGGAATAGAAGATAGGTATAGACGAAACCAAAGGAAAAAGTAGACGAATAGAAAAAGATAGATGAATGGGAAGAATTGCTATAACTTTTCCTACAGATATCAGAGTAGGATGTTCTTTAAATTGTTTGAAAGAGGACTTCAAGATATGCAACTTTCATGAAGATTTCAAAGATAGATTCTATCTTTTGGATGTTTAAAAATGGAATAGAAGATAGGTATAGACCAATCCAAAGAAAAAAAACAGACGAATAGAAAAAGACAAATAAATAGGGAAAATTACTATAACTTTCCCTACAATTATCAGATTAGGATGTTCTTTAGATGGTTTGAAAGATGACTTCAAGATCTAAAACTTTTATGAAGACTTCAAAGATAGATTATATCTTATGAAGGGTCAAAAATGGAGCAGAAGATAGGCCAGGAGAAAAAGTAGAAGAAGCAAAAAGCAAAAAAAAAACAAAACACAAAAGAAGCAAAAAGTAGAAGCAACAAAACACAGAAGAAGCAAAAAGCAGAAGCAGTAAAACACAGAAGAAGCAAAAAATAGAAGCAGCAAAACATAGAAGAAGAAAAAAGCAGAAGGAGCATAACTTTTCCTACAGTTATCGGATTAGGATTTTCTTTAGATGGTCTGAAAGAGGACTTCAAGATCTACAACTTTCATGAAGACCTCAAAGACAGATTCTATCTTATGAAGGGTCAAAAATGAAGCAGAAGATAGGTCAGGAGAAAAAGCAGAAGAAGAAAAAAGCAGAAGAAACAAAACACAAAAGAAGCAAAAAACACAGAAGAAGCAAAAAGCAGAAAGAGCAAAACACAAAAGAAGCAAAAAGAAGGAACAAAACATAGAAGAAGTAAAAAGTAGAAGGAGAAAATCACAGAAGAAGCAAAAAGAAGAAGAAGCAAAACACAGAAAAAGCAAAAAGCAAAAGGAGCAAAACACATAAAAAGCAAAAAGCAGAAGGAGCAAAACACAGAAGAAGCAAAATACAGAAGATACATCTTTCCTTATAAAGACCATAATTTTTGACTCCAAAGTCTAAAAATTCCATACTATATATCGTTGGAAAGCTAAAAAGATAATCTACAACTTTCCAGAAGACAACTTTCTCTAGTCTACCCTAGATCGATCTAGAATGGCCCTCGAATTCAGAACACAAATTTTTTACATTCATCCAATATACTACACCCAGTTCTCAACTTCGTGGCAAATTTTGAGATTCTTAAACATAGAATTTAAATTCGATGTCTTCATAAGAAATGTAACCATATGTTTCTAGTTTAATCAAATTAAGAATCATCTCGTTTGGATAACTAAAGAAAAAGTTGTGGCTAAAAGACTAAAGCATACTCCGTGAGCATTTTCCAGATCAACCACCCATTTTGTTTCACAATCTTTCTTTAACACAACTCATACCAAGATCACCTTTTCTACTTCATTTACTCCTCATTCTTAACTCCATTTCAAATCAATATCATCCAAAGAAAAAATATAGTCCATGATTAATCATGAACACCAATAACAGAACATACACATATGTACATATTCTCCATCAATTTTCTACACAAATTCAACTTCATTTTTTCTTTCACTTTACTTCTAACTTTCACCTTAATTCTTCCCATTTCGAAATCTCTTATCCACCAAATCACCGAAGAAAAACATGAATTTATCCACATTTCCCATTCACTACTTTACTATTGACTAATCACAAAAATTTCTCATTTAATAGTTCTAACTTCTAAGAAACATTTGGGGTCCAATAATTCTCCCCCTTAAAGAATTTCGTCCCCAAAATTCTTACTTGAATGATCAACAGATGGAGGTAATGTTGTCTTATGTTTTTCTCAGTATCCCTAGTAACTTCTTCACTTGAATAATTTCTTTCAAATGATCACAGTCAAAAGACCCACTCGATCTTTCAATCACTCATTTAATCATTCACTTTCTTAACGATTTCCTCATTAGGTTTCGGATTAGTCACACTTTTTCCACTTCCTGTGTCGATAACATCAATATTCGATCATATTGATATCTCTTAACATTCTCACATTATGAACTAAAGACATCTTTGTTGGTAATACTAACTAACAAGTCAATGGTCCAGTTCTCAATATCTTTATTTGGACCCAAACAATTTAAATTAGTTGATTTTTTTATCTTACCCTAAGCATATTTGCACTCAATTTAAGCACACCTTGAGAAGATGGTACTCTCAGAAATGTTTCATCTTTTGTTTCATAGTTCACGTCTCTATAGTATCAGTACGCTTTACTCTTATGTCTATCTCACTTTACTCCATACTTTCGGTATTGATCCACTAACTCCTTTATCTTTTTATTAGGTATAAATATTTCTCATTTTCGATCACAAATTCTCAATCTTTTAATTTAAACTCGGAATTCATATCCATTTCAATTCCTCAAAATTTTCTTTACTTTCATTACTCATATGCATTACACATTTCTCTTCATGTATTCAAATTATTCTTCTCAAATTTTTGAATACCTTCAATACATCATCACATTTCGCTTGGATCACTTTAATCTTTAATACCATGATACTCTCGGGGCAATTGTTAACTCAAACGATTATTATCAAACTCCATATGCCCATGATTAGCTCTCCTAATTCCTTAAATAACTAATTCCTGGATGAGGTAACATTATTTCGCGTTATTTTCAATTTCCCAATGGACTCACCTTTCTTAAATGATCTTCTCCATTCTCTAGATTTCCTCATATTTCACATTGACTTATTCTACTGTCTGCTCATCCATACTGATTTCTTCACACATTTTAATAGTATTATCTCAATTTCCTAAAATCCACTCATGTAGTTGGATACTTTTCATCGAGAAAAATACATACATTCTCAGTAGCATACTCTACCTCTTATTCTTGAGTCTCCACTAGGGATAGAACTCCAATATTTACTTCTAATTAATTACATATTCATTCATTCCTTGAAACGGAACATTTAATTCACCCAATATGATTTGATAAAACATTTCTATCTCAAACGACTTCTTACCTCAATCATCTACACTGTTTCCATAATCTTTATCAATCAACTATGTTCATCAATGTTGTTTCAACCATTCTTAACACCTTGATAAGATCAATTTCAACTATTCATGACATTTCAATAATTTCAATCTCTGTCACACTTTACACGATCAAAATATCCTCCATAATAAAACCCAATGAAATAAGAGGCATATTCATTTACTCCTATACCATATCCAAATATATATCTCGTATGTACTCAATCATATTATTTTCTAATGTAACCACATTATCAGATGTTTTCTCCTACTAACTGATTGTCATAACCTGGAGAACTTCTACATATATCACTATCAGTTGTTTCACTTTCCATACGTACATTTTTAATCAATTTAGAAGCATAAACATATAGCCATCTTCAAATTCAAATCTCAAATTCACTAATACAATCTTATACTTGATAATAAATTCCGAGTTCAACCTTTCAATTCCACTTTGATTGTAAGCCTTAAATCTTGTCATTTTCACCCTGTCTCTATCTCTTCCTCAGTTCATTCATGAAAACCTTTTTCACATCCATATCAATTTCAAGTACATATCTACACGAAATTTTGTTACTTTATTTTCTGACACAACCACAGATATTACATCGATATCTAACATATCAGACTACGCCATATTTCTTATTTCTAAATATCCACAAACTTTCCTCATCTTACACTCTAACCAAACGCCATTTTTCTCATCATTTCTACTAGTCTAAACTCTTAACGAAAATTCATACACGCAACTCATATGGTTGAAATTACTGGGATCATATACTCATTAATACCCTTCTCTAGTAGTGAGGAATCAGATGCAGCAGATCTTTGCAAAACTGCTCGTATTCTTTTACGAGGTGGCATTTTACTCCTTTGCGAAGACACCATCTTTCAGCTTACTTTCATTTTAATCTTATTTCCTACATGTATGCATGATATGCATGTCACTTAATCCAACACTTCAATTCACAATAAAATAATAAATCACATAGCACACAATTCATCCTATAATGCAATCTAAGCCTAGGAAAAAGCTTAAGCTCTGATACCAAACAATGGTAGACCCTGCTTCGGGAGCCCAGCATTCGGAGACAAATTACAGTCAAAACTCGTTGCAATTTTTTAATGAACAATTAACGCATATGCAGAAAATCGATAATCAAATCGACCTGATTTATTTAAAACAATTTTTGTCACAAAGATGTAAACATTATTGAACACATTAGAGTTTCAGTAATTATTTGGGCCCATCACAGAACACAAAGCTTGTTTTCAAAACATCTTTACATTTCAAAAATCACCCATTTGGCTTATTACAAGATACAAAATACAAACACACATACAATTTGAATGCTTATGCTTAAAATGATTCCAAATTTCAAAATTTCCTGAACTAAGTTCATTACAAAAGTCTCTAACTATCTTGGAGTTCCAATGCCTTGCAAGGATCGCTAATCTTGTCTTTCTGCACTTGAGGAGGGAAGCATGGGGTGAGCTACACAACTCAGTGGCTAATATATTCATAGCCATTGGCAATTGACCAAAGTCAGGCATATGTATATATATATATATATCTAGCAATTCTAGCATTTATACTTTATTCAAGCAATGTAAACATTAATCAATTTTAGCTTAAAATTCATAACATATAACACACAAAATGATTCATACTTAGCAATTCAATTATGAAATGCACAAACAAATGGCTCGAGAGTTCCGTGGAATGAAACAGAGAAACCAAAGTTTGCTCCGTGAACAAAACGAGTCCAAATTCTCAGGATCTCGTGGCCTCAAGCGGGCAGTCGGGAGAAGGCTATGGTCAACGTGCACATGACTAACGAAACGGGTTCCTCTCTTATCCAAACAAAAGCACATAATCATGCTTAAAATCATTTTACCAAAATGCCTTTATACTTTCAAACCTTTTCTTTCATCTTTCATGTTCTTTCCTTTCTATATATATACAAAATGCCATGACATATTTCAAGGCATAACATTGATCAAAATCACAATTTAATTATATCAAGATATCATGCTTCTTTCACGGTATAAAATAATGAAAATCATTATGTATTTTCAACAAGTCAATTTAACACATATCCACAAATAGGCAAGAATTTGCCCAATCACATAATAACTATAAATACATTACCCACCTCATTTCCTTGCTAAGATCCAAGTCAAGGTTGTCTTTCCCCTTGCTCTTGGGTGGGATTCTCTTGATTTCCTAAAACAGACCAAGTTTCATTCAATAGGAATCCAATAGAAAATCCCACAATACAAAATCACTAAAATTGATTCTAAAATGCTTAACCCTAAGCATTTACTAAACTCCATGGACTAAAATCCTTCCAAAATACAAAAGATCCAAAATATTCTTACCTTGATTCTTCACCAGTTGAAGAGATCTTTAGCTCAAAGGGAAGCTCTTCTCTTCCTCTTCCTTTTTCCTTTCTTAAACAACTCGAAAATCACTTTTGAAGACTAAGAAAAGTTAAGCCCTAGCTTGTTTTCTCTTCTTTCTCTTCTTTCTCTCCTTCTCTTCTTCTCTTTGTATTTCTCCCTCTTTTTCATGACACTCCTTTTTCTCTTCAATTTTCGTTCTCCTTTCTTCTTAAAATGCAAAACAACACTTCTTCTTCCAATTATACCCTTAATGATTGAGAAATGTCCCATTTGCCCTTCCATTTATGCCTTATGTCTTTTATACTTAAGTGTCTTACCAAAAGCACCCTTAAATATTCTAACATAACTCTTTCTTCTAGAAAAGTGTTATCCCTTGTCTTAAGTTTCCAATGACACCAAAATCAATCCATTTGGTTCAGAAATCTGAAAGTTAGGGACCAAACATTTCAGATTGTTGTTAGACTTAAATAATAAACTAAACCCAATTTTCATCCAGAAATCAAAAGTCCTAATGACTGAAGTAGATTTCAACTTCTTCATACCATTTGTAGCTCCATGTCTCTAGTTTATCTTGAATCCAGAATCATCTTATTCGGGGCTCTACCGATCCCGAAATCATCAAAATACTGAAGCATGTTTAGTAAAATATCCAATTCCTACTCTTCCAGTCAATACCCTTACTTTGATTCAATCTATCTTTTTCCAATAAATACCAAAGGCTATAAAAATATATGTAGGGATATAAAAATGTGTTAAGAAACTATTGGTTCAATAATTACTTCATTTGGAGGTCGGATAACAAAATTATGGCTGAAAGAATCAAACAAGGTTTGGTCCTCAATCAAGTTGAACTTGTCTCAGGACAAATGACATAACTCTCTCTACAGATGTCGGATTAAGATCATATTAAGACGATTTCAAATAGGAATTTGAGATATAAAACTTTGAAGAAGACATTGACGTAAGATTTTATCATCTGACGGGTCAAAATGGACCAGACGATAGGATCAGATGAAGCCAAAAGAAAAAGCAGACGAATGGAAAAAGACAGAGGAATGGGAAAAATTGCTCTTTCCCCACAGATATCTGATTGGGATATTCTTTAGATTTTTTGAAAAAGGACTTCAAGAGATACAACTTTCATGAAGATCTCAAAGACAAATTATATCTTTTTAAGGGTTAAAAATGGAACAGAAGATAGGTCTAGATGAAACCAAAGGAAAAAGCAGACGAATGGAAAAAAGACAGATAAAAGGGGAAAATTGCTATAACTTTCCCTACAGATATATGATTGGGATTTTTTTTAGATGTTTAGAAAGAGAACTTTAATATATACAACTTTCATGAGACCTTAAAGACATATTCTACCTTCTGAAAAAATGGAACAGAAAATAGGTATAGCCGAAACCAATGGAAAAAGCAGACTAATGGGAAAAAACAAATGAATGATAAAAATTACTATAACTTTCGCTACAGATATCAGATTGGGATGTTCTTTCGATTTTTCAAAATAGGACTTCAATAGCTACAACTTTCATGAAGAACTCAATGATAGATTCCATATTTTTAATGGTAAAAAATGGAACAGAAAATAGGTATAGACGAAACCTAAGGAAAAAGCAAACGAATGGGAAAAGATAGATGAATGGGGAAAATAGCTATAAATTTTCATAAAAATATCTGATTAGGATGTTCTTTATATGTTTAGAAATAGGATTTCAATATCTACAACTTTTATGAACATCTTAAAGATAGATTTTATATTTTGAAGGGTCAAAAATGGAATAGAAGATAGGTATAGACCAAACCAAAGGAAAAAGCAGATGAATGGAAAAAGACAGATGAATAGGGAAAATTGCTATAACTTTCCCTACAGTTATCAGATTAGGATGTTCTTTAGATGGTTTGAAAGAGGACTTCAAGATCTAAAACTTTTATGAAGACTTCAAAGATAGATTCTATCTTATGAAGGGTCAAAAATGGAGCAGAAGATAGGCCAGAAGAAAAAGCAGAAAAAGCAAAAAGCAGAAAAAGCAAAACACAAAAGAAGCAAAAAGTAGAAGCAACAAAACACAGAAGAAGAAAAAAGCAGAAGCAGCAAAACACAGAAGAAGTAAAAAATAGAAGCAGCAAAACACAGAAGAAGAAAAAAGCAGAAGGAGCAAAACATAGAAGAAGCAAAAAACAAAAGAAACAAAACACAGAAGAAGCAAAAAGCAGAAGGAACAAAACACAGAAGGAGCAAAACACAGAAGGAGAAAAAAAAAACAGAAGCAGTAAAACCCAGAAGAAACAAAAAGCATAAGGATCAAAACACAAAAGAAACAAAAAACAGAAGGAGCAAAACACAGAAGAAGCAAAATGTAGAAGATACATCTTCCATTATATGGACCATAACTTTTGACTCCAAAGTCTAAAAATTTCATAGTATATATCGTTGGAAAGCTAAAACGATAATATACAACTTTCCAGAGACAACTTTCTCTAATCTAGCCTAGATCGATCCAGAATGGCCCTTGAATTCAGAACACAAATTTTTTACATTCATCCAATATACTGCGCCTAGTTCTCAACTTCGTAACAAATTTTTAGATTCCTAAAAACAGAATTTAAATTCGATGTCTTCATAAAAATGTAACCATATGTTTCTAGTTTAATCCAAATTAAGAATAATCTTGTTTGGATAACTAAAGAAATAATTGTGGATAAAATACTGAAGCATACTCCGTGAACATTTTCCAAATCAACCACCCATTTTGTTTCACAATCTTTCTTTAACACAACTAATACCAAGATCACCTTTTCTACTTCATTTACTCCTCATTCTCAACTCCATTTCAAATCAATATCATCCAAAGAAAAATATAGTCCATGATTAATCATGAACACCAATAACAGAACATACACATATGTACATATTCTCCATCAATTTACTACACAAATTCAACTTCATTTTTGCTTTCACTTTACTTCTAACTTTCACCTTAATTCTTCCCATTTCAAAATCTCTTATCCACCAAATTACCAAAGAAAATCATGAATTTATCCACATTTTCCATTCACTACTTTACTCTTGACTAATCATCAAAATTTTTCATTCAATAGTTCTAACTTCTAAGAAACGTTCGGGGTCCAACAAAAAGTTTAAGGAATTGTTACATAAAAAGCTTGACATACGAATCAATAATCAAACAGTTATGACCGTGGTTAGTATAATCATTTTACATTGTCTTTTTTATAGACATCACCACACTTTTTCTTTGCTTCCATACCTAAAAACCATATTAAATCACAAAACCAAAACCAAAAAGGTGGGGTTATCAAACTAAAGAGTTCTTAAACACAAAACATAAAAAACTAAAAAACATAAAAAATAGTCATAAATGAATAAATACTTTGTTTTGAACCTTGAAGGATCTCTCTATGTTAATGCTTATAGTTTTTTCAGTTACCATGTTGTTATTAGATCTCTTACCATATCATTATTCAACTTCCCAGTTTATAAACCTAGTAACATCTTATTTAGAGGAGGTGGTGTTATAGAAGAAGCAACATGACTCATTTTTCTCTTAGCCACCATTTTTAACCATGGAGCTATACTTCATCACAAAATAAATCATGCTAATAACTTCACTATATTTCACAATATCCACATCAAAGTTCACCAATCTACTACTTCTATAAGACCTAATTACATTCACAAAACCCACAATATCAATGTTAACACAAATTCTAAAAATTCTAACTCAATTATCCTCAGTAGTGTGTAAAAGCCATTATCACTACAAGATTCTTAGGCTACATGTCATACATCCATATTAATAAATCCCCACCCAACTCGTTAGTCATCTTCCATCAAATCAAATACTCTTTTAACGCAAAATCAAGACTAACCAAAGTGATGTTCTCTTCAATCTCCTTGAAAATATAAATACTGCCAACAAATGAGTTCCTACAACCAAGTAATAATCAGCAAAATCATTTGCCAGTAAAATTACAAATCTATCCCGTACATAAAGAAATTGAAGAGTGTTATCAAGCAAGCATATGATTGGATCACTTTGATTTTATTGGTCAACGTGGTATAGGAACATATATATTTATGAGAGTATAATACCTCAAACTCCTGATAAAGGATAAATTCATTATAAACACATTAAAAAGAAGTGATTTAGTTACTAAAGTTATGTTAAAGAAACTATGAAAACTCATATCTACCTTACTTCTTAGTTTTTCAATCCATACTCTTTTTTCAATGCAATTGATGAGATAATTTCAAAATTCTTGCTATCAAATTAAAAGCATATTAATTTCTCTTATTAGTTCTTTGCCAAGAAGTGTTTAGAGTAGGAGTATTAGTGATAATATATTGATTAATCAAGATTTGTTCAAGAATTATTATAACAAGTTATCTACTAAA
Organism: Erythroxylum novogranatense; assembly: GCA_029891385.1. Classification (NCBI taxonomy): domain Eukaryota; kingdom Viridiplantae; phylum Streptophyta; class Magnoliopsida; order Malpighiales; family Erythroxylaceae; genus Erythroxylum; species Erythroxylum novogranatense. Next base: position 88,913,132 of record CM057225.1, on the reverse strand, counting down.
AGCTACTATATTAAAGTTGATTTTTATAAAATATTTGACACTATAAGCTATACCTTTTTATTTTAAGTTATGACAACTTTTGGATTTCTAAACAACTATAGTCATTGGATCAAAAAATGTGTCATTACTACTTCAACATCATGGTTAATGGAGAACCTTCCAATTTTTTTTAGGGTACCAAAAGGTTGAGGTAAGGAGACCCCCTCTTCCATTACCTCTTCACACTTTACATTGAAGCACTATCAGACTCATTGCCTCAAACATAAATTCATGTAAGAAATTCAAATACCATATCAAACACATGAGAAAATATATTTAATCTTTCCTTTTCAAATAATATCCTTTCTTCTACAAAGAGCTAGATTCCTTAAGTTCTTGATTAAATCTTTGAATATTGTCTAAAACTTGTTGGGTTTATCAATTAACATATTCGAAACTCCTTTTATATGTCTATATGCAGCACTTAATGTTTATCAAAGTCTTCCTACATTTTATTTATACTTTAATTGATACATAGTTGAATAACCCAAACCAATTTAACCTAAAAAAGTCTATTGATTATAAGACTTCGTAGGGTCTAGATTAAAACCAAACGACGTTATTTGTTTTTGTTTTAAATGCTGAAACGGAGGCAAATGATGATGTTTAGGACTAAAATTTTCCGACGGTAGTCCCGTTAGTAAATTTTCCTTTACTGACAGACATTTCTTATTGTCGTTATATTCTGTCAAAAAATTTTCCCAGATTGATTTCCCTATATATTTACCGAAGATTTTTTGTTACGTTGCAAGTTTAAATTTTGCCGAAAATTTTACCAACGGAACATGTTTTTCCAGGTAATTACCAACGGTTCAGTTTCTGTCGGTAATTGTCCATCGCTAAAAATTAATTTTCTTATAGTACTTGTTTAGTTCAACTGTTAGAATAACTAAGGAATGGAATGACTATTCTTAAGAATAGACTAGATGAGGAATAAAAAGGAATGAGTATTACTTTATTTAGTTTCTTGATAAAGAATTATTACGACAATATTTGGTTTGAAAACGTAAATTTAGAATGATAAAGAAATAACTAATAAAAAGACTAAAATATTCATTATAGTCATCACTAATTATATTATTATTATTATTATTATTATTATTATTATTATTATTATTATTATTATTATTATTATTATTATTGATTTTCTTATTATTCTTATTATTATTATTAATATCCTTATTATAATCATTTGTGATTCAATTTATTCCTTATTATTATTATTATTATTGTTGTTGTTGTTGTTGTTGTTGTTGTTGTCTTCTTGTTGTTGTTGTTGTTGTTGTTGTTGTTGTTGTTGTTATTCTTATTATTATTATTATTATTATTATTATTTTTTTTAATAATAATAATAATAATAATAATATTATTATTATTATTATTATTATTTAATTTTCTTCTTCTTCTTCTTTTCCTTTTCTTCTTCTTCTTCTTCTTATTATTATTATTAACGTTCTTGTTATTATTATCATGATGTAATCTCCATTATTGCCCATCATTATGCAAATTGTTCAATGGTTAATTTTTCCTTTATTTATTTAGTAAATTTGGTGGTCCATCTCGTGTTATTTGGTCCAACTCATGTCAACATTCATTATATAGTCTTAATTACAATATTAAATAATATTGGAATGGAATTAAAAATAAACTTAACCTAGGACTTTAAATGACTAAATATTGGAGATGATGGATACGAATATCGTCCCACTAGAACAAATGAGCCATTATAAAAAAGAAAAAAAGAATCAAGTCAAACTCACACGCAATAAGACTTTTTAAAGTCATGTGAACAAAAAGCAATTGAACATTTGTATGCTTTCCATTCATCAAATCCAGTGGTGAAAGCTACAGTTCTTGACATGAAATATGGGCATGGGATATTATAAAATAACGACAGTGCATAACTTGATTTGACACACACTTATGTTTGCAGGCTTCTCTCCCCTTTGGACTTTGGCCATAATCTGCATTTCAATAACGAAATGAGCAAGCAGTATAGTAGTGTCCAACTTTAGGGCCATAAATTTGCCGACACTACAGTGGAACGGGTGGGCAAAATTATGTGAGAGAAAGAACCTCTTGGTGAAGTCCTCTGAATAGCACTACTTTGGCCGATCTTTGTGGGTATAATGGTAGATGTTCGGGACCACGTTACTAGGATTTCTTTTTCCGCTTTTGTGAGTACAACCACGTGATATTTAATAAAGAAATTTACACCATTAGTTGATCATTGTCTGGATGCTAGAGTCCAATTAAACTAATATCCTCATGCATCCACATTCTATTATTAAAGTTGCATAAATATTTACCTCCATGTATGACTTTGGGTGTGGTGTAGCAGAAGGTTCTGCAACTATAGGTGGGGAGTAAGATCTCACTGTCAATTAAAATTCAAAGCTTTAACACCAACTACGAAAGGAAGTAAACAAGAACGAGAATCACACTTGATAGAAGAAAACCTGAGTGCAAGATCTCACTGTCAATTAAAATTCAAAGCTTTAACACCAACTACGAAAGGAAGTAAACAAGAACTAGAATCACACTTGATAGAAGAAAACCTGAGTGCAAGTCAAATTATGTCTTTCTGTTCCCACAAATTTGTTGGAAGTTAAAAGAACATTTGTTGGATATTTGAGAACTCCCCAAAGATCTATTGCTTGCATCTTAAAAAAAATCATATATTAGCAATTCATGTTCAGATTACCTTAGTATTTGCTGTTTAGGTTCTATGATCATCTTCATTGACATGAAAGGCTCCTCGATGGTTTTCACCAAGTCCTGATACAAACTAAGAACATATTGACATATGTACTTGCAGCTATGCATAAGATTTAAAAAGTCTGACAATATTTATTATCCAAAAAAATTCCAATGACAAAAAACATAAAATTTTGCAAGTGAAGCTAAAGGACCTTCTTGAGTACTTCCAATTTATATGGGGACCCCATAGAATAATTAAGTTTGCAAACAACTAATCCATGAATAAGATATAATGGACAAAAAAATTACAAAATTCATACGTGAACACTGAAAAAATCAAGCAAAATCAATTAGATGTTACAATTGCAGAAAGAAAAAAAGAGTTGTTTTCTATAACTCTTGCATATAAAAAAATCTTTATTTGATTTCTACTAGATATTCTACTCAACTTATAGAAAACAATATATTAGGTATTTCCTACAAACTTACGTATTAATCAACATATGACATGCCTAAGAAGTCTAAACATAAGGATATCTCTGACCTGTTAAAGCTAAGGTACCCAAGCCTAAACTGCTTTAGGAAAAAGCTGAAAGCGCAAAAAAGTTAAGACACTTTCTAGCACTCAATAATGAATTCACTGGGGTGTATAAAGCTTACTGTCAAATAAGCACAACTCAACTTTGGAAAGAATTGACATTATAGTAAAGGCATACTGAAAATATCCCAGGATGATAACGAAAAGATAATTATCCAATAATTCTAGTCCATTAAAGACAATATAGTCTTGAAAATTTTGGCCTATAAGATTCAATGATTAATAAAAGGAATCATAATTGTCAAAGCATGTAAATCCACTCATTCAAGAATGAAACAATGAACATAACTTTTTAGTCCACATTGCATTTCTCTAAGAGCAAAACCCCACATACAATCCCATCTAATAGGTTTATCCATAGGATGGACAAAATGAACCTCAACTATACATATGGCGCATCTGCTAGCTTGATAAGAAATACAAAATTCATTACCTTCCAATTTGTTTATTGAAGTAGTCATTGATTTCATTTCCTGCACTTGCACGTCCAAGAGATTCACAAATTCCTGAAAGTATCTCTTCTTTGAAATTGGAAGATATAAAACATTAGCAATTCTAAACCCAATACTAATAACAAATTATATCGCAATCAAATAAGAGAACAACAACTTATGATTATGGAAGAATGAAAAAAATATCAGTTCATTCACCTTGATTTTTTGAATCCAACAATTCCTGACTTGCTTTTGCGACATTTGTAGTTGCAGCTGCAATTAACTTTACAGCAATAACTGCTTCTTTTGCTAAACTGGGATTTGCATTGGATTTTTTGGCAACATCATCCTCTTCTTCCAACACGATGTTACGTATCCAATACTTCAACCTTAGTACAATAGTATTCTGAAAAAAAGATGTATGATATTTTATGTCCTATGCTTAGGGCGTAGAAAGAACCCTAAAGAGTCAAACCTATGGCTATCATACTACCTAAGTCAATCCATCAGTTCATAGATATTTCAATATCATATTTGATTTAAACACAAATTTGTTCATGTCCTCTTTAAGATATCACAACAAATCTTTGTCCTACTCGAATAAAAAAAATCTCTGAAAAAGTTTTAAGCTTGCTCATTCCAAGAAATCAAGGACGGTTAAGTATTGCTCATTTGAAAATTTATAAAGAAATGGTAATAGATAAGATTGTAACATGATAGAAAAACCGAATTGAGGGAGAAGAAAAACTATTTCATTTCATCAGAGTTAAGGGTCTTTATACAGTACATCTTAAGAATGAATAACATGATTTACTAACTAACTTAACTGTCAACTTATAGTGGTGTTGGAAAAGTAGGAGACATCTGTAGCTCATCGAGGAGATAATGCAACCATTGCACTTCACATGTCGTAGTTGCTAGCGCTCTATATTCAGCTTCTGAAGAACTACGGTTGACAGTGTTTTGTTTCTTGATTTTCTAAGAAATTAAGGATGAACCAAGAAACACACAGTAACCTGTAAGCGACCTCTTAGTGTTTGGACAAGTTCCCCAATCCAAATAAGAGAAAGCTTTGATCTTAACTTCACTATCAGAAGGAAAGAAAAGACCTTGTCCAATAGACCCCTTTTAATACCGTAGTACTATGTGAGCAATAGCCAAGCGGTCCTTTGTAGGAGAATCAAGGAATTGCGCTAACTATTGAACAACAAACGTAATATCAGGTCTGGTCATAGTCAAATACTGAAGCTTGTCGATTAATGTTCTATATTGTGTAACATCTTCCAATGACGCACCTCCATCCTTTGACAGCTTGGTTTCTGGTAAGATTGGTGTTGAGACTGGTTTGGACTCTAAAAACTGAGTAGCTTTGAGTAAATCTAATGTGTATTTCTTTTGACAAATATTGATACCATGCTTTGTTCTTGCTACTTCCAGTCTAAGGAAAAACTTGAGTTTGCCAAGATTTTTAATGGTAAATGTATCATGTAGATGCTATTTGATGTTACGGATTGCTTGCATGTTATCACTAGCCACAACCACATCATCCACATACACCAAAAGTGCCATGAAACCATCACGTCCATTTTTAAGAAACAAAGTCTAATCCGATGTAGCTTGTTTGAAACCATACTAAAGTAAGGCTGAAGTCAATTTTGCTTTCCTTTGACGACTAACTTGTCTTAAGCCATAAATAGATTTAACCAATCTGCACACTGTTGGACCCCAATTCTTTTTCTTAGAAAATAAGCATGTTTAAATTATTTTGAGGTTTAGTTTGCCTAATTTCTTTTAGTTAGAATAATTTGAGGTTTTAGTGCTTAGGTGGATGGAAATTAAATGGAGGGATTAACAATTAAATTAGAGTTTTAAATGTTGTTAGAAACTAAAGAAATAAGATGAGTAAGGTTAATTTGGGAAGTTCTCTTAAGTTGTTAAGGTTAAGGCTTATAATGGAGGGGTAATATTGTCTTTTTAGCTTCATTAAAAGAGATAGGAGGAAACAAAAGCCTTGTTCCCATTAGTGAGAAGGAGGTCACAAAATTTATAAGGAAAAGAAGAGGGGACATTGAAACTATGTAGTTTTGGGGACTTAGGATTTAAAATAAGAAACAAGTTGCTAAGTCTTTTAAAAAGTCATTTGAAAGGAGGCCTACAAAATTTGCAAAGGAAAGAAAAGAAAGGGTGACCTTTGGTGGGGAGAAAAAGAAGAAGAAGAAGAAGAAAAGAGGTTAGGCCTTATGATTTCTTGCTTGAAAGAAGAGATTCTAAGAGTTCTTTAAGAAGAAAAAGGAAAGGGAAGGATTAAGCTTCCATTAAAGCCAAGAAGAGAGAGAAATTTGTGGGTATCTCTTTAAGGTAAGGGAATTTTGAAATCTTTTGGTATTATAGATGGGTTTTAGTGTAAATAGCTTAGGAAGGTTATGGGTAAGGTTATATAGGTTTAAATTCATGCTTTTCTTTCCTTAGAATTTCCAATTTTGATATCTCATGTTATATGGGATGATTTGTGTTTGATGAAGGTCAAGTGAGGCAATTGGAGATTGAGGAAAGGCCAATTGACCAAACTCAAAGCTAAAGGAATTAAGGTGGGTGATATTTTAATAATTGAGTTAATAAGCTACTTAATTGTTTTGAAATAAATGTCATTTAATGCTTTCCTATGACTTCCCAATTTTGAATGAATTGCTATTTGTGATGGTTTCAACTTGTATGAAATGTTCTTTTATATGTAAAGACTTAGTGAAAATATGTGTACAATGGTTTGTTAAGAGAAAAAGATTTGATTATATGATTTCAACGATTATGTGAAAGTGAATTTTTGTAAGGGCCATTTGTAATTAATATTTATGAATTGTGTAAATTATGTAATATGCATGCTTTCTTTGGGTTTGTGGTGGTCTCTTAAGAGACAGGTGCACCTGTCAAATTATAGGCTTCTCCCGCCTGCCCGCTAGTGGCGTTGGAGCTTCTCACGGACTCCCATAAGTTCACGGCTACACATGACCGCTACGCAGGAATGTATAGTACGTTCCATTTCGGATCCACCCGAACCACTTTCTCTATATTTATGTGATAGTTTGATGTGTAAATGGTTTGATGTGATGAATTTGTGGAGACTTTTGATCAATTGGAAGGTTTCTATTAATGTGAAATTTTACTTTGAAAATGAATGAATAAAGAATGTTTTTGCTTATTTCTTAATTATTAAGTTGTTACCCACTGAGCCGTCGAGCTCACACCCCATTTCTTCTCCACAGGTGATGAGCGAGACAACGAGTATCCGCACCAGGATTGAGGCATACTCCTATCCATTTTTGCTTTTGAAGTCATCTTTTGGAAACAAAGCTTTAGATTGCATTTTGGAGAATTGATTCGCTTTGTATTTTAACTTTTGATATTTTGGATGTAATCGCGCTAAAATGCCCTCTAAAGCTTTGTAATAACTTTTAACTTTCATGTAAATGCAAGAGTGTTAGATTTTAATGTACTTTGTGTACTTTGCTTACGTTTCATAAAAATGTAGTATTGTATGGTTTGAATCGACAAAAGAATAAGTTGAGGTTGCTGCCATTTGAGTTGTGTCTGGGTATATAATTGGATTGGTTTATGTTGTGGGAGATTGAAGATTGAGTTTTGTGCAGGTGTTGGAGTTTGGATTTGAAAAATTGAAGATTTTGGCTAGTTGATTTTTAGGGGAGGTGCTGTCAAATTTTGTAAAAATTTGGCAGATACTTGTTTATGCTTTTGACCCTCTTAATGTTGGAATTGGATTGAGAGGTTTTCTTGAAGATTGTAGTACATGCTTAGAGCTTTCAAATGGTATATAATTTGTCCCTTTTGGACTTAGGATTAAGGAGTTATAAGGTTTAAAAGATTGCAGTTACTGTTTGAAGTGTCGTTTTATATACAGTATCTTTGGAAGGGTTTTTCACCCCTTTAGAGCCTTCATTGATTTTTGCATTCTTCATAAAAGTTGTAGATTATCTTTTACTCTTTCCATTGATGTACAAAATGCAATTTTTGGAAGTTGGAGTAAGAAGTTATGGGGATTAGAAGAATTCAGTACTGTTGATGTGGTTTGTGTTTGTGATAGCTTTGATGAATGTTTGAAATTTGTGGTTTTGAAGAACAAATTAAGTTGAAATTTGAGAATTTGGTGAACTGAACTTGGTGTTTGAGTTTTTATGCAGTGTTTAGGCTTTATAATGAAAGAATTTGGGAAGTATGCAAGTGTCTATGATGTTAGGTTGAAGATTGGAGGCTTTGGAGAGGCATTGGAGGCTTTGGGGAGCCCCAATGTCCGTTAAACGGACATGGGTGTCAGTTTAACGGACATTCTCGGGTCATTTTGGCCTCCTTCACTCGATACATGTCTGTTAAACGGACATGGATGTCCTTTTAAAGGACACCCGCGAGAAATATGATGGTTTTTTATGTTTTTAGAGGCCGAATCTCATTTTGAGGTCTTCACGAGAGTTGTAGATCTAGATATCTTTTTTCTAATGGTCCAAAAAAGAACTCAATCAGATTTCTATATTGAAAGTTATGGTGATCGCGCCAAGAGAGGTTCAAATTGTTTTAGAGTGTGAACTTAGTCTATTCTTTTGGGCATAACTCCCTCATCTAACCTCTAATTGAGGTGACTCTTGGACCAATAGGTTCCTAAGACATATATCTTCCCCTACATAAAAATTTATACCCTTTGGAGTTGAATTGAGGAAGTTTGCATTAAAGTAAGTGAGAGGTCGGTTAGGAGATCATGTTTGGGGTATGAGCCCTTTTAGGCTTTTTAAGCATATCTTGAGTTGTATAACTCCGTTTGAGGTGATTCTCACTTCAAAACAAACTCGAGACTTAAGGATACAATTTGTATGAATAAGTCAACTTATGATTTTGGTGGTTAATTAGTGTGCGCTCACCACGAATCTGGAGTTACAACTAATGACCCTGCAATGTAATAAGCAGAAGGTTCATGACTTTGCAGGTTAAATTCCGGAAACAAGTTTTCTTTCATGGTGAGGAATCCCTCCCTCGTGAGTTCCGAGTCCAGACGTCATGTGAGACGTCGGACACGTGTCTCACCAGGGTGGGGTTCCAACACACACTTTGTTTCTATTACCTTCATAGCCCTTAGGAAGCTGCATACACACTTCTTCATCGAAGTCGCCATGAAGAAAAACATTATTGAAGTCAAGTTGATGTAAATACCACCCTTTGATTACTGCTAATGCAAAGAGAAGTTGAATTGTTGTCATTTTGGCCACTAGACTGAAAGTATCCAAAAAATCAATGCCTTCTTGTTGTGTGAAATTAGCAATTAGCCGAGCCTTATATCGTTCCACTGAACCATCTACTTTTCTTTTAATTTTGAAGACCCATTTGCATCCGATTACTTTCTTTCCTGGTGGTAAATCAACTAGCTCCCAAATGTTATTTTGTTGTAAAGCCTTTATTTCTAATTGCATGGCTTTTCTCCAATATTCATTCTTCACTGCTTGTTCATAAGTATGAGACTCATGATCTTGATCAACTGCAGCTGCAAATATATAATGTTTAGGAGTTAGTTTAAAATAAGAGAAGACATGAGAAAGGTGATGGGGACTTGTTCTTTGAGTAGCCATGCATTTGTAGTCAACTAGGTACTGCGGCATGAACTTTATTCGGGTGCTTCTTCTCAAGGGTTGATTCGGATGCTGTTGGATGAGAGCTTGATCATGAATCTGATTTTCAGGTTGAGCAATAGAAGAAATAACTTTTGGCATGGGTGAAATAGAAGATGAGAAAGTGACATCCATTACTGGTAATGCTAAAATATCAAGAACATGAGGAATACTATCGTATGATGACTGAACCGAAGAAGAAGGTAGAATCAACTTATCAGTGTTTGGCCTATCAGAGATCTGCATATCAGACGTTAATGTGGAAAAAGGAAATATATGTTCATAACAAAAAAACATACCTAGAAATAAAGATCTTTTGAGCTTAAAGATCAAAAAGTTAAAAACCTTTAATGCCTGGAGGGAAACCAAAGAAAACAAATTTGATACTTCGGGAATCAAATTTGTGAATCAATTTTTTTTAATGTTAGAATGATTTAAACTAAAAGCAAGACAATCAAAAACTCGCAAATGATTGAAGTTGGCGGTTTAGAGTATAATACTTCAAAAGGTGATATGTTATGAAGAATAGAAATGGCTATTCTGTTGATCAAGTAAACACCATGCGTCACACATTCATCCATAAATGAATAGGTAATTTTGCTTGAAATCGTAAAGTTCTTGATACATTCAAAATGTGCTGATGCTTTCTCTCCACAATACTATTTTGTTGAGGAGTTTTAATGTAAGACATCTGATGAATAATGCCTTTGGAGTCATAAAAAACTGGAACATTAATTATCACTTCAGATACATTTACCAGTGCTATTAAATTAAGTAGAAACATAAGAAATAAAATTTTGCATAATTGTTCTTGCTTTAGATTTGTGTTTCATTAAAAAATCCAAATAAATCTACTAAAATCATCTACAATAGTAAGAAAATACCTATTTCCTTTAAAAGTTGGAGCATAATTGTCTCCCCAAATATCAATGTGAATCATATCAAAAAACGGCATTGCTAACAGGGGTACTGATAGGAAATGACAAACGTTTATGCCTTGACATATGACAAACATCACAAGGTTCATCATGAGAAACAGAAGGAGCTATCAATTTTAACCGAGGAAAAGGAAGATGGCCTAGCCTAGCATGCCAAAATAATGAAGTTCCTTTATTACAGAAAATAGAATTAGCAACTACAACATTTGAATCAGGTAAAACAACACTTGATTTCAATCTGTATAATCTATGAGAATGCTCAACAACCCCAATCATCTTCCATGACTGGATGCTCTGAATTATACAATGAGAAGATAAGAAAATTAAGCAACAAGAGAGATCATGAGCTAATTTACTAATGGATATAAGATTGAAGGTAAACTCAGGCACGCATAAAACATTGAAAAGTTTCAAAGAGTTATTCAAATGAACAGTGCCAATGTGAGTGACTTAAACCCTGTACTTGTTAGGAAGAGTTACAAAAACATTGTGAACTAGTTTATAAGAATGGAAAAATGCTAAAGAACTTGCTATATGATCTGTAGTACTAGTATCAACAACCCATTCACTGCAATGGGAATTATTGATAGTAGAAATATTTAAAGAAATGTGGGAAACTATCTCACCATTCAAAGGAATCAAACCTGAAGTAGACCTTGTCTGAAAAGGATTCGGCAAAGTCACTGAATTAACATGATGGGAGGTAGAGGAAAGACCTTGAAGCAACTGTAATAATTAATCATACTAATCTTTAGTAACTGAAAATTAAAAACTTGATCCTCTGTATTTTCATAAGAATGATAATCAATAGTTGGAGTAGTAGAATCATCAACATCAATAGCATTAGCATATACTCGATTGGAAAGTTTCTTGGAATTCTTCATGTTGGTAGGATATCCATGTTTCTTATAACATCTGTCAATAGTATGACCTTCCTTACCACAATGAATGCAAATTGGCATTGTGGAACTGTTAAAGTACTTTCTTGGTGCAGAAGCATTAGCACGTTTAACAGCTAAAGCATTAACATTAGAAACCAAATGTCGTTCTTGTTGAATAACCAAAGAGAATGCCTTATTCAAGGAAGGCAAAGGATCCATCAACAATATTTGGGACTTCACAGTCTAATAATTTTCATTTAGTCCTTTAATGAAAACCATGACCTAATCATTTTCATGAAAGTCCCTAATGTTCTTGAACAGACCACATGAACACTGAGGAGTACAAGAACAAGATGCGAGAAGACGCAAGATTTGCAATTCATCCCATAAGATTTTGACCTTAGTGAAGTATTCATGCACAGAAAGAACACCTTGTTGATAGGTATAAATCTCAAGTTGAAGATCACATATATGAAAAGAATTGCTTTGAGCAAGCCTAGCTTTGAGATCATTTCATATTTTATAGGCAGAATCCAACCAGGTTATAGACTATGCAATTGAAGGTGAAATAGAATGGATAAGCAAAGAGATTACCAAATTGTTGCATCTTTCCTAAGGAACAAACAACGGATTAGGGCACGCAGTGGTTGCAAAATTGATCCATCTACAAAGCTAAATTTATTCTTAGATAGCAGTGACATCTTCATGGCTCTTTGTCATTGATGATAATTCGGTCCAGTTAAAACCGAAGTAACAAGAACAAGAGTTAGATTTTCATTGACATGAAGATAATAAGGACTAGAGGGATTATCTTCTGGTTTTGACATTGAACCAAAAGTATGATTATTAGCTGTCTAGGCATTGAAAATAGCCATAGCAGCAAGGTTCAAAGAATGCAAGAAGTAAAGATTGTAAAGAATTGTGAAGTTTCTGTTTTGGGTGCAAAGAAAAACAAGAAAAAAACTGAAACCTTAGAAAGATTCCAGAAATACTGGAGAAGCGGAAGAGATTAACTTTGATACAACGATAGAAAAATCGAATAGAGGGAGAAAAAAAACTATTTCATTTCATCAAACTTAAGGGTATTTATATAGTCATCTTAAGAATGAATAACATCATTTACTAACTAACTTAACTGTCAACTTATATAATTCTAACATAACAGGATAAAGTTATATTGAATAGAGAATAACACCACACAATCAAAGAAAACAATAAAGAGAAGGAAAAGTGAAGTTGGGTTTGGGGTTTATCATCGTCGGAATTGGGAGAAGGTGAAGTCTGAGTTGTCATACCAAACCTCCGTTGAGTGAATTGCAAAACCAAAAAGTACTCACCAACAATTAAAAAGAAAATAAGAAAACCCAACTAAAGCAGAAAGAGAAAGATGAAAGACAATGGAATAAAGCAAAGCAAATACCAAAATGGGAAATAAGTCTTCATACTCTGTCATACTCACATTTTGGTCCTCAACTTCTACAGGGATATTTTGGTCCTCAACGCATAATGTTTATTTCGACATGCGTAGATAAAAACAAAAGGAAAATGTCTTTAGCTATTCTCTCAGTTTTAGGAATAATTAAACTTAGGAATAGTTATTCTAACTCTTTTTTTTATAACTAAATAAAAGAATAAGTAATTGTTAAGAATATACGAGAAATAAAATACTTATTCCATTAATTGCTTACAAATAAGTTGATTGCATTGATCTTGTTATACTCTGGTATGGTATGTTCAGAAATCATCTTCCTCATTTAACAGAGGAGGTAAGTGTAGCTGTCTTTTAACCTTTTGAGGATTTGAAATTTCAAAGATAATTTAGACTAAATTTATTATTTGACTTATTAAATGATTTATTGAGGACATATGAGACAGAGAAAGAAACGATTAGACCATGTTGTAGACATCATGGCAATTGGTTCAAGACATACGTACGCTCCATTAGAATTTTGGGTTTGCAAGTGTACATTTGTTTATAGGATCGAAGGAGAAAATCCAAAATCGGACAACAATCAGTCTATGGAAAGGGCCGTTTTAAAGTCGTATCAACTCCGGAATTAGCCTCAAAAGAAAAGAAAGCTCTTTCTGAGAGAATTTGGGGAGTGGGTCCAGCTCCTCCTCATCCTCCACCTTGGTTCGCCTGAATATCATGTCGGACACTACCTCTGTAATTTCTTGAACAAAATCAACAATTACTCCGTCTATACCCATCAAGTGTTGCATGTGCACAGCTTCTGCCACGTTACTGGATAACGAGACCAATGATCAAGGACAAAACTGAAGTAACTAGTAGGAATCTGCCAAGTGACACAACGTAAATGCTTACTTCAATTCTCCATATGTTACCAGGCTAAGCTTGGCATCCTTGATCTTGATGACTGAACTAGGATTTGCGAAAACACCCTTCGCATGAGACACTATTCCCTGCAAACCACCCTGTAAGCACACCTTTACGGCCTCTTCTAACGAGTTTCTCCTTACATCATCATACAATCGAGTCCCCGCATCTGTTAAAAAGAAAACCTGTCCCCAACAAAAACAGTTTTCGTTAATATCGACTCCTGAAAATATATAAAAACAAAGAAAGTAAGTATCAAAAGTTGAAATATGAGCCTACAGGGTATTTGTTTTGCAGTTTCCCAACAAGCAGAGCAGCATCAGGTTGGAACGACGAGAAAATGATGGGTCTGTCATTAGCACACTCAAACACCACCTAATAACACATCAAATTTTAGTATGCATACATCAGAAGGATAACTTTCAAAACACAAGTGCTAGACTTATCTTACATTCAAGACACTGTGAAGGGATTCGATAAGATGGTCTTGATGGTAGACAGTGTGATCATCGAATTTCAATTCAATATTAAAGCCAAGAGAAGGCTTCACTAGTTGAAACGCATCCTGTAAAGTGCAGAGTGAGTCGTCCTCTTCCACCTCCCACTTCACTATTTTCCCGTCTTTAGTTTTCCTGAACAGAGCCTTCCCAATAACGGATGTATTTCGTTGGGTACCATGGCTTAGAAATTCAGACAAGGTCAAGTCTGTCACCCTCTTCTCAGCCACAGTACCCTGTTTCACCAACTATTCACCTCAATATCTCATCATTGGACCAACAATAAGAATTTAGCATATTCAAGTAGTCAAACAGAAGGGAAATAAAAAGTGGAGGAACTCACGTTATCCACCGAGAGAATGACATCGTCGTGGAAAATGACTGGGCAGCCATCTTTGGTCACCTATAGAAAATTACATATCTTCAACTTGGTATTTATTTTTCGATTCTTTTATTTTGACAAAATAAATTAGAAAGAAGCAAAATATAACATCATTAGTATAATGTACTTCCAAGAGGGATTGATAATAAAAGAAAAAGTAGGAGCAATGAAGCACCAAACCGGCAAATCTCAAACCACCATATAAAAAGGGACTAAATGAAAATAGTAAGCCTTTCTCGACGCGGACAGAAACTAACAGCATGCAGCGACTGCGACGGCCAGCCGATTAAACTCTCTCGAAAGAACTATCAATTGGAAAAACATGTTCTAAGCAGACGGGAAAGAGGAGCAAAACAAAGAAGTAACCAACGAGACATACAACCTGAACATCAAACTCGATGAAATCAAGCGGGTACTTAGCAGCAGCATTGAAGGACATAATGGAGTTCTCTTTAATGGCTTCCATTCTTCGATCCGTGGTTTGGAACTTGTTCTTGCCATGCCCTCTATGCCCTATCACCAAGAACTTTGGTATGCTATATGCCACCCTGTTGAATTCCACCTCTGCTATATGATCATACCAGCAAGGGAAAAAAGAAAGAAAGAAAGGGAAACGATCTTTAACATACCCTTCATCAAGAAATACCATAGTAAATCAAAAGAGTAGTAAAGAATTCACCTTTGGAGAAATGGGTGGAACAGAGAGAAAAAGTAGCATTCTCTTGGACTTGGTCGAGGTTGGGCACATCAGAGACATGAACAGCTTTAAGAGCCATTACAAAAAAAAGGGAGGGAACAAGAAACAGATAAAAGCAGGATTTTTATAGAAGATTGTGGATGGGTCGATGGATGAGATGGAGCCTTCAGAAGAAGGTTTATATAGCTGCGGATGGCTTAAGGGACTAGAGAAGAAAAGAGGAAGCGGAAAACCAAAATAACATTAAGAACAATACGTTATTGGTTATTACGCTTGTTACATTTTCCTAACCCCCCCTCTCTCTCCGTGTTTCTAAGTTACATTTTCATGGCCTGATCCCATGCTTTGAGGAACTGGATTAGCTGTATTGTATTGTCTGCTGAAAACAAAAACAGTTGTCAGATCTTGGTTGTTTCTGAATTTGGAATTGTCGGGTCAGGAAGATTCTCCTTTCATATCTGGGTCCGGGTTCCGGGACATGAGGATTGACGTTTCCATCCCAATCGATGTCCACAATCGATGTGGAGTGGTTGGTTTACGGAAGTAGATACTAAATACTTGTAGAAAATGCAATACAGGCGTGTAAATCATTTTTTCATACAAAAACTTGCCCACTAATATGTAGCAAACGTAGAGATAGATTTAATAAGGATTAGGAAGCGCGGTGGTTTGATAACGTGTGATTTGCATATTTTTAATTTGGAAAACAGATAGAAGAGGATAATGCTAGTAGTAACAAGAATAGATATAAGAATGAGATTATGAGAGTGCCAACAAACAAACAAACAAGAAGGTGTGGATAAAGAGGAGTCATTGCTGAGTAAGAAAAAATGGTGGAGTGACGCCAAAGCCCATGCTTAGCTGTCTAAGCCTTTGCATCCACTTGAATGGATATAATTAATCTTGTCACTTTTAGATCCACAAATAAGTTGAGGAATGAAGAGCAAGCAGTACAGAGAATAAAGTACACAGTCACTAGTACATGGTTGAATTTGTTCCAGACACGTGGAAATGAGCAATGGTTCTATATCGAGGTGTCTTGTCCACCAGCACTTTGCTAACCATTTGTCTCCTCAATATAGAGAAGATTTTAGTTTGTAAAAAATATAATATAATAGGAGGAAGGGTTCTACTCATTCAACTTTATTTGGTCATTTTTGTTCCTTACAGATGACTAAAAGTAAGTTCAACCTTGTGTATTATGTATGAAAAACCCTCCACACTTGCTCCGCCGTCCATTGTACATCTTCTTTAGAACAAATATGTGGCATTTCCGGTCTTTATTTATATTCACTGATGTTTTATTCGATTCTCAACTGGATACGATCAATCATGGGTTAAAAGCCACGATGAAAATCCAAAAGCAACGGTAGCTTCGAATACATCATCTTGATGCTACTACAACCACGGACCTAATAAATGGAGCACTTTGAAAGACTAGAGAAATTTTTGGATTGTATTGGTAGATTGAGTTGAATTTAAATGGAATTATGCTTCTCCCTTCATACTTCTCTATTTACATCTCACCAATGTTTAAGTTTTCGGAGGGATTGTCAATTATTACTACTCCCATAAATTGGATATTTGGTGCAAAAATAATAGTGGCCTTATCAATTAGTATAGAAATATGAGCGAGAGAGTATATAGAGAGAGAAAAGGTGGTGGTTTTCATTCTGTTGAAGACGACCGTGTTTGTTCTTAGAAACAAAGGTTGCGATTCATTGGGAGCTCTCATAGGTTGATTTGCGAGAGCAGTTGGCCGCCATGGACTCCCTCGATCCAAAGGGACAGTCATCCAAAAAAGGTCGTACACAGAAACGCGAAGATGAACCCCACCACCCAAACAGTCATATAGTGCGGCAGTGTTAGGGGTCTCAAGCAAGGATGGAACTGTTACGCTGTTACCCTGGCCAAAAAATGAACCAATAAAAGTTGCCGATGGCGATATCACGTCCACCATGAGGGAGTGAGGGGGTAGTCTTCTGCTCTCCCAGAACTTCAAGGCTAAGCTCGATAAGTAGTGGGAGCAAGCAGTGGTCGTTAAGCTCCTGGGTCGTAGGGTGAGCTATCACAGCCTCAACACCTGCCTCTGGAGCCTGTGGCGTCCGCGTGGTCTTCTGAAAATTGTGGACATGGATCACGATTTTTTCCTAGTAAATTTCAAGGAGGAGGCCGATCACATCAATATGCTAACGAATGGACCGTGGGTGATCTTTAGCCAGGTGCTTTTCGTCCAACATTGGCTCCCGCATTTTAGACCGACTCAAGCACAGGTAACCCGCGCGGTGGCATGGATCCGGTTTAGGCTTTGGGAAACTTGGTGGGAAGCACGGTGAAGCTTAATGAGGCTACCATGCAAGCACAACGAGGACGTTTCGCACACATTGCTGTGGATATTGATTTAAGCATGCCCCTGCGTACATGTGTGAAACTGGATGGCAAGACTCTAATGGTCGAGTATGAGGGCCTTCCACAGGTGTGTTATGGGTGCGAGATGATTGGCCATGACACTGGTGCATGTCCGAGGAAGCCAATGGTGCCCAGGGAATAGACGTCATCGACAAGCAAGGACGGAGAGGCAGGACTAGTGATGAGGAAGCAGCCGAAGACGACCGAAGAGGGGACCTCGAAAGGGACAATCAACGGCTATGGGCCTTGGCTTCACGTCCAATGGAAAAATAACAGACCTGAAATGAAAAGACAAGGAAAAAATGGGACGTTCCAGACGAAGGCTACTGCTGCAAGAGGGGGCTTACGTGTACGTACTCACTCACATAGAGGATAGAGGCGAGGAGGCTGCTAAAGGAGGCTCAAGGTTCAACATACTGGAGCACGTAGAGGATAGAGGAGAGGAGGCTGATCATGTTGTAGAGCCATCAAATCGTTTTAATTTTTCGGGGTTTGGTCATAGACTTGTCCTGTCCAAGTTGGTACTAGACAGATCAAAACCAGGCGGTTGACAACTTCAACTGTCGTTTACTCGAGTAATTATAAAACCAGTTCTAAGGGAAAATCAGTTGTCACGTCCTAACAGACCCAGGGGGATGGGTACAAGCCAGTGGGAGTCAGGAAAAGGAATCAACTACGTCTCTTACAGTCTAACTCCAACCAACAGTCATGAACAAGAATTTAGCGGTTGAAATCCTAACTCATAATGAAATGGTCTGTAATCGGCAGGTAATTACGAACCAGGAGTCGGATGCTAAAGAGCGACCCCAACTAATGGAGGAAGTCGAGACAACTGGAGAGGGGGACGGGAAAGGGGAAGCTGTAACTGCATCCCTACTCAACGAACCTCCAGATATAGTACCAGATGTGAGTAGACAAGTTGGCATACCGGAACAGAGTCAGGATGAGGAGATGGATCTGCACACTCAGGAAGTGGAACCCCAGGAAGCCCAAGTCAGAGGCATAGATGTTGCCTTCATATACGGTTACAATTTTTCCCTCAACATTCAGTATGTCGATAATGATATAGAATTGTCAAGGGGCAAGAGGGTCTAATTTTCAGACCACATTGTGTAATTACATTCGCATTTACAAGCTAAGTATCTTGGTGTTGATGGAAACTCGAATTAATGGATCACGGGATAAGTATAGGGTTTGACTATTCCTTTATAGTAGAAGTAAATAGTTTCTCGATTGGAATTTGGCTCCTTTGGAAGGAGGAATTTGACCTCTTGGTAATCATCGCTCATAGGCAATTTATTCATACCACTGTTAAGTTTGGGCAGGGTTCTTTTGACCTTATTGAATTTTATGCTAGTCTATAAGTGTCCACATAGTCCATGCTCTGGCTAGTTTTAACTTCGATCGGATGCTCCAGTGTCAGACACTAGATTGTGATAGGGGATTTTAATGCTAAACTGGAAATCTTGGATAAAAGGGGAAGAGCTTACTCCACGAGAGTGGTTAATAACTGCTTTAAGGATTGGGTCCATCGATGTGACCTTCATGACTTGGGACTTGTGGGCTCGAAATATACTTGATAGAGAGGAACAGTTCAAACTTGGCTGGATCGGGTGTTCAGCTTGACTACGTGCCTACAAATGTTTCCCCAAATGGTAAACCAGCATCTTCCCTTCCTTGGATCTGATTATAGGCCTATGTTGATTCAAGTTCTCAACTCGCAACCAAGGCTTTCAAGAGCCCCGCACTTTTGCTTCCAAAATGCCTGGATCATTCATTCAGGGTTTAATGAGGAGGTAGATGAGCATTGGCTCTCAGCAGAGGAGACGATGAGTAAATCTTTAGCTCGCTTATTTAACCATCTAATGAATTGGAATACCCATGTTTTTGGAAATATTACCCACCGGGAAAAAAAAACTGGTGGCTAGGTTGAAGGGAATTCAGAGAGCAATGAATATTGAAAATTCAAACTCGCTTTTAGACCTGGAGGACAAATTGAGCATGGATCTATTGCAGGTTCTGTGTGAGGAGGAACTGCTCTGGCACTAGAAAGCCTAGTGTGAGCGGATGTCGAAAGGGGATTGCAATACCAAATACTATCACACTATCACCCTTTCCAAAAGAAAGAAATTGAGGATTGAAAGACTCACCAATTCCACTGGAACTCTGGTTATAGATCCAGAACAATTGCGACTGTTAGTACATTCTGTCCAGCTTTACACAAATGAAGATGGGGAGTACATTCTGTTTCCAAGCTCTGGAGACTTTCTGTCCCTTTTAGTGGAACAAGTCCAGGTGCTGGCGCTATCAGTCCATGAAATGAAAATCAAAAGTGCGATCTTCGATATGAACCCGATCAAAGCCTCAAGAGTTGATGGGTTCAATGCGCTCTTTTTCCAACATCAATGGAGGAAAGTTGGGCCAGTAGTGGTGGAGTTTATACAAAAGATATTCCGCTTGGAAAGATGGGAAAAGGACTTGAATCAAACCCTCCTGGTTTTAATTCCCAAAATTTCAGCTCCACAGCAGATCTCCCAGTTCAAACCTATTAGCCTATGTACTGTCCTCTACAAGGCCATCGTTAAAGTCATTGTGAATCCTTTAAAAGCACACATGAATCATCTCATAGCTGAGAACTAATGCAGTTTCATTCCTGGTAGGCATATCATCGACAATATTATCATCACCCAGGAGGTTATTCATTCGATGCGAAGGAAGAAGGGTAGGACAGGCTATCTAGCTTTAAAAGTAGATTTGGAAAAAGTGTATGACCGACTTCACTGGGCTTTTATTCAGGACACGCTAATTGAGATTGGAATCCAAGAGAATCTAATTTGCGTCATTATGAATTGTGTAACGACAGTTTCCCTTCAAATCGCCTGGCAGGGCACAGTTTCTGAATTAGTCCTTCGAGCGGTGTTCGACAAGGGGACCTGCTTTTCCCTTATCTTTTTGTGCTATACATGGAGAGACTCGGGCATCTTATTTCGAGGGATGTGGGCTATGAGAACTGGAAGCCGATCAAGCTGAGTCGAACGAGACCCCCCATATCCCACCTTTTCTTTGTCGTCAATCTTGTCCTTTTTGCTGAAGCAGAGGACTTCTACATGCACGTGATAGCAAGAACCTTGGAGACCTTTTGTTTAGCTTCAGGTCAGAAAGATAGTACCGACAAAACTATGATCTTCTTTTCAAAGAACGTTTCTAGAGATATTGTGCGATGTCTCAGTCACGATCTTTACATCAGTTGTACAAATAATCTGGGCCGATACTTAAGGATTTCATTGATTCATAAGTGAACGTCTATAAACAACTTCCAACACATCTTGGATTCTGCTCATAAGAAACTCACAAGTTGCCTTTGTCGCTCACCGAGCGAGTTACCTTAACCCATTCAATCATCTCAACCCTTCTAATTTTCATGATGCAAACGGTTCATCTTCTGCGACAACATTGTGATGACCTGGAGAAAATCATGAGAGATTTTATTTGGAGATCTACGTCTGATCAGCAGAAATGCACCTTGTTAAATGGGAGTCTGTCTACCGGCCTAAGTTCACCAGGGGACTGGGCATTAAATGGATCCTCCCAACCAATGATGCGTTACTAGCTAAGCTAGGTTAGGCCTGTAACGCCCCACATTAGGGGTTAGAATAGTAAAGGAATTTAGTACGAATTATGTTTGTTATTTGCTTATTCACTATTTGCTTAAATTGTGCATAAGTATTTTGGCATGTATTCATGGCATTTTTCGGGTCAATTGGTTTAATGAAACTTCGGATTGATTTGGACAGTATTATTATAATTTTCGTAATTTTGTATACTTCAAATATTTTTAGAAATTAATGGAGGATTAGTTTTGAGTTGACAATTTATTTTGAGAGTCATTATTTTACGTGAAATTTTGGTAAATTTTGAAGTTTTACGGAACTTTGGGTATTTATTTGTTATAAGAATTCATAACAATGTTTTTGATTATTTATTACTATTTGGACCTATTAGCTGTTTGTTAGTTGTATCGCATCCAAACCTACACGCAACGAATTAAATAGAACATTATCGTTTATTCCTCACCAAATGCATCCTTTACCCATCCATCAGTAAAGATAGCAAAGTCATTCACTCACCAACACCTGCTTTAATCGCACTGTTGGAGTTTTCTTTGGAAAGCTGGTAAGTAGGATTTTACGGTTAGTTTCTCATACGCGAATTACATCTTTGTTTTTGTTTTATTCTTGATCATCTTTGGATTGCGGGAGCTATTTGTTGGTGTTAGTTAATCTAGTAGAGAAAGAAAGGGAAGGAATTTTTAGATTTATCATGTTTGAAGATTAGGATAATTCTGATAGGTTAGAATTGCTAAATAGGTTAGTTGTAAAGTGAAGACGTTAAAGGAAGGGAAAAAAAAGAAGAGAAAAAAAAAGTTAAAAAAAAAAGAAGAAGAAGTTTCAGAGTCGGAAGTCGAGGGCTGAAGATGATGAATAGTGCAAAATAGTGAACAATGTAAAATAGTGAACAGTGCAGAATAGTGAATTGTGAACGATGCAGAGGTCTCTACGATGTCGGTGAGCAGTGTCTTCTCTGATGGCAAATGCGTATTTGTGAGCGATGGCAAATGCGTATTTGTGAACAGTAGTCATAAGTATTTTTTTCACCCAAAAATAATTTATTAAAATGTATAACGGCTAGTTAACGGTACAAAAACGGCTAGTTTACAAAAATGTTCTATAAATAGATACCACTCCTCCATCATTTACTTCATCCCTTACCTCACAAGTGATTCTTGACGAAAACCAAATTTTAAATGTTGTCCGCTATTTCATTTTTTTGTACTTCTTATTATTATGTATCTTTGTTTCATTCTTAGTGTAGAGCTAAATGATTATTTCGCACTCTTTTCTCTTTTAGCATGTCCTATGATCTTTATGTTGCTTATTGGCATAGCATTTGAGAATTAATGTCATATCTATTCATTAGTTCTCTCTAGTGTATAATGAATTTGTACATTTTCATATTTAATTGGTAAAGACTTGCTTTCATTTGAATACGCATGATGTCGCTAATTTCTGAAACTTCATGGATCCTTTAGTACTATGAGTTGTTGATTAATCCGAAAATTTGTCATGAACATGCATCATACTCGGTTATCATACAGTAATTAAACTGATAATAATTTGTGTCCGTGTTCCTATGATAGAGGAAAGACCCTTTGCCGGATATTATCGGGACAATAAACACTAAGGAGATTTAGGTAAGTAATACAAGTCGATAATTTGAGACGTAATATAAGTAGAAAATTTCAGTGTAAGTACTTTAGGTAAGTAAATTTTTGTAATGTTAAATTTTGTTAGTCAACCTAGATGATGTCTAGGATTGATTTATTAGGAGTGCTATTTGCTGCACATGAATGACTGAAATGATCTTGTTACATTGTAAAAGCTATTAAGTCTAGTTGTGGGTAAATAGGCATGCCTAGAAGATTCTGTTGCTCTGTTATTTGACATTTGGTGTCTCGATATCGAGACATATGTCTCTCTTGCTTATACTAATTATGGTATCTCTGTATAAGTCCGTTACCCACTTACATTCATGGATTTATAGTTTGATTTGTTACGTATACGATATCATTTGATTACGATATAAACTAAAATATATTCGATTACGAAGGATCTCCGTGTTCTCATTGATTACATTTAGTATAAAACTCTGTTCTAAAATGCATTCTTTCTGTTTCCTGAAATCGGTTATTATAGATTAGTTATTACTCACTAAGCTATATGCTTAGCACGGTGGATTTTCCCCGTGTAGGTTCGGAGCTAAGAGATTAAGGACTGGGACAAGTCAACCGCAGTGGCCAAACGAGTCTGAGTTTTGTGTTGCGCGAAAATGTATTTTGTTTGGGCCTGTAAATATTCTTTGGATTTGTTTATGAAATTATGAGATGTATTATCTGTGTGTTACGTTTAGTTTTTAAAAATGCATGTGTGAAACGTTTTGAGTTGTTTGTCCTGTCTTAGGTGGCATCCGTGTATCCTCTCAAGGGGTATTTGGGTGTTACAAGGCCTTACTAACTAAGCCCACATCCCTTTGGGTCTAAGTACTCCGACCTAAATATAGATTGGATACTTACCATATACCCCAAGCAATCGATAGGTTAGGGGCTTCGGTAGTTTGGAGGGAAATTTCAGCAACCTAGCAGCTTGTACGACAAGGTAGCAGATGGATTCTAGGAAATGACAGAAGAATATTATTTTGGCTAGATACCTGGGTGAATGGATGGGGATTGCTTATCCATGTAGCAACCTCTCAAATTCCGGATAACAGCCTGCACGCTACGATTGCCGACTTTACTAATGAAGGGGGTAACTGGCTCTGGCAAGAGTTTCAGTAGTACCTTCCTTCCTCAGTTTATCTGGAGCTAGCGACTCTCTGCCCTATCGTTGAGGAGATACGGGAAGATAAGTTCGTGTATGGGCCAACCACTTATGGGA
Organism: Erythroxylum novogranatense; assembly: GCA_029891385.1. Taxonomy (NCBI): domain Eukaryota; kingdom Viridiplantae; phylum Streptophyta; class Magnoliopsida; order Malpighiales; family Erythroxylaceae; genus Erythroxylum; species Erythroxylum novogranatense. Next base: position 88,889,065 of record CM057225.1, on the reverse strand, counting down.
GGTTTACTGTGGCGTCAGCATATGATCTTAGAAATGAGCTGTGTAGCACCCCACTCCCACAAGACCCGAACTCGACATCGATGGTGATATCCAAGTCTGTGCTTCGTGAGAGTGGCGTGCTAAAACACTTACTCAACCAAAGTGGCATAAAATTTTTTTGACACACCTACAGAAGTCAATAATTAAATAGGGCATAAGCCCTTTCCCATCATACAATGTCATTTACGAAATTCCCATATGGCCATTTGGCCCTTTCACAAATACAAACACTTGAGTCATTTCAAAATACAATTTATACGGAAGCTGCGAAATATATAATTTAATAAAAAAAATAAAGACATGCATGCAGACGCGAACTGATCCCGACCTCTATCCTTCACTTGAATGTTGCAAGTATACTCCCGTTGGCCTAACGGGGTATTCTTCTGAATCCTAAAAAATATTTACAAATTTTGGGTGAGTTTTGCGAGCTCAGTGTGTGACCATCATCGATGACTCACTCATCATATAACACACAAATCATATTCACATCATTTTCATTTCACATTCAATAGAATTTAATCATTCATATCATGCATATGCAGTGCACATGAGACTCACTTTCTATTTGTTACTTTGTTGTGACCGAGTGCCTAAACTGTCCCGTATCCATTAGATACCGGACTCATTAATAACTGTTCCATATAGGGCTCATTAAACTTTGAGCCTGAGGCTCTGAATCACTTTTGAGCTCGAGGCTCTTTTTCACACGTTGAGCTTGAAGCTCTGATCGGTGGCTACTCTGGTCACAACTGCCATTGCGTTGCATGCATTCATGCGATGGAATGCATCACTCACACTTGCATATCCCATTCGATCACTTTCTCATATCATCGGACCTTAGTCCAGCATTCTACATTGAAGTGGAGAATTCCACAATTTTATTCATATCCAAATACAAATGCACATTTAAACACTTCAATATCTCATTCATATAGCACCTTCATCGGACCTTCATTGTCCGAATTTCAACAATCAAGACACATTCATAATTAGTCATAATCACTCAGTTTATAACATTAAAAAAACAAACAATAAAGTAAGACCATCTAGGTCTACTCACAGTACGCTCCAAAATAGCATTTGCTTCCCAATTCTAGAACGTTAGAATGTGGACACTTGACCTGCACAGCCTATATATGCAAAACACCCATTTCACACTCATCAATAAGTATACACAAATAATAAATGGACTATGTACAATGCATGCTTAATGACAATCCCGGGTATGTTTTAGAACACATATTATGCTCATTCCTATTTCAAAATTCATACATGTCTCATTGAACTTAGACTTACACTTCATTTGTACATGATCAATCTGAATGCTCCTTTCAATCTTTACCCCCCTAATAAAGACATGCATGCAGACGCAAACTGATCCCGACCTCTATCCTTCACTTGAATGTTGCAAGTATACTCCCATTGGCCTAACGGGGTATTCTTCTGAATCCTAAAAAATATTTGCAAATTTTGGCTGAGTTTTGCGAGCTCAGTGTGTGACCATCATCGATGACTCACTCATCATATAACACACAAATCATATTCACATCATTTTCATTTCACATTCAATAGAATTTAATCATTCATATCATGCATATGCAGTGCACATGAGACTCACTTTCCATTTATTACTTTGTTGTGACTGAGTGCCTAAACTATCCCGTATCCATTAGATACCGAACTCATTAATAACTGTTCCATATAGGGCTCATTAAATGTTGAGCCTGAGGCTCTGAATCACTTTTGAGCTCGAGGCTCTTTTTCACACGTTGAGCTTGAAGCTCTGATCGGTGGCTACTCTGGTCACAACTGCCATTGCGTTGCATGCATTCATGCGATGGAATGCATCACTCACACTTGCATATCCCATTCGATCACTTTCTCATATCATCGGACCTTAGTCCAGCATTCTACATTGAAGTGGAGAATTCCACAATTTCACTCATATCCAAATACAAATGCACATTTAAACACTTCAATATCTCATTCATATAGCACCTTCATCGGACCTTCATTGTCCGAATTTCAACAATCAAGACACATTCATAATTAGTCATAATCACTCAGTTTATAACATTGAAAAAACAAACAATAAAGTAAGACCATCTAGGTCTACTCACAGTACGCTCCAAAATAGCATTTGCTTCTCAATTCTAGAACGTTAGAATGTGGACACTTGACCTGCACAGCCCATATATGCAAAACACCCATTTCACACTCATCAATAAGTATACACAAATAATAAATGGACTATGTACAATGCATGCTTAATGACAATCCCGGGTATGTTTTAGAACACATATTATGCTCATTCCCATTTCAAAATTCATACATGTCTCATTGAACTTAGACTTACACTTCATTTGTACATGATCAATCTGAATGCTCCTTTCAATCTTTACTCCCCCCCCCCCCCTTTTTTTACTTCAATAACACTTGGTTATTCTATATCATAACTCAAGTTTTCATCATCTCTTTTCTAACCTCACATGATCTCATAATATCAAACCCACATTCATAGCTTAGCAATTTAAACATATGTACACATTTAGGCATATTGCTCATTTACACAAAAACCATAAATATATATTACCCACCTAGTTGGCTTGCAAAACTTCGAGTCAAATTTGTCTTTCCCCTTGTTCTTGGGTAGGATTCTCTTGGTTTCCTAAAACAAACCAAATCTCATTCAATAGAAATCCACTTAAAAATCCTACAATGCAAAATCTCCAAAATTAATTCTAGAACATTTAAACCCAACCAATTTCTAAACTCCATAAGTTAAAATCCTTCCAAAAATCCAAAAGAGTCAAAAAGATCTTACCTTGATCTTTCACCAAAAAGAGATCTTTAGCTCAAATGGAAGCTCTTTTCTTCCTCTTACATTTTCTCTTCTTGAACAACTTTAAAATCTCTCTTGAAGGCTAAGGAAATTAAAACCCTAGCTTGTTCTCTCTTCTTTCTCTCTCTTTCATTCTTCTTCTCTTCGTATTTCTCTTTCTTCTTCATGATATTTCTCTCTTTTCTTGTACATTTTCGTTCTCCCCTTTATTTATAAGCCAGACATTACTTCTTTTTTTTTCAATTTTGCCATTAATGAGTCCAAAAAGTCCATTTTATCCTTCCTTATAAGCTTATGCTCTTTAAAACTTAAGTATCTTGCCAAAAATAACCTTGAACATTCTAACATAACACTTTCTTTCAGAAAAATGTCCCTCACTGTCTTAAGTTTCTAATGCCTCCAACTCATTTGATTCGGTTCGGTGATTCAAAAGATATACTTCAAATATGTTTGGACTGCTCTTGTCCATAACAATATACTATATACAAGTTCCATCTGAAATTTAGACATCTTAGTGACTGAATTAGATTACAATTTCTTCATACCATTTGTAGCTCCATGTCTCTAGTTTATCACAAATCAAAAATAATCTCATTTGTATCAGTATAGCTCCAGAAATCATCAAATATACCAAAGTATGTTCAATGGAATAACAACAGTTCATATCCTTTAAAAACACACTCACTGTACCCGTCCCACTCTTTTCATTCAATATATCCCCCTTCATTTCAGATAGCCATGATTCTTGGTGGAGTTGTAGAGAAAAGTCTTACAAATCCAATGGTTTAAGAATCAAGTCATTTGGAGGTCTAGAGAAGAAGTTATGGTCAAAAGAAGTAACAATGTTTATGAACTCAATCATATTGAACCTGCTTCGGGGAAATAGCCATAACGTTATGTATAAATTTCGGATTGAGGTGTTCTTTATATGGTTGGAAAGAGAATTTCAATAGCTACAACTCTTATGAAGACCTTAAAGGCCAATTCCAACGTTTTAAGGGTAGAAAATGGATCAGAAGGTAACAATGTATAGTAACTGAGATGGTCAAACTGAGACGCAAAAAGTCAAACTGTGACGATAAACAGTAACTGAGACGATAAAAAGCAAATGATGAAAAACAGACGATGAATAGTAACTGAGACAATGAACAGTACTTTGTCTTATTTCTATCACCTCTTTTTTTTTAAACAGTAACTGAGATGGTCAAACTGAGATGCAAAAAGTCAACCGAGACAATAAGCGATGGCGGGGCGATAAAAATGAATAATGAAAAGCAGACAATGAGCGATACTTCATCTCATTTTTTGAGCGATGGAGGGCAGTCAAACTTAGGCGCAAAAAGTCAAAGCGAGACAATGAGCGATGGCGAGACAATGAGCGATGCCGTCTCATTTCTATCATCACATTTTTTGAGCGATGGCGAGATGGTCAAACTAAGATCAAAAGTCAAACCGAGGCGATGAATAATGGCGGGGCGATGAATAGTACTTCGTCTCATTTCGTCCAGAATGTATCTACTTATAAGAATCATAACTTTTGACTCCGATGCCCAAATTTTTCATATAATATATCGTTGGAAAGATAAAAGAAAGATCTACAACCTTTATGAAGAACTTAAAAAAAATTTCTTCCTTTATAAGGGTCAAAATTCCAAATTAAAGTGACTATCCCGAAAGTTCCATCCTAAACAGCATCACAACTTCTAATGATCATATCTTCCAACTCCATTGTCCGAAAATTTCATACTTTATATCAATGGAAAGATAGAAAGATAAGTTACAACTTTTAGAAGGGAACTTTGCCAAAATCTATTTATATCAATCCCAAAAAAAATTTCCGAAATCAGAACACGAATTTTACGATTAACTTTCAACGCCCTACACCCTATTCTCAACTTCATGACAACTTTTGAAACTCTTAGAGACAGAAATGAAATTTGATGTCTTTATACGAAATATAGCCATTTATCTCTAGATTAATCCAAATTAAGAATCATCTCGTTTGGAAAACTATAGAAAATGTTATGACTAAAAGAATGAAGCATATTCAGTGAATATTTTCCAGATCACTACCAATTTTATTTCCAACCATTTCCTTATCTCAACTATACCTAGATCACTCTCCCCACTCCTTCTACTCCTTATTTTCAATAAAATCACATTTAATATCAATTATACCCGGAAGTTCTCAATGAGTGCACGTACCACTTTTATGTAAAAACATTCCGTATTTACATGCTTTTATGCTAACATGATGCATGAGTAAGAAAATGCATTGTCTTAATTTCTCTTTGAGCTAGCATATACTGAATTTTCGGGTCTTAACCCTTAATAGGGGGACGGGATGTTACAGGCTGGACCTTAGCGGATTAGATCTTTTATGTGGCTACTGGCTAAAAGAAAACTTCTGACCAATTAGCAGTGAGTAGTCAAGCATATCACCATGGATAGTAGTTGGCATTTTTATGGACAGGAAGAGAAAACATTGCATGTGGTACGCAACTGCCTGAGAGTGAAAACCTTCTACGTAATTTTCCCCAGGTGGTGGTAGATACGGGCTTCTTCCAACAAGAAGAGGGGATAAGGCTAGTGCCTAATCTCATAAAACATTCAACAGTCTAATAGGTCGAGTAGGCTACAATCTACGGAGTATCCTATTGGTTCTTATGAAAATGGTGGAACAATAGCCTATTTGAGAGAGATTTTGTATGACCGGACGATGGTACCAGGGCTGTACTGGACTACGTGGACTGGATTGTACGAGCTAGAACTATGAAAAATTGTGTCTTCCCAACCCAAGGCTTGTCTGTGGTGCGTTTAGCGGGTTGGACTAAACCGTTGAAGGGTTGGGTGAAATTAAATTCAGATGGGGTAGTTAAACAAGGGTCAACTAAGGCCTCAGCCGGAGGATTAATTAGAGATAGTCATGAGAAGTGGTGTGGTGGGTTTCAGCAACATATTGGGAGGGGTTCGCCCTTATCTGTAGAACTCTGAGGAGTTTTCTCAGGCCTTAAGTTAGGCTGGGACCTGGGCTATCGACGCGTTGTTATCAAAGTGGACTCTTTAGAGGTCATTAACATTCTCTCTTCCTCCCAAGGAATCCTAACTGAGGATACTTCTTTGGTTACAGCTATCCATGACCTTTTACACCGTGACTAGGAGGTCCATATTTAGCATGTCTTTCGCGAGAAGAACCAGTGTGCCGACAGATTGGCAGCTATAGCAATTTTATTAAGTCCGCGCCTGCACCTTCTACAGAAGCCTCCAGAGGTCATCCAGGAGCTTCTTCACGGAGATGCGCAAAGAGTGTTGTATTCGTGATATATACGCTAGTTTTGATTGCTTTCTTTCCCTTGTAATTAAAAAAAAAAGAGGAAATTCAATTGCGTATCTCTTTTAAAATAATGTTCTTTCAAAAATCGATTGTTTTGTTCCTAAGTAGTAGCAGATGAGCATGATCAAATGTCTGTTATATTTAATATGTTACTACTCTATTCCATAAGCTTTCATTCATCTAATTTTTTCATAAGCTTTCATTTATTAGATGGATGAAAACTCATGGAACAGGCGATTTGTTTCCCAAATGAGCGACCCAACATTTTTTCTTTTTCTGTAGCTTGAACAAGAGCAACATAAATAACAGGCACATTATAATTAAAAGAGATTATTCTTATCTACAGAAAAATTAAAATATAATTAAAAATAAAATTGTTAAATAAAAATAATTAGTTTATTTTAGTTTATAAAATCTATTAGTTTGTAAAATTGATTGATTAATTAATTAACTCAATAAAATTATTAAAAAACTGAATTAAAAAATTAACTAATTCAAGGCCTATTAAATTAAACCAAACGCCACCTGGACGAATTAGTCCTTTTATTCAGGTACTAAAATGATGAGTAACCTTGTGACAGAGGTCCCGTAATGGTTATATTGGTCCAAAAAATATTAAACAATAAAATTTTGTATTAGAATTTAATATCCGTTGATACTAGATATTTCAACTAGTATCATTTGATAACCTAAATTCTAGTTAAATATTACTTTTTATATAATTAAACTTATACAAACTTATTGGACATTACATAATTAAATATTTAATTTAATATAATTTAAATATATTGACAATAGATATACTTTTAATACATACACGTAAAAAAGTTAGTATAATAATTTTGAAATATATAAAGATGACATTTGAAATTAAATTAACTTATTACAAATGTATATTTTTAACTTTGTATTATTTTTAGTTTTGTATAAGAGAGTTAAATAAAAATTTTCTTATCTTAATTGTTGTGGTTATTATTTATATGACAAACAAGTGTAAAATAATATTAATAAAAATACTGAGATGCTATATCAAATTTATATTATTATGATTTCTTAAGATATGGTTGAGAGACTATCTTATAATTTTTATATAATTTGCAAACTATTTTATAATTTTTAAAACTATTTAAAATAGTGTTCAATAGTAACCAATATGAGAACTGTCTTGTATAATAACATTAGTTTATAAGCCCAAAGAGGGGTGACCATGTTTCCAATCCTCTTCTCCATCCCCTTATATTTTTGTATTTTTTTCGAGAGCGATTCTCTTGATTTGAATTTCGTTTAAGATGAGACATATTTTGTTTTACATGCTTATGTGTTTCATCTTCATGATAGTTGGCCACATTCAAATTGTATCTAAATATGATTCTTAACACTTAAAAAAATCTATAGAAAATTATTAACAAAAGTGCCAGAAGTGGGGGTTGAGTACAAATGGTAATAAACAGAAAACTAATTTTACAAATAAAGCGTTTGAATCTTTGCCTCATCGCAAAATTTTCAAAGGATTGGATTTTTGGACTCAATTTTGCACAATTAGACTTTGGACTCCTTATCGTAAATGTCCTTTATTATTAAAAAAATGTAGCTTTTATTTAAAATAAAATAATAATATTTTTAATATAGTTAGATTTTAGACTATAAGTCAGGTTAAGCACAAGACAAAAACTTTTATAAATAGAAGTTGGAATTTAACTCAAAGTACGGTCAACTTAGGTTGAATCCGTTCAATTCTGATTGAGTCAGACCGAATCAAGCTAAGGCTATTTTGCCACCTTTGGGGTTGAGAATGAGAAACAATATATTTGACCCAAAGTTGAATATGTCCTTACTTAGGTCTTATTACTATAGGAAATGCTTTGTAGCTAATTATTGGTGGTCATCCGTGGCCATGTATACCAATTAGAATTAAAAAAAAGATAACAAATATTGAAACATGGAATAACTAATATGTTAATTATGATAAAAAAGAAAGAAGGTATTTCCTCCATCTTCTTTATCTTTTTTTTTCCCTACTTTCATCTCTACCGAAGATCTTCATGTAATTATTAAAGCTTGAAGGTGGGAACTACTATCTTTTTTTTTTCTATAACTTAAATGTGGAATAATTTGTTTTGTTTAGTTGTTCCTTCCATCTTTTCTATTGACATTTTTTTGGTTCTTTTCTCTATCTCCAAAGATGACGTTCATATCATTGTTGAAGCTTGAACATGGGAACTACCACTTTTCTTTTACAACTTAAATTTGGGAACAAGCAAGGACGTTAGTGATATATCCATACACCATTTCCACGCCATCTATTTATTATTTTTATGGAGAGAGCAAAGTAGATGATAGTTGGATAAGATCACAGATCTTAATATCTCCCCACATATCTTCCAATTATATCATGTTGACTTGTATTCTTGATTCTCTTCCTTATTTTAGGGGCAATAATCTTGGATAGTATTTTTTAGTTGCTAGTTTATAGGAGATATTCTTGGTAGCTTTGTTAGCAAGCGTTGTATATAAACTGAGGCAAGAAATAAAGATTGACAAAAGAAGTGATTATTAGTTGAATCCATTCACAAATTTTCTCATGGTATCAGAGCCATGGCTCCCTCAAAACCAAAACTCAGCCCCTTTGATCTAACTACAGCTGATACAATAGGAACTATTATCACCCAAGTGCAACTAAAGGGTGAGGTGAATTAAGATGAGTGGGCACGAGCTATCAAAACGGCTTTACGAGCCCGACGAAAATGGGAATTCATTGACGGAACCATCGAGAAAATGGCAGACGATGAAGAGGAGTGGTGGATAGTTCAGTCCATGGTCGTTACGTGGCTTATGAACACCATCGAGCCAATGCTACGATCTACTGTATCGTATTCAGAAACGGCAAAAGGTCTTTGGGATGATTTAAAGGGGCGATTTGCAGTTTCGAATGGACCACGAATTCAACAAATCAAGAGTGAGCTTTCTGATTGCAAACAACGGGGAATGGCCATTGTTGATTATTATGCAAAAATAAAGAAACTTTGGGATGACATGGCAAGTTATGATCAAAGTGTAATCTGCATTTGTGGAGAGTGCTCATGTGATGTGAACAAGTGCCTACAACAGAAAAGGGATGAGGAACATGTTCATGAGTTTCTCATGGGGCTAGATGATTCAATCTATGGAACAACTCGTTCAAATTTGTTGGCTACTGATCCTTTGCCGACATTAAACATAGTATACTCTACCATTATACAGGAAGAGCGAATGAAGAATGCTGTTAGGTCCTCTAAGGAGCGCAAGGAAATTCTGGCTTTGGCAACACCAACCAGAAGCCGAGGTCGTGGAAGAGGTGATCCAAGAAGCCGAGAGTCAAACCGAGACTTGTTTTGCACTCATTGTAATAAGTCCGGGCATGAAGTGAGTGGTTGTTTTAAAATTATCGGTTATCCGAAATGATGGACCGAAAGACAACAAGGAGGACGAGGTGGTGGTCGAGCAAGTAGTAGCCGTGGAGGTCATGGCAAAGGCTTTTTTTTCGTGCAAACGCAGGTGCGTGGCAGCCTCGATGAGGCCATGACGACACATAATGTATTTGGTGAAAATATGAAAGAAAAACCAGCTACTATCACAAATGAACAATGGGAGGCACTTATATCATTGTTACAGAATCAAAAGGTGGGAGATAGTAGGCGTATAACTGGTAAGGACTCTACCTGGATTATCGACACTGGTGCATCAAATCATATGATTGGTAATGTGAAATTATTGCAAGATGTTCGAGACATTCCTGGAAGTCCCATTGGAATGCCCAATGGCACGACTTCCATGACAGCGAAAGAAGGAACTGTGATATTGGGCAAAATTTTGATGTTAAAACATGTCTTATTTGTTCCTGGGCTATGTTGCAATCTTTTATCCGTCTCTCAGTTGCTTGATGAAAAAGATTGTCTAATTCACTTTACCTCTACTTTGTGTGCCATACAGGACCGCACTTCGAGGATCTTGATTAGTGCGGGTGGCGAAAAGATGGACTATATTATTTCAGGGACATGGCGTCCTTGAAGGCTTACAAGGTGACAGAAACATCGTCTTTAGAATTATGGCATAGGCGTATGGGTCATCCTTCGTTTCAAGTTGTTAAACAGTTACCTGTTATTACTTCCTCTAAGAATGTTGATGTTAGTACAGATTGTGAAATCTGTCATCGAGCAAAACAAACTCGGAAAAAGTTCTCAATTAATAATAAGGCGCCTCGATTTATTTAGTTTGATTCATTGTGACTTGTGGGGTCCTTATCGTGCTATCTCTTCATGTGGAGCATCATATTTTCTCACCATTGTGGACGATTTTTCTAGAGGAGTTTGGGTATTTTTGTTGGTTGATAAAAAAGAAGTACCATCAATGTTTGCTCGGTTTTTTAAAATGATTGAACGGCAGTATAACAAACAGGTCAAGGTGGTGCGTAGTGACAATGGCACTGAGTTTACCAGTCTGAAAAATTATTTTTTTGATCAAGGTATTATTTTGCAAAACTCTTGTGTTGGGACGCCTCAGCAGAATTGAAGAGTCGAGCGCAAGCATAGTCATATTCTCAATGTGGCTCGCGCTCTTCGATTTCAAGGAGGATTACAAATCCGTTTTTGGGGGGAATGCACTCTTGCTGCTTGTTATCTAATTAATCGCACACCAACTCCTTTACTTGATAGTCGCACTCCTTATGAATTGTTATATGGATCGCCTCCCTCTTATAATGAAATTAGAGTGTTTGGATGTCTGGCTTATGCACACAACCAAGCTCGGGGTGGAGACAAATTTGCTTCTTGTTCTCGGAAGTGTGTTTTTATTGGTTACGCACCTGGGAAGAAAGGATGGCTATTGTATGATTTAGATACGGATACATTGTTGGTTTCTCGTGATGTGGAATTTTATGAGACCAAATTCCCAATGTTATCAACTAAACAACCTGCACACTCGCTTGACAATATGGATGATGATAATTCCTTGCCAATAGAAAATATTATTTCCATCGACAATGATCTTACATGGTCCAACCGATTTGGATGAAGATACCCACGTCGTGAAGTTGCGAAATGAAGAGACTCATGCACAAGAGGATGGTGTTAATATTTTCGGTCGTGGCCAAAGACAGCACAAGCCTTCAGTCCTTCTGCGTGATTTCGTCACTCATACTGTTCAAAAGCTTAGTCCATCTTCATGCTCATCCACACCACGACATCCTCCTGGTGAGTCTTATCCTTTACCCAATGTTTTCCATAGTGCTACTTTTAATTCTCAGCATAAGCACTTTCTTGCTGCCATAGTAGCTATACAGGAACCAAGTACCTTTGCTCAGGCTATTAAGGAGCAATGTTGGCGTGAGGCAATGCAAAATGAAATGACGGCTCTTGAAAGGAATGGTACTTGGGATGTCACCACTCTTCCTCCTGGAAAAAAAGCTTTAGGGTGCAAATGGGTGTACAAAATAAAATATCATTCTGACGGGTCGGTAGAGCGCTGTAAAGCTCGTCTTGTAATTCTCGGTAATCATCAAAAGGCTGGAATTGACTATCATGAAACCTTCGCCCCCGTAGCCAAAATGGTAACAGTTCGTCTCTTGTTGGCTGTGGCTGCTGCAAAGGATTGGGGTTTGCATCAAATTGATGTCCACAATGCATTCTTACATGGGGATCTAGACGAGGAAGTGTATATGAGACTTCCACTGGGTTTTCGCACTTCTAATCCAGATGATGTATGTCGTCTTCGAAAATCATTGTATGGGCTTAAGCAAGCTCCTCGGTGTTGGTTCGCCAAACTATCTTCGGCTCTTCTTGATTATGGTTTTCAGCAGTCTTATGAAGATTATTCACTCTTCTCCCTTCGCCGAGGTGATACACTCCTTCATCTCTTAGTTTATGTTGATGATCTCATCATAACCGGGAATAATGACATGGCTATTCATGATTTTAAGACATATCTGAGCAATTGTTTTCACATGAAAGATCTTGGAAAATTGAATTATTTTTTGCGTGTCGAAGTAGCAAGGGGACCTAGTGGTGTTTTTCTGTCCCAACACAAATATGCTCTTGACATTGTTAATGAGGTCGGTTTCTCTGGATCTCGCCCCGCTTGTACTCCCATGGAGCCGAATCACAAACTTGCTCTTGCACAAGGTCCAGACATGGCGTGTCCTGACCAATATCGCCGGTTAGTTGGGCGGTTAATTTATCTGTGCTTCACGCGTCCTGACCTTGCATACTCTGTACATGTACTCTCCCAGTTCATGCAACAACCGAAGGATGATCACTAGGATGCGGCACTTCGGGTGGTGCGCTATGTTAAAGGTACCTTGGGACGTGGTATCCTGCTAGATAAACAATGTGATCTTCGCATTCATGGTTAGTGTGATTCTGACTGGGTTGCTTGTCCTCTTTCACGACGTTCTTTGACTGGTTGGTTCATCCAGCTTGGCTCCTCACCAGTTTCCTAGAAAACAAAGAAGCAAGACCGAGTATCGCGATCTTCTGCAGAAGCAGAGTATCGATCTATGGCAGATACAACATGTGAACTACTCTGGCTCTATGGCTTATTGGGCACACTTGGCATATCTCACCCTTCACCAATGTTGCTCCATTGTGACAACCAGTCTGCTCTTCATATCTCTCGTAACCCCGTTTTCCACAGCCGCACTAAGCATATCCAAGTGGATTGTCATTTCCTTCGGGATGAAATTCGACGTAACACTATTCGTCTGGTATATGTTTCTACTCATGGTCAACTTGCAGATATTTTCACCAAGGCGTTATCGAAGGGACCGTTCGACATTTTTGTTCACAAGCTGCGTATTCGAGACCCGACTCCGCCAGCTTAAGGGGGGGTGATAGTTGGATAAGATCACAGATCTTAATATCTCCCCACATATCTTCCAAATATATCATGTTGACTTGTATTCTTGATTCTCTTCCTATTTTAGGGGCAATAATCTTGGATAGTATTTTTTAGCTGCTAGTTTATAGGAGATATTCTTGGTAGCTCTGTTAGCAAGCGTTGTATATAAACTGAGGCAAGAAATAAAGATTGACAGAAGAAGTGATTATCAGTTGAATCCATTCACAAATTTTCTCAGTAGAGATTTAAAAGAAGAATCTGGAAGAAGATTGTCCACTAAGCACTAAATCATTGTTGCAAAGTGCAACTATGCAACAACTAAATTCAATGTATGTATTGTCATAAAACAATAGATAAGTTGTTTGAAAAATTATTTGAAATTAATAAACTAATAAGCTAGACATACACTTTTAAATGAGAATATGTTGACTGCATCAAAAAAATATCATGTCTCAATTCAGAATATACCTAGACTTAGTTTATTCAATATTACAATTACAAAAAAAATTTACCACCTTGCATTTTAAATAAATTGTATCTTGAGTGAATAATGAGAATACCATCTCTCACTACAAGAAAATGATGTAAATAGGGACGGAAATTCTGAGATGGAACTTATTCCGTCGGTAATTACTAATGGAATAAATAACACGTCGGAAAAAAAAAGACTAGAAGCAACTATTTACCGGCGGCGTATATTCTATCGATAAATGGCGACGTTTAACGTTTAAAAAACTAATCAAAACGACATTGTTTTGGTTAACGTTTAACCCTACAGAAGCCTCCTCTCCTCCCATTCTCGCGCGTTCTCTCCTCTCCTCATCTCCTTCTCCGTCGCCTATGGCCACCATGAAACGCCATCGTCACCGTTTGCTCCAACCATCATTGTCTAGCCTTGCGTCGCCAACGTCCCCTGCTCCAGTGGTTACATCCGAAGGTAATGTGGTTTCTTCCTCTCCTTCCTCTACAATCAGTGGAGTTTATTTTAGGTTAATATTAATTTGTTGTTTGATTTAAAATGTTAATTAGTGATTGTCAATAATTGGGTTTGTATTTGTTGGAGATTAAAGGGAAAAATGTGAGAATTTTTGTTGAATTAGGAATGAACAAATGTTTACACACCAAGTGTTTGACAAAATGCCTATAGGTGTTTTTGTTGAATTGTTGTTGAACTTTAAGAATTGGTGTTGTTTTGTAAGAAGTTTAAGTATTATTTTGTGTTGATTTTGATATTGTAGTTTCAATTTTGTTTAAAATAAAATTAGCTTATAATGTTAATATGACTATATATGTATTGATAATGATTATGTATAAGATTATTTATTTTAAAGAAATTAAATTTATAATCATTATATATTTTTATTTTGATTTATTAAATTAAATAATTTCAAATTAAGTATATATTTGTTTTATTATTAACTCCTATTTCATTGATAATGTATATATTGTAAAGATATTTTCAATTTAATTAAAGTACTTATTAATAATTATTAAATTAAATTACAAATATTAAATACATTTAATAACTAAATTTAATTAAATCAAATTCTTATTAATAAATAAATTTAATTAATTAAATTATTCATAATTTTAATGAATAAGTAATATATTTTGTGTTCAAATAAACAAACAATAAAACTTTTAATTAAATTGGTGTAATTTGTTATATATATTGTTATTAATAAATGGATAGTAATTAAGATGAATTTAATTTAAATATGAATAATACATTTATTTTGTGTTCAAATAAATAAACAATATTACTTTTAATTATATTGGTATAATTTGTTATATATCTTGTTATTAATAAATGGATAGTAATTAAGATGAATTTGGTGTTAAGATTGTTATTACTCGACGTATCAATCAGCTTGAGTCCACAATTCAAACGTTGATGGAGGTAATAAGTAAGCTCCAAAATGACATGGACTAAATGAGATCGAGGGATAGAGACTCACATCAGCCACGCTCACTAGGACAATAGGATTGTTGCTGTCATTAATTTGTTATTTATTTATGTACTATTTAATGTTCTAATTATCAGTTAGGAAAGTTTTTTTTTTCTTTTTATGATGATTTAACTTTCTTTTTAAACAAATTCCATGGGTTGAAATTTCCAAAACTCATGTAATGATAATTTATGATTTGTTCAAATTGAAATCAAATTTCATGATCAGATTTTTGAAAAGTTATCATTCAACAAGACATATACAGAGAATTAAAGGTAGCTTTAGCGATCTAACAGTTTCCACATTTAGATTAAGCAATCAAGGGTATATTTGATGAAGGGTTGCAATTACCGACGACTTGTGTTTTCGTCGGTAATATATTACCAACGGAATACGAAAACAGTTGGCGAGAGTCGAAATATATTCCGATAGTTTCCATCGATAAATTTTTACCAACTATACTGACGATGTTTTTTTACCGTCAGCAATTATTACCGACGGTTTTGTCTTTCTATCGGTAACATATATTGATAGTGTCTGCATCGACGTAAGTCTCCGTCGCACTATTCCGTCGATAAATTGATTTACTGATGGAATCTTCGAGGTTTCTGTCTGTAAATTTCGTCGATAATTCCCCTTCTTCTTGTAGTGTCTCGGTGCAAACTATATTATAACTTAATACAAAGTATATTTGTCCTCTTTGAGTTCAATACCAAAATTACCATCATTCATTACAAATAACTAAGAGCACACCTTGAAATGGGAATATATTGACTAAAAACTTAGAAGGAGCTACACATGGCTAATTAAAAGCATATGGGACCTTACATGGTCGTGTACCTAATAGTGTAGGTTACATTTATTATATACGAAACCATATGCATATAAGCTATTGTGGGACAAGGTTACATTTGTTATATGCGAAACCATATACATATAAGCTATTGTGGGACACGATTAACTGTGATGACTTATATACATCCATGAAGGATATAGTAGTCAACCCTCTTGAAATAACTACCAAAGGTAGTTATATGGAGGCTTTAAAAACAAATGATAGAGACACATTTAAATGTATGTTTTGAGAGGCTTTTACTTCTTCTATACAATAAAGAGAATAGTAGAAATAGAAAAATTCTCTGCAGTAAAAGTTCAAACAAAGTTCTTTAATTGGTGGAACTACAACAAAAATTTAAGTATGTAATTTTTGTTTTATCTACATATGAAACGATAATGTGATTTACATAATCTTTATGACTATATTTTATCATGTTTAATTTTCTAAAATTGGTATCAAAGCAGGTTAAATTTTTGTTTATGTAATACGCATGCGTAAAACTGAAATTTAACTGTTGATGATTTGTGAATAATGATCTACATTTTTAATATCGTGATGTTTGCGATATGTTTTTTTTCTTGCTATATCATATGTTTCTGGTGTTGTTGCGTTTCTAGTTTTGTTGTCATAACATATGTCGTGTTTCATTTTTTTTTCTTTCGCACCTATCTTGACTGTTGGGAAAATGAGTATTGAAATTCTTGACAAATGCATAGTCTTCCACAGTGAAACATCGTCTTATGAAAACGAAGAAAAAGGAGAGTTTTTTGTTTTTTTGTGTATGGTTTTTTATGAATGGTCTTCAACAAGAAAACATTGTGGTTTTCGTTTCTTCTCCCTCTAGATGCTTTTATTTTCAAAAGCAAGAAAAGAAAAGTAAAAAAAAAACACAGACACTAAAACGAAGAGAAGAAAATACAGGAAGAAGACAACTTCTTGAAAAGGCACGTGGCCTTTCATGTTTCAAAAAGAAGACGACTTCTTCTTGAAAAAGGCACGTGGCCTTTCATGTTTCAAAAGTTATTCCTTTAACGCCAAATGTGGGTGCTTACTATTGTACAATGTGTGCACTGTATTATCATTGAATATAAGTATAATAAGACAAAAAACTACTTAGCAAATGTTTTTGTCAGTTTCGACGTGTTTGTGTGCGTGTGTATGAAAATATTATATACATTAGTAGCATGACCACTTATGACTATAAAGAATTATAAACATAATATAAAAATTAGAAATTAGTTTTTCTTATTTGCCTAACTAATTAGGTTAGTTAAATTAGTTTCTAATTAATATAAAATGTTTTTAAAAATATTTTTCTAATATAAGAAAACTAATTTGTTTCATTAGAAATTAGTTTCTAATTAAACCAAGAAGAATTGATTAGTTCAATTATACTTTAAATTTAGAAATAAGTTTCTAGATCAACAAAATTAGAAATGAGTTTTCTAATTGTATTTTTTTGTTTTTGTTGAATTAAAATTAGACATATGTTTTATAATTAAAATCAAAACTAATTTGTTTAGTTGAAATTTAAAAAATAATTTTAATAAAATTAGTTTCTAATTAAACCAAGATAATTGATTAGTTCAATTATAAGTTAAATTAGAAATAAGTTTCTAATGATTAGATATTAAAAGCATATTTTGATTAATTCAATAAATTGTTGATAAACAAATATAATAAAAATAATAAATTAAATTATTTCCATATATGAGCATAAATTCATTATTTGTTAGACAAAATAATTTGTTATTTTGTATACTTTTCTGATTTTTGAAAATTTGTTTTTCAGGAAAATGTCTATTATTAAGCAAACACCTAAGCTTATTCGATGTGAGGCACAGAAGAGACAAATTGGCGGTATGTATGTACAGTTAGTCAACATGTGTTTAATGCCTAGAGATGGTCTAACACAATATGTTATTGCAGTTAATTACATAATGCAAGAGTTATATTTTAGAGGTTGCCTAGCTTACGCAGATATTGAAGTAAAGTGCATGGCTTTGCTTGCGACATTACCTCAACCTCAAGGCGAACTATTACGAATGCTCTGGAATAATATGCCTAAGGAGAAGACTTATAATTTTTTAGTGATGGCATTTATTAAAAAGATGCGTAGAAGGGAGTTGATTAGGGCTTTATATCCTATAGGTCTTCCAATGGAAATAGTAAGAGCTATTGTAAATCGAGCTTCGCGAACTGTGTCACGCGAAATCCTGAACTCATTTCTGCTTAGGGTTCGTTACCTATAGATTGTTCATAGGTTGAAGTACAATTAATACATTATGTTGTTTTATAAGAACAAAGTCTTAATATTTATGTAATATATTTACATGAATTTTATATAGGAATTTGTCGAGAGTAAAGTAATTAGGATTTGATTGTTGTATAAATGATGATTGGACACATTTGTGAACTTTTGATTTCATAAGCAATTGTGATCGAATTATTTACTCTATGAACAATTAATGTGACATTAACGTACATATATATTTCTTTCTTATTATAGAAACTTAGTATTTCAAAAATGGCTACTACTTCGAAGAATATTGTTACTGAACTCAATAGAGCTGAGAAATTCAATGGTGACAATTACGAAATCTGGAGTATGAAAATCTAATATGTACTGGAAGAGCAAGAAGCTCTTGATCCATTAAACCTAACCATGGATGTTGGATCGGAAAAAGAAAGCAAGTCATATTTGGAGAACCGGTAGATTTCAAAACATTTTAGAAATCTTATTTGCAGCGGAAGCAATATATTCAAATCATCATGCCAATCTATACATGATATGGTATAAGCATAATATTAAACATAAACAAGATAGTGATATTACCGACTCCTTCACTACAACTTTAATTCCTTGCTACGCTATCCTCTCCTTCTTCTTGTATCCAAAGCCTTTGGTTTTGAATCCTTTTCTTTGGCAATCTATCATCTCCTTGTTATTGTATCCTCAACTAATTTGATTTGCCTCTTGTTCTTTCAAGACAACTTGGTTAATAAATCCTTTGGTAGGAAAGGAGAAGAAATGTTTGGAGGAGATTTTTTTTAAAAGTAATGAACCAAAAATGAGACTCCTTTCTTGCAAATTTCAGCTCACTCATGCATGAAAGGACAGAGAGAGAGTCAATTATGGGCTTCTAAAATTTTCATTTATATTTTTTACTTAGCTTGATAACCTTCCTTGAAGCCAAGTGGAGAATCTTATTGCACTTTGATAATTCAAGCTCCAATAAGCCTATAATTAATTTAATCTCATTAAAATTAATTCTAACTTATTAACTAAATGTCATTCCACTAAAAACAATTAGTTGAACTCTTGAATTATTAAATATTATGAGAATACATATTTTATGACCAATTGCAAACCCTATTTGGAATCTTATTATAGCCATCTGCACAACAAAAGGTAAAATTACCGTTTTGCCCTTATATTAGTTTTCCTTCTAGATCTCATGTTTTACTTTATATGGTGATTAACACACAAGATCTCATCTTGGTATTAAGACTTGATGGGTAGCTAGTCCATCAAACTACTGGCGCAAGTTTAATCACCAAATCTCTTTAAAACATTTAGAAGTGATGATATCACTATAAATTCTTTATTTGAGTGAATGTTCCTTGATTCATGTTTCAATTAATAATTTCAATATGAAAATACTAGATTAATACTTTGTAAAAATCTATTTCGATCATATCAAGAATTATAATGAAACACATACGAGTTCACCACTCATCAAGATTGTGGTTCATAATAAGCGAATGCTTAAGTTGTATGTTTTAGGATTAAAGTAGCGACCTACTTTATTCTTAAAAACATAATTGATTCCAAATTTATTTAATAGTGCCATTATCGATAGTCAACTATTATCATGATATGAAACTCATCATTCCCTTAAAGTAAATTCCTTTACTTACATGGAGATAAATCGCAACACTACAGTCTAAACTATAATCAAGCAACCAACTTGATTATTCAACTGTGAATCTATTAATTTAGATTCTAATAATATACATGTTTCCCATACATTCTATGTATATGTATATTACTTACAAAAGAATTTTGGTACCTTATGACTAGATATATAATGCTCATTAAAACCAAACTCTTTTATTTTATTAATAATAAATATTTCCATTACAAAACTGTAACTGAAGAAGATTAAGATACAAGTAAATACAATTGCTTTCTAGGGTACTATATTTACATAACTCCAACATTGAGGAGGGAACTACAGCCCAACATAGAAGGGATCATGATGCATATGAATTATAGAAAAAGAAGAACTCTTTAGCTCGCATCATGTTGCTGAGTAACATGGATAATGATATCATGTGTGAGTTTAGTAAATTCGAAATTGCAAAAGACATGTGGTCCACATTGACTGCTCGTTTTGGAGGTGCTTTAGTGACCAAAGTGAGGTCACTTACAATTAAATTTGATACTTATAAGAAGCGCGAAGATGATACAATGCAAAAGCATTTAAGAAAAATGTCTAACATGGTAAGTGAGTTACGTGATGTTGGTCATGGGTTGTTTGATGAACAACAAGTGCAAGTTGTGATTCGTTCACTGCCTCAGAGTTGGGAGCATATGAAGATGCACCTAACTCATAATGAAAACATCAAGACAATGGAAGATGCTATGAGGCATCTTATCTTGGAGGAAGAGCATCTTGAAGGCTCAAAGATGTCTTCTAAGGCATATGCAGTTAGTTCTAGCTCACATGGAGTTATAAACAAGAAACACAAGCATCATTATGGATATAAGTAGAAAAAGAATAAGAAATTCAACCACTCTCCTCAGGAATCCAAGAAGGCAAAATGGAACCAACATGGAAAGGGAAAACATCCCTTAAAAAAGAAGAACATAAAATATATAAAGTGTTATAATTGTGGTAATATAGGTCACTTTTCTCAAGATTGTACCGAGCCTAAGAAGGTATAACTTTATAATACAAACATTTGTTCTGTGAATATTTCTTGTTATGCTTTTCTAACTGATATCACATCTTTTGTGGATTGCAGACTCAGGAGCAACCAATTATGTAGCGAAGTATCGTAATGTCTTCATTGAGTTTCGTAAACTCCCACATAGTAGTTGATGGCTTTATGTAGGTGATAATTCCAAAGTTGTTATACAAAGAATTGACACATGTAAATTGGACATGCGTGGAGGGTGACCCCTTATCCTACATGAAGTATTATTTGCTCTACAGATTCATAGGAATCTTTTATCTATGTTGATATTAGTTAAACTTAGTTTTAATATAAATTTTCACAATGGTGGAATGGATTTGTATCTTGGATCTATTAATTATGGTCATAGTTTTTATTAGATGGTTTACTGGATGTGTTAAAGGAAAATAATAATATTAGTTATTCATTATTTACATCTAGTAATTCCAATAACGATGCAATTTTATGGCATACTAGACTATGTCATATTGGTCAAAATAGAATCAGTCGATCAGCTAAAGAAGGACTTTTACGTAATCTAGGTCAAGTAGATCTACCTACATGTGAGCATTGTTTAGTTAGTAAAATGGCACGAGAGCCATTTGGAAAGGGAACACTAGCTTTATATCCATTGCAATTAATTCATTATGACATCAATGGTCCAATGAATGTAGGGGTGACGTGGGGCAATTTATTTCATCACATTCATAGATGACTATACTCGGTATGGTCATATCTATTTGATTTCTCATAAATCCGAAGCATTCTATAGTTTCATAAAATACATGAACTTGGTTGAGAATCAATTAGATAAGAAAATAAAAGCATTACGAATTGATCGTGGACAAGAATAATTGTTAGAAAAGTTCAAGGCTTTATATGATGAGAAAGGAATAGGAAGGCAATTAACAATTCCTAAAACCACACAACAAAATAGTGTCGCTAAAAGACGAAATAGGACGCTATTAGAAATGATTAGGTCCATGGTGACCCAAGCAAATTTACCAATCACCTTTTGGGGTGATGTATTGCTAACAGTCACCTATGTACTTAATCGTGTGCCCACAAAATCAGTTACTAGCACACCATATGAGTTGTGGACTGGTAGGAGACCTGATATGTCAAGTCTCAAACCTTGAAGGTGTGCAGTCTATGTTCATGATCTCTCTCATAAATATTGGAAATTAGGCCCAAGAGGGAGAAAAAATATTTTTATTAGATACTCAGAACACTCAAAAGGATAAGTGCTCATTAGTGAACAAGGTAATGGAGGTGTAACTGAATTTGAATAACGAGATGTAACATTCTTAGAGAATAATTTTCCTAAGCAAGGCAAAATAGGTAAAGACCTATTATTATATGAGTCGCTTGATCAGAATGATTATGTTATGAAGAATCAAGATGGGGAGCTTCAACCAAGTGGGAGCAATTCTACATAAAGGTTCTCTATAATGACTGATCTGAGTGGGAGCAATCAGATCAATCATGAATTTGTTTATGATGAACCTCAGTTAAGACGAAGTAATTGAGGAATAATTCCCCGACGTCGTTTTGAGATTAAAGGAGAATTAATATGATTGTTTCGCAAGAGGAAAAAGAGACAAGGAATGCAAATGAGGCTTTTACTGGCCCTACTAAAGAAGAATAGATGAAAGCAATGACAGAAGAAATGACTTCTTTAAGCTCAAATCAAGTATGGGACTTGGTTGACTTCCTGGAAGGGCGTAAAGCAATTGGGAGAAAGTGGGTTCTCAAAATTAAGTGAAAAGTTGATGGCAATATCGAAAGATATAAGGCACATCTTGTAGCAAAAGGATACACATAACAGGAGGGAATTGATAAAGAGGAAACTTTTTGACCTGTTGTGAACTTTGCTTCGATCCATCTTATTCTGACTACAGTATCCAATATGAATCTTGAATTACATCAAATGGATGTAAAAACCTCTTTTCTCTATGGAGAATTAGATGAAGAAATCTATATGGAACAACCTGAAGGTTTCATCAAGGCAGGTCAAGAAAATAAAGTATGCGATTATTAAAATCAATTTATGGCTTGAAATAGTCTTCAAGACAATGGTATATTCGTTTTCATAATGTAATCATTTCATATGATTTTCAAATGATCGATGAAGACCATTGTGTGTATGTTAAGAGATCCAAAGATAAATTCGCGATTTTATCTTTATATGTGGATGATATATTGATTGCTTGTAATGACTGTGTGTTTCTTATGTAAATTAAAGATTGGTTATTATCTGCATTTGAAATGAAAGACATGGGTGAAGTGACATACATTCTTGGAGTCAAGATTTCAAGAGATCGTTCAAAGAGATTGTTATCGCTTTCACAAGCGATGTATATTCAAAGAATTCTTAAACGATTTCATATGCAAGATTGCAGACCAATTGATAATCCTATTGCTAAAAATGAAGGTCTTAGTAAGAGAAATTGCCCGTCAACAATACAAGAAAGGAAACAAATGAAGAATGTTCCCTACTCTAGTGCAATTGGAAGTCCTATGTACGCAATGATGTGTACAAGACCAGATATTTGTTATGTTGTTGGGATGGTAAGCAAATATCAATCAAATCCAGGCCAAGCACATTGGAAAAACAGTAAAGGGAATATTGAGGTATTTAAAGGGAACTGTGGACTATGCATTATGTTATCAAGGCAATGATCTATGTATACAAGGGTATACAGATGCAGACTGGGGAGGAGATTTAGATGAAAGAAAATCTACTTCAGGATATGTATTTGTACTAAACCATAGAGCAATATCATGAAAAAGTAAAAAACAATCTTATGTTGCATTATCCACATTGGAAGCTGAATTTATAAAATTCTCAATTATAGCACAAGAGGTTGTGTGGCTTTATCGATTTTTTGTGCATTTGGGAGTCACTAAAAACGAAATTAATCTAATGACCATCAACTGTGATAATCAAGCTGCAATCGCTTATACTTAAGACCCCAAATTTTATTGTAAGACAAAGCACATAGATACTAAGTACAATTATGTGAAAGATATAGTTGCACGAGGAGAAGTGAACATGAGATATATATTTATGCGAGATATGATAGCAGACCCAATGACAAAGCCAATTTCTAAAGATGTATACATTGGGCATGTAAAGTCACTAGGACTACATAGATGTTAAAATGTACTGATTAACATTTCTCTGTGTGTGTTCACTCAGTAATGTCATATGTTTGGATATAATGTATGATGAAGATTATACATTGTGTATAATTTGATTCATGAATAAGTGTGTTTATGTATAAATATATTTTGGGATGAATTATAAATATATGAGAAAGATTATAGATTGACTCTCGCACGTGGGAAATCACCTTTAGTGTTTATGCTCACTAGAGATGAGGTAAGTTTAACGTTTATTATCTAGGTGATCATTGAGAGCGAGAAACTTAAACCATAAATGTCGCAAGAAAATTGGTTCAAAGTGATTTATTAATCACTATATCTGTCTTACGTTGCCAGATGTGAGTTCTGAATAAATTTTTGAGTAGATAAGTGAACTCAAGTTAAACATTAAATATGTTTGAACTATCATCTGTACGGTATTTATTAAATGAAAGATGTTCAAGTTAAACGAAGTGAGTAAATACTGTAGCACATGACTCATACCATGTGTGCACAATTGACCACAAAAGGGATTAATGTAAGTCACAAGATCTCATCTTACATTGTGTGAGACCTTTGAGGTTAAGAAGAACCTCATCATATGCCCTTATGACTCTTGTTTCATTCTTGAGAATTGAATTTAAGGTTTATTACTTTAGGTTATTGCGAAAAGGTCATACAAGATGCGATCCTATGGAATAATTCTAGGAAAGCAAATTAAATTTAATTAAAAAGAGAATTGAGAACAGAGGAAGGTAATTTAATTTAGATCATTGAATCGCATGAAAAGTATTCATAGATGGCCATCGTCTCTTTAGTAGAGAACTTGAATACAGTCATGACTCAAGAAACTAAATGAAATCAAAGGAAAAATGCAAATGCGAGATATGACCTAGTGTATAGCATACAATATCTACTCAAGGACTCATAAGTCCTAGGATCAATTTGTTAAATCGAGTGTCATATACTCCTAACAGATATATGGAACTGTGCTCTTGTCGTATGCTAGTCACACCAGTTATTGAATAAGTATGAGCACTGCAGAGTTTTGTTAGATGATAACTTATATACACCCATGAAGGGTATAGTAGTCAACCATCTTGAAATAACTACCAAAGGTAGTCATATGGAGGCTTTAAAAACAAACAATAAAGACACACATTTAAATGTATGTTTTGAGAGGCTTTTTACTTCTTCGATGCAAAAAAGAGAAGAGTAGAACAGAAAAATTCTATGCAGTGAAAGTTCAAACAAAGTTCTTTAGTCGGTGGAACTACAATAAAAATTCAAGTATGTAATTTTTGTTTTATCTGCATATGAAATGATCCTGTGATTTACATGATCTTTGTGATTATGTTTTATCATGTTTAATTTTCTAACAAAATGCACACTCATATTGTCAATTGTGGTTTATGTTTAGATTGTTGAATGAACTACACATGTTTAACTACAAATTCGTGCAATTGATTAAGAAATCTACACAATCGTCTTAGTATTGTAAACTGAATATGTTATATTCACTATTTCATTTTCAAGAAAGATAATACCTAGGAGCAATATATATCTTAAATATTGATCTATTAGAATTGAAAAATATAAAGTAACTTTTCACATTTAAGCATTCTTTTTCTTAAAAAAAAAGCGAAGTGATAACAAGATAAAAAATTAAAGATATCTTGAATAATTAAATTTCTTTAATCTATTGAGAAGTTGAAAGTCTAGTTTATGTGTGATTTTGTTATTACCAGTAATGGAATTTTTGCTATTATTTTATTTGCATTTGAATAAAATATTAGTATCGAATTAATAATACTCTACAATTTTATTGAGATTAAAATCATTTTCTTTAATAATTTAGGAAATGATAAAATGTTATATTTCAATAATGTTGAGAAATGTAGGGTTATGATTTTAAATTTTGATCTACAAGAAAATAAAGAAAGTTTAATATAATGAAACCCAATAAATGATGATTATTATTTTATCTCAAATATTATATGAACAAATTTTGGTTATGTCTAACGTTATTGGGGAAGAGTGAACATGTTGGTTTCTTCATATCCAATGTATTCATTCCTTGGAAAGACAAGTTACACATATCATTGTAAAAATCAATATCTAAAACCATTTTATTGCTTTTAGTTTTATGTTTTATTAACCTACAAAATCCACTATATATGAACTTAAACAAAACAAAAAAATCTCTTTAATTGATTTCTAGAAATAATCCTAGGAGATATTCCAATTTAACTTGCCAATATTGCCCGAAGAACAATGACACCTTTTGACATTATTGGTAAAGCTAGATGGTCTTCATATGCAACCTACACAACACTTTAGGACTTATCTAATGACTTACTCAAGACTTGTCAAAGAACTTTTACTAACAAGATTTTCTTATTGGACAAAGGAATGATATATTTAGGCTTTGCATAGGGCGTTGTTGCCTAGATGATTTGTATTACAAAAGGATGGTACAGTGGTTGCATCTGAACCTATGATTTTCTAAATATGTAGATTCATTTTTTTTAATTTTGTAAGCAATATTGTAGATAACTAGAACATTACCAAATATGACGAGGGCACTTAAAGTTCAACCTTATAACAAATGACGGTATATTTATTTGATTAAATGCGACTATGAAACAACTAAATTTAATGTAAATATTCAAAAAGAAGTGCATAATTTTTTACAAAATTTATAAAATTTTTAAGCTGATAAGTAATACACTTTTAAATGAGAATATATTGACCAAAGCATACGAACTACACTTAGACTTCTTTCAATCAATATTTCAGCTATAAACAAAAATTATGACCCTCCATTGTAAATAAGTAACATCTTAAGTGGAAAACTAAAATTCCATCTTTGAGTACAAAGATAACTAAAGGCTCATCTAGTCATAAATAAAGATTAACCATGTTCATGAATGGGACTATTTGAGCTTCCCTAAGTGGGTGTTGGGTTTATTTACAAATGACATGATTGCACCTTCCCTCTACTTAATCGTTACACCTTCTCTCATTGGGTGTCATAATGAAATGGCATTTATATTTTTCTCTCTAATGTCATTAATGGGTGGACAAGAAAATAGTCAAATATAGGAAAGACAAGAAAAGGAAACGAAGGCGATTGGAGAATTCTACAATATATCCTTTTACAGGTGGATAAGGAAACCTAAGAGTCATACGTATCAATGATCCATATAGTTCTGTGTACCTCGAATTTTGAATTTTTGTTTAGTTTTGAATTTTCTTATTTTCTAAATTCTAAAATATCATAACATGAATTTTTTGTATATTTATTCTTTTCAATTGATTTATGGGAACAACCTTTTAAATGAGAAGGCCAAAAGTAAGACAATTATCTGAATGACAACAACACATAAACAACTTGGCCAGATAGGTGGAAAATTATCAAATAGAACCTGGACAACAATTGAGGGCTAATCTCAGAAATTTTTTAGAGATGTTACATGAACTCCTATGATTAGGATATAAAAGAAACCTTCATAATGAATAGTTCATTTTCACATATCACAAGACGTTAAGGTCTATAGATGTGGAATTATCAATGACAATATAAAATGCTCATCAGGAAGAAGTTTTTTATGCATGTATTTTCTTATTATAGTATAAAAGGAGGGAGGTGAGGAGCACATTTAATTAGGGGTTACCATTTCATGTTGGTAGGATGATAGAAATTGTAGTTATGATGATTATTATATTGATTTTGTTCTTTTATAGATAAGATGGTTATGTTTATTTTGTTACTTGAAGGCATATAATTATGAATGTCAACCTATTATTTTATACATATGTGGATTCAATTTTTGATTTTATAATTAACACCATGTTTAACTTGAAGCATCCCTAAATTAGATGATGGTATATAAATTTCAATATCTGAACTAAGTGTAGGTTATCAACTACAAAGATTAATGATATTGGGTACATGCATTCATAAACTGCCTTGTCATATAAGGCAAATTAGACAAAGTATTAAAGATATCTTAACTTCTAATTTAGTATTATAAGATTTAAAATATAATAGGTGTTAATTATATTATGGCAATGCAATGATGAATATATTGACATACATGCCAAATTACACCCAGTCACATAATCTTTCATTGCAATAATTCCTTTGTGAACACATAGTCCAGATGATTTACCACACAAGTGTGTTACTTGCTATATACTCATATGGAGATGTACCAAACATCAATAACTAATAAGAACCTCTTATTAAAACCCTTTTAATTTGAGTTGCATGTTTCAAATTATATAATTTTATTCAAATGAAATAAACAAATCACTTATGTACTATTATGATTGTGAATGTTTGCTGAATTAGGGTACAGGCATTTAGAAATTCCCATACATATAACGAAAACTAGACAGTAGATTGAAGATATCTTAATTTCCTAAGTCAATCTTATGAGATTTAAAGCATCATAGGTGTGAATTATGATTTAACAATGCATTGATAAATATAATAACGCATATGCCAAAAATATGCCTACTCACATGAACTTACATAACAATAGTTCCTTTGTGAACATAAGATCCAGATGGTTTACCACTTGAGTGTGTAGTTTGTTATATGCTCTTATGTTGGCAATTTATGGATCCTCAAATCAGTGACTATAATCAATGAGAAGTTAGGGATGTACCAGTCATTAATGACATACAAAAACCTCAAATGAAATGAACAAATCAATCATTTACTACTATGATTATGGATGTTTGATAAATTATGGAGCATGCATTCATAAATTCCAATGGCATATAAAACAAATTATATATAGGCACCAAATATTTTTTTAATGTTTGTACTTGCCATCTCTTATGATCTATCAACTTTATTGATCCCAAAAAAATTTGGCAAGATATATATTTGTTATCTCAGAACCTAAGTAAGGGTTTAGTATTTATAGAAATGATCCCATAATCTGTTATAGGTATACGTTGTCTAATAAACCGAAATGATGCCTCCTAGTTTTGTTTCCTGCATCAATTATCATTTTTAAGGAAAATTTGACACGATATAATTCTTGCTACAACTTTAACTATATAAGCACTTAGTTTTACATGAATTTAGCAACAAGGTTATATCATAATTTTCACAATTGAGATAGATAAGATACACTCCATAGCTAATTTCATGGATATAAAAGGTAAGATAATTGTATTTTAGTTTATAAGATAACAAATTTTGTTCCATGGAAAATATTAATTGACCACCATTTTTTACTGCAATAGTATAACTGATATATGAAATTATTTTCTTTTTCCCACTTTTTCCACCTATCCAACATAAAAATGTATTTATGCTTAGATGTCAAAGATTATATCATTGATAGATATATATATATTAGGGAACTTGAGTTCTATTTAGTGCTGTAAAAGCACATAAACTGAAGACTTTGTAAGGAAAACCAAACGGTAAAGTCAAAGGTAATCTTATGGTGACCAAATAACTAATACAATAATTTTATTTGTAAGAATTTGTTCTTACTCATCCTCAAATTTATTTTTATGTTGAGATGTTTTTGCATGATTATATGATTGCAAGTCCTTAACGTTAATATAACATTGACTAAAATGTCCTTTACTAGCATAATTAAAAAGAACAAAAGGTATAAGTTAACTAAGGTAAGATCTCAATAAAGAGACAAAAGGTTGAAGTGGTCATCATTAATCACAATAGGAACAAGAAAAATGAAGGTTTATAAAGACATAAGTTGTGGATTTAATAGTTTTGTTACTAATCTTTTAAGGTTGGTAACCTTTTGGGTTATGGAGGAGAGTTGAGATGATTAGATGTTATGTAATAATCTCATAAGTGCTATTTCTTGAACACTAACTATTTTGTGACATCAAAATGTCTTCCACTTAAAATAGAGGTGGGACATTTGATTATATCCATATTATAGTCAAGTTTAGTGTTAAAACCTATAGGAAAATATTGGAACACATCGTTGGTACTAATAGACGCCCTTATGTTGAGGCTTATTCTTTTGGTTGGCCATTTATAGATTGTATATGGAACAAGTTTGACCATATAGATGTGTACTAAAATGTGTCTAACAATACGTATAAATTACACTATTATGTCATGCCTATATGATTAATTATATTCTTTGAATTGGTCATTGTATAATGTGAATATGGTTGAACACACGTGTAAGTGAATATGGTTGACCACACATGTGTATACTAAGGCTATGTTTGGTTGGGGTTTTATAATGAAATGTAATATTATTGCATTGTTTAGGAGGAGGTTTTATAAAGGAATAGAATGAGATGAGATGGAAGAGGAGGGTTTTATATTACATCTCATTCCATCCTAAATAGTAAAAATAGAAAACCTCCAATTTGGGAGGTTTAGGATAGAATATAAAATAATATACTATATTACATTATAAACCCTTCATCTAAACAAAATTTTACTATATTACATTATGAACCCTTCCATCCCTCTCAAACAATAATTTTCTAATATTACATCCATTTACGTTTCATTCCATTCTATTAAAAACTTT
Organism: Erythroxylum novogranatense; assembly: GCA_029891385.1. Classification (NCBI taxonomy): domain Eukaryota; kingdom Viridiplantae; phylum Streptophyta; class Magnoliopsida; order Malpighiales; family Erythroxylaceae; genus Erythroxylum; species Erythroxylum novogranatense. The sequence continues at coordinate 88,858,533 of CM057225.1, read as the reverse complement.
ACATTCAACCAAACATAGCCTAATGTATGTCTTGCAATACCTATATCTTACACTGATATTTAGATTCTTGCGTATTAGATCATATTCTTTCAATTGGCTATTCGTGGATTATAAAATGAGAACATAACTGACCACACAAGCGTGTACTAAAGTGTGTCTAACAATACATATGAATTACATTGTTATTATACATGCTCGTACGTTTGATTATATTCTTTTAATTGGTCATTCTGTAATGGGAACATGACTGCTCATACAGGCGTGTACTAAAGTGTGTCTAACAATAAATATGACTTATAATGTTATGTACATGCTTGTGTGTTCAATTGCATTCTTTAAATTGGTCATTGTATAATGTGAACATAGTTAACCATACAAGTGTGTATTAAAGTGTCTCTTATAATATGTATGACTCATACTAGTTTTTGTATGCACAGATGTTAAATCATATTCTTTTAGTTGACCATTTATAGATTTTATAATGCGAACATAATTGTCCACATAACTATATATTGAAGTGTGTCTAACAATACGTATAAGTTACTATTATGTACATGTCCATATGATTGATCATATTTTTTTAATTGGTCATTATATAATGTGAACATGGTTAACCAAACAAGCATGTGATTAACATAATAAATTTATAATCCCATGTTTAACTTATTTTATTTATTTATTTGATAAATTTTTTTGGTGTTTAATTCATTCATATTACATTTTTAGGTCTTGATTGCCTTCATAGGTCGAAAGGAGCTGAAATCAATCAAAATTGAGGTAAAAATTTGAAGGATTAAAGCTTTCCTTGAGGGACATGACTATGTCCATAACTGTGTAGCTTCCTGAGGTTATGTTTCTTCATGATTTTCAAAGAATTGAAGCAAGATTGAGGGATATAGTCATGCACACGACTATCTGGGTATCTGTTTTCATTCTAAAAACCCTAATTGTTGAGTTATAAAAGGGAAAAACAAAGAGAAAAAAGTCCAGATTGGTTTGTACAAGGTTTAAGGGAGGCATGTAAAACACAAATTGATAGCCTATGATGATATAAAGAACAAAAACAAGTAAACATAAGAGTGGATTTCCATCAATCTAAAGTGGATTTCATGAAGATTAAAAAGGATATTATCATGATTCTTTTAGTTTTCTATTTTTCCTTTAGTTTTGATGTTATGAATGTGAACTTAATTTTTTTTGGTACTTAGATTAGATGAACCCTGGGATAGACCTTGTAGTGATTTTATTTTATTTTAATTCATTCCTTAGTTTTATTGAGATTCAATTATGTGCTCTTAATTATTCTTGAATCAATATTGCTAACGTATTATTCCATGTATGATTTTTGTATGAATATATCTATCATAATTGAAATCTCAAACCCTACACCTCAGCAAGATTTTAACTGGGTATTGATGATTGAGATCTATCATAATTGAAAGGAGTTATATGAAAACCTACGATAGGTTGATATATATATTTTAGATTAGGGTCAATCCTAATAATGAAATTCATAAATTGATTAATGCAAGCTTATGGGTTTAAAGCTTCTAGCCTATAATTAATTTAAGTCTATCCTAGGCTTTAAAATTTGTTTTTCAAGTTCCCCTACTATCCTTTCCAAATTCGTTTCTCCCTCCCTTATTGAACTTGTATCCAATATAGAGATTAGGAATGCCCTTTTTAGTTTCAACTAGATAAAGCCTTTAACACATGTTTTTTAAAGTTCCTGGAACTCATTTTATATACATAGGTGTGGTATTATTTGTATAAGGTGATATATGTTTTTTTTAATTATATTTGATATCTTTTTCTATTCAGAATGTATAGCTTATCAATTAAGCTTTCTATGGATTCATTCATCAAAGACCAAGTTTTGAAATCCAATCTTGAAGTTGAAGGTAATACATGTTAGTACTTCATATTTGTTATCCCTCATCAACTTAAGCATGTAACATTCCTATAAAAAATAATGGTGGCACTATTTAAGAAAAGGGGGAAAAAGACAACATAAGTAGAAATGAAAAAGAAAATATGTTCGAATTGGAAAAAATAAACACTATTGTTAGTTTGGAATATAGTAGTCATAATTGGCAAGAACATAAATTTTACATTTCTTTAAAGCGTCGATATTTTAATTATTAGAAATGAGAAATACTTTAAACTATAAAAATATGTTTTATAAATTATTTCTAAATTACAATAAGAAACTTGAGAAAAAGAGAGAAAAAAAAGTAATCCTTCATTCTCTTTTGTAGTTGATAAGTCCTTCATTCTCTTTTGTAGTTGATAAGTTTTTTTATTTTACAAAGGAATAAAAGCAAAGCCTAAACAGTTGGCCATAGGGTTAAAACCTCGCACGTATCCTCAAAGAGGATAGAAAGACATCTCGAAGGAAGAGACTGCAAACTAGTAAATCCAAAACCAAAAGACTCCGTAACATAAGCTAATCAATCCACATAACGATTTCCTTTATAAAACACATGGCGAATACGAACCTCCCAAGATTTAGCTAATAGAACACGAATATCCTTCACCAAAGAAGTAGTATAGGAAGACATCGAGCCTGAGGAGAAAAGAATGTTAATGACTACTAAGGAATCAACTTCTAGTTCAATCCTTTAATAACCCAAATCCCAAGCCAGATTCAACCCCTAATAAACACTCCATAGCTCAGCATCCAGAGGCGAGCAAAAGTCAATATGATGAACAAACCCTCCTAACCAAATACCAGAACTATTGCGAAGGAGACTATCAGCAGAAGCATTCCGACTTGACGTTTGCTTCGCCCCATCCGTGTTCAGCCTGATCTGACTTTCACTCGATTTAGCCTAACCAATATGCCTAAAGGCACTAGCTTCATAACCAATAGTAGCTCGAGAAGTAACTGCATCTGCTTTCACAATCCAAGCCACATAATCTAGAACAATAGCCTTACTATTACTTGGCTAGGAGAAATCATCATCAAACAAACTTTTATTTCTCCATAGCCACAGGAACCAATAGGAAACCCTAAAAATAATTGAGCACGTTAAACCATCAATCTCTACATGATTATAAAGATTCGAAGTTAGCCATATCGAATTGTTAAGACTAAAAAATCCGCAAGAGCTACTTCAGATGAAAATTGCTTCCAAAAGGAGCGCACTCTAAGACAATCTCTAATAGCATGCAAACACGATTTATGATTGCCACAATAGTAACACCTGTCATCATCAAAAAGATGTTTATAAGTACGCTGCTAATTAGTCAAGAGCTTACCTTTAGCAAACAGCCATGAAAAAGATCCGATTCGTTGTGGACCTTGCCACTTTCAAATCAAAGACCATGCTTTAGTATTGGCTTTACCACCAATATTTTCAATTAACTCATACTTAGATGCTATTGAAAATGACCCATTTTGAGTTGGACCCCATACCACTCGATCGTCATCAAACTCAAGTCTCAAAGTCATAATACCTGCAATTGTCATGCACATTGTCTACGGGAGGAGGTTTAGAAACTTTCCCTAGTGCCAACTCCCATCTATTTGAACAAACTCTCCCACCTTTGCATACAACATACTTTCAAGGATAGGGTTAATAGCCAAGAGAGCTAGGGGCCTCCATCTTCAACCCAATTGTCTTAACGAAAATCTGATACAATTCTCATTACCTACTCTCCACTTTGCACGTGCAAGAACAAACTTCCATGTCGTAGAAATATCTCTCTAAATCGAAGAAGCTTCTCCACTCTCTAAGACCTCACGAATATTTTAAGTATCAATATGGTATTTTGCTCGAAAGATCTAGACCCAAGGTATAGAAGGATTAGAGATTAACCCCTTATTCAGGTTTAGTGAGCAACGCATCATTAGTAGAACGTACTCTCCTAATATTGAGGATGTAGTTGATAAGTTTTAAAAAAGATATAAAGCACGATGAGTAAGAAAAGGAAATTTTTTATTCTTTTAAAAATAAATCATTTATCTTTTATAATATATTTAAATTTAAATTACTTAAGTGGAAAATAGATGACTATAAATGATCACCCTGAACGTGACATGTTATCGCTTCCTATTATTATTGTTGTTATTATCATTGTCCAACTTATTTCAATGACTTTTTAAGGAAAAAAAAAAAGCAATGATTTTCTTAATCAGAATTTAAATTGGAAAATATTTTTGAATCTCCCGAATCTCAATCCTGGAAATTATTTACGAATCTCCTTACCCTTCCCTCCTGCTTATAAACAATCTTTGAAACTATTTTCCGAATCTGTCAGCCCTTTCTTCCTATATAAACATCCTTCGGCTTTTGTTACCTTGTCTTAGTAGCCCATAAAACTAATTTGGAGGATTCAGTGCTTATACGTCCCTTTATTTCTGTATGATCCCTCTCTTAATCTTTTTGTTGCACATACGTGTCGTTGTCCATCCGCAAGTAGATTTTTGAAGGAGATCCTGGGCATGGAGAAACATCTCTTTTATATGAATGGAGACGTCAAGTTGCCAATTGGCTTCAGATTTTGTCCAACAGATGAAGAGCTTCTCGTTCATTACTTGAAACGTAAGGTGTTGGGCGTTCCATTGCCGGCCTCTGTTATTCATGAGCTTGACGTCTTTCAAACCGATCCTTGGAATTTGCCAATGCCAGGTAAATCGCTGAATGCATTATCAATTATGTACTTAATTAGTCATTGCTCTTTTGCCGTATATGCCAATAATATGGGATTAAATCCGTGGTTACTTTGGTGTTAGGTGATGATAAGGAGAGGAAGTACTTCTTTTACAACCAAAACAACGAGATTGGTCAAGGGAAACGTAAGAGGATCGCCGATGGTCGTGGCTACTGGAAGCCTGTTGGGAAAGGCAAACGAATTGTTGCCTCTGGAAGCGACCATGTTATTGGGACGAGGAAGGCCCTTGTTTTCTGCCATGGAAAGATGTCTAAAGAGACGAAAATCGAATGGGTTATGCATGAGTATCGCCTTATGGCCTCCCCAGCTATATCGAAGTCGAGTCAGGTGTGTGCGTAAGAAAGATTATCAAAAAAAAAAAAGTAAAAACAGTAACAATTTCTGGTTTCTTCTGCAGGTATCGTCTACTTTGGAAAATTGGGTTGTGTACCGAGTATTTCAAAGGAAAAAGAGATGGATAAAGCGTGGAGAGAGACTATCTCTAATTAATAATGCTTCAGACATGTTGCGTTTAGAATCTTCAGGTCATCCTGGACCCTCCTCGCCCTGTTTTAGTGGGATTACTGAGGTCTCTGCCAATGTGTTAGATGATGAAGAAATTAGTTCATTTACGAGGAAGACTTGATGGCTTGGAACCTCCTCCTAAGTTATCTATTCAGCTATGAAACGAAATGAACAAAAAATTTGAGTTCAATTTGCCATGTTCTTCTTGATGATTGATTTCCGTGCTTTAATTACTACTGCTCAACTCTGTGAAAAGTTTGGAATCAAATATAGCTCTTAAAAAGCGTATGTAAAGCTTTGAATGTCAGAAGGCTACATGATTTTTGGGGATAAAAAGAGCCAAAGAAAGAAAGGGAAGACATTTATCTAATCATATTTTACTCTTTTTTTTTTTGGGAAAAAAAGATCATGCAGTAGCACGACCACGACCAAGCGCATTAAAGGATCATACGCAAAGAACCATTGCGGAATTATAATTGTCAAAGGAAAACCACTCAAGTAAATATACACTTGAGTGAAACAATGTGTATAATTTATTCCGCAAAAAATAGACCTTATTCAATATGAGCCAGACATACATTAGGCCTGTAATAGGGGTCTCGATATAATTACTATATATATGTTAGGTCTCTTGCTTCTTCGTAAGTAAATCGTGAACGTTCAGATTCGTTAACTTATTAAAAAGTTCATGCATTAACAAAGTCAAAAAAGATGTAAATACATCGGCTTGATCAACCTTCATAAAGATTATCAAGATAATTCAGAAGTTTCGGCATCAAATAACTTATTTGAAATTATAACAAGCAAAATAAGTACTTTTCGTATTTTCTTTGTTTATTCACTTTCATGTTTGAACCTATGCTCTATTAGACATTATACCTCCTCCACTAGGGTCAAAGACAGTTAACTTCATGAGGATCGCCTGTAATTTTAAGCCAACTTTTCCGGAAGAAGACCTGTAAGTTGTCCTAAATTACTTATTTGCCTATTTTATTTCTTTACTATTTTCTTTAATGTAAGTTAATTATTAATATGCGTTTAACCATGTATAAATTCACAAGTAGTCTAAATTTCTAACGAACTCTAGTACTTGCCTACAATTTCTGTCCGAATGTCGAATGTCAATAAATCTAGGATGAGAACACGTGACAAAATTTGAATTAAGTCTGCAATAGAAGAAAATGTTCTTATGATCATGCTTTTTGTCCTAACATATTCAACATGGTTAGTCAACTAAGTCTGCAATAGAAGAAAATGAAAATGAAAATGAAAAGTGTGTGGTGAGATTGGAATTGGCGGATGTAGGAAACAGCCGACCACTCCAAAGGGTCACTAGTGGAAGAGAATTTAAAATCATTAAACCAATCAGCACTCTATCAGTAAACCAAAAAGGTCTTCAAGTGTACGTACATTCCCGACTTTCATTTGGTCATTCCCAACTTTTCATCGATCAGGCGGGTCTGGTGGTTGCCGACGATGATCGTCACTTGTAAGACACTCGGAGGGAAGAAAACCTTGCACAAAAGGTTGAAATAAAAGGTAGCATCCCATGACGCGTTCATGTCAAATTACACCACCACAAACTTCATTTCGTTATTATAAGTATAGTCCTTGGAAACCACGACTCTAGAAAACATGCATAGTTAACTTTTTTAATTACAAGCTGAGAAAATGCTTTTGGTATAGATAATTGCATTCCTTTTTCGTCGTTTACGTGATTCTTTGTTGTTATTATATCATTTGTCCACATCATTTGGATTAGATTGTGGCTTTGGAATTCTAAAACTAAAGATGATGGATAGGTAGTGTGATGTCTTCTCTGTCATTGCAATTATTGTTTGCAATAACTATCTATCGTAAGGGTGATCCAACTACAGGTGTGGGCCGGGCTTCTGGAAGAAGTAAGAAGCTTTCACTTTCTTGAATTTAGGGATTCAAGGCTATATGATTAATCCGAATTAAGTTACGTGGTAACACCAAAGCAGTCCTTCGTATCCCGTAAGAAGTCCTCTTAACTTTTTAGAATTTGGAATGTTAAAAATGAAGCTTAATTATATACATGCCTATTATTATAGTCTCTACTGAATAGATGTCTCTCGTGTTAAGTATTAAAAAAGAAGAAGAGCAATTGAGATATAGGAAATTAACAGGGTTCCTGAGAAGACCTCAATATCCTTGATGAAGGCACTATCAATATAAGGCTTGTTAGATTCAATCTAACAAAGGGAGAAAGTGCATGTGGTTACCAATCCATCCAATTATGATTTAGTTGACTTCGGTAATGATATAGTGAATTAAAAGCTTCTTTTTTTTTTTAATTTCTCATCCTTATCGGAGAATTCATCTGTAATGGAATGTACAATGACCAACTCGTTAGATAATATATAATAGTTGAAGGTAGATGGTACTCAAATTTGATTCTTCACAGGCAAAGTCGTAGAAAGCGTACAAGTGATTTTTCAATTGTTAATAGGAATATAACCACAACCATGGCATAATAACACTACAAGAAAATGGGTATTTAGCGGCCAAAATTACCAACATAATGTAAAGATTTTTTAATAGCAAGCGAATTTGCCGACGAAAATTACCAACTACATGAGTCTTTAGAGAAACTGCCATCGGTAATCTTAAGTGATGGGATAGTAAATATTCTGTTAATAATTTACCGACGAACAATTTTTTCTTTCATCAATAACTTTACCAACGGCATATTAAAATATTAAAAATCCGTCGAAATATTTAGTGACAGTAAATATGTAAGCACTCCCATAATTCATATGTCCTTTATTTACGCTTAAAACAACCTGAAACATTCATTAGAAACAAAACTAACCATTAATGGCTAGGACAGTAGCATTGGACAATTAATTATATTACAAACTTATGGTACATGTTATTAAAAGATCAACACGAGAAAACACAAAGGAATAGAGTGTATTGAACCTTGAATTCAAAAATACACAAAATTAAAATATATTATGAAATATTAATAAAGACATAAATACTAATAAACTAAATATGCATTATAATCTAGAAAAATATTTATGACTAATAGAAAGAGGAAAAGCCACCACTCTTAATTGCCAAAAAAAACTGATGTTCTTTATCTTAAGAAACTTATTCCATTACTTTAAAATTTTCCTACAAAACAAATTCAATTATCAAAAACCAAGAACATCAATTTAAAATAACAAAGTAACTATTAGAGGAAGAATAATAATAACTCTAACCTTTTAGATACACAAATGAAATGATAAATTTTCAAACAAGGTGACTTTTCTAATTTAGAGACTAAATTATATATGGATTAAGTTATTATTTGAATGGTTTGTTAGATTAAATTAAATTAAATTGATTAAGAATTGAATGCAAGTATTTGAATGCCTTTCTAGTTGATGCATAATGCAATTGAGTAGATGATGGATAACCTTGATTTCTCTAATATATTTGCTTTATTTTCTTAAAATTTCCACATATTTAAGTTAAGAGTGATTGAAAATAATTTACTTGAAGATGAGCAAAAGCGTAAACATGGGAATATTTAATATGCATGAAAATGGACATATTTTAAAAGTATCTTGCATCATTTCATGTCTAATTGCCTTATTTTACTTAAATTAGATCTATTTTCATATAATTATAATAAATTAACTATAGGATGAAATTATTTAAGAATTAAAGGCTATATAAAGAAAAAATATAAAGAAAATTATAATTCTTGAAGGAACATAGATTGGCCTAATTGTTCTTATCTATGTCCATGTGCCAACTTTTGTCTTATGTGGATTAAGTAAAATAAGAGACATGACCTAAAATAAGGGCTGAATAGATATTGTTGTGAAATTGCAGAAATCTTATTGTATTATAGGTCCTGAGTCATAGTTGTGCTAAAAATCGTATGATAATTACAAGAGAAATAATATGATCCATAATATAGGGACATGATTGTGGTAGAAATCATGCATTAATTTCAAAAGAAATAAGAAGATTCATGGCCTGGGGACATGGGCATGCCAAAAACTTTCTCTTCCATAAAAGACATAGATCCATGGCATAAGACATGTGTCGAAGGGAATGAAAACATATATAAATGTCAAATAGCCTAATTTTTAAACAGCTTTTAAAGAATATTGTTCAAATATATCAATTTGGCTTTTACAAATACACAAAAAAACCAACAACATAGTTTAACAAGAAGCTAAAAGAAGATTGTGATACAATGTAACATCACTTTGCATCACTTTATATTTAAAAAGAACTCATAATAGAAATCATACACAATTATTAAAAATTGATTAAATAAATACATGATTATTAACAAATAGATATACCTTTATTCATTAAATATTTCTTGAGTAAACTTTTAAGATGCCGAATAATCATTTCTATGTCTACATTATCTATGTATGTCATAATATAACAAACAAAATATACAATCATATGGAGATAATTATTGAAGTCACAAAAATATTTCAGTATATACCAACTCTAGACATACATCAACACTCTTCACATACATCAACATTTCTTAAGTTATTGCATGAAATCAATTGTGATAAAATTTTATTATTCAATAAGTGGTACGAAAAGTAGATTTAGAAGCAATTGTAAGTATTGGGATAACTAAGAAATCTCAAGCAATTGTCTACATAATCGAATATTGAAGTATATTTAACTTCTACCATATTAATACATAAAAGCGCTCATTAATTTTTTTCCCAAATATCACCTCCTTTATAATTTTCCGATTTCATTCTATTATATGAAATCCTTCCATATAATCATTAAATTCACATTTCAAGTCTTATGTAACTAATCTAGGCATTTTCTTTAGATTCCAAGGCATTAACCAAGTCTAGGCATTAACTAAGTCTCACCAATATCCCTAAGAGATATTTCATCGAACAATTCATAGGCAATCGGAATTCATCTCTAACTAATAACAAAATCATTACATTTTTCTATTATTTACCAACAAAAACACATTCAAACATCAAACAAACCAACGACATTAGGTAAAAATGCATAATGCACACAATCTATGAAAACCCACCCATCGACGTTTATATACCCACAATCCAAGAAAACCCACCCATGTTCAACACTGACAATGATTTTTTTGGAGACATCGGGAAACCTAAAAACAAACTTACCTGAAAATGATACACGATGGACCGAAACAAGCAAAAATCGATGTTGAATGCTTGGGAAGAAGAGGGATCGATGGCTATGAAGTAGGGAAGAAGAGAGAAAATGAAAGAGGGGAGGAAGAAGGGGGTTTTGGGTGGCTTATGAGTCTATTCAAAATGACATCATTTGGTTTTAAACCAAACGACGTTGTTTTGATTTTTGGAGAAACCAACATTTACCGACGGAACTGTCATTCCATCAGTAATTTAGATGCATGATTTTTTCTGCTACTCATTGTTGCCTATTTTTATGATGAAATTTACTATTTTGTTGGGAAAATCTCAGGAATAATTTCTTTTCACGTTTACCGACATAAATTTTAGCGGTCACAAAAAACCATTTTTTGACAAATTTATCGACGTTTCGTCGATAATTTACTATGAAATTATTTCCATCAGTAATTTTATGTCGGTAATGTGTTATTTTCTTATAGTGTAAGGAAAGATGTCGATCCCAAAACTCAAAAGCAGAAAATTACATATGTATTTAGATTTGATAATTAATTTATTAGTTCATACCCTATAGTTAATCAGTTGGTTGTAGCTTAGTAATATATTTATTTAAAGAATTTCTTTATCTTTTACATATTTAGATGTATATGATAAAACACATCGATAAATATACATTGCAAATGAATTATACTGGGATTATAATTATAAAATTCAAATTAAATTTACGTATTATTTCTAAATTATTCATTGTCGTTATTCTATTAAGACTATATATTAATAGAGCATAAAAATACTAGCATATGTTATGTTTCATCCTTATAAAAGAAGTAGTCGATCTCATAAACTAAAGTATAAAAGTATTTAAACAAACATGCAAATCTTGATTAGAGAATAAGTTTATTGAACTATCCCTATACGATAATACTATTTGGAACAACAATTGTATGTCTATAGAAATTTTCTTTATGATGATTATATAAGTGATCATAGACTTAAGATCTTTAAAATTATCTTAGACAAAGATTGCTATATTTTGATGCTATTTATGACCTATTTAATGAATAATAACTTAGTAATTAGTAGTCATTGAATGTAGCATGAACTACGTGGAGATAGTTAAGTCATCAATACTGAGTTTATCACTCTAAAGTGATTAGGAAAATTTCTCATTATTTTGGATTAGTGTTGATTACAAAAATCATTGACTAAGGTGAAATGACACTTTGAAAATAGTTTTCATATGTTATTAATCAAATTAATTGCTAATAATGGAGAAATAATATAATTAGACTAAAAAGACTATATATTAATTCCATACTCTATATCTAATCAAAATATTTTATGATAAAAAATTGAATTATAAGAAAATCATACACAAAAGGATAGCTAAAACCACTTTAACATTTCTAAACATTTAGGTGATCATGATGAATTGTTAGATGCAATCTTAATCTATGGACATAAATTGTTTAATTAGAGAATTCAAGATAAATTAAAAGAGTTTAATTTATGTAATTCCAAAACTAATTTAGGGTTATAATTTATATACATTGTCAATATATTTAGGAACTTAATAGTGTACACATAAAGAACAAGCTGCAGATATAAAAGTGTCTTAATCAAGTTGGACTTAATTATAAATAGTGAGAAATTTTATTAATAAATATGAGATATTTAATAAATAAGGACTAATATGAAATATTAGGTCTTATTTAAGCATAATTAGTATCTAATTAAACTTTAATGTTACATTACTAAAATATTCAGAACCTATTATAAATATGCTTAGACTTCAAAGGAGCTAATACCCCTTACCTAATCTTCCCTGCAATAGTTATAGAGTTATCCTAATATGTTCTATGGACTGTGTTAGTGATTAGACATTTGTGTGGCTATGGTGGTAAAATGAGTCGATTTTAAATTATTCAAGAAAAATAAAGAGAATATAGTCAAGCTTTGGAATAAGATTTAAATTAAGATTTATACTTTTATGATTTATGGATTAATTATTTTATAGAATTTAAATGATCTTGGCTTTCAAAAATAAAAAGCTTCTAGTTTATTCTATTACATTCCCTCAATTTCTCAACAGTAGTATTAGACTCATCTTTTCTATAATTTAATTAAAATTATAGAATTGTTATTGATTAAAATATGAAATTGAAATTGCAAAATTTTCATAATATAAAAATCCTAACTTAAGATTAGATTAGATTCAATTTAATTTTTAAAAAGTTTAGAACAATGTGTTCAACCAATTTTCTTAAAAATTCTTTAAAATGAATTGAATATGTTCATTAGAATTTTGGAATTTCAATAAGATCTAAGAACCCTCGAAATAGACACAGAAAATTAAATCAACTGGAATACCTTCATCTGCCACGCCGTATCCAAGTCAGGTTATAATACATAATAGGAAACCCAAAATTTAGAAACATGTATACAATTTGAGGACTTGATTTACTATAGAGTTGATATGTGGTTTCTAGAGAAATAGGTTGTTTTCTTGGAAGTTTTCCTGTGAAAACCAACAGTCGATTGTTGAATTAGGGAATCAGGTAAATGTTGTGGTTGGGTCTTGAATTAGTTATGGATCTTAGCTTCCACCGATGATGTGTTGCAACACTATGTTAAGTACTTGCCTTCATTTTGGGAGAGTTCAAAGAAAAAAACATCATTGATCCACAGGAGCTGGCAGCCTCTTGCTGCTAGAGATGACGGATGAAGCAGTTACCGCGACGCCTTGTAGCTAGTGGAAGCTGCAGGCGTCAAGGCGATGAAGCTCGACTGGACAACGGAGGGTGACCCAAAGCAGCAGGTGATTACGTAAGTGTGGACAGTGCTTAGGAAGTGATAGTTGCTACATCTCACTGCCTATTCTCATTGGAGGCTAGAGCTATATGCGACTTGAGTTCAATGGCGTCGATGATGACAATTGGAACAAGAAGCGCAGGTGGCATATGCATGGGAGCGCCAACGCTGGAAGAAGACATCATCGCATGTGTGTTTGGATGGAAACGTTGTTGCACATGCATGGAGGAGAAACAACTCCGAGGAGGCAGTCGCCGGTAAGAAACTGGAAACACCGCAGCGACAAAAGCAAGAGGACGATAACAACACTTAAGGAGGCTAGGGTCTCGTATCTAGGATTTCCGAAAATGGAAGAAAGGTGGTGTTTGGATATAGGAATCGGGTGTTACAAGACTAAAATAAAGATTGTTTTGTTTGTTTGGGGATGAACAATTTCGTAATAGAAAAGATTTGTGAAAACTTTCTGTATATTCACCACTTTTTACTGTTCATCGTCTCAACTATATATACATAACCAACTGTAATACAATTACTACTAACTAACCATGATAACTAACTAACTGAAAATAACCGCTAATAATAAAAAAACTCATCATCCCCCCCTCAAGTTGGAGCGTGGAGGAAATCAAACAAACCCAACTTGGCAACAAAAGAAGTAAAAACAGGAGAAGAAAGGGATTTAGTAAACATGTCAGCTAATTGAGTGGAAGAAGAAGTATGAGACAAAGAAAGAAAACCACAGCGCAGTTGGTCCCGAACAATATGACAATCAATGTCAAGGTGCTTAGTCCGCTCATGAAACACGGGATTAGAAGCAATGTGAATGGCAGCTTGATTGTCACATTTCAGAGAAATAGGAAGAGAAACAGGAATCTGAAAATCTCGCAGAACATATGAAATCCATAAGAGTTCACAAACAACAGAACTCATACTCCGATACTCAGCCTCAGCAGAGGATTTAGACACCGTGGTTTGCTTCTTTGATTTTCAAGAAATCAAAGAAGAACCCAGAAAAATATAGTTACCAGAGACAGAACGACGAGAGTCAGGGCATGCCGCCCAATCAGCATCACAAAACGCAGTAACCTGAAAAGAGGAATCAACGGGATAAAATAATCCCAAAGAAGGACAACTCTTTAAATACCGCAAAACGTGTTGAGCTGCCTTCCGGTGGATCTCCGTAGGCGCATGAACAAACTGGCTGAGCTGATGAACAGCGAAAGTAATATCAGGGCGAGTATAACCCAAGTATAATAACTTACCAACCATCTGGCGATAGGGCTGAGGATCTGCTAGAGGCAAACCATCAGTAGCAGTGAGAACCAAGCCCTTCGGAAGTGGAGTAGCAGCAGGCTTACAACCCATCAAACCTGCATCATCAATCAAGTCCAAGACATACTTTCGCTGGTTAATGTACATGCTAGAAGAAGACCTAGCAATTTCAAGACCCAAGAAATACTTCGCATGCTGAAGATCCTTAATAGTAAAAGCATTATCCAAAAACAATTTTGCCCTCTGAATTTCTTCAACAGAGTCACCAGTGAGTAACATGTCATCCAAGTAAACCAACAAAATCAAAAAACAAGAAGAAGTTTTCAAAGTAAAAAGGCAATGATCATTCGGAGACTGCTGAAAACCATAGGACTGAAGCCGAGAAGTAAGCTCAACATTCCACTGCCGAGAAGCCTGTTTCAGACCATACAGCAACCGCTTCAATTTACAAACCATATTGGGACCAGCATGTGGATAGCCCTCAGGCGGAAGCATAAAAACATCCTCATCCAAATAGCCATGGAGGAAGGCATTATTTATATCAAGCTGGTGCAAAGGCCACTATTTAGCAGCAACAAGAGCAAACAAAATCCTTACCGTCACTACCTTAGCCACCGGAGAAAAACTATCATAATAGTCGACACCTTCAACCTGATTGTAGCCCTTCGCCACCAAACGAGTCTTAAAACGATCAATTTCCCCATTAGGTTTCAATTTCACCTTGTAGACCCACTTCGAACCGATAGCCCTCTTTCCCGCAGGTAACGGGACAAGCTCCCAGGTGCCGTTAGCTTCAAGGGCAGCAAGCTCAGACTTCATGGCCGCAACCCAATTAAGATCCTTGCTAGCATGAGAGTAAGAGGTAGGCTCACGGATAACGGAAACATTAGCAAGAAAATCAACATAAGAAGGACTAAAATCAGGGTTTAGGGTAAACGGAAAAGTGGTAGGAGTATATGGAGAAGAAGAAGGCACACCAGTAGAGGGAAAAAACAAAGGTTGGTGTCGAACGTGAGAGACGAAGTCATTTAGCCAAGAGGGTGGATACCGAGCTGGACTACTGCGCCGACAAGGAAGCACGGGAGCACAAATAGAAGGCGGGTCGGGACAAACGGGCTCACTAACAGCAGATTGGGCCGAAACCCTAGCATCAGGCAGCCCCAAAGAAGATCCATCAGAGGCGAAAGGAGAAGAACCATCAACCATCGGAGGATCAACAGATTCATCAGAAAAATGTGGAACAGAGCAAACATCCGGCATAGTAGAAGGTAAAACACCATAATGGTGAGGGGAAATACCGGTAACAAAATGTTTAAAAGGATAAACACCTTCATGGAAGACAACATCCCGAGAAACAAAACATTGCTTCGTATTTAAATCATACAACCGATAACCCTTCTGACCCGGAGAATGGCCAAGAAAAATACTTCGGAAAGCTCTGGATTCGAATTTATCCTTGTGCGGTCTAGTATTCGTAGCAAAACAAAGACAACCAAAACAACGAAAGACATTGTAATCAGGTGACTTACCGGAAAGTACCTCATAAGGGGATACCCACCCAAGCAACTTACTTGGCAAACGATTAATAACATAAACAACATGAAGAATACTCTGTCCCCAAAACTGTTCCGGAAGTCCAGACTGAAACAATAAAGATCGCGCCACCTGAAGAATGTGACGATGCTTCCGCTCAACATAGCTTGTGATGGACAATAGGTATAGACGCAAGTCTTGTGATGGACAATTCCTCGTTGTTGAAACATAGCTTGAGAACTATGACCTAAAAACTCAGCGCCATTATCCATGCGAATAACCTTCACAACTCCAGTATACTGTTTTTCAACGAACAAAAGAAATTGTTACAGAAAAGTGCTAGTTTGTGCCTTATGTTTCATCAAAAAAACCCAAGTGCATCTCGTGCGATCATCAACGATTGTTAAAAAATCATGCGCTCCACATAGTGACATTTCCTTATAAGGACCCCAAATATCAACATGCAATAGCTCAAAATTAGCATCTGCCCTGGTATGACTAACAGGAAAAGAACTGCGGACTTGCTTAGAAAGAGGACATACGTCACAAACGAAATTCTTATCATCAACAAAATCACTACAAATAGGTATATGCTTCATTACAACATCAGATGGGTGACCCAGTCTAGCATGCCACAAAACATTACTATCAAGTCGATTATGCACATTACAAACTTTCTCATCTGGAACACCAAGAGGAAGATGCAAAGCACACGAACCAGTATCAATTGAGATATCATTCAAGAAAGAATTGTTGTCAAGAAAATAGAGATTTCTAAAAACTCTGCCTGTCGCCACTGTCCTCTCAGTCTTCTGGTCCTGTAATAAACAATGTTTAGTGTAAAACAAAACATTGAATGATGAATTCTTAGCCAACTTGCTGACCGAAATGAGATTATGGCTGAAAATGGGAACATACAGAACCAACGTCAAGATCACTTGATCATTCAAAAATATGTCACCAGTATACATTACTTCACTAACTTCACCATTAGGTAAAAATAACTTCGTAATTTTCTCAACAGGCATCATCGAACGAAACATTTCCTTACTGGTGCATATATGCGAAGTAGCACCGGAATCCACAATCCAAGCGCCAGAATTCTTAATGGACTTAATAGTAGGATTTAAAATGGACATACCTGCAAACTCGTTTTGTACGAGATGAAGGAATTGAGAATCACCAGAATGTTTTCCTTTTAATAACTTCGTGAGCTCTTGTTGAATTAACGCAGAGAGGGAAGAAGGATTATTTGTGAAATTAAGCCCAGACTCTATCCCTTGTTCGACAGCATCCACCATATGCACAATTTTTCCTTTGGATTGCCCTTTCTTCAAACTATCTCGCCTGCTCCGCAATTCGGTATACCAATCAGGATAACCGTGTAATTTGAAGCAAGTGTCTTTCTCGTGACCATTCACGTTACAATAATCGCAATGCTTATCCTCCCTTCTTTTATTATCTTTCTTACGATAGTTAGTTCTGATCATAATGTCTGTAGGCATTGTTCCCTTCTTGTTATTGTAATCATCCTTCACTAACATAGCAACAGCACTTGCATCTTCAGTCAACATATTCACCTGCCTCTGTTTCTCAATCCGTAAAACAAGTGAATAGGCTTTCCCAACAGAAGGAATCGGATCTTGTGCCAAGATTTGACTACGAATGTAGTCATAAGAAGGATTTAATCCCATCAAAAATTGAATCAATTTATTTGCACCATCCATCTCCATCAACTTCTTGTGAACCCCACAATGATAACCGTGACAGCCACATGCTGGTAAAGGCAGAAGCTGCCCCAACTCATCCCAATATTTATTAAGCTTGTTGTAATATGCTGTAATAGAGGAGTTACCTTGTTCGATTGAGTTAATCTCCCTTTGCACTTGAAAAATCTGTGGTAGATTACTTTCTCCATAGACTTCTTCAAGTTTATCCCACAGTACCTTAGAAGAACCGCAGGTAATATATGATTCAGCTATATCCTTAGAAATGGAATTTAGAATCCATTGTTTCACCATACAATCGACTTTCCTCCAACGTTTGTATCGTACATCGCAAGTAGGTGGGGAGATAGTTCCATCCACAAACCCTAGCTTATCCCTAGCCTCTAGAGAATTCCGAACCGAAATCCTCCAAGAATAGAAGTTTACGTCTATTAATGGTGCAGTAACAAGCACCATACCAGGATGATCAGAGCTATACAGCTGAAAACAATCATCCTGTGACTCATCAACACCAGGAAAGCGTGTTCCCATTTCTTACGTCAAGATTCAATCAATTGCACGCAAGATCGTTTACTGCTCTGATACCATGAACAATTTCGTAATAGAAAAGATTTGTGAAAACTTTCTGTGTGTTCACCACTTTTCACTGTTCATCGTCTCAACTATATATACATAACCAACCGTAATACAATTACTACTAACTAACCATGATAACTAACTAACTAACTGAAAATAACCGCTAATAATAAAAAAAACTCATCAGGGGATAAGGATTATTAATTGTAATCTAAGTCTAAATTCCAGAGATGAGTTTGATTTGTTTAGTGATAAGGATTATTGTAATCTAAGTCTAGAATTTAAAAGATTTTAAATTCAAAATCAATTATAAAACTATATTAATTATTTTCTTAATTTGATTAAAATTAATAATTATATCAATTCTGATTAATTTTAAAAGTAGTTTCCCAAATTATAATTAATTATATTTCAAATATTTCAATTAGATTGAAATTAAATAATTAGACTTCTTAAAATTAAGAAAAGTATATTCTTGAGTAATTAAGAAATGCAATTTTGTGTTTGATGAGATGAGTAAAATTAAATCCTTCATTACAATATTAAGTATACATTATGAGCGTGATTATTATCTTCATTATTTAATAACAAAACCGAGTTCTATTTATTGTAAGGCTTGTTAAGTGACTTAATGCCCTTTTAACTTAAATATGTTTTAACTTAAATTAATGGGTCCTACTTAATTAAATTTGTATAATTTAAATTAGTGACTTATGATCATATGAATTTAGAGACAACATTAGGAATAATATATAAGATAAGTTTCAACAAGACCTATCACCTAACAAATCTATGAGTCATATGAGATGTAAATGACAAGGATGTTATATACGTAATTTAAGTTTAGTTGGCTTGATGGGTAAGTCAAGGTGAACTAAATTTAAATGGGATCCTAGCCTACTAGAGATTAAAGTAATCTTTCGAGTAATAGTGAGGTTATTATTTCAAATAAAATAGTGAAAGTAACCAAATTTATTATTAAAGTCTTGATCTTATTTAGTTGTCATGGTATATAACCATATATGTTTTTCTTACATTTATATTTTCTTTTGAGTAGAAATTATTGCTTAGTATAGTTGATAATAAGATTAAATAAACCAAATATCTTAGATATATATTAGATTTGACAAGAGTTCTTAAAGTTAGAAAGAATATTTGTGTGCCTATTATGCAAATTTTCAATTAGTCACCATTGAAGATTTGGTGAGATATATCAATATCATATAGCTGATAAAATGTGATGAAATTTTGAGTTAACAAACATATTATAGACTTTGATGATAACATATAAGACTATGTTAACAATAAGATAGCACATTGCAAGAAGTTGCATAAAGTAGAACCAAAAGGTATAGTACCTTGATAAATTTGTTCCACTCAATTTAGCCTACTAAAAGCATAATCATATATATGATTACAATTAAAGGAATTTTCTATAAAATGATAATAGTTGTTGTTAGAAGAAAAATGATTGTCTAACCTTTCTTGCCTGTACAAGATATGACAGATATTATATGTATTTCTAGTTCATTCTTAAGAGATTTGATACTGCATTCAGATTTAACATTCCTACAATATTTAAGGCATGGTAAGAAATAGATTTGTGGCATAAAAATAGGTGATCTAAGTTTATGCATATAATTTGTATGTATTGGATCAAAGGAAATTTATGCTTAACATAAGTAACAAGAATATAAAGGTGGATAACCAAGACTATCCTTTCATGCCATATTGGTCAAATCAACATAATGAGAATCAAATGATACATTCAAGGATAGATGTATCCTTTTGATTATGAATGGTATGAAACTTGTAAAATCTGCTAAGTTGAAGAAAAACCAAATCAATCTTTAGTGAAATAATGATGATGGAATTGAATTTTTAAAAAATTTATACATGTGATATACTGGATGTAATAACAATTCATAAAAAGGATGATTCAGTATATTTCATTAGAAGTACTAATGATTTTATGTGATATATTCATATTTATTAAATGAAATATTGATTTAAAATTTTGAAATGTTTAAATCTAATTAGAAATTAAGTATTGAGGATCCTAAAGCACTTTGATGAGATCAATATGGCGAGATTCAAATATTTTGGTTATTTATAAGGAATGATATTCTTTGGAGAATACCTTCATAACAAAATTTCATAAGAGTGTGTATTTACTTAAGAAGGAAAATAAAATATGAGATATTCTATAATGTAGTATTTATTTCTTTTATAGTTATGTCTTATACTATAGCTTACCTTTGATATTTCAATAAAGTAAGTTAGCAAGATTCCATATTAAATATGAATTGGTAGGACTTTGAAAGAGCCAAAGTTAATAATTTTAGGATGTGGTGTTAATTGAATTATATATTATACACAAGTTTAGAAATAAATTTGATAATAAAAGGTTACGAGATATCTATATGGCTGGATATAAGCTTACAAACCTATTGAACAAATTTTTGTTTCAATGTATACTTATAGGATAATAGTTTTCAAGATAAGTAGTAGGAGCAGGATAAAATTTAAAAGTTAAAATCTCTTGACAATGCATCCAATTAGAACTAGTAACTTTATTGATATATTTGATGTATAGTTGAAAAGCTATGAGATATTGAAAGATTCATTTGCTTGATAAATTCAAAGAGTTTATTTTGAAGATAATCTACTATAAGGTTAGTGGAAGTATAGTTATCCTCTTTAGTGGGAGTGCGTAGAGACATGATACTCATAGAGAAAAATAATTTATATTTTCAATTGTTGAAAATATAATTATCTAAAACGACTCTTGTTAGATATGAAAGGTTAACAACTTAATTATAGAAATTAGATCTATAGAGATTGATTACAAGTTCTTTAACTATTATAATTCAAATATGTAGATAATTTACTAAAGGTATTTAGTATTTGAGATATCTAATACTTACTAAGAAGTAATGATATCATTATTCAATGTATGAGTTGATATTTGAGTTCAAGTTTATATAGATATTAACTTTAGAAGTAAATCATAATTAAGGTATTTTCTACTTTTAATAATACTATTTTGAGATTGGAAAGGTTCCAATATAGCATTGCTTGCTAATCAAGCAATAATACATTTCTAAATTAGTGAAGATCATTAGTTGGATTAAAATTTATTTAATGAACTTGATTTAGTTCCTTGCATTATTCAGAGAGTAATGTACTGTGCAATATTAGAGCTATTGAACATGTAAAAGAAGCTAAAGTGTCATCAAATATCCAAGTACATATTTTAGTAGTTTCTCTTAATTATGATGATAATAATTAAGATAAAATTTGTAAGATTTAGCTAGTACTCACTATAGAGAATCTGGTAAAATTCTCTCACCAAACCACTATCCTAGTAGGAGCATGATTGTCAGATAGAGATATGGTATAAGATACTTAAATTATTGGCTTAGTACAAATAGGAGATTGTTGGTTTATGCACTATAACTAATCAGTTTTTTGTTTTATACATCTGAAGATATATATGATAAAGTCAATGGGATAAACATAAATTGCAAATGAAATTATAATGATATCATAAATGAGATTTATATTATATTTATATATTATCTCTAAATTGTTCATATTCATTGTTCTATTAAGACCGGAAATTAATAGAGTATAAAAGACTAAAACACGTTATGTTTCTTTCTTATAAAAGAAGTATTCAATTTCATATACTAAATTATAAAGATACTTAAACAAGCGTGTAGGTTCTTATTAAAGAACAAGTTCACTAAATTGATCCCATATGAAAAATTCCATCTAGAACATTACTTGTATATTTATAGAAATTCTCATTATGAAGATTGTATAAGTAGTCATTTGACTTGAGATCTGCAAAATTATCTTATATAGAGCTTATTATGTTTTGATACTATTTATGAACTATTATGGTTAAGAGTATCATAACCCTAAAGCAATTAGCGTGAATGTTCCATTGTTCTCGATTAATATTAATTTTGAAAATCCATAGCCAATGTCGAATAACACTTTGAAAATGTTTTTCAAATATTATCAATTGAATAAATTATTAATGGTGGAAAACTAATATCATTAAAGAGTAGACATTAATTTACGCTCTTTGTTTAATCAAAATATTATATGATGAAAAATAGAATTATACCAAAAAAGCATGCATAAAAGGTTATTCAAATTACTTTGACATTCTTAAATATTTTGGTAGGCTTGATGCTCTTTGCGGACACCATTCTTAATGTTATGAATATAAATTGTTTAATTAGAGAATCAAAGATAAATTAAAGAAGTTTAATTTATTTAATCCTAAATATAACTTAGGGTTATAATTTATATCCATTATCAATATATTTAAGAATCTAAAGGTGCGCATACAAAAGAACAAGTTAAAGAGAAAAATTAGTTTAATCAAGTTGAACTTAATTGTAAAGTTTGAGAGACTTTATGAATAAACATGAAATATGTAATAAATAGGATCAATATGAGATATTAGGTCTTATTTGAGCATAATTAGTATTTAACTAGAATTAATTATAATTCTAAGTAAAGTTTAATTAAAATTAAATTAAATTATTAAAATGTCTAGAATCTATTATAAATAGGCTCAAATTTCATGGGAGCCAATACTCCTTGCCTAACCCTATCTGCAATCATTACATAGTTCTCTCAACATGTTCTATAAATATCATTAAAGGTCATACTTGTGCGACTATGGTGGTTGAGATAAGTCAATTTAAAAAATGATTAGAAGGAAACGAGAAGAAAATGATCAAGCTTTAGGAATAAGGTACAAACTAAGATTCATGCTTTATTATGATTTATGTGTTAATTATTTTATAGAATTTAAGTGATCTTAACTTTAAAAAATAAAACAATAATTACGTGTTTATTCCATCGCATCTAGGATCAAATTCGCCTCCCCAATTTTCCAATACAATTTAATAGGGTATTTAATCTTTGTTATTATAAATTAATTTGAATATAAAATTGAGAATAAACATACCTTATAAATGAGATTAAAATGTGATTGTAATTACGAGAAAATAGTACTATTGAAAAAGCACTATTCACTAAGAGGAGGTTTTCTTTTATAAATTTTGGGTGATTTAATTTAAGAGCTAGCTTATCCTAAAATTTTAAAGTCAAACTAACATTGTGTAAACTCCCAAAATCAAATCGATTTCTATTTTGAAAAGGTTATGTTAAATTCTACTTATTTTATTACATTGAGAAATAAACTAATGAAACATAAAATGCATTTATTTCATTTATTTCATAATGCAATCAATATCAAGATGAATAATATATCAGAAGTTGATAATTATTTACTTAAGAAAATAAGCAAATCTAACATTTGGTAAATTTTTGCCTTTGTCAATAGTCACAATTAAAGTTCATATTTGAACTTATTTATGAAAGTAACTCCTTTAACAAGAATTCTAAGTAGTATCTAACATACATACTTTAGATTTTGAAGAAAAAAAAAAAGAACTGAAGATAATAACAACATTATATTATGAGCTCTTGAAACCTATAATATAATGCATTTCGCACGCACTTACAAGTTACATATCACTATCTAATTAGAAGAAGGAAAAAAAAAAAAAAAAAAGAGAGTAGGGCAAATACAAGGATAAGTTAATCGTTTGACAGAAGAAAACAAACTACGTTCTGAATTTTTTGCTTCTCTTTTCTTACCTTTTCTTTTGTTTGGTTTCCAAAATAAAATGACTTAACGAACTACTGCTAGTATGAGGAATTCATTAATTGTGCTTGGGCAGCTGATTCTGGGAAACTTTTGTTTTCGGTGGGCCGCCCCTGAGAAGGACACTCTTAAATCCTCTCGATCTTTTCCCTTTCTTCTCCGGTTCAATCTCCAATTCCTGGTCAGTTAACCACATAAACCTTATTACACTGCCTCACATAACCTATCAGCACTCATATCATAAGAATGTATTTAATATGTGTTGATCACAAAATGAAAAGTATCGATCATCTACCTTCTCTCCTCTCTTGGGTTGTTTGTCCTCTTTCTCGTCATCAATATTGCTACCTGTTTGTATGGAAATGAGTTATTAGAAAGCAAAAAGGACCTGGGTTATGCTGGAAGTTTTGAATCTGCCACGACTCTATTAAGTCAATGCAGGTTGTTCTATCTACAGTTTTGTACGTATAAAGATGCTGAAAATTGAAGAAAATATTCGAATATCATATATGTTTCATGCATGCATATCAAGTGAACAAAAGAAGAAATACACTTGGATCCAGTTACATTGTTATATTTAATGGCAGGGAGAAACATGAACGTCACCTGCATCATGGTTACTTCTCATTGAGGTATTGGGAACACAATATACCCTGAAGCTAGGAGATCCAGGAGATGCTAATAAGCTATCTTGTCTTACATTTCCTTTTCCTTCCCTATTTTGCAATTCATCCTCGTTGTCTCCAACCCCATCATTAAATAAGTGCTGATTATCATGGGGTCTTATTTCCCTTTGCATATGCAACTCTTTTTCCGAATCATTAGAAACAAAAACCCTTGGGAATGCTTTTTCAGCTATTGGTGAAGAAACACTTTTTCGACCATTATGGGTAGAGTAATCAATGTCTTCATCTATCCCATCTTTGTCATGCGTAATGTGTCTTCGATGGAAGGGCTTAGCTTCCACGGTTGACCCTGTCTCCTCCAACACCATTCTAGAACTGCCGCAGCCCATAAAGGTGGTGGAGGACGACAAAAGGCCTGGAAAACGGAAAAAGAGAAAATTAGGAATGAGAGCTGAAGAAATCACATGCGATGGAGAAGGAATATTTTTAGTACTCGGATGTCCCCTGGTTTTGAGAGCTATGTAATAATGTAATTATTAAAAAATAAAATTGAAGGAGGGGCCTAACGAGTATTACGGGATTTGCTAAAAACAAATTAGTTAGTATACATTCAATAACATAGATTCATGTTGAGGCGGTCATATATAGAACAATCCCTCTCTTTCATCATTATATTCGTATCTAAGTTTGGTTACTTATTACAATTAGAGTCATACATAAATCATATTTGAAAGTTAGTAGATTGGCTGAGATATATAAACATAGGACAACATCAAGACAACATCAAAAGGGATCTTTTACCCTTTCAATCTTTATTCATCGTCAACAAAATTTATATTCAATTGCTAGAAATTCACAAGTAGAATAATACCACAACAAAAGAGACATAAAGATGAAGTTATATTCAAACATAAGATTCGTAACATATTGCTTTAAAGTTTTAAGTTGAGATATAATGCTATAGTTATATGTAAGTTCACTTAGATTTGGTTCAATTTCTCTCCAAGCATCCTCAAAACCCTTCAACTATAATAACAATACCTTACTAAAGAAAGGGATGTAAACTTCATCATGAATTTTGGTTAAGCTTGCTATTTAGTTTCCTTCTTTGTCTCCCAATAATCTAGTATTGATATTAAGTTATGTTGCCAAATCTAACCAATAAATATTATATATTGAATAAATTAACTCAATAAATTTGGATTGCTTTTAACCTATATGAATGAAGTTTTTGTGAGAGAAACTATTTTACATTAACAAAGAGTACAAAATATAATATCTTTAATTCATCATAATCTCATTTGAATTTTGTAATAATTTTCTTTGAACTTCTTGAACACAATTTACATGTAAACTTATAAAAGAGAAAATATCAATGATCACTCTTTAGAAAATAAAGACACAAATTTATAGAATTGCAGTACAAATAATGGAATAATATAAAATATAAAATAGCATGATAGAATAAAAATAATTTAGTTGAGCATTTCAAATAAAAGAGAAAGGCTTAGTCTCCATTAACAATCAATCAACTTTAATGTTAAGTATTTTACTAAAATTTGAATTTAAGATACCTCTCTTTAATTATTTTTGATATTAAGGTTATAATATTTAATTATTTTGATATTATTCATTTCAATTATCATGTTTTGAAAAATATAATTTTCTCTTATGATATTATTTAAAGATCATATAACTCTCAATTATATTCCATTTACTTTTATCTATTTTAGTTAAAATGACATAGCATTAAAATTCTTATATTTCAAGTATGACATTATTTTAGAGTTATGTATAGAAAATATAATATTATCTATACAAAAGAAATTTGAAAAGAAATATTAAAAATTAAACATAGTTTAAGTAGTTTAATTTTAAATTGTGTCCTTTCTTATTGCAAAAAGTTGTGGCATCTGGACAAAAGTTATAGAGAAGTGAGAAACCAATAGAGAGGAAGTCTTAAATAGCAACCATTGATTTGAGACAAATAAGAATTTTAATTAGTTTGAACTTTACTAAAAATCTTGCTTTTCACTATTGCTAACATAATCATAGTTAAGGTGAACATGCCAACTATGACACTTTTTAGTGATATTTCTATGTTTTGTCTTTCTTAACTCTTACTTTAAGTAAAGTGATAATAATAATTTCAAATTTCTTAAATAAGTATTGGACCTTTTTCTATTTTAGGGACTCACACTCCTTAACATTCTAAGTTGCTAGTTTCATTATTTAAGTGGTTTAACACAGATCAACACCTTCAAAAGAATCATAAAGCTAAGATTATCTTTCTTTTCGTTTAGATCAATCCTTCCTACAATAGAATTGGTAGATAAATAGCTATTTTTCCAACTCTAACAAACTAAAGTATATGGAATTTGACTTTTAAATTGCTAACAACATATTTATACTATTAGCCAATATCTTAATTACAAGGTTATGAATAAATTAAGAGCTAGGAAGAAAATGGTAGCATTTTAGTGAGATAAGTGGGTAGGTGAAACTTACCTTATTTTTTAAAATAGTAATCACTTATATAACAACTTGTAAGTGCGTGAAATTATGACATTTATCTTCATCTTATGCAATCTTTGTAGGAAAATCCCGGTGTGTGTATCACATACACACGGTGCGGAAAAATAAAAAATTTTATTCCAGGACCTTCCCGAAAGCCAGGATTCATGTGTCTATATAACAAAGTCAAACTATAACGACCAAAAGAGACCGTCTCTAATGGCATCTACGTAGAGATCGGAGAACCTAACCGGGGCAAACCCTTTGACCAGGGAATAGCTAGAACAAGGGAAAGAGTGCTAGCTCTTACCTTATTCTTGGAAAGCTTGGAATCAACGATGAGAAGAAGGCTTGGAGACGAGATGAGCTTGATGATCGATGATGAAGATAGCTTGAGACAGAAACTCTTTCTTTTCAAACCTTTCTTCTTCTTACAAAATCCCACGATCATCAACCTCATTTTAGTCTTCAAATAGCTTTTTGCTTCTCATGGACACTTGTCATCCACAATGATCACCTTCCTTTAGCATTTTTGTCTTTTAGTCAATTTTGTCTTTAACCATTTAAAGACATTAATGACTAAAGACATTTGGTCTTCTCCCCTCCATCCACCTTGATACATATATATATATATATATATATTATTTAATTAATTAATAAGATATATATATGTATATAAATGTTGAAGTGGTACAGTCACACTGGGGTCGGTCCTACCGGGTCCCGGTATGGAAAAATCACCGAAGACCTGTTTCAGCAATATCGATGTCGCGATCTCATCGGGATCTATTGAGTCCTATTGCTCTTCATATATTGGATCTCTGTCTAAAACTATTTTACGAATTCTCCGAATCACTCGTATGCGTGTGACCTATTAGGTTCCCGGTTATGTTGGCCACTTAGATTAACACTTAATCTGAGTAAGTCATGAGCGGTATCTAGCAACACATCATGAACCCCAATTGACCGGAAAGTAATTGGTTTGACGAATGAACCTATGTTCATCATGAACCATATCACGAACCTTTCCATAGACAATTACTATGCAATTCTTCCTTTCACCATGCTATACCCCCACTTGGTTATGAGTATGGACAAAGTGTCAACTCTTACTAGACTGACTACGTCAACTCTAGTCCAAGTGATATCAGTTCTTGTCCTGGGACTCATTACTTTATATGTCACTGAAGACACTCTTCAGGACATATGAACTCCGGCCAGAGATTTCCAAGTAATGACCCTGACAAGAGGCCATGGGTATCATATTCTGCTATCACAGAAATGGTGAATCCTTTATTGGCTACTCAATTACCTTCGAATATCTCAAACTGTACCCAATCACCACCCTACGAGCGACCTCTGTAAAGCAACAAGGAATGGAGTCAAAGCACAGAATCAGTATCCAAGATATCCTTGAGTACCTCAAGTCTAAGGATACTTGCACCATTGCTATGTTGAGATTATCACTGACATTAGAATAGGACATCCATGTGATAATCTCATAGCAGGTCATCCATTGTATTTACTACCTCTAGTAAGCATTCACATCTCAACCCTAAATATCTCATATTTACAGTTTCTGAGATCCACTGTTTGATCAAATCAAGGAGCTTGAGATGTGCTAGTCTTTCCGGATTACCGATGTCCAGTTTCAGTAATCCTATGATTAGGGATTATTTAGATACTGACATAATTGCACATGATAGGAATCTCAGTAGTATGGTCACATCATAATTTCCTTCATGCTATGTCATATATCATGGACTTCATTAATTTACTTATTGATCAATATCAATTCATAAATAATGAACAACAAAGTAATGAAATATGCCTTTCTTTATTTATTCATAAAGTATGTACACAACTTTGTACAAAACGCGTTAAAGGCGATTGCCTTTAGGGCATTACTCTAACAATCTCCCACTTGACCTAAAGCCAATCGCCTTGATATCTAATACCATAGGCGAGTACATGAGAATCAAAACTCTTCTGTGATAATGGCTTTGTCAACGGATCAACAATATTCTGCTCGGTGGGAATTCTCTCTATCTGGACATCACCTCGACCAATGATCTCCCTAATCAGATGATATCTGCGGAGTACGTGTTTGGATCGTTGATGAGACCTTGGTTCCTTCGCCTACGCAATAGCCCCATTGTTGTCACAATACAACTGTATGGGCCCATCACAGCTAGGAACCACACCAAGTTTAGTAATGAACTTCTTGATCCAAACTGCTTCCTTTGCTGCGTCTGAAGCGGCAATGTACTCTGCCTCGGTTATTGAATCGACAGTCGTCTCTTGTTTGGAACTCTTCCAACTGACTGCCCCGCCGTTCAGTGTGAATATATAACCTGATTGGGATTTAGAATCATCCTTATCATATTGAAAACTAGCATCTGTATGCCCGCTCACCTGGAGATTTCCATCTCCATATACCAAGAAAACATCCTTAGTCCTTCGCAAGTACTTGAGGATATTCTTGACAACCACCCAGTGACCCTCACCAGGATCCTATTGGTATCTGCTCGTAACACTTAGAGCATATGATACATTGGGTCTCGTACATAGCATTGCGTACATGATAGATCCTACTGCAGATGCATACGGGATCATATTCATACGCATCCTCTCATCTTGTGTCTTAGGACACATAGATTTCGAGAGTGTTATCCCATGAGTCACGTGAAGGTACCCTCTCTTGGATTGTTCCATGCTAAACCTCTTTAGCATCTTGTCTATGTACGTTGATTGTGAAAGACCAAACAACCTTTTTGATCTATCTCTATAGATCTTTATCCCAAGGATATAAGTTGCTTCACCAAGGTCTTTCATGGCAAATTGTTTGGACAACCAAATCTTCACAGATTGTAACATAGAGACATCGTTTCCTAGCAATAATATGTCATCTGCATATAGCACAAGGAATACGATTGTAGTCCCACTAACCTTCTTATACACACAGTGTTCATCCGGATTTTGCGAGAAACCAAACTCTTTGATTACCTCATCAAAACGGATATTCCAACTCCTGGATGTTTGTTTCAATCCATAGATAAATTTTTGAAGCTTGCATACCTTTTCGCTATCATAGAATGTGAAGCCCTCTGGTTGTGTCATATACACATCCTCAGCTAGATTTCCATTTAGGAAAGCTGTCTTCACATCCATTTGTCATATCTCATAATCATAATGAGTGGCAATGGCTAGGAGTATCCTAATGGATTTAAGCATTGCTACTGGGCTGAAGGTCTCGTCGTAGTCAACTCCTTGTCTTTGACGAAAACCTTTAGCCACAAGCCTTGCTTTATAGGTAATCACATTACCATTCATGTCCTTTTTTTTTTAAAACCCATTTACACCCTATGGGTTTTATTCCTTCGGGTGCCTCAACCAAAGTCCATACTTGGTTTTCATACATGGAATCCATTTCTGACTTCATGGCATGAAGCCATTTCTCAGACTCTGAACTCTTCAGAACCTCTTCATAGGTGGTAGGCTCATCATCTTCTATGAGCAATACGTCATTCTGTTCATTCACGAGAAATCCATATCTCTCGGGAACAGAGCGTATCCTACGTGACCTACGAATTTCATGTGTTGTAGAAGGTTGAACTATTACTTCATCTGTATGAGTCACAGTTTCAGGTTCAGGCAGTTGATCTGCAACTGTTCGAGCATCCTGAACTTCTTCAAGTTCAATTTTGCTCCCACTATCTTCTTGTAAAAGAAACTCTTTCTCTAAAAAGACAACATGCTTTGAAACAAACACCTTTTGTTCCTTAGCAAGGTAGAATTGATATTCCATTGTTTCTTTAAGATATCCTACAAACAAATATTTGTCAGACTTTGCATCAAGTTTATCTGACTGTATCCGCTTCACATAAGCAGGACAACCCCAAACTTTCAAATGAGTAAGATAGGGTCTTTTGTTAGTCCACATATCATATGGAGTAACATCAACTGTCTTTGATGGAACTCTATTTAGCAAGTAAACAGCTGTCTCGAGTGCATACCCCCAAAAAGATTTCGGTAACTTTGCAAAGCCCATCATCGATCGTACCATGTCTAACAAGGTGTGATTTCTCCTTTCTGCCACACCATTATGCTGTGGTGTGTAAGGTGGAGTCCATTGAGATAAAATCTCATTATCTCTAAGATAATCTAAAAACTGTTGGTCTAAGTATTCCCCACCACGATCGGATCGTAATGTCTTGATACATTTCCCAAGTTAGTTTTCTACTTCATTTCTGAATTGTTTGAACTTTTCAAATGCTTCAGATTTGTATCTCATCAGATACAGATACCCATATCGAGAATAATCATCGATAAAGGTAATGAAGTAAAGACAACCATTTCTAGCATGGATGGACATCGGACCACATACATCTGAATGTATTAGGTCTAATACTCCAGTCGCTCGTTCACCCTTTCCCTTAAAGGGTAACTTAGTCATCTTGCCTAATAAACAAGATTCACATGTGTCATATGATTCATAATCAAATGACCCTAAACTTCCACACTCATGGAGCTTAGCTATGCGTCTCTCATTTATATGGCCAAGGCGACAATGCCATAAGTAAGTTGATTTTAAATTATCTCGTTTACGTCTTTTCGTGTCATTGACATTCATAATTGGATGTGACATATCTAATATGTAAATTCCATTGCATAATGTATCAGTACCATAGAGGATTCCATTCAAACTAATAGAACAACCATTGCTACTAAAAGTCAAATGGAAACCATCTCTATTTAAACAAGAAACAGACAATATGTTCTTTGTTAAAACAGGTACAAAATAACATTCATCCAGCTTAATTACAAGTCCACTGGGGAGTGACAAAAAATAAGTGCCTACGGCTAATGCAACAACTCTTGCTCCATTTCCTACACGCAGGTCTAGTTATCCCTTCATGAGCTGTCTATTGTCCCTGAGGCCCTGAATATCATTGCATATGTGTGAGCCACAACCGGTATCTAATACCCATATGTTATGATCAGAAATAGTATTAATCTCAATGACAAACATACCTGAAGGAGCCGAGGCATCTGATGCCTTCTTCTGCTTCAAGGATTCTAGATAGGCTTTACAGTTTCGCCTCCAGTGGCCAATCTTGCCACAATGGAAGCAAGTTCCTTTTGGTGCAGTTTCTTTGGTTTTCTTTTTGGCTGCACTGCCTTTTGGTTTCTTAGACCTTTTCTTCTTCAATTTCTTTTTCTTTGAACCAGAAGAAGTAGAGTCCACCACGAGCACCGGCTTGCTATCCTTCTTGATAGCTTGCTCAGCTGTCTTGAGTAAATTGATCAACTCAGGGATTGTCGTGGATATTTGGTTCATCCGATAGTTTAACACAAACTGTGAATAACTATCAGACAATCCAACTAGAATTAAGTCAACACTTAATTCATAATCCATAACAAAACCTAAGATAGCCAACCTCTCAATATACCCATTCATCTTCAGTGTATACTGCACTGCAGATAAACCTGGAGTCATCTTAGTAGTGAAGAGTAGCCTCGAGGTCTCGAATCTTTCAGACTGAGCTTGCTCATCGAAAAGCTCTCTAAGATGAAACACTATGGTATTAGCATCCATAGACTCATGCTGCTTCTGCAGCTCTGGTGACATAGATGCGAGCATAATGCAGGTAGCCATGTCACAGTCTTTGAGATGCTTACGATATACTTTCTGATCCTCATCAGAAGCATCAACAGCAGGTGGATCAGGAAGTGGAACATCTAGGACATAGCCCAGTTCCTCAGATCTGAGAACAATTCTCAGATTTCTCAGCCAATCGAGAAAATTAGGTCCAGTTAATTTATTAGAGTCCATAAGTGAGCGCAAATTCACACTAGAAGTCATCTTCAATCAACCTAAAGAGAAAGAGAGAAAGAATGTTAAATAGAATTACATGCATGATCATAAGGACTTGCATGACATGCATATGGCTCCCACTAGTTTCAAAGAATTCATAACCCTCATTACGAATCCAAGAAACATTATGACAAAATGTCCTAGTGGATCGATATCCGATATTACTAAAATGACCTTGGGTTTACCCAACAAGCCACCTTAGGTCAATCGGTAGGTATCGGTCATACCAATTGCATCATAGATAGCCGACATTACTAAAAATGACCTTGGGTTTACCTAACAAGCCACCTTAGATCAATCGGCAGGTATCGGTCATACCAGTTACATCACAGGTGCAATTATCGACTAGTGCTATCAACTCGTGATGTATGCACACACATTGGGTTATCAACTCTTGATGCGCGTACATCTGATGTACACTACCCAATTTCGCCTCTGTCTACGTTGACCTTGAGTTTACTCAACAAATCAACGCTTCTAGTGAAAACCGACCCATTAATCCGAAAATCTTATTTCCATGGTTCGAACATATCCGTATAGAGTGAGCTTGGGTTTACCCAACAACCCTAACTCTATAAGAACTCTGGTTCTCCCCATATTAATGGAAGGCGTTAGTTTTCATATTATGTGTGAGGGATTTCAAACTCTGGTCTCATCCAAGCTGTAGAATTATAGTCACCATGACTATATGGAATGATTTAGGGCATTTCATCAATCACATTGAGTCTATACCTATAGTCATCCATCATCCCACCCAAGCATGTTGTAAGTCGACTTATGCATGTGTAAGTCGACTTATGCTACTGTGTACGTACAAGTCGACTTATACCATTGTGCAAGTCGACTTATGATATTGTGCACGTACAAGTCGACTTATACCATTGTGCAAGTCGACTTATGTGCACGAACAAGTCGACTTATACATGTGTAAGTCGACTTACCTGAGAATACAAGTCGACTTATGCATGTGTAAGTCGATTTATATATGTGGAATGACTTTCTAATCGGCTAATTTTTCAATCCGTGCAGTTCCAATTCACAATACCAAGTGTAATATACTTTACTTTGATGTACTAATGAAACACTTTCATTGTATCATGCTTACCATGTATAATCATACTATACATGAAAAACTTGAAATTGATGAATACACTATTATTCACTTAGATTTTCAAATAATTTGAGAATATCAAACTATCACCCTAAGTATCTCTAGGTAGTCTACACTTTATCAAGACTACTTCGGTACTAGTCACAAAATTGGTGACGGCCAAAACAATCAAGACAACGAAATACACTAACGAGACGCTAATGTGACATATTTGACATCCGAAAATTTTTGGAAACCCAATTTCAAGAAAATCAGTTTGGCAAGCATAAAACATCAATGTAACATATTTTTAATCACATTAAAAATGATCCAAAGCATTGGAACCGAAAAATACACAATCAATCATTCCAAACAAAACAGTTCCAGCAACTTTCTCAAAACTGTCAAGCTCTGTCTTTTGCTTGAAAAAATCATTGAAACAATTTCAATAAATTCTGAGAAAATTACTGAGGTTACAAAATGTTCACAACATGCTCCAAGAATTTTTCCAGGATTTATTTCCAACAAAAACTCAACCAACCTTAGCAACAAAGCCAATGTAGAATCTGTGTTCCTCAACACAGTTATTCCCAGAAGCACACGATAAATTCTCAAATAAATAGTAAATCACCTCGAAAATATTTTTCCATCCTCATAGATATTCATAAACATCTTAGAGACATGTCGGTGAAAGAAAATCTGAAAAAAAATTTCTACAATTTATTCTCGAATTTACAAGCATGCCTGTTCAAGGAATGTGCACAAACACAGCAACCAGAACATTAGGGAATAAATTAGCAAAACCATATCAAATCACATTGATAAATTCTGGTCTTCCACAGACATATTCAAAAACATCTTATGAGCACATCTGGGCAAGAAATTTCAAAAACAATATTTCTATACTGAATTCGAATTTAACACAGTCAACATGCATCATCGTCATAACCAAAAGACAGCTCCAACCTTGTTATGATTTCTTCGTTATATAAGACACAAGTGGCTCTGATACCACTGTAGGAAAATCCCGGTGTGTGCATCACATACACATGGTGCGGAAAAACAAAAATTTTTGCTCCGGGACCTTCCCGAAAGCCAGGATCCATGTGTCTATATAACAAAGTCAAACCATAACGACTAAAAAAGACCGTCTCTAACGGTATCCACGCAGAGATCGGAGAACCTAACCGGAGCAAACCCTTTGACTCGGGAATAGCTAGAACAAGGAAAAGAGTGCTAACTCTTACCTTATTCTTGGAAAGCTTGGAATCAACGATGAGAAGAAGGCTTGGAGAGGAGATGAGCTTGATGATCGATGATGAAGATAGCTTGAGAGAGAAACTCTTTCTTTTCAAACCTTTCTTCTTCTTACAAAATCCCACGATCATCAACCTCATTTTAGTCTTCAAATAGCTTTTTGCTTCTCATGGACACTTGTCATCCACGATGATCACCTTCCTTTAGCATTTTTGTCTTTTAGTCAATTTTGTCTTTAACTATTTAAAGACATTAATGACTAAAGACATTTGGTCTTCTCCCCTCCATCCACGTTGATACATACATATATATATATATATATATATATAATTATTTAATTAATTAATAAGATATATATATGTATATAAATGCTGAAGTGGTCCAATCACACTGGGGTCGATCCTACCGGATTCCGGTATGGAAAAATCACCGAAGACCTATTTCAGCAATATCGATGTCGCGATCTCATCGGGACATATCTCGATCTCATCGGGATCCATTGAGTCCTATTGCTCTCCATATATTGGATCTCTGTCCAAAACTATTTTACGAATTCTCCGAATCACTCTTATGCGTGTGACCCATTAGGTTCCCGGTTATGTTGGCCACTTAGATTAACACTTAATCTGAGCAAGTCATGAGCGGTATCTAGTAACACATCATGACCCCCAATTGACCGAAAAGTAATTGGTTTGACGAATGAACCTATGTTCATCATGAACCATATCACGAACCTTTCCATAGACAATTACTGTGCAATTCGTCCTTTCACCATGCTATACCCCACTTGGTTATGAGTATGGGCAAAGTGTCAACTCTTACTAGACTGACTACGTCAACTCTAGTCCAAGTGATATCAGTTCTTGTCCTGGAACTCATTACTTTATATGTCACTAAAGACACTCTTCATGACATATGAACTCCGGCCAGAGATTTCCAAGTAATGACCCTGACAAGAGGCCATGGGTATCATCTACTGCTATCACAGAAGTGGTGAATCCTTTATTGGCTACTCAATTACCTTTGAATACCTCAAACTGTACCCAATCACCACCCTAAGAGCGACCTCTGTAAGGCAACAAGGAATGGAGTCAGCACGTAATCAAGATTCAAGATATCCTCGAGTACCTCAAGTCTAAGGATACTTGCACCATTGTTATGATGAGATTATCACTGACATTAGAATAGGACATCCATGTGATGATCTCATAGCAGGTCATCCAATGTACTTACTACCTCTAGTAAGCATTCACATCTCAACCCTAAATATCTCATATATACAGTTTTTGAGATCCACTGCTTGATCAAATCAAGGAGCTTGAGATGTGTTAGTCTCTCCGGATTACCGATGTCCAGTTTCAGTAATCCTATGATTAGGGATTATTTAGATACTGATATAATTGCACATGATAGGAATCTCAGTAGTATGATTGTAGGAAAATCTCGGTGTGAGCATCACATCCCACGGTGTGAAAAACAATTTTTTTTATTTCGGGACCTTCCCGAAAGCCAGGATCCATGTGTCTATACAACAAACTCAACCATAACGGCCAAAGGAGACAGTCTCTAACGGTATCCACGCAGAGATCGGAGAACCTAACCGGGACAAATCCTTTGACCCAGGAATAGGTAGAACAAGTTGAAGACTGCTAGATCTTACCTTATTCTTCGAGAGCTTGGAAACCAACGATGAAGAGGAGATGAAAAAGCCTTGAAGAAGAGAGGAAGCTCGTTGGTGAGAAGAGAGGAAAACTTGTTTTTCCTTCAAACCTATCTTCCTCCTTTTAAAAGCCACGAAGATCGTTGATCAAGAAGAGGAAAAACCATTTTTTCCTTTCAAAACTCTTCTTACTTCCATAACCAACGATGATCTCACTTCATCTTTCATTATTTTGTCTTTTAGTCATTAAATACATTAATGACTAAGCAAAAATGGAGAAGCTTCTTCTCCTTTCTTTATCCTCCATCCACGCACACACACACACACACACACACACACACACACACACACATATATATATATATATATATATATATATTAATTATATATATATATATAAATAAATGCTGAAGTGGTCTAGTCACACTAGGGTCGGTCCTACCGGGTCCCGGTATGGGAAAAACCCCCGAAAACCTTTTTCAGCAATGTCGATGTCGCGATCTCATCTGGACATATCTCGATCTCATCGGGGTCCATTTAGTCCGTTTGCTCTCTATTTATTGGAACTCTGTCTAAAACTATTTTACGAATTCTCCGAGACACTCTTATGCGTGTGACCCATTAGGTTCCCGGTTATGTTGGCAACTTAGATTAACACTTAATCCAAGCAAGTCATGAGCGGTATCTAGCAACACATCATGACCCCCAATTGATCGGAAAGTAATTGGTTTGACTAATGAACATGTATTCATCATGAACCATATCACGAACCTTTCCATAGATAATTGCCGTGCAATTCGTCCTTTTACCATGCTATACCCCACTTGGTTATGAGTATGGGCAATGTGTCAACTCTTACTAGACTAACTATGTCTTACCAGTCCAAGTGATTTCAGTTCTCGTCCTGGGACTCATTACTTAATATGTCAATGAAGACATTCTTCATGACATATATGCTCCGGCCAGAGACTTCCAAGTAATGATCCTAACAAGAGGCCATGGGTATCATCTTCTGCTATCACAGAAGTGGTGAATCCTCTATTGGCTACTCAATTACCTTCGAATACCTCAAGTTGTACCCAATCACCACCCTATGAGTGACCTCTGTAAGGCAACAAGGAATGGAGTCAAAGCACGTAATCAAGATTCAAGATATCCTCGAGCACCTCAAGTCTAAGGATACTTGCACTATCATTCTATGATGAGATTATCACCGACATTAGAATAGGACATTCATGTGATGATCTCATAGCAGTCATCCAATGTACTTACTACCTCTAGTAAGTATTCACATCTCAACCCTAAATATCTCATATTTACAGTTTTTGAGATCCACCGCTGATCAAATCAAGGAGCTTGAGATGTACTAGTCTCTCCGGATTACCGATGTCCAGCCTCAAGAATCTTATGACTAGGATAATTTAGATATCGACATAATTGCACATGATAGGAATCTCAGTAGTATGATTACATCACAATTTCCTTCATGCTATGTCATATATCATGGACTTCATTAATTTGCTTATAGATCAATATCCATTCATAAATAATGAACAACAAGTTAATGAAATATGCATTTCTTTATTTATTCATAAAATATGTACACAACTTTGTACAAAATGCGCTAAAGGCGATTGCCTTCAGGGCACTACTCTAACAATCTCCCACTTGACCTAAAGCCAATCACCTTGATATCTAATACCATAGGCGAGTACATGAGAATCAAAACTCTTTTGTGATAATGGCTTTGTCAACAGATCAACAATATTCTGATCGGTGGGAATTCTCGTGATCTGGACATCACCCTCGTCCTATGATCTCCCTGATCAGATGATATCTGCGGAGTACGTGTTTGGATCGTTGATGAGACCTTGGTTCTTTCGCCTGCGCAATAGCCCCATTGTTGTCACAATACAACTGTATGGGCCCATCACTGCTAGTAACCACACCAAGTTTAGTAATGAACTTTTTGATCCAAACTGCTTCCTTTGCTGCTTCTGAAGCGGCAATGTACTCTGCCTCAGTTGTTGAATCGACAGTTGTCTCTTGTTTGGAACTCTTCCTACTAACTGCCCCGCCATTCAGTGTGAATACGTAACCTGATTGGGAATTGGAATCATCCTTATCAGATTGAAAACTGGCATCTGTATACCCGCTCACTTTGAGATCTCCATCTCCATATATCAAGAAAACATCCTTAGTCCTTCGCAAGTACTTGAGGATATTCTCGATACCACCCAAAGGACCTCACCAGATCCGATTGGTATCGCTCGTAACACTTAGAGCGTATGATACATCGGGTCTCGTACATAGCATTGCATACATGATAGATCCTACCGCAGATACATACGGGATCATATTCATGCGCATCCTCTCATCTTGTATCTTAGGACACATAGATTTCGAGAGTGTTATCCCATGAGTCACGGGAAGGTACCCTCTCTTGGATTGCTCTATGCTAAACCTTTTTAGCATCTTGTCTATGTACGTTGATTGTGAAAGACCAAGCAACCTTTTTGATCTATTTTTATAAATCTTTATCCCAAGGATATAAGTTGTTTCACCAAGGTCTTTCATGGCAAATTGTTTGGACAACCAAATCTTCACTAATTGTAGCATAGAGACATCGTTTCCTAGTAATAATATGTCATCTACATACAGCACAAGGAATACGATTGCAGTCCCATTAACCTTCTTATACACACAGCGTTCATCCGGATTTTGTGAGGAACCAAACTCTTTGATTACCTCATCAAAACGGATATTCCAACTCCTGGATGCTTGTTTCAATCCATAAATAGATTTCTGAAGCTTGCACACCTTTTCGCCATCATAGGAGGTGAAGCCCTCAGGTTGTGTCATATACACATCCTCAGCTAGATTTCCATTTAGGAAAGCTGTCTTCACATCCATTTGTCATATCTCATAATCACAACGAGTGGCAATGGCTAGGAGTATTCTAATGGATTTAAGCATTGCTACTGGGCTGAAGGTCTCGTCGTAGTCAACTCCTTGTCTTTGACGAAAGCCTTTAGCCACAAGCCTTGCTTTATAGGTAATTACATTACCATCCATGTCGGTTTTCTTTTTGAAAACCCATATGCACCCTATGGGTTTTATTCCTTCGGGTGCCTCAACCACAGTCCATACTTAGTTTTTATACATGGAATCCATTTCAGCCTGCATGGCATGAAGCCATTTCTCAGATTCTGAACTCTTCAGAACCTCTTTATAGGTGGTAGGCTCATCATCTTCTATGAGCAATACGTCATTCTGTTCATTCACGAGAAATCCATATCTCTAGAACAGAGCGTATCCTACGTGACCTACTTAACTTTGTGTGTTGTAGAAGGTTGAACTGTTACTTCATCCGATGAGTCACGGTTTCATGTTCAGCGATTGATCTGCGTCGATTCGAGCATCCTGAACTTCTTCAAGCTCAATTTTGCTCCCACCGCCTTCTTGTAAAAGAAACTCTTTCTCTAAAAGACAGATGCTTCAAACAAACACCTTTTGTATCTCAAAGAAGGTAGAATTGATATCCCATTGTTTCTTTAGGATATCCTACGAACAAACACTTGTCGACTCGCATCAAGTTTATCTCGATCGTGTCCGCTTCACATAAGGTGACAACCCCAAACTTTCAAATGAGTAAGATAGGGTCTTTTGTTAGTCCACATCTCATATGGAGTAACATCAATCGTCTTTGATGGAACTCGCTTAACAAGTAAACAATTGCCTCAAGTGCATACCCCAAAAGGATTTTGGTAACTTTGCAAAGCCCATCATTGATCGTACCATGTCTAACAAAGTTCGATTTCTCCTTTCGCCATACCATTATCTTTGTGGTGTGTAAGGAGGAGTCCATTGAGATAAAATCCCATT
The DNA here is from genome assembly GCA_029891385.1 of Erythroxylum novogranatense. Lineage (NCBI taxonomy): Eukaryota > Viridiplantae > Streptophyta > Magnoliopsida > Malpighiales > Erythroxylaceae > Erythroxylum > Erythroxylum novogranatense. Next base: position 88,817,684 of record CM057225.1, on the reverse strand, counting down.
ATCTCGAGATAATCCAAAACTGCTGGTCTAAGTATTCCCCACCACGATCCGATCGTAATGTCTTGATACTTTTTCCAAGTTAGTTTTCTACTTCATTTCTGAATTGTTTGAACTTTTCAAATGCTTCAGATTTGTATCTCATCAGATACAAGTACCCATATCGAGAATAATCATCGATAAAGTTAATGAAGTAAAGACAACCACTTTTGGCATGGATGGACATCGGACCACATACATCTGAATGTATTAGGTCTAATACTCCAGTCGCTCGTTCACCCTTTCCCTTAAAGGGTAATTTAGTCATCTTGCCTAATAAACAAGATTCGCATGTTTCATATGATTCATAATCAAATGACCCTAAACTACCACTCTTATGGAGCTAAGTCTCTCATTTATATGGCCAAAGCGACAATGCCATAAGTAAGTTGATTTTAAATTATCTCGTTTATGTCTTTTCGTGTCATTGACATTCATAATTGGATGTGACATATCTAATATGTAAATTCTATTGCATAATGTACCAGTACCATAAAGCATTCCATTCAAACTAATAGAACAACCATTGTTACTAAAAGTCAAATGGAAACCATTTCTATTTAAACAAGAAGCATAATATGTTCTTTGTTAATATGTACAAAATAACATTCATACAATTTAATTACAAGCCCAGTGGGGAGTGACAAAAGTAAGTGCCTACGGCTAATGCAAAGAACTCTTGCTCCATTTCCCACACGCAGTCTAGTTCTCCTTCACGAAATGCTCATCGTCCTCGAGGCCTCGCGATATCATTGCATATGTGTGAGCCACAACCGTATCTAATACCCATATGTTATGGTCGAAACAAGATTAACCTCAATGACAAACATACTCGAAGAAGTCGAGGCATCCGATGCCTTCTTACGCTTCAATTCTTCCAGATAGACTTTATAGCCCGCTTCTAGTGGCGGTCTTGCCACAATGGAAGCAAGTTCCTTTGGTGCGCTTTGGTTTTCTTCGCTGCACTTCCTTTTGGTTTCTTAGACCTTTTCTTCTTTAGATTCTTTTCTTTGAACCGGAAGAAGAGTCCACCATAAGCACTTGCTTGCTATCCTTCTTGATAGCTTGTTTCATCGCTCGAAAGCAGATTGATCAACTCGTGGATTGTCGTGGATATTTGGTTCATCCGATAGTTTAACACAAACTGTGAATAACTATCAGACAATCCAACCAGAATTAAGTCAACACTTAATTCATAATCCATAACAAAACCTAAGACGGCCAACCTCTCAATATACCCATTCATCTTCAGTGCATACTGCACTGCAGATGAACCTGAAATCATCTTAATAGTGAAGAGTAGCCTCGAGGTCTCGAACCTTTCAGACCAAGCTTGCTCATCAAACAGTTCCCTAAGATGAAACACTATGGTATTAGCATCCATAGACTCATGCTGCTTCTACAGCTCTGGTGACATCGAGGCAAGCATAATGCAGGTAGCCATGTCACTGTCTTTAAGATGCTTACGATATACTTTCTGATCCTCATCAGAAGCATCAGCAGTAGGTGGATCAAGAAGTGGAACATCTAGGACATATCCCAGTTCCTCTGACCTGAGAACAATTCTCAGATTTCTCAGCCAATCTAGAAAGTTAGGTCCAGTTAATTTGTTGGAATCTATAAGCGAGCGCAAGTTCACACTGGAAGTCATCTTCAATAACCTATAGGGAAAAGAGAGAAAGAATTTTAGAATAGAATTGCATGCATGATCATAAGGACTTGAATGACATGCATATGGCTCAAACTAGTTTCAAAGAATCCATAACCCTTAGTACGAATTCAAGAAACATTATGACAAAATTTCATAGTGGGTCGATATCTGACATTACTAAAATGACCTTGGGTTTACCCAACAAGCCACCTTAGGTCAATCGGTAGGTATCGGTCATACCAATTGCATCATAGATATCCGACATTACTAAAATGACCTTGGGTTTACCCAACAAGCCACCTTAGATCTATCGGCAGGTATCGGTCATACCAATTGCTTCATAGATGCAACTATCGACTAGTGCTATCAACTCGTGATGTATGCACACATTGGGTTATCAACTCTTGATGCGCTGCATATCCGATGCACACGCCCAATTTCGCCTCGTCCACGTTGACCTTGAGTTTACTCAACAAATCAACGCTCTAGTGAAAACCCACCCATTAATCCGAAAATCTTATTTTCATGGTTCAACATATCCGTATAGAGTGAGCTTGGGTTTACCCAACAACCCAACTCTATAAGAACTCTGGTTCTCCCATATTAATGGAAGGCGTTAGTTTTCATATGATGTGTGAGGTTTTCGTGTCTCATCTTCTTCTCCTCCAAGCCGTAGGATTCTAGTCACCATGACTAGATGGAATGATTTAGGGTATTTCATCAATCACATTGAGTTTATACCTAAAATCATCCATCATCCCACCTTTGCATGTTGTAAGTCGACTTATGCAGCTGTGCACGAACAAGTCGACTTGTACCATTGTGCAAGTCGACTTACGTCATAAAGGCACACGACAAGTCGACTTGTATCTTTATTAGTCGACTTATCCATGTGGAATTGTTATCTAATCGGCTAATTTCTCAATCCGTGCAGTTCCAATTCACAATACCAAGTGTAATATCATTTATTATGATGTACCAATGAAACACTTTCATTGTTCCATGCTTACCATATATAGTCAAACTATACATGAAAAACTTGAAATTTATGAATACACTCTTATTCATTCAGATCTCCAAATAATTTAAGAATATCAAACTATCACCCTAAGTATCTCTAGGTAGTCTAAACTTTATCAAGATTACTTCGGCACTGGTCACAAAATTTGTGACGGCCAAAATAATCAAGACAAGGAAATACACTAACAAGATGCTAATGTGACACATTTGACATCCAAAAAATATTTGAAAACCCAATTTCAAGAAATTCAATTTGGAAAGAATATAACATCAATGTAACACATTTTCAATCACATTAAAAATGATCCAAGACATTGGAATTGAGAAATACACAATTTAACATTCCAAACAAAACAGCTCCAACAACTTTCTCAAAACTGCCAAGCTCTGTGTTTTGCTTGAAAAACTCATTGAAAAAATTTCAATAAATTCTGAGAAAATTACAGAGGTTACAACATGTTCACAAAATGTTCCATGAATTTTTTCAGGATTTATTTCCAACAAAAACCCATCCAACCTTAGCAACAAATCCAATGTAGAATCTGTGTTCTTCAACACAGTTATTCCCAGCAGCACACAATAAATTCTTAAATAAATAGTAAATCACCTCAAAAACATTTTATCATTCTCATAGACATTTATAAACATCTTAGAGACATGTTGGTGAAAGAAAATCCGAAAAAAAAAATTTCTACAATTTATTCTCGAATTTATAAGCATGTATGTTCATTGAATGTGCACAAAGACAGCAACCAGAACATTGGGGAATAAATTAGCAAAACCATATCAAATCACATTGATAAATTCCGAGCTTCCACAGACATATGCAACAACATCTTGTGAACATATCTGGGTAATAAAATTTTGAAAACAATATTTCTACATTGAATTCGAAATTCACACAATCAACATGCATCATCGTCACAAGCAATAGGCAACTCCGACCTAGTCATGGTTTCTTCGTTATATATGACACAAGTGGCTCTGATACCACTGTAGGAAAATCCCGGTGTGAGCATCACATGCCCACGGTGCGGAAAACAAAATTTTTTTTCCGGAACCTTCCCGAAAGTCAGGATCCATGTGTCTATACAACAAACTCAAACCATAACGGCCAAAGGAGACCGTCTCTAACGGTATCCACGCAGAGATCGAAGAACCTAACCGAGACAAACCCTTTGACCCGGGAATAGCTAGAACAAGTTGAAGACTGCTAGATCTAACCTTGTTCTTGGAGAGCTTGGAAACCAACGATGAAGAGGAGATGAAAAAGCCTTGAAGAAGAGAGGAAAACTTGTTTTTCCTTCAAACATATCTTCCTCCTTTTAAAAGCCACGAAGATCGTTGATCAAGAAGAGGAAAAACCATTTTTTCCTTTCAAAACTCTTCTTACTTCCATAACCAACAATGATCTCACTTCATCTTTCATTATTTTGTCTTTTAGTCATTAAATACATTAATGACTAAGCAAAAATGGAGAAGCTTCTTCTCCTTTCTTTATCCTCCATCCACGTGCACACACACACACACATATATATATATATATATATATATATATATATATATATATATATATATATATATTATTTAATTCTTTAATTAATTATATATATATATATATAAATCTGAAGTGGTCCAGTCATACTGGGGTCGGTCCTACCGGGTCCCGGTATGGAAAAAACCCCCGAAAACATTTTTCAGCAATGTCGATGTCGCGATCTCATCGAGACATATCTCGATCTCATCGGGGTCCATTTAGTCCGTTTGCTCTCCATTTATTGGAACTCTGTCTAAAACTATTTTACGAATTCTCCGAGACACTCTTATGCGTGTGACCCATTAGGTTCCCGGTTATGTTGGCAACTTAGATTAACACTTAATCCAAGCAAGTCATGAGCGGTATCTAGCAACACATCATGGACCCCAATTAACCGGAAAGTAATTGGTTTGACGAATGAACATGTATTCATCACGAACCATATCACGAACCTTTCCATAGACAATTGTCGTGCAATTCGTCCTTTCACCATGCTATACCCCACTTGGTTATGAGTATGGGCAATGTGTCAACTCTTACTAGACTGACTATGTCTTACCAGTCCAAGTGATTTCAGTTCTCGTCCTAGGACTCATTACTTAATATGTCAATGAAGACATTCTTCATGACATATATGCTCCGGCCAGAGACTTCCAAGTAATGACCCTAACAAGAGGCCATGGGTATCATCTTCGCTATCACGTAGTGGTGAATCCTCTATTGGCTACTCAATTACCTTCAATACCTCAAGTCGCACTCCAATCACCACCCTATGAGCGACCTCAGAAGGCAACAAGGAATGGAGTCAAAGCACAGAATCAATATCCAAGATATCCTTGAGCACCTCAAGTCTAAGGATACTTGCACCATTGCTATGATGAGATTATCACTGACAATAGAATAGGACATCCATGTGATGATCTCATAGCAGGTCATCCAATGTACTTACTACCTCTAGTAAGCATCCACATCTCAACCCTAAATATCTCATATTTACAGTTTTGAGATCCACTGCTTGATCAAATCAAGGAGCTTGAGATGTACTAGTCTCCGGATTACCGATGTCCGGTCTCAAGAATCCTATGACTAGGGATAATTTAGATATCTTGACATAATTGCACATGATAGGAATCTCAGTAGTATGATCACATCACAATTTCCTTCATGCTATGTCATATATCATGGACTTCATTAATTTTCTTATAGATCAATATCCATTCATAAATAATGAACAGCAAGTTAATGAAATATGTCTTTATTTATTTATTCATAAAATATGTACACAACTTTGTACAAAATGCGCTAAAGGCGATTGCCTTCAGTGCACTACTCTAACAATGATCACATCATAATTTCCTTCATGCTATGTCATATATCATGGACTTCATTAATTTGCTTATTGATCAATATCAATTCATAAATAATGAACAGCAAAGTAATGAAATATGTCTTTCTTTATTTATTCATAAAGTATGTACACAACTTTATACAAAACGTGCTAAAGGCGATTGCCTTTTGTAGCACCCCACTCCCGACGAGACCCGAACCCGATATCCATGGTGATATCCGAGCCCGTGACCCGCGAGGGTGGCGTACTAGAACATTCATTACCTTATTAACAAAAATCGTATGACATTTTTTTTTCTTTCAAAAACATTAGAGTGCGCAAACAATCATTGACTTGGCCCAATTATAACAAAACATTTTCAAATATAAAACCATTTCACTGATAAAACAATTTCAATCATTATTAGCACTCATTAGTGCTCAATCACTCTATACAATTACATGTAAACAATTGGGCCTACTAAATACTAAATTAATACACTAATGCAGATACGGACGACACTGATCCCGACCCGATACTCTGTCTTGCTAGCAGTAGACGTACTCCCGCGTGTCCAACGGGGTACTCTCCATTTCCTGAAAAATAGATGCAATGTTGGGTGAGTTTGCGAACTCAGTGAGAAACCATCATCGATGGTTCACCCAACTCATGCATATCCACACAATCACACAATATTGTATATATATCATAAACAAGAAATCACAGGCACTCAATTTCACATTTGATAAGGCAATAAACCTTTCACATAATTCACATTAAACATTCATTTATGCAAGTGTGCATGTGACTCTTCCATTTTCTTTCGTTGTTGTGACCCGTGCTTTGAGCTCATATCGTTGAGCCATTGGCTCAAACATTGGGCTTAAAGCCTCAAACGTTGGGCATAGTTTCGATCATCGAGCCGAGGCTCGAATACGTTAGACACGAGGCCTCGTGCGTTGAGCTTAAAGCTCGAAATCGGTGGCGACACCGGTCACAACTGCCATTATCTGATCATTTACTATGCATGAATGCACATGTCATTTTTCAATTTCCAATTATCGCATTTCTATTTCCAATTCTAATTAATTACTATTTTTGATCATTTTCCAATGTTCTCGGACTTTCAGTCCGGTATTCATTCCCATGCATTTACCTTTCGTTTCACTATCACATTTACAATCCAATTTACTAATCTATCACATTTACAATCCAATTAACTAATGCATTCTTACGCACTTATTCTCATTTGCACTTCAATATCACAATCCAATATTTCAAACACCCATGGTCCGAAATCAATCAAATCAATCAATTACATATATCCATCCTTGCTTCCTCATGGCAATCAATGCATATAATTAAGAAACACATAAGGTTGAGAAACCAACTAGGTTACTCACCTATTACTTCCGAGCTAATGCCAGGAAGTTTCCGCCCCGTCGGTCGGACGACGCTCCACTTGGGCCTCTATAAGAAACATAGAAAGAACGAGTCACTACAGATGCAATTTGTGCACATGTAGGTGAAATATGCATGTTCATGAATTTTTTGGCCCTAAATCCAAATTTCCCCATAACAAAATCCGTCTAAAAATTAGAAACCTATTGGCGCTGACGGTGCGCAATTCGGACCTCTATAGGTCATCAATTAAACAAAACAGTGATTAAAGGCTCCGCTACCCGGGGTCACGTCAATTTCCCGTCCAAAAATTCCCAATTTATCACAAAATGAAATTAAATGTTCAACGAATCCGATGCCTCAAGAATCAGGTCAATCGGACGTCGAACGGAAAAGAAATTGACAAAAGAAGCATGAAATCCCAAATTATCAATTAATAAATAAAAATAATTAAATAATTAAATTAAAAAAGGAATCAGCCTCGCTGGGCGACGTCTCGCCCAGCGGGCTGACCTAATCGACCCGTCGCTAGGCGGCGACGCGTCGCCTAGCGACGCGGGCCTTTACGCCTCGTCACTTGGGCGAGGCGTCGCCCTAGTGAACGGGCGTGATTCCATTTTCTATTTTTTTTCTGATTTTCAATTCAATTTTTTAACACCCATAATTCATTGCACACAAGTCAGAAAATTTCCAACTATATCTCGTTGGAAAGCTCAGGAAACCCTCTACAATTCTCAAGAAGACCATAAAAATCAGTTTCACCCTTACGGGTGTCAAAAATCCCTTCAAAGCTACTGCCTACTCAAATCCCATTAAAACAGAACAGTACATTGAAATTTCCATAACTCTCAGATTCTTCAGCCAAAAATTACCACATAAATATGCTCAATAAGTTCACAATGTCATCTACAACTTTCATGAACAACCCAAAATCAAATTCCATTACTAAACAAGTCAATTAATTCACTCAATGTTGCTGTCCCTGAAATCATTCAATTTGAGCAGTAAACTTATAACAAGCATAACTCCCTGTACACAAGTCAGAAAAATCTGAACTTTATACCCCTGAAAAGATAAATCCTCAAACTTCAATTTTCATGAAGAACTCAATTTCCAATTTAATTTCTAACTATTTCAAAACTGTCATGCAAGTTACTACCATGATCAGCAATTCCTAACCTAATGCAGGATCAGTTTTTGCAAAATCATAACTCCCAACTCTGACCTCTAAAAATTATATGCCATATCTCATTTTCAAGATAATGTCTTCCTCTACAACTTTTCAGAAGATCACTCACACCAATTCAGTCTACAAAAATTGCTAAAATTTCTCCTAAGCAGAAAGCTCACAAAATCAACACTTTGACTAGGTTTCTCCAAAAAGCATAAAACCAATCAATAGTAATCAGTTCATATCTCCCAATATACAACTCGAAAATTAGCAAGATCAGTGGAAATGGAAAGCTAACTCAATATGCATCAACTTCCATGAAGACCATTCTCCATAATTCCATCTCAATTATTTTATAAAAATCAGTAAAGCTCATAGGTTAAGGTTTCGGTTACTGTTCACAGGCAATAAAACAGTAACTTTCCATGCCAAATTTTAACCTATTAGAGTTACAATTTGACAACACCTATTTCACACAAAAATGTAGCCAACATCCCAAAGTTTAAGTGGCCACAAATCTCACCTCATTTGCATTTCTATACAATGAGTTATGATCAAATCAGTATACTAGGTCAAAATTCAATTTTCAGCCTTACTTCACCAATTCACTTCCTATCATTCCAATTCAATTTCTACTACCGTAGGTATCTCAATTAGACACAAATTCAGTACCTAGGTCACTCATACATTAACTCAGACCTATAGGCACAATTTTGCAGCATTACACTCTTAATTTCTATGCAAGATTTGTCATCAATATCCAATCCAGTTCAAGCTAAAACACACTTTATCCAAACACATCATACATTTATACCCAACAATTCTACCTCAAGAATCAAAATCAATGCACTAAAAGTCCCATTGAATGCATCTAACAATCATAATTCATCAACTACATAATCAAAGCATAATTAATTAAAGCTTCATAATTCTTACCTATTTCAAGCTTCCAACAATTAGTCCTTCACTTTTCCAATTTATTGCACTAACTCCTCTAATCTACCACACCATGCATGACCATCATCAAGATAAGAAACTTCAACTTATAAGCAAGGGAAGAAGAAGAACAAGTAGGAAAAGAAAACGATGGAGAGGTCTCAAAGGAGGGAGGTGTTCGGATGAGTCAAGAAACAAGGATCTAAACCACCTTTTTATCTCATTCTTTCACTTCTTTAAGGCCATCACCGAGAGAGAGTATAGGCAATACTAAGAAATAGGATAAGTAGGCATTAAATGAAGGAGATGTTGGCAAGATATGGTTGGTCCAAGTTTTCAAAGACAAGTCAAAAGTATAAACCAATAAGCTTTCATCATTCATTTTTCATTTTTTTTTTATACCTTATCTCACATTTTCGGTTACCATAGAAAGGAAACAATGTTTCCTTAGGCAAAACCGTGGAATGAAAAAAAATGAAGTGGAGAGGTGGCCTTATACGGTTGGTCAACAATAGTAAGGAAAAGTCAAAGTATCATACTTTAATCCGAATCAAACATTTAACCAAATCAACTCCAATGACCCTAATTGCACTCCCACAATAATAATGTATCCAATATTATAGTGCCATTGGATAAAAATTTTCGATACCGAAAATCAACCGGTTCGCCACTTAGCGATTTATCCGGTCCGGAAATTTCCGGGAAATTTTCCCGAATCATTTTTTTGAAAATTACCTAAATTGTCCAAATTTGTAAAACATAAGACAGTCCACTCCCAATAATTTTTTAAACATGAAAACCACACTTTCACTACAAAAACACTTTTAGGCCATGTACCGGCGATTTTGCCGGTCTGGGAATTTTCTCCGGATAATTCCAGAAAAATTCCCATAAATCTCTAAAAATGTAAAACACTCTATGGCACACTCCAAATATTTTTTTCAAATGCCATTATCACACCAATTTCACGAAAGATCACAATTAGACACTTAGGCCGGGAAATGTCATGAATGCATGTATGACTATATGCCTGTGCAAAACTCACCATTTATAGAGGCTGCATGACATATGTTCATGCCGAGATATAATTTAATACTCCTAACCCGTCCCAATTTACTAAAATACCCTTCCCATCGGAGATGAGATGTTACACCTTTAGGGCACTACTCTAACAATCTTTGGAGGTTATTAACATAGTGGGCCTATTTTTAGACTTTGTCCTTTGATAATATTTTTCATATATATCATTTAAGCCTAAGTTTTGACCATACATTTATCTTAAAAGTATGAAATTTTTTGTCTTTTTCTATCAAGGTTGAATAATCTTTACCTTTGAATTATGTCTGCATATCTATCTTAAAGCTGGACTTTTCCGAAAAAGTCTATTCATATATCTATCTTTAAGACGCATTATTTTACCTTACTTTTAAGTTTTCACTTTGTATATAAAGCTATTTTCTAAATTATAGGTTCCAAAATTTGAATTAGACTTTCATCTATATATCGAAGGTATATTATCATGTAGACCTATTTTTAAATAATTTTACGTATCCCATTTTTAGAATATTTTTCCTATGATAGTAATTCTAAAACATGTTTGACACTTATTGAAGATCTACTCTCTTATGATATATTTGACATATTCTTTCTAGGCTTTGAGAACTATATCTTAATAAGGCAAGTCTTCTTGTATTTGTCTTTAGTTTCACTATTTGTTTGATTAAGCTAATTTCACATTTGAAAGTTTATAATAAGGTGAAATTTTGAGAAGTGATTTTAGAGTTATGGTATTAAGGTGATTTCATCCTATATTATTAAGAAACATCCTAATGAGTGCCTACATTCCTTATAAATATCATGTCTCACATCTAGATTCCCCTCTTTCTTTTCTTTATTAAAGGTCTAAGAGTTTAAGCAAACTAAATTAATCAACTTTTATTTAGTGTAAGTCTATCATCATCTCATAGTAAAGCATTAGCTCTTTTTATTTTGAAATGTCTTCATGTAATGATCCTTCAAGTAAGGTGGTTCCAGTGTCAAATATGAGAGTGGGTCTAAAACTAAGTCTAATTTAATTAGGCACATGTCTATATTTGTAGGTGATGATAAGCCTGGTACTAATATTGAGTTGCCCACTTGCCTTTGATTTTTATGCCTAAAATTATAGAAGATTTTAAGATGATGCTAGAGTTTAACATTCTTATATTTGTGAGGATAAAAAGACTCAAGTCCATGAGAGATAATGTTTTTGCAAACTTGGTGAGGTGAGTTTTTAATATGATAGTTTTAGATATGGCCTAATGTTACACTTTATGAACATTTCATCGAGTTGTTAAGGACGAATGTTTTAATTTTAGGCCAATTTGATCCTTATTCGTGATCTTTTATATCAAGGTTTCATATAGTATGTCATATAGTAAACATAGAATAATTTATTGAGTTATTTAAATTTATGAACCAAATGAGGCATAATGGAAGATTTTTTTGGGGGGGAGGGGTACTGTATGTATGTTAGGCTTGGGATTAAGATGTAAAAACTTACAATGTGAACCAATGATTGGATGAGAAAATTTATGTTCCTTTCCTCATAAGATGGTATAAGTTTGGTTTTATGCCCACTTGAGATCTTAACCTTAGACTCTACAAGGAGACAAGAATAGTGGCATGTTGTTTGCTTAAGCTCAATCCTTAATTGAGTATGAGACATCAATTGAAGAGTTATTATTAAAGGCCAAATTTTCAAATGGATAGGCTTGTAGGTTCCATACCATTAAATTGATAACCATTATAGATTTACTATATTCTTAAATTGATAAATCAATGTTTCATTTTATATATGAATATAAGTCACATAATCAAAAAGGTTAAGAAGGTCACTCTTTCCAATGGTATGGAGTAAGAATGATCCATTGCACTATAAAGTGTAACAAGGCAGAGGTCTTTCATATGTATAGTGTTTCATGCTCACTTTATGGTTTAGATTTGAAATTTTCTTTTGTAACTAGCATTTTCTTTAATTATTGGTATTAAACATGTTGACCTAGAGATTCAATAGTTCATCGACAATTTAAACAAGTTAAAAAATGATAGGGTTATATATGTTACCAATTATAAGGATATAGATCAACATTTAAGGAGATTAAAGTTATACATAAGGCATTTAGTCATTGTATTCTTAGATTAAGTGTCATAAGGAGGAGATAAGGGTGATTGGACAAAGCTTTCTATAATCAAAACGCTTATTTCAAAAAGAAAGGCTTCAAGTAAGACACCTATCATTCTTTTCTCGTAATGAAATCTTTTGAGGCTTAGGACTATAACAATGTAATGTAATAATTCAATTAAAAATAGACATTTAAATTTGTCAATCAACTTATTTTCCATTGCAAAAATTATTAAATATGATCTTCAACTTATAGGGAGTGTAAATAATTTTGTAAACCTATTTAAAGGCAATCAATCAACTTTTAAAGGGAGTGTAGATGGTGGTGATGGTGTTGATGAAGTTACATCCAGGCCTATAGAATGATATTAGATTTTTTTGTAGGCTTTTTTTTACAAGGCTTAATTATTGTATCCTTTTACTTTTTGGTAAGGCTATATGCATTTGGATGTCTTGTTTATTCATCTATATGGTTTACTGTGACTAAATTTTGTAGATTTATCAATTGATTTTAACTTGAGTTTTAGTGTAAAACTAACTTTTGAGGACTAATTTTTGAATAATTTTAGGAATTTTTTAGACTACTCAAATCTTGTGTTTTATGATATCTTCTATTTTAGCCTTTAAAAATCTTTGAATTTAACTTTTTGTAATATTAACTTCTGAGATTTTACATTTCATCAATCTAATGTTCTATAATATGACTTTTTGAAGCTCCTTGAGCGATGTTTTAAATCTTGTGAATATGAAGTTTTAAGACTCCTTGAGTCTATCATTTTATGTTTTCTAAGTAATATTTTAAGACCTTATAAGTCTTAAATTTTGAGAGTCTATGAATCTATCATCATTTTATAGATTTTAAATATGATGCTTTACGACTTATTTAGTTAGATTTTTGAGACTTTATAAATTTGTTGTAAATTTTATGAGTCTAACATTTTGTGAATCCTTCAGTAGAACATTTTGAGACTATCTAAACTTGTTATTTTGAAAATTTTATGAACTATTACAATGTTTTTATCCTATATAAGTATGACATCTTGAAAGTTTTGTGACGCCTTTAGTTTGACATTTTGAGACTTTATGAGTATATTATTTTGTAAATTTTAAGTTTGGTTTGTTATAACGTAAAATATTTTGAAATGTATATTGCGTATATTTGAAATCAAACTTAATTGGCAAAAAACATGATTTACAATTTTAAGAATAGTAAGGTATAAAATGTTGACCATTTCAAGTCCTAAGAATTTCTAAATTGTCCAATCTTTCAAGTTTTTATGTATCAAGTTTGATGATATCTTATAATTTATATGTGCCTATCTAGTTTGAAGCTTATTTTCCATTGGCTTCCAATGTGTTAATGGTGCCAGTTATTTTGAATACAACTTGATCATTCTCTATGATAAGTTATCTAACTCGTTTATTGTTTCATAGTTTTTCCTATTCTTAGTATGTTGAATTCTTTATATTTGTTTGTTTGCTTCTTTCATCAATTAGGTCAAGTTTAGCTTGCAATACTGTTTTATTTATCATTAGGTCTAAGGTATTTGACACAGTTAAAAACATTTTTAAGATCTGTTAAGATTAGTGCTTATACTTCTTATATCAAGTTGGATATAGTTTCTTTTATTAATATCATTAGAGTAGTCTAATAACCTAAAGAATTTTATATAACATGTATGCACATATAAATATAACTATATTATTTTTATTTTAAACTCTATAAATGGTTTTATTAATGAACTTTGTGAGACAGTAATTTATGGGTTCACGATATATGTAAAGTTTTCTTTGATGCTTTGGGCCTCAAAAACATTTTTAGGTTTGAGTGAATGAATTGTGGATCATTGTTTGTTAATATGCATAAGGAACATATGAAGTGGCTCGTAAAAAATTGCTCTATGATCTTCTTGATATGCATGGGTAAAATTGTACTTCTGCCCATCACGTGAATAGTATTGGAGATAATATTAGGTAATATTCAGTTATAGGATGGTAGTGTCTTATAGCACTATCATTTTTTTGACATATGCTAGCATATCACACCTACGTGATGTCCAAAAATATCCTTGTCACTATATTTTAAATGATAAAGTTGAATATCTCTAGCACGATCTGCAAGAACCTTCATGAAATTCCTTTGAGATTTCTACTATTTAAGATGGCACAACACATTTTAAGTAGTGTTAAATATAGGATCATTTTTAAAGTTGCTTGTTTATGATAGATGGTAATGTAAGCATACAAGTATTATTATCCATTATGCTTACTTTATCTCATATAGGCCTTTGAACAACAATGCTAGCCATGCTTCCATCCTTATTTAATGCATTGTTAATATTTATGGTCTAAGCAAGTGAAGCTTCCAAAACAACTTCATTTGAATCTATTACACCAATGGATTTAGTGCATTCAACCACAAAGTATGCTAGTATCTAGGATTTAGTTGACGCTTGAAGCACAAATCTAAACCTTAAATTCTCCAAGCTCTACTGACCATTTTGACTTCCTTCCTAACACTTTTAGCTTATATAAAAAAAATTCAACGATTGATCTTCATTAATGATAATAGGATGAGCTTAAAAGTATGGTTGTAATTTTCCAGCCAGTTTAAGAACAACTAGAATTGCTTTTCCCATTCAGTCTATATGGTTTATGGTTTTTAAATGATTTTGACATAATATATCGACCTTCGATTTCCTTCTTTTAAACTAGCACATAATTGATTTATGTTGCCACCAAGGCATACAAATATAGAATTTCTCCATTGTGTTTGTATGTGTGAGGGTGGGATTAAAAGGAAAGCAGGTTTTGAAAATAACTCCTCAAATCGTTAAATGCTTGTTAGAACTCATTGTTCCATTTAAATATTGTATTTCGTTTAAGTACTTTAAAAATCATGAGATATCTTTATGTCTTTTTTATTATTAATTTTATTATTTTAATATGTATCTTTGTTATTCTTTATTTGTATTTGTATTTATATTTGTATTTGTATTTTTATTTGTATTTGTATTCGTATTTGTATATATATTATATTATATTATATTATATATTATATTATATATATATATTATTTTTTCTTAGTTTTTTTTAGTCTTGATATTTTCTTTTATTTTTCATGTAAGTCTATCAAAAATAACTCTCTACCAATTAAGGGTAAGGCGACATACTTTTGGACCTCTCCAGACCCCACGTCTCAGTAAGACTTCTACTGGGATATTGTTGTTGTTGATGATAAAGATGATGATGTTATTGTTGTTATTGTTGTTGAGATTTTTTATGTGTATATAGAAATAAAACAAGACAAACTTATTAGTTAACCTGTTAAGTTAAGTGCCTTTTTTAGGGTTTGTGTTGACTTCATATAGATAATTGCCTTGATCTTTTAGGTTTTTGTTTCAATACGCCTTTCGACTCAATATAAAGCCTAATAACTTTTGTTATAAGTTCCAAATATACACTTCTTAAAGTTTAACTTCATGTTATAATTTTTTAGTGTGTTGAAACATTCTCACAGATCTGTTAAGTGATCCCATCTTTGCTTTATCTTGACAATCATATCACCAATGTAAACCCCCATACTTCAGTTGATTTGCCTATAAAAATTGAATTGATAAGCCTATGATAGGTTTCTCATGTATTCTTAGTTCGAAATGGATCATCTTGTAATAATATTTTTTTATAACGAATGTTGATTGTTTTTCTTATCTCCTTCACACATTTAAATTTAGTTATATCTTGAGTATATATCTATGAGACTCAACTAATTATTACCTATTATTACATCTACAAGTAGATTTATCTTTAGAAAGGAGTAACTATCCTTAGGATAGACTTTGTTTAGGTTTGTAAAGTCACCAAGCATGCATCATTTTTCATTGCACTTATTTATCATTACTATGTTGATAGTTTGGATAAATCTCTTATTTAATAAACCTTGCACTTAAGAGTTTGCTGGCCTTTTCTTACACTACTTATTGTTCCTCTTTTCAACACTCTTTTCTTTTATTTTATAAGTTTAACATTTGGTCTCGTATTTAACCCATCAATTCGACCACATGATGACATCTAGCTACTCTCTCGGGAATTGTTCCATCTTAATATGTTGCACTTCATCTACGTCGATTTTGACTTGTAATACTTTGTTGTGTTTTGCATATTTAATTTGGATTTCTTGAATTTCTTTGAGTATTTCAACAGTATTTTCATTCTCTATGAGCTTTAGGTCCATTTATTCAACACAAACCTCTAGTGGTAGATTCTTCTTTTTCAACAGGCATCTTCTCGACATTTGATAATCACTTAAGACATCTCTCATGCCTCTCTTAGTTGAGAAATTTTTGATAAGTTGATATGGTGATAAGATGACCCCTACTTTGTAAATCAAAAGTCTAACGTTATATATTACTCCTCTATGTATGATGTGGAGCTCAAATATTTACGTGTTCTACTTGATACACTCACATATTGTAATAGGCATGATTAATATTTTTGTCCTTTAAAATAAGTTAAAGGAAAACATGTCAAGTGAATCTACAGTGAATCAAGTCCTATTTCCTTAGAGTTTGTAAAGAAGATTGTCAACTTAACTTCCATTATCTATTATGATTTCTTCATAAAGAAGAATGTCAACAAAGCTTCTGTTATCGATTATGATTCCTTCGTAAAAAAGAATGTCAACATAGCTTCCATTATCTATAATGGTTTATTTTTCCTAAAAATTCATAATGATTATTATGATGACCATTAAGTCTTTACGAGGGTTACATTGGCTTGACACTTATCCTTCCTTAAATATGATATGTAGTCTTATTCGATATCTTTTGATTTCTATATTAGATATAGTATTCACCTAGTTATATTAAATGGACCGACCTTTTTAGCTAAGATATATTGTATTTACTATCGCTTTATTATAGTCTTATAGACCTGTTCTTTAATACTACTTATTCTCAGCCTCGTAATTGATGTCTTTGCAAGCATTTATCTTCATTTTTTCTAAGAAATTGCTATGACTATCCATATTATAGGGGCTCACCAATGTTTTTATTAAGGTTTTTAGAAACTTTCTTATCGTGTCCATAGTGTTGGTGGAATATGTGGTAGTTCTCCATTGCTCGCTTAGTTTGTGTCATAGATTAAGCAAATCTACTAGATCTCACTCTTTTATGAAATTTAGAATGTGATTCATGTATAGGCATGATGCAAAGTAGTTTCACTTCTTCTCATCCTCCAACCTTGTTTTTTTCTTTTTAGATATCTTATATGATCTCGTTTCCCCTAACAAGAACAATTTTTTAAGCTAAGACCTACTATAATATTATCATGCATAGTAATCATATAATGTATAATGTAAAGTAGTTTCACTTCTTCTCATCCTCTTAATTTTTTTCATGATACATCGAGTGAATCATGTCTATGATGATGTCCTGTGAGTGTGGTTGTGATATTATTTTGATTTGTACACCTTTTTCTACTTAAGTTGTAATATGTCTCATCTGCTATCAGTTTTTCTATTGGGTACCATAAGGAGGTTCAAACTTGATCTCTTATATATGTTTATGCAAGTGTGGGCATAGACTTAAGAGTTATAATTATGACCGATAATTATTATTGAATATTCTTGACTATTGCTAGAAGGCTTGCATAGTCGAAAAGTGAGGGCATCTGTACTAGGGAAGATGGTGTGAACTAAGGATAGTTATGAAAAAGGAGGTATTGTTGATAAAATTTGTTGTTAAGAGAATGAGACATAAGTCTATGATTCCTAATAATACGCTTGTCAAAATTAACAAAATGTGGATCTAAACTCCATACCCAAAGTCAACCTTCTTTGAAACTGACCTTGAACCTAAAGAATGAAGACTGAGACACAAAAGCACGACAAAGAAAAAAACCCAGAGAAAAAGGTTAATAGAAGAAACTAGAAAGCTGGTGGAAGGCAAGAGAGAGAACAAAAGCAATATCCTCTCGTTCTAAGTGCCCGTTTGGTTGAGCTTTTATCAGTAGAGCTTTTGTCAGTAGAGCTTTTCTGAGAAGAGCTTTTTAAAAGTCATTGATTTGTTTGGTCATCAATTAAAAAAAACTTTTTAAAAGAGCTCCATACAGTAGACTGTTTGACAACATAAAATAAAAAGCACTTTTATTAATTTTAACTATATTTTATTTTATAATAAAATTATTTATGCTAAATAATATTTAAAGTATACTAAACAATATGCAAAGTACAATATATTATATTTTGATTACCTATTTTTGGATAACCATCTTGTAGGAAATTTTAGATTACCATCTTGTAGGAAATAATTTAAAGAGATGTTTCATTTTTTGTAGGAAATAAAATTAATATGAAAGATAAATATTAAAACATATAAAAAGTTAAATAATATTGTATTAAAACAAAAATTACGTCTTTGACCCTATAGAAATCCATCCCAAGGAACATAAACTTACTGGTTTCCACACAATTAGGATGTACTTACCTCTCTGCAAATTCAATTGGTGTCTCTCCAGGTCTCATATTTTGGGGCTCCAAGTACCAGACATCACACACAATAGCCCAAGATGTCATGAGCTGCAACAGATGCATGGTGAAAGACTGCAAGCAGATGAGCATATTAATATATGCATCACTCCATTAATATTTACCAATTTCATACTAAGACATTCCAAGGACACAATAAAGCTTCACAAAGAAAGAAACACTAAGTTTTTCTCAAACAAACTAGAAATGTACGTTTCAGCTGTTGAATTCTGTAAGACTTTTCCACAACATACATATAAAAAAAATTCCTCCCCGCAAGCTAAGCAAATGGCAAAAAGTGGACACGTAGAGCTATGCCAAATCAATATAACAAGCCAAAATATTGTCCATAAAATAGAAGAACAACTCACAATTAAAGGTACACCACAGTTCCCAATCTCACCTAAGTTATACCTTTGATAACAAAAACCCGAACTTGTACAAAGCAAAGCTAGGCACCTCTAACTTTTTTCGCAACTTTTCGTGGCCCTTCAACAGAAAATGAACTGGTATATAGGATGATAGGAAAATAATCCACCCTATCGTCAATACTATAACCCTGCAGATTAAAACCAGAAATATCAAAGAGCTAAATGTGGCAAAATTATGAAGCAACTCATCTAAGGGCATCAATTCACCCAATCAAAAGTGCTTAAGCAACCTTTAATTTCGAAATTAGGTTGTTTAGAACTGGCAGTGAAGATAACTTTATCCAAATAAACAACAAATTCAACTCCTTCGGATATAAATATTACTGACCTGAGAGGGAATAGAATCTCATATCTAATTACCACTCCGAGACACCATAGTGGAAGCAAATATATATTCCAGTTCCACGGTTCCGGCGGATTTGACTTAAAGCACCGTGCAAAAGAGTCCTGTGTTCATTCAGTAATTGAAATTTACATAAGAAAAGAATAAAAAGATTCCATATTCATCTTTTCTGGATCGAGAAAAGCTAAACACCCAACAAGAAAAATTAGAAAGGACACCAACATCAACAATGGCACCGGCAGGCTCCGTTAGGGTGGGTGAAATGTCAAGCAAATCGCAACTACATCCCAAAAAAAAGAAAAAAGACCCCGTTTCAGGGTAAGCAAAAAGCAGAAAATAAAAGAAAGAATGTTTGATTGTATAATACATATATATACATACAGGCGAAGCTTGCCGTGAGGCTCATGAATGAAGGAACCAGAGGGAAGGTAGTCTTCGATATTGGGTCAATCCAAGTCGAGTTCGGAGTTGGAAGTGTCGAAACGTTTGCGTTCGACGCAGACCTTCTGCGTTGAAGGTAGACGTTTCGAACCAGACACAGTAAAATAAAATTTCAGGAAGACGAAAAATATAAAGAAATAACGTTAGAACTAACCTTTGAGAGACACAAACCTTCGTTTGCGACATCCATCATTTAAGCTGTGAGTAGAAAATATACATAAATCTAACCTGTGAGTAGAGAGGAGAAGAGACGTTCAAGAGAGAAAGACAGCAAAGAGGAGACGTTCAAGAGTCGTGAATAAGAGTATCAATTGTTATTTACGTATGTGACGCACTTTTATCTACCCGAAGAAGCTGAAATTTGGGGTTTTTATGAAAAAGCTCCAAATTTTAGCTTCTGAAAAAGCTGTATTTTGACTTTTAAAAAAGCTGTTTCTACTGTAAAAGTACTTTTAAAATTTTTCACAAACACTTACTTTTTTCTTAAAATAGCTTTTGCTGTAGATAAAAGTGTTTTTGGACCCTCCAAAAGCTGAACCAAACGAAGCCTAAAAGCCATGTCACTGTTGTTTACTAAAAAAGTGAGACATCTAGTTATTTATTTGATTATTTTAATTATGCAAATGTAGTCCATTTATATGGTAATTTATGTCAACAACGTTATGAATATTTTTTATACTTCTAGCTAATATTATAAAATTAGACAAAATTTTGAATTTAAAATGTAATATATCCTAAAATTATCCTCCTTTAATAAGGTTAATAAAGCCTTTTGCATTTTTAATGAACAAAATGAAAATAAAACAAATTTTAGTAAGTATTAATGTTATTATTGAAATTCTACTAACAGCAAAAAATAGTTTCTTTAAGGGTAAAAGTACTATACGTATATTGAAGACAAATTAGCTAGGTATTGGAAAGTGTTGCACTCATTAGAATGATTTAAAATATGGATAAATTACATTCATAATGATATCTAAATTGTTTTAGTCGATCCCTATAGCATAGTTTTTAGTCAAAATTAGTGTTATAATGGTAAAATTATTAGCGTTAAGAGTTTATGATATTGAAATGAAATGATTCCTATAAATTAAACTTATTTAAGAAGAGTATTAGCATAACTAATTTGATATTTTCCTTATATAATGGACACTTTTGTTAGGACATTAATAATAATAAAATAATAAATATTTTGCAATAAATTGAAACTTAAATATTTGACTGATATAGTTTATAATTATATCTTGTATTATAAAATTAGATAAAGTTCTAATTTTAATTTATAATTTATCCAATAATATATAATGAATTAATCCAAAATTATTTATTTTAAGTAGTAAGTATTCTCCAAATTTTTATCACGAGTTTAAATGTATCAAAGATAGAATACTTACAATTAGAGTTGTTCAAATTTACATTAGGTAATATCAAATGTTAAACTTGTTAACCCAATAGTAAAGGATTATCATACAACATGTAAACATAAAGTGCTCAAATATGATTGATGTTACCAACCAATTAGATTAATAAAGTTTATACACAAAAGTTAAGGTAATTTCTTTTCTTTTATTTACTTTTGAAATTATATTGACTAAACATATATAAATTAACAAACATATATAAATTAACCAACTTATTTGTTATGTAAATTAAGTCACAAAATTAAATAATTTGGATTTCAATAAATAATTTGAATAATTAGTGTTAGATCTTAAGTCCAATTTCACCTATCTAGTATGTAACAAACTTTTATCCAACAATGAAACTCAAATCATTAAACAGCAATATCGAGTTATTGTTAATAATATATCATCAAAATTATTTTCTATTTAATGTTTTGATGTAATTATTATTTATTATATGATTAAATTGTAATATTTTAAATACTTTGTATTGATTTTAATTTTATATTTACATGATGATTAAATGATCTTTTCATATTAATTGTGGTTATTATTTATATGTGAAAATAATATTAATAAAATAAATAAAGTATTGTTATTTTAAATTTCTATCATTATGATTTTTGAGATAGGGTTGATATAAAATTATAAATTATATAATACAATATATTTAATGACTATTTTGTAATTTAAAAAATTAAGGAATTATTTTATAAACTTTAAAAATTAAACGAAGAATAGTTATTAATCGACAATAGATACAAGTACCATACTAGAATCAAATTGATACTAGTATTAATATGGTATTCATAACATTGGATAAGATACCTTCTCATAATTTGTAAATCTATAAAGAAAGAATTATACTCCATGGATATTTTCACAAACTTGCAATTTAGATGGACTTATTAGTTAATGAATTTTCATATTAGAGTTACTAAGTAGCCTTTGATTTGGTTAAATGCTTATAAGCTTGATATTTATAATTTCTTTAGAGAGTCAATATTTATTGTATATTCTTGGTTCGTTTAATTTGAATTATTAATTTATTAAGTAGTCTTTCAAAATATATATTTGATAACTTATTATATGTACTAAAGATTTTATTAAATGCCATGATATCAACTATGGTTCCAATGTTTTAAAAGAAGCTTATCAATATGTTTATTTAGGATGTAGATTTTATTGTCTTTATACTCAGTATACCAAACATAGAATAAAGTTAAAAAGAAGTAGGGAATCAATAGACTATGACCTGTTTGACAATCAACAAATTGAATTAGTTGTTAGTGATTCTATTAACAATTAGTTAATAGCAGATTATATCACTAATTTGATTATTGATAATATCAACTATTTATTAAAAATATTTGATAAAATTAGTGATTAGTATTATTTGTTTATGTAAAATGACTTATGAAGGTATAAATAAAAAAATGTTATTTCATTATGGTGATTGGGAATAGGATATAAAGTAAGTTAATATATATGAATATGTATACGTTTAAGAAGTGATAATATCAAAATATATTTATTTTTTAATATACTATTATTTTATTCCTCTTTACATACCCTTTTTTTTATTACAAAAAGTAGGGCAACAATAGAGTTTATTTTTCAAACCGAAAAAATTATCAGAAAAATAAAACTCATATATTTAAAATAACACAATATTTATTTATGAATTTGTCTCGATGATTTGGGGCAGTGCCCGGTTATATCCTTTTGTCCAATATGTCCAGTCCTGCTTTGGACTGAAGGGGTGTGTCAGGAATCTCATATCGGACAACTATAAGAGCATTAAACAATATATAATAGTATGCAAACCTCCTCCTCTTGAGCTAGCTTTTAGGGATTAGTTAGGCACTTTCTAATATGGTATCAGAGCAGGTTTGGTCCGAATTATGAATTTTTCGATTGTCCGTCTGGATGTCCATTCCCAGCGACCCGGTCCGATTACCACTACGTATATTTCAAGTGACAACTGGATGTCTATTCCCAGTTGCACTTGAGGGGGAGTGTTAGAGTGTCCCATATTACCTAGACATGAAAATAATAAAGGGTTTATAAGTAGTAAAAAGTCAACTATCTAAACAACTAGTTCTAGTTATTTGGATAATAGTTGACTCAAGCCTAATTCTTGTAAGTGGACTCTACACTCTACTCATATTAAAAATTCAATAGTAGGTAGGGTCAACTTTGGTTGTGTACTACTATCGGTGTGAATAAGGCAGAAGCATAGAGAAGGAAAAGGCAGACAGTTTAACAAAATATCAGCAAGAGGGATACAATTGTATTTTCAAATATTAAAATATAGCTGATAGAATAAAACGTCAGTAAACAGTAGCTTTTTCATTTTCAACTGATCGGCCAATTACCAAATCACTTTAATAACGTTTTGACCTTTAAATAGCTACATGTAATCAATCAACCAAAAAAAGTTTAAACAGCCGTTAACCAGAAGAAGCCTGTAATCCAAGAATCCTTCCTTGTTTATTCCAAGTACTCATTTCTATCTAAAATAAGTGTTGTTTTAGAGATATTTTAATTATTCAAAATAAGTGTCGTTCACGATTTTTCATGCATGTTTATAATTTTATTTTCAAAATTACCTTTTGATTTCTCTCACATCCTAATTATATAGATTACATTTTCAAGACAATTCAACATACAATTAATAAGAATATATCAAATATTTTACTAATTTTCTTAATAAGTGTGCATTTCTCTAAAACGACACTTATTTTAGATAAGAGGAAATATATACTTGATGATTCACAAATTTTGTTCACACGTTATGGCCTTAAAAAGTATCATGCCCACAATTTTTTATCAAAACAATTGGCTTATGTGGCGCATCTATAGAGTAGCTGGTCAATTATGCACTGGTTATGAAACCTAATTAGCAAGATCAATTACCAAAACATGTTATTAACAATTAATTAATGTGTCGGTCCAAAATGCGTTTGGTATTTTCAATACTGGTGATTAGAAAGGGCAAATGCGGAAAACCATCGAAACAATATGGAGCCCACAATGGGAACTTTCAGCAAAACTTGTTTACGTTGTGAATTATTATAGTTCTAGATATATTTATCAAAAATAGAAGGAAATTACAGAATTTCAATTAATTATTAAATAAAATATTGAATAATTAAAGTATAATCTAAAATACAAAATGCAATTCTTCATAAACAATAAATTACAATAAAAGATTGAAACAAAATTGTAACATCAGTAGTGCGTGCGGTCAAAGTATTGTAATTTGAATATATTTTTTCTTCTTTGCCCTTGTCAGCTATCTCTGACTTTGACCAAAGTTATTGCTGACGTGTATTCACTTGACGCATCACCGCAGTTATCTGCCACGTCAGCCATCCAAATTATCATTCGTTTGACACGTGTCAAATCTCAATAGACCGTAGTTGCGCTTTTCGCACGTAGGAAGGATAGAAGCAATCAGTCCAAAAATATTCTAACATCTTCGTCTTCCTCCGATCGCCCCGTGCTTCAATAGACCGCAGTTTCACTTGCCCCTTCCCTTGTCAGTTTTGGTGAGACAAATGAAATCATCACTGGGTAAGCTTAGAGGGTTTAAGCTTCAGAAGAATGATGCTAAGGACAAAAGAGACACTTTCCCTTCTGCTATGTTGGATGAACTCGCTCAAGCTTCCCAGGTACACTCTTTTCTCTTTCGCTTATCAGTTAATGGGGTACTAATTCAAAAACGACGTTTCTTTTATTTTGTGGATTTCTGTCTGTTGTCACAGGACATGAGAGATTGCTACGATAGCTTGCTTTCGGCGGCAGCAGCAATAGCAAACAGTGCATATGGTAAATAGTCTGATGTTTATTGAACGTGCTTGTATGATTTTTTTTTTTTCCAAATTCTTAAAGCTTGGAGCAGTTGATTATCAATTTGTTTCTTTCCAGAATTCTCAGAATCCCTGCAGGAAATGGGTTCTTTTCTCTTGAAGACCACTGCATTTCACGAAAATAACGAAACTGGTAAGCGAATTGTCTACCTGTTTTATTAATAGACTTGAAAAATGACCGTGTTTGTGCTCTCTAAGGCTTATATTGGCACTCAACTATGGACTTCCTTCATTCAAGTGTAACTTGTCCCTAAAACTAGACTGTAGTATTATACTATTATCTCTCTTTTAAGTTAATATCTTGTTGACACATGAAGATAGGTGCATTGTAGTGTAAAGAATAAGACATCTTCCTTACTTGAGATAGGGGAAAAGAAGTAGACTGCCCTGTGGTTTCACGTATTTTTAAGAATACATTTATTGTTTAAAATTAATTAAAAATTACCTTGTGATATTAGAAATACTTAAGCAAAACCTTTTGCGAAGTTTCTATCAAATTATTTTAACATAAATTGTTATGTGACTGATTGTTAAATACGAGACAGCGTGAACGACTGCTATGATTTTTAAATACGTGACAGCTTCAATGACTGCTCTGACCTATAACAAATTGTATTAAAAGACCAAGAAAGGAACTCAGTAAAAGGTTTTTTTAATTATTGTAACGCTACAAAAAAAAATTTTGGACCATTAGGGGTTGTTTAAATGAGTAAATTACAAAACAAGTTTGTATCTTTTATCCTTTAAAATATGTGACCAGAAGTGGTAAATCTGTATTTTAATTTCAGTGGTGTACCCGGATGTCACTTAGCAGAGGGAGACGAGTATGAAATTTTCCAGTGAGAATGTGCTTCAGCTTGTATGTTCACCTTCTGAGTGCTTCAACTGAAACTTTACTCATCTTTCCTTGCAGTCTGGTGGATGCATTCCAACTTCATGGATTTTTAGAGGATTGATCTTTTTACAGAATTATATCTAGCAATATATAAAGATCATATTCTCCTTGATTTCCTTCTGGGCCACCAAAAATGATGAGAAGGCAAAATAAAAATAAATAAAAAGAGAGAAACAGACAGCAGGAACTGTTAAGTCCATGTTTCTGCAGTCAAATTGCATCAT
This sequence comes from Erythroxylum novogranatense, assembly GCA_029891385.1. NCBI lineage: Eukaryota > Viridiplantae > Streptophyta > Magnoliopsida > Malpighiales > Erythroxylaceae > Erythroxylum > Erythroxylum novogranatense. The sequence continues at coordinate 88,791,304 of CM057225.1, read as the reverse complement.
GATTACAACGTTACCGTACTTTTGACCCTACAAGTATGATCTGTTGTGATTGTCCTAAAATTGTCTGCAGGCAAAATTTTGTTGTTTCTGGGGAATTTGCAACTTGAACTTCAGAAAATTGTTGATACTTATGTAAGTACGTCTTGTTCCGTTCTCATTTATGGCTAATATTTAATATCATTGATGGTGCCTCTAAGTAACCTGTTTTTAATCTTCTGCTAATTGTACTTCAGCGGTCTCATGTATTCCTTACAATAACAAGTCCATCCGAATCTCTTCTCAGTGAACTCAGGACACTGGAGGTTCGTTTATCTACCTCTATTGTTGCTATCTTGCACAAATCTCCTTTATCATAGTGGCAGTGCAACGAAATACCTAGCTGTCTGGCACCATTCAAATCTTCCCTTTGTTCTGATTGTTAATGTCATAGTGAAATAATCGTGATTGTACCTTTAAGCTTGATATGTTTAAACTTCAAAGTAGAGAAAGAAAGATCTAGGCTTAAAGTAATCTGGTATAGAGTAGCTCTGATATAAAGAAAGATCTAATCACTCTATATAGACGACATGGTATTGGTTTGTTTGTGCAACGATAAACAGAAAATTAGGAACTAGAAAGATCTTCTTGAATAAAGTTTAAGAAATAATGAGGCTGCTGTTTTGTTCAGCAGAAGTTTGTTTTGTATTACGTGTTCTATTTGTAATAGTTTGCATATTCAAACAAGCTGCCCGTAACTTTTGGACAAATTTATCATCCCATGTTGTTTTTCTGGATAAAAGATCTAATCCTACTTTTCATCACTGGCATTACTCATTAAACAATAAAAGTTTGTTGGAAAACTACAGAAATTAGCAGTATCATGCTTTTTATCCCTGTGTGTTTCAGGAATGGAAAATGAGCTTATCATGATTGGCCATTTAACAGTACATTCCTACCTGCATACATGAACCCCATGCCCAGGAGCTTTTTCCTAGTTCCAGCAACGTGCTCCCTCATGCTGGCACTTATATTTTCAACTATTTGCTTTATTATTATACTGCTTTACTAATGTCATGGCATGTTTAAAATGCTCCCTTAATCTGATTTTGCTTATTTTCAACTTGCTCTCTGCTGCAGGATATGAAACGGCAATGTGATGGAAAAAGGTACACCTTTTGTTTATCTTTTCTTTGATTCCTTGGTGGTAAATTTCTTCTGATTAATTAAATGATTTCAGAAGCATATATGAGTACATGCTGGCACAACAGAAAGAAAAAGGTAGGTCAAAGAATGGGAAAGGTAAATCTTTTACACAGGAACAGCTGCAAACTGCTTACAATGAGTTTGATGAAGAGGCAACCATGTGCATTTTCCGGATGAAATCTCTGAAGCAAAGACAGTTGAGAAGTCTCCTAACACAGGCTGCACGACACTATGCTGCTCAGGTTTCCTTTTCATATATTTTATAATATTACTGCTCAGACCTATAATTCTTTCACTTTTTTGATGGTTATATGCGTTTTTTCCAACTTTAAATGTAGTTGAATTTCTTCCGAAAGGGACTCAGATCACTTGAGGCAGTAGAGCCTCAAGTAAAACTAGTTACAGAACAGCAACATATTGACTACCAGTTCAGCGGACTTGCCAATGATGGTGAAGATAAGAGTGGTACTGAATATAATGCAAATGAAAGCAGGGATTTGAGTATTCATTATAGACAAAATAAATTGGACCATGATGTTATTTCCATGTCAAGGGATTCAATGGAGGTGAGGATGAAATGCTGTAAGAAAATTTTCAAGGTTTAGAAGAATTGAACAATTGGCTTACTATGTGCTATGTACTGTGCCAAATTTGCATGGGGAATAATCAAATTCCATTTCTTTAAAATACATTATGCTTTACGAAATTTGTCTGTTAAATGTTGATCATTTTATCAAAATTGACATGTATGCGTTGGTTGTACTAAGCATTTGCTTTGTTATATATGATATGTGTTTAATAAATGGTGTAGAATGAGCGTGCAGTTATAATGACCTTCTTTTTCCAAATATGGACAGCTGTCTGCAAAAAATATCTTTGTTTCTTCTAGAAGGTTTCTGTTTTAAATTATTGATTTTTATGCATATTCATTATGAGGTAAAGAGGATATTATCAGTTCATGCTTTATTTTATCAGTTATGAGGAACATTAAGATTGCTTCCAGAACCTTTGAGTCATAGATTAAGCTCCATGATGATTGAGTAGTTTACTTTGCATTGTCTTGAAGAATTGCCTCAATGTAACTGTTTGGCTGCATTTTAACCTTTTGATTAAAGAACATTGATCAGGACACAAAAGAATGTCTTTAATGGGGATGATCAAAATGACTTTCTGGGCATGTTCTTATTTGTAACTTATCTAGAAACCTAAAATAGCAAAGCACACTTAGTAGGACAATTATAATTGTTTGGCTGTCATTTGTGCTAATAAACATCCATCTCTAATATCCAGGTGGATGAAGTGGATGTTTCTTTTCCTCAAATTTCAACAGTGGAAAGTTTGGAGGTAGATTCTTGCATTGCCTTATGCTGGTGTGTGAATGCTTTTTGTGATTATTTCTATCAATCTAGGACAATACTGATTTATATGTTTAACATTCTGCCGATTCTTAGAGATGCCATTGAAACACCTTTCATGTGAGATTTCAGTGTAGATGACCATTATTATGTTGACAAATTTGTGTCCAATTACTTGCTCTGATGATTCTGTACTTATCACCCAGAAGTTCAGTTACTTCAAGTTGAAATTCTGCATCTTTTTGTAGTCGAATCCAGAGAAAAATGAAAAGGGTCTCCTGGTCTCAGGTAGGGAACCTAAAGGCGGTAGTCATTCTGCCCCAATTATTCCTGATAGAAAGCCCAACTCGGCTGAAAGATTTAGACAGATGCAGGAATCTGCACCATGGAAGTCCAACACATATGCGCTTCCAACACCTATTGATGTCAGAATTACTCCATCTTCGAGACCAAGTAATTCATTCTCCCTCACAAGGCTAACGGACCTAAGTGGAAGCAGCCATAGTTTCTGGCATTCTTCACCTTCGGAACAGAAAAAGCATGAAAAGGATTCTGGTGATAGCCGCCTAGCAGGGCTTGTGGTATTTAAGACAACTGCAGCAGAAAGAGAGAGCAATAGCAGCTGTGGCTCAACCCAAATACCTACTCCATTACGTGAGGGGGTTCTTGTTTCTCAACTTGATGCACGTAATACATCTGACAGTAATAAAACGAAGCAACACTCTTTTCCTGGTCCAAGAATTGATAAAGCATATACAACAAAACCTGCTTTATCTGCCAGTGGTCCCATTCCGTCGAATGAACATTTCAAACATGTTTCTGGAATTTTTTCTTGTAGCCCAGTTTCTCAGCCTACTGCACCTTCAGAAGCATCCCCAAGTACTTCTCCTCCCTTTGCTTCTTCTCCGAGGACAAGTGAGCTTCAGGAGCTTCCTAGGCCACCAAGAGATCTAGCTACCAAAACAACAAAATCTAAGGCATCAATTTCTCAGTCTGCTCCCTTGATTAGAAATCCTGAGCCTTTTAGAACAAATAAGATTCCGTCATCTACAACAAACTTGGCATCTCGTCTTCCCCCTCCACCGTTGTTAGTCTCTCAGAGTTTTTCAGTACGATCAAGCAGTCAGAGAACGATGACTACACATGCTTCTAAGCTTTTGGAGTCCCCAAAAGCTTTAAGCAAAGCAGAGGAAGTTGAATCTCCACCTTTGACGCCTATCTTCCTTGCCAAGATGAAGCTAGCATCAACCAATCCGGAATTGATTGCTCACTCTGATCAAATTGGAGGTAACTGGCATTTCATTTATTGTTTTTCTGAGAAATATAAAAAGCCAAGAAATCATTCCCTACTGTCCCTACTATGTATGAAATTAATGGGAGTAGAATGCTATACCTGGAAATGGTACAGGTCTAATAATTTTAGTTCAATCGTCCTTGAGAAACAGCAATCCTATGATCAACACTGATAAGAACACCGGTAATGATGATAATAAAAAATAGGAATAATATTAATAAATAATAATAAAGAGGATGGAAGAACCTTCCTTGTACTCTATTTGGTGGCAATATTGAATCTTGGCTGAGATAATACACCAGTGGTTTGATTTTAAAATGTTCGTCTTAAACACTTTCTATAATATTTGAAAAAAAATTACTTATCGTTTCCCATTCTTGTATGCTTGTTGTAATGTCGGTGTAACAATAGTGGATTTGTTACCATCACTAGAACTATAAATGTTTTACTGGTGGAGTAGTAACAGGCATTATGTGTACAAAATGGTTTTTGCTGTGGTTTCAGTGATAAAGTGATGAGGTGGTAGTTGTAGTGATATCATTATTGCAACTTATGGGGTTGATAGCATGGAAAAGTATCCATGATGATAATCTTCACTTAGTTACACGGTACATCATTTGCATTCCTTCTATCTCCCTCCCCATCAAAGGCCTTTGTCTTGAAGTTTCATAACCTTCCCAACTCCCCTCAAGTCATATGGCAAGGTGGGTAGTATGAGAGAAGCTACATTATTCACTTAAAATTCATACGACACTATATTTGTTGCTAATATTAAACTTATCCCAAGAGCTTAAGTTATTAAATTTTGATTTTTTTTCTATGTTTCTTGAGATGCACTAAATGCTTATTGAGATTCTGAACAGAAGGAAAATGTGATTACTGGTTCACTTTGAGTTGCAATTTTTCTTTTTCTAACTAATTTTCCTCCAGTTTCTATGTATCTTGACTGATAGAAATGGCTTGAGAGTGTCTGTCTAGGGGCTGACGAAATTACACAGAAAGGTCTCTCATTTTTGTACTTATAATCTGCATTCTTTTTCCCTAACCCTTTGACTACTGAAGTTGAAGGCCTGACAATTATAACACATCGTTAGTTATAACAGATGGCAATTGGACTTTGACAAATGATTTGATACATTCAAGAATCTTTAACATGCATGTTTAGCATAGCTACCATCTTTTAAAATGCAACTCAATTCTTCTGTCTTTTAGTGTTGAAATCATGAAGGATCTAACTAATACATTAAAAAGAGGAAGATATCTTGTGCCCACGATGAATATCTTTGAGGTTGTGTTGGAATTTTCAAGAATGCTAGAGATACTGTGATTATAGGGTTCAATTTCAGCGCTGAGCATAAAATTTTTGTACTTGATACAGGTGGAAGCTGGTAACTTTCGTGGATGTGGAAGCTGTGATTATTTTAGGTTCTGCTTTGCACAAGTCTTTGGTGTAATCATCATACAAAATCTTGTTGTAAATAGGAAGTACAACAAATTGATTAGTTTCACATCCGTAATTTTTAGTCTGGGCTAATTTGGAGCGAACTATGGTTTACTGCAGATCATGTTTATCCTCCCCAAAGAATCACCAATCAAGGTAGAGCTTTGCATTCGTACGCAAATTTATGAAAAACTATCCTGCTGGACCCTAATCTTTCGTGTTTCTTGACTAAATTGGTTCTTCTACTTCAATTGCACTTGATGCGCACATCGTGTTTGCAGTCATTGCATTCTTACCCTACACCAATGAATACCTTCGAGTTGATTATTAATTTTTTTCCACCGAAACGTAAGAGTGATGTTAGTGACGACCCAGGCTACCGCAGTGTCCATGTCCATGTGCATTTGTGTTGCTAGTCCAGAATCCTGTCTGCTAGACGTTCAGGCTGTATAATATTGTCTCAACTTCTTATGAAAGTATGTTACAGTTTTTTCGTATTTCATGCTATACTTGACATTGGGATATGAATTAGAGATGAGAATGAGGGAGAGAAGGAGAAAGAATTTGTAAAAGAAATCACAGAATTCCAACATCATCATCTAACCGTGTCTCTATCTGATGGAGTGCTATGGAATTAAAGCTTGAAATGAAATGGGATGGGCTGTATGGTTGAATTAAAGCTTGAAATTGTGGCTATGGAATTAAAGCGCCAGTGAATTTTGCTTGAAATGGGATGGGCTGTATGGTTGGATAGCCCAATAAGGAGCCTAATCCAATGGGAGCAGCACCCTCCTCGCCGCTTCATCTCCATTCCAGGTCCTTCGTAGGCCCTCGCAAGCTGAAGCTCAAGCCAAAAAATTGCCTAAACCAGATAAGCAAAGTTTATTAATGGAGTTAACGACGGCATCGGCAAGACCACTCACACCACCAATTCCGTCGGCCATTTCCACCAAATTCAACACTACTCCTCCTCCTCCTCTTCACTCCGTTCCTATTTTTTCGCGTGCCCTGTCTGTCTGCCCAAAACCTGTAATCACCGCTGCTACTTGCTCGCTTCCAAGTGATACTTCGACTTCCGGTGACTTCTCTTTTGAATTATCCATGTTTTCTGATAAAGTTAATGGAATTTTCGTTTTATTTTCTTTTTGTTTATATGGACGATTCATTTCCGTTTTGTGTGGACAGAAACCAAAATTGATCAATTTCTTGAATTGAAGGTGTGACATTCATCTTCTCTCTTTTGCGATTCTGGGCTTTCTGGTGTATGTCTATGCATAATATGATCGCACACCAAGCAATGTGCGCGAGTTCTGTGAGTCTTTAGAATCGAAGAGATTGTTATGCTTCAGGTTTTATTTTTGCAGAAGAGAGCCGCGGATTTGTCCCCTGTACTCAAAGGGACGTCCATATTCCTTGTTGGTACGCATTGTCAGTCCCTTCGTTTGTTTTTGATTATTTGTCCATTTGGGGTCTGATCAGTCCGGTTGTTTTGTCAAATACAAATTCCCTAATCCCAAGGAATGAAGAGTTCCATAAAAACCAATTTGGGCAAGCTTCTAGCAGACGGCTTGCGCTACTATTATTTTGACAGGTACGCAAATATTCCTTCCTCCCTCAATTGCTTCGTGGACTTTCTAACTTGTCAAAATTAAAGTCATTGCATGTTTACTGTACAGTGATAGTTTGGTAGAAGAAGCAGCTGGTGGTGAATCTGCTGTCAAGTCTTTCAGGGAGGCTGATGAGGAGGGATTTCTAGCCTCGGAGGTGAATTTCTTGCAACATGTTCAATCACGTATCATTTTTTGTTTTGTGTTTTCCATCGTTATTTGGTTGTACATTATGTTGTAGCTTTGGAGTTTTGACTTGGAGACTATTTAATTTGATTGGCCTGTTTCTGTTTGAGATATTTTAACAGTTGGTTTTTCTATTCAAAGTTGCTTGAGAGTAACACATTGTTGGTATACACATATCGATACATTTAAATGCCATGGGTAATGAGTTACATTAATTTAAGTGCATTTGGCTGCAGACGGAAGTGTTGAAACAGTTATCATCCATGGGTCGATTGGTGGTATGTGCTGGAGATGGTGCAGTTCAGAGTTCAACTAACTTGTATGACCCCAACCTCAGCCTCAGTTGGACCAATTTGCGTGTGATTCCCATTGATGTTGTTTGTTTCTAGTAAGGTTGATAAGCATTTCTTGGTTTTAATCTGTGATTCCTTGGGATTTAGGGCACTTCTTAGACATGGAATCTCATTATGCATTGATGTACCATTACAAATTGTAGCCAGCGAGATGATAGAAGACCAAACTCAATTGACCCTACCAGATAATGAATCTGATTCCCATTCTGAGGTTACCTTCCTACTCAAATTGTGAATGTAATCTGCTTAATGTTATTTATTCTTAGAGATAATTTCAACAGCAAACAAGAACAGTTCTTCCAGTGTTTCCCATCTTGATTACAAACAGTTTGGTTAATGAAAACCAGGCTTTAACCCAGCTAGTTGCTTTGTATGAAGAACTGAGAGGTGGATATGCTACAGCCGATGCTACTGTTTCACTGCAAAGTAAATCCTAAAGTATCCTGCTTGTTCCACATAATTTTATTTCTATATTTGTTCTAGTGACTTCTTGTTTTGCAGACGTAGCTTCCAAATTAGGCTATGAAGAGATGGATCTTGTAAGCACAGAAGACATGGTACTAGAGGTAAAAGATGAAAAAATTTCCCCGAGTGAGAGATTATTTTGTTCTTGATGCTTTTGATGTAAATAGTTTGGTAGAGTGATCTTGGAATTTCCTCTCCCTACGTCCTATGTCTTCAGGCTCTCAGGGAGATAGAAAAGCTGACCAGAGTCAAGAAGATGATGGAAGCAGCAGCAAGACCATTTTAGCAAGTGGGAGCAAAATTTGTCAGAGACTTCTCAAGACATGTGCTTACTTGGGTAGATGAACAGTTTGACCCATGCACAGGAAAAAGGAGAAAGGGATCCATTTTCCATTTATTGACAAAAATACAGTAAGTTGTTTGGTTCTTGAACTATCATGGGGTAAAAAGTTGTAGGACTTTTTAATTAATCTCTTTAGTACTTTATGGTTTGTACTTGAATGATTATAATCTCCCGTTGGTAGTCTGTAGCTTGTACTTGATGATTTTTGCTATCCAAGGGATTGTCTCAAAACACCAGGCGCTTGTGGTTTGGCTCTGGCCACCATAAATCAATTTTATACAAATAAAAACAAATGGAGCATGCTCTTCTTCTTCTTCTTCTTTTGGTTAATTTTTTCACTACCTAATGTTAGTAGCCCCTCCCGGAAATAGGGCAGACTAATAATCTATGTGATTACTTGTAAGCATGGTTTTGAAACCCGGACCGGATCGGCCAGTTCGACCGGTGATCGATCGGCTATTCAATCCGGATTATCCCTAAAAACCAGTTTTTAATTTAACCAGTACGAACCGGTGAAAACCGGTCAATTGACCGGTTAAACCGAGACTGATCAAACCAGTTCGACCACTGATTCAGTGACACAATTATATATATATATATATATATATATATACCCTCATTAATGCTTCTACTCTCTCACAGTCTCACTCATCGGTAGCTTCTAAAATCACAATAGTTCAATGGGGATAGTTGAGTCTTGGGCTACTGTTGAGTCTAAAACTATAATAACTTAATAATAATATCGAATTTAATAATATTATGAATGATAATAGACTTTTTATTTCAAATAATACATTTATTTATCATAAGTAATATCTTGAATTACAAACCTAATCATAATAATTATATAAATAAAATAATTACCATTCATAAATTTAAAAATATTAAGAAGGAAATTTAATTTATTAATATAAATAAATAAAACTATAAAAGTATAAAAGCCAGTCTAGCTTTTATGCTTTTATTTATTTATATTTTATATTAATAAAGTAAATTTTTTCTTAATATTTTAAATTTATAAATGGTAATTATTTTATTTATGTAATTATTATGATTAGGTTTGTAGTTCACTATATTACTTATGCTAAATAAATGTATTATTTGAAATAAAATGTCTATTTATTTTCAAAATAAATAATTTAAAATTATTATTTATAAGCGAATATTTATTTTATATATTTTAATTATTAAATCAAAATTTATTTGAAATAATTACCATTTATATATTTTAATTATATATATTTATAATTATTAAATTAATTTTATATATTAAATTAAAATTGTGATTATGTCTAATTAAATATAAAATGAAATGGCATTAAAATGATGAAATTGTATTATTGTAATATTTTAAATACTTTGTATTATTCTTAATTTGATGTGTGTATGAGGATGATTGTCTTTGTTTATATTAATTGTGGTTATTATTTATATGTAAAATATTAAAAATATTGTTATTGACTTATTTCATATTAATTGTCATTATTATTTATTATTAAGATTTTGAAAGCATGGTTGATGTAAGCAAGACTAGTAAAGTATCTGATACAACTATAAAATATATCAATAGAGACTACTTTGCAATTTTTAAAAATTTTAGGAACTATTTCATAAATTTAAAAATTACAAAGCAGCATTCGGTATTGACCGATCGATAGTGCAGTTTAGTTCGAACTAATCCGATACCAAGTCCGGTACGGTATTCGTAACCTTGATTAGACTTGGATTTGGTTATGATATTAAATATTTAGACACTTTTTGGTGGATTTTTTTATTTTGCGTTGGTTGATGTAATTATTTTGACATCTAGTCATGATATTTTAGTTATTATTTGAGAACAATTATATGATTGATGGTTGAAAAATTTATTATATTATTTGGTATATTTTCTATTTTTTATAATTTACTAATATTATATATAATTAAATATAATTATTACGTAATTATAATCGATTGTACCGGTGACCAGTAAAACCTCCGGTTCGACGTCCGGTCCGGGTTTCAAAACATTGCGTGTAAGTATAAACTTTAATGATACATCAATCTAAGTCGAGCGCCTTCAATCTCGAATCCCTTGCATTTCGCTGACTTTGAACTTTCATTCTTCGCTCGCTCATTAACTCGCATTAATACACGTCAAAACTTTATGGATTATATAATAATAATAATGGGTATAAGTCTAAAGGCCCGTTTGGTTGAGCTTTTATCAGTAGAGCTTTTGTCAGTAGAGCTTTTCTGAGAAGAGCTTTTTTTAAAAGCCAGTTGACTGTTTGGTTATCAATTAAAAAAACAGTTTTTTAAAAAGAGTTTCATACAGTAGACTGTTTGACAACATAAAAATAAAAAGCACTTTTATTAATTTTAACTATATTTTATTTTATAATAAAATTATTTATGCTAGATAATTTTAAAGTATACTAAACAATATGCAAAGTATCATATTGTAGGAAATTTTAGATAATCATCTTGTAGAAAATAATTTAAAGAGATGTCTCATTTTCTTATAAGAAATAAAATAAATATTAAAACATGTAAAAAAGTTAAATAATATTATAATCCCAAAATAAATATTCAAGTTGAAATAGTTAAATGAATAATAAACTATGCATTTTATCGCAATACAAGAAGATTTGCAATATGTTCCCTCGCATCATTCATCTCGTTATTTTGTGGCTCGTCTAAATGATTTTCTTCAACGTCTTCATTTTCATTGTTCTCTTCATTTTTAGGAAGCAATTCATCATCTTCATCATAAGGAGAAAACTATTCATCCTTTTGAGCATTTAACCTTATAAAATTATGAATGACCATTGAAGCAATCACAATTTTAACTTGCTGTGGAAAAGGAAAACTTGGCATTTGACGTAAAATTTTCCACCTATTTTTCCAAACGCCAAATGTTCTTTCGATTGTGCATCTTAAAGAAGAATGTGCATGATTGAATATTTCTTTCTTTCCTCTTAGTTGACCAGCACGTCGAAAATCAGGAAGATGATACCTTTCACCTTTGTATGGTCCTAAATAACCTTGCATGTAAGGATATTTTGCATCTACCAAATAATATTTTCCTACATTCCAAATTAAAAAATAAATAAATAAAGAAGCATTTAATTATTAAGAATGAATAAAAAAAGCATTAAGTTATATGTCACAAACCTCTAGGTGGATGAGGGAAGTGTAAGCTATCATTGCGCAATGCCTCTACAAAAATTCGAGCATCATGTGCTGTGCCTTCCCAACCAGCCCAAGCAAAAGTAAAACACATATCAAAATCACATACAACCATTACATTTTGCGTAGGAATGCCTTTTCTCCCAATATATTTTATTTGATTGGACCTTGGAACGACAACTGGTATATGTGTTCCATCAATTGCTCCAATACAGTCTTTAAAATAAGGCCAGTACCTTCTATCATCTTTAATTTTTCTTGAAATTTCTCTAAAAGTTTGATCTTTTGGTTTGATGAAATTGATCGACATACATGAAACAACCTCTAATACTATTCCAAACCATCTAGAAATTGTTTCACCTGAATGTTGAAATCTTTCTTGAACCATTCTATTGCAAAGTCCATGACCTAAAGTGATCAAAAACATAACTATAACCTCTTCTATTGTAATTTCTGTACCTTTCTTTAATCCATATGACTCATTCAACAATTTACATAATTTGATAAACACATCCTTCTCCATTCTCAATTGTTGATGACATCTATCTTTATGACCATTAAGCAACTCCATTACAAACATCTATCCAGTGTGAGGGGATGTTCTACATGGTTTTTTCATATAATTTTTAATATGATGGTCTACAGCCATTGAAACTCCAATTTGAACCAATTGTAAAATTTCTTCTTCAATCTCTTCATTATATTCATGATCATTCTCATAATCATTATCAGAAGATGACATCTGTATCAAAATATATAAAAAAGATAAATAATAAGCTTATTGTATAACATGATAACATAGCAATAATCATAACACAATAATAATAAAGAACAATTTAATTCATTACAATAAATTTTACCAAACAAATATCCAATATAACACATTAATAGTAGCAAAATCCAAAACAACATATTACAAATAGTCCAATATTAGTAACCAAAGACATGTCTAATTTATTACAAAAACCACAATCATTTCATTGTCTTAAGCCATTCGATTTGAAGCTCAACTTCCTTAAGCTCAATAAACATCTCTCTATTTTCCTTCTTCAAAAATAATTTAGTAGCTAACATAAACAGTTCACTTCCTTTTTCTATTTCATTTATACTTCGTAAGATGTTCAGCGCCTCAGCAATGCTATAACCAGGTTCATCTCTTTTAATAGAGCTCATTGAAGTTCTAATATGTATTGCATCACGTATGCGGTCCAAATTTTGATTTAACTTTTCGATTCTAGTATCATTTTTCTTTCTTTTTTTTCCCTTTCCTTTTGTATAGGTTCCTAGAGTTGGAGTTGATGCACCAATCTCACTATAAATATTTTCAATTTCTGGATTGACAGTAAAGCCTTCAGAAAGGTCATCGTCAAGATCAATATCAACTAGGCATTCTCTACACGCCACATTAGCATCATTTGGTACAAAACCTGAAGAAGGTGCCCAAGCTCCTTCTCCTGTAGCTGCAACATCTTTAAATAAAATATTCAGGTGTTCAATATGTTTCAAACCTTTAGTTCGAAATTTGGCTACCTCAGGATTTTCCTACAATAATATTGTCTAAGTTATTAAACTATCAAATAACATTAGAACAATATAAATCTAAAGCTTAAATGCGTACCTTCAATTTCTTTTTCCACCATTCGTCACTTACATCAATAGTCTGATTAGTAGGATCCCATCCTAGTCCAATTTCCTTACCTACTAAATTTGTCCAAAGCTGTCAATCCTTTTTCAATCCATCCCATTTATTCTTAAATTGTTTGTATTCATAGTTCTTCTTAATTTCATGAGCAAACTTTGAACTTATATTTTTTCATCTAGTCTTGTTAAAGTGATCATTTGGTTGATTTCCAGCTAATGTCTCTTCTACAAAAATTTTGATTAAAATTTCAAGAGTTCTATCATTTCACTCCTCTTTAATCCTTTTTTTTTCAATTTATCCCCACCTTGAATATCTTGGCTTGGTATTGACATTTTCTATCAAACACAAAATCTCTACTGCATATAACAATTATTTAAGCAAGTATAAGAAGACCACACAACCAGAAGTTTTACGCATTCTAAATCAATATGTAAACCAATATACCAACATATGCTCAATTTCAGAAAATTTAGAAGACAAAAAAAATAGTAAGCTTACCACAACAGTAACAAGTAGCACCTCTCCTTTTCCCTTTCTGCTTTCAATGTTGATACTGGACAATATGAAATTACAGTGTTATTACATAAAGTTAATTGATAACCAAAAGATTACAGGTAAGCGCTACTATTAAAATTGATAACCAAAAGACTACATGAAATTTCTTTTTATATATCTTATACTCCCACTGCCAGTTTCATCAAATTTAAAGGACAAAGGACCATGTGTACAACCTGATCTTAATATTTTGTTTACACAGCCAAACTTGGGTAAACTGCCAATTATGAAAAATAGCAGATAAATGTTTAAGGAGATTTTATAGTTACAAGATCCCAATAGAGTGAGAAAATGTTGTATTCTAGCAATAAGATGCCAATCAAATGAAACATATTAAACATTTCTAACTCATATTCTAGGTGTACAAAGAACTTTGAAACTTTTTTATTATTTCATTGTCATTCTCAATGTAGGTCACTTACGACAAACATTATAGGTCACTCATAAAAAATAACCTAGGTGACAAAGAAGAAAAAGAAGAAGATTTATAAACAAATCCATCAGGACAAACCAAACAATTCAACACACTTGGCAATCAATTTCGACACAATTCAATATAAACAATTCTTCAATAGAACCAGAAAAAGACTAAGACCAATTTCTGGAAACTCACTTCATGAAAAGACTAATATCAGTTATTGTGAAATTTTTAAAAGAAAAATTAGTAATTTTTTAATATTTGGAAAAGACAAAAAAATCCATCTTACATTCTATAGGACAAAAACTCGTTTGCGTTGTTACGCAGACGACACGTCTGCGTAACGAACGCAGACCTTCGTCTGCGTTAACGTAGACATCGACGTCTGCGTATACACAGACCCAATACGCAGATGTCGAGTAGAGAAGAAAGAGAAGAAACAAACAGAAAATATAGAATCTAACCTATGAGTTGGCGAGGAACAGAAGAAAGAGAAGAAACGAAAGAAAGAGACGTTTAAGAGAAGAAACCAAAGATTCGTGAATAGAAATACTGTGAAATGTTATTTACGGAAGTGACGCAAAATGTCTACCCAAAAAAGCTAAAATTTGGAGTTTTTCTAAAAGCTCCAAATTTTAGCTTTTAAAAAGTTGTATTTTGGCTTTTAAAAAAGCTGTTTCTACTGTAAAAGCACTTTTGAAGTTTTCCTCCAAACACTTACTTTTTCCTTAAAATAGCTTTTGCTGTGGATAAAAGTGCTTTTAGACCCTCCAAAAGCTGAACCAAACAGGTACTAAATCTGGCTAATCTTTATATAAAAAAAGCTCATACTTGATGTATATTTTTGGAAAATGAATGAAAGTGCACTAATCATAGCAAAAGTTAGTGCAACATTACATTGAAATTTTTTTACTACTTAGCTATCAACTTAAAACCGGATTGCAATTACATGAATGATCATGTCAATTTTATGTCAAAGCAAATGGGTTATAGATTGTATCTATTCCTCATTCATGGGAGAGAGAGTTTTGCATATTCATTGATAAAATCAAAATTAATATTATTGACAATGATTCTAAGTGCAAAAATAAATTAAACTACCAAAAATGTCAAACCATTTCTATAATTTATGAAACTATAAATTTAAAATTAATTAATATTACATAGATTTATACTTTTGAATTTTCTCTTCTAAATTATACGATTTGACAATTTTATATGATATCACAAAATTTTCAAATAGTTTTAAGATAAAGTTTGTAATATAATGATATATGATTCTTACAAAAAATTAAAACAATAAATATTGATATATGGTAAGTACTATAATATAGTAATATATGGTAAGTAGAACAAGATTTTAATTAGAAGTTTAACATTTCTTACAGACAAAATAATAAATAAAGTTTCATGCCTATTTCATTGAAAAGAAAAGGAAATAATTCTGGATTCCAAGTAAAATAAGTCTCAGTAGATAAGGTAAAAGAGTTTTCTTATGTCTGGATTCCCAAGAAAGCTCCTTGCGCGTTCGAAGGCATCAATTAAAACAGTGAAAGATCTTCCCTCATGAGTTAGTTTATTGACATCCTCTTCCAATAACTTCTTGACTTTAACTAAACTACAAGAAGATATAGTGCATGATTTTTCAAATGCAGTATAGATCACCTTATTATATGAATCGCACATACCATGTGTTTCATCTAAGGAACAAATAGTATATAACGTAAAAAGCTAAATCAAATGATAAAAGGAACCCAAATTCGAACAAATGCATACCTGATTGAATGACTCCATCGTCACAATGAGCAAGCATAATTTTTGCAATCAACAACTATTTGAAAAAAGTTAATTTTTCTAATCATGTATGGACCATCAGGACATAACTATCGCCTCTATTTTCATTTATATTCTCTTGAAGCTTTACACAACACATAATAATACAATCACACGTTCATCGAATAGCTTCCTAATAGAAAATGAGATACAAATAATAAAAGAATATAGCTAATTCGGATAATACTAAATGCAATATTGTTTCACTTATTTTAAGATTAATTACACTTTTACTTATTGTTCACATATGAAATTGAACATCATCAATATTGATAACCCTAATGTTTCCAATTGCTTGACTTCATTGTTGAAATAAAGGACCAAAGATTTTCATTCTAGGTTGTATTAGTGTTACAAATCTTTTCCTTTTGATGCATAGGTAAGGATGTTTCAGAGCGGATGTCTCTAAAAAATTAAAATAATTTGTGTGATTATTGGGCCTCTCTCAAAGTTTAGGTTTGTTTTCTTTCCCTTCACATTTGCTTCCATTAATCTTGATAGATGATTTAATGACTATCTTTTTTTATTTAGGAAAATTGTGAGAAGGCAAAGGTTAGTAGAGGAAAAATGCAAACTATTGTCGTCCGAAATAAATATGTAAGATCTTTGTTTACAAGTTATAATTATATCAACAAACATTATATTATTATTGTGCATAGTAATTTTTCATAAAATAAACTGAGAAAGAACTAAATGAACAAGAGTGTAATAGGATCATACTATACAAACTCACTTACTATAAGGAAGGTCAAAGGTGGATATCAAAAGAAGTAGAAAATAACTATGCAAGTATAAAAATTTGTTTAGATTGTAAGTTTATTTATTTATGTAACTAACTAATAATTTTTTTATTGAATATTGGTTTTTCTAATTTTAGAGTAAGATGCAATAGTTGTTATAAAAATCAATATCTGAGGGGAATAAGGTAATTGTAAAAGATTCGTTTATATCAAAGGTCTTGGGTTTGGCCTTAAGCCAAATGTTTCATTGCTATGTTAGTTTTTACCTACGAAAACTAAACATAGCCAAAAAGTGTTAGCAACGATTTCTCAACACGTTGCTAACAATTTTTTGCTACAAAAATAAAGCACAGGTAAAAACTATTATTAGCGAAAAGCGTTGTCTATAGTTTTTAGCTACGGGAATTTGGTGAAGTTTTTGGCGATGAATCATTGCTAATAACTATTAGCAACAATTTTGGGACCTTTAGATATATTTTTTTGTAGTCAAATATTCTTTTTCTTGTAGTGAATTCAAAATTTTGAAATGATACTCATGACGTCAATTTGATCAAAAGGGCCTTCTTATATGTGTATAATCTCCAGATTCTTTTGTTCAAAACCACCTTTTGCATTTGTGAAATGGAAATAATCCCTAGTCCACCTTGCTTCTTTAGAATTGTAAGTTCACTCCATTTTACTTTTTCACTTTTGACATTTTTTGTTTTTTCAATCCAAAGAAATGCTTTCATTAGTTGGTCAATTTCTTTGATCACTTTCTTTGGAAGAATCACACGAGTTAACCAATGAATGTGTAGGCTATTAAGGAATGAGTTGATAAGAGTGAGTCTGGTTGCATAGGAAAGAAACTTATTTTTTCAAGCATTAATCATGGTTTTGATCTTCTCTATAAAGGGAATGCAATTCTAGAATTTGGGCTTTGTTGTGGTAATAGGCACTCTAAGGTATTTGAATGGTGAGGAGTGCAAATTCAGTCTTCCTTAAATCTGATGAGATATACAACTAACTCTTTTCAATATTGATCTTTAGTCCAGACCAATCAGTGAACATTTCCAGGATATGCAACAAAATTTTGATGGAAAGAGGATCTACATCACTGAGGATCATTAAGTCATTTATATAGATCAAGTGTGTTAAGCTAATTTCCAATGTTTTAAAAACCAGACCGGACATCGAACCGGTCGAAGGAAATATTTAAGATTTAGAGGTTCAACCGGTAGTGAACCACTATCAAACCGGAATATAATAAATAAGATGAAAATTTTATAAGAATAAATAAAAATAAAATATTTTATTGAAATGAAAAATACACCAATGTTTATTATTATCTAATGAACTAAAAATAAATAAATATGAGTCCAATATAAAACTTAAAATAACATTTAAGAGAAGAATTGTATTTCTGAAGGAGGTTGCGTCTCATCATTGTCAAAAGCTCCAAATTCTCCAACGCTATTTAAAGATTCATAAACTATGCTTTCATCCAAAGTATTTGCATCCACTTCTTCTACTGCATTAAAATAAATTACAAATTAGTAATGTATGAAATTATTCTCAATTGTAAACTTGTAATACAGTATAATTTTAACTTAAATATAATCAAAATAAGATATGAACTGACCATCAGTATATGTTCTTAATTCATTTGTTGTGACGAATGCATTTTCTTCATAAATGGTCATTTCAAGTTCATTATAATTAAGATCAGGCGATGGTTCTTCTTCTTCGATCGAAAAATCAGTATGTTCAATACAATCAATATCAATTGGATCATATGTTCTCTTCTTATTAAGCGTTCTGAACACATAATAGAGCAATTATAAAGTCAATAACAAAAATAAAATTATTGAAATAAAAACAAAAATATAAAATACCTGTTCTTTATTCGCAGATTATAAGTAACGTAAACAAGGTCATTAAGTCTTTGATGTTCCAAACGATTACGTTTCTTTATATGAATACGTTCAAAAACACTCCAATTATGTTCACAACTTGATGTAGAAGCTGTTTGACTGAGTAACCTAATAGCGAGTTTTCTCAATGTTGGAGCACTGTCACCGAATAATCTCCACCACTCATCTGCATTTTAAATTAATAGTTATGATAAAAATATATATTAATGAATTAAAATTTAAAAGTATAAAACTTACCTGGTTGCATTTTTTTCATCGTCAGTTCTCTCTTTGCTGATGATCTAGCAAAACTCTCTAAACCTTCACGATACAATTTAATTTCATTTATCGCTTGTGATTGCTCTTCACTAGAAAAAATACCTTTGCATTCAATCACATCAAACAAACCTCCCATAATATTACTTGTACGTACTTCTCCACTATAAAAGCAATCAGGATTGAGAAAATAAGCTACTAAGTGGATCATTTGAGTAAGATGCTTATCCCATCGTCGATCAATAATATCTATATAAGGCTTGTATAATCTTTCATTCCCTTTAAAAAGATCTATAATTGTTTTGTGAGCTCTATATATTCCATCATATATATACCCCAAAGATGGCTTCTTATCAGAGTCAACAATCCTCAACAGCCTTATAAGCGGAGCCACAATCTTCACAATGATCAAGCAAGCATCCCAAAATTTATTATCTAGAATAATAGCGCAAACTTCTTTTCCTTTTTCACTCTTTGATAATTTGTGACTTGAAAAGTGTTTACTTGTCACCAAATTTTGAAGTTGGTGCTTATGTTGATAAATACTTTTCAAAGTAATAAATGTAGTTGCAAACACGGTAGCAATGGACATCGATCTCAACCCAATCTTCTTGCTTTCTTAACCAAGACAAAATGTGACATGATTATACACAAAATTGTGATCTTAGATGCGCGTAAAGCAAGACTAGAAATATGATCCATACCACCAATATCTTTTAAAATAAGATTTATACAATGAGCAAGACATGGAGACCAATAAATATGCCCATACTTTGATTGTAGTAAGTGCTCGGTGATACATAATTAGTGCATTATCATTACAAAATGCACAACATTCTTTGGTCCAACCCACTCGACAATTTTAGAGAATAATTCAGATAAAGCATTACCACTTTTTACCATGTCAGAAGCATCAACAGACTTGATAAAAGTTGTTCCCATATTACAATAAACCAAGAAATTAACCAAGGTTCTTTGTCTTTGATCAGTCCACCCATCTGCCATAATAGTGCATTCCGTTGATTCCCAACAAGATTTATATGTATCCACAATTAACTGACATTCCTTTTTTAAATCTTGAAGCAAAGGCACACTCAACTCATAATAAGATGGTGCCTTAAATCCTGTGTTGGATCCCGTTTCTGAGACCCAACTGCTTATACTTAATACTTGTAACCCCACTGCCTAAACTGAACATGATCACTCTTGAAGCGGAAAAGAAATCGAAAACCAAAGCGAATGAACGAAACAAATGCGAAGCTAAATGAATTGAATACTAATGGAAATCGAATACGAATGCGAAACAATTAAATCAATTGAAACTGAAGCTAATATAATCGAATCCAAATGAAATCAATGAACTCTTGACAAACTTGTGAAATGGAAACGGATCAGATTCAAACTTGGAATCAAAACATACATATGAAGTCAAATCGAATAACATGACAAGTGTTCGACATCCGGATTTAATAATCTTAAAGAAGCATCGCGTTGGATATCATAGACTTGACCCATCCGAAACGGTATAATTTTTTTTCTTTCTTGCTTTCTTAAACATGCTTTTCATCTATCATAAAAGGACTTAGCCTTAAACTCATACTAATCGCGAGTTGCTTTATTCCTCTTATTCGTCATGATCGCATTCCTTATTATACTATCTCATACTCATGTCAATAAATCCATAAATCCATATACATCTTCACTTATCCCTATAAATCATATAAAAATCCTGCAGCATAACGACTGCACAAAAACAAAACCCAAACTTGCAAATAGTAAAACTCACTTCTATAAATTCCAGCTAATTTCACATACATCATAATTCACCGAACCCTCCGTCCGAAATCTCAGAATAACGCAATCCTATTTCTAATCCTTTTTCCAGTCAATATCATTAAATGTTGGGGTCCGGTCTCTGGATCGGGTTCCAACATCCTGGGCCTATTGCTGTTGTAGCATCAATTGCTTCTTGAAAATATGGTGAATTTAAAGCATTTAAAGGAATACATGAATGATAAAACCATCTAGCCCATGCTCTTTTACATCTTAAAATAACATCCTTATCAACCATCAAACTTTTTAGACTAGGTTGAGAACTAGGAGTAGTTCTTGGAGAAAAATATGAATCTATATCAATAGTAGCTTTTCTTTTTCCTTTATCTAATGCTTGTGGTGTTTCATCATCTCCAAAAGATATGTCATGAGCCTCTTTATTTTCCTTTTTCTTTTTTACTTGTTGCTGCAAATATTTTTCAATCATATCATGCACATCAAGTGGCACTTTTTTGCAAGGAGCAATATTACCTTTAACACCAGCAAGATGTTCTTTCATTCTAAAAATTCCTCCCCTTTAAATATTCTACCGCAAAACATATAGTTATATTGGACATTCCCATCAGATGCTTGAGAGGAAGAAAAATAATTCCATGCTGGATCGGACTTACCACGAGTAGAGGATGATTCCATATTTTTCATTATGATTTAACCTTAAAAAAAAATTGGGTATACTATTGTTAGGGCAAAAGTATACAACCTAAATAATTCTCATTTATCAATTGTAATAAAGAAGACAAATATATGAAGTAATTCTCATTTATCAATTGTAATAGTAATTCTCACTTTTTGTTTATTATTTTCTAATTCTAAAGTTTATGAAAATCATAAAATAGTTTTGAAAATCTATTTTCATTTTATCATATTATGATTTTATTATTTAATAGGTAAATACTATTTTGTGATTTAATATTTACTTCAATAAAAAGTTAGGACCATTATAATTCAGCTTTCAATAATATATATGTCACTTATATTATTATTATGTTAAATTTCAAATATGTTTTTAAAATATTCTAACAACAATGTACTTTAAATCTTAAAGTGTTTTAAAATATATACATTTCAATATTTCATGAATTTTAAACTTCAATTCATCATTTAATGAGTAATTGTTTTAAAATTAGAAGTTTGTTTTTAAGTAATAAATTAATATTTATATTATACACAAATGTCAATTAAGATAACTATAACCTTTTATCGTAAGTAATCTAATGGAATGGAGTGAATGCTCAACAAAATCAAGATATTCTTTTACTTGAGCTACTGAATTTGGGAACTCTTTACAGAAACTACCAACATCACAAGGATGGTAAAGTTGTTTCTGCTTCATTTTAGCGAGTAATCCTACTTCCGTTAACAATCGGTCAATCTAAAGAATTATCTAAAAAAGAACAATCCTTTTTACTTTTAACTGTTTGCTCTCCCCTCTAACACATGCAAGGGCAACATTCTTCTGAATGAGTCATCTTCCTCAAGATGCAGGTTAAAAGAAGAGGACCGAAACACAACATCATTAAAAATGTTATAGGTTTAAATAAAACAAAAGTATGTTTATCAAGTAAGAACCTTTTAATGAAATTGTTGGTTAACAACTGAGAGGAAACAAACCCCAAGTGGACTTTCTTGTTACAGGCACCAATTTTCTAGGGAAAGAAAAAGAGGGCTACATTACACATGTAAGTATAGGGTAGAGTCCTTACCTTACCATACAAAACCAAAAACAGCAATCAAGTTTGCATGTGTACTCTCGGTGTTAAGAGTCCAAAAACTGTTTTGAGAGAGAAAAGTAACCAAAAATAGCAATGAAGTTTGCATGTGTACTCTGTGTGTTAAAAATCCTAAGACTATTTTGAGCGAGAAAGTTAGAAATTTCAGAGGCTCGCTCTTCGAGCTGCTTGTAATGCTATTGCCATTTAAAATTATCCATCTCCATCTACAAAACACATATATCCTCATTCATACAGAAGTTGCTAGCTAAAATTAATGGTTGAATCTGTCCTTGTCATACAAACTAACAAGTAAAACCACTGCTGCTAAACAAAATAACTCAACCCCAGAAGACAATTCCATAGCAGAAACAGATACCATAAGTCATAACAGAAACAAATTGTCAAATATCATAATAGAAACAAACCAAGAGTAGAAAGTAAAAAGATCACAGCCTCTCACCTACGAAAAGCTCTCAGCCACCTTGAGTCAACAAAAAATTTCACAGAAGCCAACAATAAGGTGTCGTTGAATTAATGGAGAAGAACTGAAGAAGGCTACAGAAGTATACAACAATGCCAAATAGATTATATATAACCGAACTATCAAAATCAGAGATTGAAGTGAAATGGAGTTCTAACTATTTCAGAAAACTAACTAATCAATAATTCAATACTAGTGATCCTTATCTCGTTATCTGTTAACAACTTAACATATTGATCTACTCATCTACATACCAAAACTCTATATTTGTAAAACTATCTAGACTTGTGAAACTCTGTATTTGTTACTAACACACCACACTCAGTACGTCTACTCCGTCGTTGTCGCTTCTCCACCTCACAGGCATCTGTCTCCTTCATTTCCTCCAACTCGTGTTTGGTCAAGTAGGCGACTTTACCTTTGCTAATTGCAAATGTCTCCACTAGCGGCTACCGCCACCGACTTCATATAGCGATGGGAAGAGAAACAAGTATCGACAAAGCTCAAAACAAAAACAAAATCAACAAAAAGATCCAACAGTATCGACACAGCTCAAAACAAGTAACTGACACATAAAAAACAAAGGAACACTTGATGAAACCCAAATGGGAATCACTTATTAGAACGATAAATGAGAACAAGCAGCGAAAAGGGTATTAAGAGAAACCATACAAAGCGCTTCACGGTGGAGCTCCTCATAGGGAATAGGGCAAGGTAAGATTCAAGTAGTCCACTTTATTCGGAACTTCTTTGATTTTGTTCGCCGTTGCGGTAGCTGTGTGGCCGATATTCGTTGCCATTGTAAGTTGTCGGGGTGAAAATCAAGAAATCGCCACCGCAAGGAGGCGGGTGTGGGGAGCTACAGGGTCAAAGAGGAGAAACAGGGAGAGCTAGTGGTTGCGGTCCTATGCTTCTGTCGTCAAATTTCTTAAAATTCTTTTTATGGAAAACCAAAACCTCGTGGATTTGGGTCCAGTCCCGGGGCTCTGTCGGGTTGAACTTGGGAACATCGTCTTTGTTTGTCTGCTTGGTAGAGGAAGAAGAGGAGTAATACTAATATTAACAATGGAGTACTATGTATTTCCTAGATGAAATATGAAGGCCAGATCTGGAGAAGACAGAAGAGAGAAGCGGCGATGGAGGCATCCGAGAAGAGAGAAGAGAGGAGAGAGAAGCGGCGATGACATTCTGAGATTTGTGAGAAGAGTCGAGAGGAGAGGAGAGAATACGAGGTTTAATCCGGTAATCACTTAACCGATTCGTATAAAACCGGCCGGTTCTCTGATTGACCAGTCGATTTTTATATTAAAAGGTTATTAACTAAAACCGAACCGGACACATGGCCGGTTTGGACCATTTCTAGTTGGACCGGCCGGTCTGGTCCGGTTTTAAAACCCTTGCTAATTTCTTTATATTTGTAGTGGAATTGAAATCTCTCATTGCAAGCAATAAATTTTAACAACTAGTTTATAAAATCCTTCAAGTGAAAAGATAGGGGATCCCCTTTTCTAATTCCTCTAGTATTGTTGAAAGGTTTAGATGAGATTCCATTGACTAACACACTGAGAGAGGAGTTTTGAATACAAATCATGATCCAATTCACCAAATTCTGAGGAAGGTACATTGCTTCAAGACAAAGTTTTGTAAAACTCTAATTGACTGTATCATATGCTTTGTAAAAATCAATTTTGAGTAAACAACTTTTGATTCTTTTGGCTAAACTATACCCCTTTGGTAGGTCCTACAAGAGGAAGATATTATCACCAATATTTCTTTCAGGAAGAAAGGCCCCTTGTGGAGAGTTTATAGTTTTAGTTAGAACAATTTTCAACCTTATAACTAAAAGTTTGTCAATCATTTTATTGATTGTATTACAACATGAAATGAATATGAAATTAGCTATAATTGAGGGATTTTGCTCCTTAGGAACTAGACCAATGTAGGTTTGATTCATCTCTTTCATCATCTTGGATGGAGTGAAAAATTCCAATACAAATTTTGTAAAGAGTTTAGCGATAACCTCCTATGTTTTTTGAAAGAACTAGGCTAGAGAACCATCAAGTCTAAGTGGTTTTGATGGGTGTAGACTGAACAACACTCTTTGAACAATACGAACTAGGAAAGGAGAAACTAAGGCTTCTTTGAGCTCCTGAGAGAACCTTTTCCCTCTCTGTCGCACCACCTTCTGAGAGAGCCTTTTCAAAGTTGAGAAAGATGTAGGCGAACATATATAACCGACTAACAGAATTGCATGCTCAGTTTAAAGCTGCAGATATGATAAGGCAAGAGGCACATATGCACATTTGAGAAGTCAGTTACATGAGATGAGAAGGTACTGAGTCATGCAAAATTAGGTTTTTTCCATTGATTGTGTCACCTACGTTTGACAATTGACAGCAAATGCATGTTATTGTGGTGAGCCAAAAGGATTTAGTATTTGGCTTTGTTTAATGAATATTTTCGTGGAATAATTTACAAGGATCGATGATGCAACGACAGCTAATGACTTGACATTCAAAGGACACAAAGAGGAACTTCAACGACACTGTATAACCAGGAAAGCCAAAGTGCGAGAGTTAGCTTCGGTTTCAGACTTTGTCCAGAGAGGGGAGGGGCCGGGACAATATATATAATTCAGAGTTTTAGAATTAATTAGGGTTTGTTGATTAGGGAGTTTAAGAAAAAATACCAAGTGTAGGTGATTGGGGTTAACAAATTAATTAAGAAGCTAGAGAGGCACATATGTATAGCCATAGTAGGGGAAATAATGGAATAAGAAAGGCTGCAGAGACGATAGAAAAAGAAGACTGATTGATATAAAACAAACTTACTAAGGACAAGCTGAGTTCATATGTATCTGAGACTGAAACAGTAAGTACTAAGTACACAAGCAGAAGCCAAAAAGAGCAGTAAAAGGGAACCTAGAACAACACTTTTAAAGAGGAAGCCTAATGAAATCATTCC
The DNA here is from genome assembly GCA_029891385.1 of Erythroxylum novogranatense. Taxonomy (NCBI): domain Eukaryota; kingdom Viridiplantae; phylum Streptophyta; class Magnoliopsida; order Malpighiales; family Erythroxylaceae; genus Erythroxylum; species Erythroxylum novogranatense. The sequence continues at coordinate 88,765,561 of CM057225.1, read as the reverse complement.
TTCATACATATATACTTGCACCAGAAGAGAAAGGACGTCTAGTCCTGGAACACCCTCAAATCAATAGCCAATACCCAAGAAATATATATATATATATATATCAAGGAAGAAGCTTTTCATACAATTCCCATTTCTTTATGTAGACGGTAGGGAATCTCTTAATTGGTACCTGACCACATTACGTATAGAAGCTTGGCTAAGGCTAACTGATGAAGAGAAGTAAAGTTGCGGATTATTCCATACGCGTGGCTTTTGCCTATACGTACTCTGCACCTCATGTTCTTAGCGCACACACTCACAGTCACAGCGAGAGTAACAGAAATGAGAGAGAAACTCCTCTGCTGGGCATGGGCTGCTGTGCTGTGCTGTGCTTGTTTTGTACAGCTGCACTGTACGACTCTCACATTTTACCATATCTATCTATGCATTTCGAAGAGGTCTTTTTTTTTTTTTTAATTTATTCGTCATATATATATATATATATGGGCATGGCTGATTGTGATCGATGATCATGTCAATCCCCGACGACACTTGCATTGAGTCAATCAAGTTTATGCATTTAAAGTGTTCAAACCCCAACTTCTTATCAAAACTAAAAATCCATACATTAATCATTTCTAAACCACATAGACGTAGCTTGCTTTTGCTTCAGCTTCAACATAGAAAATGGCTGTCTCATCATAAACCCTACCCTAACAAAAAGAAAACAGACCTTTGACAATATATTAAAATAACAAACTGAGAGGAAATAGTGGGGATTGATTCAAAGCCGAAGGTTGAGATCAAGGGTTCCGTTACTGTCATTAGGATCAGCTGGTGGTGAAAGAACGACATCATCAAGACTCGTAGTAGTAGTAATAGTGGAAGCGGATGAGCCACCATAAAACTCACCACCATGAGCATGGCCATAATGATGATGATGATGATGGGGTGGAGGAGGAGGAGGAGGAGGCAGAGAAAGTTGCGTAAACGAGGTAACAGAAGGAGTTGCTGCGAACTGGTACTGCGCGGGTTCCAGCCATTGCTGGACAAAATAAGGACCATGACCACCGCTAGTAGTACTACTCATGTCCACAACATATGACTCTCCTCCTCCACCGCCACTTCCAGCTGCTGGGAACCGATGATTATGAAGATGATGGTGTTGAAGACCACCACCACCAGCGGGCGATGCCATCATGGGGTCCACGGCCACAGACATGTTACGGCGAGCAGCGGCTCTTTCTCGCTTGTGAGCGTTCTGGTGGCCACCCAGTGCTTGGGAGGTGTAGAACTTCCTGGGACAGTAGAGGCACTGAAAGAAGCGCGAAGAAGTATGGGTGGAGGAATGCGGTGGCGGCGGGGGTGGTGGGTTCTTTTTGGGGTTAGTGGTAGTGGGTTGCTGCTGTTGGTGGTGGTTGAGGAAGTTGTAGATGGAAGGGTCTGCCATTTCTGTCTTGGGTTTTGCTGTGGTACTGTGTGTGTGTGAGGCAAGCAGGGTTTATATTGGGGTTTAAGGCAGCTTTTGTTGGTATCTGCGGAGAGAGAGAGAGTTGGTGCTTTTTGGGTGTACGAAGATACCGTTTCTTTAGGAGCATATTGTGTTATAGGAATGACGAATTGATCCGACTCTATTCTTTTCGACTCAGTTCAGTCCAATTTGTTAACACATTTAATTTAAGTTTATAAAATAAATATCATGTACAAACAGAGACAAGATCCTCTGTTCAGTATTACTCTGTCTTATTCTGTCCAATAAAATCTCAACCATTTATTTTGTAGGATCCACGTATAATTTATGCGGGACTCATATAAATAAATAGCTAAGATTTATTGGACAGAATAGGACACCATAATATTAGATAGGAGATTTGAACTCGTACAAACAACGTGAGGTAGTCTCTTCTATCCGTACCCACCTATGGTTAGCTTTGTTTTGTCTTCGACTTAGTCGCTCACTGTCAGCACCATTGCTCACTTGGCTTGCTCTATCACTCACTTTGTTGCTGCTCTCACTTTAAATGGTGAGATTAAACGTTCTCTTCGTGCAAAAATTGATTCTTTTAGTGATGAATTTTTGGTTTTAGGTTTTGGTGTTATCTGTGTTCATTTCAAAAAATGGATGGTAATAATTAAAATTAAACCCTTTAAGTGTAACTCAAATTCCTTATTCCTTCTGTATTAGGTTGATGACGCAAAGCTACCATGTTTATGCAATTATGAAAGCTTCTAGTTGTTTAATTTAGCATCCAACATTAGAATTAGACGTTGAAAGTTTGTAGATGACTTTGTTGGTAATTAGGGAATGCTTGAGGGTACTTGTCAAGTAATTTATATTCTCTCCGACAAGTATATCTAATTTATTGCCTAACATCTCAGTCACCAAACAATATTATGGATTTAACTATTATTATCTAGTTGGTGATGTTTGCATTTGTGTGGTAAGCCCCCCAAAAAAAATGCTTTAGTTTTTTACATTTTAGCATTAAAGGGATTAACATATAGATAAATTGTAAATGTGAACATATAAGTCTTCAAAAATATCTATCGTTGGTTACATTAGATACCCATGCATTAACTCAAAGTAAGAAAATAATCTAAGTTTGAAAATTTAAGTTACAAACTATCGCAAACCTATTCCCTATACAATTTAGATTTTCTGTAGAAATAAAATATAGTTGATAAAGTTTTTAAAAATCTAATGTAGTGAGAATGTTTTATCAAAATAACTTGCTAAAATTTATTATTTTATTATTCCAACTTCTAATGTTAACGTATGTTGTTTTGATCTGTAAGACTAGTCTATGAATTTGTATCTTATTCTAAATTTTGTTAGCATGTCAAACCCAAATTTTCATATGTCCAATAGGAAACTTTAAAACAAAGAACAAATCTATGTTATAAGTTTTATATGATTCACTAAAAGCTTGCTTCTATGGTGGTCTTGGCTTTATAACTTATGTCAAGCTTTGAGAGTCCATATAAACTAACACAATATATTGTCACATTTTTGTAGTTTTTAGTAAGAAAAAGAATTTGCAATCTAATGATGAAATGCAAATTTTCTAAACCATTAATAACTGAAAAATAAATTTCTTTATTATAAATTGAATCACAATTAACATTTCATAAAATTTGTGAGCTTTTGCTTCCTCTAAGTTAGTCTGTAAGTATGCATTGAAGTCTTGGAATGATCATATAGTTATTAACATTTAGATATTTATCCAAAACTATAAATTAGGATAATCTAAATGGTGCTTATCCATTTAGAAAGAATGTATTTTTACTTGAGAAAATTGACCTATAATTCTTCTACCTTCTCTATTGGATTTGCTTTGTTTAGCCCTTATTAACAGTTTCTAGTACTAACAATTTGTTTGGACCTACAAGATTATGGAATTTTTTATATTCAAATATGTCATAAGTTCTTTTTTTATATCAATTATGTCAAAAGTTTGTATCTCATTCTAATTTTTAATTATTATCTTGTTTATAATTGTTCTCAGTAGATAAGCATAATCTTTCAACAACATAACACAACTTAATAGAGTTCCAATCTGATTCCTGGTAATATATAAGGTGAAGAAACATTTCAGGCTAAAGGAATTAGTCCTTGGAAGATAGGAAGTGATTTTCGAATTCATTTCATCAAGTGATGGAGTTGATAAGATCAAATGCAAGGAATTGTAATAAGATGTTGGTTGAAGACTCTAAAGCTATAACATCTTATTTAAAGAAGCATATAGACTCATATAATAGAAGGAAGACAGTATCAGGAGGTCAAACTTTTTTTCACTCTTAACCTAATGAAAGGAAATAATGAAATAGCTACCATAAGTTATGATTTTCATAGATTCAAACATTTTCTATCAATGATGATCATATAGAATGAATATTTGCTTTCCATTATTAATAATGAAAACTTTAAAATGTTTACTACCTTAGTTTAATTGACCTTTAAGATGCTAACTCGTAATATTATAACAAAAGACATCTTTATTAATTACGAATAATAAAAGAATTTGATATTGAAGGCATTGTCGATAAATCAAGGATGAGTTTTCATTGTATCAAATATGTAAATCGACAAACAAAAGAAAGGTTATATAATGGTGAGACACATTATTTTGACAATGACTAAACTTTATGCAATAGAATCCTAAGGTAAATAATATTCTTTAATTTTATTATCAATTGTTCATAAATTATGTTATAATTGATATTAATTCATATTTTAAATGATAAGTTTATTTATGTCTCAATGTTGTATGCAAGTGAATGGTTTACAATTGTATTGGTCAAGTGCTTAATTAATGGAATGAGACATTGGTACGAATCTCTCATCAATAAATTTGGATAATTATAACAAACGATGTTGCAATCAAAAAGTGAAGACCAAGTTGAGGGTTACAAACTTGCTGATGGATAAGAGATTATTTCATATGTGTTGTTTTTTGTATATTGTCAATATGATAATAAAGGAAAAGTTAGAGATAATAAAGGCTTAGAAGTTACAATTTAGAATAGTATAGTATATTGGAGTGCAACACTTGATTGAGTTAAAAATTTAAAGAAATGGCATGAAGAGTATACATTTCATGTATAAAATTTTTTTGGTTTTAGATTATCCAATTAAATGGAATTCAACATTGGAGTGCTAAAGTCAACATCTAAGTATATGGAGGTGTTTATCAAGTTAAGATAATGAAATTTCCATTATACTTGTTTGTCAATATAAGAGTAATGGTAGTTAGCTAAAGTAATTATTTTTAAAAGTTGGTGATATTTTATACTACTATGGAGTTATTCTTTAGAATAAAATATTCAACTTCATGCATTTTCTTTGCTAATATGTGTGAGATTAAACTAGCATTATCTTAGTGATCTTTTTTATTCTAATAAGGTGATTTAGGTGGAAAATCAAATGATAGAGATATTTAATACTTATCGATCTATGATTGGTAATACTATGATAATTATTTCTATCTTGGACTCGAGGTACAAGATAAAGGGAATTTAATTTTGTTGACAATTTTATAGTAATCAAATTCAAGGAAAGATTAATATTATTAATCACTTTTAGTATGATTTATTTAATGATTATCAATTAAGAACAGATAAAGCGATAGATCACAGTAGCAATTTTGGTATCTACAACTATCTTCAAGTATGCTTTTAGTATTAACGCTTAAATAGTGAGTCCTTATCGTAATTAGTTTTATCCTAAAACCGTAAAAGCTCTAATATATGCTCAAAGTTAGTTAGATACTAAAATGTTCAAAGTGAACTCTACATTTTATGACAACTTAGTTTTAGTTTAATATAATTTTAATAATTACTTTTTATATTGTGATGATATGAAGACCATTCATCCAATTGCAAGTTTTTTAAGAAATATTCGATAAGGATGGTATATTTATTTGTTAATTATCACTCATTTATTTAATAAAATTATTGTATAATTGGGTATAGTTTATATAATAATTTTCCTATATGTATATGAAATGGTATGAACTATTGGCAATCCCAACTATAAGGATTAGATTAACCCTTTTATTATTGGTTTATTTTCTTTAAAATTTATTTTAATTTAAATTTTCCATGTAATTAATTTTTTAAATGAAATTGTACATAATTGAACTTTTATACACTTATGTTATTCTATACAATTCAACAAAGAAAACTCCATGTCATTGCCTCTTCCTCTAACATGATCTCAAGTTATACTCCAAGTTCTCCGCGTGCAATAATTATCTATCCTTGGCATGGTACAAAATGAGAAGTAGAATGCTAGGTTGTGATTATTCTGGTATTGTTTGCCATTTGATGAAATTAAATTTTAGTATTTCAGATCAACAAGTAAGCCTTCTTTTTACTTAAATTTTGTTCTACATATTCAGTACATGCATTCACTTCTTAACTAATTTATGTTTGTCAAATAGTTAACAATTAAGGGTTGCAAATTTATTTTTTATGAATTATAACTAAATTTTATAATGTTATTACTTTGGTCGAAGAGTATGCAAGTGGTGATGAGAGTCTTAGCTTCAATCTAATTACTAATATATTTATGCTATATTTTGACGAAGAATTGTTATGGTCAAAATTTGCACTAGTAAAGAGATAAAAATGTTCTTGAATATTTTGTTACTATGAAAGGACAAAGAATTTGTTACATGCATTAAATGAACGTAAATTACTATATTCTTATGACGTTAGAATGCTTTTGCATTCATGTTGTCAGCCTTTGATGTCTATAATGATGTTCTCCTTATTTAGATTTTTTATTGGCTTTTGATACAAATAAGACTATAAAAATATTTAAAAATAAGAATATGTTTTAATTTTTGAACATGGCTCTGTTAGATTATTTAATGGCCCATGTCAATTATAGATTTAAGTCCAATAAATAGAGCCTAAGATAATGATTATTAGGTATTAAAGCCTTGATCTCAAATGGGTCCAAGACCCTTTCCCTCTCCCTTTTAAAAAATCAACATGATGGCTAGTTGTTCATAAGTTTTTAGAAAACTATCAAAGAAGTTTTTAAACCATTGAAGAAACAAATCAAAGAAGAAAAGAAGAGAGGGAATCAACTCTTACAAACACTATCATAGATTTAGGTATGATTTAATAAATTGATCCATTAATTGCCTTACAATTACTATCAGAGCCACGGTGTTGCATTATTTGTTGGTTGCCATCATCAACTATTTGTTTCATTTCTAAAATGGTTGTTTTCTGTATTTGTAATGGCACCATAAACAAGAACACAGAAGTAGACACTAAACTTCGGTGTTGATATGTATGGAATGGAAAAGTTTTGATGAATTTCAGTGTTGTTATTTTTGGATGTTAATTGAACCCCATTCTCAATGCTTAACCGAAACGAAATTTAGATGGATGGACTGAAACAAGATATAGATGGATGGACTGAAATAAAATATGGATGGATGGTTTAGAGTCAGAAACTCATGGGTTTGTTTTGTTTATTGACCACTAAAGAAGTAAAAGGTGGATGTTGTTATTGTTGGTTTAAGCCAAGAGAGGATTCTGGACAGAAATTGGAAGACGAATCCATGAAAGAAAGAAGATGTTAGAATGAAAGAAAAACAAACAGACGAAACTAGCGTGTGGCGTCGCCTGAGGAAGATGAGCACATGACAGCAATGACCAACGGCAGGCGCGTGCACAAGTCATAATTTTTTCTTTTTATTTTTAAAATAATAATAATAATGATAATAATAATTTTATGAGTTTGAATATTGATCCTACTTAAGGTATTTTTATTTTGGGTCATAACTTATAATTCATTAATTAATTGATAATTTAAATTAATTAATGAAGTTATCAATCAGTTAATTTAGTTTTCTACGCATATGTTTGCAATGCATAATATAATTTTATGTCATATTATGTTTTAATTGATACTTTGACCATTTATATTATGTCACGCTTGCAATTACATTTTTTTCCTTATTATATGTTGAATGTGCTACATGACATTATAGTAATTTAGAATAGTTTGTTAATCATCAAACTAAACAAACTAATTAAATTAAATTTTGCCGTATATGATAATTGTTCAATTAAATATTTATTGCATGAAAAGCTTGTTAGTCACCAAAGTGCCCTAGCTTGAAAATATTAATCATTTAATAGTGATTGTTTAAATTATTCATTATGATATGATGCTAACACAACATAAAGGTTGAATTGAACAATTGAGATTATTAATTATAACTCTAGGAGGTCACCCAAAGGTGGACCATTGCTTATAATTCATAACATTAAAGGGACTTTATCAACATATTTGATTAATATGATTGTATATCCAAAGATAACATGCATGTTGACTAGAATATGATTGATCGTCCATTATAGTGAACTATATTTGCATCATGATATGTTACATCTATGTAATTAAATTTCACCCAAAGGAGAATTTAAATACATAATCAAAGTGTATTAGTTAGTTTGAATCCATGTAGGTTTATGCAAAGCATTAATATGTAAGCTATATGTTATGTTTGCAGCATCTACTAATTTGTTTGCTTTAAGAAATGGGCTAATCAAGTTCCGAACAACTCCAGTTCTAACTTAGTGTAATGGATCCACAGTTTCAGACGCAAGGCCTGCAGCTATAACTAATATTAGTTCTGAAGCTGACAAGTCTTATTATGAGGCTTGGGAACGATCTAATAGGTTGAGCTTGAATTTGTTAGTAGTGTTCCCTAGGCCAATGGATAGTTGTGATTCATGTATTAACATTATAACTTGTTAATAATATATTATGAGGTATTCCTTTCATATATGCATGTATTTCATTTATGTAATGTGATTTATATTCCATGAATGGTTTTAGACTTATGTCATCAAGTATGTGACTGGATAGTAAAACCATAAGCATTATAAGACTATTCTAGACTATCACTGGTCGATCATTATTGGTGGAACAATAATGAATTAAGGCTAGTATGTGTTCTTGTTGATGATCACGTTTTATTGATCATAGATATGAGATATCAAATCAGAAACATAGATATATGTTAGAGAACATATATTGGACAGACCCACATAAAGAATACTATATGGTTTCATGTCATTAATGATTCTTAATATAGTTTGACTTTATTCCTTTGACCTGAAGTCATCATGATTCCTTACATGAGGAATTCGGAGTTTTGATATTAGACGAAGTTATTCTTAACCGAATAACAAGTAATCTTATGTTGGACACCAAATGAATCATACGGAGGGATGTGAATGACGTAGATGGGATTTGTACCTCTCTTAAATGAGAGAGATATCATTTGGGCCTCTTAACAAGCGTGACTGAAGAAATGTATGGTCGTGCTCAAATAAATTGATGAAGAGTCATCAATGTCATTTGTTATAATCAGTCAACTTGGGGATCAAGAAACTATGATTAATCAAAGGTTGACATGTACCATGCCTTGTGATTAATATTGATATCGTGTTACAAAAGGATTAAGCTTATAACCATGGTTACAAGTTAAATCGGATTATCGATCCTCATTTGATTTGGGTAGTCATAATGTCTTGCTAGAGGCCGCTTATGACTTATGGGTCTTGAAGTGTGATCAAGCCTTTTGCCAACATCAAATGAGCCTACAGGGTCGCACACAAAGAGTTATGTGATCTGGGCTTATTCTCTTGGACCTAATTTATTAGGTATTGAATAAATATATGTAGATATATTTATTAGGCTAGATTGAATTAAGTTGTCAGGCTTTTATTATATAAGATATAATGGGCTGAAACTTATTGGGGCCTCAATGAGATTAGGGTTTCTCTATAAATAGAGAAGCTTAGGTCTCATTAGAACGGAGAGACACAATTATCACGAAACCCTAGCCACCATCTAAGAGAAAAATCGTGTGACATTCGGAAAGAGTTTCAGGACGTGCTAGCACACCATAGCCGCAGCCTGGATCATGCATACTCGTGTGGATACTGGTAAAGGGCATTCGCGTTTGCAGTGTCTTGGAATCCGAAAAAGAACCAACCTATCCACGACAATAAGGCATTTTCGTCCATCCTTGATATTTTCGATTATACATCATGTTGTTGTATAGTCTTTTCAGTAGTGTATTGTGAATACTCGAACCGTACGCGATCCAACAGAATTTGATGCGAATGATGATTACCGAAAATGTAAAGTTGTCAATGCCTAAAACAGACAATGAAAAGGAGTTTATGTTGAAGCTTAAAGAATACTCCCAATCTGATATAGCTGACAAGTCCATAGTAGGGACTTTAATGAGTGAGCTAACGATTAAAAAGTTTAAAGGGTCACAAACTATTCATGATCAAGTAATACATATGTCAAATCTAACTGCAAAGTTGAAATTTATGGGTATGGATGTAAGTGAGTTCTTCCTTGTACAATTCATTATCAACTCACTTCCTCTTGAGTTCGGCTAGTTCCAGGTGAATTATAATACTATTAAAGAAAAATGAAACCTTCAAAGGATTAAGGTCATGTTGTTTCAGGAGGAAGGGAGATTGAAGAAAATGAAGGATCACTCCGTTCATCTCACATTTCATCAAAGAGCTAGTAGCAGCAAGAACAAACTAGGAAAGAAAGGCAATGATAAGGACAAAGCTCTTAGCAAAGTTAATAAGGGTCGAATCCATAAAGATAAAAGGTGTCACTTCTGCAAAAAGCCTAGTCACTTCAAGAAGGATTGCCCTAAAAGAAAGGCTTGGTTCAAAAATAAAGGTACATACTATGTCTCAGTATGTTTTGAATCAAATCTTATTAAAGTGCCTGATAATACCTGGTGGTTAGATTCTGGTGCAATTACTCATGCGTCATATGGTAAACAGGGATTCCTTTTAATCTAAACTATAAACAGAACTGAAAAGTTCTTGTATATGGGGAACAAAATAAAGGAACGAATAGAGGGCATTAGGACGTACATATTGAATTTAGACACTAGGTGTCTCTTGGATCTTAAAAAATGCCTTTACGTTCCTGAATGTGCTAGAAAATTAGTTTATATTGCAAAGTTGGATGATGATGGTTTTAACTTTAAGATTGGAAGCCGTGTGTTTTCCTTATATAAAAACAAGTACTATTATGGTTCTGGTACTTTAATTGATTGTTTATATCATTTCAATTTATATCATTTCAATTTTGATATTGATTTTGCTGAATCTCTGTTTCATGTTGACCATATTATAAGAAATAAACATAGTGTATATAAGGAATGTTTTTCTTTTTTGTGGCATAAAAGATTAGGTCATATATCCAAGGAAAGGGTACAGAGGCTAGTGAAAAATAGAATCTTGTCACAATTGGATTTTGTTGACTGGGATATATATGTGGATTGCATTAGAAGTAAGCAAACCAAATATATATTAAGGAATCCAGCCACAAGAAGTAGCGAATTACTTTAATTAATATATACTGACATCTGTGGTCTTTTCGACGTTCTTTCTTAGGGCTAAGAAAAATATTTCATTACTTTTATTGATGACTTCTCACGATATGGTTATATTTATCTGCTACATGTGAAGTCTCAGTCTGTGGACATACTAGAGGTGTTCGTTAATGAGATAGAAAGGCAGTTAGATAAAAAAGTAAAGATAATAAGATATGATAGAAGTAGTAAATATTATGGAAATTTTGATGAAAGTGGACAATGTCTAGGTTCATTTTCAAAGCCTCTTGTAAGTCGAGGCATATGTACGCAATACACAATACTTGGCACACCGCAATAAAATGGTGTAGCTGAAAGGCAGAATCATACTCTTATAGATATGGTTAAGAGTATGTTAAGTTATAGTACTGCACCTTTATTATTGTGGATGCATGCATTAAAGACCGCTGCGTATATACTTAATATGATTCCTAGTAAGACAGTTCCTAAGACATCTTATGAATAGAAGACAAGAAGGAGACCTAGTTTATAACACCTTCATATTTGGGATTGTCCAGCAGAAGTAAGGTTGTATAATCTACATGAAAAGAAACTTGATGCAAGAACCGTTAGTGGTTATTTCATCAGCTATCCTGAAAAGTCATAGGAGTGTAGATTTTATTGTCCTAATCATAGTACGAGAATAGTTGAGTCTAGTTGCGCTCTGTTCATTGAGAATGGTCCAACCAGTGGGGGTGGAGAACCACAAAAAGTGGATATTCATGAGAGTCAAGTAGAAACTACTCCAAATTGAGTAGCAACTACTATATCAAATGTGATCCCACCAGTTATTATTCGTCTTGTTGCATCACGGATACACAATATACTATAACAATAAATTAATATTCCAATTTCATAAATTGAACATATTAATGAAGAACCAGCTAATGATGTTCGAGTTCCAAATGATCAAGTGATGCCATAAGAAGTAGCATTACGAAGGTCTATAAGGTAAAGAAGACTAGCTATTTTGAGTGAGTATAACGTTTATTCACTTGAACATGAATATGACTTGAGCATTGATTAGGATCCAGTCTCATTCAAACAAGCCATATTATGTAGCAATTTTGAAAATTGGTTCAATGCTATAAAAGAATAGTTGAAATCAATGGATGACAACAATGTATGGGAATTAGTTAAGTTGTAGTTAAGTTGTCGGAAGGTGCAAAGCAAGTGGGTTGTAAATGAGTCTTTAAGACCAAACGTGACTCACACGACAACATTGAAAGGTATAAAGCCAGACATGTTGCCAAAGGTTACACTCAAAGGATGGTATTGACTATAAATTAAGAGACCTTCTCTCCAGTTTAAAAGAAGGACTCTTTAATAATTATTATGGCCTTGGTGGCTCATTATGATTTAAAGCTTCACCAAATTGATGTAAAGATTGCTTTTTCTAAATGGTGACTTAGAAGAAGAAGTTTATATGGATTAACCGAAAGGTTTCGTGATCATAGGAAAGGAATAATTAGTGTGTAAATTAAAGAAATCAATATGAAACAAGCTTCCCAACAATGATATCTTAAGTTTAATGTTATCATTACGTCTTATGGTTTTGTAGAAAACACTGTTGATCGGTGTATATATTGTCCTATATGTTGATGATATCCTTCTTGTTGCTAATAATATGGTTTTGTTACATGATGTAATGAATCTTCTCTCTAATAATTTCGAAATGAAAGATATAGGTGAGACATCCTATGTGATAGGAATTGAATTATTCTGTGACAGATCAAAAGGATTGTTAAGATTGTCTCAGAAAGGTTATATCGAGAAAGTATTAAAATATTTAAAATAGAAAAGTGCTCCATAGGGATAGTTTCAATTCAGAAATGGGACAAATTTAGTCAAATGCAATGTCCACGAAACGATTTGGAATGTAAGGAAATGGAGTCTATTCCTTATGCATTAGTAGTTGGGAGTTTAATGTATGCTCAAACATGCACTCGGCCAGATATCAGTTTGTTGTCAGAATGCTAGGTTGATATCAAAGTAATCCTAGAATGGACCACTGGAAAGTTGTAAAGAAAGTTCTTAGATATTTACAAGGCATAAAAGACTATATGCTTACATATAGAAAATCAACCTATCTTGAAGTGATAGGTTACTCGGATTCAGACTATGCTAATTATGTAGACTCAAGGAAATCTACATTGAATTATATGTTCCTATTAGCTAGAAGAATAGTTTCGTAGAAAAGTGAAAAGCAGTTCGTTATTGTTACTTCCACTATAGAGGCTGAATTTGTGACGTATTTTGAGGCCACAATTCATGGATTGTAGTTACAGAACTTTATCTTGGTTTTTGGCATTATCAACAGTATTAATACACTGTTAAGAATTCATTGTGATAATTTCGCAGTCATTTTCTTCGCTAAGAATAACAAGTATTCAAAGGGTGTGAAACATATGGACTTGAAATATTTATCTGTGAAAGAAGAAATGCAAAAACATAAAGAGTCAATTAAGCATATTGGTACCAATCTAATGATAGCGGATCTGTTAACTAAAGGCTCACCGCCCAAAATATTTGTTGGTCATGTTGAACGGATGGGCATTATAGATAAGTCCTTGTTAACATAGCGTTTTGACATGCATATTACATATAATTGTTTTGTTCGAATTGTTATGACACTTGTGAATTTAATTATAGTCATATTTTTGCTCGCTCACTTGTTATCCATATTATGTTATATACAATAATTATTTCTGTGAGATAACAATTATAAAATTATCCGCTTAAATTTTATGAATTGAGTTGAGATAACAATTATAGAATTGTTAAATTATTTAATGGCCCAGGTCACTTATAGATTTGAGTCCAATGAATAAAACCCAAGATAATAGTTGTTGGGTATTAAAATCTTGATCTTAAATGGGTCCAAGACCCTTTCCCTCTCCCTTTTAAAAAAATCAACTTGATGGTTGGTTGTTCACAGGTTTTTAGAAAACTATCAAAGAAGTTTATGAACTATTGAAGAAACAAATCAAAGAAGAGAAAAAGAAAAAAAAAAGGGGAATTAATCCTTACAAACACTATCATGGATTCATGTATGATTTAATAAATCGATCTATTAATTGTATTACAGGCTCAACTCAATTTAATTCAATCTGAGCCACAATATGAGTTTTATCAGGCTTTAAGCTACCTCGAGTTCAATATTAGACAATGACATTAAGCCTAATTGAGCAAGGAACTCCAAACACAAATCAAATCTTGAATCTTGTTCTAGCCAATAAATATTTTTTGAGTCTATAATCCAAATTCACTCTACACTGTTGTCAATCGTAGTTTGGTTCACCATGTTAATGTTAATTTGCTCAAGAAAAGGTAAAAGTTAAGTTAATTTTAATTATTATTGATGTGCAAGATTTTAAATTGCAATTACGTAATTATATTAGTATAATCTTGAGTCGTGAGTGCCAGAATTTAAGGGATGGTTACTATAATTTCAAATCTTGAACGGTTTTGATGTTGCTTTGTGATTCGGTTTGCGATTGGACATAAGCGTATGAAGATCTTGTTGTTCTATTGGGCTTATTCTAATAACTCCATTATTAACCTTTTTGGTCTTCCTTGATTTAACAGTCCAACTTCCTTCTTGCACTAAGAGAAGGTCATCGTCTCCATTAAGAATCTTCTTTTAAGGATGGTACACAAAATGTGGGTGAAGTTGATTAATACTAGGATGAGATTGATTCTTAGTAAAGAATAGGTAAAGTACTGTTGCTATGACAGATCCCATGCTAATGTTTTGTCGCATATTTCTCAAACTCTATTAGATAAAGTGGAGATGAAAGTAGTGTATCTAATCAACTTCTTAATAAGCTTAGGCACTATTTCAATATGTTTAAAAACAAAATTACAGATACGGAGAAGTAGCAGTTCGTCTTTTAATTTTATAGAGTAAAGCCTTCTCCCATTTTCCAAAAACTTCATTAATCCTTCAGCTGGGTTCAAAGCAGAAGAGGAAGTGTATGCGTGTATAAAATTAGCTTGTTAATCTGGAAATTCTATGCCCTCTGGTATCACTGAACCGACTTCAACGGTTAGAAAAAAGTTTGAAGAGATGGAGAATGCCTTGTACACATCGCTGTGATTATACTTGTCATCAAACAAACAGCAAAGGTGGACATTATTGTCCAAAAGTAGACATCTAATCGAATCACCAAATAAAACATTCTGGTTTTTCCATAATTGACAAATTCGCATTCGCCCATAAAAACACCAAACCTTTCCAAAGATGCAGATTGATTCTTTCCAATCACTACGAGACTAACCATGGACGTGAAGTGGATGGATAGATGTAGAGCTCAGTACCAGCAGGCCAAGACATTTTGATGATCAACCATCAATAATTAGTACTCGCCATTTCCTTTTGTATTGGGAAGTACTGTCCCTCCCTGTCTTTTGCAACATTTCTTGATGCCTCGCAATTTTTATTCCGGTAGTTCTATCCATGGGGATGAATATGGACCGTCCATCCGTTAGCAGATAGCCGTCCATCCGCTAGCAGGTAAAAATTAATTCAAAGTTCAAAGCTTGGAACTTCGGATGTTACGCCATGCACAGCTTGGTAAGTTAATCGAGCGACTATATTTCTGTAAGGGTCGTGCTCTCTTCTCTCCTTCAAGAAAGCAAGACATTTCTCTACCTCTGACTTTACTTCCATGTACAATTCGTGCGCTTTTTCCCTGTCTCTTAGTTCTTTCTTCCTCCCTTCACAGCACAACAAATCAGCCAGTAATGTAAGTTAACAATGCACCAAACCCTCCGAGATTTTGTAACTGTGTAAGAGCCCATAAGATTAAGTCTTGACACTGTCTAATTTCAAGTTCTCTTTCAAGTCCCAGCACCAACAAGGTGCAAAACATAGTCCCTAAATGCATCAACAATTTGCAAATCCATACAAATTGATTGTCTTAAATGCAAAAGCATCCATCATTTTAAGTATACAGCATGCAGGCTCCACTTATACATGTTGATTCAGGCTGTACAAGTGAATGTTCTTTTTTTCCCTTTATTTTATTGGTGAATTTCTTCATTTATATTAATTTCATTTCAAATAACAAGTGGCAAATCATCATACCTTCTGTCTGAAACGGTTTCCCAAAATAATAATAAAACCTTCCCGGAAACTTTGGTAACATTCCAGGTAAGTGCATATCTTGGTTTCCCACTTCACCGTTGAATTGAGTCCTGTCATCGCCCAAGTATGTTATGTTCCAAAAAGAAAATGACATTGTATTATAATATGATGCTGAATATTCGGCAATATCTGAGTTTATACCATGTAATTCTTGTCCCAAATTATATTTTTCATATTTACTTGTTTACAAATTTTCGCATATTGCTAAAACCTCTGCGGCATCTCTACCTACTTCTGACCAAAGTAACTATATGAGAATAGTATCTTATATTTTGGGGCTGATAAAGAGTATGATGTTTAGGATCACCAATTTTTCCTTGTAACCAACTTTTGACGACTTCCTAAACATTCAAGTTTACACTCAGAAGAAAATTTTGAAACTAATACATTTTTATTTAGTTAATCTCATATAAATTGAATTAGTATTTAAGTCTCATATGTTCTTATTAAATTATCTATGGTAATATATCTACACATTTAAATATAACCTTTTGTTTTATATTGAAAGGTGATTTAATTTGATGGTACATATAATTTTAGTGGTTCAACTTGATAAAGAAATCATTCAAGTAAGTTTTCTCTAATTGAAAAGTGTAACCTTTGAAAAATATAACATTATGTTGGCAGTAGTAAAAGTTGTATTCCACAAAAGTTCTCATTGAATAAAATAATTAAAAAAAGCAAATTTCAAGTCAAATGAATACCTGACGTTTATAGCCTCCTCAGCTATCTCTTTTATATAATCCCTAAGGAAGGGAATTTTCATCTGATCATCATAATCGACGACTACCTGCGACATTAAATTTGCAGTTAACCAAATAGGTCCAAAACGATGTCCAAGAATGTAAATGTGAAATTATGAAGACAAAACAGTACCATGCACAGACATCCTGCATTTGACATGCAAGTCTAAGAATAAAGAAGCAACGGGAAATCTACCAGTAATTTGAGAGTCTCCAAGCTTTATTCCACATGCACGTGAACGAGTCACTTTAGATTATTTTTTCCATTGATAACATGATAGGATTTATGCTATATTCTTATGTCACTAATGAGTTATGCTAAGGAATTCAATTTGTGTTAATTCTGCTGGTGTTTACTTGATATCACATCTTTACTTTATATCACATGTCAACAAGCACATTAAATTCTTATCGCTCAGTAGGAGATCATAATCAAAATTATTCTGTAATATTCGTACATCATTTCTTGTGCTAAAAAGACCCGCAATCTCACAACCACACACAAGGGTAAAAGTTTCGTAGAGACAGAGTAACGGTATCGATACTCATCTAATATGGTCGTCCTAACTCAAGTAAACATAGAGATATATTGCAGTAAACTGATGAAGTCCTCAACATAGAAATGAGCAGGGGACTTACTTGAGCGAAGTCATCTTCCCCAACAACACCAAATGGCACTATTTTGGCTCCAAACCTGGCCGCCATCCTCACAAACTCGGACCGTTCGGGCCAAAATAACTTATATTCTTCACCCTGAAAGATGCAATTAATAGCGCGCAATCGATATATCACGTCCAAATTTCAATGTAAATTTGATGTTTTGTGACGTATAAATTACAAACCTGTCAGAAACATCAAGCATCCATTTATAACCAACATACATTATAAAAAGAAGACGAGTTTTGTTAAATTATTGAAGGTACGCTGGTCAGGGTTGTTTTAAATTTTCCGTATTTTCTTTTTGTCTTCTCCAGTTCAATGAAATGTAATTTGGACTATTTAATAGATAGTAGGGCTCTATTATCGCAAACCCTATCCCATCTAAGTGGAAATCGAATCAAAGGCCTTTTGGCTATAGTAAGAGAGGGTCAAGCACTAACTACTCCAACCAAAAATTTTCTCCACTATTGAATCACAAATGTATTACATTCAAAAGCTCCAATGTTGGTATACTTTACTCAGAAACAAGACCTTAACTAAATAGTTGAAGTTATTTTTCTTCTTCGCACTAACAATTGCCGTTTTGGATTAAGATACTACTTTGATAAATCAAGCATTAGTATTTGCTTTCTACATAAATGTATTGCGTCATAATTATAAAAGGTCATAATTCAAGCAACAGCTAGACGAAAGGCCTTAGTACTAATAACTAAAGATATTTAAAGAGCTGACAGAAGTTTATGCGATATATTTACTTAGCATTAGCCCATCCCAATAAATATCCCTGAACTGGGATAGAGAAAATGCAACAATTCCACCTCCGTTGCCTTACCACTCTTCTAGAAAATTTCCTTTGCAAGGCAAAATGGGAAGTTGAAAAAATTATGTCACGTTTTAGACATGCAATCATCATTCAAATAAAGAACATAAGAAGCATATGAGGCAGACTAGCAAAGCGATTACCTTCCGATGACAGGCCTCTCGCACGCCTCCTGGATACAGAAGTACATGAGCCTTTTTGTTCAGAAGTTTGTAGAAGTTAGATCCTGAGACTGGAACTGCGCCCATCAGTCTGAACTGGTCAAAATTATCTAATTCAGGAAATCTCCCATCCCTCAACTTGATAAACATCGCTGGATGTGCTATTCCTCTCAAAAGAATATTTTTTTCCATCAAAATTCTGGACACCATTGCTGGCAGTTCGAATCCCAGCAACATGTGATACCCAACAAACAAGACTGGCCCCTCTAAAGGAATTCCTGCTAGGCCTTTAACAATCTTCCCATCTTCAAGTGTTGAGAGCATCACAGGGCTTGACAAAAGCAGAGTCCAACTGAAATTTCATACTGATTTGTTATTCAGACAACTCAGGCATTATAGAAAACTCAATGGCGAGATGATAGTATGAAGGATGGTGATACGCTAATGTGACTACCAGTTTTGCTGCAATTCTGCCTGCCCACTAGATTTAGAAAATCCTACCCACCAAATTATCTCAAGCAAAATGCAAAACTATCATATTGTTCGAGTTACATATGATCCATTATATGCCTCTTCACTATTAAAGTATTCGTCAAAACGGCAAATCCATCTAACATATGCTAGTTCAAAATGAGTGTCTACAGAATGTATAAAAATTCATTATAACATTACTTCACTGCCCAACATAGGTCACCAACTGGCAAGCCAAGTTATCTGAAGTTTGTCTTCGTCCAGATACCTGTTTGCGTCATATATGGATTTGAATTCTGAAGGGGAAGGTGGGATGTAATCTGCAACGTAGTCGTGGAATTTTCTACGGCGGTAGAAGCTAGCTCCCTTGATTCTAGTTACCAAATCAACATTATCTCCCTGCCAAGTACGGCCATCACATATAAAATACATTAGGAAAATGAAGTTTGAAACTGGACTGAGTTGATGCATATGAGAGCGACAGGAATGAAGTCCCACCAAAAGTACAAAATGATCACTCTCATCAAAGCTCCGGATCTGACTTTTAAGCAGCAAACGACGAAGTCTTTCACCTTCTTCTCGGCTAGGCAGAAACTGATCCTTTCCACTGAAACACACAAATTAGCAAAGTTAAACCCATGGTTTTCTAAAGGATTAGATCTAAAGCAGCATAGACACTAGCAATTCACAGTTACTCGGCCTTGGCATCAATCAAATAATAAACCGGTTGATCTTTTCATTAATGAAAACAATTTGAACAATTGGAATGAAACTGCAATTGCAAAAAAGAGATAGACATGGTCACATGGGGTTTGCCTTATTTAGGTTCGGGGGCAATAAACAGTATTCACCCGTTTCAGAAATTGAGTCTCTGATTTGATAGTCAACTGGGGAAAATGCCATACGTCGGGGGGAAGAACAATGTAGTAGAAATCTATAATATTTCGAGCTAACTACCGTGCACCAGATTGTCAGGTAGATGTACCTAGTCAGTATCAGGGCTTGAGCTCTTATGGCATGAAGGCGTGAGTTGGCGTATGCTGAAGCTGATTTGATCATCTGCAGTTTCCACAGAAGTGTTTCTCTGGGTAAAATATCATTCAGAACCTGAGACGTAAACCATTAAGTAGTTGTTACAGTGTTGACAAAATATAAGAGTTAACAATAACGCAGAAGGGAAAAAGCATGCAGCTACTTTTTAACAATATTATACTAAACCCGTCCAACATCTATAGCGAAGGGACGCTTGTAACCATTGTTACAATCTTGGAAAGAATAAAAAAAAATTCCATCGTTCTATGGTGATCCCATTTATAGACATAGCATTGATGTTTACCTAAGCTAGCATCTGAAACAGAATCTTACAGAGAGATAAGATGGAACTGCCACAATATTTTGAGCTATTCCTCCAACAATATGTTCTGCGGGTAGTCCTTTCATCACATTTTCCATTGTCATCTTCAGAGGATCACCTAAATACAAGCATAATGGTCACAGTTATCAATTGGAAATTTGACATAGCTATACCTTATTAACATAATTTATCCAGCGGTCAAGTTTCACCAATGTGAGAATAGGGGACGGGGGACTGTTCAACTTTCTGATTGAATAAAATCTAGAAAATCGGAAGTAAAGTTTGAAAGAGAACTTGTATAATTTCTTAAGGTGAGCTAGAATTTGAAGTGTTTTATTACAGGACCTGCGGATGTACACTTGTGCTGTGAGGCTTGAAACATTTTCCAGGCAACAGATTCAAACTTCTGAAGTTTTTGATATCTGTTTGGCTCCCAGACAAGTGTTTTTAAATGTTATAACCGAAAATATGAAACATTTACGACATTTGGAGGAATAGACTCAAATATAATATTGTGCTAATAGTTCATTTATTTAAATATTCCTATCCTTGTCCAGACGGAAAACAAGTCGATGTCCTACTATTTATAGACCAACAATGCTAGCATGATTGTTGAAAGCAAGTTTGAGAAAAGCAATGTGACTCGGAGGGCAAGCAAAGCAAACCTGTCATCAAGCTGAGCATGTAAGGTAGGAAAAGCTGTGTTTGGTCAGGCATGAACTCCAAAATGACTGATAGAGAGTTTAGTTGCGATTTCTCAAAAGATGTAGCTGCAATGAAATACAAAAGGACGGTAAAAGAATCACGATTGTCAGCTAAATTCCCGAGGAAATTAGTACAAGGAAATCTAATCTTTTATTCTCCTTTAACAAGCTAGGATCACAATATACCCTCTTCTTACAGTTCACTAAGTAGTTTACTGCCGCTCAATGAGCAGTATTTCACTGTTTGAAGAAGCAGTACTGCGAATTGTATAACACCATCTTAATGATCGGATAGATTCACCTAACAGTGAGTCCTGTTATTAATACATACTTTTGCGTTAGATCCTTTAATAGTCTATTTTTATATGCTTGCAATTTCATCTATGTCTAAACCATTAGAAACGTTAATCGTTCAAAACGTATAAAGCCTACAAGAAATCTTTGATAAGGGATCTATGTTTCACCTGGATTAACCAAAATAAGAGCAAGATCGATATCAGGATTACGAGCTGCAACAGCTAGTGCGAGGCATGCTCCAAGTGATTCACCAAGAATGTATATGGGCCTATTTGGAGATCGGTTACTCTCAGATTTAACTGTTCTTTCTACCAGCTGCACTAGTCCTGTATCATAAATGTTAACAAAATGCCTACATTAACACGTGTTACCGTTCATCTAATTAATTAGCCGTTAAATAAATTTAAAGAGAGAGAAAAAAAGAACCTGCGAACGATGTTCTATCCTTAACTGGAATATGCAAGCACCAGATGTCGTAAATCCTACGTGAGAAGGAAAAACCATCATACATAAATACGTACTTCCATAAAATAAGCCAAGTCTAACATAAAAGAGAACATTTTGGTCTCTAAGTTTCTTCCGCAGGTATAAATTAATCATGTAACGAACAGCTATTGCTTAGAACAGACTTACTTCCCAAGGTTATAGTGTTGCCTAATAAGTCCTAGCCCCACACCATCAATTCCTGTAAAAGTTTCAAGCAATAAATTATATGAACTGAAAATTAAGATTCAATTTTTTAATGAAGACACAATTAGTAATTCGCTCTATAGCCATTTAAGGAAAAGAAATAGAGAAGAATCAAATTAGTAATGTGAAGTGGGTTTGTAAAAATAGAATTCATCTGTCAATATTGAATAATGTAATTTAACAAAACTTTCAATGTAACTGGCATTGATTCCATATAAATATTAGCTTACAAATTTATTCATTATTGGAAGAAAATGAAGCATAAAGCTCAATCAAAGTTTTGAAATTTTAGATAGACAGAATTTTATCATCCTTCCTAATTGATTTACTGAGTTAAAGTATGATTCTATCTACTAGATGTGGACTGTTATCCAAATATCCTCCCTTATAGTAAATTATTCATAATCTGGAAATGAGACATATTCAGAACGTTTAAAAACAAAAGAAATATAATGGTTTATTTCTAAATTAATGGCAGACATACGTTGAACTCTTTTTTATATGATCAGAGGTACAGAGAGTAGGAGGTTTTATAAATACTTCAACTTTCCAATATATCAAAAGGGAAAAATAACTTTTTACTTTGTAAAAGATTGATAATATTGTATTTATGCTATAAAAGTTGAAAAAGAAGTAAATTGAACCATGTTACGTGTAACTTTAATAGATCGGCAAATAACGTCGATAGCAAGAAATTTCCAAAATAGAAGGAACAAGCAAAAGGAATTATGTAAACCTTTATTAAGGCAAGTTTATTGAGTTACACAAATTAGATAAGAAGTACGATGTTATGCTTTTGTAGATGACATTATAGTTTTGTTTGGTGTCACGTTGATTATGTTATGGCAAGAAAATAATTACATGAAAATTATTAGGTAATGTTTTCTTCATAAAAGAGTCCACATGGTCATTAATGCTTCTATAAGAAATCCTTAGTTAAAATAGGTAAGTCATTGACTTAGTATTCTGCAATTGCATAATCTTGCTTCTGGGGATATAATCACAAAGACAGATGAGAGGTATATTGGGTTACATAAATTAGATTTAAAGCACATAAAAATATAACAATAAACTTTTATATTTACATACATGCATATACAATCCTCTTTTGTGTAAATTTAAATTATACGAATGAGATTATAATTCATAAAATTAAACTGAAAGTACCACTTCACATAATTTTAGAATATATTTCTTTAAATGTTGTTTTCAGCATTAACTTCTAAAAATATATTCATAATACTAACAAGTTTGGGTCATTAGCCTTTTAATGAATTGCTTAATTATTTTTCCATAAAATTATAAAATTCTGAATGCTTCAATTGACTCGTTAGAATAAATTCAAAGAGGAAATTGAATTTTTTGTAAAAAATTACAAATGTCATGCACAAGTGATTTCGAATTGTTAGTTGTCATTCATGAATTCTTGGGGTTCATACTTGGGTTAGCTCTCCTACTTTAATTACGATGTTTTATCATATTTTATTAAATCTCATCCACACGTTTATATAAATTTTACGTACATATATGAATAAAATTTAATACAACAAAATAAAATCACAGTAAGGATTTGATGTTTTCCATAGTATCCTATATAATCATGGTTATACTGCTCATGCAACGGGACTTGCTAACTATATAATAATTTTTCGAATTATGCTATCATGGTTACTCCAGATGTATTCTATCCACCTACATTAAGTTTTATATATTATGATTATCATTAATTATTAAACTAATAAACTGGAACAGCTAAGAGCGGAATAACATCATCATTAGTAGTTTACTTCTGGTAATAATACACGTACAAATAAAGTTAAAACAGAAAACGTCAAAAGCATCGAGAGAAGATTCATGGATCATTTTTCAAAACTTTCCAACTCCAATCATTTAAGTTTGATTTCATTCACTTTTCTTTTCTTGTCGTGATGTCAAATGACCATCCAATCAAATTCCAAAAAGGAGGTATCTAAAAGATGAGCATAAAAACTTTAAAAAGAATTATAAACTTAACTGTGGTTAAGAGAGTCAAAGAAAATGCAGTTAAAAGAAATGCAAGACACGGTGAGTAGGAAAAATTAGTAAATTAATTACCAGGTAAAAAGAGAAGGAGAGGAGAATTGTGCAGGCGGGACCCACATTCCATCGGAGAGAACCAGCGCGGCGGACCTCCATCGGATCTGATCAGTTCCGACGACGCCTCGAAATAATCCTTCAAACTCTTCTTCGCCTCCGTCACTGCTTCTGGATTCTCCACCACCAAACGATATGGAATAGAATTTTTCGTTACCGTTGCTCGCGATTGCTCTTCCTCCTCAGATGCAGTTGTTTTTGCTTCTTGTTCTTCTGCTCTATTTTTCTCCTCCGTTGCTGTTGTGGTTGTTGTTTCGGATTCTAGTAGTGGTGTATGTTGTTTCTCGTGAATCTTGAGGAAGCTTCCGTTCTCTTGGAAGCTCGTTAGAACTGTTTCACTCGTTGACGATGGCGTCTGCTCGGTAACGAGCGCGAACCGCCGAGTTGGATATAAATTGGGATTCGGATTTCGCTTCATTTTAGCGGAGGACGACGAAGACGAAGAAGATGGGGAGGGGGGCACACAGCAGCGGATCACTGGAGAAACAGTGGGCGCCAAAAAGCAAGCGCCAGAGGTGGCCATGATGGGCAGAGGTTGTTCTCTGAGATTGGAGTGTCTTTGTTTGATATAAAAGCTGTTTAGTGAATCGTGATAGAGACGAAGATATGCCAAGGTAGCAATACTTATACAATGAAGAATAAAAATACTGATAATTAACAGTCAAAAGGTCCAGTGAAGGGGGAAGGTATTATTTATAAACAAAATAGCAAATAATGGTTTAGAATAGAGTGTGGATCTCGTGATTAGAATTAATTCCAAGTATCATTTGTAAAGTTATTAGGAGGAGGAGGAGTGTGTTTTTAATGATAAGATCACAAGGTATGGAATGGATACCTTGTTTTATACGTATTTTGTACATGAGTAGACACTAAAAGAAAGAAAAAAAAAAGTAGAGTATCAATGGCGGTTAATAAACAACTACTTGGGTGATGGAGGGAGGGTGTCGGCCAGTTCGTGGCTATTACAGGAAGCGTGGAATGGGGGGTGTGTGACGTTACTTTGATGCTGCAGAGCCTGAATGAGTTTTTGGGACAGTTGGCACAGATCTTGGTGACCTCGCCATCTCATCCACGTTCTATCAGCTATGATTCCTCTTTTGTTTGTATTTATCGTGTCCAAATTTTCTGTCTAATATTATGATGTTTTATTGTGTTTAACGAATCTCAACTATTTATTTATGTAGATCCCGAATAAATCCTGCATGAATCCTACAAAATAAATGATTGAAATTCTATAAGACATAATAAGATAAAATAATATTAGACAGATAATCTTTTCTCGTATTTACCCCAGCCATACTTCATGTCCGTGACAACTTTGATTCTCTCTATTTTAATGGAAGCATTTTGGTAAATCAGTTAATACTTGTAATGCTTTAAGCTTTAATACTTTTTACTTTTCTTATATGTTCACGCCTGTGATACGATATTCTTAATTTTATTACCTAATTACCTCGTCTGCACAAGATGATTAAAGTAACCTTCATAGAGGGTCCAAACATCAGCTTATGGGATCACAAAAATGGTTATCTTCAATTGCTTCATTTCCCTCCTTGTTATATGAAATTGAGATAAGTTTTATTTAAAAAAGAAATCATCAAATCTTACCAGATTCAGATGATGGATGTTTTGATAAGAGAAAGCATGAATGAATTCTCTATTCATCACTAATTATTTATCCTCACCGGCCGCCAATCAACGGCGTTGCGTATGTGATGTGATTAATCCAACTTCGTTTTGGTCAACAATATAAACGATTCGTTCGCATTCGACCGAAAAGGATGTATCGTGGGGACGTTAGCAGCACGCATCAATATACTATATATATAATTATATAGTACACACACACACAGCCAGTAATTTAGATATATATATATTATGTTTTTCCACACGCATCGGGACTAGACCAGAAACAAGGATTGGTGTGAGTGTGATGCATCGAGACTAGACCAGAGGCACGGATTGGTGTGGTGTCAGGTGTGAGATTGGCAAACGTACTTCACTAACCACCACATTAAACACTAAATTAATAGTTTGACATAGACTGATAAGACATCCAACTGCCTGTCTTTATGTCCTTGCTCAATTATGTATGGATGAGATGGGGTTTTTAGGAAAAATAAATAAATTAAGCTAGAGATTAGAGAATCCGTGGCGTTTTAGTGATCAGACGAGACAGACACGGCACAAATGTACGGTAATAATTTATATGAGTATAGCGCTCACTTAATTTGAAATTAAGGAGTATTTATATATGTATATGATATGTATAAATGAATGTTATGTAATTTAAAATATTGTGGGAAAAATATAATTGTGTAATTGTGGATAAAATTTTGTCAAAGAAAAGGGTCAAAATATAATAGTTGGAATATTTAGAATGAATTAATAAAATAAGTAAGCTTAAATTAATAATTTAAAAATAAAAAATTTACAAATGTGTAGCAAAGAACAAATTAAAAGATAAATGGATGAAATATTTGAGCTAATATTGTGAAATTTATATAGAAGAAAAGATAAAATATAGTTTAGTAATTGTGACATATGAAAAAAATTAAAATTTTAAGAGAATTGGAGAGTATTTATGAATACATTATGTTATTAATGGTTAAAGAATATTGTTAAATATTGAAATATGAGAAAAAAATTTGTGAATATGGAAAAATTATTTTGCAGAAAATATGTTAAAATATAAAAGTTAGAATATTTATAATGAATTAATAAAAATAGTCAGTAAAAATAAGGAATAAAAATCACACCACGAGTCACAGATGTGACTTTGACTGAAACTAATAAGTTTAAAATGAATTAATAAAAATAGTTAGTAAAAATAAGGAATACAAAATAAGATAAAAAATCAAGTCACTCCATGAGTCACGGGTGTGACTTAGAAACTAATAAGTTTAAAATGAATTAATAAACATAGTTAGTAGTTAGTAAAAAAATAAGGAATAAAAAATAAGATAAAAATGTCACAGGATTGAAATTCAAATCTCTAAAACTAACCTAATCATTCAATATTTCTAATTGAGTCGCATAACCAAATATCACGCCCGTTCACTGCAACTTCTTCTTCTTAACTTCTTCTTCGGTGATTCCTGCGACTTCCTCTCGTCAGCCACCGCCTACTGGCTTCTTTGGTCGCCTCAGCTTCCCCAACATTTGCTCTAACACGTCGTTTACCGTCAGTTGTTAGTGAGATACCTAGTAACATCCATTAAAACTAAAAAATCTATCATTTTTCAGTTTGTTTATGGCATTTGTAGAGGGACAAGTTTCATTACTGATGTGATATTAGTATAACATGTTGAATTAGATAAGGTATCATCTAGGTTTATGAGGGGGAGTCTTTTTTTAATTAGCTTCTTTGTTTTAATCCTTTGCTTTATAATTATTTATTAAAAATCTGATCGATAAGAAACATTTTAGGTGTTTGAGACGTTGTATCATAGAAAAACAAACTTATGTTTTAATGACTCACACGTATATTTACACCATGACCTTGATTGCTACTTAGGTCATGCCTCGTGTGAGATTCTCGGCATCTTCATCTTCTCAACCGGATGATATGTCTATTTTAGGTAATCCTTGTCTTCAAATTCTTTTTGAAATCAACCGCTTAATTCCACAATGCCATCCAAATTCACTACGAGGAAATAAAAGAGGATATTGAAGGGCGTCATAACATGTATAGTAAGATTGGATTCTATAACTTGTGCCTGGGTGAGTATAGACTTAGATGTAGAACATTTATCAATCTTTTCATCACCAATCTCAGTCCATATAGCAACCACTTATGTTACAGTAGGAAGATTGTAAACACACTGATCAAGGCCAGGACAATACCTCAGAACTATTGTATGATTCTCAAGCGTTAAAATGTCCCTAAGTCTTCAGAATAACTTGGCATAAGGATTATCTTGTAGAATTGTCATAATCAATTTTAATGTATCCTCACGAAGTTTACCATAACTCTTAGTCCTTCTTTTCAGTTCCTCATCACTATCAAAGAATTATAGTTGGATACTAAATACCTTATTAGTTATTGAAACTAAACTATCAAGGAAATGATAAACTTGACCTTGAATATGAAATGTATAAACGCCTTTCTTATTTTTTTTGTTATTTCTCAATCACACCTAGCTCCATATGAAGTAAAAGCTACATTGTTATTATATCTACGAATGTTCTTCCTGAAGTGTTAAAATTCTTCATCATTACTAACAAATAATCTTTTCAGAGCATATGACATTTGAGGAGCAACAATGCAAATCTCTCCTGTTGAATAATGATGGGGGTTTTAGATAAAATCTCTTTGCATCACAATGTTCATAGTTTGGAACAAGATGAAGTTGTAGGGCTAAACATATAAATTATGCAGGGATGCTAACTTTAATGAAGAGCGATGACAATTTATCCCTTGAAAGATTTACAAAAAGGTTGATCATTTTGTTTAATAATAATATAAAAATGGAAAAAATACAGGTAAAAAGATTTATACCTTGATCTTCAACAGATATCATTGAGCTAGGTTGAATTGAAGAGGAAGATATAGTTAGACAATCTAAATTATAACATGTGATATTATATGCTTCAACTATTGATGTTGTATGAAGAATTTCTTCTAATTGGAAAGAGGAATGAGTTGCATCGACATGATCTACATTAAAAATGATATATCGATTTTCTGGTAGTTGACTACTACATTGATGAATAAAAACTTGACCGATAGAAGGTTTGCTATCAACAGTTGAATGGAAAGGTTGATCACTAGCTGTTTGTAAAAATAAGCCAAAGTAGCATTTCTCTCTTCTGCAGCACGAGCTTCTCGAAGTTGTCATAGGAATTCATCATTTTCTAACATTTCAGCATACTTTTGACGTCTCTTGGCATTTCTATCCATCTTTAAACGCATAAAGGAGTGGAACAAAGCTAAAAACAACTAAAAATAATTAATAAAAAAATTTGTTAATCATTTCTTGGACAACATCTTCCTTCTTTATATATCAATTAATAATATATTTTTTAAATATTAAAATATTTGTACTAGAAACATTTACGCTACTTCAACTAAAGATATATATAAAATGAAGGTCTGTTACATTAATACTTGTTATTAAAATGTTGAAAATGTGGAAATATAATACGATAAAAATGAAGCAATAATATCAACTGTATTGGTGAATATAACACGATACATTTAGCAAACTATACATTTAACAAAGAAGGTAAAAATTTGAAAAGGTTAGCATAATAATATTGGTGGAATATACTGTGAGATTAATAAAGGATTAGAAGAAATAAAAGGTTATTTTATGCCAATATGATGTAACTGAGTATATTAAAAGGTAAAATTGTATATTTAAACTATTGCTTTAACAATTGGTATGGGTAAATAAAGAAAGAAGGTAATGATCATATTACTGAAAAACTGATAAATGGGACAGATAAAATAGAATTTTATATAATAAAATATTTGGCAAAATAAAACATACCAAATAGTGCAAGGACGAATACCCTAAAAAATGTTCAAAAACAGGCATATTTGAAAGGTTAAATATGGTGAGTACAAAATTTATGCGATGGCGATTGTGCAAGTCACAACCGTTTTAAATTATTTATCATGTATTTTACACAACATAATAACAATAAAGACAGACATGGTAAAATTATCAACTCCGTTAAGAAGTCTATAGAAGTCACAGGTTGGGATTTTTTGCAACAGTTGATGAAAAGATAGAAAACAATTTCATTATATATTTTTCACCTAAGATAATAACAATGAATGAAAGATTAACAGGATATAATGGGAGATATTTTATTTATTTATTTATGATTTCAATTCTATTAATGTGATGCATGTTGTTCCTCTTCTCAACCTTATTAAGCGTAAATAATCATTAAATTGATAAAAATTTAAGAACCCGAATAACATATCATGAAGGGAAACGAAGAACTTACAGATGGTGGATAAAGAAATTACCAACTCTTGTTTAATGAAACGGAGAAGATGTGATGTGTTTGATATATGGCTTTTTTTTTTATAGTTTTGTGCTGGAGGAAGGTGTTTATAAATGTACTGGGAAGGAAACATTTGCATGGTTAGAAAAGAAAGGATACGAGTCATAATCATGCAATGATAGAAATTTAAGTAGTTTATTGTATATTTTACATAACATAATAACAATAAAGATTGATGGGATAAAATGCAACACAACTCAACTTTGTTAAAAAGTCCATGTAAGTGACGATTGGGATTTTCATATAACAGTTGATGAAAAGATAGAAAATAGTTCCATTCTATATTTTACACAACATGATAATAATGAATGAAGCATTAACAGGATATAATGCGATAGATGTAATATCTTTTATCAACTCTATTAATAATTTGATGCAAGTAAAACAATATAAACATGAATGTCATGGATGTCACATCTATGAGATCTTCTCTTCCCGTGACTTAACATGTTACACCGGTGACGTATTTTTTAATAGAAAATTTTCATTTGAAATTAACATCTGTAAATAGCAACGCATAGAAAACAACTCTATTATATATTTTACACAAGATAATAACAAAGAATAAAGAATTAATAGAACATAATGTTATAAATCCTCTTCTGAACTATATTAAACACATATAATTACTAAATTGATAAAAAAAATTTAATAAACAAACATCATATGATGAAGGGTATGGAAGAACTTATAGATGGTGGCCAACTCTTGTTTACTGAAATGGGAAAGATGTGTTTGCCTTGAATATATAGCTTTTTATAGGAATTTATTGCCTTAATAACTCTGTGTTATTCAAAAGTTGTTAAAAAAAACTTTGACATATAAAAATTAGCAAAAAACACCCTGAGTTGAAATTTTATTAACTCACAGCCCCTTAAGCGTGGAGGAACAACACACGGCTAAGGGTTTTTTTTGCAGCAAAATTGAAAACATAAGGTTAATAGAGTAACATTTTATATCTCAGGGTTTAATTAGCTACTTTCGTATAACACAAGGGTCGCTACAGCAATTTTGTCCTTTTTATAGTTTAGAGATGGGGGAACGTGCTATGAGAAGGAAACATTTGTATGATTAGAGAAGAAAAGATACAGACGTGGTTTAGTTGACAAATGTTTAGAAAACAAATAATGATCTTGTCCAATCCTTTAATTAACCGAATCTCTAGTTGGTGGCTACAATATTATTTATAACAGGGTAGATTATTTATAATAGGGTGAGAAAGTTGAGTTGTGGATCTATAAAGAGCTTTCAAATTCTTCTGGCTATAAGCAATTTGTTAATCAATCTTATCGATTTAATTACTAGACTATCTTTCTTTTTAAATCAGTACACTTCCTTCCATTTTACTTCTGTTCTAGTGACATTTTTAAATTTACCTAACCATATGAAATTTCTTAGTATTTTTTTTCACTTTCTTTGATAAAGTTGAGAAGCAAGAACATGCGACTACTCCAACAAAAAATGTAGATTTTCTAATGAAGATAAAAAAAAGTTAAAGCCTGCCTGTATATGAAAAGAACTTATTATCCAATTAATCAATTCTTTTATGGATATAGTTAAAAAGAGTTTAACTATCTCTATATGTGATTCTTTTGTTGGAGATATAGATTTCAAAATTCTTAAAAGTTAAGTTTTGGAGAGGATATTGCCTTGATCAAGTGAATATGAAGAAACATATAAGAAGCTCTTTCTAAAATTTATGGAGAGACCTAAAAGTTAATTAAAGGAATACAAGGTATCCACTAGAAATTGTATATAACTTAGCTCCACTCAACCAAAAAAGAAAATCGTTTGCAAATGTAAAAGGAAAGGTTTTATCCTATTGAATTTATGATGGTTGGTGAAATTACCACACTCCTTAATTCTATGAGACAACATTCTTCTTAGCATTTCATTACATAATATGAATAAGTAAGGGAGATTTAATCCCCTTCGGTCCCTTAACAACTTGATATATTTTAGTTATTTCTTAATTTATTAGAATTGAAAATGAGATAGTTGGAATACATTTGTCTAATAAGGAATTTAAAATAAACTTCAATTTAACTAAATCAAATGATTTGTTGAGGTTGATCTTTATAGAGCAACTTCTCTAAACATTTTTGCTTTTTATAACTTTTGAAAAGTTTGCATACTAAAATCATATTATCCTTTATGCAACTATTTTAGATGAAAGATCCTTGTCTTGAATAATTGAAAAGTCTTATAAGTTTCTTCAACCTTTCTAAAATAAACTTAGAAATGATTTCATAAATAACATTATAAAAAGAGATCGATCTAAATTAACCTAGAGAGCTGACATTTGGAACCTTACGTATGACACAAACATAAGTTTTTTTATTTTGTGATAATGATGTTAGCCCTTCTCAAGCTTTTATTTTGTGACTAGGGATAAGTGGAAGAATAACCCAAATGACAATATCAAATTCTCCACTCCTTCTAAACATTGTGAGTTGCAGTATAAGTACCCTAAAACTATGGATTGTATTATGGTTAATTACAAATATTCCAATACTATCTGGAGGAGGATACAAGACGTCTTGAACATAAAGAAGAAAATTTATACATTGAGTGAAGTGGTTGAATGGGTCTCTTCAGTCAAGATGGTAAATAAGATAGCTTGTAAAGCACTAAAAATAAGCTTAGTTGTAATGGTTCATAGCCTATGGAAAGAGAGGAACAATAGTTTAATTAGGAAGGAGGCTAAAAGTAAGGAGCAATTTTTCCAAATCATCATACTCTAGAGTATACTAAACCTAGTAGTAAGAGGAGTGGTATCTAAACTCTCTCAGGGAATGAAGCAAAGATGGTTACTACAGTAAAAGCTACTACCGATGTCAAACAGTTCCTAGGAATCTTAACATTCTTGTAAATTTTGCACTTTTATCCTTAGAATAGGATTTATATATATCCCTTCATTAATGAATTACTTTTTGAGAAAAATATTGTTCTATAATGAATGGTGACTTAAAAACTGAACTAACCGCTATACTAATGAAGTTGAGAATATAAACAACAATAAAATGTGCTTATTAACATAAGATATAGAATAATATTTAAAGCGTTATAAACATTACATTTCATTCCTTTAGAAATTAACCCCACGTATTGTAACTTCATATTTTTAATAACAATGTAATATCAAGTTCAATTAGAATTAAATTATAGAAAAAATTAGGAGATTATTAATTTTGTGATTTTCATTATTGTTAATTCATGACTATCATAATTAATATAATTTAAATTATTTTATATATCATACATCATTTATTGAAATGTGAGAATAACTTAAATAAAATTAACTATAATAAGTATAGACATCACCAAATTGACCAAACATTAAATAGGTTGTTATATTGTTGATATGATAATGAAATTATAGTGTACAAAGGGAAGTCAAATTTAGTAACTTTTTGTATCATAGTATTAATGTTCAAACGAAAATTGCACTCAATCCAAAGAAGAAACTGGCTATGGCATGTACAAATCAACATTTCAAGCATGTCCCGTATAACATTGATAAACTTGGCACCTCTCTATAATAGTAACAATGTCTCTCCTCATATGTGGACAATATTATCTCTTTCTCATCTCTTCAAGAATCTTATCTCTACCAAGGTGACCAATTAAGCCTCCCTCATGAATTCTCTAACCACTTTCTCCTTAAGTAAAGTTGTAGGAAGACAAAGTTGATTTGCTTTCATCAAAAATCATGCACATGAAAATAATCATGAGAATTTTTCACTAAACATAAGTCTCATGTCTCTCCAAAATATCCATCACTCTCATATAACTACTTAAGATCCTCAACTTTTATACTCAAGGACTTCATTATGGCCACCTATCTACTTAATGCATCAACAACCACATTATTCTTCCTAGCCTTATGCATCCATTTCTATAGGAACTTATTAATAAAAGTTGATCATGTAGCATGTATCTTCATTCTTAATCACCTTTGACTTCCTAAATGCTTCAAATCTTGATTAAAATTGTACAAAATAAACTATTTTCCAATTAATAATATTCCCACGTCTTTAAGGCTCTTAAAATAACATAAAATTATTTTATCATATGTAGTCCACTTTTGCTTAACATCAGATAACTTTTCACTATGGAAGATTATTAGCTTTTTCTTATGAGATGGCATAGCTCCAATCCCAACTACGCTAGCATCACATTCTAGTTTCTCCCTCAAGATCTAATTCTTCTTTGGACTCTTATGGTAGTGAGGTAAGTTAGGTAAACTAGCCCCAAGAAACAAATCAATATGGTGTTAAATTATATGGTGTTAAATATCTCTCATGGGAGGTAATCTATTGGGTAGCTTATTGGGTATTACATTCCCATATTATTCTAACATTTGTTACACTTTTAAATGAATCTCATCTTCTCTACTTTCACTCTCTTCTTCCTATTTCTCTATCAATAAATTTATCTCCTTCATTTCTTTCATTTCATTAAAAAAACTTCCCCTATTATTTTTAAATTCTAACAATGTCTTTTTTATCCTATTAAGTTTCATTACTCTCTTTTCACCTATAGGTACTAACTTATTTACACCATTCTTCACAAATCTATAAATTTTCTCCCTATCTAATTTATATGCATCAACATTATATTGTCATGATCTACCCAAAAACATTTGACATACATTCATATTTTCAAAAGTAAAATAATTTTCATGAGTATTTACCAATAAAAAATGACAACTTACACCTTTCTATGATAGGGATATCACTAATGGCTATAATATATATGATACTATAGGATTTTGGGTAAGGCTTGGTTGGCAACTTCAACTTTTTGAACACTAATATACTAATGATATTCTCTTGGTTACCACCATCAATGATCAACGTATAAGGATTTTTTGGTACCATGCTTCTAGTATGAAACAATTAGACTACTGTTAAACTTTATGTTCCTTTTCAGAAATCATTAAGCTCCTAATAACTCTAATAAAGCTATCTTCTTTTCCCTTGGGGTATTTATGATCTTCCCTGTCCATTCTATGAAGATCTCCTCTCAAGATGGTTTTCTCATCATCGTTGGAATCATCAGTTCTCATGAAAGATGCTAAAATTTGAGAATGAGAGGGGGTAACTTCCCTGTTAGTTATTTTAAAAAATCTTCGGTTATTGTCACCTCACATTAATGTCTGCAATTGTCTCGTGATTGTAACCAACAACTGTTTAATATTGTGAATAGTTATCCCGTGTTCTTCGATTCTTCTCTAACTATTGGGTAATCCTTTTGTTATTAATATTATTTGCCATTATTAGAAAGAAAAACTTTGTGAGATTCAAAACTCTATTAACACCTAACGTGGCGGAAAAGATAAATAAACACAATTCCAATCTAAAAATTATAGTATATAAATTCTCAAAGAAAAAATAAAATTTATTGAAAGAGAGATGTTAATCTTTCTCAAAAGTTACTTAAATAGGTTTACATAGACCTTAATTCATCCAAAAGAGTTCTAGACAAAATAGGAAACTCTACTTCATCTTAGCAAGAGTTCTAAATAAAATACAAAAATTCTAATAAATCTTAGGACGAGTTGTTAACAAAAGAGTAAAGGAATCAAAGAGATTGAGTAAAATAAGAAATAAATAAAATTCTAACACAAGGATGTTAGTTAAGGCGAGATCATATGTTAGTCAATATCTCATTCTAAAGAAAAAGAAATATAGAGAGGAAAGTTAGATAAGACGAGATTACATTGTTGGACCCCGAATTTTTTCTTTATGATGTCATTAAGCCTGAATTGTGTTAATTGTGTGATTTATGGTTTGATTGGATTTAATTGGGAGTGTTAGTGGATAAATGAGGCTTAATTAGTAATAATGTGGTTCAAATGAGAATTATAGGCTAAATATGTTTAGGGACAAAATAGGAAGACCACTTAGGTGGGAGAGTTGGAGACATTGCAAGGAGGGGTATTTTGGTCTTTCCCTCCCCTTTAGACTTAAGAAAGAGTTAGAAGAAAGGGAAAGGAAAGACAAAAGAGGAAAGAAAAGAAGGAGAAGCCGTAGGTGGAGGAAAAAGAGAAGAGAAATAGAGATTCTCGATCTTTGAGATTTTCGATAGATCTAAGACGTTTCCGGGTAAGTTTCGCTTCGTTTCTTCTTGTTTTAGTTGGATTAAAGTCTAGAATCGATTGTGTGAGTTAGAATCTGTAACATCCCGTCCCCGATGGGAAGGGTAAACTGGTAAATTGGGACAGGCTAGGTTGTTGCATTTGCATATTTGAAATGTAAACATTCATTTGGCCTCTAATTATAGAGGACTGAGTCTTTTAGCACATGCACATATAAGTAAATGCATTCATGACAATTTCCCGGCTTTTGATTGTGAATATGATATGAATTGTGAAATTATGAGATAATTAGATTTGATTATGATTTAATGAGAATTGAGGAATAATTTAGTTTAATTATTGAGTTGGAACAGTATTTTAGTGACTGCCAATTGATAGCGACTCTTCGAAAATTTTCTGGGAAATTTGGGAGAAAATGTCCAGACCGAAAATTTTCTGAGTGGTGGACTGATTGATTGTGTAGAACTGAAATGACTGTCAAATGACTACGAAAGATTAGGCATATGATTCTAGAAATTTATATGACGAGCCATTGAAATTTGGAGATGAGCTGGACTGGAAATGAAATTTAAAAGAGAAAGAGATTTAAATGCTTTGAGAGGAAAAAGACAAGAGGCTTATTTGTCTACATATAAATGCCTTAAGTTTTGAGATTTGAAAAAAAAAGAACTCTTTCTCTTCTAGGGCACGATCGTTCCTCCTTCCCTTGTGATCTTCGATTCTTCCTTGGAGATTTTGTTTGCTCTTTCACTGTGATAGAAGAATAGCTTGAAACCTTGAGAGAAGATGAAGATCTGTTGGAGTATGAGAGTTCACCGTGGCTGTTAGAGGAAGGAATTTGGGTTGCGGAAGATCTGAGGTTTTATGCTTGATTGGTAAGTTAATGGGTTTAATGTTGTTGATTTGTTAGCTAAATGCATTTATTGTGGTTAAATGTTAAAGATTGGGTAGTTGGAGTGAATTAATACCAGTTTTAGAGAGAGAAAATGGAGGAAATCGGATCGGAGAAGACGAATTGCGACTTCATGACGTCATGGCGTCTTGTGAAGCCTCGCCATGCTAATTAACATATAATTCGTCACGGCGAGCCGGAGGGAGGACGTCGCGGCGAGCTCGAGTTCTAGGCGCCGCGGCGAGTTCTTCTCCATTGCGTCGCGGCAAGCGTTATTACAGGTCGCGGCGAGCGCCGCATGACGCCGCGGCGAATGGCTTGAGGTCGCGGCGAGGGGGAATTTCTGATTGGATTTAATTGGATTTTTTAGGCATAAATAATGGTGTAGACCTCCAATTGAGGTGATGTTTGATTCGTTGTGATCTAGATAAAGAGGT
Organism: Erythroxylum novogranatense; assembly: GCA_029891385.1. Taxonomy (NCBI): domain Eukaryota; kingdom Viridiplantae; phylum Streptophyta; class Magnoliopsida; order Malpighiales; family Erythroxylaceae; genus Erythroxylum; species Erythroxylum novogranatense. The sequence goes on along the minus strand of CM057225.1, from coordinate 88,727,998 downwards.
CTACAATTGAGGAAAAGAATGAGAGTTTGAATTCAGGTTTTTGAGATCGCAATTAGTGAAAGACAGTTAAGAATGTGATTGTATTGCAACCTAAGGATTGTACTTGGTAATTGGGGTATAATGTGAGACTTTGAAAGTAAATTCATTGCTACTGGGAATTTTAGGAACTAAGCATAAATGATGAATTTGACCTAGAGAATAGTGCTATTGATTGTGAGATAATACCCTAGCGAGTATGACGTGATAAATTGACTGAATATTAGAATTGAAATTGGGGAGTTCCGTATTATGTTATTGGATTGAGATGGAGTCAATATTGAGCAATTGAGTGAAAAATTAGAATTTGTCTAAAGAAAGTAGAATTTGGAAAATTGCACCGAGAAAGGTCATGAATAGGCATCGTGCGTCTTTTATTTAAAGCATGTGCATCATCAAATTATCTTTGACTGTGCATTAGTAATTGGGTAATTATTTGATTGTTTTAAAGGCACCGATGGAACAACTCCACGGAAATTGTTAGGACTTCCAGGCCGTAGCTCGGAAGTACAGGTGAGTAATCTAGTTGGTTTCTCAACCTTTATGTGTTACATTTTATGCACCTATGCCATGTGGAGTTAAGGATGGATTTGTGTGTTTGATTTCATTGATTGCGGACCATGAGTGTCCGAAATATTGAATATGTGATATTAAAGTGCTATTGTTGGGCCCGGGCCCCGGATCCCTGATTCCCGAGGTGGCCCCTCGGGTCGCGCCGGCGACGGGCGCCCCATAACGTCGGACCCGATCCCAACATTTAAACATAGTTCGATCATAAACATACATTCTCATACAATCGATCACCTACGCATGCATTCTAATTATAAACAATTCATCACGATTACATAAGTCATCAAGTTCATAAATTAAACATGTGTTTGAAATAATACACAGTATAAAATAAAGTTTCAATCCAAAATACATGAAATATGCTCCATGATAATGTGTTTGGAGGGCCAACCAAAATACGAACTTAATATAAGACTCCTAATTAGCTCGAAGTTTCCGATGCCTCGCAAGTTCAAAGATCGTCCCGCTCGCTTTTGAGGAGGAAAGTAATGGGTTGAGCTACACACTCGATGGCTAATATAATTATAGTCATCGGCAACTAGCACAAATCCCAGCATATGAATGTATATATATTATATCTATACAGACATCAATTCAAGCATTTCACATGCTACTCAAACTATTTACGCATTCAATAAACTTAATTCAATTCATAAATATGTCACAAAGCATTCACAATGAACAATCCACATATGCAATGCACATCACAATGGCTCGAGGGTTCCATGGAAACAAAATGAAGAAACCGAAGTTTACATCCTGAACGAAATGAGTCCATTCGGATCTCATATGCCACAAGCGGGCAGCTGGGAGAAGGCTCTTGTCTACGTGCACGTGACGAACGAAATGGTTCCTCTCTCGCCCAAACAAAAGCATATAATCATGCTCATGATCATTTTATCGTATGGTATTCTTCCATATCTTGCATTTAGTCAAAATGCCTTGACCGAAGTCGAGGCATAATATGATCGGAATCAAAACGTAATGCTATCAATTCTTATGATTCTTTCAATTCATCACATTTAAACATGCATAACAAATAACATATATTCATACATAAGCAAGAAATTGCCTAGTCACACAATAACTATAAGTATATTACCCACCTAAGATCGCTCGAGTAGTCGACTCACTGGTGTCCTTCCTCTTGCGATGAAATCGTGTCAGCTTGGTTTCCTAAAACAATCAAGTTTCCATCCAATCAAATAATATTCAAAGGCAATTACTCAAAAGCTTCGGAAAATCAAAAGAAGAAATCGCTGGAAAAAGGGCTTGCTGGCGAAGGCTCGCTTCGCATGCATGACGAAGGCGTTACTAGCATGGCGAAGTCGCTCACAAGACGTCATGGCAAGCGCGCGCATGCGCGGCGCCACGACGCACGCCTCCCTGGCATGCCGCGACGTGCACCATACGTGCACACGGCGTGCATAAATTCGCACGCCACTTCGCGACGTGTGGATCGGGGAAACGTTCCCGAACCCGAAAAATCCCAGATTTTCCAACTCCAATCCGTTCCAAATTCAAATGCAACACATCTAAGGCATAGATCAACTCTTCTACTACAATTCTTACCCATTCTAAGCTTCCAATCCATCCTAAAATCATCAACCCAACGATTTACCCAACTTTTTCACACAAAAACCCTAAATCATCGATTTCTCCTAATCCAAGCTATCTTAATGTTTAATCCAACCATAAACAAGAAGAAACGAAGCTAAACTTATCGGGTAACGCTCCAAACTGTCGAAAGATCCGAGAAATCAAAATCTCCACTCTTCTTCCTCTTCTCCCTACGACGGCTTCTCCCTCTTCTTTCCTTTCTATTTTCTATTCTATTTCTAATTTCTTCTTTTAAACCTAAGGGAAAGCACAAAGACTACAATGCCCTCCTAATTAAGCCCTAAACCCATTTCAACTTAAATAAACTTCACAAAATGCCCTCATAAGCTTTTACACTTTTTAAACCTCATAAAACCACAATTAAACCGTAATTATCCATAATACTCCCAATTTACTCAACTAAGGCATAATCACTCAATTATCAAAATTTATGCTTAATGACATCATAAAAAAAATTAGGGGTCTAACATTTCTCCCCCTCTGAAAAAAAATTTCGTCCTCGAAATTTACCTGAACCATCGAAAAGATACGGATACTTCTCCTTCATAGCTTCCAGTGGTTCCCAAGTAGCCTCCTCTACCGAATGATTTCTCCACAGGACTTTGACTAGCTAAACCGTCTTGTTCCTGAGGACTTTTTCCTTAGTATCCAAGATTTCCACTGGTAGCTCCTCATAAGTCAAATCATCCCGCAGTTGAACCTCACTAGCCTGAACGATATGAGAAGGATCCGATCTATACCTCCTCAACATAGACACATGGAAAACATTGTGGATCTGTGACAACTCCGGAGGTAACGCCAACCTGTAGGCGAGTGGTCCAATCCTCTCAAGGATTTCATACAGACCCACATACCTCGGACTCAAATTACCCTTCTTGCCGAATCTCAATACTCCTTTCCAAGGAGACGTCTTAAGGAACACCTTCTCACCGACCTCATACTCCATCTCCTTTCGGTGAGCATCAACATAACTCTTCATCCTATCATGTGCTGCCTTAAGCCGCTGCTTAACCAGATTGACTTTCTCAACTGTCATCTGAATCAATTCTTGTCCCACCAATTGCCTATCTCCTTCTTTATCCCAACAGATCGGAGTCCTACATCTCCGCCCATACAATGCCTCATACGGAGCCATCTGAATGCTCGAATGGTACGAATTATTATAAGCGAATTCGACCAACGGCAAATGCTCATCCCAAGCTCCTCGAAAATCCATCACACACGCCTGAAGCATCCCCTCAAGAGTTCGAATGGTCCTCTCCGATTGACCATCCGTCTGAGGATAAAATGTCGTACTAAAATGCAACTTGGTGCCCAAAGCATCCTGCAAACTGCCCCAAAACCTCGAAGTGAACCGAGGATCTCTATCCGACACAATCGAATCCTGAATCTCATGCAATCTCACTATCTCAACGATATACTTCTTTGCCAACACATGCAAAGAATCAGTCTACTTGATCGCCAAAAAGTGAGCTGACTTTGTCAATCGATCCACAATGACCCAAATGGCATCATGCCTCCTACTGGTCTTAGGCAAACCCATCAGAAAATCAATGGTCACCCTTTGCCACTTCCATTCCGAGATGGACAATGGCCTCAACGTGGCTGAAGGTGCCTGGTGTTTAGCTTTGACTTGCTGACACACAAGACACTTACTCACAAAGTCTGCCACATCCCTCTTCATGCCTTTCCACCAAAAGTGCTCTCTCAAATCCCTGTACATCCTGGTGCTAACTGGATGCATGTTATAAGGCGCATTGTGTGCCTCATCCAATATCTCATCCTTGATCTCCCGCACAACCAGAATACACAGCCTGTTGCCCACTGTCATCAATCCATCATCCCTCACCTCTATCTCCGAAGTCTTGCCATTCCTAATCTCATCTCTGAGCCTGCTCAAATCCGCATCCTAAGCCTGCAATTCTTTAACTCTTTCCCTAAGCATCGGCCTCACTCGAAAATTGGCCAGAAGACAATCCGGCTCTTCCTGCCTCAAGCTTATCTTAAGCTTAGACATTTCTTCCAATAAAGGAAGATAAACTGTCAGAACATGAGCAATCGAAGACTTTCTGCTCAAAGCATCCGCCACTACATTGGCCTTGCCCGGATGATACTCAATCAGTAAATCATAGTCCTTGAGTAACTCGAGCCACCTTCTCTGCCTCAAATTCAATTCCTTCTGACTCAGTAAATACTTAAGACTCTTATGATCAGTGAAGATCCGAGTCTGAACTCTATACAGATAATGCCTCCAAATCTTCAAGGCAAAGATTACAGCTGCTAACTCCAAATCGTGCGTCGGATAGTTCAACTCATACGGCTTCAACTGCCTCGAAGCATAAGCTATCACCCGATCTCCTTGCATCAAAACACCTCCAAGTCCCTTCCTCGAAGCATCACTATACACAGTATAGCCTTCATCTCCAGAAGGCAATACCAGAATCGGAGCACTCGTCAATCTGTGCTTGAGCTCCTCGAAGCTCCTCTGACACTCATCACTCCAAACAAACTTTTAATTTTTCCTTAACAGCTTAGTAATCGGAGCGGATATCCTTGAGAATCCTTCCACAAACCTCTTGTAGTAACCTGTCAAACCCAGAAAACTCCTCACCTCTTCTACATTCTTCGGGGTTTCCCAATTTACTACCGCTTCTATCTTCTTTGGATCTACATGCACCCCCTGATCTGAAATCACATGCCCAAGGAATGAAGCTTCTCTCAGCCAAAATTCTCATTTCTCAAATTTGGCATACAACTCATTGCTCCTCAAAGTCTCCAAAGAAATCCTCAAATGTTCCTCATGCTCCCGATCACTCTTGGAATACACCAATATATCATCGATGAAGACAATGATAAATTGGTCCAAGAATGGCTTGAAAACCCGGTTCATCAAATCCATAAAAGCTGCCGGAGCATTCGTCAATCCGGAAGGCATCACCAAAACCTCAAAATGTCTATACCGAGTCCTGAAAGCAGTCTTCGGCACATCCGACTCCTTAATCCTCAACTGATGGTATCTCGATCTCAAGTCAATCTTAGAGAAAACTTTTGCTCCTTGCAATTGATCAAACAGATCATCAATGCGAGGAAGCGGATACCTGTTCTTCACCGTGACCTGATTCAGCTTCCGGTAGTCCACACACATCCTCAAGGATCCATCTTTCTTCTTTACAAACAAGACCGAAGCTCCCCAAGGCGAAGAACTCGACCTGATATACCCTTTCTCCAATATCTCCTCCAATTGCTCCTTAAGTTCTTTCAATTCTACCGGAGCCATCCGGTAAGACGGAATCGAAATCGATGCCGTACCTAACAAAAGCTCGATCGGAAACTCAATCTCCCGAGCTGGCGGTAGTCCTGGCAATTCTTCGGGAAAGACATCCGAAAAATCCCTGACTACTGGAATATCCTCCAGCTTCCCACTATCTGCTCTGGAATCCACCACATAGGCCAAAAATGCCTCACATCCATTCCTTATCGATCTCTCGCCAAAGCCGAAACAAACTGAGCGGACCGCCCTTCTATCCCAAAGAACACCACTCTTCCGCCATCTAAATCAAACTCTCACCGCCTTCTCACATAATCCAGTCGGGCATTGTACCTCTCCAACGTATCCATACCCAGTATCACATCTAATCCTCGCATCTTCAGTGGCATCAGATCTACCACTAGAAGTCCTCCACCAATACTAAGCTCACATCCTCTAAACACCTGACTAATCACAAGGTACTGGCCGATTGGAGTACTCACCATTAGCGGAGTATCCAAAGGGCTCACAATCCTATCACACATAGGTCTACTCGACGACACAAACGAGTAAGTAGAACCTGGATCAATCAACACAAGCACATCATCATCAAATAATCGAGCCATACCAATAACAACATCTGGAACGGCCTCTGCATCCTCCCGAGTCATAGCAAACACCCTGGCTGGTGCCTGCCCTCTCGGTCTTCCTAGAAGACTTGCCCTCTTGGCAGCATCAGAACTGCCTACCTCTGTCGAAGTCCTCTGACCCACAGTCTCTGTCCTCTTAGGAGCCTGCTTCTGAGATCCCTCTCTCCTGGGTGGCTGAGGACACTCTCTAGCCCGGTGTCCCTTCTGTCCACAGTTGAAGCATGCACCCGTCAATCGGTAACACTCTCCGCCATGGAAATTGCCACAATGCTCACACTTAGGGACAGATGACTTGTCCCCATCTCCCCTCCTGTTGCCTCCTATCGTAGAAGCCTGATGAGAAAAAGTAGGCGTCCTCATCTGTCGAGACCTGCTCGCACCACTGCTCTTCTCCTCTGACTGAGTAGGGAAGCTCCTAGCACTCCGCTCAGGCATAGGAGTACTAGTGCTACCTCCCCTCCTAAACTGCTCTCTGCCCTTTCTCTTCTTGTTGACTGCACTCTTGATATTTTCTATGTTCTCCACTCTCAAAGCTGCCTCAACCAGCTGCTGAAAGTCACAGAAATTCTGCACAATCACCTTCTCCCTGATAGTCAAATGCAGTCCCGACTCAAACCGACGACATCTGGCAGCCTCACTCAGCATCAAGTCTGAAGCATACCGGGATAACTGTGTGAACCGGCGCTCATACTCGCTCACAGTCATCTCCCTCTGGGTGAGACTCAGAAACTCCCTCTGCTTCTGTTGAACATATACCCCTGACAAATACTTCTTCCTAAAAGAAGCTAAGAAGTCCTGCCATGCCAACCCTACCGGTCTCCTCTGATTGCCCGGCATGGTCTCCCACCAATGCAGAGCATCACCCTGAAGCAAGCTGGCAGCATACACCACTCGCTCATCATCCTCATAGTCCATCTGATCTAGCACCATCTCTGTCTTCTGCAACCATGTCTCAGCTTCCTCAGGATCTGCTATCCCAAAGAAGTCAACTGCTCCATACTTCCTCAGTTTGTCGAATTGTTTTCCCCTCTTAACTGGGGCCGGAGCAGAAGGCTGTGACATCTGACCCATAGCCTGAGCAAACGCCTGGGTAAAGGCCTGAAACAGTCTCGGATCCAAAGGAGGCACTGGCTCCTGCGGAATCGGAGACTCCTGCGTCTACGAAGGAATGAGCTCACTACCTATTCCTACGGAAGCCTCAGCATTCCCTGGGGCTACTGACTCATCAGTCCTCTCCTCTCTCATCGGAGAGTCAGGTGCAGCTGACCCTTGTATAACTTCTCGTGTCCTTCTACGAGGTGGCATCGTACTCCTTCAAATGGAAACACTAAGGATTAGCTATAGGTCAATCTACATGTATGCATGATATGCATGTCACTTAATACAATCAAGTAATGCAACAAATAATCATATATCACACAATCCTATATGCATTCTAAACCGAGGACACCTAAACCTAGGAGCTCTGATACCAAACATGTTGGGCCCGGGCCCCGGATCCCCGATTCTTGAGGTGGCCCCTCGGGTCACGCCGGCGACGGGCGCCCCATAACGTCGGACCCGATCCCAACATTTAAACATAGTTCGATCATACACATACATTCTCATACAATCGATCACCTATGCATGCATTCTAATCATAAACAATTCATCACGATTACATAAGCCATCAAGTTCATAAATTAAACATGTGTTTGAAATAATACACAGTATAAAATAAAGTTTCAATCCAAAATACATGAAATATGCTCCATGATAATGTGTTTGGAGGGCCAACCAAAATACGAACTTAATACAAGACTCTAATTAGCTCGAAGTTTCCGATGCCTCAAGTTCAAAGATCGTCCGCTCTGCACACGAGGAGGAAAGTAATGGGTTGAGCTACATTTCGATGGCTAATATAATTATAGCCATCGGCAACTAGCACAAATCCGAGATATGAATGTATATATATTATATCTATACAGACATCAATTCAAGCATTTCACATGCTACTCAAACAATTTACGCATTCAATAAACTTAATTCAATTCATAAATATGTCACAAAGCATTCACAATGAACAATCCACATATGCAATGCACATCACAATGGCTCGAGGGTTCCATAGAAAAAAAAGGAAGAAACTGAAGTTTACATCTTGAACGAAATGAGTCCATTCGGATCTCATATGCCACAAGCGGGCAGCCGGGAGAAGGCTCTTGTCTACGTGCACGTGACGAACGAAATGGTTCCTCTCTCGCCCAAACAAAAGCATATAACTATGCTCATGATCATTTTATAGTATGGTATTCTTCCATATCTTGCATTTAGTCAAAATGCCGTGACCGAAGTCGAGGCATAATATGATCGGAATCAAAACGTAATGCTATCAATTCTTATGATTCTTTCAATTCATCACATTTAAACATGCATAAAAAATAACATATATTCATACATAGGCAAGAAATTGCCTAGTCACACAATAACTATAAGTATATTACCCACCTAAGATCGCTCGAGTAGTCGAGTCACTGGTGTCCTTCCTCTTGCGATGAAATCGTGTCAGCTTGGTTTCCTAAAACAACCAAGTTTCCATCCAATCAAATAATATTCAAAGGCAATTACTCAAAAGCTTCGGAAAATCAAAAGAAGAAATCGCTGGAAAAAGGGGCTCGTCGCGGCGAAGGCAAAGCCTTCGCACGTAGTAGTAACCAAGACGATGCGCGCGCATGACGACATACCTCCCTAGCACGCCATGACGTGCACCATACGTGCACGCCGTGGCTGATCAATTGCACGGCGTCAGCGACGCGTGCAGATCAGGGAAACATTCCCGAACCCAAAAAATCCCAGATTTTTCAACTCCAATCCGTTCCAAACTCAAATGCAACACATCTAAGGCATAGATCAACTCTTCTACTACAATTCTAACCCATTCTAAGCTTCCAATCCATCCTAAAATCATCAACCCAACGATTTACCCAACTTTTTCACACAAAAATCCTAAATCATCGATTTCTCCTAATCCAAACTATCTTAATGTTTAATCCAACCATAAACAAGAAGAAACGAAGCTAAACTTACCGGGTAACGCTCCAAACTGTCGAAAGATCTGAGAAATCGAAATCTCCACTCTTCTTCCTCTTCTCCCTACGACGGCTTCTCCTTCTTCTTTCCTTTCTATTTTCTATTCTATTTCTAATTTCTTCTTTTAAACCTAAGGGAAAGCACAAAGACTACAATGCCCTCCTAATTAAGCCCTAAACCCATTTCAACTTAAATAAACTTCCCAAAATGCCCTCATAAGCTTTTACACTTTTTAATCCTCATAAAACCACAATTAAACCGTAATTATCCATAATACTCCCAATTTACTCAACTAAGGCATAATCACTCAATTATCAAAATTTATGCTTAATGACATCATTAAAAAAAATTCGGGGTCTAACAGCTATTGTGTGTAAATGACTATGAAGGCATCAATGAAATAAATCGTAAATGTACATGATTGAAATACCGGACCAAAGGTTCGAAGGAATGGGAAATTACATTGAAATGTAAATGACTGTAAATGGAAATTAGAACATGTGCATTCATGCATAATGCCATGATCAGATAATGACAGTTGTGACCGGAGCAGCCAACGATTTTCAGAGCTTAAAGCTCAACGCAATCAGGGCCTCGAGCCCAACGTATTTGTTAGAGCCACAGGCTCAATGAACTTAATACCGAGCTTCGAGCTCGAGGGGAGTTAGTGCATACCCTGAGGGCTCTCCTACTCCCTAGACGCGTCTATTGAATATTGATCACTGATAGACGCTCGGTCACAACACCGTAATAAAATGAAAAGAGTCACACATGCATTGCATATCTGTATATGAATGATTGGATATGATTTGTGAAATGATAGCGCATGTGAGTTGTATGATTGTGTGATTTGTAATATTTGGTAATATATATATATATGCATGAGTTGGGTGAACCATCGATGATGGTTTCTCACTGAGTTCGCAAACTCACCCAACATTGCAATTATTTTTCAGGAATTGACGATTACCCCGTTAGTGAAACGGGAGTATGATTGCTGCAAGAGAGTCAGAATTTGATGTTGGGATCAGTTCGTATCTGCATTTGTGTTATTATGATTTATGTGTAAATTTGTATTTCCGCATATTTGTACTGTTATTATAGAGGGCCCAATTGATTAATTCTGTATTGCTATTTGTTTACTGAAATAGTATTTTGATGGAAAATGTTTTTGTATTGCGGGCCCAAATTGTTTAACGATTTCTGTGCACTCGTTTGTTTTCAAAAAGTACAAAATTATTTTATGGAATTTCTAAACGAATTTGAGTGCTCTAGTACGCCACCCTCGCAGGGCGCGGGCTCAGATATCACCATCGATATCGGGTTTGGGTCTGGCAGGAGTGGGGTGCTACATTTGTGGTATCAGAGCCCAAAAGTACAATCTTACATGGGCAATCTAAAACATGGGTCAAGTACATGCATTTAAGTCATGTCACGGCAGACAGTGACAACTGATCCCTGGTCTCGCATATGAGTCACATGTAGAAGCCTGTACCAATAGTCTAAGTCATTAGAAATAGAGAGGAAAATGATAATATGTGATAAAAAGGAAGTTGTGTATACCATAGAATCAGAAAAAGGGTATATGATTCGATTTGACAAATGAAGATTGAGTGTATTGGTATTGATGAATTTAATAGGCAATACGACATCCGTGTTACTGGAGTATATCCTTGAAAGTGAGGTAAGATATGAATATATCGTTCTGGACTGATAGAGGAATTAGAGATGTGTTAGAAATGGCCAGATTTCAAGGGTATAAAGTGTATAACAATAAAATGTTCCATGAGTTAGAGAGGTTACAATTGGGTTTGATTATTGGGATGAGAGTTTATGAACACGGATTTATGACTTGGAGTCAGAAGATATTAGTGGGAAATCAAGAATGATTGTACATCTATGATCGTGATTGAGTGTGAAAATGCATGGATATGATGGAATAATGAAAAGATTAAAATGTAAGACAATGATCATGGTAGATGAAAAAGTTGTTAAGGCTCAGTTGATTTGCCTATGTGAAAGCACACCTGATAATGGGAATATACCATCACCAATGAAATTATTAAGCTTATATGTATCATAAGTGTGGAAATTATATAGGAAGTCATTGGTGAGCTGGTGGATAATTGCTAGTCATAGTTCATATAGTTTAAAGCTCAATATGAGTCAGAATAAAGAGTGAAATTGCTTATAGTGATCAATTGGGAATGAATTGAAATTGTTATATGTTGAGGACATGATCAGGGCAAAATCCTCACGATTGAGGACAGGTGTGAAAAGAGAAGTGTTCTCAAAGATCAAATGAAATCAAGGTATCTTTAGCATAAGTGACTAATTAGTGAGTTGTCCTGCATTTACCTCTCGATTTGATGGAGTGATTTTGATGGTATTTGCTTCCCTGGATTTTATTAAAAGGATGTTCAGATTTTATGAATTGAGGCATAATTGATCCTCATGGGATATTATGAGTTATAGCTAAAATTGATATTTCTTAGGGCATGGTGAATGGCTGTCAAGATATGTGATATCGGTGGATGATTAGAAAGTTCATAAGTGGTATCGATGCTAGTAGCATGAGGTCAAATCGATCTGATGATTCAATTGAAAGAATTATTGATTAAAGGACAAATCTGAGCTAAATCTGAAATGAATTAAAAGCTATTGTAGGGAGTCCTGATCCTAGCGGAGATTCAAGTGTAAAAGATAAAATCTGTTACTGAAAAGATATGTGCTAGGTGAGTGTAAAGAATCTGACCGTGTTATAGGACTATTGATCATTGAGGAGGCATTAGTTGCAAATTTGAAGAGAATATTAATTCGCAAATATTTGTGTAAAAATGTTCGAAAAGTACGAGTGGATTTGACGATTGTATTATCAACTCAGTTTGTAAGGATAGCAATAAAATAAAATATGTAGAGAAACTAGTGTAAAGGAACTTGTGTCATAATATGTTACAATGAATTTGAGGTAATATAAGAGAATTGCTCCTCATTGGAGGAATTTTGATTTTTAAAGAATTAGGAAAGTTAATCACGGGTATAAGGAGTTTATTATGCTATTGAAGAGTAAAGTGTTTCAACATTATTCAGATTTGCAAGTGACTGATCATTAATGATGCATCAATCATATTTGAAAAGTGAGGAAGGACAGTTGGCATATTTGAAGAAATTCCATATCAGGAAAAGTTTCATAAAAAGTGGATCTTGATGTGATCAAATAATTTGTGGATGAATTAGTATTCGAGCATGGCATTGAGAGACTTAGTGACGAAAGCTGTGATATTAAAATGCAAAATTTCAAGGGACATATGTATATGGGATTTGGAGTTATGCAGAACTACCCGTATGTTGGATTCGTCCCGAAATTATTAGTGACTTTCTGATCTTAGTTTTTGGGTAAAAATGTTTAAGGAAAAGCGTATGAATCGTATGACTGATAACTTTATAAAAAGGGACAATTGGAGAAATTTATAACTCAATTACTGATCGTCTTACATGTCCTAGTAAAGGTTACGATGCAATCTATTGAAATAGTGTAAAGTGGTTTTATGAACATAGGGATAAGTATAACCTCATAGGCTGCATTATGATTAATGGCTAGAACTTACTGTATTGGATATTGTTTTGAAAGTTTGGAGACTCCATTCGTACAGAAGCATTTTGGATATGTCTATGAATATGTAAATTGATAACAGTTAAGATATTTCGGGAATTGAAAAAATTTAGAATATGCGGACCCGAATTGAGAATTTAGAATATGCGGACCTTACCTAGGAATCAAAATGAATCCAATTTTAAGACAATGATATCTATGACTGGATTAGGAAGTTTGTGTTATAGTGTGAATTTATCAAAGAGTAATTGATGGTTTAAAGTGTAAAATGGAATGATTGTAAGTGTGAATATCCAACAGACTTGATCGCTGATGATAAGTGTGAAACTGGTATTTTTGGAGTTCATCGGGACATAAGATTGAGGTAGAGTCCAGACTGATTGTGGGCATATCAATCGTTTATTGGTGATACTATTCGAATAGTATATAAGGGAGCTTACAGCCTTAAAAGAATTTATTTACCCCATATTCAAGAGAACAGGGCCTAAAATAGTCGAAGGCCGTGATTGATTTGAGATAGTGTTGATGAATAAAATGAATCGGTAATAGGGGTTAAATGATCCAAGTTAATACTAATGAGTCGAGTTGATTGATATTGAGATTATGAAATTTTATGAGATTAGTGTTTTACCACTAAAGAGATGTATATGATAAGCCATAAATGAAATGTTTCGAAGTGTATCGCCTCGGCCAAGATACACTTAGTTGGAGATAAAGAGTAATTAGGGAAAACTGAATTCGTTTTATGTGGCTTCTATGTGACTGTGATGTGAATAGAACTATGGATTAGTAAGTCGTTCTAAAATCTAAAATAATGATTTTTGGGATTCATAAAGTATTACGTGGAAAAGGTTAGGAAATATTTCTATGGTCTGATTTATGTGTTATTGATATCAAAAGTGAAGAATTGCGAGTAATCATGAAGAAACAGTTAAGACAGTGTAAAGTTTGATATTAGAAAAAGAGATTATTGATTGTATTGATTTCAGTTAATAGGCAAAATTTGACCATATAGTGAAATAAGTGGGAAATAGTGTTTAGTGATTGAAACAAAATTTCCCCTGCCATCCTGATCAGTCATATATGAAATTTCGAGGACGAAATTTTTGTAAGGAGGGGAGAATTGTAACATCCCGTCCCCTATGGGAAGGGTAAACTGGTAAATTGGGACAGGCTAGGTTGTTGCATTTGCATAATTGAAATGTAAACATTCATTTGGCCTCTAATTGTAGAGGACTAAGTCTTTTAGCACATACACATATAAGTAAATGCATTCATGACAATTTCTCGGCTTTTGATTGTGAATATGATATGAATTGTGAAATTATGAGATAATTAGATTTGATTATGATTTAATGAGAATTGAGGAGTAATTGAGTTTAATTATTGAGTTGGAACAGTATTTTAGTGACTGCCAATTGATAGCGACTCTTCGAAACTTTTCTGGGAAATTTAGGAGAAAACGTCCTGACCGGAAATTTTCCGAGTGGTGGACTGATTGATTGTGTAGGACTGAAATGACTGTCAAATGGCTACGAAAGATTAGGCATATGATTCTAGAAATTTATATGACGAGCCATTGAAATTTGGAGATGAGCTAGACCGGAAATGAAATTTAAAAGAGAAAGAGATTTAAATGCTTTGAGAGGAAAAAGACAAGAGGCTTATTTGTCTACATATAAATGCCTTAAGTTTTGAGATTTGAAAAAAAAGAACTCTTTCTCTTCTAGGGCACGATCGTTCCTCCTTCCCTTGTGATCTTCGATTCTTCCTTGGAGATTTTGTTTGCTCCTTCACTGTGATAGAAGAATAGCTTGAAACCTTAAGAGAAGATGAAGATCTGTTGGAGTATTAGAGTTCACCGTGGCTGTTAGAGGAAGGAATTTGGGTTGCGGAAGATCTGAGGTTTTATGCTTGATTGGTAAGTTAATGGGTTTAATGTTGTTGATTTGTTAGTTAAATGCATTTATTGTGGTTAAATGTTAAAGATTGGGTAGTTGGAGTGAATTAATACTGGTTTTAGAGAGAGAAAATGGAGGAAATCAGATCGGAGAAGACGAGTTGCGACTCGCACGTCGCGGCGTGTGCGAAGCCTCACCATGGCGAATTAACATATAATTTATCACGGCGAGCAGGAGGGAGGATGTCGCGACGAGCTCTAAAGCGTTAGACGTCGTCGCAAGCTCCTCTTGATGTCGCGACGAGCTCGAGTTCTAGGCGCCGCGGCGAGTTCTTTTCCATTGCGTGGCGGCGAGCGTCATTACACGTCGCGGCGAGCGCCGCATGACGCCGCGGCGAATGGCTTGAGGTCGCGGGGAGGGGGAATTTCTGATTGGATTTAATTGGATTTTTTAGGCATAAATAATGGTGTAGACCTCCAATTGAGGTGATGTTTGATTCATTGTGATCTAGATAAAGAGGTCTACAATTGAGGAAAAGAATGAGAGTTTGAATTCAGGTTTTTGAGATCGCAATTAGTGAAAGACAGTTAAGAATGTGATTGTATTGCAACCTAAGGATTGTACTTGGTAATTGGGGTATAATGTGAGACTTTGAAAGTAAATTCATTGCTACTGGGAATTTTAGGAACTAAGCATAAAGGATGAATTTGACCAAGAGAATAGTGCTATTGATTATGAGATAATACCCTAGCGAGTATGACGTGATAAATTGACTGAATATTAGAATTGAAATTGGGGAGTTCCGTATTATGTTATTGAATTGAGATTGAGTCAATATTGAGCAATTGAGTGAAAAATTAGAATTTGTCTAAAGAAAGTAGAATTTGGAAAATTGCACCGGGAAAGGTCATGAATAGGCATCGTGCGTCTTTTATTTAAAGCATGTGCATCATCAAATTATCTTTGATTGTGCATTAGTAATTGGGTAATTATTTGATTGTTTTAGAGGCATTGATGGAACAACTCCACGAAAATTGTTGGGACTTCCAGGCCGTAGCTCAAAAGTGCAGGTGAGTAACCTAGTTGGTTTCTCAACCTTTATGTGTTACATTTTATGCACCTATGCCATGTGGAGTTAAGGATGGATTTGTGTGTTTGATTTGATTGATTGCGGACCATGAGTGTTCGAAATATTGAATATGTGATATTAAAGTGCTATTGTGTGTAAATGACTATGAAGGCATCAATGAAATAAATCGTAAATGTACATGATTGAAATACCGGACCGAAGGTCCGAAGGAATGGGAAATTGAATTGAAATGTAAATGACTGTAAATGGAAATTGGAACATGTGCATTCATGCATAATGCCATGATCAGATAATGACAGTTGACCGAGAAGATAGCGATTTTCAGAGCTTAAAGCTCAACGCAATCAGGGCCTCGAGTCCAACATATTTGTTAAAGCCACAGGCTCAATGATCAGGGCTTCAAGCCCAACGTAATACCGAGCCTCGAGCTCGAGGGGAGTTAATGCATACCCTGAGGGCTCTCCTACTCCCTAGACGCGTCTATTGAATATTGATCACTGATAGGTGCTCGGTCACAACACCGTAATAAAATGAAAAGAGTCACATGTGCATTTATCTGTATATGAATGATTCGACATGATTTGTGAAATGATAGTGCATGTGAGTTGTATGATTGTGTGATTTGTAATATTTGGTAATATATATATATGCATGAGTTGGGTGAACCATCAATGATGGTTTCTCACTGAGTTCGCAAACTCACCCAACATTGCAATTATTTTTCAGGAATTGGCGATTACCCCGTTAGTGAAACGGGAGTATGATTACTGCAAGAGAGTCAGAATTTGATGTCGGGATCAGTTCGCATCTGCATTTGTGTTATTATGATTTATGTGTAAATTTGTATTTTCGCATATTTGTACTGTTATTATAGAGGGCCCAATTGATTAATTCTGTATTGCTATTTGTTTACTGAAATAGTATTTTGATGGAAAATGTTTTTGTATTGTGGGCCCAAATTGTTTAATGATTTCTGCGCACTCGTTTGTTTTCAAAAAGTACAAAATTGTTTTACGGAATTTCTGAACGGATTTGAGTGCTCTAGTACGCCACCCTCGCGGAGCGCGGGCTCGGATATCACCATCGATATCGGGTCTGGGTATGGCGGGAGTAGGGTGTTTCAGAATCGGTGGTTTAGGGTTTTTTCAGAAAAATTAGGGGAAATCCTTGGGTTGATGAGTTTGTGACTGATTTTAAGGTTTGAATGAGTTAGAACTGAAGTTTACGACTTGAATCAAGGTTTAGATGTGTTGTTTTTGCAAAAGGAAAGGATTGAGGTTGGAAAAATGCTGAAAAATCGGGTTCGGAGACGTTCTCCAGGCCCACATGTTGGACCCCGAACCTTGAGTGACAATTTGAGTTAGTAATATGAATGGTCAAGTGGATGAGTTGACTGAAATGAAGCTAAATAGCACGATTAGAAAGAAAAAGTGTGAAAATTTGAAGGATTTAGAAAGTTTGACTTTTTGGAGAGAGAATATTTGACTTTGAGAGTGGACTTATGATTTAGGCAAAATTTGATAAAATGGTCTTCTGGAAACTTGTAGGTTATGTTAAGAGATTTTTGTGGACATAAAGTTTGTAATTTTTCGATATAGGGAGTGAAAGTTATGATCAGTCAAAGTTTATGTTTGATCGGGTTTGACTTTTATTATGGTTGAAACTTTGACAGAGAAATTAACCTAGTTAGAGGTTAATTGAGCTTTGATGTTCTTCATGAAAATTAAAGGATTTGTTTTGATCTTTATTTCGATATAAAGTATGCAATTTTTCGATCTCGGAATGATAAGTTATGATTTTTACAAGCTTGTATAGAGAATAGTATCTTTGACCGGAAAATGGACTCCCGTAGGAGTGGAATTGAGTTTTATGTTCTTCTTGGAAGATTTAGAGCTTCTCTCAAGCTTTCTATAGAGACTAAGTTTGTCAAAATCGGAGTTCGGGAGTAAAAGTTATGAATTTCGGAAGTTTTAGATTTTTTTTTTAAAAAAATTAATTAAGCATCCCCGTCACTACGGCGACGCATCGCCGTAGCGACGGCGAGCGTTCAGCCGCCGTCACTACGGCGACGCGTCGCCCTGGTGATGCAAGCGTCTTCCTTGCCCGAAACGACGCCGTTTTGCTCCCTGATTTCTTGACTTTGTCGCCCTGGTGATGCAAGCGTCTTCCTTGCCCGAAACGACGCCGTTTTGCTCCCTGATTTCTTGACTTTCTTTCTCCAATCCGACATTTGTTTACCGTTTTGTTCATATCTTTTCCGTCCGACATCCGATTGAGTTGGTTCTTTTTGCGTTGGATTCCTAAGACAATGAATTTCATTTTATAAAAAATTTGTGAACTTTTGAGATTAAATTAATGGTGATTAATTTAATCAAAGTAAGTCGGGAAATTTTCCGAGCATGATTCAGGGTTTTGTGAAATTCGGGATCTGTAGAGATTCGATTGAAGCGATTCTTGAGGCGAAATAAAGATAAGACAAGGGGCTACAAATCATATGAAGACATGAAATGTCAAATTTGCCCTTAGGACTTTTAATTTTTGAATTTAATTCGGATTGAGGTGTAATTTTTGGATTGGGAACACCTGTGAGTATTTTGAGCATAACTTTTGATCTGGGAATCGAAATGAGACGATTCTTGTTTTGAATTAAACTAGAGACATAAGGCTACAATTGTTATGAAGACATTGAGTTTCAATTCTGGGATTAAGAATGTGAAATTTTGGACTGAAATAATCGTACATAAGAAATGTGTTAGAATATGGATTTTCCCGCACTGTTTCGCACATAACTTTTGATGTAGTGATCGGAATTGAGCGCAGTCGGTGGCGTTGGATTCGTATGATTGAGAGGAACATTTCTCGAGAAGGAAGTTTTGACAAACTCCTTCAGATTGATAGTGCGAATCAACCTGCAAATGAGCATGACATAAAGTAATAATGGAGGGGCAAAATGGTCATTTGACCATCATTTAATGAAACACTTGATGAGTTGTCGTTTTTGGCTATTCAAAGCCACGAAAGTGGCTGGAGAGTTCTGGAAAAATATAGAAGAGGAGAAGAAAATAAGAAGAGAGGGAAAAGAAGAGGAATTCAAGGAGAAAGAGAGAGAGTAGAGAGAAATCAAAGTTTGATTTTTTTACTCATTCTTAAGGATTTTGAGTTAGTTTCAAAGGAAAAAGATGGAGAATCAAGAAAGCTAGCTTTGGGAGCCATGAAATTTGAAAATTGAAGAGAAAGAGGTAAGAGAAAATTTTCAACTTTGAGATTTTGTTGAATTTTTGATTGAGAAGCATGGAAAATGATATGGGTATGTGGTATTTGAAGTTAATTTGAGAGATTATTAAGTATATTGGATTTAATTTTGAATGAAATTTTGATTAAAGTTTAAGCTAAATTTTATGGTTGAGGATTTAGTGAATTTTGGTGTAGAATTAAAGATAATAATATGGGTTTGTAGAATATGAAATTAGTTTTGAGAAAATTTTGAATTATGATATAGAATTTGTAAAAATTGGTTTAGGCCAAAGTTGAAAATGGAGATTTTTGAAATTGGTGGTTCGGATATTGTGAAAGTATTACGAATTGATGAATTGTGAAGTTAGTTTTAAAATTAAGTTATTTATGAGATTGAATTTGAGTGTATTGGGTTAGGTCAAGTTTTGAAATTGGGAAATTTAGAAATTCGGTTTTAGAAAGCTTGGAAATGTGATGTTTATGGATTTCGATAGTTAATTTGAGAATTATGCAATTTATGATGCGGACCTTGGATATTTTGGCTTAGGAATTTTAAGGTTGAGGAAAGAAGAAGGAATTTGGAGATTCGATCGTTGGACAAAGTATTAGCGTCATTTCGAGGTGGGTAGCATATTTATATTTTGATTTGTAAGCAATCTCGACTTTTGAAAAATTAAAGAAAGTAAAATTTGGATTTTGATAAATTAAGGTTTTGTATATTTGAAAATAAAAGTTTGTTATCGTTTGGCATTACGAGTCCCAAATGAGTTTTGAATAAAATTTGCATCATTATATATGAAGTTTTAATAATTGCTATGGTTGTGCATTATTGACTTTTTGAGAATGTGTTATGTATTGTATTGCTTGAAGATTGTGAATTTATGAATGAAAATATGTACATTAGGACACGTGTGTGAAAAATATCAAGATTTGAAATTTGTGCCTTGAGCAATTTGATTTTAAACCAGGAATGTGTTATGTGGGTTTGGTAGGTCCTTTGGTGAGTCGTATTTGTCTCTATGTGTATAGCCTTCTCCAGGCTGCCCGCTGCAAGTGCACGAAGCTCGATTTCGGACTCCTTCACGGCTACTTTGGACCGCAATGCGGAAAGTGTAATGCGTTTCATTAATGATCGCATTGACCGCATTATGCGGGGCTATGCGAGACGCTCTGCTTGGACTAGCTGGACCATTTCGATATGTTATGTGTTTTGCTTTGTTTACGTTCGCATTCTTGTTTATAAAGTGAGAAATGAAAATTGAAATTATGTTGCATTCATATTTATGAAGAATTCGAGAATTTTGAAAAATGAGAAAAATAAGATTTTTATGAGAAGTTTGGGAAAATTGGAAAGAGTTTGAGAGAAATATTTGAAAGTTGAAAAGTTTGAAAAATTAGCCCTTTTGGCAAAAAGCTTGTGAAAAATGATTTCCGCTATTTATCGATTTATAAATGTGTTATCCACGAGCTTAGAGCTCATTCTCTTTCATCCTCATCTCCGTGTTTGACGTGAGATCGGATGAAAGAATGTGAAAACGTCGATTCGACTTTTGAATCGTTAGCTTTTGAGTAATTTGGATCTTGAGTATGAGTATGTTTATAATTTTAGATAAGTTGGGAAAAATGCATTTGTGTATAAGGTTGAGAATTGTGAATGATTGTGAAATTTGTATATGAAATTATGGACAATTTGGGAATATATATGTATGATTGATTTGGGAATTTGATCAATTCGAGTTTGGTATTGAATTGAGAATTATGGAAGTATTAGTTTTAGGTTTGTGTTTTTCTTTGGTGTTGGATTCGCACGGGAGAGTCCGATGATTTTGAGTGTGTTTGGGATTATAGAAGTGTTTTGAACCCTTGCAGTTTGGGTTAGGAAAAAGCGTAGTTATCGCTTAAATTTCGATAAAATTGGGATAAAAAATGGAATTTGAGATTTGTATGGATAAATAAGAATTTGTATGATTGTTGAGTTTTGGGTTTAAGATTGAATTTCCTATGGGAAATTATATGGATGTGATTGATGTAAGAAATGAGAATAAGAAAGAAAAAAAAATTATACCGAATTTTGGAACGTCTTAGGATTCCCAACGCGATTATGTTCATTCGATAAGTTTTCTTTGATTATTGTTTAGGATGTCGGATGTATGCTTTGATTTCGTTTAAGCTTTGCTCGTTTGATTCGATTAGTATTTGCTTCCGCTTGCATTTGCTTCCGCTTCGCTACTTTTGGTTTGATTTGATTCAATTCGCTTTGTGATCCGATTTGCATTTCGTTCCGCATTCTCTTTCCGATTCGATATTTCGATATGGATTTTCCGTTTCTATTCGATTCGGCTTCCGCTATTTGTTTCCGTTTCCTTTCGATTCCGTTCCCTTCGTTTTTCGTTTTTCGGTTGGGATCCGGTTCCCGGATCGGGTCCCACCATTTATGGTATCAAAGCAAGAAGAGTTTATAAGGAATCATGCGTTCGTATGAGGGAATCTGTATGCATAATTGGATTTCGGAAACGGGATCCAACACCACACGTCGCGACGTGCGAACCTATGTTCGCCGCGACGTGACGTGCTGAGATGCCATGCATGCATGGCGCACACTAGCGTACGCCATGCTGGCGTATGGCGTGCACGCATGACCTTGGCGAGCCCCTTTTTCAAACAGCGATGAATTTTAGTCTTTTGGGCATATCTTTTGCTGTGGATGTCCAAATAAGGTGATTTTGGACTCGTTGTGATCTAGAGATAAAGGGCTACAAGTTTTATGAAAAAGGGAAGTTCATAATTTGCGTCTTAGGATTCGAGAATTTAGGTGGAAGTCGAATGTAGACTTTTAACGCTAGTGCTTTTACTTTTCAAGCGTTTTGAATATTTCTTTTGAATATTGTTTGAATGGAAACTTGGTTTGTTATAGGAAACCAAGCCGACCTGACCCAATCGCAAGAGGAACGACAACAGTGAGTTGGATTCTCAAGCGATAGTAGGTGAGTAATATATTTATGGTTGTTGTGTGTATGGGCAATATGTGTATTTTTGCTTGCATGTGTGTGACACTGCCTGTGTTGACTTATAAGAAATATTAAAAATGCATTGTGATCATGATTATGTACTGCCTTGATAGGCATTATGGCATTTTGCAAGAACGAAAAGAACGAAAAGTATAAAAGCTTTGATAAAATGCTTTGAGCATGAAACGAATTGTTATGTGCTTTGTTTGGGTGAGAGAGTAACAGATGGATAGTCACGTGCATGTCGACGTATAGCCTTTTCCCGGCTGCCCGCTTGAGGCCACGAGATCCTTGAGAAATCGGACTCGTTTTGTTTACGGTATAAACTTCGGTTTATCCGGATCGTGTTACGGAACTCTCGAGCCATTTGTTGTGCATTGCATGATTGATTTGTTGGAAATGATGCATAATAATTGTTATGTGGTGAAGCAGGAATTGCATGACATATTATCTTGATGGCTATATGAATGTAAGTCAATTGCTAAGTGTTGACTGTTATATTTGTATATATATATATGCTTGAATGTGTGGCTCGTTGCCAATGGCTATAAATGTATATACCACTGAGCTTCGCAGCTCACCCCATTATCTCCCCTCCTCAAGTGCAGAACGAGATGATCGTTGATCTTGCAAGGCATCAGAAACTCCAAGATAGTTAGGAGCTTTGTATTAAGTTAGTATTTTGGTTGGCCCTCCGAGCATATCATCATGGAGCATATTCATGTATTTTGGATTTAAACTTTATTCTGTATTATGCTATTTTGATGTTATTTTGAGAATGCATGTGTGAATCGAATTATGCATGGATGTTGGGATCGGGTCCGATATGTTTGGGAGCTCGTCGCTGGCGCAGCCCGAGGGATCACCTCGGGAATGGGGAAGCGGGACCTGGGCCCAACATGTTTGGTATCAGAGCGCCTAGGTTTAGTGTCCTCGGCTTAAAATGCATATAGGATGAATTGTGTGATATATGCTTAATTGTTGCATTGATTGATTGCATTAAGTGACATGCATAGCATGCATACATGTAGGAATTCAGATTGCCATGTAGCTAATCCTTAGTGTTTACCTTTGAAGGAGTACGATGCCACCTTGTAGAAGGACACGAGGAGTTTTGCAAGGATCTGTTTTTTTGACTCTCCATTAGAGAGGAGAGGATCGATGATTCAAGATGGTGAAATCTTGAGGCTTCAGTAGGCTAGCAAGATGAGCCCATGCC
The DNA here is from genome assembly GCA_029891385.1 of Erythroxylum novogranatense. NCBI lineage: Eukaryota > Viridiplantae > Streptophyta > Magnoliopsida > Malpighiales > Erythroxylaceae > Erythroxylum > Erythroxylum novogranatense. Next base: position 88,704,741 of record CM057225.1, on the reverse strand, counting down.
ATCGCAGAATCAAGAATCGCCGGTTATACAGGAGCAAGTGCCTCCGCTAGATTCGAGGTTGTTCCAAGCATTCACCCAGGCATGTGTTCATGCTATGGGTTAGATACCTGACCTTACCTTCACCCAACTAAGAAGGCGAGCGGTTTGTGATTGAGGAAGTATGGGCGATGGATTTCTGGGACCACCGATCCTGAGGAAGCCGAGACTGGTGAGAAAGACCGAGAGAGTCTTAGATCAGATGGAGTGTGAGGATGATGAGAGAGTTGTTTATGCTGCCAGTCTGCTTCAGGGAGAGGATCTGCATTGGTGGGAGACCGTGCCAGGGAGTCAGATGAGACCAGTAGGGTTGGTATGGCAGGACTTCCTTGCTGCTTTCAGTAAGAAATATCTGTCTGAGGTATACATTTAGCAGAAGCAGAGGGAGTTCCTCAGTCTTACTCAGAGGGAGATGACAGTCAGTGAATATGAGCGTCGGTTCACTCAGTTGGCGAGGTATGCTTCAGATCTGATGCTAAGTGAGGCTGCTAGATGTTGTCGGTTTGAGTCAGGTCTGCACTTGGCGATCAGAGAAAAGGTGATAGTGTAGAACTTTTGTGACTTTCAGCAATTGATTGAGGCAGCACTGAGGGTTGAGAATATTGAGAATATCAAGAGTGCTGTGAACAGAAAGAGAAAAGGAAGAGAGCAGTTCAAGAGGGGAGGTAGTACTAGTACTCCTATGCCTGAGAGGAGTGCCAGAACTTTTCCTGTGCAGTCTGAGGAGAGGAGCAGTGGTGCGAGCCGATCCCGACCGGTGAGGACTTCTACTGTTTCTCACCATGCCTCAACGGTGGGCGGCAGTAGAAGGGGAGATGACGATAGGTCATTCATTTCGAAGTGTGAGCACTGCGGGATATCCCATAGAGGAGAGTGCTACAGATTGACAGGAGCTTGCTTTAACTGTGGGGAGAATGGGCACATTGCTAGAGAGTGTCCTCAGCCTCCGCGACAAGAGAGAAGCCAGATGCAAACTTCTAGGAGAACAGAGACTGTGGGACAGAGGACTTCTACAGAAGTGGGCAGTTCAGATGCAGCCAAGAGAGTGAGCATTCCAGGGAGACCGAGGGGGCAGGCATCGGCTAGGATGTTTACGATGACTCGGGAGGATGCAGAGACCGCTCCAGATGTTGTGACTGGTACGGTTAAGTTATTTTCTGATGATGTGATTGCTTTGATCGATTCGGGATCTACTCATTCGTTTGATTCCTCGAGTAGACTTGTGTGTGATAGAAATGTGAGCCCTTTGGATACTCCGCTGATGGTGAGTACTCTAATCGGTCAGTATATTATTATCAATCAAGTGTATAGAGAGTGTGAGATTTGTATTGGTGGGAAACTTCTGGTGGTAGATTTGATGTCACTGAAGATGGGAGGACTAGATGTGATTTTGGGTATGGATACGTTAGAGAAGTACAATCCCCGTCTGTATTGTAAGCGGAAGACAGTGAAATTTGAATTGGATGACGACAGAAGAGTGGTATTTTCTGGAGATAGAAAAGCAAGTTTGCCCAGAATTGTTTTAGCTTTGACAGCAGAGAAGATGATGAGGAAGGGGTGTGAGGCATTTTTGGCCTATGTGGTAGACACCAGGGCAGATAGAGGGAAGTTGGAAGATATTCCAGTAGTCAGGGAATTCTCGGATGTCTTTCCCGAGGAATTGCCAGGATTACTGCCAGCTAGGGAAATTGAATTTCCCATTGAGCTCTTTTCAGGTACTGCACCGATTTCAATTTCACCTTACTGGATGGCTCCGGCGGAATTGAAAGAGCTTAAGGAGCAGTTGGAGGAGTTGTTGGAGAAAGCGTACATTAGACTGAGCTCTTCACCTTGGGGAGCTCCGGTTCTTTTTGTGAAGAAGAAAGATGGATCGTTGAGGATGTGTGTGGACTACCGAAAACTTAATCAAGTCACGGTGAAGAACAGATATCTGCTTCCACGCATTGATCATCTGTTTGATCGATTGCAAGGGGCGAAAGTCTTCTCCAAGATAGACTTGAGATCAGGTTATCATCAGTTGAGGATAAAGGAGTCTGATGTGCCAAAGTTTGCTTTCAGGACTCGGTATGGGCATTTTGAGTTCTTGGTTATGCCTTTCGGATTGACAAATGCTCCTGCAACCTTTATGGATTTGATGAATCGGGTCTTTAAGCCATTCTTGGACTAATTTATCATTGTCTTTATTGATGATATATTGGTTTATTCCAAGAGTGATGAGGAGCATGAAGAGCATTTGAGGATTTCTCTGGAGACATTGAGGAGAAACGAGTTGTATGCCAAATTCGATAAATCCAAATTTTGGCTGAGGGAAGTTGCATTTCTTGGACATGTGATCTCAAAACAAGGAGTGCATGTGGATTCAAAGAAAATAGAAGCTGTGGTGAATTGGGAAGTACCGAAGAATGTAGCAGAGGTGAGGAGTTTTCTGAGTTTGGCAGGTTACTACAGGAAATTTGTGGAGGGATTCTCCTTGATAGCCGATCCGATGACGAAGTTGTTGAGGAAGAAAAGTTTTTCTGGAGTGATGAATGCCAGAAGAGCTTTGAGGAGCTCAAGTATAGATTGACGAGTGCTCCGATTCTGATTTTGCCATCGGGTGATGAGGGTTATACCGTGTACAGTGATGCTTCGAGGAAGGGTCTTGGTTGTGTTTTGATGCAGGGAGAAAGGGTGATTGCTTATGCTTCGAGGTAGTTGAAGCCTTATGAGTTGAACAATCTGACCCATGATTTGGAATTGGCAGCTGTGATCTTTGGTTTGAAGATTTGGAGGCATTATCTGTATGGAGTTCAGACGATGATCTTTACTGATCATAAGAGTCTTAAGTATTTGTTAAGCCAGAAGAAATTGAATTTGAGACAGAGAAGGTGGATAGAGTTACTTAAGGATTATGATTTGCTAATTGAGTATCATCCGGGCAAGGCCAATGTAGTGGCAGATGCCTTGAGTAGGAAGTCTTCGATTGCTCATGTTCGGACGGTTTATCTTTCTTTATTGGAAGAGATGGCCAAGCTTAAGATAAGCTTGAAGTAGGAGGAGTCCGATTGCCTTCTAGCTAACTTCCGAGTGAGACCGATGCTCAGGGAGAAAGTTAGAGAGTTGCAGGTTCAAGATGCAGAGTTGAGCAGACTTAGGGATGAAATTCAGAGTGGTAAGATTTCTTAGGTAATAGTGAGGGATGATGGGCTTATGACAATGGGGAACAGGCTTTGTATCCCAAATGTGCAGGAGGTTAAGGATGAGATTATGGATGAGGCACATAATGCGTTTTACGCCATGCATCCAGATAGCACCAGGATGTACATGGATTTAAGAGAGCATTTTTGGTGGAAGGGCATGAAGAGGGACATAGTAGAGTTTGTTAGTAAGTGTCTCGTGTGTCAGCAAGTCAAGGCTGAACACCAGGCACCTTTAGGCAAGTTGAGGCCGCTGCCTATTCCGGAATGGAAGTGGCAGAGGGTGACCATGGATTTTCTGATGGGTTTGCCTAAGACTAGTAGGAAGCATGATTTCATTTAGGTTATTGCGGACCGGTTGACAAAGTCAGCTCACTTTTTGGCGATTAAGCAAACTGATTCTTTGCATGTGCTTGCAAAGAAGTATATCGATAAGATAGTGAGATTGCACGAGATTCTGGATTCGATTGTTTCTGATAGAGACCCTCGGTTTACTTCGAGGTTTTGGGGTAGTTTGCAGGAAGCTTTGGGTACTAAGCTGAATTTTAGTACGGCTTTTCACCCTCAGACGGATGGTCAATCTGAGAGGACCATTCGGACACTTGAGGAGATGCTTAGGGCTTGTGTGATGGACTTCAAGGGAGCTTGGGATGAGCATTTGCCTTTGGTCGAATTTGCTTATAATAATTCGTACCATTCGAGCATTCAGATGGCTCCATATGAGGCTTTGTATGGGAGGAGATGTAGGACTCCAATCTGTTGGGATGTAGAAGGAGAGAGGAAACTGGTATGACTGTAATTGATTCGCATTTACAGTTGAGAAAGTCAATCTGTTAGCGGCGACTTAAAGCGCAAGCAGATAGGATGAAGAGTTACATTGATGCACATCGAAAGGAGATGGAGTTTGAAGTCGGTGAAAAAGTGTTCCTTAAGACATCTCCTTGGAAAGGAGTGATGAGGTTTGGCAAGAAGGGCAAGTTGAGTCCGAGGTATGTGGGTCCTTATGAAATTCATGAGAGGGTTGAACCACTCGCCTACAGGTTGGCATTACCTCCGGAATTGTCTCAGATTCATGATGTTTTCCATGTGTCCATGTTGAGGAGGTATAGATCGGATCCTTCTCATATTATTCAGACTGGCGAGGTTCAGTTGAGGGATGATTTGAGTTATGAGGAGCAACCGGTGGAGATTTTGGATACCAAGGAAAAAGTCCTCAAGAACAAGACGGTTCAGCTAGTCAAAGTCCTGTGGAGGAATCATTCGGTAGAGGAGACTACATGGGAGCCATTGGAAACCATGAAGGAGAGGTATCCGTATCTTTTTGATGGTTCAGGTAATAATTTCGAGAACGAAATTTCTTTTAAGAGGGGAAGAAATGTTGGACCCCAAATTTTTTCTTTATGATGTCATTAAGCCTGAATTGTGTTAATTGTGTGATTTATGGTTTGATTGGATTTAATTGGGAGTGTTAGTGGATAAATGAGGCTTAATTAGTAATAATGTGGTTTAAATGAGAGTTATAGGGTAAATATGTTTGGGGGCAAAATAGGAAGACCACTTAGGTGGGAGAGTTGGAGACTTTGCAAGGAGGGGTGTTTTGGTCTTTCCCTCCCCTTTAGACTTAAGAAAGAGTTAGAAGAAAGGGAAAGGAAAGAAAGAAGAGGAAAGAAAAGAAGGAGAAGCCGTAGGTGGAGGAAAAAGAGAAGAGAAATAGGGATTCTCGATCTTTGAGATTTTGGACAGATCTAAGACGTTTTCGGGTAAGTTTCGCTTCGTTTCTTCTTGTTTTAGTTGGATTAAAGTCTAGAATCGATTGTGTGAGTTAGAATCAGTGGTTTAAATTTTTTCGGAAAAATTAGGGGAAATCCTTGTGTTGATGAGTTTGTGACTGATTTTAAGGTTTGAATGAGTTAGAACTGAAGTTTAAGACTTGAATCAAGGTTTAGATGTGTTGCTTTTGCAAAAGGAAAGGATTGAGGTTGAAAAAATCCTGGAAAATCGGGTTCGGAGATGTTCTCCAGGCCCGCACGTCGCGACGTGCATATGAACATACCACGACGTGCGATATTATTATTCGTCGCGACGTACGAGGAAGGGTTTGTCGCGACATGCGAACCTATGTTCACCGTGACGTGCAAGGAGATGGTGCACGCTGCGGCGAGCACAGGCGTTCGCCACGACGAGCGGGGCTTCGCCGTGGCGAGCCCCTGTTTCCAGCAGCGATGAATTTTAGTCTTTTGGGCATATCTTTTCCCGGCTGCCCGCTTGAGGCCACGAGATCCTTGAGAAATCGGACTCGTTTTGTTTACGGTATAAACTTCGGTTTATCCGGATCGTGTTACGGAACTCTCGTGCCATTTGTTGTGCATTGCATGATTGATTTGTTGGGGATGATGCATAATAATTGTTATGTGGTGAAGCAGAAATTGCATGACATATTATCTTGATGGCTATATGAATGTGAATCAATTGCTAAGTGTTGACTTGCTATATTTGTATATATATATATGCTTGAATGTGTAGCTAGTTGCCAATGGCTATAAATGTATATGCCACTGAGCTTCGCAACTCACCCCATTATCTCCCCTCCTCAGGTGCAGAACGAGACGATCGTTGATCTTACAAGGCATCGGAAACTCCAAGATAGTTAAGAGCTTTGTATTAAGTTAGTATTTTGGTTGGCCCTCCGAGCATATCATCATGGAGCATATTCATGTATTTTGGATTTAAACTTTATTCTGTATTATGCTATTTTGATGTTATTTTGAGAATGCATGTGTGAATCGAATTATGCATGGATGTTGGGATCGGGTCCGATATATTTGGGAGCTCCTCGTTGGCGCAGCCCGAGGGATCACCTCAAGAATGGGGAAGCGGGACCCGGGTCCAACACACATGCTAGTTAATATCCTAATCTATCCAGCAATTCAAATGCCTTATCAAGAATTGATACTAATTCTAGGAAAAAAAAGGTTACAGTTAATTAGAATGGTGCCCTAGACATTAATGTCACAATTTTGATAAACTTTGAGCATTTGTTGCTGAAGTAGTAGTAAGTGTCACCAACTTAGTAATAGACCTATTACATGACTCACCCACTCCAATCGACCTCCTCGAGATGCATTCATATAAGACACTCAATGTTGGGTCCGTGTTTTGTATCAACCGGGGCTTGGATCCCCCAGGAGCACGCGACCACAACCTTAATCAGTATTGTCCTCTTTGGGAATCGAACTCGCGACCTCTCAAGGTTTTGTTGCTTTTACAAGCACGCCTCTCACCATTGAGCCATTATTAAAAAGTACCTGAAACTGGCGCCTTAGACCAACTCGGCCATCTTGACTTGTCACCTGAATGGGGGAGGATAGAGGGGGGTGAGCTATAAAGCTCGTGGGAACATATTTATAATACAGAAATATGCAAAATTATTCAAAAGTAATTCATTGTCGTGGTACTCCTTGAAATCATAATAATTGAGCATGTGAAAAATCATCACCTAGAAACGCTTGATTTGTAAATAATTCTTAAGTAGAATTCAAAACATGAATACATGGAACATAACAACAGATCATAAGCACATAACATAGCATAATGGTTTAGGTTAGTCCAGGTTCATGACGTACTACACATTTCCATCTACATGGTCCTGTGTAGCCGTAGTTGGAGTCCTTGTGGGGAGCTCCGTGCCACTAGCGGGCAGGCGGGAGAAGCCTTTTCATGGTCAACGTGCACGTGACAGTTCTTGGGACTACCACAAACCCACATAACATGCATGATTCAAAGTCTTGTAAACTTGATTGCCAAACTAACTCTTGCTTTTCATATTTTTTGGAAAACATGATTTCATGTGCATATATTTCTTGAAAGGAGAAAACCCCTTTTTTGAAACCTTTTTAATCATCATGAATGCAAATCATATAGTAACAAATAATCATTTCACAATAACCAACAATGTAACGATTTTGAAGCAATTTAAAGCATTAAATCTTTCTTGATTTTAACAAAACAATGAGTGACTTATTTACTCTATTATAGACATGAACCCACCTTGATTTCCTTGCTTATTCTTGCTTAGGAATGCCTTTCCTCTTGTTCCTCTAGCCCCACTTGATTTCCTTAACCAAATAGCCAAAAGTCCAATCAATTTGGTGTAGAAATCGGAAAGTCATACTTTAACAATTCAAACTATAACTAAAGCTGAAACAAAACTTCTATGCTTAACTTCCATCAAAAATTTCATATCCTTAAAGACTGATTCATAACTTCATTTCTTCACAAAACTTGTAGCCCTAAGTCTCTAGTTTACAACGCATTAAAAATTACCTCATTTGGACATCTACATCAAACGTTATGCCCAAAATACCAAAGCATGTCACCGCAGGAAAATTTGTCGCTCGTCGCGACGAAGGCCACACTCGTCGCGAAAAACGGCCTTGTGCACGTCGCGACGTGCGGGCTTGGAGAACGTCTCCGAACTCGAAATTTTTGACATTTTCCAACCTCAATTCTTCCCTTTTGCAAACATAACACATCTAAACCTTGATTCATGTCTTAAACTTCAGTTCTAGACTCATTCTAACCCAAAATCAAGCATAACCACAACATGATCATCAACCCAAGGGATTTCTACAAAGTTTTCCAAAAACCCTAAAACCATTTATTCTGGCTCATGCAACTCAAATCTAGGGTTTAATGCATCCTAAACAAGAAGAAAACAACTCATACTTACTTATTGAAGCTTCAAATCCTTCGAAAATCGTTAAACCTAGCTTTCCTCTTTTTCTCTTCTTCTTCCTCTCTTCCTACGACTCCCTCTTCTCCTTTCCTTTCTTTCCCTTTCTTCTAATTCCTTAAGCTTAAATGAAGGCACAAATACCATCATGCCCCTCCTTGTAAAGCCTTAAACCCACCTACTTAAGTGACTTGCCCATTTTTCCCTTATACACTTTTATTCTTTTATTACCACTTATTCCACACTAATCTCAATTTAATCTTAATTTTCCACTAACACTTCCACTAAAATCAAACTATGCAACAATTTATACAATCAACACAATTCATACTTAATAACATCAAGAAAACAATTTGGGGCCCAACATGTGCCTTTTAATTGTTGGACCCTTGGTTGTAATTACCTTGAGTGGGCTTTGATCATATCTGTGTTAGTATGGAGCTCACCAATGAACTTCCTCCTATAATTTGCTATCCTCACTTAGCCTCATATTAGGGATTCAAGAAGGAAGTTCTTTGGTGAGCTCCATACTAACACAGATATGATCAAAGCCCACTCAAGGTAATTACAACCAAGGGTCCAACACTCAACTGATTAAAGAATGTTACAATGTCATTGGAATCAAATACAATGCAACCCATAAAGTTTAAATTGAAATAAAGATTTGGGATATAAAAAAGCATCACTACAAGAAAACTCACGTTCTCCGACGGAATATTCCATCAGAGAAATGGACATTTCTGACGGAAATTATTTTTGCCGACGGAACGCGACGAAAGAAGAAACCATCGTAAACATGGCTGTCGTTATTACTTACCGACGGAAACTGATCGTCGGTGTATTGTCAACGGAAAACTGACGGAATATTATCCGTTGTTGTTATGTTGCGACGGACATTGATTAAAAATTGCGTCGGTGAAATTCATGTATCACCGACGGAATGTAGCGCCCCCTTATCATAGGGTATCCACCGGAACACCCGTAGGTCATTCCGATACATATCCTACGACAAAAGACCACTACTGCCAACAACCACTACACTCCTCATGGCATCACAATCATAAGACAGTAATAAGAAATTGACCACTTTTTAAAACCAAATTGGATTCCATTTCATCCACTTAAAACTCGAGAATTTACAAAGCGTCAATATGTTTAGTTTACATGCTCCAAAACACTACTCACTAAATGACATCTTGTAATGTACAAAAGCAGATCTAACTCTGGTCTCCAAAAGAAAGCCCGGTGACCGACCTTTGAGCCATCGCTTTCTCGCCAATCCACGAGACAGCTCTACAGTCCGAGGGAGCTATCATCTATGCTTAGCACGAAAAATAAATTGCAATTTTGGATGAGTTTGCGAACTCAATGAGAAACCATCATCGATGGTTCTCCCAATTCATGCATCACATAAGCATGATACAATACTCATTCAATAATTATACAAAACACAAGATTGAAACAATCACGGTACACTTATCAAAGATACGATCACGAGCGTTGTATAAAGAACCGTCAAAACATTTCCAAATATTCAGTCCAAAGATGCAATGCACATGTGACTCTTTTCCAGTTCATTTCAGATTGTGACCGAGCGATAATGATGATCAAGATAGGCGCGTCTGGGAGAATTATCTCCGTCGAGCTCGAGGCTCGGTTCGATATATCGAGCTCTAGGCTCGGTTGATCTGATGGCGTCTCGGTTCACAACTTTCTTTTTAACGATGTGATGCATTTGTGCATGAATGCACATGGTCCATAGCGATAAACATGATAATACACAGTCCAAATATTCAGTCCAATTAGACAGTTGCCTCATGTAAATCGCAGTCAGTAATGCCACATATAATCCACGTAATCCCCGTAGGGCAATCAAATCACATTTATAATCCACGTAATCCCCGTAGGGCAATCAATCACAGTAAACACATAGATTGGAATAACCAACTAGGTTACTCACCTAATAACTTCCACGCTAGTGCCGGGAAGTCTCTGCCAAGTCCGTGAAACGACGGTCCACTTGAGCCTCTATAGCAAGTTAAATGAATAACCATTACTATCGGTATAAATGACTAAACAATGCACATGAAATCAGTCAAATATGTATTATGCATGTTCATGGCATCCCGGCCCTAATTCAATATTTCCCCATAATAAAATTCTATTAAAAATTAGAAATCCATAGGCACTGACGGTGCGCAATTCGGACCTCTATAGGTCCCCAATTAAATAAAACAGTGATTCACCGTTCCGTTACCCAGGGCTACGTCAAATTCCCGTCTAAAAATCCCGAATCTCTCAGAAAATGAAATTAAATATTCAATGAATCCGATGCCTCAAGAATCAGGTCAATCGGACGTCGGACGGAAAAGTTATTCACGAAAGAACCCAAAACTCAACAATTTATATTTTTATATAAACCCTTATTTCTCCCTTTTATTTTCTGATTTCCAACCAAACTTCCAACACCCATAACTCTTCCTACACATTTCTGAAAAATGCAAACTATACCTTGTTGGAAAGATAATGAAACCCTCTACAAGTTTCATGAAGACCATAAAAATCAATTCCAACCCTAAGGGTGTCAAATACCCTATCAAACCTTCTGCCTACTCAATTTCCCTCAACACAGGGCAGTACAGTGGCAATTCCATAACTCACTGATTCTTCAGTAATAAATTACCACAAAAATATGGTCAATAAGTTCAAAATGTCTTCTACAACTTTCATGAACAACCCAAAATCAAATTCTATTTCTAAACAAGTCAATTAATTCATTCAATGTTACTGTCCCTGAAATCCTCCAATTTGGGCAGTAACCTTATAACAAGTATAACTCCCTGTATACAAGTCAGTAAAATCAGAACTTTATATCCCTGAAAAGATAACATCTCAAACTTCAATTTTCATGAAGCACTCATCATCCAATTCGATCTCTATCAATTTCAAAACTGTTATAGAAGCTACTGTTATGATCAGCCATTCATAACCTGATGGAGGGTCAATTTTTTAAAAAACATAACTCCCAATTCTGACTTCTAAAAATTACTCACCATATATCATTTTCAAGGTAATCTCTTCCTCTACAATTCTTCAGAAGCTCACTCACACCAATTCAGTCCACATAAAATGTTAAAATTGCCTCCAATCAGTAAACTCACAAAATCACACTTAAGCTAGGTTTCATCCAAAATGCTCAAAACCAGTCATTAGTAATCAATTCATATCTCCCAATATACAATTCTAAAATAGCAAGATCAGTAGAAATGGAAAGATAATTCAATATGCTACAACTTCCATAAAGACCATTTTCCCTAATTCCATCTCAATTAATTCATAAAAATCAACAAAGTTCATATGTTGTGGTTTCGGTTACTGTTCACAGGCAATGGAACAGTAACTTTCCATTCAAAAATTCACCCTTCTATCATTGCAATTCAACAACACCTATTTCACCCTAAATTGAAGCCAACATTCCAAAGTTTCAGTAGCCACTAACCTTACCTCATTTGCATTCCTACACAATAAGTTATGAATAAATCAGTAACATCAATTTCAACCCTAACTTTCCAGATTTAATGTTAACCTTAGTTCTAACATTTCCAATGCCTTTTTCACATCACTAGACATCCAAATTAATACAAATTAAATATTACTACAGTCATGCATATACTAGGGCTAATACTGAAAAATTGGCAGCATTAAATTCCTCAATTCATATACTCAAATAATCATCCATACTCAACTCAAAATCAAACCATATCATTAATTTCAATACATCTTCACCTAGCCTCATACCCATTTCTTCAAATCATAAGAATCATCACTTTAATGCCTACATGAACCTAATACATGCTTTAAACCCTTTTATTAATCACTCCTCACTATCATGGCATTTAATTCTAATAAAAGCATCATCAAACATCATATGAAACTTAAATTCCTTTACTTACCTATTAGCTTCCAATCCTCACTTCTTCTCTTCAATTCTTTCCTATGCTTTCAAACTAATCCCACCAAGACCAAGCATGCATTTCCTCATCATCTAACTTTGGTGGAATAAAGGATAAGAGGTATGGAATTTATGGAGAAAGTTGAAAGAAGAGAGCAAAAATTTGATGGTTTTCAAAGAAGAGTTTGTGTTTCGGATGTGTTAGCACAAAAGCCTTAAACAATTCATCTTTACTTTCTTTGAAACAAGCAAAACCGAGAGAATGGAGAGGAAGCATTAAATGTAACTTTTAAATGGCAACTTATGATTGGTTCTACATTTAAATAAAAGTCAAAATATCATTTCTTTAATCCAGTCCAAAATTTTACTCCATTTAACTCCAATGATCCTACTTTCAGTCCCAAAATAAAATACCCAATATTACAGTACCAGTGGGTAGCGATTTTTGCTACCGAGAATCGACCGGTTCGCCAATTGGCGATTTTTCGATCCGGAATTTTCTCGGAAAAATCCAGAAAAATTCCTAAAATCCCTAAAATGTAAAACAATTTATGGTGCAGTCAAATAATTTTCCAAACTCAATTACTCCATTAATTTCACACGAAGTTTAATTTAAAACTAAAAGGAAAATGTCATGCATGCATGTATATTGTGTGCATGTGCAACCAATCAAGAATCAAAAGACTATATCTTTGATGCGCATGCCGAGATATAATTTAATATCCCGAACCCGTCCTAATTACCAAAATACCCTTTTCTATAGGAGAGGGATGTTACAATTCTCCCTCCTAACAAAAATTTAGTCCTCGAAATTCTTACGATTGATCAAAAGGTGAGGATGTCTCCTCATATGCTCCTCGGTCTCCCAGGTAGCCTCCTCAGTCGAATGGTTCCTCCAGAGAACCTTCACCAGTGGAATACTCTTGTTCCTCAATTGTTTCACCTGAGACCCGATAATCTGGATCGGCTCCTCCACATAACTCAGATTACTGGAGACCTCGATCTCCTGAGCCGGTATCACATGTGTCGGATCCGACCGATATCTGCGGAGCATACTCATATGAAAGACGTCATGTAACTGAGACATCTCACTCGGTAAAGCTAGCCTGTAGGCCAAAGGTCCGATCCTCTCAGTGATCTCATATGGACCAATGTACCTAGGGCTTAACTTACCCTTTCTCCCAAATCTCAGTACACCACGCCACGGTGACACCGTAAGAATACTCTGTCGCCCACATTATACTCAATGTCCCTCCTACGCTTTGATCCACATAACTCTTCTGTCTCATCCCGAGGCAGCCTTGATGCGACTCGAATCGATCTCACTTTATCAACAAGTATCTGAATCACCGGGACCCTCAATCATCCTCACACCCTCTTCATCCCAATACAAAGGCGATCTACACGGTCGCCCATACAAAGGCCTCATATGGAGCCATCCCGATGCTACTATGATAATGATTGTTGTATGCAAACTCAATCGGCTGAATCGATCCCATGCTCCTCTCGAACTCCAATACACAAGCGAAGCATATCCTCAGCGGTCTTAATCGTCCTCTCACTCGCCCATCCATGCGAGGATGAAATGTTGTCTTGAAATTCATCTAGTACCCATAGCATGGGATCCCCGCTGACACTATCGACACAGGGACCCCATGCAGATCTCACTATCTCGCCACATACTTACGGGCCAACTGATCCATGGTATTATTCTCCTCTTTGGCAAGAAATGGGCCGATTTAGTCAATGGGTCCACTATGACCCGAGATAAGCGTCATCTTTGCCCTAGGCAACCCCATAATGAAATCCATGGTGATTCGTTCCCATTTCCACTCCGGAATGGGCAACGAATGAAGCTTCCCTACTGGAGCCTGGTGCTCAGCCTTAACTTGCTGGCATGTCAAACACCTGAACACAACTTCTGCCACCGCTTCTTCATACCAGGCCACCAGAAATGTTGCTTAAGGGTGTTATACATCTTGGTAGTACCAGGATGCATAGCATATGTGGCCATGTGAGCCTCCTCCAATATCTCTCGCCTCAAGTCATCCACATCAGGCACACAAAGCCTCTGTCCCATCCATAAAGTCCCATCTCTCAAGTCAAACTCAGAACTCGAATCAGCTTTCACTTTCTCAATCAGTCTCACCATAACAGGATCCTTATCCTGAACTCTCCTGATCCTGTCCAGTAGCATCGGTCTCAGTCTCAATGTAGCCAATAATACTCCATCCTGCTCCAGATTCAACTGCACATTCAAAGCCCTCAACTGAATCAAATTAGGCAACCTCATTGCTCAATCGATTGTACTAGTGTGTGACTTCCTACCGAGCATACGCCACCACATTAGCTTTCCTGTGGTGATACTCAATAATACATCGTAGTCCTTCAACAACTCAAGCCATCTTCTCGCCTCAAATTCAACTCTCTCGGCTCAATGGGTATCTCAAACTCCGTGGTCGGTGAAGATCGAAAAGTCTCACCATATGTAATGCCTCCAAATCTTCAATGCAAATACAAGCCGCAGCTAACTCCAAATCATGAGCAGGATAATTTACCTCGTGAGACCTTAAGCATCTCGAGGCATAGGCAATGACTCTACCGTCTGCATCGTAACACATCCCAATCCACGATGTGATGCATCATTTGACACCTCAAATCCTCCGGTCCCAGATGGAATAGCCAACACCGTGCGATGAGTCAACCGATGTTTCAGCTCCTCAAAACTCTTCTGACACTCCTCGGTCCATCTGAATGGCACATTCTTCCTCAGAAGTTTTGTCAGAGGGGCTGAGATCAATGAAAACCCCTCGACAAACCTCCGGTAATAACCCGCTAATCCGAGGAAACTCGAATCTCCGGCACATTCCTAGGAGCTTCCCACTTCAAAGACCTTGCCAACCTTACGGATCCACGAATACCCTCTCCGGTCACTATATGCCCCAAAAGATCACTGATCCAATTAAAATTCACATTTGCTGAATTTGGCGTATAACCTATCTCTCCTCAATGTACGTAACACAATTCTCAAATGCTCACTATGCCCTGTCTATCCCTCGAATACACCAAAATGTCATCAATGAAAACAATAACAAAGCCGATCGGTAGGGCTGAAATACCTTATTCATCAAGGCCATAAAAGCTGCGGGGCATTAGTCAATCAAACGGCATCACTAGAAACTCGAAATGCCCATACCGCTCTGAAGGCACTCTTAGGCACATCGGCCTCTGCAATCTTCAATCGATAGTAACCGGATCGCAGATCTAACTTGGTGAATACCGAGCTCCTGCTCGATGAAATAAGTCATCAATCCTAGGCGGTGGGTATTTATTCTTCTTGTCACCCGATTCACCGCTTATAATCGATGCATGACCTCAAAGTCCCATCCTTTTCTTCACAAATGTGGAGCTCCCCATGGTGAGACACTGGGTGCGATAAACCCTTCTCCAAGAACTCCCGTGAATCGAACCTTCAACTCCCTCGGCCCACAGGTGCCATCCTATATGGAGGTATAGATATAGAGCGAGACTGAACGAAGTCAATGGTAAACTCGTCTCCGATCCGCGGCAAACCCAGAACTCATCAGAAACACATCCGAAATTCCCTAACTACGGAATATCCGAAGCCTCTGCTCAACTCGTGTCAACCCATGAGCCAGATATACCTCACAACCTCCTGCATCAATCTCGGGGCACTAAGGAAAGAGATCATCCGGATGGCCTTTGCTCGACTAACTCCTCGAACACCGCTTCTAGTCGACCAGAGACTCAAAGATAACCTCCTTAGTATAGCGATCCATGATAGCCCCATGGGCGATAACCGATCCATCCGTAATCACATCGATCTCTCAAAGGCAATACTATAAGATCGCCTCAATCTCGCTTAATCAATCAATCGAGCATCCCCTGCAGACCTCTCCTAATGCAGTAGTAGTACCTAGAGGTGTACTCACCTCTAGCCCATACTGTAACATCTCCCTATCCCCATGCAATCTACATGCCATATGAGGTGCAATGAAAGAATGTGTGGATCCAGGATCCAGCAGAGCAAATGCCTCAATATCAGAAAGGAGAAGCATACCAGCTACAACATCAGGGGAATCCTGGGCCTCCTGCCGCGTCATGGCGTATACTCTCGCCTGGGACTGTGGTTGGTTGCCCCGACCCTCAGTTCTCACAAAGGACCCCTCAGCTCTACCACGGCCTCTACCTCGGCCCCTCTGTCCGGATCCACCCACTCTACTCTGCTGTACAGTCGTACTACTCCCGACTCGTCCACTACCAGCAGGTTGAACTCTCAATGTATCAGGGCAATCCCTGACCTGATGCTCCGTCGAGCCGCACCTCAAGCAAGCTCCAGTAAGCCACCAACACTCCCCACTGTGTCTCCTCTCACAATGTGGGCACACTGGAGAAATCTGCCCAGAGCCTCTGCCACTACCACTACCAGTCGGTCCAAATCTCCCCCTCTGCCCAAAGCCAGACTGTCTCGAACCTCCCGGAGACCTGAAAGTCCTGCCCTGGCGCTTACTAAAGCTCCTGCCAGAGAGCGCTCGACTATCCTTGGGCCGCTTACCCCGGGACCCAATCTCAGCTTGTCTCTGTCTCATCAGCTGCTCCACTCGCACGGCAGCAGCCCTCAACTCAACGAATGTACCCATGTCCAACCAAGCCAACCTGGTACGAATCTTGGTATTGAGGCCATTCTCGAACCTCCGGCACTTATCAGCCTCAGTCGGGATCATCACAGTGGCATAATCTATCAGCTCATTAAATTTCACCTCATATTCTGCCACCGACATCCTACCCTGCTTCAGTTCCAGAAACTCCTGCATCTTCATATCAAGATAGACCTTGGGCATATAATTATCCCTGAAGGCCCTCAGAAAATCAGCCCATGATAGTAAGCAAGGCCTGGTGGTACTGCCTGGCATAGTCTTCCAACACTTATATGCTGGGCCCTGCAACAGTGATACCGCATAATCGAACCTCTCATCAGGTTCGCATCCATCTGATCAAGACTCTCTCCGTCCTCCAACCATCCCCCACCTCACGAGTCTCAGATCGCCATAGAAATCTGACCCCTTGCAGAACAAGTCATACCTCCTCTCTCGTCTCACGGGAACTCGATGAGGCAAATCCTCAGTACGAGGCATAGAAGACTCTCTACTTGCTCCCACTGATCCTTGGTCAGCTGGCTGCTCAACCTGATCACCTAATGCAGAAGACCTAAAACAAAACAAGAATTCTGATCAGTTTCAACAGTTCCATCAAATTCAGACCTAAATTGTTACTACTCCCAAAAGATGCCAAACCATGCTCTGATACCACCAAATGTAGCGCCCCCTTATCATAGGGTATCCACCGGAACACCCGTAGGTCATTCCGATACATATCCTACGACAAGAGACCACTACTGCCAACAACCACTACACTCCTCATGGCATCACAATCATAAGACAGTAATAAGAAATTGACCACTTTTTAAAACCAAATTGGATTCCATTTCATCCACTTAAAACTCAGTAATTTACAAACTGTCAATATGTTTAGTTTACACATGCTCCAAAACACTACTCACTAAATGACATACTGTAATGTACAAAAGACAGATCTAATTACAAGTCTCCAAAAGAAAGCCCAGCTGACCGACCTTTGAGCCATCGCTTATCTCGCCAATCCACAGTACACGGCTCTACAGTCCTGAGGGAGCTATCTGTCTATGCTTAGGCCTGAAAAATAAATTGCAATTTTGGATGAGTTTGCGAACTCAATGAGAAACCATCATCGATGGTTCTCCCAATCCATGCATCACATAAGCATGATACAGTACTCATTCAATAATTATACAAAACACAAGATTGAAACAATCACAGTACACTTATCGAAGATCTGAGATCACGAGCGATTGTATAAAGAACCGATCAAAACATTTCCAAATATTGATCCAAGATGCAATGCACACGTGACTCTTTTCCGATTCATTTGAGATTGTGACCGAGCATAACGGTGATCAAGATAGACGGCGTCTGGGAGAATTATCTCCGTCGAGCTCGAGGCTCGGTTCGAGATATCGAGCTCTAGGCTCGCTCAAGATCTGATGGCGTCTCGGTTCACAACTTTCTTTTTAACGATGTGATGCATTTGTGCATGAATGCACATGGTCCATAGCGATAAACATAATAATACGGTCAAATATTCAGTCCAATTAGACAGTTGCCTCATGTAAATCGCAGTCAGTAATGCCACATATAATCCACGTAATCCCCGTAGGGCAATCAAATCACATTTATAATCCACGTAATCCCCGTAGGGCAATCAATCACAGTAAACACATAGATTGAAATAACCAACTAGGTTACTCACCTAATAACTTCCACGCTAGTGCCGGGAAGTCTCTGCCAAGTCCGTGGAACGACGGTCCACTTGAGCCTCTATAGCAAGTTAAATGAATAACCATTACCATCGGTATAAATGACTAAACAATGCACATGAAATCAGTCAAATGTGTATTATGCATGTTCATGGCATCCCGACCCTAATTCAATATTTCCTCATAATAAAATTCTATTAAAAATTAGAAATCCATAGGCACTGACGGTGCGCAATTCGGACCTCTATAGGTCCCCAATTAAATAAAACAGTGATTCACCGTTCCGTTACCCAGAGCTACGTCAAATTCCCGTCTAAAAATCCCGAATCTCTCAAAAAATGAAATTAAATATTCAATGAATCCGATGCCTCAAGAATCAGGTCAATCGGACGTCGGACGGAAAAGTTATTCGCGAAAGAACCCAAAACTCAACAATTTATATTTTTATATAAACCCTTATTTCTCCCTTTTATTTTCTGATTTCCAACCAAACTTCCAACACCCATAACTCTTCCTACACATTTCTGAAAAATGTAAACTATACCTTGTTGGAAAGATAATGAAACCCTCTACAAGTTTCATGAAGACCATAAAAATCAATTCCAACCCTAAGGGTGTCAAATACCCTATCAAACCTTCTGCCTACTCAATTTCCCTCAACACAGGGCAGTACAGTGGCAATTTCATAACTCACTGATTCTTCAGTAATAAATTACCACAAAAATATGGTCAATAAGTTCACAATGTCCTCTACAACTTTCATGAACAACCCAAAATCAAATTCTATTTCTAAACAAGTCAATTAATTCATTCAATGTTACTGTCCCAGAAATCCTCCAATTTGGGCAGTAACCTTATAACAAGCATAACTCCCTGTATACAAGTCAGTAAAATCAGAACTTTATATCCCTGAAAAGATAACATCTCAAAATTCAATTTTCATGAAGCACTCATCATCCAATTCGATCTCTATCAATTTCAAAACTGTTATAGAAGCTACTGTTATGATCAGCCATTCATAACCTGATGGAGGGTCAATTTTTTAAAAAACATAACTCCCAATTCTGACTTCTAAAAATTACTCACCATATATCATTTTCAAGGTAATCTCTTCCTCTACAATTCTTCAGAAGCTCACTCACACCAATTCAGTCCACATAAAATGTTAAAATTGCCTCCAATCAGTAAACTCACAAAATCACACTTAAGCTAGGTTTCATCCAAAATGCTCAAAACCAGTCATTAGTAATCAATTCATATCTCCCAATATACAATTCTAAAAATAGCAAGATCAGTAGAAATGGAAAGATAATTCAATATGCTACAACTTCCATAAAGACCATTTTCCCTAATTCCATCTCAATTAATTCATAAAAATCAACAAAGTTCATATGTTGTGGTTTCGGTTACTGTTCACAGGCAATGGAACAGTAACTTTCCATTCAAAAATTCACCCTTCTATCATTGCAATTCAACAACACCTATTTCACCCTAAATTGAAGCCAACATTCCAAAGTTTCAGTAGCCACTAACCTTACCTCATTTGCATTCCTACACAATAAGTTATGAATAAATCAGTAACATCAATTTCAACCCTAACTTTCCAGATTTAATGTTAACCTTAGTTCTAACATTTCCAATGCCTTTTTCACATCACTAGACATCCAAATTAATACAAATTAAATATTACTACAGTCATGCATATACTAGGGCTAATACTGAAAAATTGGCAGCATTAAATTCCTCAATTCATATACTCAAATAATCATCCATACTCAACTCAAAATCAAACCATATCATTAATTTCAATACATCTTCACCTAGCCTCATACCCATTTCTTCAAATCATAAGAATCATCACTTTAATGCCTACATGAACCTAATACATGCTTTAAACCCTTTTATTAATCACTCCTCACTATCATGGCATTTAATTCTAATAAAAGCATCATCAAACATCATATGAAACTTAAATTCCTTTACTTACCTATTAGCTTCCAATCCTCACTTCTTCTCTTCAATTCTTTCCTATGCTTTCAAACTAATCCCACCAAGACCAAGCATGCATCTCCTCATCATCTAACTTTGGTGGAATAAAGGATAAGAGGTATGGAATTTATGGAGAAAGTTGAAAGAAGAGAGCAAAAATTCGATGGTTTTCAAAGAAGAGTTTGTGTTTCGGATGTGTTAGCACAAAAGCCTTAAACAATTCATCTTTCCTTTCTTTGAAACAAGCAAAACCGAGAGAATGGAGAGGAAGCATTAAATGTAACTTTTAAATGGCAACTTATGATTGGTTCTACATTTAAAGAAAAGTCAAAATATCATTTCTTTAATCCAGTCCAAAATTTTACTCCATTTAACTCCAATGACCCTACTTTCAGTCCCAAAATAAAATACCCAATATTACAAGTATCAGGTGGGTAGCGATTTTTTTACTACGAGAATCGACCGGTTCGCCAATTGGCGATTTTTCCGGTCCGGGAATTTTCTCCAGAAAAATCCAGAAAAATTCCTAAAAATCCCTAAAAATGTAAAACAATTTATGGTACAATCCAAATAATTTTCCAAACTCAATTACTCCATTAATTTCACACAGAAGTTTAATTTAAAACCTAAGCCGGAAAATGTCATGCATGAATGTATACTGTGTGCATGTGCAACCAATCAGTAATCAAAAAGACTATATGCTGTATGCGCATGCCGAGATATAATTTAATATCCCGAACCCGTCCTAATTACCAAAATACCCTTTTCCTATAGGAGAGGGGATGTTACACGGAATATGTCCGTCGGTATAATTTTGGGACGGAATCACCGTCGCTACGTTTCGGAAGTAAGTAATAACCTTAACGACGGAAATATAATCCGTCGGAAAGTTTCATCCATTATCGACGGTAGTTTGTACGTCGTCAAATTTAGTTCAGGTTTTGTGCTGACGGAATGTTCCATTTCGTCGGCGAATGTTTACATATACCGACGGAATTGTGTATTCCGTCGGTGTTATAAAATTGGTATAAATCATTAGGTTGTACATAATTGGACATCCACACATCAACCGGTACATCAAAGGTTTAAATAATGACAATTGTTATACAATTGGATGTACATAATTGGACATCCACACATCAACCATTACATCAAAGGTTTAAATAATGTCAATTGTTATACAATTGGATATAAACACATCAAAGTGTACATAAATTGTTATGTTTGTACCTTAAAATAATGAGTTCGACTATCTAAGGTTGTGGTGATCGTGGGTGGTCCTCTGTAGAACTTCCCTTCGACTGTCCGAACGGTGGTCGTAACTGAGCCATCTGCATAATCTCTTCTCTCATCTTCGCCATCTGCTGTAGGTGATGCCCAATACGCCAGCCAACGACTCCAAATATCCTCCGAAATAAAGCAGGGTCGTGCACCAGCCTTGTTTATCGCGTTAATGAAGTCGCGATAACGTGTACGAGCCCGCCTCTCCCAGAATTTTTATATGCTCCCGTCCAAAGTAGCGTCCCAGAAAAATGCTTTCTGATTAAAGAATAAAACAAAAATATGTGAGTTAATGTAAAACTATATATATATATCCTGACACAATATATATATATATTAAATAAATAACAGAAATAATTATTGTATCTCGAACTCATGAAAGTACAATTGTTTAGTAGCTGCAGTGATATTCTTCCACGTATATCCATCGGGTTCAATCCTTTCCTTAAAAGTGGAGGTCATATGCATGGAAACCATTCCAGACGGTACGAACCTAAAACAAGAAGTTATTGTAGTGTACAAATGGACCGAAAAGCCTAAGGCTTAATCTACTAGAAACAGTGCTTAATCCTATAGCCATACTTACTGGTCATTGATGAAAGTAATATACTTTCGCCCATCATCTCCTACAGATCCAGGCTGGCGGGCATGTCCTCCATCCCCTATTGTGGTATTGGATGATATATGAGTTGGCGTAGGGGATGGTGTGGCATTAGTAGCAGCAGGTGATGGCTCATCTGGAACGGGAGGATGTGTAGGAGGAGGAGGTGAGTCAGTGCGAGTCGCAGACTGTGACGATCCACCTTCACACGGCTGCCTGCAGAACATCCCTCTAATCCTCGACCGCATAACCTCACGTGGTCTCTTAGGTCCCATATTAATGAATGAAATACAATATTTATCGAACTCTGTACAAATATAACAATCTTAAGAGCAATCGTTTACACAAGTTATTAACATATAAGCCAATGACATTGAAAATTTGCACTCAAGTTAACAACAACAAATCAACGTCAACAATTATATAATTATGACTGTGTTTACCAAATTCAAACAGATACAACAACAAACATCTTTTAAGCTTTATCGAACTATGTAATGCATGAGGAAATTATTCCGTCGGATTCCATGTGACATGAGATTCGGTAAAAGTAAATGAGTCCCCGAGGTCTGTATTTTCGAGAAGCGTCCAGGCACTTTCAAACGAAGCTTGGGAAATAGTCAGACTTCCCCCACCAGGTGAAGGGCTTTGGACACCTTCTCTCAATAATGTTTTGGCTATAGCCATACTTGATGAGGAAATTGTAAATGTGTCGCCGCTCTTGGTGTGGAAGACGAATTGTCCAGATGAACTACTACAAGGGGGAACAGTTACACCTAAAACATGGAAGAACATATATTCACATTTGATTCCGTGCTATTAGACCACCATGACACAAAGCAAAACTGGATATGGTAACATACGTGATTGTCCAGACCCAGTATGAGCAATTGACGAATCTTTCACAATAACTGATTTGCCATATCGTTCATATGTCGTCGTGTCATGGCTCTGACCTCTACTAGCACTCATTTCTTCGTTGAGAATACAGGAAGCTTAGAGCAACATGAAGTGCAAACCATCAAATTACTATTATGTCATGGGCACTTCAACTAAGGGAATGAGATGTACAGAATAAGAACAGAGATGTAATAATCATAGGAAACACCTTCAAGTAGAAGATCGGTCATGGATGGCAAACGAATCTGAGTGTTTTTCGCAACACTATTTCCTGCATTGGTGATTCCCTGGGACAGGACAAATTTGCCATATTCCTCCCAACGGTAAGAATTATTACCGTCGGGAACCATTCGCCACATCGACATCCCTTGAATAAGAATTGCAATGATTAAAAGGAATAATGTTTTTGGTACAGAAAATAGCCTATTACAAACATAAATTAATTGCTATCAGAACTTAAATGTAAATTACAATCATCTTTCTCGTCGGAAGAAAAAGAATCAAATTCTTCCTCTTGTTTAGATCCATTGTTACCCTCGTCAGACTCTGCAGATGAAATATCAACATAAGCGTTAGAAGGATCGTGCAAAGGTTCCGTCTCGTCACACGTTACTGTTTCATACATAGAAGCCACGTCTTCTTGAAACACTTCACTGTCATTTATTTGCTCTTCGTTTCTATGGGATTCAAACACTCCCCTAGGTTTAATTTTGCACACCGCCAACTAGTCCTGTTTATCATGTCGTAAGCTTGGAAAAGGGACATAACACACCTGTCTTGCTTGTATAGTCAAGATGAAAGGTTCAAATTGTCTCAATCGTCTGCGGAAGTTGATTTCAACCACATTGTATCGGCTATGCACTTTTGTTCCAACGTTTGGTGTCGGGTCATACCAGTCACATTTAAATATCACACATCGCTTAATTGGCAACGCAGGGTACTCAACTTCAAGTATTTCAATTATTTTCCCATAATAATCCATCAATTCTCCCTGTATCGAAACTCCATTATTCATACTTGACATGCTATGTCCATGCGACTCGGTATGGTATTTATATCCATTCACGAAATACACCGAATACGAGTAAACAGTTCGTAGAGGTCCCTTCGCAAGATCAGAAATGAACTTGTTCTGTATTGGATTTTCGGTGGCCTATGTAATAGGAAGTAGCAAAGGAAAGAGTACAATGTCATCGAAACATTTCAACATGGTGGGTAACAATAGAAATAGTTTAAAGTGAGAACTTACATATCGCGCGAACCATCGAGGAAATTGTTTTCCAACTTCGTTATTCATGTCATCCTGTGTGATACCAGGCATTATCTCGTGCAACAATGCCTCGTATACGCTGCATATGACATGACACCAATCAGTAACGTTCAACACACTAATACCTGCAATTGAGCATATCAGTTGTGCAACTCACTGTACGAATGGAAGAACCTCCTGATAGTTCAATAAAATGTACCCATGTACAGCATCAATTTCCTCCTCTGTTAGCATTCGTCTTGTTGCACATCCAGAGGTTCGTCCTGGATATGTAAAAATTGGCAAGTTCCCATCCGCACCACTTGTTCCTCCCCCATCGTCGTTACGAGGAACTTATCTCGCCCTTGTGCGCACATGAGGCTCAAAATAATGTCCACAAAACGTACTAGCTTCCTCAACTAAATAAGCATTACATATGGAGCCCTCAACTCTAGCTTTATTTTTAACATTTTTTTTAAATGATGTAAATACCTATAATAAAGCAAATGGTTATTACAATGTTCGGTTGACACAACATATACAAATGGGTAAGGATATGATAGTACTGGAGTTACCTCTCAAATGGATACATCCATCGATATTGGATTTGGACCGCTAGTTTTGCTTCACGTGGTAAATGCACGGTAGATGCTCCATGCATCAAATAAGCTTGGAGGAAAATCCTTCTAACTTGCACAAAATAACCGGAATTTCATTCTCTAGTTTTTCCATTTCATCAAAATTGATTTCAGATGATGTTAAGCTTTTGAAAAACAAGCTCAACTCCGTTAATGGTTCCCATACTTTAGAAGGTAGCAACTCATGAAAGGCAATTGGAATTAGCCTTTGCATAAAAACATGACAATCATGACTTTTCATCCCAAATAATTTGTACTTTCTCATATCTACACACCTAGACAGGTTTGAAACATAACCATCATGAAACTTTAGTCCTTTCAACCATTCACACAAATGCTCCTTTTGTTGCTTGTCCAAAGTGTAACATGCTTTCGGATATTTACCGGTACGAACATCTTTATGTAACTCATGTCTTCTACAGAGCAGTTGCAAATCAGCTCTGGATTTGGCATTGTCTTTTGTCCTCCCTTCAATGTTCATAATGGTATTGAACAAGTTGTCAAACATGTTTTTCTCAATATGCATCACATCCAGATTATGCCATACTATATTTGTTTTCCAATATGGTAAATCCCAAAATATGCTTCGTTTTCGCCAACCAAAGTTTTGACTGATGCTTCTATTTACTTCATCGACTTCAAATTCAGTTACTTTAAGCAAGCCCAATGCCTCAATCTCTTGCAAAATCTCAACACCACATTTTAGAGGTGGAGGTGATTGTTTGACAATCCTATTTTTCATCAACTTATATTTATTGCGCCTAAACGGATGATCAAGAGGAAGGAATTTTCTGTGATTGTCAAACCAACTAATTTTGCCACCGGTTGGAAGATAAAACGCATCTGAATCATTGTCGCAATGAGGGCACGCCAACTTCCCAGCTGTGCTCCAATCAGATAACATGGCCAAAGCCGGGAAGTCACCAATCGTCCACATTAAAGCTGCTCTCATAACAAAATTCTGTTTCAGAGATACATCATATGTTGGGCCCCGAATCGTAATAAACATGCTTAAATTATGTTGAAGCTTGTTTAAATTATTTTGAGGTTTTAGTTTGATAATTTTAATTTGGTTGGAAGAAATTGAGGATTTTATGGTGTAGGTTATGAGTATTCAATGAAAGGATTTAGTGAAATTCGATTTGTTGAGAAATTATTATTTTATTGATGCATTGTTAGTATTAAAAGAATTATATGACTTGAGGGTCTTATGAAGAGGGTCTTATGAATTTAGGTGATTGAGATTAAATGAGGGATTATTTAATTAGAGCTTGTATGGATTTTAGAAATTAAATTGAAAAATTTAGTTAAATAAGTAGATCAGAATTTGAAAGAGCCCATTAGGAAGATGATATATGTTTTTTTAAAGCTTAAGCTAAGTAAAGTGGGCTTTAGCCTTTAGCCCTTTTAAATTGTAGTTAAATGAAGGAGAATGAAGTAATTGGGCTAGTCCATTAGCAAGTAGTTGATCATTTATTAAATGAAAAGAAAGGGAGCATTTGGGCTTTTAAGTGGGAGCCCACGAAATTTCAAATGGGAAGGAGGAAATGAAAATTGGGAAAGGTTATAAGGAGGAAACTTTGGGCTTGAAGGTTGGGCTTAGGTTAAAGAGTTAGGTTTAAGTTAAAGAGTAAGAGTTAGGTTTAATGAAGAGTTAGGGTTTAAGTTAAGAAGGATTAGGAAGAGTCTTAAGGAAAAGAAGAGGCAAACGAAATTTTCAAGGGAGGGAGCCAAGATGATGTCGTTTGGCTAGGTGAGTAAGTGAGTAAGAAGAAACACCTAGGTCATTTGAGTTAACCATTCGAAAGTTAAAAGAGAGGAAGATTTTGAGAAGATTTGAAATTTTCAAAGGAGAAAGAAGAGTGAGATTCGCCATTGGAGAAGAAGAAGAAGAAGATGAAGAAGAGAGGTTAGGGCTTTCATTTATCTTGGTTTAGCAAAGGGATTGTGAGTGTCTTCTTGAAGAACAAAGTGGAAGAGGATGATTTCGTGGGTCTTATATTCAAGGTAAGAGTTTCGAAATTTCTTGGATCTATGGTTAGGGTTTTGTTTCTTCTTGCTTACAAAGGTGGTTTTAAGAGATTGTGATGAAAGAAAGGAAAGAAGAAGAGTTATTGAAAAACAAAATCAGATTTTGTTGGTGTCTCTAAGATTAGGGATTTTCGAAATTCATGGTTTGGTTGTTCGGTTTTGTCCTTCTTGTTTAATAATGGTAGTTGGAGAGATTTGTGAAGAAAACAAATGAAAGAAGAAGAGTTATGAAAGTGGAAAGAAAAATCAGCATGCGTGGGTTTCATATAAGCATGAAAATTTTCAAATTTTGTTGTTTTTATGGATAGGTTTTGATGATAATGGCTTAGTTAAGGTTTGAGTAAGGTGTTATTGAATTAATGTCATGTTTTTCCTTTCCGTAAAATTTTCCAGCAATGGTCTCTTTTGTTAATTAGGGTTTTATTGTGAGATTTTGCCTTTTGCTTAATCATGGTGGTTTGATGAGTGAATATGAAGTAAAGGGATGGTTAGGTTAGATTAAAGTCAAGAGTTTTCCATTTCTTGAAAATTCCAGCACTTGATCTTTTAGAAAATTGTGACTTTTGTTATTCCTAAGATGGGATCTTGCTTAGTTAGGAGAGGGATTATAGTTGTTATGAAGGTGTAAGTGAAGTTATGTAAGTTTAAATCCAAGTTTTACATTCTTGAAAAACAAATTCCAGCATTGCTATATAGGTTTTATGGTTAGAGTTTGCTTTTCTTGTTTCAAAATGATGGTTAAAGCATGTTTGGGGAAGGTTAGATTAAGTTCAATGTAAGTTGTTCAATTCCTAATACAAATTCCAGCATGAGTATCTTTTGGAAATTCATGGTTTTATAGATGAGTTTTAATTCGTATAGCTTAAACAAGGGTATAGGTAAAGTGAGAAAGGGGTTAAATCAAGATTTGCTCTCTTTAAAAATTTCAGCATTTGTAATCTTTGGTACATTCATGGTCTTTGCTAGAAATTTGCCTATCTTGCTTAGTTGCTTAGAAAGGGAAGTTAAAGAGGTTGTCTTTAAGAGTAAAACGGAAAAGAAGAAGGGATTTGACAAGAACGTCGCATTTTGTTGGTTAATTAGTTAAGTGTGGATGTTAATGGTCTACATAAAGTATGGATGAGGTTATGAAATTTTAAATGCAAGTTTTCCCAAGCCTTAGAATTTTTCAGCATGTGCATCTTATGGTAATTGGGAATTTATGCTTGATGAAGGCATTGAAAACCATTGGAAGTAGAGAGAGGCATATCGACCAATCCTAGAGTTAAAGGAAAGGTCATCGGTCCGAGAATAACGCTTAAGGATTTAAGGTGGGTGACTATTTAATGTTTGAGTTGTAAGATTCTGAATTGTTATGAAATTAATATTACTAAATGTTTTCCGATAACTTGTCAAGTGTGGAAATGCATTATTATTTATGAAGGTTTGAATTTGTATTGGTGCCTTATATGATTAGTTGCGATGAAATGCATTATCATTTGTAAATGTGATTTTGGAACATTGATTGAAGGTGAAAAGACTTGAGTATGTGATTACATTTCATGTGTTCGATGACAAATATATGGAGAATTGTAATATGCGTGTATGTGATATGTGTTATATGGGTTTGGGTTAAGTCCCTTAATTTGAGTCAGTGCACTGGTCTCGTGTTAAAAGCCTTCTCCCGGCTGCCCGCAAGTGGCTTAGGAGCTCCGAATTTCGGACTCCCCGCTGTTCACGACCTACTCAAACCATTTAAATGTGTTAGGTGATTTGTGTTGGATGCCGCGGTATAACCTGCAAACACACGTCGCAGTATAACCTGCAAACACCTACGGGTGGGGTGTGGGGTCCAACGTCAAACCACTGGATATGTGACTATGTGCTTTTGTGTTATAAATGTTAACTTTGTAAATGTTTTGTTATTGGAAACTGTTTTCGATAAAGATAGTTTTGACAATAATTATTTAAGACAATTTTTGTATACTTATGCTTGAATATTAAATTGTTACCCACGGAGCCGTCGTGCTCACCCCCCTTCCTCCCTCCACAGGTTTTGAACAAGAAACCGAGTCCGGCATCGGGATTGAGGCAACTCCGATGCAATGTGTTATGAGAGAAGTCATATGTTAGAAGTCATTAGATAACATTTTGAGACTGATGATGTATATTGCATTTTGTCTTTTGAGAATTGGATGTACTTAGGCTAAAATGCCCTTCAAGCTTTGTATTGATTTATGTCCATGTAATTAGTAAGGTTTTGAAGTTTCAAATGTATAGTGTAGTGTAAAAGTTTTCTAAGAATGTATAATTGAGAAATTGGAAATGAATAGAATTCTAAGATTGTGGTTGCTGCCATTTGAGTTGCTATTGAGATGATTGGAGTTGGTTATTGTGAGAAATTGGAAGATTGAAGTGGTTTTGTGCAGGTTTGAAGGTTGGATGGTTTAGATTTAAGATTTGGCTAGAGCATTTTTAGAAGAGATGCTGTCCAAATTTTCCTAAATTTGGCCAGCAACTTCGCTTAAGGTTTAGACCCTCTTAGTGAGGGAATTCACTTTGGAAGTCTTCTAGAAAACTGTAGAGCATGTTAAGATCTTGAAAACGGTATAAAATGGATTATTTTCGGACTTAAAATGAAGAAGTTATAGGGTTTGAAAAGTTTCAGATTTCTATATTCGGATTACTGTTCATTCTGCATTTTTGCAGAATCTTTAGAGGCATTTTTCACCCTCGTAGAGGCTGATCTGGTTTTTGCTTTCTTCATGAAAAATGTAGATTATCTTTCTATCTTTAAAATGAGATATGATTTACAGTTATTGGATTTAGGAATAAAAAGTTATGGGGTTGGGAGTGTTGACAGTTACTGTTCATGCTGCAAAAACACTGTTCCATTGGTTTTTCATTTTAGCTGAAACTTCAAGTGTGTTTTTACCTCTCCTAATGACTGATCTGGCTTTTACTTTCTTCATAAGAGTTGTAGATTACCTTTTTACCTTTCCAACGAGGTATAGTATGCAATGTTCGGAGTTAGGAGTAAGGAGTTATGAGAATCGGAAATTGGCATTTCACTATTCATTTGGTCAATAAACTCACTATTCATTTGGTAAGTAGCTAGAAAGCAACTTTGGACCTTCTAAAGAACCGAGCTAAGTTTTTAAGTATGAAAATGGAGTTAAGATGAATAAGAAAAAAAAAATTATATCGGGATTTTTCGGATTAGAGATTGGATATTCGGTAACGGGTTATAAGAGTTTATAAGGAATCATGTGTACGTATTGAGGGAATATGGATACGTAGTTAGGTTCCGAATGTGGGATCCAACATTTATGGTATCAGAGCCCAGTATTATGATCTTACATGGGCTATAGGTTTGTTAAGATTAACTTTGGAAGTCTGTGCTAAGTGATTGATTTAGATGATGAGAATGATAAGTTTACATGGGCAATCTTCGGATAAGTGTTTGAGCACCAGCATTAAGATCATGGGCGTATGTGTATAAGTTACACACATAAGAAAGCGTTAAGAGTTTCAGTTGATAGAAGTAGTGTATGAATTGATAAAGATGTGAAACAAATTTCATGAAGTGACTGAAAAAGAAAATAGAGACAAATAGAAGTGATGGGATTAAAGTTTACAAGGAGGAAATAAAGTTTCTTAAGCAAAATTGGAACCTAAGTGGTTGCTTGATGAATCTGACAAAGAGTTATGATAATTTATGATGATTATACATTTATAAGTTTGAATAAATGACAATGTGTGTGTAAGATGTAAGGTGAAGGATAGTGGGAAGATAAGTTGAATGATAGTGATAATTGTACAAGTCCAGGAAAGTTAAATTGATTGTTATTGTGAGTTTGTGAGTATTTATATAATGATTCATCATCATATATAAGTGAGTATGCATTATTCTGATATGAACCTTATGCATTGTTTTGAATTGTTTTATATGTTTTGAAATTGTTCGTTAGGAATTAGTTACGATTGATATATTAGTAGTGAGTGATATGGGGACTTGAGCATAAGAGATGAAGTATATATATGAGATCTAACTTAGATTTTGATGAATGCATCATCAGCAGTCATAATGTGTTATTTGTGAGAATCATTTGAAGAATTAGGTAAGCAAGTGAATTATAATAAATGATTGATTGATTTAAGTGAGTCTATTGACTGAGATCAATTGGGAGAATTATTCGAGTGAAGAAGTTAATTGAGAGAATAAATGACTTGGTGATTATTCAGTAGGAATTTCGAGGACGAAATTCTTTTAAGAGGGGGAGAAATGTTGGGCCCCGACTCGTAATAAGCATGCTTAAATTATGTTGAAGCATGTTTAAATTATTTTGAGGTTTTAGTTTGATAATTTTAATTTGGTTGGAAGAAATTGAGGATTTTATGGTGTAGGTTATGAGTATTCAATTAAAGGATTTAGTGAAATTCGATTTGTTGAAAAATTATTATTTTGGTGATGCATTGTTAGTATTAAAAGAATTATATGACTTGAGGGTCTTATGAAGAGGGTCTTATGAATTTAGGTGATTGAGATTAAATGGGGATTATTTAATTAGAGCTTGTATGGATTTTAGAAATTAAATTGAAGAATTTAGTTAAATAAGTAGATCAAATTTGAAAGAGCCCATTAGGAAGATGATATATGTTTTTTAAAAGCTTAAGCTAAGTAAAGTGGGCTTTTAGCCTTTAGCCCTTTAAATTGTAGTTAAATGAAGGAGAATGAAGTAATTGGGCTAGGTCCATTAGCAAGTAGTTGATCATTTATTAAATGAAAAGAAAGGAGCATTTGGGCTTTTAAGTGGGAGCCCACGAAATTTCAAATGGGAAGGAGGAAATGAAAATTTGGGAAAGGTTATAAGGAGGAAACTTTGGGCTTGAAGGTTGGGCTTAGGTTAAAGAGTTAGGTTTAAGTTAAAGAGTAAGAGTTAGGTTTAATGAAGAGTTAGGGTTTAAGTTAAGAAGGATTAGGAAGAGTCTTAAGGAAAAGAAGAGGCAAACGAAATTTTCAAGGGAGGAGCCAAGATGATGTCGTTTGGCTAGGTGAGTAAGTGAGTAAGAAGAAACACCTAGGTCATTTGAGTTAACCATTCGAAAGTTGCAAGAGAGGAAGATTTTGAGAAGATTTGAAATTTTTCAAAGGAGAAAGAAGAGTGAGATTCGCCATTGGAGAAGAAGAAGAAGAAGATGAAGAAGAGAGGTTAGGGCTTTCATTTATCTTGGTTTAGCAAAGGGATTGTGAGTGTCTTCTTGAAGAACAAAGTGGAAGAGGATGATTTCGTGGGTCTTATATTCAAGGTAAGAGTTTGAAATTTCTTGGATCTATGGTTAGGGTTTTGTTTCTTCTTGCTTACAAAGGTGATTTTAAGAGATTGTGATGAAAGAAAGGAAAGAAGAAGAGTTATTGAAAAACAAAATCAGATTTCGTTGGTATCTCTAAGATTAGGGATTTTCGAAATTCATGGTTTGGTTGTTCGGTTTTGTCCTTCTTGCTTAATAATGGTAGTTGGAGAGATTTGTGAAGAAAACAAATGAAAGAAGAAGAGTTATGAAAGTGGAAAGAAAAATCAGCATGCGTGGGTTTCATATAAGCATGAAAATTTTCAAATTTGTTGTTTTTATGGATAGGTTTTGATGATAATGGCTTAGTTAAGGTTTGAGTAAGGTGTTATTGAATTAATGTCATGTTTTTCCTTTCCGTAAAATTTTCCAGCAATGGTCTCTTTTGTTAATTAGGGTTTTATTGTGAGATTTTGCCTTTTGCTTAATCATGGTGGTTTGATGAGTGAATATGAAGTAAAGGGATGGTTAGGTTAGATTAAAGTCAAGAGTTTTCCATTTCTTGAAAATTCCAGCACTCGATCTTTTAGGAAATTGTGACTTTTGTTATTCCTAAGATGGGATCTTGCTTAGTTAGGAGAGGGATTATAGTTGTTATGAAGGTGTAAGTGAAGTTATGTAAGTTTAAATCCAAGTTTTACATTCTTGAAAAACAAATTCCAGCATTGCTATATAGGTTTTATGGTTAGAGTTTGCTTTTCTTGTTTCAAAATGATGGTTAAAGCATGTTTGGGGAAGGTTAGATTAAGTTCAATGTAAGTTGTTCAATTCCTAATACAAATTCCAACATGAGTATCTTTTGGAAATTCATGGTTTTATAGATGAGTTTTAATTCGTATAGCTTAAACAAGGGTATAGGTAAAGTGAGAAAGGGGTTAAATCAAGATTTGCTCTCTTTAAAAATTTCAGCATTTGTAATCTTTGGTACATTCATGGTCTTTGCTAGAAATTTGCCTATCTTGCTTAGTTGCTTAGAAAGGGAAGTTAAAGAGGTTGTCTTTAAGAGTAAAACGGAAAAGAAGAAGGGATTTGACAAGAACGTCGCATTTTGTTGGTTAATTAGTTAAGTGTGGATGTTAATGGTCTACATAAAGTATGGATGAGGTTATGAAATTTTAAATGCAAGTTTTCCCAAGCCTTAGAATTTTTCAGCATGTGTATCTTATGGTAATTGGGAATTTATGCTTGATGAAGGCATTGAAAAACCATTGGAAGTAGAGGAGAGGCATATCGACCAATCCTAGAGTTAAAGGAAAGGTCATCGGTCCGAGAATAACGCTTAAGGATTTAAGGTGGGTGACTATTTAATGTTTGAGTTGTAAGATTACTGAATTGTTATGAAATTAATATTACTAAATGTTTTCCGATAACTTGCCAAGTGTGGAAATGCATTATTATTTGCGAAGGTTTGAATTTGTATTCGGTGCCTTATATGATTAGTTGCGATGAAATGCATTATCATTTGTAAATGTGATTTTGGAACATTGATTGAAGGTGAAAAAGACTTGAGTATGTGATTACATTTTGCGTGTTCGATGACAAATATATGGAGAATTGTAATATGCGTGTATGTGATATGTGTTATATGGGTTTGGGTTAAGTCCCTTAATTTGAGTCAATGCACTGGTCTCGTGTTAAAAGCCTTCTCCCGGCTGCCCGCAAGTGGCTTAGGAACTTCGAATTTCGGACTCCCCTCTGTTCACGACCTACTCAAACCATTTAAATGTGTTAGGTGATTTGTGTTGGATGCCTCGGTATAACCTGCAAACACACGCCTTGTGATATAACTCGCAAACACCTACGGTGGGGTGTGGGGTCCAACGTCAAACCACTGGATATGTGACTATGTGCTTTTGTGTTATAAATGTTAACTTTGTAAATGTTTTGTTATTGGAAACTGTTTTCGATAAAGATAGTTTTGACAATAATTATTTAAGACAATTTTTGTATACTTATGCTTGAATATTAAATTGTTACCCACGGAGCCGTCGTGCTCACCCCCCTTCCTCCCTCCACAGGTTTTGAACGAGAAACCGAGTCCGGCATCGGGATTGAGGCAACTCCGATGCAATGTGTTATGAGAGAAGTCATATGTTAGAAGTCATTAGATAACATTTTGAGACTGATGATGTATCTGCATTTTTCTTTTGAGAATTGGATGTACTTAGGCTAAAATGCCCTTCAAGCTTTGTATTGATTTATGTTCATGTAATTAGTAAGGTTTTGAAGTTTCAAATGTATAGTGTAGTGTAAAAGTTTCCTAAGAATGTATAATTGAGAAATTGAAATGAATAGAATTCTAAGATTGTGGTTGCTGCCATTTGAGTTGCTATTGAGATGATTGGAGTTGGTTATTGTGAGAAATTGGAAGATTGAAGTGGTTTTTGCAGGTTTGGAGGTTGGATGGTTTAGATTTAGGATTTGGCTAGAGCATTTTAGAAGAGATGCTGTCCAAATTTTCCTAAATTTGGGCAGCAATTTAAGCAAGGTTTAGACCCTCTTAGTGAGGGAATTCACTTTGGAAGTCTTCTAGAAAACTGTAGAGCATGTTAAGATCTTGAAAACGGTATAAAATGGATTATTTTCGGACTTAAAATGAAGAAGTTATAGGGTTTGAAAAGTTTCAGATTTCTATATTCGGATTCTGTTCATTATGCATTTTGCAGAATCTTTAGAGGCATTTTCACCTAGTAGAGGCTGATCTGGTTTTGCTTTCTTCATGAAAATGTAGATTATCTTTCTATCTTTAAAATGAGGTATGATTTGAAGTTATTGGATTTAGGAATAAAAGTTATGGGGTTGGGAGTGTTGATTCATTGCTCATGCTGCAAAAATACTGTTCCATTGGTTTTCATTTTAGCTGAAACTTCAAGTGTGTTTTACCTCTCCTAATGACTGATCTGGCTTTTACTTCCTTCATAAGAGTTGTAGATTACCTTTTTACCTTTCCAACGAGGTATAGTATGCAATGTTCGGAGTTAGGAGTAAGGAGTTATGAGAATCGGAAATTGGCATTTCATTATTTATTTGGTCAATAAACTCACTATTCATTTGGTAAGTAGCTAGAAAGCAACTTTGGACCTTCTAAAGAACCGAGCTAAGTTTTTAAGTATGAAAATGGAGTTAAGATGAATAAGAAAAAAAATTATATCGGGATTTTTCGGATTAGAGATTGGATATTCGGTAACGGGTTATGAGAGTTCATAAGGAATCATGTGTACGTATTGAGGGAATATGGATACGTAGTTGGGTTCCGAATGCGGGATCTAACATCATATGTTTGCACACCAGTTTCCCAAAGATGTTGCAATTCCAATATCAGCGGTTGTAAGTAAACATCTATTTTCTGCTTGGGATTTGTTGGTCCTGGCATAATAACTGTAAGGAAC
The DNA here is from genome assembly GCA_029891385.1 of Erythroxylum novogranatense. NCBI lineage: Eukaryota > Viridiplantae > Streptophyta > Magnoliopsida > Malpighiales > Erythroxylaceae > Erythroxylum > Erythroxylum novogranatense. The sequence continues at coordinate 88,669,063 of CM057225.1, read as the reverse complement.
ATGTAACCTCTTTCATACACATCCACGGAGGTAAATTATAAGTAGTAATTATCACCGAACAAGATGAATATTGCTGCCCGGATTGACCAAAAGGTTGGAATCCATCAGTCGACAATCCCAACCGTACATTCCGACTTTCACATGCAAAGTGCAAATGGGTGTCATTGAAATGCTTCCATGCCAGTGCATCTGATGGATGACACATAACTCCATCTTCCTGATCGTGTTCAGCATGCCATCTCATGTGATATGCAGTCACATTAGATGCATAAAGTCTTTGTAGTCTCGGAGTTAGCGGGAAATAATACATCCGCTTCCATGGAACTAATTTCTGTTTCATTGCACGCTTTCTTGGCTTAAACCTCGATTGACCACAAAATTTGCACTCATTTAAGTTCACATCATCTCCCCAGTATAACATACACCCCAACCGACAGCAATCAATTTTTTCCACTGACAAACCAAGACCCCGAATCAATTTCTTCATATTGTAAAAACTATCAACCATTGAATGATCAGCGGGTATTGATTCAGTATACCACTCCAAAATGTTATCAAAACTACGATCCGATATGTATCCTTCACTCTTTACGTTCAAAATTTGCGCAATTGAATCGGTCAGCAGACTGGAGTAAGTCAAAAAAAATTCATGCTTCTGCGTTTGGTTCTTCTTCAACATTTACCCTATTTGTCCCAAAGGTACAACCGACCCCATCAAAGACCATTTGTCTGTACGAGTTTTCAGTTCCATGAACAAAATTCCCACACGTTCCAACCTCCCCTTCATACTCATTTACGTTGACAGACATTTGTGGTTCATTCCCCCTTGAGGTGCTACAAATTAATAGTTCGCCATGTCGTGTCCACTCAAAATAATTGGGCACAAACCCTTTTCTTAGCAAATGCAACTTAACTTCATCAAGAGTAAGGAAACATTTGTGCTTGCACTTCCTACATGGACATCTGATCTTTTGTCCATCCATATATACAGGTTGAGAGCATACATAATGAATAAAACTGTCAACTCCATGCACGAATTCAAGATTAATGAAGCTTGCAGGAGTTAATCATCTATACATCCAAGATCTATCTCGGAAGCTCATAGCTGGGATACTGTTAATTTCAACCAGTCAATCCATTGTCAGTATCATTCATGTATGCCACATATAACAAGGTAGGTTAGTATCATTAATTGCTATACGAGGATCCTGCTGAAAATTCGGCAGCATTTCCCTTATCACATAATCATCCCCCTCTTACACATAAGAGAGCCCCCTGCATGTGAACATACATTTCTATATTTGACAAGTAAAGTCAACTCACAACTGATCTCTAAACTACATGTCCATACTTTGCATTGTCAACAACTCATGTTACTTATCAAGAATTAAACATTAAACTCAAATCAATTCACAACAATACACAATTTTTTATTACGTCAAATTATATTAAAATATATATGCTTAAAGTTACCACAATTGAAGTAAAAGTATAGTTGTCATTTCAATACCTGTATAGTCTTCTCTTCACATTCCTCGAAAGTATAAATACTGGGGAGAATAGAGTTCCTACAACCAACAAAATCAAATTGTGTCTTATCATATTGAGGGGTCCTAGCATTTGTCACAGAAGTTCATAGGATTGATTCAAATGAAGGAGGAATAAGGCAATTATAAAATAAGTAGTAGTGATTTTGCTCAACTAGATTACTAAAGACATAATTGATTATCATAATATATTTTTTATTTTGAATATTTCTTTAAAACCTAAAGATAGAGTAAAGCTGGCTCTTGAAATATTATTTCTTGAATTAGATCAAAGTATGCCAAGATACTTGTGGGATGATTTCTTATAATATAATAAAAACAATTATTGGCTAAAGTTTTAGAGGGCTATATAATTAAATTATTAGTTACTCTTAAGTGTAATCTGAATTGTAAAGAGATTAATTGCTTTTGATGGAAAATAATGCACTAAAAGAGGTTGGACATAACTAATTATTATCAAGATTCATTAAACTGACTTTGGCATGGAAATGAAATCCTTCGACACGAATCGAAAAAGAAGACATAGTTTCTAATAGATTATGCCAATTGTAGAACTAAAATAATGTGTTTTTTCCATCAGTTATGATATATGTAATATAGTTATATGTTTCGTTAGTGCAACTCCCTTTATCTATGATCATACTATATATCTTATTAGAAATGATGTATCTAGAATAAAATATGTTTTTCTTTTATTACTCTAACTCGTTCTCCTTGATTAAAAATTTTAACAATCTCCCACTAACAAGCATATCACCTTTAACAATATATCAAGCTCCATCATCACTAAGGTGATTGACTATTGACTCTCATTCACATCAAACTCCGTTCATAGGCTTGAATCTTTCCCCTTCAAGCTCAAAAGCTAAATCAAATTTTCTCAGCACTTAGATCATTATTCTCTTTAAGAACTTTTATTAGAGGTGTTAGATAGCATCTAATAAGCCTCTTTTCATTAAGAATTTAAGCTTATTCATCCTTCATGCATTTCATCGAACACCTTGAGGGAAAAACCATCTCAACCCTATCTACACACAAATCCTTTAATTCTTTTCATTATAAACATGCAAAACATTCACACAAGACCAATCAAACCTAAATTAACAAATGAAATGCATTAAATCACTCCAAAAATACATTAAAAAAACCCCAACCCATGCCTTACTTACCTTCGGATCCAGCAGAGGAGAGACGCACATTGTGGTCGCCGGAGAAGACGGACGTTGTGGTCGCCGGAGACGCAGCAGCTGGTCGGACGTACACGAAGGACGGGCTTTGCCGGAGGAGAGGAGAGAAAGAGAAGAGCAGTGTCGGGGAGAGGAGAGAGGAGGGACGACCGCAGGCAGATTTAATTTAATTTTGGCGACGGAATTATCCGTCGGTATAATTAAAAATACCGTCGTAAAATTAAGCTTCCTAACCTAGTTTCTCAACGACGTTTTGCAATATACCGATGACTTATTTCCGTCGGTGAACCATTTCTAGCCGACAAGTTTGTCGACCGAAATTTAAAGTCCGCCCCTATTTACAGACGGGACTGTATTCATCGACATATTTCCGTCGCTATAAGTTACCGCGAAATTTCCCCCCCAACTTTGCTAACGGATTTCTTGACCGTCACAAATTTTCTTTCTTTCACCGACGGATTAGGGTGTCCCGTCGCAATTCACATATGATATACGTTCTGCCGATATATTTCCGTCGGTATTTAACGATTTCCTTGTAGTTCATGGTGCAAAGTAAGACTTAAAGAGAAAACAATAGTTTCTTCCTCAATGGCATGAGTTTGAGCCCCATCTGGGAGACCAATAGGTGAAAGGTTGATTTCATGAATATGAGTGAGAAAAGATAAATCTCTTTTCTTATAATGGGATGTGCCACTTTTTATGAGTCAAAAGACTTTATTAACTTGCTTAGCAGAGGGTTTCTTATAGTTAGATGAAGGATGCAACATGTTAATCAATATCTAGATATCCTCATCTGATAAACAAAGAATCATAGGAGCTGAAGTAGAGGCATTGGGAGACAAGATCTTCTGTCCAGTATTACTCTGTCTTATTCTGTCAAATGAAATCTCAACCATTTATTTTGTAGGACCCACGCGGGACCTACTCGTAATTTACGCGGGATCCATATAAATAAATGGCTGAGATTCATTGGACAGAATAGGACACCATAATATTGGACAGGAGATCTGGATTCAGGCATTGGAGGACTGAGTACAGAAAAGATGCCACAAACCAATGCTGCCATCATTTCTGATTACTGAGCAGGGTGCTTATTACACCCTATTTGAGAACTATCACGACCTCGTCTATGATCACGAACCCTCCAACTTAGAGGATAATCACCATTTCATTCAAAGTAGGTTTTATAAATGTGTCCATATCAATTATAATAATTGCAATAGGATTGTTGGTTGCCATTAGAGCTGTGGTTAGATGAGTTTGACTAGTTTTGTGATCAAGAATCTGAAGACCCACTCCTCTGTCTCAAGGAACTCCTTAGTTAATAAATCCTACAACAAATGTAAGTTCATTATAAGAACTAAATGCATGGTGACGTTCTTCCTGGAAGATCAAAGTAAATGTCGGAGAGAGGGGGAAGCCGATCCATATTAAGTATTTCAGAGCGAGCAATGTCATAGGTTGTATTATCGAGCCTCATGAGAAACTAACAGGTTTTAAGTTGCTCAAACCAAGCGTTGAACTTTGGTTCATCAGTAGGAGCATGAATTGAAATTTCTTCCCATACAGCTAAAAGCTTTATATAATATGTCATGATCGACATACCTTGTTGCCTGGCGGATGAAAGATCAGACAATAAATGGTAATGTTTAGTCACCATCGTGATTGAAAATCTTGATTTTAGATTATCCCAAAGGGTCTTTGCATTATCAATTTGACCAACACTAGCATATACAACAGAATCTAAGTATTTTTAATCCAATCAACTAACATAGAGTTCATAACTTCCCAAGCTAAATAATCCTTTGATTCCTTGTCAAGTTTAGAAAATTTTCCATTAAATAAAATTCAATTTATTTTTGGCCTTCAAATCATTGCATATATCAGGTTCCCAAATGTCATAATTTTCACGGGTTAAAACAAATTTGGGTAAGCATCAAACTTGTACACCATCTACTAGTACAGAAAATACAGCGACACAGGATCACTGATGAGGAAGTGGGATTTGGGAGAATCTCCTAACATGGTGTGAATTTGACAATCTTCACCTTGGTGCAAGGACAAAAAAAAAGGACTTAGGTTGTGAGTTAATGATCACAGTTTAACTTCTCTCAACTTTTCTTTCACCACAGAGATGGTGACATTTTCAACTTTGATTTTTGGCAATAGAAGGATGAGAAATATAATAGATCAATCCCACAAGATGAGGTTGGATGAAGAAAAATAGAGAATAAAAATTAGGGTTTGTTTGTGGTGGGCTCTCAAGCCATGACAAATTATATTTGTGGGTGAAATTTCCTTCATAGACTAATTGTAAGATAACACTTGAGCTTTAGAAGTTATAATCACGCAAAACTAGGTTATAGCATCAAAAGTATCTGGTATTTGGATATTAACAATTACGATTTTGTGAAGAAGAACAGCAAGGGGATGGTTATTTTTTTCTCACAAAAGCAAAAGAGAAGCCTGTAAGAGGTATATGAATTAATCCAGCTACACAGAAGAATAGGTGAACATGGTTCATCATTGTGCTTCTGTCTCTTCTTCGCTATCTATAAGGTGCTCCTTCAAGGATTGACTTTGAATTTCCCATTTCCCACTATTCCATGCTGGATCTATCTCAGGAAACACATAGTCATCCGGTCTTAAAGACAATTGGAACTCTGGAAGGTCAGGCAATGCTTGTAGAGCCCTGCCGCATGACCATAACAACAATGTCAATTCATTTGCATTTTTAGTTTTGCTCAATGGAACTTTGAAATATCAGCTTGCTTTGCCTAACTAGCAAAATTTTTTAGTGCAATAGTGCTTACTTCTCTTCTTCTAAGAGGTAGCCATACATCTGAGATTTCCTTGATGCAACTTCAGGAATTTTCTGATGCAGTTGCTTCATAGCACCCCATGGTGGAGGAGACCTTATCAACAAAACTTATGGAATAAGAGAAGTTTCCATGACATATCAAACAATGTCAACACCAACCTGGTCACAGGAGCTGCAAGACAAAAGCTTAAGCCGGCCTTCTTGCTCTCGGACAGAAGTTCTTCTGCAGCAAGGAAACAGCACACAGCACTAACATGAGATGCCGGTTCACTGCCCTTGTCCAGAATCAGACCATGGTAGTAGTAAGCTGCAGCCTTATGACACAACCAAAGAGTTTCTCAACTATTACAATTAACAGGAAGCTACATACTAATGAGCATTTAGATGACTGCATTGGAAACCTTTGCTTCAAGGAACTTCTGCTTAGTGAACCAGAGATGCTTCTTCCCCCACTCATGGTTTCCTTCATATCCTGACAAGCAGTGATAAGCCTGAAAAAACATAGGAAAAGAACAAGATAGGTTGAGCAGTGCCTAAGTAATGATGTGCAGGCAACATAATGTGTTAGTGACAGGAAGCACGCAAGTTTTAATTTATTAATAGTTGAAAAAGATATGATCACAAATGTCTAATTTTTCACCCGTCAAAACGTATATAAATAGACCGCAGAGCTTATCAGGTAAAACAGATAGAAGTTTGCAAACAAAGGCTTTTCAAGTGTGAGATATAAAAGTTTAGAAATGACCACAAACCTGACTGAAGTAAATCATTTGTTCACAAGCCAACCTTCTCTTCACTGATAAAGTAGCGTTTTGACTTTCAACAGCCAAACCCAGTTGAATTTCGGTTCCCTGCATTCATTGATAATTCTACTACTTATCATAAATCAGAAACAATGATGTGTAGGCGGCCTATTCTTTGTTTCTTTATACAGTATCAGGGATGGAAAATCGCACGACCACAAATCCACTACTAACTAGTACGACCTTTTACTATGTCATTAAGAGTGACACTTGAGGACAAGGGTTGCATCTAAATGCACATTGGATCACCTAGGTCATTGGTAAACACCCAGTTGAGACTCCAGAGTGCTTTGGTAAGAAAAAGGTATTGTTTAGCCCTTATGGACAGCAGAAAGTTTTCTTTTTTTTTTTTTCTTTAGTGTTTTACTTATAGGTGCTCAAGTTGTCACATGCTAAAGAAGGAGGCAGTTGCTTGGTTGACGCCCTCACTTTAAATGGATATTTTAGGAAATTCATTGGACGGGATGATCACAGAGGTTTTGTATTGTCCCATTGTCCATTGCGTCGGAATCCCCATGGCTGCCGGATAAACAGAAACTTAAAATCTACTTCGGTACAATGCTAATAATGCTCTCTTAACATTAAGTACCTGACCCAGTGCTTGGATTAATATAGCCTCCAGTACACCTTCCTGCAAATCTTTTGGAAGCCTTTCCCTGAGCAGTTGCATAAAAGTTAAATGACACTTATTTAACTGTATCAAGAAAAATCCCATAGGTCCTAAATCTTGGTTTACATACTTGATATTTGAGGGTATGCGTACTAAAACTTGGCGGATACAGAATTCCAAGTACCCCGATGCCTTGAGCAGCAAATCAACAGCATCTCTCTTACAATCTGGAAGTATAATTTGCTTGCTATCACGAGTGACCATCTAAAAATAGTGGAAATTTTGAGATTCACCATGTGAAGCGTACAAACCTGAAGATAGAATCCTTACGCCAGAACCAGAGTGATCCTTTGGAATAAGCAATGCGTTAGCCTCAAACAAAGTCAATATTGCCATCATGTGAATAACGGATAACACTTCAAACCAGATGTTTGCCACAGAGGTTTCCTTCTTGATCACAACAAATTCCAAGTCGTTACTGGACGAACTTCCAAATGTGGTGCAAAACTAACCAAGAGATGATTTCTTAGAACTCTTACCGACCGTGCATCGCCTAGATTTTTCCACTTGAACTCCACCAAGCCCTCAATACCAATTTCTGTGCAGGATGAGGATTCACACAAAACAAATGTAAAACAGAGGAGGAGACATTGAAAGGACAGGGAAACCAGATAATTCAATTAAGTTAAGTTGCAACACCTTTCTTGCTAAGCCCGATAAGAAGGGACAAGTACTGCTCCGATGCCCGTGTTAATTCAGTTGCAGCAGTTCCTCCTGCAATTACCAGATTGTGTGTTTCAATTTTGGTTCTTAAGGTTTGAAAATTTTGCTTACCAACTAGGCAAACAACATAAACATGCCTGAAGGTTTAATCAACAAAACACATGCATATGCTCAACACTCCCATCCATAGTTAGATTAGTCAATGTACTCACTAAGCATACATAAGATTGAAAGTAGCAAGGAGAAAAGAAACAGAAAATTTGGGTTAGGAGATCAAACCCGTATCCTCTGCCACCATCACAATCTGAGTGCGAAGGCAAGCCAATCTATCAATAAGATCTCGAGGAACTAGTCCTCTAAGTGTCCTTTGAAGATCTGTTTGGCATGGTATTCTCATTGAAGGAGCATATACTACCACTTCCGGAACAATTGGCTTTGTCTTTCTCCTCCCAACAGCAAATGAAGAAGCAGTACACCCCATTTTTAGCTCTTGGAATTTCTCTCCTACATAACTTCCCAAGCTAACATGTCAACTAAGCAACTCTCTTGACCTCATCTACATTAAAAACAAATAATCAAGATAGTAAGAATCATGGGTTGTGGCAACAAGCAGAAATATGAACTAATAGGGAAGGTAACAACTGAAGTGCTAAGAGCAAAGACAGCTGGAATCGTCAAGTACAAATGCAATGCTAGATACAGAAGCATTGATGGAGAAATGGGTCAATAAAGCAATAACGATTTAGAACAATTAACAATGAAAACAGCTACATACATACATACATATATATATATATATATATATATAATGAAGGAACGAAAAAAGGAGATCTTGGAAGTGAAAATGACTCAACTGGGCTCAGAGAGGAGAGAGAAGAGAGAAGAGCAGCTTCCAGGATGCATGAATGTGATGATCATCATAGCTTTCTCATTCACAAGATCGTGAGACTTAAACAGAGAATCTAAGAATAGGAAGCTCAGAAACCGAGACGTAGCTCACATGGTATATCTCTGCGTTGTTAAAGCAACTCGTTGAAAATCTCCCACCAACTTGCACCAGTCTCTCAGTTTTTTAATGGAACCAACTCGAGCTCATATCAGGAAAGCGTCTTGGTTTTATAAAAAAAGAAGGATTCGTGGGTACATATTTCTCGTTGTTTTATCGTGTCTAACGAATCACAACTGTTTATTTATGTGAATTTTGTGTAGGTCTTGTGTAGACCTCGCGTGAATTCTGTAAAATTAATAATTAAAATTTTATAAAACAAAATAAGATAGGGTAATATTGAACTAAGGATCTTAGTTTCTGTAAAATTAATAATTAAAATTTTATAAAACAAAATAAGATAGGGTAATATTGAACTAAGGATCTTAGTTTCTGTAAAATTAATAATTAAAATTTTATAAAACAAAATAAGATAGGGTAATATTAAACTAAGGATCTTAGTTCAGGATTCGTAACTCTAAAACCTGAAGTTTCATAAAAAAAACAAAAAAAGATTGGAAGCTGGTTGGCTCTCGTATGGTTTCGGGCATCGTGATACGTGACAAGCATTTTAGTAAGCTTTGTATTTCCTTCCAATAATTTGGGACACTTCATATGTATATACATTACAAGTGCAGTGGCTGTCCATGTTAAATCAAGGACCCTGAGATCGGTTCTTATTTGTATTAAATCACGGAAGGCCAATTGGGTACCCTGGCAGATGCAACCATGTTACCTTGGCAGATTGTAAGATGGTAGTATTGAAATCCATCTCCTGAAATGTCAACGATTTTGCTTAACAAATGACTTTTATTGCACTCAAAACTTCTGTAGCTATGTCAAAAGGCTAAAGACAACAGAATTGGAACTTTGCTATATATTTATATTGATTCTGTTTTTATGTATCTATTTTATTCTCTATATGATTTAAAAACTAAATTAAATTTCTTATTTGAATGTTCCAATAAAGTAAAATTTTGTTTTCTTATTTTAAGTTTCCAACAAACTTTTAATTTAACTTAGGCTCGTAAAATTGCATGCTATTCCATGTTCAACTCAAATCTCGCTTCTATTATGGGCCACCGAGGAAGGGGTTGGCCACTATGGACCTTTCTCTTTTATATTCCAATTACAAATGGCAAACTTGAGATAGGCTTGGATTCGTAAACTGCTCGTTAGTGAGACAGGATAGAGAGGTCGTGTGCTATAATTATTACTTGCATGTCAATGTGACTATGCATTAGTTGATTTAATTTTAATCCAAATATGAGTAAGTTTGAAAAATATGAGCAATGCATATGACCAATATTCCATGTATGAAATCATAAACTTGCATAATTGATTTTCTTTTTATAGCTTTGCCATTCATTAAGATTAAGTCCCTTGTCATTAGATTATTCAAAATCATAATTTAACAATTGTTTTGTGTGGTAATATTTAGAGGAATTGAAAGAGAGAATAGTTTATTATATTATATATTCAAAGTGGCAGTATGTATACATATCTAAAATAAACTAGAAGTTAGAGATATAGTTAGTTTTAAATTAGGAACTTAAGATTATACTACAATTGTACAATCATGGTAATTATGAAAAAATCTCCCATTATTTCCCTCAAGTTGGTGCATAGAAAGTCATACATTATAATGATTCGAATTTTTATTAAATTATTCCTAATGTACCAATAAGAAAAAAAATATATAAGATGAGCTTAAAAAAGCTTAACTTCATTTTTATCTTAAACCCTTTTCCCTATAAGTTACTATTCACTTCCAACTTCTAATACTCATACCTTCTCCATCCGAGCACCATTTTTGGATCTATGATTCTATGGAAAGCTCTCGGGATATTCTACAAAACCCTAACTAATTTCATAAAAAAGACCCAAATTTGGAGAAATTATGACTAAAATTTTAGGTTTATTTAAGTAAGTCACCGATCTCCTATTTTAATCTTTTAAGGCAAAACTAACACCACCAACGTGTCTAACGTCCCTAAAAATATAAGAAATGATGAAATCTGACACCAATCGACCCATTTTATTAGTGAACAAACATGGGCCACCTTTGAGCTTTAATCATTTAATTCTTGTAAACCGGGAGGAATTTTGACGCAAAACCAATGTCAAGGGATTTTTAGAGGTGAGCTCGTCATTTTTGGTGGGAGGTGATTTTCATACCAGCCTAGAAATGGTGTAAATATTATGTGAATCAATTGTCATAAAAGTGGTGTATTGCAATTTTTCATATTTTGTGAGATAAAAAATTAGAAAGAGTTATGTTCTTATATAAATGCATGAAATTGCTTAAATTGAGTATAAATGCGGGAGTATGGGTAAGAAGTTAGTATACTTGAATTGTGAATTGCATTATTATGGATTTTGTGATGTAAATATGAACTCAATTAAGTATATACATGTAATTTCGAGACCCAAATTGAGCTGTAGTTACTGGTGAATATAGAAATGTATTTTTATTGCAATAATAACCCTTATTTGGAAAGAGAGATGTCCCTTTTACAGGGAAAACTCTGCTGAATTTTCAGTAGGCTCTTCATAAAACATGACATCTCCATTTTTAAACAAAAAATAGAACTCTTTAGTATTGAGTTATGGTCTTATTCTTGAGGTATCTAAAATTGGTTTAGGTTTAATAGTTATTCCTACTTTTCTTTCTATAAATAAATTAGGAGCAGAACCCTCTACTTCTAGACACTAGATTCATCCTGAAGTAGTGCATTCTACTAGTGAATTAATAATGTGCTTATGTTATGCATTCTTAAGGATTTCAAATTATACATATATGTATATATTTATAATGTATCACATCCATAAATGCAATTTCATAACATTATAGTTTTGTTCATAAAACATTCATGCATTTCACATATCAATATCATGTCACATAATTATCATAATTACAAATAATAGTGGAGGACTGACTAAGGACCCCATGACATACCCCTTACTTATAGACTAAATCCATAAGAGCTCTCTTGTTCCACAGGGTCACTTACTCCAATGTAATGGATTGTCATCTGAGAGCCATACTCAATCGAACCACTATAGCCTTATTATGATATGATTACCATTGAAGAGCAAGCTTGACCGAACTGCCACAATAACACCACCTATCATGTACCCTACATCGACTGACGTCCAAAAGCAAACTCGACCGAACCGCCAACCGTTTGGTATCTCAATCAATGGATCCACCAATGGATCAAATACTCACCCAAATCTATATCTGGCCAATTGACTCACTGTGTGCATAGTTTGGTGACGACCAGGTAGCTCATATCACAACAATCCTCCATATCATCACATGTCAAGACAAGTTTAACATTGCATAACAAAAATATGTATACATGTGTGCATATGATAACGATGATGATTTTCATGATAAATATGAGAATGAATTTTAATGCACATTCATAACCATGACTATTAACTCACAAGTATAATGCACTCCTTCGCGTCGAACCTAATGTCTCAAAGTAGAGGGTTGTACTTTTGATTAATCTATATAATGAAAAGTAGGAATGTCTATTAGGATTTAAAACTTAAACCAAATTTGGATACCTCAAAAATAAAATCATAACTCAATACTAAAGACCTTTATTTTCTATTTAAAAATGGCGATGTTAAGTTTTACGATAAGCCTACCAAAAATTCGATGGAATTTTACCTATAAAACAGACATTCCCTTTTTAAAAGAAGGGTCATTCTTGCAATAAAAATATACTTTTATATCTACCAGTAATTATAACTCAATTTAGGCCTCCAAATTACATGTCTATACCTAATTGAATCCACATTTACATCGCAAAATCCAAAATAATCCAATTCACAATTTAAGTATACCAATTTCTAACCTATATACCCTTATTTATACTCAATACATCTAGATATTCTCAATTTTAATTAACAACAACTCAATTAAATCAATTTCATGGATTTCTATAAGAACATAACCCTTTCTAAACTTTTATCTCACAAAATATGAAGAATTTCAATACACTACTTTTATAAAAATTGATTCATATAATATTTAAGAATTTTTAAAATTATGTTTACCCATTTCTGGGCTAGTTGAAAAATCACCATTATCACCGGAGCATTATGTACATGTGCTAGCGTCAAAGAGACAATAATCTTCACCACCCACCTAGAAATGACGAGATAATCTCCAGGAATCTAATGGCACTGGTCTTGCATCAAAACTCCTCCCAGTTTGTAAGAATAGAAGGATTAAAGCTCAAATGTAACTATTTTTGTTCACTAGTAAAATGGGTCGATTGGTGTCGGGTTTCCCTCCTTTCTTATGTTTTTAGGACCGTTAGACAAGATGGTGGTGTTTGTTTCCCCCAAAAATGACTAAAAATAGGAGATCAGTGACTTACCTAAATGAAATGAAATTTCCTATCATAATTCCTCCAAATCAAAGTTGTTTTTGATGAAAAAGGTTGAGAGTTTTGTAGAACGTCCTAAGAGCTTTTTGTAGAGTCCTAGATTGCTAAAAATGGTGGTTGCACGGTGAAGATATGAGTGTCGAAAGTTGAGAGTGAATAGTAACCTATAAGGAAAAGAGTTTAAGAGAGAAATGAACTTAAGCCCAATGCCATCAACAACTCAGTAAGATTCTTGATGATTCCGATATTCACAATATTGTTGAAAGGTATTTTTGAGAATATCACTAATGAAAGGAGTGATGATGTTTGGTAAGAAAGATAAAATAGCTTAAAGGTATATCGGTCCATTTGAGATTAAATCTAAAGTGGGTGAACTAACATATAGGTTGGTGTTACTGCCTAACATATTGAGAGTTTATCCTGTATTTCATATGTTGATATTGAGAAAGCATATTTTGGATCCTTCTCATATCCTTCAGCCATGTAATGTGGGGATTGATGGCGATTGACATATAAAGAACAACCTATTGCCATAGTAGATTATCATATTTGTCAACTGAGATCAAGAGAGATACCAATAGTGAAAGTGTTATGGTGTAATCATACAATGAATGCTTGTACGTGGGAGATAAAGCTGAATATGCAGAGTCAATACCTATATCTATTTCAATAATGAGGTAAAATTCTAGGATGAATTTTATAAAGGGGAGAATGTAATGATCTAACATTTTGTTGAATTACACATAATGGATCAATAAGGAGAAAAACCTATAAAAGTATAAGTTGAGCTTAAGAAAGCTTAAGTTCATTTCTCTCTTAAACTTTTTTCCTACAGGTTACTATTCACTCTCAACATCCTACACTCGTACCTTCACTGTTCAACCACCATTTCTGGCAATTTAGGACTCTACGAAAAAATCTCAGGATGTTCTATAAAACCCCTCAACTTAATTCATAAAAAAATAACCTAGATTTGAAGGAATCATAACTGGAAATTTCAATTCATGTCCTATTATTAGTCATTTTTAGGTGAATCTAACACCATCATCTTGTCTAACGACCTTAAAAATTGTAGAAAAGGAGGGAAATCCGACATCAATCGACCCATTTTATTAGTGAACAGAAATATGTCACCTTTGAGCTTTAATCCTTCGATTCTTGCTAATCGGGCCGAGTTCCAACACAAGACTAATGCCATTAGATATTCCTAGAGGTGAGCTCATCATTTTTGGGTGGGTGTTATCGCCTCTCCGAGGCCAGCACATGTACCCCACCCTATGGTGACAATGGTGATTTTCTAACTAGCCCAAAAATAGATGAAAATAATTTTAATAATTTCCAAATATTATATGAATCACTTTTCATAAAAGAGGTGTATTGAAATTTCTCATAGTTTATGAGATAAAAATTTTGAAAGGATTATATTCTTATAGAAATGCATGAAATTGATTAAATTGAGTTGTTGTTGATTAGAATTGAGATTATCTGGATGTATTTAGTATAAATGAGGGTATATGAGTTAGAAATTGGTAAGCTTGAGTTGTGAATTGGATTATTATGGATTTTGCAATGTAAGCGTAAACTTAATTAGGTATAGACATATAGTTTGAGGTTCAAATTGAGTTGTGGTTACTAGAATTATATTTTCTTTGTAGGAATGACCCTTTTTTCAAAAGGGAGATGTCTGTTTTATAAAGAAAACTCTATTGAATTTTCAGTAGGCTCCTCGTAAAATGTTACATTGTTGTTTTTAAATAGCAAATAAAGCTCTTTAGTATTGAGTCATGGTCTTATTCTCAAGGTATCTAAAAAATCAAGAGCGAATCTTCCAATTCGCGAAACTAGGTTCGACACAAAAGAGTGCATTATACCCATGAGTTAATATTCATAGTTATAAATAAGCATTAGAGATCATTCTTATATTTATCATGGAAATTATCATCATTATCATATGCACACATGTATACATATTTTTGTTATGCAATGTTAGACTTGTCTTGATATGTGATGATGTGGAGGACTTTTGTGGTATAAGCTGCCTGGTTGGCATCACCAGGCTATGTGCACAATGAGTCAATTGGTCAGGTATGATTTCGGATTAGTATATGATCAATTGGTGGATCCATGATTGAGATATGAGACGATTGGGGCTGTCGGACCCCGTTTTCAGAGCCCAACTTATGTCGAATCCCGTTTCCGGAATCCGACTCCTGAATCGTAAAACATGAAACTTGATTATCTTGTCTTGTAGGGGTTTATTTCATTTAACCCTAATTTCAAATTGATTTCTCTTGTAAGTCATAGCCTTATGACTCTTGCTTAATTTAAGTCAAAAATCACCTCAATCGGGGTTTTATAACTCAAGATATGCTCCAGAAACCTAAAGGAGTTCCTACTCGAAACATGCCCTCTTAACTGACCTCTCACTGACTTTGATGCAAACTTCCTCAATTTAACTCAAATTGAGACCTATTTCTGTATCAAGAAAGATACAAGTCTTAGGAAGCTAATGGTTCAAGCCTCACCTCGTTTGGAGGTCATATGAGGGGTTTATGCCCAATTTAATAGGCCATGCTCACTTCCAAATTCAAACTGAAACTCTTTTGGGACAATTACCATAACTTTTTATATATAGGTCAGAATGTGTTCGCTCTTTCACCATTTGAAATTATACATCTAGATCTACAACTCTTATGAAGACTGCAAAACCAAATTCGGCCTCTAACAATGCTCAAAATGCTTGACTAACAACTCGACCTGTGTTGGAAATTAGCCTATAAGTCGACTTATACTGAACAACTCGACTTATCGAGGCAAATAAGTCGACTTGTCACCAACAAGTCGACTTATCGAGGAAAATAACTCGACTTATCTATCTAAAAAGTCGACTTATTATGCAAAAACTTCACAAGTCTACTTATGGGTCCAATTAGTCGACTTATATCTATCCAGAACTCAAAATCTAACCCTCTACACTCTCTCTTGACTTAACTCTAACACCATGAACACTCCTAACCTTTCTAAATCTATCCATAACATCATGAATACTTTTAATCCTCTCAAATCATTCATTCCACTCTCAACATACTATAATCTCACTTGTACTAACATCATCCTCCTACTCACATGAATTTCAAAGCCATTCCATACAACTTTGGAAACTATGCTTAAACATGGGAATAAATGGTTGTGAAAGACCATGGTAAATCATAATTCATGCATTTCATTTACATTCAACACAAGTAGCTCACAATGCTTTAGTGGGCATTTCAAGCCCTTTACAACATGGTTCAAAACACACTTCCAAAATGCTACTGTTTTCTCAAAATGCATCTAAAGCATTGTTTACAACAAAATCATGAAATACAAAGACAAAACACTAAGATCTTGGGTATGCCTTGAGCTCATTCTTGAGATCCAGATCTTCACCTGGAGATGGGACGGAAAGTGGGGGTGAGCTTTAAGCTCGTGGGTAACACGTTTATATTTATACTACTAAGTGAATCTATTCATTATTCATACTGTTTTGCAATATTCTCATTAACAAATCTTATAACTTGCATTTCACAAATTCATCAAGCTAACAACAAAATTTCATGATTCATGCATTCATCATTCTTGCTAACATATGCTAACACATAATCACATAGCTGATGGTTTGAAAAGTCCACGGGTTCTTGATGAGCTACACAAGTGTAGTCATATCTTTGAGGAGTTCAAAAAAAAGAACATCCTATGCCACTATCGGGCGTAGGAGAAGGCTATCTTGGTCAACGTGCACGTGACTCTGCTGGTGGACTTAACTAACCCACATAACACTGAATTTCATGCATAAAACGGGCTTTTATTGCCCACTAGCTGAATTCTGAAAATGGATTTTCATGCAATCCATAAAGCGATTTTTGAAAATGCTTTTCATGCTTAGCTCAAATGTCATAATCTCATTAATATTCATTCTCATTCAATTCATGACTTTATCAAGCAATGTCAAGCAATGTCATATACTATCAAGTTCTCATATAATGGCATTCATACATCTATTATACTCAATCAATTCATCTCCCAATAATTTGAAAGAACATAATTTCTTTAATTAAAGTAGTATTTATCACTTACTAGCATCTGAGATAAAAATGAAACCCACCTTATATCCTTGCTTAAGCTTGCCTAAGGAAGCTCCTCTTCTTGTTCTCCTCTTCTTTCTTGTCCTCCTTCATTAAAACCGAAAAACCCATAATCAATCACAATTTCTAAAGAAATTCCATAAAACCTCTTTCATGAAATTAACTTGATAATCACTATACCCATTCCATTTTAATCTTTCTAACCAAAACCCAACTAAAATCTCAACCTTAAACAAGAAGCTTACCTTGAATCTTCACTAAACCAAGTGATTTCTTGGTTCAAATGGAAGCTCTAGCCTTCCTCCACACTTTTAACTCTTGAACTTTCTTCAAAATCTTACCCAAACTCTTGGAATCTCAAACTTTTCTTCTTCTCTTCTTCTTCTTTTCTCTTCACCGTAACCTCCTCTCTTCCTTTCTCAAAATTTCGTAACTCTCCTTCTTTCTCTACTACTCACTTATTTCTTCTCTTCTTTTATACTTCTCTTCCATTTAACTTAAGCCCATAAGGCCTAAGCCCATTTACTCCTCCTTCATCTTCCTTTCCTTTCTTATTTCCTCCTTATACTACTTTCATTTAACTTAAGCCCAAGCCCAAGTTCACTTCTTCTAAATCCTTTCTTCCTACATCATTTCCTCTTTAACTTACTCAAGCCCATTTGTTCTTTTAAAGCCCAACTTATTCCTCTTTTCTTTTCCTACTTCATTCAAGTCCAACTAACACATTTAATACATGCTATCTAACTCATTTAAGCACATTTACTTATTACCTAACTCATTTATGTTATTACATGCTAATTAATTCCATATGCTATTTAATGCTATCATATTAAATTCATGCTAACTCAATTTCTTAATTAGTCTAATTATGCTTAATTAAATAAACAAATAAATAAATAAAAATCGGGGCCAATATTTCTCCCCCCCTTAAGAAATTTCGTCCTCGAAATTCTTACCTGACTCATTAAAGAGGTGTGGATACTTCTCCTTCATTGCATCCAATGGTTCCCACGTCGCCTCTTCAACTGCATGGTTCCTCCACAGGACTTTAACCAACTGAACAATCTTGTTCCTGAGGACCTTCTCCTTGCTATCCAGAATTGCTACTGGCATCTCCTCATAGCTCAGATCATCACTCAGCTGAACCTCTGAGGTCTGAATAATGTGAGAAGAATCTGATCTGTACCTCCTCAACATGGAAACATGAAATACATCATGGATCTGAGATAATTCTGGAGGCAATGCCAATCTGTAAGCTAACGGCCCGATCCTCTCTAAAATCTCATACGGACCTACATAACGAGGACTTAGCTTCCTTTCTCGCCAAACCTCATGACCCTTTCCATGGAGAGGTCTTAAGAAATACTTTGTCACCCATCTGCATACTCCATTTCTTTTACGTGAGCATCTGATAACTTTTCATTACGTCTGCTACGTTTTTTAAGTCATTGCTTGATTATATCCACTTTTTCAACTGTCATCTGGACCAACTCTGGTCCTACTAGCTTCCTCTCACCTTCTTCATCCCAACATATCGGAGTCCTGCATCTTCTACCATAAAGGGCTTCATAAGGAGCCATCTGTATGCTCGAATGGTACGAATTGTTATAGGCAAACTCGACCAACGGCAAATGTTCGTCCCATGCTCCTTTGAAGTCCATAACACACGCTCTGAGCATTCCCTCTAGGGTCTGGATAGTCCTCTCAGACTGACCATCCGTCTGAGGATGAAACGCCATACTGAAATTCAGCTTCGTCCTAATGCTTCCTGCAAACTACTCCAGAATCTCGATGTAAATCTAGGATCCCTGTCGGATACTATGGAATCTGGAACTCCATGCAACCTCACTACTTCATCAATATACTTCACGCTAAGACTTGAATGAATCTGTTTGCCTAATGGCGGAAAATGGGCTGACTTGGTCAATCGGTCTACAATGACCCATATAACATCATGCTTCCTAACGATCTGGGTAAACCCATAAAAAATCCATCGTGATCCTTTGCCACTTCCATTCAGAATGGATAATGGGCTGCAACATACTGAAGGTGTCCGGTGTTCACTTTGACTTACGACACACTAAACACTGCCACATATTCACTACATCTCTTTTCATGCCTTTCCACCGAAATGCTCCTTCAAATCTCTCAGACATCCTGGTGTTGCTGGGTGCATGGAATAAGGCGCATGTGTGCCTCATCCATGATCTCATCCTTAATCGCCTTTATCATTTGGAATACATAACTGCTTCCGACTACCATTAGCCCATCATCCCTTACTAACACTTCGATCGCTTACCATGTTGAATTTCATCTCTCACCACTCGATTACGTATCCCGCTCCTGCGGCTCCTTGACCTTCTCCCTAAGGATAGGTCTCACCACGAATTGAGCAAGAATACAATCGACCGATCCTCGCTTGATCGATCTTCAACTTGGCCATTTGCTCCAAAAGAGGCAAGTAAACCGCTGAACATAAGCTAAGGATGACTTCTACTCAATGCATCCGCTATTACATTTGCCTTGCTCGGATGATACTCTATCATCGTGTCATAGTCCTGAGCAACTCTAACCATCTTCTCTGCCTCAGATTCAGCTCTTTCTGGCTCATAATGTACTTAAGACTTTTGTGGTCCGTGAAAACCCTTGTCTGAACCCCATACAGATAGTGTCTCCATATCTTTAAGGCAAAAATCACTGCTGCCAATTCCAGATCATGAGTCGGATAATTCAACTCATATAGCTTCAACTGCCGTGAAGCATAGGCTATCACCCTGTCATTCTGCATTAACACACAACCCAAGCCCTTTCTCGAGGCATCACTGTACACTGAATACCCCAGATCTCCATTGGGCAAAATTAAAATGGGAGCACTAGTTAACCGCTGCTTAAGCTCCTCAAAACTCTGCTGGCAATTCTCATTCCAAATAAACTGTTGATTCTTCCGTAACAACTTAGTCATCGGCGCAGCTATCATGGAGAATCCCTCCACGAACCTCCTGTAATAACCTGCCAGGCCTAGAAAACACCGTACCTCCTTTACTATCTTAGACTCTTGCCAATTCACTACTGCTTCCACTTTTCTCGGATCAACATGGATCCCATGGCTGGAAATCACATGTCCAAGGAAAACTACTTCATGCAGCCAAAATTCACACTTGCTGAATTTGGCATACAGCTCCTGCTCTCTCAATCTCTGCAATACTATCCCGAGATCTTTGTTCATGCTCTCCTTCATCCTTAGAATAGACCAGAATGTCATCAATGAACACTATGACAAACTGATCTAAGAACTCCTGAAAAACCCTATTCATAAGGTCCATGAATGTAGCTGGAGCGTTGGTCAGTCCGAATGGCATGACCCTGAACTCATAGTGCCCGTAGCGGGTCCTGAAAGCTGTCTTGTTAACATCAGACTCCCTGATTCGGAGTTGATGATAACCTGATCGAGGTCGATCTTGAAAAGACCCTTGCTCCTCGCGGTGATCAAGCAGATCATCTATCCTAGGTAAGGGATATCGGTTCTTAATCTGTCACCTTGTTAAGCTTCCCCGTAATCTATACACATGCGCCATGTCCCATCCTTCTTCTTAACAAATAACGGCACTCCCAAGGTGATGGCGGGCACGATAAACCGCTTCTCTAACAACTCCTCTAATCGCTCCTTAAGCTCCCTTAACTCATTTGGAGCCATTCTATGGTAGCATCGAGATTGACGGTTCCGGAATCAAGTCAATTTGAACTCAATTTCCTCACCGGCGGCAACCCCGTAATTCTTCCGGGAATACTTGAAACTCTCTCACAACCGAAAATCTTCTAATCGCCCATATTCACTTCGGATCCACTACATGCGCCAGAAGGCCTCACACTCCTGGCTCATCATACTGTCAGCTAACAAGGCTGAAATGATCCTCGACAATTTGGCGGTTTTCATCCCCTGAAAATCACTTTCTGACCATTTTCCAGATCAAACTCTACTTCTTTGAGGCTACAGTCTAGCTTGGCCTTATACTTCTCCATGACATCCATTCCTAGTATGACATCTAGCCCTTTAAGGTCTAGAGGTAGCAAATCTACTACCAATCTAGTACCACTGATGCTGAGCTCACAATTCTTATACATCACACTGATCACTACTTTACTCCCCAAAGGAATACTAACAACCAGAAAATCATCCATAATCTCAGGATTAACTACATGCATATTCATACTTGAGGAAACAAAAGAATGTGTGGAACCCGTATCAATCAAAATATAAACTGCAGAATTGAACAACTGAGCCATACCAGTCACAACCTCAGGAGCGACTCATGCCTCCTCTCTCGGTCATGGCAAATACTCTAGCTTGAGCGACCACATGCTCTTGGCCTCCTCGCAGATTAGTCCTCCGACTATTCAGAGGCGCCATCTCGTGGATCGGCCTGGTTCCCACTGTCTCCGCTCGCCTCGAGCTTGAGCTTGGGAACCTCTCTGTCTCAACCTCTGGGGACAATCTCTCATCATATGCCCTTCTCTCTACACTGGAAGCAACCACCAAAACCTTGAGACACCTCCTGGATGAAACTTCCCTTGACCGATCACACTGGGATACTTGCCCTTCCATGACTTCTGGGCTCGCCACACTAGAGACTGTTCAGAAATTGCCTGGATCACGACCTTGGCAGACCACCACCGCCCATGCCACTGGGTATGATGAGTCCCGATGCTCCTCTCGATCTTGGAGCACTCACTCCCTTCTGGAAGGCATTCTCTGTTCTTCCTTTTCCCTTACCTCGACTTGATGTTCTCGGCTTTTTCACTGAAGTCGGCAAGATCTACCAACCTTGGTAGTCATGGAAATTATGGATCAGACCTTCTCCTTTATCCCTAAGTGCAATCCACTCTCAAACTTGCGGCACTTATCCTCTTGATGCCGCCACAATGTTTCTTTGATATCGTGACAATTGAGTGAACTTCAGCTCATATTCACTCACGCTCGGCTCCCTCTGTGTGAGGCTCAGAACTCCCGGCCTTCTCTTGAATGTAAACCCTCGAGAAGTACTTCCTCCCGAAAACTTCTAGAAACTCCTTCCATGTCACTCTGGAGGTACTACTTGATCATGGGCACTGCCTCCCACCGGGCAGCGATCCCCCGCAATAAACTAGCTGCATACTCTACCCTCTCCCCATCCGAGCACTTCATCTCGATTCAGACCCTTTCGGTCCTCTTCACCATGCTTCGCCTCTTGGGATTAGTAGTCCATTGAAATCGATGACCCATACTTCTGAGTTTGTCATACCGCCCACTCCGATCTGCTGAGCCGGCATCTGAGCTTGTGGTCCTTGGCCCATGGCATGGATGAAAGCTTGGCGAAGGCCTGAAAGAACTGGGATCTCTGGATGCACTTGAGGCATAGGAGGGGCTGGAGAGGCACTTCATCCTGTACACTTGGCACCTCTGCATCTGAGACAGGGATGGTCCCTGCATCCTGGGAATGTGGGATTCATCCGTACTTCCCCTCTGAGAGTCTGGTCGAGATTGAGCTCCTCGAGTTCTTCTTCGAGTGACATATTACTCCTTTAAATAAAACCATTTCAAATCTTTAGTTCATGCCTTTCAAACAAATTTAAATCATGTAAAACAATTTAAAACCAATGATGCATGATCGTATTTAAAACAATGCTTAGGTTCATGTAACATGATGCATGCTGACTCTACCCTTGAGGCTACCCACTAGGGTTCCTAGGAAATCATAAACCTAGAGCTGCTCTGATACCACGGATGTCGGACCCGTTTCAGAGCCCAATCGATGTCGAATCCGTTTTCGAATCGACTCTGAATCGTAAAACATGAAACTTGATTATCTTGTCTTGTAGGGGTTTATTTCATTTAACCTTAATTTCAAATTGATTTCTCTTGTAAGTCATAGCCTTATGACTCTTGCTTAATTTAAGTCAAAATCACCTCAATCGGGTTTTAAAACTCAAGATATGCTCCGAAACCTAAAGGAGTTCCTACTCAAACATGCCCTCTTAACTGACCTCTCACCGACTTTGATGCAAACTTCCTCAATTTAACTCAAATTGAGACCTATTTCTGTATCAAGAAAGATACAAGTCTTAGGAAGCTAATGGTTCAAGCCTCACCTCGTTTGGAGGTCATATGAGGGGTTTATGCCCAATTTAATAGGCCATGCTCACTTCCAAATTCAAACTGAAACTCTTTTGGGACAATTATCATAACTTTTTATATATAGGTCATAATGTGTTCGCTCTTTCACCATTTGAAAGTAGACATCTAGATCTACAACTCTCATGAAGACTGCAAAACCAAATTCGGCCTCTAACAATGCTCAAAACGTTTGACTAACAACTCGACCTGTGCTGGAAATTAGCCTATAAGTCGACTTATACTGAACAACTCGACTTATCGAGGCAAATAAGTCGACTTGTCACCAACAAGTCGACTTATCGAGGAAA
Source organism: Erythroxylum novogranatense (assembly GCA_029891385.1). NCBI lineage: Eukaryota > Viridiplantae > Streptophyta > Magnoliopsida > Malpighiales > Erythroxylaceae > Erythroxylum > Erythroxylum novogranatense. Next base: position 88,645,395 of record CM057225.1, on the reverse strand, counting down.
ATAACTCGACTTATCTATCTAAAAAGTCGACTTATTATGCAAAAACTTCACAAGTCGACTTATGGGTCCAATAAGTCGACTTATATCTATCCGTAACTCAAAATCTAACCTCTACACTCTCTCGACTTAACTCTAACACCATGAACACTCCTAACCTTTCTAAATCTATCCATAACATCATGAATACTTTTAATCCTCTCAAATCATTCATTCCACTCTCAACATACTATAATCTCACTTGTACTAACATCATCCTCCTACTCACATGAATTTCAAAGCCATTCCATACAACTTTGGAAACTATGCTTAAACATGGGAATAAATGGTTGTGAAAGACCATGGTAAATCATAATTCATGCATTTCATTTACATTCAACACAAGTAGTTCACAATGCTTTAGTGGGCATTTCAAGCCCTTTTACAACATGGTTCAAAACACACTTCCAAAATGCTACTGTTTTCTCAAAATGCATCTAAAACATTGTTTACAACAAAATCATGAAATACAAAGACAAAACACTAAGATCTTGGAGTATGCCTTGAGCTCATTCTTCGAGATCCAGATCTTCACCTGGAGATGGGACGGAAAGTGGGGGGTGAGCTTTCGCTCATGGGTAACACGTTTATATTTATACTACTAAGCTGAATCTATTCATTATTCATACTGTTTGCAATATTCTCATTAACAAATCTTATAACTTGCATTTCACAAATTCATCAAGCTAACAACAAAATTTCATGATTCATGCATTCATCATTCTTGCTAACATATGCTAACACATAATCACATAGCTGATGGTTTGAAAAGTCCACGGGTTACTGATGAGCTACACAAGTGTAGTCATATGCTGAGGAGTTCAAAAAAAGAACATCCTATGCCACTATCGGGCAGCCGGGAGAAGGCTATACTGGTCAACGTGCACGTGACTCTGCTGGTGGACTTAACTAACCCACATAACACTGAATTTCATGCATAAAAACTGGGCTTTTATTGCCCACTAGCTGAATTTCTGAAAATGGATTTTCATGCAATCCATAAAGCTGATTTTTTGAAAAATGCTTTTCATGCTTAGCTCAAATGTCATAATCTCATTAATATTCATTCTCATTCAATTCATGACTTTATCAAGCAATGTCAAGCAATGTCATATACTATCAAGTTCTCATATAATGGCATTCATACATCTATTATACTCAATCAATTCATCTCCCAATAATTTGAAAGAACATAATTTCTTTAATTAAAGTAGTATTTATCACTTACTAGCATAAAGATAAAAATGAAACCCACCTTATATCCTTGCTTAAGCTTGCCTAAGGAAGCTCCTCTTCTTGTTCTCCTCTTCTTTCTTGTCCTCCTTCATTAAAACCGAAAAACCCATAATCAATCACAATTTCTAAAGAAATTCCATAAAACCTCTTTCATGAAATTAGCTTGATAATCACTATACCCATTCCATTTTTAATCTTTCTAACCAAAAACTCAACTAAAATCTCAACCTTAAACAAGAAGCTTACCTTGAATCTTCACTAAACCAAGTGATTTCTTGGTTCAAATGGAAGCTCTAGCCTTCCTCCACACTTTTAACTCTTGAACTTTCTTCAAAATCTTACCCAAACTCTTGGAATCTCAAACTTTTCTTCTTCTTCTTCTTCTTTTCTCTTCACCGTAACCTCCTCTCTTCCTTTCTCAAAATTTCGTAACTCTCCTTCTTTCTCTACTACTCACTTATTTCTTCTCTTCTTTTATACTTCTCTTCCATTTAACTTAAGCCCATAAGGCCTAAGCCCATTTACTCCTCCTTCATCTTCCTTTCCTTTCTTATTTCCTCCTTATACTACTTTCATTTAACTTAAGCCCAAGCCCAAGTTCACTTCTTCTAAATCCCTTTCTTCCTACATCATTTCCTCTTTAACTTACTCAAGCCCATTTGTTCTTTTAAAGCCCAACTTATTCCTCTTTTCTTTTCCTACTTCATTCAAGTCCAACTAACACATTTAATACATGTTATCTAACTCATTTAAGCACATTTACTTATTACCTAACTCATTTATGTTATTACATGCTAATTAATTCCATATGCTATTTAATGCTATCATATTAAATTCATGCTAACTCAATTTCTTAATTAGTCTAATTATGCTTAATTAAATAAACAAACAAATAAATAAAAAAATTCGGGGCTAATATTTCTCCCCCCCTTAAGAAATTTCGTCCTCGAAATTCTTACCTGACTCATTAAAGAGGTGTGGATACTTCTCCTTCATTGCATCCAATGGTTCCCCGTCGCTTCTTCAACTGCATGGTTCCTCCACGGGACTTTAACCAACCGAGCAGTCTTGTTCTCGAGGACCTTCTCCTTGCTATCCGAATTGCTACGGCATCTCCTCATAGCTCGATCATCACTCACCGAACCTCGAGGTCGAATAATGTGAGAAGAATCGATCTGCACCTCCTCAACATGGAAACATGAAATACATCATGGATCCGAGATAATTTCGAGGCAATGCCAATCAGAAGCTAACGGCCCGATCCTCTCTAAAATCTCATACGGACCTACATAACGAGGACTTAGCTTCCTTTCTCGCCAAACCTCATGACCCCTTTCCATGGAGAGGTCTTAAGAAATACTTTGTCACCCATCGATACTCCATTTCTTTTCTCGTGAGCATCTGATAACTTTTCATTCTTTCCTCATACGCCTTAAAGCCGCTTGATTATATCCACTTTTCAATCGTCATCTGGACCAACTCGTCCTACTAGCTTCCTCTCACCTTCTTCATCCCAACATATCGAGTCCCCGATCTTCTACCATAAAGGGCTTCATAAGGAGCCATCTGTATGCTCGAATGGTGCAATTGTTATAGCAAACTCGACCAACGGCAAATGTTCGTCCCATGCTCCTTTGAAGTCCATAACACACGCCTGAGCATTCCTCTAGGTGCGGATAGTCCTCTCGGATCGACCATCCGTTCGAGGATGAAACGCCAGATCGAAATTCAAACCGTTCCTAATGCTTCCTCGCAAACTACCTGAATCTCGATGTAAATCTAGGATCCCCGCCGGATACTATGGAATCTGAACCCATGCAACCTCACTACTTCATCAATATACTTCGCTAAGACTTGCAATGAATCTGCTTGCCTAATGGCGGAAAATGGGTGACTTGGTCAATCGGTCACAATGACCCATATAACATCATGCTTCCTAACGATCCCGGTAAACCCATAAAAATCCATCGTGATCCTTTGCCACTTCCATTCAGAATGGATAATGGCTGCAATATGCTGAAGGTGCACGGTGTTCACTTTGACTTTCGACACACTAAACACCGCCCACATATTCACTACATCTCTTTTCATGCCTTTCCACCGTAAATGCTCCTTCAAATCTCTCAGACATCCTGGTGTTGCTGGGTGCATGGAATAAGGCGCATTGTGCCTCATCCATGATCTCATCCTTAATCGCTTTATCATTTGGAATACATAACTTGTTTCCGATCGCCATTAGCCCATCATCCCTTACTAACACTTCGATCGCTACTATGTTAAATTTCATCTCTCACCATTTCAATTTCAGATCCCGCTCCTGCGGCTCCTTGACCTTCTCCCTAAGGATAGGTCTCACCGAATTGAGCAAGAATACAACTGACCGATCCCGCTTGATCGATCTTCAACTTGGCCATTTGCTCCAAAAGAGGCAAGTAAACCGCTGAACATAAGCTAAGGATGACTTCCTACTTAATGCATCCGCATTACATTTGCCTTGCTCGGATGATACTCTATCATCGTGTCATAGTCCTCGAGCAACTCTAACCATCTTCTCGCCTCGATTCACTCTTTTCGCTCATAATGTACTTAAGACTTTTGTGGTCCGTGAAAACCCTTGTTCGAACCCCATACGAGATAGTGTCTCCATATCTTTAAGGCAAAATCATCGCTGCCAATTCCGGATCATGAGTCGGATAATTCAACTCATATAGCTTCAATCTAGTGAAGCATAGGCTATCACCCCGTCATTCTGCATTAACACACAACCCAAGCCCTTTCTCGAGGCATCACTGCATAATCAATACCCGGATCTCCATTGGGCAAAATTAAAATGGGAGCACTAGTTAACCGCCGCTAAGCTCCTCAAAACTCACTGGCAATTCTCATTCCAAATAAACTGCTGATTCTTCCGTAATAACTTAGTCATCGGCGCAGATTATCATGGAGAATCCTCCACGAACCTCCTCTGTAATAACTTCGCCAGCCTAGAAAACTCCGCACCTCCTTTACTATCTTAGGCTCTTGCCAATTCACCATCGCTTCCACTTTTCTCGGATCAACATGGATCCCATGGTGGAAATCACATGTCTAAGGAAAACTACTTCACGCAGCCAAAATTCACACTTTGAATTTGGCATACAGCCCGCCTCTCAATCTCGCAATACTATCCACGAGATGCCGTTCATGCTCTCCTTCATCCTTAGAATAGACCGTAATGTCATCAATGAACACTATGACAAACCGATCTAAGAACTCTGAAAACCCTATTCATAAGGTCCATGAATGCAATTTGAGCGTTGGTCATCCGAATGGCATGACCCTAAACTCATAGTGCCGTGGCGGGTCCCGAAGTTGTCTTGTTAACATCGACTTCGATTCGGAGTTGATGATAACCTGATCTGAGGTCGATCTTCGAAAAGACCCTTGCTCCCTGCAGCTGATCAAACAGATCATCTATCCTAGGTAAGGGATATCGGTTCTTAACTGTCACCTTGTTAAGCTTCCTGTAATCTATACACATGCGCCATGTCCCATCCTTCTTCTTAACAAATAGAACTGGCGCTCCCCAAGGTGATGAACTGGGCCTGATAAACTGCTTCTCTAACAACTCCTCTAACTGCTCCTTAAGCTCCCTTAACTCAGCTGGAGCCATTCTGTATGGTGGCATCGAGATTGGCGCGGTTCCGGGAATCAAGTCAATTTCGAACTCAATTTCCCTCACCGGCGGCAACCCTGGTAATTCTTCTGGGAATACTTCAGGAAACTCCCTCACAACCCGAAAATCTTCTAATCTGCCCATATTCACTTCTGGATCCACTACATGTGCCAGGAAGGCCTCACACCCCTGGCTCATCATACTGTCAGCTAACAAGGCTGAAATGATCCTCTACACGCGGTTTCATCCCCTCGAAAATCACTTTTTCGACCATTTTCCAGATCAAACTCTACTTTTTGAGGCTACGCCTAGCTTGGCCTTATACTTCCATGACATCCATTCCTAGTATGACATCTAGCCCTTTAAGGTCTAGAGGTAGCAAATCTACTACCAATCTAGTACCACCGATGCCGAGCTCACAATTTTATACATCACATCGATCACTACTTTACTCCCCAAAGGAGTACTAACAACCGAAAATCATCCATAATCTCGGGATTAACTACATGCATATTCATACTTGAGGAAACAAAAGAATGTGGAACCCAGATCAATCAAAATATAAATCGCAGAATTGAACAATCGAGCCATACCGGTCCACAACCTCGGGAGCATTCTGACCTCCTCTCTCGTCATGGCAAATACTCTAACTGGAGCTTGACCTGTGCTTTGGCCTCCTGCAGGATTAGCCCTCCGATCGCTCAGAATCGCCTATCTCTGGATCGGCCTGGTTCCCATCAGATCCGTCGCCTCGAAGCTTGAGCTTGGGAACCTCCTGTCTCAACCTCTGGGACAATCTCTCATCATATGCCCTTCTCTCCACTTGGAAGCAACCACCAAAACCCTTGAGACACCTCCTCGATGAAACTTCCGCATCGATCACACTGGGATACTTGCCCTTCCATGACTTCCTGGGCTCGCCACACTAGAGACTGTTTCAAATTGCCTCGATCACGACCTTGGCGGGACCACCACCGCCCATGCCACTGGGTATGATGAGTCCCGATGCTCCTCTCGATGCGGAGCACTCACTCCCTTCTGGAAGGCTGTTCTCTGTTCTTCCTTTTCCGCTTACACTCGACTTGTTGTTCTCCGAATTTTTACACTGAAGTCAAGATCTACCAAGCTTCGCCGGTAGTCATGGAAATTATGGATCAAGACCTTCTCCTTTATCCCTAAGTAATCCACTCTCAATTTCATGGGACTTATCCTCTTGGCCGCCACAATGTTTCTTTGATATCGTGACAATTGAGTGAACTTCACTCATATTCACTCACGCCGCCTCCCCTCTGTGTGAGGCTCAGAACTCCCGGCCTTCTCTTGAATGTAAACCCTCGAGAAGTACTTCCTCCCGAAAACTTCTAGAAACTCCTTCCATGTCACTCTGGAGGTACTACTCGATCATGGGCATCGCCTTCCCACCAAAGGCAACAGATCCCCGCAATAAACTAGCTGCATACTCTACCCTCTCCCCATCCGAGCACTTCATCCGATTCAGACCTTTCGTCCTCTTCACCATGCTTCGCCTCTTGGGATTAGTAGTCCCGCTGAAATCGACAGCCCCATACTTCCGGAGCTTGTCATACTGCCCACTCCGATCTGCTGGAGCTGGCATCTGAGCTTGTGGTCCTTGGCCCATGGCATGGATGAAAGCCTGGGCGAAGGCCTGAAAGAACTGGGGATCTACTGGATGCACTTGAGGCATAGGAGGGGGCTGGAGAGGCACTTCACGCCTTACACTTGGCACCTTCAGCATCGAGACAGGATGGTCCTCGCATCCCGGGAATGTGGGATTCATCCGTACTTCCCCTCTGAGAGTCTGGTCGAGATTGAGCTCCTCGAGTTCTTCTTCGAGGCGGCATATTACTCCTTTAAATAAAAACCATTTCAAATCTTTAGTTCATGCCTTTCAAACCAATTTAAATCATGTAAAACAATTTAAAACCAATGATGCATGTACTGTATTTAAAACAATGCTTAGGGTTCATGTAACATGATGCATGCTGACTCTACCCTTGAGGCTACCCACTAGGGTTCCTAGGAAATCATAAACCTAGAGCTGCTCTGATACCACAGATGTCGGACCCCGTTTCCAGAGCCCAATTGATGTCGAATCCCGTTTCCGGAATCCGACTCCTGAATCGTAAAACATGAAACTTGATTATCTTGTCTTGTAGGGGTTTATTTCATTTAACCTTAATTTCAAATTGATTTCTCTTGTAAGTCATAGCCTTATGACTCTTGCTTAATTTAAGTCAAAAATCACCTCAATCGGGGTTTTATAACTCAAGATATGCTCCAGAAACCTAAAGGAGTTCCTACCCGAAACATGCCCTCTTAACTGACCTCTCACTGACTTTGATGCAAACTTCCTCAATTTAACTCAAATTGAGACCTATTTCTGTAGCAAGAAAGATACAAGTCTTAGGAAGCTAATGGTTCAAGCCTCACCTCGTTTGGAGGTCATATGAGGGGTTTATGCCCAATTTAATAGGCCATGCTCACTTCCAAATTCAAACTGAAACTCTTTTGGGACAATTACCATAACTTTTTATATATAGGTCATAATATGTTTGCTCTTTCACCATTTGAAAGTAGACATCTAGATCTACAACTCTCATGAAGACTGGAAAACCAAATTCGGCCTCTAACAATGCTCAAAACGCTTGAATAACAACTCGACCTGTGCTGGAAATTAGCCTATAAGTCGACTTATACTGAACAACTCGACTTATCGAGGCAAATAAGTCGACTTATCGAGGAAAATAACTCGACTTATCTATCTAAAAAGTCGACTTATTATGCAAAAACTTCACAAGTCGACTTATGGGTCCAATAAGTCGACTTATATCTATCCAGAACTCAAAATCTAACCCTCCACACTCTCTCTTGACTTAACTCTAACACCATGAACACTCCTAACCTTTCTAAATCTATCCATAACATCATGAATACTTTTAATCCTCTCAAATCATTCATTCCACTCTCAACATACTATAATCTCACTTGTACTAACATCATCCTCCTACTCACATGAATTTCAAAGCCATTCCATACAACTTTGGAAACTATGCTTAAACATGGGAATAAATGGTTGTGAAAGACCATGGTAAATCATAATTCATGCATTTCATTTACATTCAACACAAGTAGCTCACAATGCTTTAGTGGGCATTTCAAGCCCCTTTTACAACATGGTTCAAAACACACTTCCAAAATGCTACTGTTTTCTCAAAATGCATCTAAAGCATTGTTTACAACAAAATCATGAAATACAAAGACAAAACACTAAGATCTTGGAGTATGCCTTGAGCTCATTCTTCGAGATCCAGATCTTCACCCTGAGATGGGATGGAAAGTGGGGGTGAGCTTTAAGCCGTGGGTAACACGCTTATATTTATACTACTAAGTGAATCTATTCATTATTCATACTGCTTGCAATATTCTCATTAACAAATCTTATAACTTGCATTTCACAAATTCATCAAGCTAACAACAAAATTTCATGATTCATGCATTCATCATTCTTGCTAACATATGCTAACACATAATCACATAGCTGATGGTTTGAAAAGTCCACGGTTATGATGAGCTACACAAGTGTAGTCATATGTCGAGGAGTTCAAAAAAACATCCTACGCCACTATCGGGCAAGGGAGAAGGCTATCTTGGTCAACGCACGTGACTCTGTTGGTGGACTTAACTAACCCACATAACACTGAATTTCATGCATAAAACCGGGCTTTTATTGCCCACTAGCTGAATTTCGAAAATGGATTTTCATGCAATCCATAAAGCTGATTTTCGAAAATGCTTTTCATGCTTAGCTCAAATGTCATAATCTCATTAATATTCATTCTCATTCAATTCATGACTTTATCAAGCAATGTCAAGCAATGTCATATACTATCAAGTTCTCATATAATGGCATTCATACATCTATTATACTCAATCAATTCATCTCCCAATAATTTGAAAGAACATAATTTCTTTAATTAAAGTAGTATTTATCACTTACTAGCATAAAGATAAAATGAAACCCACCTTATATCCTTGCTTAAGCTTGCCTAAGGAAGCTCCTCTTCTTGTTCTCCTCTTCTTTCTTGTCCTCCTTCATTAAAACCGAAAAACCCATAATCAATCACAATTTCTAAAGAAATTCCATAAAACCTCTTTCATGAAATTAGCTTGATAATCACTATACCCATTCCATTTTTAATCTTTCTAACCAAAAACCCAACTAAAATCTCAACCTTAAACAAGAAGCTTACCTTGAATCTTCACTAAACCAAGTGATTTCTTGGTTCAAATGGAAGCTCTAGCCTTCCTCCACACTTTTAACTCTTGAACTTTCTTCAAAATCTTACCCAAACTCTTGGAATCTCAAACTTTTCTTCTTCTCTTCTTCTTCTTTTCTCTTCACCGTAACCTCCTCTCTTCCTTTCTCAAAATTTCGTAACTCTCCTTCTTTCTCTACTACTCACTTATTTCTTCTCTTCTTTTATACTTCTCTTCCATTTAACTTAAGCCCATAAGGCCTAAGCCCATTTACTCCTCTTTCATCTTCCTTTCCTTTCTTATTTCCTCCTTATACTACTTTCATTTAACTTAAGCCCAAGCCCAAGTTCACTTCTTCTAAATCCCTTTCTTCCTACATCATTTCCTCTTTAACTTACTCAAGCCCATTTGTTCTTTTAAAGCCCAACTTATTCCTCTTTTCTTTTCCTACTTCATTCAAGTCCAACTAACACATTTAATACATGCTATCTAACTCATTTAAGCACATTTACTTATTACCTAACTCATTTATGTTATTACATGCTAATTAATTCCATATGCTATTTAATGCTATCATATTAAATTCATGCTAACTCAATTTCTTAATTAGTCTAATTATGCTTAATTAAATATACAAATAAAAAAAATTCGGGGCTAATAGGGGCGATTGATGATTCTCACAAAAAATTCTCTCAAACTGGAACATTTTGAAAAGTATTAAGACAAATTTGCATTAAGAAAGAAGGTTTGAGCATTTAAAGTTGTTAGAATCGTGATTTTGAGGGATTGATCAACATATATGGGATAGTGATTGACCAATCTATGTTAAAGTTACTGAAATTAATGTATTGAGAGTTTATAGTTACATTTGTTGATATATAGGTCGACCAATATATCGACCAACATGAGATATGATGTGTTAGTCTACTAATACTCAATAAGTAGTGAATCTTATGCATTCAATGCATATTGGTATGGCAGTATCTTGTAACTAGCCATTGTGATAGCAAATTTTTAACTCTAGTAGATAGTTTGGGTCTCAAAACTTTTAAAAAAAATATTCTCATTGGTTTTTGCATCAAAAAGAATTCATGTGTTTTTATACACATATTTCCAAAAATTTTCAAGCATTTGATTAGTCATTATCTCTTTTATTAGTGACTAAGCTATTTATCTTTATTAAAGTAATTAAGTGATATATTTTAAGTTGTAAATTCATTTATGAGTAAGCTTACTCTTCTTTATGGAGAAAGATTGTAAGAAGAGTTAGATTACTTGTGGAAAACAAAGTTGCTTTATAAAGGTTTCTCTTTGCCTTGTCGTGAGAAGATACTTAGTGGAAATTCCAAAAAAATTATAGAGGGGACATAGGCAAGAGTTGTTTACTAAACTACTTATATTGGTTTGTCTTTCTCTTTCCGTACACTCTTTAAGTCCTTTATAATTTGTTTGATTGATTTATATTGAATAATCTCTTTATATTGTCATATATTGATAGTTATCAAATTGCATTCGCACATTTTGGGTGTCATTAAGCACCAATAAAAATAATGGAGGACTATCTAGTACGCGAAATGCACACGTCAATGGTGTTTATGGATTCACTAAGGCATTGACTAGCTTGCATACATAAATTAAACATAAATTACACATCTTATTTAGGACAATTACGCCCTTAATTATCCTTCTTTAGTGTTTTTAGTTGATGGTTGATGTTTACTCTACTATTCTAGTGTAAGTATATAGAAAAGTGAACTGATCATTTTGCAATAGTAATGTCATAAGCATATAACGATCCCATAAGAAAAATTATAATTACTGCGTCTAAAATTCCTATTATTAACTAGTCACCAAATAAAAGCAATAGATTGATTAAATTCAAACTAAAATTAAATTAAACTAAATAGGTTGAATTATCGCTTGAATAACTAATGAGTTATTAGTAAGAAGAATAAACTAATAATAACATCTAAAATATATTTCCTTTAGGATCATCTTATACCTTTGATTAAGTTATTTCAAGATTATGTAATTAGATCGTTGAAATTTTTAAATATAATGATTAACTAATGTTTTTATTTGAAATAACATATCTAAAAATGCCTTGATGTTTATAAAGTCCCATAAATGTTCATCCTAATGCCATAAGCATCATCTAGGTCTATTATTAATACCCCATTCAATCATTAGTATTAGTGTTTATGCTTGTATCTAACTAGCATTAAGAACAACACCAATATTTCTCAATGGCTTTGTAGATTACTTAAAGATTTCTTAACTTTCTCTCTATCTTCATAGCCATATGCACTATCTCTTCAAATTTTATAAAGTGTTGTAACTTTATTATATTGGTTATATCTTTATTTTATCCTTTTAAGAACCTTACCATAGTCCCTTCTCTACTCTCCTTTACACTGACTTAAATTATGATGACTTCCATCATCTTATGATATTCTTTCACATTCTTTGATCTTTAGTTAAGAATTTGTAAACTCTAATAAAATCCCTATAATAATAGCTTGATATAAATATCTTCCTCATAAGAACCTTCAATGTATTCCAAATCTTTATAGTTACTTACAATTTATTCTCCTATTAGTAACCTCCTGATGTCATAAAATTATGACATAATCAGTTAACTCTACTATAACCGACTTTATCTTCTCTCCTTAAAGTAATTGCGATGGTCAAAAGATCAAATTTATCTTTTTCTTCCAATCCAAATAAGCTTCAAGGTCATTCCTATGCTTAAAGGAAGATATGTTCATCTTAATTCTTTGAGCCCTTCTTTTCTCCTAATCATGTCAAACTCCTCCTCTAAGTGTATATATGTCATCTTCAGCCTTACATGCTGGAACATCATCATCAAAATCATCTTGGAGAACTCATTTTTATTACTAGCGTGCATTAGGAACTTTTGAAGATTGTCCCTTTTTCAAATTGGCTATATCATTATCTTTCTACTCCAATTGATCACTACTCTCTCAAAATATTGTATTTTTCCTCTCAAACTATAGTTGCATGGCCTATATAAAATATAAGTTGTATTTCTCTTCCTTTAGTGGTAAAGCACATTTAGTAGACATATTTGAAAGCATCTAGAAAATTTAGTAAAGAAAAATTTCTAATGCACCCTCTCATGTGTTTGCTCTCAAAGATGACAAACCACTCCTATTATACTCCTTCATAAATTCTTCAAAGAATTAGGCAAACTTAAACAAGTATTTAACCTTGTAAATCTGAAAACTTATGAATTGTTGATCACGATAAGAAATTAACTCACTAGTTAAGCAAGAAATACAGCAAATCGAATAAAACAAGGATGGCTAGCAATAATTTGAAAATGTATTTAGGAATGATTTCTTGATGCAACCATTTTTGCACTACTTTATTTTTCCCTTTCCTTTCTTTTCATAACCAAATAGTTTTTTTTAAAAAAAAAGTAGACAAGAGGACTTGAAATGATCATATATGAAAGACACAAAATAATGAATTAACAAAGAAAAAAACCTAACATAATAAGAGATGTACTCAAACCTTAAAAATAAGAAGATGAAGAAATTTAAGTTTTTTTACACTTAAAAAATATGTATTAGAATGAAAAGAATCATAAAATGTATTTTCTCTTGTTTAAGAAAAGAATATAATAGAATTTGAATGATATAAAAATGATAAGGTAACAACACCTGATTTAAAGCCAAGTTATGATACCAACAAATAAACCCAACTAGGATTACAAAATAGAGAACCTACAATCAAGTTTGAATAAAATCCAAAAGAATCTAAATAGATGTATAAAAGAATTGATCAGTCAATTATAAATAATTAAGAAAAATTCACAAAATATTATAATGTTATAAAGAAAGAATTCTTTGATAAGCTTGAAGATTAATGAAGAACAAGTACAAGAAGCTCTAAAGACTCTTAAATAACAAATATCTCCAAGTTGGTCTAACTAAAAGAAATATTCCCTAAATACCAAACAAAAAAATAGGGTTTTAATTGAGTTGAGCCAGATTATGTTGACTATGAAATCTTTAACACAATTAAGGCATAATTTAGGACACTCCCAAAGTTTGGTGATTATAGATCCTTTTGTATATTTAAGATGTTAGATACGATTTGGAACATGCAAGTGGGTGTAAACCGTAGATCTAACTTTAAATTTTGAAGATAGACACAATCTAAGTTATGCTTATGTAGGAGACCTTGCTTAGGGAAAGATAAGAATGTTCCATTCAAATTTGAAAGTACTTGTCCATTTAAGCTCCTTATTAACAAGCCAATTTAATAAGAAATCTAGTAAAAATGAGAAAATCCATCATAATGAGAAAATCCATAAATGCAAAAATAATGTTCCATTCAAGATCCTTACTAATAGGTGAATTCAATGATGGTATTCTCAAATAAGCAATAATATATTTATTTAGGTGTTTTTATAATTTAGTTTATAAGATCAACTACTTTCTTTGTAAAAGAAGAAACATAACATATGCTAGTATTGTCACTCAATCAATATCCCGCCTTGGTGAAACTATAACTAAGAACAATTTAGGAATAATACTTAAATATAATAATTATGATCATATCATAATTTTGATATCACCATGAATATTTCTTAATTTTAGATTTAGTATTAAGTATTAAATATAATAAATTACATAAAAATAAAGAGTGTTTTATTGAGTAAATAGATAATATCATATATAAACTATAATAAACTAATCAGTTATAGGGATATAAACTAACAATTTGTAAACCATATTATTGCAACCTTAAAACTCCTTAATGTGTCTTATTATTATGATTAATTACTTCATACCAACATATACATTAAAGATGCCTTCATCATAGAAAAAAAAGTAGTTTGTAAGCAAAGTATTGTGAACATATAGATAAGGTATCTCTAGCAGACTTCACTCCATTTCTCATGCATAAGTAGCCACCAATAATGGGCGACTTCATCATTTTTTGACTTTGACATCCTCTTTTCAACAACTATCTTACCTCTAGTGCTAGATCAATATGAATTTAACTTAACAATAGAGCTTATTACATACACAATGTTCATAAAGGCACAATTAGGGAATGATTCCATTTTGTTTAAATGTGTGATATAAGTTGCATTGTGCAAGACCTTGAATTTTTTGTTTGTTTGTGTTTTTCTTAATTTTTATAATTTATTTTAGTTTATGATTGAAATGTTGTGTTTCATGGATTTATTAGATTATTGAGTTTATATAATTGTTAGGATATTGTAAGATGTGATTAAATTGAACCCAAATAAAAGTGTGTAATAAAAGGCATATTAGTCTAATATGTTGTTAAAATTGAATAATATTTGGTGTTTTATGCGTAACTTTTAATGAAACAATTGAGTGAAGGTTATTTAAGAAGTAATTTTTAACATGAATATCTACATTTTGTAAGACTCTAGTAGTACTAACTCTCTAGGAAGATTACTAACTAGCTCGCACAGTAAGGTGATTGGTTTTGTGGATATCCTCTTGTGTATAAATAAACTCATTCTTCTCTTATGTATAAATAAACCTATCTCTTTTCTTGTGGATCTCTTCTTGAACTTCTTCTTCTAAGGCTCTCTGCAATTTTAGGTAAAATGTTTGTACGAGTCTTCTTTCTTTGCTCCGACATGAAATCTTGCGAACTTCTAATTCTTCACACTTGTTGTTGTTGTTGTTGTTGTTGTAAAAAGTTTATAATAAATAATAATAATAATAATAATAATAATAATAATAATAATAATAATAAGATAATTAATTTGGTATAATAAAATTAACAATAAAAATAATAATATTAATAGTATTAAAAATAATAAGTAGAAAATTTATAACAATAAACCGTCTTTAAGAGCTATGATATAACATCTGATACTGATACATAACGCGAATTGCGAAATGAAGGGAAAGCAAAAGTCTAAAACAGGTCCTACCAACGTAAAAAGTATTGGCAAGCATAACATGACAATTATAGAATAATTGCGCAGAAAAGGCCATAGTTTATGCATCGTTTCCATTTCTTAAGATGTATTTTTGGAACTATATCAGATGAGAGAGAAAATAGATAACTTGTAATGTGATTGTTAACGAGTATAACAACAACGATATCCATTATTCAATAAAATTCTCGTTGGTATGTAAAATTTGAGGATGTTCAATTAGGGACGATAATTGAGCCTAGACTAGAGTTAAGTTGATTCGGCCTAAGCATCAACCAGAGCTAGGGTTACCTGGGCTAGACTAAATATAAGGCTTAACTTTTACAAGCAAAAAGATGTTGTATTTTAATAACGAATTCATTTTGAAGTTTTATTTTTTTTGTCAAAAATTTGAGCCAAGTAAGGCTTAGGATAGAATAAGGCCTAGATTAGCCTGAGCCCCAATAGCAATGGTCGAGCTAGGCTTGGACATAAGTGAGCCTAGGTTTGGCCTGATTACTGTCATCTCTTAATTCAGTAATACACAGTCTTAACTATAATCAATAGAGAAACTATTTTCAATAAACTCCTATAAACAAGAAAAAGTATAATATTAAAATAATAATAATAAAAATAAAATAAAATAAATATAAATATAAATGTTAATATTAATATTAATAATAAAATAAATATAGACAAGGAAAAGAATAAAATTAAAGATAAAATAAGTAAATAAAATACAAATAAGAAATAAGACAAGTAAATTAATTAATTAATTAATTAAATCTTTGCAAGAAAAATTTGGCCTAAGAAAATAAATATTTAGGCTAAATAATTAAGAAAAAGTATTGCATATTAAATTTTATGCTAAATATAAGATATAAGACCCTAAAGAAAATATTTAGAAGACTTATATCAATGAGAATGATTTCTACATAAGATCTTTTATTTGTACGATCCAAAGTTTCTTATCGAGGGTAATGTCTTTGGTAAATTAGAGTCATATCATTTTTAATCATTTACCCCCAATTGTTCTTAAACCTTCATTTTTTTCTTCTTACAATCTATAAGTATAATCTGTTCGCATATTCTCACTAAAGTGTTAGAATATCGCCTTTTAATATGTTCAAACTACCTAAGCCTTGTCTTTTTTAAAATTTCAATAATATTAGTCACCTCTAATCTATGTCCTACCATTACATTGTTAGAGTAGTGCCCTAAAGGCAATCGCCTTTAGCGCGTTTTGTACAAAGTTGTGTACATACTTTATGAATAAATAAAGAAAGACATATTTCATTAATTTGATGTTGATCAATAAGCAAATTAATGAATTCCATGATATATGACATATCATAAAGAAAATTATGATGTGATCATACTACTGAGATTCCTATCATGTGTAATTATGTCAGTATCTAAATTATCCCTAGTCGTAGGATTACTGAAACTGAACATCGGTAATTCGGAGAGACTAGCACATTTCAAGCTCCTTGATTTGATCAAGCAGTGGATCTCAGAAACTGTAAATATGAGATATTTAGGGTTGAGATGTAAATGCTTACTAGAGGTAGTAAGTACATTGGATGACCTGCTATGAGATCATCACATGGATGTCATATTCTAATGTCAGTGATAATCTCATCATAGCAATGGTGCAAGTATCCTTAGACTTGAGGTACTCAAGGATATCTTGGATACTTATTCTGTGCTTTGACTCCATTCCTTGTTGCCTTACAGAGGTCGCTCGTAGGGTGGTGCTTGGGTACAGCTTGAGGTATTCAAAGGTAATTGAGTAGCCAATAGAGGATTCACCACTTCTGTGATAGCAGAAGATGATACCCATGGCCTCTTGTCAGGGTCATTACTTGGAAATCTCTGGCCGGAGTACATATGTCATGAAGAGTGTCTTCAGTGACATATAAAGTAATGAGTCTCAGGACAAGAACTGATATCACTTGGATTAGATTTGACGTGCTCAGTCTAGTAAGAGTTGACACTTTGCCCATACTCATAACCAAGTGGGGTATAGCATGGTGAAAGGACGAATTGCACAGTAATTGTCTATGGAAAGGTTCGTGATAGGATTTGTGATGAATATATGTTCATTCGTCAAACCAATTACTTTTCGGTCAATTAGGGGTCATGATGTGTTGCTAGATACCGCTCATGACTTGCTCAGATTAAGTGTTAATATAAGTGGCCAACATAACCGGGAACCTAATGGATCACACGCATAAGAGTGATTCGGAGAATTCGTAAAATAGTTTTAGACAGAGATCCAATATATGGAGAGCAATAGGATTAAATGGATCCCGATGAGATCGAGATATGTCCCGATGAGATCGCGACATCGATATTGCTGAAAAAGGTTTCCGGTGGTTTTTCTATACCGGGACCCGGTAGGACCGACCCCAGTGTGACTGGACCACTTCATCATTTACATATATATATATATATATATATATATATGATTTACGTGGAAGCCAAAGGAGGAGGAAGCTTATCTTAACTTTATATATATATATAAAGGCTAACGTGGAAGCCTTGTCACCACTTTGCATTTAATGTGTTTTAATTAGTTAAAGACAAAATGGCAAAGTGAGAGTGCAAGGTGTATGGTCGTTGGTTTTGAAGAAGAAGAAAGAGTTTCTTTCTCCAATACATACGATCATCATCTCATCTTTCAAGATTCATCCTCTCCAAGTGCTTTCTCTTCATCGTTTCTCTATAGCTCTCCAAGAATAAAGATAAGATCTAGCAGTCTTTACTTTATTCTAGCTATTTTCGGATCAAAGGGTTTGCCCCGGTTAGGTTCTCCGATCTCTGCGTGGATACCGTTAGAGACGGTCTCCATTGGCCGTTATGGTTTGATTTCGATATATAGACACACGGATCCTGGCTTTCGGGAAGGTCCCGAAACAAAAATTTTTGTTTTCCGCACCGTGTGCATGTTATGTACACACTGGGATTTTCCTACAGTGGTATCACAGCCACTTGTGTCGTATATAACGAAGAAATCATAACAAGATCGGAGCTGCCTATTGCTTGTGACGATGATGCATGTTTACTGTGCTAAATTCGAAATCAGTATAGAAAACTTGTTTTCAAAATTTTCTTGCCCAGATATTCTCATAAGATGTTTTTGAATATGTTTGTGGAAGATCATAATTTATCAATGTGATTTGATATGGTTTGCTAATTTATTCCCTAATGTTCTGGTTGCTGTCTTTGTGCACAATCCTTGAACAGGTATGCTTATAAATTCGAGAATAAATTGTAGAAATTTTTTTTTCAGATTTTCTTTCACCGACATGTCTCTAAGATGTTTATGAATGTCTATGAGAAATTAAAAATGTTTTTGAGGTGATTTACTATTTATTTGAGAATTCATTGTGTGCTGCTGGGAATATCTGTGTTGAGGAACACATATTCAATATTGGCTTTGTTGCTGAGGTTGGTTGAGTTTTTGTTGGAAATAAATCCTGAAAAAATTCATGGAACATTTTGTGAACATGTTTTAACCTCTTTAATTTTCTCAGAATTTAGTGAAATTGTTTCAATGAGTTTTTCAAGCAAAAGACAGAGTATGGCAGTTTTGAGAAAGTTGCTGGAGCTGTTTTGTTTGGAATGAATGATTGTGTATTTTTCAGTTACAATGCCTTGGATCATTTTTAATGTGATTAAAAATGTGTTACATTGATGTTGTATGCTTTCCAAACTGATTTTCTTGAAATTGGGTTTCCAAAAAATTTTCGGATGTCAAATATGTGACATTAGCGTCTCGTTAGTGTATTTCGTTGTCTTGATTGTTTTGGCCGTCACAAATTTTGTGACCAGTGTCGAAGTAGTCTTGATAAAGTGTAGACTACCTAACGATACTTAAGGTGATATTTTGATATTCTTAAATTATTTGGAAATCTAAGTGAATAGTAGTGTATTCATCGATTTCAAGTTTTTCAAGTATAATATGATTATATGCATAGTAAGCATGATACAATGAAAGTGTTTCATTAGTACATCAAAGTAGAGTATATTACACTTGGTATTGTGAATTGGAACTGCACGGATTGAGAAATTAACCGATTAGGAGAGCAATTCTGAGCATAAGTCGACATACACATGCGTAAGTCGACTTGCATAGTCAAATAAGTCAACTTATACATGCACAAGTCGACTTGCATAGTCAGATAAGTCGACTTATACATGCACAAGTTGACTTGCATAGTCAGATAAGTCGACTTGCACAAACGCATAAGTCGACTTGCATGCGCACAGTAGCATAAGTCGACTTGCATGTTCCGACAAGTCGACTTATACATGCACAGTAGCATAAGTCGACTTATACATGCAAAGGTGGGATGATGGATAATTATAGGTATAAATTCAATGTGATTGATGCCCTAAATCATTCCATATAGTCATGGTGACTATAATCCTACAGCTTGGATGAGACCAGAGCTTGAAATCCCTCACACATAATATGAAAACTAACGCCTTCCATTAATATGAGGAGAACCAGAGTTCTTATAGAGTTCGGGTTGTTGGGTAAACCCAAGCTCACTCTATACGGATATGTTCGAACCATGGAAATAAGATTTTCGGATTAATGGGTCGGTTTTCACTGGAAGCGTTGATTTGTTGAGTAAACTCAAGGTTAACGTAGACAGAGGCAAAATTGGGTAGTGTACATCAGATGTACGCGCATCAAGAGTTGATAACCCAATGTGTGTGCATACATCACGAGTTGATAGCACTAGTCGATAATTGCACTTGTGATGTAATTGGTATGACCGATACCTGCCGATTAATCTAAGGTGGCTTGTTGGGTAAACCCAAGGTCATTTTAGTATTGTCGGATATCTATGATGCAATTGGTATGACCGATACCTACCGATGGACCTAAGGTGGCTTGTTGGGTAAACCCAAGGTCAATCTTAACAATGTCAGATATCGACCCACTAGGATATTTTATCATAATGTTTCTTGGATTCGTAATGAGGGTTATGGATTCTCTGAAACTAGTGGCAGCCATATGCATGTCATACAAGTCCTTATGATCAAGCATGTAATTCTATTCTAACATTCTTTCTCTCTTTCCCTTTAGGTTGATTGAAGATGACTACCAGTGTGAATTTGCGCTCACTCATGGATTCTAATAAGTTAACTGGACCCAACTTTCTTGATTGGCTGAGAAATCTGAGAATTGTTCTCAGATCTGAGGAACTGGGCTATGTCTTGAATGTTTCACTTCCTGATCCACCTGCTGTTGATGCTTCTGATGAGGATCAGAAAGTATATCGTAAGCATCTCAAAGATAGTGACATAGCTACCTGTATTATGCTCGCATCTATGTCACCAGAGCTGCAGAAGCAGCATGAG
The DNA here is from genome assembly GCA_029891385.1 of Erythroxylum novogranatense. Lineage (NCBI taxonomy): Eukaryota > Viridiplantae > Streptophyta > Magnoliopsida > Malpighiales > Erythroxylaceae > Erythroxylum > Erythroxylum novogranatense. The sequence goes on along the minus strand of CM057225.1, from coordinate 88,624,876 downwards.
TCTATGGATGCTCATACCATAGTGTTTCATCTTAGAGAGCTTTTTGATGAGCAAGCTCAGTCTGAAAGGTTCGAGACCTCGAGGCTACTCTTCACTACTAAGATGACTCGAGTTTATCTGCAGCAAGATGCAATCAAGATGAATGGGTATATTGAGAGGTTGGCCGTCTTAGGTTTTGTTATGGATTATGAATTAAGTGTTGACTTAATTTTGGTTGGATTGTCTGATAGTTATTCACAATTTGTGTTAAACTATCGAATGAACCAAATATCCACGACAATCCCTGAATTGATCAATCTGCTTAAGACAGCAGAGCAAGCTATCAAGAAGGATAGCAAGTCGTTGCTCGTGGTGGACTCTTCTTCTTCTGGTTCAAAGAAAAAGAAACTGAAGAAGAAATAGTCTAAGAAACCAAAAGGAAGTGCAGCGAAAAAGAAAACCAAAGAATCTGCACCAAAAGGAACTTGCTTCCATTGTGGCAAGACCGCCACTAGGTTTAAACCGTAAAGTCTATCTGGAAGAATTGAAGCAGAAGAAGGCATCAGATGCCTCAGCTTCTTCAGGTATGTTTGTCATTGAGGATAATACTGTTTCTGACCATAACATATGGGTATTAGATACCGGTTGTGGCTCACACATATGCAATGATATGCGGGGCCTCGGGGATGATGAGATGTTTCATAAAGGAGAACTAGACTGCGTGTAGGAAATGGAGCAAGAGTTGTCTTTGATTAGCCGTAGGCACTTATTTTTGTCACTCCCGGTGGGCTTGTAATTAAATTGGATGAATGTTATTTTGTACCTGTTTTAACAAAGAACATATTGTCTGTTTCTTGTTTAAATAGAGTTGGTTTCCATTTGACTTTTAGTAACAATGGTTGTTCTATTAGTTTGAATGGAATGCTTTATGGTACTGATACATTATGCAATGAAATTTACATATTAGATATGTCACATCCAATTATGAATGTCAATGACACAAAAAGAGATAAACGAGATAATTTAAAATCAACTTACTTATGGCATTGTCTCCTTGGCCATATAAATGAGAGACGCATATCTAAGCTCCATGAGAATGGTAGTTTAGGGTCATTTGATTATGAATCATATGACACATGTGAATCTTGTTTATTAGGCAAGATGACTAAGTTACCCTTTAAGGGAAAGGGTGAACGAGCGACTGGAGTATTAGACCTAATACATTTAGATGTATGTGGTCCGATGTCCATCCATGCTAGAAGTGGTTGTCTTTACTTCATTACCTTTATCGATGATTATTCTCGATATGGGTACCAGATTCGATGAGATACAAATCAAGCGCTTGAAAAGTTCAAACAATTCAGAAATGAAGTAGAAAACCAACTTGAAAAAAGTATCAAAACATTACTATCCGATCGTGGTGGGGAATACTTAGACCAACAATTTTTAGATTATCTCAGAGATAATGGGATTTTATCTCAATGGACTCCACCTTACACACCACAGATAATGGTGTGGCAGAAAGGAGAAATCGAACCTTGTTAGACATGGTACGATCGATGATGAGTTTTGCAAAGTTACCAAAATCCTTTTGGGGTATGCACTCGAGACAATTTGCTTATTTGTTAAACAGAGTTCCATCAAAGACGATTGATGTTACTCCATATGAGATGTGGACTAACAAAAGACCCTATCTTACTCATTTGAAAGTTTGGGGTTGTCCCGCTTATGTGAAGCGGATACAATGATAAGCTTGACGAAAGTCGACAAATGTTTGTTCGTAGGATATCCTAAAGAAACAATGGGATATCAATTTTACTCATCGAGGAACAAAAGGTGTTTGTTTCAAAGCATGCTGTCTTTTAGAGAAAGAGTTTCTTTTACAAGAAGACGGTGGGAGCAAAATTGAACTTGAAGAAGTTCAAGATGCTCAATGACGCAGATCAATCGCTCAACTCAAATCGTGACTCATACAAATGAAGTAACAGTTCAACCTTCTACAACACACGAAGTTCAGAGGTCACGTAGATACGCCTGCTCTCGAGAGATATGGATTTCTCATGAATGAACAGAATAACGTATTGCTCATAGAAGATAATGAGCCTACCACCTATGAAGAGGTTCTGAAGAGTTCAGAGTCTGAGAAATGGCTTCATGCCATGAAGTCTGAATTGGATTCCATGTATGAAAACCAAGTATGGAATTTGGTTAAGGCACCCGAAGGAATAAAACCCATAGGGTGTAAATGGGTTTTCAAAAAGAAAATCGACATGGATGATAATGTGATTACCTATAAAGCAAGACTTGTGGCTAAAGGTTTTCGTCAAAGACAAGGAATTGACTACGACGAGACCTTCACCAAAGAGCAATGCTTAAATCCATTAGATACTCCTAGCCATTGCCACTCATTATGATTATGAGATATGGCAAATGGATGTGAAGACAGCTTTCCTAAATGGAAATCTAACTGAGGATGTGTATATGACACAATCTGAGGGCTTCATCTCCTATGATGGCGAAAAGGTATGCAAGCTTCATAAATCTATCTATGGATTAAAACAAGCATCTAGGAGTTGGAATATCCGTTTTGATGAGGTAATCAAAGAGTTTGGTTTCTCACAAAATCCGGATGAAAACTGTGTGTATAAGAAGGTTAGTGGGACTGCAATCGTATTCCTTGTGCTATATGTAGATGACATATTATTACTAGGAAACGATGTCTCTATGCTACAATCTGTGAAGATTTGGTTGTCCAAACAATTTGCCATGAAAGACCTTGGTGAAGCAACTTATATCCTTGGGATAAGGATCTATAGAGATAGATCAAAGAGATTGTTTAGTCTTTCACAATCAACGTACATAGACAAGATGCTAAAGAGGTTTAGCATGGAACAATCCAAGAGAGGGTACCTTCCCATCACTCATGGGATAACACTCTCGAAATCTATGTGTCCTAAGACACAAGATGAGAGGATGCGCATGGATATGATCCCATATGCATCTGCAGTAGGATCTATCATGTATGCTATGCTATGTACGAGACCCGATGTATCATATGCTCTAAGTGTTACAAGCAGATACCAATCGGATCTCGTGAGGGTCATGGGTGGTGTCAAGAATATCCTCAAGTACTCACGAAGGACTAAGGATGTTTTCTTGATATATGGAGATGGAAATCTCCAGTGAGCGGGTATACTGATGTTAGTTTTAATCTGATAAGGATGATTCCAAATCCCAATCAAGTTATATATTCACACCGAACAAATAGGCGGTCATTGGAAGAGTTCCAAACAAGAGACAACCGCGATTCAACAATCGAGGCAGAGTACATTGCCGCTCAGACGCAAAGAAAGGAAGCAGTTTGGATCAAAAAGTTCATTACTGAACTTGGTGTGGTTCCTAGCTGTGATGGGCCCATACAGTTGTATTGTGACAACAATGGGGCTATTGTGCAGGCGAAGGAACCAAGGTCTCATCAACGATCCAAACACGTACTCCGTAGATATCATCTAATCAGGGAGATCATTGGTCGAGGTGATGTCCAGATAGAGAGAATTCCCACAGAGCAGAATATTGCTGATCCGTTGACAAAGCCATTGTCACAGAAGAATTTTGATTCTCATGTACTCGCTTATGATATTAGATACCAAGGCGATTGGCTTTAGGTCAAGTAGGAGATTTTGTTAGAGTAGTGCCCTAAAGGCAATCGTCTTTAGCGCATTTTGTACAAAGTTGTGTACAGACTTTATGAATAAATAAAGAAAGGCATATTTCATTAATTTGATGTTGATCAATAAGTAAATTAATGAAGTCCATGATATATGACATAGCATGAAGGAAATTATGATGTGATCATACTACTGAGATTCCTATCATGTGCAATTATGTCAAGATTCAAATTATCCTAGTCGTAGGATTACCAAATGGACATCGAATCCAAGAGACTAACACATTTCAAGCTCCTTGATTTGATCAAGCAGTGGATCTCAGAAACTATAAATATGAGATATTTAGGGTTGAGATGTGAATGCTTACTAGAGGTAGTAAGTACATTGGATGACCTGCTATGAGATCATCACATGGATGTCCTATTCTAATGTCAGTGATAATCTCATCATAGCAATTGTGCAAGTATCCTTAGACTTGAGGTACTCAAGGATATCTTGGATACTTATTCTGTGCTTTGACTCCATTCCTTGTTGCCTTACAGAGGTCGCTCGTAGGGTGGTGCTTGGGTACAGCTTGAGGTATTCAAAGGCAATTGAGTAGCCAATAGAGGATTCACCACTTCTGTGATAGCAGAAGATGATACCCATGGCCTCTTGTCAGGGTCATTACTTGGAAATCTCTGGCCGGAGTACATATGTCATGAAGAGTGTCTTTAGTGACATATAAAGTAATGAGTCCCATGACAAGAACTGATATCACTTGGACTAGATTTGACGTGCTCAGTCTAGTAAGAGTTGACATTTTGCCCATACCCATAATCAAGTGGGGTATAGCATGGTGAAAGGACGAATTGCACAGTAATTGTCTATGGAAAGGTTTGTGATAGGGTTTGTGATGAATATATGTTCATTCGTCAAACCAATTACTTTCCAGTCAATTGGGGGTCATGATGTGTTGCTAGATACCGCTCATGACTTGCTCAGATTAAGTGTTAATAGAAGTGGCCAACATAACCGGGAACCTAATGGGTCACACGCATAAGAGTGATTCGGAGAATTCGTAAAATAGTTTTGGACAGAGATCCAATATATAAAGAGCAATAGGATTAAATGGATCCCGATGAGATCGAGATATGTCCCGATGAGATCGAGATATGTCCCGATGAGATCGCGACATCGATATTGCTGAAAAAAATTTCCGGTGGTTTTTTCATACCGGGACCCGGTAGGACCAACCCCAGTATGACTGGACCACTTCAGCATTTACATATATATATAGAATTAATATATATATATATATATATAAAGGCTAACGTGGAAGCCTTGTCACCACTTTGCATTTAATGTTTTTTAATTAGTTAAAGACAAAATGGAAAAGTGAGACTGCAAGGTGTATGTTCGTTGGTTTTGAAGAAGAAGAAAGAGTTTCTTTCTCCAATACATACAATCATCATCTCATCTTTCAAGCTTCATCCTCTCCAAGTGCTTTCTCTTCATCGTTTCTCTATAGCTCTCCAAGAATAAAGGTAAGATCTAGCAGTCTTTACTTTATTCTAGCTATTCCCGGGTCAAAGGGTTTGCCCCGGTTAGGTTTTTCGATCTCTGCGTGGATACCGTTAGAGACGGTCTCCATTGGCCGTTATGGTTTGATTTCGATATATAGACACATGGATCCTGACTTTCGGGAAGGTCCTGGAATAAAAAATTTTGTTTTCCGCACCGTGTGCATGTGATGTACACACCGGGATTTTCCTACATACATCCACTACCTTATCTCTTATAACAAGGGTATACATTCAATAGAACATTTTTATCTCTGCCCTTATTATGGGAATGCATCTGTTTGATAGACGAACACTTTGTTTCATAGAGTATCGCCGACTTAATCGCTAAACAATATAATTTACCTTTAAACTTGAGTGGTATCTTTTTATCACATAAAATCAAAGTTATGAATATCGTACCGGACTCGGTACCAAATTGAGTTCTAGAATAGAACTTTATTGGTACAGGTCGGTACCGAGTACCGTTTTGGGTAATTTTTTAAATTTATGAAATAGTCCCTAAAATTTTTAAAAATTGCAAAATAGTTCATATTGTATATTGTACAGTTGTACTGTATACTTTACTAGTTTATTGTTTACATCAACTATGTTTTCAAAATTTTAATAATAAATAATAATGACAATTAATATGAAATAACAATAATTTTTAAATGTTTTACGATAAATAATAACCATAATTAATATAAACAAAGACAATCATCATCATATAATTATAAAATTAAGAATAATACAACGATTTAAAATATTACAATAATACAATTTCATCATTTTAATAAATAATATTACATCAAAAGATTCAAAACATCCGATAAAAAGAACAATAAATATTACAAAAATAGTTGATGACGAAGAAACAATCAAGTAGGAGTTAAACCTGAAACAAAAATATTGCAGTTATATTACATATATACAATTTAACATAAACATCAAATATAAGTAAAATTAGAGAAAAAATAAAAACCTAAAATTCAATTGTCAATGGGAGCATACTCACTAGAACTACACTGACCCCAGTGATTATTTGGTACAAAATCTTCATCATTGAGAGGAGCTTCATCATCATTATCATTCAAATTTAATGTACCAAATGACATGTCAATGCTTTCTCATCCAAGATTATCTTCTAAATTCAAATCATTCACATCAACCAAATTGGGTTCTTTAGAAATCCAATCCGCCAAAAAATCAACATTATCAATGACAATTGGATCATTTGAACTACTTTTGCTATTAAGACTCCTAGTAAACAATTAACTTTAATTATTAAAAAATTATAAGAAATTATATCGAAATTAATAATGATAATGATGAAAATAACATACCTTTCTTAAAGCTTTAAATTGTAAAGAACATAAACCAAGTCATTCAACCTCTTAGGCTCCAATATATTCCTTTTCTTTGAGTGGATAAATTCAAATGTGCTCCAGTTTTGTTCACACCCAGTTACACTCATACATTGACTTAAAATTCGAATCGCAAACCTTTTCAATTCTGGAATACTATTTCCGAATTGATCCCACCAAGAAACTACAAGTTATAAGATAACAAAAGTACTGTTATAAATAAAATAAAGTGATAATTAATTTTCAACAAATAAGAAATAAAAAATAAGTAATACCTGGAGAAAGTTTTCCTCTTTGTCGAATAGCAATTGGCATTTCAAAATCCCCATAAGATAACTTATAAAGCTTTATTTGTGAGCTTAAAAGATCTTGCTTTGTGTTATGAGAAACAATTGTTATAATTGTGAAAAACATTCCTCTACTAACTTCAGCTTGCTTTGCAAGATCCAGTCTAAAATACATACTAGGATTCAAAAATGCCTCAGCTGCAAACAATGGAGAAGAAAGTTATCTTTCCCTTCTCTCATTAATAATTGAGAGATATGGTGTGTATAAAAAGGCCTATTTTTCAGATTGGCCTTGATTGCTTCCGTCGCTCTCTCCATAACATAAAAAATGTAACCCATTGTTGACTTTTCTTCACTATCAATTCAACCGAAGCACCCTCACCAAAGGCTCACAAACTCGGATAACAAATTAACATTGCAACCAAAATTCTCTATCTTCCAGTATAATACTACAAACCTCCATTCCAACATTAAACCTAGAATGCTGAGATGCAACCCGCTTATCACTTGTAAACATTTGTCTTAACTCTTTCTTTGTCAAAACAAAAGACTGAAGTGATAATAAATTTGTTGCAAATCTTGTCACAGCAGGGCGACACAAATTCCTACCATTAGTAAATTCCCTTCTCATCAAATTCAAAACCTATGCACGATTATAAATGAATTTTGTCACCTTTTTAGCCTTCTGCATAGTCTCATCAATAATAGGAAAATATCTAAGATCCCCTATATGCTCTAGCATTAAGTCACAAGGAGTCTAAAAAAATAAATTATAGGTATTCTACAACCTTTTTCCTGCCGCTTTATAAGCGGAATCATTTTCAGTAACAAACTGAACAATATTTCTCGGCCCTACTTTATTCACAACTTCATCAAATATCCCAAACAAAGTCTCAGCATTTCTAATAAGGCTAGATGCATCAATAGATTTCAAAAACATAAAGTCATTTGAAGAAAAAACCAAAAAATTTATAATAGGCTCTTGTCTCCTATTTGTCCAACCATCACACATAATTGAACAACCATAAGTACTCCAACTCACTCTTCTTTTAGCCAAATAATTTATAATTTCAGAAACAACAAAACTCAAAAGTTTACCTCTTAAGTCATCAATCCATGGCCCTTTGTATCCTAGACTATAAAAGGCTATTACATCCATCATAGGTTGATAATAATAAGACTGAGAAGCATTGAATGACGAACCTGTATCATACCACCATCTAGCTACCGCCATATCGACATTGTGAGTCGCATCTCTTGATTGCATTGCACTACAAATTGAAAGTTGGACTCCAGGAGTTGTTCGTGGTGCAAAGGAACTAGTCACCTGCCTTCTTCTCTTCCTCACATCAGATTCTTTATGATCCTGAGGCTGAGATGGAACACTACTAGTACCAGTACCAGTACCAGTACCACTTCCACCTTCAACATTTTCATAATCACCACAGAAATTAGAAAACGAAGTTTCACTACCAATTTCAAAATTCAATCTTCCCTTTCTATCTTTCTCAAATTGATGTTCATCAAGTAATGTTTTCATCTGCCACTTCACATCATGACTTACTTTTTTACACGCTTCCACATCTCCTTTAATCCCAGCTAAATGCCTTTTTAATCGGGTGATTTTTCCACCTTTCAAATGCTTGTTACAAAACAAGCAAATGGTATGATTCTTTTGACCGGGAACCGAACCAGCGTGAGCCTAAGTTGGATCACTGTATCTTCCTGAACTAGGTTGATCGGGAGTATTTGAACTTCCTTCCATTTATCTGTACACAAAAATAAATAACACATAATTTCAGTACACAATGACAATATGCATATCCATCTTATATAATATAACTCATTCTGTATAAGTCAAAAGCTAACAATTCAAAACATTCAACATATATAATAAGTAACACAAAACATACTCCAACAATTTACAATTTCAACAATTACAAAACAATCATAATATCGTTTCCACTTCCTTCCATTTCTAATTCTAACAATCACAAAACATTCATTATTGTTTTTCCATTCCTAACAATTTCCAATTCTAACAATCACAAAACATTCAATATTGTTTTTCCATTCCCAACAATTTCCAACAATTTTCAATTTCAACAATCACAAAACAATCATAATTTTATTTTCATTTCCTTCCATTTACGACAATTTCTAATTTCAACAATCACAAAACATTCATAATTCCATTTCCATTCCAACAATAACTAACAATTTCCAATCCCAATAATCACAAAACAATCATAATTTCATTTCTATTTACAACAATTTACAATTCTAAGCTTCTAACAATCACAAAACTTTCATAATTTTATTTCCATTTCATTCCCTTTACAACAATTTTCAATTCCAACAATCACAAAACATTCATATTTTCATTTCCATTCCAACAATAACTAACAATTTCCAATCCTAACAATCACAATAATCATAAATTCATTTCCATTTACAACAATTTTCAATTCTAAGTTTCTAACAATAAAAAACTTTCATAATTTTATTTTCATTTTATTCCATTTGCAACAATTTCCAATTCCAACAATCACAAAACATTTATAATTTCATTTCCATTCCAACAATAACTATCAATTTCCAATCCTAACAATCACAAAACAATCATAATTTTATTTCCATTTACAACAATTTCCAATTCTAAGTTTCTAACAATCACAAAACTTTCATAATTTTATTTTCATTTCCTTCCATTTATAACAATTCCCAATTCTAACAATCACAAAATAATCCTAATTTCATTTACATTTCCTTCCATTTTCAACAATTTCTAATACTAACAATCACAATCATAATTCCATTTTCATTTACAATACAACAATTCTAAGTTACAACAATCGCAAAGTAATCATAATTCTATTTCCATTTCCTTCCATTTACAACAATTCTCAATTCAAACAATCACAAAAAAATCATAATTCCATTTCTATTTTCATCCATAATTCCAATTGAATTTCCAACAATTTCAAACAATTTCCAATTTCATTTCCAACAATTTCAATTCAAAGTTTGAAAAATACTGATAAAGTTCTTACGATTAATTACTTCATGCCAACACATACATTAAAGATGCCTTCATCATAGAAAAAAAAGTAGTTTGTAAGCAAAGTATTGTGAACATATAGATAAGGTATCTCTAGCAGACTTCATTCCATTTCTCATACATAAGTAGTCACCAATAATGGGTGACTTCATCATTTTTCGACTTTGACATCCTCTTTTCAACAACTATCTTACCTCTAGTGCTAGATCAATATGAATTTAACTTAATAATAGAGCTTATTACATACACAATGTTCATAAAGGTGCAATTAGGGAATGATTCCATTTTGTTTAAATGTGTGATATAAGTTGCATTATGCAAGACCCTGAATTTTTTGTTTGTTTGTGTTTTTCTTAAATTTTTATAATTTATTTTAGTTTATGATTGAAATGCTATGTTTCATGGGATTTATTAGATTATTTAGTTTATATAATTGTTAGGATATTGTAAGATGTGATTAAATTGAACCCAAATAGAAGTGTGTAATAAAAGGCATATTAGTCTAATATGTTGTAAAAATTGAATAATATTTGGTGTTTTATGCGTAACTTTGAATGAAATAATTGAGTGAAGGTTATTTAAGAAGTAATTTTTAACATGAATATCTACATTTTGTAAGACTCTAGTAGTACTAACTCTCTAGGAAGATTACTAACTAGCCCGCACAGTAAGGTGATTGGGTTTGTGGATATCCTCTTGTGTATAAATAAACCTATTCTTCTCTTGTGTATAAATAAACCTATCTCTTTTCTTATGGATCTCTTCTTGAACTTCTTCTTCTTTTGAGGCTCTCTGCAATTTTAGGTAAAATGTTCCTACGAGTCTTCTTTCTTTGCTCCGACATGAAATCTTACAAACTTTTAATTCTTCACACTCTCAACAACATGTAATATAGTGTTCTTTGTGCATCTATCTTGTCGTCTTCGAATATCGATACCTCATGATAAAATTAGAATGATACAGAGCTGTAAGGTTGACAGGCACGACTTTAAAAATAGTGAGCAGACGTTTGCAGTATGCCAGGTATAAGCCAAATTTTACAGCTTATCAAGTATATTTGTCGAATTATTTTTTTAATCTTTTTTCTAACCTTATATCAACTACTCTGTACTTATTTATTTATTTATTTATTTATTTATTTATTTATTTATTTATTATTATTATTATTATTATTATTATTATTATTATTATTATTATTATTATTATTATTATTATTATTATATCTTCATGTTATATTTTGTTTTCAAGTATATCCTTTGGTTTTATTTTTATTTATTTATATATTTATTGTAATTTTATTTACGTAATAATTTAGCGTGTTAGTTTTACTTATTTACTCTATAACCTGCATCACTCTTTTATTGTCACATCTGCATGTGGGTCTATCGGAAATAATATCTCTACTATGTAAGGATAACACAGCATACTATCAAAACTCCTTAGACTCTGCTTTATCGCGGAACTTCAGACTGGGTATGATAATGATGATGATAACTTTAGTAGTTTTTGTCAAACTTAAATAGGATAATTTGATAAAACAAGGGTTTGAGTTCATTTTGTTGTTATCATCGAACATTGTTTGATATTTTGATTATAACTTTTGATAGGAATATCATATTGAAATGATTCAAGAGTTTACAAAAAACTAAGAGAACCTTTTACAAATTTTAGAGGAATATCTAAAGTTGATATTAGCGAGCCAAACCTTTATTATTGGCTAACCTATAATAATGTGATTTTGCATAGAGTGGTGTCTGACTAACCAATCAAAATGATAAACTAATTGAATATTTAGAAAATCAATTTTAAAAGCACTTAAATCATTAAAAATTTCAAAGAGAAAACTTTCAAAAATGAAAAGGAGAGACACAATGCAATGAGAGGGATTACTTTTAAGGGAGATATAACATTTTAAAGGGATTTTTTTTACTTTTAAGCATTACGATTTACAAGGAGTGCTTATCATGTATTTGCTTCAAAAGGAGATTAAAGGTATTTTTTAAACAAAGGTTAGTAGTATATGTCAATTAGAGCTTTCTAGTTAATTGTTTGTTTATTTATTCATATTTGATGTTTATTAGGGTGGTAGTTCATAACTTTTATGTATAATGCTGCAATTTTAGATAGATTGGTGGAATATCTTAAAGGGGTTTGGTAGAATTAGGTTTTCGTCAAATTGAAAGTCTTCAAGGATTGAGTTTATATGAATTGAGCGTGATTTGGATATATAAAATTAAACAGACACGTGCCTTTATGAATTGGGACAACTATTTTGAAATTATATTGGGCATAAATTTTTAGTTGAGCGTATTGAATAACTTAATTTTGTTGTTAATGTGATTTGAGATCCTAAAAAGGTAATGGACGTATATATGTGTGTGTTGGTTTATGCCTTACAGCCAATCACTTTGGTTGTAATTTAGTGACAAATTATTTAAAAGGCATTCTTTATCTAATACATGTTTGGATGTATATGATAAAGTCCATGGGATAATTTTACATTACAAATAAAATTATAAAGACATTATAATTATGAGATTCATATTGCATTTATGTATTCTTCCTAAAATGTTCCTAGTCATTATTCTATTAACATTAATAGAATGTAAAAAGACTAGCACACGTTTTGTTTTTCCTTATGAAGGAAGTAGTTGATCTTATAGGCTAAAGTATAAAGATACTTAAACAAAAGCGTGGGTGCTTACTAGAGAATAAGTTCACTGAACAGACTCGATATGAGAAATCCATTTGGAACATTACTTGTATGTCTATGGAATTCCCATTGTGATGATTCTATAAGTGATCCATTGACTTGAGGTCATCAAAGTTATCTTGTATGGGGATTGCTATATTTTGATACTACTTATGATCCATTTTATCAGAGGTCATTAAATAGGTAGTCACTGGATGTAGCATGAACTATATGAAGATAGTTGAATGATCAAGATAGGATTCATCACCCTAAAGTAATTAGGGAGAATGTTTCGTTGTTTTCGATTAATATTGATTCAGGAAATCCTTGGCCAAGGTGGAATAATATTTTGTAAACAGTTTACAAATATCATTAATTGAATCAATAGCTAATGGCGGAGAACTAATATAATTGGACTTAAAATAGAGTAGACAGTAATTCCATGCTTTATGTCTAATTGAAACATTGATTGATGAAATGATTGAATTATACAAAAAATCATGCACGAAAAAGTTAGTCAAAACCACTTTGACATTCCTGAATATTTGGGTGGTCATGATGCGTTGCTAAACGCCAATCTTGATCTATGATTATAAATTGTTTAATTGGAGAATTAAAGATAAATTAAAAGGAGTTTTAATTTATCTAATCCTAATTATGAATTATAATTATAATTTATAATCATTGCCAATATATTTGAGAACCTAATATGGGTCTAACATATAGAATGGGTTGGAGAGAGCAAAGTTAATTTAATCAAGTTGGACTTGATTATAAAGTTTGAGAAATTTTATGATTAAATGCGAGATATTTAATAAATAAGGATCAATATAAGATATTGAATCTTATTTGAGCATAATTGGTATTTAATTAGAGATATTTGTAATTCTAATTAAAGTTTAATGGAAATTAGTATTAATTTAAATTAAATTACTAAAATGTTCAAAGCTTATTATAAATAAGCTTGAGCTCTATAGAGCTAGCACTTCATGCTTAACCCTTTTTGTAAAAGTTACAGAGTTCTTTCAACTCATTCTGTGGATACCGTTAGAGGTCGGACACTTATGCGGCTATGGTGGTTGAGACGGATAGGTTTCAGAAACGGTTTGAGGGATGCCTCAAGATAAAGATCAAACTTCTGAATAAGGTACGAATTAAATTTCCGCTTTATTATAATTCGTATTAATCATTTTATAAAATTAAATAGATCTTGATTTTCGGAAAATCAAAAGTCGCAAAAAAATTTCGTGATTATTCTACTGCGGTTCGGATCAGATCCCGATTAGGTTTCTTAACAGTGATATCAGAGCTATCTTTATTTCTATAATTTGATTAAAATAGTTGATTGTTATTGGTTACAATTGTGGAATTGAATTGCAAAATGTTTGCAACTTAAATCTGGAAAAGTTTTTCTGATTAAAACCGTATAAACCCCAAAGCTTATTGATTTAACTGGTGGGGTCGTGGGAATAAGAAAACGGAGAGGAGCAATACCAGGTGCATGTCGCATGCGTGCCTGAGGAGACGCTGGAGCCTTATGTGAGGTTCACAAAATTCATAAATTGAATAAGAAGGGGGCGGCAGACGGTGGAGAAGACCCATGCTGGCGACGACAACATCAAACAAAACCCAGAAATCCTAAACTGCCCACAAACGTGGGGCGTGTGAAATGCATGCGTCCCACGTCAGAAAAGATATATATTTTTAAAAATATTTTTTTAAAGACTTAATTTCAATTAAATCAGTTTAATTGAAGTTAAGTAATTTTAAACTCCTAATAAATTTGAAAAGGTGTTTTCTTTTAATTGTTTGAAAATTGTTTTCAAGAGTTAATTTTATTAGGAATGTTTTAGAAATTAATTTAATTTTTCAAGTTGTTAAATTATTAAATTAAATTAATCATCAAATCAATTCCAAAATTAGCATAATTATTTTTCTTAATTTGATTAAGATTAATAATTATATTGATTCTTAATTAATTTTAGAAAAGTAGTTTCTAAATTAGAATTAATTAATTTCAATTAGATTGAAATTAATTAATTAGAAAAGTTGTTTCTAAAATTAGAATTAATTATTTTAATTAGATTGAAATTAATTAATTAGACTCCTTAAAATTAAAAAGTGTTTTCTTAAATAATTAAGAAAGTTGTTTCTTAATTATATTTATTTATTTCAATTTGATTGAGATAGATCAAATTTATAATTTTATTTGTTTAGAGAATTATTATTTTATTTATTTAGAAATTGTTTCTTTATTTAGAAATAATAACTTTCTTGATTTATTAGAAAGGATATTATCTTGATTAAGAATTTGAAAAGTGTTTTCATTTACTTATCAAGAAAAGAAAATTTCTTTAATATTTTAAAATGGTTTTCTAATTTATTAAAGAAAGGTTTTCTAATTTATTAAGAAATCAATCTCTAAATAAATAATATAAGGACTTTTCAAATCAAATTAAATTTCTATTTGGAATATGAATTTAATTTATTTAGGAATCAACAGTGTTAATTTAATTTAATTTTTCCAAGGAGTTGAAAATGTTATTTTAGATTATGAAGATCAATAACTAAAATCAAATGAAGCTTGATGTTTTATGCATATAATTTGATTATAAGTGCATAAGTTGCAAACGTTATTTATATGGTTAATATATATATTGTATGCATGATAAATTGTATGTTTTATAAGTGTGATATTTTACATGCAATTTGTGTTTGATGAGACATATGAAGTTAAAATCTCTCGTTAAAATATTTCGTACACGTTAAGAACGTGATTGTTGCCTTCCATTATTATAAGAATAAACCAAAGTTTTGTTTATTGTAAGGCTTGTTGAGTAAACTCAAGGCCTCTTTAACCCGAATATATTTAATCTTATAATAGTGGGTTATACTTAACTAAATTTATGTGATTTGGATGAGCAAACTCATGATCACATGAATTTAGAGGCATGGTTACGAATGATATATAAGATATATTTTGGCAAAAGTTGTCACCTAATAGATCTAGGAGTCAGATAAGATGTGATTGATAAAGTTGTTATCTACCTAATTTAAGTCTAGTTGGTTTGTTGAGTAAACTCAAGATCAATTATATTTGAATGGGATCCTAGCCCACTAGAGAGATTAGAGCAATCTTTCCGAATAGTAGTGAGGGCTACTATTTTGAATAAAATAGTGAGGGTAACCAAATGTATGATTAAAGTCCTACTCTTATTTGGTAGTCATGGCATATAATTAATTACTTATTTTTCCTTACACTTATATTTTGTTCTTAGTAGAATTTACCTTATTTAGTATATTTGATACCAAGTTAATGAACCCAAATTCTTAGACATAGGATATGTTTGAGAAAAATTCTCAAAAGTTAGATAGAAAATTGTATGTTCATTATGCAATTTTGCTATAATTCCTATTGAGGATGTGGCAACTAAGTTGTAGAGATATGTCAAAATCATATAGATGACAAAATGTATTGACATTTTGAGTTGACTAATGTCTCGTAAACTTTGACGATAACATGTAAGATGTATGTCAACACCATGATAGCAAAATGCAAGGGGTTGCATGGAGTAGGGATGAAAGGTATAGTACCTTGATGAAATTGTTTCACTTAATTTAGCCTACTAAAAGCATAATTATGGACTACAATTAAAGGCTTTGCTATAGTATGATAATAATTGTCATTAAAAGAAAACAATTGCATGACTTTTCTTGCTTATATGTCTAGTTCATGCTTATACTTTGCAATGTTCAATGCATGGTTAGAAATAGATTGTTAAGTCAAATTAGTTGATCCAAGTTTATGCAAATAATTTGTATATGTGTTGGATTAAAGGAGACTTATGCTTAACATAAATGGCAAGAGTAAAAGGTTAGATAACCGAGACAATTCTTTTATGCCATATTGGTTAAATCAATAAAAAGAGAATCATAAAGTTACATACAAGGATATGTGTATCTTTTTGATTATGAATCATATGGAACTTGTGAAACTTGTAAAGTTAAAGAATAACCAAATCAACCTTTGGTGAAAGGATGATGATGGTATTGAGTTGTTAAATTTTATACATGTGATGTACTGGATGGAATAACAATTCATAAAAGGATTTTATTTTATTTTATTTTATTACTAATGACTTTATGTGATATAGTCATATGTATTAAATAAAATGATAATTTAAAATTTTGAAAAGTTCAAACTGTTTAAATCTAAGTAAAAATAAAGCATTGAGAATGTTAAAGCACTTCAATGAGATCGTTGTGATAAGTTTTAAATTTTTCAGTTATCTATTGGGAATGAGATTCTCTGGTGAGTACCTTCACAACAAAAATTCCATAAGGGTATGGATTTATGTAAGGAGTTACATATAATATGAGATATTGTAGGATGCAATATTATTTCTTTTATAGCGATGCCTAAAACAATAACTTACCTTCTACAGTTTCAGTTGAATCAAGTAGCTAAATTTCATATTAGATATGAGATGCTAGGTCTTTTAAAGAGTCAAAGTTAATGATTCTAGAAAGTGATGCTTGGTTGAAGCATACATTATCCATTTAGTTTAGAATTAAATTGGATAATAAAAGGTTATGAGATATCCAAAAGGTTGAATATAATCTTACAGACCCATTGAACAAATTGTTTGATTCAATATATACTGATAGAATAATGATTCTCAAGATAAGTAGTGGGAGTAAGAAGGGATTTGAAAGGTTCAAATCTCATGACTATACATCTAATTGGAACTAATGCCTTTAATAATACATTTGATGTATAGTTGAAAGACTACGAGAAATTGAAAGATTCACTTGTATGATGAATTCAAAGAGTTTGTTTTGGAAATGATTGTGAATTTATCACTTCTATAAGAAGGTTAGTGGGAGTATAGTTGTCCTCTTTAGTGGAAGTATATGGAGACATATTGCTCACAGAGAACAACAGTTCTAACTTTCAATTGTTGAATATATAATTGTACAAGAACAACTCTTGTTGGATATGAAAAGATAACAACTTAATTATGGGAATCAGATCTATAGAGATAGATTGGACGTTGTTAGCTTATTGTAAGTCCAAGTACATAGATAATGTATTAAAGATGTAAAGTATTAGGATATCAGATATTTGTGAATTATTGAAGATATTCATTACTCTATGAGTGAGTTGATATTAGAGTTCAACATGATAAGGATATAACTTTAGAAGTAAATCATAATTAAGGTTTATTTACTTAAAACAATATCATTTAGGATTGGAAAGGTTCCAACGTAGCAATGGTTGTTAATTGAGCCATAATACATTTTTCATTTAGTGGAAATGATTAATTGGATCAACAAGTTCTTTAGTGAACTTGATAGAGTTTCTTTGCAATGTTCGGGACAGTAATGTACTGTAGAACATTAAAGCCATTGGGCATGCATAAGGAGAGAATGTCTAATAAAAAATCCAAGAATGTGTTTAGGTGAATTTTCTTAATTATGATGATAATTAAGATTTGAGTTGTAAGATTTAATCAAGTGCTTACTATAGAGAATCTTGTAGAATTCTCTCATTAAGCCACTACCCCAGTAGTAAAATAATCGTCATATGGTGATATAGTATAAGATACTTAAACGATTTGCTTAGTGCAAGTGAGAGATTGTTGGTTTATGCCCTACAGCCAATCATTTTGGTTGTAGTTTAATGACAAATTATTTAAAAGGCATTCTTTATCTAATACATGTTTGGATGTATATGATAAAGTCTATGGGATAATTTTACATTGCAAATAAAATTATAATGAGATTATAATTATGAGATTCATTTTGCATTTATGTATTATTCCTAAAATGTTCATAGTCATTGTTCTATTAAGATTGGACATTAATATAATATAAAAAGACTAGCACACGTTTTGTTTTTCCTTATGAAGGAAGTAGTCGATCTCATAGACTAAAATATAAAGATACTTAAACAAACATGTGGGTACTTGCTAGAGAATAAATTCACTGAACAGACCCGATTTGAGAAATCCATTTGGAACATTACTTGCATGTCTATGGAATTCTCATTGTGATGACTGTATAAGTGATCCTTTGACTTGAGATCATCAAAGTTATCTTGTATGGGGATTGTTATGTTTTGATACTACTTATGATCCATTTTATTAGAGGTCATTAAATAGGTAGTCATTGGATGTAGCATGAACTATATGGAGATAGTTGAATGATCAAGATATGATTCATCACCCTAAAGTAATTAAGAAGAATGTTTCGTTGTTTTCGATTAATATTGATTCAAGAAATTCTTGGCCAAGGTAGAATGATATTTTGTAAACAGTTTACAAATATCATTAATTGAATCAATAACTAATGGCGGAGAACTAATATAATTGGGCTTAAAATAGAGTAGACATTAATTCCATGCTCTATGTCTAATTGAAACATTGATTGATGAAATGATTGAATTATACGAAAAAATCATGCACGGAAAAGTTAGTCAAAACCACTTTGACATTCTTGAATATTTGGGTGGTTATTATGCGTTGCTAGACGTCAATCTTGATCTATGATTATAAACTATTTAATTGAGAATTAAAGATAAATTAAAAGGAGTTTTAATTTATCTAATCCTAATTATGAATTATAATTATAATTTATAATTATTGCCAATATATTTAGGAACCTAATAGGGTCTCATATATAGAATGGGTTGGAGAGAGCAAAGTTAATTTAATCAAGTTCGACCTGATTATAAAGTTTGAGACTTTATGATTAAATATGAGATATTTAATAAATAAGGATCAATATAAGATATTGAATCTTATTTAGGCATAATTGGTATTTAATTAAAGTTATTTGTAATTCTGATTAAAGTTTAATTGAAATTAATATTAATTTAAATTAAATTACTGAAACGTCTAAAGCTTATTATTAATAGGCTTAAGCTCTATGGAGCTAGCACTTCATGCTTAACCATTTCTGTAAAAGTTACAGAGTTCTCTCAACTCATTCTATGAATACCGTTAGAGGCCGGACACTTGTGCGACTACAGTGGTTGAGATAAATCGGTTTCGGAAATGGTTCGAGGGATGTATCAAGATAAAGATCAAGCTTCGGAATAAGGTACGAATTAAATTTTCGCTTTGTTATGATTCGTGTTAATCATTTTATAGAATTAAATAAATCTTGATTTTTGGAAAATCAAAAGTCACGAAAAAATTTCGTGATTATTTCGCTACGGTTTGGATCAGATCCCGACCAGGTTTTCTAACAGTGTGAAGTGTAACAATGAGAATGGTTGGTTGGAAGACAAGATGAGATAAAAGTGTGTACTCTACTTTAGATGAATATTGTCATTTATAAACAGGCAATTTCTTTATTTTAGTAGATTGTAAAAGATTATTTTTATTAACGAATAGTTTAGGATTTAATTATGAGTAATTGATCTAATTCATTACGTGGAATGATTGATGATAATTTTGGTATATATTTTTTATTTTGAATAGTTATATTTAATCATGAAATGTTATATTTTCTTATTTTAAATAGCAGTTGTATGATTGAAATGGTCTGCTTGACAAATTTTGCTGGTCAAACTAGAATCCTTAAATATATATACACCATTCTCTTTTACACTGTAATATACAATTTACATGCTCAAAGAATTTGAATATGTATTTGAAATGTGAAATGTGGAAAAGTAGAATAACTTACTAGAGTAAAAAGATTGAATATAAATAAGTTTGAAAGATATAAGGAGCAATGGGAATATATAATGCTAACCTCAAAAAGCCAAGCCAAAAGAAGTATAAACTGATGATACTGACTTGGGTTAATAGAAACAGAAGATCAAAATATTAACACAGCAGGAAAGATGGTTTGAAGTATGAAATTTTACTTTTTGCAAGTTGAGCATCCCAACAGAGCTTTCTTTCGGCTGTCCAAGATAAGCTATAAAAACAATATTCTGATTTACTTAAGAAGGCAAAGATATGACCACGCAAGGTCCAATTTTACCTATCAATGTTAAAGAGTACTGAAAGTTAGTTGATCAGATGAGAGACAATTAATGGGATAGACATGCTCTTCTAGTTGATCAGATGAGAGACAATTAATGGGATAGACATGCTCTTCTCGCAAGTCTTGAGTCCTTACTCCTTGGACCACCTCCAAACCAATCCCAGTATAATGCCATTTTATTATTTTTAAATTGAAATTGAATTAATAAAGATGAACGAAGGTATAATAGAACACAACCAACTTTTGTAAACCAGAGTGTTCACAGAATCACAAAGTAAAGCAAATAATTGACTAGACAGCAAAGACTACTAAAGTTTTCGGGTCATTTGGCTTTTAAGTGCTAAAGTTAAGAGCAAGGACGTGACATCTGATACTGATACATAATGCGAATTGCGAAATGAAGGGAAAGCAAGTCTAAAGCAGGTCCTACCCACGTAAAAAGTATTGTCATCTTTTAGTTCAATAATACGCACTCTTAACTGTAACTAGCAGAGAAACTATTTTCAATAAACTCTTATAAATAAAAAAATATAATATTAAAATAATAATAATCAAAATAAAATAAATATAAATGCTAATATTAATATAAATAATAAAGTAAATATAGACAAGGAAAGAATAAAATTAAAGATAAAATAAGTAAATAAATATACAAATAAGAAATAAGACAAGTAAATTAATTAATTAATTAAATCTTTGCAAGAAAATATTTGAGCTAAGAAAGTAAATTATTTAGGCTAAATAACTAAGAAGGAAGTATTACATATTAAATGTTTATAAGACCTTAAATAAAATATTTAAAAGGCTTATATAAATGAGAATGATTTCTTTACATGAGATCTTTTATCTGTACTATCCAAAGTTTTTTATTGAGGTTAATGTCTTTCGTAAATTAGGGTCATATCATTTTTAATCATTTACCTTCAATTTTTCTTAAACCCTCAATTTTTTCTTCTTATAACCTATAAGTATAGGCCTTTTTTTTGAAGTACCTATAAGTATAGTCTGTTTGCATATTCTTACTAAAGTGTACTGAAGTGTTAGAGTGTCTCATTTTAATATATTCAAATTACCTAAACCTTATCTCTTTTAATTTTTTAATAATACTCGTCACCTCTAATTTATGTCCTCCATTACATCCACTACCTTATCTCTTATAATAAGGTTATACATTCAATAAAGCATTCTCATCTCCGCTATTATTAGCGTATGAGTATGTATCTGTTTGATAGACCAATATTTTGTTTCATAGAATATAACTGACTTAATTACTAAACGATAAAATTTACCTTTAATCATAAGTGATATTTTTTATTATATAAAACTCTGATGTATTTCTTTATTTAAGTCATCATAGTCTTATACGATGAACTATATTTTCATCGGACTTTCTATTACTTTGGATATAGATCTTAAATATGTAAAATATTCTTTTATGGTATAAATTTTGAATTATTATTTAAATAATGCTAGAATAATTAAATAAAATTGAATAATGGTTATTTTATAAGTTATTTTATTTGACACTTTTTTATATAAAATGTATAAATGCTTATTTATTTGTGCTTTATGATATATATATATATATATATATATATAATATTAAAGAATAGAAAGATAATAATAAAAAAGAAAAGGAAAAGAACCAGCTTTTTGTGGGGCAGGCTATACGTACATTGAAGACAGGTGGTAACTGGCAACAACAAACATAAAACGTAATTAATATTAAATAAATTATAAACATAGGATATTTAGACACACACTATTTATTGATTTATTATTCCCCATTAAACAATACAGCAGACTTAGACTTTTCAAAGTCTGCTGCTCTCTCTTTCTTTCTCTCTCTCTCGCTAGCTTTTGGTTAAGTGTTTGAAGTAGTCATTTTTATGCTCTGGTGAGTGCCTGCATGTTTAGATTGCTTTTTTTTGTTTGATGAAGTAGGGGAGTTTCAGCTTACACAGGTTTCTGTTCTTTTTAATCTTGTTTCATCGCGTAGGCATAGATTGATGTTGTTGTTTTTTTCCTTTAGAATGCACCGGTTTGATTGGTGTGTCAGTTGGTAACCAGAAACATCAATTAGTTCGGTTGAATTATGCTCTGACCGAAGGTTTCTCTATGTTGAAGAGGACCTACCTAAACACTTTGTTTTAGTTTGAAGTGTTATGACTCTTGAGGGCTCTGTGTCTTAGAATTGGACAACACTTCACTCTCTATGCTGGTTTTGTCCATTATAAGATTTTAGGTTTCTGTTCTACAGATAGTTTGGTGATATGTTTTAGTTGGTTGCTTCAATATTGCAGGCTGCACTTGGTAACAGATGACTATGTTAGTCGTTAACTATATACATGACGGATAGGCTTTGAAGAATACCAGTTAGTACAAAATGCCAACTATTTTCCATCTAGTTTCCTTTTCTCTTTCTGATTGAATTTTGTAGTAATTTCATGTGCGGCTTCATTTTGGCTTCCTTTCTTACCATTTGGCTTCAATACACGTTTTATAGACTTGTCTAGATTCCAGGCTGCTCCTCAGCTTTGTCATAGTGAGCTTGACTACTTCTTTATCTTGAGAAAAGTAACAAATATCCCGTATGAACAAACCCATTAATCTTTCAAGATCCTATTCTCTTTAGCTCCTCTTATAGGTGATTAGTATGCATCTTACCACTGTCTCCTTTATCTACATTGAATTATCTATACCGGTAATGAGATGGCAGGGTAACATAGCAATTGAGCTAGCATTCCATGCTTTGTGTAATAAATTATTAATCCCACAACACTTGAATAATACGATTATGCTTCATGTACCATACATCAGATATACATTATTGATGCAGAATAATTGATGAGCATACCTTACTTTGTGTTCAAACATATCTTAATACTTGCATTAATGTAACCAAATAAGCTATACAACTAACATCTGTTAGAAACTTACCTGATAGTCCACAAAAGCACAGCTACAGTAATGCACTCAGGACATGTGTCTAGAATGTGTAACCTAACGCACTAATTTGACAGCAGGAGAATGCTATGAAAGAAAAGAGGTTCCCATGATTTCATCAGTAAATCGGTTATTTTTGGTAGACATGCTAAATGTTTTTACTAGCTATGAAGTAGCACTGGTTATAAATTACTATTATTCTGCAATTAATGTGATTTTTGGGCTCCTGTCCATCGACTTGATGTACAAGCACAATCGTTAAACTAGTGTTCTCTGCTGTATCGTTATCTTTCCTTGATTATTCTGTTTTTTGTTGGCATTAATAGGTTGATTGTGAATGATTATAGGATATTGCCAACTTCTGAACTTCATAACACCTCTTCTGCTTTGCTGTAGGCTTCTTCAAACTTATGAGGCTTTTTTCGCTTAAGAGTTTTTTAATGATTTAATATTTGTTTTGTTTCTATTTGAGGACATCAAATTTATTTTTACATTTCTTCTCCTCCTAGGTTCTTATCTTTTCCTTGCTTCCATTTTTAATAAGAAATGGGCAGCAAGCACAAGGATGATGTGCCAATGCTATCAGACATGCATCCATATTCAATGGATGAAAATGCAGATTCTCGATTTCAGGAATTCAGTTCCAGGAATAGAAATGTGTCATCTATTCCTGTGAATTCTGTGGAGTCTTCTGAAACTGAACACAACCTTGTTGGTTACACTGGTCCATTGCGTACTGAAAGAAGAACTCCATTGATTCAGATGAGTGGTCCATTGTTTATTAACCGTAAAGCTGAACATCCTTTTGGGCCCAACCATTTTTCTACTAAAATAATGAAACCAAAGGCAGAACGATTCCCTTCTTTTAGTGGATTGGAGGTCAATGACAATCCTGTTAGTAAAAATGAACATCTACTGAAGTCTGGACCGTTAGGAAAATGTGATAATCCTTACTGCACAACATGCCCTTCAATTTACAGTACTCAAGCAGATGGTCCAAAACATTCAAGAGCTTTGAGGATATTTGACCCCAAGGTAAGCTAGTTGTTCCTTGTTAAATTTGATGTTATATTTTAATGGGAGAATTCTACTTGTGGTCAATGGCATTTCACAGAGCAGAAACTTTCTCGATTCTATTACTATAACAATAACATTATTGACATATTTTTCCCTGATTTTTGTTTTAGTTAATTTTCTAGAATCATTTCTCTAATTACAACTTTCTGTTATTCTAGATGGCATTAATTTCTATTGGACTTTCTTTTGCCTTAAAAAGCACAACAAAGCACAGTTGAGTTTATATCAGTTAATCAAGTTTATTTGTGGTACTAAATATGTTAATGAACACCATTGTATTTGTTTGCTTTCTAAGCTATATACAAGCTCAATTATTCACTTCAAATCTCTTCTATTTTCACATAATTATGAAGATTGCAATATGATACATATATTTTACTTCTCAACTTTGCTCCAAAGGCATACTGATACTCCCTTGCAATTTGCTTTGTTGGGAAGATAAAAGATGCTCTATGTTCTTGATTTAAGTTATTAAAGGAACAAGTATCATGAGTATAAGTGAATAATATTTATCCATTAGGGCGGATTGCAATTGATAATATTTCATTTTCTACTTCTGTAGTTCTGTTTCATTTTTACTTTCTGTTTTCATGGTTTTTTCTATCTCGACAGAGAAATTTTCTACTTATGTTCTTAATTGTTCTAAGCATAACCGTTGAGTTGGAGCATTATTAACATAGTCCTATTATGGGAGAATTACTCAAATCAATATGTTTTACAAACAGTTTGTCAGTGCCTGTGACGTTCCTAATGCATGATACATTCTTTTAAAATTTTGGCATTTATTACATGTAAATGGTTTGTTCTTTCTACTTTAATCATTGAATTCAGTAATATGAACCTGTTGAACATATAAATTCATAACATTCTAACATATGCGATCCTGGTACTTTAACTTAAGTCATCGTAGTATTATATCTTTGCCGTAATGAAACTATTTGTTCTTTTCCTTTTTCAGCTTCAAACTGTTATTTATGGGGATGCTAAAGGCTGTGCAAGGAGGATCATTTCTTTTCTGAATCAACATATTCCCATTATGAATCCGCATGCTAAAGCTGTTCAGCAATGGAACAAGTTTTTTGTGATTTCTTGTTTGCTGGCAATTTTCATAGACCCCTTATTTTTCTTCTTGCTGTCAGCACAACAGGTAAGTTTTATTTCCAAATGGTTGTATAAGCTCTAGTCCTGTACTAAAAGTTTTCTCATACACCAAATTTTATAAACGAAAAGCTTTTGTAGTTTTGTAAAATTTCTTATTGCAACCTTGGACTAGGCATCTTTCATCTCATTTTCAAAGAATTGCTGAACTTTTCTGATGCAAAAGAACTTAAAATCTATAAAATAAATAAAAGAGGAAAGATTAATCAATCACAAGTTTTAATTTGGTGGGATGAGGATTGAGAATTGGATTGATATCAAAGATAAAGGCTGAAATTCATATTGTATTAAATTTGTGAGTTTTAGCTACTAGTAAATAATTCTTCGATTTGTCCTACATCATTTTCCCTTTCAAACTTCTCTCTGTCAATTCTTTTTTTTTTTCATTCTCTAGATAAAATTGCAAAAAGAAAAACATGCTGAAAATCTTTTTCAATTTATAGCCTTTTTATTACATGATTTTATTGGCTACAACATAATCTCCTATTTAGAGTTAGGGACACTGTGATTACCTCCCAAAGAATTACACCCCATTCCATCATAGTTCACAACGTCACTATTAAATTTCCATGACAAGCTCAGTTTGGAATTGATCCCCAAACACACTAAATAATGCTACAAGTATCTGCATCTAGTTGGGACTTAAGGTGCTAAATCTTTCTCAAAATGTTTTAGTTTTTCTAGGAAAATAATGCCTCTAGTATCTGCTTCTAATTAAGATTTAAGATGTGCAATTCTTTCTCAAATTAATTTAATTGATTCTAAGTTCCTTTTAAGTGAGCTCATAAACAAGGAAATACACTATCTCTTAGAACCTTAAAAAATTGGGCTATAGGTTCTTTCTACAACATAAATCACTTTCATCATTCGCCCCTTACTGATGTGGGATAGAGCTCTACTTGTGCTGATACAATAGTGGTAATTTCCCTCTGTTTAAATGCAGGAGAATAAGTGTATAGTCATCAGTTGGCCCATGTCCACAACACTTGTGGTTTTTAGGAGCATGACCGATCTTGTCTACTTACTAAACATATTTCTTCAGGTATAATTTCCTCTCTGCTCATATTATTGCTCTATTTTATTTGTTCAGTGTCAAGGGCCTGTTAATAATATTTACAATTGTAGGTTCACCAATATTCCAATATAAGACATAGAAACTATTCCAACATAGGTTAACTAAATTTCTTGTATAAAATATATTATTACACATCACAATGAAGAATATGAACTAAAGTTAGAAAGTTTTTTTGAATTTGTGCCAAATATGAGGAGTAACTCTAATGAGAATTCATGTCGTATATTTAGTTCATCCTAGAAAAATCACTAATAAAATACAAGATATATCTAAAATTGGAACTTTTGAACATGAACTGGAACCAATAGTACAAACCAAAAAGCAAGGGAATTGGATCTTGTTTATTGACTCCGGGAACACCAGATAACTTGACAAGACTGACACGCCAATTGGGTCTAGAATTATCTTGCAAGAGGCTCTTCTATAGTCCATCATTCACCAAATGTTTTAAGCCCCTTGCTTTTAAAAGACACTACTTACTTTCTTCTGCTTCATTATTTTGTGCAGTTCAGATTAGCTTATATAGCTCCCGAGTCAACAGTTATGGGTGCTGGAGAGTTGGTTGATCACCCGACAAAAATTGCTTGGCACTACTTCCGTGGATACTTTTGGGTTGATATACTTGTTGTATTACCACTGCCTCAGGTTTGTTTACTTCATTTTTCCATATTTCTTGATGACTCCTTTAATGAAGTTCACTATCGTCCATAATATGTTGCCCCTGCTTGTCAACATTACATGTACAGAATGTCCTCTCAAATATCTTACGAAGTTTCTGGCCTTATCCAGTATTCATTTTCATGCCAAATTACTCAGGTGGTCATCTTGGTGGTCCTGCGTAAGCATTTGGGATCATCTGGAGCAAATCATGCAAAAAATCTCTTAAGGGCAGCAGTTCTTGTCCAGTATGTTCCAAGGTTGTATAGGTTTTTACCTGTTCTTGTTGGCCAGTCTCCAAGTGGTTTCATATTTGAGACAGCATGGGCTAATTTCTTCATAAATCTTCTCACCTTTGTGTTGTCTGGCCATGTTGTTGGTTCGTGCTGGTACCTTTTTGGCTTACAGGTGTGCAGAAGTCATTAACTCAATTGTTACTGTGCTTGTTGAACTCTCCTCTTCAACATTTTTGCCATCCTTGTAATACATGACTATTTTTCTGTTATGATCTCTAAATTGATAAGTAATCAAACAAACTGTTTCAAGAAAATGTTTCAATCACTCTCCACCAGTTCATTTTTAGAGTACTGTGGTTTTATCAGGTCATTTCTGGTTGACCACTTCGTACTGCATAATATGTCAGTTGTTCTATATTTATTGGTAATTTTAATTTATGTACGAATATTTTTCAGTAATATTAATGCTGGGGTTGAATTATTATTAGATCCATGAAAGTGAAAAAAAACATTTTTCATCTTCATACTTCCCCTTTAATTATTCCATTCTTGTAACTCAAATATGAATGTCCCCAAATTTGTTAATCCATTTTACTGTTTGTTAGATTGTTGTCAATGCATTTTATTCTAAGGTTGGTATTTCTTCATTTTCTCTGTTTTGTTGAAGCATCATGGCCATGTTATATATTTGTTATATATTTTATTTTTCTCAAGTATTTTGCTCGGTATGTTTGTTGCAATTCTCCTGTTAATTGGAAAGTAGTGAAAAAAAAACTCCACACTTATGAGGATTGCATAAAATGTTCATGTGAGTTCCTCCCTCACCTTCAAATTTTTTCTCATAGCAGAGGGTTAATCAGTGTCTTCGCGATGCCTGCGATAATTCCACTGTGGGGCATATCTGTAAGAATTTCATAGATTGTGGACATGGTTTTAATGTCACAGCAGATGATTCCAATGCACAAAGGAAAGCTTGGAGACAAAATGCGACTGCTAGTGCTTGTTTTACAACCAACAGCTTTTCATATGGAATCTATAACCAAGCTGTAGGCCTCACGTCCGAGCCCTTCTTGACTAGATACATATACTCATTGTTTTGGGGATTTCAGGTAATCAGAATTTACGCCATTTCTTTGTTTATAATGTATGTGAACTCTTTTTTTTCTAGCAGGTGAAACATTATAGTATTTGATGGAAGCTTGCTGTTTAAGTTTGTTTCTATAAGAAAATGCTATATGTTATACCCACATTGCTGGAGTCATTCAGGATCATACCCACATCAATGTCCTTTAACAATAGAATTTTTCATTGTAGTATAGAAGGAAGAATTTACTTCCACAATAAGGATGCATTTTTTCAACATTGTTTATTTCCTACCTAGTGGAGTATGTTGGTTGATGCCTAGTGAGTACTTTCAACATACCCAAGTTTTACTTTCTGATTTAGATGCTTCTGTGTTAAGAGTTTCAATCTCTGCCATATGCTTGATGCGAAAGATGCTTTTCTTTCCAACTTTTAATTCTAAAGAGAGGTGTTCATTAAATATACCTATATATGTTTTACGTCTTTCTCTTTTTATCTCCTGTTGAATCAGCTTATATGTTTCATTTTTGTAGCAAATAAGTACTCTCGCAGGAAACCAACAACCAAGCTATTTTATATGGGAAGTCCTCTTCACTATGGGTGTCATTGGCCTAGGGCTGCTGCTTTTCGCTTTTCTCATAGGAAATATGCAGAACTTTCTCCAGGCTCTTGGTCGGAGGTAGAGTCATAAACTTTGTTTCTCTTAATGCTTATGGACAGGCCACTTACTTGACATGTGAGACACCCAATTGGCTTAATTTGGGTTGTTGAAAATACAAGTTTATGTATCAGATTCTCCTTAATATTCTTCGTATTTATGTTATGAAGTCATGGTTGGTAATGTTATTGCTTCCCCATAAATCTTTGTCGAAAATGACTGTTTAAAGAATATTTTTCATTCAATCTCAGGGCTTTCTAGTTAAGTTGCAAAATGAACACTTCAATTGCTCCACCTTGTCTGAATGCTTGGCCTAAAGATTAGAAAAATGATTCAATAGCTGACATTTTTAGAATAAGGTTCCTCTAGCAATGTGCCTCGTGCATGGTTAGGTTCTTAAATTTGGTGGGAAAGCATTTTCAGCTGTCCTATTAATACAGGAAGGACTATTACTGGATGAATAAATTGAGCTTGGTAACTCATTATTTTTAGTTTGTATCAGAATATACTGAGTGATTTCCTACCCAATAGCTATTATAGATAGATTGCTCGTAAGTACTGCTAAATTTTTCTGTAATCAAAGTGTATGAATCACCTTCTTTTGACATAAGAATCTATACTTCGTTACAGATTGAATGTAAATTTGGGAAAAACGTTGAACTCTGCTTCTACAACTAAAAACTTTGATATGCAACAAATTGAACCCAAGTTAAGACCTTGTGGATTATGTTTATTTAAGGGAAAAAGCTTGAAAGCACACTTGAAATGTCCTGACTATCTTTATATAAATTTTATCTCCACATTCTATACAGCCACAAGTCTTAGACATATACGGAGGGGAATGTTATCTTACATCAGAATTATCTCTCTCTGTTTGACATGTAAAGTGCAGTTGTTGGAATTATTCAAGGATTCATCTTTGCTTACTCAAATAGTTTGTCTGGATCTGATGTTAGAGCATTATCTTTTGCCATAAACTGATGTAATTTGCATATTAGTTATGAGGCTATTACAAATGGATCTTGGAAGAAATTATACAGTCATGTCATGTTCTGTTTCCTACACAACTGGACCAGAGTGCCTTCACATGGATCAACCTTTTCTGAGTTATTTTTAATCAAATTCAAATAGAATATAAAAGAAGGATCTTTTGATGTTAGCCTTTCTTTTGTTCTCCTCTCAGGAGAATGGAAATGTCATTAAGGCGGCGGGATGTGGAGCAGTGGATGAGTCTTCGACGCTTGCCACCAGTAATTAGAAGGTGCACCATTTTATTTTCTGTGTTATGGAATATTTTTCCCTGCCTTTTATCATCTTATTAACTGGGATCCTTTTATTTATCATAAATTTATATTTAGTGACAATCTTAGGAAGACCATGTAACTTGTGCTAGGAGTCCTTTGAAGTCCTAGGTGTCCAAATTTATTGGGGTGCTCTAATTTCAATTCATGGTATGTTGCTTAGATACAAATTCACAAACTTTATCACCTTCTCCATGAAAAAAATTCCTGCAAGAATTTATTGGGGCCCATGTCAACTGCTTCTTGTATTGATGGATAGTACTTGATGCATAAGAAATTTTGGTTTCTCTAGGCCTTTGTTCTGTTCCTATCTATGAATCATGTGTAGCCCTTGAAGTATGTGACACTAATGTTTTGGCATGGAACTTATGGAAGTTGTTTTACTTAACCAACAAGGATTATCTGCCTACAGTTTCCAACATTTTGCTCTTGCTAATACAAGTTCCTGATCCATTCTCTGTGAGTTAACTTGTGAAAGTAGTCAGACAGTACCCAAAAAATCAATTATCGTACTGCAAATTTTGGAAATATAATTGTTTATTTGTAGGGGGGATAAGGTTGGATCTGAACCACATCTCAAGGGTACCTATGAAAGAATGTTATGAGATGATGTAGAAAAGCAATAGAGACAACCTAATGCATTCTGAGAACTAAAGGGCGAACTATCTACTTATATTAGTAGGGCAATTTAAGCAATAAATGATATCCAATACATGATACATAAGAAACATTCATATGTAGATAACAACAATAGATCTCTAAGGAATATTACTAAGAAAATATTGAAGGAATTAAAAAGGTTATTAATTGCTTCTGATTTTGTGAAATTCATAGGTGCTCACATCTCACGGTAAATCAATATTTCTACCACCTATGAGATTTTGAAACCATAAACTGCCAGTTTCTGAATCATTGTATTGTTGCTGCAATATAGTAAGAGGTGTTGTAGATACTTACTTTGTATGCATTAATGGTGGACATCGTATTATACATGGTCATAAGTAATTGACACCTCTCTCATGTATCTCACAAGGATATCTGTAATTTAGTAGAAGAAATGTGCGTCATCACAAAAACTTCCATAAATTTTGTACTGGGTTATAGTTGTTTGCTTCATGATCAATCAATACCGTTATGTAGGAAAGTGATTGAAGCTGAACGGTATACTTGGGCTGCAACAAGAGGAGTAAATGAGGAGCAACTGTTGGAGAATCTACCAGAGGATTTGCGAAGGGAAATAAAAAGACACCTTTTCAAATTCGTGAAGAAAGTGAGTTTGTTAGTATAGTCAGTAGCATAACAGAGTATTTTCTGTCATCTATAACACAACTTTAATTTGCACAGTGCTCAGTGCACAGTTCCAATCTTTTGAAATGATGACTTACGAAGTCAAAATTCACTTTGGCATCTCTGCATGTGCAAGAAAATTCTATTGGGTATTTAGTTATCTAATTTTCGTACATCACCCTCCAAGCATTAGTCTGGCACAAGTAGAGAAAAGAAAAGAAAAAGTGAATGTGGAAAGCTGATTCGAAACTGGAAAGATATTCTTGTTGCTGGATGGGGTTGTCCTGAAACAATATAGGTATGGGCCTCCATGTTATTGGGTCATGTGGCAATCCTTAAATTTTTGTTGAGGTAGCCCTTCAGCTTATTACAGGAAAGAAAAAGAGGTACTTGAGCTTACTGCAATGTCAAGTTGATAGCTGGACTTTGGCATTCTATAAGTCAGTTATGCCAGTGGCTTCAATTTGTTTCCTTTCTTCTTGGTGATTTAGTCGAGTGATGGCTTTATCTATAGAAATTGATGCAACGGCAGTATTAAACTTAACAGGGTTTCAATCCCCATGTAATGATTTCATAATAAATTCTGGATCAAGTTACGCATTTTGTGAATACTCAATTCATACTTTTGTAGGTTTGGATATTTGCCCTGATGGGTGATCAAGTTGTAGATGCCATTTGTGAGAGGATACGACCCGTAAGATACATTGAAGGAGGTGAAATTTTATATGACGGAGGTCCAGTTGAGAAGATGGTTTTTATTGTGCGTGGAAAATTGCAAAGTATTGACCATGACGGAACTGTATACCCTTTACTTGAAGGGAGTTGTTGCGGCGAGGAACTACTCACTTGGTGCCTTGAAAAGTATCCTGCATCCAGAGGTCTATTATTATTTCTTGTTACAAAACTTTCTTTTCTCTCCATTTCATAAAACAAGTGCTCACAAGAACTTTAATTATTCTCCACTGAAACTAAAATGGTAGTTTTAATGGCTTGCCATAGGAAGCCTTGGTACTATTAATTCTAGTTACCATTGCAGGTTCAAGGAAAATCGAGAGTTCAAGATACCGATTGCTTAGCAGTAGAACCGTAAGATGCTTAACAAATATTGAAGCTTTTTCACTTCGAGCAGATGACCTTGAAGAAGTCACTAGCCTTTTTGCTAGAAACTTGCGAGAGCCACACATTCAAGGAGCCATAAGGTTAGATATATGCCAAATATTACATCTTGCATACTGATATTTACTATCATGTTGCATCCATAAGTTTGCATTGCAATGAAGGAGAACATTCTTCACACCATCTATGGTGTGAGAAAAGCCTACAGATGTAGATATATCTTGGAGTTTAGTTTCCTGTCAATAATATTCAATCATAGAGAAGGACTAAAATAATTAGTCTATCTGGCTTCAAAGCATTACGCAAGCATGTGCTGTGCTCCCCTGAATCTTTAATCTCAGCATTTGATGGATGAGTGAACTTGAAATCCATATTTCTTTTCTAGCCACACCACGTCGTGATTTTAAGGATGAGGACATTTATTTATCTTCTATTAGCTGTCACCGTTTGTTGCATTAGAACAAAATATATGCGACTATTCATATTTGACAGGCATAAACAACTTGTACGTTTTGCAGCTTTTGGCATGTCCTTAGTGTACTTCATATAAAGAACATTATAGTACATCATCTATTTCGTTATCAAACTTTCCACATAAATTGTAATATGATGTTCATGACATCAAGTACAATTTATCATTTCCCCAGCGACGGGATTGCCACACATTGCTTTAATGTAATTCTCATTTTACCATATTATCTATTGCATGGTATCTTTAATTTCACTTTATTATATCTGATGTCACCAGACTCCACATCAGTTGTTTTACTTCAGAGGTTTTCTAACCAAAAGCACTTTTGCTACCTTAGAGGTTTTCTAAGCAGAGGCACTTTTGCTACCTTAGAGGTTTTCTAAGCAGAGGCACTTTTGCTCCATTAACAGGTATCAATCTCCCCACTGGAGAACTATTGCGGCTACACGAATTCAGATAGCATGGAGATACAGGAAGAATCGTCAGAAGTGGGTCAACAGTCGTCGATCAAGTCGCTGTTCAGACTAAAAGGTTCATGTTTTATACGATATTTTAATACTTCCATATCAAGTTTTCATGTAAATAGTGTGTAAGAAATATCTGAGAAACTTCGGATCACTTGGTAAAACTTTCAGTCAGATCACTTGGTAAAACTGTCATTCAAACTCCTGTTAGACATATGATCATTGTATTATCAACCATTCAAGAAGTTGTTATTTATTTATATTCATGTCTCTTCCTACAGACAACATAACATAGATATTTGTATGTACGTACTCACAAATATTTAGAGGTACTTACGTTTCACTTCAGAGTTCAAATTCTTTTCTTTGGATCAATCAAATGCAAGGAAATTGTATTTAATAGAAGAGCATATTAAATTAGATATGAATTCACAGTTCATTCAAATATTAGATAAAATTTCTTTTATATGCATATTTTTATTTTGGTAAGGTTGACAAATATATACACTAAGCTGAAAGTGCAATGCTTCATCTTTTTGAAGTAGAAACGCCTTCATGTTTTCTGCATCCTATTTACACAATTTAATCTAATCACACTATATTGCACCTCTATTTTTCCTTTATTTAGTTTGCACATAAAAAATGTAATCGTAATTTTGATTTCTTAGTAATTACGTCACATTCTTCGTTCAGACCAGATTATTAATCTATTTATTTATACCAATTTTTTGCACTTTGACGAACTGTTTTAGTTATGCTTTCGGGGAAATTTGAGTTGAACCAACCCATCTCATACAATTCCAATTGGCTTTGGCATGCAAAAGCAAATGCAACGACAACGTCCTTCGTGAATAATCTAAAGATTAGTTTAACTATGCATATTTTGATTTTGCTGTCAAATGAAAAATTCACATAAATAAAGTTTATGTTGACATACTTCTAGTTTATATTTTGGTAGATATAGGTAATCAAGGATAAGATCTACCAAAGGATGGTGGTATTGAAATTATAAAAATGCTTATTCTGTAAAATTAATTTAGGTTTCTAAGTTAATTAATTAGCAAAATATGCATGTTTGCTAGTATTTTATTTTTTCATATATTTTTGAATAAAGACCATCTTTTAATTTGCAATAATTAATCAATATTAAAATTGTTGGGCTCCGAACCTTTCTTGGAAGTGAGGACTATTAAATGAGAAGTTGTTCATGATTATTCATGTATAAAGAAAAGAAGAATTCATGAATTTGAAATGAAATGAAAAATATGGTTTAGATATAAGATGGATTTTATGTGATATGTTGAAGTTAAAAAGCAGGAAATTTCGAGTGAAATATGTTCATGGAATATGCTTCGGTGTTTTAACTATAACTTGATCCCTAGTTATCCAAATGAGAT
Organism: Erythroxylum novogranatense; assembly: GCA_029891385.1. Classification (NCBI taxonomy): domain Eukaryota; kingdom Viridiplantae; phylum Streptophyta; class Magnoliopsida; order Malpighiales; family Erythroxylaceae; genus Erythroxylum; species Erythroxylum novogranatense. Next base: position 88,589,353 of record CM057225.1, on the reverse strand, counting down.
GATTCTCGATTTAGATTAAACTAGGAGATAAGGCTACAAATTGCATGATGAAATTGAGTTCTAATTCAGTCTATAAAAATTCTAATTTTCGGATGGAAGTCAAGTCTTTGGATAATGTTTCAAAGATAAAACGATCGAAATTGTTTTGGGTATAACTTTTGGACCATGGAACCAAATTGAATGATTTTGGATGTCATTAGAAAATTTAGACAATGAGGAACATTTCTCTAGAAGGAAAAGCAAGCAAATTCTTTCAATTGCATGATTAAAAAAAAGGTCTTGATTTTTGGAAGAAGCTAAGCATGATTTAACTGAATTTTGAGGTATTTGATAGATTAATTATTCTATTTTGTGGAATTAATTAGCATGTTAATGTGAGTAGTTAGCATGTTAATGTGACTAAGACCATATGACATGGATTAAATTGAATTAGTGTGGTAAGTTGCAAGAGGGGCAAAATTAGAAGACAACTTAAGCATGTAAGTTACTAGGCTTATAAGTCAGGGCATTATGGACTTTTTAGCATCATAAGTGGTATAAAAGGCAAGAGAAAGGAGTGGTCATTCATTTAGAAGAGAGGGAAACAAAATTGAAGAGGGAGAAGGAGAGAGAAGCACAAAAATGGAGAAAAGAGAGAAAGAAGAAGAGCAAGTTAGGGTTCAACTTTTCTAAGCCTCCAAGGGTGATTTTTCAAGTTGTCCAAGAAGGAAAAATGTGGAAGATGATGAGAGCTTCCTTTAGAGCCAAGAAAATCCCTTGTTGGGTGAAGATTCAAGTTAAGTGATATTTTAATATTTTGGATTTTTGGAGTATTTTGATTCAAAGAGCTTAAGAAATGCATGTGTTTAGAGATTCTAAAGTCAATTTGGTGATTGTGTGTTATGGGTTTCTCAATTGAAAAGTCATTTGATTTGGGGATTTTGTGAATGTTGATGAAGGAAATCAAAGAAGGGAAGTGGAGTAAAAGGAGCAAGAGGGGATGCATTTGAACAAGTATCAAGCAAGGAATTTCAGGTAGGTTTTCATGTTTATAATTTAAGTAATGAGCCTTTAATGTGTTTTCAAAATCAAGAAAATAAAATGTTTTCAATAGCTTCACAAATGTTGCCTTTATTATTTGTGATTAATGTGAGAAATTGCTACAATTGTGCATTCATTGCTTTTGAATGTTCGAGAAATTGCTATGTGAAATTTGTGATGATTTATGAAAAACATTTCTTTTGAAAAGATTGCAAGATTTTGATTTTATGTTTTTAAACATGGTTTTCGGAATATATCAAGTGCATGAAATCAAGTTTTTCGAAAAGTGCCGTTGTGGCAACAAGCTTTGAATTACATGTTATGTGAGTTTTAGTAGTCCATCCAAGAACCGTCACGTGCACGTTGACCCAAGAATAGGCTTATCCCGCCTGCCCGCAAGTGGATGGAGTTCCTTCAAGGACTCCCTAAGTTTACAACTACACAAGACCATTATATGAAATTGTGTAGTTCGTCATGTTTATGGATCTATCTAAACCATTTATGTGCTTATGTGTTCATGATTTGTGAAAAAGTTGATGCATTCATGTTTTGTGATTTATGAATTTGAATACATGATAAGAATTTGAGAAACAAGTGTTTTATGGATTTCAGCAAGAATTTTTCCATGATTAAAAACTTTTGAAAGGTTTTGCTTGTTATTTTGTTATAAGCATATTACCCACGGGCTTTTAAAGCTCACCCCCCACTCTCTTTTCCCAATTCAGGTGTTGACCAAGAAACAGAGAGAGAACCAAGGCATTATTTTAGACTTTGTATGTTTTGTATTGTTTTGGAATAATTGATGTAAATACAAAGCTGTAATTGCATTTTGAGCAATTGAATGAGGTAATTTGTGATTTTGTGAAATGTTGTAACATGGCTTGGAAATGCTATTTGAGCTTGTAAACTCTTATATATGATGTGAATGAAATATGGAATTGTGTATGGATATGAATTATGGAATTGTGTATGATGATAATGAAATGTTAAATTTTGTATGGATGAGTGTCACTGTTGAATGCGAAATTGGGTATGGATCAAGATGGAGTTAAAATATGGATTAATTAAGGATGAGGTTAAATTGGAATTAAGTACATTTGAAGAAGTGATCCATGTGAGTTAATGAACCTTGCATATGAATTGATATATATATAAGTGAGACAATATGGACAAGAAAGATAGGAATGTTATGATGATAATCATGAGATGTTTTTGAATAAAGTGAAGTGATGATTTGATGAACTTATATTGGTAGTTGAAATTAAGTACACTTAAAGAAGTAATCCAAATGAATTGATGAACTTTGAATATGAGTTGCCATTTCTTATAATTGAAATGTTATGGAAGAGAAGGATTAGTATTTGAATGGATAAGAATGATGGTGTATTAGCTAAGGAAGTGAAATTGGGACAAAGTTCAAGTTTTTCATAAGGATAAGATTTGTATTCATAATTCAAGGGAAATTTTAGAAAAATCTGGGTAAAATTAGTAAAAAATAGTCTTCTTTGAAGTTGTAGATGATCTTCTTATCTTTCCGACGCTATAAATCTTGTAATTTTTGGACATTGGAAAGAAGAGATATGATTGTTACAAGTTAGGACGTTGTAGTGAACGAAATTCCCGAACTATTAGCGTATATGAAGTGATTCTCGGACTCAAAAGAGTATATTTTGGCAAGATTATGAGTATAGGAGAAGTTAGGATGGATTTAGGACCCTTTGAAGGGGTCTTGGAGGGTGAAAATTTTGTTATAACCCTATGATACACGGTCTGCCCGTGTGATTTTTACATGGGCCGTGTGATTTTGGGCGCAGGGACACCATTTCACCCGAAGGTTACACTGGCTGACCGTGTGATTTTTACACGGTTCGTATATTTTGACCTTCATAAAGACAGAATTTCAAATATTGGTTTTCATGAAAGTTTTGGCCCTAGATGTCTACTTTCTAATGATCTAAGAACGAAGTCAATCCGACATATATAATGAGAGTTATGACGTTTGCACCAAAGTAGTAGGAATCAGGATTTGAACATATAGGATTCGTTTGGCCATAACTCCTTCGTCCGACCTCCGAATGAGGTGATTCTTGAGGCGATTGATTCATAAGACATGTATCTATCTCTCCATAAAAATTTAGATCTTTTGGAGTTGATTTGACAAAGTTTTGAAGAAATAAATTAAGGGGTCGGTTGGGAGACCATGATTGAGGTGTGAACACATTTGGATTTTCAAGCATATCTTCCTCTATAGAACTCCGATTGAGTTGGTTCCTTCTCCAAAATGAACTAGATACTAAGAGCTACAAGTTTGAAGAGTTAATTGTGAATTTTGAGATTCTGTTGTTTGGGCTCGCCCTTGTAGCTTGAGATGTTATGTGATCAATGTGAACCAATGATAGCTAATGAGGGTACTTTGAAATAACCCTAACAAGGAGCCACACTCAGTATTATGGTATTCTAAAGGGCTAAATGATTTAACCCTACAAGATAATATGTACATGTTTCATGTTTCCGTAGAGTGTTGGAAATTCAAAAAAGAAAAAAAAAAGAGTAACAAAGATCACGTTTCATGATTTCACTCAAGAAGTTAGATTCCAGACTCAAACGGGATCCAACAAAAATTTAATAATAAAATAAAAATAAAAATTATATTTTGTAATTATTGACCACTTATGAAGTTTATAATTAATGTTGTAATTAGCCTCTTTGGTAATTCTTCTAATTGCCAATAAGGCATTTCTTCTTCTGGATATTTCTTTATGTTTACATGAGAAGTTAATAGCTCTTCTGCAATGTATTTTTCCTTGTCTTTTAGGTTTCTAGGTTGGTTTTTTTGATCTTTTTTCTCCAAATTATTGTTTATTGAATGATAATTTAACCTTCCTTTATACTTCTACCTTTTTTTAAAAATCATTCTTAGCCCTATGGCATTAACTAGACCTTGAAAATTTCCCCCATAAACTCCTTTCTAAGCAATGGTTTCGCCACCTTCTTGCTCCCTAACTTCCCTATTTTTTTGGCACCTGACCAAAATAATTTAGCTTCTTCCTCTCCACTTAATTAGGTTAAAAATGCCCAGATTCCCCTCCCAGTACGCTACCTCTTAATGCTAAGATGAGTTAGAAGCAAGTGGTAGGGGACCCTACTCCCTTATCTTTGCATTATTATCCTCATTTAGTCAACAAAGGATACATAGTTTTCACCTTATCTTTAGAAATTATTTGGGAAGGAGCAAAGACATAGGCTACTATACATGTGAGATATTTTCTTAGAAAAAAGACCATCTTTCCTTTTGTTCATTCATAAGAAATCAAGCCGTGGAAGAATGCAAGTCTAAAAGAAGTCTTCATGAATGAGGACAATCTTTTTCTTTTCTCCTTTATTTCCTCAGTTTCTGTGTAGAAAGTACTTGAAAGAAGTGCTTAGTACCTTGCAAGCACTCCTATCTTCCTTCAATTTTGGAAGCTAGGGCTCCCCTTAGAAAGCATCAAAGATTCATATATCCCTTTACGACTTAAAATTCATAATATAACAGAAGAATACTGGTTTACCAGTGGCTTGAGCCATCTTGCTAGTTATTAGGAATCCTATATATATGAACAAGAACATTGCTACTAGAAGAGTAGAGTATGCAAGGATATATGTGTGATGGTCGAAATGACAAAGGATTTACTAGATATTGTCCCTATTTACAGGCTTAGAGAAGACTTGTCCTTGGTAGAGTATTCAATCAGAGTCTTTTGGAAATCTACAATGGCTCGACAAGGTGAAGTGTGGAAGCCTGCAAGTAAAAGATTCATTTGAGGAGACTATATAAAATTGATGAGAGATGATAACTTATCAAAGGAGAAGAGCAATAGTGCAGATGATATATCTTCTCTATATCCCTCCAATCCTAGTCCTTCTCTGGATAATGCAATACAAACACAAGAGGATAAGTCAAAACCCCAAGTGTTAGCTTCTAAGTCTTAAGACTAGTAGAAATGCAAACATTTTTGTAGCCAATTCAAAATAGTTAACTATAGCCACCAACACCGGTCAGGAAGGTATTAGCTTTGGTATTCCTTCATCCTCAATTTTGCTAACTTCTTCCAAAACTAGTTTAACTACTTTCCTTGAAGATCATGATTCCTCTCATTTTGAATTTGCTTTATTAGCTCATATTCAGATTAAGACTCTCTCTCCAAAGCATACCTAATTTAGTGTGAGTAAGAGAAGATCTGGTAGGAAGAATAAGGGGTTGAAGGGTAAGTCTAAACCCTAATGTCTTTTGTCTGTTGGAATATTACGGGCATTAATTGCACCAAAAAGTAATAAGCCCTTAGAGACTTTATCTATGAGATAAAACAAATGTTTATTGGTGTTTAGATTTAAAAATCAATGCTAACAAGTATAAGAACTTAAGTATTGTATGGAAGAATTGGAACTTAGTTTCCAAACATCATCTTGATATAATTATTTTAGCTTTTGATATAGGTCTTTGTGGTTCTTACTATGGATCATTTGATGCATTTGACTATTTTCTTACTATAAAGGAAGGTTATATTTCTCTACTTCATGGCTCAAATAAAGCTTTTTTTAGAGATGATCTTTATCAAACAAGCTAAGAAATATGCATTCCACCTTAACTGGTCTTTGGTTGATGATAGAGGATTTTAACAACATTATCCACAATTTAGAAGCATGTCTTAATGTCAACTTAAAAAATTATAACGGTGGATTGGAAGACTATGTCACATAAATAGAGGTTACAGTTTGAGATGTGAAGGATACTTCTACACCTTAAGTAATAAACAACAATGCATGTAAATCATAAGCAAAAAGTTAAATAAAGCTTTGGTCAATAAAGCATAGTTATGTCTTTCCATCAAGTTTAGTTTCATTTGGTAAGCCAAGATTCTTATATAACAGTCTAATTATGATCCACAATTTGTTCCCTCCTCAAGCAAAAAAGGCCATTCTTTGTTTTATCAATTTTCTTACAAAAGTGGTTGGCTTTGAAGAAGCAATTATGAAAGGAATTTTCTCATATTTTATTGGCTTCAAACCTTTTATATGTATAAGGAAGTTAGATATGATAAAGCTCAAGCTTCTCAATCTTAATAGATTAATTGACACCTAAAAGAATATGGATGAGACCAAAGCTCTCCTCCTTGGAATTCAAGAATAAATTAATAGTAAATTTGATGATGTTAAACTTCATACGAAGGAAGAAGAAGCTTTTTAAATTATTACAAAGCTTTATAGGTCCATAACTCTATCTTAAAATAGAGAGTAAGGGTTTTATGGCCAAAGAAAGGAGACGAAAATATAACTTTTTCGTAGATCCATTAAAGCTAGGAAGAATTCCTACAACATCCCTTTACTAATAAAGCAAGATGGTGGAATAACTAATTATCAAGATAAGATTAGTGATAAAGTTTTAAATTTCTTTAAGAATATCATAAGGTCACAAGCAATGTGTTCATCCTCTCTGCATTTACTCAAAGGCTTTATTAACCATCAATTCACTAAGAATGAGTTACATAATCTAAACAAGCCTATAACTAGTGATGAAGTAGAAGGAGTTTTATTTTGGTTGAATTATGGTAAATCACTTAGACTAGATGGGCACAATTTATTATTCTTCTAGAAAGATTGGCCATAGATTAAAGACATAATCATAGATGTAATCCTTGAATCTTTTGTCAAAAAAAAAAAAGCTAAATGAGATTAACAGAACACTCATCACCATTATCCCCAAAATTCTCAACCCTTCCTTTATCTTAGATTATAGACCAATATCATGTTGTAACATCTTGAAAAAAATTATATCTAAAATCCTATCTATAAAGAAAGTCAATGATAGGTAGCCTTATAAATGTACCTCAACGTGCTGTTGTTCATAACAAGTTAATTGGCAATAATATTCTACTAGCCCAAGAACTATTTAAATCTTATGGAAGGAAGAAGGTCCCTTTCTTCCCCCAAAAATTATGTAGACAAAATTGACCTTTACAAGGGTTTTAACTCTATTAGATTGTGATTTATCTCTCACATATTAGAGCCTTTTGGATTTTTAAAAGCGTTCATCAAAAGGATATCTCAAAGTGTTATATGTACTTATATTGGAGTGTTAGTTAATGGAGCTCCTATAAGACTATTTTTTTGTAGTGGTAAGGAGTTGATACAAGGAGATCCATTCTTTTAATACATTTTTATCTTATGATTGCAATTCCTTTCAAGACTAACCTCCTTCAACATTAGGAATGACTTAGGCTTTGAATACTATAGTAGGTGTAAGACGTTGAAACTTTTTCAACTTAAGTTTTCTAAATGATCGCCTACTTTTTTGTAAGGACAAGGATAAGTCTCTAAGCCTACTAGTGTCCTCGCTCAATGAATTAAAGAAAATTTCAAGGTTATCCCTCAACATGGACCAGAGCCATATAATATTATCAGCTAGCAGCAATTACTTATTTAACTAGCCCTCCTTCATAACCAACTTAAGATGTAAGGATCCCTTATTTACCTACTTAGGACTAACTATATTTACAAAGAGATTTTTATACAAAGAGTGTCTCCCCTTGATGGAGAAGACACAAAAGAGGATCTTCAATTGGTATACCAAACTCTCTTTTGCTAATGATTGGACTCGATTTAGGTAGTTAATACTGAATTAACCACAAGTATATAATGTAGTTGTAGCTAGCATAACTAAGTATAGGTTCGATCCTGTACAGATAATGAGTACTAGTAATTACTATTGGATCGGAAAAAGAAAACATGCTTTGTTTGGAGAAACGGTAGATTTCAAAACTTTTAAGAAATCATTACTTGCAGCGGAAGCAACAAATCCAAATCAACATGCCAATCCATACATGATATGGTATAAGGATAATAAAATATAAACAAGATCAGAAGTATTACCGACTCCTTCGCTACAACTTTAAATCCTCGCTGCGCTATCCTTTCCTTCTTCGTGTATCCAAATCCTTTGCCTTTGACTCTTTTCCTTTAGCAATCTACTTTTTCCTTGTTGTAGTATCCTCAACCAATTAGATTTACCACCTGTTCTTCAAGGACAATTAGGTTAACAAAATCTTTTGGTGGGAAAGGAGAAGAAATGTTTGGAGGAGATTTTCTTAGAAGAAGAGGAAGCAAAATTGAAACTCTTTCAATTGGTATTTTCGATTCTCTCTTTCATGAAAGGAGAGCAGGTGTAAAGAACATGCAAGAAGTCTTTCTTGCCTACCAATTTCGTATATGCATGGATGGAAGGAGAGAGAGGCATCAAATGCATCACTTCTTTCATTAATCTGTTGGGCCCTGATTCGCATTAAGCATGTTTTGTGTATTTTGAGGATTAGTTTACTAATTTCCTTTTAGTTAGAATTAATTTGGGATTAATAGAATTTATTTGGAGGTATTTAGTTAAAATTAGAGTTTGATAAGCTTTTAGAAATTAAAAAGATTAAGATGGAATAAGGGCATGAAAGGAAGATCATTTATGTGTTAAAGGCTTAAGGCTTAGGAAATGGGCTTTTAGCCCATTTTACATGACATTAAATGAAGGAGTATTGAACTAAATGAAGAAGAAATGAAGGGATTGGTGATGTAGCCGTATGGAGAAGGGAAGAGTCACGAAATTGCAAGGAACAATAGTGACTTATATGAAACTACGTAGTTTTTGGATGTGGGGGCTTAGGTTTTAAAGTGTAAGTAGCAAAGTTACCTTAGGTTATGTGAGAAACATACGAAACTTACAAAATAAAAGGAGAAGATGGGAGACTTTCGGCCATGTGATAAGGAGAAGAAGAAGAAGAAGAAGAGGAGTAGAGCTTTGTTGATTTTATGCTTTAGAAAGAAGATTTTAAGAGTTTCTTTAAGAAGAAGGGAAGAGAAAGAGCTTAAGCTTTCATTAAAAGCAAGAAGAAAATTCGTGGGTCTCTCTCTAAGGTAAGAAAAATTTCGAAATTTATGGTTTTATGGATGGGTTTTGATGCTAAAAGCTTAGTTAAGTTATGGGTAAAGTTAGATAGGTGTTAATTCATGTTTTCTCTTCCTAAGGATTATGAATTTTGCTATCTCTTATGCTTATGGGATTATTATGCTTAATTAAGGTTTAGAGAGGCCATTGGAAGTTGAGGAGAGGCAAATTAATCAATCCTAGAGCTAAAGGAATTAAGGTGGGTGATTCCGTAATAATTGAGTTAATAGGCAATTTAACGTTTTTATCATAAATTCAAATTAATGCTTTCCAAGGATTTAAGAAGTTTGTATTAATATTTCTTTGTGAGGATTTAAACTTGTACGTGATGTTTCTTGAATGTAAATTTATGTAGGAAATATTGGTGAAATGATTTGATAAGTGAAAAAAATTGATTATGTGATTTTGGCAAATTGATGTTTTCTAATGACTTAGAATGTTTGTATGAACTACTTTTTGTTATGTATTTCACTTGTATGTGATGTTCTTTGATTGTGAATTATATGAGAAACCATTTGCATAATGTTTCGTTATGTGAAAAAAAAAGACTCGAATGTGTGATTTCGAAAAAAGATTTGCCAGTTTGGCCTAATTATGCGAAAGTGGATTTGTAAAGGCCAGTTACGGCTAATAATTTCGAATTGTGTGAATTATGTGCTTTCTTTGGGTTTGTGGTGGTCCCATCTGAGTCAGGTGCACCTGTCTACCCATAGGCTTCTCCCTTTGCTGTTAGTGGCCGTGGAGTTCCTCTCGAGGACTCTATCCGTCCACTACTACATGACGCTTCAGCGGAAATGTGTAGTACGTTCTGTTTCGGATCCACCCGAACCACTTTGTTTGTGCTTTTGTGAAATGTTTGGTTGTTTTGTGATGTGTTAAGTTTGTAAATTGTTTGATGGGATAAATTTTGTGAAAAGATTTGAAAAGTAAGAATGCTTTTATTAATGTGACATTGTTTTGAAAATGAAGGCAAGAATGATGATTTTTGCTTATTCCTTGATTATTAAGTTGTTACCCACTGAGCCGTCGAGCTCACACCCCATTTCCCCTCCACAGGTGTCAAGCGAGAAACCGAGTCACCGCATTGGGATTGGGACAATACTCTGATGTCTTTTGCTTTTGAAGTCATGTTTAAAGCATTAGCTAACATCTTGGATAATTGTTATTCTTTGTAAGTTCACTTTTGTCGTTTTGGATGTATTAGGGCTAGAATGCCCTTGAGACTTAGTATTGACTTGTTTCCATGTAAATGTAAGAGTTTTGAATATTGAAATGTATCTTATGTAATGTTTTCTCAAATGTAGCATGAAATGGGTACATTGGACAAAAGAAAGAGTTAAGTTAGATTAATTGATGTTTTGGAAGCAATTAGAATCCTAGGAGTGTGCTACAGCTTTTGAAGTATATTGGGTTTGAGTTGTGTTATGGAAGTTGGAAGAATGAATTTTTATGCAGGTTGTTGAGTTGGATTGAAAATTTGGCTAGTTACACTTTTAGGGGAGGTGCTGTCCATTTTTCTTAAAAATGGGCAGAACCTTCAACCGATGTTTTGACCTTATTAGAGTTTGAATTTAAATGAGATTTCTTCTTGAAGAATGTAGAACTTGTTTAGATCTTTCCAATGACATAAAGTTTCTCACATTTGGATTTAAGATGAAAAAGTTATGAGAGTTGAAAGGTTTCAGCCACTGTTGTTAGTCTTGAAATTTTGTAGAACGTTTAGAGGGGTTTTTCACCCTCTTAGAGACTGATTTAGTTTTTTCTTTCTTCATGAAAAATGTAGATTATCCTTCTATCTTGAAAATGAGGTATGATTTGCAATTATTGGAGTTAGGAATAAAAAGTTATGGGGTTTGGAATGTTGACAGTTATTGTTCATTGTGTCAAATTACTGTTCCATTGGTTTTTCATTTAGGCTGAAATGTTAAGTGTGTTTTTACCTCCCTTAATGACCGATTTAATTTTTGCACCCTTCATGAAGTTTGTAGATCCTTTCTTTATCTTTCCAATGAGGTAAAATGTGACATTTTTCGACTTGTGAGCTAAAAGATATGAATTTTCAAACTTTTGGCATGGTGTAGGAAGATTTGAGTTTGGGCTGAAATTTTAAAGCAAATTTGGACCCTCTTAATGACTAAAGTAGTTTTTAAATCCTTCTATGAAGTTGTAGAGCTCCCTTTTACCTTTTTTATTGATACCAAATTTACGAATTTTAGACTTTGGGAGCAAAAGTTATGATGTTTATAAATTCTGAAATTTTCCTGCAAATCCAGACTTCATTCTTAGACGTGGCCATGTCTAGTCTCTAAATCTCTTAGACGTGCCCACGCCTAATCTCTGAATGTCCTCCTCTCACTCTTTTGCTTGTAACTTTTTCGTTTGGCCTCGGATTCACTCTGTTTTCGAAGCGTTAGTTTACTAAAAAAAAATTTATACCCCTTTTTAGTAAAATGAGAATGTCGGGTTTTGGTAGGACTTTTCGGATAGTATTAAAGAGAGTCATTTACGTGATGGTTTTGAATGAAATTCCGTTTTTGGGCATTTTTGTGAGTTACAGAGATCCGATTGAGGCGATTTCTATTTCTAATTGACCTAGAGCTATGGAATTTCATTTTAGTTTAGGATTTAGAATTAATTATGGGCCCTAAGCAGATTAATTTCTATTGGAAGATAATTAGGATGAATTTCTCCAGATTGGTTTGGATGACATTAAAATAAGTTCGATTTAAGGTTCCTCTGGGGTGAGGAATCCTTCCCTCGTGGGATGCGCGTCCAGACGTCATGTAGGACGTCAGACACGCGACTCACCGAGGAGGAGTTCCAACATAATCACTCATAAAATAGCCAATAAATGAGATTATCTTCATTTATCTTTATGATGGTTATTTGAAAAGACCATAACTTAAAATTCAATACCCAATTTCGGTTTTGCCAAGAAGAAAGAAGGAAGATGGTCCATCTAATGTACATCTTTCATCTTTAATCTAATGAATGCAGATAGGTTACAAGCCAACATTAAAAGACAACCATTAAACTATTTAATGGTAAGTTCATAACTCCATTTAATGATGATTAACCATAATAAAGACCATCTTCATTTAACATTTTAATATCAAATGTGTGGTTACACATTTAACCTAGGAATAACCGAAATTGATATCTTCTTCTTAAAAAAATTGTTTTAATATAATTAATCTAATTAATTACATGAAACCAAAAACCAAGCCCATTACTAAATGTACATTTGGGCTTCTTTAATTAGACCAAGCTCAAGATTCAATTATGGGCTTCTAATTAACCTCCATTTATATTTCTTACTTAGCTTGATAACTTTCCTTAAAGTCAAGTGGGGAATCTTTTTGGACTTTGATAATTTAAGCTCCAATAAGCCCAGAATTAATTCAATCTCATTGCAATTAATTCTAGCTTATTAACTAAATGTCATTCCACTAAAGATAATTAGTTGAACTCTTGAATTATTAAATATTATGAGAATATGTCCAATTGCAAACCCTATTTAGAATCTTATTATAGCCATCCTCACAACAAAGGGTAAAATTACCGTTTTGCCCTTATGTTGGTTTTTTCCTTCTAGATCTCTCATTTACTTTATATGGTGATTAACACATAAGATCTCATCTCAGTGTTAAGACTTGATGGGTAGCTAGTCCATCAAACTATCTGGCGCCAGATTTAATCACCAAATCTCCTTAAAACATCTGAAGAGATGATAATACTATAAACTCTTTATTTGAGTGAATGTTCTCGATACATGTTTCAATTAATAATTCCAACATGCGAACATAATCGGATTAATACTCTGTAAAAATCCATTTCGATCATATCAAGAATTATAATGAAACATATATGAGTTCACAACTCATCAAGATTATGGTTCATAATAGCGAATGCTTAAGTTGTATGTTTTAAGATTAAAGTAACGACCCACTTTATTCTTGAAAACATACTTGATTCTAGATTCATTTAATAGTGCCATTATCGACAAATCAACTATTATCATGATATGAAACTCATCATTCCTCAAGTAAACTCCTTTACTTATATGGAGATAAATCGCAACACTACTGATCTAAACCATAATCAAGCGATCAACTTGATTATTCAACTATGAATCAATTAATTCAGATTCTAATAATATACATGTTTCCCATACATCTCTATGTATATGTATATTACTTACAAAAGAATCTTGGTACCTTATGACCAGATATATAATGCTTATAAAGATAAAACCAAACTCTTTTGTTTTATTAATAATAAATATTTTCATTACAAAGCAGAATCGAAGAAGATAAAGTTACATGTAAATACACTTGTTTTCCAGGGCACTATATTTACATAACTATAACAATCTCCCACTTGCCCTAAAGCAAGTTTGACATATCCCTCATTCCCATCCCTTCTAGGTGACCCTCAAAGCTCTTTTGAGTCAATGTCTTTGTGAACGGATCAACAAGGTTTTGCTCGGTGGGAATCTTTACCACACCCACTTCTCCACGTTGTATTATCTCCCTTATAAGATGATACTTTCGCTCAATGTGTTTAACAGCTTTGTGGTTCCGAGGTTCTTTAGAATTAGCCACTGCCCCACTATTATCACAATAAAGTGTAATGGCCTTTTCCGCCTCTAAAACTACCTCCAAATCATTTAGGAACTTCCAGAGCCAAACTGCTTCCTTTACTGCTTCATAAGCAGCAACATACTCAGCCTCCATGGTTGAATCAGCAATACAAGATTGCTTGACACTCCTCCAAACTATGGCTCCACCTCCTAAAGTAAATATAGAACTAGAAGTTGATTTCCTTAATTCAACATATGATTGGAAATCAGAATCCGTATATCCTGTCGGAATAAGATTACTTCCAGAGTAAACAAGCATTAAGCTCTTCATCCTACGAAGATACTTAAGTATACACTTAACCGCAGTCCAATGTTCCATTCTGGATTGGATGAAATCGCTACAGTCCCACTGCATAACAGATATCCGGTCTGGTGCCCAGCATTGCATACATCAAACTACCAACTACCGAAGCATATGGAATGTTACGCATGCGTTCAACGTCCTCTTGGGTTTTAGGTGCTTGTTCCTTTGAAAGTTTGATTCCATGTCTAGTAGGAGTAAAACCCCTCTTAGAATCTTGCATGGCGAACTTATTGAGCATATTCCCAATGTAGGTTAGTTGAGACAAAGCTATCTGCTTGTTCTTTCGATCCCTTATAAGTTTGATCCCTAGAACATAGGTAGCCTCTCCCAAATCCTTCATTTAAAACTGTTCATTCAGCCATCCCTTAACTGCAGATAACATTCCCACATCATTTCCAATGAGCAGAATGTCATCAACATACAGAATTAGGAAAGTAACCTTACCTTCTTGTATTCTTTTATAAACACAAGGCTCATCTAGGTCTTGTATGAACCCATAAGTTTTGATAGCCTTATAAAACCTAATGTTCCAAGACCTAGATGCTTGCTTAAGTCCATAAATGGTGCTGGAACCCGACCCGGAGACCAGACCCCAACTGCTTATAACCTAACACTCTTACTCTTGCTTTAATTCCACATTTGTTGGACCCGTTTCCAGAGTCCAATTTCCGGAGTCCTGAAGCCTTGAACTTATAACCTTGCAGGGTCCTTAGCTGTAACTCCACATTCGTGGCGAGCGCACATTATGTAAACATCAAAATCATAGGTTGACTTATTCATAAAAAATGTAGCCTTATGTCTCGTGATCGATTTAAAATAAGAATCACCTCAAACGGAGTTGTATAACTCAAATTATGCTCAAAAAGCCTAAAAGAGCTCATACTCCAAATATGATCTTCAAACCGACCTCTCACTTACTTTAATGCAAACTTTTTCAATTTAACTCCAAATGGTACCAATTTTTGTATGGAGAAACATATATGTCTTAGAAATCTTATGGTTAAAGTCTCACCTCAATTGGAGGTTGGATGAGGGATTTATGCCCAAAAGAATAGACTATGCTCACACCTAAAATCAATTTGAAACTCTTTTGGCGCGATTTCTATAACTTTTGATCTAAAAGTCTGAATGAGTTCGTTCTTGGTCCATTTAAAAGTAGATATCTAGATATACAACTTTCATGAAGACTAAAAGACGATATTCGGCCTCTAAATTTGTACAAAATCACATTTTTCCCGTAGCTGTCCGTTAAACGGACAGCCATGTCCGTTTAACGGACACATTCGGGTGAAAGTGTTCCAAAAGCTTCGAGAATGTCCGTTAAACGGACGTGCAAGTCTGTCTAACGGACATGGGCAGGCTAAGGGGTGTTTTTGCACCCTAGGCTGTCCGTTTAACGGACATGCCATTTTTCCAAACTTCAATACCTCTTCCAAATATCTCACCTTCAATCTAACTTCATAACCACTTGCATTCTTCACAAATTTAACTTATTCTAAAGCATAAACACTTCATAACACCTTAAACACCAAGTTCAACTCACCAAAATCACAAATTACAACTTAAATGGTTCATCAATACCATGGTTTTCAAACATTTGTCATCAAGGTTACCATAAATTCATAAGCTATATGAACAACCAAAATGGACTTTCATTGTTATCTTTCAATTGTCATAACTTCTTACTCCAATTCCTAAAAATTACATATTATACCTCAATAGAAAGATAACAAGATGCTCTACAACTCTCATGAAGGATGCAAATATTAATCTCATCATTAAGCAAGGTAAAAAGCCACTCAAAGGCACTGCTTATAAAGGACCAATGAAATAGTAACATAGCCACATGAACAGTAACTGGTATAGGTTTTACCCCTATAAGTTTTTACTCCTAACTCCAAATAATTCAAATTATACACCATTTGAAAGATCTAATCTTATGCTACAATCTTCAAGAAGATATCCCAATCCAAATCAAACACTAAGAAGGTCTAAATCACAAACAAAATTCTGTCAAATTTTGCATAAAATTTGACAGCACTTCCTTTAAAAAGTCACTAACCAATCTTCAATTCAAGTACCTGCATAAAAACTTAAATCTTCAATCTCTCACAACACCAACCAATCAAAAAATTCCCAAGGATCAACTAAGATAGCAACCACACACTCTTAGCATTCTAATCATATCCAAACTATAAAACAATACTTTTCCCTTCTTCTTGTCAAATGCAAACCATACAACAATACATTGTGATAGAACATATATGAATTGCACAAAATACATTAAAACTCAACACTCTTGTATTTATATAACCAATCTGAGTTATTACAATGCCTTATAGGTCATTTAGCCCGATTACAATCCAAATGTCAAATGTCGAAGTACATATTGAATCAAATCTCCAAAATGCAACCTAATACTTCATTTCTAAGAATGACTTCTAAACTAGAAACGTTAAAGTGATGCCTCAATCCCAAATACTGAAACTCGTATTCCCGCTCATCACCTGTAGAGGAAAAAAGGGGTGTGAGCTCGACGGCTCAGTGGGTAACAGCTTAATAGTTAAGAAATAAGCAAAAACGTTCTTTATTTTTCATTCTCAAAGAAACTTTCAGATTGATAAAAATCTTTCAAACTTATCAAGGCCACATTGATCAAACACTTTCACTTTATCAAAACCTCTTGTTTTCAAAACCAATATCACATTGATCAAAACTTTATAAATTTCTCAAAAGCTTTCTAAAAAACTCATTTCCTCTTAGCAATTACACATCAAGATCACATAAGCACAGAGAAAACAATAAGTCAATTTATCAAAAGCATTTATCAAACAACATAACTTACAAAAACAACATAGACAAGCATATCACATAATCACATATAAGATGGTTTGGGTGGGTCCAAACAGGACGTACTACACATTTCCGCAGAGCGGTCATGTGTAGCCGTGAACACATGAAGGAGTCCGTGAGGAGCTCCATTGCCACTAGCGAGCAGCCGGGAGAAGGCTATAATTTTGACAGGTGCACCTATCACACATGAGGGACCACCACAAACCCAATCAAGCATGTATATCACATAATTCACAACAATTCATGATCATTAGCCTCAAATGGCAAAATTCAATTTCACATAATCGTTTAAAACACCCATTCGGATCTTTTTCTTTTGATAAACCAATTCACACATACTATCACAAAGTCTTTACATTAAAAAACATTTCATATGAGTTTAAATTATCACAATAGATTCAATTAAAATTGGGAAACCATAGGAAAACATTTTATGACATTTACTTCAAAGCAATTAAGTAGCTTATTATCTCAACTATTAAATTATCACCCACCTTAAACCTTTAGCCTTGCAATGAGTCAATTGACCTTGCTCCTAGCTCTAATAACCTCTTATCACCTTCATTAAGCAAAAAAACCCAAATTAACATGATGATAACCCAAATTAAACATTTCTAGGAGAGGAAAGTATGGAGAAAAGCCTATCTAACTTTACCCATACCTAATTTAAGCTATTTTCACTAAAACCTATCCATAATTCCAAAAGGATTCACAATTTCTTACCTTGGAAAAGAGACCCACGAAATTCTCTCTCCTCTTGGCTTTTGATGGAAGTTTAAACCTTCTCTTCCCTTTTCCTTCTCAAGGAACTCTCCATCTCTTCTCTAAAACAAGACATAAAGAAGCCCTAACCTTTCTTCTTCTTCTCCTTCTTTTTCTTCTTTTTCTTCTATACGAAACTCTCCCTCTCTTTTGCTCCTTCTAGAATTTTCGTAAGTTATGCTTCCAAATGACTTAACTCATTTGCTTTATACTTAAAATCTAGCCTAAAACGACGTAGTTTCATTCTCCTTTACACTTGCAATTGTTCCACTCTTCTTTTTCCTTATTAACTTCATGTCTCTCCTTCACCATACGGCTACTACACAATCAAGTCCTTCTTTCTTCATTTAATGGCATTAAAAAGACTACAAGACCCCTCTCTCTTAACCTTTAACTTGGCACAAATAAATTAACTACCTAAATTGCCCTCAAGCCATTTTATTCCTTTTAATGTCTAATAACTTACTCCACTCTAATTTAAACTTAATCCCTCATTTAATTTCCATTTTCTTAAGAGCTAACACCTCCAAATAATCTAGATAATACCTCAAAATAATTTAGACATGCTTAAATAAATAAATAAAAATTTTCGGGACCAATATTTCTCCCCTTCTTAAAAGAATTTCGTCATCGAAATTCATACTTAAGCAAATGTCAAGCAATACTATTTCTTTACTTATGTCTTCCAAATAATCCTAGTCATTCTCATATCTAAATTTCTCACCACACATATTCATAATGTTTTTCACCTCTTATCTTGAATATCATCCATATCAAATTCAAACACCAATATTTCTTATCGAGTTGAATAGGAGTGCAGGATGCTCCTCCCTTTCTCATTTAACTTCATCACTCAAAAACTTTCTTTCAAAATATAGTATTCAGTAGACACACTCGATCTTTCAATTCGTTATTTGATCATTTACTTTCTTAACTAGTTCCTCTTTGTGTTTCAGATCACTTAATTTTATTTTTTCCCACTTCTTGTGTCGATAACACCATACTGTTATCACATCAATATTTCCTTAACGTACTCACATATATCATACTATGATTCCTTTTACCAGTAGCATTAACTCATAATATGTTTATACGAATCAATTTATAGCAGCTTAGTGAATTCTTTTTCCTAACTTGAGCACACCAGAGCAAGGTGATTCCTTTAGAGACAAATCAATTTTTACCTAATAATTCACGTCGTTTTAGTCTCAATTCATGTAACTCTTATGTCAATGTCGAATCCACCTAATTTATTCATCTTTCTTGATCACTTAGCTTTTAATACCTTTTCAATCGATCTGACAGTTAATCATTTTTAGGTCTTACTCATCATAATACAAAAGCAATGTCTCTTTCGATCTTCTAACTCTTAATACAATATTTTACTGAAAACATTATGACAACGATTGTGGTGCTTAAAGTCATATAGAGCCATACATTGATCTCATGCTCCTACAAACTCTAAACTATAAACTTTAAGCATATCTCCAACAGTTAAAATCATTGGCAATTCAAACTTTCAGTCACTTGACATATTTTTTCTAGGATGTATAGCTTAAATCACCATTACTTTTCTCACTGTCTCTTTGTTTAATCATCTTTGCCGGCACACATACTTCTTACCTCAATCTCCCAGTACCATGATTCCTACTCGAACTCAAAATTCATACCTAATTTCAATTTCTTAGAAAGATTCACAATTTCTGAATCTTCAATTTGGGCTTGGTTCATATGAACTGATCTAAACTTTCAGTGACTAAACATTTTGTTTAAAATTCAATTTCACACTCTACATTCTTTACTACACTACATTTAATAACCTAAAAAAAATCCAAAATTTGAAACACTACTATTTATATCTCTATTCAGTGCATCTGATCATAACACTAACTTTACCAATATAGCACTCGCTTATACAATTATAATCCTTCGAATAACTCCATCTATTGCCTTAGTCTCATATTCATTTTGTTCAATTCAAGCATCTTTATTGCTTTTACATTCTTCTTATTCACTCACCCCATATCCTTCTTCTCATTCAAACTTGACGCTCATATCTGTTCTCAATTTCACAATCTCTTAATCCTTACTTTGAGGTAAACCAAACCCTCTATTCTATGCTTTCTTTGCATTAGTTCTGATAACCTCAATATCATATTTTTACTTAAGACATCTGATATACCACTTAGCTTCACCTGGACTTTCTCGTTAGAACTATCATAACCTTTCGGTATTTATATCAATTTCTGCGTCTTATAACTACTTCTCCCAATTTATTAATTGGCTCAAACTCTTACGATCTGCACTCGCATATGTATATTGGAGATATTCCTATACATATACTATCTTCAACTTTCAAAATAATCATTAGTGTAGTAATTCTAAATCATATATCAAATAGTCATCTCATAGGACTTCTATTTTCTCCATATATATGAAATCACTTTGTTACGCTGCATTGGATTTCAGCTAAATGTCTTATACAACATCTGTGCATACTATAAAATCTCCAAATCTATATGATATAATTTACCTCAATATAGTTCCTTCAAAATTTTCTTTAGTCACGTTACTCGTACGTTTTACACATTTTTCTTTCATGTATTCAAACTATTTTTCTCAATTCTTCAAATGCCTTAAATACACCATCAAATCTTGAATTTTTTTAGTCTCCAATACCATAGAGCTATTAGGCATTTGTTAACTCAAGTAGTTATTATCAAATTTCATATGTCTCTTGATTAGCCCTCGCGATTCTTTAAATAGCTGATCCTTAATGAGGTACATTGTCTCACTTTCTTTTCAATTGACTACTTGACTTCCTTCCGCGAATGATTTTCTTCATTTCTTAAATTTCCTCAGATCTCTCTTGGACTTTTTCTCATGTTTGCTCATTCATACAACTTTCGCCACACATTGAAATTTATTTGCTGACTTAACTTCTTGATTTTTAAGACATTCATCAAGACAGATTTATATCTCCCGAACATACTTACATAGGATATAACACGAACCTATATACTCCTCATATTAGAAATCGATATCTCCTCAATATACTTTCACATAATGTAACTTAAATGTGCATATTCCTCATACTAGCAAATTCGTGTCTCCATAGATTCAAGGATCCACTCATATGACCCCTTTACATCAAACAAAAATACATACATACTTTTTCAATAACATATTCTACCTCTCTTGCTTGAGTCTCTGATAGGGATTTTACTCACTTTCGAATCATTCTATATTCCTTTATGATCAGTTCTTTCATTGATCATCCCTATTATAAACTATCTGATATGCTTATTCTAACTTAACAAAATTTGTCTTCAAAAGAGGGTTTCTTGCTACCATCCTCTATACTCTTTATGCAATCTTGATCAATCACTTATTACCAACTAGTCATACTACCGCAGGAAGACCAATTTCTATCTTCCTCACAAGGTCATAATGTTCAAAACACCCCTAAACCTAAGGGAGTAAAGGACATACTTATTGTCGCACACGCTTGGGTAGCGTCATCAGATTCATCCTATTTTGGCCACTTACCAATTCATTGGTCTCAATTAACCCCAGACAATATTCTTCTTATCTCAATTTATTTCTCATCGTGACATTTTTAACAAATCTCAATCTATTCTCACATGATCATTATGAGCACCTTCATATGTTACTCTAGTTTCCCCTCAAACTTTAGACTATGGGAGCTATGACTAACAATTATCCAATAAGTCATAAGTTTCTTCCTCTATCATCTCCACATGTATATATATATATATCTATGTATTACCTACATGCTTAATATACTCACTTGTGTATTATGAAGGGTCATTATACATATACTCATAATAATAACAATTTAACCTTCTTGGACTCGTACTAATATCACCTTCATTCATCTACCCTTCCCATTACCCTACACATTACATCTTACATATATCAATTCACCCTTGATTCAAAAATCGTCACACAATTTATAAATATAAGAAAAATCATCACACAACTTACATATCAAACATTTAGCACATTTCTCAAATCAATAACAAACAAGAAAAGCATCATTTTTCAAGTAATTGAAAGCATTTCATTCTCTTGATTCAAAAACAAGCTTTTATTTCTTGATTCGGAAAAAGAAAACTTAAAGGCTCATTTCTCAAATTATAAGCTTGTACCCACTGAGGTTCCAATTTCATATTCTTAAGACCATAAGAATCTTTGTTTTCTATACATTTCACTTGTTCACTTTAAGCTCACCTTTTCCACTTATATCCTTGTCTTCCTCAGACAAGCCATGTCCATACATTTACATCTATTTCACGTTCGGGGATATATCACCATAATGCCATACACTGCATCACCCATATGCTATTTCGTATTTCCATTTATCCAGTGAAAAATTATCATTTTCCTCACTGATTCAGTCATCCCAAACTCTTACTAATTGCTTATCTGAGCAACTTATACATATGCGCCCATGTAAGATCTCAATTCCGGCGTTCTGATACCATAAATGTTGGAACCCGACCCGGATACCAGACCCCAACTGCTTATAACCTAACACTCTTACTCTTCCTTTAATTCCACATCTGTTGGACCCGTTTCCAGAGTCCAATTTCCGGAGTCCTGAAGCCTTGAGCTTATAACCTTGCTGGGTCCTTAGCTGTAACTCCACATTCGTGGTGAGCACACACTATGTAAACACCAAAATCATAGGTTTACTTATTCATAAAAAATGTAGCCTTATGTCTCATGATCGATTTAAAACAAGAATCACCTCAAACGGAGTTGTATAACTCAAATTATGCTCAAAAAGCCTAAAAGAGCTCATACTCCAAATATGATCTCCAAACCGACCTCTCACTTACTTTAATGCAAACTTTTTCAATTTAACTCCAAATGATACCAATTTTTTTAGGGAGAAATATATGTCTTAGAAATCTTATGGTTAAGTCTCACCTCAATTGGAGGTCGGATGAGGGATTTATGCCCAAAAGAATAGACTATGCTCACACCTAAAATCAATTTGAAACGCTTTTGGAGAGATTTCTATAACTTTTGATCTAAAAGTAGGAATGAGTTCGGTCTTGGACCATTTGAAATTAGACATCTAGATATGCAACTTTCATGAAGACAAAAAAAGGAGATTCGGCCCCTAACTTTGTCCAAAATCACATTTTTCCCGTAGCTGTCCGTTAAACGGACAGCCATGTCCGTTTAATGGACACATTCGGGTGAAAGTATTCCAAAAGCTTCGAGAATGTCCGTTAAACGGACGTGCAAGTCCATCTAACGGACATGGGCAGGCTAAGGGGTGTTTTTGCCATTTTTCCAAACTTCAATACCTCTTCCAAATATCTCACCTTCAATCTAACTTCATAACCACTTGCATTCTTCACAAATTTAACTTATTCTAAAGCATAAACACTTCATAACACCTTAAACACCAAGTTCAACTCACCAAAATCACAAATTACAACTTAAATGGTTCATCAATACCATGGTTTTCAAACATTTGTCATCAAGGTTACCATAAATTCATAAGCTATATGAACAACCAAAATGGACTTTCATTGTTATCTTTCAATTGTCATAACTTCTTACTCCAATTCCTAAAAATTACATATTATACCTCAATAGAAAGATAACAAGATGCTCTACAACTCTCATGAAGGATGAAAATATTAATCTCATCATTAAGCTGTTAAGTCAAAATGACTTTACATAAAAATGATTTTGATGTATAACAAACATAGTGAGATCAAAAACAAGAAAACAAAACGATCCAGAGCGTATCTATGCGAATTTAAGAGAGAGGCGAAGATGGCGTATCTGAGGCGAAGTTGACACAGAGTAAGTTAAAAAGTCAACACAGACACAGATGACACAAGACAATAAAAGACGCATACGCAAATGTAGATACAGATGCAGAAATGACGCAGACCTTGAGACGCAGACGCAGATGCGTAAAAGAAACAGACGCAAGAGTCGATTCGAGTTACGTAACTCAACTGATTAACTGTTTCTTTAAAGATTCAAGATTCAAGAATCAAGAAGCGATTAGAGGCGAAGGCTATAAATACAAGTCGAAGTCGAAATCAAGCGCCATTGTTTTGAGAAAAATTACAAAGCTTAAAAAGCGATTAAGTGCGAATTAGTTGAACGCTATCCTTACATAACAGAGTGTTCAAATATTTTCTGAAAAGAAAAGTTATGCAGATAGCTGCAGAGGCTAAGTGTGAAAGAATCTTGGTTGTAGAGACTGAAGAGGCTCGTGAAAGAATCTTCAGAAGCGGTTGAAGAGATAGTGAAATCTCGGAAGAAACTCGAGGATCGGGCGTAGCCCACGGTTTGGGGTGAACCGGGATAAATCTGCGTGTCTACTACTCTCACTCTCTATCTCACTTTTAGTTTCAAAGTTGATCTTTATTTACTATTCATATACTTAGCATTGAAAAGTTTGATCAATCAGATTAATAAGAATTACGTAAAGAATCTTAATTCTAACAAGTAATTCTAAAAGATATTCAAAAGGGAATACACAATTCAACCCCCTTCTCGTGCATTCTATTGTGTTTTTAAGTCTTTGATTAACGTGTGATTCACTTCAATTGGTATCGAGCACGGTATCCAAGAATCACTTTGGCGAAGTGTGGATTAAAGATAATGGCGAGTCACATGTATACATTCTTTGAAGGAGCCTCGGTCACTAGACCTCCAGCATTCAATGAAGAAGACTATCATTACTGGAAAGATAGGATGCGGTTATTCATCGAATCTACACATGTAGACCTTTGGGACGTAATAGAGAACGAACCCGATATACCTGTAGATGACAAAGGTAATTCTATTCCACGAAGCAGATGGACGGCTGATCAGAAAGTAAGAATACAACTGAATTCAAAGGCGAAATTTTTCTTAACGTGTGCCCTAAGTAGAAGCGAGTACGACAAAGTGCATGGTTGCGACACAGCAAAAGAAATGTGGGACACATTGTCCATTGCTCATGAAGGCACAAGTCAAGTTAAGGAATCCAAGATAAGTATTCTTGTACATCAATATGAACTTTTCAGGATGGAAGATGAAGAATCTATTGATCAAATGTTTGGAAGATTTCAAACAATTATCAATGGATTGAAAGCTCTTGGAAGGACATACAATAATCAAGATCACGTTCGCAAGATTCTAAGAAGTCTTCCTAAGAGATGGAGACCAAAAGTTACTGGCGGTCTGAAGCCAAAGACTTGAGCATATTAAAGCTAGATGAGTTCTTTGGGATCCTTAAAGATTCATGAAGTTGAACTCAACGGCGAAGATAAGCCAAGCGAGAGAAGTCAATAATGAAGGTTGGACAAAAGAATCATAAGACTCGAGAAGGAGGAAGTCATCAAAAGCATTGAAAATTGAAGAATCAAGGATGACAACTCTAGCCAATCGATTCAGAATCGAGTGATGAAGATGACGAATTATCTTTCATTTCGTAAAGATAAGGCGCATGTGAAAGAAGAAGCCCGAGTAACGGACATTCGGAAAGAATGGAAAAGATGAAGCTAAGCCGGAAAAGTCTTCTATCATTTATTACGAGTGCAATCAGCTGGACACTACAAGTCAAATGCCCTACTCTCAAGAAGAAACCCAAGAAGAGTAGAAGGCAAGAAAAGCATGATGGCAACATGGGAGGACCTAGATTCATCTGAATCGAATCTGAGCTCGAGTCATCGAACATGCAAACATTTGCCTAATGGTAGGGAAGATAGTGATGAGGAGGTAAAATCCGACTACTAAAATTTGCATGATGCATATTCAGAATGTTAGAAGATTCTCATGCTATTACAAACAAAGACAAGTTGTTGAGGAAAAGTATCAGAGAATATTAGAAATCTTGAGAAAAGAGAGAGAAAATATTTGCTTAAAAAAGGAGTTAGAAGTTAAAAGGAAACTTGTAGACAGATCATATGAGATTAATCAACTCAAATTGAGGATCAAGAATCTATCAACTGATTTAGTTACTTTCACAGAGAGTACAAAAAAAATGAATGATATGCTAGGAAAATGTAGACATCCTAGTGATAAGACTGGATTAGGGTTTATTGGAAACAATACTCAGTCTCGTAATAAATTTGTCTCTCAAAAAGGAAGAAATAGGATAACATATTTTAATCAACGTCCGAGTAATATGCATCAAAGATCATATCATGTGCATACTACTAACCATAAAGGACCCAAGAAAATTTGGGTACCAAGAAATAAAATAGTTTCTCCTGCAGATATCCTTCCTTGGAAGATACTGCAAGCACCATTAGTATTTAGGCGGTGGATGCTCTCGACACATGCGGAAGAAGGTCTATGTTCCTAGACCTTCAAGTATAAGAAGGAGGATCGGTAACTTTCAAGACAACCAGTGAGGCAAAATCATTGGAATCGAGAAAATAGGTAAAGATTCCTTTGCATGCATAAATAATGTACTACTTGTTGATGGTCTAAAGCATAACTTGATTAGTGTGAGTCAGTTGTGTGATTATGATTTTATAGTTACATTCAATCAAAATCTTTGTGAAGTCAGAAACAAAGATGGGTCTATACTTTTCTCGCCAAGAGAAGAAACAACCTTACAAAATCAACTTAGAAGATTTTCAAAGTCAAAATATCTCATGTTTTCTATCTTCGAAGAATAAAGACTAATCGGCATAAAAGCTAGGTCATGTCTCTTTGAAACGTATTTCAAAATTGGTAAAACATGATTTGGTAAGAGGTTTACCAAAATAAGTTTTGACAAAGAATTTTTCTGTGAAAATTGTTTGAAAGGAAAACAGTTAAAACCTCTTTCTCTCTAAAATTTTGTAACTTCTTCAAGACCTTTAGAACTATTACATATGGATTTGTTTGGTCCTATAAGGACATTAAGTCTTAGCGTAAAGAAATATGGACTTGTCATTGTTGATGATTTTACTCGATTTTGTTGGATATTGTTTTATCACACAAAGATGAGTCTTTTAAGTACTTTAGAACTCTATCCGAAAGTTACTGAATGAAAAGGAATGTCTATAGCTAGTATCGGGAGTGATCA
Source organism: Erythroxylum novogranatense (assembly GCA_029891385.1). Taxonomy (NCBI): domain Eukaryota; kingdom Viridiplantae; phylum Streptophyta; class Magnoliopsida; order Malpighiales; family Erythroxylaceae; genus Erythroxylum; species Erythroxylum novogranatense. The sequence goes on along the minus strand of CM057225.1, from coordinate 88,562,739 downwards.
TGGCGGAGAATTTGAGAATGAGAAGTTTAGAGTTTTCTGTGAGGAGAATGGAATTTTCCACAACTTCTCGGCCCCTAAAACTCCACAACAGAATGGAGTTGTTGAGAGAAAGAATAGGACGATTCAAGAGATTGCAAGGACTATGCTATGTGAGACAAATCTTCCTAAGTATTTATGGGCAGAAGCTGTGAATACAGCATGCTATATTCAGAATAGGATCTTGTTGCGACCTATGTTGAAGAAAACTCCTTACGAGTTATGGAATGGGAGAAGACCAAGCATATCCTACTTTCATCCATTCGGGTGCAAATGTTCCATTCTGAATACGAGAGAGCTGTTGGATAAATTCGATTCAAAGACCTATCCAGGAATATTTCTAGGTTACTCATTATCGTCTAAGGCATTTCGAGTTTACAACCTGACTTCAAAGACTGTTGAAGAGACGATCCATGTCAAATTTGATGATAGTTCTCAAACCCATAAGGAAGATGACATGGAGATTGAAGGTCCTTCAAAGAACCTAGATGATGCCTCAGAAACTCCCTCGTCAGACACTCATGAGAATAAGATTGAAGATATTCCAGAAACTATAGAACTAAGACGAGATTGGAAGTATAAAAGTTCTCATCCAGAAGAGTTAATTATCGGTGAGACCTCAGAAGGAGTTAGGACAAGGTCCAGATTCAGACGAGAAGCTAATGTAGCTTTTATCTCTAAAGTAGAACCTAAGAAGGTTGAGGAAGCTCTTGAGACGAAGCTTGGGTGTTAGCCATGCAAGAAGAGTGAACCAATTCACAAGGAATAACGTCGGTCCTTGGTTCCAAAACCTCCTAAGAAATCCATTATAGGAACAAGATGGGTTTTCAAGAATAAGTTAGACGAATCGGGAAGAGTGAGTCGTAATAAGGCCGATTAGTAGCACAAGGTTACAATCAACAAAAAGGAATAGAGTACAACGAAACATATGCTCCAATGGCGAGACTTGAAGCTATAAGGATTTTGTTGGCATATGCAATCATCACGGTATAAAGTTGTTTCAGATGGATGTTAAGAGTGCATTTCAATGGCTTTATAGGCGAAGAAGTCTATGTGAAACAACCTCCGGCTTTGAAGATGTTAAAATCCAGATTATGTCTATGGACTTCACAAAGCCTTATACGGCCTAAAGCAAACCCTAGAGCTTGGTATGATCGTCGAGTACCTTCTTAATAGAAAATGGTTTCAGCAGAGGTCAAGTTGATAAGACGCTCTTTAGAAAGAGTTTTCGAATGATTTTATCTTAGTAATGATCTACGTTGATGATATTATCTTTGGTGCTACTACAAAAGAGTTGTGTTTAAAGTTTGAGAGACTAATGAAAAGAGAATTTGAAATGAGTATGATGGGTGAATTAAAGTTCTTTCTTGGGTTGCAAGTTAAGCGGACTAAAGAGAAGATCTTCATTCATCAATAGAAGTATGTGAAAGAGTTCTTTGAATAAGTTTGACATGAATAATGTGAAGCCAATGGCAACTCCGATGCATCCTTCAAACCTTTTGTCGAAAAGACGAACTTGGTAAGAAGGTGGATCAAACCCTATATAGGGATGATCGGTTCTTTATTGTATCTTCTGACAAGTAGACCTGATATTCATTCGGTGTATGCTTGTGTGCAAGATTTCAAGCCGATCTAGAGAGTCTCATTTCTTCTTTGTTAAAAGAATTTTGAGATATCTCAAGTACTACCGATCTTTGCTTAATGTTTGAGAAAGGTAAAGATTTGAGTTAATCGGATCTTGTGATGCGGACTATGCTGGGAGATAGAATCGAAAGAAAAAGCACAAGTGGAGGATGTCACTTTCTTGAGGAAATCTAGTCTCTGGTCAAGCAAGAGACAAAGCTCAATTGCTTTATCAACCGTGAAGCAGAATACATGTCCGCATGCATTCTTTGTTCACGAGATGTTGTGGATCAAGTATCACTTGAAGACTATTGATTAAGGAGGAGGAGATTCCAATTTATTGCGACAACACCAAAGGCAATAAACACGTCAAAGAATCCAATTCACATTCCGAGTAAAGCATATAGAAGTCGGACATCATTTCACGAGATTACGTTCAGAGAAAGGTGGTGCTTTAAAGTTCGTTGAAACAGAGTTTCAATGGGCGGACATCTTCACTAAACCAATGAGTGAAGAACGTTTTCGTAAGATAAGACGCAATCTCAATATGGTGATGCTAAATGAGCGGTTAGGCTAAAATAACGTGAGAAACTAACGGCGTATACACGATGAGTTCTGTTGGTAACTTTTCTCACAAGGAAGATTTTGGAGGAAATATCGATAAACTCGAGGTTCTTAATGATTCGAGAACCCATCAGTCCATAACCCTATAAGTAGGCGAAGATGATATTATAGCGATCTTTTCATCATCTCCGACGGTTCATTTATACTTTACCAATTCTCTCAAAATCTTCTCACTCAAAAGCTTTCGAAGATAATCTTTCGCTCTATACAATGGAAGCAAAGAATGATTTATGGAAGACTTGTGAACTTTGAATCACTAAGGGGTGACGGCATGGATGTAGAACCTGAGATTACAAGAGCTGGCTGGAAGAACTTCTTTCAGATACAAGAACCTGTCTATATAAATGAGGTATATGAGTTCTGGAAGAATGCTCGTCTGATAGAAGACACTATTGTATCCTCTGTGGATAGAATATCAGTTATTGTCACAAAGGATTTGATAAGGAAAGTAACTGATTGCCCATCCGTTGGTGAAAACTGTCTACCAAGGCCGGATGGATGTCCTCAGTTGGAATGAAAGAAGAAGATGTTAAGAGGCAGCTCTATAGCACAAATGATTCAAGAGAAAGGAAGACATCAAATCTGATTCCAAAGGCTAGGGTTCTGCATGCAATCCTGTTCAATTGCATTCTTCCTAGAGTTGGTTCAAGGCATTTGGTGACTACTTTAGATGAACAATGTCTTTTCTTTCTTCTCAATCGAAATCCTACAGATCTACCCTTCTTAATCTTTCACTATATGGTTAAGGGGTTAAAGGAAACTTCCAGTTATCCTTATGGTATGATTTTGACGAGGATCTTTATGGAATCCAGATTCGCTCGCACTAAGGTATAAGACTAACTGCTTCGATGAAGAGCAAGATTGATGCTCATACTATTCGGCGAATGGGTCTGAATACAGTAGACAAAGATGACGCCGGTTCTTCAAAGAAACCAAGAACTGAGGGGGAGCGTATATTGAAGAAGACTCCTGTCTCAAGTTCTCAATCGCCTGTAAGTATCAAATCGCCTACTGCCGAATTAAGGAGAGTGCTAGGGAGACCTCTCATGAAAATGGCGAGTCCTCTTGTCGCAGAAAGTCAATCTCAGAGGGCAAAGCAAAGTGCGCCAAAGAGACAAGGAGAAAGTCTCTTGAGCGAAGTTATGAAGAAAGCCAAGAGATCTCCAAGAATCAGGAATCGAGGCAACAGGAAGAGAAGATTGCCGAGAACAAAGGCGAGAAGAAACTTCTAAATCTTGTGCAAATAAAGCCACAAGATCCTTAGTCTCTATTCGGAAGAGGATACGGTCGGAAGATCTAAAGAGACCGAGAGGAAGAGAAAAGCAACATCTGTTAAAGGAAAATATCACGTGAAGAAATCAGCAAAACTAATCAAGCAGAGAAAAAGACTAAGAAGGTTAGTCAAAGAAGAGCATCTCAGCCGCCGAGGACGTTAGTCTACAAAAGAGATCACGACATTGTTTAAGTTGAAACGAACCGAGCATTATGCAGTTCAAAAATTCCTAGTGCTCAACAAGAAGAACGTGGATGAAAGCACGGTTCATGAGACACCTGGCATTATAAAGGAGGAACCAGCAGAAGAATGGTCGGTTCAGGAGACTTTTAAGGGAACACAACTAGAAGCAAGCTGCAGATCAGATTTATCGATGATGAACCAAGTCCAAGGTATATAACTACCGAAGTTCTTGAGGAAATATAGGCTGGAAATCAAATTGGTAGAAGTTATTACCAATCTGAGCAATGCTATTATAATCGGTGTTGAACCAGTGAAGAAAATAGTAGCTCTGGTGTAACCTATGTTGATTAATGGTATCACGTGGCAGTTACTAAGTGAAAAAGAGAAGTCTTTTTACGATACCTTGAGGCTTACTGATCATTTGCCATATCCCTCAAGACGTCCCTTCCCACCGTGTACTATGTTCCCAATCACGAGAGAACAGAGATAAAGGTTGTTCAGATATTCAACCAAGGTGTCCAAAAGATTTTACAAAGGGAAAGTCAAAATTATTTCCTGAAGATAATGTTGATGATGATCTGTCCGCAGATCAGATTGCAGAAAAAGTGCGAAAAATTGATAAAGCATGCATTCCTGCATAAGACCCAAATTAAGCGAGCTGCAGCCATACAAATCGTGCGGAAGACTGTCCAGTAGGGGGAAGTATAAAAATAGGAACATTTACTGAGTTCCTTGTTCAGACAGTTCTTCGTATTAGCCCTTTGTCTAATACACTGTCTATCGAAGAACATGCCCTATCCCTGCAAGGAAGACAGTTGTTGATGCTGCCAGTTCCTTTTGATCTAAATCTTCCTGAAGCTGCAACATTCATTCGTCCACCGACTTTTGAGATTAATGAAGACTACACTCCATCGTCTGATGCCTATACTACTACAATTCCTTTCGCTCCTCCATCAGCAGAAGCAGATCAAGCCTCTTCGTCAGATGAAGTCAGTAGATTACGTGGTGAACTCAATGACATGAAGGAGACGGTGAATGATCTAAAGAAGATGATAGCAGAACTGCTGAAGAACCAGAATCGATAATCATTTTTGATTATAACAAATAGGGGGAGAGCAGGAAAAGAAGAAAATAATCGAAGAGGAGAGGATGTTCAGATGAAGAAGGTGTGACCACAATGTATTTAAGACAGAAGAAGATAATTTTTCTTTTCTTGTATGTAATTTGTTATATTCAAAAAGGGGGAGATTGTTAAGTCAAAATGACTTTACATAAAAATGATTTTGATGTATAACAAACATAGTGAGATCAAATACAAGAAAACAAGCGATCCACGAGACGTATCTGCATTTAATTGAGAGATGCGAAGATGACGTATACAGACGAAGTTGACACAGACTAAGTTAAAAAGTCAACACAGACGCAGATGACACAAGACAATAAAAGACGCAGACACAAATGTAGATACAGACGCAGAAACAAAAGCAAACGCAAACGCAGATGCAGAAAAGAAACAGACGCAAGAGTTAGTTCGAGTTAGTTACAAAACTCAACTGATTAACCGTTTCTTTAAAGATTCAAGATTTAAGAATCAAGAAGCAGTTAGAGACGAAGGTTATAAATACAAGTCGAAGTCGAAAATCAAGCGCTTCTTTGTTTTGAGAAAAATTACAAAGCTTAAAAAGCGATTAAGTGCGAATTAGCTGAACGCTATCCTTCTGTAACAGAGTGTTCAAATATTTTCTGAAAAGAAAAATTGTACAGATAGCCTGCAGAGGCTAAGTGTGAAAGAATACTGGTTGTAGAGACCTGAAGAGGCTCGTGAAAGAATACTGTAACGGTTAAAGAGATAGTGAAATCTCAGAAGAAACTCTGAGGACTGGACGTAGCCCACGGTTTGGGGTGAACCAGGATAAATCTACGTGTCTACTAATCTCATTCTATATCTCACTTTTAGTTTCAAAGTTGATCTTTATTTACTATTCATATACTTAGCATTGAAAAGTTTGATCAATCAGGATTAATAAGAATTCTGTAAAGAATCTTAATTCTAACAAGTAATTCTAAAAGATATTCAAAAAGGGGAATACACAATTCAACCCCCCCTTCTCGTGCATTCTATTGTGTTTTTAAGTGCTGTATTAACGTGTGATTCACTTCATAAGCAAGGTAAAAAGCCACTCAAAGGCACTGTTCATAAAGGACCAATGAAACAAAGAATATAGCCACATGAGCGAAGAATCGTATAGGTTTTACCCTATAAGTTTTTACTCCTAACTCCAAATAATTCAAATTATACACCATTTGAAAGATCTAATCTTATGCTACAATCTTCAAGAAGATATCCCAATCCAAATCAAACACTAAGAAGGTCTAAATCACAAACAAAATTATGTCAAATTTTGCATAAAATTTGACAGCACTTCCTTTAAAAAGTCACTAACCAATCTTCAATTCAAGTACCTGCATAAAAACTTAAATCTTCAATCTCTCACAACACCAATCAATCCAAAAATTCCCAAGGATCAACTACGATAGCAACCACACACTCTTAGCATTCTAATCATATCCAAACTATAAAACAATACTTTTCCCTTCTTCTTGTCAAATGCAAACCATACAACAATACATTGTGATAGAACATATATGAATTGCACAAAATACATTAAAACTCAACACTCTTGTATTTATATAACCAATTTGAGTTATTACAACGCCTTATAGGGCATTTAGCCCGATTACAATCCAAATGTCAAATGTCGAAGTACATATTGAATCAAATCTCCAAAATGCAACCTAATACTTCATTTCTAAGAATGACTTCTAAACTAGAAACGTTAAAGTGATGCCTTAATCCCAAATACTGAAACTCGTATTCCCGCTCATCACCTGTAGAGGAAAAAAGGGGTGTGAGCTCGACGGCTCAGTGGGTAACAACTTAATAATTAAGAAATAAGCAAAAACGTTCTTTATTTTTCATTCTCAAAGAAACTTTCAGATTGATAAAAATCTTTCAAACTTATCAAGGCCACATTGATCAGACACTTTCACTTTATCAAAACCTCTTGTTTTCAAAACCAATATCACATTGATCAAAACTTTATGAATTTCTCAAAAGCTTTCTAAAAAACTCATTTCCTCTTAGCAATTACACATCAAGATCACATAAGCACAGAGAAAACAATAAGTCAATTTATCAAAAGCATTTATCAAACAACATAACTTACAAAAACAACATAGACAAGCATATCACATAATCACATATAAGATGGTTTGGGTGGGTCCAACAGACGTACTACACATTTCCGTAGAGCGGTCATGCAGGCAGTGGAACGCATGAAGGAGTCCGTGAGGAGCTCCATTGCCACTAGCGGGCAGCCGGGAGAAGGCTATAATTTTGACAGGTGCACCTATCACACATGAGGGACCACCACAAACCCAATCAAGCACGTATATCACATAATTCACAACAATTCATGATCACTAGCGTCAAATGGCAAAATTCACTTTCACATAATCGTTTAAAACACCCATTCGGATCTTTTTCTCTTGATAAACCAATTCACACATACTATCACAAAGTCTTTACATTAAAAAACATTTCATATGAGTTTAAATTATCACAATAGCAATTCAATTAAAATTGGGAAACCATAGGAAAACATTTTATGACATTTACTTCAAAGCAATTAAGTAGCTTATTATCTCAACTATTAAATTATCACCCACCTTAAACCTTTAGCCTTGCAATGAGTCAATTGACCTTGCTCCTAGCTCTAATAACCTCTTATCACCTTCATTAAGCAAAAAAACCCAAATTAACATGATGATAACCCAAATTAAACATTTCTAGGAGAGGAAAGTATGGAGAAAAGCCTATCTAACTTTACCCATACCTAACTTAAGCTATTTTCACTAAAACCTATCCATAATTCCAAAAGGATTCACAATTTCTTACCTTGGAAAAGAGACCCACGAAATTCTCTCTCCTCTTGGCTTTTGATGGAAGTTTAAACCTTCTCTTCCTTTTCCTTCTCAAGGAACTCTCCATCTCTCTCTAAAGCAAGACATAAAGAAGCCCTAACCTCTTCTTCTTCTTCTTCTTCTCCTTCTTCTTCTTCTTTTCTTCTATCTAAACTCTCCTCTCTTTTGCTCCTTCTAGAATTTCAGTAAGTCATGCTTCCAAATGACTTAACTCATTTGCTTTATACTTAAAATCTAGCCTAAAACGACGTAGTTTCATTCTCCTTTACACTTGCAATTGTTCCACTCTTCTTTTTCCTTATTAACTTCATGTCTCTCCTTCACCATACGGCTACTACACAATCAAGTCCTTCTTTCTTCATTTAATGGCATTAAAAAGACTACAAGGCCCCTCTCTCTTAACCTTTAACTTGGCACAAATAAGTGAACTACCCAAATTGCCCTCAAGCCATTTTATTCCTTTTAATGTCTAATAACTTACTCCACTCTAATTTAAACTTAATCCCTCATTTAATTTCCATTTTCTTAAGAGATAACACCTCCAAATAATCTAGATAATACCTCAAAATAATTTAGACATGCTTAAATAAATAAATAAAAATTTTTGGGGCCAACAAATGGACCTTTGCAACTTGCAAACCTTATGCTCATTACCTGGCTCAATGAATCCTTCTGGTTGGGCCATATAAATGGTCTCCTCAAGATTCCCATTAAGAAATGCGGTCTCGACATCCATTTGCCATATTTCATAATCGAAATAGGCTGCTATGGCCAAAAGAATCCTGATGGACTTAAGCATGGCAACTGGAGAAAAAGTCTCCTCATAGTTTATACCCTCCTTTTGAGTATAGCCTTTAGCTACCAATCTAGCTTTAAAGGTCTCTACCTTTCCATCCGATCCCCTTTTCCTTTTGTAGATCCATTTACACCCTATGGCTTTTAGACCTGGTGGTAGATCTACAAGGACCCAGACTTCATTAGTATATATAGAATCTATTTCCGATTCCATCGCCTTGAGCCATGTTCCTGCATCAACATCATTAATAACCTGTGTATACGTAATGGGATCTATTTCTTCTTGGTCCGAGATGGCAATTAAGCCTTCTCCTAAACCCAGATACCTATCTGGTTGTCTCACAACCTCCCACTACATCTAGGCACACCTTGATGTTCAGGTTGCACTTCTGATTCAACTCTTGAATCCATTTCGACATCTTGTTCTGTCATATCCAAACTAAGTCATATCCAAAACAACTCTTAGTTTGGATGAAATAGCTAACTCCTTTATTACTACTTCACTTCTTCCTTTGTGATTTTTCACAAACTCTTCCTCTAAGAAGGTTGCATTTGTCGACACAAATACCTTCTTATAATGAGGACTGTAAAAATAGTACCCTCGAGTTCCCGTATGATATCCTACAAACAAACATACTTCTGACCTTGGTTCCATCTTTGTGGATTCAGGCTTTAGAACATGGGCTCAGCAGCCCCAAGTCCTCAAATGCCTCAATGAAAGAACTCGGCCAGTCCACAACTCCGTAGGTGTTTTGGGCACCGATTTGGACGGAGCAAAGTTAAAAAGATAGGTTGCCGTTTGTATGGCATATCCCCAGAACGATTCTGGAAGGCTAGAGTAGGACATCATTGATCTTACCATTTCCAATAGAGTTCTATTTCTCCTCTCTGCTACACCATTCTGTTGAGGTGTACGAGGAGCTGACAAATTGGAAACAATTCTATTGCCAATTAAATATTGCTGGAACTCTCCAGATAAATACTCACCACCTCGATTTTAATCGAAGCTGTTTTAATGGCTTGCCAAGTTGCTTCTCAGCTTCAGCTTTGAATTCTTTGAACTTTTCAAAAGATTCACTCTTTTAATGCATCAAATACAAATAGCCATGTCTTGAGTAATCATCTATAAAAATTATGAAATATTCATAACCTCCTCTAGCTTGTACATTTATGGGCCCACACACATCAGTATGTACCAGGTCCAATGTGGATTCAGATCTGTTTCCTTTAGAAGGAAATGAGGCTTTAGTCATTTTTCCTTCAATACAAGATTCACAGGTGGGTAATGGATCACTATCCAAGCCCATAAGGATCCCATCCTTTACTAGCCTGTCAAATCTTTTCTGATTGATATGACCCATTCTTAAGTGCCACAGATACTTTGAATTAATGCTAGAGATTTTGGATTGTCTTGGTTTTATCAATTTTGTGGTGTTTAGTGAGCCTTTCATAGGTTCTATAAAAAACAATCCCTGTTTAGTTATCGCATCACAAATAAAATCTTTATTCTCATATATTGAAACAACCTTTTCAAAATATAAGGAATAACCAGATTTTATTAGACAAAAAATAGAAATCATGTTCCTTACAATCATTGGCATGTAATAAACATCCTCCAAATATAACCTATGACCACTAGGAAAGTCCAAGATAACTACTCCCACTGATTCTGCTGAAACATAGGAACCATCTGCTATCTTGACTTGAAACTGGCCTTTAGGGTAGTCTTTTTCTTTGTTGAAACCCCTGCAAAGAATTACAAACATGGTTAGTGGCTCCTGAATCTAATATCCAAGAAGTAGATAAATCTGTCACATTTCTAGTTCCTAACAAACTTAGGAAGCCCATACCTTATTTGCTTTTGAGGGACTCTAGGTAGACTGGACAGTTTTTTTTCCAGTGGTCCATCTCATCACAGTGAAAACACTTTCCTTTGATATTCTCTTTGGCCTTCTTTTTCATGGATTTGGCCTTGACCTCTATTTGGGCCTTCTTTTTCATTGGACCCTTCTTTTTTTCCTTGCCCTTACCCTTGGGCTTAGAAGAAGAAACTACATTAGATTCTGACCCATGAGCCTTAATATTCAATATCTCCTCCGTGCTCTGGAGGGTATTCATCAACTCACTCAAGGTGTAATCCTTGCTGTTGAGCTCATAGTCCAACTTAATGTTGGCCCCCGAATTTTTCGTATTGAATTAAACATGATTTAAATAAATTATGAGGTTTGATGGATAAGATTTTGGACATACTTGCTATGTAAATGTTGGTGGAATTTATTATATGGTTTGGTTGTATTAAAAAGGGTAAATTGTGTGAGGGCATTTTTGTCATGGCACTTAAGGATAGAAGACTTAAGGATTAAATGAAAGGGGCAAAATGGGCATTTGACAATTAAGACAATTAAAAGAAGAAGAATTGAGAAAGAGGAAGGAAGAAGAAAAAGAGAAGAAGAAAGAGGGGAGAGTTATCGTGGGAGAGGAAGAAGAGAAGAGAAAATAGGGTTTTGATCCTAGAGATTTTTCGACAGATTCGAAGCATTTCCTAGTAAGTTTAGCTTCTTTTAATCTTGTTATGGTTGGATTAAACCCTTGAATCGTTTTGCATGAGGTAGAATCGGTTGTTTAGGGTTTTTCGGAAAAATTAGGTGAAATCTTTGGGTTGATGAGTTTGTGACTGATTTTAAGGTTTGAATGGGTTAGAAATGTAGTATAAGATTTGAATCAAGGTTTAGGTGTGTTGCTTTTGCAAAAAGGAAAGGATTGAAGTTGCAAAATGCTAGAAAATCAGGTTCGGAGTCATTCTTCAAGCCCGCACGTCGCGACGTCCGTATGAACACGTCGTGACGTGCGATATTATTATTCGTCGCGACGTGCGAGGAAGGGTTCGTCGCGACGTGCGAGGAAATGGTGTGCGCCGCGGTGCACACTTGCGTGCATGCCGCGGCGAGCACAGCCATTCGCCGCGACGAGCGGGGTTTCGCCGCGGTGAGCCCCATTTTTTCCGCGAGAGATTTTTGGGTATATCTTTTGATGTAGATGTCCAAATGAGGTGATTTTTGATTCGTTGTAAAATAGAGACAAAGTTCTACTAGTTTTATGAAGCAATGAAATTGAAATTCAATCTCTAAGAATCTTAAAGTTGGGTCAAAAGTTGGGTATAGATTCTTGTTTCAGCATAAGGATAGTCTTAATGTGTTTGGGGTATAACTTTCGGGTTTTTGAACCAAATTGAATGCTTTTGGAGTCAATAGAAACGTAAGACAATGGGGAACTCTTATGGAAGAATTGACCCGAATGTTTGGATTTTTAGAAGAGTTTGAGTTTTAGCATTTATCTTAGTGAATATGCGATATTTGGGTCTCTAATTTGTATTTCCTATTTGAATAGGAATTTTGCATTTGATAAAGGGAATCAAGAAGGGCAAGAGGATCAAGATGAGAGGCATCTTTTAAGCATGTATCCGAGCAAGGATTTAAGGTGGGTTTCATGTTTATAATTTAGTAATGAACCACTAAAGTTTTCTCCCAAATCAAGAATGATTTCAATTATTTCATAAATATCGTTTTGTTTCTATTGAATGATTTGCAAAAAAAAATTGCTACATGTTTTAGCATATGAACTTTTCTGATGAATTTCAAAATAAAGATGAAAATGCATTGAACATTTTATGTCATGCCTTGGAAAAATTCATGGCACTTTGTATATTCGAAAAAGAAAGAAAAGAGCATGAAAAATATGAAAGTTTTGATAAAATGTTTGAGCATAAAACGAATTGTTATGTGCTTTGTTTGGGTGAGAGAGTAACGGATGGATTGTCACGTGCACGTCGACGTATAGCCTTCTCCCGACTGCCCGCTTGAGGCCACGAGATCCTTGAGAAATCGGACTCGTTTTGTTTACGGTATAAACTTCGGTTTATCCGGATCGTTTTACGGAACTCTCGAGCTGTTTGTTTGTGCATTGCATCTATGAATTGTCAAGTATGTGCATAAATTGAGCATTTTGTATTGATGATTGAATAAACATGTTGTGTTGATGTGATCACGTTTTTCACTATGACATTACACTTTTCAACTACGGGTTTGAACTCAAAATTTCGGATTTGACTGAGAATTTGGGAGCAAAGCGTTTTATGAACTTATTATGAATTTTGTATAACAAATGAACTTTTCAACAGTTTTTCTTGTTCTTCGTTATAAACCTGTTACTCACGACTATAAGCTCACCCCCTTCATTCCCATCCACAGGTGATGAGAAGAAGATCGGGTGAAGGGAAGTGAAGGTTTCGATTTATATGTGCACATATTGTATTGTTCTAAGTTAAATTGGTATTGGAAATTTTGGGATCGGTATATGTTGATATATTCGGATTTCGATATTAATATTGTATTGTGGCTTGGTATGCCATAAGAACTGGTAAATCCTATTCTTTGATGTAAATGAATTATATATGGCTGATCACAAGTGGAAGTACGTATAATTTGGTTTACTTGAGGGAATAATGGCTATGATATGACTTCTGGATTGTGAATTTTGGTTATGTATATATATTTATATACCGAAATGAGATGTGCTTTGAAAAAAAAGGGAACGTAGAAATGAAATGAGATTGTAAGCTTCACGACTTCTGTGGTGTACACCAATGCTTTTGGTTCAATGGTCGGACTCTGAGATCGGGGCTCATCATGTTTGGTAACAGAGCAAGAAGAGATTTCAGCGAATCACGCTTCAGTATGATGGTAATTTGGACCGAGGTTTTGTACTGAGGTTAGGTTTCAGAAACGAGGCCCGGCATCTACGACATCAAAACAGGTTAGTAAGTGTTATGGTTTTGGTTTGAGTTGGATTCCGGGAACGGGGTCCAACACTTAAACTACTGAAAAGAAGAGTTTAAGCTATTGATGATCATAATCATCTGCGTGTTCGCATCCATATCCCCCCAAGCATCTCAACCTCAGTGACTGCAGAGATTACCTTCATCATGTAATCCTGCACCGGTTCACCAGGTTTCTATCTGAGATTATGAAAGGTTTGGATAACTTTCACTCTTGCATACGTAGTCCTCACACCAAACATCTTATTTAGGTGATGGACCATTGCACTAGCAGTTTTCTTACAAGCAATTTGCTTTTGCAACATGCCACTGACAGAAGCCAGAATATAACACTTAGTAGTCTTGTTAGGATTCTGCCAACGCTCATGTTGTTGGACTTGCTCAGGAGTTGAATCTCCACTTGGAGGTGTAGGCTCATTTTCAGTTAACACCCATGAAATACGTTCATATTGAAGAACAATGTCAAGGTTACGTCTCCATTTATTAAAATTGTCTCCGTTTTCCAATTTGTTATTAGTCAAGAGCAGGGTGAGTGGATTCATTTTGTGGTTGATTATGTCTGAAAATATAAATTATTAAAACATGAGCATACTAGTCAAAAATTTATGGAACTTTGTATAAAATCATGATGCATGTATGCATGATGATAGATTTAACAAAAATTAAAAAATTAAAACGTTATACGACGGTTATTTTTCTTATCTATAACAAACTAAGCGACGGTCGGCCATCTTATCCATTAAAAGAAAAACTGGGACCCTCCAACTCAAAAACTACCAAGCATCTCATGCCCAATTTTTTAAGAAGCGTCTTAATTTGATCCATACTTTTAGCAATAGAGCTACGGTGGCCAATTTATTGATAAAAAATGTTGAGTGTTTAACTATTTGATTCATTCACTAAAGATACCTACAAACTATGCCTCGATGGGAGGTCACATTTTCTGTCATTAAGTGGACTTATCCTTAAGGAGACCTAAACCATGCAAGATCTAGGATCCATGCCCTCCGATGGGGAGTAACACTTCACCACATGCAAACGGGCCATCATTTGGAGACCGTGGACTCTCATAGGAGCATCCTCTCCCACTCAATCTTTTTGGGCTTTAAGTTTTAAATACCATCTTGTCTAGATGCAATTTATTATCCATACTATATTGTTTCATTATATATCTCATATATAATGAATGCATGGCAAAGCCTAGGGTTGGCAATTTTCTAAATGACATGCAATCACATAATATCACATATTATAAGCATTCATTTCTCCATTCATCACATGAACTAATAAAGCCACTTTTGATTGTCCATCCTAGAAAAATTAAATAATTACAAGCCTTTTAGGCCCAAAGTATTCTTCTTGGACTTGGATCTTCCGCTTCGAACTCTTCACAAACATGATCCGGCTCATTCGGTAAACAAAATGTAATGGCATATATGAAAATCGAATTTTGTCACTTTGAAAAATAAAATTCCAGCACCAGATTTTTAGAAAACCAAATCTTTGTTTTGACAAAAAATTCCAGCACTAGTTTTCATTAAAACCGAAGCTCATTTCATGAAAATAAAAAACTAGCACTTAGTATTTTAGTAAAACCGAAATTTGATTCTTTGAAACAAAAATCCAGCACTTGTTTTTACAATAAAAACCGAAAAGTGATCCATTGAAACAAAATTCCAGCAACTATGTTTTCACAAAACTTATGCCAATACACAAAAAGATACACCGAAAATTTTACCTTTCTATTTATTCAATCCATGGCTGCTCCATCTTCATCATTACATCAATTTGTACATTACAAAATCAAAGAAAATAGAAAAAAGAAACCAAGGAGGAAACATGGTGATGATAGATCACCCTCTTTGTTACAACCAATGAAGAAATCTTACAAGGTAAATTTAACTTCTATGGACAACCAAAAGAGCAAAAATACACCATGTATATTTCCATCACATAAAAATATGCAGCATACACAAAAAGATTGCCAACCCATGCATCCAATATATAGGAACCAAATCATGCATTAAACATCTCGATACCAATTGTTGAATCTAAAAGAAAACATGCTTTGTTTGAAAAAACGGTAGATTTCAAAACTTTTAAGAAATCATTACTTGCAGCGGAAGCAATAAATCCAAATCAACATGCCAATCCATACATGATATGGTATAAGGATAATAAAATATAAACAAGATCAGGAGTATTACGGACTCCTTCGCATCTGACTTTAAATCCTCACGCTTATTCTCTCCTTCTTCGTATCCAAATCCTTTGCCTTTGACTCTTTTCCTTTAGCAATCTACTTTCTCCTTGTTGTAGTATCCTCAACCAATTAGATTTACCACCTGTTCTTCAAGGATAATTAGGTTAACAAAATCCTTTGGTGGGAAAGGAGAAGAAATGTTTGGAGGAGATTTTCTTAGAAGAAAAAGAAGCAAAATTGAAACTCTTTCAATTGGTATTTTTGATTCTCTCTTTCATGAAAGGAGAGCAGGTGTAAAGAACATGCAAGAAGTCTTTCTTGCCTACCAATTTCGTATATGCATGGATGGAAGGAGAGAGAGGCATCAAATGTATCACTTCTTTCATTAATCACTCATAAAATAGCCAATAAATGAGATTATCTTCATTTATCATTATGATGGCTATTTGAAAAGACCATAACCTAAAATTCAATACCCAATTTCGGTTTTGCCAAGAAGAAAGAAGGAAGATGTGTAAGTGATCTAGAAGGTGTGGTTGAATAGATCTTTAATCTTTTTGTAATTTTCTACAACAAAATTAGAAGTTAATTCATACAAAAACAATTTAAACAAATTTAAATAAAAAGAGTAAGGAAGAAGATCAAACACTGTTTTTATAGAGGTTCGGTGCTAAGACCTACGCCCTCTACCTAAGCTCCCACTTAGGATTTTGCCAATCACTTTATTGCACACTTTGTAGTTGAGTGTGAACTTTTTACAACGCCACTTGATTTCCGGCTCAAGCTACCTTTACAATCGATTTGTCTTCCGGCACAAATCCTACCTCACACATGACCTTTCACTAGTCACTCAAATTGTAAGAGAAATATGATAAAGATAGAAGAACAAGTGCTCAATACAATTGTGTAACAAAGTAAGAACAATAATGAGCAATTTTGGAGCAATAAAAGAGTATTTTGGCTTGTAGAACTTGTGTAAACTCTTCATCAATCATCCACTCTTTATATTAGAAGAAAAATAGCTGTTGGAGCTCATTCTAGCCGTTGCATGATTGTTATAGCCGTTCCTTAATAATCTCCTTTCCATTTGTGGCTAATTGGACCATTGGAATTAATTTGCTGTATCCATAAGTCGACTTGTCGAATGTATAAGTCGACTTGTGACAACATTTTACGTAAAAATTGTATCTCCGCTCTTCTATAAGTCAACTTGTGATGTGTAAGTTGACTTGTGGTCCACGATAAGTCGACTTGTATGCTGTTAGTCGACTTGTGTTGACATATCTTCATAAGTTAGTCGACTTATGCTGTTCTAGTCGACTTATGCTGTTCAGGTCTTGATGTATAAGTCGACTTATGCTTGTGCAAGTCAACTTGCGGTCCTCCAACGGTAACATCCAACCAAATCCTCTATAATTCTCATTATTTAAGCCTCTTTCACTTATAGGGAAACTTCCATCTTGATTCTTCAATGATTTGTCACTTGCCCATCTTGATTTGCACAAATCTTTCATTGAATAATAATCCCAAAATTCCTGAAATATTTTCTAAACTAATTCTAGATATTTTATTATTATCAAAACATAAAGGGATTTAATTTGTCAACCACCATTGGTCCAAAAATCTCCCCCTTTTTGATAATGACAAAATATTTAGAAATTGAAAAGAAATTTGAAAAACATGAAACTTGATCAAGGTTTTTAATCCCTTGTCTTGATGGTTAGTTTATCTCCCCCTTAATTATTAAACCAAGGATTTTTAATAGAAATCGAAAATGTTGCAAAATTGCAAATTAAAGTCTCAAATCAAACACACATACTCATACTCATACTCCCCCTTAATCAAACATCAATTTCCAATATTACTCCCCCTTTTTGTCATAATCAAAAATCAAGATGAACAAAGGTCTCAAATGGAATTTATAAGCAAACACAATATCAAACACAAATAAAGACAATAGTCATTACAAAATATGTCAATCCAACACAACAAGCACAATAAACACTAAAAGAGAACATAAGAGCAAGTGTTGGTCGAGGAGAAGAGCAATACACATCATGATGAAGAGTCATCATGCCTACATCCTAACTTCCTGAAGATCTTCTTGATCATTTTGTGTTGTGCATCCATTTTCTTTGCAAATCCATGAAGTACAGACTGGATACCATCGATGCGATCATGTAAATCATCCAATTGTTCATTAATTTTAGCAATCTCCTCATGAGATACCTCACTTCTTCTCTCATTACTAGGCCGTGAGCTGCTTGGACGATCTGCTGCCCTCTTAGATCGTTTCCTCGAAGATACCTGCTCACCTACTAAAGTCAGACCAAGCTTCTCAACATGATAAGAGTAGACCCAGCCTTTTTTCACAGTTTTCACCAGTTTCATACTTCTTAAATTATAAGGCGTGAATCTCCAACTCTGAGGATAAGGAAGACAAGCATAAGAAGCCAGATCACACCTTTGGAACTGAGAGAGATGGGTTATCAAAGCAGCATAAGGCATTCCTTTATGCCGGACAGGTTTCCCTTTCAGCTGTCCCCGTAATAAACTAGCCTTCTTCCTCATCATTTGAATAATTAGGCTCGCATAATTGATTTTCCGTCCTTCTTCTATATGCCACAGAATCTCCTTATCCAATGAAGTGATCTGATTATTACTAGCCTTCTTTGGGTAAATGACCCTGTTGATTGCATAACATAATAACCTATAATTTAATGACAGATCCATAGCCTCAAAGGGAGGGGAATGATCTGAACATAACCTACTTAATAGATCAGCTTCTTTTTCTTCGGTATAGCCAAAATTCTCTTCGGCTTCCTCATCAGTATCACCTTCAGCATTCCTCAAAATTTCAAAGTCAGTAAAAGATGCTCTAGGCCTTACTCCACCTCTAGGCAAATGAAACATTGAACACAAATTTGATTAACACAGATTAATATCCTTCCCGTTAATTTTGGATTTCATAATAACTCCATCCTCAACATTACTACCGGTCACAAATAGATTGGCATAGAACTCTCTTACTACATCTTCATAAATATCATCCTGAAATCCTAAGAAATCTCGCAATCCCAGATTTGTAATTTCAGTAAACACATCAGTGAACTCACTATGGTCTAGTTCATCCCAGTCAAATCTCATAGAAGGAATCAATACCTCATTTTGTAGCACCTTGCAGTAGAGAGTTTGTGCGTCCTTTGACACAAACCTAGGTTCAACCACATCGTCCTCTCTCGAAGCATCTCCCATCGAAGAGGACCCACGAGCTCTTAGTCCAAAGTGAAAATAAGGACCTTGTCGAGGAGCGGTTTCTTTCCCTTTTACCTGAAGACTTTCGAGGAGCCATGGATTCGTAGAGAGAGAAATAATTTCGCAGGTTAGGGTTTGAGAGATAAGAGAGAGGGTCTTTCAAAAAAGGAGGATGATCTGAGGAGATAATGAGTGGTTAATGTGATAAAGATGGTCGAAAGTTTATGGGTAACGAAGATCTGAAGAGATTTTAAGGGATAAGTCGAGTTTGAGAGAAAAATTGCAGAGGTTTTAGAGAGAATAGGGTATCGGAGAAGAAAAGGGGAAAAGAGTTTTAAAGTCTCCGTGTAGACATAAGTTGACTTGTTACCTGCATAAGTCGACTTATCGACCTTAATAAGTCGACTTGTTTCCCTCATAAGTCGACTTATCGACCTTCATAAGTCGACTTGTCGATCTATATAAGTCGACTTATCCTCAAATTTCTACATTCTCCAAACGCTGTGAAAAATCATAAGTCGACTGATTCCCAGATAAGTCGACTTGCTAATGGCCAAGTCATAAAATGTGTCCAAACTCCAAATAAGTCATTTTTTAGCCCAAGTATGCAATATGATGAATGTATCTTCAGATGTGATTGCACGTTTGCCTCATAATTTGACCATTTGATATATGAATGTAGCCAAAAATAAATTCAACCAAAGGAATTTAAATCACACATGCCTAGTCTCAATTTAATGTTCACAAACACATCTTCCTTAAGAGGTTTAGTAAAAATGTCAGCTAATTGATCACTAGTTGATACATGCTTCAAGCAAATGCCACCTTTTAAACAATGATCACGGATGAAATGATGTCTAATTTCTATATGCTTTGTTCTACTATGCAAAATTGGATTTTTACTTAAACAAATTGAAATGGTATTATCACAATAAATAGGAATATTTTTAACCACAATACCATAATCAAGCAATTGATGTTTAATCCAAAGAACTTGGGCACATGCCCTCCCAAATTGCTACATATTATTGATTCAGAAGGAAATAGCTACACTAACTTGCTTTTTACTAGCCCAAGATATCAAAGATGAACCTAAGAAATGACAAAAGCCACTAGTGCTTTTTCTATCAATTCTGCAGTCACCATGATCAGCATCACTATAAGCATACAAATCAAAGGATTCACAACTGGGATACCATAAACCATGATTAACAGTTCTACTCAAATATCTAAATATTCTTTTGCAAGCACTCAAATGAGAAATCTTAGGGCAAGATTGAAATCTAGCACAAAGACATGTGGCAAACATAATATCAGGTCTAGAGGCATTTAAATATAAGAGAGAGCCGATCATACCTCTATATAGTTTTTGATCAACATCTTCTTCATGTTCATGTTTCTCCAAGACCACATTTGTTGCCATTGGTGTTGCTGCCACTTTGCATCCTTCCATTTTAAACTTCTTAAGAAGTTCCTTGGTATACTTAGATTGGTGGATGAAAATTCCATTTTTGTGTTGCTTGATTTGCAATCCAAGAAAGAACTTGAGTTCCCCCACCATGCTCATTTCAAATTCGCCTTGCATTAAATCACTAAATTCTTTGCACAAAAATTCATTAGTAGCACCAAACACAATATCATCAACATAAATTTGACAAATAAGCATATCCTTGTCAACATGTTTAATGAATAAAGTATTATCAATCTTACCACGAACATACCCATGTTGACTTAGAAAAGTACTTAACCTTTCATACCATGCTCTCGGTGCTTGCTTTAATCCATAGAGTGCCTTCTTGACTTTGTAAACATAATCCGGATGCTCATGATCTTCAAATCCCGGTGGTTGTTTGACATAGACTTCCTCTTGAATGTATCCATTGAGAAATGCGCTCTTGACGTCCATTTGATTTAATTTGATTCTTTTATGAGACGCGAAAGCACATAATAGCCTTATTGCCTCCAACCGAGCCACAGGAGCATATGTCTCATTGTAATCAAAGCCTTCTTCTTGATAAAATCCTTTAGCCACTAACCTTGATTTATTTTTAATCGCTTCACCATTCTCATCATATTTTATCCGATTTACCCACTTGACTCCAATAATGGTCTTGTCCTTTGGTGGAGCTACCAAATCCCATACATCATTCCGCTTGAATTGATTAAGCTCTTCTTGCATAGCTAATAGCCAGTTTTCATCTTCAAGAGCTTCTTCTATATTCTTGGGTTCTACTAATGAGATGAAGGCTGAATTTCTCATATTCTCATAGATATTTCTCCTGGTCCTCAAACCATCATCCAAGCTACCAATGACTTGCTCCATAGGATGATTCTTTACTTTTGCCCACGATTTAGTGTTAGGTACATGATTTTCTTCATCTAACTTCAGTTCCTCAATCTTGACTCAATTTCTTCAATTTTATTACCTGAACTTCCTGCATCATCATCAAAACAAACCTTTCTCGGGGGTGAAATCATATCATCAAATTTAACATGAATACTCTCTTCAACACATTTAGTCCTATTATTATAAACTCTAAAAGCCTTACTAGTTTGAGAATAGCCAATAAACACGCCAACATCAGATTTTGAATCAAATTTTCCTAAATTGTTCTTTCCATTATTATGAATAAAGACTTTACAACCAAAAGGATGAAAATAAGAGATATTGGGTTTTTTACCTTTCCAAAGTTCGTATGGTGTCTTATTTTTGTCTCTTCGTAAATGCACCCTATTGATGACATAGCACGTTGTATTGACTGCTTCTGCCTAAAATGTTTTAGGAAGATTGTACTCATCTAACATAGTCCTGCTCATTTCTTCAAGAGAACGATTCTTCCTTTCTACTACACCATTTTGTTGTGGAGTCCTTGGTGTTGAGAAATTATGTTCCATTCCGTATTTGTCGCAAAGACTTTCGAATGGTTCACATTCAAATTCACCTCCATGATCGGTTCTAATTGCAATAATTGACAAAATTTTCTCATTTTGAACCAACCTACACCACTTGGTAAATTCGTTAAAAGCATCACTTTTATTAGCAAGAAATCTCACCCAAGTAAATCTAGAAAAATCATCCACAATCACAAGGACATATAATTTACCACTAAGACTAGCATGTCTAGATGGCCCAATTAAATCCATATGAATAAGTTCAAGAATTCTAGATGTGCAAATTTCTTTCTTTGGTTTGAAAGATTCTCTAACATGTTTGTCTTTTAAACAAGATTCACATAAGTGATCTTTAACAAATTTTATTTTAGGCAATCCTCTCACA
The DNA here is from genome assembly GCA_029891385.1 of Erythroxylum novogranatense. Taxonomy (NCBI): domain Eukaryota; kingdom Viridiplantae; phylum Streptophyta; class Magnoliopsida; order Malpighiales; family Erythroxylaceae; genus Erythroxylum; species Erythroxylum novogranatense. Next base: position 88,540,652 of record CM057225.1, on the reverse strand, counting down.
ATGTTATTTTTTGAAAGCTTTGAAATTAAAGGCAAAGGAGCATGTCCTAATTTTCTATGCCATAAAAATGCATTTTCTTCTAATGTCACCAGACACTTTTCATTAAAGGAACTATCATCATATAAATCAACAATGTATGTATTTCCATGTCTTAGACCAATGAAAGCAACATGACCATCCTTCTTAACCATGCAATGTGATGATTCAAAACTTACATTAAAATTCATATCACATAGTTGAGAGACACTTAACAAATTATGTTTCAACCCATCAACAAGCAAAACATTGTCAATGGTTGGCAAAGGTTCCTTACCCACTTTACCAATACCAATGACCTTACCTTTGTTGTTGTCTCCAAAAGTGACATAACCTTGATTCTTAGGTTTAATTTCTGCAAAAAGGTTCTTGTCTCCACTCATGTGTCTTGAACATCCGCTATCGATGTACCAAGTGCTTGACGGCCTTTCATCCCTTGCTTGTACCTACAATATCAGCGTTCTTTCTTCTTATAGGTACCCAAGCCATTTTGGATCCATTTTGGTTAGCCATATAAACCACATTAGGTGGTTTTGTGCCTTTAATTACCCAAAATTTCTTAACCTTAACACATCTAGTACTTTTGCATGCAATTTCTATATGACAATCTTTCAAGCATTTAGCACATTGAACGATTTTTCCATCCTTAGTAAATTTGGAAATTAACAAACAATCTCTATCAAAAGGATCATATCCTAATCCATGTTTAGAAATTGAATATCTTTGCAACGATAACAATTTTTGAAACTTTTCGTTTCCATTCGCAAATTTTCCAACCACATACGAAAATTCTTTTCTAAGTCTATCAAGTTCACAAATAAGATTTTCCTTTTCAACAAGGCATGCAGAATGATCTTCCTTTGGACTATCTAAATCATCAATAGTCTCATGTAAGGTACTATTTTCAGCAATCAATTCTCGTATTTTCTTTCTTAATTTTTTGTTAATCTCAATAGCTTCTTCAAAATCAGCTTGTAAAGCATCAAAAAAATCTCTTAAATCTTGGTCATTGAAAGTTACCTCATTTTCATCATCACTTGATGAGCTTTTTGCCATAAGTGCCAAGTTGTTTTCATCATCGCTTTGGTATGCTTCCTCATCATCACTCCAAGTTGCTACCAGGCTAGTTTTCTTTTTTCCTTTGTCGTATTTGTCACTTTTCTGGAAGTTTGATGTGGAGGATGAGCTTTTGCATTCTCTTGCGAGATGTCCCCTTTTTCCACATCTCCAACATTCTTCATTGCTTTTCTTTTCGTCATAACCCTTGGATTTTCTTTCAATTGCAAATTTCTTCCTTTCTCCATTTCTTCCACCATTTAATTCCTTCCTACGATTTTTGAGAAGTCCTTTGAATTTTCTCAAATTTCTAGCGTACATTGCTATTTCTTCATCTTCCTCCTCTTCATCTATTTCTTCATCACTTTCATCAAAAGAAGAAGTATTAGCTTTTAAAGCAATTGACTTTTGTGACTTACCTCTACCTCCTCTGGATTTGAGAATGATCTCATAGTTGATAAGTGATCCCACCAAGGCGTTGAATTCCAGATGATTGAGATCCTTAGACTCCATAATGGCGGTGACTTGTGAGTCCCATTCCTTTGGTAGTGAGCGAAGAATTTTATTTACCTTCTCGCTATCCGTCATATGCTTTCCAAGGTTGCCTAATCCATTTATGATTTCTGCAAAACGATCAAGCATAGTGAAAATAGACTCACCTTCTTTCATGACAAACATTTCATAGTCATGAAGAAGCATGTTGATGTTTGTCTCCCGGACTTGGTTGGTTCCTTCATGGGTGATGCGAAGTCTTTCCCACATTTCTTTAGCGCTGGTACAAGAATTAACTCGGTTTCTTTCCTCAACCGTGAGAGCGCAATAAATTAGCTTCATGGCTTTCGCGTTGATGTAAGCTTGCTTCCAGTCATTGTCGTCATATTCCATCTCTGTTTTTAACTCACCGTTTTCTTTCAAAGGAGTTTGAGGACCAAAAATGATAACCTTCCAATATTCTACTCCTTCGCTTATAATATGATACTTCATAGGATTTTTCCAAGAAGAGTAGTTAGTACCATTAAACAAAGGAGGGCGATAATTTGTGTTACCTTCTTCCGCTAGTTTGTTGTGTGCCATCCCTGGATACTTCTGCTCTGATACTAATTGTAAGTGATCTAGAAGGGGGGGTTGAATAGATCTTTAATCTTTTTGTAATTTTCTACAACAAAATCAGAAGTTAATTCACACAAAAACAATTTAAACAAATTTAAATAAAAAGAGTAGGGAAGAAGATCAAACACTGGTTTTATAGAGGTTCGGTGCTAAGACCTACGTCCTCTACCTAAGCTCCCACTTAGGATTTTGCCAATCACTTTATTGTACACTGTGTAGTTGAGTGTGAATTTTTTACAATGCCACTTAATTTCCGGCTCAAGCTACCTTTACAATCGATTTGTCTTCCGGCACAAATCCTACCTCACACGTGACCTTTCATTAGTCACTCAAATTGTAAGAGAAATATGATAAAGATAGAAGAACAAGTGCTCAATACAATTGTGTAACAAAGTAAGAACAATAATGAGCAATTTTGGAACAATAGAAGAGTATTTTGGCTTGTAGAAATTGTGTAAACTCTTCATCAATCATCCACTCTTTATACTAGAAGAAAAATAGCTGTTGGAGCTCATTCTATCCGTTGCATGATTGTTATAGCCGTTCCTTAATAATCTCGTTTCCATTTGTGGCTAATTGGACCGTTGGAATTAATTTGCTGTATCCATAAGTCGACTTGTCGAATGTATAAGTCGACTTGTGACAAAATTTTATGTAAAAATTATATCTCCGCTCTTCTATAAGTTGACTTGTGATGTGTAAGTCGACTTGTGGTCCACGATAAGTCGACTTGTATGCTATTAGTCGACTTATGTTGTTCTAGTTGACTTATGCTGTTCAGGTCTTGATGTATAAGTCGACTTATGCTTGTGCAAGTCGACTTGCTGTCCTCCAACGGTAACATCCAACCAAATCCTCTATAATTCTCATTATTTAAGCCTCTTTTACTTATAGGGAAACTTTCATCTTGATTCTTCAATGATTTGTCACTTGCCCATCTTGATTTGCACAAATCTTTCATTGAATAATAATCCCAAAATTCCTGAAATAATTTCTTAACTAATTCTAGATATTTTATTATTATCAAAACATAAAGGGATTTAATTTGTCAACCACCATTGGTCCAACAAGATGGTCCATCTAATGTACATCTTTCATCTTTAATCTAATGAATGCAAATAGGTTACAAGTCAACATTAAAAGACAACCATTAAACCATTTAATGGTAAGTTCATAACTCCATTTAATGATAATTAACCATAATAAAGACCATTTTTATTTAGCATTTTAATGTCAAATGTGTGGTTACACATTTAACCTAGGAATAACCGAAACTGATTTCTTCTTCTTTAAAAAATTGTTTTAATATAATTAATCTAATTAATTACATTAAACCAAAAACCAAGCCCATTACTAAATGTACATTTGGGCTTCTTTAATTAGACCAAGCCCAAGATTCAATTATGGGCTTCTAATTAACCTCTATTTATATTTCTTACTTAGCTTGATAACCTTCCTTAAAGCCAAGTGGGGAATCTTATTGGACTTTAATAATTCAAGCTCCAATAAGCCCAGAATTAATTCAATCTCATTGGAATTAATTCTAGCTTATTAACTAAATGTCATTCCACTAAAGACAATTAGTTGAACTCTTGAATTATTAAATATTATGCGAATATGTCCAATTGTAAACCCTATTTAGAACCTTATTATAGCCATCCTCACAACATAGGATAAAATTACCGTTTTGCCCTTATGTTGGTTTTTTCCTTCTAGATCTCTCATTTTACTTTATATGGTGATTAACACATAAGATCTCATCTCAGTGTTAAGACTTGATGGGTAGCTAGTCCATCAAACTACTGACGCCAGTTTAATCACCAAATCTCCTTAAAACATCTAGAAGAGATGATAACACTATAAACTCTTTATTTGAGTGAATGTTCCCTGATACATGTTTCAATTAATAATTCCAACATGCAGACATTGGATTAATACTCTGTAAAAATTCATTCTGATCATATCAAGAATTATAATGAAACATATATGAGTTCATCACTCATTAAGATTATGGTTCATAATAAGCGGATGCTTAAGTTGTATGTTTTAAGATTAAAGTAACGATCCACTTTATTCTTGAAAACATACTTGATTCAATTCATTTAATAGTGCCATTATCGACGATCAACTACTATCATGATATGAAACTCATCATTCCTCAAGTAAACTCCTTTACTTATATGGAGATAAATCGCAACATTATAAATTTCTAAATCATAATCAAGCGACCAACTTGATTATTCAACGTGAATCAATTAATTGATTCTAATAATATACATGTTTCCAATACATCTCTATGTATATGTATATTACTTACAAAAGAATCTTGGTACCTTATGACCAGATATATAATGCTCATACAGATAAAACCAAACTCTTTTGTTTTATTAATAATAAATATTTTCATTACAAAATCAGAATCAAGAAGATAAAGTTACATGTAAATACACTTGCTTTCCAGGGAACTATATTTACATAACTCCAACAATTACCGTTATCTTATTATCTAGTTTGTGATTTGAGTGTTGGTTTTTAATTAAAAGTAATACTTAAGTGGATGAAATAAAGTTAGAAACAATAATGACTAGAGAACAAAGAAATCTCTTAGAAAACAATCAATATCAAGGATTAGTGTTTAGCTAATGAATCCCCTAAAACCATTAAATAATTAACCTTTTATTATGCAATTGTTTTATTGACTATTAGACCGTAGAAATTCATATTATATGCTACTAACTCATTTGAGACTACTAAGCAACTAAACTTAGGTTTATTAATCGAAATTATTTAGGTTAAAGATTCTAAGATTGTTTTATCAATTTGTTAATTCTACTATTAGGTTTGACCTTAATCTAGAGGGTTTATACCGACCTATCTCTACTTCTCTAGGTTTGTAATCAACTTATTTCAATAATGGTAGATTTATTCATACATAGGATTTCTCAATCTCTATGCTATGAAATCAAATTATGTACTAATATTTCAATCTATTAGAACATATATAAAACACATAATTAAATCACAATAAATCAATTAAAATAATTGCATTAAATAAAAAGTCAAAACATATTATAACACAAACTAAAGTTCATCACTCCTAGACACTAAAGATGCTTAGTTACACATGATAGAAAACAAAATCAACCATAAACAGGAAGAAAAACAAATCGAAAACAAAAAATTCATAATTTTAAATATCTCTTCTTTTATATCGAATGTTCTTGCAAGATAGAAGTTTGATGTTATAATTTATTAGATTTTTCAATGATTTCTTGCATTTTCGACGTCTTTGGATCAATATTAAATCTTCTAAATGTTCTCCAAGTCTGGAATTGGCTCTATAAGTATGCTCTTCCATTTTGCCTTTGTTCACGTCATTTTATAGTAATTTTTAGGATTTTTGGGAGATACACTGATACATGTCATGTATTGGATTGTGTATATCTCAAAATCTCCAGAATTCTCAATTTTGCATGGGCTAAGAGACATGCACGGTCATAGACATGGCCATTTATCCCTTATTTGCTTCAAATCTTCATTTTATGTCACATTTTCATCCGAATTCTTCTCCTTATATACCATAAAGGCAATTATAACCTACAAATGCACTTAGAGAAAATTAGCCAAATATACAATAAAATTCTAAAATATCAAGAAAAATACATCAAATATGGGTGTATAAATATGGGGAAATATGCATCAATCAAACATCCCACACTTAAGCTTTTACTTATCCTCATGCAAACCATAATAAAAATTAAAAATCTTACGACATCCATCCTTCATTAATCTTGATTTGTCAATTCATACTATAAATCATCATATCATACTGAATCAAATTAACATATAATTACAGTCAAGTTATCCTAAAATTAACTTCCTAAGTCAATATTAGTAGTAATCATATCAATAATCGCATTGAAATCAAAAGCATAAAGCTTTACATCCTCACCAAGATTTCACTCAATGCACTCCAATGTTTAGGGTGAAAAGTATCAAACTCTCAAATCAATGCATATGAGAACTCTCACTATAGGCTTGCAATATTATCACATCTCCACCACTTATGAAAACTAGAAGCAAAAATCAAAAGATCTTTATACAAGTTGTATAGGACTTGGGTATGGTACGGTTGGGATAATAAAGAGGGTTGAATTGAAAGAAATTTACGAAAGAGAAGTTACAAGAAACTTGTTTACAAATACACAGGTCCTTGTATTGCAACTATATTGGGACCATATACTTATTCATATTTTTTTAGACTCGTTTTTTTATCAATCAAAACACAAGTTTGAGCATTTAGTATCACAATTAAAAAAATAAAGAACCTTTTAAGATTTTCAATTTTCAAACAAGCACATAATGTAAATAACCTTTAAGGTACAAAATAATGAAAAGGTTTCAAAGAAAAAAAGGATAAAGGTTAGTAATTGATTATAATCAATGAAAAAGTATAAGACTTAAATTAGTTATTCCTAATGGATAAAATAAGGTAAGGTAATTATCAAAGGAATAGCCTAAATCAAATTATTAAATCTAAGTACCTTTATCACTTCAATCAACGTTGTGAATTTCGTTTCGTTCTAGCCAGAAAACGATACCGGAACGAACATAAAGGTACCAGGGATGAATTCGGTCAAGATCGGTTAATTCCAATGTATCAAGCCGAGACTCAAACCGGTATTCAAAATACCGGTCAAATACCGTCCGGTACCGAAAATTTTAAAAAATTGGGAGACTTTTTTTCAAAATTTCTAAAAATTTTCAAAATTTCTAAAAATTTTCAAAATTTCTAAAAATTTTCAAAATTTCTAAAAATTTTCAAAATTTCCCTCCCTCCCTACAGGTGGGTTACCTTTTACCACTTTGCACTGCGTTTCTCTTTTAATTTGTTCCCTTGAAATTGCAACGGATCTGGTGGGTCCTTAAATGTAAAATCCTGCAAAATATCTTGACATGACTCATTAGCCTCAATAGCATCTAGAAATTCAAGAGAATTATTTTTAGACTTTAAATATACCCTCTTCATCCCTAACCCTTAAAGTTAACTTGCTTTGGTCAATATCTATAATTGACTTGACAGTTGCTAAGAATGGTCGTCCAAAGACTAAAGGTATTTATGTATCCTCCTCTATGTCAAGAATTATAAAATCAATTGAAAATATGAACTTATTAACCTTAACCGATATATCTTCTATAATTCCCCTAGGACGTTTTATTGTTATATTAGCTAATTGCACACATATACTAGTTGGTTTAAGTTCTCCTATTCCCATTTTTTCAAATAAAGAAAAAATCATTATATTTATTTCGGCCCCTAGGTTGACTAGAACCTTATATACTTTTAAACTACCAATAGTATAAGAGATATAGGAACTCCCTGGGTCAGTCTGCTTCTCCGGTAGTTTGATTTTCTTATTTGAGCACTCCTCACTCAATACTACAGTGTCCAACCTCTTTGCTTTCTCCTTGTTGAATGATTGCTCTTTCGAAGATTCTGTGCTCTTTGGTAATCGTAAGAGAGATTCAACAAGGGTAAAGTCAGTTTTAAGTAGTTGTACAAGGTTATGGAATCTATCTAACTTTGCCTCTAATAGATTTCTCTTCGTTCTAACAAGATATGGATTACAGGTCGATACTCCTTGACTTTCTTTAGATGTCATCCACCTTCAACCTTCAAGTAACTCTCAGTAGTCACATCTTTCTCTTCTTAGAGCTTTTTCTCAATAGTATGAGTGATTGCCATTATTCTTTCTTTGGAATTTGTTTTTGTTGTGCTTAACAAACTCCCTTTTGATCTTGTTGCCACTAACATTGCAAGTTTGTCGATTCAAATATCCAAGTTACATATGGATGCATCCATTTGTTGATTTTTGTCCTTGATTCTTGAATAAATTCCATGATCAACTTATCCATATCAAGTTTCTTGGATTGTGATGCTTTCTGTTGGAATTCAAGTGGAGGATTGTTTCTTGATTGTCCCTTATTTCCCTATGAAAAGTTAGGGTAATTCCTCCAGTCATGATTATAGGCATTTCTATATAGATTATTCTAAGGTCTAGGAGAATTCTCCAAATAATACACATGCTTAGGCTGAATTGATTGACACTCTTGCCCTTGGTGATTTAGCCTGCACGCCTCGTACTATATCACTTTTCCTTGTGGAACCCTAGTCAGTCTATCTATCTTTTTGCTCTGGGTCTCTATTTGGCCCGCTAATTACACCACTGCATATACTTCATATACTCCCAGTGGCTTATTAGTTCGTGCTCTAACTGAGGACCACTAGTAATTGTTCATGGCCATATCCTCTATCAAATCTTGGGCCACTTTAGGCTTTTTTTTGTTTAGTGTCCCTTCAAATACTGCATCTATAGACTACCTTGTGTTTTAATTTAGCCCATTATAGAACGTTTGGATTTACATCCATATGGGTAGTCCATGGTGTAGCATCGTCTTAACATTTCCTTAAATCTCTCCCATGCATTGTATAAGGATTCGCCTTCAGTTTGGGAGTACAAGGAGATATCATTCCTTAATTTCGCAGTCTTAACAGGTGGAAAGTACTTCAAAAAAAAATTTCCGTCACCTTAACGAGGAAAGTGGCATGGAATTCAAACACTACTTAGCCTTTTCTCTTAAAGAGAATGGAAATAGAAGCAATCTGATGGCATCATCATTAGCTCCATTTATCTTGAAAGTATCACAGATCTCTAGAAAGTTGGAGATATATGGGTTAGGATCTTCATCTAAGAGTCCATCAAACCGAACTGACTGTTACACCATCTAGATGTTGCTCGACTTTAAATCAAATTTGTTCATCTAGATAGTTAATCTCATGATACTGGATTCAGCACCATTTAAGTTTGGCCTAGTGTAGTGAAAAATAGTTTGTGGTTGGTCCGCCATATTGTATGATTCTTTTATGCCTACATAACCTTCTAAGCCTTTTATCTGAAAATCTAGATCAAACTCAAGCAGTTGTGTCTTATGAAGATTCTTGCGTGCTTAATAAGTGCAAAATATTACAACTTTTATTCTTTTAAACTTAGTCTATTTAACTATTTTTGTTACTTAGTCCATTTAATTATTTTTGTTACACATTTAGGCATGATTATTCATATTTTTATTATTTAAGGCCTAAAATTATTTCTTCTAAATTTTCCTATAGAAATTAGCCTAAGTTGAAATGTTTTTATTCTAGGTTAATAGACTGAAAAAATTAAAGAAAGATCAAAATGTTAACAGATGGGAATAACAAAAAAATGAAAGTAGCTTAAACAATAGAGGAGAGTCCAACAGTCTAGCAAGAAGGAAGCAAATACACAACACAATAAGAAGAAAACGACAACCAAGAGGAACATCAGTGCAGAAATAAAATGAGCAGCACACCATTAGCAGAAGACAAACAATCTTGGAGAAAATGGTGAAACTTGATAGAAAGGACTGGAGCAATCATTTAGACGATGCTCTATGGGCCAACAGGACTGCATATAAGACTCTAATAGTTATGTCTCCATATAGGTTGGTCTTAGGAAAGCTTATCACTTACTAGTTAGGAATGAGCATAAGTCATATTGGGCAGTGAAACAATATAATTTAGACTATGAGTTGGTTGGAAAAGAAAGGGAAGTTATAGTTGCAAGAATTGAAGGAACTACGGTTGGAAGCCTATAAAAATGTTAGGATTTACAAAGAAAAGGCCAAGGCCTTTCATGACATGAAGCTCGCTAGGAAATCATTCTCTATTGGGAAAAAGTGTTTTTGTTTAATTCAAAGCTTAAATTGTTTCCTGGTAAGCTATAGTCTTGATGGTTAGGTCCTTTTGTTGTCACTAATGTGTTTGTGCATGGTGCAATAGAGGTGCACATCTTAACAACTAACAAAAATTTTAAAGTGAATGGGCATAGACTCAAATTGCTTTATGATCAAGCTCAGGTTATACTAGTGGAGGAGATTTTGTTGGAAGAATCATGAAGCCTGTAGTACGTCGAGCTAATGACATAAACCAACAGTGCTACTTGGGAAACAACCCAAGATGAAATAATAAATCAGATTTGCATTTCTCTATCCTTTTCTTTTTAATTTAAGTTTTTTTATCACTTTGTATTTATTTTAATTTTTGCTTCTATTAGATCATGAGATTTATTGCTCTTCGTTAGCGTAGATTTGATGTTGACCTGCATGTTTCTGCATTGTTGGACATTTTGATCTAGCTTCTATATCTCTTTTCTATGATGAAATGGTTTGATTTGTTCTGCTATAGTGACATGATGTTGTGTGTTGTTGTTAACCTGACTTTACATCATTATAGACTTGCTGCTTATTGATTTTGTTTTTCATTTTCTCATAATGTCAATATTACATTGAGGACAATGTACGAACTAAGTGTGGGGGTGTGCTTAGAAACATGACTTTTGTGATTATTAAAGCGTTCGTGCATAAACGACTCATGATTATTGATTGTTCTCAGACTAGTAAAAAAATAAGTTTTCATATAGAATAATTTGCATTTTTTTGCATTTTGTGATTGTTTGCATTAATTTAGGTCAATCACATCAAAGTCTTTACCATGAACACTAACTAAATGAGACTAGGTAGAAATTCTAATCTAACTTGTTTTCAAAATGAAATGTTCTTCTTGAAATAAATTTTGTTTTTAAAAATAAATACCATTTCAAGTGCTATCTAAACTTAATTACCCTAGGCAAGTAAGTAATTTCATTTTATAGGCAATTTAAAATGAACTTTACATATAACTAAATGGATAGACCAAAGAAACCAATGAGGTAGCCTATATAGACTGACACATCTGCATTAGTCCTTTAAATGTATAGATTGTGCTCTTCCATGGGATGTCTCTCTTGACCTTGCCTGGTTACTCTTTGAGACTACATATATGGTTCACACAATACCATGAAAATGATAAGGCATTCATTTGTTTTAACCTACACAACCAACAACTACTAATGCTTTATTTTATCCCTTTGTTACCCCATTTGAGCCTAATAGCCTATTTCTTCTAATTTTAGCCACATTACAAGCTTAATCCTAAATTTTTTGTCTTATTTTTTCCTTGAATTATGGAACGTGAAATTTTAACATGATTGGTTAGAAAAGGAGTAAGGGGTACATGTGTTTAAAGTCATGGTGCTTTTGGTAGTGTGAATAAAGTGTTGTGATTTATCATTTATGTTGTCATCATAGTCATGTTCTTTATTTTACATTTATCTTCATTGTACTTTGTTGTTTCCGAAGCAAAAACAAAAAAAGAGAAAAAAAGTAATAAAAATATGTGAATTTCAAGTTCATTTGTTATTGTAAATCTATTGCATGTTTGTCATTTGTTGTATTTGTTCACACAATGTATGTTCATTCATTTCATTTTGGTGAAGAAGAGGTTTGGATATGCTTAAGAGTTAAATCAAAGAAGGGACATTAATATTATTTGATGGTGGATGGTTTTTCATGTGAATTTGAGGAGTATGGAAGGAGGTCGTTGCTTTACAATGATTATGACATGGAGATGCAAGGTTGATGTTTTATCTCACTTTTTAGAATTTCTTTGTGCTCCACATGCTCTTGGAATTTTAGTCCACATTCCTAAATATTTTTCTACCATTACCCTAAGCCTTGTAACCCTCTAAAGTTCTTTAATTTGTGTTATGTGTTGTCGTGGAGAATAGAGTCGATATGCAAGTAGATGAGTTTCTTTTTGGGATTGAGCTTTTAAGTGAAACACTTAACCTAAAACATTATAAGTGTTGAGTTCATAAAAAACATATCCTTGTGAGGGTCTATCCATTGAAATCACCTCATTCTAGTGCTAATTAACCACTTATAAGATGTAAAGAAACCTTGCCTACATGTTTAGAATTTCAATGGTTTAGTTAGCACTTATGGATGGTGTGATGTCTCCTAACTCAAGTGTTTTCATTGTTTTATTTCCTAACATAATATTTGGTTTAATTTCTACTTGGTTCTTTAGGTCTAGTTGTCTTGTCGATGAATTTGAGGTGGAGTCATGCATCTAGTTTAATTGTTTTGCTAAGCATGCTGTGTTCTTCTCCTATTTAGTCGTGTGTTTCTTTGATCGAGGACGATCAAAAAACTAAGTGCGGGGGAATTTGATAAGTGCAAAATATTACAACTTTTATTCTTCTAAACTTAGCCCATTTAATTATTTTTGTTACACATTTGGGCATGATTATTAATATTTTATTATTTAAGGCCTAAAATTATTTCTTTTAAATTTTCATATAGAAATTAGCCTAAGTAGAAATGTTTTTATTGTCGATTAATGGATTAACATAATTAAAGAAAGATCAAAATGACAAGGTAAGCAATCCAAACCAACAAAGTAAAACGTTAGCAAATGGGAATAAAAAAATGCAAGCAGCTTAAGCAGCAAAGGAGAGTCCAACAATCCAGCAAAAACGCAACACAATAAGAAGAAAATAATAGCCAAGAGGAACATCAGCACAGAAATAAAATGAGCAGCACACTACTATCAGAGGATAGTAAATACCAAACGATAGTCCAAATAGGGGAGCAATTAATAGAAAATGCAAGAGTTAAAAAAAATGCAAAAATAGTCCAAACTCAACACAGAAATGGCAAAACAGAGCAGGAGCAGAAATGAAAACATAGAATAGAGGAAAACAACAAAAACACAATGAGTTGGGAGACAAATGAAGCAAAACGTAAACAACAGAAACACAAAAGTCAGCAAATGAAGAGAAGAAGAATAACACAACAGTGAAGAGAAGAAATAAAATGCAGCAACTTGTAAATGAAGTGAAACGTAAAGTCCAAGGAAAAGACCCAATGTTCTTTTTTCAAAATGGAAGAGTTAAGAGGAAGCTTATTAAAGAGCCATAAAGGGCAACTTTTGGTGTGTTTCAGGAGCAAACAAAAAGCCAGCAGTGGAAAGAGAAAAGGTATCGAGCATATAACTTGAAATTGAGAGTCAAATAAAACTTAAGAGCTATTGGTAAATAAGGCTAGTGCAAGGAGGTGTTCGACTAGTATGAGAGATACAAAATCATCGGAATTGAGCTAGTTCAAGACCTTTGGGAGGAAGATTTCGCATTTCGAGCTATTGAATCAGAACGATCATCTAACTTTAGAGGTGTGTGGTAAGGTTTGTGGTATACTATGCTTTCCTATTAGATGAGGCCACAAGTTGAAGGATTTCAACTACTAAGTTTTGAAAAATGAATTAGAGAACATCTTGATTGAAATCAATAATTGAATCTGAAATTTTAAAGGATATGTAGTAAAGTGATTGATGAAAAAAAACTTCCAACACTTACCTATTCCTTTTCTGCTATGTTTAAATGTTTACATGTGATTTTTCTGTATCTCTTTATATATTTCTTGATTTTATAAGTCTCAAAGGTTAAATGTTGAAGGCTTAAAACATCTTTGAAAAGAAGAACACTAAAAATTCAACATCTAATTTAATGTGCAGGTTGTTGTCCAGCTAAGTATAATTTGCATATTTGCTAGATTATAATTAATCTATGGCATGGAACTAGTCATTTATACTTGTTTCATATTTGAGTATGTTTAGAGAGTTATTTAAATGCTATATTGCTATTAAAAAATCTGCAAAAATTAATTTCCTAAAGCTGGAATTTTTAGAAATATGCAACTTCAAAATGAAAGTGTTATTCTTGTACTATTTATGCACTTAGATTTGAGAGTTGGTTGTTTACTGCTATTTTCTTGATTTCTCAGACTTTGACATACGTTTAATATTCCTAGAAATTCAAGTGAAAGATAATTAGATTCATAAGATTAAATGAGCTTGAAAGAAGCAATCTTGAATGTCTGAAATAGCTAAACTTGCGTTGTTTACTCTTTATATTTGAGTTGTACATTCTGTTCTAATTTCTGAAGTTTTAATATGATTTTAGCTTGTTTCAAGTGCCAAAAACATGATAAATGACAGCTCATATATTTAAGTTTAATACAATATTTAAAGTTTAATGAGGCGAAACTAAAGAATTATATGTTGTTTTAGAGTCCAATTTCTACATCTCATTTGAGAGGTTTCATGATCATAATTTTCTAATTTAAAGGGCTGAAATTTGGTAAATAACATGGGTACAAGTTGTGCATGAGTTTGAGCTAAATTAAACATCAAATTATAAGTGGTTTACTTTGTTTTTGTGGCTGAATTTTTTCTAAATGAATTTTATTTTGTTTGGAATTTTAATTACATACATTTACTTGATTAATACTCTCATCTGCATTCGAAATGAAATTTTAGTAAACAACACTCTCTTTATGGGATCAACTCTTATTTCACAATATACTAAATTTGCTAATTAATTAATGGTAGAAATAATATATTAATTTGTATATGCTTGACGACATATATCAGTGTTGTTCTTTCAATCTCTGGATCCGCATTTGTTAGGATCTTAGATATACTCGGGGTTATAAACTGACTAGGATTCTAATTCTAAAAACAAAGAAATAAACTAAATAAATTAAATACGTACAATAAAAATAAAAATAAGGTAGAATAAAATAAAAATAGTAATGACGATTAATAAAACTAAGGTTTTCCTAATAATGTCCTCAGTAATGGCGTCTAAAACTTAATCGACCTAGTTTGGATAGTCTGTTGGGACCCGAAAACGGAAAACGAAATGCGGAAGACATAATGCAAAGCGAAGCGGAAACAAAGCAATAGCTGAAGCGAAACGAAAAATGAAAGTACCAAAGCAACACGAAGCGAAGCGATACTTAACAAATGTCCGACATCCGTGCATAAATTATCTAAAGGAAGCGTCGCGTTGGAAATCTAGACTAAGACATATCCGAAATTTGGTATAAATTTTTCTTTCTTTCTTTTTCATTCCTTTTCTCGTTACTCAATCACATACAAATCATAATCAATCCATACAATTTCCTTTTTGGAAATTTATCCTCATGCAAATCTCTAAATCTGATCATATTCTTATTTATCCATACAAATCGTAAATTACATTTTTATTCTAATTTTATCGAAATTTCAGCAGCATAACGGCTGCATTTATCCTAACCCAAACCTGCAAAGTATTCAAAAATACACTTCTAAGAGCCCAATCAATCATACAATCATCAAAATCAACCGGACCCTCCGTCCGGGATCTCAGCAGAAACAATCGCAATCCTAATTCTAAAACATTCTCATAATTGTAATTCAATCTACTATTCTCATAGTTCAATCTCATTCCCAAACTTATACACAATTCCATATACAATTTCATACTCTCATACATTCATTCATAATATTCATACATTCTGAAATACATCATAATCACTTAACGACAATTCAAGCCATTTACAAAATATTTCAAATCTCAATTCATAATACAATGCAAACGATGCAAAAACGAACCAAATGTCTTCACATTCTTTCATCCGATCTCCGTCAAACACGAGATGGGGATAAAAGGGGGGGTGAGCTCGAAAGCTCGTGGATAACATATTTATAAATCGACAAATAAGCAGAAATCATTTTTTCATAAGCTTTTTGCCAAAAGGGCTTATTTTTCAAACTTTGTAACTTTTCAAAACGATTTCCTCAAACCTTTCAATTTTTCAAACTTTTCATAACAAAATTCACTTTTTCATTTCTCAATTTTAAGCATGAATGCAAAACACAAAAACAAATCAAAAACACGTAACATATCAAAATGGTCTGGTTCGGTCCAAACAGAACGTACTGCACATTCCCGTATAGCGATCCTATACAGTCGTGAACAGAACGTACTACACTTTTCCGCATAGCGGTCCAGTGTAGTCGTGAAGGGAGTCAGAAATCGAAGCTCCGTGCCACTAGCGGGCAGCCGGGCGAAGGTTATAACGAATAGAGACAGTGCACTGACTCACAAGAACCTGACCAAACCCATTTAACACATAATCAAAAACGGAAATTCGAATTGCCCGAAGGCATTTTTCAAAATCTTAATTTTCACACATAGTAATCAAACTGCCCAAAGGCACATTTTAAAGCTTTATTTCATCGAACACAAACGAACTCACAATTCACATAATTCGTACAATTCAATTAATCAATAATTTCAACAATTTGCATAATTTATCAATGCATACACAACAAATGCATTTTCAGAAATTTCTATCAATTTATCAAATCATTTAAATCAATGAATTTAAGCTTGTAATAATTTTTCAAAATCATTCTAAACAAATAAAATACGAAAATCTTTTCTTTCACTTTCTTAAATTTTCCAAAAGTCATATATGGCTTACAAATCAAAATATAAATATGCTACCCACCTCGAAATGATGCTAGGAATTCGTCCCGATCATCAATTTGACCAACGCTTCCTTTATTCTTCCAATTTAAAGTTGACCTAAGCCATAATATCCAAATTCCACATCATAAATTGCGTAATTCCCAAAATTAACTATCGGAAATTCATAATCATCATATTTCCAAGCTTTCTAAAACCAGAATTTCTAAAATCCCCAATTTCAAAATTTGACCTAAACTAATACACTCAAATTCAATCTCATAACTAACTTAATTTTCAAAATTAATGTCACAATTCATCAATTCACACTAATTCCAAAATATCTAAATCCTCAATTTCAAAAATTCCCAAATCTTAAAATTGGCCTAAACCAATTTATCCAAATTCAATACCATAAAATACAATTTCTTCAAAATTAACTTCATATTTCACAAACCCATATCATTATCTATAATTTTACACCAAAATTTCACAAAATTCTTAATCACAAAATTAAGCCTAAACCTTACTCAAATTTCCATCCAAAATTAAACACAACCTAAAGCATATATATCAAAATCAATTTCATAAATCACAAACCCAAGTCCTTTTCCATGTTTCTAAACCAAAAATTCATCAAAAGCTCAAAGCTCAAAATTTCCTCTTACCTCATTTCTCCTCCAATTTTCGTATTTCTTGTCTCATGAAGATGCTCTCTTCATTCTCCATCCTTTTCCTTCTTGGAAAGATCACAAAAGCTTTAAGAATCAAGTAGAAAATTTGGAACTTAGTTTTCTCTCTCTTCTTTTCTCCATATACGAAACTCTTCACTCTTCTTCTTCTTATTTTCTTTCTTCTTTTCTCCTTCTTCTCTTATTCTTTCTAGAATTATCGTGAATTCTCTCTTAAAAATGACACTCATCTGATTTTTAAGGGCCATGTCATTTAAAATGTGATAAAAAGACCAAAATGCCCCTCACATGTTACTTTATGTCATGATTAATTTTGGATCTGATTCGCACTATCAATTTAAAAGAATTTGTCCAAACTTCCTTCTAGAGAAATGTTCCTCTCAATCATACGAATCCAACGCCACTGATCACGCTCAATTCGGATCACTACACCAAAAGTTATGCGCAAAACAGTTCGGGTATATTCATATTCTAACACATTTTCCATGTACGATTATTTCCATCCAGAAATTTACATTCTTAATCCCAGAATTGAAACTCAATGTCTTCATAACAATTGTAGCCTTATGTCTCAAGTTTAATTCAAATCAAGAATCGCCTCATATTGATTCCCAGATCAAAAGTTATGCTCAAAATACTCTCAGGTGTTCCTAATCCAAAAATTACACTCTAATCTGAACTTCCATTCATAATTCGAAGGTCTTAGGGGAAAAATTGACATTTCATTTCTCATATGATTTGTAGCCCCTTGTCTTATCTTTATTTCGCCTCAAGAATCGCTTCAATCGGATCTCTACTGATCCCGAATTTTACAAAATACTGAACTATGTTCAGAAAAATTTTCCGACTCACTTTGATTAAATTAATCACCATTAATTTAATCTCATAAAATTACAAATTTCGCATGAGGATGTAGGGAATTGTCTTAGGAATCCAACGCCGTAAGAATCAACTCAATCGGATGTCGGACGGAAAAGATATGAGCAAAATAATAAACAAAGGTCGGATTTGTGAAAGGAAGCTAACAAAGGAATCAAAACGGCGCCGTATTGAAGAAACAAAAACAGCGTCGCATCAAGCGGAAACGTCCGCGTTTGGGCGAGGCGAAGGCGCGATCGCCCTGGCGACGCGAGCTGGGCGCTCACCATCGCTATGGCGATGCGTCGCCCTAGCGACGCGAGCTGAACGCTCGCCATCGCTAGGGCGATGCGTCGCCCTAACGACGAGGATACATCAATTTTCATTTTTTTTTCACATGAAAAATCCCAAACTTCCAAAATTCATAACCCTTAATCCCGAACTCTAATTTTGACAAACTTAGTCTCTATAGAAAGCTTAAAGGAAGCTCTACATCTTTCACGAAGGACATAAAACTCAATTCGACTCCTAAAGGAGTCTATTTTCCGGTCAAAAGTTCTGTCGTCTAATATTCATGCTAAAACCATAACATAAACTTGTAAAAAATCATAACTTATTATTCCGAGATCGAAAAATTGCATACTTTATATTGAAATAAAGATTAAAACAAACCCTTAAATTTTCATGAGGAACATCAAAGCTCAATTAACCTCTAACTAGGTTAATTTCTCAGTCAAAGTTTCAATCATAATTAAAGTCAAAAGTCAACCCTATCACACATAAACTTTGACTGATCATAACTTCCACTCCCGATATCAAAAAATTGTAAACTTTATGGCCATAGAAAGCTCTTAACATAATCTACAAGTTTCCAGAAGACCATTTTATCCAATTTTGCCTAAATCAAAAGTCAACTTTCAAAGGCCAAAAAGTCAACTATTTCACAATATTTCATATTTTTACTCTTTCTCTTTTTAGTCATGATTTTCAACTTAATTTCATAAACCATACCAATCCACTCAAAACCCCAAAGATATCAAAATCAGGTCATTTCTTTTCTTCTCAATATTCTTTAAATTTTAAGACATCTCTTATACAAGACATACACAAAGCACTCCTTAAATTTCATTTTCATAATTCGAATTTTCACTCAAAGATCGGGGTCCAACATAGTCAATATTGAATTAACCGCAAGTGCACAACATAGATGTAGCTAGCACAGCTAAGTACGGGCCAAATCCCACGAACATAATGAGTAGTATTAATTAATGTTATCTTATTATCTAGTCTACGATTTGAGTGTTGGTTTTTAATTAAAAATAATACTTAAGTAGCTTAAGTAGATAAAATTAAGTAGGAAATAATAATGAGCAAATAACAAAGAAATCACTTAGAAAACAATCGATATCAAGAATTAGTGTTTAGGTAATGAATTCCCCTGAAACCATTATATAATTAACATTTTATTTTGCAATTGTTTTGTCGACTATTAGAATGTGAAAATTCCTATCATATTTTAATAACTCACTTGAGACTACTGATAACTTATCTTAGGTTTATTAACTGAAATTATTTAGGTAAAAGGTTCTAAGATTGCTTTATCGATTTGTAAATTTCACTATTTGGTTTGACCCTAATCCAGATTATTTATGTTAATCTATCTTTAGGTTTCCAATCAACTCCTTTCAATTATGATAGATCTATTCATATACAAGATTTTATGATCTCTATGCTATGAAATCATATTATGTACTAATATTCTGAATATATTAGAACATATATAAAACACATCATTGAATCATAATAGATCAATCAAAACAATTGTATTCAATAAATGATTCAAAACATTGTAAGGTAAACTAAGGTCATTACACCTAGATACTAAAGATATTTAGTTATACATGATAGAAAACGAAATCAAACATATGTAGGAAGAAAAACGAATAGAAAAAAAAGAGTTAATAATTCTAAGTCTCCCTTCTTGTCTATCAAATGTTCTTGTAAGGTAAAGGTTTGATGTTACAATCTATTAGATCTATCAATGATTTCTTCATGTTTTTCATATCTCTGGATCAATATCACCCCTTTTGAACGTTCTCCATGTTGAAATCACATTTGTAAGTTTGCTTTTCCAAATTGCCTCTGCTCACATCTTTTTAAAGTAATTTTTAGGTTTATTGGGAGATATATGGTCTAATACACTACCGAGTACTGGACCATATATATCCCAAAATCTCTAAAATTTGTGATTCTGCTTGGGATGAGAGACATACACAATAATAAAAACGATCATGTAACCCTTATTTGCTTTAAATCTTTGTTTTATGTCGAGTTTTCATCTGAATTCTTCTCCTTTTAGTCCATAAAGGCAATTATAACTTATTAATACACTTGGAGAAAATTAAGTACCAAATATATAATAAAAGTCTAAAATATAAGGCAAAATACATCAAATATGGGTGTATGAATATGGTCAAATATGCATGTATTAGCTAGTTGATTACTCTTACTTAACTCAGTACTTAACACCCTCTATACCTATTGGACCTCCCATATTTTTCTTTCAGAAGGAGTGTTGAAGACATTAAGAGGATGTTCAAAACTTCATATTAGGTGGATTTGGAATCTCCCATGTTATCACAAAGTTAATTAGGATGAATTATATAAGCATATATCTATTGGGGGTTATGACTATAATCGTTAAGGATTACCAACAAAATGCTACTAATTAAAAGGATTACCAAAAAAACCCCTCTTCCACATCTAAAAAGCCTATTAGTTCCTTGTCTCGTCATGTCCATAGTTTTATGGCCCCTATTAGAGTTTGAAATCCTTATAATCCTTCTAGGACATCAAAATCTCATAGGTGATCTCCACTTAACCTCCTCCTACTCTTCCGTTAACCTTTCAACATGTTTATGTTAATATTACTCATCTCAATTTGTTTATTATGGCTCTCATGCCTTGTAAAGAAATAGAGTGATATCCTGTGCCTATCTAAACCAATTTAAGGAAAATAGTCTTGTTTTTTTATTTCATTCATTACAACAGGGTAGCCCTTTGACTACTTTTTTTTGTTACAATTTAGAAATTGTAGCTAAATGTTAGCTTTCGACTATATGGAAATTGTCTCCAAAACGTCACCCTTTGACAACACCTTTGGTCACCTTTTTGGCGATGTTTTTGAAAAACGTTGCCAAAGGCAATCTAGACTCTTATGGATTAAAAATGTAAGAAATAATTTATTCCAAAATTTGATAACATTTGGTTAGAACGAATATAAAAGCATTTGGCTACTTTTTATAAAACGTAGCTAAAAATATTTGCCTACATCTTTAGGAATGTAGCTAAAAATATTTAGTTAAGTTTCTGGAATTGTAGCCAAAATTTTTTAACAATGTTTATGGAAACGTAGGTAAAATGTATCTAAAACTATTAGTGACAATTTATGAAAATGTCACCTATAGTTTTATCTAAAAGAATTTGGTGACGTTTTGGGTGACCAAACAAAAATGTAGATAAAAACTATATGCAACATTTTTTGCACATTTAACTATGATTTTTTTGTAGTCAAATGTTAACTTTGTTGTAGTGATTGCTCAAGGGTGGTAATCCTTGTTTACAAAGATCAATTGAGTGATTCCCATAAACGTACGAGTTTCCTATTTAAATCTTTGTGCTTGTATCATTCATGATGCTCCTATCTCTTTTTAAAGGTTTATGGTCTAGAGATTATCATATTAGTGGCCTTATCAATGAGATTTTAGGCATTCTTATAGTTGAAGATCTTGCTTATTATAGTTCTACTAACTATCTGGCTTTTACCTTACTCTATGTTTATTAGAGAAAAATCATCTTTAGTTTAGATGTTAACATAAAAGATATTAAAAACCTAAAGATGTTTATGGCCTTAAAGCCATTCCTTGTTTCCATTATATTTTCATTCGATACAACTTGGTTTCTTTTGGTTGCCCCTTTACCTTTTTAAGTCACAATGATCTTTGGCTTCTTTCGACCCTTATAATGGGTGAGAGTTTTCATCTTGGTCACTTTATTATGAACAATATGAGAATCTTCAATAGTAATAAGGAAAAGAATCAACAAATCCCCTATGCCCTCAGCTTCAGCTTCATATTTCAACACCTCCACATTTTACTCGTTAATAATGAGTTTGATTTAGACTTTTTGTTTAATTTTGTTACTCTTCATTGCATGAGGTATTAGTTTATTAATAAGCATATAACTAGACCCTATCAACAATAAGACCAACTGTGGCAGTATCAACATCCTGATGTTAAGGCTTTTTTATATGGAACTAGAACTCGTGAGCCTCTTTTGAGTCACACTATTGAGTTGCCTATGAATGATGATGTTTTAATTTTACTATCAACTCCTTGCCTTGATGTACTAAAGGCTTAGTCATAGAGAAGTTTAGATCATACATGATTAAGTTGACGACTTGGTCAAGCTAGTTTTTTTCTCAATTAAATGTTTGATTTCCTTTTTATTGCTTCTAAAATATTGGAAAGACTATTAGTGATATTATACTAGATTGGTCATTATATTTGTAAAAAATGGTTAGTATATTCAGGGGGAGTTATTGCACTTAAGGAGAGCTAGTTTACTTTTATTGATTTCATTTAGTTAGTTTACTTCGACTTTATATTTGTATTTAGTAGTTAATTTTTTATACACGTTGATATTGCATTTGTTATCAGTAAAGTTGTTTGCTTATTTTACTCGATGATACTTATTTATAAATGACAAATGGTTTGTCTTTTAGCATTTCAGATCTTTTATTGTGATGTATGAAATAAGGTGAGTAAAATATTCATATTGATTTAATATTAAGATATTGTAAGCGTTTAAATAATTAAGTCCATTATTGACACTACAACAAAAATGACATACGGTAACATGTGATAAGTGTTATTAAATATGAATAGTAACACTAATGACTATGCTATGATGACCCCATGTTACTAAAGATATGATGCTTTAGTAACAGTTTTGACATGTTATTATCGAGTTTAATATAATATTTATTGATAGCTACAAATGATTTTATATTATATTTTATAAATGTTATTAATTAACTATTTGTAACATTTTAACACCGTTATATATTAACTTTTGTAACATCAAGAATATGTAGTGGATATGAATTTTGTAACATTTTAAAATGTTATATATAAGTTTTTCATGACATAGATAGAATGTTGTTGTTAAGTTTATTATAGCATTTATTGATAGCTACAAATGATTTTATATTATATTTTATAAATGTTATTAATTAGCTATTTGTAACATTTTGAACTGTTATCATTAATTTTTTGCAACATCATTAACATGTAATATATATGAATTTTGTAACATTTTACAAATGTTATAAATAAGTTTTCTATGACATTGATAGAATGATGTTGTTGAGTTTATTATAGCATTTATTGATAGCTACAAATGATTTTATATTATATTTTATAAATGTTATTAATAAGCTATTTGTAACAATTTTGATCGTTATATATTAACTTTTGCAACATCGGTAACATGTAGTAGATATGAAGTTTGTAACATTTTAAAATGTTATAGATATGTTTTTCATGACATTGATATAATGTTGTTATTAAGTTTCTTATAGCATTTATTGATAGTTACAAATTATTTTATATTATATTTTATAAATGTTATTAATTAGCTATTTGTAACATTTTTGAACTATTATCTATTAACTTTTGCAACA
Organism: Erythroxylum novogranatense; assembly: GCA_029891385.1. Classification (NCBI taxonomy): domain Eukaryota; kingdom Viridiplantae; phylum Streptophyta; class Magnoliopsida; order Malpighiales; family Erythroxylaceae; genus Erythroxylum; species Erythroxylum novogranatense. The sequence continues at coordinate 88,516,902 of CM057225.1, read as the reverse complement.
TCATTAACATGTAATAGATATGAATTTTGTAACATTTTACAAATGTTATAGATAAGTTTTCCATGACATTGATAAAATGTTGTTATTGAGTTTACTATAGCATTTATTGATAGCTACAAATATTTTTATATTATATTTTATAAATGTTATTAATTAGCTATTTGTAACATTTTGAATCGTTATATATTAACTTTTTACAACATAATTAACATGTAGTAGATATGAGTTTTGTAACATTTTAAAATGTTATAGATAAGTTTTCCATGACATTGATAGAATGTCGTTGTTTAGTTTATTATAGCATTTATTGATAGTTACAAATGATTTTATATCATATTATATAAATGTTATTAATTAGCTATTTGTAACATTTTTGAACTGTTATATATTAACTTTTGCAACATCACTAACATGTAGTAGATATGAATTTTGTAACATTTTAAAATGTTATAGATAAATTTTCATGACATTGATAAAATGTTATTGTTGAGTTTATTATAGCATTTATTAATAGCTACAAATGATTTTATATTATATTTTATAAATTTTATTAATTAGCTATTTTATAAATTTATTTTTACATCCGCCAAATGTTATGGATATGAGTTTCAGAACGCTTCTAAAATGTTCTAAATTATTGTTTAACAACAATTTTAAAAATATGTTATTATTGAATTTATGATAACATTTCTTGATGTTATTATAATAGTGTTACTAATATATTTTGTGTAACTTATATAAATAATGGGACATTAATGCAGAAACAAATTTATAACTATAAAATTAACTTTTCAAAAACATATTTTGTTGTTCATCAAGATAAGCAAATCATATATAATGAACACATAGACACTGATAACAAAAAGCAATAACGCATGTCTCTAAATCGTTATTCCAAAATAGTTCCTAAATTATTGAAACAAAAACTGACTACCATATCATCTTCAAATTCCATGTGCTACCTTCCCATGAATAATATCCTTGACTTCCACAATCTACAACCATTGAAACAAAAATCATTAGTGTATTTTTCAAATATAGTAGAATGGCATAACATATGTTACAAACTTAAGAAGAGTTGAAAACATGAACATTTAAATAATTAATGCAAGACATTGACATAATACCAATAAAAGTAAATACTAAATATTATTTAAAAATCATGAGAAAACAGAGAAAATAGTTAATTACCTAAAAGTTAGTTTGGGGAAACTATGACAACCTTGTCAAAAGGCCAAGCAACTGTACTGCCTACGGCATCTTCAACATAAATCATTTCTGATGCTGGCCTCCACAAAAATGCAGTAGGTACCTTAGCTATATCTATCCAAACTCTCATAGCATTAGGGCCAATAGGAACATGATGAACAAGTGCATCTGGATCATTTGAAGAAACACGCCCTTCGCTACTACTTCATTAGACCTCTCCAATCAAACAACTTGCATTTACTTTTTGTACGAAATTGTTTTTGCAATCTACAACACCAAATGGATGCGTCAATTTTAAGAAACAAAAGTAATGACTAAGGAAAAATACACACACACGCACACACATAGCCAAATGTACATTTTCATATAAACAAAAAACCTTACCAAGATATTTTGAGATTCTTCAATTGTTTGCCTTTCACCTTGTAAACATGCATCTTCAGATTCTTCAAATGATTGGTTTTCACCTCAGAAATCCATATGAACATTTTATAAAATATATGTTCATATATAATATAAATTGTATCCATGAAAATATTAAATTAATTATATTGATACTAGCCTGCTTTTGTTTTAATGCTTCATTGAGTAAGCCCTTCATATGGTTCATTTCTTCTTTCATCTCAGCTTGCTCTTGTTTCAGTTTGTCAATAATGTTGTCCCTTTCGAGCTATAATGGATAATTGTGTAAGAGTTACTCCTTTCCTATACCTTTTACTTGTCCATATTTGTCGGACCCAATACCTTTGATATCGCATCTTCTTTCAAATTAGTTGGAGGCAAATATGAATCGTTATCAATTTCTTCCAATTTTCCTATAAATTAAAATAATATGCAACATTATAATAATATAAAATATACAGATATACATATATTTCATAACCATAAAAATTCTTACAATAGTTTTTGCGGTCTTTATGCCGATCGCTCACCATTCTTTTTCTTATGAGCTTGTATCCAAACCTCAACTCGAAACAATTCGCTTTCCTCAGACTTGTTTTCTAACAAAAATAAAATGATTATAAATAAAAAATATCAATCATTTTAGTCCTTAATTCGAGTAAAAGAAAGAGACATTACAATATCCTCAGTCATGCGAGCATAACCCTTCACCAATTGTATGGAGTTTGTTTCTTTCTTCTTTCTTTCATTTCATCACTTATTTCCTGTAACAATACAATGATTTCATAGCAAAAATTCAAGTGAACATAAATAAGAAAACATAAATAAATTTAATATAAGGGTCATTGCATGCAATGATATAGTTACCTTAAACTTTGGACTTGTTTTTTCAGCCACAAACTTTTTCCATTCAGTTATATTGTTAATGTTATCTGGTTTGAGTGCCATTCTCTCTTCTTCATTTTTGGCCATCTTAAGTTTGGTAACCAACCTTGACTTTGAAGCTCTCCAAAGTCCACCCATCTCTATAAATACATAGCGTTTCTCCCACTCTTCTTCTAACTTATATCTTGCCTAAGAGAAATAATTAAATCATTACAACAAGTACTATTTAATAGATATCTGTATATAAAACATGGAAATTCATATAATACCTGAATACATTTCCATAATATTTCTCTCATGTCAGAAGAAATTTTCTCCAATCATGAATTGTATATGGTACAATTTCTCGCAAGAGCTCCTAAGAAAGAAGACAACTGTACAGATTCTTGGCCGATAGGTTGACCTTTGTCATTGAATTTGACTTCAATCCGATTATCACCATTCAAAGCAATGGTCTTCATCTTAGTTGGACCTCTTTTTCTCTTATTCACACTAAAATCCATGAGATTTAATCTTCCCAAAGAACCTATTTTTTTAAAAATTAAAGTTAATATAAAATTTATCAAATAATAAATTAATAATTAACACAATTTAAATTGAATAATCTAAAAGGATCATGCTTTATAAATCCAAGAACTAGATAATAACGGGTTAGCTTTTCTTCAAAAGAGAAAAAGCAAAAAGCCTTACCTTTTTTCAGAATTTCACAGTATGCTTCTAGAATCTTGTTCGTAGAACAAAAGATATTAAAAATAATTATCTTTACGTCTTAAAAACTCATGAAGAACACAGAATAAGTACTTCTAGTGCAACATATGTAAGCATATATTTAACTAGAATTTTTCATCAAACCTCACCACCCTACTCATCACAACAAATTGCTAATGATTTTAAAGCCTGAAATTTCCTATCCTATATTACACATTGAAGAGCTTTCTGTCATATATTTAAATTTGTTCGATTTTACTATTCATTTACACGTTGAAAGTCATCATAAAGGTTCATTTCATTATTCCTTCACCAATACATGTCCTGGTCATGATACTCACAAACATGATCCTGAAAAGTTACTACATTAAATTGTCTAATAATGCCAGATCATGCTTTATCACATATGGCCCACCAATTCTGTTTCTTCTGCAATGTTCCCACCACCAATTTCGTTTCTTTTACAATGCTCCCACCTATGGCCCACTAAAGCAAATCTCCTCTCCCTCTCTCTACACACACCACCACGTCCAAACACAGCTGAAAACAAAAAGGAAAAGAACAAGGAAAATAAAGAGCAAACCCTATGCTTTGGGGACTGCAAGTCTCAGCGTTTTTTGCAGCGTTTCTGGCTCCTAGCGTGCGACTTCTTCCAGCGTCCCTGGTCTCCTCACGCCAAGCTTTGAGTTGCGAAACTTGCGATGTGTGCCTCCTCCCAATTAAAACTCCCTTGTTAACTACGTTTTCTGCCCATTTAAACCTAAAGCGTTTCCCACGTTTTGTGTCTTTAAAACGTCTCTTACACTGCCGTTTTATCTACTTTAAAATTTTATTTTTCATAAAACTTCTTTAAATTATGTTTAAAATAATAGAAAATATTAAATAAATATTATATATAAATTAATAAAATCTTACCCAATTTAATTCTTAATTTTAACTTAAAATAATTAAATTGGACTTAAAATAATAATTAAATATAATTTATTAATTTAAATCTAATTTTAGTTCAGTATTAAATTTAAATTATGTCACATATCTCATATATTTAAAAGTTTAATCAGAGATGTATATTTTAAAATTAATAAATTTTAAATAAAATTAATTAAATTATATAAAATTTGTATATCATTCACCTTATTTTTATAATTGTTTAAATTAACATATCATTAATTAATTATGTCAATAAATCATACTTAAATCAATCTTAATATCATTAAATGATTAAATTTTTAATATATAAGTTATGATCCAATTTAATATTATTTCAAATTACTATTACACCAATAAGAGAAATTGAATTTTCTCTTATGGCGTGAGCATGTATAATAAGAATAAGGATGTATAGGTTCGAATATATTGTTTGCACGAGATATGAACGTCCATTTAGATTGAGAATTATTCTAATATTTAGTATTTAGAATTATTACTATTAGTTAGAATTTTAAAATTGAAAATAATTATATATAGTATATAATTCTATATAGTGGAGGGATGCTTTGGGTTGTTACCAATGATATGAGTTCCGTTCGCTCGCTTACTTAAGACGGAAAATGGTATTTAAGCAGACATAAAGGTACGGGGATGAATTACGGTTGGTACCAAATTAGGTATTGAATGTGTTTTATGAGATAATGTTAGATGTATCTAAATTGTGTTATGTGATCGGAGTGGACCATCGATGATGGTTATAGGATAATGTTATGTGGATCGAGTGGACCATCAATGATGGCTATGAGCTAATGTTGTGTGACTGAGTGGACCATCAATGATGGTTATGAGATAACGTTAGATGTATATAAATTGTGTTATGTGACTGAGTGGACCATCGATGATGGTTAACTCACTGAGTTTGCAAAAACTCACCCAAAATTTGCAATTATTTTTCAGGACTCAAAAGAATACCTCGTTAGATAATGGGCGTATGATGCGAGAAGAAGTCGGGATCAGTTCGCGTCTGCATTAGTGATTAATAGAATTGTATTTTTGTTTTCAAAATTTTTATATTATGTTTTGATCAATTTGTAAAGTCAATAGACTAAAATAAATTGTATTTATAAAAAGGGCCCCGTAGCCATTAGTTTTATCGGTAATAAATTATGTAAATGATTTTCCCCTAGTGTATGTTTTTGATTTTCCGGTAATAACTAATTGGCTAATTTTCTAATTGGCTAATTTTGATTTAATTGTTGATAATTATAATATAATAAATTAATTATATTCATTAAATATTAATTTATTTAATAGTTCATATATAACTCTAATTAAATTTTTTAACAATGTCATATTAAATATATTCTCTTTTCTTTTGTAAGAACCAAAGCATCCCTTTACTATAATAGTATATAACTCTATATAGTAAAGGGATGCTTGGGTTCTTACAAAAGAAAAGAGAATATATTTTAATATGACATTGTTATATATATATATATATATATAACTGTTATAAAAGATAGAAATAATATGCACTCACTAATCAGATATGCATCATTTAATAGTTAGTATACATATATGACCGATTTGGTTTTACCTAACACAAGAATGAAGTAGGTGGTTATTGGTTGGGTTTTACCTAACACAAGAATGAGGTAGATGATTATTGGTTAGGTTTTACCTAACACAATAACATATATGGAGTAGGTGGTCATGTGTATTAGGTGGTTAAAATGCATTATAAATAAGAGTTAACTTGATGTAAGATACACCATTTTGTCATAAGAAGAATTCTCTCTCTCAAATATTCTTACATTTTAGTTTCGGTTTTATAACACTAATTAGTATTACTTATAATATATTTAACACCAATAAATTTTTGTCTTTTTAGAATATAATTAATTAATTAGCTAATTTTTATTTAACTATTAATAATTATAATATAATAAATGAATTAATTCATTAAATTATAATTTATTTAAAAATTAATATAATCAATAGATTAATTAAAATTTGTACATATATATATTATTGTTATGCTAATAAAAGGCTTCGTAGATATATACATATATATATTATTGTTATGCTAATAAAAGGTTTCTTTCTTTATTGTTATGCTGGGAGAAAGTAAAGTGGTTTCTTTCTTTATTGTTATGCTAAGACGCTAATAGGAGGCTTCATTCTTCTTTCTTTATTTTTTAAGCTAATACAAGGCTTCCAGGTTGCGGCGTTTGAACGAGATAAACTGGGTGTTCTTTCTTTCTTTTTTTTCTTGGAAACGATTTACGTTGTAAGAGGTAAACGATTTACGTTGGGTGTTCTATCTCCGTGAAGAACTGAGACGGGAGCCAAACCAGAATTTGAAGACAGAACTTCGCGATTTTCTGAACCAGGATATGTTGGAAACGTTTAATCTTGGAAACGATTTATGTTGAAAACTGGGCTTTTAAACGAGGTAAACGATTTTCTTTGAAACGATTTATGTTTTGTTCCATGTATGCTTATGTAAGATATATTCTTCCTGTTTGGATTACTTTTCTATGTCAGGAATGGAACTATTTGGATTACTTTCTCCCTCCAAGAAAACTACAGATTTACTGAAGAACTTGTCTTTATAGTCTCAGTCTAATGCTGCTGAAAATGAACCCGTGAAAAAGGTAAACAGGATTCTTGACTGGTTCCTTTACATGTTTCTCTATTTGCAATTGTTGATGCGCAGTATATTATTTGGTCATGGTTTTCCACTAGTTGATTCGAGCTTTACCATTTTCCATTCACATCTCCTCATGTCTGACGTAAATTTGTAGTATCTCCTCACTTGGTATTAGGCATGAATAGTCGACAGTAAGTCTGAGCGTTTGTATCCCTTTATTTATAGATTCGCCTATTGGTATAATTCTAGTTTGCTAGAGTTGGGGCAACTAGTAGCTCATTCTCGTGAGCTCTTTCCAAGTTTCCTGGCGTTTACCTGTGCCTGACAATGGACAAGGATTGGGTACATCTTAGTAGGTAAGGAAAAGAAAAAAGTACACACCTTTAAGGTTATGAAGTAATAACGAATGTCCTTGGCATGGTTTAACATATTTTCTTGTTTTTTGTTATTTAATAGAACTACAGATACATACATGCGAGGTGCCTGGAACTTTGTAAAGATGGCTGAAAATAATGTAGGGAACCAAAAGAAGGTTTTATGCCCTTGTATAGATTGTCGCAACTTAAGTCATCGGAAGGAGAACTTGTTTATGAGCATCTGATTATACGAGGAATGGATCCTACATATACAAATTGGTTCCATCATGGTGAAAGGCAAAATATAGGAGAAACTTCTACTCAAGTGAAGACTTCAGATGTTTACAACTTATTTACAACTGCATATATGGAAGACAAGGATTATGCATCACCTTCAAGAAAGAAGGGACAAGAATTTCATGCAATTGTTGGAAGATTCTGAAACTCCTTTATTTCGTGTTGTACAAAGTATACCAAAATGTCGCCCATGTAGCGCTATATAAACACAAAGTTACAAATGGTTGGACCGACAACAGTTTTAATGGCCTTTGGAGATGCTAGAAGACATGTTACAGAGCATAATGTGATTCTCAAATCAGTATATGATGTGAGAAAATTTCTTAAGGAATTTGATTTGGGATATGAGAAGATTCATGCTTGTGTGAATGATTGTTGCTTGTTCAGAAAGATATAGATACAATGGAAAGTTGTCCAAAGTGTGGCTCTTCAAGATGGAAGGTAGATGGTCGAACGAAGAAGATTAGAAAAGGTGTCCCAACTAAAGTTTTGAGATACTTTCCCATAATACCAAGGTTTATAAGGATGTTCAAGTCACCAAAATGGCTGAAGAATTACAAGTGGCATTTTAAACACAAAAGTGAAGATGGCAAGATGCGCCACCCAAAGGATTCCGTAATGTGGAACTTGGTTAATGAAAATGGCCTGCTTTTTCAGATGATCCTAGAAATCTTAGACTTGGCTCGGCAAATGATGGATTCAATCCTTTTCAAATATGAGCTGACTTATAGTTGTTGGCCTGTGATGCTTGTTACTTACAATTTGCCGCCTTGGTTATGCATGAAAAAAGAAAATATTATGTTGACTTTATTAATCCCAGGACCTAAGCAACCTGGTAACGACATTGATGTTTACTTACAACCTCCGTAGAAGATCTACAAGAATTATGGAATAATGGTGTAAATGTTTATGACTCAGACAAGAATCTTACTTCAGGTTTGAAGGCTATTTTGCTCGACAATAAATGATTTTCCACCTATGGAAATCTCTCTGGATGTACAATAAAGGGAAAAGTAGCATGTCCTTTGTGTGGTGACAAAACGATGCTCAATGGTTAAAACATAGTAAAAATTCTCCTATATGGGTCATAGGAGATTTTGTCACCATCTCATACTTATAGGAAAAAAAGCTTGGTTTGATGGAAAGGAAGAAAAGGAAAGAAGCCCTGTGATCATGAATGGTACAAAAATTTTATCTACTCTTAAAGTTTTTAAAAATGATTGGGGAAAGAGTGGTAAGAAGAAAAGGAAGCGAGATTATGAAGTTACTTCATTATGGAAAAAATATCTATCTTTTTGAATTACCATATTGAAGGTACATTTTATTAGAATAACATTTTTTGTTTTAATTTTAAGTAGTTTTAATTTTATTTTTGCCTTTTTGTCTTACTAATTACCTTTTCAAATTTTTTTTTCAGGAGTTACCATTACGCCATAATTTGGATTTAATGCACATTGAAAAAAATATTTGTGAGAGTATCATTGGCACTTTATTAGACATTAACGGGAAGACAAAAGACGGACTCAATGCTCGCAAGGATTTAGAAGAAATGGGGATTCGTCAAGAATTACATCCGTAAGATTGTGGGAGTAGGATATACCTTCCACCACTCCACATACATTATCAAAGATGGAGAAAGAAAATTTTGTAAGAGATTATTTAACTTGAAGTTACTCGATGGATATAGCTCAAACATTGGAAATTGTGTTTCAATTGAAGAATGCAAGATAACAGTTTAAAATCGCATGACTGTCATGTTTTAATACAACAATTGTTACCAAGAGCATTGAGAGGGTTGTTACCTAAGGGACCAAGAATGGCGATTCTCCGATTATGTGCATTTTTAATAAATTATGCCAACGAGTTATTGATAGGGAAGTAGTGGTTGGCCTTGAAGATGAGGTTATTGAAACCATATGTATGTTTGAGAGATTCTTCCGCCATCATTCTTTGATATCATGATACACCTATCAAGGCACATAGAAGAGAAGCAAGACTTGGTGGACCAGTTCAATATCGATGGATGTACCCTTTGAAAGGTTAATAATGTTTATATCTATTTTTATTACGTTGTCAATTTTATGATGTTTTTTAATGTGTTATATATTTCTATTTAGGTACATGAAAATTCTCAAAGGATATGTAAAAATCGTGCACGCTCAAGGTTGTATGGCGTAATGCTATCTTGTTGATGAATGCCTTACTTTTTGTAGTGGGTATATGAAACAAGATGTTGGAGAAAATTACCCGTATGGTCGTAATCAAGATTTTTTTCGATGTGATTCTTCAAGGTCGTCCAATATCGTGGAGGAAAGTCAATATTTTTGAGGAATGATGTATTAGAAAGTGCACATCGTTATGTGTTATTTAACACAACAGTGACAGAACCATTTATAGAGTAAGTAGTTATATTCAATTTTCAAAATTAAGTATACTGTTACATTGTAGATAATTTTTTCATTGATTGCTATTAGGATACATTTGGAGGAGTTAAAAGAATCGAACAAAAATCTTGAGAGGAATCACAACTTACTTCAAAAGACACATGCAAAGAGTTTTTCAACATGGTTGAAAGGAAAGGTATTGCACAAAAAATGCTTTGTATATATTTTGTAAGTTGTCTTTTCAATAATATTAACTCCTTTTTGGAATCATATATATAAGTTTCATTCCAAACTTCTGTATGTGATGATAAGGAGACACTAAAATGGATTGCAAATGGTCCAAGAAATTATGCCATGAGCTATAGTGGTTATGTTATAAATGGACAACGGTTTCACACAAAGGATGTTGAAAAATCAACACAAAATAGTGGTGTTTCAATTGATGCATCAACAATATGTAGATCAAGTGCAAAAGATGCTTCACAAGTTGTTGATGTTGTTACATATTATGGGGTGATAAAAGAGATTATTTTATTAGATTACCATAAATTTCAGCTTCCAATATTCAAGTGTGATTGGGCAAATGTAGGACATGGAGTTAAAGTTGAAGAAGGTTTTACACTTGTTAATTTGCGCCAAAGTCGTAATCAAGATGTGAGAGAGCCTTTATCCTAGCATCGCAAGCAAAACAAGTGTTTTACTCTAGAGAAACCGATTCATCTAATTGGTATGTTGTGTTGAAGGCCCCCAGGGGTTACTATGAGTTGGAAATGTATAATGAGGATGAGGATTTCACGATGGATCGTAATATGTTATCGCATCGAGATATGAATGTCCATGATGATAGTGAGGAAGTTAATTATGTAAGAGAAGATTGTGAAGGTCTATTGGTGTGATAACTTTGTCGTAATTTCTCTAAACCAACTTTAAGTTACATTTTTCAAATTTTAGTGTATATTTCATTGATTTAAGTTAATTATTTACTTTTGTTGTACATTACTAACGTAACGTAACTTATATAAAGTTTTATTAATTTACATAACTAAGAAATTGATTAATAAAGTGTTACAATAAATTGATTAATAACAATAATTATTAATATAAATTGAATCAAAAATTAAATTGAATCATATTTAAATCAATCTTAATATCATTAAATGATTAAAATTTTAATATAAAAGTTATGAGCCAATTTATTTCAAATTAATATTATACTAATCGAAAAATTGAATTTCTCATGTCATGTGAGCATGTGTAATGAGGATAAGGATGTACGTCGTAATATGTTATCGCATGAGATATGAACGTCTATAATGATAGTGAGGAACTTAATAACTTTTCTAAAGTATTATTATTTTACATTTATTAAAGTAGCTCATATAAAGTGTTATTGATTTACATTACTAACATAACTTATATAAAGTGTTATTAATTTACAAAATTAAGATAACTCATATAAACCGTTATTATTTTATTAATAAAATAACTCATACATAATGTTATTATAATACACTATTATGATAACTTTTCTAAAGTGTTATTATTTTATATTTACTAAAATAATTCATATAAAGTGTTATTGATCTATATTATTAACGTAACTTATATAAATTGTTATTAATTTACATAACTAAGATAACTCATACATAATGTTATTATAATACAAGATACGATAACTTTTCTAAAGTGTTATTATTTTACATTTACTAAAGTAACTCATATAAAGTGTTATTGATTTACATTACTAACGTAACTTATATAAAGTGTTATTAATTTACAAAACTAAGATAACTCATATAAATCGTTATTATTTTGTTAATAAAGTAACTCATACATAATGTTATTATAATACATTATTATGATAACTTTTCTAAAGTGTTATTATTTTACATGTACTAAAGTAACTCATATAAAGTGTTATTGATCTATATTACTAACGTAACTTATATAAATTGTTATTAATTTACATAACTAAGATAACTCATATATAATGTTATTATAATACAAGATTACGATAACTTTTTAAAGTGTTATTATTTTACATTTACTAAAGTAACTCATATAAAATGTTATTGATTTATATTACTATCATAACTTATATAAAGTGTTATTAATATACAAAACTACGATAACTCATAAAAATGTTATTATTTTGTTAATAAAGTAACTCATACATAATGTTATTATAATACACTATTATGATAACTTTTCTAAAGTGTTATTATTTTACATGTACTAAAGTAACTCATATAAAGTGTTATTGATCTATATTACTAACGTAACTTATATAAATTGTTATTAATTTACATAACTAAGATAACTCATACATAATGTTATTATAATGCACAATTACAATAACTTTTCTAAAGTGTTATTATTTTACATTTACTAAAGTAACTCATATAAAGTGTTATTGATTTACATTACTAACGTAACTTATATAAAGTGTTATTAATTTACATAATTAAGATGACTCATATAAACTGTTATTATTTTATTAATAAAGTAACTCATACATAATGTTATTATAATACACCATTATGATAACTTTTCTAAAGTGTTATTATTTTATATTTACTAAGGTAACTTATATGAAGTGTTATTATTTTCAATTACTAAGGTAACTCAAATCAATTGTTATTATTGTATGATATTAAGATAACTCAACTAAAGTGTTATAAATTTATTATTAAAGTAACTCATATAAAGTGTTATTATTTTACATCACTTTCGTAACATCTTAAAATAGTTACCTTTTATAATGTTTAGTAACACTTTAAAATTTGTTATTAATGATAAATTATATGTTATAAAATCATAAAGTGTTACTTATCAAATTAAGAATCATAACATTTTAAGACATAATGTTACCGTAGATAGGTATTTTATAACATATTGTCAAAAGTGTTACTGCTCTAGTGTTATCTGTATGTCATTTTGTTGTAGTGTGACTTTTTATATTATATGTTTTCACATCATCGTAAAAAGGAGAGATTATTGAACTAAGGTAGGTTACAATTAACATTTTGATTATAATAAAGCATAGTTAATAATAGTAATTTATTCTTTGATGTTTTAAAAGAAAGCAACATGAAATAAATTCAAAAATAATTAATAGAGATCAAATGTATTTAAGTCAAGAAGAAAACCAAGATCAAAGAAGATCAAAGCACAATAAGTCTACAAATTTACTTAGAATCTTTCTCGTGTCTTGCACTCCATACATAAGTATATTATGTTTTGATCTTAATGTTTAAGTCTTTTCATTTATTAAAAGGAATCTAGGCTTTAATTTTAAAGAAAAATCTTTTAATCTTTAAAATACTCTTTAGAAAACTTTTAAAATATCATTGGATCACGTTTTAGTAAAAGGAATATGGTTTGATCTTTGAAAGAACTTGTAAAGTCTCTGAAAACCTAATTTCAGACATTTTGATTAACTAGCATATAGGTGTGGCTGGTCAATGTATTATTTCTGTAAACATTGGCTGACCAATATCTAGATTTGATCAAACAATGTGTTAAGAAATTTAAAACATTATATATAATTAATTTACTCATGATATTGGAAAGTATATTGGTCATCCAATACAACATTAATCAATCAATATGTGATATTAGTTGTCCAATGTCACTATTACTAGCCAATATGCCAAATTGGTCTAACAATATCGATGTAAATAGTTGTTACAACTGCTAATTCTTATGTCTACTAATATTTTGAAACTAATATAGATATAAATACTTAGAATTTGGTTATTGGACATTTTTAGGACGTTTAGGGTTTAATATAACACATTTACAAGTATTTACGAGCATTCATTCATTGGTTGTGAAGTGATAAAGAGTCTTTGAGCATTAAATGAGTAAGCAAGGTTTATTTGACTTGTAGATATCAAGTTCGTTTGGTTGACCTAAATTTAGGTTTTCTAAGAAGCATTGAAATTCCTCTTCACCCTTCAAAGAATCCCCTTAATCGATTAGAAATAAGAGATTAGTATAATACTAAGAGAGACTTGAAAAATGGATGTAAGTAAGGTTTATTTGTCAAATTTATAGAAAATAAATTTAGAACTTCTCTTCTCTGTACTCACTCTCTATAATCATGCCAAATTCTTTCACTCCCTATAGAATGTCTCATCTTTAGCCTTCAGAACCAACAACTTAATTTTACCAGCCATATATCAAGATTCAATCTTTAAGTGCTCTATAGCATAGTGTTGTGTCATAATAAAGGCATAACTTAATGGTTCTTTGAGCCTATTTATTCTTCTTTCCCTCCTTTCTCCAATATACAAGCTCAAACATAGAGGTTAACAGAGAGTTAGGATAAATGAAGATAGAAGTGGTGACAGGGATCAAGACTACTCCAACCCATAAAAGATGTAGAGACATTATCATTGCCACTCTGCTTAACAAACTTCGAGGCTTAACTAGTATGTACCTCCTTTTACTCCTCTATGGCTTTCTCTTACTTGGACTATGATCTCTAAGTAGTGATATTCCAACTAGTTTACATACTTAATGCTGAAAATGGTTATAGAAATTGGTTGTTGTTGTTGTTGTTTTGCTGTTATTAACAATGTTATGATGGAATATGAACATTGTTCAAGGAATGCCCTTACGTAGATGAGAAGTAGAGGTTACAGTTAAGCAGGGAAATTGTTTTATCATCATGGTGGATCAAAATAGGAGGACTCAGATGAAAGTGAATACTATGTTAATTTATGTCCCACAATCAATCAGTTGGTTACATTTTTTGTGTCATAATTATTTAAAAGTATTCTTTATCTTATGTATATTTGTTTAATTAACTAATGCATAAAATAAATTCAATAGAATAAATGTACATTATAAATGAAATTATGACGAGATCATAATTACGTAGATTCATATTGCATTGATGTATTATTCCTAAATCGTTCTTAATTATTATTTTATTAAGACTAGCAAGAATAAAGTGTAAAAACTAGAATGCATTATGTTTCTTCCTTATGAAAAAGTGGTCATCTTATATATTAAAGTAAGATGATTCTTAAACAAAAGTGTGTGTATTTATTAAAGAATAAGTTTACTAAAATGACTTGATATGAGAATTTTATTTAGAAAATTACTGGTATATCTATAAAAAATCTCATTGTAATGATTTTATGAACAATTATTTGACTTGAGATCTCGAAGAGATCTCATTATGAATTTTCATATTTTGATACTACTTATGATCTATCGTATTCAAGAGTAGCTCAATTGGTCATTTGTGTCTCTCAGAAGGACATTGGTCAACTACACCATTATATTGGTCAATCAATGTGTCAACAGACTTGTTTATTATATTTTTAGCTTACACTGGTCAACCACTAGCCTATATTGGTCGATCAATCTCCTAAAAATATGATTTTAACAATTTCAAATGTTTAAACTTAATCTGTTTCATGTAATTGTGATTAAAACGACATTCAAAATACTTCCCAAAGAACATTTGTAAGATTAGGAGGCTTTTCAATTAAAACAAAAACATACCTTTTGATGAATGAAAAGATAATATAATAAAGTGATATGAAATATTTGTTGGGACCCGATCCGGGAATCGGATCCCAACCGAAAAACGAAAACGGATACGAAGAATGAGGCGAATTCAAATTGGATAAATTGAATTCAATAACGACAAACGAAGCGAAAGCGGAAGCAAAGCGAAAGCAAATCGAAGACAGAATCGAAAGAAGCAAATCGGAAAGCGAAGAAAACAAATCATATAGCAAAACAAAGCGAAACAAAACACCGAACGAATCGAAATCATATTACTTAACAAACGGATCGAATTCAAACTTAAAATCAAAGTATACAAATGAGGGCAAATCGAATAGCATAACAAAAGTCCGACATCCGTGCATAAATTATCTAAAGAAGCGTCGCGTTGGAAACTTAAAACTAATCCAATACGAAAATCCCAGATAAATTTTTTCTTCTTTTCTTATATTCATTTATCAAACTCATACAAAGCAATCTTATATCATTTTTCTTGGAAATTCTTTCTCATGCCAAATCTCAACTCTTAACCATATTCTTATACATTGGTATCAATCCCAAAATTCATATTCATACTAATTTTTGTCGAAATTTCGGCAGCATAACGGCTGCCTTTGACCTAACCCAAAACCTGCAAAGGTTCAAAATACACTTCTAAAATTTCTAATCAAACATACAAACATCAAAATCTACCGGACCCTCCGTCCGGGATCTCAGCACACACAAACGCAAACCTAATTCTAAAACATTCTCATAATTGTAATTCAATATACTGATCTCATAACTCAATCCCATTACCAAATTCATACACAATTTCATATACAATTTCACACTCTCATACTTAGTTCATAATCTTCATACATTCTGAAATACATCATAATCACTTACTTACGGCAATTCAAGCCATTTACAAAATATTCCAAATCTCAATTCACATAACAATACAAGCGATGCAAAATCGGACCAAACGTTTTCACATTCTTTCATCCGATCTCCCTCGAAACACGGAGATGGGGATGAAAAAAGTGAGCTTCGGAAGCTCGTGGATAATATATTTATAAATTGAACAATAAGTTTAAAAACTCATTTTCAAGTAGTTTGATATTTTCAAACATTTCATGGTAGAAACCTTTCAAAGCTTATCTTTCAAATCTTTCACTTTTCAAACCGTTCATAAAACATTTCCAATTTCTTACACTTGCAAATCTTATCTTCTCATTTCTCAAAATTCTCAATTCCTTCTTATTTCATAAGCAAATTTAAAAGCATGAATGCATCACATTTAGAAACGAAACTGAAGCACATAACACATCAAATGGTCTGGTTCGGTCCAAAACAGAACGATCGCACATTCTCGCAGATAATGTCCTGCGGCAAATGTGAACAGAACGTACTACACTTTCCCGCATAGTGGTCCAGTGTAGCCATGAAGGGAGTCCGAAATCGGAGTTCCGTGTCATTAGCAAGGCAGCCCGAGAAGGCTATAAAATGTATAATGTGCACTCGTCCCACGATGGGACTGACCAAACCCACATAACATATAATTCAAACCGAACAATTCGGATCGCCCAAGGCACTTTTCAAATCTTACTTTTAAACTTTTATATCATAACATCAAATAGTGTCAATACTTGACACGCTCTCATAACACATGAAAATCATATAACAATTCTAATGCAATTCAAATCATCAATTTAATCACATATCACAATCAATCAAAATTCATAACCATGAATGCAATAATTCCTTCAATCATTATTCAAACTTATTCAAAATTTACAAAGCACATTTCTAATTATTCAAATAATTCGAAAACCCTGAATTTCATAAACCTTCCATTTTCTAAAAATCATTTCCACAATAAGGAATTTAATCCTTCGAAAACATAATTTTTCAAACACTTATATAAACATTAATTTATCAAAAATTCACTTCTTAAATTTTCAATTTCACATGCTTAGCTTAAAATTCAACAAATAAATATACTACCAACCTCGAAATGATGCTAGGAACTCGTCCCGATCATCAATTTGATCCTTGCTTCTTTCCTTCTTTCAATTAAAATTGACCTAAGCCATAATCATTCAAATTCCACATCACAATTTGCATAATTCTCAAAATTAACAATAGGGAACCCAAATTTATCATTTTTCCAAGATTTCTAAAACAAGAATTTCTAAAATCTCCAAATTCAAAACTTGACCTAAACCAATTCACTCAAATTCAATCTCATAAATAACTTAATTTTCAAAATTGATGTCATAATTCATCAATTCATACTACTTTCAAGATATCTGAACCACCAATTTCAAAAATCCCTAAATCTCAAAATAGGCCTAAACCAATTTATCTAAATTTCATATCATAAATCACAATTTCTTCAAAATTAATTTCATATATCACCAATCCATAATATTTTCCATGATTCTACACTAACAATTTTCAAAAATCCCAAATTATGAAATTTGGGCATAATTCCAATTAATCAATCATCCAAAATTAAACACAACCTAAGGCATATACATCAAACTTAGCTTCATAAATCACAAACCCAAGTCCTTTTCCATGTTTCTCAACCAAAAATTCATCAAAAACTTGAAGTTGAAAATTTTCTCTTACCTCTTTCTCCTTTTATTTTCGGATTTCTTGGTTCCCAAAGCAAGCTTTCTTCATTTTCCATTCTTTTTCCTTGAAAACAACTCAAAACCTAAGCTTTAAGACCCAAAAATTTCAAAATCTAGCTTTCTCTCTCTTCTTCTCCCCATGGCCGAAGCTCTCCACTCTTCTTCTTCTTATTTCCTTCTTCTTTCTCTTAAGTCTTTTGAAAGAATCGTGATTCTCCTCCCTTAAACGACAACCATTCATTTAATATGCTGTCATGTCATTTAAATGGTGACTAAAAAGACCAAAATGCCCTTACATCTACCTTTAAGTTATTCTCACTTGCGGTTCTGTTTCGCACCATCAAGTTGAAGGAATTTGTTAAAACTTCCTTCTAGAGAAATGGTCCTCTCAATCATAAGAAACCAACACCACCGACCGCACTCAATTCGGATCAGAAACGAAGAAGTTATAGCCGAAATACTATCGAACCTGCGAAAAATCTGAGACTAAACATTACTCTAATTTAATTCCAAAAATTTACATTCTTAATCCATGAATTGAAACTCGGTGTAGCCTTATGTCTCAAGTTTAATTCAAATCAAGAATCGCCTCAATTCGATTCCCAGATCAAAAGTTATGCTCCAAATACTCTCAAATGTTCCTAATCCAAAAACTACACACAAATCCGAACTTAAATTCAGAAATTGAAAGTCTTAGAGGCAAAATTGACATTTCATTTCTGCATATGGATTGTAGCCCCATGTCTTATCTTTATTTCTCCTTAAGAATCGCTTCAATTGGATCTTTGTAGATCTCGAATTTCTTAAAATACTGAACTATGTTTAGAAAATTTCCTAACTCACTTTGATTAAATTAATCATCATTAATTTAATCTCATAAAATTACAAATTTCCTATGAGGATGTAGGGAATTGTCTTAGGAATCCAACGCCTCAAGAATCAACTCAATCGGATGTCGGATGGAAAAGATATGAGCAAAATAGTGAACAAAGGTCGGATTGGAGGAGGAAACTAACAAGGAAATCAAAACGGCGCCGTATAGCAAGGGAAGGAAACGGCGTCGCATCAGCGGAAACGCCTGCGTTTGGGCGAGGCGAGGGTGAGCTCGCCCTGGCGACGTGTCGCCCTAGCGACGGCGAGCTGGACGCTCACCATCGCTAAGGCGATGCGTCCCCCTAGCGACGGGGCTGGACGTTCACCTTCGTTAGGGCGACGCGTCGCTCTAGCGACGGGAATACTTCATTTCTTTTTTTTTCACATGAAAAATCCAAATCTTCCAAAATTCATAACTCTTAATCCCGAACTCTAATTTTGACAAACTTAGTCTCTATAGTAAGCTTGAGGGAAGCTCTACATCTTCCACGAAGGACATAGAACTCAATTCGACTCCTAAGGGAGTGCATTTTCCGGTCAAAGGTTCTGTCCTTTAATATTCATGCTAAAACCATAACATAAACTTGTAAAACTCATAACTTATTATTCCTTGATCGAAAAATTCCATACTTTATCTCCAAATAAAGACCAAATCAAATCCTTCAACTTTCATGAAGAACATCAAAGCTCAATTAACCTCTAACTAGGTTAATTTTTCAGTCAAAGATTCAGTCATAATTAAAGTCAAAAGTCAACCCTATCACACATAAACTTTGACTGATCATAACTTCCACTCCCGATATCGAAAAATTGCAAACTTTATGGCTACAGAAAGCTCTTAACATAATCTACAAGTTTCATGTAGCACATTTTCTCAAATTTTGACTAAGTCAAAAGTCAACTCTCAATGGTCAAAAAGTCAAACTTTTCATATCTTCATATTTTCACACTTTTTCTCTTTATTTCTTGATTCTCAACTTAATTTCAATTAACTCATCCACTTTTGAATATTTCTTATTTTTACTTTAAAATCGGGGTCTAACATTTCTCCCCCTCTTAATAGAATTTCGTCCTCGAAATTCATACTTACTTAAACTCCAAGTAACTCATTCTTGCATAAATTTCTTTCTAAACAAAGATCATCAAGCACTTTCTTACTAATTTCTTTCCAAAACTCATAATCAATCACCTTTTTTATCTAATTTTCTCACCGTACATATTTTCAATCTTTTCACAATTTTCACTTCCTTAAATCACATACCACTCATATCATATCAAAACACTATATTCATAACTCACTGTTTCTACACTTATGGACACAAGGCAATGGTCCATTTCGTAAGAACCCTAATATGGTTTAATCATCGTTTAATCTGTCTCATTATGTCATCATTCTTTCATCTATAACAATTCGTCACAATTTCTCAAGAAATTCTAATCTTAAGTTCCTCAACACATTCCGAAAATCAATCATATTCTTAACACCCAAATCGAACCAATCACTTGAATTCATCAAATAGTCATGCACATCAATTTCACATTCCTAAGGACAATCATACTTCTTTCATCAAAATCAAATGATCACTCAGCATATCCTCATTAATTCAACCTTATCCTCACACATTCTTATCAATCTTATATGCCCAGTTAAGATCCTAATACTGGGCTCTGATACCATAAATGTTGGGACCCGATCCGGAAACCGCATCCCAACTGAAAAGCAGAAACGGATACGAAAAACGAGGCGAATTCAAATTGGATAAATTGAATTCAATAACGACAAACGAAGCGAAAGCGGAAGCAAAGCGAAAGCAAATTGAAGACAGAATCGAAAGAAGCAAATCGAAAAGCGAAGCAAACAAATCATATAGCAAAACAAAGCGGAGCAAAACACCGAACGAATCGAAATCATATTACTTCACAAACGGATCGAATTCAAACTTAAAATCAAAGTATACAAATGAGGGCAAATCGAATAGCATAACAAATGTCCGACATCCGTGCATAAATTATCTAAAGAAGCGTCGCGTTGGAAACTTAAAACTAATCCAATACGAAAATTCGGTATAAATTTTTTTCTTCTTTTTCTTATATTCATTTATCAAACTCATACAAAGCAATCTTATATCCTTTTTCTTGGAAATTCTTTCTCATGCCAAATCTCAACTCTTAACCATATTCTTATACATTGGTATCAATCCCAAAATTCATATTCATACTAATTTTTGTCGAAATTTCGGCAGCATAACGGCTGCCTTTGACCTAACCCAAAACCTGCAAAGGTTCAAAATACACTTCTAAAATTTCTAATCAAACATACAAACATCAAAATCCACTGGACCCTCCGTCCGGGATCTCAGCACACACAAACGCAAACCTAATTCTAAAACATTCTCATAACTGTAATTCAATATACTGATCTCATAACTCAATCCCATTACCAAATTCATACACAATTTCATATACAATTTCACACTCTCATACTTAGTTCATAATCTTCATACATTCTGAAATACATCATAATCACTTACTTACGGCAATTCAAGCCATTTACAATATACTTCCAAATCTCAATTCACATAACAATACAAGCGATGCAAAATCGGACCAAACGTCTTCACATTCTTTCATCCGATCTCCTGCTCGAAACCTGGAGATGGGGATGAAAAGGGGGGTGAGCTCGGAAGCTCGTGGATAATATATTTATAAATTGAACAATAAGCGGAAAACTCATTTTCAAGTAGTTTGATATTTTCAAACATTTCACGGTAGAAACCTTTCAAAGCTTATCTTTCAAATCTTTCACTTTTCAAACCGTTCATAAAACATTTCCAATTTCTTACACTTGCAAATCTTATCTTCTCATTTCTCAAAATTCTCAATTCCTTCTTATTTCATAAGCAAATTTAACAGCATGAATGCATCACATTTAGAAACGAAACAGAAGCACATAACACATCAAATGGTCTGGTTCGGTCCAAAACAGAACGTACTGCACATTGCCGCATAGCGGTCCTGTGCAGCCGTGAACAGAACGTACTACACTTTCCCGCATAGCGGTCCAGTGTAGCCGTGAAGGGAGTCCAAAATCGAAGCTCCGTGCCGCTAACGGGCAGCCTGGAGAAGGCTATAAAACAGACAAATGCGCACTCATCCCACAGATGGGACCTGACCAAACCCACATAACACATAATTCGAAACCGAACAATTCGGATTGCCCGAAGGCACTTTTCGAAATCTTACTTTTAAACTTTTTATATCATAACATCAAATAGTGTCAATACTTGACACATTCTCATAACACATGAAAATCATATAACAATTCTAATGCAATTCAAATCATCAATTTAATCACATATCACAATCAATCAAAATTCATAACCATGAATGCAATAATTCCTTTCAATCATTATTCAAACTTATTCAAATTTTAAAGCACATTTCTAATTATTCAAATAATTCAAAACCTCAATTTCATAAACCTTGCATTTTCTAAAAATCATTTCCACAATAAGGAATTTAATCCTTCGAAAACATAATTTTTCAAACACTTATATAAACATTAATTTATCAAAAATTCACTTCTTAAATTTTCAATTTCACATGCTTAGCTTAAAATTCAACAAATAAATATACTACCAACCTCGAAATGATGCTAGGAACTCGTCCCGATCATCAATTTGATCCTTGCTTCTTTCCTTCTTTCAATTAAAATAGACCTAAGCCATAATGATTCAAATTCCACATCACAATTTGCATAATTCTCAAAATTAACGATAGGGAACCCAAATTTATCATTTTTCCAAGCTTTCTAAAACAAGAATTTCTAAAATCTCCAAATTCAAAACTTGACCTAAACCAATTCACTCAAATTCAATCTCATAAATAACTTAATTTTCAAAATTGATGTCATAATTCATCAATTCATACTACTTTCAAGATATCTGAACCACCAATTTCAAAAATCCCTAAATCTCAAAATAGGCCTAAACCAATTTATCTAAATTCCATATCATAAATCACAATTTCTTCAAAATTAATTTCATATATCACCAATCCATAATATTTTCCATGATTCTACACTAACAATTTTCAAAAATCCCAAATTATGAAATTTGGGCATAATTCCAATTAATCAATCATCCAAAATTAAACACAACCTAAGGCATATACATCAAACTTAGCTTCATAAATCACAAACCCAAGTCCTTTTCCATGTTTCTCAACCAAAAATTCATCAAAAACTTGAAGTTGAAAATTTTCTCTTACCTCTTTCTCCTTCTATTTTCGGATTTCTTGGTTCCGAAAGCAAGCTTTCTTCATTTTCCATTCTTTTTCCTTGAAAACAACTCAAAACCTAAGCTTTAAGAACCAAAAATTTCAAAATCTAGCTTTCTCTCTCTTCTTCTCCCCATGGCCGAAGCTCTCCACTCTTCTTCTTCTTATTTCCTTCTTCTTTCTCTTAAGTCTTTTGGAAGAATCGTGATTCTCCTCCCTTAAACAACAACCATTCATTTAATATGTTGCCATGTCATTTAAATGGTGACTAAAAAGACCAAAATGCCCTTACATCTACCTTTAAGTTATTCTCACTTGCGGTTCTGTTTCGCACCATCAAGTTGAAGGAATTTGTTAAAACTTCCTTCTAGAGAAATGTTCCTCTCAATCATACGAATCCAACACCACTGACCGCGCTCAATTCGCATCAGAAACGAAGAAGTTATAGACGAAATACTATCGGACCTGCGAAAAATCTGAGACTGAACATTACTCTAATTTAATTCCAAAAATTTACATTCTTAATCCCAGAATTGAAACTCGGTGTAGCCTTATGTCTCAAGTTTAATTCAAATCAAGAATCGCCTCATTTCGATTCCCAGATCAAAAGTTATGCTCCAAATACTCTCAGATGTTCCTAATCTAAAAACTACACACAAATCCGAACTTAAATTCAGAAATTGAAAGTCTTAGAGGCAAAATTGACATTTCATTTCTGCATATGGATTGTAGCCCCATGTCTTATCTTTATTTCTCCTTAAGAATTGCTTCAATTGGATTTTTTTTAGATCCCGAATTTCTCAAAATACTAAACTATGTTCAGAAAATTTCCTGATTCACTTTGATTAAATTAATCACCATTAATTTCATCTCATAAAATTACAAATTTCCCATGAGGATGTAGGGAATTGTCTTAGGAATCCAACGCCGCAAGAATCAACTCAATCGGATGTCGGATGGAAAAGATATGAGCAAAATAGTGAACAAAGGTCGGATTGGAGGAGGAAACTAACAAGGAAATCAAAACGGCGCCGTATAGTAAGGGAAGAAAACGACGTCGCATCAGCCGAAACGCCCGCGTTTGGGCGAGGCGAGGGTGAGCTCGCCCTGGCGACGCGTCGCCCTCGCGACGGCGAGCTGGACGCTCACCATCGCTAAGGCGATGCGTCGCCCTAGCGACGGCGGCTGGACGCTCGCCATCGCTAGGGCGATGCGTCGCTCTAGCGACGGGAATACTTCATTTCTTTTTTTTTTCACATGAAAAATCCAAATCTTCCAAAATTCATAACTCTTAATCCCAAACTCTAATTTTGACAAACTTAGTCTCTATAGCAAGCTTGAAGGAAGCTCTACATCTTCCACGAAGGACATAAAACTTAATTCGACTCCTAAGGGAGTCCATTTTCCGGTCAAAGGTTCTGTCCTCTAATATTCATGCTAAAACCATAACATAAACTTGTAAAACTCATAACATATTATTCCTTGATCGAAAAATTCCATACTTTATGTCCAAATAAAGACCAAATCAAATCATTCAACTTTCATGAAGAACATCAAAGCTCAATTAACCTCTAACTAGGTTAATTTTTCAGTCAAAGATTCAATCATAATTAAAGTCAAAAGTCAACTCTATCACACATAAACTTTGACTGATCATAACTTCCACTCCCGATATCGAAAAATTGCAAACTTTATGGCTACAGAAAGCTCTTTACATAATCTACAAGTTTCATGTAGCACATTTTCTCAAATTTTGACTAAGTCAAAAGTCAACTCTCAATGGTCAAAAAGTCAAACTTTTCATATCTTCATATTTTCACACTTTTTCTCTTTATTTCTTGATTCTCAACTTAATTTCAATTAACTCATCCACTTTTGAATATTTCTTATTTTTACTTTAAAATTGGGGTCTAACATTTCTCCCCCTCTTAATAGAATTTCGTCCTCGAAATTCATACTTACTTAAACTCCAAGTAACTCATTCTTGCATAAATTTCTTTCTAAACAAAGATCATCAAGCACTTTCTTACTAATTTCTTTCCAAAACTCATAATCAATCACCTTTTTATCTAATTTTCTCACCGTACATATTTTCAATCTTTTCACAATTTTCACTTCCTTAAATCACATACCACTCATATCATATCAAAACACTATATTCATAACTCACTGTTTCTACACTTATGGACACAAGGCAATGGTCCATTTCTTAAGAACCCTAATATGGTTCAATCATCGTTTAATCTGTCTCATTATGTCATCATTCTTTCATCTATAACAATTCGTCACAATTTCTCAAGAAATTCTAATCTTAAGTTCCTCAACACATTCCGAAAATCAATCATATTCTTAACACCCAAATCGAACCAATCACTTGAATTCATCAAATAGTCATGCACATCAATTTCACATTCCTAAGGACAATCATACTTCTTTCATCAAAATCAAATGATCACTCTGCATATCCTCACTAATTCAACCTTATCCTCACACATTCTTATCAATCTTATATGCCCAGTTAAGATCCTAATACTGGGCTCTGATACCATAAATGTTGGGACCCGATCCGGGAACCGCATCCCAACTGAAAAGCAGAAACGGATACGAAAAACGAGGCGAATTCAAATTGGATAAATTGAATTCAATAACGACAAATGAAGCGAAAGCGAAAGCAAAGCGAAAGCAAATCGAAGACAGAATCGAAAGAAGCAAATCGAAAAGCGAAGCAAACAAATCATATAGCAAAACAAAGCGGAGCAAAACACCGAACGAATCGAAATCATATTACTTCACAAACGGATCGAATTCAAACTTAAAATCAAAGTATACAAATGAGGGCAAATCGAATAGCATAAGAAATGTCCGAAATCCGTGCATAAATTATCTAAAGAAGCGTCACGTTGGAAACTTAAAACTAATCCAATACGAAAATCCGGTATAAATTTGTTTCTTCTTTTTCTTATATTCATTTATCAAACTCATACAAAGCAATCTTATATCCTTTTTCTTGGAAATTCTTTCTCATGCCAAATCTCAACTCTTAACCATATTCTTATATATTGGTATCAATCCCAAAATTCATATTCATACTAATTTTGTTAAATTTCGGCAAAGATAACTACCGCTTTCGACCTAACCCAAAACCCGCAAAGGTTCAAAATACACTTCTAAAATTTCTAATCAAACATACAAACATCAAAATCTACCGGACCCTCCGTCCGGGATCTCAGCACACACAAACGCAAACCTAATTCTAAAACATTCTCATAATTGTAATTCAATATACTGATCTCATAACTCAATCCCATTACCAAATTCATACACAATTTCATATACAATTTCACACTCTCATACTTAGTTCATAATCTTCATACATTCTGAAATACATCATAATCACTTACTTACGGCAATTCAAGCCATTTACAAAATATTCCAAATCTCAATTCACATAACAATACAAGCGATGCAAAATCGGACCAAACGTCTTCACATTCTTTCATCCGATCTCCTGCTCGAAACCTGGAGATGGGGATGAAAAGGGGGGTGAGCTCGGAAGCTCGTGGATAATATATTTATAAATTGAACAATAAGCGAAAAACTCATTTTCAAGTAGTTTGATATTTTCAAACATTTCATGGTAGAAACCTTTCAAAGCTTATCTTTCAAATCTTTCACTTTTCAAACCGTTCATAAAACATTTCCAATTTCTTACACTTGCAAATCTTATCTTCTCATTTCTCAAAATTCTCAATTCCTTCTTATTTCATAAGCAAATTTAAAAGCATGAATGCATCACATTTAGAAACGAAACAGAAGCACATAACACATCAAATGGTCCGTTCGGTCCAAAACATAATCGCATCGCACATTCTCGCATAGCGTCTGTGTGTAGTGAGCAGAACGTACTACACTTTCCCGCATAGCGGTCCAGTGTAGCCGTGAAGGGAGTCCGAAATCGGAGCTTCGTGTCGCTAGCGGGCAGCCTGGAGAAGGCTATAAAACAGACAAATGCGCACCCATCCCACAGATGGGACCTGACCAAACCCACATAACACATAATTCGAAACCGAACAATTCGGATTGCCCGAAGGCACTTTTCGAAATCTTACTTTTAAACTTTTTATATCATAACATCAAATAGTGTCAATACTTGACGCGTTCTCATAACACATGAAAATCATATAACAATTCTAATGCAATTCAAATCATCAATTTAATCACATATCACAATCAATCAAAATTCATAACCATGAATGCAATAATTCCTTTGAATCATTATTCAAACTTATTGAAAATTTACAAAGCACATTTCTTGAATTATTCAAATAATTCGAAAACCCTGAATTTCATAAACCTTGCATTTTCTAAAAATCATTTCCATAATTAGGAATTTAATCCTTCGAAAACATAATTTTTCAAACACTTATATAAACATTAATTTATCAAAAATTCACTTCTTAAATTTTCAATTTCACATGCTTAGCTTAAAATTCAACAAGTAAATATACTACCAACCTCGAAATGATGCTAGGAACTCGTCCCGATCATTAATTTGATCCTTGCTTCTTTCCTTCTTTCAATTAAAATTGACCTAAGCCATAATCATTCAAATTCCACATCACAATTTGCATAATTCTCAAAATTAACGATAGGGAACCCAAATTTATCATTTTTTCAAGCTTTCTAAAACAAGAATTTCTAAAATCTCCAAATTCAAAACTTGACCTAAACCAATTCACTCAAATTCAATCTCATAAATAACTTAATTTTCAAAATTGATGTCATAATTCATCAATTCATACTACTTTCAAGATATCTGAACCACCAATTTTAAAAATCCCTAAATCTCAAAATAGGCCTAAACCAATTTATCTAAATTCCATATCATAAATCACAATTTCTTCAAAATTAATTTCATATATCACCAATCCATAATATTTTCCATGATTCTACACTAAAAATTTTCAAAAATCCCAAATTATGAAATTTGGGCATAATTCCAATTAATCAATCATCCAAAATTAAACACAACCTAAGGCATATACATCAAACTTAGCTTCATAAATCACAAACCCAAGTCCTTTTCCATGTTTCTCAACCAAAAATTCATCAAAAACTTGAAGTTGAAAATTTTCTCTTACCTCTTTCTCCTTCTATTTTCGGATTTCTTGGTTCGCAAAGCAAGCTTTCTTCATTTTCCATTCTTTTTCCTTGAAAACAACTCAAAACCTAAGCTTTAAGACCCAAAAATTTCAAAATCTAGCTTTCTCTCTCTTCTTCTCCCCATGGCCGAAGCTCTCCACTCTTCTTCTTCTTATTTCCTTCTTCTTTCTCTTAAGTCTTTCGGAAGAATCGTGATTCTCCTCCCTTAAATGACAACCATTCATTTAATATGCTGCCATGTCATTTAAATGGTGACTAAAAAGACCAAAATGCCCTTACATCTACCTTTAAGTTATTCTCACTTGCGGTTCTGTTTCGCACCATCAAGTTGAAGGAATTTGATAAAACTTTCTTCTAGAGAAATGTTTCTCTCAATCATACAAATCCAACCCCACTGACCGCGCTCAATTCGGATCAGAAACGAAGAAGTTATAGCCGAAATACTATCGGACCTGCGAAAAATCTGAGACTGAACATTACTCTAATTTAATTCCAAAAATTTACATTCTTATTCCCAGAATTGAAACTCGGTGTAGCCTTATGTCTCAAGTTTAATTCAAATCAAGAATCGCCTCATTTCGATTCCCAGATCAAAAGTTATGCTCCAAATACTCTCAGATGTTCTTAATCCATAAACTACACACAAATCTGAACTTAAATTCAGAAATTGAAAGTCTTAGGGGCAAAATTGACATTTCATTTCTGCATATGGATTGTAGCCCCATGTCTTATCTGTATTTCGCCTCAAGAATCGCTTCAATTGGATCTCTATAGATCCCGAATTTCTCAAAATACTGAACTATGTTCAGAAAATTTCCTGACTCACTTTGATTAAATTAACCACCATTAATTTAATCTCATAAAATTACAAATTTCCTATGAGGATGTAGGGAATTGTCTTAGGAATCCAACGCCGCAAGAATCAACTCAATTGTATATCGGACGGAAAAGATATGAGCAAAATAGTGAACAAAGGTCGGATTGGAGGAGGAAACTAACAAGGAAATCAAAACGGCGCTGTATAGCAAGGGAAGAAAACGGCGTCAAGATCGTGAAACGCCAGCGTTTGGGCGAGGCGAGGCTAAGCCTGGCGACGTTGTCGCCTCGCGACGGCAAGCTGGACGCCACCATCGCTATATGACGCGTCGCCCTAGCGACGGCGGCCGGACGCTCGCCATCGCTAGGGCGATGCGTCACCCTAGCGATGGGAATACTTCATTTCTTTTTTTTTCACATGAAAAATCCAAAACTTCCAAAATTCATAACTCTTAATCCCGAACTCCAATTTTGACAAAGTTAGTCTCTATAGCAAGCTTGAGGGAAGCTCTACATCTTCCACGAAGGACATAAAACTCAATTTGACTCCTAAGGGAGTCCATTTTCCGGTCAAAGGTTCTGTCCTCTAGTATTTATGTTAAAACTATAACATAAACTTGTAAAAATCATAACTTATTATTCCTTGATCAAAAAATTCAATATTTTATGTCCAAATAAAGACCAAATCAAATCCTTCAACTTTCATGAAGAACATCAAAGCTCAATTAACCTCTAACTAGGTTAATTTTTTAGTCAAAGATTCAGTCATAATTAAAGTCAAAAGTCAACCTTATCACACATAAACTTTGACTGATCATAACTTCCACTCCCGATATCGAAAAATTGCAAACTTTATGACTACAGAAAGCTCTTAACATAATCTACAAGTTTCATGTAGCACATTTTCTCAGATTTTGACTAAGTCAAAAGTCAACTCTCAATGATCAAAAAGTCAAACTTTTCATATCTTCATATTTTTACACTTTTTCTCTTTATTTCTTGATTCTCAACTTAATTTCAATTAACTCATCCACTTTTGAATATTTCTTATTTTTACTTCAAAATTGGGGTCCAACAATATTTATACATGGTGAGCCTTTAAGATTACCAAAATAAGAAAGTGAGATTACTGTTGATATTATAAACTATAAAATGAACTTAATATGCATTGATCTTCTTTTATTCTTGACTTGATTTTCACTTTGCAAGTTGCAAACTTTATCTTTTCTTTTATCAATTTTATGCAGTATTTTCTTGAGTTATGTATGATCTCATATTCTTATAAGGCTTCTCATTAAGATAACAAACTCATTAATAAGATTTTTATTTTGTATCATCAAAATATTAATTGGAAGCTCTTTTAGTTCAACAAATTAGACTAGTTAAAGGAGAAAATTTTCTAAAATTAGCCTTATAATGTCTTTGTATAACTTTTCTACACCTAATATGTGCTTTATGTATTGTTATTTTGTATAAGTATTTTGTACCTCATATTGTACTATTATTTTAAATGGATGTTTTGTATCCCCATTGCAATGTGTATTTTTATATATAAATGGGTATTTTATACCTCATATTGCACTATATACTACTTATTATGTATAGATGTTTTACACCACACACATAGAGCCTTAAATATGTTTTAACCGACAATTTTGAATTTAACCTTTACAACTTTCATAATAATTCAATTCCTTATTATTTTATTGATAGTTGGCATTCCTAATTTGTTATATACACAGTAGCAAGGTATATCTGGTAATGGCATTTTTTAATTAGCTTTTACATTTGGTGATAATGGTACTAATACTAAAGAAAAATAGTAAGGTTTGTATATTATTTTGTAACTAATATATCAAAATAGCAAAATATGCTAAAATTTTATGGTTACAATTATATTCATAAAAATTGGTGAAGCTCTAATACCTAATACACATCTTGATATAACACTAAGCAAATCTAAATTTTATGTAATTAATTAATTGTCTCTCCTTGAACATATGTCATACCTAAATAATCATACTAATACAATAAATCATAGAGCACTCTTAAAATGCAGCACATTTTCCGTAAGTGATTTTATCTTCTTATCTTTCTTCAACACCTTAATCTCCTCTTTAAAAAAACAAAGTTCTATCTTTTTACACTTCTCGTAGGATTAGTTCATCAAGAGTTCTTTCTCTTTCACTTCTTTAGTAAATGAGCTTATTAACTATAAAATGAGATCATTTCTTCGTAACCTTCAAGTGCTACTTATATGTCCTCTATCTAACTAAATGGTGATCAAAACAAGTATTTTCCCTTTCTCGAAAGCTTTAGTTCAACCTATTTAAAGAATTTAAAATATTGTTCTTTCAAATATTTGAATCCATAAATTTAGCTTCTTCCAATTTTTAAGTTGTTTATGATCAATATTTAACACATTTTTTTGCCTTATGATACAAAAAAGAAAAAGAGGAGAAATTAGAACAAGTGGTAGGAAAAAAAGGAATGAACATATATACTTGAAGTAGGGTACTTAGGTCATTTTGGATATATCTTAGTAATATTCTAATAACAAAATTCAAGTAAAGTGACATGTAAACAACATTTTGGGATAGGCATGAAAGAACTCTCAAAAGTAATGTTATTTACTATTAAAATGAAGGTTGAAATGGTTTTAATAAAGCCCTAAAAGTTATGATATTTAAAATAATTTGTCTATACTTTCACTTGAAGTTCTCTACAATATATTTAAGACTTTTCTAATAAAAATTTATAAAATAATACTTTTCACAACTCTCTCAAGCTCTCTCTAATAGATAATTGAATATATATATAGTTCCATTCAAATAAACAATATAAGATGTCTTTATATAGATTTACAAGAATTAAGATATCAAGTAATTAAGATAAACCACCAACTTTCACCAATAATTTATTAAGTTAATGAAGAAATACTACTATCGATTTTACCTAATTAGTTAGGAAGTTACTCTCTTTGACCTTTAACTCCACTAAGATCATAGAGAACATAGTCTTATTAGAAGATGCTCAACACTTTTCCGCATCACTAAATCATTTCTCTTGTCTTAAAGAAGTGCTCCCACTTCTTTAGCTTACTATTCTGTATTTTAGTTTGTATCATAGTGTTATAAAGAGATTTTAGTAGTCATCACTACAAAAAAAATGTTGAATTGCGACGGAATATTACCAACGGTATGAAAACCCATACAATCACCGACCGAAAATGAGACGCCGTCGGGGAAGATAGTTGTGAAGAAAAGGCATTGCGACGGTCCAATATTCCGTCGCTGAATTTCGTTCTGGTAATTTACCGACAGACTATTCGGTCGGTAAAGTGGTCAGTAAATACGTCCGATTTTTGTCCTTCATTTAAACCAAAACGATGTAGTTTTGGTTTAAACCAAAATGATGTCGTTTTGAAAATCGAATAAACCCTCCTTCTTCCTCCTTTCTTCCTCTCTAGCGCGCAGACCTCCTTTCTTCCTCCTCCGTTCTTCCTTCTCTCTTCTCCTTTCGACGGTTCTCCTCCAACTTTCGACTCTATCGCCGCCGGTCGCCGCCGCGTGCCGCCCAGTCGTCTCCTCCAACGCTGGCGGTCTTCGAAAGGTAAGTCCCTTCTCCTCCCTCCCCTCTTTGTCCGATAGATCTGGATGTAGAATTTGAACTTCAACTATACATATAATGACTTAGCTTGAATTATGTTCTGTAACATAAAATCATCTTAATCACATCTAACTCAAGACTATATATGCTACTAATCCGAAAGCTACGTTTGGTCCATAAATTAAAGCCATTAAATATGGTGAAATTTGTATAAATTAATTTTTGAATATATATTAATTAAATTATTAAATATATAATGATTCATAAATTATGCCTTTTAGTTGAATTGTTTACTAAATTAATAATTTAGATTGACATGATAAAATCTATTTTAAGTAATATTAACAAATTATCGTGTATTCCTTTTTGAAATTGAGGTGATTTATAATCTTCTTATTAAAATTTAAATTTTAATCTGTTAAATTAAATATTAAATATTGAGATGATTTACATTTTTTGTCTATGTAGTATTTACCTCCTACTTATTTAATTAAGATAGCTAATTAAGTCATTTGCATAAGGCATAAAAGCAAGAAAATGTTCAAATAGATACATGATAATGCTCTTGATAGTCATAATAGCCAATTGAAACAAAGACCAACATAAAGGAAAAAAAGAAAAGAAAAATACACTAACGTTGTTATGCCTAGCTATTTTTGTATTTGATGCACATTGAGACTAGTCGTTTGTGTATATGGAACTTATTTTGGCAAGCAATTAATTTTTTAATGTATGATGTTTATTATAGCTATCTATTTTTGTATCTAGAGCTAATTTTTTACATAGGATAATAAATATATATATATATATATACATCTATATATGTATGTATGTATGTATTATTTAGATTTTGTTGAGTTTTCATCTTATCATTAAGTTCCATTGATCAAGTTTAAAATTTAATGTTAAAGTTAAACATTTGGTTGAAGGAAATTTTAAATGATTACGAGACTTTAGCATCTATAATGCTAATTTATGATTATAAAGTGTTTCTTAAGTATGCCGATTTATGAAATTATTATAAATTCATTTCATTGTATATCGATAAGATAAGGATGAAAGCATTTTCTTATTGTCATTATTAATGGAATGATCTATCTTGAATTTATTTCGATAGTTCATCCATCTAATGGATAGAGATTGGAAGTGTTTGTTTGTTTGTTTTGTTTTCAATGTCTAGAAAATTTCTTTCTAGTCACTATCACTTATTCTATTTCAAGTTTGGTTGTTGATATTGCTAATATTTTGTCTTTTTTGTTACAATTGCTAGTCTTGAATCTTGTCATAATAGTGAAATGCATTTAAAGTTTAAATAAATATAATTTAGTTAATTTAATTATATGGTTAACATTTCACTACTATCAAACCCACTATAAGTCTTATGAATGGTCTCTTTATCAAGTTTCGCATGTTATCTACTATTCTTAAATAACAAAACATATAACTATATAAATCGAAATGAGGAAAAAGAACATTTAAGCCAGTTCTAAATAAGATAATACAAATATAGTATATTTTCGTGCAGGACAGATGGCTAATACATATAACCCTTTGTCGCCATAACGTAGAACAACAAACATATGAAAGTAGACACTGTCAAACACTTCTTCCCCTGGAAACTAAAAGAAGAAACAAATACCAGTTCCAACTCCTGATTAATGAATTGGTAGTTCAAAATAATCAAATTTGATTA
Source organism: Erythroxylum novogranatense (assembly GCA_029891385.1). Classification (NCBI taxonomy): domain Eukaryota; kingdom Viridiplantae; phylum Streptophyta; class Magnoliopsida; order Malpighiales; family Erythroxylaceae; genus Erythroxylum; species Erythroxylum novogranatense. The sequence continues at coordinate 88,482,496 of CM057225.1, read as the reverse complement.
CCTTTGATCCAAACTTATATGGCAATTTATAGCCTCCATTTAAATGATGAAGGAAATCTTAAGGGCATGTCCTTTAAACCATACAATTTTAAATTGAGGATTCTCTTAAAGATCATGATTTAATTAGGATGGACATGAGGAATTGGAGAATTTCCAAATCTATTCTTGAGCATGATGACAATATTAATTTTGGACGGAATGCGAGAGTAGGTTAGGAATTATGCAAGTATACTCGACATACTTCTATGCTTGCAACTGCTTTTATTCTCTCTTATGGCTACATTGGCAATAAGATTGACAAGAATAACAAAATTAAATAAAGGGAAATCTAGTATGCAAATGTAATAGAATAAAGTTTGTGCAATTATCTAACCAAAAAATGGTATCTTTCCCCTTTCTTATCAAATACTTCATTTCGTTGACAATATTGTCTTTGAGCTTCAATAGGTGTTTAGTGATTGAAGAAACGTTAAACGTAGGCTATATAGAGAAGCTTCCACTTTTAAAGTATTCCTCTTCCATCTACTTAACCTATAGACTCTCTTTATCATGAATTAAATGTCAAATTATCATAGTTGTAAGTACTTTACTTGAAGCTCAAATGCATTTTATTCCTAGTACTTCTTAAGTTTTAGGATGGCAAACATCCTTCCACTTAACTTTGGGACCAACTTTTAGGGATCTAGATCCATCACAGAGGAAATTACTTAGGATTCTTTTGATGTTTTTAATAAGTTTAAATGGAAAAATAATTGGAAACTCTAGAAGATATGCTTGCTGTTAAGGAAATAAGAGAATAATTGGCATTTTCTTATTTAAAGGAGAGCCTTGGTTTTGTGGCTATTGATTCATGTCTAGATTGCATTCAATAGGGTCACATAATCATATTAAATATGTCTAAATGTTAAAATAGATGTACTTGGGTACTTACTCAGTTTAAGATCAAATAATTGTGTTAGATCCCACTACAAAGAGCCATGGATAAAAGATATAAAAAACTAGCTTTTGTTTCTATTGAATATGAGTGGGTTAGTTAGTTTTTATTTGTTAAATTACCTTACCAAGTCATTATTATCATTTCAAAGTGTGTAATTTAGATTTTGGAGCACATTATGTCATTTCTATATAATTAATATTACAACTTGATTCATACATTCAATCTCATTTAATCAATTATCATTTTATCTTCTTTTTTCACAAGAGATATGCAATTACAAAGAAAATGAGTAGGGTGGTTGGTTTAAAGTTGACAATTCAATTTAATATTAACATTAAGTTACAGTATAGATCTCACTACATTGTGTGCTAAGATTTATTTTATGTTTTGATGTTGAGGATTAATTTATAAATGTTTTTCAAAACAGTTAGACCACATTTGAATTTTTATAAATTTTTGAAGTGAATACATATCTTTAGTTATTAAGTAAATCATAATGGAAAATATAAAACTCTTAAAAGAATTGAAACACAAAACTTTCTAATGCGTTAACTAAGAAGCAACCCAATGGTCGTGACAATATATTTCTTAATGGTAAGTTATAAGGTTATCTTTACTTAATTGGACTTTTAATTACAATTTTAAATAGTAAATACATAATTCATATTTTATCTTTTATTTTCTGATAGAGATATACTATTACAACGAATATGAGTGGGTTAGTTAGTTTTAGTTGACAATTCAATTTTAAACTAACATTGAGTTCAGACTGTAGATCTCACAACTTTGTGTATCATGATTTCTTATTTTATTTCACATTAAGGATTAGTTTATAAATATCAAAGCTTTAGGAATATATCTGAATTCTTATCAAATTTTAGGAGTGAATACATATCTTTAATTATTCTTTAAACATAAAGTAAAATATCAAAACTATTTACGTAATGGAAAATATAAAATTTTCTAATGTCTCAACTAAGAAGCAACTTAGCTACTTTTATTTGATTCAATGACCTATCATCATCAAACCAAAATCTTTGTATAACATCATCTTTCACTTATTAAAATATATTACTCTAGGTGTCATATAAAGGCATCATTGCTATTATTTTCCCAATATATCCGACTATACTCAAGTGATAATATTCAAAGTTACAAAGACTTTTTTCTACTCAATTCATTAGCTACTTTGTTATGTCTTTCTACCTTTAACTCACACAAATTGTCATATTCAACAAGAAACTCTTATCACTAGGCTTACTTTATAGATAAGTTCTGTTGGATCCTAAAAGAAGTGTTACCAATATTATCTATACAGACCACAAACTTGAATCTTAATAGGTAAACTCATGAAACATGAAGATAATGTAGTACTACCACCATCTCCATGTAACATTTCTTAACAATTTTTAGTTTTGATTCTTTAAGGTTATATATTCACCTTTTGACACCAAGACATTGGCAATCACTTTATAAAACGTATCAAATTTCAGTTTAAATTGAAGATTGAAGTTTGCCAATCTTCGGATATGTTTAATTGAAATGAGTTCCATTGCATATAAATCCTTGAATCTTTTTTGAAAGCTTGTCACTTTTTTTGGGTTGTCCATATTACTTGGACAACCCTTTATGATCCTACTCCTTTTGACTGCTTACATAGTCTTTCTTCTTTTTCTCTTCACACTAGTCTTGATAATTATTATTTCTTTTACTTTTAAAAATTGTCGGAGGCTTTATTCTCCTTACGTACGCCAAAATCCATAAAATTATTAATAGCCGCAATATTCTTAACAATTTTTTGTCATAACTTTATTCGCGCTCATGGTTTGATAATTATTATTTCTTTTACTTTTAAAAATTTTCGGAGGCTTTATTCTCTTTACGTACGCCAAAATCCATAAAATTGTTAATACCCGCAATATTCTTAACAATTTTTTGTCATAACTTTATTCGCGCTCATGGTTATAATCAAAAAATGAAAATAAAGAGTTTATCTTTATTATTGAATATGTTCTTAATATCTAACATCAATAAAGTGAATTGCAAAGTATATTCCCCCTTTGATTCATCTTGCTTGAACTACTTCGAGGTGTATCTAGCAAGCTTTGAAATATTATTCAGAAGGAATTGATCATATGGAGATATGAGATCAACCAGTACCAATCTCGATAGAGGTTCTTATATATTCTCTACCAAAGATTACCAACATCATTTAGGTATATTGCATTGATGTTGACCTTCTCCACATCGAGCACCTTAGCAATGACATAATTATTTATAAGAGTTCTCAAACTTCTTAGTATTTTGAATGCCCTACAAAATATTTAGCTCTTGCACCTTCAGCAAAGTGTTTTGAGTTCGTCCAACATCTTGATCTACAACAAAATATTTGATGATTGTAATCTGAAAGATAGCATCCTCTCATGCCTTCATCAAGTTCCGTATCTATCATCTTTCAAGATTTGAAATTTCGTCTCCAAGACTTGAAACGAAAATATGTATAAAAAAACAACAACTTCCTCTTCATATGTAGGCATAGATGGGATGAGTTTCTCCACTTGAAAGATCAAACTCAGTTAGGTTATTACTGCTGTAAAATTAACCATTCTTTGTTATAATAAATAATAGAAAGACATTATTAGCAATACTTATAATCAGATCTCTGATGTTTTTTGCGTTATTTTTCCATACAGCGTTTCCTTTAGCTGTTAGGGTATCCAATTAAGGTATGACTGATTTTATTGTTGATTGTTATTGCAGCGCTATCATCTTCATCTCCGGTGACATACTTCTGCAATATCTCTCAGTAGATCGATTGAGGTGAGTGCTTATGGTTTTATTTGTGGTCTCTGGCTCTTCATGAATGTGCTTGTATGTGAACTGCCCATAGTATGTACTAAATCGTTTATTAATGTCTTGCAATATGTGAAACTTGACAACACACATGCTGTACGGAGAATTAATTTGTGATGTGAATACTGGTTGAGATAAATGTGTGTTTTTGTTGCAGGGGGACCCTTAATTTTTAAGGGGGTGTCCGAATTATTGGGAAAATGCTGCCGAAATTTCAATACGCTCCTCGTCGTAGATGATGTTTAAATTTGAACATTAGATCGTTAGTTTTATTATTTGAAGATGATAAACTAGATGCATTGAGTATAATATATCATGCCTTGCGTAATAGTTAATTTAAAATAACGGTTTGAAGAAATTTAATGTTGGATTTCATTACAGCTCTATCATCTTCATTGCCCGTGACATTGTGCATTGGTCGTGTCGTACTGTAGGAACATTTATCCGCATTTGAATTACGGTCAGTGCCTATGCTGTAGTTAGTAATTTTATCGCTTGATTAATGATCTGGCAATTGTTGTTCCCACTGCATGTCCCTGAACCGTTTATTGATGTCTTGCAAATGCGTGAAACTTGAAAACGCACATGTTGGACGGATAGTGAATTTGAGGTGTGATTACTGGTTGAGATAGAAGTGTGTTTCTTTTGCAGGGGACCCTTATTTTTTAAGGGGGTGTCCGAATTATAGGGGAAATGCTGCCGAAATTTCAATAAGATCATCGTCCTAGATGGTGCTTAAATTAGAACATGAGCGCGTTAGTGTAATTATGTGAGGATGATAAATGTTTAGCATTAAGTATGCTATGTCATGCCTTGCATAAAATATTTCCAATGAAGGTTTGACAGATTGTATTGTAGGGTTTCATTGCAGCACTATAATCTTCATCGCCCGTGTCTTTCTACATTGCCCATTTTATCATCTTTCAGGAACATTTCTTCGCATTTCAATTTCGGTCAGTGGTTATGCTTTCGTTACTAAATTTATTGCCTGATTCATATTGAATATCCATTGAACATCACATTGTGGTCAACCACAATGTGATTACATATATATCTACGATCATATATGTTGTGTTCACAGTATAAATATTTCAGTAGCTTAGCTCCGACATGAAACGTTAGATACTGATGTTATAACACATGTCTGTTATGACTTGGTTTGTAGATATGTGCCTAACTTAGATGCATAACTTTGGATTTGATCTTGTAGAATTACAGTTCTCCAGTTATGAGTTCCAACGATAGATCTTGGATGTATAGACGTTTAACCGGCGATGGTTTCATTAGTCCTGAATTTGTTGCGGGAGTTGATGCGTTCATTCATTATGCTTGTTCTCAACGTGCATATACGGATGGGCCAAAGATCAGATGTCCATGTAAAAAGTGCAAGCACAAATGTTTCCTGTTGATTGATGAAGTTCAGTTGCATTTGTTGAGAAAAGGGTTTGTTCCGAACTATTTTCAGTGGACCAGACATGGGGAACCCTTGGTTGCTAGCACTTCAAGGAGAATTGAAGAACCTACGTCTATGAACTTAAATGAGAATGACTTTGAGGATGGATATGGAAGACATTTTGGTGATGGGCCGGAAAACTCTTATAGGCAAATGGTGCATGATGGACTCGGTCATACATTTGAGGCAAATAGGGACAATGTTGATGAAGAACCTAACCAACAGGAAAAACAATTCTTCGACTTACTACAGTCAGTTGATCGAGAATTGTGGCCAAATTGTGAGACAATGACTCAGTTGTCATCAAAGCTAGAGTTGAAGGTTCCTGTAGGTATTTGCATCACTTAAAAAAAATGTTAAAAACAAAGCTAGAGTTGAAGGTTCCCTATGTAATGCCTATTTAGTGGAGGAAGCGAGTACGTTTTGTGGGTATTATTTTAAGCCGCATGTGAACACAAGAGCAAGAAAATTTCCTCGTAATGACGATGGTGGACGAACAATTCATGCAGATGGAAACTTGTCCATCTTTTCATATTCTGGATGAACATCTGGGCGTGCGACAAGAAGAATGTTAACTGAGGAAGAGATCGAGGGTGCACATGGTTATATTGTATTGAACTGTGAAGAGCTTTTGCCTTTCGTGCAGTAAGTAGCACATGAATATTTCAGTATTTACCTTTGTGTCATCTTCATCCCTAAAAATAGTCATTCTGTATTTAGATTGTACGAGACATTATTGTAGGAAAATCTCGGGAGGAACATCACATGTTCCAGCAGCGGAAACAAAAATTTTTAGTCCCGAGACCTTCCCGAAAATCCAGGATCCCGGTGTCGGTATGAAAACTCAAACCTGAATAGCCAATAGAGACTATCTCTAAAGGTATCCACGCAGAGATCAGAAAACCTAACCGGATCAAACACTTTTGACCCAGGAATAGCTAGAACATGAATAAGAGCTGCTAGACCCTACCTCCATCTGGAGAGCTTGAGATCGACGTTGAAACCTTGTGCTTGGAGAAGAGAAATCGATGGTTGCCTTGAGAAAATGAGGAAATGAATTCTCCTTAAGCTTAACTCTTAAGCTTTCTACTTTTCTCTTCTTGCAAACCTACGACCATCATCTTCATCTTACCCTTTTATATGTCTTGTTAACACTTAAAAGACATATTAAAAAGGCTTGGATGAGAAGCTTCCACGTTTTTCTTTATATATATATATTCCTTCCACGTACATGTCTAATATATATATATAATAATTAATTAATTAATTACTTAATTAATTAATTAGAATATATTTGCTAAGGTCCATCCAACTGGGTCGGTCCCTACTGCTACTATCGGGCCCCGGTCAAAAATGTTTCAAAACCTTTCTTAGCAATATTGATGTCACGATCTCATCGGGACATATCTCAATCCCATTGGGATCCATTTAATCCTAATGCTCTCCATAATTGGAACTCGTCCAATTACTATTTTGATTCTCTCAATCACTCTTACGCGTGTGACCCTTTAGGTTTCGGTTATGTTGGCCACTTAGATTAACAATTAATCTGAGCAAGTCATGAGCGGTATCTAGCAACACATCATGACCCCCAATTGACCGGAAAGTAATTGGTTTGATGAATTCATCACGAACCAGATCACGAACCCTTCCATAGACAATTATTGTGCAATTCGTCCTTTCATCATCCTATACCCCACTTGGTTATGAGTATGGCTAATATGTCAACTCTTACTAGACTAAGTCTAGCCCAAGTGAAATCAGTTCCTGTATGAGGACTCATTACTTTATATGTCCATGAAGACACTCTTCATGACATAGTCATGCTCTGGCCAGAGATTTAAAGTAATGATCCCGACAAGAGGTTGTGGTATCTCTTCCGTTCTCACAGTGATGAACTTTATTGGCTACTCAATTACCTTGAATACCTCAAATCGCACTCCAAGCACCATCCTATGAGTAACCTCCGGAAGGCCACAAGGAATGGAGTCAGTACGTGATCAAGATTCAAGATATCCTCGAGTACCTCAAGTCTAAGGATACTTGCACCATTGCTATGATGAGATTATCACCGACATTAAATCCATGTGATGATCTCATGGCAGTCATCCAATGAACTTACTACCACTAGTAAGCATCCATATGTCAACTCTAAATATCTCATATTTACAGCTTCGAGATCCACCGCTGATCCAATCAAGGAGTATGACATATGCTAGTCCGTCCGGATTAATGATGTCCAGCCTCATTAATTCTATGACTAGGAAAATTTAGATATCGACATAATTGCACATGATAGGAATCTCAGATTATGATCACATCATAATTTCCTTCATGCTATGTCATATATCATGGACTTAATTAATTTGATTAAAGATCAATATCAATTCATAAAGAACATCAAATAAATGAAACATGCCTTTCTTTATTTATTCATAAAGTCCGTATATGACTATGAACAAAAAGCGCTAAAGGGATTGCCTTTAGGGCACTACTCTAACAATCTCTCACTTGACCTAAAGCCAATCGCCTTGGTATCTAATACCATAAGCGAGTACATGAGAATCAAAATTCTTACGTGACAATGGCTTCACAACGGATCAAGAATGTTCGCTCTGTGGAATCCTCTCGATCGCGACATCACCTCTAGAATGATCTCGAATCGATGATATCTGCGAGTACGTGTTTAGATCGTTGGTGAGACCTCGGTTCTTTTGCTCGAGCAATAGCCCCATTGTTGTCACAATACAACCGTATGGGTCCATCACGCCTAGGAACCACACCAAGTTCAGAAATGAACTTCGATCCAAACAAACTTCCTTTGCCGCCTCGATGCAAAGAATGTACTCGCCTCGATTCGTCGAATCGCCAGCGTCTCTTGTTTGGAACTCTTCCAACTGACCGCCCGCCGCTTAGCGTGAAAACATAACCCGATCGGGATCTGAGTCATCCTTGTCGATTAGAAACCGCCATCCAGATGTTCGCCACTGAGATTTCCATCTCCATATATCAAGAAAACATCCTTAGTCCTTCGCAAGTACTTGAGGATATTCTTGACAGCCACCCAGTGACCCTCACCAGGATCCGATTGGTATCTGCTCGTGACATTCAGAGCATACGATACATCGGGCCTCGTACATAACATAGCATACATGATCGATCCTACTGCAGAAGCATACGGGATTTGATCCATGCGAATCCTCTCATCTTGTGTCTTAGGACACATAGATTTCGAGAGTGTTATCCCATGAGTAATGGGAAGAAACCCTCTCTTGGATTGCTCCATGCTAAACCTCTTTAGCATCTTGTCTATGTACGATGATTGTGAAAGACCAAGCAACCTCTTTGATCTATCTCTATAGATCTTTATCCCAAGGATATAAGTTGCTTTACCAAGATCTTTCATCGCAAATTGCTTGGACAACCAAATTTTAACTGACAGATCAATGAGATATCGCTTCGAGTAACAAGATGTCATCTACATACAACACAAGGAAAACGATTGCATTCCCATTAACCTTCTTGTACACACAGTGTTCATCCGGATTTTGTGAGAAACCAAACTCTTTGATTGACTCATTAAAACGGATGTTCCAACTCCTGGATGCTTGCTTCAATCCATAAATGGATTTCTGAAGCTTGCATCCCTTTTCGCCATCAATGGAAGTGAAGCCCTCTCGTTGCGCCATGTACACATCCTCGCCGATTTCCGTTAAGGAAAGTCGTCTTCACATCCATTTGCCATATCTCATAATCATAATGAGCGCAATGGCTAGGAGTATCCGAATGGATTTGAGCATTGCTACGGGGCTGAAGGTCTCGTCATAGTCAACTCCTTGTCTTTGACGAAATCCTTTGGCCACAAGCCTTGTTTTGTAGGTAATCACATTACCATCCATGTCGGTTTTCTTCTTGAAACCCATTTGCACCCTATAGGTTTTATCCTTCAGTGCATCAACCAAAGTCCATACTTGGTTTATGTACATGGAATCCATTTCGGCTTTCATGGCACAAAGCCATTTTTCAGACTCTGAACTTTTCAAAACCTCTTCATAGATAGCAGGCTCATCATTTTCTATGAGCAATACGTCATTCTGTTCGCTTGCAAGAAATCCGTATCTCTCGGGAACAATGCGCATCCTACTTGACCTACGAACTTCGTGTGCAACAGAAGGTTGAACTGTTACTTCATCTGAATGAGTGACAATCTCAGGTTCAGGCAGTTGATCTATGCTTGTTTGAGCATTTTGAACTTCTTCAAGTTCAACTTTGCTCCCACTGTCTTCTTGCAGAAGAAACTCTTTCTCTAAAGACAGATGCTTCAAACAAACACCTTTTGTTCCTCAAAGAAGGTAGAATTGATATCTCATGGTCTCTTTAGGATATCCTACAAACAAACACTTGTCGACTTTGCTTCAAGCTTATCTCGATCGAATCCGCTTCACGAAGGTGATAACCCCATACTTTCAGATAAGAAAGATAAGGTTTTCGTTAGTCCACATCGATATGGAGTAACATCAACTGCCTTAGAGGGAACTCGCTTAGCAAGTAAACAATTTGCCTCTAGCGATACCCCAAAACGATTTTGGTAACTTTCATAAACCCATCATTGATCGTACCATGTCCAACAAGGTTCGATTTCTCCTTTCACCACACCATGTGTTTGCGGCGTAAGGAGGAGTCCACCGAGATAAAATGCCATTATCTCCGAGATAATCCGAAACTGCTGGTCTAAGTATTCTCCACCACGATCGGATCGTAATGCCTTGATACTTTTACCAAGCTGGTTTTCTACTTCATTTCTGAATTGTTTGAACTTTTCAAACGCTTCAGATTTGTATCTCATCAGATACAAGTACCCATATCGTGAATAATCATCGATAAAGGTAATGAAGTAACGACAACCACTTCTGGCATGGATGGACATCGGACCGCATACATCTGAATGTATTAGGTCTAATACTCCAATAGCTCGTTCACCCTTTCCCTTGAAGGGTAACTTAGTCATCTTGCCTAATAAACAAGATTCGCATGTGTCATATGATTCATAATCAAATGACCCTAAACTGCCACTCTTGTGGAGCTTAGCGATGCGTGTCTCATTTATATGGCCAAGTCGACAATGCCATAAGTAAGTTGACTTTAGATTATCTCTTTATGCCGCTTGGTGTCATTGACATTTAAAATTGGATTAGACATATCTAATATGTAAATACCATTGCACAATGTACAGTTCCATAAAGCATTCCATTAGAATTAATAGAACAACCATTGCTATTAAAATTCATATGGAATCCAAATTTATTCAGACAAGAAATGTATAATATATTCTTTGTCAAACGGGTACAAAATAACAATCATCCAATTCTAGTACAAGCCCAAGAGGGAGAGACAAAACATAGGTTCCTACGGCTAATGCAAAGCAACTCTTGCTCCATTTCCAACACGTAGGTCTACTTCTCCCTTCATGAGTTGCCTCATCGTCACAAGGCCCTACATATCATTGCATATGTGTGAGCCACAACCAGTATCAAATACCGGATGTTGTGATCGAGAATAAGATTAACTTCAATGACATACAAACTGAAGTAGTCGAGGCATCCGATGCCTTCTTCTTCTTCAATGACTCCAGATAGACTTTGCAATTCGCCTCCAATGGCCATCTTTACCATGATGGAAGCAAGTTCCTTTGGGGCGCTTCTTTGGTCTTTTTCTTGATGGCGCCTCCCTTTGGTTTTTGCCCTTCTTCTTTGGGTTCTTTTTCTTCTTGGATCCAAAAGATGAAGAAGCAACCACCAAGACTTGCTTACTATCACTCTTGATAGTCCGTCACTGCTCTTGAGCAGATTGATCAGCTCAGGTATTGTAGTGGATATTTGGTTCATCCGATAGTTTAGCACGAACTGTGCATAACTGTCGGACAATCCAACTAGAATTAAGTCTATACTTAATTCATGATCCATTGCAAAACCTAAGACGCCAATCTCTCAATATAGCCATTCATCTTCGTATGCATCGCATGCACGCAGATGTCCCTCGAGCCATCTTAGTAGTGAAGAGAAGCCTTGAGGTCTCGAACCTTTCGGACCGGCTTGCTCGCCAAACAACTCCCTAAGATAAAAACTATAGTATGAGCATCCATGGACTCGTCGTTTTCAGAACTCAAAGCGACATCGACGCAAGTATAATGCAAGTCGCCATGTCACCGCCTTTAGATGCTTACTATATGCCTTCCGATCATCATCGAAGCATCGACTGACGAGTGCATCCGGAAGCGGAAAATCTAGGATATATCCTGACTTTCAGATCGAGAACTATTCTCGATTCCTTAACCAACCAAGAAAATTCGTCCGCTTAACTTGTTGGAATCCATGGCGTAAGATTCACACTTGACGACATTTTCAAACAACCTACACGGATAGAGAGGAAGAATGTTAGAATAGGAATAGCTGCATAATCATAAGGACTTGAATGATATGCAAAAAGCTCCCACTAGTTTCATAGAATCCATAACCCTCATTACGAATCCAAAGAAACAAAGTGACATAATGTCCTAGTGGGTCGATATCCGATATTGCTAAGAATGACCTTGGGTTTACCCAACAAGCCATAACTTAGGTCAATCGGTAGGTATCGAACATACCAATTGCATCATCGATAACCGACATTGAGAATGACCTTGGGTTTACCCAACAAGCCACCTTATGTCTCGGGAGGTATCAAATATACCAATTACATCTTAGACACAACTATCGATCAGTGCTATCAACTTGTTGATGTATACACTTACATTGGGTATCAACTCTTTGATGCGCATACATCCAATGTATGCTGCCCAATTTCACCTCTGTCCATGTTGACCTTGAGTTTACTCAACAAACCAACGCTTCCAGTGAAAACCAACCCATTAATCAGAAAATCATATTTTCATGGTTCGAACATATCCAGATAGAGTGAGCTTGGGTTTACCCAACAACCCATCCCTATAAGAACTCTGGTTCTTACCATATTAATGGAAGGCGTTAGTTTTCATATACCGAGGAGGGATTTAGAAACTCTAGACTCTAAGCTGAAGGATCATAGTCGCTAGGACTATATGGCATGATTTAGGTTTCATCAATCAAATTGAATCAATCCTTATAATCATCCATCATCCAACCTGAGCATGTCACAAGTCGACTTTCATCAAATGCAAGTCACCTTATGCATCTGCCCACACACAAGTTGACTTGTCTGATATAAGTCGACTTATGCTCCTGCCCACGCACAAGTCGACTTGTCTAATATAAGTCGACTTATGCAAAAACTTTGAACAAGTCGACTTATGTACAATACAAGTCGACTTATCCAACAAGAATTGCTATTATATCTAATCGGATAATTCCTCAATCCATGCAATTCCAATTCACAATACCATCCTACCTAGGGTAATATCTGTAAATTGATGTATCAATGAACACTTCATTGATCCATGAATGCCTTATATGGTCAAACCATACATGAAAAGCTTAAAATGAGTCAAAACTCATAAATATCCAAACAATTTAAGAACACCCAAATTCTCACCCTAAGCATCTCAAGCTAGTGTATACACTCTCAAAACTACTTCGGCACTTGTCACAAAAAATTGTGACGGCCAAAACAAGCAAGAAAATGAAATGTACTAACGAGACACAAATGTGACCAATTTGGCATTCAAAAATTCTTGGAAAAGCAACTTCAAGCAATTCAATTTGGCAATCATACTACATCAAGATAACAAATTTTTAATCACATTAAAAATGCTGCAAGGCATTGGAATTGAAAAAGCAAACTCAATCAAGCCAAGCAAAACAGTCCCAACAATTTTCACCAAAACTGTCCAGTTCTGTACATTGCTTGAAATGATCAATGAACAAATTTCAATAAATCATGAGAAAATTATATAGGTTACTAAATGTTCTGAAAATGCTACCTGAATATTTTCAGGATTTTAGGCCATCAAAAACTCAGTCAACCAAAATAACAAAACCGATTCCAAAACTGTGTTCATCAGCACAGCAATTCCCAACAGCATAGAATAAAATCGAAAATAAATATCCAATCACCTTGAAATCCAATTTTCATCCTCACAGACATTCAACAACATCTTAGAGACATTTAGGTGAAGGAAAATCCAGAAAAAGATTTTTATAGAATTTATTCTTGATTTTATACTACTTCCTGTTCACAGAATCGTTTCAAAAACAGCATCTGTAAGCTTAGGGAAATAATTAGCAAAACTTTATCTAATCAAATCGATAAATTCTGAAAATTCATAGACATATTCTCTAACATGTTATGAACAATCCTGGGCAGAAAAATTTTGAAAACTCTATCTCTATAGCAATTCGAAATCTGAACTGAATACATGCTACAGCATCACAAGCAATTAAGGTTTATGATCTAGCTTCAGTTAAAGCTTCATACACGACACCAGACGCTCTGATACCACTGTAGGAAAATCCCGGGAGGAACATCACATGTTCCAGCAGCGGAAACAAAAATTTTTAGTCCCGAGACCTTCCCGAAAATCCAGGATCCCGGTGTCGGTATGAAAACTCAAACCTGAATAGCCAATAGAGACTATCTCTAAAGGTATCCACGCAGAGATCAGAAAACCTAACCGGATCAAACACTTTTGACCCGGGAATAGCTAGAACAGAATAAGAGCTGCTAGACCCTACCTCTGTCCTGGAGAGCTTGAGATCAGACGTTGAAACCTTGTGCTTGGAGAAGAGAAATCGATGGTTGCCTTGAGAAAATGAGGAAATGAAATCTCCTTAAGCTTAACTCTTAAGCTTTCTACTTTTCTCTTCTTGCAAACCTACGACCATCATCTTCATCTTACCCTTTTATATGTCTTGTTAACACTTAAAAGACATATTAAAAAGGCTTGGATGAGAAGCTTCCACGTTTTTCTTTATATATATATATATATATATAAAGTTAAACTTAAAGCCTCCTTCCACGTACATGTCTAATATATATATATAATAATTAATTAATTAATTACTTAATTAATTAATTGGAATATATTTGCTAAGGTCCAGTCCAACTGGGGTCGGTCCTACCGGCCTACCGGGCCCCGATCTTTGAAACAAATTTCAAAACCTTTCTTAGCAATATTGATGTCGCGATCTCATCGACATATCCCAATCCATTGGGATCCATTTAATCCTAATGCTCTCCATAATTAGAACTCTGTCCAATTACTATTTTACAGATTCTCTGAATCAATCTTATGCGTGTGACCCTTTAGGTTTCCGGTTATGTTGGCCACTTAGATTAACAATTAATCTGAGCAAGTCATGAGCGGTATCTAGCAACACATCATGACCCCTAATTGACGGAAAGTAATTGGTTTGATGAATTCATCACGAACCAAATCACGAACCCTTCCATGTACAATTCTTGTGCAATTCGTCCTTTCATCATCCTATACCCCACTTGGTTATGAGTATGGCTAATATGTCAACTCTTACTAGACTAAGTCTAGCCTAAGTGAAATCGGTTCTGTCGAGGACTCATTACTTTATATGTCCACGAAGACACTCTTCATGACATAGTCATGCTCGCCGAGACTTAAAGTAATGATCCCGATAAGAGGCAGGTATCTCTTCTTCTCACGAAGTGATAAACTTTATTGGCTACTCAATTACCTTCAATACCTCAAATCTGTACTCCAAGCACCATCCTATGAGTAACCTCCGAAGGCCACAAGGAATGGAATCAGTATGCAGGATCAAGATTCAAGATATCCTCGAGTACCTCAAGTCTAAGGATACTGCACCATTGCTATGATGAGATTATCACCGACATTAAATCCATGTGATGATCTCATGGCAGTCATCCAATGAACTTACTACCACTAGTAAGCATCCATATGTCAACTCTAAATATCTCATATTTACAGCTTCGAGATCCACCGCTGATCCAATCAAAGAGTATGACATATGCTAGTCGTCCGGATTAATGATGTCCGGTCTCATTAATTCTATGACTAGGAAAATTTAGATATCGACATAATTGCACATGATAGGAATCTCGTGATTATGATCACATCATAATTTCCTTCATGCTATGTCATATATCATGGACTTCATTAATTTGATTAAAGATCAATATCAATTCATAAAGAACATCAAATAAATGAAACATGCCTTTCTTTATTTATTCATAAAGTCTGTACATGACTATGAACAAAAAGCGCTAAAGGGGATTGCCTTTAGGGCACTACTCTAACAATTATTACGGGAGATAATGTCGGGTATGACCGAAGATGATTTAAATAAAGAAGTTGGGAAACACTTCCCTCGATGGTTTGAGAGATATGTAAGTTCTCACTTACAATGCATCTTCATTATAATTTGAAGTTATATTTTACTTTTTTCATGAAACTAAATTCTTTGCGATGCAAAATTTTTTTTTTAGGCTTTAGACAATCCAATCGAAAACAAGATGATTGCTGATATTGCAAAGGGACCTCTACGAACTGTTAAATAGTATCCGGTGTATTTCATTAATGGGTACAAATATCATACAGAATGTCATAGACATAACATGTCAACAATAAATAGTGGGGTTTCAATACAGGGAGAAACAATGGATTACTATGGAAACATTATAGAAATACTGGAAGTTGAATACCTACTCTGCCAGTCAAGCGATGTGTGATATTTAAATGTGAATGGTATGACCCGACACCAAATGTTGGAGTAAAGGTGCATACATAATACAATTTAGTTGAAATCAATAATCGAAGAAGATTGCGTCAATTTGAACCTTTCGTCCTGGCTGTGCAAGCTAAGCAGGTTTGTTACATCCCTTTTCTGAGCTTACGACGAGATAAGGCAGATTGGTTAGCGGTTTGCAAAGTTAAACCTAGAGGTGTTTACTAATCACATAGAAGAGGAGAGCATAGTCTTGAAAGTGAGGCGTTTCAGGAAGATGTGACATTTATCAATGCATCTGTTACGTTTGACGATAATGAACCTTTGAACGATCCATCAAATGAATTTGCTGATATTTCATCTGGAGAGGATGACGAGGGTATGCGATCAGACGAGGAGCCGAAATTTGATTCTTATTCTTCTGAAGAAGAAGATGATTATACTTTACCTTTAAGTGTTGATAGCAAATGACTTGTGTTTGTAATTGCATATTTAAACTTATATAGTAACATTTTTTTCATTAAATTATATTATGTTTGGGTTTTCACTACATTTCTTTGGAAAGGAATGTCGACATGGCAATTGGTTCCGGACGGCAACAATTCTTTCCGTTGGGAGGAATGTGACAAAATTGCCACATCCCATGGAAACAAAACTACTTCAAATCTCACTCCATCATATAGTACCAATCGTTTGCCTTCGATGACCGATCTGTTACTTGAAGGTTTTTAGTATGATCTGCATGTCGACTCTTTTCATGTTTTGAACCTCTAATAACATTTATTAAAGTTATCAAATATATTCTCATTTTATTGTCAATCTTACATGTTTAAGCTTCTTATAAACTCAAAGAGGACATATTGTAGGAAAATCCCGGTGTGAGCATCACATGCCCATGGTGCGGAAAACAAAAATTTTTGTTCCGGGACCTTCCCAAAAGCCAGGATCCATGTGTCTATATAACAAACTCAAACCATAACGGCCAAAGGAGACCGTCTCTAACGGTATCCACGCAGAGATCGAAAAACCTAACCGGGACAAACCCTTTGACCCGGAAGTAGCTAGAACAAGTTGAAGACTGCTAGATCTTACCTTGTTCTTGGAGAGCTTGAGAAACGATGGAGGAAGAGATGAAGAAGCTTGAAGAAGATGAGAGATCGATGATGGAGAGAACACCTTTCTCTTAGGTTTTCTCTAAAACCCACGATGATCCTTCATTTAAGGAAAGAAACTCTTCTTTTCTCCTTTTTTTAAAGCAACACCAACGATCATCTTTCTTCACTTCTCCAAGTTTGTCTTCTAGCCATTAAATATACTTAATGACTAAGCAAAATGGAAGCTTCTTCCATCCATCCACGTACACACACACACACACACACACACATATATATATATATATTAATTCTTTAATTAATTAATTAATTATATATATATAAATAAATGTTGAAGTTGTCCAGTCACACTGGGGTCGGTCCTACCAACCTACCGGGTCCCGGTATGGAAAAACCACCGGAAACTCTTTTCAACAATATCGATGTCGCGATCTCATCGGGACATATCTCGATCTCATCGGGATCCATTTAGTCTGATTGCTCTCCATATATTGGAACTCTGTCTAAAACTATTTTACGAATTCTCCGAGACACTCTTATGCGTGTGACCCATTAGGTTCCCGATTATGTTGGCCACTTAGATTAACACTTAATCTGAGCAAGTCATGAGCGGTATCTAGCAACACATCATGACCCCCAATTGACTGAAAGTAATTAGCTTGACGAATGAACTTATATTCATCATGAACCATATTACGAACCTTTCCATAGATAATTGACGTGCAATTCATCCTTTCACCATGCTATACCCCACTTGGTTATGAGTATGGGCAAAGTGTCAACTCTTTCTAGACTGACTACGTCAAATCTAGTCCAAGTGATATCAGTTCTTGTCTTGGGACTCATTACTTTATATGTCATCAAGACACTCTTCATGACATATATACTCTACCGAGATTTCCAAGTAATGACCCCGACAAGAGGCCATAGGTATCATCTTCGCTATCACGTAGTGGTGAATCCTTTATTGGCTACTCGATTACCTTCAATACTTCAAGCCGCACCCAAGCACCACCCTATGAGCGACCTCGTAAGGCAACAAGGAATGGAGTCAAAGCACGTAATCAAGATCCAAGATATCCTCGAGCACCTCAAGTCTAAGGATACTTGCACCATTGCTATGATGAGATTATCACTGACATTAGAATAGGACATCCATGTGATGATTTCATAGTAGGTCATCCAATGTACTTACTACCTCTAGTAAGCATCTACATCTCAACCCTAAATATCTCATATTTACAGTTTCTGAGATCCACTGGTTGACCAAATTAAGGAGTTTGAGATGTGCTAGTCTTTCCGGATTACCGATGTCTAGTCTCAGTAATCCTATGACTAGGATAATTTAGATACTGACATAATTGCACATGATAGGAATCTCAGTAGTATGATCACATCACAATTTCCTTCATGTTATGTCATATATCATTGACTTCATTAATTTGCTTATTGATCAATATCAGTTCATAAATAATGAACAGCAACGTAATGAAATATGCCTTTCTTTATTTATTCATAAAGATTGTACACAAATTTGTACAAAATGCGTTAAAGGTGATTGCCTTCAGAGCACTACTCTAACAATCTCCCACTTGACCTAAAGTCAATCGCCTTGATATCTAATACCATAGGCGAGTACATGAGAATCAAAACTCTTCTGTGATAATGGCTTTGTCAACGGATCAGCAATATTCTGCTCTGTGGGAATTCTCTCTATCAGCACATCACCTCTACCAATGATCACCCTGATCAGGTGATATCTACGGAGTACGTGTTTGGATCGTTGATGAGACCTTGGTTCTTTCGCCTGCGCAATAGCCCCATTGTTGTCACAATACAACTGTATGGGCCCATCACTGCTAGGAACCACACCAAGTTCAGTAATGAACTTCTTGATCCAAACTGCTTCCTTTGCTGCTTATGAAGCGGCGATGTACTCTCCCTCGGTTGTTGAATCGGTAGTCGTCTCTTGTTTGGAACTCTTCCAACTGACTGCCCCACCGTTCAGTGTGAATACATAACCTAATTGGGATTTGGAATCATCCTTATCAGATTTGAAATCGCATCAGATACCCGCCACCGAGATCTCCATCCTATATATCAAGAACACATCCTTAGTCCTTCGCAAGTACTTGAGGATATTCTTGACACCACCCAAAGGACCCTCACCAGATCCGATTGGTATCCGCCGTAACACTTAGAGCATATGATACATCGGGTCTTGTACATAGCACAACGCATATGATAGATCCTACCGCAGATGCATACGGATCATATTCATGCGCATCCTCTCATCTTGTGTCTTAGACACGAGATTTCGAGAGTGTTATCCCATGAGTCACGGAAGTTACCTCTCTTGGATTGCTCCATGCTAAACCTTTTTAGCATCTTGTCTATGTACGTTGATTGTGAAAGACCAAGCAACCTTTTTGATCTATCTCTATAGATTCTTATCCCAAGGATATAAGTTGCTTCACTAAGGTCTTTCATGGCAAATTGTTTGGACAACCAAATCTTGACTGATTGTAGCATAGAGACATCGTTTCCTAGCAATAATATGTCATCTACATACAGCACAAGGAATACGATTGCAGTCCCACTAATCTTCTTATACACACAGTATTCATCCGGATTTTGTGAGAAACCAAACTCTTTGATTACCTCATCAAAACGGATGTTTCAACTCCTAGATGCTTGTTTCAATCCATAGATGGATTTCTGAAGCTTGCATACCTTTTCGCCATCATAGGAGGTGAAGCCCTCAGTTGTGTCATATACACATCCTCGCCTAGATTTCCATTTAGAAAGTCGTCTTCACATCCATTTGCCATATCTCATAATCATAATGAGTGGCAATAGCTAGAGTATTCTAATGGATTTAAGCATTGCTACTGGGCTGAAGGTCTCGTCGTAGTCAACTCCTTGTCTTTGACGAAAGCCTTTAGCCCCAAGCCTTGCTTTATAGGTAATCACATTACCATCCATGTCGGTTTTCTTTTGAAACCCATTTGCACCCTATGGGTTTTATTCCTTCGGTGCCTCAACCAAAGTCCATACTTGGTTTTCATACATGGAATCCATTTCACTGCATGGCATGAAGCCATTTCGAGACTCAACTCTTCGTAACCTCTTCATAGGTGGTAGGCTCATCATCTTCTATGAGCAATACGTCATCCTGCTCATTCACGAAATCCATATCTCTGGAACAGAGCGTATCCTACGTGACCTACTTAACTTCGTGTGTTGTAGAAGGTTGAACTGTTACTTCATCTCGTATGAGTCACAGCCAGTTCAGCGATTGATCTCAAGGCTGTTCGAGCATCTTGAACTTCTTCAAGTTCTATTTTGCTCCCACCGCCTTCTTGTAAAAGAAACTCTTTCTAAAGAAAGACAGAAGCTTCAAACAAACACCTTTGTTCCTCGGCAAGGTAGAATTGATATCCCATTGTTTCTTTAGGATATCCTACTAACAAACACTTGTCGACTTTGCATCAAGTTTATCCGATCGTATCCGCTTCACATAAGCGTGACAACCCCAAACTTTCAAATGAGTAAGATAGGGTCTTTTGTTAGTCCACATCTCATATGGAGTAACATCAATCGTCTTTGATGGAACTCGCTTAACAAGTAAACAAATGTCTCTATTGCATATCCCCAAAAGGATTTTGGTAACTTTGCAAAGCCCATCATTGATCGTATCTATGTCTAACAAGGTTCGATTTCTCCTTCTGTCACACCATTATGTGGTGTGTAAGGAGGAGTCCATTGAGATAAAATTCCATTATCTCTAAGATAATCTAAAAACTCTTGGTCTAAGTATTCCCACCACGATCCGATCGTAATGTCTTGATACTTTTCCCAAGTTGGTTTTCTACTTCATTTCAATTGTTTGAACTTTTCAAATGCTTCAGATTTGTATATCATCGACATCTGGTACCCATATCGAGAATAATCATCGATAAAGGTAATGAAGTAAAGACAACCACTTCTGCATGGATGGACATCGAACCACATACATCCGAATGTATTAGGTCTAATACTCCATCCATCGCTCACCCTTTCCTTAAAGGGTAATTTAGTCATCTTGCCTAATAAACAAGATTCACATGTGTCATATGATTCATAATCAAATGACCCTAAACTTCCACTCTCATGGAGCTTAGCTATGCATCTCTCATTTATATGGCCGGCGATAATGCCATAAGTAAGTTGATTTTAAATTATCTCGCTTATGTCTTTTCGTGTCATTGACATTCATAATTGGATGTGACATATCTAATATGTAAATTCCATTGCATAATGTACCAGATACCATAAAGCATTCCATTCAAACTAATAGAACAACCATTGTTACTAAAAGTCACATGGAAACCAAATTTATTTAAACAAGAAATGCATAATATGTTCTTTGTTAATACAAGTACAAAATAACATTCATCCAATTTAATTACAAGCCCAATGGGGAGTGAAAAGAAATAAGTGCTCACGGCTAATGCAAAGAACTCTTGCTCCATTTCCCACACGCAGTCTAGTTCTTCCTTCACGAGTCGCTCATCGTCCCTCGAGGCCCCGTGATATCATTGCATATGTGTGAGCCACAACCGTATCTAATACCCATATGTTATGGTTAGAAACAGTATTAACCTCAATGACAAACATACCTGAAGAAGCTGAGGCATCTAATGCCTTCTTCTGCTTCAATTCATCCAGATAGACTTTACAGTTTCGCTTCCAGTGGCCAGTCTTGCCACAATGGAAGTAAGCTCCTTTTGGTGCAGTCTCTTTGGTTTTCTTCTTGGTTGCACTTCCTTTCGGTTTCTTAGACCTTTTCTTCTTTAGATTCTTTTTCTTTGAACCGGAAGAAGAAGCCACCATAAGCACTTCGCTACTATCCTTCTTGATAGATTGCTCATTGTCTTGGCAGTATTGATCAACTCAAGGATTGTCGTGGATATTTGGTTCATCCGATAGTTTAACACAAACTGTGAATAACTATCAGACAATCCAACTAGAATTAAGTCAACACTTAATTCATAATTCATAACAAAACCTAAGACGACCAACCTCTCAATATACCCATTCATCTTCAGTGCATACTGCACTGCAGATGAACCTGGAGTCATCTTAGTAGTGAAGAGTAGCCTCGAGGTCTCGAACCTTTCAGACCGAGCTTGCTCATCAAACAACTCCCTAAGATGAAACACTATGGTATGTGTAACATCCCACCCCCTCCTGGAAGGGTAAAATAGTAAAATTGGCATAGGATGGGATTGATAAGGAATAATCATTACTGTTCATGCATAATAGGATCGATACACAGTATCAATTGTGTATATGGAATTACGGTAAATGCATTCATGACATTCCTAAATTAGCCTAACGGCATTTTATTGTGATTAACGTGGTTATAGAATTTGAAAATTATTCGAGTGCGCCATTGAGCGCTTTTACATTTTTAGGATTTATAGAAATTTTCTCGAATTTTTCGAGAAAATTTCGGATCGAAAAATCGCCAATTGGCTTAATCGGTCGATTTTCAGATTTAAAATTTCTACCCAATGGCATTGTAATATTGGGTATATTATTTTGGAATTGAAATTAGAGTCATTGAGTCGATTGGGTTAAATTTTGATCCGGATTAAAATATGATTAGTTTGACTTTTCTTTTAAAATTTGACCAATTAGATTTGGCCACCAAAAAGTTGCATTTAAGGCACCCTTATCATCTCACCCACGGTTATCACTTAGAAAAGAATTAAAACAAGCTTGAATGGCTTGGATTTTTGCTTCCACCGAAGAAAACTCATCTCTTTGCCACCACCATTGATTTTCTTCTTCTTCATCAAACCTTCCTCCAACATAAGAACTTCTTCATGCCATCAAGTTATGTTTTTCTCATGATGATGATATACATGTTTGATGTTAGAAGAAAGTAGAGAAAGTGAGAAATTGGTGTGCCTTGAAGTGGAAAAGCTAATTAGGTAAGGAAGGTTAATTAAGTTTTCAATGATGCTTAAGTTTGAATTTATGAATCATGGTAGGTAGAAACATTGAATGGGGGATTTGGTGCATTTATTATGATTCTTGATGCATTAAATTGATGATAATTATTGCTTGAATTAATGGGTATAAGATTAGGGTTAGTTATGAATTGAAAGTAGGATGAGTGATGAATGGTTTTAGCTTGTTTATAATTGCATTTTTGATGATGAATTGTGCATAGGAATTGAGAAATTAATGCTGCCAAAATGTGACTATTAGCCCTAGTGAGTGTATGAATATTGTAAGTACTGATTTTGTGTTAAAATGAGATGCCTATGGTAGTAGGAATTGAATTGGTATGATAGGAAGAAAATTGATTTTTGACTTAGTATACTGATTTGAGCATAACTCATTGTGGAGAAATGTAAATGAGGTAAGGTTAGTGGCCACTGAAACTTTGGGATGTTGGCTTCAATTTAGTGTGAAATAGGTGTTATTGAATTTCAATGATAGAGGGGTGAAATGTTGCATGGAAAGTTACTGTTCCATTGCCTGTGAACAGTAACCGCAACCATGACATCTGAGTTTTGTTGATTTTTATGAATTAATTGAGATGGAATTAGGGAGAATGGTCTTCATGGAAGTTGTAGAATATTTGATTATCTTTCCATTGCTACCGATCTTGCTATTTTGGAATTATATATTGGGAGATATGAATTGATTACTAATGGCTGGTTTTGAGCATTTTGGATGAAACCTAGTTTAAGTGTGATTTTGTGAGTTTACTGATTTGAGGCAATTTTAACATTTTATGTGGACTGAATTGGTGTGAGTGAGCTTCTGAAAAGTTGTAGAGGAAGATATTATCTTGAAATTGATATTTGGTATGTAATTTTAGAAGTCAGAATTGGGAGATATGATTTTCAAAACTGATCCTACATTAGGTTATGAATGGCTGATGATAACAGAAACTTCCATAACAGTTTTGAAATTGTTAGAGATTGAATTGAGGTTGAGTGCTTCATGAAAATGAAGTTTATGATGTTATCTTTACAAGGATATAAAGTTCTGATTTTATTGACTTATATACTGGAAGTTATGCTTCTTGTAAGATTACTGCTCATATTGGATGATTTCAGGGACAGCATCATTGATTGAATTATTTGACCAAGTTAACAACGGAATTGGATTTTTAGTTGTTCATGAAAGTTAGATATAACATTGTGACCTTGATGAACATAGTTATTGTGCAATTTTTGACTGAACAGAATGAGAGTTATTAAATTTGAAATGTACTGTTCTGTTTTAATGGGATTGGAGTAGGCAGAAGGTTTGATGGGATATTTGACACCCTTAGGGTTGGAATTGATTTTTATGGTCTTCTTGAGAATTGTAGAGCTTTTCATAAGCTTTCCAATGAGGTATAGTGGGTATTTTTCTGATTTGTGTGCTAAGAATTAGAGTAGTTGGAAATTGGAAATTGGGATTGAAATTTGGAAAAAAGGGCAAGGCAGAAGTAGGGGAAACTCGCGTCTCGCGAGGGCGACATCTCGCCTCGCGAGGGCGAGATTAACGGGACGGTCGCGAGGGCGACGCCACCGCGATTTAAACGAGGTAAATCAGCCTCGCGAGGGCGGCGTCTCGCCCCCGCGAGGCGGGCGTTTCCGTATATATATATATATATATTTATTTTATTTTTGATTATTATTTTGATATTAAATGGTACAAGTGTTCTTTTGTCAATTTCTTTCCCGTCCGACGTCCGATTGACCTGATTCCAGAGGCATCGGATTCGTTGAACATTTAATTTCATATTATGAGAAAACGGAATTTTAGACGGAATTTGACGAGCCCCTATCGATTTTAACATGTAAACACTGCTTTTATTTAATTGAGGACCTATAGAGGTTCAATTGCACCGTCGGCGTACTTATGGATTTCTAATTTTGACAGAATTTTATTATGGGAAAATATTGAATTAGGACCGGAATTCATGAACATGCATATTTCATCAACATGAGCACAAATTTCATATTTAGTGACTCGTATTTTTCTCGATTCATATAGAGGCTCAATTGAGCGCCGATTGACCGACGTCACGTAGGCTTTCCGCATTAGCTCGAAGTAATAGGTGAGTAACCTAGTTGGTTTCTCAAATTTCTGGTTGTGTACATGCTTAACGTGAATTACGTGCAAAGGTGAATTGTATGATTTCGCATGTATAAAAGTGGATGATTGTATTATATGATTTTCTTGCATCAATGGTACCGATATTGGTAGATCGGGCTTTATAGCCATTATATCAACATCGCTATACCGGGCTTTATAGCCATATCGTGGATTCATCGATACACGGGCTTTATAGCCAAACACCGTATTATTTATCGTGATATCGCATCGCATGCATAATTGCATGATCGATAATGGACGTGCCCTAAGTCGCTATTATTACCGATAAGAGCTTCGAGCTCATATCAGATCGACCGCCTCGAGCCCGAGGGGAGAAATCTCGACGCGTCCCCATCAACACCGATCGAGCACTTGGGCACAACATCAATAATCGGAAAGAGTCACATATGCATTGCATTCGCATAAATGACCTGCTTTGTGATATGTACCGCTTTTGTAATGGCATGAATTATCGTGAATGGTTTATCGTTATCGGATATGGTTAATGATTGCTTATTGGTAATTGATGATTATCAGATTGCATCAGACGCCTACGGGCGTAATGCATGATTTGAGTGAACCATCGATGATGGTTTTCACCGAGTTCGCAAAACTCACCCAAAATTTGCATCTATTTTTCAGTCCTCAAGAATACCCGGCTGACACGGAGTATGTCTACCGTAGACGAGTAAAGGTTAGAGGTCGGGATCGGTTCGGTATCGCATTAGTGTTTTAGTAAATTGTATTCGCAATCACCGATAACAAGGCATTGTATTTTACTTGAGCCATTGTGATAGTAATATTTTACCGCATCGATCGATTGTAATTATGACCGATGATCGTAATAATCAAACGGGATTCTATTAAACACGGATTTTATTTACTTATTGTGTTTGCCGTGTGAACGTGGAGTTAATGGCTAAAAAAAAGAAAAAAGTGTATACTGAATTTTAAATCGATCGATGTAGTACGCCACTCGTGGGACACGGACTCGGATATCACCAACGATATCGGTTTGGCCTGACGGGTGTGGGTGTTACATTTAGGTGGTATCGAGCCCAAGAGACGTAATGTATCCGGGCACGATTTGGAACATAGGTTTCATGCATTTGAGTTGTGTCGTTGCATCGTGGTAATCGATCCCTAGTCGAGTCGCATCAAGATAAAGCCTAAGGTGCATAAGTGTCAAGTGACTAAGTGAGAGAAGAGTGAGATCGATTAGAGTGAAAATCCCTAAAAGGGATAATTAATTAGGAAAGGATAAAGGAAAATGGATAAGAAGATTGACATTGTATCGGGTTAGAAACCCTTATAAGTGATAGCCGAATGACCGTGTTGGCCTAGATCGATTAAGAATTTCCAATTAAATTGATAATATTATGGTGATGAAAAATGCAGATGTTGAGAATCGGGAGAAGTCCATTAGAGATATGGGAAGCATATTGGTTATAGAGATCTAAGTGAAATGAAAAGCCCGGATGGTTAGGTAATTACGCTCGATCAGATATGTCATGAAAGGGAAATATTGGAATTGAGTAAAATGTAGATGGTCCGATCGGCATATTTTGATTCATCAGATTTGAGTTAGAGATCAGTAGATATTATAAGTAGATGATGATAGTGAGATGGAAAGAAGCCCAATAGAAATCAGAACGGATTATCGAGAACCGAAAGAATCAAAAAAAATAAGATGCCCAAAGGCCTATTAGAGTGAGATAAAAGTGTATTGATAAACCAAGAATTCGTGAAATGATTAGGATTTGGACCGATATGCTTGAAACTGAAATGATTATGTGACTATTGTGCTTCGAGGTTGGAAATTCGATGATAAAATCATAAAGGAAAAAGATGACAGATGATTTCTACTTGACGGTGTATCGGGAAATATCAATTAGGTGTATATGGACACGAAAATGGTAAATGGATACGATATAGATAGAGATAAAATGGAGTGGTATCAACGATTTTGTCGGGTATTGGGATGTGAACACCCGATCATAAACTATTTGAGGAAAATAGAAGATAAGTAGCGAAAATGTAATTAAAAAAATAGGAATAAAGATCATAAGATGAGAAGTTAAATTGTTATGACCTTACAAGGTCAAGTTGCACGAACGGATAGGGGAATGAGACATACAGTTTAATGATATGGTGAGAATGAAATAAAGATCTTGAAAAGAATGAAACCACCATAGTGGTATATGAAAAGCTATTGCATTTAAGTCTAATTCATCGTTAGGGATATCTATTGGACAAGAATGTTGATTGTGACTAATGAAATGTATGTGACGGATATATGGAAATTATAGAGGAAATGAGCGGTAAATGTTTAGAGTGATTAAAGTGTGAAGTTCTTAAGAGGTTAAAGTAAGACAATGGTGGACTAAGTGTACCCTGTATGAGAGGAACTGAAAAGTGATTCTGGTATAGATTACTAAATAAGTGGTAAAGAAAGTGTTTAAGTGACTGTCACAAGGAACCTTCGCGAAAGGAATGTTCTGATCTGTTAAATGAAGACATAAGAGTGTCTTGATTGAGATTGTACGTATAGTGAAGAAGGATTGAAACACAATTAGGAATAATCATTGGTTGATGAGACTTTGTGGACAAAATTAAAAGTGAAATTGGGTCATAGCTCATATCACGAGATTATTTGCATTGTATGTACGTAAATGTAAAGAATTACATATGAGTGAGATTTTAATTTGAGGTGATTCTATTGCAATGTGAAGTGAATCGATCTCCAGTTATGATGTAAAACTGTTGAGGAATCTAGATTTGAAACGAAAAATAAAAGAGTCCCGAACTGAGAAGAGAGATACTAAAATAAAATGGAAAATTTTGGAGGTTTAAATATAGATGACAAGGTATTAACATATGTTGATAGGAATGATATGAAAACAAATGAGAAGAGAAAATGGAAAAGAGTAACTGAATGGAGACAAGAGGGTCAAAAAGGGAAACTGACAATGAGGTGATGTAGTGACACCTTCATAAAGAAATTGTAGATACACTCATTGTAGACTCAATAAAAAGGGTAAAAGATGTATGGTAAAGTCAATAAGACCCTAATAGGGATTTATGCGAAGTAAGTAAATGGTAGTAGTGGTGATTAGAGATAGAATGTGTTTGGAATCGTGGAACAGTGAAAAGTAAAAAGAACGATAGGATTAATTGAGGAATCTGATACTGATGATATACATACATGGGAAGAGTGGGTAGTGAGTATTGAATCGACAATATGTTGAACAAGTATGAAATAAATTGAATCGATCGTGATAAATGGTATTAGTGCCATCCTCATTATTGAAAGCCTTGAGATCAGAGATTCCTATAATCATACATCGTGTTAATTTGAGGAAAGAGACGGTATAATACGACAATGCTGCAATGAACTGATCAATTACAGATATTGGGGTTTTCAATGAATGTCAAGCATATCAGGGGAAATTGTGAAGTGTTTCTGGAAAATTGAAGTTGTAAAAAAAATAGTGATACAAAAGGTAAATAGTGCAGAAAGTAAAGGGGGGAAACCTTATGATGAGTTTGAATATACGAATGGAATTGGAAAACTATAGTGAACAAAAGTTGAAGAAGAAGTAAGTGTACCCGGTAAAAAGGTATAAGAACAAGAAAGTGAACAGTTGAAGTTAGACATTCTAGTAAGCATATGTGAAAAGTGAAATTGAGTAATTGTAGGTATAGAATGAAGTGATTCTTGGCTCAAGAGTTTATAGATTGAATGTATAATAAGAAAAAGGTTTGATTATGTTCTTGTAATAGAGTTTTGATTCACTGGAGAATATATAATGTTACACTGCATAGTGCCTACTGAGAGTTAATGACCATAATGGATTTGAGACTAAAATGTGTGAGAAAAAGGAAAGTGACTTAGGAAGCCTGCATGGTTAGCTAAAGTGGAATTTGGATCGGACAAATGAGACAGAGTAAACTGTATATCCGGATAAAGTGTGTGAACACTATAGAATATTGATTTGTCTTACGAGAATCGATTTTGAATATAAAGTGAATGACATAGGATAAATGACTGCATTAGGTACATTGTTATGATTATAGTGAAGTGGAATTAATGTCATCAGATTGGTACCCAAGGAATGTAAATCGTCTCGATGTGGTTAAGGGAGGTACCAAAGAAATGGAAACGTACTCAATGGAACAAAAATTGGACTATATGGCATCGGGGAAAAGTATTAGATATCGTAACCAAAGGTAGTGACTATCTTAGACATGGCAAGTGAAATAGCTAAGAAAATGAGAACGCCAATCGATAGTCTTGTTAAACCACATCGTATTAAATGATAACGAAGTTAGCCAAATCAAGAATCGAACCACGATCGAGAGTGGTTATAGTGATCACCGATAAGTGAATTATTAAGTGAAAAGTGTATAGGATATATAGACTCATATGATTATTGTCATAGTGAACTGTTGATCGGGAATTTCGAGGACGAAATTTTATAAGGAGGGAGAATTGTAACATCCCACCCTCCCGGAAGCGGTAAAATAGTAAAATTGGCATAGGATGGGATTGATAAGGAATAATCATTATTGTTCATGCATAATAGGATCGATACACAAGATCAATTGTGTATATGGAATTACGGTAAATGCATTCATGACATTCCCTAAATTGGGCCTAACGGCATTTTATTGTGATTAACGTGGTTATGGAATTTGAAAAATTATTCGAGCGCCATTGAGCGCTTTTACATTTTTAGGATTTATAGAAATTTTTCGAATTTTCGAGAAAATTTCGGATCGAAAAATCGCTAATCATTAAATCCACGATTTTTAGAGCGTAAAATTTCTACCCAATGGCACTGTAATATTGGGTATATTATTTTGGAATTGAAATTAGAGTCATTGAGTCGATTGGGTTAAATTTTGATCCGGATTAAAATATGATTAGTTTGACTTTTCTTTTAAAATTTGACCAATTAGATTTGGCCACCAAAAGTTGCATTTAAGGCACCCTTATCATCTCACCCACGGTTATCACTTAGAAAAGAATTAAAACAAGCTTGAATGGCTTGGATTTTGCTTCCACCAAGAAAACTCATCTCTTTGCCACCACCATTGATTTTCTTCTTCTTTCATCAAACCTTCCTCCAACATAAGAACTTCTTCATGCCATCAAGTTATGTTTTTCTCATGATGATGATATACATGTTTGATGTTAGAAGAAAGTAGAGAAAGTGAGAAATTGGTGTGCCTTGAAGTGGAAAAGCTAATTAGGTAAGGAAGGTTAATTAAGTTTTCAATGATGCTTAAGTTTGAATTTATGAATCATGGTAGGTAGAAACATTGAATGGGGGATTTGGTGCATTTATTATGATTCTTGATGCATTAAATTGATGATAATTATTGCTTGAATTAATGGGTATAAGATTAGGGTTAGTTATGAATTGAAAGTAGGATGAGTGATGAATGGTTTTAGCTTGTTTATAATTGCATTTTTGATGATGAATTGTGCATAGGAATTGAGAAATTAATGCTGCCAAAATGTGACTATTAGCCCTGGTGAGTGTATGAATATTGTAAGTACTGATTTTGTGTTAAAATGAGATGCCTATGGTAGTAGGAATTGAATTGGTATGATAGGAAGAAAATTGATTTTTGACTTAGTATACTGATTTGAGCATAACTCATTGTGGAGAAATGTAAATGAGGTAAGGTTAGTGGCCACTGAAACTTTGGGATGTTGGCTTCAATTTAGTGTGAAATAGGTGTTATTGAATTTCAATGATAGAGGGGTGAAATGTTGCATGGAAAGTTACTGTTCCATTGCCTGTGAACAGTAACCGCAACCATGACATCTGAGTTTTGTTGATTTTTATGAATTAATTGAGATGGAATTAGGGAGAATGGTCTTCATGGAAGTTGTAGAATATTTGATTATCTTTCCATTGCTACCGATCTTGCTATTTTTGGAATTATATATTGGGAGATATGAATTGATTACTAATGGCTGGTTTTGAGCATTTTGGATGAAACCTAGTTTAAGTGTGATTTTGTGAGTTTACTGATTTGAGGCAATTTTAACATTTTATGTGGACTGAATTGGTGTGAGTGAGCTTCTGAAAAGTTGTAGAGGAAGAGATTATCTTGAAATTGATATTTGGTATGTAATTTTTAGAAGTCAGAATTGGGAGATATGATTTTCAAAACTGATCCTACATTAGGTTATGAATGGCTGATGATAACAGAAACTTCCATAACAGTTTTGAAATTGTTAGAGATTGAATTGAGGTTGAGTGCTTCATGAAAATGAAGTTTATGATGTTATCTTTACAAGGATATAAAGTTCTGATTTTATTGACTTATATACTGGAAGTTATGCTTCTTGTAAGATTACTGCTCATATTGGATGATTTCAGGGACAGCATCATTGATTGAATTATTTGACCAAGTTAACAACGGAATTGGATTTTAGTTGTTCATGAAAGTTAGATATAACATTGTGACCTTGATGAACATAGTTATTGTGCAATTTTGACTGAACAGAATGAGAGTTATTAAATTTGAAATGTACTGTTCTGTTTTAATGGGATTGAGTAGGCAGAAGGTTTGATGGGATATTTGACACCCTTAGGGTTGGAATTGATTTTATGGTCTTCTTGAGAATTGTAGAGCTTTTCATAAGCTTTCCAATGAGGTATAGTGGGTATTTTCTGATTTGTGTGCTAAGAATTAGAGTAGTTGGAAATTGGAAATTGGGATTGAAATTTGGAAAAAGGGCAAGCGTATAGGGAAACTCGCGTCTGAGGGCGACATCTCTCTCGCGAGGCGAGATTAACGGACGGTCGCGAGGGCGACGCCGCCTCGCGATTTAAACGAGGTAAATCAGCCTCATGAGGGCGGCGTCTCGCCCATGAGGCGATGCTTCCGTATATATATATATATATATTTATTTTATTTTTGATTATTATTTTGATATTAAATGGTACAAGTGTTCTTTTGTCAATTTCTTTCCCGTCCGACGTCCGATTGACCTGATTCCAGAGGCATCGGATTCGTTGAACATTTAATTTCATATTATGAGAAAACGGAATTTTAGACGGAATTTGACGTAGCCCCTATCGATTTTAACATGTAAACACTGCTTTATTTAATTGAGGACCTATAGAGGTTCAATTGCATGACCGTCGTCGCCTATGGATTTCTAATTTTGACAGAATTTTATTATGGGAAAATATTGAATTAGGACCGGAATTCATGAACATGCATATTTCATCAACATGAGCACAAATTTCATATTTAGTGACTCGTATTTTTCCGATTCATATAGAGGCTCAATTGAGCGCCGATTGACCGACGTCACAGAGGCTTTCGGCATTAGCTCGAAGTAATAGGTGAGTAACCTAGTTGGTTTCTCAAATTTCTGGTTGTGTACATGCTTAACGTGAATTACGTGCAAAGGTGAATTGTATGATTTCTGGCATGTATAAAAGTGGATGATTGTATTATATGATTTTACTGTACTGAATGGTACTGATATTGGTAGATCGGGCTTTATAGCCATTATATCAACATCGCTATATCGGGCTTTATAGCCATATCGTGGATTCACTGATACACTGGGCTTTATAGCCAAACACTGTACATTTACTGCATACTGTACTGCATGCATAATTGCATGATCAGATAATGGACGTGCCCCAAGCTGCTATTATTACTGATAAGAGCTTCGAGCTCTCATATCAGATCGACCGCCTCGAGCCGAGGGGAAAATCTCGACGCGCCCCACCGAACAACGATCGAGCACTTGGGCACAATATCAATAATGGAAAGAGTCACATATGCATTGCATTCGCATAAATGACCGTTTTGTGACATGTACCGCTTTTGTAATGGCATGAATTATCGTGAATGGTTTATCGTTATCGATATGGTTAATGATTGCTTATTGGTAATTGATGATTATCAGATTGCATCAGACGCCACGGGCGTAATGCATGATTTGAGTGAACCATCGATGATGGTTTTCACCGAGTTCGCAAAACTCACCCAAAATTTGCATCTATTTTTCAGGTCTCAAGAATACCCGGCTGACACGGAGTATGTCTCATGTAGACGAGTAAAGGTTAGAGGTCGGGATCGGTTAGGTTCGCATTAGTGTTTTAGTAAATTGTATTCCGCAATCACCGTATAACAAGGCATTGTATTTTTTTCGAGCCATTGTGATAGTAATATTTTCTTGTATTGATCGATTGTAATTATGATGGATGATGTAATAATCAAACGGATTCTATTAAACACGGATTTTATTTACTTACCTTGTGTTTGCCGTGTGAACGTGGAGTTAATGGCTACAAAAAAAGAAAAAAGTGTATATCTGAATTTTAAATCGACTGATGTAGTACGCCACTCTCGTGGGACACGGACTCGGATATCACCAACGATATCGGGTTCGGGTCGGACGGGTGTGGGGTGTTACAGTATGAGCATCCATAGACTCATGCTGCTTCTGCAGCTCTGGTGACATCGAGACAAGCATAATGCAGGTAGCCATGTCACTGTCTTTAAGATGCTTACGATATACTTTCTGATCCTCATCAGAAGCATCAGCAGCAGGTGGATCAGGAAGTGGAACATCTAGGATATATCCCAGTTCCTCAGACCTGAGAACAATTCTCAGATTTCTCAGCCAATCGAGAAAATTTGGTCCAGTTAATTTGTTGGAGTCCATAAGTGAGCGCAAATTCACACTGGAAGTCATCTTCAATAACCTATAGAGAAAGAGAGAAAGAATGTTAGAATAGAATTACATGCATGATCATAAGGACTTGAATGACATGCATATGGCTCCCACTAGTTTCAAAGAATCCATAACCCTCAATACGAATCCAAGAAACATTACGACAAAACGTTCTAGTGGGTCGATATCTGACATTGCTAAGATGACCTTGGGTTTACCCAACAAGCCACCTTAGGTCAATCGGCAGGTATCGGTCATACCAATTGCATCATAGATATCCGACATTTCTAAAAATGACCTTGGGTTTACCCAACAAGCCACCTTAGATCTATCGGCAGGTATCGGTCATACCACTTGATTCATAGATGCAACTATCAACTAGTGCTATCAACTCGTGATGTATGCACACTCATTGGGTTATCAACTCTTGATGCGTGTACATCTGATGTACACTACCCAATTTCGCCTATGTCCACGTTGACCTTGAGTTTACTCAACAAATCAACGCTTCTAGTGAAAACCGACCCATTAATCCGAAAATCTTATCTTCATGGTTCGAACATATCCGTATAGAGCGAGCTTGGGTTTACCCAACAACCCAACTCTATAAGAACTCTGGTTCTTCCCATATTAATGGAAGGCGTTAGTTTTCATATGATGTGTGAGGGTTTTCTGGTCTCATCTTCTTCTTCTCCAAGCTCTAGGATTATAGTCATCATGACTATATGGAATGATTTAGGGTATTTCATCAATCACATTGAGTCTATACCTAAAATCATCCATCATCCCACCTCTGCATGTTGTTGTCAGAGTGATCGTGCATGTTCTAATGATTGGTGCATGTGCCACGATCGAACTTATGCTAGTCGACTACTATAAGTTATCGTGCACGCCCAATGATCGATGGATTATCGTGCACTTTCTAATGGTGCATGTTTTAATGATCGAATGGATATGCCAATGACCGAACATGTGCTAGTCGACTGGTTTTTGGCCTGCTCTCTAATCGGCTAATTTCTCAATCCGTGTAGTTCAAATTCACAATACTAAGTGTAATATCCTTTATTATGATGTACCAATGAAACACTTTCATTATTCCATGCTTACCATATATAGTCAAACTATACATGAAACTTGAAATTGATGAATACACTCTTATTCATTTAGATTTCCAAATAATTTGAGAATATCAAATTATCACCCTAAGTATCTCTAGGTAGTCTACACTTTATCAAGACTATTTCGGCACATGTCACAAAATTTGTGACGGCCAAAACAATCAAGATAAGGGAATATGCTAACGAGACGCTAATGAGACACATTTGACATCCTAAATTGTTTGGAAACCTGATTTCAAGAAAATCATTTAGGCAAGCATACAACATCAATATAACACATTTTTAATCACATTAAAAATGATCCAAGGCATTGGAATTGAGAAATACACAATTTTTCATTTCAAACAAAACAGCTCCAGCAATTTTCTCAAAACTGCCAAGCTTTGTCTTTTGCTTGAAAAACTCATTGAAACAATTTCAATAAATTCTGAGAAAATTACAGAGGTTACAACATGTTCACAAAATGTTCCATGAATTTTTTCAGGATTTATTTGCAACAAAACTCATCCAACCTCAGCAACAAAGCCAATGTAGAATCTGTGTTCCTCAACACAGTTATTCCCAGAAGCACACCATAAATTCTCAAATAAATAGTAAATCACCTCGAAAACATTTTTCCATTCTCATAGACATTCATAAACATCTTAGAGACATGTTGGTGAAAACAAATCCCAAAAAAAAATTTCTACAATTTATTCTCGAATTTATAAGCATGTTTGTTCATTGAATGTTTTCAAAGACAGCAACCAGAACATTAGGGAATAAATTAGCAAAACCATATCAAATCACATTGATAAATTCCATGCTTCCACAGACATATGCAAAAACATCTTGTGAACATATCTGCGCAAGAAAATTTCGAAAACTATATTTCTATACTGAATTCGAAATTCACACAATCAACATGCATCATTGTCACAAGCAATAGGCAACTCCGACCTAGTCATGGTTTCTTCGTTATATACGACACAAGTGGCTCTGATACCATTGTAGGAAAATCCTGGTGTGATCATCACATGGCCACGGTGCGGAAAACAAAAATTTTTGCTCCGGGACCTTCCCGAAAGCCAGGATCCATGTGTCTATATAACAAACTCAAACCATAACGGCCAAAGGAGACCGTCTCTAACGGTATCCCCGCAGAGATCGGAAAACCTAACCGGGAAAAACCCTTTGACCCGGGAATAGCTAGAACAAGTTGAAGACTGCTAGATCTTACCTTGTTCTTGGAGAGCTTGAGAAACGATGGAGGAAGAGATGAAGAAGCTTGAAGAAGATGAGAGATCGATGATGGAGAGAACACTTTTCTCTTAGGTTTTCTCTAAAACCCATGATGATCCTTCATTTAAGGAAAGAAACTCTTCTTTTCTCCTTTTTTTAAAGCAACACCAACGATCATCTTTCTTCACTTCTCCAAGTTTGTCTTCTAGCCATTAAATATACTTAATGACTAAGCAAAATGGAAGCTTCTTCCATCCATCCACGTACACACACACACATATATATATATATATATTAATTATATATATATATAAATAAATGCTGAAGTGGTTCAGTCATATTGGGGTCGGTCCTACCGGCCTACTGGGTCCCGGTATGAAAAAACCACCGAAAACCCTTTTCAGCAATATCGATGTCGCGATCTCATCGAGACATATCTCGATCTCATCGGGATCCATTTAGTTCGATTGCTCTCCATATATTGGAACTCTGTCCAAAACTATTTTACGAATTCTCCGAGACACTCTTATGCGTGTGACCCATTAGGTTCCCGGTTATGTTGGCCACTTATATTAACACTTAATCTGAGCAAATCATGAGCGGTATCTAGCAACACATCATGACCCCCAATTGACCGGAAAGTAATTGGTTTGACGAATGAACTTATATTCATCATGAACCATATTATTTAACCTTTCCATAGACAATTGCGTGCAATTCGTCCTTTCACCATGCTATACCCCACTTGGTTATGAGTATGGGCAAAGTGTCAACTCTTACTAGATCGACCACGCCAAATCTAGTCCAGTGATATCGCTTCTTGTCTTGGGACTCATTACTTTATATGTCATCAAGACACTCTTCATGACATATATACTCCGCCAGAGATTTCAAGTAATGACCTCGACAAGAGGCTATGGGTATCATCTTCGCTATCACAAGTGGTGAATCCTTTATTGGCTACTCAATTACCTTCAATACTTCAAGTCGCACCCAAGCACCACCCTATGAGCGACCTCAGAAGGCAACAAGGAATGGAGTCAAAGCACGTAATCAAGATTCAAGATATCCTCGAGCACCTCAAGTCTAAGGATACTTGCACCATTGCTATGATGAGATTATCACCGACATTAGAATAGACATCCATGTGATGATCTCATAGCAGTCATCCAATGTACTTACTACCTCTAGTAAGCATCCACATCTCAACCCTAAATATCTCATATTTACAGCTTCGAGATCCACCGCTGATCAAATCAAGGAGTTTGAGATGTGCTAGTCTTTCCGGACACCGATGTCCAGCCTCAAAGAATCCTATGACTAGGGATAATTTAGATATCGATATAATTACACATGATAGGAATCTCAGAGTATGATCACATCACAATTTCCTTCATGCTATGTCATATATAATCGACTTCATTAATTTGCTTATTGATCAATATCGCTCATAAATAATGAACAAAGAACGTAATGAAATATGCCTTTCTTTATTTATTCATAAAGACCGCATACACAAATTTGTACAAAATGCGTTAAAGGTGATTGCCTTCAGGGCACTACTCTAACACATGTATGCCGATAAAGGTGACTGCAATGTCACGCCAGCTTATAACGGAATAGGAAGATCGGTATTGTCAATCGGTCTACTATACCGCAAACCTCACCGTTTCGTTATTTATATGGTTTGTTAATATCACGGTTTCAACATTTCTTCACCGATTACGTTTTAGGTAGATTTGTTCTGTTAGTAGTTCATCCGAGATGAGGACTTCCATTCTAAGGCGGGCACTCATTCACTTGCTTCTCAACAAATATAGATATAGCTGCAATGTTATTGCAAGAATGTGATCAACAACGCATGCAGTGGACGAAGTTTCACTGCTTCCATTGGTGCGTTTGAACGCGAGAACCCTTCTGGAACCCGATATTAGGGACTCTTTAACCTTTACCGACACCCATGTTATATGGAATCAAAAAATGAATCGATCAATGTGCTTTTATCATCGCTGACATTATTACACTTTGCTTTCACGTTGATTTATTGTTGAATCTGTAAGACAAGGTTAAATAGTGCATATTTGATATTAGTGTTAACGTTCATTTATGGTTGATAACAATTTGTTAACCTTCATTTATTGCCATAGTTTCTTCTGTATGTGTTGTGTTTAATATTGCTTTCAAATTATTAGTTGTACATGTAGAGAATTGTGCGAAATTGAATTTCAGGAAAAGAATGGGACCGAAGAGACAACGTGAGGTCATGCAACCCAGGTTTCGAGCCATGTTGGGGGGAACTTACAGTGAAGGTGGTTTGTCACAATCAGCCGCACCTACTAACTCACCTTCTCCACCTCTCGTGTCGGGAGTTGCAGTTGAGGCATCACCAACTGCGTCTCAGCCTACACCATCCCCTTCCCCAACGCATATATCGTCCAACACCTATGAACCAGAAGCAGGAGACGTCCGTCAGCCTGGCGCTGAGGGACCTGATGGAAGAAAGTTTGTTTCTATTGTCAATGACCAGTAAGTGAACTCAAAGCACTTCACAATTTGCTTATTATCAACATGGACTTTTACCAATATGTACATAGGATAACATCACTTTACATGTTACGTTGGTTCCGTTTGGACCAATTTCAAGAAATATGACTTCCTCGTTCAAGCAAAGAATTGAACCAGAGGGTTATGTGTGGAAAAATTTAGCTGACACCACAAAACAATTATACTTTCAAGAGTTTGAGGTAGAAATCATAGTTATTTTCTTGTTACATTGCTTTATATTCATAATGTTCATACAACATTTTAACTTTTGTTATTCTTACTCATCTTATTTCGTAAAGAATTTTATCGATTCTCGTTTCGACGCCATCATGTATAAACAATGGGAAAAGAAAGCTCGCATAATGCTATCGCGACTTAATTAATCAAATACATAAGGTTGGTGCACGCCGCGCTATATTTAGGAGGAAATTTGGACTCATCGATCAATATTGGACATCACCGCAGTAATGTCCATATCCGAGCGTAATTCGCCAGCAGACGTGGAGGTCGGGGCCCGAGTCTTGCGATGCATACGGAGGATCAATTACCCACAACGAGCATGCACATAGACTAGTAAGTATCTAATTTCTCATGACAATTTTACATATATCTTGCTTTGTTTTATTGAACAATGTGATTATGATATAAATGTCGGTGCCATATACGGTATGTGTGAAGTTATTTTCATTGTTGAATAGGGGGCAAATATCATATATACAGAGGAAACTCGCTAAATTTTTCAAATACTAGTTAACATCGACAATTTAAGTTATACGTGTAGGAAAAGGCATTGGGCACGAAGCCTACACCTATGCAGTATTTGTGCACACCCACACGAAGAAACATGATGGTGTCACCTTCATCAACAAATCGATGTAGAAGTGAATGTCGTTGAAATTAACATATTTTAATAATTTCTAACAATTATACCTTATTTACCAATGTAAAGATTGTTTCCTAATAGATCAAATACAAGAAAATATCCAATGACAATCTCGTGGAGGAACAACCTGTGGGCTAGACTCAAACATATCTTGATGTCGCGGTGGTTGGGACCGTTCAGGAAGAATATTCGCCCGGGCTCTTATGCAAACACCTGTTATTCAAGGCCTTCCCTTTCTAGTACAACAAAGATCCGCTCGGCCATCTCAATCTCATGATGTATCGAGCTCCGGGCCTGATGGACTCATTAAGGAACAAATTAGCTAATCAAATGAGCAATTGGTTACTCAACATCACCGGCATATGGAGGACATAGCTAAGGTGAGGGAGGAGATTAGTCTGCAGATGACAGAACAGTTGAGAGCAGAGATGAGGACGGAGCTGGAGCAGGTTTCAAAGATCAAAGAGTCGCTAGAGCAGATGGAGCAAGCAGCTAAGATGAGAGAGGAGATGGAGCGGCTTACTAAGATGAGAGCGGAGATGGAGCAGATGGCCAAGGACAAACAGCATGCGGAGGAGATGGCTAAGCTTAGGCAGGAGATGGAAATGTTAAAGAGGGGGGGACACAGTTCAGAGCATCTATGATCATTACGACATTAATTACCGTAACATTGTCATGTGTTTTCAATTAAAAAACATAAGAGATTTGTTATTTGTTATTTTTAATTATTAAATTAATTTCTTTTTATGTTTTATTAATTTTTAATTTTCTCATTATTCATTATTCTAACGCAACACAAATTAATAAAGTGAATATATAATATAATCATTATTATAACAACAAAAAGGCCAAAAAAAAATAATCAGTTATTACTGACGGTCAATTGTTCGTCGAAAAATTTCGTAGTTACCGACGGTATAACATACCATCGGAAAATGTTGTTGAAGATAACTTCGCATTGCCGACGGACTAAATGACCGTAGCAAAAATTCTCCGACGGAATCTTACTTGTCATTCTGTCGTTAAATAAATACCGACAATAATAATTCCGTCGTTGATTCCTTCGTAACATTGCGACGGAAAATGTCGGATGGTATTTTTAACTTCGGGCAGTTCACCGACCGATTTTTGCTCCACCAAATTCCGTCGGTGATTAATTCCACCGACGGATATCTCTTGTTTACCGACAGTAATTTCCGTCAGTAAAACACCGATTTCTGGTAGTGCATCTTGAGCCATCTAAGTGTATGATGTATTCAATCATACTTATGCTGTAATCACACTACTCAGTGACTAAATTAAGCAGTAAGTCGAATCATTTTATAATTAACCTTGCATTTCGAATTTTTTTGTTGAAGTAAAGTACTTTTATGCGGCCTCAAACTTAGTTAAACCAATCATCTTTAATCTCGCATCCAAATCTCATTTATCGTCAAATATGTTTCTGCCAACGAGCGCCAATATCTATAAGCTCTCTTTTGCTCTCGAGATTTCATTGACCTTGTGAATTCACTTCCTCCTACTCACAATACTTCATCTTATTCCATTGTCGACATATTATCTTTATACCAACTCGTGTGTAAACATTGGTTAGAACTCGTCAATAGTTAAACAATTCCACAATTTAAATATAGGAGTCGTGAAGGAGATTGTAGTTGAAATTGCCTCTTTACATATTGAGTTAGGATTAACATTAAAAAAAATTATAAATGAAGTATGTTCTCTTCATTTGAAACTCATTCTCGACGAATTCAATGCAAGCATTTATGTAGAAAAAGTATAGGGGATGTCTTGTTCAGTTCGCTGTGTGAAAGCCACCGACTTATGAAGCTCCGTAGAGGAGAGCAGGGAGACAATTGCCCTTTTAGTGGGAGTGTTTCTGGGGGACAGATCCTTTGTCCCCAAATTTGTGTATCAACCATGTTCCATTTGATCCAAACCATTTATTTATGTGGGTCTTATACAAATAGATGGTTTGGATCAAATAGGACAGGATTGGTACACATATTTGGAGACAGAGGATTTCATGCCATGTTTGTGGTATAAAATGAGGAGTAGTGCATGGGATTTGGTGTGCAGTTGACTTTTGATTCATACGCATACACTTAACGCGATAATCTATGTAAATATCAAATAGAATACACTGGGATAAGAAACTTACAAACAAAGTTACAAAAAAAATTAAGTGCAAAGATTAATTTAACGTTACAATCTTATAACTTGGGTCATTATATTCTAACAGAAATATTTATAATTTAAATTTGTAATAAAATTTTGATTTATTAAATATTGAAATTAATATTTCCTTTTATAATCTTTTATTAAAATTATTCATAATATCCGCTCATATAGTGTCATTTTTTCACAAGCAGTTAATTCTATTAAAAGATTATGTCAATTCATTAAATAATTTCTTTTTATATTAAAGCATATATGTTCGGTGAATTGATATGACATTTTATTAAAATTATTTATTATAGTAAATGAAGATGAAGAAGAGCGGTATTATGTGATGATTCATTGCTAATAAGTTTAATGGAAGTTCATATAGATAGTTTTATATTCTAAATTTATAATGTGAGAGCTCTCCAATGGTTCAAATCAAGAGTGTCCCATCCATTTTATGCTGAGGGCACAAAAGCGCGTACACTTTCTTTTAACTATTCATCAACTTAATTGTCAGAAAGTCCACATTAAAAGTAACCTTCAACGACGATCTTCTATAAAAACAGCTTGTAACCGCTCAACACAAAACACCTGTTTGAATGAAGATTCACATTTCAGTAGTACTATTATAATATTTAAGGCATGATAAGAAACAGGTTTTTGAGTAAAAGTATTTGATCTAGTTTATATGAACCATTTATACATCTTGAAAAATTTAACTTTTGGTGAAAGGATAATTATGGTGTCAAATTGTTAAATCTCAAATATATGATATATATAGGCTCTAATAATCATTATAAAAGGGTAAATCTATGTATTCCATTATATTTACTAATAACTTTATAAGATGTAATCATATGTATTAAATGAAGTATTGATTCAAAATTTTAAAAGGTTCAAATTATTTAAATTTAAGTAGAAATCAAACATTGTAAATGTTGAAACACTTTGATGAGATTGATGTGGTAAGAATTGATTTTTTTCAGTTATCTATAGATAATGAGATTCTCTAGTAAATATCTCCACAATTAAATTTCATAATAGTATGATTATGTTTAAAGGAGTATGTGGTATAAGATATTGTACAATGCAATATTTGTTTCTTATATAGCTATTCTCTTAGTACAATTTGTTACTTCTAATTAAACCAATTAGCAAAATTTCATATTAAAAGATTGAAGTTAATATTTTGGGAAATGATGCTTACCTTAAGCATATGTTATTCGTTAAGTTAATAAATAAATTAGATAATAGAAAATTATGATATATCTAAAACGATAGATATCATCATACAAACTCTATTGAATAAAAAGCCCATTTCAATAAATATTTATAGGAGAATGCTTTTTAAGATTAATAGTGGGAGTAAGATGAAGCTAGAAAATATTTAAATATCATAACAATACTGAAAACAATTATCGGATCGAATAATTTGTGTACCTGTATTCATGATTGTTTGTCGTTATTGTAAGATATTGATTTATTTCCTCTCGTCTTCTTCCTTTAGCAAATTCCTCAATGATTCATAATTATTCATTCAATAAGTTTTTGCAACTTATATATTATCACCAAAGGACGTGTCCTTTGGTAAGTGGAAGAGAGAGGAAAATGGTCTGTGGCCCAGTTGAGACCCATTCAATAATATCCAATAACCATTATCTTGGGTACGTTTCATAGGACTCAATACGATAAATTACATGGGACATAAAATAGTCTAACAATCTCCCACTTGGCCCATGTTACGACTTGGTGATCCAATAACTTGAAGTGCACACAATACATGGAATCGATCAAGTCATCCTTAACTGAATTAAGCTGATGGGATCATGGCGATCACAAGTTATATAACCTGATTCCTTCCATGTATCACAGAATCAACTCAACTCAACAAACTTTAAGTGGGCAATTCAGTAATTGTTATCTCACAAATAATAATTATTGTATACAACATAATATGGATAACCAATAAGTGTGCAAACATAAGACTGTAATTGAATTCAACAAGTGTCATAACAATTCGAGCAAGACAATGATATGTATATATACATGTCTTAATACTATACTAACAAGGACTTATCTATAAGGCCCATACGTGCAACATGACCAATAAATATTTTGGGCGGTATGCCTTTCGTTAACAGATCTGCTATCATGAGATCGGTACCAATATGCTCAATTGACACTTTATGTTTTTGCACTTCTTCTTTTACAGACAAATACTTCAAATCCATGTGTTTCGCACCCTTGGAATATTTGTCATTCTTAGAGAAGAATACGACTGCAGAATTATCACAATAAATTCTTAACGGTCTGGCAATACTGTCGACAAGACCAAGACTTAAGATAAAATTCCGCATCCACAATCCATGAACTGTAGCCTCAAAGCACGCTACAAATTTTGCCTCTATAGTGGAAGTA
The DNA here is from genome assembly GCA_029891385.1 of Erythroxylum novogranatense. NCBI lineage: Eukaryota > Viridiplantae > Streptophyta > Magnoliopsida > Malpighiales > Erythroxylaceae > Erythroxylum > Erythroxylum novogranatense. The sequence continues at coordinate 88,438,230 of CM057225.1, read as the reverse complement.
GCAATGACGGACTGCTTTCCATTTTTCCATGAAACTGTTCCTCCAGCTAATAGGAACATGTAGCCGAATGTAGATTTTTGTGAGTCTATACAACCGACATAGTATGAATCCGAGTAACCTATTACTTCAAGATGGGTTGATTTTCTATATGTAAGCATATAGTCATTAGTGCCTTGTAAGTATCTAAGGACTTTCTTTGCAGCTTTCCAGTGATCCAGTCCAGGATTACTTTGATATCGTCCTAGCATTCCAACAGCAAAACTGATATCTGGCCTAGTGCATGTTTGAGCATACATTAAACTCCCAACTACTGACGCATAAGGAATAGACTCCATGTCCTTACATTCCAAATCATTTCGTGGACATTGCATTAGACTAAATTTGTCCCCTTTCTAAATTGGAACTATCCCTGCAGAGCATTTTTTTATTTGAAATCTTTCTAATATTTTCTCGATATATCCTTTCTAAGACAATCCTAACAATCCTTGTGATCTATCCCAGAATATTTCTATTCCTATCACATAGGATGCCTCACCCATATCTTTCATTTCGAAATTATTAGAAAGAAAATTCTTTACATCATATAACAAAACAACATTATTCGCAGCAAGAAGAATATTGTCAACATATAGAACTAATATTATGAACTTGCTCCCACTCACCTTCATTTAGATACACCGATCAACTGTGTTTTCTACAAAACCATAAGACGTAATGATATCATTAAACTTAAGATACCATTGTCGGGAAGCTTGTTTCAGTCCATATATTGACTTCTTTAATTTACACACTAATAGTTCCTTTCCTGTGGTCATAAAACCTTCCGGTTAATCCATATAAACTTCTTCTTCCAAGTCACCATTAAGAAAGGCGGTCTTTACGTCCATTTGGTGAAGCTCTAAATCATAATGAGCTACCAGTGCCATAACAATTCTCAAAGAGTCCTTCTTTGAAACTGGAGAGAAGGTCTTTTTGTAGTCAATACCATCCTTCTAAGTGTAACCTTTGGCAACAAGTCTGGCTTTATATCTTTCAATGTTGCCTTGTGAGTCACGTTTGGTCTTAAAGACCCATTTACAACCCACGTGCTTTGTACCTTTTGGTAACTTAGTTAATTCCCAAACATTGTTGTCATCCATTGATTTCAACTCTTCTTTCATAGCATTGAACCATTTTTCAGAATTGTTACATTCCATGGCTTGTTTGAACAAGCCTGGATCTTTATCAATGCTCAAGTCACATTCATGTTCAAGTGAGTAAATTTCGTAGTCACTTGAGATAGCTGGTCTTCTTTGCCTTACAGACCTTCGTAATGCTACATCTTGTGACATTAATTGATCATTTGTAACTTGATCATTATTAGCTGGTTCGTCATTAATATGTTCAATTTGTGGAATTGGAACATTAATTTGTTGTTTCGGTATGTTGCGTGTTCGTGATGCAACAAGAGGAATAACAATCGGTGGAATCATGTCTGATGTAGCAGATTCTACTCGACTTTGAGTAGTTTCTACTCTATTCTCGTGAATATCCACTTTTCATGATTCTCCACTCCCACTGATTTGACCATTCTCAATGAACCGAGCATTACCAGACTTAACTATTCTCGTACTATGGTTAGGACAAAAAAATCTATACCCCTTTGACTTTTCGGGATAGCCGATGAAATAACCACTAACGGTTCTTGCATCAAGCTTCTTTTCATGTGGATTATACAGCCTTACTTCTACCGGACAACCCCAAACGTGGAGGTGTCGTAAACTAGGTTTCCTTCCTGTCCACAGTTTATAAGGTGTCTTAAGAACTGCCTTACTAGGAATCCTATTTAGCAGATACGCAGCGGTCTTTAATGCATGCATTCACAATGATAAAGGTCTAGTACTGTTCCTTAACATGCTCCTAACCATTTCTATAAGAGTACGATTTCGCCTTTCAGCTACACCATTTTGTTGTGGTGTACCAGGCATTGTGTATTGTGTACATATGTCTCGACTAGCGAGAAACTTTGCAAATGGACCTGAACATTGTCCACTTTCATCAAATTTTTCGTAATATTCACCACCTCTATCAGACCTCACTATTTTTACTTTTCTATCTAACTGTCTTTCTATCTCATTAATGAACATCTCTAGGATGTCCACTGACTAAGACTTCTCATGTAGCTGATAAACATATCCATATCGTGAGAAGTCATCAATAAAGTTAATGAAATATTTTTCGCCGCCCCATGAAGGAACGTCGAAAGGACCATAGATGTCAGTGTGTATTAATTCAAGTAATGCGTTACTTCTTGTGGCTGGATGCTTTGATATATGTTTGATTTGCTTGCCTTTAATGAAATCCAAACATATATCCTAGTCAACAAAATCCAATGGAGGTAAGATTTCATTTTTCACTAACCTCTGTACCCTTTCTTTGGATATATGACCTAATCTTTTATGCCACAAAAAAGCAGAATATTCATTATGTGCACTACGTTTATTTCCTATAATGTGGTCAACATGAAACAGAGATTCAGCCAAATCAACATCAAGATTGAAACGATATAAACAATCAATTAATGTACCAGAACCATAATAGTACTTATGTTTATACAATGAAAAAACATTGTTTCCAATCTTAAACTGAAATTCTACATCACCCACTTTTGCAACAGAAACTAAATTTCTAGCACATTCAGGAACATAAAGACACTTTTCTAGATCTAGGTAACACCCAGTGTCCAAGATCAATCTGTACGTCCTAATGCCCTCTATCCGTGCCTTCATTTTGTTCCCTATATACAAGAACTTTTCATTTCCGTTTATGGTCTGGATTGTAAGGAATCCCTATTTAACATATGACACATGAGTGGTTTCACCAGAATCTAACCACCAGGTAATTTTAGGCACATCAATAAGATTTGATTCAAAAACATACTGAAACATAGTATGTACCTTTCTTTTCGGACCAAGCCTTTCTTTTCGGACAATCTTTTTGAAAGTGACCAGGCTTCTTACAGAAGTGACATCTTTTATCTTTCTTGATTCGACCCTCATTAACTTTACTGAGAGCATTGTCCTTATCTTTGCCTTTCTTTCATGGTTTATTCTTGCTGCTACTAGTACCTTGATGAAATGCGAGATGAATGGAGTGTTCCTTTATTTTCTTCAATCTCCCTTCCTCCTGAACTAACATGGCCTTAATTTCTTGAAGGTTTCATTTTTCCTTAATGGTGTTATAATTCACCTAAAACTGGCCAAATTCTAGAGGAAGGGAGTTGATAATAAACTGTACCAAAAAGGACTCACTCACATCCATACCTATGGATTTCAACTTTGCAGCTAGGTTTGACATATGAGTTATATGATCGTGAATGGGCTGTGATCATTCAAACTTCTTAGTCGTTAGCTCACTCATTAAAGTCCCTACTATGGACTTGTCAGCTATATCAGATTGGGAGTATTCTTTAAACTTCAACATGAACTCCTTTGCATTGTCCATTTTAGGCATTGATGGCTTGAGATTTTCAACGATCGTCATTCGCATTAAATTCAAGCTCAGCCTGTTAGATCGTTCTCAAGCCTCATAATAAGACTTGTTAGCTTCAGAACTAGTCTCATTTATGGCTGCAGGCCTTACGTCTGAGACTATGGCCAAGTCCAAATCCATTACACCCAGTTGAAACTGGATTTGTTCGGACCAATCCCCATAGTTCAAACCATTGAATTTAATCAAGCCATTTCCTAAAGCGAACAAACTAGTAGATGTTGCACATACAACATATAGTTCACATTAATGCTTTGAGTAAACCTAAATGGATTCAAACTAACTAATAAACATTAATTATGCATTTAAATCCTCCTTTGGGTGAAATTTAAATACACAGAAATAACCTAGTATGATGCTTATATATAATATTATAATGGACAATCAAACATATTACAGTCAATATGTATGTTATCTTTGGATATACAATCATATTAACTTAATATGTTGATAAAATCCCTTTAATGTCATTAATTATAAGCAATGGTCTACCTTTGGGTGGCCTCCTAGTGTTATAATTAATAATATCAATTGTTCAATTCAACCTTTATGTCATTTTTGCATCATATTATATTGAACAATTGAAATAAATCACAATTAAATGATTAAAATTTTCAAGCTAGGCCACTTTGGTGACTAACAAGCTTTCCATGCATTAAACATTTAATTGGACAATTATCATACATGACAAAGTTAATATAACTAGTTTGGTCACTTTGGTGACAAACAAATTATTATAAATGTCCATAATGTCATGTATTACATTCAACATATATTAGGAAAATTTAATTCCAACTATTATATAATATAAAATATATTCAAAGTACCAAATAAATAAATAATATGGCACTAAATTCCAAAATTATATTATGTATAAATCAATTATGAATTAAAAATTCCTTATAATTAGGCCATTAATATTTATTAACTAAATATTATCCTTAGTGGCCCAAAATTCAACAAAAATCAATCCAGGAAGCTGATTTTGGGCCTAAAAGCCCAACTGCACGTGTAGCCTCTAATGGTGCCAGCGGCTGCATTTGACGCATGCACCGCACACGCCAGCTCCTGCGACGGGTGAAGCTCCTCTGGCGCGTGCATGCAGGATGAGGCAGTGCTGGCGCGTGCAGTTCGTCTTCATCAACGCTTCTGTAATTTTTTTAAAATAATTTTTGTTAAACTTTCAAAGATTTGTTTCAAACAACAAACCATCCCAACGTCGTTCTTTCATGGGATTGTTTCATACCACAGAAACAAACTTTCAACTATAAAGACAAGTTCTTCGATTGTTCTTGCTACATTGTTCCCAACTTCGTTCTTTCATGGGTTTGTTTCAAAACACAGAAACAAACTTTTCGATGATTGTTTCAACACCCATAATCATCAGGAGACAATGGAAACATTCCAATTTGAAACATTCATCAACACAAATAAAATTCAACAAATGTTCTCATAAACATGAAGCAATTTGTTTCAGTTCTTTCTTAAGAGTATGTTTCTTACTCTAACCCTTACATTTATACAAACCATCACTGTAACAACAATAAAACTTGCGTTGTCATTTACGACAATGCAATATCTTTTAAACTAAAAGAAATAATTCAACCTTTAGTTTTTGAATTGCAAGATATATGTTATGAACATCCAGAAAATTATCAAACCGAAAACATCAAAACACAATCATATATTATCACCGAAAGTTCTTATTCTATTTCTGAATTCCTTTCATGGCATTGCAATGAGGAAAATAATATCATAAAATACAGAATCATTTATCATGTTATTCGTACAAAATGATACACGGTAGAATAATTAATCATGCAATACCAGGCTTTGATACCAATTGAAAACAATTATCGGATCGAATAATTTGTGTACCTGTATCCATGATTGTTTGTCATTATTGTAAGATATTGATTTATTTCCTCTCGTCTTCTTCCTTTAGCAAATTCCTCAATGGTTCAGAATTATTCATTCAATAAGTTTTTGCAACTTATATATTATCACCAAAGGAAACGTCCTTTGGTAAGTGGAAGGGAGAGGAAAAGGGTATGTGACCCAGTTGAGATCCATTCAATAATATCCAATAACCATTATCTTGGGTGCGTTTCATAGGACTCAATATGATAAATTACATGGGACATAAAATAGTCTAACAAATACATCCAAATGGAACTAGTATCTTTGTTGATACATTTGATACATAGTCGAAAGGTTGTGAGAGGTGAAATTTTCACTTTTATAATGAATTCAAATAATTTATTTTGGAGATGATTGTGGAGTTATCATGTCTATAAGAAGGTTACAAGGAGTATAATTTTTCTCTTTAGTGAGAATATGTAGAGATATAATGTTCCAACAGAAAAATAATTCATACTTTCAATTGTTAAAAAAGATGATAGTCTAAGAACAATTCTTATTGGAAATGAAAAGATAACAACTTAAAAGTGTTTAGTATTTGAGATATTTAATACTTATGAAGTATCAAAATATTAATTATTTTGTATATGAGTTGATATTTAAGTTCAAGGTACACTAAGTGTTAACTTTATTTTCATTGAAGTCATAGTTAAGGTATATTTTTACTCAAAACAATATTATTTTAAGTTGAAAAGGTTATAATGTAGCATTAATTACTATTTAATCCATATTGCATTATTCATTTAGTAAAATAATTATCTAGATTAATAATTTCTTTAGTGAACTAATTAATATTTTCTTTAGTGAACTTGGTTTATTTCTTTGCATTGTTGAAACATTAATGCATTATACAATATTGTAGCCATTAGGGATACAAAGGAGTTAGAGTCTTATCAAAGATTCAAGTATGTATTTATGCATATCACCTTAATTATTATCATAATTAAGATAAAAAATGTAAGATTTTAAAAAATGCTCAGTATAGAAAATCTTGTAGAAGTCTCTTGCTATGCCACTATTGAATCATTATCATGTCATCATATAGTGTTAGGAATTAAACCAAGTTGTTTAGGTATGATTTATCTATTGGTTATATTGGTGTGAGTGTTTACATACAATTAATTCTTTATTTAACATAGGAATATATAAGTTAAGTGTGTGTCGTATGGTAAGAAGAAGTGAAAGCCCAAAATAGAAAATTGTTTGGTTTTTTGTTCGTGTAAGTCGAGACATGGTTGTGATGGTTTTGGTTTGATAAATCACAAATCAGATTTGTGGTTGTCTAAATTTACTACATCTAGTATCAGAGCTTTTATTTTCCATGCTAAATCAAAAGTTGACAAATCTGTCACTCTCTCATCTTAAGTTTTTACTATGCATGCTCTCCATTAACTTGCCGAGTCTAGCTTTTCCCAATTTGCGTCTCTCAGTTTATGTCATTGCTATCACCCAGTTTGCGTTTCTCTCTCTCTCTATTTTTTGCCTATATTGTTGCCCTATTTGCATCCCAACACCATATGTTGTTTGTGTCTGCCTCTCTCTCTATGCAACTATATTTTGCAGTCTTCATTTTTTAAACTGAGTTGTTTAACAGTAGTCCACCTTTTCTGCTGCTCTTCTTCTTCGTCCCAAAACAACGGGAAAGATAGCATTTTGGGAGTGAAAAATGAAGCTTCTTTCAGAAACAGTGAATTTGCCACCAATTTCCATTCTTTTGTTTTTTCATTTTATACTTTGCTCCTTATTGACATAGAAGATCCTAGATGATTGCAATCTTGTAGTACGTTCCGTGTCTTGTTTTCAAATTTATGGGAAGAATAGTTATCAAGCATGGATGGTTTAGATGTGGTTCTTTCTAAAAACCTTTGGGTGTTTGCAAGATTATTGAGCATAGAGTTCCTGAACCTGCAGATATTGAAAATCTGACAGAGGCGCAAAGGCGAGATTTGACTCATGCTCGTAACAAAGATGATCAGGCTACCCACCATATTTTTCAAAGTGTTGAGTTATCTGTGTTTTAGAAAATTATTAATGTAAAGTCATCAAAGGAGAATTGGGACATTTTATTTCAATCATATTAAGGTGATGAACTAGTTAAAAAAACTAACTACAAATATACAAAAGATAATTTGAATTGCTTCAACAAGAAAAGAATGAGAAGATTGTTGGTTATTTTATGTACACTCAAAACTTGTCAACAACATGCGGGCTAATGGAGAAACTATTTCTAATGTTCAAATAATGGAGAAAATTCTTCATACTTTGATGGAGCAAAGGATTTGAAGACTGTGACAATTAATGGTCTACATGGAGCGTTGGAAGCATTTGAACAGAAGTTAGATGAGAGATCTACACCAGTTGTTGAGTACGCATTAAAAGGCAAGCGGATGTAAAGAAGGAAAAGGATGAGTCAACTAACAAAGGCAAATCCAGTCAGAGAAGAGGTAAAAATTTCAGGCCTAGTCAGAGACAGGTGGAAGAGGTAATATTAAATAAAATCATGATACATATAATATTCAGTGTTACAAGTGCAAAATGTATTTGCATTATCAGTCAGATTGCATATCTCATATGTTAGTAGTGTGCCCTAGGCCAATGGACATATGTGACTTTTGTATTGATATTAGGACTTATTAATAATATATTATGAGGTATTATTTTATATATGCATGTATATCATTTACGTAATGTGATTTACATTCCATGATTAGTATTAGGCTTATGTCATCAAGTATGTGACTTGATAGTAAAACCATAAGCATTATAATACTATTCTAAACTGTCCCTGGTCGATCGTTATTGGTGAAACAATAATGAATTAAGACTAGTATGTGTTATGATTGATGATCACGTTTTCCTGATCATGGATATAAGTTATCAAATCAGAAACATAGACTCTCAATATGGTTTCATGTCATTAGTGATTCTCAATATGGTTGGACTTTAGTCCTCTGACCTGAAGTCATCATGGTTCCCTATATGAGGAATTCAATGTTTTGAAATTAGACTAAGTTATCTTTAACCGAATAACAATTAGTCTTATGTTGAACATTAAATGAATCATGCAGAGGGATGCGGATGATGTAGATGGGATTTTTACCTCTCTTAAATGAGAGAGATATCATTTAGGCCTCGTGACAAGTATGACTAAAGAAATGCATAGCCGTGCTCAAATGAATTGATGAAGAGTCATCAATGTCATTTGTATAATCAGTCAACTTGGGGATCAAGAAATCATGATTAATCAAAGGATGACATGTACCATGCCTTGTGAGTAATCTTGATATCGTGTTACAAAGGGACTGAGTTTGTAACCATGGTTATAGGTTAAATCGGATTACTGATCCTCATTTGATTTGGGTAGTCATAATGTCTTGTTAGAGGCCACTTATGATTTATGGGCCTTGAAGTGTGATCAAGCCCATTGCCAACATCAAATGAGCCTACAAGGTCGCACACAGAGAGTGATGTGATCTGGGCTTATTCTCTTGGGCCTAATTTATTAGGCATTGAATAAATATATGTGGATATATTTATTGGGCTAGATTGAACTAAGTTTGTCGGGCTTTTATTATATGAGATATAATATGGGTCGAAACTTATTGGGATTCAATAATTCTAATGGATTTAGGATTATGATGTTCTTATTCCTAATAGGAATAGGGATTAGGTTTTCTCTATAAATAGGAAACTTATGTCTCATAAGATGGGAGACAAAAACCCTAGCCACCTAGACCTAGTTGTGTTCTTCTTCCAAAAGAAAAATTGTGTGGCGTTCAAAAAGGGTTTTAGAACGTGCTAGCATACATTGGCTGTTGCCTAGATCATTCATCCTCATGTGGACACCGGTAGAGGACGTTCACGCACTATAGCGTCTACAAATATGAAAAAGAAATAAGTACCAATCAGCATCAAGAGGTAATTTCGTACGTGTTATAATTTTTCGATTATACTTCTTACTGTGTAGTATGGTCCATTCCGCTACGTATTATGAATACCTGGGCCATAGGCGATCCAACATCAAATTCAATGCCATAATTGCAAGAAGTATGGTCATTTCAGCAAAAATTGTCGTTTGAGGAGACTAGAAAATAGAGATTGTCATGTGAAAGTTATAGGGAATGGTGGTGATGCAAATAGAGATTGTCATGCGAAAGTTGCAGGGAATGGTGGTGATAACGCAAAAACTTTGTTGATTGCCAGTTCTGATGGTGGAAACAAATGTAATAATCAGTGGTTATTGGATAAGTGGTGTAGTAATCATCTTAGTGGAAATAAATCTTTGTTTTCCAACTTTGGTGATTCGTTTCACATATCAGTGAAACTTAGAGATAATTGGTATATTCTGGTTTATGAGAAAGACAAGATTAGAATTAGATTAAAGATCAACAAACTTAATTATATTTCGGAAGTATTTTACTCTCCAAATATAAGCCAAAATCTTTTGAGTGTGGGGCAATTGGTAGGGAAAGGCTATGACTTGCACTTCAATTCAACAAGCATGGATGTATTATTTATAGTGCAGAGCACCAAATGATAGAAACAGTACATATATCAAGAAATAGCTTGTTCCCTTTTCAAATTAACTATAAGGGATCTTCCTGCCATGTTTCTGTAATTGGTGATGATAACTGGCTATGGCATATGCGACTAGGGCATTTGAATTTTGAAAGTCTTGATTTTCTTTCTAAAAAAATGTGTATTTGGCCTACCAGTTATTAGTGTTCCTAAAAAAGTCTGTGAGACTTGTGTTTTGGGGATGAAGCACAGAAAAACTTTTCCCAAAGGCAAATCCTTGAGAGCAAATGGACCACTTGAACTTGTTCATTCAGATTTGTACAGTGTAGAGGTTCCTTCCAATGGTGGTAGCAAGCATTTTATTACTTTTATTGATATTATAATAGAAAGGCCTGGGTTTATTTTTTTAAGCATAAATATAAAGCATGCGACACAATTAAGAGTTTTATGGCTTATGTTGAAAAATAAAATGGGTGTATTCTTAAAATTTTGAGAACTGATAGGGGTACTAAATCTACTATTTGTGACGATTTCCTGCAAAAATATGTCATTAAGCATAAGTTAACTGCTAAATACACTCCTCAACAAAACGAGGTGGTAGAAAGATGGATATGGTGAGATGCATATTGCATAGTAAAAATTTGCGTAAAATTTTTTTGGTAGAAGTAGTTGCTTGTGTTGTATATATTTTGAATCGATGTCCTGCTAGGAGTGTTTATGACAAAACTTCACATGAAGCTTAGACTGGTAAAAAGCTCAATATTGGGCATCTCAAGGTGTTTGGTTGTATTGCTTATGCCCATGTACTTGATGAATTGAGGAAGAAGTTGGATGATAAAGTAGAAAAATGTATTTTCATTGGCTACACTCATGAGACCAAAAGATTGTTGTTAGCAGGGGTGTCACTTTTGATAAAGATGGTATTTGGGAAGAAAAAAAGGTTTACTACCAAGTCCTCCAGTTGAGGTTAGAAGAATTTATAATGATCCTGAGGTGGACCCAATTCCTGAAGAGACTTCTAGTCATCCACAGAGACAGCGATGCATACCTACTCATTTACAGGATTGTATTGTTGGCATTGTTTATGATTCTTTTTATGATAGTGGTGATACTGTTCACTATGCCTTATTTGCAAATTCTAATCCTTTATCATTTGAGGATGTTGCTCATGATGATTGTTGGGTGAAAGCTATGGATGAAGAGAATCATGCTATTGAACATAATCGTACTTAGGAGCTCACTACACTGCCTAAGGAAAAGAAACCAATTGGTGTTAAATTGGTGTACAAGACTAAGTACAAACCTAATGGAAAGGTGGATCACTTCAAAGCTCATTTGGTAGATAAAGATTACAAGCAAAAGACAAGTATTGATTATTTTGAGGTGTTTGCTCTTGTTGCTGAACTTGATATTATGATAATGCTACTTTCACTTGTTGCCGAAAATAGTTGGAAAATATTCCAAATGGATTTAAAGTTTGCATTTTTTTAATGGTGCTTTTGAGGAGGAGGTGTATGTTGAACAACCTCTAGGTTATATTAAGAAGGGAGAAGAAGACAACGTTTAGACGCTGAATAATGCCTTGTATGGATTAAAACAAGCATCTAGGACATGATATACTCGCATTGATTCTTATTTTTTTAATCATAGCTTTCAAAGGTGTCCTAATGAGCACACTTTATATAATAAATCTAATCCACTAGGTGATCTTATCATTGTATGCTTGTATATAGATGATTTAATTTTCACAAGCAATAATCCAAAGTTGTTAGTAAGTTTCAGGGAGATTATGATTTCTTAGTTTGAAATGACTAATATAGGCTTGATGTCTTACTTCCTTAGTATTTAGGTGAATCAAACATATGCAAGGATTTTTATTTCTAGAAAAAGTATGCAGGTCATATTTTGAAGAAATTTATGATGGAGTTGTGCAACCCTATTTTGATTCCTACTGAATACAGATTGAAGCTTGTGAAAGATGGCAGCAGTGAATTAGTTTATGCAACTAATTATAAGAAAATAGTTGGAAGTTTGCGTTACTTAACTGCCATGAGGCCAAATATCATATATGGTATTAGGATAATTAGCTTATTTATAGAGAGTCCTCGTCAACCTCACCTATAGTCAGCTAAGCTTATCTTTAGATACATTAAAGGAACACTTAGTGGTGGTATTTTCTATTCCTGTAGTAATGATGTAAAGCTTGTTATATATACAAATAGTGATTGGGTAGGTAATGTTAAGATGAAGAAGGGTACTTCTAGTTTTGTTTTTTATCTTAGCATTGGAGTGTTTTCATGATCTAAAAAGCAGTAGGGGTCGCTCTCTCTACTGCAGAAGCAAAGTATATTTATCGCAGCAAGTTATGCTACTCAAGTAGTTTGGTTGCAAAGAACGCTTAGTGAGTTAAAGCATCAACAAATCAAGCCGACAAAGGTTTTTGTGACAACAAGTTGGCGATTACAATGACAAAGAATCCTGTGTTCCATCGTCGCAGCAAATATATTGATATTAAGTATCATTACATTCGAGACCTGATGAAAGACAATAAGATTATGGCCGAGTTCTACTCATCTAAGAAGCAAGTTGCAATTATCTTTACAAAGTCATTAAAGGTATATGTGCTTTTGAAGCTCAAGGGGTACTTAACATGTTGAAGCTTGAAGACTTGTTTAAAGGAGGGTATGTTAGGAATTAAACCAAGTTGGTTAGGTGTGATTTATCTATTGGTTATATTTGTATGAGTGTTTACATACAATTAAGTCTTTATTTAACCTAGATATATATAAGTTAAGCGTGTACCTTATGGTAAGAAGAAGATAAAAGGTCAAAACAAAAAATTATTTGGTGTTGTGTTCATGTAAGCCGAGATACGGTTGTGATGGTCTTGGTTTGATAAATCACGTTAGATTTGTGGTTATTTAAATTTACTACATACAGTGATATAATATATATATTAAACGATTAACTTTGTACAAATGAAAGTTTGTTAGCTTATACTGTATAGTTAATCAGTTAATTATATTTTTGTGACAACTATGTAAAGACATTTTTAATCTTATAAATATTTATTTAATTAACTAATATATAAGATAAATAATGTGATAAATATATATTGTAAATAAGATTATGATACAAACAAAATTATGAGATTTATACTGCATTTATATGTCATCTGGCATCTGTCATTTATTCATAATTATTATTATATTAAAACTAAACAATAATAGTGTAACGATTAACATTGTTTTATGAAGTAACTGAACAATAACCAGGTAAAAATTTGCAACTAATGAGAAGTATTAAAAGTAACAACTGGCCAGCTTTTTGAAAATGAAACTCGTGTTTATACAAGATGTGACTAGAAAAAATAACTAGTTTTGGGCGACAACGAAATGCACAGAATTGTCGCTAATCATGAAACTTAAGATTGCTGCGAAACAAGCATTACAGTCGCATAGAAGAGAACACTCGGGGACTAGAAGTTAAGAAGGCTTCAATATGAAATATTCTGGATCATTTGCTCTGGAAAACAATTAGATTACTTATACCCGGCATTCAGAAGTAACTACTATTAACCAATGTATGCTGCATCTTGATCTGAGCCCTGAGAAGATTCTGATCAAAAGAATTGGTATCTAAATCTATTTACCGGACACATGTAGCAGAGGTCGCTGTGAAGATGGTTCAAAAAAAAAAAAAATACAACTGAAAGAAGGTTAACAAATGCACTTTAAAGGTTGGGATACTAGGAACATACTCGAGCTCTTTGCCGCTCCTGCTCTTCTGACGTCGCAACTTGATATTTCAAGTCTCTTTCTGCCAAACATCTTTTGTATGGTACAAACCCTTTTGCATTAATCATCATAGCAGCTCTTTCCACGGAATCAGGACGTTGATATTGATACTCAGACACTTCCAAGTTTTTCTCCCTGTTATCTACTCCACTAACTGACCCAATACTTGTACTTGTACATGATCTTTCATTAGGAACTTCTTTCTCTTTAGACCATTCTTCCACAGAAACATGCGCAACGATGAAGTTTTGATCAGCTGATGTGCGGTTTACGAATGACAGACCACCACCAAATACCATGGATTGTAGGGAAGATATCTTCTCTAAGGTGTTTTCATTCTTGTGAAGTGATTCTGCAGATTGGAAAACTGGAGCACCCAACAAAAAGGTGGAACTGATATTAGCAGTTCCAAGCGATAACTCCATGTCTAATGCTTCCCTTGCAGATGGCTGAAAATTCTTCAAATTGTTATCAAAATTATCTCTACTGCTCATACATGTCACCTGGAAAACACTTTCCGGACTAGGAACTGATGATTTGTGTGAATTCATTACCACAACCGTCTTTCCAAAAAGCTTAATACTTGCAAAAGTTGGTTCTGTAGTCGAATCTCTTTCAGTATGTACATCCACTTTTGAACCAAATTCATACTTCTGGACATTTACAGTAGAAATATCAGAATCAAAACATTAACATTGAAGCAAATCTACAATTACAACAAACATAGGTAATCAAGTTGGACCTTAACATGAAAGTTCATCTTACATTACGGGATAATTTCTGCAGGAATGAACCAGAAGATGATTGAGCTAATGAGTAAGATCTTTTGTCTTGCTCGACAGGAGAGTTTGAAGTTTCCATTCGATCTTTCTCAATGGGTGACAAACCATTAGAAAGCAAGTCAGTTGTGCATGAAGTAGGTGAAGAACATCGAATCTGTTGTTCTGATACAGCAGTTTCCAAACAGTCTAAAGCAACTGCTGATAAAACTGACGTAGGAGATTGATTATCCATTTCAGAGACTTTCAAATTGGGAGATGGGAATCTCTCCAATTGACTTGAAATTAATTTTTCCTTCACAACATCAACTGATTTACGGGGATAAGGATGCATGGGTTTCCTCTTTGGACGAGGAGGAGGAATCTCAATTGGTTTGACACAGTTCCCAGTAACATCACTAGACTCCCTAACAACCTGGAATCAGAGAGAGATACTCAGGACTCTAAATAACCACACACACCCCAAAAAGAAAATGAGGTTTTTCCTTCTCCAGAATAGATATAAGATCATGCTTATGTTATAGGGAATTGGTATCTTGAATCAAGTAATAAACCTTCGAAAAGAACTTTTGAGCATGGCTTCTAATTTGGACAGCAGTTTTGGTGCTTACATGTTCTGCATGAAGAGAATAGCAATTTCAACAAACCATGGTATCATCGGAGAAGTACTCTGGTAGCAACGATATGCGATTAAACTTACCTTGTATTTTACGCCAGCCACGACCATAGAGCTTTAGAGCTTCAAGGAATTTCTGATGCTCTTCTTCTGTCCATTTTTCCCTTTGCTTTGTCATAGTATAAGGTTTCCTCACCTTTCAAAATACAGAAAAGAGGTAAGACTCAGAACAGATCAATAATGGGAAATGTGAAAGTTGTCAAAATTTACAAATTTTGGAACCTTGGGCACATGATCACCAAATGCGTAAAACTCCCGCATCTGGCCAAAGGATTCAGCTTGTTCATTGTCATCATGAGAGGAATTCTCTGCTTCGGCAGAGGTGTTTGGCTTTGTCTCTCCAGATTGCCCCTATACTCACAAGTTAAAAAATGAGCCTGTATTCACACTACCAGTGGAGAATTGTCTACAACTTAAAATTTAACTCTTAACCAAACAGCATTAATTCATGAAAAGTAAAAGACTTCTTAGCTATTCTTTTCAAAAACATAGATTGCGCCAACACAGAGATTCAATTTCTAATGTAAAAACATACAAGCGTATGCGTTAACAACACACCAATCCCCATAAAATCAATTAATAACCACAAGAACTACAGTTGCTCTCTACTGAGGATAAAGGATGAAAACAAAATAGAAGAACGAATTAAGTATAGGCTTCAGTAGATTAGAGGTAGACACCAAAATCTGTCTCCACCTTGCCCATTGTCTTCTTTTCTTTTTCTTTTTCCTTTTTTTACGTATGCTGGTTAGTCATATAATAACTTTCAACCTGAAATAATAAATATCTACCAAGTCTGATTTAAAGTAAAGATGGTCATACAAATCTGGTTTCAGAAAAGAAACTACGAATACATAGCAAATCACAGCTCTATAAGAACATTTTCCAAACACGAATGGATATAAAATGAATAAACCAATAACACAATAACGAAACTTTCCATTTTGGTAAAAACCAAATAATTCACTATCATTACTGAGAAATACGAGAAACTACCTGTGTAGACATTGAAAGCCAAGATTCAAATCCTTCAACCAATGCAGCCAAAAATGAAACTGCCTTTTTTTTTTTTCAGTCTGAAAAGTCGAATACAAAACAAATCTTTGTTAAACTCGATTATCACTTACACAGGAAGAACAGCACTATAATTTCTAATCCTTATTTGTTTAAATTTATTTATATGATACAGAAGATCAATTAGAAACTCACCAGAAAGTATCTGATTCTAAGTGAAAGAAGAAGCAAAGCTACAGATTGCTTCCCCCCGTGCTTCACTATCTTGTTACTCTAGAAACATTTAACAGATTCTTCTGTGATGAAGAGTAGAGCTAAGCGTAAGTGAGAAAGAGAAGATTCTTCTGTTTCTAAAATGACTAACAAAGAAGAACAAGAACTGATATAAACAGAGCAGGGTTTGTCTTGTGTTATTTTGACTTCAAAAAAAAAGAAGAAAAACACAGAGCATGCCACGTCAGACCAATACAGACTACGTTATAAAATTTGATTTTCCATGGAAAATTCCAGAAGGTGCTCCGTGGAATCTTGTGGCTGAGAATGGATGCGAGCCCCGACACCCGGCGTCTTCACGTGCCACTATCTCAAGGGGGAGAGAGAGACAGAGAGAAGGAACAAGGAAGTGTGATGTTTAAACGTTAAAAAGTGAGAGAAGTAAAAAGTTTATGTTCTGTCTGATAATTGGAGATATTTTATGGGTAATAAAAAAAAAAGTTTGATATTTTAAATGTTTAATTTAATTTCCCCACATGTTAGACATTTTTTTAAAGTTAAGTACTATTAGATTACTATTCCCCAACATGTATGTAGTATATGTACGATAAGAAGACCCCACTTCAATTTATTCAAGATTTTTTTAAGTTGGCATGATCATGTGATCTTACAGATGAAATTGATGAGGCTCTGATAATTTGCAGATTTTTGGGTTCAAAATATCAACATTAATTGGAAGAAAAAGGAAACTTATGTTTTAGTCACATCTATAGTAATTGGTTCTTGCACATTTTCCTGTATAAATGTATGTTTCGATTATATATAAATGAGCGAGTGTTCTTTGGTTAACAAACCAGTGTAGAGGTGCTTTTAGATTATGGCATGGAAAGGAGTGAAATTGTCATTTTTAATAAAATTTACATTACTTAGGAAAATGTGTGGCGGAGAGGAGACTGTCACTGGATGGGCATAGCAAGTGGGATACGATTTCTGTCAGAAGCAGCCGAATGAATGATGGTTTATAATATTCGTAAAAAGAAAATTTGAGAGCCACAAAGTTGGTTATTTGGTTAGGAAGCCAAAAAAAAAAAAAAACTTTTAAGGAAAAAAGAGAAAATGTGAATTTGAGGCGGATAGTTGTTGGGTTGGACTTGGGTCGTTGATATTCAGTTTCTGGGTGGGATATATATTGTATACGTGGAAAGGAAAGGGAGGGGATTATTAATGGTAGCTCTTTTTTGTTTTTCGTTGAGTTTTTATGACGAATATGGATTTTGATTCTCCAACTGTGAGATCATCATCCTTTTCCTTTCTAAACAAACATCAGTTAATGCGCTCACCCAAAAGCAACTTATGCCAGACCCAGACATAGGCATCAGATGTGCACTTTTGGCCTACTTAAGTTCATTTTTCATGTTTGCAGTACCGGATTCATTCATTCCACTCCACCCACTTCCATTGCCCTGTTTCTGCACCCCAACCACGATTCCTGTCCCAGTCCCCCTCATATTAATGTCATCCTTCATGCCTGTTTGGTTCTATGGACAATTTAGAGAACGAAAATTAAATCGGCTAAGAAACTAAACATACGAGAATGATTCTTATATTTATATTTACAAGGATAAATGATTTATTTTTATTTTTATTTATAATATGTATTTTATAATAATTATTAGTTAACTTGATTAGTTTTACTATTTACAGAAGAATTTGAAAAATTATTATCATATTCTTTTTATTAATAACATATTATTTATCATATTTTGTTGATAATTAACAATATATTACTTAGTTTAAAATAATAGCAAATTAAGTCTTTATTTTATTATACAATAATAATAAATATCATTATTATTACTATGTAATAATAATAATTTATTATTCATAAAAATATGATATCAAGCAAACTGACAAGACAAGAAAAATTACCTAGTAATATATTAAGTTTAAAGAGTTAATTTGATAAGAAAATTTAATCTATAGTGATAGTAAGCTTAGTCGGATGACAAATATAAAAAAATAATTAGCACTAGAAGTGAGTTCAATAAACTGATATAATATAAAAATTAAGGGTTAATTATAAAAAAAAGCCCTACGTTTGAACTTTAAAAAGTATCACTAAAATGCAAAAACTTTTAATTTATTTCAATTCTAACCTAACGTTAATCTCACTGTTATCTATGTTGATGTGGCACTGTTACGTGTCAATAGACTCCACTAATCAAACACATCATCATTATTAAGAGAAGGTTGTCTGATTAGTGAAACAACATCATTTCATAATGAAATTGAAACGACGTTGTTTGGATTTTTCGTCACTCTCACACCTTAAATCTCTAAATTCAGAATTTTTTATGGAAGTTTCACTAAGTTTTGAACCTAGAAAATTAAAAACCTAGAAGTCCTGAAAACTCAATCTAGAATAATCGTATGTTTATGGTTGGGTATTGAGTTTTACCTTCTAAATAACCTAAACCCAAAACATAGAGAAATTGAATGGGTGTTGGTTTTGTTTTTGTTTCGTTTCGAGATTGTAAACTTGAGCAATAAGGAGGTGGGTCACATTACAAAGATGGAGCCAATATTAAGAGATTATTCATTGAGAATTTCTAAATCTCGCTAGATTCCAACTAAAGGCTTTACACGGAATAAGAACAAGATTGCTTATTGAACAAAACAATGTGAAATAAGCAAAAGGAGCTTGCGACTTGCACCAGATGGTGCAGACATGCTTATGGTGCATGTGGGAGAACTACAAATGCCATCTAGTGGCAGTATAAGGAGACATGAATGGAAGTCTCTGTAGCTTTGTTTGCAACGCAGAAAACGGCCAAAAAAATGCAACCAACATAGAGAAAACTCAATCGTAGATAACCAGAAATCAGACGAAAACAACCAACGTCGATAAGCATCTCAATGCTGCACACAACGCCACATCCACTTTCCAGTTTTTCAAACATCACATCGCTTCCTCTGTGCCTGTGTATGGACTTAGGGATTTAGGGTGTGAGAGTGACGAAGAAGCTTTCTCCAAAATCCAACCGACGTCATTTTAATTTCACTATGAAACGACATTGTTTCACTAATTAGACAACCTCATTTTAATGACACTGACGTGTTTGATTAGTGAGGGTTCATTAACATGTGGCAGTGTCATGTCAGCATAGATAATAATGAGGCTAACGTCAGGCTAGAATTAAAATAAATTAAAAATTTATGCATTTTATTGTTACTTTTTAAAGTTTAAGTTATAATTGAAAATTTGAGAAAAGTTTAAACTTTTTTGGTAATCAACCCGAAAATTAATCAACATGGTATAACGAATAATATGATCAGATAAATTAGTTAATAATTATTATTTAATAGTAAAATTAAATAATATATTTTATAATTAAAATAAAATATAAGAAATTGATTATCTTAATTATTAGTATTATTAGATAATAAGTAAATTTTGTTTATTAATAAAATATGATAAATAATATCCACTAATTATCAACAAATTAAATTAACATACATATAAAATATTATACTATTTATTATGAGTAATAATACACAAACATGATAAATTAATAAAAAATTTAAGTTATTTTATTTTATTAATAAATGACTATGTTACATGAAAAGAAATACAAGTTAGTGTGTAAGTTGTAACATGAAATTGACATTTTCTTATTTTATTTATCTATTGTTAGTTGTTCTTATTCATAAAGGAGCTAAAAGTATTGATGCAACATTTGAAATTGAAGTTCCATATGAACTAAAATTGATAATAAGTATTTAGAACCTCCATTTCATAGTTCTTACTCCTTTTAACATTAAAGTGGCATCTTTATTATGTTTAACTATTATACAATTGATATGGAAGTTTCTGATAAATTTGCTGAGGGTGATGATCCAACATACTAAGGAGTTAGTGAAATATATAGTGAATTGAGGATCCAAATTCAAATGATATGGATAAAATATATAATGAGGCCTTAAGTAAGATATTGTTGTAGAAGTAAACAAATTATTTATGGGGTCTTAAATGTATCAAGATGAAAACAAAAAGATCACCAAGAGGCTTGTAATCTAAATGATGCAACTGTTGGGGATATAGAAGTAGAGTCCATTTATGGTGAACAATGATAATAGTGCAAAGATGATAGATGCATAATTGATCCTAATTATACCTCATATTTGATATATTTTTCTTGATATTTTATACTTTTGTTGTATATTTGGTACTTACTTTGTTCCAAGTGTGTTTACAGAATATAATTGCTTTCATGGGCTTCAAAGAGAAGAATTTGGATGAAAACATGTCATAAAACGTAGATTCGAAGCACAAAAGGTGATATGTGCTTAATTGATTGTTTAGTTATTTCATAACACTTAACGATTAATGACATAAAATTGCTTAAGATACTCACTTTGACACATATGTGATTTTAGGCATAAGTTGGAAGCAAAGAAGTTAAAGTGAGTTGAAAGTACGATATTTGGGCCATTTTCTAAAGATTAATTTTTACTTGTCTTTGTGGAGCTAGAAGAAGAAAATTAAAAGACAAAAAAAAGACAAAAAAGAAACACAAATAAAGCAACATGGGCTACATAGATTTTGCATGGATTTGCATGGCTATGCAAGGTATTAATTTAAGTAATGGACAATACATAAGGCACCAAGGTGAGAAGAAGATGGAAGGTTGCAGTAGGTGGAAGCACAAATCAATAGCAGAAGGAAAAAAAGCAAAAGAACAAAATGCATACAGCGCTAGGAGTACATCTACCTAAGGAGGACCAAAAATGACGTGCAACACAATAATGACCAAGAAGAAAAAGACAACGTAGTGATGAACTGGGAAAAGTTTGCATTAAACACAAACATATGTGTTCAATGAAAGCTATGTTTGTGTTAAACCCAAGCTTATGTGTTTAACGTTTGCTACATCTGTATTTCATTTGCTTAGTCCTAATGAAACAGATCCTAAAGAATTTAGAATGATAATCACCTTTAGGAGTGGAACAAGCCTCTAGAAGAAGACGATGATGAAGATGATGAAGCTTTAATCTAAGAAGAGAAGTAGAGAAGCGGTAGGAGGTAACTGAAGAAGATGAGCTAGAAATCTTTGTCCAGGAAAAGAAGAAGAAGAAGAATAGACAAAGGTGGTTAAGGAAGAACTGTTAGAGGAACCCAATAAGGAAACTACTGATGCATCATTGGTAGCCATCTTAAGTATGGAGGGTTCTCACTTCCTCTAACACAAACTTCTTGCATTAACTGACACTTCAGGGAGTTTTATTATCCCTTATTTTATTAATAGTTTGTCATTGAAAAGGGCATTACTAATTTGATAAATTGTGTCCTTGTTATTATCTTAGATAGCTTACTTATAGGCTACAAACCCCTATAAAGAGAAATAGGTGGAAGCAAGCTGTCATGACCCGGTATCACATCAGGCCCATGACAACTACGGCATACCCGGGCTAAGGACACTCACGGTATCCTTAATCTGACTATACAAAGCTAACTGAATATCTCTTATCTTTTTTAAAAAGAAATTGGGCAGCGTAACAATTGTATTTTAAAAATCTCAAAACTCACTCAAATACCTGCAAACAATTTTTAAACACGCTTCTATATTCAGATCCAACCACAACTTCAGGACTTTAAAGTTCACTCAAAGCAATCTCAACAATAGTATCAAAAGTTTATACATAAAGTCTTTTACAACAACAAAATAATCAAGAGTTAAATTTATAAATCATAAAGCATATCAACATAATTAATTTAATAAAAACAGTAAAACAGTTCATGAGCTACTATGCAACTAAAGTACAAAACAGAAACTACTCATATGCGGTAATACCCTAAAAATGTCAAAAAAACCGCACGATCCACACTGAGCTTCAAGCTCACTAAATTAACCTGCATGGTTGGAAAGCGGAGGGGGTGGGTATTGTTGGGACCCGATCTTGGGAACCGAATCCCAACCGGAAAGCGGAAACCGAAAACCGAAAACGAACAGAATTCGGAATCGAATGCGAATTGCATCAAATACAACGCGAACGAATTAATTAACCTGAACAAACATCGACATCCGTTGCAAACATGAAGCATAGGAAACTAATCGCGTTGGATAACCTCGACTAACCATCCGAAATCCAGTATAAATTTCTTTTTTTTCTTTTCTTTTTCTTATACTCATTTATCAAACTCATACCAAACTTACTTCTTAATTCTTATTCTTATCTTAACTCGATTTTTACCGAAAATCAGGCAGCATAACGGCTGTATTTTGACAGCTCAAAAATTTATGCAAAGGCAAAATACACTTCTAATATCACAACCCAACAACACAAATCATCATCGGACCCTCCCGTCCGGAATCCATAACACCAGCAGGAACGCACATCTAAACCTAACACTTCATAAATCCTCAATCGATTATATAAAATCTCAATCAGTCCCAACCACATTCAATATCTCAAATCCATATACAAAATCCTCATTCAATATCCAATTACAAACATAAAGCATAATCATACTCAATTATGATCATAAAATCAATATCCAAGTCTCGAATTCATATACATCCCGTAATAACTGCTTTATACACACAAAAGGCAATTCAAGCCAAAACAATATCAATTCTCAATTTACACAAAAATACAAATGCGGCAAAATCAAACTTGACGCTTTTTCATCCGATCTCCTGCTCGAATACTTGGAGATTGGGATGAAAGGGGGGGTGAGCTCGGAAGCTCGTGAATAATATATTTATAAATTGAAACATAAGCGAAAATTATCTTTTCAAAATTTTCAAACATTTCCCATTCGGAAATTTATCCAAAAATCCATTTTCAAACTTTCCAAAACATTCATAAACAGTTTCCGAAATTCATGATTGAAAATTCACTTTCTCATTTCTCAAATTCTCAAACTTTTTACCAATCATACACAGCTTTAAATATGAATGCATCACATAGCACATAAATAAAATCAAAAACCACATAACATAACAGAATGGTTTGATGTTGGACCCCACACCCCACCCGTAGGTGTTTGCAGGTTATACTGCGGCTTGTGTTTGCAGGTTATACCGCGGCATTCAACACAAATCACAATAACACATTAAATGATTTGGTTTGGTCCATAACAGGACGTACTGCACATTTCCGCATAGCGGTCATGTGCAGCCGTGAAGGGAGTCCGTGATCGGAACTCCATTGCCTCTTGCAGGCAGCCGAGAGAAGGCTTTAACAAGTAGAGACAGTGCACTGACTCACAAAAGGACTTGACCAAACCCACATAACACATAAGCAAAAATGGAAATTCAGATTGCCCGAAGGCACTTTTTAAAAATCTTGATTTTTTCACATTTTTCAAATCATAACATCAAATTGTGTCAAAAAGCTTGACACATGCATATTCCACATATACAATCATATTCAATAAATCAATTAATCGCATATAAATCAAACGTATAAACATGAATGCAATTATTTCTTTCACACATAAATCAAAACATATATAGTTTCATAAAACACATTGCTCAAATTGTCTAAAAACATGATTTTCATAAATCTTGTATTTTCTAAAATCATTTCTAACATAAGGAAATTAATCCTTCAAAATCATAATATCCAAACATTTTATAAACATTCATTTCTCAAAACTTTGCTTCTTGAATTTTCAAATTCACATTTTAGCTTAAAATTCAATAAATAAATATACTACCCACCTTATTTCCATGCTAGCATCTTGTCCAATGCTTCAATTTGACTTTTGCTTCTCTCTCTCTTCCAATTTAACACAACCTAAACCATAATCATTCAAATTCACATCATAAATAACATAATCTTTAAAATTAACTTAGGAATTCACCAATTTACCATAATTCCAAGCTATCTAACTCACCAATTTACAAAAACCCTAATTCACCAATTTGGCCTAAACCAACTTATCCAAATTCAATACCATAAATTACAATTTCTTTAAAATTGATTTCATAATTCACAAACTCATCACATTTCAAGCCATCTTACTTCAACAATTTCTAAAATCCCAAAATCTCCCAAATTCTAAATTGAACCTAAACCAATTCAATCAAATTCGATATCACAAAAATCATAATTACTCAAATTGAGCTTAGGAAACATCAATTCCCCACATATTCAAGTTATTTCAATCTCCAATTTTGAAAATCCCCAATTTTCAAAATTGGCCTAAACCAATTTACACAAATTCCATATCATAAATCACAATTTCTTCACAATTGATTTCATATTTCACCAATTTATACTAGTATTGATGATTCTACACCATTAATTCACAAAATCCCCAAATTTCAAATTAAGCCTAAACCCCCAATTTACAATTTTTCAAATTAAACTTCACCTAAAGCATAAACATCAAAATTGACTTAGGATATCTTAAATTCATCATTAATCCAAGCTATCTAAAGCATCAATTTCAAAATCCCCAATTTTCAATTTTGGGCATAATCCTCAATTCAAAATTTTCCAAAATTAAACACAATCATAGCCTAATCTCTTCAATTAATCATAGATAAACTAAATCCATAACCATTCCAAGCCATCTAACACCATAAACTCATAAAAAATTCAAAACTCAACTTTCTCTCACTTACCATTTTTCCACCATTTTCATTATTTTTTAGCTTCAATGGACAACTTCCATCTTCTTCCTCCTTTTTGCTCTTAAAACCAACGAAAATCACTTATAAAACCCAAGAAAAATCCGAAACTCACCTTACTTTTCTTCTTTCTCCAACACCATCCGAAGCTTCCTCTTCTATCTCCTCTCTTCTTCTTTTCTTTTGATTTTCTTCTCATTTTTTCAGACACCATCGTGTCTTTATTTTGCTTCAAACGACAGCCCTCCCATGTGTTTCTGCCATGTCATTAAAATGGGGTACAAATGACCAAGTTGCCCCTCACTTATTTGCCTATTTCCAAAATTGCCCCTACAGGAACTTGAAAAACTGACTACTTGCGTCCTGTTTTCAAGCATCTAAACGAAATAATTTGGACAAACTTTCTTCTTGAAAATTGTTCCTCTCGATCATACGAATCCAACGCAACTGACGGCGCTCAATTCAGATCAGAAAAGAAGAAGTTATAGCCGAAATACTATCGGACCTTCACAAAATCCGAAACTAAACATTAACATAACTTCAGTCCAGAAATTAACAATCTTAGGGATGAAATTAAATTTTGATCCCTTCACAAGAGTTGTAGCCCTATATCTTAATTTTATTTTCCCTCAATAATCAACCAATCGGAGTTGTACAGCTCCCTGAATTCGCAAAATAACGAACCATGTTCAGAAAATTATCCAACTTATAATCTATAACCAAATCTCTCACTTAGGTTCAATCAATGTCTTTCTATTTAATCTCCTAAAAATCATAATTCTTCATGAAAATGAAATTAATCATCTTAGGAATCCAACGCTTCGAGAATTGAGTCAATCGGATGTCGGACGAAGGAATTATAAGCAAAAGATTACAAAAGGGATCGGATTAAGAACAAAGTAACGGAACTTCAAAACTGAACTTTTCAAAAATCATATCTCTCGATTCTGAACTCAGAATTTGACAAATTTGGTGTCAATAAAAAGATCAAAGGAAGATCTACAACTTCCCTAAAGTACTCAAAATCAAATTAGGTCTTGAAAGGGGTCAAAACCTCAATCAAAGATTCTGTCCAAAACAGCTTTTCCTAAACGACTTCAAATTTTTAATCGCTCATAACTCCTAGCCCCGATATCGAAAAATTGCAAACTTTATATCATTGGAAAGATAAAAATATCATCTAAAACTTTCATGAAGACCACTTATTCTAATTCAAACTAAATCTGTACGACGAGTGGCCTCGAAGCATAGAACACACAAATCTATACTTAATAGCATTTTCAAAACAAAGCATATCTTCAGAAAATCATATCTCTCAATCCCGACATCGAAAAAATAACAAACTTTATGTCCATAAAAAGCTCTCGATAGAGGCTACAATTTTCATGTTGATCATTTTCTCGAATTTTGCCTAAATCAAAAAGTCAACTTTTTCCTCAAAATGTCAAACTTCAAGCGAACTTTGACTGATCATAACTCTCACTCCCGATATCGAAAAATATCAAACTTTATGGCTACAGAAAGCTCTTGACATAAACTACAAGTTTCATGTAAATAATTTTCTCAAATTCTCCCAAAATAAAAAAGTCAACTCTCAAGTCAAACATTTTATCTCCAAAAGTCAAACTTTCTAAATTCTTCAAATTTTTACACTTTTTCTTTTTAATTCTTGCTATTTAACTTCATTTCAATCAACTCATCCACTTTCTTCTCATAATCCATATAAGTTCACTCAAATATCAAAGTCCTCAAAATTAAACAATTCTTTTCTCATAAATTTTTTTTTCATCAAATTTCCTTAAATTCAAAATTTTCTCACCAATTTCTTTCTCACTTAAATTCATTTTAATATTTCTAATTTTCATCAAAAGTTCGGGGTCCAATATTTTTCCCCCTCTTAAAAGAATTTCGTCCTCGAAATTCATACGTAGTAAATCATCAAGTAACACATTCTCTTAGTTGATTTCTTTCCAAAAGATCATAGTCACTTTTCTTATCTAATTTCCTCATCATATCTCTTCACAACACTTCACTTCTTGTATCTCATATTACCCATATCATCTCAAAGCACTATATCTATAACTCATTATTTCTTCATATATGGACACAAGTCAATGGTCCATTTCTTAAGGAATCCTAATATGGTTCAATCATCATTTACTCTTTATCATCATGACATCTTTCAAATAGTCATACTTTCATCTCACAGAAGTATAATAAAATCAATTTCATCCAAATGTTATCATTCAGTTCAAATCTCAATTTTCCATCATCACAAACCTAAAATTCATTAAAGTTCTTAACCCTCATCGAACACTTAATTAGGTCTTCACATAATTCATAAAAATCCATCTCCATGCTCATCTTTCACTCTCAAATGGATATACAAAATCAAATCATCCTAATTCCTCATGAACTTCAAATCTCAATTTCATGAACAATCTCCTAAAATCACTTAACATTCTTATCATCTTCATTTATCAATCACTTTGGTATACACTTTATCTTTATCACAATCTCCCAAATTCAATCTTATGCTTGAACATTCTTCTTATACACATCAGCTAGACACAAACGTCCAAGTACGATCATAATACTAGGCTCTGATACCATCTATGTTGGGACCTGATCTTGGGAACCGGATCCCAACCAGAAAGTGGAAACCGAAAATCGAAAACGAACAGAATTCGGAATCGAATGCGAATCGCATCAAATACAACGCGAACGAATTAATTAACCTGAACAAACATCGACATCCGTTGCAAACATGAAGCATAGGAAACTAATCGCGTTGGATAACCTCGACTAACCATCCGAAATCCGGTCTTCTTCTTTTTTCTTTTCTTTTTCTTATACTCATTTATCAAACTCATATCAAACTTACTTCTTAATTCTTATTCTTATCTTAACCCGATTTTTACCGAAAATCGGCAAAGATAACGATTGTATTTTTTGACCCAAAATTTATGCAAAGGCAAAATACACTTCTAATATCACAACCCAACAACACAAATCATCATCGGACCCTCCCGTCCGAAATCCATAACACCAGCAGGAACGCACATCTAAACCTAACACTTCATAAATCCTCAATCGATTATATAAAATCTCAATCACCCCAACCACATTCAATATCTCAAATCCATATACAAAATCCTCATTCAATATCCAATTACAAACATAAAGCATAATCATACTCAATTATGATCATAAAATCAATATCCAAGTCTCGAATTCATATATATCCCGTAATAACTGCTTTATACACACAAAAGGCAATTCAAGCCAAAACAATATCAATTCTCAATTTACACAAAAATACAAATGCGGCAAAATCAAACTTGACGCTCTTTCATCCGATCTCCGTCAATACTTGGAGATTGGGATGAAATGGGGTGAGCTCTAAGCTCGTGGATAATATATTTATAAATTGAAACATAAGCGAAAATTATCTTTTCAAATTTTTCAAACATTTCCCATTCGGAAATTTATCCAAACCATTTTCAAACTTTCCAAAACATTCATAAACAGTTTCCGAAATTCATGATTGAAAATTCACTTTCTCATTTCTCAAATTCTCAAACTTTTTACTAATCATGCACAGCTTTAAATATGAATGCATCACATAGCACATAAATAAAATCAAAAACCACATAACATAACAGAATGGTTTGATGTTGGACCCCACACCCCACCCGTAGGTGTTTGCAGGTTATACTGTGGCGTGTGTTTGCGGGTTATACCGCGGCATCCAACACAAATCACAATAACACATTAAATGGTTTGGTTTAGTCCATAACAGGACGTACTGCACATTTTCGCATAGCGGTCATGTGCAGCCGTGAAGGGAGTTCGTGATCAGAACACCATTGCCTCTTGCAAGCAGCCGAGAGAAGGCTTTAACAAGTAGAGACGGTCAATCGACTCATAAAAGGACTGACCAAACCCACATAACACATAAGTTTAAAATGGAAATTCAGATTGCTCAAGGCACTTTTCAAAATCTTGATTTTTCACATTTTCAAATCTTAACATCAAATTGTGTCAAAAGCTTGACACATGCATATTCCATATACAATCATATTCAATAAATAAATTAATCGCATATAAATCAAACGATAAATATGAATGCAATTATTTCTTTTCACATAAATCAAAACATATATAGTTTCATAAAACACATTGCTCAAATTGTTTAAAACATGATTTTCATAAATCTTGTATTTTCTAAAATCATTTCTAACATAAGGAAATTAATCCTTCAAAATCATAATATCCAAACATTTTTATAAACGCTCATTTCTCAAAACTTTGCTTCTTGAATTTTCAAATTCACATTTTATCTTAAAATTCAATAAATAAATATACTACCCACCTTATTTCCATGCTAGATCTTGTCCAATGCTTCAATTTGACTTTTGTTTCTCTTTCTTCCAATTTAACAAAACCTAAACCATAATCATCCAAATTCACATCATAAATAACATAATCTTCAAAATTAACTTAGGAATTCACCAATTTACCATAATTCCAAGCTATCTAACTCACCAATTTACAAAAACCCTAATTCACCAATTTGGCCTAAACCAACTTATCCAAATTTAATACCATAAATTACAATTTCTTCAAAATTGATTTCATAATTCACAAACTCATCATATTTCAAGCCATCTTACTTGAACAATTTCTAAAAATCCCAAAATCTCCCAAATTCTAAATTGAACCTAAACCAATTCAATCAAATTCGATATCACAAAAATCATAATTACTCAAATTGAGCTTAGGAAACATCAATTCCTCACATATTCAAGCTATTTCAATCTCCAATTTTAAAAATCCCCAATTTTCAAAATTGGCCTAAACCAATTTACACAAATTCCATATCATAAATCACAATTTCTTCACAATTGATTTCATATTTCACCAATTCATACTAGTATTGATGATTTTACACCATTAATTCACAAAATCCCCAAATTTCATATTAAGCCTAAACCCCCAATTTACAATTTTTCAAATTAAACTTCACCTAAAGCATAAACATCAAAATTGACTTAGGATATCTTAAATTCATCATTAATCCAAGCTATCTAAAGCATCAATTTCAAAAATCCCCAATTTTCAATTTTGGACATAATCCCCAATTCAAAATTTTCCAAAATTAAACACAATAATAGCCTAATCTCTTCAATTAATCATAGATAAACTAAATCCATAACCATTCCAAGCCATCTAACACCATAAACTCATAAAAAATTCAAAATTCAACTTTCTCTCACTTACCATTTTTCCACCATTTTCGTTATTTTTGAGCTTTAATGGACAACTTCCATCTTCTTCCTCCTCTTTGCTCTTAAAACCAACGAAAATCACTTATAAAACCCAAGAAAAATCCGAAACTCACCTTACTTTTCTTCTTTCTCCAACACCATCCGAAGCTTCCTCTTCTATCTCCTCTCTTCTTCTTTTCTTTTGATTTTCTTCTCATTTTTTCAGACACCATCGTGTCTTTATTTTGCTTCAAACGACAGCCCTCCCATGTGTTTCTGCCATGTCATTAAAATGGGGTACAAATGACCAAGTTGCCCCTCACTTATTTGCCTATTTCCAAAATTGCCCCTGCAGGAACTTGAAAAACTGACTACTTGCGTCCTGTTTTCAAGCATCTAAACGAAATAATTTGGACAAACTTTCTTCTTGAAAATTGTTCCTCTAAATCATACGAATCCAACGCAACTAACGGCGCTATCAGAAACGAAGAAGTTATAGCCGAAATACTATCGGACCTTCACAAAATCCAAAACTGAACATTAACATAACTTCAGTCCAGAAATTAAATTTCGATCCCTTCACAAGAGTTGTAGTCCTATATCTTAATTTTATTTTCCCTTAAGAATCAACTCAATCGGAGTTGTACAACTCCTGAAATTCGCAAAATACCGAACCATGTTCAGAAAATTATCCAACTTATAACCTATAACCAAATCTCTCACTTAGGTTCAATCAATCTCTTTCCATTTAATCTTCTAAAAATCATAATTCTTCATAAAAATGAAATTAATCGTCTAAGGAATCCAACGCTTCGAGAATCGAGTCAATCGGATGTCGGACGAAGGAATTATAAGCAAAAGATTACAAAAGGGATCGGATTAAGAACAAAGTAACGGAACTTCAAAACCGAACTTTTCAAAAATCACATCTCTCGATCCCGAACTCAGAATTTGACAAATTTGGTGTCAATAAAAATATCAAAGGAAGATCTACAACTTCCCTGAAGTACTCAAAATCAAATTAGGTCTTGAAAGGGGTCAAAACCTCAATCATAGATTCTGTCCAAAACAGCTTTTCCTAAACGACTTCAAATTTTTAATCGCTCATAACTCCTAGCCCCGATATCGAAAAATTGCAAACTTTATATCAATGGAAAGATAAAAATATCATCTAAAACTTTCATGAAGACCACTTATTCTAATTCAAACTAAATCTGTATGACGAGTGGCCTCGAAGCATAAAACACACAAATCTATACTTAATAGCATTTTTAAAACAAAGCATATCTTCAGAAAATCATATCTCTTAATCCCGACATCGAAAAATAGCAAACTTTATGTCCACAAAAAGCTCTCGACAGAGGCTACAATTTTCATGTTGATCATTTTCTCGAATTTTGCCTAAATCAAAAAGTCAACTTTTTTTCTCAAAAAGTCAAACTTCAAGCGAACTTTGACTGAACATAACTCTCACTCCCGATATCGAAAAATATCAAACTTTATGGCTACAGAAAGCTCTTGACATAAACTACAAGTTTCATGTAAATCATTTTCTCAAATTCTCCCAAAATCAAAAAATCAACTCTCAAGTCAAACATTTTATCTCCAAAAGTCAAACTTTCTAAATTCTTCAAATTTTTACACTTTTTCTTTTTAATTCTTGCTATTTATGTTGGACCCGATCTTTGAGTAAAAATAAGAAGTTTTCAAAAGTAGATGAGTTGATTGAAATTAAGTTGAAGATCATGAAATAAAGAAAGAAAGAGTGAAAATATGAAAATTGTAAAATAGTTGACTTTTTGGCCTTGGAGAGTTGACTCTTGATTTAGGCAAAATTTGAGAAAATATGCTACATAAAACTTGTAGGTTATGTTAAGAGCTTTCTGTAGCCATAAAGTTTGACATTTTTCGATATCGGGAGTGAGAGTTATGATCATCAAAGTTGGCTTGGAAGTTTGACTTTTAGGGTAAAAGTTGACTATTTGATTTAGGTCAAATTCGAGAAAATGATCAACGTGAAACTTGTAGCTCTGTCGAGAGCTTTTGTGGACATAAAGTTTGCTATTTTTCGATGTTGGGATTGAGATATGAATTTCGAAGATATGCTTTGTTTTGAAAATGTTATTAAGTATAGATTTGCATGTGCTATACTTGAGGCCACTCGTCGTATGGATTTAGTCTGAATTGGAATAAGTGGTCTTAATAAAAGTTGGAGCTTGTATTTCGATCTTTCCGACGCCATAAAGTTTGTAATTTTCGATATCGGGACTAGGAGTTATGAGCGATTAAAATTGTAAGTTGGTTAGGAAAAGTCGATTAAGACAGTAATCTTTGAGTGGAAATTTGACTTCTTTGGAAGCCAATTGGATTTTTCTGTTCTTCAGGGAAGTTGTAGAGCTTCCTTTTACCTTTCCATAGACACCAAATTCGTCAAATTCCGTGTTCGGAACTAAGAGATATGATTTTTGAAAAATTCAGTTATAAGTGGGTATTTAAGGTTTTGAAAATTTTGCTTGAACTCCGACCCTTTTGCAATCTTTTGTTATAAATCTTTCGTCCGACATCCGATTGATTTGATTCTTGAAGCGTTGGATTCCTAAGACAATTGCGTTCATGTTTATGAAGAATTATGATTTTCAGGAGATTAAATGGAAAGAGATTGATTGAACCAAAGTAAGCGATGAGTTATAGGTTATAAGTTGGATAATTTTCTGAACATGGTTCAGTATTTTGCGATTTTCGGGAGATGTACAACTCCGATTGAGTTGATTCTTGAGGGAAAATAAAGTTAAAACATAGGGCTACAACTCTTGTGAAGGGATCGAAATTTAATTCCATCCCTAAGATTGTCTAATTCTGGACTGAAGTTATGTTAAAGTTCAGTTTCGGATTTTGTGCAGGTCAGTTAGTAATTCGGCCATAACTTCTTCGTTTTAGATCCAAATTGAGCGCTGTTGGTGGCGTTGGATTCGTAAGATCGAGAGGAACAATTTTTAAGAAGAAAGTTTGTTCAAATTATTTCGTTATTTGCTCGAATTCAGGTCGCAATGTATCAGTTTTTCAAAATCCTGCACAGGGGCAAACTTGGAAATAAGCTTAATTGGAGGGGCAAGATGGTAAATTGTGTGTCACTAAATGAAACACACTAGCTGCTGTCGTTTTTGGTTCCAGCAGTCACGAATTTTCCAGAACAAAAGAAGAAGAGAGGAGAAGAAAGAAGAAAATAAGAAGAAGAAGAAAAGGAAGGAGATTCGGCTAGCCAAAGGAGAAAAGAAGAGTGTCGATTCTTCCAAGAAAAGAGAGAGAGTTCGGCTAGGTGAAGAAGAAGAAGAAGAAGAAGAAGAAAGAAGAAGAAACATTGGAGAAGAGAGAAGGGAAGGAATCAGCTATGGTGGAAGGAGAAGAAAGATGAAGCAAGGTGTGATTTTTTTTTAGTTTTCTTAGAGATTTTCTTTGTTTCTAAGAGGAAAGGGGAAGAAGAACATGGAAACTTGTCTTTGGAGCTCTCATGGCCGAAATCTTAGAGAGAGAAGGTAAGAGAGAGAAAATTTTTATGTTTGAATTTTGATGAGTTATTGGTTGATTTAGCTTAATATGGTTATGAATTGAAGTTTCCTTTGATTATTCAAGAGATTAGACTATGGTTATATTTAATTTTGGTTATGGAAAATTTTAGAGAGAGAAAGCTTAGTGAAGAAGATGATGAATAGTGAAATTTGGGGATTTTTGAAATTGATGATTTAGATAGATTGAATTAGTGATGAATTTGAGATATCCTAAGTTAATTTTGATGTTTATGCTTTAGGTGAAGTTTAATTTGAAAATTTGTAAATTTGGAGTTTACGCCAAATTAGGAATTTTGGGGTTTTTGTGAATTATTGGAATTTTTGTGAATTAATGGTGTAGAATCATAATTAAGAGTAGGAATTGATGAAATGTGAAATCAATTTTGAAGAAATTATGTTTTATGAGATTGAATTTGGGTGTATTGGTTTAAGCCAATTTTGAAAATTGAGGATTTTCAAAATTGGAGATTGAAATAGCTTGGAATTATGGTAAATTGGTGAATTCCTAAGTTAATTTTGAAAATTATGCTATTTATGATGTGAATTTGGATTATTATGGTTTAGGTTTTGTTAAATTAGAAGAGAGAGAAGCAAAAGTCAAATCAAGCATTGGACAAGTTGCTTGCATGGAAATAAGGTGGGTAGTATATTTATTTATTGAATTATAAGCTAAATGTGAATTTTGAAAATTAAAGAAAGCAAAGTTTGGTTTTGATAAATTATTATTGATAAAATGTTTGAAAAAGGATGTAAATGTTTGAAATTATGATTTCAAAGGAGTAAAATGAGTTTTAGAAAATACAAGATTTATGAAATTCATGGTTTTCAAATTATTTGATTTATGATTTAAAGAGTTAAAGAAATTAGTGCATATTTTGTCATGAATGTGATTATTATGTGATTAATTTGATGCTATGAATTGCATTAGATGATTATGTGAATTTATGTGATTATATGCTTGTGTCATTATGACACAATTTGATGTTATGAGTTGAAAATATGAAAATCAAGAAATTTTAAAAGGTGCCTTGAGCAATCAATTCGTTTTAGTTATGTGTTAAGTGAGTTTGGTCGGGTCCTTTGTGAGTCAGTCATTGTCTCTACTGCTTAAGCCTTCGCCTTTACCTGCAATAGGCAATGGAGATCCGATTACGGACTCCTTTCACGGCTACACCGGACCGTTATGCGGAAAAGTGTAGTACGTCTGTTTCATTCACCGCACATGACCGTTATCTTGTGAATGACGATGCGTCTGTTAGACCGAACCAAACCAATTCGATGTATTATGTGTTTTGATGTGTTTATAATGTGATGCATTCATATTTAAAGTGTGCATGATTTGAAAAGGTTCGAGATTTTGAGAAATAAGGCGATAAATTTATAATCATGAAATTTGGAAGGTTTATGAAAGTTTTGAAAAGATTGAAAATGCGATTTGGATAAATGCTTAAATAGGAAATTTTCCGAAAAGGTTTGAAAAGTTTAAAAGAAAATATTTTTGCTTATTGTTCGGTTTATAAATATATTATCCACGAGCTTCCGAGCTCACCCCCCCTTTCATCTCCAAATCTCCGTGTTTTACGCAGGAGATCGGATGGAAGACGAGTATGATCACAAATCCGACTTGTGCATGTTAGTATTATGTTTAAAGTTTGATGTGGTGTTAGATCTTTATGGATAGTTAGAAAGCTAGTAAAGTGTATTTTAGTCCGATTGTATATGAATGGTTTTGCTTGTGGCCAGTAAATGTATAAGATTGTATTGTGTTCGGAATGAGTTATAAGTATGATTATACTTTATGTATGAGATTGGATTTTGAATGTGGTTGGGATTGGTTGAAATTTTGAGTTGAGATGGTTATGGATTGAATTTATGAAGTGTTTAGAATTAAGATTGTGTTCTTTGGTGTTTGGATGCGGACGGGAGGTCCGATGTTGCCTTGTGTTATTGGATGGATTACGATATTAGAAGTGCGTTTGCGTTGTTTTAAATTTTTTGGTGTCAAAATACGGTAGTTATCTCGCCAAAATTTCGATAAAATCTGGGTTAAAATGTAATTTGAGATTGGTACGGATTTATATAAGATTGTGTATATTTGTATGGATTGAAGATGATTACGTATGTGTTGGAGTAACGAGAAAAGAAATGAGAATAAGAAAAGAAAGAAAAAAAAAAAATTATATCGGATTTTCGCATCGGATTAGTCTAAGGAATTTCAACGCGATTATGTTCATCCGATCGTTTTCTTTGATTATTGTGCTCGGATGTCGGATCTGTTCTACTTGATTTCGTCTCGCCCTTGATTTTTGTTATTCGTAATTTGTTATCCGATTCGTAGGTTTATTCGATTGGCGTCGCATTTTGTTTCCGATTTGAAATTTCGATCCAAATTTCCGCTTCCTCGCTTCCGTTTGCTTCGTTTTCCGTTTCACGTATGTAGTTGGGTTCGTAACGGGATCCAACATGTATGGTATCAGAGCCCAGTAATATGATCTTACTTGGGCGTATGAGTATGAATAAGGAATTGATACGAGTTTGTAAAGATAAGAGTGAATTTGTGAGAATATGCTAAGTGATCATTTGATTTTGATGAAAGAAGTATGATTGTCTTTAGGAATTTCAAATTGATGTGCATGACTATTTGACGCTCAAATTCAAGTGATTGGTTTGATTTGGGTGATACGAATGCGAGTGATTAGAAACATGTGTCTGTGGAACTTAAGATTTGAATTTTGTGATGAATTGAGAGAAATTGATATAGACTATACTTCCGTAAGATGAAAGGATGACGAGTTGCTAAATGATCATTGAACCATATTAGGATTCTTTAAAGAATGGACCATTGATTTGTGTCCATATCTGAAGAAATAATGAGTTATAGATATAGTAAGTTAATAAGATATGAGTGGTATGAGATACATATATGATGAGAAAATTAGATAAGAGAAAGTGATGTGATTATGAGTTTTGGAAAGAAATTAGTAAGACAGTGTTTGATGATTTTTGTTTAAAAAGAAATTTATGCAAGAATGAGTTACTTGGAGTGTAAGTAAGTGTGAATTTCGAGGACTAAATTTTTTAAGAGGGGAGAAATGTTGGACCCGATCTTTGAGTAAAAATAAGAAGTTTTCAAAAGTAGATGAGTTGATTGAAATTAAGTTGAAGATCATGAAATAAAGAAAGAAAGAGTGAAAATATGAAAATTGTGAAATAGTTGACTTTTTAGCCTTGGAGAGTTGACTCTTGATTTAGGAAAAATTTGAGAAAATATGCTACATAAAACTTGTAGGTTATGTTAAGAGCTTTCTGTAGCCATAAAGTTTGACATTTTTCGATATCGGGAGTGAGAGTTATGATCAGTCAAAGTTGGCTTGGAAGTTTGACTTTTATGGTATAAAGTTGACTATTTGATTTAGGTCAAATTCGAGAAAATGATCAACGTGAAACTTGTAGCCTCTGTCGAGAGCTTTTCGTGGACATAAAGTTTGCTATTTTTCGATGTCGGGATTGAGAGATATGAATTTCGGAAGATATGCTTTGTTTTGAAAATGTTATTAAGTATAGATTTGCATGTGCTATACTTCGAGGCCACTCGTCGTATAGATTTAGTCTGAATTGGAATAAGTGGTCTGAATAAAAGTTGGAGCTTGTATTTCGATCTTTCCGACGCCATAAAGTTTGTAATTTTTCGATATCGGGACTAGGAGTTATGAGCGATTAAAAATTGGAAGTTGGTTAGGAAAAGCTGATTAAGACAGAATCTTTGAGTGGAAATTTGACTTCTTTGGAAGCCAATTGGATTTTTCTGTTCTTCAGGGAAGTTGTAGAGCTTCCTTTACCTTTCCATAAACACCAAATTCGTCAAATTCGAGTTCGAACTAAGAGATATGATTTTGAAAATTCAGTTATAAGTGGGTATTTAAGGTTTTGAAAATTTTGCTTGAACTCCGACCCTTTTGCAATCTTTTGTTATAAATCTTTCGTCCGACATCCGATTGATTTGATTCTTGAAGCGTTGGATTCCTAAGACAATTGTGTTCATGTTTATGAAGAATTATGATTTTTAGGAGATTATATGGAAAGAGATTGATTGAACCAAAGTAAGCGATGAGTTATAGGTTATAAGTTGGATAATTTTCTGAACATGGTTCAGTATTTTGCAATTTTCGGGAGATGTACAACTCCGATTGAGTTGATTCTTGAGGGAAAATAAAGTTAAAACATAGGGCTACAACTCTTGTGAAGGGATCGAAATTTAATTCCATCCCTAAGATTGTCAAATTCTGGACTGAAGTTATGTTAAAGTTCAGCTTCGGATTTTGTGCAGGTCAGTTAGTAATTCGGCCATAACTTCTTCGTTTTAGATCCAAATTGAGCACCGTTGGTGGCGTTGGATTCGTAAGATCGAGAGGAACAATTTTTAAGAAGAAAGTTTGTTCAAATTATTTCGTTTAGTTGCTCGAATTCAGGTCGCAATGTATCAGTTTTTCAAAATCCTGCACAGGGGCAAACTTGGAAATAAGCTTAATTGGAGGGGCAAGATGGTAAATTGTGTGTCACTAAATGAAACACACTAGCTGCTGTCGTTTTTGGTTCCAGCAGTCACGAATTTTCCAGAACAAAGAAGAAGAGAGGAGAAGAAAGAAGAAAATAAGAAGAAGAAGAAAGGAAGGAGATTCAGCTAGCCAAAGGAGAAAAGAAGAGTGTCGATTCTTCCAAGAAAAGAGAGAGAGTTCGGCTAGGTGAAGAAGAAGAAGAAGAAGAAGAAAGAAGAAGAAACATTGGAGAAGAGAGAAGGGAAGGAATCGGCTATGGTGGAAGGAGAAGAAAGATGAAGCAAGGTGTGATTTTTTTTTAGTTTTCTTAGAGATTTTCTTTGTTTCTAAGAGGAAAGGGGAAGAAGAACATGGAAACTTGTCTTTGGAGCTCTCATGGCCGAAATCTTAGAGAGAGAAGGTAAGAGAGAGAAAAATTTTATGTTTGAATTTTGATGAGTTATTGGTTGATTTAGCTTAATATGGTTATGAATTGAAGTTTCCTTTGATTATTTGAAGAGATTAGACTATGGTTATATTTAATTTTGGTTATGGAAAATTTTAGAGAGAGAAAGCTTAGTGAAGAAGATGATGAATAGTGAAATTTGGGGATTTTTGAAATTGATGATTTAGATAGATTGAATTAGTGATGAATTTGAGATATCCTAAGTTAATTTTGATGTTTATGCTTTAGGTGAAGTTTAATTTGAAAATTTGTAAATTTGGAGTTTACGCCAAATTAGGAATTTTGGGGTTTTTGTGAATTATTGGAGTTTTTGTGAATTAATGGTGTAGAATCATAATTAAGAGTAGGAATTGATGAAATGTGAAATCAATTTTGAAGAAATTATGTTTTATGATATTGAATTTGGGTGTATTGGTTTAAGCCAATTTTGAAAATTGGAGATTTTCAAAATTGGAGATTGAAATAGATTGGAATTATGGTAAATTGGTGAATTCCTAAGTTAATTTTGAAAATTATGCTATTTATGATGTGAATTTGGATTATTATGGTTTAGGTTTTGTTAAATTGGAAGAGAGAGAGAAGCAAAAGTCAAATTGAAGCATTGGACAAGTTGCTTGCATGGAAATAAGGTGGGTAGTATATTTATTTATTGAATTATAAGCTAAATGTGAATTTTTGAAAATTAAAGAAAGCAAAGTTTGGTTTTTGATAAATTATTATTGATAAAAATGTTTGAAAAGGATGTAAATGTTTGAAATTATGATTTCAAAGGAGTAAAATGAGTTTTAGAAAATACAAGATTTATGAAATTCATGGTTTTCAAATTATTTGATTTATGATTTAAAGAGTTAAAGAAATTAGTGCATATTTTGTCATGAATGTGATTATTATGTGATTAATTTGATGCTATGAATTGCATTAGATGATTATGTGAATTTATGTGATTATATGCTTGTGTCATTATGACACAATTTGATGTTATGAGTTGAAAATATGAAAATCAAGAGATTTTAAAAGGTGCCTTGAGCAATCAATTCGTTTTCGTTATGTGTTAAGTGGGTTTGGTCGGTCCTTTGTGAGTCGTATTGTCTCTACTGCTTAAGCCTTCGCACTACCGCTCGCAATAGGCAATGGAGATCCGATTACGGACTCCTTTCACGGCTACACTAGACCGTTATGCGGAAAGTGTAGTACGTCTGTTCACTGTTGCATATGACCGTTATATGATGAATGTGCGAGACGTCTGTTAGACCGAACCAAACCAATTCGATGTGTTATGTGTTTTGATGTGTTTATAATGTGATGCATTCATATTTAAAGTGTGCATGATTTGAAAAAGGTTCGAGATTTTGAGAAATAAGGCAGTAAATTTATAATCATGAAATTTCGGAAGGTTTATGAAAGTTTTGAAAAGATTGAAAATGCGATTTCGGATAAATGCTTAAATAGGAAATTTTCTGAAAAAGGTTTGAAAAGTTTAAAAAGAAAATATTTTTCGCTTATTGTTCGGTTTATAAATATATTATCCACGAGCTTCCGAGCTCACCCCCCCTTTCATCCCCAAATCTCCAGGTTGTTACGCAGGAGATCGGATGGAAGACGAGTATGATCACAGTCCGACTTGTGCATGTTCGTATTATGTTTAAAGTTTGATGTGGTGTTAGATCTTTATGGATAGTTAGAAAGCTAGTAAAGTGTATTTTAGTCCGATTGTATATGAATGGTTTTGCTTGTGGCGATAAATGTATAAGATTGTATTGTGTTGGAATGAGTTATAAGTATGATTATACTTTATGTATGAGATTGGATTTTGAATGTGGTTGGGATTGGTTGAAATTTTGAGTTGAGATGGTTATGGATTGAATTTATGAAGTGTTTAGAATTAAGATTGTGTTCTCTTTGGTGTTTGGATGCTTGGACGGAGGTCCGATGTTGCCTTGTGTTATTGGATGGATTACGATATTAGAAGTGCGTTTGCGTTGTTTTAAATTTTTGAAATTTGTCAAAATACGGTAGTTATCCGCCAAAATTTCGATAAAATCTGGGTTAAAATGTAATTTGAGATTGGTACGGATTTATATAAGATTGTGTATGGTGTATGGATTGAAGATGATTACAGTATGTGTTGGAGTAACGAGAAAAGAAATGAGAATAAGAAAAGAAAGAAAAGAAAAAAATTATATCGATTTTCGATCGGATTAGTCTAAGGAATTCCAACGCGATTATGTTCATCCGATCGTTTTCTTTGATTATTGTGCTCGGATGTCGGATCTGTTCTACTTGATTTCGTCTCGCCCTTGATTTTGTTATTCGTAATTTGTTATCCGATTCGGTAGGTTTATTCGATTGGCGTCTGCATTTTGTTTCCGATTTGAAATTTCGATCTGAAATTTCCGTTTTCCTTCGTTTCCGTTTGCTTTTTAGATTCTGCGTATGTAGTTTGGTTCGTGAACGGATCCAACATGTATAGTATCGAGCCGATAATAT
Organism: Erythroxylum novogranatense; assembly: GCA_029891385.1. NCBI lineage: Eukaryota > Viridiplantae > Streptophyta > Magnoliopsida > Malpighiales > Erythroxylaceae > Erythroxylum > Erythroxylum novogranatense. The sequence goes on along the minus strand of CM057225.1, from coordinate 88,396,819 downwards.
GATCTTACTTGGGCGTATGAGTATGAATAAAGAATTGATACGAGTTTGTAAAGATAAGAGTGAATTTGTGAGAATATGCTAAGTGATCATTTGATTTTGATGAAAGAAGTATGATTGTCTTTAAGAATTTCAAATTGATGTGCATGACTATTTGACGCTCAAATTCAAGTGATTGGTTTGATTTGGGTGATACGAATGCGAGTGATTAGAAACATGTGTTTGTGGAACTTAAGATTTGAATTTTGTGATGAATTGGGAGAAATTGATATAGACTATACTTAGTAAGATGAAAGGATGACGAGTTGCTAAATGATCATTGAACCATATTAGGATTCTTTAAAGAATGGACCATTGATTTGTGTCCATATCTGAAGAAATAATGAGTTATAGATATAGTAAGTTAATACGATATGAGTGGTATGAGATACATATATGATGAGAAAATTAGATAAGAGAAAGTGATGTGATTATGAGTTTTGGAAAGAAATTAGTAAGACAGTGTTTGATGATTTTTGTTTAAAAAGAAATTTATGCAAGAATGAGTTACTTGGAGTGTAAGTAAGTGTGAATTTCGAGGACGAAATTCTTTTAAGAGGGGGAGAAATGTTGGACCACGATCTTTGAGTAAAAATAAGAAGTTTTGAAAAGTAGATGAGTTGATTGAAAATAAGTTGAAGATCATGAAATAAAGAAAGAAAGAGTGAAAATATGAAAATTGTGAAATAGTTGACTTTTTGGCCTTGGAGAGTTGACTCTTGATTTAGGCAAAATTTGAGAAAATATGCTACATAAAACTTGTAGGTTATGTTAAGAGCTTTCTGTAGCCATAAAGTTTGACATTTTTCGATATCGGGAGTGAGAGTGATGATCAGTCAAAGTTGGTTTGGAAGTTTGACTTTTAGGGTAAAAAGTTGACTATTTGATTTAGGTCAAATTTGAGAAAATGATCAACGTGAAACTTGTAGCCTCTGTCGAGAGCTTTTTGTGGACATAAAGTTTGCTATTTTTCGATGTCGGGATTGAGAGATATGAATTTCGAAAGATTTGCTTTGTTTTGAAAATGTTATTAAGTATAGATTTGCATGTGCTATACTTCGAGGCCACTCGTCGTATGGATTTAGTCTGAATTGGAATAAGTGGTCTTAATAATTTGAGATTGGTACGGATTTATATAAGATTGTGTATGACTGTATGGATTGAAGATGATTCTGTATGTGTTGTAGTAACGAGAAAAGAAATGAGAATAAGAAAAGAAAGAAAAGAAAAAAATAATTATATCGGATTTTCGCATCGGATTAGTCTAAGGAATTCCAACGCGATTATGTTCATCCGATCGTTTTCTTTGATTATTGTGCTCGGATGTCGGATCTGTTCTACTTGATTTCGTCTCGCCCTCGATTTTGTTATTCGTAATTTGTTATCCGATTCGGTAGGTTTATTCGATTGGCGTCTGCATTTTGTTTCCGATTTGAAATTTCGATCCGAAATTTTCGTTTCCCTTCGTTTCCGTTTGCTTCGTTTTTCGTTCTGCGTATATAGTTGGGTTCCGGTAACGGGATCTAACAATTTAACTTCATTTCAATTAACTCATCTACTTTCTTCTCATAATCCATATAAGTTCACTCAAATATCAAAGTCCTCAAAATTAAACAATTCTTTTCTCATAATTTTTTTTCATCAAATTTCCTTAAATTCAAAATTTTCTCACCAATTTCTTTCTCACTTAAATTCATTTTAATATTTCTAATTTTCATCAAAAGTTCGGGGTCCAATAGGTATACTATGTACTCAGTGAGCAAGAAAAAACATATATTGCAAATAGGACTCGATACACATCAAGACGATGAAGATAATCTATGAAGTGAACATACATCATATAGAAACTTATAAGCCTAGCCTATGACTCAACATATACTGGTTAGGAACCATATAGGCAGCCTATTCATCTCTTATCCAGTGAATATAGATTCCAGTTCCAATACACAAAAGCATAAAAATATCACCTATATAAATCAAATCTCGTCAGAAAATAAATATCAGAATAAGCCAAAACAATCATGTGTGTCGCCACTAGTTGGCCAAACTAGTGTGCACACCCATCGATTTCCGATATTGGTTGGACTTTCATTCGTAGTGAGTTCATATTATAGTCAAAAAGAGCATTATGATCCTAGGTGATGATTCCGTCAGTGTGTAGACCTTAGGTGTGGAATCACCTGCAAGTCCTATAGAAAGCTGTCGATACGGGGACTCGACTTTTATATATCAGCATTAAGGGTACAAGGGTCACTTAATATGTTATGCCCAACACACGATTGGCCAATCATTTCCTCACTAATCACAAAAATCATATATAAAAATTAAGTATAAAAATCAAGTAAGGAACCATACCTTTATTTATCAGTCCAACCGATAAAATGAAACCATGTCATGGCTCTAAGCCAAAAGAGAATAAGAATATATAGTATACATGACTTGATTATGCATATGTAAATTTCAAAACATTATTTCATATAATAAAAGTCATTTGTTGCACTACAAGTGCAAAGTTATTCAAAAATGTAGTTTTAGAAAATAAAACATTGTCCTTTGCACTTCAAATGCATGTTTGTTGAAAACAATATCATTTCTCAAAATACGTAATAAAAACATCACTTTCAAAATAATGTCGTTTGTTAAATATACAAACAAATTAGGCCCCATTTGAGATTCATTTTTACTATGCATTACCTAGGTTCAAAATTCGCATACATTTCATCATGCATGTCTTAGGATGTTGTAATCCTATTTAAGAAATGTGGTTTCCCCAACTCACCTCAAAAGAAGATGTACACTTCCTTAGCTTCAACAATCCTCGGTACGAGCTCCTCGATTTACAGCTCCCGAGCTTTTATACATAAAAAAGAACATACAATGTATTTACTACTTAAACATGAATTTTATATTTATACACCATCTTATAAGTGTATAAAACACAATATCACTCTCTTTAAGCTATAGGATTTGACCATTAAGCTTCTCACATGATTACTTCCTTACTATTCACATAAGCTTTTCTTTTGCATTTTCTAAGGCATTTAATGCCTTTGATCCAGTATTTACTCATTTCAAAACATAATTAAACACATTTTTATCCAAGAACATTAGGCCATTATTCATCAATTTAAGCAACAATTCAAGTTTAATCTAAGTAAACAAGAAAGCCGCTTTCAATGTATATCATTACGAATCCTTAAATCCTAAGCCAAGTTCACTTAGATATTTCATCAAACACCTAATGTGCATGACTTTCAAGTCATATTTTCAAGGTTTTATCATGGTAATTCATGCTCTTATCTTGTTATATAACAAATACTTTCAATCAATAACACATTTACTCAAAATCCTAATGTAAAGATAGAAGAGACAAAATTTACCTAAACCTTCCTTTGATGATATCTTAAAATCCTTTGAGAATTTCTCAAATATAATGATAGTTTGAATTAGCTTAGAACACTTTGATTTGGGTTAGTGAATCAAAACAAAGGGTCGGGCTTAGTGAATAGTTAAAAATTGGTCTTCTCCTCCTCTCTTCTTCTTTCTTCTCCTTTCTTTTAATTATCTGTAGTAATGAGATGCACGACCATGAATGAAAAAGGGTCTAGAATATTGACTCTTCTTTGACCAAAATAAGGTGAAATTACCTTTTTGCCCTTAGGTTATGTGAAATTATCATTTCACCCTTCAAACTTTTCCTAAATTTGCAATTAAGTCTGAAATTTGGGAATCACCAAAACTTTTATTTTTATTTTAATCCTTGAGCTTTTGAGAATAATAATTAAGCCCTTTAACTTTATAAAATTATATATTGGTCTCTAAGAATTGAAAAATTATGTTTAAGTCCTTTGACTTTTAACAATTAGCAAATAAGTCCTTATGTACATCAACTTTTCCAATTAAGTTTTTTAAGAGCCCCATAAGTCTATAAATCATGTCTAATCACCTCTAAGGTATTAGAACACATTTAATTCAACCACCATGGTCATATCCATCCAATGGACTCTGTTTTACAAACTTAAAAGCTTATATGTCGGAAATCTCCAAGATTTCGTATATCAATGAATTTTAAGTTCATGTAAGGGCATATAACATTATAAATCATTAACATTTATACCCAAAAGACTTAAATACATCTTTGAACTCATATACAACCATGTATGTATCAGTATACAGTAGCATCTCTAAGTATAACACAATACAAAAGGCTTAGAGAGTCCGATGTTACAAGTTCTGCCCCCTCAAAAGAGTTTCGTCTCATAGTATACTTAGGCTCTCATGTCATTTCTTTGACCCTGTAGCTCCTCCAAATAACTTTAACTGTGGGTGCCTCCTCGTAATCTCTTTATCTGTCGATCCAAAATTTGAGCTGGTTTCACCTCAAAACTCAGGTCTTCTCTTAGCTCTACTACAGGTGTCTCCAAAACATGAGATGGATCTAGTAAGTATTTTTTAAGCATCGAGACATGAAACACATTATGGATCCTATCCAAGTCTGGTGACAATTCCAACTGATACACCACAGTCTTGACACACTCCAGGATGCAGAAAGGTCCGATATATTGAGGGTTTAGCTTCCCTCGACTTTGAAATATGATAAGACCTTTCCATGGTGATATTCGAAGAAAAACTTTGTCACCAACTGCAACTCTAATGATCGTCACCTCTTATCTGCGTAACTCTTTTGATGATCCTAGACGACTTTCATCTTCTCTCGAATGATTTTTATCTTTTGAGTTGTGACTTCTATCAATTCGGCTCCTTCGATTTTGGTCATACTAACCTCATCCCAACACAGAGTTGTCCTGCACTTCCTCCCATAAAATGCTTCATATGTTGGCATACCGATACTTGTCTAATAAGTATTGTTGTAAGCAAACTCTATCAAAAGCAAGTGTCGGTCCCAACTTCCTTGGAATTCCATCACACATGCTCTCAACATGTCCACTAGTGTTTGAATGATTCTCTCTGACTGACCATCGCTCTGAGGGTGGAAGGCAGTTCTAAACTTTAATTTAGTCCCTAAAGATTCCTAAAATTTCGGCCAAAATTGTGAGGTGAATCTCGAATCCCTATCTAATATTATAGAAACTGGCAACCTGTGCAACTTCATAATCTCATCAATATACAGCTTTGTCAATCTCTCCAATGAGTAGGATTTGTGGACAGGAAGAAAATGAGCAGCCTTCATCAATCTATCCACTATAACTTAATAGCATCGTCACCTTTTTATGTACGAGGTAGTCCATCTACAAAATCCATTGTCACATGCTCCTACTTTTCATTCCAAAATAAGCAAAGATTATAACATACTAGCTGGTTTCTGATACTCTGCCTTAATTTGTTGACAGGGAAAGCATCGGGCTATAAATTCCACTATCTCTCTCTTTATCCCTAGCCACCAATAACTCTCTCTAAGCGTTCGATACATCTTAGTGCTACCAGGATGCATAACATAAGTCGAACTGTGAGCTTATTCCAAGATAGCTTGCCCGAGACTCTTGTCATTTGGCACATATACTCTATCTCTAAAGACTAACAACCTGTCTTCTCTCAATCTGAACCGCTCAGTCTCTTCGGATGGTAATTTCTCCCAAATGACTCTTAACTCAAAATCGTCAGCCTGTGATCTCTTAATCTCATCAAATAATGTCGGTAGAACTTCAAACCATGCTAGCAATGTTCCGTCATCTTCTGCCACTGAAACTCTAACCCTAAGGCTCCGCACAATCATCAAATGTATCATGTAAGGATCTTGCCTAGCAATTCCTATCGAATAAGACTTACAACTCAATGCATCGGCTACCACATTTGATTTCCCAAGTAATAGCTGATTTTTAAGTCATAATCCTTAATCAATTCTAACCATCTCCTTTATCTAAGGTTTAGCTCCTTCTCTGTCATTAAGTACTTCAAACTCTTGTGGTCGGTGCATATACAGCAAATCTCTCCATAAAGATAGTGTCTCCAAATCTTAAATGCAAACACTACCACTGTGAGCTCCAAATAATGTGTAGGATAATTTAGCTCATGTTTCTTCAGTTGTCTAAAAGCATATGTTATCACTCGCCCCACCTGCATAAGTACATAGCCAAGTCCCTGACGACCGGCATCACTATATACTTCTTATCCAACCCCTTGGGTAAATAGGGCAAACACTGACGCAAAAGTCAATCGCCTCTTTAGCTCCTGAAAACTCATCTCACATTTATCATCCTACTGAAATTTTATCCCCTTCCGGATAAGCCTCGACAAAGGGGCTACAAGTACTGGGAAACCCTCAACAAATCTTCTATAATAACCAGCTGACCCCAAAAAGTTGCGAACTTCTGTCACATTCTTGGGTTGTTCCCGCTTAAGTATAGCTTCCAGTTTCTAATCTACAAAAATACCTCTCCCTGATATCACATTGCCAAGGAATCCTATCTCCCTCAACCAAAATTCACACTTTGAGAACTTTGCATATAACTGTCTTTCGCAAAGTATTTGCAGCACAATCTGGAGATGTCTAGCATGCTCATCTTCATCCTTAGAATAAATCAAATGATAATCAATGAAGACCATGATAAACTAATCTAAATAAGGATGGAACACCCTGTTTATGAAGTCCATAAATACTATAGGTGCATTTGTCAATCCGAATGGCATTACCAAGAATTCATAGTGTCCATACCTCTCTGAAAGACAGTCTTGTGCACATCATTCTTATCAATCTTTAATTAATGGCACCCAAATCTCATATCTATTTTTGAGAATACAGTAGCTCCTTTTAACTGATCAAACAAATCATTGACCCTGGGGAGTGGATATTTATTTTTGATAGTAATCCTGTTTAACAACCGATAATCAACACATAAGCAAAGGATCACATCCTTCTTTTTGACAAACAATACTGGTGCTCCTTACGGTGAATGAAGCCCTTGTCCAATAACTCTTATAGTTGAATCTTCAATTCTATTGGTGTTATATGATACGGTGGTATAGATATTGGTGTCATCCTCGGGACCAAGTCAGTAGTGAAATCAAATTCCTGATCAAGTGGCAATCCAGGTAACTTCTCCAAAAAGACATAAAAAAGACATCAGTGTCAATCATATGTGCGAGGTATGCTTGGCATACCTGACGAATCAACCTCATAGCCTTGATCACCAATATCAAACAACTTGGGAATATCTGTTGGTCACTAGTAAATTTAATCTGGACTCCACCCTGAAAGTCAAACTCTACCTCTTTCTTAAAATAATCAACCCTGATGTAATAGCTCTTTAACCAGTCAATCCCCAATATCACCTTGAAATCTCAGAGATCGAGGGGAATAAGATCTGCCTCTAACACAACATCACCAATCTTTATCTCACAGGCTGTATATACTTCATCACAAGCCACTTACTCTCCAAGAGGACTGACTACATTGAGAGGGGGATCTAACGGCTCCAGGGGATGACTAATATTCTCTGGCTCGGATCGCAAAGATCCAACCTTGCAACGACTTCCCCTTCCTCGTCCAACCATACTATCACTATAAATTAAAGAAAAAATTATTGTTTAATAAAAGAGATCAGGTTAAGCCTAGCTTATCTGATATCCCAAACATCCTAAGGAATGTCGATAAGCACTCTAATCGAGGTCAAAATCATTTGACTATTAAGGACATCAACTTAAAGATCTGAAACTCAACTTCTCGACCAAAGACTTTTGACACCCAGACTTGACTCCTAAGGCTCAAACTTTTTGAAAATGGAAATAACAATTTTGAAAACGTAAAAACTAGGCTCTGATACCAATTTAATTGTCACGACCCGGTACCACATCAAGCCTATGATAACCACCGCATACCTAGGCTAAGGACACTCACGGTATCCTTAATCTGACTATGCAAGGTCAACTGAATATCTCTTCTCTTTTAAAAAAAAATGGGCAGCACAATGACTGTATTTTAAAAATCCCAAAACTCACTCAAATACCTACAAATAATTTTTAAACACACTTCTATATTCAAATCCAACCAAAACTTCAGGACTTTAAAGTCCACTTAAAGCAATCTCAACAACAGTACCAAAAGTTCATATATAAAATCTTTTACAACAACAAAATAATCAAGAGTTAAATTTATAAAATTATAAAGCATATCAACATAATTAATTTAATAAAAATAGTAAAACAGTTCATGAGCCACTATGCAACTAAAGTACAAAACATAAACTACCCACGTGCGGTAATACCCTGAAAATGTCAAAAAAATTGCACAATCTATATAAAGCTTCAAGTTCACTAAATTAACCTGCATGGTTAGAAAGTAGAGGGGGTGAGTATACTATGTACTCAATGAGTAAAAAAAACATATATCGCAAATAGAACTCGATAAACACCAAGATGGTGAAGATAATCTATGAAGTGAACATACGTCATATAGAAACACACAGGCCTAGCCTAAGACTCAACATATACTAGCTAGGAACCATATAACCCTAGCCTATTAATCACTCATCATGTATGTTGCCATTAGTCAGCCAAACTAGTGTGCACACCCACCAATTCTCGTGTTGTTTTGACTTTCATCTGTCGTGAGTCTAGACTACAGTCGATAAGAACGTCATGACCCTAAAAGATGACATCGTCAGTGTCAAGACCCTAGGTCTGAAGTCACTCATAAGTCCTGTAGAAAGCTGTCGATACGGGGATTAAGTTTCATGTACCAGCATTAAGGTATAAGGTTCGCTTAAACTATTGTGCCTAGCACACGATTGGCCAATCGTTTCCTCACTAATCACAAAAATCATATATAAAAATTAAGTACAAAAATTGAGTAGGGCACATGCCTTTATTTATTGGTCCAATCGAGAAAATGAAACCATGCCATGGTTCTAAGCCAAAAGAGAATAAGAACATACAATATACATGATTTGATTATGCATATGTAAATTCCAAAATATTATTTCATGCAATAAAAGTCATCTTTTGCACTCCAAGTGAAAAGTTGTTCAAAACTATAGTTTCATAAAATAAAACATTGTCCTTTGCACTTCAAATAGTGGTTTGTTAAAAACAATATCATTTCTTAAAATACGTAATAAAAATATCACTTTCAAAATAATGTCATTTCTTAAATACATAAGCACAGTGGCACCCATTTGAGACTCAATTCTATTATGCATTACCTAGGTTCAAAATTCACATACAAGTCATCATGCATGTCTTAGGATGTTCTAATCCTATTTGAGAAATATGGTTTCCCCAACTCACCTCAAAAGAAGGTGTACGCTCTTTTAGCTTCAACATCCTCAGTATGAGCTCCTCGATTCATAGCTCCCGAGACATTATACATAAAAAAAGAACATACAATGTATTTACTAGTTAAACAAGAATTTCATATTTATACGCCATCACATAGTATATAAAACCTAATATCGCTCTCTTTAAGCTATAGGTTTCAACCATTAAACTTCTCACATGGTTACTTCCTTACTATTCACATAACCTTTTCTTTTACATTTTCTAAGGCATTTAATGCCTTTAATCTAATACTTACTCATTTCAAAACATAATTAAGCACATTTTTCACATTAGGTCATTAGTTATCAATCTAAGCAACAATTCAAGTTTACTTTAAGTAAATAAGAAAGTCGCTTTCAATGTATATCATTACGAATCCTTAAATCCTAAGCCAAGTTCACTTAGACATTTCGTTAAACTCCTAATGTGCATGACTTTCAAGTCATATTTTCAAGGTTTTATCATGGTAATTTATTCTCCTATCTTATTATATAACAAATAATTCCAATCAACAACACATTTCACCACTTCAATCAATCTAATTCCCTTCATTTAAGCCATATTCATCATAATTATACAACTCATCACATTCATCCATTCCTTCTTCCATCATTTCGTCCAAGCCTATCCAATATACATTTTCTTCATTTTCATCATCAATTCACATTATTCATGTACAATTAACACCATAGAATTCATTTAGATCATCAATTGCAAAAGATATTAAAAAATTCACAAACTTTCACTAAATAGGGAGCATTTCAGATTTTGGCTTAAAGAAACTTCTCCATGACACATTTCCTCTTCATCTAAACTATGTTTCATGCATATTCAAGCATGAAGAACAACATATTTTAACACCAAACTCAAAATCCTAATGTAGAGAGAGATGAGACAAAATTTACCTAAACTTTGCTTTGATGATATCTTAAAATCCTTTGATAATTTCTCAAATATAATGATAGATTTGAGTTCCTTGACCCCAAATTAGCTTAGAATACTTTGATTTGGGTTGGAGAATCAAAACAAAGGGTCGAGTTTAGTGAATAGCTAAAAATTGGTCTTCTCCTCCTCTCTTCTCCTTTCTTCTCCTTTCTTTTAATTAAAACAACATGTTTTAAGTCTTTAGTAATGGGATGCACGACCATGAATAAAGAAGGCTCTAGAATATTGACTCTTCTTTGACCAAAATAAGGTGAAATTACCTTTTTACCCTTAGGATATGTGAAATTATCATTTTACCCTCTAAACTTTTCCTAAATTTGCAATTAAGCCAAAAATTTAGGAATCACCTAAATTTTTTATTTTTATTTTGGTCCTCAGATGTTTGAGAATAATAATTAAGCCCCTTAACTTTATAAAATTACATATTAGTCCTCCAAAAATAGAAAAATTACGTTTAAGCCCTTTGACTTTTAACAGTTGGCAAATAAGCCCTTATGTACATCAACTTTTCCAATTAAGCTTTCTAAGTATCCTATAAGTCTATAAATCATGTCTAATCACCTCTAAGGGACTAGAACACATTTAATTCAACCACCATAGTCATATCCATCCAATGAACTCGGTTTTACACACTTAAAAGCTTATATGTCAGAAATCTTCAAGATTTTGCATACCGATGAATTCTAAGTTCATGTAAGGGCATATAACATTATAAATCATTAACATATATACCCAAAGGACTTAAATACATCTTTGAACTCATATACAATCATGTATGTATCAGTATACAATAGCATCTCCAAGTATAGCACAATACAAAAGGCTCGAAGAGTCCAGCATTACATAAGCCATTTATTATAGACCCAAAATGAGGGTAAACTTACATGTTACATTAAGTTAATGATATTAACGCTACGTATGGTTCTTGTCTCTCGGTAGTGGCGTATTTAACGAACAAGACGAAAATGTAATGTAAAGCGGGGACAATGAGGTGTTTAGTTAGGGTTGACAGAATAGAGAAAACTGTCTCTGTCTCGATGACAGAATGTGTTTGGTTGCAGGGAACAGAACACAAATATAGTGCAAATGACGAATATGCCCCTGGTCCTTAATATGATTAGAAATATGTAATTCATTGATACTTTTATTATGAAAGGTTTGTATTAGTTAAAAAATTAACTTAGAATAATAATAACAATTTCAAATTAATCACGAATAACAATAATAATAATTATTATTATTATTTTCATAACAAAAATAATAACCAAACATAAATAAGTGAAAAATGTTTAATAACAATAAATTTGAATAATAATAAATACAAATTATATAATAATTTGTAATAATAATAATTAGACATAATAAAATTTTATTAGCATAATTATAATAATAAAGAGAAAATGGATGCGGTACTAATACTAATAATACATATACGACTACTACTACTACTACTACTAATAATAATAATAATAATAATAATAATAATAATAATAATAATAATAATAATAATAATAATAATATGATAATAACAAAAAACAAAATGTATGATAACATTAATAATTTAATTAATAATAACAATATTTAATACAAATTATTGTCATTAATAATCATAATAATAATAATAAATACAAATTTTATAATACAGCTTAATAATAACAATAACTAATACAAAATTATTGTTAATAATAATCATAAAATAATAATAAATACAAATTTTATAATACATTTAATAATAAGAATAATAATAATTGTAATAAGAAATATATTATAATAATATTGATAATAAAATTTTGGACCAATACTAATATTATTAATATTAATGATATTCAATACAAAATTAGTAACAATAGGTCAACATACATTCAAATACATCATCTAAGCGTTCATAAAATTAATTACATAATAGCTTCAACATACATTCATATAATTAATTATATGATATGTTCAACATTCATTAAAACAAAACATGTAAGCATTACTGTTCATAATAACATAATTGGTTCATCATACATAAAGGCCTTAGAATTTATTAATAATGTTTTGAATAATCATTCTCAAAATGACGCCAATGGCTATGAGTAAAAATGCATGAGCCCATTCCATGTTTGTCTACAAAGGGGCAACTGCATTGAGTTGTTCATTTGTTGGTTGTGAGACTGGAGTTGGCATAGAGGAGGGTGCATTGGCGATGGGGGACAATGTCTACATTGCATTGACCCAGCCTATATGAGCCCATGACATAAGCAGTTTGTGCTTTACCCAATGTCCGATACCCATTGAATTGAGCATTCGGAAATCCCTCAATTGCTAATTTTACATCATCCCAATTGATAAAAATACCAACTTCACGTCCAGCAAAGACCACATAAAAATTGTATCGGCCCATATTTTAGAACCTGAAAAAGAATCATATTATTATCATCCATACACGCAGGAAAATGACAAACATTAAATAGTAAGTAAACCAACCATTGATAAGTAAGATAATTGTTCAAATATACATCATTCAAGATGACATGTTCCCAGTTTCATCACCATGCAAATTAAAAAATTAAATAGCATGTCATACGTCTGAATCTAAAAGGCTCCTAACATAAGCCTATTTTAGCTCTGGTGGTAAACCCCAGTAAATATTCATTAATTCAGCATGCCTCCCGAATATCTTTCCAGCCCTGACAATTTCGTCGACGGGAAAGCCGAAATTGACAAACTCTTCACCCAACTTAGCTCCTTGCATTCCTGCAATGGCGTCTGCAATCACCTTAGCATTCTCTTTGCTAGTTTCAATAGCAGCAGCAAATGATGCTGCAAGGCTTTCCAGCGCTTCACTATCCCGCATCTTTCATTTCCCTTTGTTTTGTAGATTTCTCGCAGTGTTATTGGAAGATGCCACAAAACTGAGGACATAGGCTGAAGTAGTCAGAGGAGGAGTTTTTTGCAAGGCTGGTTGATCGCAAGGGTCATCAAAAGTTGATTCAGCCGCTGGGGCTTCGCCTTCTGTTTCACCGTCATCACCAATATCAACAACATCAGCAGCATTCTGAGCCCTTCCACCAGTGGCTCTGTCCCGTCCAAACACAAATTCAAGTCTAGGGTAAAGCGGGAATGGCTTGTCAGGAGTGTAGTACTTGTTTGGATGTCTCTGGAAAAAACATCAGAAAACGTCAGAACGAATTACATACGATTATTCAGACAGATCTAAAAACAATCAACAATAAGCACATAATTACCCTCATCCATTCATCAAGGACTTGCTTGCTATCGACCTCAATACATTGCTTTGACTCATTCTAGCCAAAGCCACTGCAGTTTAACATGTCAAAAGCCGTTTGATTTTTGTCTTTTAACCTTTTGTGCTTATTTTTTACATGTCTCCTATCAATCACACACTCAGGAAACTTCTCCACCATCTGACGAGCAAGAGTTTGGAAAGTATCAGGCTTGAATTGGCCATTATCTGCCCTCTGACCAACTATCATAACCTCCTCCATTAAGGTAACAAATACATTTGTTTCACTGTCCATCCAAATTCTTGTCATTGCACCTACACCACGCAATGTCAATATTCCCACAACGTACCAAACCATTCAACAGATGATTCTAATAAAATATATCAATTGATAGCAAGTTGCAAATTAAAAAAGACAATATTTAATTTGCAGTAACATGCTATGAAATATCAAAGTCATCAATAAAAGAAGAGATGAAAACAATCCCTCAATTCAATTACAATACAAAGCCTACCGAAATGAATCCCGCAATTCACTAATCGAAGAACTCACACTCTAAAAGGAAGTTCACATTTTAATTGTTGCTTCTCCATTCATCAAACATTTTCGTGGCTAATTCCTCTCTCCATTGACTCCATTCATCACTTGCCTGAACACGATCAATAGTTTCAGGCAAGCATCTTCTCCAATTGGCATATCCTCGGCTTCAAAAGGAGTATGCTCTGCTGGATCTTCTGCCATATGCAACCTAATAAAGTTGTGCAGAAGGGTGCATGCAAGAATTATGTGCACATGAGTGGTTGGTGAATAAAAAGATGGAGTTCTTAGGATTTTCCATCTTTTTTTCAGTAGCCCAAATGCACGTTCAATTACATTCCTAGCAGATGAGTGCCTCTTATTATAGAGCTCCTCTTGATTTCTAGGTGCCCTTCCATCTCTTGCCCACTGTTGAATGTGGTATCTTGTGCCTCTAAAAGGTGTAAGAAATCCAGGACCGTTGGTATAGCCAGCATCGACTAAGTAGTAATTTCCTATACACAAAATGACACTATTACTATTGTGCATATTTAGTATCAAACATGTGTGCAAATTTTGGAAGTTGTGTATAATTCAGAGGTTACATACCCCTTGGCACTTGAAGCCCATGGTGCCTCATTACAGCATCGTGCAGGACCCTTGAATCCGATGTCGAACCCTCGCATCCCGCAAGAACATAAACAAATTTTAAGTTCTTATCACACACCCCTAACACATTTGTGCATATTCTCCCTTTCCGACCTCTGTATCTGGGTTTCTTTGCTTGGGGTACCGTAATATCTATGTAGGTCCCATCTAGGGCACCAAGGCAACCCTTTGAACAAAAATCCATGAAAACAAAGTTATATCATTAGTTATTTACAATACTGATATTAGACAATTTGTTGTAGCTAAGAAAATTTACTAACCTTAAACCATTTCCATCTAGGGTCTGTGCAATCATCTAGAATTGGTATGGGCTTGACATAAAATAGATGTTGTAGCCTTAGTACGACCTTCAACACACTATGTAAGGCCCTACTTATTGTTTCTCCCGATCTCATCAACCTAACTTGTAGTACTCTATTAGATTCATTTTGCGCTAATATTAGTAGGAAGATTAACACTTTTTCTTCAATAGGCACATGGCCAGTTTTCGTCAACCCACCATGGGCTTGCAGTATTTCACATAACACATTGAATGTATATAAGTCCATCCTTAAATCCCACTGACTATTCCTATCACCCTCATTCAAAATCCTATTTATATTAGCTTGCCTTGTTGGCATTGTCAATGCCCTACTCCCTAATGCATTGTCACTCCTCCTCCGTTTTCTTTTGTATACTGCCAACACTACCAATATTACCACTTTCATTAATTCCAACTGCCCATTCCAAACATCAAGAAAAGTCAAACACTTTAAAATCACTTCACGAACCTTGTTATCCATGTTTGTAAATAAATACTATCTGCAAAGTATTTATACATTGTTATCAAAACCAAGTCCATGTGTAAGTGTAAATAGTATCTGCAAACACACATGTACCTTTGACTCTTACTACACAAATAGAAGGAAACAATTCAAATATGAAATACTCAAAACTAAGAAGAATTAGGATCATTATGTAAGAATAATAAAGATAATAAGAAGAAGCTTCTAAACGATACAATAAACCAAGCTAATGAAAAAAAGATTATAAATGAAAGATAGTGTACCCAAAATCTAAAACCCAAAAGTGTACCAATCAGAAATATTTAGAGATTCAAAATCTATTTCAGATCCTTTTCATCCAAATGACAATATCTAGGGATGTGCTTAACTAGGGTATTGGTAGCTAAGAATTTTCCAGGGAAGAAACAAAACAACTTAAAATAGTGTTACAAGCATTGTATTCAACCAAATTTTGTAGACCAAATGGAATTCATGTTTTAAAACAATGTGTACTGAATCTGAATGTTGTCTCTGAATTTGGTAAAAGGAAAAAGCTTGGGCAAATACAGACATCCAACTGATTTGTAATTGTTGACCATTTTTATAAAAACATTTAGTTTTCAAAACAGGAAAATTTGATTATATGCATTCATAAATTCAAAAGCTAGAGGACCATTTCCCTTTGGTCCTCTAGCTTTTGTCACTAAAGCAAATCCCCTCCTTGTTACATAACAACTCAAATATTTTGCTTGTTGAAGCATTGCCCATGTTAAACCTCTTTGCTTTATTTTCAACTTTTGGATTGATCACTTTCTGGACAAATATTGTCCTAAACACCTCCAATTGGCATATGGCAAAAACACCTTGTTTAATGAATGGATACAATTCAATTGCCCAAACTAAACTAATATTGGTCAAACACAATTTCTGCTCAAGTAATGAATGAATAACATAACCGATTACAACTCAGAAGTTTGATTTATTACATGTTTTGGTACTCGAATGATAACATGCCACAATTTCTCAGCCATGTATATGCATTCATGTTCAAATGTCCCCTTCAATATTACTAAACTAAAAGGTTTAAATAGGCTGCTGAGCTATTGTTCATGTTGTTACTCTTATAGCATGATGGACCACATTAGTTTAGGCAACAATACAAGGGTTTACCTGATTTACAATTCAAGCAGATGATTAAATTCAGAATATATGAAATACCTTTCAACGGAAACTTCAGCAACTCTTTGGAGATAATTGCAACCTCTAACCGATCAACAACAACCAATGATTCCTACACAGAAACAAAAGAAACAGGTTAAGTGTTTTACATTTGCAAGCATCAACCAATACAATAGTTTCAGATAAGTGACCAATGCACTTATTAAATTTTTAAGCATAAAATAGCCATATGTAAGAAACACCTTGTTCAATGACTGATATTGTTCAAACACCATTTCTGTTGAAGTAATGAATGAATAACATGTATATAAATCAAAACTGTATATCACTCAGAAGTCTGGCAGATAACATGTTCAAGTAGTCGACTGAAATTCATGCAACATTTTCTTAGACATTTTTATTCATTCATCCAAAAATTTCTATATCAATTTAACCCTCTTCGACACTTCCAATGTTATTGGTTAGGGACTTTCAACATCTATCCAACCACAATGACACAATGCATACACATTATTCTTACCAATTTTGCATACAACAAAACCTCAACACAGATCCGTATACAAATCTCCAACCAAATCCCCACATTCAATCGTGCATCATCAAAACACTGCGAACTGAATCAACCTCCCAACCAAACCCCTTCTTCCAAAAAGCAAATCCAACATATGAAGTCAATTAAAAAACCCAGTAGGCATGGGTAGCTTGATTCGGCAAAAAAGTTTGTCACCAGGTCAACCACAAAAAAAAAGAATCATAAAGAGGGAGAGAGTAGAAGAAGACGACAATGTATGGCACGTTTGGGCAACCAAGGTGTCGATCAAGCAACGAAGACTGACATTTTTCCACCATACAATCAAATACTTACTTCACACTGGGGAGACGAACGTCTTAGGGAAGAAGGGCAGCATGCAAGAGGGAAGGCTGGAGACTGTAATCGTGAGGGAGAAGGAGGTTGTGGTGGTCGCGATTCGTGGCAATGACTAGGAGGAGTCGGGGATGAAGACAGCAAGGAGTCGGGGAAGAATAGGCTGAAGGAGTTGGACAGAAATGTAAAAATGGGTTATGGTATTTGTCGGAGATAGGGACAACGTGTCCTTATCCTCCCTTTTTGGGAGGGACAAAAATCCTTGTCTCTGTCCACCGAGGATGGTGGACAAAACTTCGAAGATAGGAACCAAACATCTCTGGAGATAGGTTTTTTCTGTCCCCATCCCTGTCCCCACTATCGGGGACAGGAACCAAACACAGGGTAAACAAGCATTACATGGGAGACAACCATGAAGTAAGGATAGATTTTATTGTAAGTTATTTTATTTCATGTTTTCATTTTCATTTTTGTTATTTTTTATTTTATTATCATGTTCTTTTATCCCTTTTTCTTTATATTTTGCAAGGATGTAGTTACTATTGGATGGATCAGAAATCAGAAAATCGTCTTATTCAAGAAAGTACCAACTTGACCCTCTCACTTATTCATAAATGTTTATATTGTGTGCAATAGGGACAATGTACAACTTTATGTGTGGGAAATGGGTAACGAATTTTTAAAGGTTTCTTTAAGCTTATTATGATCTTGATTAATAAATTTTATGAATTGATATCTTAAATTGGTTGAAAATTGTTTGTTAATACCGTATTTCATTATTGAATATTGATTTGAATTGATATGCAAAAGGATGATAGTTAGAATAAAATTACTCTTCTAAGTCATATTTTTAGTTGTCATTGAAATTGTCAATTGAATGAAAATTGCATATTATTTACACACACATATTGTAACATCCCATTACTTGCGGGGAGGCTAGAATAGTATATTTGAGTAATTAATGAGAGATTGGAAATACATTTTTCATGCTCATGCATAAAATGTCATATACATACACATGAATAGTGAAATTTTGCACATGAAAATAATTGTACATGCATTCATGGATAATTCCAGGTATAATTAGATAGAGTTGTGTTATTTTCGAGAATTTTGAAATTTATTCTTATTGGAAATTTTATTGATTAGTGGAATTATAGTATTTGTGAATTTTGGAGAATTTTGGATTAATTTTCAAAAATTATAGATTATTATGGACAATAGGAAAAGGAATCAAAAGGGTATTGGAGATAATTGGATTGCAAAGATAAGAATCGAAGGAATTAGTTCAAAAGGGACTTAGTTAGAGCTTAGACATTAGGAAAGTGACAAAGGTCACTAACTTAGTAAGTTGCCTTTATAATTTTGTCTGAGAGTGAGTTATGATCTCTGAGAGTTAAAAGACGTTATTTGAAAGATGTACTTTAAACAATTTTCCTAAGTTTCCTTCTTTGTAGTCACCTTCTTCAACTTTTCTCCTAATACACAGAGTTTTTCATCAAATACCTCCCGAAAGATTATTTTACTTTTTCTTATCCCACACCACTTCCCCATAACTAATTGTTTCTTCTACCCTAAGAAAAACTAGAAGCTGATCATTTTACATAGTTGAATCGTGAATTTGCATGGAGTTTAGGGCTTGAAGATAATTGAAGATTTTGGGGTTTTCAATAAGTAAGTAGTGAATAAATCCTTTAAAGTTGGAGATTTATGAAATAAGTTTGATGAATTATTGTCAGCTACATAATCATGGCATTTACATGTATATATTCATGAACACAGTGTTAATGGGATGGAAAATATAGATATAGTGTTATTTAGTATTTGATGGATTGTTAGTGATCAGGTGATGTAGAAATAATTTTTGGAGCTAGATAGAGAAATAAATTGGTGTATGAGGTTAGTGTAAAAGATTATATATAAAAAGTGGGTATGCTCTGTTTCTTCACTAAGCATGTGTGTGTGTGTGTGTGTGTGTGTGTGTGTGTGAGAGAGAGAGAGAGAGAGAGAGAGAGAGAGTAGATGAAAGCTTTAAAGATGATCAAGAAAATGATTTGTGACTTGAAGAGTAGTTGTAAAATGATGGTCTGAGATGGGAATGAATGTATAAATAAAAGTTGGAAAGAAGATAGACAATATGGACAAAGTTGAAAATGTAGAGAATGGTGCAGTACATGAATAGGATAAACCATCGACTTTTATCTTTTGGATGGTTTTTGACTAAATCTACATATTTAGGGGTAGTATGAATTTATGGTGAATGAGTTGAATGAAATGGAGTGAAAGACTAGAAATAAAAATTTGAAGTGTTGGATTTTAGAAAATGGAAGTCTGGAATTTTTGGATATTGAAGTCAAAAATTAAGGTCCTTATAAGTGGAGATGCTCAGAAGTATCAGACGTATCATCTGGTGAGGACGGATCATCTTATGAAGACACTTCGTCTGGTGAGGACAGATCATCTTGTGAAGACGCTTCGTCTTGTGAGGATGTATCGTCTGATGATGTCATATCATCTAGTGATGACGTCATATCGCCTGATGTACTATTCATCTGATCCTGTCGCTTGGCCCCATTTTTGACCCTCTAGACGATAGCATTTGCCTTCAAGGTCTTGATGGAAGTTGTATATTTGGAAGTCTTTTTTGAAACCATTCAAAGAAAACCTTAATCCGAAATCTCTAGTGAAAGTTATGTCAATTGTTCCAAGATAGGTACAACGTGATTGAGGACATGAGCATGGTTAATTCTGTTGGCCATAACTTCATAACCTGACCTCCAAATGGAATGATTCTTATACCATTAGATTCCTAACACATTTTTCTATGTCTCCACAAAAATTGGTAGCATTTGGAATCGAATTGAAAAAGTTTGATCAAATGAAAGTGTGGAATCTATTGGAACAGTGAAATAGGATTATCTTATTGAACACACTTCAGTATTTTGATTATATTTTGATCTGTAGGATTCCAAATGAGATTATTTTTGATTTGGAATAAACTAGAGAAAATAGGGCTACAGATCATCTAAGAAAATTTTGAATTGTGATTTTGTCTCTAAGATGTTCAATTTCTGGCTGGAAGTTGTATATAGTCTACTATTTTGGATAAGAGCAGTCCGAAAATGTTTGAAGCATATCTTCCAAAGTACTTAACCAAATTGAGTGATTTTGGTGTCAATAGAAACATAAGACATAAAAGAACACTTTTCTATAAGAGAGTGTGACCAAATTACATCAGTTTCACCTTCTGATTGAACGTGAACAGCAGACTCGAAAGTGTGTCTAAGAAAAGTCTGAAGTGATTCAACGACAAATGAATTGTGAGTTTAAAGGTGTTAGTGAGGCATAAACCTAAGTATAAATTATAATTAGATGGATTTTGATATGAGAATGATTTTGTGATAAAGCTAATGGATAAATACCTGGGATTGTCATGAACATGCATTGTACATATTTTATTACATACATGTGCATTGTTAAACACTTATGATTGTACAAATTGTGATGGATGTGTATGTGCTATTTTGATATACAGAAGTAATTGAAACGTTAGCCTCCAGAAATTGCCGGAAGTTCCAGGTGTTAGCTTCGGGAGCGACTTGTGGGTAACCTAGACAGTTTCTCTCAATTATTGTTTGCTTAAATTATGTTTTGACTAATAAATGGATGAGAATTGATTTGTGTTAATTTCCGAACAGAAGGTCTGATGATTGTGAAATATGGAATGTATATTGAAGTATTGCTTGAATGTGAATGTGAAGAACCAAGTGCTTCATAATATGATTGATTGTGATAGATGCATTCCATACATGAATGAACAATCACATAATGACAGTTGTAACCAGAGTAGCCACCGATCAAAGCTTAAAGCTCAACATGTGAAAAGAGCCTCGAGCTCAGACAGTGATTAAGAACCTAAGGCTCACTATGTTAAATGAGCCCTGTATCCTCTTCAGATAAGGAACAGTTAGTAATGAGCCCGGTATCCAAAATAGATACAGGACAGTTCAGGCACTCGGCACAACAACGTAATAATTGGAAAAGTGTCTCATGAGCATTTCACATGTATTTTGTTAAGTATGTTTGTTGCATTGAAATGCCAAATTTGCCTATACTTAAGTGAAGATGTGATACTGATGTAAAGTGCAATTTTGTTAAATATTTATTATTTAAAATATTTATTATGTTAAATGTGTTACAATTTTGAAATGTAAACTTTCGGTTTTATGTAATGGAATGAGGAAAAAGTTGGTTTTAAAATATTGTGATTTTCTTTTGATGCCTATAAGAGATTAATATTATGATGCCATGTGAATTGAATATAGTGATCGAATGTAGCGCATCGTTATCGTAGGATATGCACCGGAATGACCTCCAGACGTCCCAATGTGTACCCTACGATTAGGGGGCGCTACACATATACCTTTCTTTTTATGAGCTTTTGAGCCTAAGAGCAAAAATTTTAAAATGTTTGTAGCTCTTTTATTCCTTTTATATGTGTTATCATGAATAGTTGAATACCTATAAAACTTGCTTTCATTATACATACTGAGATCATATTTGTGGAATTGGAATCATTGAAGTGATAAAGGCTTTTAGATTTAACAATTTGTGTTGGCCCATTTCTTTAATTACTACCATACAAATAATTTTGTCCTTTAGGAATAACCAAGTTAAGCTTTAGTCTTTTTCATTGATTAAACCCACATATTAACCTTTACCTTATTCTTCTTTGAAGACCTTTTTATTATTTTGAACCTTAAAGGTTATTTACTTGTTTGAAACTTGAAATATTTGAAAGGTGCATTACCTAGTTAAGTGTGGTACATATTGAATGCACAAAATTGTTTTGATTAAAAAAACATAAAAAAAATAAAGAAGAAAAGTATAAGGTACCATTGGGTGTTTAATAAAAGGATCTGTATATTTGTACATAAGTTGTTTGTAGTTTTCCTCAAGTAAATTTCCTTTAATTCAACGATTTTTATTTTCTTAGCCATACCATACCTAAACCCCATTACAACTTATATTAAGAACTTTTGATTTTTGTTTCCAATTTATATAAATGGTGGAAACGTGATAATATTGCAAGCATATGGTAAGAGTTCTACTATGTATTGATTGAGAGTTTAATACTTTTCACCCTAAACACTTAAGTGTATTGAGTGAAATTTTGGTGAGGGTGTAAAAAGTAATGATTTTGATTTCGATGAGATTATGATTTGATTACTATTAATACTAAGTTAAAACGTTGGTTTCATGATAGCTTGACTTTGATTGTATGTTAATTTTATTCAATAGGATATGATGATGTATAGTATGAATAAACAAATCAGGATTGATGAAGGACTAATGTTGTAAAATCTATGATTTTGATTATAGTTTGCTTGAAGACAAGCAAAAGATTAAATGTGAGGATGTTTGATAGATGCAAAATTGATCATAACTATACCTCATATTTGATGTATTTTTTCCTAATATTTTATATTTTTGTTATATATTTGGTACTTAATTTGCTTCAAGTGTATTTACAGAGTATAATTGCTTTCATGGACTTAAAGGAGAAGAATTTAGATTTAAAAAAACGACATAAAACGAAGATTCGAAGAACAAAAGGGATGCATAAGTATGCAACGCCCCTTGCATTTCTTTCAGGCTATGCAAATTTGTAAATTTTTGAAATTTTAGGATATGCATGATTATGCATAAGCCTAAGCAACTTGTTATAACCCTAAAATTTACTATAGAAGGATAAATTCAAAGGCAATTAGAGATATGTACAAAGGCATTCTGAAACTCTTAAAGGGGCTTAAAGGGGGATTTTGATCTAAGAAAGTGCAAAACACAAAGAATTCATCGCAAAGATCTAAGAGAATACAAGATCAAACCTCTACTTGCAAGAATATTCTGTAGGAGATAAATAGGGAGATTTAGAATTATGAACCCTTTATTTTCTATTAATTTTTCTTTCTATTATTGTTTGATTTCATCTTTAATCATGTGTAACTAAATTCTTGTAGTTTCTAGGTTAGATGAACCCTATGTCAATACTTTAATACGCTTTGATTCTTTTATTAATGCAATTGGTTTAATTGATATATTGTGATCCAATTACGTGTTTTATTTATGTTCTAATAGATTTAAAATATTATATCATAATCTGGTTTCATAACATAGAGATTAGAAAATCCTTATTTGAATCTACTGTAATTGGAAAGAGTTAATTGAAACCCTAGAGATAGGATGATATAAATCTTTAGGATTATGTTCAAACTAATAGAGGGGTTCACAAATTGGTAAAGCAATCCTAAACATTTTTACCTAAGTAATTTTGTTGAAAACCTTAGGAATAATTGCAATTAGACTCAAGGTCAGCTATTAGCATACTATAGGAATCTTCGCGGTCCAATAAATCAATAAAACAATTGCATAATAAAAGATCAATCTGTTAAGAATTTTAGGAGGATTCGAAACCTAGATACTAATTTTCTGATAGTGATGGTTTATTAGGTGCTTTCTTAATTCTTTGATTCAATCTTACTGCCTATTTATTTAACTTACTTTTATTTTCTTTTAAATGAAAAATCAAAACAAATTATATAGCTTAGATACTAGGATAATGGTTATTACTAGTATTCATAGTCCTCGTGGTATCGACTCATACTTATCTGTACTAGCTACAACTACACCATAAACTTTTGGTTATTTAAATATTGACACACTCAGAATTAGTCAATCAAAAGACTAGATATTTAAAGATTCATATGGACAAGGGTTTGAATATATATAAACTTATAAGTAGGCATGTTAGTTGACTTAATATATATATTTAAGAATGCGTTAATACAATATGTTATGGAGCTTAAATTTGACTTTAATTATGTTAAGAATGAGAAATTAAAGATCATAAGTGATTGTAAAAAGAAGTGTAGATGGAGAATCCATGCTATCATTAAAAAAAGCAAGAGGCATTTCAAATCTAAACTTATCATTATAAGAATTAATGTGTGAGGGAGTATCGTAGTAAAAGGTGCAAGTCCATATAGATAGCCAAAAAGTACTTATCCTTTTTAAAGATAACCCTAAATGGGAAATTAGTAGTTTAAAGGGTGCTCTACTTATATATTTCAACATACAAATCAATAACAAAAGGCCACATAGAGACAAGTCTATGGCTTTGCAAATGTTGATGTGCAAGGATAGGAAAAAGTTCAAGAAGTTAAAAAGCAATGCATTGGTCATATTATAGTCTAATAAAGGAAGCCCATTCATTATCAAATATCCAAATGAAATATTTGACTACTTGTGTTTGAGTTTTCATGCATACAAGAAGGCGTATTTAACACCTTGTAAACTATTATTTATATAAACAGTTTCATTTAAAGGATAGTTATAGAGGCAAACTTATTATAATTGTTTGGGTTGATGCCAATAACAATGTATTCATAATTGCCTAGGCACTTATAGAATTTAAAAATAGAGTAACCTGAGATGGTTATGAATTGCTTAGTCAAGGTATAGGGAGTTGTATAAAAAGTGTTTAGGTCTTTATATTAAATAGAGAAAGGTACTCAACATTATTTCATTTTAATTTTGAATTTGTAGTTCATTCTAATAATTAATACATTTATGATTGTTTACAGATTTTGAACAAGTTTTACATGAGGACTTAGGAGGACTTGATTATAGATATTGTGTAAGACATATGAATGTGAATGGGTTGTCAAAGCCCTCAAAATTAATTTTGATTTACTAAACTCTGGTAGTAGTTGTTAGAACTAGGTTAATTCCTAAGAAAACTAAAAATAATTTCTAAATTCAATTGATAAAACAAAATGTGGGTTTATGATTAGCTAGCGAATGAACTAAAATTAATAAGGATTCAAAATAAATGAACTGAATATCAAAATGATAAATTTATTATTATCAAACTCGATTCAAGAGAAGGATTTCATCCAATTGTAAATTTAATCATTGTTCTTAAAAGAAATTTGACAACTCAAGTTGCTAGTATAAGAACTATTAGGATATTCATAATATGTCTTGATTTTCCTAAATTAATTGATTTAGACTAGCATTTAAATCAAAACCTACCATTAATTAATTGGGTATGGTAGCATTCCTTATCAACTAAATGATTGCAAATTCATAAAAAGAATAAACCTTAAATTAAATCATTGAGATAGCTACAAATATTCAATTTAGTTTTCTTGTTTCAGATAAGTTAAATATCCAAATTGATAAATAGCCTATTTACTCCATGTACTAGTTATTCATAACAATTATGGATCACTTGGATAACTATAGAATTATTAATATTGAATTAAAGTTTCAAATCAATCAATATTAATTGCTCATGAAATAGAAGAACAAGAAACAAGAAATAATTTAATTAAAATAAAATCTATGTTTAGAACAAAACCTTTCAAAATTTAAATTAGATTTTAAGTTCCTTTGAATCAGAAAATTCAAATTTAGCCATACATGGCTATATTTGCACACTAAAAATAGATGAAAGAAGAATATAAAACAAAAGATAGATGAAAGGTAATAATGGAGAGAGTGTGTGTAACATTCTCCTCTCATTTTCCTACACCAAAAAGTTCTTTCAATATTCTAGTGATTATCTTTTAAACAAATCAAAATTCTTACATAATAGAGCTAGAAATAAGTCATTTAATTGAACCGAACTTCTGATGAAATCTAAGAGTGATCTCTTCTTATTCGCTTTAGTAATCTATCATCTTTTTCCAAAATTCATGACTTTAACAAATAGCGCTCCAATTTGATGCTTAAATTTGATCTAATTTTCACTTGTCACATTTTAAAACAAAATAAATATTAATTTTTCCAATTAAGAACCAAAAGTCAACTAAAAACTAACAAAAGGATTCCAATTAATATAATCAAATCACACCTTATCAAATTTCCCCACACTGGAATCATGTTTGTCCTCAAGTATACATCAATTTAATACATCAATCATCCTTTTAACAACCTCTCATTCTTTTTCATATCATCTAAAATATCCCAAAATTTAATATACATTAAAGTTTTAAGATAAAATAGCAATCAAAAGAGAACAAGCACTCCTAGGATAAATTTTTAGAATGAAAACATAACATCTCATTAATTCCATCTAAATAAAATGAAACAATATTAGAAACCCTTTCATGGGTTCACTCTATACACTCAAAGTGTTTAGGATTAGTTAAGCTCTTAAATCAAAGCATAGTTATTTCTATAAGTTTGCTCATGAATCATATCTCCATTAGTAACAAATGTGATATATTGCATAAATCAAAGGGACACGATAAGGCAAAGGTATAAAAAAACAAAGAAATCTTAGGGTTAATAAATCAAAGGAAGCATATAAACTTATCCGCACAGGTTTTAACTTAATTTTGTAAATTCATGTAAATCAAATTACATACTTTCAATCATATCATCATCATTTTTTTACATTTTATTTTATTTTATTTTATTTTTTAAAATTTACTTCTCCCTTATTCTACAAAAATTATGGGATATGGAGTAGTATTTTGCATCTACTAAGGTGCCTGATAAGGAAAAGGTGAACGTTTTGGCAATATATCTTGATGAAGATGCAAAATATGGTGGAGAACTCAAACCTATACAGAAATCAATGTTGCTCAACCTCCTGTTGATAAATGGAAGAGGATGAACAAGGATCTAAAGGATCAATTCGTTCATAACACTTGAAACAGTTGAAGTATGATAGGTTAGTAAGGGATTACGTTAAGAAATTTAGTTTCTTAATATTTGATATTGAGAATATGTCAGATGAGGACAAGTTAATCAACTTTATGTCGAGTTTACAAGCTTGGGCACAAGTATGAGTTGCGAAGGAAAAATGTTAAGGATTTTGTGGGTGCTATTGCGGCTATGGATACTTTGGTAGATTTCAGAGTGCCAAAGGAAACCAAGGCCTCTTCCTCTTCTTAAAAATATAAAGGCAATTACCAAGAGAAGTGTGAAGGAAAGAAGAACAAAGACTAAGGCAAGAGAAGGGATAATGATCATAAAGAGAAGTCCAAGCAAACTAGGCAAGCTAAATAAGGTGAGCAGTTTTCCAAGAAAAGTTGTGGTTGTTTCTTATGCAATGGCCTTAATAACGCTTGTGATTAAATAAGAAAAGAGAATTTGAATGCCTTTATAACTAATGTGGATGGTAAAGCAACCACTCAGAAGCGGGGCTTAATTCTATCTGCTTACTTAATTAGGTCAGTACAGAAGTGAGTCCCTTTAAACACCTTATTACATAAAGATACAAGTTAATGGGAAGGAGCTCACAACAATGATGGATACAAGCATCACTCATTCCTTTGTTTTGAACGGATGGTGGGAAAATTGGGGTTAAAGCTTAACAAGATCCTTACAAAGATGAAAAATCCCATGAAAAAAGCACAAGCTGTGGTAGGAGTTACATACAATGTTCCTTCAAGTATAGGAAGTTGGCGTGGCAAAAGTAACATGATGGTGATACCTCTTGAATATTTTCACTTGATTTTGGGCATCGAATTTCTCAAGATGGCAAAGTCATGTTATATCCGCATCTTGGAGGTATTATGTTTATGAATGATCAAATTTCATGTTACATAAATTGTTGTAGGTCTAGCAATGGAACAACAGACTAAACAGCAATTGTAGCTCATGTTTCTACCATGAGTATGGAAAAAGGCCTTAAGAAAGGCATAGAGACTTACCTTGCGGCTATGTGGGAAATTGCAAAAGACCATATGGTAGAAGTCCCGAATGTAGTTGAAAAAGTATTGAGAAAATTCAAAGAAGTGATGCCTCAGGAGCTACCAAAAATTGTCCCTCCTCATCAAGAAGTTAATCATAAGATCAAATCGGTATCACGTGTAATTCCTCTAACCTGCGCCCCTTATCGGATGTCACCATTAGAGTTGGTGAAACTATGGAAGTAGTTTGGTGAGTTGTTGGAAGCGAGATACATCCAACCATTTAAAGGCCCCTATGGAGCTCCAGTTTTGTTCTAAAAGAAGCAAGATAGAGCTTTGCGAATGTGTGTAGACTATCGAGACTTGAACAAGGTGACTATCAAAATCAATATCATGTTCCCTTAGTTCAAGACTTAATGGATAGATTACCAAGGGCTATAGTGTTCACGAAGCTAGACTTGTAGCGTGGGTATTGAAAAGTATGGATTGCTGATAGTGACAAGTAGAAGACAATATGTGTAACTCAGTATAGCTCGTATGAATTTTTTATCAGGCCATTTAGTTTGACTAGTACCCCTGTTAATTTTTGCAATTTGATGAATGATGTGTTGTATGACTTGTTCACAATGTTATGGTTGTTTCCTTAGACGATATTGTGCTCTATAACACTAACATGGTAGAACATCTACACTTAAGAAAAATGTTGGAGAGATTGCAGCAATATAAACTTTTGTGAAGATGGAGAAGTGTGATTTGGGACACTTGGTGAGTAAGGGCCAAGTGTGAATGGATCTAAAAAAGATACAAACAATTATTAGTTGACAGGTTCCTAAGAAGGTGAAAAAACTAAAGAGCTTTCTTAGCTTGGCGAACTATTATCGATGATTTATTGTAGGGTATTAAAAGAAAGGCACACCTTTGACTGGCTTATTAAAGAAGAAACAAAAGTGGTGTTGGTCGAAAACGTGCCAAAAGGCCTTTGAAAAGTAGAAGGTTATCACTTCAATAGAATCTGTATTGAAGTTACTCAACTTTGATCTCCCTTTCGAGGTGCACATAGATGCTTCAAACAAAGCTATTGGCGGAGTCTTGGTGTAAGAAGGACATCCAGATGCATTTGAAAGTCATAACCTTAATGGTGTCGAGCAACGATACTTGTCACATAAGAAGGAGATGTTGACAATAGTACATTGCCTTGAAGTTTGACAAGTTTCCTTACAAGGAACCAAGTTTGTTTTTTGTATGGATAATGTGACTAATAGCTTTTTTAGGATCCAAAAGAATTATTAGCAAGGCGAGCTTGGCGGCAAGAGTTTTTTGTCGAATATAACTTTGTATGGGAGCATAAATTTGTGAGACACAAGGACGTGGTTGATCCATTGAGCCGAAAAGAAGTCGTTATAACCTCGTATGCTATCACTCAAGTCGAATATGACCTATTGGAGCAAATTAAACTAGTAGCTCCACTCGACAACACTTATGGTCGAATTTTAAAGCAAGTGAAGGATGGTGTTTTGTGATAATTTTGGTATGATGATGAAGGGTTGCTCATCAAAAAGAACAATCAATTAAATGTGCCAAGTATTGATGCCTTGCGGAAACAACTAGTGAGGGAGACGCATGATTCACAATGATTTGGTCACTCAGGAGTCCAACGGATGTTCGTGCTCTTTTCCTAATATTACTTTCAACCAAAGACGGCAGGTTTGTTGCAATCCTTACTTATTCCAGAAAAACTATAGACATCGGTTTTGATGGACTTTATTGGTTGATTCCCAAAGGTGGACAACATGACTTAAATTATGGTGGTGGTTGATAGGTTTTCCAACTATGCAGTCTTTGTGCCAACTCCAATTACGTGTCACTCGGATGTTGTTGTAAAAATTTTCTACAAAAATGTGGTGAAGCACTATGGGATTCCAACGAACAATGTAAATGATCGAGACGCCTAATTTACTAGTGGATTTTAGACGTCTCTTTTCGATATGATGGGGTGTAAATCACCTATAAACAGATAGCCAAATAGAAAAAGTCAATGACTTATTAGAGGAATACTTACAACATTATGCAAGTGCAAGTCAACAAAATTGGCTAACTTTACTTGATAGTGCACAGTTTTGTTATAACTTGCATAGATCCTCGGTGATGGAGAAATTTCCTTTTCAAGATTGTTCTAGGATAACAACCACTTGCTCCTCTCAAGATAGCCCAATAGATGTAAGGAGGAAAGTATCTAACTTCTTACTAATTTGTGAAGGAAAAACATTAATTATCAGATGAAGCAAGAGATAGCCTTTGCAAAGCTTTGAAATGGATGAAGAAATATGCAAATCAAAGAAGAAGACCACTTGACTTTGACATCAGGGAGAAGGTACTACTCAAACTTACTCCCCAAATTTGGAAGAAGATTAGTTATAAGTAGGTGCATTAAGGGTTGGTGCCAAAGTAAGATGAGTCATTTAATATCATTTAATATCCTTGGAAATGTAGGAAATGTAGCTTATCGTCTTAAGTTACTCGAGTATTTAAAGGTACATCCTACTTTTCATGTAAGTTTCCTTAAACCATATAAGGAGGATTTAACATATCCTGAAAGGAGTCAAGCAAAGATAGCTCCACTAGTTGTAAGGAAACAATTCTACTATCAAATTGAGAAGAATTTGGACCATCAAATATTGGGGAAACATAAGAAGAATAGGAGGATAGAGTTCCTAATTCAGTGGAAAAATAAACTAATCTCGGAGTCTACTTGGGAGAAAGACACTACCTTATGGAAGTTCGGAGATCATGTAAATGACTACCTTCAATTTGTTATGATGAGGGCGTCAAGTTCATCTGGTGGGGGGTGGTTTGTTAGCCCCTTAATATTGCAGGACCCTTTTTGCTAATTATTAGTTAGTCTTAGATATGATAAAAGCATGCCAAAGGAACCAAGGTAACTTAATCAAGTAAGATCAAGCATGGTTTAAGCTGCGGCTAGCTTTGATGAACCTTGGGGGTGTTGATGGCTTGGCTAGGACGTCTTTGGTGAAACTAGAGACAAAATAATGCTCAAATGATAGACCATGGATGAACATACTAGACCACAGGTGTGCATTGATCGGTCCATTAGTGAATTGGCTCGAAACTTGAGTAACTTTCACCTTTGGATGAAGATCATGGGTGATGTGACAAAGTTAGTGAGATGATTCATCAATGAAGTGGCAGGGCATACCAAAGAGCATGGATGAGGTATCTTGTAAGCATTTTATATATGTTGCTTTTAATTAGAAATGTGATAATGATAAGTTATGTAAACTATCCATTAAAGTAATGCCTAAAGTGGTTAAGGATTTCAACTACCAACTAAGTTAGTGATTTAGTGATTTTGAGACTATTTTCTTATATTTTTTTACTTTCTTGTATTTTCTTGCCAAATAAATCATCAAAAACTTATAACTCATTTGAGTAAAGACTTCGTTGATTGGAGAAATTGGAGCTTTATATTCTTTGTATCAATTGTGAGAAATATAAAAAGTTGACAATTTTACTGTCATACTTATGTATCTTTCTTTTCTTATTGCTGTCCATTCTATAGTGTTAGTTTAGTGAAACTTGTGAGTTTACTTTGCCTTTGTAAAAAATACCTTAAATATAAAGAATTTGGTAAGATTGAATTGAATTGCAAAAGTTCAACTATTGTACTTGAACTTTGCCCTGTGTGCGAATTTGGAATTCCTAATAAAGTCTTTGTAACAGTATGAAACAAGTACTTGAATTCGTACAGATCTCGATGGAAATGATGGAACAAAGCATTTCAAGGAAAGATGACCAGGTTCTGAGTAATTTTCGTGATGGATTGAGTCGAGAAGTTAAAACATTACTTTAATGGCCAATAACAACGGTCACGAGAAGTTAGAAACATTACTCAATAATTACAACCTTAATTGCTCCTAGTGGCTAATAACAACGGTGCCAGTCGGGACTTGATCTTCAAAACAGTCACTGGCTTTGTTTGAGGCTGCGCATTTCAGATCTGGATTTTGCAACCTCCACGAATATCACCCTGCCATCCAAAAACTGAAAAGAAATGGTTTAATAATTCTGTTTTGCTTTAAGCCACCTTAATTTTTAGGATTAAATAAAACAAACCCGCTGCTCAATCCACAACTGCTTGAACTGTTGAAGTTTATAGTCTTGGGGCATTGTGATAGCCCTCAAGGATTCCAATAAAGGATTAATTCCTCACTCTCCGCTTTCTCAACTGGTTTCAGAAATTCCAGATGCAGCATTGTAGTTACAGAATTGAAGTTGCAGCCAATGAGGATGACTATAATCCTGATTTATTACTCTTTCACCAAATTTATGCCGAATCTTAAACATTTTGACAAAATTTTGCAAGATAACTAAGCCTGCCTAAATTTCAGGGATGGGAAGTTACAGATTTCTGAATGCTTGTGCAATTTCCTGACGTGCCAAGTATTGTACGGACCTCTACAGGTTAAAAGCGAATAGATTAAAACTACACAATGATTTTGATTCTTATTCTAATTGTTTTTGAAAGTATGAATGGGGATAGCACTTGTAACTTTAGACAATTCGGTCTTCAAAGTGTTTATTTGCCCCGTGAATAGATTAAAACTACAAATGAAGCCTCAGCAATTTTGATTCTTATTCTATTGATTTTGAAAATACGAATGAAGATAGTACATCTGACTTTAGACAATTTGGTCTTCAAAGTTTCCATTGCTAAGTGTACATGAAATATGTGGCATTTATCAGACATGCAAAAGAAAAAAAATTTCAACTATCATGCCGCCCAGAAACAGCTACAAAAATTTGAAGAGTGCATTACTAACAATCTAGCCATTTGTTCAGGTAAAGATGGGGGTGGAAAGATATTTGATACATCTAGGATTACCAATAAGAAATTTCCTGCAAATTGAAAACTCGTTCTTGAAAGCATATTCTGAAAAAAGCAGACAAGAAGCTACTAGTAGCCGGCACAATGCAAGCTTGATATTTTGGAAAACATGGCAAATTTGAACAAACATTTGAGAAAAGCATTGGCAGCATATTCTGTTACATTATTGGTAATGTTCTTTGCTAAGTTAAGTTTGCACTCACTCACTAAATACCTTGATCTTTTATTAACATCTCTTTCCTATCTCACAATGCTCTTTTTCCGCTTAGTATTTGTACTACATTTACATCGGTCATTAGGGTCACGTGCTAAGCAGTCACAATGAAAGTAAATCACTGGGTATCTAATAGTATGGCTGTCAACTCTGCATATGCAAATATGAACAACCTCAGGATGCAAGGACATAGGTTACCTAGAAAATGAAACCTTGAGCATACCTTCCCATGCATCCCGTCTATTGCGTTTTGAGATTCCTCCTCAGTTGCATAACGGATGAAGGCAAAACCTCTAGACCTATTTGCTATTTTGTCCATCACCAAATTGACTGTGAGATTAAAACAAAAAACAAAAAAAAGCCCTTTAGGAATCCAGTGCATAAAAAGCTGAGACACTAAACATCTTATAGTAAATAGGCACCTTACTAGACGCAACAAAGCATATAGTATTCTAACCTTCAACAAGCTGGCCAAAATTTTGAAAAGCATTTCGCAAACTTTCTTCAGAGGTACGAAATGATAGCCCTGCATTAGGAGCACACAATTAAAACATAATTACGTATGCAATGCAAACTTCAAGCTACCTGTATTGCTCTTTGACAAGATGTTATTGTTCGAACTCAAATGCCAGAAAAATGGAAAAAAAGCAGGATTTTATGATGAAAAGATTATATCTGAGTTTCTCTCTCCCAACCTAAGATTCCGTATGTTGTTTCCATAAAAACATTAAGTAAAGTTCACTCAATGAATTTTTTTTTTCGTACTTGTATCTTGGTGCTTGGAGATCGTTAATACAGTTAATAAACTTTACAACTTCCAGATAGCAGTATTTGAAATGTAATATATTAATAAACATAATGCTTAATTTATGAGAAGATATTATAAGAAGAAAACTCAAAGGACTCATTCTATTCAGATTAGATCTTATATCCGCTACCACTTTGAAGGCCAAAAGACAGACCTAAAAGAGCTAGCTCAGAAGGCTGACCATCTAAATATATGCATGCACGTGTCTACTATGTTTCTTATCAATATTCTCCAAGTATCTTTAACTTAAACTTTTGAAACCTCGATGAAGAATGGTCACATTATTTTGAAACTAATATTTCATGTGGCATAAAGTCTCAGTTCAATCAGTCATTTGTGTGTAAAATGTATCCTCAAAGTCTAACATCTCATTACGTCAATGTAAATGGTAATACATTTCTTATTTTTAGTGAATTAGAGAATGCTTCACTAAGGTGCCACTTAACCAAGGATGAGAAAACAAAGGATACTATTGGGAAATATCCAGCTGGATATCTCCTAGATATTATTGACTCCTAAAAGTTAGCAAATCATATCAATTAGGATATTATGTACAGACATTAGTTTTCTAGAATAGCCCTTTTTATTTCTATATATACTTGTACCTACAGATATTAGTTTTCTAGAATAGCCCTCTTTATTTCTATATATACTTGTACCTGTGTATTGATTGAGTAATATAGAGAATAAAATAGATCTGCTCAGAATTTCTGCACGGTATCAAAGTCATACCTGAACAGTCCTAAACCCTAGCCGCTACCTACTGTCACTAATTCTACTCATCTATGTCAACCATGTCTGACATTGCTGAATCCTCTAACCCATCTGTTCAAACACCTCCTCCTTATAATCCGTCCATTCAGATCACTACTATACGACTGAATGAAGAGAATTTTCTTCGTTGGTCCCAATCAGTTAGAATGTACATCCGTGGTAGAGGCAAGATTGGATGTTTGACCGGTGACAAGAAGGAACCTACGATTGATGATCCTGCACACAGAATATGGGATGCCGAAAATCCTATGGTTATGACATGGCTTGTAAATTCTATAGAGGAGGATATTAGCTCTAACTATATGTGTTACCATACAGCTAAAGAGCTATAGGACAATGTGAATCAGATGTACCAGTCCCAAGTGTATGAACTAACTCTCAAATTGGGTGAGACCCACCAAGGTGAGGACAGTGTTACTAAGTACTTTAATTCTCTGAAACATTTGTGGCAAGACTTAGATTTGTTTAATGACTATGAATGGAAATCCCCTAATGACTGTAACTATTTTCGAAAAACAGTAGAGGATAACCGAATTTTTAAGTTCTTAATTGGACTTAATGTTGAGTTTAATGAAGTTTGAGGCAGGATTATTGGAAGACAATTCCTTCCATTCATTGGGGAAGTTTTTGCAAAAGTCCGACGTGAAGAGAGTAGATGATTTATGATGCTTGACAAACGAAATCCTACACTTACTATTGAAAACATAGTCTTAGTTGCTGGGAATGCTGCTAGCTGTACTAAGAAGACTGAGGAAAAGTCATGGGTTTAGTATGACTATTGCAATAAAGCCCATCATACCTGTGAAACATGCTAGAAACTCTATGGAAAGCCTGCAAATTGGAAGGGATCGCTTGAAGAAAAATTTAATAAAACTCCTTCAGCTCACTATGAATCAACTAAAACTCCATCAACTCATGAGGTATATGCCAGACATTTCTCTTAAGAGCAAATTAATTACATCCTGAAGCTACTAAAACCCAAATCTGAATCCTCAAGTGCCCCTAATGCTTCTATTGCGCAAACTAGTAGTTATGTTAATGCCTTATCATGTTCCTTTCCATACAATTTCGCTCCTTGGATCATTGATTCAGGAGCATCCGACCATTGAATAGGAATTTTCCATTCCCAGCTTGGAGACAATGTTCTCAAATATTGAGCTACTCAATCCTTTAGTGAAAATGTCAGCAAGTTGTCCTTGTGTTGGTAGATACGGAGTGCATATCAAACCACTGTCTAACTTCTCCTTGATGAAATGTCTATCCACCTCAATGTGCTTAGTTCTGTCATGTTGAACTGGATTGTGAGCTATGCTTATTGCTGATTTATTATCACAGTAAAGCCTCATAGGAGCATCCCACTTAATCTTTAAGTCTTCTAGGATGATTTTTACCCAAAGCAATTCACATATACCTTGTGCCATAGCACGAAATTCTGCTTCTGCACTAGATCGTGCTACTACCCCCTGTTTTTTACTTCTCCATGTGATCATATTTCCTCCAAGAAAGGTACAATAACCCGATGTAGATCTCCTATCCACCATCGATCTCTGATAGTCAAGATCGGTATATGCTTCAAGTGTCATATCCTCATTTCTTTTGAACAAAATCCTCTTCCGGAGTTCCCTTAAGGTATTGCAAAATTCTATGTGCTGCCTGTAAGTGAACTTCTCTAGGACTATTCATGAACCGGCTTACCATGCTTATTGATAGGCTATATCGGTCCGGTATGAGCCAAGTAGATTAGTCGCCTACAAGTTGTTGATACATTTCCTTATTGATCAAACATCTTCCTCTCGCTTTTCCTAGCTTAAGGTTCGGCTCCATAGGTGTAGTTGCGGGTCTACATGCAGCCTTCCCTGTCTCCTTAAGTAAATCAGTAACATACTTCTATTGGGATATAAAAATTCCTCTCCTGGAGTGTGCAACTTCAATTCCTAGAAAATACCTTAACCTTCCTAAGGTCTTAATCTCA
The DNA here is from genome assembly GCA_029891385.1 of Erythroxylum novogranatense. Classification (NCBI taxonomy): domain Eukaryota; kingdom Viridiplantae; phylum Streptophyta; class Magnoliopsida; order Malpighiales; family Erythroxylaceae; genus Erythroxylum; species Erythroxylum novogranatense. The sequence continues at coordinate 88,359,965 of CM057225.1, read as the reverse complement.
AACTCCTTAGCTAAACAATTACTCAAGATCTGCTATTCCATCTCATCATCTCCTGTAAGTATGATGTCATCCACATAGACTAGTAATATCTGTTACCTTCCTCGTGGTGAATGCTTAATGAACAAGGTGTGATCTCCTTGACTTTGCTTATATCCTATAGATAACATAACTCTTGCAAAATGCCAAACCAGCCCGTGGGGACTGTTTCAATCCATACAAAGCTTTATTCACCTTACATACGATTAGTAGCCACTGTTGCTTCATACCGTGGAACCTCCATGTAAATCTCCTCTGTTAACTCCCATGCAAAAATGCATTCTTTACATCAAACTGTTGTAATTCCATCCACGGTTTGCTGCTAGAGATAAAATTACTCTAACTGTATTCATCTTAGCCACAGGAGCAAATGTCTCTAGGTAATCAATCCCATAAGTCCGAGTGTATCCTTTTGCTACCAATCTTGCCTTATACCTTTCTATCGACCCATCACTCTATATTTTACCAGATACACCCACTTGCATTAATCGGTCTTTTTCGGTGGCAATTCCACCAAACTCCAGGTTTTATTCTTTCTTAGTGCCTCCATCTCCATATCCATGGCTTGTTTCCATTTTTCATTGGACAATGCTTCAGATAAGGTTCTAGGAATGGTGGTGGTATTGAGGTTCACAAGAAAGGCTTTAAAGGTTGGTGAGCAATTGTGAAAGGACATGTAGTGTGAGAGTGGGTATAATGGCCTTTTAGTACATGTTCTGGTTCCTTTTCTAATGGCAATAGGTTGATCTTGATCTTCCTCACCAATCTGCACTTCAGTGTCAGTTTGCAAAGTAGGAAAATCAGAGTTTGTATCAGAATTTGTTACCTCATTTGAAGAATCTAGTTCAGATTCATGTACGTGCACAGATTCCGGATTAACCTCTTTCCGCCTTGAGTACACCTTTCCAAATCTAACCTCTCCAGAAGCAGATTTAGGTTCAGACATGTGTTGAGTTTCTGTTGGAGGTGCAGACATGGGTTGGGTTTCAGTTGAAGGTTCAGACATGGGATGAGTTTCGGTTGGAGTATATTCTGGTTGAGCTGAAGGTATTTGACTGATTTTGCTGGGTTTAGATAGAAGGAAAGGATCATTTTCCAACACTCCAAGAAAGAACTCCTTATCTTCCTTGAGATTCTCCCCCTGAAGATAAGGTTGGACAAAATAGGCCTCTTGTTCATTAAAGGTAACATCTCGGGACACAAGAAATTTCTTAGAAGGAGGATGATAGCACTTATACCCTTTTTGAGATGAAGAATACCCTACAAAGATACACTTTAATGCTCTAGGATCCAATTTCCCTCGGTCTTGGCTGTGAATATGAACAAAGGACACACACCCAAAAATGCGAGGTACAAGATTGTTTGAAGTAGGTATATGCGGGTAGAATGAAGAGAGTATCTCCATTGGACTTTTGAATCCTAGGACTCTAGAGGGTAACCTATTAATGAGACGAGTGGCTGTTAGGACTGCTTCCCCCCAAAAGTATTTTGGTACATTTTTCTGAAATAACAATGCTCTAGTTTGGTCTAAAAGGTGTCCATTTTTCCTCTCCGCCACCCCGTTTTGTTGAGGTGTTTTGACACAAGAAGACTCATGAATTATCCCTTCTTTTTGACAAAAAGGAGTAAGAGTTTGGTTGAAGTAGTCCTTGGCATTGTCGGATCTAAGTTTCTTGATTTTTATACCAAACTGATTTTTTACCATGGAAATGAAATGTGGAAGGACAGAACTCACTTCAGACTTGTGTTTGAGCAAGAAAACCCAACTAACTCTAGTGCAATCATCAATAAAAGTTACAAACCACCGTGCTTCTGACACATTTGAAACAGTTGAGGGACCCCAAATATCAGTATGAATAAGATAGAAAGGAAAAGTGCTTCTTTTATTACTAATAGGAAAAGTATACTCTTGTGTTTAGCAAGCTCACACACCTCACAATGAAGACTCTCAAGATCTAGCTTTGTAAACAAAGCAGGAAACAAAGACTGAATAATCCTAAATGATGGATGACCTAACCTACGATGATGTAAGAGGATTTTTCCTTTATTTGTCAACACCGATTCGCATAAGAATGAGTAGGGTGATCTCGCTCTGGATAGGCTTGATCCGTTAGTTTCTCAAGATAGTAGAGGCCATCCCGTTCTCTAGCACTTCCAATCATCTTCCCCGAATCCTTCTCCTGAAATAAACAATGACTTGAGTGAAATGTAACATTGCAAAGTAAATCAAGTGTGAGTTTCTAAACAGATATTAGGTTTGTGGCTAGTTTATGGACGTGGAAAACATTCCTCAATGTTATGTATGGATTTATTTTTAGATCTCCTATGCCAGCTACTGTTGCTAAGGATCCATCAGTTGTGGTTATCTTCTTATTGCTTGGGCAAGGGGAATAGGTAGTAAAGAGTTTGGAGGAATAGGTCATATGGTCAAGAGCTCTAATCCACAATCCAAGATTGCTGAAAACCATATCCAAACACTTAACCCAAATTGAACACATACCGAATGCACAAAGGTGCATGTACCGCAGATTTTACGTGTTATGCGGACAAATGCTCTCATCTTTTCCACTTCATCTCGGTTAAAACCCTTTGTGTCTTGTCTGTCTTCCTGTTGGGATGTACTTGTAGCAATCTGCACTTGTCCATTACCCCTAGACTGATATCCCTTTTGTCCCCATTCACGGCTAGGAGGCTTTCCATGCAACTTCCAGCACTTTTCCCTTGTATGACGTGACTTTTTGCAATAGCTACACCATAGGTCATCACGGTTTTGGGTCTTGGATTGACTCCCTTTTTCAGTTTCTGCATCAAATCTTTTTCCAGCCTGTTTTTCACTCCTAGCCACCTCATTAAAGCATGGAACTTTCTGCCTTCCAAGTATTTGGATCCTTATTTGATCAAACTCTGAATTTAATCCAACCAGAAAATCATAGACTCTATCTTGTTCAATGAACTCCTTTAGTATAGCAGCATCCTCCAGACACCTAGTTTGAATCACTGGATAATGATCAAGTTCTTGCCATAATGACTTCAGCTGATTGGCATATTCAGTCACAGATTTGTTCTCTTGTTTAGAGGCAATAGTCTTAACTTTCACTTCATACACTTGAGCTGCATCCCTAGCCTTTCGAGTATGTCTCGCTGAATTGCATACCAAATATCTTTGGTCAGAGCCATGAACATCATCGTATCACTTATTTCGGTATCATTGAGTTCCAAAGCCATGCCATGATCATTGAGTCCTCCTCATCCCATGCCCCAAAACTCGGATCTTCCGCCTTAGGCCGCTTCCTAACAAGTGACTGATCTTCCCTTGCCTTTCAAAATTGTTCAACAAGTTGTGACCACTTGAGATAATTTTTTCCATCCAATTTGTAGGCTGATTGAATGATCTGTAACTCCACCAAGATCGAATCTTGGGTACTTCATCCGATGAAGCCACAATTATTGAACCACTCTCCTTGGTTTCGCCATTGTTTCTACCAAAACTAATAAGTGATGAGGGTCGGAACAAAGGAACAAGGATTTTGGATATGCATTTAATAGGACAAAGAATAAAGGCTCTAATCAGCGATGAAGGCTGATGTAGGAAGAAGGAAAACAAGGATTTCGAAGAAAGAAGAAGAAGAGAATAGCAATGAAGGCTCAATCCTCTCTTTATTTTCCAGGAAAATTCGAGCCTAAAGCTCTGATACCATATCAGAATTTAGGGTTTCAAGGTACCTTCTTTATTGAAACTTAATAGGATATATATACATAAAGAGTACAATATAGATTAGGAAACAAATCTCCTAATCCTTACTGAACTAGGAATCTAACCCTATCTGAGGAGGATCCCTTATTTTTAGGGATCCTAATACATATTCTATATATGATATTTATCTCCCATATTTGATATTTATCTAATACAATATCTACAACACAAATTCTCACAATATGCTATCTGTGAGCAAACTAGTCCGTGACTCTAATTGTACCATTACATTTTTTGACTCATATTGTGTTTTTCCATGAACTAACTTCGAGGAAGAGGATTGGCAATACTAAGTTGATAGATGATCTCTACTAATTCGTTGATGACAACTTAAAGAATAAAGAAGCTCATGGCTTAAGTAGTATTTGTTCTGCCCCTGCTAAAGAACAAATTTTGCTTTGGCGTAATAGATTAGGACACCCTAATCTCTCATATCTCAAAAGACTATTACCTTATTTGTTTAAATCTGTGGATTGTTCAAAACTTCATTGCGAGCGTTGCATTTTATCCATAAGTCATAAGACTATTTACCCTACAAAACCATATCAACCCTCCAAACCATTTTATTAATTCATAGTGATGTTTGGGGTCCATCCTGTGTTAAAACCCTTTAAGGAAAAAAAATGGTTTGTAACTTTTATAGACGATCATACTTGATTACGTTGGGTCTATTTGATGTGTAAAAAATTTGAAGTTGCTCAAATCTTTCAAAATTTTTATACCATGATTGAAACTCAATTTTACACACACATCGGTATACTTGACTCTGACAGTGGTACAGAGTATTTTAATGAAGTCCTTAGAAAATTTCTTAAGTTTAAAGGCATTGTTTACCAATTTACGTGTGTTAACACTCCTCAACAAAATGACATTTCCAAGAGGAAAATAAACATTTACTGGAAGTCTCTCGGGCCATTATGTTTGCAATGAATGTGCCAAAGTACCTTTGGGGTGAGGCTGTTTTGCTTGCATCATACCTAATTAATTGAATGCCCAGTCATGTTTTGCATTATGCTACGCCCTTAAATGTGTTTAAACACTGCTTTCCTGAAAATCGGCTTTACTCTACTCTTCCCCTTCACGTCTTTGACTATACAGTAAACATCAAAACTAGACCCAAGAGCTGAAAATTTTGTCTTTATTGGGTATGCTCCTAGTCAACAAGGTTAAAATTGCTACAACCATTTAACACAAAAAACTGTTGTCTCCATGGATGTCAAATTCGTAGAACATCAAAAAAATTTCCTTCAGGGGGAGAAATCTAATGAAACATAAAATTTTTGGGATGCTACTATTACTCCCAACCCGCTACCTAGTGTCATTATTGATCATAATATAATTCCTGATAATGAAGCTAAAGATAATATTCCTCCCGATTTAACCACAGGGGAGAAATACTACCGTCCGTTCCTAAAGAACGGGATATTGATCTTTGTGTTTATACTAAGAGGAAGACTCAATTGAAAAGTAGAAAACAACCTACCTCAACAATGCACGGCCTCTCAAAACTCTCAGAGAATGAACCTGGGAACAATTCAGGTAATCCATCAACTACTTTACCACTTATTGTGTGTAGTAATAATCAATCTATACTTACTGACCCACAAATTACTAGTGATACGTCTACTGATCTCTCTGTTGATAATTACCTACCCATAGCACTTAGAAAGGGGAAACGGCCTTTTACCAACAATCCCATATCAAATTACCTATCTTATGGGAAACTATCTCATATACATAAATCCTTTATCTCTAAAATCACTAATCTTTTTGTACCAAGGAACCCTCAGAAAGCACTTCAAGATCCAAATTAAAGATCAACCGTTATGGAAGAAGTAAATGCATTTGAGAAGAATAGAACTTGGGAACATGTGAATTCCCCTAGAGATGAAAAGCTGGTAGGTTGCAAATGGCTATTCACTATTAAGTTTAAGGCTAACGGCAGGGTGGAAAAGCTAAAGGCAAGATTAGTTGCTAACGGGCTCACTCAGACCTATGATATTGACAACCAAGAGATATTTGCTCCTGTTGCAAAGGTAAATACTATTCGAGTATTGTTATCCTTGGCTGTAAATTTTGAGTGGACTTTACATCAACTAGATGTAAAAAATGCATTCCTTAATGGAGACTTAGAAGAAGTCTTTATGAGCCTACCTCCAAGATTTGAGTATACCTATGGGAGAAATAAGGTGTGCAAGCTAAAGAAGTCATTATATAGCCTAAAACAGTTCCCTAGAGCATGGTTTGATAGATTTGGAATGGCTGTGAAGTGCTACGGCTACTATCAAAGTCGATCATACATTGTTCTATAAGCGGTCCAAGGCAAGAATGCTATCTATTCTTATTGTTTACTTAGATGACATCATCATAAGAGGAGATGATATATCCGAAATAGTAGAGTTGAAGAAGAAATTAGCCAAAGAATTTGAAATTAAAGACCTTGGACTCCTCAATACTTCCTTGGAATGGAGTTTGCTAGATCAAAGGATGGAATATTTGTGAATCAAAGGAAATATATTCTGGACCTATTGAATGAGACCAAATTACTAGGATGCAAGGCAGCTAATACTCCTATTGAAACTGGTGTAAATCTTAGACTAGTTCAACCTGAAAATATTATTAATAAGGAGAGATACTAGCACTGGTTGGGAGATTAATATATTTGTCACACACCAGACCTGATATAGCTTTTTCCGTGAGCTTAGTGAGTCAATTTATGTATTCTCCAGGCCAAGAACATTTGGATGTTGTATATAGGATGTTATGATATCTAAAAGGAACTCGTAGACAAGGTTTAATGTTTCGAAAGCGGAACAATTTTCAAGTCGAAGTCTATACTGATGCTGATTGGGTAGGGAGTGCAACTGATAGAAGATAAATTTGAGGCTATTGCACATTTGTTGGTCGTAACTTGGTAACTTGGCGGAATAAGAAATAAAATGTTGTTGTAAGAAGCAGTGTTGAAGCTGAGTTTTGTTCAATGGCACATGGATTGTGAAGTTTTATGGATTAAAAGGGCACTAGAGGAACTGCAAATTCCTATTTCAGTTCCTATGAAAGTGTATTATGATAACAAAGCTGCAATTTCAATCACTCACAACCATGTTCTTCATGATAGAACAAAACATGTTGAGGTTGACAAGCATTTCATCAAGGAGAAGATTGAAAAAGGATTAATTTTTGTTCCCTATATTCCAACATCCCATCAAGTAGCTGGTATTCTCATAAAGGGATTACACAAGAGGCAGTTTAGTGTTCTGGTTACCCAGCTGGCTATGGATGACATATACAAGCCAGCTAGAGGGGGAGTGTTGGAAAATATCCAGCTAAATATCTCCTAGATATTATTAACTCCTAAAAGTTAGCAAATCAGATCAATTAGGATATTATGTACAGATATTAGTTTCCTAAAATAGCCCTCTTTATTTCTATATATACTTGTACCTAGGTATTGACTGAGTAATATAGAGAATAAAATACATTTGTTCATAATTTCTGCAGATACCAACTTCACAAATATGTTATCAGGCTTCAAGTAGAACTTTTAAGATTGAATTTGTTATGCCAAAGGAAGCATTTGTCAAAGAAAGCCAAAGGTAGATTTAATACTAAGACTGAACTTAATTGTGAAATTAAATCATTTCACATCTAGCAGAGGATATGCTATCCACAATTGTCCACTAGAGTCAAAACCAAAACTTTAACCAAACAAATTTTCTTAGGCTATTTTGCTACGTATAGTACACTAGAACATGCTTATGATGGACTCCAAGAAATGCAATTTTAACAGCATCCACTTATCAACATAATGACATCAATCAAAAGGAAGCCAATATGTGAAGTACGACAAATAGAAGAAATATAACTAATAGCTAAAACTCACAGAAACTAGGAAAGATGGGCTGTTTAGTGTTGTTAGGCTGCTAAAAATTCAGATTTCAGGTTTAGAATTCAGCTTGGAATGTTGAAATTTAATTACTAGAAATTTATGCTAGGATTTTAGGGTTTTAGGGTTTGATATGGCTGGAATTTAGGTTTGATATAGCTAGAATTTAGAGTTTCGGTTGCTGGAATTTTAGTGAGGTAAACATGCAATGGATGCTAGGGAACTAGGAATCGCTCCTACAGTCTAGGAATTACTCTCAAAAGAAAGCATCACACTTTCTAATTGAAAACTCAAATTTGTAACAAAAAAAAAAAAAGGATATCTTGTTATTGAAGAACTGAGTGACATATATAGGCTTAGCAATGGGTAAAAAAGAAATTAAACAGGCTTGATTGGGACTTAAATAATTTTTTTAATTTAAAATTAAAAAAAACATTGTTTAACTTGATAATTTTGGGTTCGGGGCTCGGGCTTAGTTCAGGCTGGGCAACAATTACCATCTCTACACATATATTTATAAAAATATTCTTAAAACTCTTATTCTAGTACAAAAGAGTTCCTAACAAATTCAAATCTTATTCTAATAAAAATTATATAAGTCCAGTCCTAAATAAATAGGATAACATATCTACAACTAGAATAACATATCTAACTTATTACTACTTCCTATCTAGTAAGGAATGTTAATCTAAATTTCAGTCCTTATTGTCTTTGCTATCAACTCATTTCGCCCCCTTCATCCTAGCAAATTAAAGCAAGTGGTTAATTAATTTCTCTCTTTTATTTCTTTTATAGACTTTAAGCTCTTTTATATCAATTCTCCTTGACTTTTTTGAAGTTGCCCTCAACATAGAATGTGAATAATACTGATCATATAAGTCTGGATTCAACATCAAAAATTCAAATTATAAAATCCAAGTACTGTTAGAATTTGATCTTCCTTTCCACTTGATAAGAAATTGTCAATATCCACCAACTCTTGTGACTGCAAGTTGTTCATTAAGAACATCCTATATCTCCTCTTTAAGATGAGGAGTGGCTAGAATTCTTACATCTACATTAGGATATTGCTTACCATCATATCCATGAAAATAGTTAAATCTACAACATTAAAAATATTACTGATTCTCATGTCACTTTGTAATTCTAAAAAATAAGCATCAATACTTATCTTCTTGAAGATCTTATAGAATCCAACACTTTGCGAATAAAATTTCTTACATTTTTCTTTGGGAAATTAGTGAATAAAATTTCTTATATTTTTCTTTTGGAAAACAATATGGACGAATCCTTACCATCACCATATTCCCTTCATTGAATCTGCCAATCAACAATGTGGTAGAGTCAGGACAACAACTCAGAAACAGAAATGAATTTACATATATATAGTAAATAAATATATATATACACGTATATGATGTTAGTTACGGGAAGGGGGCTGACAACCTTATGATTGGTTGTCAGCTAACCGAATCTGTTATTCCTAACAGATTCTTAGTATAAATAAGCAATAGACAAGGAGAGGAGGGGACTGAGAATATTGTGAGTGTGTGAGCCAAAGGTTGGAGGTGCTGGACCTCGAATTCCAGATTTATCTTGTATTCGTTTACAGAAAAAATCAATAGCAACATACCATTTTTTCCTTACCTGTTCTTGGATTCTATCAACTGGTATCAGAGCAGTTGATCCTCGGTAATGGCTGCCAAGAAAGCTGATAATAGGTTGGAAGGTATTGAGAAGGATTTGGAGCTCCTTCGGGAAGAGAGGCGCAGAGAAGGGGAGGAGATACAGAGATCGATAAGTCAAGCTCACCAAGAGTTTGAGAGACATCTCAGTCGTTCCCATCAAGAGTGGCAGCGTCATTTGGACGACCACGGCTCCGAGCTCCAGAAGAAGATGGAGGAGATGAATTGCGAAATGGGTGAACGTTTGAAATCCGAAATAAGAAGTATGATGATGTCTATGTTGCAAACGTGGAAAAAGACTGAAGATGGCACTGTAGCGAACCGACCTGAAGCTCACCCACCCGAAGAACCTCGACCCGAGCCCAATAGAAGGAAGAACTTAGGGAAGGCTCCATTAGTGCTTTAAGAATAATGGAGAGTAACGACCGCGAACGGTTAGCCATCGTGACGATCGCCACTGGGTCGCACGCCCAAGAGATTTCCGGCGCGATTGTCGACCCAGAAGGATCGAGATGCCCGCTTTTGACGAGAAAGACCCCGATGGGTGGATCTATAGGGCAGAGCGATTCTTCTCAGTTGGAAGGTTTACCGAAGTGGAGAAGATGGAGCTTGTGGGAATGAGTATGGAGGGCGACGCCCTGACGTGGTTCAGATGGGTGGAGAGCCGTCGACCCATCGTTGACTGGCAAGAGTGCAAAAAGTTGGTAACGCAGAAATTCCAGCCAGCTCATGAGGGAACCCAGTGCCAACGATTGCTGGCTGTGAAACAAACCGGCACGGTGGTGGAGTACACCGGCAGATTTCTGGAACTCGCCGCCCCTCTACCCGAGCTACCCGACGCAGTTTTGGAGAGCACATTCATGAATGGGCTAGAAGAGGAGATTCGGCTGGAGGTACAGATTCTCAAGCCTCGAAATTTGGCTGAAATGATGGAACTCTCTCAACAGGTGGAGGAGAAGTTGCGGCGCATGAACGAGTTAAGGTGGCACCGATGGGGTACAGGCACCAGGTGGGAAAACATGGGGACCAGTTCTGACAGCACAAGGGCGGAAGGGCGAAGGGAGGAGCTAATTAATAATCGGGTCCCTACGGAGACAACGCACAAAAATATAGAAGGAAGTAGAAATCCAAATATGGGAGGATTTAGGAGGTTGACGGTGAGTGAGTTACAGGATAAAAAGGTCAAGGGACTTTGTTTTAGATGCGATGAGAAATTTAGCCCAGGCCACCGATGCAAAAAGGTAGAGCTCCAAGTGCTGGCAGCCATGGATGAAGAAACAGAACAGGAGGAGGAGTTGCAGGGGGAGGAGACCCGCACATGAAGACATGAAGGCTAAATTTTTCGACTTTCACCTTGAGGACAAGGTGAAGCTGATGGGGGGAGTATTGGTAGAGCCAGGACAACAACTCAGAAACAGAAATGAATTTACATATATATAGTAAATAAATATATATATACACGTATATGATGTTAGTTACGGGAAGGGGGCTGACAACCTTATGATTGATTGTCAGCTAACCGAATCTGTTATTCCTAACAGATTCTTAGTATAAATAAGCAATAGACGAGGAGAGGAGGGGACTGAGAATATTGTGAATGTGTGAGCCAAAGGCTGGAGGTGCTGGACCTCGAATTCCAGATTTATCTTGTATTCGTTTACAGAAAAAATCAATAGCAACATACCATTTTTTCCTTACCTGTTCTTGGATTCTATCACAATGTTGATCAGCCTATTCTTTATAAGTCAACTTGTTGATTGTTATCTTTTGTTATACTACATCAAAGATATTCCTCATGTGTTGTGCAAAACCTTCAGCTTCAACACTAAATTGTGTTGTTTATGGTAAAGGAGTAGGATCATACGCTTTCTTGGTTTAACTCCCAAAACTATCTCAAAAGGACTCATACTAGTTGACCAATTTATAGAGATGTTGCATGCAAATTCTGCTATAAGAAGAATTATGTCACAATTATTCCCGTTGTCCTTAACCAAGTATATTAACAAGTCCTCCAAGCTTTTATTTACCACTTCTGTTTGTTCATCAATTTGGTGATGAAAAGAACTTGAAAATTGAAGCATAATATTTAATGTTTTCTATAAAATTCTCTAAAAATAACTTACAATCTTCACATCTTACAGTAAGAAACAATGGTTAAAGGTAATCTATGGAGACGTACAACCTCTTTGAGGAAGAGTTTAGCAAAATATAGATAGCATCATAGGTCTTAGACTATTGAATGGAATGACTCATCTTTGAAAACTTATCCACCATCACAAAAATAGAATCATAACCTCTTATGGATTTAGGAATTCTCAAGACAAAATCCACACTTATGTCTTACTATAATTTATAAGCCACGAGCAGTATTGCGTATAATCCAAAATTTTATTGTTTTCCTTTAACATGTCATATGACCTTAGACATGTCTCGCTTTAAAGAAATCCAATAAAAGCAATCTTTAATTACTATGGTTTAATATCTAACAAAATGTCATGCTACCCTTCCTCTATGTAATTCCGAAATCAAATACTCCCTTATAGAAGTATTGCGTAGGCAAAGTAGATGTCCGTTAAAAAGGTAGTCATCGTGGAGCACAAAAGGGAAGTGGCTATCCCTTTGTCCAGTTGCAATTTCTAAATAAATCATTCCAAAATTTTGATTTGAAATATATTCTCTTTTTAGTTTTTTAGATCCCACAACTTTTACAACCAAAATGTTAAACAAATGGTTATTTTTACTCAATGTATCTGCTGCCTTATTCTCAACTCTTGCTCGATGTTTAATAACAAAGTTAAATTACTTCAAAATTTCACTCTATAAGGCATGCCTTTTGCTCAAGTTCTTATGGGACTTAAAGTGTTTATGAGATTCGTGATCTGAAGATAGAATAAACTTCTTATAGGAGAGATAATAATGCTAACTGTAAAGAGAATGCACCATTGTATATAATTCCTCGTCATAGGTCGAATATCATTATTTTTCTTTACTTAACGTCTCACTGAAGTAAGTAATTGGGAGTCTTTTTTGGCTGAGTGTGTCACCAATTCTCATATGAGATGCATCACAAGCAACTTCAATTACCTTAGAGAAATTTGGAAGTTGCAAAACAGGAGATTCAATCATCTTTTTTCTTGATTTCTTTAAAGCCTTTAGTTGTTACTTTTGGACAAGTAAATTGTCCTTTCTTCATATGTTCAATTATGGTTGTTATCATGGTGCTAAAATTAAGAATAAATAGCCTATAGAGTGTTGTTAGGCCATAGAAATTTTGTGTCTCATGCACATCTTTTGAAATAGGTCAATCAAGGTTGCCCTTAATATTTTTAAGGTCTATCTCCACCCCTTAATGGGATACAATAAAACTAAAAAATATAACACATGATTGCTCGAAATAACACTTCTTTAAGTTAATATAAAGTTTCGCTTGCCTAAAAAATCTCAAAACTTGTTATAGATGTAATAGGTGGTCTTCCTTAGTCTTACTGCATAATAGTCTATCATCAAAATATACCACCAATTATCAGACCACAAATAGTCGAAACACTTGATTCATCACTCTCATAAAAGTGCTAATTACATTTGAGAGTCCTAATAGCATCACCAACCATTCATAAAGCTCCTCTTTAGTCTTAAAAGTAGTTTTCCATTCATCCCCAAGCATGATTCTAAGTGAATGGTACTCACTTCATAATTTTATCTTGATAAAGATAGTAACTCCAATTAAAATGTCTAACATGTCATCAAGGTAAGGGATAGGAAACCTATAGCTTATTATGATCTTATTTATCGCCTAACAATCAATGCACTTTTGCTAACTTCTATCTTTTTTAAGAGTCAATAATGCTACAACTCCACATAGACAAACTTTTTAGAATAAACCCTTTTTTCAGCAAATCCTCTACTTGTCTCTTCAACTGTTCATTCTCAACAAGAATTCAGCTATAGGCTAAAAGATTTGGTGGAGTAAATCTAGTTAACAAGTCAATAGCATGTTAAATATCACGTAGAGGGAGTAGTTCACTTGATAAATTATTCGATATAAAGTCTAAAAATCAGTCAATAATTCAACCACTTCTTTTAATAAGGTAAGGGATGTTTCAAGTGTTGTTTCTATTACTTCCCTCACTACCATTACAAACACAATTCCCTTCTCCTTGCTAGTAGCTTCAAATTCTCTTTCCTCAAGAATATTAAAAGGCTTTTCTTTGGCATTTATAACTGTCTTGTTATATTTTCTTTGCTTTCCTACCTTGTCCACCTTCATAGCCTTTGAAATTATCTTCTTTCCATAAAACATAAATTGATAGGTGTTAGCTTTTCCAAAATGTTGCAAATCTCGATCATAAAACCATGATGGACCAAGTCAAATATGAAATACTTTCTTGAGAATAACATCACACCAAATAGAATATTCATAAATTCCTAATTTGAAAGGCACTAAGCACCTTCAAACAACCTATATAGTACTATTATCCACCCATGCAACTTTGGAAGGATGTGGATGTTTCTCCGTTACTAAATTCAATCGCGTCACCATGTTCTTCGATACCACATTTATACTACTTCCATCAATGATAAGTTTACAGGCTTTATCTGCGCATCTAACTTGAGTAAAGAAAATGACAATACGAAGCCACTCTTCTTGTTATTTCGCCTTAGGATTCGTTAGTATGCATCTCACTACATTAGGTACTACATTAGGATTTATAGGACCAATTTTTCATCACTAGAGTCTACTTTCCAACTCATCTCCAACTTCAAGTTCACCCACATATTCGTCAAATTCTTCCTCCTCTTCTTCTCCCATCATGTGCAAACCTTTGTTAGTGCATTCATAAGCAGAGTGACCCTTCCATTGCGTCGAAAACACTTCTTGTTAGTATTGCCTCCTCTTGTCCCAATTTTAGCTATGGCTTTGCCTTTAGGTTCAGCTCCTTTTGAATCTTTGTAGTTGTTTTGTGATGCAAATTTTGATGCATTAGGTTTTGGCCTAAAATTTTGCACCGTCATAATTGTCTTCATGTCAAACTCCCTTATTTGACTTTGAAACTTTTTAGTTACTTATTGTCCTAGGTATTGTTCCACTCTTAAAGCTAAGTGATGCACATCATCAATCTTGAAAACCCTTTGCATGGTTAGTTCCTAGCGAATATATACCCTTAAGTCATTTTTTTAGTGAGATATAAGTTGCTATTTCAACTCTACTTCTTCACATCAGATAGAAAGTTCATCAAATAGTTATGTGCACTCAACTACAGCAGTTATGAGTTGAACTTGGAGATCTTCTAAATAAAAAAATAGTAATTATTTTTCCAATAACTTCTGCTTCATCTCTTCCCAATCAACAATTAGTGATTGACCTATTTTTTGAAGCCTATCTTCTATCCATCTCCACCAGATTTTAGGATGTCCAACTGGCTTCATCTTTGCAAATTGGACTTTTCGATCTTTTGAAACGTAGTAATAATAAAAAAAAATCTTTCATTGTTGTTTAGTCCAAGAACAGGTGTGGATCCATCTTTCCTACAAAATCAAGAGCTTCAACATGAACTTTCTTAATAATATCATCAAGTATATTATGTTTTTTCAACTCTATCATGGCCTCTAAAGTTTCGCATACGCTCTCCAAGTGTTGCTAGTTGGTTTCTTCGTTTTGGATCTCTTTGTAGGCGTTAATTTCCTAATCCTACTCGCTGTTGATTAGTTTCAAGCTCTTCATCTTGGATTTCACTTTCTCCACTCAATATCCAATGAAGTTTGTTGTTTGATGCTGTTTTCTGAAATAGTTCCTAGAGCATCTTGTGATTGAGAATCATTAAGGCCCAATCTTTCTATAACTCTCAAAAGTATTTCATTTCGCTCTTGGTCAATGAAAATTCTTCTAAAAGCCCTTTTGCTATATATCGTCATTTCTAACTGTTGATATTATAGAAATAATATGGATATTATATAAATAAGATAATTAGTTGATTCTCTATAGATAATTAGCTGATATTTTATTAATTAGTTGAGATTTTATTACTTAAAGAATAAATAGATTCTTCTTATTTTAAGCAGGCGATCTAGGACTGTATTGTCCTATATATTCCTTTCATAGAAAAATTAAGGAGAATTACTATGTCTTCTTTCTTCATGATATCAGAGCCACGGCTCTTAATTTTTTTCCCTTTCTTCATTCAAATCAGTCCTAAATGGACTATCACTTAGCGATGACTGGCCAACGAAGAAACTCCTCATCCTCCAAGTTTGAGTGTGACTACTCCCATTGCTAAGATGGGAAATGTACAACGTAACTGATTTGAATGGCCAGAATTACTTGGAATGGTCGCAAATAATAAAGTTAGCCATCGACAATAAAGGAAAACGCAGGCATTTGATTGGAGACACAACAAGGCCGACTATGAATGATTCAAATATGGCAATATGGAGGTCCGAAAATTCGTTGATCACAACTTAGTTAATTAATTCCATAGAACTTGCAATCGAAAAACCTCATATGTTTTTGCCAACAGTTAAAGATGTATGGGATGCGGTTCAAGAGATGTATTCTGATATTGAAAATTCTTCTCAAATTTTCAAACTAAAAATGAAGCTATGGAAGGCCAAGCTAGGAAACCGTGACGTTACATTGTTTTATAACAAACTTGTAACCTTGTAGCAGAAATTGGACCTATGTTAGAAGATGATTGAGATTGTCCAAATGACAATGTTCGACATAAAAAAAGGGAGGAAAACGATAGAGTTTATGTTTTTCTTGCAAGATTGAATGAAGAATTAGATGACATTAAAGGCCAAATTTTAGGTAGAAAACCTTTACGCTCTATCAAAGAGGTTCTCTTGGAAGTAAGGAAAGATGAGATGAGGCAGAAAGTGATGATTGGGAACTCCAAATTAGAGGCTGAAGGTTTTGCACTCATGTCGAGAGGAATCGAGGCTGAGGGAGAGAGAGAAAACAACAAAAAGATGTGGTGTGATCACTATAAACGTGATTCACACATCCGGAAAACATGCTGGAAAATTCATAGAAAGCTGAAAAATTGGAGGGAAAAAAACAATTTGGAGACAGTCGTACATCTCAAGCCAACACTATTGAATCCGAGCCTGAAACGTCTTCTAGCACACAGACTTTCACAAAGGAACAAATAGAGCAAATATGTAAAATTCTTCAGTCTCAAAATTTCTCTAGTCCATATCCTACCGATTATTTAGTTCAAAAAGTTAATTATCTAGTTGCCTCTTGTTTCAGTGTCAATTCAGATCATTATTGGATAATTGATTCTGCAGCAACAGATCATATGACTTGGCCCTCTAAATTGTTTTCTTCTTATAGCCCTTGTGCAGGAAATCAAAGAGTAGAAATAGCAAATGGTTCCTACTAACTAATAGCTGGGAAAGGATCAATTGTTCTTTCCCCCAATCTTACACTCCAAATATTCCTCATTCCTAAATTGTCCTGCAACTATTGTCAGTTAATAATATAACTATTGACCAAAATTGTTGAGCTAATTTTTCTTCATATGATTGTCAATTCCAGGATTTGAACATGAGGAAGATGATTGACTATGTTAAACAAGTTGGAGGTCTCCATTTCTTCGAAAATGGATATGACTCAAACAGGCAATCCCAGAGAAATTGTCTTAATTCTATTTCAATAGTTCGTGAGAATAAAATTATGTTATGACATTTTAGATTTGGGCATCCAAGTTTTCATTATATGAGACATTTGTTTCCAAAGCTTTTTACAAATAAAGATCTATTTTCATTTCAGTGTGAAATTTGTCAAATTGTTAAACATCATCGAACATCTTTCCCAACATAACCTTACAAGGCTACAAAATCCTTTGCTATAATCCATAGTGATATTTGGAGTCCTTCTACGATAAAAACAATAACTAGAAAAAAGATGGTTCATAACTTTTATTAATGACCACACTAGAATTATTTGGTTATTTTTACTCAATGAGAAGTCAGATGTTGAGAGAGTGTTTCAAAACATTTATAACATGATCCAAACATAGTTTCAAACTAGAATTCAAATTTTTATAATGGAAAAGAATAAATCAAGAAGGTTATAAGGATTTTTTTTGTTGAAAATGATACTATTCACCAAAGCTTATGTACTGACACCCCACAGCAAAATGGAACAGCAAAAAGAAAAAATAAACATCTATTAGAAATTGTAAGATCTCTAATGTTTTCAATTAATACTTCTAGGTACGTATGGGGTGAGGCTATCTTAACAATTACGTATTTGATCAATAGGATGCCTTCAAAAGCTTAAAAATTTCAAACACCATAATTGTTTTAATACATGTTTTCCTTCATCTCAATTATCACATGATCACCCGCTTAAAATGTTTGGGTGTACTGCATTTGTTCATATTCATGACAACAATAAGAGAAAAATTGATCCTAAAGCATGAAAATGTCTTTTTATTGGTTATCCTTCCACTCAAAAAGGGTACAAGTGCTTTGATCCAATAACCTATGGTTTTTTATTTCCATGGTTGTCACCTTTTTAAAAGATAAACCCTTTTCTGTCTCGCCTCATCTTCAGTGGGAGACACATAACGAAGATTTGTATTTTGATATTTATGACAATGATGTAGATATTTTCTATAATTCTTGTTCAAACATTAACGGTGCCTCAAATAATGAAAATAATGATTCATCTTCAATGCCTTTACAAAGTCAATCTCAAGAAAAGAATGAAATGTGTGCAAGACAAGATGGAAATCGTTTTAAAGGAAAAGTCTTTTGAGAAAATATCCAAAACGACTAAAAAGTCCAGACAACTTGCAGCATGGTCAAAAGTCTAACCCAAAAACAAATCCAGAGATTGAAGACCAAACAAGTAAATATCAGGTTGAGTCTATTTTTATTGAGTTAGTGTCACCTGAACCAATATCTATTCCAAAGTCGGATGAAACTTTAGATTTACCTATTGCTCTTAGGAAAGGTTCTAGAACTTGTACCAAATATCCTTTATATAACTTCTTATCATATCAATGTCTATCTCCATCACTTCAAGCATTTACTTCTAAGTTATCCAATGTTTCCATTCTTAAGAATATACAGGAGGCTCTAAATATTCCTGAGTGGGGGGATGCAGTCCTAGAGGAGATGATAGCTTTGGAGACAAATAGAACGTGGGAGGAAGTTGATCTTCCGAGAAGGAAAATACTGATCGAATGTAAAAGTACAATTCTAATGAATCATTTGAAAGATATAAGGCTCACCTCATTGCTAAGGGGTTACTAAACCTGTGGCATGGATTATTCACAAACTTTTTCCCCTGTTGCTAACTAAAATAATGTGAGAATGTTGCTTTCTATTGCAGTGAATCTAGATTGGACTCTACATCATTTGGATGTAATCCCCTAGGATTTCGTGAAAGCTTCGATAAAAGGATATGCAGACTAAAAAAAATCTTTAAATGCGTTGATACAATCACCAAGGGCCTAGTTTAAAAGATTTGCAAGATTTGTGAAATCTCAAGGTTTCTTACAGTAGTTTGATCATACTCTATTTATAAAAACTTTTGTACAGGGAAGGACTGTGAATCTAATTGTGTATGTAGACAACCTTATCCTCACTAACAATGATTTTAAGGAAATTGATTGTGAATCAAATTGTGTATGTAGACAACATTATCCTCACTGACAATGATTTTAAGGAAATTGAAATTCTTAAAAAATCCTTCAAAGGAGTTTGAAATCAAAGACCTAGGGGATCTTAGATACTTCCTAAGGATGGAAATTGCTAGATCTAAGAAGGGCGTAGTAGTCACCCAACGGAAGTATACCTTAGACCTTCTAAACGAAACTAGGATGAGTGGATGTAAACCATCAGATACTCCTATGGAATTTAACTCAGAGTTGGGTGAAGTTAAGGAAGGAATTCTAGTAGATACAGGTCAATATCAACGACTGGTAGGAAAGCTAATATATTTATCTCACACCAAACCAGATATTCCCTTTTTTTTTGGAAAATTAATAGATTTCATTATAAATAAATACACACATACACACACACACACACACACACAATCTAGAGGACAAAATTAGTATAATCCATAGCATCTAGATTACAGAGATTTATGGTTCCTAGTAATCATCTACATCTTGAGATCAAGGGAAACTTGTGAGACCACTTAGTTCAGTATTACTCCAATCCCCATCTACTCTTCATGCTAATTGTCAAATTTGCAGCTATTCCTCTGGCTAACATGGAGAATCTGCAATATAGGAAGATGGCCTGAAAAACCATCTCACTGCTTCTACTTTCTTGCTTGAATACTCTAAAATTGTGCTCTTTCCAAAAAATGTTTCCTTTGTTGTCAATGTGGTAAACCAATTTATGTATACTCCCTATGAAGAACACTTGGAAGTAGTATACAGAATCTTGGGATACTTAAAGGGAACTCCATGGAAAGGATTTTCTTCAAGAAAAGCGATCAAAAGAGAGTTGAAATCTATGCTAATGCAAACTGGGCAGGGCCTCTTACTGACAGAAGATCAACTTCTAAGTATTGCACATATTTGTGGAGAAATCTAACAACTTGGAGGAGTAAAAAACAAAATTTGGTAGCTAGAAGTAGTGTGGAGGCAAGATATAAGGCAATATCAATATTGCCAACAACCCAGTTCAACGTAATCGAACAAAACATATGAAAATTGACAAACATTTTATAAAAGAAAAGGTTTAAAGTGGACTCATTTGCATACCATTTGTACCTACAACACAACAAGTTGTTGATGTCTTCCCTAAAGGGCTACTACAACAAAATTTTGAGTTGTTTGCAAGTAAGTTGGGCATGATCAATATCTATGCACCAACTTAAAGGGGAGTACTGATATTATAGAAATAATCAGCGAATTATCTCTAGAGATAATTAGTTGATTCTCTATAGATAAGTAGTTGATATTTTATTAATTAGTTGAGATTTTATTACTTAGAGTATAAATAGATTCTTTTTATTTTAAGGAGGTGATTTAGGGTTGTATTGTCCTATATATTCCTTATACTATTCACAAAAAAATTATCGAAGAATTACTTTGTCTTCATTCTTCAATAACCAAAGCCCTCATATCAAATTGATGTAGAATAAATAGACGAAAGATTAACCAGTAGCTAAAACTCACGGAAACTAGGAAACATGGGCTGTCTAGTGTTGTTAGGCTGCTAAAAATTCAGATTTTAAGTCTAGAATTCAGCTTGGAATGCTAAAATTTCATATTTGGTATAGATGGGGTTTTTGGGGTTTGATTGCAAGAATTTTAGGTTAGAATTTCAGGGTTTGAGATGGTTAGAATTTAAGTTTGATATGGCTAGAGTTTAGGGTTTTGGTTGTTGGAATTTAGGTGAGGCAAACAAGTAATAGATAGTAGGGAACTAGGAATCACTCCTAAGATCTAACAATCATTCTTAGAAGAAAGCATCACACCTTCTAATTGAAAAATTTGTAAAAAAATCAGGATATCTTGTTATTGAAGGGCTAAGTAAACACATATTCATAGAGAAATTCCTAAAACTCTTGTTTTATTACAAAATGGTTCCTAAGAAATTGAAATCTTATTCTAATAAAAATTTATAAGTACTAGACAATTAGGATAACATATTTACAACTAGGATAACATATCTAAATTACTACTACTTCCTATCTAATAAGGAATCTTGACATTATCTAAATTTCAGCTCTTATTGTCTTTGTTGTCAATTCAATACCCTTCACCCACCAAATTAAAGTTTTTAATTGACTAATTTTTCCATATTTATTTCTTTTATAGACTTTAAGTTCTTTTGCATTAATATGGACAATTAAGATATGCATACATAGATAAACCCACATGCATAAGTGCAAATACGATGAATCACAAAGACTATTGCGGGATCAACTGATAATTTCTTGTGTCAAGAAATTGAAGCATAACTGAAAATAAGATAGCTAAATGACCTTGAGCATTGGATGAGATGCAGGAGTTTAATAGATGGTCAAACAATGTTGAGATAATAAACCCAAATTTAATAGGAAACGTAATCATAAAAGTGAAGAAGTACTTAAGCCCTGTTCTATGATTCAGCAGAAAATCTTGTTCAGAAGTTTATGTTAGTTAATCCAAGGAGCTCTATGAGTCGTTTGAACACATTTCTTAGCTCTAGTCCATGTCTCTCATGACCTGATTGCTCCCTAAAGACTTTGATTGGGACACCTGGAACTTATTGAAGACTTAATAGCAAATCACAGCCGTATAATCTAATTTGAAAATCATTCTTTATCTGCAACATAACAAGAATTATATGTGATGATTCTTTACTTTCCTATAGCATTTCCCCTTTTTTGACGCTAGTTTAACATAATGGAGTCTTATAATACGGGATATCAGAATGATTTACAAAAGAATCATGAAAGCTAGAAAGAAAGTAAAACTGACGCCACACCCATAATTAAGCAAGTTAAAATCCTCCAATTCAAGAAAAACAATCCCTTTAAACTCTTCACTCTCTTTAAAATTCTGTAACTCGTTTATCAATCTACACAAATTGAAAAGATAATCACCAGAAATGAAGCACAAACAAGCAAATACAAAACCACCCATATGGAAAGCAATAAAGAAATGGAAACAAGGAAACGGACCACTAACGAAGAGCTTAGTTTTGGACAAGGATGGTGGTGAAGTAGAAGCCACGACTAGTAAGCCACTGCTATGGCGTCCTCTTCTTTGCTGGATGCATAAATGGCTCCAGCCACTACAATACATTGAAAAGCAAGGAGTTTGGGTTGGGCATGAGGCAATTCGCTTCTTAGTTTCCATATGACCATCATTGTGGATTCTAAAGATGGGTGAAACAGCCCCCGAAACGGTGCTTGCCGCCATTGTTCTTGATGATAAAAAGAACCAAGATTCAGGGGAGAACAATGTAGTCGTTGTCACCGCGCTGTTTAAGTTACATGCAGGAGTAGTTTTAAAATTACAAATAAGTATCAACAATATTACAAGCTTGCAATTTTATATAAAATTATTTACAATTTAAATATAAAAGTACCAAACTTAATAATTAATTCATAGATTTTCAAAATTAAAAATTTGTGTACATCTCTATTTAATTTTACCTAAGGTTCTCCTTCTTTACCACGTTTACTTGCATTTATTTTTTACCAACTTGTTTTTTTATATCAATTAAAAATAAACAACAAAATTTTAATTAGTTTTTTAACTTTGAAATTAGTTGCACGTAAGTTTTTAAATTTTCATTTTTACTATTTTTCCCTCAATTTTTTTTAAATTTTCTCTTATAAATCTTCGTTTCGGTATCACTGTCGGAACCAGCCAAAATAATAGACATAGCACATAATAACAACTACAATGCAAAACACAGAAATCATGTACAACCTGTATAGTGGATAGTTCATTACGATTCCCCTTTTTTTTGTCCTTTTACTTTCCTCCACTTGTATAAAACCATGTACAATTTTTTTTTTTTAGCTGAAATGAAATATAGAGATTTTCCTCTCCATCCTCCTGTCTCTATCATTCTCCCATAGTTTTGACATAGTATCAAAGCAGGATATACCCTTGATTCATTAACATTACTCACATCATGTCTCAGAACGACGAGAATGACAATGATATTAACACACACGAGAATGACGCTGAGCTTGACTCCTATTCCATAGCAACATCCGAAAACCTAGGGTGTATCTTGGTGACCTCACTGCTTGATGGAAATAACTACCTATCGTGGAGCCAATCCATGAGTATTGCATTAGGAGCTAAGGACAAGATGGGGTTTGTAAACGGTGATATAAATAAACCCGAGAACAACTCATCACTCCTCCGAAAATGACGCACTACAGACAAAATGGTAACCTCTTAGATCTTAAACTCCATTAGCAAAGAAATAGCTTATTCTTTTATGGTATTTACGTCTACTAGAGATTTGTGGGAGGAATTGAAATCTAGATACGGAAGAGTGATGGGCCAATACAAGAAATAGGAAATCTAAGACAAGGGAATGGGTCGGTGACTGCCTATTTCACGAAGTTAAAAAAAAACTATAGTGGTATCAGAGACACTTGTGCATATGATGCACACACCGGGATTTTCCTACAGTGGTATCAGAGACACTTGTGTCGTATATAACGAAGAAATCATAACAAGGTTGGAGCTGCCTATTGCTTGTGAAGATGATGCATGTTGACAATGTTAAATTCGAAATCAGTATGGCAAACTTGTTTTCAAAATTTTCTTACTCAGATATGCTCATAAGATGTTGTTGAATATGTCTGTGGAAGACCAGAATTTATCAATGTGATTTGATATGGTCTTACTAATTTATTCCCTCATGTTCTGGTTGTTGTGATTGTGCACAATCCTTGAACAGACATGCTTATAAATTCAAGAATAAATTATAGAAATTTTTTTTTTCAGATTTTCTTTCACCGACATGTCTCTAAGATGTTTATGAATGTCTATGAGGATGGAAAAATGTTTTCTAGGTGATTTACTATTTATTTGAGAATTTATTGTGTGCTTCTAGGAATAACTGTGTTGAGGTACACAGATTCAACATTGGCTTTGTTGCTAAGTTTGGTTGAGTTTTTGTTGGAAATAAATCCTGAAAAAATTCATGGAGTATTTTGTGAACATGTTGTAACCTCTTTAATTTTCTCAGAATTTATTGAAATTGTTTCAATGAGTTTTTCAAGTAAAAGACAGAGCTTGACAGTTTTGAGAAAGTTGCTGGAGCTGTTTTGTTTGGAATGTTTGATTGTGTATTTCTCAATTCCAATGCCTTGGATTATTTTTAATGTGATTAAAAATATGTTATATTGATGTTGTATGCTTGCCAAAATGATTTTCTTGAAATTGGGTTTCCAAAAATTTTCGGATGTCAAATGAGTCACATTAGCGTCTCGTTAGTGTATTTCGTTGTCTTGATTATTTTGGCCGTCACAATTTTGTGACCAGTGCCGAAGTAGTCTTGATAAAGTGTAGACTACCTAGAGATACTTAGGGTGATAGTTTGATATTCTCAAATTATTTGGAAATCTAAGTGAATAGTTGTGTATTCATCGGTTTCAAGTATTTCATGTATAATATGATTATATGTATGGTAAGCATGATACAATGAAAGTGTTTCATTGGTACATCAAAGTAAAGAATATTGCACTTGGTATTGTGAATTTGAACTACACGGATTGAGAAATTAGCCGATGAGAGCAATTCTAAATATTAGTCGACTAACATATGCATAAGTCGACTTGCATACAAAACTAGTCGACTTACACAAGCACTAGTCGACTAGTTCGTGCACAGTAGTCAAAAGTAGTCGACTAACACATGCACAAGTCGACTAGTTCATGCACAGTAGTCAAAAGTAGTCGACTAACACATGCATTAGTCGACTAACACATGCAAAGGTGGGATGATGGATAATTTTAGGTATAGATTCAATGTGATTGATGCCCTAAATCATTCCATATAGTCATGGTGACTATAATCCTACAGCTTGGAGAAGAAGAAGAGTGAAGAAAGATGAAATCCCTCACACATAATATGAAAACTAACGCCTTCCATTAATATGGGGAGAATCAGAGTTCTTATAGAGTTCGGGTTGTTGGGTAAACCTAAGCTCACTCTATACGGATATGTTCGAACCATGGAAATGAGATTTTCGGATTAATGGGTCGGTTTTCACTAGAAGAGTTGATTTGTTGAGTAAACTCAAGGTTAACGTAGACAGAGGCAAAATTGGGTAGTGTACATCAGATGTACGCGCATCAAGAGTTGATAACCCAATGTGTGTGCATACATCACGAGTTGATAACACTAGTTGATAATTGCACCTATGATGTAATTGGTATGACCGATACCTGCCGATTAATCTAAGGTGGCTTGTTGGGTAAACCTAAGGTCATTTTAGTAATGTCGAATATCTATGATGCAATTGGTATGACTGATACCTACCGATTGACCTAAGGTGGCTTGTTGGGTAAACCCAAGGTCATCCTTAGCAATGTCGGATATCAACCCACTAGGGCATTTTCTCATAATGTTTCTTGGATTCGTAGTGAGGGTTATGGATTCGTTGAAACTAGTGGGAGCCATATGCATGTCATGTAAGTCTTTATGATCATGCATGTAATTCTATTCTAACATTCTTTCTCTATTTCCCTTTAGGTTGATTGAAGATGTCTTCCAGTGTGAATTTGCACTCACTAATGGACTCTAATAAATTAACTGGACCTAATTTTCTCGATCGGCTGAGAAATCTGAGAATTGTTCTCAGATATGAGGAACTGGGCTATGTCCTAGATTTTCCACTTCCTGATCCACCTGCTGTTAATGCTTCTGATGAGGATCAGAAAGCTTATCGTAAGCATCTTAAAGACAGTGACATGGCTACCTGCATTATGCTCGCATCTATGTCACCAGAACTGCAAAAGCAGCATGAGTCTATGGATGCTAATACTATAGTGTTTCATCTTAGAGAGCTTTTTGATGAGCAAGCTCGGTCTGAAAGGTTCAAGACCTCGAGGCTACTCTTCACCACTAAGATGACTCCAGGTTCATCTGCAGTGCAGTATGCACTGAAGATGAATGGGTATATTGAGAGGTTGGTCGTCTTAGGTTTTGTTATAGATTATGAGTTAAGTGTTGACTTAATTCTAGTTGGATTGTCTGATAGTTATTCACAGTTTGTGTTAAACTATCGGATGAACCAAATATCCACGACAATCCCTGAGTTGATCAATCTACTCAAGACAGCAGAGCAAGCTATCAAGAAGGATAGCAAGCCAGTGCTTGTGGTGGACTCTTCTTCTTCTGGTTCAAAGAAAAAGAACCTAAAGAAGAAAAGGTCTAAGAAACCAAAAGGAAGTGCAGCCAAAAATAAAACCAAAGAAACTACACCAAAAGGAACTTGCTTCTATTGTGGCAAGACTGGCCACTGGAATCGAAACTGTAAAGTCTATCTGAAAGAATTGAAGCGTAAGAAGGCATCGATGCCTCGACTTCTTCGTATGTTTGTCATTGAGGTTATCATTTTCGACCATAACATATGGGTATTAGATACGGTTGTGGCTCACACATATGCAATGATATGCAGGGCCTCGAGGACGATGAGACAACTCATGAAGGAGAACTAGACTGCGTGTAGGAAATGAAGCAAGAGTTGTTGTATTTAGTAGGCACTTATTTTTGTCACTCCCGGTGGGCTTGTAATTAAACCGGATGAATGTTATTTTGTACTGCTTTAACAAAGAACATATTACTGCTTTCTTGTTTAAATAGAAATGGTTTCCATTTAACTTTTAGTAACAATGGTTGTTCTATTAGTTTGAATGGAATCCTCTATGGTACTGGTACATTATGCAATAGAATTTACATATTAGATATGTCACATCCAATTATGAATGTCAATGACACGAAAAGACATAAACGAGATAATTTAAAATCAAATTACTTATGGCATTATCGCCTTGGCCATATAAATGAGAGACGCATAGCTAAGCTCCATAAGAGTGGAAGTTTAGGATCATTTGATTATGAATCATATGACACATGTGAAACTTGTTTATTAGGCAAGATGACTAAGTTACCCTTTAAGGGAAAGGGTGAACGAGCGACTGGAGTATTAGACCTAATACATCAGATGTATGCGGTCCGATGTCCATCCATGTTAGAAGTGGTTGTATTTACTTCATTACCTTTATCGATGATTATTCTCGATATGGGTACCTGTATCTGATGAGATATAAATCAGAAGCATTTGAAAAGTTCAAACAATTCAGAAATGAAGTAGAAAACTAACTTGGAAAAAGTATCAAGACATTACGATCCGATCGTGGTAGAGAATACCTAGACTAACAGTTTTTAGATTATCTCAGAGATAATGGGATTTTATCTCAATGGACTCCACCTTACACACCACATCATAATGGTGTGGCAGAAAGGAGAAATCAAACCTTGTTGGACATGGTACGATCGATGATGGGCTTTGCAAAGTTACCAAAATCCTTTTGGGGGTATGCACTCGAGACAACTGTTTATTTGTTAAACAGAGTTCCATCAAAGACAGTTGATGTTACTCCATATGAGATGTGGACTAACAAAAGACCCTATCTTACTCATTTGAAAGTTTGGGGTTGTCCCGCTTATGTGAAGCGGATATGATCGAGATAAACTTGATGCAAAGTCGACAAATGTTTGTTCGTAGGATATCCTAAAGAAACAATGGGATATCAATTCTACCTGCCGAGGAACAAAAGGTGTTTGTTTCAAAGCATGCTGTCTTTTAGAGAAAGAGTTTCTTTTACAAGAAGACGGTGGGAGCAAAATTGAACTTGAAGAAGTTTAAGATGCTCGAGCAGACGCAGATCAACTGTTCGAACTCAAACCGTGACTCATACTGATGAAGTAACAGTTCAACCTTCTACAACACATGAAGTTCAGAGGTCACGTAGATACGCCTGCTCCTCTAGAGATATGGATTTCGTGAATGAACAGAATGACGTATTGCTCATAGAAGATAATTAGCCTACCACCTATGAAGAGGTTCTGAAGAGTTCAGAGTCTGAGAAATGGCTTCATGCCATGAAGTCTGAAATGGATTCCATGTATGAAAACCAAGTATGGACTTTGGTTGAGACACCCGAAGGAATAAAACCCATAGGGTGTAAATGGGTTTTCAAAAAGAAAACCGACATGGATGTTGATGTGATTACCTATAAAGCAAGGCTTGTAGCTAAAGGTTTTCGTCAAAGACAAGGGATTGACTACGACGAGACCTTCAGCCCAGTAGCAATGCTTAAATCCATTAGAATACTCCTAGCCATTGCCACTCATTATGATTATGAGATATGGCAAATGGATGTGAAGACAGCTTTCCTAAATGGAAATCTAGCTGAGGATGTGTATATGACACAACCAGAGGGCTTCATCTCCTATGATGGCTAAAAGGTATGCAAGCTTCAGAAATCCATCAATGGATTGAAACAAGCATCCAGGAGTTGGAATATCCGTTTTGATGAGGTAATCAAAGAGTTTGGCTTCTCACAAAATCCGGATGAACACTGTGTGTATAAGAAGGTTAGTGGGACTGCAATCGTATTTCTTGTGCTATATGTAGATGACATATTATTACTAGGAAACGAAGTCTCTATGCTACAATCTGTGAAGATTTGGTTGTCCAAACAATTTTTCCATGAAAGACCTTGGTGAAGCAACTTTTATCCTTGGGATAAGGATTTATATAGATAGATCAAAAAGATTGCTTGGTCTTTCACAATCAACGTACAGAGACAAGATGCTAAAGAAGTTTAGCATGGAAC
This sequence comes from Erythroxylum novogranatense, assembly GCA_029891385.1. Taxonomy (NCBI): domain Eukaryota; kingdom Viridiplantae; phylum Streptophyta; class Magnoliopsida; order Malpighiales; family Erythroxylaceae; genus Erythroxylum; species Erythroxylum novogranatense. Next base: position 88,331,265 of record CM057225.1, on the reverse strand, counting down.
AATCCAAGAGAGGGTACCTTCCCATCACTCATGGGATAACACTCTCGAAATCTATGTGTCCTAAGACACAAGATGAGAGGATGCGCATGAATATGATCCCGTATGTATCTGCAGTAGGATCTATCATGTACGCTATGCTATGTACGAGACCCGATGTATCATATGTTCTAAGTGTTACGAGCAGATACCAATCGGATCCTGGTGAGGGTCACTGGGTGGCTGTCAAGAATATCCTCAAGTACTTGTGAAGGACTAAGGATGTTTTCTTGGTATATGGAGATGGAAATCTCCAGGTGAGTGGGCATACAGATGCTAGTTTTCAATCTGATAACGATGATTCTAAATACCAATCAGGTTATATATTCACACTGAACGGCGGAGCAGTCAGTTGGAAGAGTTCCAAATAAGAGACAACTGCCGATTAAACAACCGAGGCAGAGTACATTGCCGCTTCAGACGCAGCAAAGGAAGCAGTTTGGATCAAAAAGTTCATTACTGAACTTGGTGTGGTTCCTAGTTGTGATGGGCCCATACAGTTGTATTGTGACAACAATGGAGCTATTGTGCAGGCGAAAGAACCAAGGTCTCATCAACGATCCAAATACGTACTCCGCAGATATCATCTAATCAGGGAGATCATTGGTCGAGGTGATGTCCAGATAGAGAGAATTCCCACAGAGCAGAATATTGTTGATCTGTTGACAAAGCCATTATCACAGAAGAATTTTGATTCTCATGTACTCGCTTATGGTATTAGATACCAAGGCGATTGGCTTTAGGTCAAATGGGAGATTTTGTTAGAGTAGTGCCCTAAAGACAATCGCCTTTAGCGCGTTTTGTACAAAGTTGTGTACATACTTTATGAATAAATAAAGAAAGGCATATTTCATTTATTTGATGTTCATTATTTATGAATTGATATTGATCTATACGCAAATTAATGAAGTCCATGATATATGACATAGCATGAAGGAAATTATGATGTGATCATACTACTGAGATTCCTATCATGTGCAATTATGTCAAGATCCAAATTATCCCTAGTAATAGGATTACCAAACCGACATCGGATTATTGAGAGACTAGCACATTTCAAGCTCCTTGATTTGATCAGCGATGGATCTCGAAGCGTAAATATGAGATATTTAGGGTTGAGATGTGAATGCTTACTAGAGGTAGTAAGTACATTGGATGGCTCGCTATGAGATTATCTCATGGATGTCCTATTCTAATGTCGTTGATAATCTCATCATAGCAATAGTGCAAATATCCTTGACTTGAGGTACTCAAGGATATCTTGGATACTGATTCGTGCTTTGACTCCATTCCTTGTTGCCTTACAGAGATCGCTCGTAGGGTGGTGCTTGGGTACAGCTTGAGGTATTCGAAGGTAATTGAGTGGCCAATAAAGGATTCACCACTTCTGTGATAGCAGAAGATGATACCCATGACCTCTTGTCAGGGTCATTACTTGGAAATCTCTGGCCGGAGTTCATATGTCATGAAGAGTGTCTTCAGTGACATATAAAGTAATGAGTCCCAGGATAAGAACTGATATCACTTGGACTAGATTTGACGTGGTCAGTCTAGTAAGAGTTGACACTTTGCCCATACTCATAACCAAGTGGGGTATAGCATGGTGAAAGGACGAATTGCACAGTAATTGTCTATGGAAAGGTTCGTGATGTGGTTCATGATGAACATAGGTTCATTCATCAAACCAATTACTTTCCGGTCAATTGGGAGTTATGATGTGTTACTAGATACCGCTCATGACTTGCTCAGATTAAGTGTTAATCTAAGTAGTCAACATAACCGGGAACCTAATGGGTCACACGCATAAGAGTGATTCGGAGAATTCGTAAAATAGTTTTGGACAGAGATCCAATATATGGAGAGCAATAGGATTAAATGGATCCCGATGAGATCGAGATATGTCCCGATGAGATCGCGACATCGATATTCTTTGAAACAGTCTTCGTGTTTTTCCATATCGGGACCCGGTAGACCGACCCAGTGTGGTTGGACCACTTCAAAGATTTATATATAAATATATCTTATTAATTAATTAAGTAATATATATATATATATATATATATATATATAATAAAGTAACACATGTCTTCTTCTTCTCCATTCAACATTGAACATATATATATATATAATGGCTAACGTGGAAGCATCATCCACTTTAGCATTTAATGAGTCTTTAAAAGTTAAAGACACATGGCATATGGTAAAAAGAAGACAATAGTCGTTGGTTTTGTAGAGAGGATGAAAGGGTTTTAAGTTAAGAAAGCTTTCCTCTCATCTTAATCATCGATCATCACTCTTCATCTTCTTCTCCAAGCCTCCTTCATCGTTTTCTCCAAGCTTCTTCAAGCTTCATTTCCAAGCTCTCCAAGAATAAGGTAAGAGCTAGCACTCTTTCCCTTGTTCTAGCTATTCCCGGGTCAAAGGGTTTGCCCCGGTTAGGTTCTCCGATCTCTGCATGGATACCGTTAGAGACGGTCTCCATTGGCCGTTATGGTTTGACTTTGTTATATAGAGACATGGATCCTGGCTTTCGGGAAGGTCCCGGAATAAAAATTTTTATTTTTCCGCACCGTGTGGATGTGATGTACACACCGGAATTTTCCTACAGCCACCAGTGAGTAGATCCTACTTTATGATTTTGACAATAGAGCAGCAGAAAAGCATATCACAGAACCATGGATAAGGAGACAACATGAAGATAAGCATTAATGGCTAAACAAGGAAGTTACAAAAGAGCTGAGGGTAGAGACAGTGGTAACCTAAGCAACTACAATAGGAGGAAGTTTAATTCAAGAAAAGAGGACAAGTATTGTGAGCACTGTCACAAAAAAGGGATATACTATTGACACCTGTTTCAAACTACACGGAATACCATATTGGTTCAAAGAGTTAAAAGATAAAAGGGCTAGAGAAAGGGGCCACCATGTTGCTACTGTGATGGGGACACCTATTGACAATAGACCAGTGAGCACAGAATCAACTGAAAAGGAAGTGGACATCAACGTGCTTGCTCAACAAGTAAACGAACTAATGAGGTGCATGAGAGGTAAAGGTAACGCAGAAACCAAACATGTTGTTTTTAGCAACTTTGCGAGTAAGAATTCATTTCTGCATGGATCAAATAGTGTTTCGTATGACAAAGGTTCATAGATAGTAGATTCAGGCGTGTCTACTCATATGTGTTCAGATATAAAACAGTACTCTTGCATAAAACCTTTTGGCCTGTTTGGTTCTATAACCCTCCCTGATCGCAACACAAAAAATATAACTACCATGGGTCGCATAAACCTGACCTCAGAAATAACCCTTAACAATGTCCTACATGTGTCAACGTTCCATCACAATTTATTATCTGTGCATAAGTTAACATCACAAAACAACCTAGCAACTATCTTTATTTTTGATAAATTATATTTGCAAGACCCATTGACTGATTATGTGGTGGCAATTTGCAAGGCAGGAATTTACAAACTCACACCACAACACTTTCTACCAACCAAAACACTCAAAGGTCTTTCGTTGCGTTTTTTTTAACAATTCTGTTGCTTGTAATGTAACCAATGATATTAACCTTTGGCATCAATGTTTAGGACACGTATCCAAGAGAAAAATTTGCATATTTTAGAAAATCCTCAGTTTAAACCTTTTTGTGACATCTGCCCCCTTACTAAACAGTCTAGAAAACCCTTCACAACATATTCCATAAACACCCAAAGACCTTTTGAATTGTTATATGCCGATCTTTGAGGCCCATATAGCATACCAAATTTAGATAGATTCGAATACTTTGTTACCTTAGTGAATGACTTTCCCTGAGCCACACGGACCATCTTGATCAAAACAAAAGACCAAACTCTGAGTGTCGTAATTAATTTTATAACCATGATTGAAAACCCAATCCTTGTGATAAAAATCGACAATGGTAGTGAGTTCATAATTACTTTGTGCCGTGAGTATCTTGCATCAAAAAGAATAACTCACCAAAAAACATGCATTTACACGACTCAACAAAATGGGTTTATGGTACAAAAACAGAAACATTTGTTACAAGTGATCCGGACCCTTTTATATCAATCCAAATTACCCAAAAATTATTAGGGGGAAGCTTCAACCTATATCATAAATAGACTACCCACCAAAACCCTATCCTGGATATCTCCATACGAAAATTTCTTGATTTATAATAATAACATGGCATAACCGTCGAGGTGAATTCAGGACCAAAGTTTTTCAAAGAAGGGGTATTTTGACGTAGGTCTGCTTTTGGCTTAGATCAACTTAAGTTAAATAAATGGAGTCTCTGTCAGCTCGCTTCTGCTTAAAGAATCCAATATGAAACGTAATCATAATCCAACAAATATTTCAATGATTCTCATAAAGTCCCAACATACGACCACATGAAAACTTTTGGGTGCATATGTTATGCAACAAATACAAAACCCCATAAAGAAAAATTAGAATCTAGAGCCATCAAGCACATTTTTCTTGGATACACGTCTGATATTGTCTTTCATGAGACAAAATTTTTACTGTTGAGACCCGATCCCGAGACCGGAACCCCAACCCAAAAACGGAAGCCAAACCGAAACGAATCGCAAAGAGGTGGAACAAATAAAACGATTGATCACAAAGCGAAACCAACGGATCATATATCGAAGTGAATTGAAACAAATCAATAGCGAATCGAAAGCTAACTTGGAAGCAAAGCACACAAACAAGATTAAATCGAATTGGCTCAAAGACAAACCCAACAAACGATCCAATCGAATTGAAACACGAATTCCGACATCCGCACAATTATCTCAGAAAAGCGTCGAAATGGTCGTGTTGGATATCTTAATACTAAAGCTATACGAATCGATGTAAAAAAATTTATTGTTCTTATTCTTCATTCTTTTCATCGTATACAAAGCATAGGCTTCTTTAATTTGGAAAATCATAATTTCCATAACCTCAATTTCTCTAAATCATCATTTACGAATCATAAGTATCATTTTAACCAAAATCTTAGTCTTTGCTTTTGTCATAAAAACTCACACATGTTAACATAAACATACATACATTCTTTACTTAACGAAATTTTGGCAGCATAACAGCTGCATTTTAACTAACTCAATCCTGCAAATGGTTTAAATGCACTTCTATAAACCAGCTCAAACACACAATCCTCAAATTTCTCGGACCTCCCGTCCAGAAACACAACATAAACAACACAATCCTATTTCTATAACACTTCAATAGGTCTCAATCAATCTCAAGTTCATAATTCGCTTCAAACCACAACCCAAACATAATCGTAATCAAATTCCTTAACTCAATAACCTCATACAAATCTCATAATTCAATTACATCTCATGCACAATTTCATAAATCAAAACCTTATACAAACCAATCATTCTCATCAATCATAACCATACACAAGTTCTTATACAATTTCATAATCCACACATATTATGAATTACTTTCTTACAAAACCTCAATGGCATTCTAAGCCATATACCATTTCCAATGATCAAAATCCAAAGTATATAATACAACAATTCTAACTTGATAATAATTCAATGGAATCACATATAAATGAAATCTCTTATTTTCTTTCACCCGATCTTCTTCTCATCACCTGTGGATGGGAATGAAGGGGGGTGAGCTTAAAAAGCCCGTTGGCAACAAGTTTATAATCAATCATAAGCAAAACCGTTCAAAAGTTTACTGCCATATAAATTTCTTGTTGAAAATCCATAAAATGCTCGTTTCTCAAATTTTCTTCATGTATTAAAATCCATAATCCGCAAAACATAAATGTATCAACTTGTTCAAAAATCACAATTTCATAATGCAATACATCATCTCATTAAACACAAATGATTTCATTTCATCATTCAAGCATAACACACAATCCACATCATAACATAACACGTCAAAATGCTAATGCACACACAATTTGGCTCGAGAGTTCCGTGAACAAAACAGAGAAACCGAAGTTTACTCCGTGAACGAAACGAGTCCATTTTCGGATCTCGTGGGCCACAAGCGTGCAGTCGGGATAAGGCTTTGATGTCGACGTGCACGTGACTAACGAAACGGTTCCTCTCTCGCCCAAAAAAAACATATAAGCAATGCTCAAAATCATTTCATCAAAATGAAATGCTTTCATACTTAATTCAATCATTCTCAAATTTATATTCTCATGATTTTTCTTCTTTCCATTCAATCAAAATGCCATGCTAAAAGACATAGCATAATCGCATCACAATGCATTTTCCACATCATAGCAATTCACAATCTATCAAATCAAATCCAACTCATAGAGCATATGCACACATATAAGCAAATTCTTTTAAATCATTTGAAAACGATATATGCACAATTTTGAAATTCTTGAAATCATTTTATTCTCTCAATTTGGGAAAATTTTTAATGGCTTATTATTCAACTATAAACATGAAACCCACCTCGAATCGATGCTATAAGCTTGTCCTTAGCTTCAATTGACCATTGCTTCTTCCTTTTTTCCCATTTAAATTTCCCTAAATCAATTCACCCAAATTCAACATCATAAGAATCATAATTCTCAAAATTGATTACATAATTTACAAACCCATACTAATGTCAAGATATCTAAATCAAGAACTTCCAAAATCCCCAAATCATACAATTGGGCATAAATCCTAGTTAATTTATCATCCAAAATTGAATCAATTTCAACATGAAATCTCCAAAATTGATCATGGAATTAACAAGCCCATATCATTTCCATGCTAACACAACCAAAAACTCAACAAAATCTCAAAGCTCACAAGGTTCTCTTACCTTTTTCTTTCTCCATTTTTGACATTGCTTGGCTCAAGATGAAGCTCTCTTCATCCTCCACGTTTTTCCCTTCTTGAACCACTTGAAAATCACCCTTGAAGCCCTTGAAAAATCAAGCCCTAAACATCTTTCTCTTCTTTCCTCCATCTCCCACGACTCCACCTTCTCTCTTCTTTTATTTTCTTTTTTTTTCCTTCAAATTTCGTGGGTTGCTCCTTCCAAATGACAGCCATGTGCTTTATAGTGCCATGTCACTTAAATGATTGGCTAAAGGCTAATTTGCCCTTCCCTTTAAGCCTAAGGTCTTAACTCTTTAAGTGATGTTCCCAATAAGCCCTTACACTTTAGTTTCATGTATGCTTACTTTAGGACAAGTTTATCACTATCAATTTGAAGGAATTTGTCAAAACTTCCTTATAGAGAAATGTTCCTATATGTCTTAATTTCATAATGTCTCAAGAATCATCCAATTTGGAGCACTACAACAAAAGTTATGCTCAAAACATTTCAGATATGTCTTATGCTAAATCATTTTCCAGCACATTATTTCCATCCAGCAATTAACATTCTTAATCCCACAATTGACATTCGATGTCTTCATAACAATTGTATCTCTATTTCTCTAGTTTAATTCAAATCAAGAATCGCCTAATTTTGATTACCATAGCAAAAGTTATGCCCAATATACTTTCAGATGTTCTTAATCCAAAACTGCATACTAAGCCGAAATTCAATTCAGAGATTGAAAATCTTAGGGGCTAAATTGAAATTCACTTTCTTCATATGACTTGTAGTACCATGTCTCGATTTTATTTTGCCTCAAGAATCACTTCAATCAGATCACCACAGATCCCGAATTTCGTAAAATACTGAACCATGTTCAGAAAATAGTCCAACTCATTTTGATTAAATTAATCACACTTAATTTAATCTCATAAATTCACAAATTTTCCATAAAATGAAATTCATTGTCTTAAGAATCTAACGCTTCAAGAATCAACTCAATCGGATGTCAGACGGAAAAGTTATAAGTAAAGAATTGAACAAAAGTTAGATGAGGAAGGAAGATAGCAAAATCGGAAGGAAACAAATTGTTCCGATTATCATAAGATTCAACCAAACTCTTTCAATTCAACTCCAATTGATACGAATTTTCATGGAGAGATAGCTAAAGATGTTATAAATCTATTGCTTCAATAATCACCTCACTTGGAGGTCGGACGAAGGAGTTATGGCCCGACAAACTCAACATGTTCATGTTTTGATTGCTATCGAACATGCTTTGGCGCAAATGCCATAACTTTCATTATAGGTGTCGGATTGACTTTTTTCTTAAACGGTTAGAAAGTAGACCTCCGGGGCTACAACTTTCATGAAGAACAAAATTTGAAATTTAGACGTTAGGAGGGTCAAAACACAGACCGTGTAAAATTTACATGGTTAGGCGCACAGGCCGTGTAACCTTCGGGTGAAAACTATCTTCTGCCCCTGGATTTACATAGCCCGTGTGAATTTACACGGGCAGACCGCGTAACCTATGGGTAAAGCAAAATTTTCACCCTTCAAGACCCCTCCAAAGGGTCCTAAATCGATCCTAACTTCTCCTATACTCATATCTTACCTAAAATCAACCTTTTCGAGCCCGAGATCACGTCACAAACTCTAAAGGTTCGGGAATTTCGATTACCACGACTTCCCAACTTGCAATAAGCATAACTCTCAACTCCGGTCTTGAAAACTTGCATACTTAGTGTCGTTGGAAAGATAAGAGAACAAGCTACAACTTCAAAGAAGACAACTTTGTCTAATTCTATTTCAATTATTCTAGAATTTTCCTTGAATCAACATACTCATTTTTATCCTCATACAAAACTTAACATTTTCCCAACTTCACTTCTTCTATTACAACATCATTCAAAGCAATTTAATTTCCAATTGGAATCCATTCAACACTCAACCTCAATTCATATACTCTCATATTCAATAACCTCTTATCATTAACCAAACATCCTATCTTACATACATAACCATGGTTTATGATTAAGGTTTCTCAACTCATCACCCATACTTAGTTCACATTCTAATTTCACAACTATCTATATACCAATTCACAATTCAAAGCCATACATAAACTCATATTCCATTTTGATATTTTCACTAAAAATTTGGGGTCCAACATTTCTCTCCCCTCTTAAAAGAATTTCATCCTCGAAATTAAGCAATCTCCACATAACACATTCTCTTAACAAATTTCCTCAAAATGTTCCTAATCATTCACATATTCAAATGTCTCATCACATATATTCATAATGTTTTTCGCCTCTTATATCAAATACCATCCATATTATATAAAAACACTATAGCCACAAATCAATTATTTCTTAGCACATTTTTCACAAGTCAATGGTCCCCTTTTCTTAAGGAACCCTAATATGGACCAATCATCATTTAAAATCAACCTATTTATCTTTCATACATATATTTCTATCATTTATCTCATATTCTATTATCTTGCAAAAGCATAGTCAAATCAATTCATCAAGGAATTCTAATCTCAATTTCCTTAACGCATTCCTAATTTCAATCACAATTCTTATCACCACAATCAAACAATCAAATAGGTTCTTCAAATAATTCATACAACTTTATTCACATCAATATCACATTCTCACAAAATCAAACTTAGCCTTACAAACTCTTATCAACTTCTCATACAAGTCACTCATACTCATACGCCCAAGTAAGATCATATAACTGGGCTCTGATACCACAAACTGTTGGGACCCGATCCCGAGACCGGAACCCCAACCCAAAAATGGAAGCCAAAGCGAAACGAATCGCAAAGAGGCGGAACAAATAAAACGATTGATGACAAAGCGAAACAAACGGATCATATATCGAACTGAATCGAAACAAATCAATAGCGAATTGAAAGCCAACTTGAAAGCAAAGCGCACAAACAAGGTCAAATCGAATTGGCTCAAAGACAAACCCAGCAAACGATCCAATCGAATTGAAACACGAATTCCAACATCCGCACAATTATCTCAGAAAAGTGCCAAAATGGTCGCGTTGCATATCTTAAGACTAAAGCTATACGAATCGATGTAAAAAATTTTCTTGTTCTTATTCTTCATTCTTTTCATCGTATACAAAGCATACGCTTCTTCAATTTGGAAAATCATAATTTCCATAACCTCAATTTCTCTAAATCATCATTTACGAATCATAAGTATCATTTTAACCAAAATCTTAGTCTTTGCTTTTGTCATAAAAACTCACACATGTTAACATAAACATACATACATTCTTTACTTAACGAAATTTTGGCAGCATAACAGCTGCATTTTAACTAACCCAACCCTGAAAATGGTTTAAATACACTTCTATAAACCAGCTCAAACACACAATCCTCAAATTTCTCGGACCTCCCGTCCGGAAACACAACATAAACAACACAATCCTATTTCTATAACACTTCATTAGATCTCAATCAATCTCAAGTTCATAATTCGTTTCAAACCACAACCCAAACATAATCGTAATCAAATTCCTTAACTCAATAGCCTCATACAAATCTCATAATTCAATTACATCTCATGCACAATTTCATAAATCAAAACCTTATACAAACCAATCATTCTCATCAATCATAACCATACACAAGTTCTTATACAATTTCATAATCCACACATATTATGAATTACTTTCTTACAAAACCTCAATGGCATTCTAAGCCATATACCATTTCCAATGATCAAAATCCAAAGTATATAATACAACAATTCTAACTTGATAATAATTCAATGGAATCACATATAAATGAAATCTCTTATTTTCTTTCACCCGATCTTCTTCTCATCACCTGTGGATGGGAATGAAGGGGGTGAGCTTAAAAAGCCCGTGACTAACAGGTTTATAATCAATCATAAGGAAAACCGTTCAAAAGTTTACTGCCATAGAAATTTCTTGTTGAAAATCCCTAAAATGCTCGTTTCTCAAATTTTCGTCATGTATTGAAATCCATAATCCGCAAAACATAAATGTATCAACTTGTTCAAAAATCACAATTTCATAATGCAATACATCATCTCATTAAACACAAATGATTTCATTTCATCATTCAAGCATAACACACAATCCACATCATAACATAACACGTCAAAATGCTAATGCACACACAATTTGGCTCGAGGGTTCCGTGAACAAAACAAAGAAACCGAAGTTTACTCCGTGAAAGAAACGAGTCCATTTTCGGATCTCGTGGGCCACATGCGGGCAGCCGGGATAAGGCTTTGACGTCGACGTGCACGTGACTAACGAAACGGTTCCTCTCTCGCCCAAACAAAACACATAGGCAATGCTCAAAATCATTTCATCAAAATGAAATGCTTTCATACTTAATTCAATCATTCTCAAATTTATATTCTCATGATTTTTCTTCTTTGCATTCAATCAAAATGCCATGCTAAAAGACATAGCATAATCACATCACAATGCATTTTCCACATCATAGCAATTCACAATCTATCAAATCAAATCCAACTCATGGAGCATATGCACACATATAAGCAAATTCTTTTAAATCATTTGAAAACGATATATGCACAATTTTGAAATTCTTGAAATCATTTTATTCTCTCAGTTTGGGAAAACTTTTAATGGCTTATTATTCAACTATAAACATGAAACCTATCTCGAATCGATGCTATAAGCTTGTCCTTAGCTTCAATTGACCATTGCTTCTTCCTTTCTTCCCATTTAAACTTTCCTAAATCAATTCACCCAAATTCAACATCGTAAGTGTTGGACCCCGATTTTCATGAAAATAAGAAATATTTAAAAGTGGATGAGTTGGTTGAAATTGATTTGAAAATCAAGAAGTAAAGAGAGAAAGTGTAAAAAAATGAAAATTTGTGAAAAGTTTGACTTTTGGCCTTTGAAGGTTGACTTTTGATTTACGCAAAATTTGAGAAAATGATCTACATGAAACTTGTAGATTGTGTTAAGAGTTTTCTGTAGCTATAAAGTTTGCTATTTTTCGATGTCGGGATTGAGAGATCTGATTTTCCGAAGATATGCTTTCTTTTGAAAATGCTATTAAGTATAGATTTGTGTGTTCTATGCTTCGAGGCCACTCGTCGTATGGATTTAGTCTGAATTGGAGTAAGTAGTCTTCATGAAAGTTTTAGATGATGTTTTTATCTTTTCATTGATATAAAGTTTGCAATTTTTTTATATCGGGGCTAGGAGTTATGAGCGATTAAAAATTGGAAGTCGTTTAGGAAAAGCTGTTTTGGACAGAATCTTTGATTGAGTTTTTGACCTCTTTTGAGACCTAATTTGATTTTGAGTACTTCAGGGAAGTTGTAGAGCTTCCTTTGAGCTTTTTATTGAAACCAAATTTGTCAAATTTTGAGTTCGGGATCGAGAGATATGATTTTTGAAAAGTTCAGTTTTGAAGTTCCGTTACTTTGTTTTTAATCCGATCCCTTTCGTAATCTTTTGCTTATAATTCGTTCGTCCGACATCTGATTGATTTGATTCTCAAAGTGTTGGATTCCTAAGACAATTAATTTCATTTTCTTGAAGAATTATGATTTTTAGGAGATTAAATAGAAAGAGATTGATTGAACCAAAGTAAGAGATTTGGTTATAGGTTATAAGTTGGATAATTTTCTGAACATGGTTCAGTATTTTGCGAAATTAGGGAGCTGTACAACTCCGATTGAGTTGATTCTTGAGGCAAAATAAAATTACGATATAGGGCTACAACTCTTGTGAAGGGATCGAAATTTAATTTCATCCCTAAGATTGTTAATTTCTGGAATTAAGGTGGGTTTATGTTCAGTCTCGAATTTTGTGCAGGTCCGATAGTATTTTGACTATAACTTCTTCGTTTTAGATCCGAATTGAGCGCCGTCAGTTGTGTTGGATTCGTATGATCTAGAGGAACAATTTTTAAGCAGAAAGTTTGTCCAAATTATTTCGTTTAGATGCTTGAAAACAGGACGCAAGCTATCAGATTTTGAAAATCCTGTGCAGGGGCAAACTTGGAAATAGGCCAATAAGTGAGAGCAAAATGGTCATTTACCCTCCATTTTTAATGACATGGCAGAAACACAACAAGGAGGCTGTCGTTTATTCAAGAAGAAGCCACAAAGTTGCTGGAAAAATCAAAACAAAAGAATGAAAAATAAGAAGAGAGGAAGGAGAGAATCAATTTATGGAAGGAAGGAGAAGAAAAGGTAAGCAAAGTTTGGTTTTCCATGGCTTTTCAAGAGATTTTCGATGCTATCAAGAGGAAACATGAGGAAGATGATGAAAGCTTCATCTTGGGCAAGAAGAAATTCGAAAATCAAGAGAGAGAAGGTAAGAGCAATCTTTTGAACTTTGTGTTTTGATGAAATTTTGGTTTAGAATCATGGAAAAGGATATGGGTTTGTAGTTTATGAAGTCAATTGTGATGAATATGCCTTAAGTGAGATTTAATTTTGGTTAATTGAGTGATTAGGATTATGTCAAAGTTTGAAATTGGGGGTTTTTGAAATTGATGCTTTAGATAGCTTGGATTGATGATGAATTTGAGATTTCTTAAGTCAATTTGGAAGATTATATGATTTATGATGTTTAATTTTGAATAATTGTGTTTAGGACTTATGTCAAATTTTGGGGATTTTGGGATTTTAGAAATTGTTGGATTAAGATGGCTTGAAATATGATGAGTTTGTGAAATATGATAACAATTTTGAAGAAATTGTGATTTATGGTATTGAATTTGAATAATTCAGTTTAGGTCAAATTGGAATTTGGGGAACTTAGAAATTGATGATTTAAATATCTTGGAATTAGTATGAATCGATGAATTATGACATCAATTTTAAGGATTAAGTTATTTATGAGGTTGAATTTGGGTTAATTTGATTTAGGAATTTGAAATTGGGAGAAAGAAGAAAGGCTTTGGAGAATGAAGCTCTAATCAAGCTCCAAGCATGGATATGAGGTGGGTAGCATATTTATATGTTGATTTGTAAGCTATACATGAAAGTTTGAAAAATCAAAGAAAGCAAGTTTTGAAAATTTAAAGAAGGGGAAAATGGATTTTTGATAAATTATTGTTTATATTTATGTAAATGATTGAAAGAAGGATTAAATGCCTTATTTTAGAAATGATTTTCGAAATTACAAGATTGAAGAAATTCATGATTTTGAATTGTTAGATAATTTTGAAAATGTGCATTATGAATATGTATATGTTTGAGTTGTGTTTTAAAGAAATACATTGCATTCATATTTATGATTTGAATTGATACCTGATTAAATTAGTGAATGTGAATTGTTGTATGTCTTGATGTGATTTGTGAATGTGAGTGTGTCAAGTTTGACATTATGTGAAAATATGAAAAATTTAAAGAAAAGCAAGTTTTCGAAAAGTGCCTTCGGGCATTTCGACCTTTCGTTTTCGCTTATGTGTTAAGTGGGTTTGGTCAGGTCCTTGTGAGTTAGTGCATTGTCTCTATTCATTATAACCTTCTCCCGGCTGCCCGCTTGTTGGACCCCGATCTTTTAGTGGAAATTGGAAATATGAAAATAAAAATTTGATAAGATTTTTTTGTATATGAATGGAGTTATAGATATTTTTGCCTTAAGGAAATTGATGAGAAAAGATTTGTTTGATTTGATAACTTTGGGTTTCAAATAGATTTGTATGGGTTATGAAAGTTCAAGTGGATGAGTGGATTGAAATGGAAGTTGAAATCAAGAAATAGAAAGTGAAAGTGTAAAATTTTGAAGAAATTAGAAAGTAAAGACAATTTGTTTGGTTATGCATGTGGTGTTTTAAGTTAGATTATTGTAAGAATAAGATTTCAATCATATGTGGAGAATGGTGGAGTTTTGTATCTTTTGTACTTGGACTTGAATACTGATGTTGTAATATGACTTGGAATGCCTTTTAATTTTATAAACATTTATCTTATGATGTTAATGAGACTTGGATTTATATATGGATATGAAAGATCAATTGTGTATGAATATCAATTGTGTATAGATTTGTGTGTATTGTGTTTGAGAGGAATTAGTTGAAGAGTTTGTGGTGATGTGTTGATATGTGAAGTTGATGTGTTAGAATGGTGTTAGAAACTTCAATGGCAAATCTGTACTGATCTAGATATATTTGGCCAAAGTGGTCTTAATGAAAGTTGTAGCTCATGTTTCTAGCTTTCTAACGCCATAAAGTATGAAATTTTTCGATATCGGAGCGAGAAGTTATGATTTTTAGAAGTTCTGATGTTGTTTAGTGTGGGGTTGATCTACCAGTCAGTTTGCATGGAGTTTTTGACCCATTTATAGGTCGTTCTGATTTTTAAGGTCTTCATGAAAGTACTAGAGAGTTTCTTTACCGTTCTATAGACACCAAGTTTGTCTTATTTGGAGTTCTGTGTAAAAAGTTATGATGTTTGCAAGTTGAGGTACTGTGTAAAGTTTTGAGGAGATTATCGATGGGTCATCTTTGAGTACATTTTTGACCTCTTTAAAGACTGAGTTTGCCTTTGAGTCCTCTTGAAAATTTTAGATCTGTCTCTTAGCTTTCCAACGAATCAAACCGTGTCTTATTTGGAGTTCTGAGTAGAAAGTTATGATCTTTCTAAGTAGGGATGTTCGGAGAAAGGGTGGATGAAGTTAGTCTTCATTTTAAATGCGTGATGACGTCATCTTCGTCTGTGATGACGTCATCACGAGATTTTTTGCTCTGTGCTGACGTCATCACGCAGGCAATTTTTGCGTCTGTGGTGACGTCATCACAAACGAATTTGCGTCTGTCTTGACATCATAAATCTCGCTTTTGTGTTTTTGACCCCTCTTCTTTCTTTTGGCCATAACTTTTTGTGTAGACCTCCGATTGAGCCGATTTTTGAAGCGTTGGATTCCTAAGACATTTTTCTATCTTTTCATACTATATAGATCGGTTTTGGCATTAAACGGAAAAAGATCAACCCGATCAAAGTGAGCTGATCGGTTGTAAAAGTTTGAACAGTGTTTAGTATTTTGGATATTTCTCGGTTGGTAGAGCTCTGGTTGATCTGATTCTTTTTGGAAATTAAACTAGAGACATGGGGCTACAAATGTTATGAAGAAGTCGAGCTATAATTTAGCCTCTAAGACTTCCAAATTTGGGTCGGAAGTTAGGTATAGTGTTCAGTCTCGGGTCTGCAGAACAAACTTCAGTATCTTGAAGATATCTTAAGCTATAGAGCTTGGATCGATCTGATTCTTGAAGCATTGGATTCATAAGACATAGAGGAACATTTTTCTAGAAGAAAGTTTTGTCAAATGGCTTCATTTACCTGATCGAAATAATCATACAAGATGTCAGTTTTAAAGACCAATAGAGGGGCAATTTTGGAAGTTTACTTAAAGGGTTAAGTTTATAGGCTTAAATGGAGGGGCTTATGGGTCATTCCCCATTCATTAAATGACATGACACTATAAAAAGAATTGAGCTGTTGTTTCTTTAAGTGAGGCACGACACTTGAACAAAAGGAAAGAAAATAAGAGAGAAGAGAGAAGGGAGAGCAAGCTTCGGTGGAGAAAAAGGGGAGAAAGCTAGGGCTCGATTTTTCTACCACTTGAAGAGTGATTTTGATGTCATTCTAAGAGAGAGAAAGGTGGAGGATGAAGAGAGCTTCATCTTGAACCAAGAAAATTCGAAAATGGAGGAGAAATGAGGTGAAGTTATATTGGAAGAAAGAAGGAACCAATGGACAAATTGGAGCTAGGAACAACTTTCTAGCATCGAATCGAGGTGGGTAATGTGTTTATAATTTGAATTTATAAGCCATTACTGCTTTCTTTAAATAAAGAGATTTTTCTGATTTCAATTACATCATAAGTGTTGCATCATTGTGTGAATAATTTGAAAAATCATCATTAATTCCATACATGAGCTTTTGATGAATTGCAAAATATATTTGTGTTATGCCTCGAAAGATTCCATGGCATTTCGTATATTCGAAAGAAAGAGCATTTTGATAAATGATCTTGAGCATTGCTTATATGCTTTTGTGTGGGCGAGAGAGTTACGGATGGATAGTCACGTGCACGTCGACGTATGGAAAATTATAACCTTCTCCCAGCTGCCTGCTTGAGGCTTACGAGATTCGAAAAATGGACTCGTCGTGTTTACGGTAAACTTCGGTTTCCGTCGTATTTATGGAACTCTCGAGCCATGTGTTGTGCATTCCATATGTGAATTGCCATTACATCTATGAATTGCCAAGTTGATGCATTCATGTTTATAAATTTATGAGTTTATAGCTAAAAGCCTAAAAATCATATGTTTTGCAAATGGCGATTTTGGCTACAATGAGAAAAGTACTTTTTGAAAATGTGCTTTACGGATTTCAAAGAAATGTTTTCTAAGACCAGAAAAGAAAAAGAATTTCAAGGATTTTGCTTATATATTTGTTATAAACTGTTACCCACGGTCAGAAGCTCACCCCTTCATTCCCATCCACAGGTGATGAGAAGAAGATCGAGTGAAAGAAAATGAAGATTTCTGTTTGCATGTGATTATATTGTATTATTGTTAAGTTAGATGGTTGCTGAGAAGTCTAGAATCGTTGTGTATTGTGTACTTTGGTTTAGGGTTATGGGTAGTGTATAAGGCTTGAAAATGCCACTATGATTTGTATAAAGCTTTGATTTATGAAATGATGTATAAATCGTAATTGTATTTATGAGGTTTGGATGAGGCTATTGAGTTATGGTATTGCACATGGATATGTTATATAACTTGTGTATGTCCAACTGAGATATAAGCATGATTTGTATATGGAGAAATATGAATGAACGGGTATTGGACGTTGGATAGTGCGATTGTATGTGAATGTTATTGGATTGAGGATATTGAAGTCACTTGTAAGAGATGGAATGAAAATGAAAGAAAGAAAGAAAGAAAAAAGTACACGGATTGGATTAGTTTTGGTGATAGTCTTAAGGTTTCCAACGAACGCTTTCTTTGATACTTGTTCACGGATGTCGGCTCCGTTTTGTTACGATCGAAATTGGTTTCGATTCGATTTGCTTCGATTCGTTAATGATTTGTTGAGCTTTGTGATCCAAGTTTGCTTCAGATCGATTTGATTTCGCTTATGTTTCGTTTTTTGCTTTGATTCGATTCATATTGGTTCGTATTAAGTATTCGTTTTCGTTTTGGGTTGGGCGTCGGTCTCGGATCGGGTCCCAACACCGCTAGTAACGGACTCGATTTGGACTCCTTCACGGCTATAATGGACCGCAATGCGGGAAAGTGTAATACGTTCGTTTCACTGCCGCAGGACCGCTAAGCGGGAATGTGCGATGCGCTCGCTTCGATCGAACAGACCATTTTGATAAGTTACGTGTTTTTAATTTGTTTCTATGTGCTGCTTTCATGTTTAAAATTGAGAAATGAAAAAGTGAAATTTATTATGCAAAGTTTGAAAAATTGAAAGGTTTGAGGAAACCGTTTGAAAAGTGTCAAAGTTTGAAAAATTAGCCCTTTTGGCAAAAAGTTTATGAAAGAAATGATTTCTGCTTATTTGTCAATTTATAAATGTGTTATCCACGAGCTTTCGAGCTCACCCCCCCTTTCATCCCTATCTCCGTGTTTTGACGGAGATCGGATGAAAGATGGTCAAACGTCAATTTCGATATTTGTATAAGTTTGGATTTTAGTATGGATATGTATATGGCTTAAGATAAGTTTGGGAAAGTGTACTTGCATATAAAGTTGGGTATTGTGAATGGTCTTGAAATTGTATATGAAATTGTGTATAATAATGATTTTGATTTAGAAATTTATGTATGGAATTTAAGATTGAAATGTGTATTGAATTGGACATGATTAATGTTTTGAAGTGGTTTAGATATAGGAGTGTGTTTATCTCTTTGAGATCCGGACGGAGGGTCCGGTAGATTTTGATTGATTGTGTGATTGGTTGGGGATTTAGAAGTGTGTTTTTCGATACTTTGCAGGTTTGGGTTAGAATAAATGCAGCCGTTATGCTGCCGAATTTTCGATAAAATTTGAGATAAAAATGTAATTTTGAGATTTGTATGGATATATATAAGATTATGTATGAATGTTGAGTTTTGGGTATAAGAATGAATTTCCTATGGGAAATTATATGGATGTGATTGGTATAAGAAAGAATGAAAAAAAAAGAGGAAAAAAAATTTATACCGGATTTCGGATGTTTCGTCTAGGTTTCCAACGCGATCGTTGTTGTCTTTGTATTTTATTCACGAATGTCGGCATTTCATTCAGTTCAACTAATTCAATTATTTGGTTTGATTCCATACGTATTCGATTTGATTTCGCCTTATGTTTCGTTCTTTCGATTCTTTTGCGTTGTGATTCGAGTTCGTTCGTTTTGCTTCGGTACTTTTGTATTTCGTTTTCTCGTATCCGTTTTCGATTCGTTTCGCTATTTTCACTTTCACATTTGTCTCGTTTTAGCTATCTGCCATTTCGTTTTCGTTTCCGTCTTTCCGCTTCTATTTCGGTTGGGATCCGGTTTCCGGATCGGGTCCCAATATTTATGGTATCAGAGCCCAGTATTATGATCGTACTTGGGTGTTTGTGTCTAGCTGATGTGTATAAGAAGAATGTTCAAGCATAAGATTGTATACCAAAGTGATTGATAGATGAAGATGATAAGAATGTTAAGTGATTTTAGAAAATTGTGCATGAAATTGAGATTTGAAGTTTATGAGGAATTAGGATGATTTGATTTTGTATATTCATTTGTGAGTGAAAGATGAGCATGGAGATGGATTTTTATGAAGTATGTGAAGACCTCATTAAGTGATTGATGAGGGTTAAGAACTTTGATGAATTTTAGGTTTGTGATGATGAAGAATTAAGATTTGAATTGAATGATAGCATTTGGATGAAATTAAATTGATTATACGTTTGTAAGATGAAAGAATGACTGTTTGGAGATAAGATAAAATGAAATAGTGTTTTGCTATGATATTGAATAAGTGAAAGATAAGTATGACGAGAAATCAGTTAGAAAATGTGTAACCAGTGTCAAAAAGTAAGAGAAAAAGTTACTTGGTGTCTAAGCAAGTATGAATTTTGAGGACGAAATTCTTTTAAGAGAGGGAGAAATGTTAGACCCAGATTTTCATGAAAATAAGAAATATTCAAAAGTGGATGAGTTGGTTGAAATTGATTTGAAAATCAAGAAGTAAAGAGAGAAAGTGTAAAAAAATGAAAATTTGTGAAAAGTTTGATTTTTTGGCCTTTGAGAGTTGACTTTTGATTTACGCAAAATTTGAGAAAATGATCTACATAAAACTTGTAGATTATGTTAAGAGTTTTCTGTGGCTATAAAGTTTGCTATTTTTCGATGTCGGGATTGAGAGATATGATTTTCCGAAGATATGCTTTGTTTTGAAAATATTATTAAGTATAGATTTGTGTGTTCTATGCTTCGAGGCCACTCATCATATGGATTTAGTCTGAATTGGAGTAAGTAGTCTTCATGAAAGTTTTAGATGATTTTTTTATCTTTCCATTGATATAAAGTTTGCAATTTTTCGATATCGGGGCTAGGAGTTAAGAGCGATTAAAAATTAGAAGTCGTTTAGGAAAAACTATTTTGGACAGAATCTTTGATTGAGTTTTTGACCTCTTTTGAGACCTAATTTGATTTTGAGTACTTCAGGGAAGTTGTAGAGATTCCTTTGATCTTTTTATTGACACCAAATTTGTCAAATTCTGAGTTCAGGATCGAGAGATATGATTTTTGAAAAGTTCGGTTTTGAAGTTCCGTTACTTTGTTTTTAATCCGATCCCTTTCGTAATCTTTTGCTTATAATTCCTTCGTCCGACATCTGATTGATTTGATTCTCGAAGCGTTGGATTCCTAAGACAATTAATTTCATTTTCTTGAAGAATTATGAATTTTAGGAGATTAAATGGAAAGAGATTGATTGAACCAAAGTAAGAGATTTGGTTATAGGTTATAAGTTGGATAATTTTCTGAACATGGTTCAGTATTTTGTGAAATTCGGGAGCTATACAACTCCGATTGAGTTGATTCTTAAGGAAAAATAAAATTAAGATATAGGGCTACAACTCTTGTGAAGGGATCGAAATTTAATTTCATCCCTAAGATCGTTAATTTCTGGAATTAAGATGGGTTTATGTTCAGTCTCGAATTTTGTGCAGGTCCGATAGTATTTTGGCTATAACTTCTTCGTTTTAGATCCGAATTGAGAGCCGTCAGTTGCGTTGGATTCGTATGATCTAGAGGAACAATTTTCAAGCAGAAAGTTTGTCCAAATTATTTCGTTTAGATGCTTGAAAACAGGACGCAAGCTATCAGATTTTGAAAATCCTGTGCAGGGGCAAACTTGGAAATAGGCCAATAAGTGAGGACAAAATGGTCATTTACCCTCCATTTTTAATGACATGGTAGAAACACAACAAGGAGGCTGTCGTTTATTCAAGAAGAAGCCACGAAGTTGCTGGAAAAATCAGAACAAAAGAATGAAAAATAAGAAGAGAGGGAAGGAGAGAATCATTTATGGAAGGAAGGAGAAGAAAAGGTAAGCAAAGTTTGGTTTTCCATGGCTTTTCAAGAGATTTTCGATGCTATCAAGAGGGAAACATGAGGAAGATGCTGAAAGCTTCATCTTGGGCAAGAAGAAATTGAAAATCAAGAGAGAGAAGGTAAGAGCAATCTTTTGAACTTTGTGTTTTTGATGAAATTTTGGTTTAGAATCATGGAAAAGGATATGGGTTTGTAGTTTATGAAGTCAATTGTGATGAATATGCCTTAAGTGAGATTTAATTTTGGTTAATTGAGTGATTAGGATTATGTCAAAGTTTGAAATTGGGGGTTTTTGAAATTGATGCTTTAGATAGCTTGGATTGATGATGAATTTGAGATTTCTTAAGTCAATTTGGAAGATTATATGATTTATGATGTTTAATTTTGAATAATTGTGTTTAGGACTTATGTCAAATTTTGGAGATTTTGGGATTTTTAGAAATTGTTGGATTAAGATGGCTTGAAATATGATGAGTTTGTGAAATATGATAACAATTTTGAAGAAATTGTGATTTATGGTATTGAATTTGAATAATTCAGTTTAGGTCAAATTGGAAATTTGGGGAACTTAGAAATTGATGATTTAAATATCTTGGAATTAGTATGAATCGATGAATTATGATATCAATTTTAAGGATTAAGTTATTTATGAGATTGAATTTGGGTTAATTTGATTTAGGGAATTTGAAATTGGGAGAAAGAAGAAAGGCTTTGGAGAATTGAAGCTCTAATCAAGCTCCAAGCATGGATATGAGGTGGGTAGCATATTTATATGTTGATTTGTAAGCTATACATGAAAGTTTGAAAAATCAAAGAAAGCAAGTTTTGAAAATTTAAAGAAGGGGAAAATGGATTTTTGATAAATTATTGTTTATATTTATGTAAATGATTGAAAGAAGGATTAAATGCCTTATTTTAGAAATGATTTTCAAAAATTACAAGATTGAAGAAATTCATCATTTTTGAATTGTTAGATAATTTTTGAAAAATTTGCATTATGAATATGTATCTGTTTGAGTTGTGTTTTAAAGAAATACATTGCATTCATATTTATGATTTGAATTGATACGTGATTAAATTAGTGAATGTGAATTGTTGTATGTCTTGATGTGATTTGTGAATGTGAGTGTGTCAAGTTTGACATTATGTGAAAATATGAAAAATTTGAAGAAAAGCAAGTTTTCGAAAAGTGCCTTCGGGCATTTTGACCTTTTGTTTTCGCTTATGTGTTAAGTGGGTTTGGTCAGGTCCTTGTGAGTCAGTGCACTGTCTCTATTCGTTATAGCCTTCTCCCGGCTGCCCGCTAGTGGCACGGAGCTCCGATTTCGGACTCCTTTCACTACTACACTGGACCGCAATGCGGGAAAGTGTAGTACGTTCTGTTCACGACTGCACAGGACCGCTAAGCGGGAATGTGCAGTACGTTCTGTTTCGGACCGAACCAGTCCATTTTGATATGTTACGTGTTTTTGATATATTTCTATGTGCTGCATTCATGTTTAAAATTGAGAAATGAAAAAGTGAAATTTATTATGAAAAGTTTGAAAAATTGAAAGGTTTGAGGAAACCGTTTGAAAAGTGTCAAAGTTTGAAAAATTAGCCCTTTTGGCAAAAAGTTTATGAAAGAAATGATTTCTGCTTATTTGTCAATTTATAAATGTGTTATCCACGAGCTTTCGAGCTCACCCCCCCTTTCATCCCTATCTTCAGGTTTCGAGCAGGAGATCGGATGAAAGATGGTCAAGACGTCAATTTCGATATTTGTATAAGTTTGGATTTTTGTATGGATATGTATATGGCTTAAGATAAGTTTGGGAAAGTGTACTTGCATATAAAGTTGGGTATTGTGAATGGTCTTGAAATTGTATATGAAATTGTGTATAATAATGATTTTGATTTAGGAATTTATGTATGGAATTTAAGATTGAAATGTGTATTGGAATTGGACATGATTAATGTTTTGAAGTGGTTTAGATATAGGAGTGTGTTTATCTGCTGAGATCCCGGACGGAGGGTCCGGTAGATTTTGATTGATTGTGTGATTGGTTAGGGATTTAGAAGTGTATTTTTCGATACTTTGCAGGTTTGGGTTAGAATAAATGCAATAGTTATCTCTTAATTTTGATAAAATTTGGGATAAAAATGTAATTTTGAGATTTGTATGGATATATATAAGATTATGCATGAATGTTGAGTTTTGGGTATAAGAATGAATTTCCTATGGGAAATTATATGGATGTGATTGGTATAAGAAAGAATGAAAAAAAAGAGGAAAAAAAAATTTATATCAGATTTCGGATGTTTCGTCTAGGTTTCCAACGCGATCGTTGTTGTCTTTGTATTTTATTCACGGATGTTGGCATTTCATTCAGTTCAACTAATTCAATTATTTGGTTTGATTCCATACGTATTCGATTTGATTTCGCCTTATGTTTCGTTCTTTCGATTCTTTTGCGTTGTGATTCGAGTTCGTTCGCTTTGCTTCGGTACTTTTGTATTTCGTTTTCTCGTATCAGTTTTTGATTCGTTTCGCTATTTTCGCTTTCACGTTTGTCTTGTTTTAGCTATCTGCTACTTCGTTTTCGTTTCCGTCTTTCCGCTTTTCTTTCCGCTTCTATTTTGGTTGGGATCCGGTTCCTGGATCGGGTCCCAACAATAAGAATCATAATTCTCAAAATTGATTACATAATTTACAAACTCATACTAATGTAAAGATATCTAAATCAAGAACTTCCAAAATTCCCAAATCATACAATTGGGCATAAATTCTAATTAATTTATCATCCAAAATTGAATCAATTTCAACATGAAATCTCCAAAATTGATCATGGAATTAACAAACCCATATCATTTCCATGCTAAGACAACCAAAAACTCAACAAAATCTCAAAGCTCACAAGGTTCTCTTACCTTTTTCTTTCTCCATTTTCGACATTGCTTGGCTCAAGATGAAGCTCTCTTCATCCTCCACGTTTTTCCCTTCTTGAACCACTTGAAAATCACCCTTGAAGCCCTTGAAAAATCAAGCCCTAAACATCTTTCTCTTCTTTCCTCCATCTCCCCCGACTCCACCTTCTCTCTTCTTTTATTTTCTTTTCTTTTCCTTCAAATTTCGTGGGTTGCTCCTTCCAAATGACAGCCATGTGCTTTATAGTGCCATGTCACTTAAATGATTGGCTAAAGACCAATTTGCCCTTCCCTTTAAGCCTAAGGTCTTAACTCTTTAAGTGATGTTCCCAATATGCCCTTACACTTTAGTTTCATGTATGCTTACTTTAGGACAAGTTTATCACTATCAATTTGGAGGAGTTTGCCAAAACTTCCTTCTATAGAAATGTTCCTCTATGTCTTAATTTCATAATGTCCCAAGAATCATCCAATTTGGAGCACTACAACAAACGTTATGCTCAAAACATTTCAGATATGTCTTATGCTAAATCATTTTCCAGCACATTATTTCCATCCAGAAATTAACATTCTTAATCCAAAAATTGACATTTGATGTCTTCATAACAATTGTAGCTATATTTCTCTAGTTTAATTCAAATTAAGAATCGCCTCATTTCGATTACCAGAGCAAAAGTTATGCCCAATATACTTTCAGATGTTCTTAATCCAAAACTGCATACAAATTCGAAATTCAATTCAGAGATTGAAAATCTTAGGGGCTAAATTGAAATTCACTTTCTTCATATTACTTGTAGTACCATGTCTCAATTTTATTTTGCCTCAAGAATCACTTCAATCGTATCACCACAGATCCCGAATTTCGCAAAATACTGAACCATGTTCAGAAAATAGTCCAACTCACTTTGATTAAATTAATCACACTTAATTTAATCTCATAAATTCACAAATTTTCCATATAATGAAATTCATTGTCTTAAGAATCTAACGCTTCAAGAATCAACTCAATCGGATGTCGGACGGAAAAGTTATAAGTAAATAATTGAACAAAAGTCAGATGAGGAAGGAAGATAGCAAAATCGGAAGGAAACAAAATGTTCCGATTATCTTAAGATTCAATCAAACTCTTTCAATTCAACTCCAATTGATATGAATTTTCATGGAGAGATAGCTAAAGATGTTATAAATCTATTGCTTCAAGAATCACCTTAATTGGAGGTTGGACGAAGGAGTTATGACCCGACAAACTCAACATGTTCATGTTCTGATTGCTATCGAACATGCTTTGGCGCAAATGCCATAACTTTCATTATAGATGTCGGATTGACTTCATTCTTAGACTGTTAGAAAGTAGACATCCGGGGCTACAACTTTCATTAAGACCAAAATTTGGACGTTATGGGGGTCAAACACGGACTGTGTGAAATTTACACGGTCAGGCACACAAGCTTTGTAACCTTTGGGTGAAAACTGTCTCCTGCCCCTGGATTTACACAGCCCGTGTAACCTACGGGTAAAGCAAAATTTTAACCATTCAAGACCCCTCCAAAGGGTCCTAAACCGATCCTAACTTCTCCTATACTCATATCTTACCTAAAATCAACCTTTTCGAGCCTGAGATCACGTCACAAACTCTAAAGGTTCGGGAATTTCGATTACCACAACATCCTAGCTTGCAATAAGCATAACTCTCAACTCCGGTCTCGAAAACTTGCATACTTAGTGTCGTTGGAAAGATAAGAGAAAAAGCTACAACTTCAAAGAAGACAACTTTGTCTAATTCTATTTTAATTATTCTAGAATTTTTCTTGAATCAACATACTCATTTTTATCCTCATACAAAACTTAACATTTTCCCAACTTCACTTCTTCTATTACAACATCATTCAAAGCAATTTAACTTCCAATTGGAATCCATTCAACACTCAACCTCAATTCATATACTCTCATATTCAATAACCTCTTATCATTCACCAAACATCCTATCTTACATACATAACCATGGTTTATGATTAAGGTTTCTCAACTCATCACCCATACTTAGTTCACATTCTAATTTCACAACCATCTATATACCAATTCATAATTCAAAGCCATACATAAACTCATATTCCATTTTGATATTTCCACTAAAAATTTGAGGTCCAACATTTCTCCTCCCTTTTAAAAGAATTTCGTCCTCGAAATTAAGCAATCTCCACATAACACATTCTCTTAACTAATTTCCTCCAAATGTTCCTAATCATTCACATATTCAAATGTCTCATCACATATATTCATAATGTTTTTCACCTCTTATATCAAATACCATCCATATTATATAAAAACACTATAGCCACAAATCAATTATTTCTTAGCACATTTTCATAAGTCAATGGTCCCCTTTTCTTAAGGAACCCTAATATGGACCAATCATCATTTAAAATCAACCTATTTATCTTTCATACATATATTTCTATCCTTTATCTCATCTTCTATTATCTTGCAAAAGCATAGTCAAATCAATTCATCTCAATTCATCAAGGAATTCTAATCTCAATTTCCTTAACGCATTCCTAATTTCAATCAAAATTCTTATTACCATAATTAAACAATCAAATAGGTTCTACAAATAATTCATACAACTTTATTCACATCAATATCACATTCTCACAAAATCAAACTTAGCCTTACAAACTCTTATTAACTTCTCATACAAGTCACTCATACTCATACACCCAAGTAAGATCATATAACTGGGCTCTGATACCACAAACTGTTGGGACCCGATCCCGAGACCGGAACCCCAACCCAAAAATGGAAGCCAAAGCGAAACGAATCGCAAAGAGGCGGAACAAATAAAACGATTGATCACAAAGCGAAAAGAACGGATCATATATCGAAGTGAATTGAAACAAATCAATAGCGAATCGAAAGCTAACTTGGAAGAAAAGCACACAAACAAAGTCAAATCGAATTGGCTCAAAGACAAACCCAACAAACGATCCAATCGAATTGAAACACGAATTCCGACATCCGCACAATTATCTCAGAAAAGCGTCAAAATGGTCGCGTTGGATATCTTAAGACTAAAGCTATACGAATCGATGTATTTTTTTTTCTTTTTCTTCATTCTTTTCATCGTATAAAAAGCATAGGCTTCTTCAATTTGGAAAATCATAATTTCCATAACCTCAATTTCTCTAAATCATCATTTACGAATCATAAGTATCATTTTAACCAAAATCTTAGTCTTTGCTTTTGTCATAAAAACTCATACATGTTAACATAAACATACATACATTCTTTACTTAACGAAATTTGGCAGCATAACAGCTGCATTTTAACTAACCCAACCCTGCAAATGGTTTAAATACACTTCTATAAACCAGCTCAAACACATAATCCTCAAATTTCTCGGACCTCCCGTCCGGAAACACAACATAAACAACACAATCCTATTTCTATAACACTTCAATAGGGCTCAATCAATCTCAAGTTCATAATTCGCTTCAAACCACAACCCAAACATAATCGTAATCAAATTCCTTAACTCAATAGCCTCATACAAATCTCATAATTCAATTACATCTCATGCACAATTTCATAAATCAAAACCTTATACAAACCAATCATTCTCATCAATCATAACCATACACAAATTCTTATACAATTTCATAATCCACACATATTATGAATTACTTTCTTACAAAACCTCAATGGCGTTCTAAGCCATATACCATTTCCAATTATACAAATCCAAAGTATATAATACAACAATTCTAACTTGATAATAATTCAATGGAATCACATATAAACGAAATCTCTTATTTTCTTTCACCCGATCTTCTTCTCATCACCTTTGGATGGGAATGAAGGGGGGTGAGCTTAAAAAGCCCGTGGGTAACAGGTTTATAATCATTCATAAGCAAAACTGTTCAAAAGTTTACTGCCATAGAAATTTCTTATTGAAAATCCATAAAATGCTCGTTTCTCAAATTTTCGTCATGTATTGAAATCCATAATCCGCAAAACATAAATGTATCAACTTGTTCAAAAATCACAATTTCATAATGCAATACATCGTCTCATTAAACACAAATGAGTTCATTCAAGCATAACACACAATCCGCATCATAACATAACACGTCAAAATGCTAATGCACACACAATTTGGCTCGAGGGTTCCGTGAACAAAACAAAGAAATCGAAGTTTACTCCGTGAACAAAACGAATCCATTTTCGGATCTCGTGGGCCACAAGCGGGCAGCCGAAATAAGGCTTTGACGTCGACGTGCACGTGTGTTGGATCCCGATTTCGAGACCCAACTTCTTACACTTAACACTCATAACCACTCTTGAAGCGGAATGAAAATCAATGGATCGGATCATATAGCGAAGTAAACACATGAATCTGAAATGAAAGGCGAATAACAGAAAATCGAAACACATGTGACATGTGGGTCGAAACTGATTTGAAACAAACGGAATCAATGATTCAAATCAAACGTAAATGCGGAAACAACATACATATGAAGTCAAATCGAATAACATGACAAGTGTTCGACATCCGGGATCAATTATCTTAAAGAAGCATAGCATTGGAATACCTTATACTTGACCTAAACAAACCGGTATAGATTTTTTTTTCTCTTTTACATCTTGTGCATCTTTTCAAATCTCATAAAAATCAAAGAAAAGGTAATTTCCCCTTTGGAAATTTCATCATTAATCAGACTCCATTTACTTGGCATCTTCTTATACATCATATTCTAATTCTTTACCATATAATCTCGTACTCATGTCAAATAAAATTCCTAAATTCATACACACATTCCCTTATCCATATACTACTATAAGGAAAATTCGGCAGCATAACGGCTGCATTATCAAAAATCCAAACCTGCAAAATGACTTAAATACACTCCTATCAATTCTAGACAAATACACATACGTCTTAATCTACCGGACCCTCCGTCCGGGATCTCAGCATAACGCAAACTTATTCCTAAACCTTTTTCCAGTCATTTTTCATACTCAAATGCATTCATCAATCATCACAATCCATCTTTCATCAACAACACATTCATCTATATCCATATAAATATATATAACCCAATTTCATTCATAACTCACTTTACTTTATATACACAACATATTAGCACAATCCAAAACCAATACATTTCCAATTCCATAATTCAAGAGTCTTATACAATTGCATAATCCAAACTACATCATGAACTAACTGCTTACAATATTTTAATGGCATTTCAAGCCATAGACCAATTCTAATAATCTTAGACCAAATACACAAAATACAAAACATGTACAAATTCTGATATCTTCACATCTTTCATCCAATCTCCTGCTCGAATACCTGGAGATGGGGATGAAAGGGGGGCGGGTGAGCTAGAGAGTTCGTGGATAATATGTTGGTAAGTTGAAAAATAAGTAAAAGCCATTTCTCAAAACTTTGCCATCTTATAAAGAATTTCACAGCAGAAATATCATCAAGTGTTTATTTCACAAACTCTTTAACTTTTCAAAACTTGCATACCAAAAAGCCAAAAACTGTCACAGTTAAAACTTCACTTTCTTATTCTCATAAAACTCAAATTCTTCTTTTCACAAACCATGAACAAATTTCTACATATGAATGCATCACACTTCAACCAATGACAATTCACATAACACATCATGATGGTTTGACAAGTCCATAATCCATGACGAACTACACAATTCCATAAAATGGCCTTGTGTAGTCGTATACACATAAGGGAGTCCTAAAAGGAACTCCGTGCCACTTGCGGGCAGCCGGGAGAAGGCTATACACATGATATCAACGTGCACGTGACGGTTCTTGAGGGACTATGCCGCACCCATATAACATATAATTCATGAACTTGAAAACATTGCCCAAAAGGCACATTCTTGAAAAGTTGATTTCATGAACATGACATATATATGCATTTCTAGCATCACTTCACAATTTACATAATTCACAAACCATAATTCACTTAAACACACAAGTTCACATATTGAATTTCAATCAATTAAACATAATGAACTAAAACAAGTATTTCAACTTTATAAAAATTATTTGAAATCCATTAGATAAACAATTCAAATCGTTCATGAAAACTTATTCAAAATAATCGTAGAATTTTCTTAAACCATTTGAAACAATGAACTTAATTATTAATAATCTTTTCAAATTCACTTGATTCAATCATTTTTCCAAAACATTAACTTATAAAACATGATCCCTTTCTTGATTTTTCCATAACTTACAAATAGCTTAAAATTTGTAAAACAAACATATTACCCACCTCATATCCATGCCATAAGCTTGTCCAATGCTTCAACTTGTCCATAGGTTTCCTTGTTCTTCCAATTTACAATTACCTAAGCCATAACCCACCAAGTCCAATATTATAACCATCATAATTCTTAAAATTGATTACATAATTTACAAGCCCATACTCATTTCATGATATCTAAATCAAGCACTTCTAAAATCTCTAACTCATACAAGTGGGTATAGCCCTTATTTCTTTTTCATTCAAAATCAAACACAACCCAAGTCATAATCATCAAAACTACTTCAAAAACCACAAACCCATAAGATTTCCAATGATTCTCAACCAAAAATTCATCAAAAACTTTAAGCTTAAAGATTTCCTCTTACCTCTTCTCCTCTTCCAAATTCGAATTTCTTGGTTCCCAAAGCAAGCTTTCATCATTTTCCATTTTTTTCCTTCATGAATCAATGAAAAACTAAGCTTGAACCCCAAAATTTTCAAAACCCTAGCATACCTTTCTCTTCTTTCTTCTCCATCGCCGGATGCTCTCTGTTCTCTCTTCCTCTCTTTGTTTCTTTCACTCAATTTTCGTGGACTTCTCTTCTCCACACACAGCCAGCCCCTTTATATAGTGCCAACTCATTTAATGATTGAGAAAAGACTAAGTTGCCCCTCCTTGTAAAGCTTATAAACTTAATCTTTAAGTTAACTTCCAAAACTGCCCCTGAATATTTCTTTAAGTCATGCTCACTTGCGGACATGTTTCGCACTATCCATTTGGAGGAATTTGATAAAACTTTCTTCTAGATAATTGTTCCTCTATGTCTTAATTTCATAATGACATAAGAATCATCCAATTCAGAGCACTATATCAAAAGTTATAGTCCAAACATGTCGGACATATCATCATACTAACACATGCTCTCGCAATTCACTTCCTTCCACAAATAGACATTCTTAAAAGCTAAATTGAAATTTTATTTCTTCATAACAATTGTAGCCCCATGTCTTAATTTTATTTCGCCTCAAACCTCGCTTCAATCGGATCTCCACAGATCCCTAATTTCACCAAATACTAAACTATGTTCAGAAACTTTCCTGTCTCACTTTGATTCAGATAATCTTGCTCAATTAAATCTCTAAAAATTCATAATTTTCCATTAAAATGAAATTTAATGTCTTAGGAATCCAACGCTTCAAGAACAAAGTACTTCGGATGTCAGATATAAGCAAATGATTTGACAAGGTCGGATGAGGAAGGAGAATAGCAAGCTCAGAATGAGACAAATCATTCTGATTATCATATGATTCAATCAAACTCTTTCAATTCAATTCCAATTGATACATATTTTCATGGAGAGAAAGATACATGTGTTAGGAATTCAATGCTTCAAGAATCGCCTCAATTCGAGGTCGGATGAGTGAGTTATGATCAAAACAACTCAACATGTTCAAACCCTAAATCGATTTGAAACTCTTTTGGCGCAAATGCCATAACGTTCTCTAAAAATATCCAAATGCCTTCGTTTTGTTTCCATTTGAAAGATAACATCTAGATATACAACTTGTATTAGAGGCTTCAAAACGAGATTTGGCCCTAAAACTGGTTAAAATCGCATTTTTCCCAAGGTAACCCGTACCTGTCCGTTAAACGGACATGCATGTCCGCTTAACGGACACATACGGCCCAAACTGTACCTATTCATCCGATAATGTCCGTTAAACGGACATCCATGTCCGCCTAACGGACATGAGCAAGGGAAGGGGTCCTTTTGACCTGTAGCTGTCTGTTAAACGGACTCCCATGTCCGTTTAACGGACATGAGTTTTCCAAACCCATTCAAACCTTTCTCCAATGTTTCTCACATCCCAACTAACATCATATACACTTATAATCTTCACATATTTACTTATTCAAAGGCCTAAACACTTCATAACAATTCAAACAACAAATTCAATTCATGAACTTCTCAAAACTCAACTAAATTGGCTCATCAAAACCTCAAATTTCAAACATTCATCAAAGCTGTCACTAACATCAATTTTATATAACATCATAACTTGTATCAACTATAACTCTTAACTCCGATCTCGAAAACTTGCACATATGGTCTCGTTGGAAAGATAAAAGAACAAGCTACAAATTCAAAGAAGGCAACTTTGGCCAATTCTATTTCAATCATTTCCTAATTTACCTTACATCAGCATACTCCTTTTCATTCTCGTGCATAACTTAACATTTATTCTAACTACACTTCTTCTTAATTTCACATCATTTATAACAATTCAACTATCATTTGGAATTCATCCAAATCTCAACCTCAATTTATAGCATCTTGTCATTCATAATCTCTTACTTTTCCATAATATCTTACATATCTAATCATGGTTCACGCTTAAAGTTTCTCAACTCATCATCCATTAATAACACATTCTAATATCAAAATCATCTATAACACAATTCATATACAAAAACACTCATTCTAATTTCCACTCAAGGTTCGGGGTCTAACATTTCTCCCTCTCTTAAAAGAATTTCTTCCTCGAAATTCATACTTAAGCAAACACCTAGTAAATACATTCTCTTAACTCAAGTCTTCTAAATGATCCTAGTCATTCACATATTCAAATCCTCACCACACATATTCATCATGTTTTTTCACCTCTTATATCATATACCATTATATCTTATTCACACTCCAATAGTTCTTATCATATTTCCATAAGTACAAGGATTTAACTCATGTTTCAAATCTTCCTTAGCTCTCTCACAATTGCATATATTTCTCTCACAAATGCATATTCAAAATTAAACAACCCAATTCATCATCAAATGCTAATCTTATTTTCATGTTCACAAACCTGAAATCACTCAAATTCTTATCACACATATTCTTATCTTACTCGCAAATTTTCACTTCTTTATGAGATTGAAATCATCACTATCATATCAAATAACTATTTCTTCACATATGCCAATGATCTAATTTATATATGCATTCCTATCATCAAGCTCATCCTTAAAAATTCATATTTGCATCTCACATATATTCGAAGTCACATCGTCCAATTTCATCATGAATTTCAAACCTTAATTTCCAGTATCATAATCCTAAACTCAATCATAATTCTTCACCTTAATCAAACAATCACGTAAGTTCTTCAAATAATTCATGCAAATTTATTCACATCAATATCACATTCTCACAAAATCAAACTTATCCTTACAAACTCTTATCAACTTCTAATGTAAGTCACTTATACACATACACCCAAGTAAGATCATATTACTGGGCTCTGATATCATAAATATTGGATCCCGATTTCGAGACCCAACTTCTTACACTTAACACTCATAACCACTCTTGAAGTGGAATGAAAATCAATGAATCGGATCATATAGCGAAGCAAACATATGAATTTGAAATGAAAGGCGGATAACAGAAAATCTAAACACATGTGACATGTGGGTTGAAACTGATTCGAAACAAACGGAATCAATGATTCAAATCAAACGTAAATGCGGAAACAACATACATATGAAGTCAAATCGAATAGCATGACAAGTGTTCGACATCTGGGATCAATTATCTTAAAGAAACGTCGCGTTGGAATACCTTATACTTGACCTAAACAAACCGGTATAGATTTTTTTTTCTTTTACATCTTGTGCATCTTTTCAAATCTCATAAAAATCAAAGCAAAGGTAATTTCCCCTTTGGAAATTTCATCCTTAATCAGACTCCATTTACTTAGCATCTTTTTCTACATCATATTCTAATTCTTTACCATATAATCTCGTACTCATGTCAAATAAAATTCCTAAATTCATACACACATTCCCTTATCAATATACTACTATAAGGAAAATCCGGTAGCATAACGGCTGCATTATCAAAAATCCAAACCTGCAAAATGACTTAAATACACTTATATCAATTCCAGATAAATACACATATGTCTTAATCTACCGGACCCTCCGTCCGGGATCTCAGCATAACGCAAACTTATTCCTAAGCCTTTTTCCAGTCATTTGTCATACTCAAATGCATTCATCAATCATCACAATCAATATTTCATCAACAACACATTCATCTATATCCATATAAATATATATCACCCAATTTCATTCATAACTCACTTTACTTTATATACACAACATATTAGCACAATCCAAAACCAATACATTTCCAATTCCATAATTCAAGAGTCTTATACAATTGCATAATCCAGACTACATCATAAACTAACTGCTTACAATATTCTAATGGCATTTCAAGCTATAGACCAATTCCAATAATCTTAGACCAAATACACAAAATACAAAACATGTACAAATTCTGATATCTTCACATCTTTCATCCAATCTCCTACTCGAATACCTGGAGATGGGGATGAAAGGGGGGGTGAGCTAGAGAGCTCGTGGATAATATGTTGGTAAGTTGAAAAATAAGTAAAAGCCATTTCTCAAAACTTTGCCATCTTATAAAGAATTTCACAGCAGAAATATCATCAAGTGTTTATTTCACAAACTCTTTAACTTTTCAAAACTTGTATACCAAAATGCCAAAAACTGTCACAGTTAAAACTTCACTTTCTTATTCTCATAAAACTCAAATTCTTCTTTTCACAAACCATGAACAATTTTCAACATATGAATGCATCACACTTCAACCAAGGATAATTCACATAACACATCATGATGGTTTGACAAGTCCATAATTCATGACGAACTACACAATTCCATAAAATGGCCTTGTGTAGTCGTATACACATAAGGGAGTCCTAAAAAGAACTCCGTGCCACTTACGGGCAGCCAGGAGAAGGATATACACATGATGTCAACGTGCACGTGACGGTTCTTGAGGGACTATGCCGCACCCACATAACATATAATTCATGAACTTGAAAACATTGCCCAAAAGGCACATTCTTGAAAAGTTGATTTCATGAACATGACATATATATGCATTTCTAGCATTACTTCACAATTTCTTTTTCATTCAAAATCAAACACAACCCAAGTCATAATCATCAAAACTACTTCAAAAACCACAAACCCAGAAGATTTCCAATGATTCTCAACCAAAAATTCATCAAAAACTTTAAGCTTAAAGATTTCCTCTTACCTATTCTCCTCTTCCAAATTCGAATTTCTTGGTTCCCAAAGCAAGCTTTCATCATTTTCCATTTTTTTCCTTCATGAATCAATGAAAAACCAAGCTTGAACCCCAAATTTTTTGAAACCCTAGCATACCTTTCTCTTCTTTCTTCTCCATCGCCGAATGCTCTCTCTTCTCTCATCCTCTCTTTGTTTCTTTCACTCAATTTTCGTGGACTTCTCTTCTCCACACACAGCCAGCCCCTTTATATAGTGCCAGCTCATTTAATGATTGAGAAAAGACTAAGTTGCCCCTCCTTGTAAAGCTTATAAACTTAATCTTTAAGTTAACTTCCAAAACTGCCCCTGAATATTTCTTTAAGTCATGCTCACTTGCGGACATGTTTCGCACTATCCATTTGGAGGAATTTGATAAAACTTCCTTCTAGGGAATTGTTCCTCTATGTCTTAATTTCATAATGACATAAGAATAATCCAATTCGGAGCACTATATGAAAAGTTATAGTCCAAACATGTCGGACATATCATTCTACTAACACATGCTCTCGCAATTCACTTCCTTCCACAAATAGACATTCTTAAAAGCTAAATTGAAATTTTATTTCTTCATAACAATTGTAGCCCCATGTCTTAATTTTATTTCGCCTCGAACCTCGATTCAATCGGATCTCCACAGATCCCTAATTTCACCAAATACTAAACTATGTTCAGAAACTTTCCTGTCTCACTTTGATTCAGATAATCTTGCTCAATTAAATCTCTAAAAATTCATAATTTTCTATTAAAATGAAATTTAATGTCTTAGGAATCCAACACTTTGAGAACCAAGTACTTCAGATGTCGGACGGAAAAGATATAAGCAAATGATTTTACAAGGTCGGATGAGGAAGGAGAATAGCAAGCTCAGAATGAGACAAATCATTCTGATTATCATATGATTCAATCAAACTCTTTCAATTCAATTCCAATTGATACAAATTTTCATGGAGAGAAAGATACATGTGTTAGGAATTCAATGCTTCAAGAATCGCCTCAATCTGAGGTTTGATGAGTGAGTTATGATCAAAACAACTCAACATGTTCAAACCCTAAATCGATTTGAAACTCTTTTGGCGCAAACTCCATAACGTTCTCTAAAAATATCCAAATGTCTTCGTTCTTGTTCCATTTGAAATATAACATCTAGATCTACAACTTGTATAAGAGGCCTCAAAACGATATTCGGCCCCAAAATTAGTTAAATTTGCATTTTTCCTAAGGTGACCCGTAGCTGTCCGTTAAACGGACATGCATGTCCGTTTAACGGACATATACGGCCCAAACTGTACCTATTCATCCGATAATGTCCGTTAAACGGACATGAGCAAGGGAAGGGGTCCTTTTGACCCGTAGCTGTCCTTTAAACGGACTCCCATGTCCGTTTAACGGACATGGGTTTTCCAAACCCATTCAAACCTTTCTCCAATGTTTCTCACATCCCAACTAACATCATATACACTTATAATCTTCACATATTTACTTATTCAAAGGCCTAAACACTTCATAACAATTCAAACAACAAATTCAATTCATGAACTTCTCAAAACTCAACTAAATTGGCTCATCAAAACCTCAAATTTCAAACATTCATCAAAGCTGTCACTAACATCAATTTTATATAACATCATAACTTGTATCAACTATAACTCTTAACTCCGATCTCGAAAACTTGCACATATGGTCTCGTTGGAAAGATAAAAGAACAAGCTACAACTTCAAAGAAGGCAACTTTGGCCAATTCTATTTCAATCATTTTCTAATTTCCCTTACATCAGCATACTCCTTTTCATTCTCGTGCATAACTTAACATTTATTCTAACTACACTTCTTCTTAATTTCACATCATTTATAACAATTCAACTATCATTTGGAATTCATCCAAATCTCAACCTCAATTTATAGCATCTTGTCATTCATAATCTCTTACTTTTCCATAATATCTTACATATCTAATCATAGTTCACGCTTAAAGTTTCTCAACTCATCATCCATTAATAACACATTCTAATATCAAAATCATCTATAACACATTTCATATACAAAAACACTCATTCTAATTTCCACTCAAGGTTCGGGGTCCAACAACGTGACTAACGAAACGGTTCCTCTCTCGCCCAAACAAAATACATAAGCAATGCTCAAAATCATTTCATCAAAATGAAATGCTTTCATACTTAATTCAACCATTCTCAAATTTATATTCTCATGATTTTTTTTCTTTCCATTCAATCAAAATGCCATGCTAAAAGACATAGCATAATCACATCACAATGCATTTTCCACATCATAGCAATTCACAATCTATCAAATCAAATCCAACTCATGGAGCATATGCACACATATAAGCAAATTCTTTTAAATCATTTGAAAACGATATATGCACAATTTTGAAATTCTTGAAATCATTTTATTCTCTCAATTTGGGAAAATTTTTAATAGCTTATTATTCAACTATAAACATGAAACCCACCTCGAATCGATGCTATAAGCTTGTCCTTAGCTTCAATTGAACATTGCTTCTTCCTTTCTTCCCATTTAAATTTCCCTAAATCAATTCCCCCAAATTCAATATCATAAGAATCATAATTCTCAAAAGTGATTACATAATTTACAAACCCATACTAATGTCAAGATATCTAAATCAAGAACTTCCAAAATCCCCAAATCATACAATTGGGTATAAATCCTAATTAATTTATCATCCAAAATTAAATCAATTTCAACATGAAATCTCCAAAATTGATCATGGAATTAACAAGCCCATATCATTTCCATGCTAACACAACCAAAAACTCAACAAAATCTCAAAGCTCACAGGTTCTCTTACCTTTTTCTTTCTCCATTTTTCGACATTGCTTGGCTCAAGATGAAGCTCTCTTCATCCTCTACGTTTTTCCCTTCTTGAACCACTTGAAAATCACCCCTGAAGCCCTTGAAAAATCAAGCCCTAAACATCTTTCTCTTCTTTCCTCCATCTCCCACGACTCCACCTTCTCTCTTCTTTTATTTTCTTTTCTTTTCCTTCAAATTTCGTGGGTTGCTCCTTCCAAATGACAGCCATGTGCTTTATAGTGCCATGTCACTTAAATGATTGGCTAAAGACCAATTTGCCCTTCCCTTTAAGCCTAAGGTCTTAACTCTTTAAGTGATGTTCCCAATATGCCCTTACACTTTAGTTTCATGTATGCTTACTTTAGGACAAGTTTATCACTATCAATTTGAAGGAATTTGTCAAAACTTCCTTCTAGAGAAATGTTTCTCTATGTCTTAATTTCATAATTCCTCAAGAATCATCCAATTTGGAGCACTACAACAAACGTTATGCTCAAAACATTTCAGATATGTCTTATGCTAAATCATTTTCCAGCACATTATTTCCATCTAGAAATTAACATTCTTAATCCCAAAATTGACATTTGATGTCTTCATAACAATTGTAGCTATATTTCTCTAGTTTAATTCAAATCAAGAATCGCCTCATTTCGATTACCAAAGAAAAAGTTATGCCCAATATACTTTCAGATGTTCTTAATCCAAAACTGCATACTAATCCGAAATTCAATTCAGAGATTGAAAATCTTAGGGGCTAAATTGAAATTCACTTTCTTCATATTACTTGTAGTACCATGTCTCAATTTTATTTTGCCTCAAGAATCACTTCAATCGTATCACCACAAATCCCGAATTTTGCAAAATACTGAACCATGTTCAGAAAATAGTCCAACTCACTTTGATTAAATTAATCACACTTAATTTAATCTCATAAATTCACAAATTTTCCATAAAATGAAATTCATTGTCTTAAGAATCTAACGCTTCAAGAATCAACTCAATCGGATGTCGGACGGAAAAGTTATAAGTAAAGAATTGAACAAAAGTCGGATGAGGAAGGAAGATAGCAAAATCGGAAGGAAACAAATTGTTCCGATTATCATAAGATTCAATCAAACTCTTTCAATTCAACTCCAATTAATACGAATTTTCATGGAGAGATAGCTAAAGATGTTATAAATCTATTTCTTCAAGAATCACCTCAATTGGAGGTCGGACGAAGGAGTTATGACCCGACAAACTCAACATGTTCATATTCTGATTGCTATCGAACATACTTTGGCGCAAATGCCATAACTTTCATTATGGATGTCGGATTGATTTCGTTCTTAGACGGTTAGAAAGTAGACATCTGGGGCTACAACGTTCATGAAGACCAAAATTTGAAATTCGGACGTGATGAGGGTCAAAACATGGACTGTGTGAAATTTACACAGTCAGGCGCACAGGCCTTGTAACCTTCGGGTGAAAACTATCTCCTGCCCCTGGATTTACACAACCCGTGTGAATTTACATGGGCAGACCGTGTAACCTACGGGTAAAGCAAAATTTTCACCCTTCAATACCCCTCCAAAGGGTCCTAAACCCATCCTAACTTCTCCTATACTCATATCTTACCTAAAATCAACCTTTTCGAGCCCGAGATCACGTCACAAACTTTAAAGGTTTGGGAATTTTGATTACCATGACATCCCAGATTGCAATAAGCATAACTCTAAACTCCGGTCTCGAAAACTTGCATACTTAGTGTCATTGGAAAGATAAGAGAACAAGCTACAACTTCAAAGAAGACAACTTTGTCTAATTCTATTTCAATTATTCTAGAATTTCCCTTGAATCAACATACTCATTTTTATCCTCATACAAAACTTAACATTTTCCCAACTTCACTTCTTCTATTACAGCATCATTCAAAGCAATTTAACTTCCAATTGGAATCCATTCAACACTCAACCTCAATTCATATACTCTCATATTCAATAACCTCTTATCATTCACTAAAAATCCTATCTTACATACATAACCATGGTTTATGATTAAGGTTTCTCAACTCATCACCCATACTTAGTTCACATTCTAATTTCAGAACCATCTATATACCAATTCATAATTCAAAGCCATACATAAACTCATATTCTATTTTGATATTTCCACTAAAAATTTGGGGTCCAACATTTACAAACAACCAATCCAGCCTAAACTACATCGAAACCACAGATATGAGTCAATTTTGACCAACAGACCCACTTCCCAGACAAAACTACTGACCACCTTAACAGTCACCTAACTACACCAAACTTACCCGACCCTGCCTCAGCCACGCCTCCACATCTTCAGACCCTACCTAGCTCCACCACACCTAAAACCTTATCTTTTTATATCAATAACGATAGCCATCCAAATAACATAGCTGATGTTCACCCACCACCGCAACCTCTTCGTATAAGCACTAGGCAAAAATTTTGTCCCCATTACCTTGATAACTACGTCTTCTACATCATAGCCACTCCTCCTGTGTTTAATGCCACCACATCATCAGTTCAGGTACCCTCCATTTTCAACACTTACACCTCTTTCATCACACATGCTTCTACTGAATATAAACCTTTGCCATACGAAAGTGTTAGAAGAGACTCATTATGGGTAGAACCAATGGAAGTAGAAATCGAAGCCTTAGAACTCAACTATAGAGGGACTCCTACGATGTTACCAACAGGAAAAAGGGCTTTATCAACCAAATGGATTTTAAAAATCAAACACAACTTCGATGGTTCTATGGATAGAAGAAAAGACAGATTAGTGGTCAAAGGCTTCAATCAAACCGTAGGGATTGACTATTCTATTGTTTTCTCTCCTG
The DNA here is from genome assembly GCA_029891385.1 of Erythroxylum novogranatense. Classification (NCBI taxonomy): domain Eukaryota; kingdom Viridiplantae; phylum Streptophyta; class Magnoliopsida; order Malpighiales; family Erythroxylaceae; genus Erythroxylum; species Erythroxylum novogranatense. The sequence goes on along the minus strand of CM057225.1, from coordinate 88,289,772 downwards.
TTTCCAAGATCACGTTAGTAAGAATCCTCCTTGCAGTCGCAACATCCTCTATCTGGTCGGTGCACCATTGCGACGTAAACAATGTCTACTTACATAGGCACATCGACGAAGAGCTCTACTTGAATCCACCTCCCGGACACAACAAAATTTTACCTGGATAAGTTTTGAAACTCCAAAAGTCCTTTTATGGTCTCAAGTAGGTAAGGAGACAATTGTAACGCCCCACTTCCGTAAGACCCAGACCCGACATCGATGGTGATATCCGAATCCGTGTCCTAAGAGGATGGGATGCTACCTCTCTCAGTTAAAACACAGTACCAAAAATTTTGTTTTGAAACGATTATACACTTACATATATGTATGTTGCGGAAAACAGTTTACATAACCAATCTGGTAAATACTAACCAATCTGGTAAATACAATGACCACGACGGTCCTTATATGAAATACACAATAACGTAGAAGCAAAATCTTCACTCTAATGTAGACGCAACTGATCCCGTCCTCATCTGGCACTCCACGATCACTATACACCCGCTACCTAACAGAGTATTCTTCTGAGTCCTGAAAAACAATTGCAAATTTTGGATGAATTTTTCCAAACTCAGTGAGTGACCATCATCGATGGTCCGCTCACTCAAGTACAGAATCAAATAACAACTTATGTTATCATTCTTTCTCTTTGGTCTCATTTTACAATTCCCATATATCTATCTCTATCTCGTAATACATTTTCTCAAACATTCCCCATTTACACATTTACAGAAATCTATATTCATACATCCCATTTGGCTGTGACCTAGAGCCTAAACTGTCCCATCGAAGGACTCAATAATATCTGACCCTTATCCAATACTGGATACTGTTAGAGTAGTGCCCTAAAGGCAATCGTCTTTAGCGCGTTTTGTACAAAATTGTGTACATTCTTTATAAATAAATAAAGAAAGGCATATTTCATTAATTTGATGTTCATTATTTATGAATGGATATTGATCTATAAGCAAATTAATGAAGTCCTTCATATATGACATAGCATGAAGGAAATTATGATGTGATCATATTACTGAGATTCCTATCATGTGCAATTATGTTAGTATCTAAATTATCCCTAGTCATAGGATTACTGAGACTGGACATCGGTAATCCGGAAAGACTAGCACATCTCAAGCTCCTTGATTTGATTAAGCAGTGGATCTCAGAAACTGCAAATATGAGATATTTAGGGTTGAGATGTGGATGCTTACTAGAGGTAGTAAGTACATTGGATGACCTGCTATGAGATCATCACATGGATGTCCTATTCTAATGTCAGTGATAATCTCATCATAGCAATGGTGCAAGTATCCTTAGACTTGAGGTACTCAAGGATATCTTGGATACTGATTCTATGCTTTGACTCCATTCCTTGTTGCCTTACAGAGGTCACTTGTAGGGTGGTGCTTGGGTACAGTTTGAGGTATTCGAAGGTAATTGAGTAGCCAATAGAGAATTCACCACTTCTGTGATAGCAGAAGATGATACCCATGACCTCTTGTCAGGGTCATTACTTGGAAATCTCTGATCAGAGTACATATGTCATGAAGAGTGTCTTCATTGACATATTAAGTAATGAGTCCCAGGATAAGAACTGAAATCACTTGGACTAGATTTGACGTAGTCAGTCTAGTAAGAGTTGACACTTTGCCCATACTCATAACCAAGTGGGGTATAGCATGGTGAAAGGACGAATTGCACGGTAATTGTCTATGGAAAGGTTCGTGATATGGTCCATGATGAATATATGTTTATTCGTCAAACCAATTACTTTCCGGTCAATTGGGGGTCATGATGTGTTGCTAGATACCGCTCATGACTTGCTTAGATTAAGTGTTGATCTAAGTGGCCAACATAACCGGGAACCTAATGGGTCACACGCATAAGAGTGTCTTGGAGAACTCGTAAAATAGTTTTGGACAGAGATCCAATAAATAGAGAGCAATCGGATTAAATGGATCCCGATGAGATCGAGATATGTCCCGATGAGATCGCGACATTGATATTGCTGAAAAAGGTTTCCGGTGGGTTTTCCCATACCGGGATCCGGTAGGCCGGTAGGACCGACCCCAGTGTGACTGGACCACTTCAGCATTATTATTATATATATATATATATATAATTAATTAAAGAATTAATATATATATATATATATATATATATATAATGAAGCTAACGTGGATGGACCTCCACCTTTAATATTTATTGTCTTTAAAAGGTTAAAGACAAGTGGCAAAAAAGGATAAGAAGGAGGTATAAGGGATGAATCATCGTGGGTTTAGATAAAAACCTAAGAGAAATTTGATTTCTTATCATCCTCTCTTCATCATCGTTTAGCTCTTCTCCTTCTCCAAGTAAGTTGTTTTCTTCATCGTTTTCCATAGCTCTCCAAGAACAAAGGTAAGATCTAGCAGTCTTTAATTTGTTCTAGCTATTCCCGGGTCAAAGAGTTTGTCCCGGTTAGGTTCTCCGATCTCTGCGTGGATACCGTTAGAGACGGTCTCCTTTGGTCGTTTTGGTTTGACTTTGTTATATAGTCACATGGATCCTGGCTTTCGGGAAGGTCCCGGAACAAAAAATTTTGTTTTCCGTACCGTGGGCATGTGATGCTCACACCAGGATTTTCCTACAGTGGTATCAGAGCCACTTGTGTCGTATATAACGAAGAAACCATGACTAGGTCGGAGTTCCCTATTGCTTGTGACGATGATGCATGTTGATTGAGTGAATTTCGAATTCAGTATAGAAATATAGTTTTCAAAATTTTCTTGCCCAGATATGTTCACAAGATGTTGTTTCATATGTCTGTGGAAGCTCGGGATTTATCAATGTGATTTGATATGGTTTTGCTAATTTATTCCCTAATGTTCTGGTTGCTGTCTTTGTGCACATTCCTTGAACAGACATGCTTATAAATTCGAGAATAAATTGTAGAATTTTTTTTTTCAGATTTTCTTTCACCTAAATGTCTCTAAGATGTTTAATAATGTCTATGAGAAAGGAAAAATGTTTTCGAGGTGATTTACTATTTATTTGAGAATTTATTGTGTGCTGCTGGGAATAACTGTGTAGAGAAACACAGATTCTACATTGGCTTTGTTGCTGAGGTTGAATGAGTTTTTGATGTAAATAAATCCTTAAAAAATTCATGGAGCATGTTGTGAACGTGTTGTAACCTCTGTAATTTTCTCAGAATTTATTGAAATTGTTTCAATGAGTTTTTCAAGAAAAAGGCAAAGCTTGGCAGTTTTGAGAAAGTTGCTGGAGCTGTTTTGTTTGAAATAAGAAATTATATAGATTTCAGTTCCAATGCCTTGGATCATTTTTAATGTGATTAAAAATGTGTTACATTGATGTTGCATGCTTTCCAAACTGATTTTCTTGAAATTGGGTTTCCAAACAATTTTTGGATGCCAAATGTGTCTCATTAGCGTCTCGTTAGTATATTCCCTTATCTTGATTGTTTTGGCCGTCACAAATTTTGTGACCAGTGTCGAAGTAGTCTTGATAAAGTGTAGACTACCTAGAGATACTTAGGGTGATAGTTTGATATTCGCAAAATTATTTGGAAATCTAAATGAATAAGAGTGTATTCATCGATTTCAAGTTTTTTATGTATAGTTTGACTATATATGGTAAGCAACAATGAAAGTGTTTCATTGGTACATCAAGGTAAAGTGTATTAGACTTGGTGTTGTGAATTTGAACTGCACGGATTGAGAAATTAGTCGATTAGATAGCAATTCTACACGGATAAGTCAACTTACACATGTACAAGTCGACTTGTCTGTGCACTGTAGACGCATAAGTCGACTTGCACAATGTTACAAGTCGACTTGTTCGTGCACAGTTGCATAAGTTGACTTACACAGAGGCATAAGTCGACTTATACATACACAAGTCGACTTACAACATGCATAGGTGGGATGATGGATGATTTTAGGTATAGATTCAATATGATTGATGAATTGCCCTAAATCATTCCATATAGTCATGGTGACTATAATCCTATAGCTTGGAGAAGAAGAAGATGAGACCTGAAAACCCTCACACTTAATATGAAAACTCACGTCTTCCATTAATATGGGGAGAACCGAGTTCTTATAGAGTTGGGTTGTTGGGTAAACCCAAGCTCACTATATACGAATATGTTCGAACCATGAAAATAAGATTTTTGGATTAATGGGTCGGTTTTCACTAGAAGCGTTGATTTGTTGAGTAAACTCAAGGTCAACGTGGACAGAGGCGAAATTGGGTAGTGTACATCAGATGTACGCGCATCAAGAGTTGATAACCCAATGGGTGTGCATACATCACGAGTTGATAGCACTAGTCGATAGTTGCATCTATGAAGCAAATGGTATGACTGATACCTGCCGATAGATCTAAAATGGCTCGTTGGGTAAACCCAAGGTCATTTTAGTAATGTCGGATATCTAAGATGCAATTGGTACGACTGATACCTACCGATTGACCTAAGGTGGCTTGTTGGGTAAACCCAAGGTCATTTTTAGGAATGTCGGATATCGACCCACTAGAATATTTTGTCATAATGTTTCTTGGATTCGTACTGAGGGTTATGGATTCTTTGAAACTAGTGGGAGCCATATGCATGTCATATAAGTCCTTATGATCATGCATTTAATTCTATTCTAACATTCTTTCTCTCTTTCTCTTTAGGTTGATTGAAGATGACTTCAAGTGTGAACTTGCGCTCGCTTATGGACTCAAACAAATTAACTGGAACAAATTTTCTCGATTGGCTGATAAATCTGAGAATTGTTCTCATATCTAAGGAACTGGGATATGTCCTTGATGTTCCACTTCCTGATCCACCTGCTGTTGATGCTTCTGATGAGGATCAGAAAGTTTATCGAAAGCATCTCAAAGACAGTGACATAGCAACCTGTATAATGCTTGCCTTGATGTCACCAGAGCTGCAGAAGCAGCATGAATCTATGAATGCTCATACCATAGTGTTTCATTTTGGGAGTCGTTTGATGAGCAAGCTCGGTGCGAAAGGTTCGAGACCTCGAGGTTACTCTTCACTACTAAGATGACTCGAGTTCATCTGCAGTGCAAGATGCATCAAGATGAATGGGTATATTGAAAGGTTGGTGTCTTAGGTTTTGTCATGGATTATGAATTAAGTGTTGACTTAATTCTAGTTGGATTGTCGATAGTTATTCACGGTTTGTGTTAAACTATCGGATGAATCAAATATCCACGACAATCCTCGAGTTGATCAATCTGCTTTCAAGACAAGCAGAGCAAGCTATCAAGAAGGATAGCAAGCAAGTGCTTATGGTGGACTCTTCTTCGGTTCCAAGAAAAGAAATCAAGAAGAAGAGGTCTAAGAAACCGAAAGGAAGTATAGCCAAGAAGAAAACCAAAGAGATCGCACTAAAGGAACTTGCTTCCATTGTGGCAAGACCGCCTTGGAAGAGAAACCTGAAAGTCTATCCGAAGAATTGAAGCGAAGAAGGCATCGAAGCCTCGACTTCTTGGTATGTTTGTCATTGAGGTTAATCTGTTTCGATCATAACATATGGGTATTAGATACGGTTGTGGCTCACATATGCAATGATATGCAGGGCCTCGAGGACGATGAGATGACTCGTGAAGGAGAACTAGACTGCGTGTGGGAAATGGAGCAAGAGTTGCTGCATTAGCCGTAGGCACTTACTTTTGTCACTCCCCACCGGGCTTGTAATTAAATTGGATGAATGTTATTTTGTACTGTTTTAACAAAGAACATATTATCATTTCTTGTTTAAATAGAGCTGGTTTCCATTTGACTTTTAGTAGTAATGGTTGTTCTATTAGTTTGAATGGAATGCTTTATGGTACTGGTACATTATGCAATAAAATTTACGTATTAGATATGTCACATCCAATTATGAATGTCAATCACACGAAAAGACATAAACGAGATAATTTAAAATCAACTTACTTATGGCATTGTCGCCTTGGCCATATAAATGAGAGACGCATAGCTAAGCTCCATAAGAGTGGAAGTTTAGGGTCATTTGATTATGAATCATATGACACATGTGAATCTTATTTATTAGGCAAGATGACTAAGTTGTCCTTTAAGGGAAAGGGTGAACGAGCAACTGGAGTATTAGACTTAATACATTCAGATGTATGTGGTCTGATGTCCATCCATGCTAGAAGTGGTTGTCTTTACTTCATTACCTTTATCGATGATTATTCTCGATATGGGTACCAGATTCGATGAGATACAAATCAAGCATTTGAAAAGTTCAAACAATTCGAAATGAAGTAGAAAACCAACTTGGGAAAAGTATCAAGACATTGCGATCCGATCGTAGTGGGAATACTTAGACCAACAGCTTTTGGATTATCTCGTAGATAATGAGATTTTATCTCAATGGACTCCTCCTTACACACCACAAAGATAATGGTGTGGCAGAAAGGAGAAATCGAACCTTGTTAGACATGGTACGATCAATGATGGGCTTTGCAAAGTTACCAAAATCCTTTTGGAGGTATGCACTCGAGACAGCTGTTTACTTGCTAAACAGAGTTCCATCAATGACAGTTGATGTTACTCCATATAAGATGTGGACTAACAAAAGACCCTATCTTACTCATTTGAAAGTTTGGGGTTGTCCTGCTTATGTGAAGCGGACACATTCAGATAAACTTGATGCAAAATCTGACAAGTGTTTGTTCGTAGGATATCCTAAAGAAACAATGGGATATCAGTTCTACCTTGCTGAGGAACAAAAGGTGTTTGTTTCAAAGCATGCTGTCTTTTTAAAGAAAGAGTTTCTTTTACAAGAAGACAAGTGGGAGCAAAATAGAACTCAAGAAGTTCAAGATGCTCGAATGCAGACGCAGATCAATCGCTGAACTCAAACCGTGACTCATACAGATGAAGTAACAGATTCAACCTTCTAACACACTAAATTGTAGGTCACGAGGATACGCCTGTTCTCGAGAGATATGGATTTCTCGTGAATGAACAGAATAACGTATTGCTCATAGAAGATGATGAGCCTACCACCTATGAAGAGGTTCTGAAGAGTTCAGAGTCTGAGAAATGGCTTCAAGCCATGAAATCAGAAATGGATTCCATATATGAAAACCAAGTATGGACTTTGGTTGAGGCACCAAGGAATAAAACCCATAGGTGTAAATGGGTTTTCAAAAAAAACCGACATGGATGGTAATGTAATTACCTATAAAGAAGGCTTGTGGCTAAAGGTTTTAAATCAAAGACAAGGAGTTGACTACGACGAGACCTTGACCTAGTAGCAATGCTTAAATCCATTAGGATACTCCTAGCCATTGCCACTCATTATGATTATGAGATATGGCAAATGGATGTGAAGACAACTTTCCTAAATGGGAATCTAGCTGAGGATGTGTATATGACACAACCTGAGGGCTTCATCTCCTATGATGGCGAAAAGGTATGCAAGCTTCAAAAATTCATCTATGGATTGAAGCAAGCATCCAGGAGTTGGAATATCCGTTTTGATGAGGTAATTAAAGAGTTTGGTTTCTCAAAAAATCCGGATGAATACTGTGTGTATAAGAAGGTTAATGGGACTGCAATCGTATTCTTTGTGCTATATGTAGATGACATATTATTACTAGGAAACGATGTCTCGATGCTACAATCAGTGAAGATTTGGTTATCCAAACAATTTTTCATGAAAGACCTTGGTGAAGCAACTTATATCCTTGGGATAAGGATCTATAGAGATAGATCAAAAAGATTGCTTGGTCTTTCACAATCAACGTACATAGACAAGATGCTAAAGAGGTTTAGCATGGAACAATCCAAGAGAGGGTACCTTCCCATCACTCATGGGATAACACTCTCGAAATCTATGTGTCCTAAGACACAAGATGAGAGGATGCGCATGGATATGATCCGTATGCATCGTGGTAGGATCTATCATGTACTTAATGTTATGTACGAGACCCGATGTATCATATGCTCTAAGTGTTACGAGCAGATACCAATCGGATCCTGGTGAGGGTCTTTGGGTGGTATCAAGAATATCTTCAAGTACTTCACGAAGGACTAAGGATGTTTTCTTGATATATGGAGATGGAGATCTCAAAGTGAGCGGGTATCAGATGCCGATTTTCAACTGATAAGGATGATTCCAAATCCCAATCAGGTTACATATTCACACTGAACGGCGGGGCAATCAGTTGGAAGAGTTCCAAACAAGAGACGACTGCTGATTCAATGACCGAGGCAGAGTACATTGCCGCTTCAGACGCAGCAAAGGAAGCAGTTTGGATCAAGAATTTCATTACTGAATTTGGTGTGGTTTCTAGCAGTGATGGGCCCATACAGTTGTATTGTGACAACAATGGGGCTATCATACAGCGAAGGAACCAAGGTCTCATCAACGATCCAAACACGCACTCAGATATATCACCCGATCGGGGAGATCATTGGTCGAGGTGATGTGCGGATAGAGAGAATTCCCAGAGCGTAATATTGTCGATCCGTTGACAAAGCCATTGTCATAGAAGAGTTTTGATTCTCATGTACTCGCCTATGGTATTAGATATCAAGGCGATTGGCTTTAGGTCAAGTGGGAGATTGTTAAAGTAGTGCCCTAAAGGCAATCGCCTTTAGCGCGTTTTGTACAAAATTGTGTACATTCTTTATAAATAAATAAAGAAATGCATATTTCATTAATTTGATGTTCATTATTTATGAATGGATATTGATCTATAAGCAAATTAATGAAGTCCTTGATATATGACATAGCATGAAGGAAATTATGATGTGATCATATTACTGAGATTCCTATCATGTGCAATTATGTCAGTATCTAAATTATCCCTAGTCATAGGATTACTAAGACTGGACATCGGTAATCCGAAAAGACTAGCACATCTCAAGCTCCTTGATTTGATCAAGCAGTGGATCTCAGAAACTGTAAATATGAGATATTTAGGGTTGAGATGTGGATGCTTACTAGAGGTAGTAAGTACATTGGATGACCTGCTATGAGATCATCACATGGATGTCCTATTCTAATGTCAGTGATAATCTCATCATAGCAATGGTGCAAGTATCCTTAGACTTGAGGTACTCAAGGATATCTTGGATACTGATTCTGTGCTTTGACTCCATTCTTTGTTGCCTTACAGAGGTCGCTTGTAGGGTGGTGCTTGGGTACAGTTTGAGGTATTCGAAGGTAATTGAGTAGCCAATAGAGAATTCACCACTTTTGTGATAGCAGAAGATGATACCCATAGCCTCTTGTCAGGGTCATTACTTGGAAATCTCTGATCAGAGTACATATGTCGTGAAGAGTGTCTTCATTGACATATTAAGTAATGAGTCCCAGGACAAGAACTGAAATCACTTGGACTAGATTTGACGTAGTCAGTCTAGTAAGAGTTGACACTTTACCCATACTCGTAACCAAGTGGGGTATAGCATGGTGAAAGGACGAATTGCACGGTAATTGTCTATGGAAAGGTTCGTGATATGGTCCATGATGAATATATGTTTATTCGTCAAATCAATTACTTTTCGATCAATTGGGGGTCATGATGTGTTGCTAGATACCGCTCATGACTTGCTTAGATTAAGTGTTGATCTAAGTGGCCAACATAACCAGGAACCTAATGGGTCACACGCATAAGAGTGTCTCGGAGAACTCGTAAAATAGTTTTAGACAGAGATCCAATAAATGGAGAGCAATCGGATTAAATGGATCCCGATGAGATCGAGATATGTCCCGATGGGATCGCGACATTGATATTGCTGAAAAAGGTTTCCGGTGGATTTTTCCATACCGGAACCCGGTAGGCCGGTAGGACCGACCCCAGTGTGACTGGACCACTTCATCATATATATATATATATATATATATATATATATATATATATATATATGTTATACGTGGGAGAAGGAGGAGAGGAAGCTTTAACTTTATATATATATATATATATAATGAAGCTAACGTGGATGGACCTCCACCTTTAATATTTATTGTCTTTAAAAGGTTAAAGACAAGTGGCAAAAAAGGATAAGAAGGAGGTATAAGGGATGAATCATCGTGGGTTTAGATAAAAACCTAAGAAAAATTTGATTTCTTATCATCCTCTCTTCATCATCGTTTAACTCTTCTCCTTCTCCAAGCAAGTTGTTTTCTTCATCGTTTTCCATAGCTCTCCAAGAACAAAGGTAAGATCTAGCAGTCTTTAATTTGTTCTAGCTATTCCCGGGTCAAAGGGTTTGTCCCGGTTAGGTTCTTCGATCTCTGCGTGGATACCGTTAGAGACGGTCTCCTTTGGTCGTTTTGGTTTGACTTTGTTATATAGTCACATGGATCCTGGCTTTCGGGAAGGTCCCAGAATAAAAATTTTTGTTTTCTGCACCGTGGGCATGTGATGCTCACATCGGGATTTTCCTACAGATACTGGATATGTTGAGCCTAAGGCTTTGAATCAGTCATGAACTCGACGTTCATTTTTGCACGTTGAGCTAAAAGCTCTAATATTCCATACGACACTAAGCATATCACAATCAATCATACATTCTATAATTAGGAGTACACCATAACTGTTTTCCCACCAGTGTATGGCATTTTGCCTATCATTCAATCAACCATATCAGAATAAGTGTAGTTTGTACCCATTATCAATAATCGAATATATCATAGTAACTGTAGTCAGTACCCATTATCAATAATCGAACATATCAGAATAACTATAGTCAGTACCCATTATCAATAATATCAGAATAACTGTAGTCAGTACCCATTATCAATAATCGAACATATCAGAATAACTGTAGTCAGTACCCATTATCAATAATCGAACATATCAGAATAACTGTAATCAGTACCCATTATCAATAATCGAACATATCATAATAACTGTAGTCAGTACCCATTATCAAAGATCAAACATGACAGAATAATTGCAGTCTGTAACCCATTATCAATTATCAAACATAACAGAATAATTGCAGACTGTAACCCATTGTCAATTATCAAACATAACAGAATAATTGCAGTCTGTAACCCATTGTCAATTATCAAACATAACAGAATAATTGCAGTCTATAACCCATTATCAATTTACATCAGTGTGATGACCAAGCATCTATACTGTCCCGATAAGGACGCATAAATCAGTGAACGTTTCTTAGGGATAGGAGAGCCTTCTGGGTATGCACTACTTCCCACGAGTCTTAGAGATAGGAGAGCCCTCTGGGTATGCACTACTCATCAATCGTTGAGCTTTTCGCTTTGAAACTATCCCGTCAAGGGCTCATTAATTAGTGAACACGTCTTAGGGGTAGGAGAGCCCTCTGGGCATGCACTACTTTCCACGCGTCTTAGAGATAGGAGAGCCCTCTGGGTATGCACTAACTCATCAATCGTTGAGCTTTTCGCTCTGAAACTGTCCCATCAAGGGCTCATTAATCAGTGAACGCGTCTTAGGGATAGGAGAGCCCTCTGGGTATGCACTACTTCCCACGCGTCTTAGAGATAGGAGAGCCCTCTGGGTATGTACTAACTCATCAATTGTTGAGCTTTTCGCTCTGAAACTGTCTCGTCAAGGGCTCATTAATCAGTGAACGCGTCTTAAGGGTAGGAGAGCCCTCTGGGTATGCACTACTTCCCACGTGTCTTAGAGATAGGAGAGCCCTCTGGGTATGCACTATTCCCTTTTGAGCTCGAGGCTCTTTTTCAGTAGTCGAGCTTGTAGCTCTGATCAATATAGCACAGTCATTTCTAATCTATTCCAGATTTCCACATCACAAACACAATTACACTTTCACATTCGCATAACGTTTCTGTACATTATCACTTCAATACTCCGGACCTTCTATCCGGAGTTCACATTCAATATTATCTCATTATTTTACTTCAGAGAATTTAAATTACTGAATTATAACATTTAATGCTCTGAGAACCATCTAGGTCACTCACCTGGCTTCCGCACTAACACCTGGAAGTCTCAATAATGTCTGAGGTTGGCTTTCCAAATGCCCCTATCACAATTCAAACACCCTAAGTTTATACATTGCCTTTTCGGAATAATGCTCAAGTCGCAATTTACAAATATAAATGCATCATGCACTTTAGTGACATCCCCGACACTATCCCAATATTTCACCCTCAAGGTCGTCCTTAAAAATCAGAGTTCAATTGATACTCACATCAGTCAATTCGTTCATAAATCCCAAAGTTATTCTCCAACATATAACCATATCTTTCACTAAACTACTATTCCAGATTTCAAGCCTTTACAGACTGATTTAACATTTCCCCTCTTCATAAAGCATGAAGACCTTTGTCTCTAGTTCATAACAAATCAGAAATTATCTCCTTTGCCAATATGTACAAAAGTTGCAGTTTAAAAACCAAAACATATTCATTCGGGAAAAGGGGTCCTTGCTGCGATCCTTGTCTCGACGTGTGCGCTCGCCCTCGTCATGACGTGCGCGCTCACCCTCGTCGCGACGTGCGCAAATTCGCTCGCCGCAACGTACTCATGAGCACGTCGCGACGTGCGATCCCGTTCTCGACTCCCGAATCTGATTTTTAACCATTTCAATCCAATTTTTCCAATCTATTCGACACTCAACTCATCTATATTTCAAATTAACACTCATACATCATTTTCCAACTCAAATCTAACCCATATAATTTGCAAATCATTAGAAATATATCCCATGTTCGGAAACCCTGAACCAACATATACATAACCCAATCTTTACCCATATCACTCAAAACACAAATCAATCAACAAATCAAGAGGAAGGATACTTAAACTTACTTGATTTAGCTTTCAAAAACCTTAAACTCTTCATGGATTTTCCAAAACCCTTTCTTCTTCTCTTTTTCTTCTTCTTCGACGGTTCCTCTTCCTCCTTTTCCCTTCTTCAAAGCCAATTCCCTTTTTTTTTTATACCATTTCAATTTATGAAATGTCCAATTTGCCCTCTTCATTTAACCTTAAGCCTTGTTCTCTTACCCAAATTGCCCATATCCAAATTCTTATAACTTTACTACTTCAATTTAGAAATTCAGATTCTTAGGGACTGAATTGAAATTCAATTCTTTTAGAATCATTCGCTTTCATGCCTATCAATTTCCAATTCAGTCAATTTATTTGCTTTTACTTTCATAACCTTTCCAATTTCAATTACTCATGCTAACCAAAAATCCCTAAATCATGTCTTTAATTGAATGTCGGTTATCTGAGTCATTGTCGAAATCTCATCGCATCCACTTTGCAATCTAATGCTGCATACACATAAATCACTCCAATTCAATCAACACACACGAATTACATTTTCACAAAAACACAAAGCCGGGAATTGTCACGAGTTCATGCACAATCTTGTGTACCAAAACACAACCCAATCCAAAATTTACTATTTTATCCTTCCCATAGGTGATGGGATGTTACAACAATGGAATTCAGAAATCACAAACAAATTAACCAAGTTTGGCTTCCTCCGATCAACTTCCGATGCTTGTTTATTTACCAAAGGTACTGGTAAAAACTTTCTTGCTTTGCTAATCTACGTGGATGATGTGTTGATTGCTGGCCCATCTGAATTATTGATCACTGCCGTGAAGTATTTCATACATCATGAGTTTACTATTAAAGACATAGGGATTGTGAAATATTTTATTGGTGTAGAAGTGCTCAGACTACCCGAAGGCATGATACTTTTACAGAGGAAATATATCTCCAATATTCTTATGGATGCTCAGTTCACTGATCTCAAACCAATCATTGTCCCTATGCCACAAGGCACGAAGTTGACCATAGACGAACGAGCTCTGTTATCTAATCCAAAACGCTATCGAAAAATCATAGGACAACTTTTGTATCTCAATTTCACACGACCAGACATCATTTTCACAGTCCAACAATTAAGCCAATTTACTCATGAACCAAGGCAACGACATTAGCAGGCTTTAGTTCATATTTTGAGATATCTAAAAGGATCCATATCTATGGGATTACTGTACCCAAGTCAGAACAGTGAGTTGCAACTCCATGCATATTGTGATGCGGACTCTGCAGGAGCAAATCACTCATTGGTTATTGTGTCTTCCTAGACAACTCCTTAATCTCGTGGAAGAACAAAAAACAAAGCACCGTTAGCCGCTCTTCTGCCAAAGCCAAGTACCGCAGTATAGCAAGTACCCTATGCGAGCTCCGGTGGATTACGTATCTTTGTCGTGATTTACAAATATAACTCCCACTACCTATTTCGTTAAAATGTGACAACACCACAGCCATCCACATTTCAGATCAAACACCTCGACATCAATTGTCATCTCGTCCGTGACGCAGTTAGGGAAGGACTTCTCAACACCATTCACATCTCATCCAAATTACAGCTTGCTGATCCATTCACCAAACCTTTGGCTGTTCCAATTTTTCATAACATTCTTCCCAAGTTAGGCCTCCTTCACACGACCCAACTTGTGGAGGGGGTGTCAAACCTGCCAAAATAACAGACGCAGCCATACCATAACAACAACAATGCAAAACAAAGAAATCATGTACAACTTATATAGAAAGGATAGTTCATTACGATTCCTTTTTTTTTGTCCTTTTACTTTGCTCCACTTGTATAAAACCATGTATAGTGTTTTTTCTATTGAAATGAAATATAGAGATTTTCTCTCCGTCCTCCTGTCTCTATCGTTCTCCTATGGTTTTGACAACTACACATTCTATCATTGTGGTTTTGAATGAGAAATTATGTTATTATCCTGTAGAATTTTAAGAAACAAATAACAAAACTCAAAGTTTTGTCATCTCCTTGTTAGACTTTGAGTTCTTTAAATCTGTATGACAATAGAAATTAAAACATAAGAAAAAGCTTAACATCATGACAGAGGAGGGAAGGCAAAGTTTCGCTATATTTAGACTTGGAAAGAGGGTTTGTCTTAGGACCAAATATGCATATGAGATCCTCCTAAGATACCTCGTGGGCTTACAAAAAAAAAAAAACCAGAACATATACTTCGAGATAATTGTGTCGGTGAATTGGAAGGGAACAAAATCTCTTGCTCCCGAATACCCTATTACCTCAGTTCAGACAAATCTTCTCAGCCCAATTTTGATTACTTATTGATTTAATTTTATAAGAGGCAACAAAAGATTTGATTTGAAAGTTTTAAAAGAAAATTAAAATTTTTAATCTAATTTATTATCAGTTAAATGTATATATTTTTTAATTTTTTAATTTAATATTAAATATTTAACTATTAAAATTAGTTATTAATAAATTTTGAATAATTTAATTTTATTTAATAAGTGTAATTAAATTAAATTAAATTAAATTAATTTAATTTAATAATTATTAGTAAATATAATTAAAATTAAAATTGATTTAATAATCAAATATATTTAAAATAAATATTAATTTAAAATAACTATTAATTTATCATTTATTTATTTTAATAAAATAAAATAATTTATTGATGAAATAAAATTAATTAATTAAAATATTATCTTTAAGTTTTATTTAATCTATAATTTTATTAATAATAAGAATATAATTATATTAATAATAATTTTGTTTTTATTTGAAAAAATATAAATTAAAAACAGAAAATAGAATTTAAAATCACGTCTAGTTTTTACCTACTTTTTTAAAGAAAGAAACATGTTAAAAATAAGAGTGCCGACGACCCGTCGCAAGTTGAGGACTCAAGCGTATGAAGTTGGAACACGGCTTTGTTCATCGGGGAAAAGCACATCGACCTGGTTCCCCTTCTCTCATCCTCGAAGCAGAGACCGGCTTTGCTAGGCAGTAAAGTGGAAGACTAAGACGATGGCGGCATCAATGAGATTGAGCAGTGTTCGGTTACGAAAATTGAATGATAAAACAGTGAAAAAAACAGCGGTGCTTTACCATTATCCATGTCCAGACGGTGCATTCGCTGCATTGGCCGCCCATCTGTACTTCTCCGCCGCTTCCATTCCTGCACTCTTTTTTCCCAACCCCGTCTACTGTCCCATCACTCTTGACCAACTTCCACTTCACGAACTCTCTCATGTTTATCTTCTTGATTTCGTTGGTCCCACTGGTTTTTTGCACCAACTCTCCTCCAAACTTCACAGGTTTCAAACATTCCTTTCTTTCCCACTCTTGTTTTTTTCCATCTTGTTTTCTTTACTGTTATTGATATTACCCGTTTCTGTGATTTTGTTGTATAAATCTGGTTTCTTTTTGGATGTACGTGTAGGGTGGTTGTACTGGATCACCACAAAACGGCCCTGGAGATGTTCCAAACTTCGTTTGGTGATAACGTTAGTAGAATTATAGACATGGATCGAAGTGGGGCTACTATTGCTTATGATTATTTCAAGCAAAAGCTCTCCAGGTTTGCTGATGTTGATCATAGTCGTCGTGTTATCAGTGAATTCGTGCGTCTTAAGCCTCTTTTTGATTACATTGAAGATGGGGATCTTTGGAGGTGGAGACTTGAAGACAGCAAAGCTTTTAGTAGTGGATTGAAAGATTTTAATATTGAATTTAGCGTTCACTTAAACCCTTCCTTGTTTGATCAGGTAATGCCTGGATTTACCTTCTTCAATGTTTTCTCACAATCTTTTTGGTTGTGGCCTATCTGTTTTAGCCTTTAGAAATATGAATTTTGTTTCCACTACAGCAGAAAATAAGTAAAATTAGATGTTTCACTCTGAATAAGTTTTTACCTTTATGGTTTAATAACCGCTCATGCTTTTGACTGTATGCCAGCAAACATAAAGAACCCTGTTAGAATTATCAAGTGATTTTAGTTTGTCATTCAAGAATTTTATAGAACATCAACGTCAAGGTCTAACTTCATCCAAATGACTAAAAATAATTCCATTGGCTCTGGGGGATATTAACAGTTATTTAGATCACGGAAAAGCTGTCAAAAGAGCATAATGCAGAACTGGCTATTTCCCTTGAGAACTGTCTATTTCGCTTGATCTTTGTAATTTTGGAGGAGTGTACGGTTGCTTTACAAATAAGCATTATTAGCTCTATTTGATTGTTTTTCTGTCTTCTACTATCCATGGTCTCTATTAGCGCGCATGTGGTAGGTATCTCTGTCACATACACGACGTGCATACAGCTTGCTCCTTTATAACAACTTCTTCTTATATTTGTAGAAAACTCTAATGTTTGTGTTTCTGCTTGTGAACACGTTATTATTTTCAATTTTGATGGTTCTTGTTATGTAAACTGCTAGTAATCTAAGTCTGACTTTTCTTTCAGTTACTATCTTTGGACTTGAAGTCTATTATTGATCAAGGAATGTTGAGCTTATCAACCAAACAGAAGCTGATAGATGAAGCCCTTGATCAGTCATTTGAAATTGCACTTGGTGGGGGAGCTTTTGGAAACTGTCTGGTATTGTGCATGCTCTTTCTTTATGTTTTTTAACTTAAAATGGAACAAACCAACATGCATAATTACACTAAAGAGGGAGGAGATATAGAAGCATAAATTGAAAATATATGTAGCCTATAGAGGTTTGTCTCCTAACAGGAGTCTAAGTTCTCTTCCAATGAAGATAGATTTTTGATTCAATTCAAGACTTAGGTGAGGAACAATCCAATTGACAAAAGCCCTTGGTCTTATTTTGGTAAATAAGAATCAAAGAGAATTGATCTGTTAGATACTGTTTGAGAATTTCGTTTACTCACCATGCACACGAAATCAAGTATCAAAGGGATCTTTATCCTTGACGATCTATATATATTCTCTTGATTACCATGTACCTAAAATTTTAAGGAATGAAAACTAAATCTGCTTCTGTAGTAAAGAAAGCCTGCTGTGTCAACACCAGAATTGACAAATATAAGGAATGAGTAAAGTTGAATGCCAGCTTTCGTGTGTTTATAACCTCAAAATAACACTTGTAAAAGCAACTTATTCTACTGAAAATCATTGGTTCAAATCATCCTTATCTCAATGTGGTGAACATGCTAATTGCTAGTCAATGTCATAAACATATGACATTTTGCAGTTGCTCTCTAGCGTTAATGGATGGAAGAATGTAGAAATTTAGGTGAAAAGCAGCTAGGAATTGGTTATTTGACTCAATATTCATCAGTCTGTCAATTAATAACATCTCATAGTTCGATTTTACTCTTAGACAATGTTGGACTGGATATGGAAATTTGGTCAACTATGTCTGTCAAATAATTTCTTGCTTGTGTATTTCCACTCTAATCAAAGTCTGCAAAATGAAAGCTGCAAAGGGTTTCTAATTTTTGTAGTTGGATCAATACACATCGTTTATTCTAAATAAGTATCCAATGCTGAAATAAAATGATCTTAGCACTTAATAGTTTTCATATGTTGATGTGCCTTTTGCAATATGTCTCCAAATATTCCTATTTTCTCTTTATGTCATTCAGGAATAAGTTCCTTTTGTTTTTCTCCACTAAGCTCTTATTGTAGATATCTAAACATAAACAACCACGACCAAGCTTATGGGTGCAGTAAACTGTGCTTGGTCTCATTAGATACTTTCAGGTTCTGGAGATGTGGAACCTTGTAGTTAAAATGATGTTGATGACATATGTCCTTGTGGTGTTGTTTTGAGCTTCTGCTGTAAATTGTTGTGTAATTATTTTTCCTTCAAGAAGGCTGTGTTTTTAGTTAGGTGATTTTTGACTGTATACCCAGTATGGAGAAGCTTTCAAAGCTTATACTTGATCCTGTTAATTGTAGGCTGCCAATGCAGATTCAATCTCAGAGTTGAGGAGTGAACTAGGACACCAATTAGCTGCAAAAAGCTGTAATCTAAACTTGAGGTTTGTCATTTTCACATCTCTAATTAGATCCCCTTTTATTTCTTGATTTATTTTGTTTATTTCATTTTCACTTTGTTGTTAAATGTATCTGTAACTCTTATATTTCAAACTATTTGTTCTTTCCATGGTTTGGTTCTAGCATTCTTGATAGCATGCATGAATGTGCTACATATAATAAGTTATTATTGAAAGCTTATTCCAAATTGGAACAAAGATGAATGATTTTTATAAAGTATTAGAGTTACTGTACTTCAATCATCATGCTTTCATCATTGAGGATATCTCTGGTATGAAGCTATGAAAAACAGGATAGAAAATTTTGAAAACTCAAGGTAGGCCTTGTGTTGCGATTCTGACCTCCAAACAGAGCACAAAAGATGCAATAAAATCCTTGAATTTCATGTACAATTGCTCCCCGATAAGATGAAGATGTAGGATAAAGCTGTTTGTAGAACTTGAATTTGATTTTGATGTGGTTTTGGCATGTAGCTTGAATATTTTAGGAGAAAATTTTGGCTGAATATGGGAATGGCTTGAAGCCTGGATTTTTGGTCTTAAATTAAGCTACTCTTGTTCCAATAAGATGTTTCTGTCCTGATTAAGAAGTCCGTGTAATACAAAATCGAAATTATTTGTAGGACGGATTCTATTTGTTGCCCGCAGTTTTCCCTATGGTGACTGAGTCATGTTTTATGTTCTTATTTCTACTTCAACTTTGTTTCGTGAAGCACCAAAAAGGAACAATTTTCCATCTAGGCATTATTCACCATATGTTTTCCTTGTTTTATTATCTTAGGGGAATTGGAGCTGTTGTATATAGTGTTCCAGAGCTTGAAAATGATCAATTACTGAAAATTAGTCTAAGGAGTTTGGATGATGAAGACACGATACCGATTTCACAGGTTTGATTTTTGAACTTGACGTTTCTAATTTGTTATCATGCATAACATTTATATGTTTTTATGGTTTACTATTAGGAATTTGGAGGTGGTGGACATCAAAATGCCAGTTCCTTCATCATAAGCATTGAAGAGTTTCATCGCTGGAAAGTCAACAGACACACTTTGCTATAGGTAATTTGTGCATATTGGTAGTGAAATTGGTCCCAATCAGAATCAGATGCTTAGGTGTCTATGAGAATGTGTGGTTTTAATTGTTTATTGATGGTTTCTTGTCAGCCATTTCCAGTCCTTGTTGTTTATTAGCCCAACCAAATGTCCTGTTGCCTTATTCCCACCATTAATCTTTTGTTTGTTAGTGGTGAACTGCGGCACTAGACATATTTGTTCTTATACCTTTCTTTTTTTTCTGTATTGAGGAGAATAGGGGGATGTAATATTGAATTCTCTGTTATTTATACCAAGTATTTGAGAATTCTGTTGCAGGGGCCAAAAGCCATAAAACTGTGGAAAAGCTTGACAATTTTCTTGGTGGAAGTTCTGATCTTCTTGGAGGGGGACGGCAGGAAATTATGGACAGGGACATGGGAAAAGAAAAGGGAAAGAAACTTTTCTTTTTTAGCATCCGCAATAATATCCATTTTTACATTAAGTTACCATGCAGTTTTCTGTTGAATCTGGTCGCCAGAGTTCTCTCGTTGTAAGGCTAACTGCAAATTCTATGACTCGCGAATGCTGTCCATTAAGACTCGTTCTGTTACTTGTATTTTTTGTATTCTTCTAAGCTATCGACATTAGGGGAACTAGAAGCTAGTTAATTAGTTAGTGACATTTTTGTAGTTATAATGCACTAGTTTTATCTGTTACCAATATATAAGCTGGTTTTCAATGTACAGATACTCTAAATAGTTTCACTGAAAAACGAAAGTTCTCCCTTAGAATCAATGGATAAGTTATTTAAAAGAGTGGTGTTGGTTAGCAAATATCTTTGTTCATGGTGTCAGTCCTATCATTCCTTTATCAGTGCTGCAATTCGAGTGATTATGAGATAGAGGACATGGAAACTTCAGCAGGAGGCTCAGTGTATATGTTTGTGAGCAATGGAAGATCCAAAAGCAATAGCAAGAGAGATGAAGAACAATGTTTTAAAAATTGGATCTTATATTGAAACAGTTAACGAAAAAGTTTAAGTTTTAAAGGATCAATTGATATTAAATCGTTATAAAATTAGTATATAATAAATAAGAAATAAAATTATAAAATAAATAAAAACAAAATATTTATTAAAATCCACTAATATATATTATTATATAATAAATTAATAATAACTCTAATTTAATTATTCAAAAATCTCGAAATTAAACTATCAATGTATTCTCACATTATTACTTAATCTCAAATGTTTATTCAATAAATATTTAGTATAGAAAAAGAAATCTATATTCAAGTTGTTGATTTAACAAAATTATAAATACTAACATTAATTGTTGGTATCGGAAAATGAAATAACTTTGCAATGCATACATGCCATTATCCATACCACTCTGGGACCTTTACGGGCATACAGGAAAACTATGACCTTTTTCTGATTAACCCTCCCAGTTAACTCCTTTCTAAACCACCTTACTGGTTGTATCATCGACTAACCAAAGTCGGATTGGAATTATGTATTACTACATAGGAAGTTTCAGTTATCAGAGACTTACACCCCTTCAATGCCTGTCCTTTGACTAACATGGGGCTTACTGCTCACGCCTCTTAGGAACCCTACTTCACTCACATACTCTTACTCGTCATTCCCTGTTAATGCTTCTGACAACAAAGCAATGGAATTTATAAGCAACAATTCTTCCAGACTGTCATAAATTTTCTGTTACATAAGATCCTTATACAGGGCAAGTGTAGAGTATACTCATCTCTGCAATCTTAAGCATTGAAGCAAACATATGATTCAAGATTTTACGAAGTTAGAAAGAAGAAGAAGAAAGATTGAAGAAAACTATTTCTTCATTTTCCATAAGATAATCTTTGTACAAGCTAGAAAGGCTTCAAACTAAGCTTCAAACTAAACGAAGCTAAGCCCTGCTTATATTGACAAAGACAGGGGTAGAAATGTAAATCTACCTAGAGACAAAATTATTACACTTTAACAAAAGTAAAGGACTATTTCACCTAACCTTATCAAAAAGGAATCTACTTTAACAAAAGTCCTAAAGCAAACAGTGCTTAGGTACAAAAGTCTAAAAGACTACAGTAGACAAGACTAAAAGGTGAAAAAGAAGATGATAAGATGGAATCTTCAACAGTTGTTGATGGTGATGTGCATCCATCTTTCATCATGTTAGTTGTCTCATTCTTACTTTACAAGTGTAAAGTAAGGTTTTCTGTCTTTATCTCACAGTAATTGATCCAAACTATCCAAGACGTTAATGATGGCGAATAGGAGATTGCCAACTTTGGAGATTAGATGGAGAGTCTGGATCACTTGAGTCGTCAATATCAGCATGATGAGATTTTTTTCTCTTGCTGGGACTGAGTTCTGCCATGTGTAGCTTATGCAGGAATTGATTTACCAGATCTTCGCCAATGTTAGGATTATCATCATAAGGATTCTGAGCATCTTGGAAAATCGAGGTGGACGGTTGAGATGGTCCTGCGGCTTGTGAGACTATTGTTTCGACGTCTTCTGAGTTTGTATCATACTCAAGACTATTAGAACCAGGAATGTTAACTTTTGGTGCTTCAGGTTCACCAGACATACATTCTCTAATATGAGGTCCAATATACGTAGTCAATTATGGATGATTTGGAAAGTGATTAAGCTCCTTAAGTAATTTTCTTAAAGAGATTAACACATTCTCCTTGTGTCATGGCCAATATAAGGCTGTATGCCAAAACTGGACACGTTGTTTAGTGTATAGAACTCCAGTAGATGTTTCTCTATAAGGATGATGTACAATGAAGAAGCATTGTGTATTCTGTCATCGTGCTGTAGCTAACCAAAGGCGATGTTGTTCAATGATAACACCAAATTGCTGCTTCCATTGGCTTAAAGGTTGGAACCATCTAGGAATGTCCACAATAACGAACTGCCATTGTTAGGATTATAGAGATGTTGATACAGATGAAGAGGAGAAACTGTAAAAGCACAAGCATATAAAGCAGACAATGCCCAAAAATACCATAATGTGTTTTCAGATAAAGGTTCTTGAAGAAGAATCACATTTTGGTATGGTGCTTTAAGGTTGAACATAACAGGATTTCCAGTAAAATTATGTTCATGCAGAAAAAGATGCAAGTAATAGAATAAACTACTACGTACAAGTGAGGCAACTTCAGAGACACTACGAGGAGGCCTAGTAAGAGGAGGAAAAGCTTTCTTTGTAATAGCAAAAAGAATGTTGCTATCCATTCTACCAAATTGTTGAGAAGCTAAAGCAAAATTAAATTTCTTTTTGTGATTTTGTTGAAGAGAAGAGAGATACTTATAGTGAAAAAAAATACCTGGAGGCCATGGTGGATGTTGCCTAAACAATGTAGCAAAGATTGCAGTGTTCTGTGTCGGATGTCTAATAACTGATAGAGATTGAATGTCAGAAAGATTCTTGTACGATTCTTGCGAGAAAGAGTTTGACACATGTCCTTAAGGTGCTTAACAATTGTAGATTCTTCTTTTTCCCATGATGGTGAATTCTTGCGTAAGAGCTTAGATAAGCATGAAGTGTAGGTTGCCACATGTGGTATGAAATCTCTGATATAATTAACAATCCCGAGGAATTGTTGAATCTGTTTTACAATGAGATGTTCATCCGAAAAATGTAATAATTCCTTAGCAATAAATCCATCCTTAAATTGCAAACCAAGAAATTCAATTTCTGATGTACCAATAATGCTTTTCGAGGCCGAAAGCATAATCCCATACTGTTGTGTAAGATCCAAAAATCTGTTTAGAAGAGCCTAATGTTCCTCATGAGTCTTCGAGAACAAAAGGATATCATCGATGTAAATCAATGCACTGTCAAGGATAGGCTCGTAGATTTTTGTGATGGATTTTTGAAACAGTGATGGAGTGACTTTAAGTGCAAATGGCATAATAGTCCAATAGTACTGAGCATTGGGAAAGCATAATGTAGTCTTGTAACATTCTTTAGGGCGAATACCCAATTGCCAAAATCCTTCTTTAAGATCAAACTTTGAGAATATAATAGCTTTCTTAAGAAATAGTACCTGTGTACTGATTTTTGATAGAAGAAACTTATCATCCTGCAGGAAACCATTAAGAGGCTTATAGTCAATGACTAATCTCTTTTTTCCATGTTTCTGTTCTAAATGCTTGTTGACATAGAACGCTTGACAAGCCTAATCCGACTTTGTGGGCTCGATCAATCCTTGCTGTAGTAATACAACGCACTCATCTTGTGCTAGCTTCAAATCATCAGGGTTCATCCCTAGATGTGTGGCTTTCGTTGGATTTATATCCTCATTCTTCTTGAATGATAGACTTATAAAAAATTCAATATTTTTTCATAGAGGATGTGGATGAGTAAACTGTGAATAAGACTCTGGACAATAGCTCAATAGTTTATCTTGAAGTCCAATGTAATGTTCAGGAACTGTGGTTAGTTCAAACACATTTTTAATATCAGTGTATGTTTAGCTCCCCATTTCTGCAAGACCCGAACCCGATATCGATGGTGATATCCGAGTCCGTATCTCACGAGGGTGGTATGCTAGAGCAATCAAAACATTTTCAAAACTCAGTAATACATTTTTCTTTTTTGAAAACAATCGAGTGCGCGAAAACCAGTACCCAATTTGGGGCCCGCGATACGAAAATATTTTCAACCAAAGTACTATTTCATAATCAAATTACAATACGGCACTAATCAATTGGGCCCTCTGTCATAATAAAGACACATATGCGGAAATACAAATTTACATATAAATCGAAGACTCAAATGCGACGTGAACTCGATCCCGACTTCAAACTCGACTCTCTTGCAGTAATCATACTCCGCTTCACTAACGGGTAATCTTCAATTCCTGAAAAATAATTGCAATGTTGGGTGAGTTTGCGAACTCAGTGAGAAACCATCATCGATGGTTCACTCAATTCATGCATATTAAATCAATTTACCAAATAATACATACAATCACATTTCTCAAATGTAAGGCGTTTCGCCTTTAATACAATTCACATTGAACAGTTACATTTAAATGATGCACATGTGACACTTTTCATTTTCATTTCGTGGTTGTGACCGTGCGCCTGAAACTGTCCCAGTGACGGGCACATTGCGTTGAGCCTGCGGCTCTGATAAACGTTGGGCCTAAATGCCCTGATATATTGAGCCAGTGGCTCTCAAATACGTTGGACCTGAGGTCCTGTGTGTTGAGCTTTAAGCTCTCATATACGTTGGGCGTGATATGCCCTGATACGGTGGCTGCTCCGGTCACAACTGCCTTTATCTGATCATGTCATTATGCATGAATGCATATATTCCAATTCCCATTTACAATCATTTACAATCAATGTCATTTCCTATTCCTTCGGACCTTCGGTCCGGTATTTCAATCATATACATTTACAATTTATTGCATTGATGCATTCCAGTCATTTACACAATAGCACTTCAATATCAAATTCCAATATTTGGACACCTGTGGTCCAAATCAATCAAAATCAGACACACATATCCATCCATTATCTCCACATGGCATCAATGCATAAAATAGTAAACACACATAGCTTGAGAAACCAACTAGGTTACTCACATATTACTTTCGAGCTAATGCCGGGAAGTTTCCGCCACGTCAGTTATCGAACGACGCTCCACTGGGGCCTCTATAAGAAGCAAAGAAGATACGAGTCACTAATTATTCAATCCGAATGAATTACGGATGCACAATAGATGAAATATGCATGTTCATGAATTCCCGGCCCTAATCTCATTTTTTCCCATCAGAAAGTCCGTCTAAAAAATTAGAAACCTATTGGCGCTGACGGTGCGCAATTTGGACCTCTATAGGTCCCCAATGTAATAAAACAGTGATTATACAGACTTTTACCCGGACCCACGTCAATTTCCTGTCCAAAAATTCCCAATTTCTTAGAAAATGAAATTAAATATTCACTGAATCCGATGCCTCAAGAATCAGGTCAATCGCACGTCGAACGGAAAAGTTATTCACGAAGGAAACCAAAATTTAACAATTACTAGCCCTTATTTCCTTCTCTTTTTCCTGTTTTCCAACCGAAATTCAACCTATCATATCTCTTTCTACACATTTCAGAAGAATGCAAACTATACCTTGTTGGAAAGATAATGAAACCCTCTACAAGTTTCCTTTAGACCAGAAAAATCAATTTCACCCCTAAGGGTGTCAAAAGTCCCATTGAAGCTACTGCCCACACATTCACTTCCTAAAATGTAGCAGTCATTGAAATTCACTATCTTTCATTCTATGCAGTCAAAATTATACAATAGATATGCTCATCAAGATCACAATGTTATCTACAACTTTCATGAAACAACCCAAATTTCAATTCCTTGCTAACTAGGTCAAATAATTCACTCAAGGTTGCTGTCCCAGAAATCACTCAATTTGAGCAAGAACTTTCTATCAATCATATCTCCCTGTATACAAGTCAAACAAATCACCACTTTATATCCCTGAAAGATAAAATCCTCAAACTTCAATTCTTCCTAAAATAACCACACTCCAATTCAGCCTCTAACAGTTTCAAATCTGTTATGCAAGTTTCGACCTAATCAAGACTTAACATCACAATGTAGGTTCAGATTTTGAAATTCCATATCTCCCACATCTGATTTCCAAAAAATTATAAGCCATATATCATTTTCAAGATCAATGTGTCATCTAGAACTCTTCAGTACATTTACAACTCCAATTCAATTCACAAAAATTACTAAAATTCTTCCAAATCCGAATGTGCACTAAATGTGCCAATCCAACTAGGTTTCAGTCAATGCATAAAAACAGCCAACACTCATCAGTCCATAACTCCTACTATACATATCGAAAAATTGCAAAATCAGTGAAATTAAAAAGATAACTTAATAGGCTTCAATTTTCCATCTAATCTATTTATCCTAATTCCTTCTCAATTAATTCATAAAATTTGCAAAACTCAAGGGTATGATTTCGGTACTGTTCATTCCAGTCATGAGCAGTAACTTTCCAAGCCAAATTGCACCCTCTTCAAGCTAACATTGGACAATGCCTATTTCACACAAAATGTAGCTAACATCCCAAAGTTTAAGGGCCACAAACCTCACCTCATTTTCATAACCACACAATTAGTTATACTCAAAACAGGCAATCGATTAAAGCCCTAAATTTCCAGATTTGGTTCAATCTTAGTTTCTATCATTTCCAATGCCTTTAACACATCATTAAGCATCCAAATAACACAAATCGGTTCTTATACCATTCATACATATCCTAGGGCTAATACACAAAAATTGACAGCACTCAATGTCTTAATTCCTATGCAAGATTAGTCATCCATGTTCAATTCAAAATCAAGTCATAACCACTTCTATCCTACTTCTTTCAATTCATCCTTAACCTAGCTTTATACCCATCAATTCAAGCCATTATAGACATCAATTTAATGCATCAAGAATCAAAATAAATGCAGTCTAACTCTCATTAAATGCCTCTCCCTACCGTGGCATTAAAGTCATGCTAAAACATCATTTAACACGTAAAGAAAATCACTTACCTATTAGCTTCCAATCCTTTCTTCTCTTCACTTTCTTCTTAACTACCCTTGCTAACCACTTCTTCTAATTCCAAGTAAAGACATCATCATCAATGCAAGCTAAGAACTTGATTTCATGAAAGAGCTTGTAAGGTTTTGGAGGGAGGAGTTTTAAAAACAGAAAATCGACGAGGCTCACCAAAAATGGGAAAGGAAGCTTTCAGATGGGTTAGCTAATAACTTGCTTTTCTCCAAGGAAAACCGATAGACACAAGTGAGAAACAATTAATGAAGACCATAGTTGGCCAAATATGATTTGTTGATGGATTTAAAGAAAAGTCAAAGAAAACTTATTAATATACTTTAATCAAAGCCACTTTTCGGTTATAGACAAAATAATTCATGCATTCCTCTTCTTTTAGGCAACATCACCGAATAACAAGGATAAGAGGCATTTAATGAAGGTTTATGTTGGCAAAATCTCATTGGTGAAAGATTTAAAGAAAAATCAACTAATTATTTCTTTAATCTAGATCAAAAAATAACCCAATCAACTCAATTGACCCCCATTTCAATCCCAAAATAATATACCCAATGATATAGTGCCATTGGGTAGAAATTTTCGCTACCGAAAATCGACCGATTCGCCAATTGGCAATTTTTCCGGTCCAGAAATTTTCTCCGGAAAAATCCAAAAAAATTCCTAAAAATCCCTTAAAATAGAAAACAATTTATGGCGCACTCAGAATAATTTTCCAAACCCAAGAATCACGCTAATCCCAATAAAATTGTCTTAGGCAGGAAAATCGGGAATGTCATGTATGCATGTATAGTAAGTTCATGTGCACAGTTGCTACTGTGTATCAATCCTATTATGCATGAACAGTACTAATTATTCCCTATCAATCCCATCCTATAACAAATTTACTATTTTATCCTTTCAGTAGGGGGTGGGATGTTACAATTCCCCCTCCTTATAAAAATTTCGTCCTCGAAATTCTCAATCAACAGTTCAGTATGACCGTAATCATATGTTCCTACATGTCACTTTTCCACTCAATAAGGCATTTTCCGAAAGGTCACAGTAACCATATTCAGTCAGTTGTTCCGTCACTTATTTGGTTAACTCATATCACTCGTCACGATAAACAGATTCCACAAGGTTGTCAGTTGGCGATCTCACTCTCTTAACTATCTCACTCATCACAGTCTCAAATTCAATATGGTCTTTGACTCTCATTAGGCTCTGTACAGTGTAGCAGTATATCGCTACAGTAAATCAGAACTTTATAACACGATCGTAATCAAGCATTTTTCCTGTAAGCCCTTGAATCAATAATCATTTCATTCTATACCCACAGTTATTCAATTTCCCTTTTCGCATAAGATTACTAGAATGTCTAGCTTCGATTGTTCACTTTCTTATTCTAGCACCTTTTTATCGGGTACCCATACTTTTTCTTTGAATCATTCAATTTTTTTTTCGATTTCACTTTCATATTCAGACTCCTTATAGGACTCACCACTTTAACTCCTACACTCACAACCTTTCTTACATTTATCCAATATCTCAATTTTACAGAAACACTTCACAATTACCCATAATCTACGACATTCATTGGAAATTCCAATATCAGTAATCATTCATTGCAACATTATCTGCTCACTATTTGGATTTAGTAGGTAGAATTGTCTTCATTTCGTAATTGTCGAAGATAATAGTCATGTATGCCCGTCTTTTCCTCGAATTAACACAATGTATCCTTATAGGAATCTAAAGTCTCAATACCATTTATCAAAGTCCATTCTATTTATCTTATACCGGTTTCACCTATTGTCTCCGTTCATCGAGAACGCCCACTCTTCAAGGATATGCTTCTTACCGGTGGTCGTTCTTCCATTATTCATATAATTCTTTTCCTTTTCACTGTTCAACAATTCCAAACGCATTCCGTCGATAATCATAGTCACTACCATTTGCTTACTTCGCATCTTTCCTCTTGAACTTTTCCATACATTACCAAACATCATTCATTTCATTCAGGTCCACAATTAGTGTATTTACAATCCCTTTATGATGATAACACTACATCACATCATTGTCGGTTTTCCTTTAGAACTTCTTGTCTCTATTTATTTTCTCTTTTCAATAGCTTTCTGTCATTAACATTGACATAAGTCAATACCTAATCATCCGTACTTGGACCTCAAAATTTCCATTTCATTTTGTATTTCACTTCATGATTCAGACTCTTTTATTCTTAGTTTCAAATTTAGATTTCCCAACAATTTTGCATCACATAAGGAGCTCTATTCACTTCACATTGCAATAGGATCACTTCAACTTATAATTCCACTCATGTCGTTGGATACTCTACATTTCGTATAACCTCGATGAGGATATTTCACTTGTTATGTCTAAAACTCCTCTTGAGACAGGACTCAATTTCACTTTTGATACTTCATTTCATTTGACCACTAATCTTGCTATCATCATTATACTGTTCACAAAAGTCTCATCAATCAATTAGTGTCCCTAATTGTTTTTTTTAATCATTCTTAATTATACGCACTATCACTATCAGATCAATTTCATGCCATAATGTAAAGATCAGAATATTCCTTGCACTAAGGTCCCATGTGACAGTCACATAAACACTTTCTTTAACACTTATTCAGTAATCTACACCTCAATAGAACTTATTTCATTTTATTTGGAAACCAATTAGTAACTTATACAATTCAAACTTCCACAGAACTCCTTTCCGTTTATGCTAATCCTCAAATAAATGACTGATACCAGAATAATTTTTTTCATTTCCTCTCATATAGGTACACTCAGCCCTCTCATGTCATACTTTAACCCATTATGGACTTTACACTTATAGCCACTCTAATCATTCACCGATTATCTCCTCTATGATTTCCATGTATCTTTCACATACGTTTCATTAATCATGATCAACTGTACTGTTCAATAAATACTCCCACCGGTAAATAAACTTAAATGCGACAACTCTTTTCATATATCTCTATCATTGTCTCATTTTTCACGTATCATTGAACTATATGTCTCATCATTTTATTTCCATATCCGTCACGTGCAAGCTTGACCTTGTAAGGTCATATCCACTTGGCTTATATACTGTTATCGTATTATTGCTACATCACTGTGTATTTTCCTGTAGAAACAATCCACGATTGGGTATTCACAGTACTAGTACATTCGGGGATGTGTCCCCAAACACATAAAATCGTTGATACAACCCCACTGTATCTCCATCCATTTATCTAGTTACCCATCCATTTATCATTGCTGTGTGCAAATCCCCATATTCAACCAATCCAGAATTCCCCGATACACAATCAGTAAAACTTATCAGTCTGTCTTTTTCTCTTACGATCTTATTATACTGATTTTCAAACTTTTCGCACAATATGCACATACCCATTTCAGGTTCAAGTTGATGCGTTCCAGATCATAACCGTTTCACGAGTTCATTTCAGTTTATCTGTACATTTTTATCTCACCATTTCGACTTTTTCTTACCCTACGAGACACGTTGCTCTTTCAGTTCATTCAGCTCTAGGTAGATCGGTACGGTACAAAATTGATCCTATCACAATCTCGCTATCCTCATCTACCTATGATATCTACTGATATTGAACACAAATGCAGTGAATCCATATCTGCCTGATCGGATCATCTACGCTTTACTCAGTTCCAAGATTTTCCCAGTTCATCGCATCTACAGTCAGAGCACTAATTACCTCGTCATCCCGGACTTTTAATCTCACTTCGGTCTATTATATGCGTCTCATATCTCCAGTGGACTTCTTCCAATTCTAGACATATTCGTTTTCTATCGCCGTAATCTTGTCATTTTAATCCGAGAAGTACTTATGCTATCACCGCTTTCCTTAATCAGGCTAGGCCAACATAGACATACTCATATAACAGGCGAGGGTTTCTAACCACAGTACAATATCAATCTCCTTATCCATTTTTCCTTTTTCCTTTCCTAATTAATTATACACTTTCAGGGATTTACGCTCTAATCCAGTCTCACTTTTCTCTCACTTAGTCACTTACCACGTACGCACATGTAGGAATTCTACTCGTGCGACTCAGACTAGGAATCAGTTGCCACGGTCTGCAATAACACGACTCAAGTGCATGCACCCATTGTTGACTATGCCCAGATACATTACGTACTACTGGGCTCTGATACCACCTAATGTAGCACTCCACTTCCGCAAGACCCGAACCCGATATCGATGGTGATATCCGAGTCCGTATCTCACGAGGGTGGTATGCTAGAGCAATCAAAACATTTTCAAAACTCAGTAATACATTTTTTTTTTGAAAACAATCGAGTGCGCGAAAACCAGTACCCAATTTGGGGCCCGCGATACGAAAACATTTTCAACCAAAGTACTATTTCAGTAATCAAATTACAATACGGCACTAATCAATTGGGCCCTCTGTCATAACAGTACACATATGCGGAAATACAAATTTACATATAAATCAGAAAAACTCAAATGCGACGTGGGCGATCCCGACTTCAAACTCTGACTCTCTTGCAGTAATCATACTCCCGTTTCACTAACGGGGTAATCTTCAATTCCTGAAAAATAATTGCAATGTTGGGTGAGTTTGCAAACTCAGTGAGAAACTATCATCGATGGTTCACTCAATTCATGCATATTAAATCAATTTACCAAATAATACATACAATCACATTTCTCAAATGTAAGGCGTTTCGCCTTTAATATAATTCACATTGAACAGTTACATTTAAATGATGCACATGTGACACTTTTCATTTTCATTTCGTGGTTGTGACCGTGCGCCTGAAAATGTCCCAGTGACGGGCACATTGCATTGAACCTGCGGCTCTGATAAACGTTGGGCCTAAATGCTCTGATATATTGAGCCAGTGGCTCTCAAATACGTTGGACCTGAGGTCCTGTGCGTTGAGCTTTAAGCACTCATATACATTGGGCGTGATATGCCCTGATACGGTGGCTGCTCCGGTCATAACTGCCTTTATCTGATCATGCAATTATGCATGAATGCATATGTTCCAATTCCCATTTACAATCATTTACAATCAATGTCATTTCCTATTCCTTCGGACCTTCGGTCCGGTATTTCAATCATATACATTTACAATTTATTGCATTGATGCATTCCCAGTCATTTACACACAATAACACTTCAATATCAAATTCCAATATTTCGGACAATCATGGTCCGAAATCAATCAAAATCAGACACACATATCCATCCATTATCTCCACATGGCATCAATGCATAAAATAGTAAACACACATAGCTTGAGAAACCAACTAGGTTACTCACATATTACTTCCGAGCTAATGTCGGGAAGTTTTCGCCACGTCAGTTATCGAACGACGCTCCACTGGGGCCTCTATAAGAAGCAAAGAAGGCACGAGTTACTAACTATTCAATCCGAATGAATTACGGATGCACAATAGATGAAATATGCATGTTCATGAATTCCCGGCCCTAATCCCATTTTTTTCCCATCAAAAAGTCCGTCTAAAAAATTAGAAACCTATTGGCGCTGACGGTGCGCAATTTGGACCTCTATAGGTCCCCAATGTAATAAAACAGTGATTATACAGACTTTTACCCGGACCCACGTCAATTTCCCGTCCAAAAATTCCCAATTTATCAGAAAATGAAATTAAATATTCACTGAATCCGATGCCTCAAGAATCAGGTCAATCGGAAGTCGAACGGAAAAGTTATTCACGAAGGAAACCAAAATTCAACAATTACTAGCCCTTATTTCCTTCTCTTTTTCCTGTTTTCCAACCGAAATTCAACCTATCATATCTCTTTCTACACATTTCAGAAGAATGCAAACTATACCTTGTTGGAAAGATAATGAAACCCTCTACAAGTTTCCTTTAGACCAGAAAAATCAATTTCACCCCTAAGGGTGTCAAAAGTCCCATTGAAGCTACTGCCCACACATTCACTTCCTAAAACAGAACAGTCATTGGAAATTCACTATCTTTCATTCTATGCAGTCAAAAATTATACAATAGATATGCTCATCAATATCACAATGTTATCTACAACTTTCATGAAACAACCCAAATTTCAATTCCCTTGCTAACTAGGTCAAATAATTCACTCAAGGTTGCTGTCCCTGAAATCACTCAATTTGAACAGTAACTTTCTATCAATCATATCTCCCTGTATACAAGTCAAACAAATCACCACTTTATATCCCTAAAAAGATAAAATCCTCAAACTTCAATTCTTCCTGAAATAACCACACTCCAATTCAGCTTCTAACAATTTCAAATTTGTTATGCAAGTTTCTGACCTAATCAGCACTTAACATCACAATGTAGGTTCAGATTTTGAAATTCCATATCTCCCACATCTGATTTCCAAAAAATTATAAGCCATATATCATTTTCAAGATCAATGTGTCATCTAGAACTCTTCAGTACATTTCCAACTCCAATTCAATTCACAAAAATTACTAAAATTCTTCCAAATCCGAATTGTGCACTAAATGTGCCAATCCAACTAGGTTTCAGTCAATGCATAAAAACAGCCAACACTCATCAGTCCATAACTCCTACTATACATATCGAAAAATTTCAAAATCAGTGACATTAGAAAGATAACTTAATAGGCTTCAATTTTCCATCTAATCTATTTATCCTAATTCCTTCTCAATTAATTCATAAAAATTTGCAAAACTCAAGGGTATGATTTCGGGTACTGTTCATTCCAGTCATGAGCAGTAACTTTCCAAGCCAAATTGCACCCTCTTCAAGCTAACATTGGACAATGCCTATTTCACACAAAAATGTAGCTAACATCCCAAAGTTTAAGGGGCCACAAACCTCACCTCATTTGCATAACCACACAATTAGTTATACTCAAAACAGTGCAATCAGTTAAAGCCCTAAATTTCCAGATTTGGTTCAATCTTAGTTTCTATCATTTCCAATGCCTTTAACACATCATTAAGCATCCAAATAACACAAATCGGTTCTTATACCATTCATACATATCCTAGGGCTAATACACAAAAATTGACAGCACTTAATGTCTTAATTCCTATGCAAGATTAGTCATCCATGTTCAATTCAAAATCAAGCCATAACCACTTCTATCCTACTTCTTTCAATTCATCCTTAACCTAGCTTTATACCCATCAATTCAAGCCATTATATACATCAGTTTAATGCATCAAGAATCAAAATAAATGCACTCTAACTCTCATTAAATGCCTCTCCCTACCGTGGCATTAAAGTCATGCTAAAACATCATTTAACACTTAAAGAAAATCACTTACCTATTAGCTTCCAATCCTTTCTTCTCTTCACTTTCTTCTTAACTACCCTTGCTAACCACTTCTTCTAATTCCAAGTAAAGACATCATCATCAATGCAAGCTAAGAACTTGATTTCATGAAAGAGCTTGTAAGGTTTTGGAGGGAGGAGTTTTAAAAACAGAAAATCGACGAGGCTCACCAAAAATGGGAAAGGAAGCTTTCGGATGGGTTAGCTAATAACTTGCTTTTCTTCAAGGAAAACCGATAGACACAAGTGAGAAACAATTAATGAAGACCATAGTTGGCCAAATATGATTTGTTGATGGATTTAAAGAAAAGTCAAAGAAAACTTATTAATATCCTTTAAGCAAAGCCACTTTTCGGTTATAGACAAAATAATTCATGCATTCCTCTTCTTTTAGGCAACATCACCGAATAACAAGGATAAGAGGCATTTAATGAAGGTTTATGTTGGCAAAATCTCATTGGTCAAAGATTTAAAGAAAAATCAACTAATTATTTCTTTAATCCAGATCAAAAACTAACCCAATCAACTCAATTGACCCCCATTTCAATCCCAAAATAATATACCCAATGATATAGTGCCATTGGGTAGAAATTTTCCATCTAGAAAATCGAATAGGTTCGCTATGATTGACGATTTTTCGATGGGAATTTTCTCCGAAAAAATCCAGAAAAATTCCTAAAAATCCCTTAAAATAGAAAACAATTTATGGCGCATTCAGAATAATTTTCTAAACCCAAGAATCACGCTAATCCCAATAAAATTGTCTTAGGCACGAAAATCGGGAATGTCATGTATGATTGTACAGTAAGTTCATGTGCACAATTGCTACTGTGTATCAATCCTATTATGCATGAACAGTACTAATTATTCCCTATCAATCCCATCCTATGACAAATTTACTATTTTATCCTTCCAGTAGGGGGTGGGATGTTACAGTATGGACTGAAAAGGTTTCGATACTTGAGGCCTGTGGGTAAGATTTGTAGAGATGATGCTTTACTGTACGTATCCATTCCAATTGAGATGTCTGGGCCTGATAAATTTCTTCTAAGTACTCTAGTCCAAACTGTACACTGAGGAAAGAAACGAATGCCAATTCGCTTCCTAGTTATCAACCCAATCTTAAAGCTGTTGCCATCAGTTGCGAGAAAATGTTCATTATAAGAAGTCTATGCTTCGGCTGATAGGATATTGGGCTTCATGATCGTACGATTTGATCCTGTATCCATAAATCCAATAGCCTTAATGGGCTGATCATATTTGTCCTACTGAAACAACTGGATATGGACATATGGTCGTTGAACTGGATTACGATCAATCTTCATACATGTTTGTTGTAACATGTATAACGAATCATCATCAGATATATTAGATGAGCTCGATGATTCCTCTTCTGATGCAGACACAGTAACAGCAAATTGTGTATCACTGTCCTCACTAGATTGTTCCTCAAGGATTTCTTCAATAGCATTATGAGGCTGAATAGGCATTTTTCAATTTTCTCCAGGAATTTGGCATCTTTCTTGGTTGCCTGAGGACACTTATTTGCATAGTGATTTGGATTTCCATAGTTTTATTTTGATGTGAAGGCTTTTTGAA
Source organism: Erythroxylum novogranatense (assembly GCA_029891385.1). Classification (NCBI taxonomy): domain Eukaryota; kingdom Viridiplantae; phylum Streptophyta; class Magnoliopsida; order Malpighiales; family Erythroxylaceae; genus Erythroxylum; species Erythroxylum novogranatense. The sequence continues at coordinate 88,253,334 of CM057225.1, read as the reverse complement.
AAACCGCATGAATCTGCATTTTTTGCCTATGTTCTTCTTTTTGAAGTTTTGTTTCCAAGGCTTCTGCCTTCCATGCTTCTTGTGGAATTTTCTCCTTTCATAGTATACTTGAGATTGATGAGCTTTCTTCCTGCTATGACACTTACAAGTCTATTTTTCCTTATCTTTGCACTTTATCTGGAGATGAGGCTGTTTACATGCCTTTTTCAAAACTGGACCCCCTTTGAGGATATTTTTGAACAAAGTATGCTGATCACATAACTTGTCAAGAGACGCTAAAGCAAGCTGATAGATTTCTCCAAAAGAAATAGTAGACATATCTCTTTGAAGAGAAGCTATGGTCCTTTGTAGTTTTAGCTATATTTCATTTGGAAGGGATGAGATAAAAGTGTAACATAAGTTAACATCATTCCATCTATTTAGAAGATAATACCTTTACGTCATGTACTTGTAATGCTTTTGAATATCACGCTTGTCAAAAGAATAACATTTCATCTTGAAATATTCCTGACGGATTTGGTTATCAATCAACTGGAAGTCACCCACAAACTCCTTGTGGATAATGCCAAGTAATGCTCCAGCAGTTGATACTTGTATGTACTGAAGTCGTTGATACTCACTTATACTTTGCCACCATTCTCGCAAAGTACCAGTAAACCTGGATGTAAATTCAAACAAAATATCCGTAAGAGGATGATTAGGTCTGATAATTTGTAAATCAATCCAAGTACCGAATTCATGAATACGATCTCTCCATTTCTTAGGTGGAAAATCATCAAAAATAAACTAAGGTCCTGAAGTAAGCTTGGTATTCGGTTGTGTAGTTGCCGTAGCTGGTGTTGCTTGAGGTGCTAGTTCAGCTCTGAAAGGTTCAGTACCTATGGATTCAGCTTCACTAATTTCTGGTTCAACTTCAGTATATTGAGGCATAGTCATCAAAACATTTGAAAAATCTGAAAGATCAGCAAAGTTAGCTGATTCATCAGTCGATGGTGAAGAGACTAGTTCACATGATGACTATGATGTTTGTTGTCCTTCTGACACAATGAGTGATTGCTTATCCGAACAACTAGATAGTGTTGTATAATTCTCAGATGTACCACTCTGAGTCTTAGAACTGTCTTCTGATTTAGAATCAAAATCTTCTCCAAGAGGTTTTGAGGTTAGAGTAGCTATATACTCTGTTTTCTTAGCTTTATCCTTCCTATGAGAAGAGGTGGAAGGTTGTACTAGTGCTGGTGGTGGAGACTCTGAAGGAGTATGAATGCGTAAAGGCTTTCTCCACTGTTCAGTTGGTTCAAAAGTTGTATATGAAGATGACGCTTCTGGAACCTTTAAAGACTCAGGAACTCTAGATTTATGCACACGTTCAGATGTAGACTTTGATTTTACTCGTTATGGTTTCTCTTTAGTTGTTTGAGGATGAATATACTGTCTAATCAAAGGATAGTTAAACTTGAATATCTTTGAGTAGTCAGCTTCTTCTAGATACCGTTGATACGAAGGAGATGGATATGATGGCTGAAGAGTTAAGAACTCTCAAGAGGATGATCCATATATCTGCTTAGTTTGAGCTGCATGCATACCGGCTTCCATTTGTCGTACTATTCCTTGTATCTCTTATATCTTATGAACTTTCAAGTCGAATTTTGGCCCCATATAATGAGTAGAGATGTATTGTCTGAGTTTAGCATCAAGGCATTGAATCTGAGCTTTGTAAGATCGATACATTGTTTGTATCTGTTTCGAAATAGAATTGACTTGCTTATGAGTAGCGACATTTTGTTGACTAATTCCATCCAGCTTGGAATCAATCCTTCTCAATACTCTGTTCTGTGCTACTGCATTAGATGTCTACCAGTTAAGAACTTCATCAGATGGATTAGACATAGGTGTTCCTTGTGAAGTAATTCCTAATGCTTTGATATATGGGTTGAAGATAACCCACTGTGATTCATCAGTACTCCTGGATAATTGAGGAAAGTTATCCTTATCTGGTAATACCATCATACAGTGTAGAGGAGTAGGAGTTGTAACAGGAATTGCTGGCATAGAACTGCACGATCCACCAGTAGATTTGTAGGGATCTGTTGTAGTACACATAGAGGACCAGAACATCTCTCGAAGAGACTTTGGTCTGGATCTTTCTATCATGGATAGACCATTATGATCGTCTTGATCTGGATCCTCACTGAGAGGAGGATAGGCAAAAGAAGGTAAGCGCTGAGATTTGGGCTTTGATTTCTTCATCCTTCTCCGTTGATATCTTGGATCATCATCATCAGAATCTGACTCAGGGTTGAGATAGATTTCACAGTCTGGTTTGCACATAGATGGGTCGACATCCCATACAAAATGTCCATGATGATGACTTACATAGACTGAATCTCCATTAGATTTGAAATAATGGATAGGAGGACCGTCTTTACCTTCCATATGTGAAAATACGGGCTAGATCTTAAGGCTTGTTGCCTTAGTTGATAGATCTGATAGATCTTGAGGTTTCAATGGGCTAGATCATCAGGATAGATCTTGATGTCGAAGGACCAGACGTTTCATCGCTGGGCCTTGTATAAATGGACTTGACTGAGCCATCCTTCAGTGTCTTTAGAATTGGAGGACTTGTCATATGAAAAGAGTGTCGATGAGGCGCGTGGAATACCTTCTGATAGTTGGTAATCCATTATGTAGGCATCATCTTTTCAAGCTCCATTGAAGGTAACTGCTTCGGGATTTAGAGGATAGTTGTCGGGTTATTGGCTTTATTAGCAACTATGTAAAGCGCATCCGAAGTAGATTTTGGAAAGTTTAAATCCAAAGAATGATTTTGTAGACGATAGATCATCTGGTGGTAAAGAGTCACCATGATGGCTGTAGGATCTTGATATACTCCAGTGATTTGGGTTTGAACTTGTAAATGTTCAGATAACTTAGGATCATCTAACCTGATGTTGAAATTAGGTGCTATGGTCAAGATAACACTCCCTCTATCAAGAGTTGTCAGCAAAGTACCAATAAGTACATTTTGGTACGTTATGTAGACAATGTCAAGAAGGGATATCCTGACTATGGCACCCTTTCTTCCATGTAAGGTAAGAACAAGTCGTATTGCTCCAATATAAAGATGTGTATGGTTGTGGTCTCTCCATAAGGCGATCAGCTCCTTAGGAATCTCAAGCTTTACATATTGTTCTGCTGTTATAGATCTGAGACCACATTGTTCTAATCTGGAACTTTGGATGATTTCCTTGACATGAGACCTAGTAGTAGATAACACACTATGAATACTTCTCGTCCAAGAATAGTCACGAGAATATATACTGTACGGACTTAACAAAGGTAAAGAAGACTCACAAACACGATTTTATACAAGCACATGAGTAATTTCTATAAGATTTTCGATTTGTTTTGATAATACACGCTTCACACTATTAGACAAATGATCTAGAGACAAACTACTAGATAAATGTACAAGGTTTGAAGACATACTAGATGACAAAGATATTGGATATGACTCCATAGTTTCTCTTTCTTCTGTTCTTTTTATTTCTCTCACTTCTTTTAAACCTGAATCAATGTTTCCCCTGGCTAAGATGCGAAGGGTGACTATGTTTTCAAGGAATTCATAAGCAGTAGTGAAAGCCTAAGCGAGGAGATAAACTCCAAATGGTACGCAGGTGTTTTCGGTTGGACTAACTCTACCTGACCACAAACTAGACAAAGATACCACACTGGGTATGGGAATGTTCCTAGACTTTGTTTCGTTCTGGCTTTGATACCACTCTGGGTATGGGAATGATTGTATTTTGTTCTGACTCTTCTCCATTTACAAGTCATCTCTCTTTGAAGTTTGAATCTTTCACTTCTCCATTTTCATCCCTTCTCAATTTTCATGCTTTTCGTCTGTATTTTATCTCTGTCCACAAGCTGTCTCTGTTTGAAGTTTGAACCTTTCACTTATCCATTTTCAAGCCTTCTCAATTTTCATAATCTTCTTCCGTATCTTTATCTTCGTCTACAAGAATACAGGCAATTAATTTAATATTTATTTCTTCACTCTTAACCTCTTCATCTTTCTCTTCCATTAAATTTCACAACTCTGCTTGGATAGTTCTTATAGCCAATTTAAAATATGAGATCATTCAAGACTTTGGAGGGAGTTCTGGGCAAGTGGGTGTGTGTTTATTCTATGGCCCCTTTTTGTTTCTTGGTTCTTAGGCCTAAATTTCTGTTTTTGCTTTCTGGTTTGTGAATCTTGTGATTTGGCTAGTTCGGGCATAAGAAAAGAGCGATTCTTCAAGGTTTAAAAGAAACCAATAGGTTTATTATTTAACCAACCGATTTTTATTCATAAAGGTTAGAAATAAAAACTGGACCGAAAACTAGTCCGGGTCATACTTAATCTGGTCATACAAGCTGGTCCGATCTATGTAAATCATTGATGAAGAGGATTAGGGTTGAAAATTAAGTTCGGCCTGATTTGAAGTTAAAAGGTTTAGATTTTCAAAAGTTATTATTTTAATGTGTAAATTTAAGAAATTTAAGATTAAATAATATTATTTGGGAGAGGATTGAGATTTATTGTCATCATTAAATAAGATTTACATATTGTCATCATTAAAGAAGATTTACACGTATTATATACTTCAGATTGTCTATATTTCTTATAACAACTCTATAGATCTTGTACGGCCTTAAGATTGTATTGGGAGATAAAAACAAGCTAGGGTTTATATTCACTTAAAAGAGTTTGAGCAATGATAGATAATATATTATATGGTGATTTTTGGTTGTTAAATTCAATTTCTAAAGATTTTGAGGAAGCATTCATGTATGGCTAATAAGAGTATAAAATGCTATATTTTTTTTTCAGTTAGTCTTTCATGCTTACTCTTGTGATTAAATATATATGCATGTATTTGAATTTAATGGAGGCATTAACAATAAAATTAAGAGAGATACTAACTATATCAATATCAAAATTTGGCTTGAATGGCTATGAGAATGTTATAGCTCTTTTTACTGTCAAGAAAGGTTTACATAAAAATAGTGAATTACATAGCTTGGGAGAGGTAGTGTCCAAGCTTATATTCATTTTAGAAAATAGATGCACCCTTTATTTTAAAATTCCAAAAATCATAATTTTGGATTAGTTTTTTAATTGAATTTTGCTAGGTTTTGGAAAGACGCACTTGCTTCTCTTCCTCTCTCTTTCTTGTATTATTTTCTCTTATCAATGGCTATGCATGGTTAAACTTCTTCACTTGATTAGACTAATTTGTTCTTATTTCTTGATTTAAACATCAAGTATGAACTATTCTTATATATTTATCTTTATAATTATGTCATTCAATTATTAGGATGTATACTAGTTTATTATTTGATTTTTCTATAACTAGATTTGGATATTAAATTTGTAACAACTTAATTTCTATAATATATGAAACAACTATTGTTTAATGATTTTTGTGCTAGAGTTCTTGAATCTTAGGGGAAAAATGACTAAATTGAATGTAAGTGGCTAATCAATTAAGTCTTTATAGTGCCTTTGAGGTTGTTTAATAACTAGGGTAATTAAATTATTGTTGTTTCTAATTTACTATGATTAAAGAGAGATAAGAATTGCTTCCAATAGTGAATATTCAAGTTATGAATTGATTTATGCTTGTATTAATGATTGACATATAATTCTAAAGGTGGAAGTGGACTAGACCAAAGTTTCTTTATATTATTTTCTTCATTATTAGATTGAGTTCTTCAAATATATTGTTACAATTGTTTATTCATAATTAAAACCACCTTTTAAATTATTGTTCACATGTACAAAATAAAGTTATATATTATCTATGGAATTGATAAAGTGATTTTAGCTGATTTTGTGTTTTTGTATTCTTTAGTTTTTTTATTGTTTTTCTCATTATTTATTTATCATTCTTTCCTAATTGTGTATGTCTATCATTCGATATTAATCAAGATGATTTGTAGTTGACAACAAACATGGTAACTAACTTGCAATAGTTTGCCATTAGGTTTGACCTACTACCTTTATGAGTTAATGAGGTAAATGTGTAGTCCTTTGAATAATAAAATGCTGATTTAATCTCTTTTTTAATTACATAGTTGTAGGTTATATTTAAACTACGAGAACCTATAAAATTTTCTTAGTAATAAAGGATCCAACTGATATATGCTCAATTCTCTAAGAAGGGCCCATCAAGTAAGTAAATGTAGTAGGTGGATTTCGGTACAACTGCAAAGAAATTAAAATCCTAATTTCAACTATAAGAATAGACAACTTAGTCAACCTATGGCTAACAAATGCTTAAATTTTTAGTAATATGAGCAACCATACCATCATGGACAATAAATGGACCAAATTTTTTATTTTGGTATGCCACTAGAAGATATTTTCAAGTCTTTTTATTTTGATACTTTGCACTTTCAACAGTATATAAGAGTTAGTATTTAAAGTCTAAGAGTGTTAACTATGCTAAATTGTAACCATAATGAGTTAGTTCGAGGCACAAAGTTCAAGGAGTTTTCTCTCCCAAATGATTATAAATCTTGAAGAAAATAAAAATCCAAAAAATGTAGCTACAATCATTTTGAGAAGTGTTAAAGAGGTTGACATGCTAGTAGAGATGCCTTTTACACTGTTAAGGCAAAAAGAGGAGAAAATATTGCTATAAATGAGAATTTTCCTAATGATAACAAGTGTAACGCTAGACTTTTTGAATCCTTTTGTATTGATCTGTACTTGGAGATGATACTGTATGTTGATATATACATGGTTGTATATAAGTTCAAATATGTATTTAAATACTTTTAGGTATATATGTTAGTGATTTATAATATTATTTGCCCTTACATGAACTTAGGGCTCATCAGTATGCGAAATCTTTGAGATTTCTGATATATAAGCTTGTAAGTGTATAATAACCGAGTCCATGAAATGGATATGACCATAGAGTGGATATATATGATTTATAGACTTATTGGACACTTAGAAAGCTTAATTGGAAAAGTTGATGTACATAAGAGCTTATTTGCCAATTGTTAAAAGTTAAAGGACTTAAATGTAATTTTTCAATTATTGGAGGATCAATATGTAATTTTATAAAGTTAAGGAGCTTAATAATTATTTTCAAATGTCTGGGGACCAAAATAAAAATCAAAGTTTTGGTCATTTCCAAATTTTGGGCTTAATTGCAAATTTAGAGGGTATAATGATAATTTCACATAAGCTAAGGGCAAAGGTAATTTCACTATATTTGGTAAAAAAAGAGTCAATATTCTAGACCCTTCTTCCATATATGGCCATGCACCCTACCATTAAAGACTAGAAACATTTTATTTTAATTGAAAGAAAGGAGAAAAATGGAGAAGAGAGGGGAGAAGAACCCATTCGACCATCACTAAAATTCTACCATTCTTTTTCATTATCCAACCCAAATCAAGGTGTTATAAGTTAATTTGGGATCAAGGAACTCAAATATATCATTATATTTGAGAAATTCTCAAAGGATTTTACGATATCACCAAAGGAAAATTAGGTAAATTTTATCTCATCTCTCTCTACATTATGATTTTGAGTTTGGTGTTAAGATATGTTGTTCTGTATGCTCGAATATGCATGAAACATGGTTTAGATGAATGAAATGAGTCATGGAGAAGTCCCCTTAAACCAAAACTGAAATGTTCTCTTTCTGGTGAAAGTTGGTAAATTTTTGAATATCTTTTGAAATTGATGGTTTAAATGAATTCTATGGTGTTAATTGTATATGTATAATGTGAATTGATGAAGAAAAATGAAGAAGATGTACATTGGATAAGGTTTGGTCGAAATGATGGGAGAAGAAATGGACTAATGTAATGAGCTATATAATTATGATGAATATAACTTAAATGAAGGGAATTGGATTGGTGAATTGTTTTATTGTTTGGAAGAGTTTGTTATATAATAAGATAAGAACATAAATTACTATGATAAAGTCTTGAAAATATGACTTGAAAGTCATGCACATTATGTGTTTGATAAAATGCCTAAGTGAACTTGGCTTAGGATTTAAGGATTCGCAATGATATGCATTGGAAAGCCACTTTCATGTTTACATAGAGTAAACTTGAATTTTTGCTTAGATTGATAAGTAATGACCTAATGTGCTTGGAAAAAAATATGCTTAATTATGTTTTGAAATGAGTAAGTATTGAATTAAAGGCATTAAATGCCTTGGAAAATGCAAAAGAAAATTTAATATGAATAGTAAGGGAAGTAACCATGTGAGAAACTTAATGATCGAATCTTATAGCTTAAAGATAGAGATATTGTGTTTTATACACTTATGAGATGGTATATAAATATGAGATACATGTTTGAGTAGTAAATACATTGTATATTTTTATATATAAAGGCTTGGGAGCTATGAATCAAGGAGCTTATATCAAGGATTGTTGAAGTCAAGGGAGTGTACACCTTCTTTTGAGGTGAGTTGGGAAAACCATATCTCTCAAATAAGATTAGAGCATCCTAAGAGAAGCATGATTACTTGTATGTGAATTTTGAACCTAGGTAATGTGTAATAGAATTGAATCTCAAATAGATGATAGCATACTTGTGTATGTAATAAGCGACATTGTTTTAAATAACTCTTTATACTTGGAGTGAAACTGATATTTTTATTATGTATTTTGAGAAATGATATTATTTTCAACAAACCTGTACTTGAAGTGCAAAAGACAACATTTTATTTTCTGAAACTACATTTTTTAACAACTTTGCACTTGGAATGCAAAAGATTACCTTTATTGTATGAAATAATATTTTTCAACTTAAATATGCTTAATCGAGTCATGTATGCTATGTGCATGTGTTCTCTTTTGGCTTAGAGCCATAGCAAGGTTCCATTTTATCTATTGGACTGATAAATAAAGACATGATGCCTTACTTGATTTTTATACTTAATGTTTTTATATGATTTTTGTGATTGGTAAGGTAACGATTGGCCAATCTTGTACTAGACACAACAGATTAAGTGACCTCTATACCTTTGACACTGGTACATAAAAGTCGAGTCCCCGTATCGACAACTTTCTACAGGACTTGCGGGTGATTCCACACCTAAAGGTCTTGTCATCGAAAAGGTCATTACCTAGGGTTATGATGCTCTTGTCGACTATAGTGCAGACTCATCATGGATGAAAGTCGAGCCAATACTGAGAATCGGTGGGTGTGCACACTAGTATGGCCGACTAGTGGTGACACACATGATTATTTTGGCCTATTATGAGATTTATTTTTTGACAATGTTTGATTTATACGTGAGATGCTTTTCTTCTTTTGTGTGCCTAAACTGGAACCTATGTTCATCGAATGAGTGATTAATAGGTTAGGCTTATATGGTTCCTAACTAGTATATGTTGAGTCATAGGCTAGGCCTATGTGTTTTTATGTCAAGTATGTTCACTTCATAGGTAGTTATGTGCATGCTAGATATGTGGAAAAAGTCGTCCTTAGGTTATCTAGACTGCCTTGGTGTGTTTCGAGTTCTGTTTGCGATATATGTTTTTCTTGCTCATTGAGCACATAGTGTATTCACCCCCTCTGCTTTCCAACTATGTAGGTTAATTTGGTGAGTTTAAAGCTCTGAGTAGATCATGGGATCTTTTGACATTTTTGGGGCATTACTGCACATGGGTAGTCTCTGTTTTGTACTTTGGTTGTATAGTGACTCATAAACTGTTTTCATTAGGTTAGTTATGTTGATATGCTTTATAATTTTATAAATTAACTCTTGGCTGTCTTGTAGTTTATAAAAGACCTTATATATGAACCTTTGGTACTATTGTTGGGATTGATTTTGAGTGGACTTAAAAGTCCAAAAGTTGTGGTAAAGTTTTGAGTTTTTGGGATATTTAAAATATAGCCTTGTGTTGTCCAAATGTTTTTAAAAGATATTCAATTAGCCTTGCATAGTCTAATTAAGGGTATTATGAGTGTCCTTAGCCCAAGTATGCGGCAGTTTTCATGTGCCTGATGTGATACCGAGACGTGACAATAAGGGAGAAGATGAATTGGAAGTTGCTATTTATGAGCATCTTAGGGATGAGAAGGAGGAAGTGACATTGGGTACAAAATTGTGGGAGCCTATTACAACACTAAAAGATTATTAAATGTTAAAATATCTAGGTAGCGTTTCTTATATTTCGATACGAATTTTTAATAAGAAGTTCTTACCCTTTATTTGGTAGGCTCCCAACTCATCCTTATTTATAAACTACACAGAAGATTGAAATTACCCTTGTTGGATACCAATTGAAGAAGAAGGCACTCAGTTGAGTCACTGATAGTAAACAACGACATTACTTGGGAGGAAACCCAAGATTTGAGTTACCCCAACTGTAATTATAATGGAAGTAGCTTAACTAGTTTATTTATTTTGTTTCATTTTAGTTAAACATTTTATTTGAGTATATGTATTATTTTACTTTTAGTTTGTATATTGAGGACATGTAAGGTTTAAGTGTAGGGTGAACTGCTTTAGGATGTGCTTAATTGGAAAGTTTTCTTTTAATTTGTTATAATTGGATTAAATTGTTATACATGCTATAAGGTTAAAACAATTAAGTTTGAAAGTGGTATGTATTGGATGACTGAAATAGTTTGAGTTATAAATTTTAATTAAAATTAAAATAATCTAAAAGAGAAGGGTGGAAATTTTTCATAATAATCTTGTGAGCTTTTATATTATACAAGATTAAGACATCTATGTCAATATGTGTTTTTTTTTATATATATGATGTTTTTTTGTGGATGTTTGATATGCGCTTAAAGCCAAAAAACATGTATAAAAAATTGATCTTTTGTTATAAAGAATCAAAAACTAACTTCGTTAAGTGTTTGAATTTCACAAAGAAAGAATTCTTTGACAAGTTTGAAGTTTAACGAAAAATGAGTAAAAGACTCTCTCAACTCTTAAATAAAAACTATGAAAAGGTTTTAAATACTAAATAATAAAAAATAGGGTTCCAAATGAACATGACTTGGAACTTTTTAATTATGAACTTTTTTTGTGTTAATAGGCACAATCTATGCCATGCCCATGTTTGAGACTGTGGATCTCCTTATAACTTTGCGAAGTTGGACATGGTTTAGGACACATCTATAGATAAGATTGTGGATCCTTTTATAACTTGGTGAAGTCGAGCATGGTTTCAAGTACACCATGGATCTCCTGTAACTTTGTGAAATTAGACACAATCTCGAACATGTTCATGGATAAAACCATAGCTTACAATTGAGTTTCATAAAAAGTTACATAGGTTGATACATGATCGTATTAGAGGTTATGTTTACATCTAAGTCTTCAACCTTAACTTAAATTAAGCTAACTCATACTTGTCCTTTAATTTGGATTATATACATGTAGCTGATTGATTGTGTTTATACTTATAAATATTTATAACTTTCAACTACAAGTGCATTATGTAGTTGTAGCTAGCATTGACACGGGTTGATCCCATGAGGATTGTAAGTATTAGTATTAACATTTTTCCTATTATCTAGCCTTCGAATTAGATTATGGGTTTAACTAAAATTTAAAATAAACAAACTAAAATAAGATTGAAACAATAATGAAATTAGAAAGAGGAAAATACTATGAAATATCAAATAAATAGTACCATGATGATGAATCATCCGAAGAATTATTAAATATTAACCCTTTATCATCCACATGAATTAATAATTATTGGATCATGAAAATTCCTATCTGATGTTAATATATTTTTCAAGACTATTAACAACTAATCCTTCAGTTGATTAACTAAAATCTCTTTCCAGTTAAACCCTTAAAATTGCATTATTGGCTCGTGAATTCACCATTTGGTTTAAACCTAATTAAGAGGATTTACGTCAACCTATCTCTAGGTTTGCATGCAACTTTGTCCAATTATGTTAGATCTATTTACACAAAAGGATTTCTAAATCTCAATCACATGAAATCAAATCATGAATTAATATTCCAGATATATTAATTAAAAAATATAACTCATGATGAATCTCAATAATCAATCAATAAAATTGTATTAAACAAAATATCAAATCATATTGTCATCATAACTTAGGGTTCATCACACCTAGGCATTAAACAAATTAGTTTCTATTCATAGAAAACAAAACCAATAACAAACATTTAGAAGAAAAATAGAAATCAAAGAAATCATATTCTAAATCTTCCTTTTTTCTTTTCTTGTAATTTGGACTGAATGTAGCTTTTTATCGGATCTTGTGACATAATCTTTGTGTTTGCCTCATCTTATATTTAGAAATAGTGGTTCTTTGTGTTTCTTATGACTAAAAATTGCTATAAAACTTGCCTCCTCTCTATTTGCCTATGTTTTTTAACATGGTCGTGTAGGAGATCGTGTATCTCTAAAAATACCTGAATTCATAATTTAAAAAAGGCACGGAGACTTACACAGGTAACATACATGACCGTGTATGTTAACATACATGAGCATGCAACTTCACACATTTAGAAATAATATTCTTCAATTTACAAAGTCATTTTACACAGTCATGTAGGTCCTCACTTGCTTTAAATCTTTGTTCCATGCCACGATTTCATCCAAATTCTTCTCTTTTTTGTCCAATAAGGTGATTATCACCTACAAATACACTTGACCAAATTAAGTACCAAAAATACTATAAAACTATTAAATAACAAGCAAAACACATTAAATATGGGTTTGTAAATATAGTCAAATAATCATTTATCAAATATCCTTATACTTAAGCTTTTACTTGTCTTCAAGCAAATCATAATCTAAATCATCAATCTTACAAGCATCCATCCCTTATTAATCTCAACTTGTCTCCCCTAGGATTCAAGTCATCTTAGAACTAACCTTCATAAGTCAATATCAATAATAATCACATTAAATCAAAAGCATAAATTTTTATACCATCACTGAGGTTTCACTCAATGCACTCAAATGTTTAGGTGAAAAGTGTAAGAACTCTCAAATCAATGCATAGAAGGATTCTTAACCATAAGCTTGAAATAAAAATATATCTCCACCACTTATAAGTAAAATCAAAAGGTCTTGTTACAAGGTTTTAATTGGACTTAGGTAAGGTATGACAAGGATATTAAAAACAGAGACAAAATTGAAGGAAATTTACAAGAAACAAAATTACAAGAAACTTATTTCTTCACAATATAGGTCCCTTATAACATAAATCCATTGGTACAATAACTTTAAAACTCTTTTTTTTTTTTAATGCTTGCAACATATATTATTTATTTATTTATATTATTATTATTATTAGCATTCATCATGTACTAACAATTAAAGAAATACTGGATCTTTACAAATTTTAAGATTCATGCAATCAAGTAAATGTTAATAACCTTCATGGTTAAAAATAATAAAAAGGCTTCCAAGAAACATAAGGTCAAGGCTAATAGTGTAGTTATTGTTGGACCTTGCTTACTTCCGGAAGCCAACTCTTGCGAAAACATGAAACTCGAGCTTGCTCTGATATCACAAATGTTGACCCCGTTTTTGGAGCCCAACATTCGGAGTCTTAAACCTTGTGATTAGAACCCTGTAGGTCATTTACTGTTATTCCACAATAGTGATGGGCGCACATTAAACAATCACCAAAATCATAAGTTGACTTCTTCAAAGAAATTGTAGCTTTGAGACTCTAATTTTCTTTGAAGCAAGAATCATCGTAATCGGAGTTCTACAACTTAATATATGCTTAAAAAGCCCAAGTGTGCTCATGCCCCAAACATGCCCTCCTAGCTTACCTCTCAATTAATTTCGTGAAAACTCTCTCAAATAAACTCCAAATGGTATAAATTTTTATGGAGAGAAATATATATGTCTTAGGAATCCATTGGTCCAGGAATCATTTCATTTGGAGGCCGAATGGGAGAGTTACGCCTAAAAGAATATACTATGTTCACACCTTAAAACAATTTCAACCTCTCTTGGAGTGATTACCATAACTTTCCAACTAGAAATTGGATTCGGTTTTGGACCATTAGAAAGAAAACATCTAGACCTACAACTCTCATGAAGACCACAAAATAAGATTCAGCTTCTAGTAGCATTAAAAATCATCATCTTTCCCATGGATGTCTGTTTAATGGACATGTATGGGGTGAAGGAGGCCAAAATGACCCGAGAAAGTCTGTTAAACTGACAGGCATGTCCGTTTAATGGACATTGACTGGCCAAAGGGTGTTTTTACACCCGAGAATGTCCGTTAAACGGACACTCAAAGCCTCTAATGCCTCTCCAAAGCCTCCAATCTTCAACCTAACATTATAAACACTTGCACACTTCTTACTCTAAAGCCTAAACACCTCATAACAACTCAAACACCAAGTTCAACTCACCAAATTCCCAAATCTTAACTTAATTGGTTCATCAAAACGACAAATTGCAAACATTCATCAAAGCTATCACAAACACAAACCATATACAACACTCTAACTGGCAACACTCACATCTCTCCCTTCTGACATCCAAAAATCACAAACTTCATATCGTTGGAAAGATTAAAAGACAATCTACATCTTTAATGAAGGATGCAAGAATCAATGAAGTCTCTAAGGAAGTGAAAAACCCTTCCAAATATACTGCCTGGACAATACACTTTCCAATAGTAACTACACTCTTTCAAACCTTATAACTTCTTAATCCTAAGTCCAAAAGTGACATATTAGGCACCAATGGAAAGCTCTAAACATGAACTACATTCTTCAAGAAGACCTCCAATCCAATTCGAACTCTAAGATGGTCAAAAATGCTGTCAAAGTTTCTGTCCATTAAGGAAATTTTGTCAGCATCTCCCCTGAAATGTCACTAGCCAAAATCTTCAATCCTCAACCCAATCTCCAGCACCTGCATAAAACCTCAATCTCCACATTCTTCCTCTCCCATACCTAAACCACTCCATATATATATACCCATAAATTTAACTCAAATGGCAGCAACCACACACCTATTCATCTAAAACATTTTTCAAACCATTCAACAATACATCTTGTACAACATATGCCAAAATACACAAAATACATTACAACCCAAAACTCTTGCATTTACATGAAAGACATATGTTATTACAAAGCTTTAGAGGGCATTTTAGCCCTAATACAACAAAAGTATCAAAAGTGCAAATTACAAGGAAAAGTTACATGAATAGTAACTTTTGTTCTAAAATGCATCTAAAGCTTTGGTGCTAAAAGCTAACTTTCAAAATCAAAGTAAAACAGGAGTAATGCCTTGATCCCGATGCAGTTACTCATCTTCTCGCTCGTCACCTGTAGAGGAAAAAAGGGGTGTGAGCTCGACGGCTCAGTGGGTAACAATTTAATAACCAAGAACAAGCATGCACAATCCTTTAACAATTATTTTCAAAGCAATTTAACCACAATCATTTTTGCTATAAAGAAATCCCCATCATTTTCAATTGATCAAAACATTTACAAATCAACAAATACAAAACAATGTCACATAAACACATAGAAAATAGTTTGGGTGGATCCAAACAGAACGTACTACACATTTCCGCGAAACGGTCATGTGTAGCCGTGAACTTATGGGAGTCCGTGAGGAGCTCCAATGCTGCTAGCGGGCAGGCGGGAGAAGCCTATGGGTAGACAAGTGCACTTGACTCTTAAGAGACCACCTCAAATCCATATAAACATGCATTTCACATAATTCATACATAATTGCCCAAAATGGCATTTTTCTGAAATCACATATTCTAACCTTTTTCAATTGACAAACAATTTTACAAATATTTCCACAATGTATTTACATACAAAAGACATCTCATACAAGTTTAAACCATCACAAAGAGTAATTCATTCAAAATTGGAAAGTCATAGGAAAGCATTAAATGACATTTATTGAAAGACAATTTAGTAGCTTATTAACTCAATTATTAAAATATCACCCACATTAATTCCTTAAGCTTTAAACTTGATCAATTCGTTTTCCCTCTAACTCCTCTTGCCTCTCTTGCCCTTCATCAAGCACAATAATCCCATATTAACATGAGATGTCAAAAATTGACACATCTTAGGAAATGAAAGCATGAATAAAAACCTACATAACCTTACCCATGCCTTTCCTAAGCTATTAGAACCTAAACCCATCAAGATTTGTCAAAGAATTTTGAAAATTTCTCACCTTCCAAGCCACCCATGAAATCCACTTTTTGCCTCCAATGGGAGATTTATCCTTCCCTTTCCTTTTTCCTTCTTAAAGAACTCTTAGAATCTCTTCTCTAAAGCAAGAAAATCACAAAGCCCTAACCTCTTCTTCTTCTTCTTCTTCTTCTTCTTCTCTCCACTGAAACTCACACTCCCATTTCCTTGTAAATTTCGTGTCTTTCCTCAACCCATACGACTCTAAGCCTTTTGTTTCATTCTTTCCTCTTTTAATGAAGCTAAAAAGACAATATTACCCCTCCTTATAAGCCTTAACCTTTAAAAATCTAAGTGAACTACCCAAATAGCCCCCAAGCCATCTTATTCTTTTTAATTTCTAACAACATACACCACTCTAATTTAAACTTAATTCCTCCATTTTATTTTCATTAACTTAAGTACTAACACCTCAAATTATTCTAACTAAAAGGAATTAGGCAAACTAAACCTCAAAATAAATTTAAACAAGCTTATTAATAAGAAAGAGGAATCGAGGCCCAACATTTCTTCCCCCTTAAAAGAATTTCATCCTTGAAATTCTTACCTGAATCAATGAAGAGATGAGGATAGTTCTCCTTCATAACTTCCAATGGCTCCCACGTGGCCTCTTCTACCGAATGGTTTCTCCATAAGACTTTTACTAGTTACACTGTCTTGTTCCTAAGAACCTTTTCTTTTGTATCCAAAATCTGCACTGGAAGCTCCTCATAACTCAAATCATCACTCAATTGAACTTCATCGGCTTGAATGACATGAGAAGGATCTGATCGGTATCTCCTCAACATAGAAACATGAAAGACATCATAAATCTGTGATAGCTCAGGAGGTAATGCTAACTTGTAAGCCAACAGACCAATCCTCTCCAGAATCTCGTAAGGCCCCACATACCTTAGACTCAGCTTACCCTTCCTTCCAAATCTCAGAATCCCTTTCCAAGGAGAAGTCTTAAGAAAAACTTTCTCGTCGACATCATACTCCATCTCCTTCCGGTGAGCATCTTCATAACTTTTCATCTTGTCCTGAGCTGCTTTTAGCCTGTGCTTAATCAAGTTGACCTTATCAACTGTCATCTGAATCAACTCTGGACCCAAAAGTTTCCTGTCTCCCTCTTCATCCCAACATACCGGAGTCCTACATCTCCTCCCATACGGAGCTTTATAAGGAGCCATATGAATGATCGAATGATACGAATTATTGTAAGCAAATTCGATCAATGGCAAGTGTTCATCCCATGCTCTTTTAAAATCCATCACACAAGCTCTGAGCATCCCCTGAAGGGTCCGAAAAGTGCTCTCAGATTGTCCATCGATCTGAGGATGAAAAGCAGTGCTAAAGCTCAACTTGGTGCCCAAAGCTTCATACAAACTTCCCCAAAATCTCGAAGTAAAGTGAGGATCCCTATCAGACACTATCGAATCCGGGATCCCATGCAATATCAAAATCTCATCAATGTACTTCTTGGCTAGCACATGCAGAGGATCAGTCTGTTTGATTGCTAAAAAATGGACTGACTTTGTCAATCTATCCACAATCACCCATATGGCATCATGCCTCCTACTGGTCTTGGGCAACCCCATCAGAAAATCCATGGTTACTTTCTACCACTTCCACTCAGGAATGGATAATGGCCTTAACTGGTCTGAAGGTGCCTAGTGTTCAACCTTGACTTGCTGACACACTAGGCATTTACTTGCATACTTAGCTACATCTTTCTTCATACCTCTCCACCAGAAATGCTCCTTAAGATCCCTGTACATCCTTGTAACATCCCACCCCCTACTAGAAGGGTAAAATAGTAAATTTGGCATAGGATGAGATGGATCTGAATGACTTAGGACTGTTCATGCATATTAAGGATTGGTACACAGTAAAATTGTACACATGCAAATTTCGGTACATGCATGCATGACATTCCCGGTAAATGTGCCTACTGCAATTTTATTGTGATTAACGTGGTTATTGAGTTTGAAAAATTATTCTGAGTGCGCCATTGAGTGTTTTATATTTTAAGAGATTTTTAGGAATTTTTCTGAATTTTTCCGGAGAAAATTCTCGGACCGAAAAAATCGCCAAGTGGTGAACCGGTTGATTTTCGGTAGCGAAAATTTCTATCCAATGGCACTGTAATATTGGGTATATTATTTTGGGATTGAAATGAGGACCATTGGACTTGAATGGGTCAAATTTCACATTAGGGTTCTTAAAAATCCTATTACATGTTTGTCTTTATTCTTGTTTTGTCCTTTTCTTTCTTAACTTGGAACAAGTGGTTTATGGACACATATCCATCCCATTTAATGAATTGGTGTTCTCGGTGGTTCCATTGGAAAGAAGGAAAAGAAGGGTCATTTGGCTTTGTTGGTCATTCATGATTCATCCAAATAAAAGAATGAAAAGAATGAGTTACTCCTTGATTCTTCCATCCACCGAAAACTCTCCTCTTCTTCCTCTTCATTATTTTTTTTGAAAACCCTCCCACTAGTGCTTTCTTTACAAACTTAAACCTCCTACTTCCTTATTATGATGGTGATTGTACATGTGGAGTGAAGAGGAAAAGTTGATATTAGGTGAAGAAGTGAAGAGATTGAAGTTGGAAAAGCTTGATTAGGTAAGGTTTATGCTAAGCTTTCATTATGTTATTTCATATGGTTATTAGAAGCATTTATTGTGATTTTTATGTGCATTAATGTCATGGAATTTTGGAGATTTATGTTCAAGTGAATGTTTAGGTGAACTTAGGGCTGATTTTATGGCTCAAGTTGATGCTTATTGATGTGTTATTGGCATTGGAAGTGATAGGATCTAAGTTTAGTAACAAAGCTGGAAAATTGATTTTTGACCTATTGTACTGTTTTGAGCATAACTCTTTGTGTGGTTATGCAAATGAGGTGAGGTTTGTGCCCAATGAAACTTTGGTTTGTTGGCTACATTTTTGTGTGAAATAGGTGTTGTCTAATTTTAGTCTTAAGAGGGTGAATTTTAGCATGGAAAGTTACTGCTGATGGCTGGAATGAACAGTAACCGAACCACATCACCTAGAGTTTTGCTGATTTTTTAAAATTAATTGAGAAGGAATTAGGGAAAATGGTCTAAATGAAAGTTGAAGCTTATCAAGTTATCTTTCCATTCCCACTGATTTTGAAATTTTTAGATCTGTATATTGGGAGATATACACTGTAGAATATTGACTGATTTTGAACAATTTGGTGAAACCTAGACTAAGAGTGGATTTGGTGCACATTCTGATTAGAAGCAATTTTAGCGATTTCTGTGAATTGAATTGGCTTGAGTGATCTTCTGAAGAGTTGTAGAGGAAACATTGATCTTGAAAATGGTATTTAGCATGCAATTTTTAGAAATCAGATTTGGGAGTTATGAATTTTCAAACACTGAACCTGCATTAAGTTATTAACTGCCCTGATCAGCAGAAACTTGCATGACAAGTTTGAAATTCTTAGGGATGGAATTGGATTCTAAGTTCTTCATGAAAAGTGTGGTAATGTGTTTTATCTTTCCAGTGATGTAAGGTAGTGATTGTTTTGACATTTGTGCTAGGAGATATGCTGCTTTGAAATGTACTGTTCAGATTGGGAAATTTCAGTGGGCAGATGCTTTGGTGAATTATTTGACCTAGTTAAAAATTGAATTTGATTTTGGGTTGTTCATGAAATTTGTTGATAACATTGGGATATTTCTGAGCATATTTATTTTGTAATTTTTGACTAAGGAACTGGAAAGTTACGGATTTTATAAACTGTTACATTGTTTTGGCAAATGTTGCACTGTTTTGAGAGGCATTGTGAGGACAGTAAGTTTGATTGCATTTTTGACACCCTTAAAGGTGAAATTGGCTTTTGTGTCCTTCATGAAACTTGTAGAGCTCTCTTTTCTCTATAAAATAGATACCAAGTTTGCCCAATTTGGAGTCCGGAGTATAGAGTTATGCCCTATGTAAGTTGGGATGTCGAAGGACATTTGTTCCAGATCTGCTATTGTATAGCATAAGTCGACTTGCATCCCATATAAGTCGACTTGTACATACACAGTGGTATAAGTCGACTTGCATCCTCAGACAAGTCGACTAGGATCATATATTTTCCTTCTTTTGATCATAACTTTTCCGTCCGACATCCGATTGACCTAATTCTTGAGGCATCGGATTCGTGAGACATTGAATTTCATTTCATGAGAAATTGGAAATTTTTGGACGGGAAATTGACGGGTGTCCGGGAAATGGGTATTTCATCATTGTTTTATTTAATTGGGGACCTAAAGAGGTCCAAATTGAGCGCCGTCAGCGCCATTAGATTTCTAATTTTTTTTAGACGGATTATATGATGGAAAATATTGGATTAAGGCCGGGAATATCATGAACATGCATTGTGCACCTTCTAAATGTTACATGTGCATTCTGAAATAGTTCTGATTGAACAATTTATAATGTTTATATACTTTCACTGTTATAGAGTCACACTTGGAGCGTCGGTCCACCGACGTCACTGAGACTTCCAGATTTTGGCTCGGAAGTACATGTGAGTAATCTAGTTGGTTCCTCAATCTATATGTGAAAAAAAATTATGTAGTTATGCCCTGTGGAGATAATGGAGGGCTTATGTGTGTTTGATTTTGATTGATTTCAGACCATAGGTGTTCGAAGTATTGAGAACTTGTTATGGAAGTGCTATTTGTATGTTACTGTTTGTGAATGATTACGTTTGAGAAGGTCCGAGTGTTAATTGCCTGTGATTGAGAAACTTTTATGCTTTCAATGTGATAATCCGTGACTGTGAATTATTGTGAATAATAGAGAATGAATTGTCTGTTTCGATAAATTGGACTTGAATTCCAATGTGATATTGTAGAATTGAGATAAATGAATTCTATACCTGGTTAATTGATAACGATCGTGGATCGGGCGCCACCGAGAGCTTTATGCTCAGCGATTAATGAGCGAAAGGACGATTCGAGCTTTATGCTCAACGTTTAATGAGCGAAAGGACGATTCGAGCTTTATGCTCAACACTTAATGAGGCGAAAAGGACGATTGAGCCATAGCCCTTGATTATCTTGCCGGATTGGGACGAGATAAAGGCTTCGATCCAACACGTAATCGAAATGGAAATAATAGAAAATGTTATGCATGTATTTGATTGTCTTGTGAATTGGGAAAAGTATTGAATCATGAAATGAAATGAAAAATGTCATGTATTTAAGTAAGTATGCATTGAATTGACTTTTGGATTGGGAAAGAGACAACATGCCTTGCATCTATGTGATACTGCTTTGAAATCTTTCTGATTATGCTTTTGTGAAAATCTATAAATTGCCATATGATATTCTGAATGTGCAATTGTGATAATCTGTACGCTATTCGCGTAATGCATGAATTGGGTGAACCATCGATGATGGTTCCTCACTGAGTTCGCAAAAACTCACCAAAATTTTGCATCTATTTTTCAGGTCTTGAAGAATACCCCATTTGACACGGGAGTATGTCTACTGTAGGCAAGTGAAGGGTAGAGGTCGGGATCAGTTTGTGTCTGCATTAGTGTCCAATAGAATTGTATTCCAAAATGATTATTTGTATTTGTAATGGGCCAATGTGGTTCTGTTTTGTACATGAAATGATTATTGTAATTTATTGTTGACTATTTGTATTAATTGAAAATGTTTATCTATGCATGTGGATGCAAATTGTCTACTGTTTTCCGCGCACATAAGTGTAAACAAAAAAAAGGAAAGAAAGTAAATAGCTCTGATGGAATGAATGCTTGAGTAAAAATAAAAAAGGGTTTTTACTGAGATCTACCGAATGATGTAGTACGCCACCCTCACGGGACATGGACTCGGATATCACCAACGATATCGAGTTCGGGTCACGTGGGAGTGGGGTGTTACAATCCTGGTGCTACCTGGATGCATAGCATAAGGCGCATTGTGCGCCTCATCCAGAATCTCATCCTTCACCTCCTTGACATCTAGAATACAGAGCCTATTCCTGACTGTCAGGAGTCCATCATCACTCACCACCACATCAGACTTCTTGCCCTGTTGAACCTCTTCTTGCAGTTTACTCAGTTCTGCATCTTGAACTTACAATTCTCTCACTTTTTCTCTGAGGATCGGCCTCACCCTAAAAGTAACAACCACACAATCAGGCTCCTCCTACTTTAAACTGATTTTGAGCTTAGCCATCTCTTCCAATAGTGACCAATAGACTGTCTGAACATGTGCTATGGAAGACTTCCTGCTCAAGGCGTCTGCTACGACATTTGCCTTGCCTGGATGATGCTCAATCAGCAAGTCATAGTCTTTAAGCAGATCAATCCACCTTCTCTGTCTCAAATTCAGCTCCTTCTGACTCAACAAGTATTTGAGACTCTTGTGATTAGTAAAGATCCTAGTCTGAACCCCTTATAAATAATGCCTCCAGATCTTCAAGGAAAAGATCACAGCTGCTAATTCCAGATTGTTGGTCGGATAATTCAACTCATAAGGCTTTAGTTGCTGTGAGGCATATGTTATCACCTTATCTCCCTGCATTAGTACACAACCCAACCCCTTCCTGGAAGCATCACTATACACTGTATAACTTCCCTCTCCTATAGGCAAAGCTAAAACTGGAGCACTAGTCAATCTGTGCTTGAGCTCCTCAAAGCTTTTCTGGCATTCATCACTCCAGACAAACTTTTGATTCTTTCTTAATAACTTGGTCAATGGTGCAGCAATCATAGAGAATCCCTCCACGAATCTCCTATAATAGCCTGCTAAACCCAAAAAGCTCCTCACTTCTGTCACTGTCGTCAAGGCGTGCCAATTCACCACTACTTCAATTTTCTTTGGGTACACATGCACCCCATGTTTAGAAATAATGTGACCAAGGAAGACCACTTCATGTAGCCAAAATTCACATTTGGTGAATTTGGCATATGGCTTCCTCTCCCTCAATCTCTGCAACACAATTCTTAGGTGCTCCTCATGCTCCCTTACACTCCTTGAATACACCAGAATGTCATCGATGAATACTATCACAAACTGATCCAAAAACTCCTTAAAGACCCTGTTCATCAGATCCATGAAAGCAGCAGAAGCATTGGTTAGTCCAAAAGGCATAACCAAAAATTCATAATGCCCATACCGTGTTCTTAAAGCTGTCTTGCTCACATCAGACTCTTTAATCCTAAGTTGATGGTAGCCAGACCTGAGATCAATCTTAGAGAAGACCGTTGCTCCCTGCAGCTGATTAAACAAGTCATCTATTCGAGGCAAAGGGTACTTGTTTTTAATTGTCACCCTGCTGATCCTCCGGTAGTCAATGCATATCCTCCAGGTCCCATCTTTCTTTTTAACAAATAAGACCGGTGCTCCCCAAGGTGAGGAACTCGGTCTGATAAACTCCTTCTCTAACAACTCTTCCAACTGCTCATTAAGCTCCTTCAGCTCAGCTGGAGCCATCCTGTAAGGTGGAATAGAAATAGGGGCTGTCATGGGAGTCAAGTCAATAGCAAACTCGATCTCCCTCTCCGGTGGCAAACCGGGTAACTCCTCTGGGAACATGTCAGGAAATTCCCTCACAATAGGAATATCCTCTACCCTGCTTTCACTCACACCTGTGTCAATGACAGATGCTAAGAAAGCTTCACACCTTTTTCCCATCAATTTATCAGCTAACAAAGCTGATACAAGCCTTGGCGGTGATATCTTTCTGTCCTCTCTGAAAATTACTTTCTGACCATCACCCAGATCAAACTCCACTTCTTTTAGGCCACAATCAAGCTTCGCCCGATACTTCTCCATGACATCCATTCCGACAATAATATCCAACCCCTTCAGGTCTAGAGGTAGCAGATCCACTACCAAACTAGATCCCTCGATAACAAGCTAACAATCTCTAAAGATTCAGCTTATAATTACATTCCTCCCTAACGGAGTGCTAACAAGAAGAAAGTTATCCAAAAGAACTGAATGCATACTAGGTAAGATCATACTGGCAGAAACAAAGGAATACGTGGAACCAGAGTCAAATAGAACATACACATCAGAATGAAATAGCTGAGCCACACCAGTAACAACTTCCGGTGCGGATGCAGCCTCCTCCCGTATTATGGCAAACACCCTAGTCTATGCTTGCCCTCTCGGTCTCCCTGGAGGAATAGGCTTCTTGACTGAGCCAGAGCTGCCCACCCTAGCAGCTGGCCTGGTCCCCACTGTTGCTGCTCTCCTCGGAGCTTGAGGTTGAGATCCTTCCCCTCTAGTCATCTGAGGATAGTCTTTAATCCTATGCCCTTTCTCTCCACACCAGAAACAAGCTCCCAACAGCTTGTAGCACTCACCCCGATGTAGCTTCCCACAATGCTCACATTGGGGGGTTTTGATTCCTTCTTCTTTCTGTTATGCTATTTCCTCCCATCGAGGAGGCTGTCCATCCCCCTACTCAATTGCTTGCTCGGTGAGGGACATTTCGCCCCTACGACTCTGAGTACGGGGGCTCTTCTCACCCCTATCAGCTGTCTGAGCACTACCCCCTTTCTTGGATGACTGCTCTCTACTCTTTCTCTTTCTGCTCACCTCCTGCTTAATGTTCTCCAACTTCTCAGCCTGGAGTGCAGCATCCACCAGCTGCTGATAATCACATAAATTGTGAATAATTACCTTCTCCTTGATTCCGAGGTGAAGGCCTCCCTCAAACTTGCGACACTTGTCTTCTTCATTGGCCACTATGTGAGCTGCATATCTGGATAGCTGAGTGAACTTCAACTCATACTCGCTCACAGTCATCTCCCTCTGAGTCAGATTTAAGAACTCCCTGGCCTTTTCCTGGATATAGACCCAGGAGAGATACTTCTTCCTGAACACCTCTCCAAAATCCATCCATGTCAGCACTGGAGGCACAGCCTGACTCTGTGGCATTGACTCCCACCAGTGGAGAGCATCCCCCTGCAGTAAGCTAACTGCATACTCTAGCTTCTCTTCATCTGTGGACTTCATCTGTACCAGGACTCTCTCTATCCTCTTCATCCAAGATTCAGCTTCTTCTGGATTGGTGGTGCCATGAAAATCCACCACTCCATACTTGCGCAGCTTATCATATTGCCTGCCCCTAACCACTGAAGCTGGCATTAGAGCCTAAGATCCCTGGCCCAAGGAATAGGAGAAAGCCTGGGCAAAGGCCTGGAAGAACTGCGGATCCATCGCAGGCATAGCAGGAGGAGGAGGCAGCGACTCCTCAGGTTGCACACTAGGTGCTTCTGAGCCAAGCGAAGAGTGTGTCCCCGCTTCTTGTGGGACATGCGACTTATCTGTGCTCGCCTGGCAAGAGCTAGAGCGAGGCAAAGCTCCTCGAGTTCTACTCCGAGGCGACATATTTACTCCTTCAAGATAAAACCAGTGAAAATCTTTAGTTCATGCAAAAACAAAATTTTTAAAGTGTATAATACGATTCAAATCATGCAAAATCAACATTTAGTCAGGTAAAACAATTTAAAACAATGCAAATAATTCAATTTCAAAAGAATGCATAATAGGTTATAAAAACCCTAAATTTCTCCTTACACCCGGACCTAAACCTGTCGCTCTGATACCACAACTGTTGGACCCCGCTTGCTTCCGGAACCCAACTCTTATGAAAACATGAAACTCGAGCTTGCTCTGATATCACAAATGCTGACCCCGTTTCTGGAGCCCAACATTCGGAGTCTTAAACCTTGTACTTAAAACCCTGTAGGTCATTTGCTGTTATTCCACAATAGTGATGGGCGCACATTAAACAATCACCAAAATCATAAGTTGACTTCTTCAAAGAAATTGTAGCTTTGTAGCTTTGAGACTCTAATTTGCTTTGAAGTAAGAATCATCGCAATCAGAGTTCTACAACTCAAGATATGTTTAAAAAGCCCAAGTGTGCTCATGCCCCAAACATGCCCTCCTAACTTACCTCTCAATTACTTTCGTGAAAACTCTCTCAAATAAACTCCAAATGGTACAAATTTTTATGGAGAGAAAGATATATGTCTTAGGAATCCATTGGTCTAGGAATCATTTCATTTGGAGGACGAATGGGGGAGTTACGCCCAAAAAGAATATACTATGTTCACACCTTAAAATAATTTCAACCTCTCATGGCACGATTACCATAACATTCCATATAGAAATAGGATTGGGTTCGTTTTTAGACCATTAGAAAGAAGACATCTATACCTACAACTATCATGAAGACCACAAAATGAGATTCGGCTTCTAGCAGCATAAAAAATCATCATCTTTTTTGTGGATGTCCGTTTAACGGACATGTATCGGGTGAAGGAGGCCAAAATGACCCGAGAAAGTCCGTTAAACGGACATTGACTGGCCAAAGGGTGTTTTTACACTCGAGAATGTCCGTTAAACGGACACCCATTGCACACTTCTTACTCTAAAGCCTAAACACCTCATAACAACTCAAACACCAAGTTCAACTCACCAAATTCCTAAATCTCAACTTAATTGGTTCATCAAAACCACAAATTTCAAACATTCATCAAAGCTATCACAAACACAAACCATATACAGCACTCTAATTGGCAACACTCACATGTCTCCCTTCTGACATCCAAAAATTACAAACTTCATATTGTTGGAAAGATTAAAAGACAATCTACATCTTTCATGAAGGATGCAAGAATCAATGAAGGCTCTAAGGAAGTGAAAAACCCTTCCAAATATACTGCCTGGATAATACACTTTCCAACAGTAACTATACTCTTTCAAACCTTATAACTTCTTAATCCTACGTCCAAAAGTGTCATATTAGGCACCAATGGAAAGCTCTAAACATGAAATACATTCTTCAAGAAGACCCTCCAATCCAATTCGAACTCTAAGAGGGTCAAAAATGCTGTGAAAGTTTCTGTCCATTAAGGAAATTTTATCAGCATCTCCCCTGAAATGTCACTAGCCAAAATCTTCAATCCTCAACCCAATCTCCAGCATCTGCATAAAACCTCAATCTCGACATTCTTCCTCTCCCATACCCAAACCATTCCATAAATATATACCCATAAATTTAACTCAAATGGCAGCAACCACACACCTATTCATCTAAAATATTTTTCAAACCATTCAACAATACATCTTGTACAACATATGCCAAAATACACAAAATACATTACAACCCAAAACTCTTGCATTTACTTGAAAGACATATGTTATTACAAAGCTTTAGAGGGCATTTTAGCCCTAATACAACAAAAGTATCAAAAGTGCAAATTACAAGGAAAAGTTACATGAACAGTAACTTTTGTTCTAAAATGCATCTAAAGCTTTGGTGCTAAAAGCTAACTTCCAAAGTCAAAGTAAAACAGGAGTAATGCCTTGATCCCGATGCAGTTACTCATCTTCTCGCTCGTCGCCTGTGGAGGGGAGTGTGAGCTCGATGGCTCAGTGGGTAACAATTTAATAACCAAGAACAAGCATGCACAATCCTTTAACAATTATTTTCAAAGCAATTTAACCAAAATCATTTTTGCTATAAAGAAATCCCCATCATTTTCAATTGATCAAAACATTTACAAATCAAAAAATACAAAGCAATGTCACATAAACACATAGAAAATGGTTTGGGTGGATCCAAACAGAACGTACTACACATTCCCGCGAAACGGTCATGTGTAGTCGTGAACTTATGGGAGTCCGTGAGGAGCTCCAATACTGCTAGCGGGCAGGCGGGAGAAGCCTATGGGTAGACAAGTGCACTTGACTCTTAAGGGACCACCACAAACCCATATAAACATGCATTTCACATAATTCACACATAATTGCCCAAAATGACATTTTTCTGAAATCACATATTCTAACCTTTTTCAATTGACAAACAATTTTACAAATATTTCCACAATGTATTTACATACAAAAGACATCTCATACAAGTTTAAACCATCACAAAGAGTAATTCATTCAAAATTGGAAAGTAATAGGAAAGCACTAAATGACATTTATTGAAAGACAATTTAGTAGCTTATTAACTTAATTATTAAAATATCACCCACATTAATTCCTTAAGCTTTAAACTTGATTAATTTGCCTTCCCTCTAACTCCTCTTACCTCTCTTGCCCTTCATCAAGCACAATAATCCCATATTAAAATGAGATGTCAAAAATTGGCACATCTTAGGAAATGAAAGCATGAATTAAAACCTACATAACCTTACCAATGCCTTTCTTAAGCTATTAGAACCTAAACCCATCAAGATTTGTGAAAGAATTTCGAAAATTACTCACCTTCCAAGCCACCCACGAAATCCACTTTTTGCCTCCAATGGGAGATTTATCCTTCCCTTTCCCTTTTCCTTCCTAAAGAACTCTTAGAATCTCTTCTCTAAAGCAAGAAAATCACAAAGCCCTAACCTCTTCTTCTTCTTCTTCCTTTTCTTCTCTCCACCGAAACTCACACTCTCATTTCCTTGTAAATTTCGTGTCTTTCCTCCACCCATACGACTATAAGCCTTTTGTTTCATTCTTTCCTCTTTTAATGAAGCTAAAAAGACAATATTACCCCTCCTTATAAGCCTTAACCTTTAAAAACCTAAGTGAACTACCCAAATAGCCCCAAGCCATCTTATTCTTTTTAATTTCTAACAACATACACCACTCTAATTTAAACTTAATTCCTCCATTTTATTTTCATTAACTTAAGTATTAACCCTTCAAATTATTCTAACTAAAAGGAATTAGGTAAACTAAACCTCAAAATAAATTTAAACAAGCTTATTAATAAGAAAGAGGAATCGGGGCCCAACAGTTATAATTAATGAAAAAGGCTAAGTCTAAAAATTGGTTATTCCTAAGGGATAAAATATGATAGGGTACTTATCAACAAAATAGGCTAAACAAATGTTAAATCTTGATTCTTTCATCATTTCAATGCTTCAAATTTTACAAATGTGGTATAAATATGAATAATAAAAGCAAATTCTAGAAATATCTAACTATGCATGATAATATACAAAACCAATAAAAGAACTTAAAAGATGTGTTTGCTCTTAGGCTTAAAATCTCATAAAAATTGTCATATGTGTGTAAATAATATGCAATTTTTATTTAAAATAACTATTTCAATGATTATTAACATATGACTTATAAAAATAAGTTTATTATGACTTTCATCCTTTTGCTTACTAATTCAATTCAATAGTCAATAATGACCTAAAGTATTTTGGACTAATTTTAACTAATTCTAGATATTAGTTAATAGGATTTAATAACCAAAATTATAAATTGTACATTGTCCCCAATGTATACAATATAAGCACATTAAAAAAAGTAAAAAGTGTAAGAAATTAGTACTTCCATTAGTAATAAGAATTATAGAATTATGATTTTAATGGAGGTTCCATCCGATATTAGATACAATCATCTTGCAAAATATAAATAAAAGGGATAAAATATAAAAGAAAATAAAAATAACAAAAATAATTATGGGACATGGAAATAAAAATGACATAATGAAAATAATATTTCATTAATGTTTAGACAAAATAAAATAACAAAGGGAAGAAAATGAGAAAATACACAAATAATGAGAAAAAAAAGAGAAAACTAAATTGAGGCATCCCTCAATCCTGTTGTGACTTTGGCATGTCCGTAGATGTAGGGTCCTTAGGTCATATAACCTTAAAATGGGGAGGAATTGAACATGGTACCTAATCTAGATGGTGTAGGTTGAAAAGTCGTCCCTTGATGGCTTGCCATCTGCATCAAAAGATCCCTCATCCATCTAGTATAGGTCTTAAGTTGTCCTTTCTGCTCCACAATCTTCGCCTATTGTGTTTGGATAGTACGTTGAGTACCCATGAGTTGCCCTATGTGTTTCTCCAACCAAATTATCTTCAGCAAGTTCGGGTGTGGTCTTTGCACCCTAGATATTTCCACACTAGTCTCCTCCTGTGCAACCCCTCCGATCTGGGATGGCGATGAATGCGATTGTAGTAGATGTTTAGCTAAGTATGGCTCCTCCCTAGTTCCTCCTGATGCGACTGGCTCGTCAGGGACCCAATCAAGTGGTAGACATCACCTCATAGGTCCTCGCTGTCTGCTCACCGTATGCATATGCTTCATCACATCAAGATTCAAAGTTGTCATGGTACCCACTAGTCACATCATTGGTAGTTTATTAAAGACCCCCATCCTCTATGTAAACCTCATCACGTCAAATGAATTGGGCTAATGCATGCCCTAAGCGTATTGACATCCTCTCACTCATACTCTATAGATAGAACACTCCAAGATTCCCAAAAACACCATAGCTATCACCCTGCCTACTCAATGCGTGACTCAGAACTCTATGTCTATATCTGAGTGTTGGGTGTCGTAGAGACGATGCCTTCAGGTTGTAATCGCCATCCTCACTAATAGTGTTCCAAAACTGGTAAGAATACATCCCATATGGAAAGTCCATCTGCAAGGCTAAATAAGTTAGAGTCCCCACAAATTATTGGTTGTACAAGCCCTTCATGACGAAGAACTCTAAGTAGCTTATGTGGACCATCTCCTCTAGCAATCGGAACTGGATAGTGTTTGATTGGTCCCATTCGTGACATCCTTTCTCCATAAAGAACATGGAGAGCAACTCTAGAATTAGCTACAAGTATAAGGGCTCCATGTTTTAAAAAAAACTAGGACCATGCTCCAACATTGATAAGATCCCAAACCTACTGGACTAAATCGACTTGACTTAACGCTTCTTAGTCAATGTTGTGACCTATTATGAAAGTCTTCTCCTTAAGCCATTGATACTACTCCTCATTTGTTATAGCATTGAAGTGTAACATTGGAGGTCGCTAGTGGCTGAGCTGTGAGAGCACCCCTAGGGTCTCTAGAGGACCCTTCTCCTCTTGTGCCTGAAATGTCAAATAAATGTCCAAAAATTAAAGATAAATTGTGAAAATAAACTTTTCCCATACTTATTTCTTATGCTCACTAAATCATTAAAATATGAAAATGCACTAGCAACAAAAATTGAAAACATAATAAAAATCAAAACAAATAATTTAACATAAAGAATTAAATAAATAATAAAATAAAACCAAAATAAAGTAATATAAATGATTAGAAGATTAACTAATAATTTAATTAATCACAAAATTAAAATTAGAAGAATTGCAATCAACAAATAACACTAATTTAATTATTCAATTAAGAAATAAAACCTAAAATTGAAATTAACAAACCTATGATAACAATTATGCAAAATTAGCGAAATTAAACAATGAATTTATCTAAAATCAAAATTGAAATGAAATTAAACAATAAAACAACTTAAATTAACTATAAAATAACTAAATAATCTTAATTTCATGCAAAAACATCACAATTTAATAATTAGTGAGCAAAAATCCATAAAGCGCAATCCTAGGTGAAATTTCGTCCAATTTGCATGCAATTCATCAAATTAAATCAATAAATCATATAGGTGAGGATAAAATTCAACTATTGAACCATAATTAACCACAAAATCAAGAAAATTTACACAAAATCGCAAAGCCTTAACCTTAGAATTTTTTGGATAAAAATCCCTAAAAATTGTAAAATACCTAGTTATTCATGCATAAATAAGTGATATAAAAAAGAATACTTACTTATGTATCAAAAATTAGTAATAAAAATGCAAAATTTTAGGTTAGAGAGGAGATGACGATGGCAAGGGAGAAGAGAGAGAAAAGAAAATGAAAAAATGAAAGAGGTTGGGCAAATTAAAGGGCTGTTGCAGATTTACACAATTCACTTCATGGTCATGTAGCTGACTGTATAAGTAACAAACTCTTTAGAATCCAAGAGACTACCCTGTAACTTATCACAAACTCACACGATCTATTATGTGGGAGTGTATTTAACTGTAAGTCTAAATAAGCATACCTAGTGGGTGAGTAATTCTCTGTAAATGTGTGCACTATGAAAAATATATGAACAAACTTAAAAAATTTTGTACTCAAAGTTACAAAACTTTTAACACGCATACCTTAACACAATAATTATGCATAATCTCTTTAAGATGCTTAATGTCCTAACCTAAAACACATCAAAACTCAATAAAATCCTATTCTCACATAAAATGAAATAGAGTTTAATAATAAGACCTAAAATAATTCTTGGATTGCCTTCCAAGTAGCACTTGTTTAACGTCATTAGCTCGACATACCTTTCATACTCAAGGCAACTTATAAAAATTAGGTTTTGGTCATTTTACCATTAATTCCATCACCTCAAGTAAGCTATATGTTGCTTATTACCTTGAACTTGAAAAAGTTTTAGTGGACCTTTAAGGGTAGAGTCCTGGAAAATATATGATAATGAATCTTGACACGACTCACTAGATTCGTTAATATCAACAAATTTAAGGACAAGATTAACTTGCCTTCGCTAACATTGATAATTGACTTAGTAGTCACTAAAAAGGGTCGACCATGGACTAGAGGATCTCTACATCTTCTTCCATGTCAAGAATAAAAAAGTCTACTAGGAAGATAAACTTGTTAAACTTATTTTCCTCTATAACCCCCAGGATATTTTACCGATCTATCTACTAGTTGCACACTTATCCTAGGAGGTTTTAGTTCATCTAATGATAGTTTCTCAAATAGTGAGTAAGGCATTATGTTAATTTTGACCCCTAGGTTAACTAAAGCATCATTTATTTTCAAACTACCAATTTCACAAGGGATAGTAAAACTCCCTGGATTTGAGTTGACATATCTCTAGGTTTGTATACAACTCCGTCCAATTATGGTAGATATACTCACAAAAAAGATTTCTCAATCTCAATCATATGAAATAAAATCATGAATTAATATTTTAAATATATTAGAACATGAATATAACATATAATTAAATCGCAATAAATCAATTAATAAAATTACATTGAATAAAAGATCAAATCATATTGTCATCATAACTTAGGGTTCATCAAACCTAGACACTAAATAACTTAGATCCTATCTATACAAAATGAAATCAATGAAAAAATATTCAGAAAATAATTAGAAAACAAAGAAATTATAATTCTAAATCTCCCTGTTTCTTCTAATAAATCTTCTTGCAATTTAGATTGAATGAAGCTCTCTATCAGATCTTTTAACATTATCATTGTTTTTTCCTTGTCCTTTGATTAGAATTGTTGCCTCTCTATGACTGAAAATTACTCTCTAGCTGGCCTCCTTTGTTTGACCTCCTTCATGTCCTTTTATTGTAAAAGTTAAAGTTTTTGGGATATATGCAGTTAGCATACATGATCATGTGGGTGATTGCGTATGTCCATAAATACTTAAATTTGAGATTTTACATAGGAATAAAGACTTATACAGGCAACATAAATGACCATGCAAATGAATATACAAGGGTGTGTAAATTCACATGACTAGAAATAATTTTCTTTATATCTCCAGACATTTATAGACACTTATATAGACTATACACTATCGTGTCGGTCCAAGTTGCTTCAAATATTCGTTCCATGCCATTATTTCATCCAAATTCTTCTCCTTTTGATCCAAGAAGGCAATTGTCACCTACAAATGCATTTGAAGTAAATTAAGAACAAAAAATACTGCAAAACTATAATAGGTATATAATTATAGTCAAATAAGCATTTATCAAACATAGCCATATTTAAGCTTTTGTTTGTCCTTAAGCAAATCATAATCAAAATTATCAATCTTACAAACATCCATCCATTATTACCCTTAGCCTATCCATTCGTACTCTAAATCATTATGTCATATTGATCAAATTACTATACAATTAGAATCAAGTTATCCTAGAACTAACCTTCATAAGTCAATATTAATAATATTCAATCAATAATTCTTTTTGAATTCAAAAAAACAAATCTTTACACCCTCACCCAGGTTTCACTCGTTGCAATCAAGTGTTTAAGGTATAAAATAAAAGAACTCTCAAATTAATACATAACAAAACTCTTTGCAATATTATCATATCTCCGCCACTTATAAGTAAACTAGAAATAAAAATCAAAAGGTTTTAATACAAGGTTTTAACGAGGCATAGGTAAGGTATGATTAGGATAATATAAAGGGTGATAAAATTGAAGGAAATTTATAAAAACAACATTACAAGAAACTTATTTCTTCACACTATAGGTCCTTTATATTATAAATCCAATTGTACCATAACTTAAAAACATTTTTAAGCTCCCATCATATTATTTTTATTTTTGATAATAATAAAAGCATTCATCTTATGCCGACAATTAAAGAAATATTGGACCTTTCAAAATTTCAAGTTTCAACTAATTAAGTACTGTAAATAACCTTTATATTTCAAATTAATAAAAGGGATTAAAAAGATAAGGTAAAAGCTAATAATTTGGTTATAATCAATGAAAAAAGCTAAGGCTCAAAATTGGTTACTTTTAAGGGATAAAATACGGTAAGTTAATTTAAGAAAATAGGCTAAACAAATGTTGAATCTAAGTGCCTTTATCACTTCAATGCTTCTATTTAACAAATGTGGTCTCAATATGAATAATAATAGTAAGTTCTAAAATTATCCAGCTATGCATGATAACTAACATAAAACAATAAAAGAGCTTAAATATTGATGGATTTGCTCTCTGACTCGACGTCATCCATTCTCCATGTCTATCGAGAGGTTAATAGCTTTGCGGACTTTTTAGCAAATTTAGCTTCGAGTGGTATTTCGACACAATTTGCTACGGCCCTCACTCTACCTCTACAACTCCGGACAATCTTGCGAATGGAACAAAATTTTGTTCCACACATACGTTATAAACCATGAGTCTTCTTTATTTCTTTACAAGACTATTGTATTGCACTCCCTCTACTCTTGTAGAGCTATGATTTAATAAAAAAAATGTATCTTATATGTGTAAATAGTATGCAATTTTCATTCAAGTTGACTATTTCAATTATTACTAAAAATTTGACTTATAAAAGCAAGTTTATTCTAACTTTCATCCTTTTATATACTAATTCAATTTAATAATCAACAATGATTTAAAGTATTTTTAGATGATTCTAGCTAATTCAAAGCATATCGCTTAATAAGGTTTAATAATAAAGATTATAATATGCTTAATAAGTCCCTTCCCACACTTCAAATTGTACATTGTCCCCAATGTACATAATATAACACATATGAATAAAACATAATGAAGTATAGGAAATTTGGTACTTCCTTGGGTAATAAGAATTTGAATTATGACTTTGAGGAATATGGTACGTCCATCCGATATATGGTATAATAATCAATGAAAATACAAATAAAAGGGATAAAAGATAAATAAAATAAAATAACAATAAAGATGAGAAATATAAAATGTGAAAATGTAAATAACATAAAATACATTGCATTAATGATTTTTTAAAAATTGAATAAAGGTTTGTATTAACTATAGCAAAGCTATCTTAACATTATAATAAGTTCATAAAATATAATTACAGGAGCATATGAAATATAATAACAACCATTACACATTCCATCTAGTTTTCATTCCAGTAGCTATAGCAAGCTAATCAAATTTAGCTGTTATAATGGCTTTGATCTAATTGATGATGTCTGCAGCTAAGTAGTGCTTGTTTAATTCCTCATTCTTGTAGATGCTCTTGTTTCTTTCCTTCAAAAATAGTAAATAGTTATTGTGAAGGTAGTTTTGTACATAGGTGCAACTTGCATCTTTTGATTAGCAATATGAATGGTCTAATTTAAAGTGGTTAATTAGTCATAAATAGGACAACAATATGATAGTAGATGTAGAATTATGCTCCATACCACTTTTAAGTAAGTAAATTGAAAATAGGTGTTCTTTATCTTCTTGAACTGCTTTACATAGCACACATATTAGGTTATAAGTTCCAAATCATCTGTTCTTTATACGAATCCTATTCTTGATAACCATCTAGGTGAATATTGATGCCTTTTGATTCAGTGAGTGCTTCCATAATATATTGAACTAGGGAACATTCTCACCTTCTTCCTACAAAGGCTTATAGTAAGACTTGTTAGTAAAAAGTCTAGAAACATCTTATAACCAGGAAACTGAGTCTTGCATACGACTGTGAGTGATCTGGGGGTAGATAACCCTCTAGCATATTGAACCCTCTGAAATTGCCTGCCCAATGTACTTGATTCATCAAAGAATATGCTTTGGAGTTGAGTGGAAGTGTTCTAGTAAGTTGGGATAATTTAGTTCTTTGTATAAATGGACTATGTTATGTCCAATTACCGAACCACACCCACATTTTCTCTCTATTCTCTTAATCCAAGGGTATACTACTTGTCTTATGTTCAACATTTGAAAGAATAACTAAAAATACTCCCTAAAAATTAGCTGTTGCCAAAAACATTCAATTTTAAAATAAGTTTCATGTAGCCATTTTAACCAAATGACATTTTTGACTTCGAATAGTCTCCAAATCCTTTTGCAAAGGAGAACATTTTGCAAAAGAGAAATAGGAGTGATCTTATTTTTTAAGAATAGTCACCTCATTTCATTTGACCTTAGCTTTTTTGGAGTTGTCAGAATTCCCAGACCATAAGAAAGCTTTTAAAATACCATCAAGTTCCTTTATTACTTTCTTTAGTAAAATGATATGGGATATCCAATGAACATAAAGATTTCTAAGTACAGAAACTATCACAGTGACCCATGTAGCTAGTGATAGGAAACTATTTTGCTAGACTTTAATTCAGGTTGTGATCCTTTCAATGAGTGGTATAAAATCAAAATACTTTGGCTTTGCATATGAAATGGGAACTCCAAGATATTTGAGAGGAAAAGCTTGAAGCTGGAGCTTAGTTATCCTAGAAATTTCAACATCATTTCTCAAATCTTTGGAGAATACAATATACTTTTATCTATTACTTTTAAACCTGACCATCTAAAAAGCTGTTTAAGAAGTTCCTTTTAACAATTTCATTGATTGAGATTTAACCCCTAAAGAAGAATTAAATCATATGCAAATATCAAATGTGTGAGCTAGTAGACATCACATTTATTATGGTAGTGAAACCTCCCATTAAAGCTAATGATCTTGTTGATAAGATGAGAAAGACGACTTTCTATAACTAAAGTTAAATAGATAAAGGGAAAGAGGATCCCTTTGTCTAATTCCACTAGCACAATTTAGTGGCTTGGTAAGAGTCCCATTAATAATAATTTTGATTGAAGCTGTTTTAAGCACATTAGAATCCGTTGGATGAATTTTGTTAGGAATTCAAGGACTTTATGGCAATTTTGAATGAAATGCCAATTGACAATATCAAAAGTCTTAAACAAATCAACCTTCCAGTAGCATCTTTTAATATTTATCCCTGTGTTATCCCTTATAGATCTTCCTTGTATGAATGCACTCTGAGATGGGCTTACCACTATTGTTAAGGTAGTCTTCATTCTATTAGCAAGGAGCTTAGCAGTCACTATATTTTGCTAATGAATTTGGATTCAAATTTTTAGGAATTAGATAAATATATGTATGATTGATCTATTTTAGCATTTTACAAGAAGATGAGCATTCTAAGATAGCTTCTGTAAACAGATTGCTAGTAATCTCCTAAGTTTTTTTAAGAACCTAGCAGTGAACCCATCAGGCCTTAGAGATTTAGAGGGGTGTAAGGTAAATAAGATCTCCTTAACTTCTATACTAGTGAACGGATTAGAAAAGATTCTTTTAGTTATTGAGATATAGGATTATCAAAGAGTTCTCTAACATTATGAGTATCATGAGAACTATCTATAATGCCCATAAGTTATAAGAAGAATTCCGTTGTGAGCCTTGATAAAACACCATGATCAGAGAAAGAATCCCCAAAGAGTCTTTAAGTTCCACAATCGTATTCTTATTCCTCTTAACAAGTAAAGAAGCATGGAAGAATTTAGTGCTAAAGTCACCATCTTTAAACTAATTTATGAGTTTTCTATTTTAAGATAGAAATATGTAAATTTATAATGTAACACATCACTACCATAGAGTATATCCCCGAACATTAACAGGACATTTAAGAACATACCCTATGAGAATGGAATGTTAGAGCAATCATATTCATTTATTATGGCATCACAGAAACACAAGTATTTTAGAGATCAACTTTTCCCATTTCATTAACAAAAAATAACTTACATTGTAGCATTACATTTCACACTCCATATATTTACATTACAGAAACATCTATGAGTTAACTGTTTTATACAAATTGTTCTACATGAAATGAGAAACTAAATAAACACATTCTATTTAAACTATTCAGATATCAACTGACCAAACCTTTGAGCCATTTCTTATTCCCAAAATTGATAATACTAGACTTCAACTAGATTGCTTTAGAAGCTAGGTCTCCTCAGTACCTATAAACTAACGTTGCAATTTTGATGAGTTTTGTGAATTCAGTGAGTGAACCATCATCGATGTGCTCACTCAAGTCAGAATACAAACATCACAAGTATATAACCAATTTCACAAGTATATCACATTATTCAGAATCAAATCCCATATATCACATCATTCAGTTTTGTATACCAAATCACAATATATCATTCATATCATCATCATGTACACAAACATTCCATGTCTCTATATCAATATAATTTACTAAATTTTCACAACCATTCACTTGATACACACACACACACACACACACACACACACATTACGGAGATGATGAAATTGCTCGTTCACAAAAATAATAATAATGTGTGTGTGTGTGTGTATATATATATATATATATATATATACACACACACACACACACACACACACACACACACACACACATTATTATTATTTTTGTGAAGCAGCCAATTTCATCGTCCTGCACTCTAATGGATACCGGGCTCATTAATAACTGAACCTATGGCTCTTTTTGCACATTTCTAAGCTTTAAGCTCTTTTCAAATTAGCCACAACTCCTTTATCTAATCATGCATATTCATGTGATGGAATGCATCATTTCACATAATATGTAACTTTCATTCAAAGTGTATAGTCACTTATCATATTCATCATATCTAAGTCCGGCATTCAACATATAGTTGAGAACACATTTCATATTGACATTCAATTTGAAAACACTTCCAATACAATCCTGAATATCAAACTCCTCAAACCAACAATCTCTGGACTATCACAATCATATCAATAACAGTTCAATATCTGAAAGTTAATAAAAAAAATTCAAACATAGTGAGGAAACATCTAGGTTAACTCACAGTACACTCTAGATAGCTATTGCCTTGATGATCCGACAATGTCTAAAAGTGGACGGTCAATTTGTGCTTCTATATCATGCAATACACACATATTTACACATTACTAAGTTGATCAATCATATGATAATTCAATCATAGACATGTTTATATGTCATGTTCAATGTATGCTCAATTGACTATCCCGAGTATGTATCCTCATTCACAAATCTTGATCATTCATTCATCATAGCTTGTATATAACTTGTTTGCAATTAGGTTATACCTTAAATAAGTTTTATTACTTTAAATTCATTAATCATATATTCATCAATCCTTTCCTAGCATCATATATTCACATAACTTCCCAATTTTCATTCAATCATACCTAATTCATTACCTATATTCTTTGACTCATATTCGCGTTCATAAGAACATCTTTATATCATTAACAACTCATACTTCCCAAATTCATATACATTGATATCAAACAATCTATTCCTTAAATTATAACATCAATTAACATTTAATCAATTAATCAAGCAACTATCTGGGTTCATTTCAAGCCCCAATCATGTCTAATTACACCTAAGAAAGTAACTTATCCTTATATAGTTTAAATGTCACACAAAACTGAACTTTTCTCACTTCCATGCATTGCCCACTGATATGTGCTTAATTTTTGATATTTTTAATTATTTACACTTAGCAATTGTTGACATAAAAATACTTAAGATACTCACTTTAATTTGTATATGATTTTAGGTACAATTTGGAAACAAAAAAATTAAAGTGAGTCAAAAGCATGAAATTTGGATCATTTTTCAAGATCAATATCTACTTGCTTTCATAGGAAGAAGAAAAAATAACAAAAGGCAAGAGAAATGGAAAATAAATAAGCATGGTAGAACTCTGCGTTTCACGCATGCACATTGCGTGAAACGCAGCGCTAGAGGAGCAGCATGGAATGCATACGGTGAAAGGTTTTAGCAAGTTGCATTTTAGTTCTCAAAGGAGGGCTGGCGTTTTAATAGAAGGCAGATACATAACACTAGCATAGCGGCATAGCAAAAGAACAAAGCGGCGTGCCTTTGCGTTGCATGTATCTTGTTGTGTTGTGCTGCGATGCTATGTGTTTCGATAAGCGCGCATGCGCGTAAGCACACGGGGGTTTAAATGAGGAGCAAACCTTTATTCGTCTTGTTAATGATGGAACAGTAGACAGGAGTAGAAAGCAGAGTGCGGCGTTGGAGAGTAAAAGCTGTGAGTGGTGCGGCACAGTGAAGAGGAGAGCAATGTTTTAAGTTGATGGGTTACCTTTAATGGTCCCATCAACGCATAGTGAAGAGGAGAGTTGAATAAGAAAATCACGCAACACTCACATTGGAGATTAAGCTTGCGGCAATGTCGAGAAATCAAATGGATTAAAAGGGGGATGGGACTGAAGCAATTTATCGAGAAAGACCTATGAAGAGTTAAACGCCCAGACGCTAATTTGGAGGTGACATCGACGCTAATGGCCCGGGTTAAGTAATTTTATTTTTATTTTGTTGTTTCTTTCTCTCATTAGAAATTGATTGTGTTGTCCGACTTTATCTGATTTGGGTTTTGTGTATGAATAATAGAATTTTCTTTATTATTCAGTTATTTGTGTATGAACCTATTGGGTATTGTGAGTGATGATTTTAATACGTTCATTGGATTGTTAATTGCAAAACCCATTGCTAGAATTTTGATATAATCCGTAATTGTTATGTTGAAATTCATGTGTAGCGATTAATGATTCGTAATCATTAGGGATAACATGACCTAGGTTAAATGACCCGAGCATATGTGGTTGTTGCCTTGATTAATCGGTTTTCCTAATTCGTAATGCTACTGCCTAATTAAATCTAGAGATCGTATGCTAGGTTGTTAGGTGGTTAGGTTTAATCAACGATCGTATCTTGTTTAAACAAAACATAAGGAAAAACTCGAGTTAATTTTTAACCCACGATTAATAATTTGTAGGAGAGGTTAAAGAACAACAAATTAATAAAATATGCTTAGTCAGGGTGTAGGCCGAGATTGAACCAAAGAACTAGGTCCCTACCAAATTCCCCACTTTTATCATTTTTACATGTTTTCTTTAATTTGTTTTTATTAGTTAGTTTTATTTTATTTTCATCTTTAAAAATCCAAACCCCCGACCCCATTTAGTGTAAACACCAGTTATTTTCATTTCATAAAATTTACACACATTCTTTGTGGGATTGACCTAGACTTGCCACTGCTACAGTAGTAGTTTAGTTATTTTAATTTTGACTAGCGAAACGACGCGCGGTCAAATTTTGGCGCCGTTGCTGGGGAATGTGATGTTTTAGTTTTTGTTTGTGTTTTAATTGGTGTTTTGTATATATTTGTTCGTGATTGATTTCTTTTCTGTTATTTTGTGATCTTTTTAGTTTTTTGTTTAAAAACAAAAAAAAATCGTTATGGACGGAAGTAATTTCTTTTATAATTCATATTCTCATTCCTATAACAATGTTTGGACTGATCAACCTAACTTTTGTTATGGATGGAATAATCATCAG
The DNA here is from genome assembly GCA_029891385.1 of Erythroxylum novogranatense. Taxonomy (NCBI): domain Eukaryota; kingdom Viridiplantae; phylum Streptophyta; class Magnoliopsida; order Malpighiales; family Erythroxylaceae; genus Erythroxylum; species Erythroxylum novogranatense. The sequence continues at coordinate 88,211,341 of CM057225.1, read as the reverse complement.
AATTACTTCCATGATAGTTTGCAGGGCGCACAATAATTCTCGTATAGACCAGAAGCTTCCTATCACAATTCCGACCCATCTCTGGAAGAGTTGATGTTACAATTGCAAGAGAATACTTTACAATTCCAAAAGGATGGAGGGCAATTTCCAAAAGACACATATTCTAGAGCCCAAGATCCTGAGAGCCAACATAATTCACTTGCATCTTTAGAAAAAACTTGTTAATACTATGGCTGCTAACAATTTGCAATTTCAACAGGATATGTAGCAGGAGATGCAAGAACTCCGACAAGAGACAAAAGCTAGCCCACCTGGTTCAGGTGCATCTTTAGAAGAACTGGTTAACAAACTTGTTGATAACACTTTGCAATTTCATCAGGAGACAAAGGCACACCAACATAGGATGGAAAACCTACTGGGTCAGATGGAAATAAGCCTTGATCACCTGGAGTCGCAACGAGAAGAGGTGCAATCGTATCAACCCGAGGTGTATCCAATTGAAGTCTGTGCGGAAAATTTGCAAAGTGATGAGGAGCTTGAGAATTTTGAGGTCAATCCTCAACGAATTGTTTGTGTCGAAGAAGTGGAGAAGGAGCTCGAAGCCACAAAGGACATATCTTTTAGCTCGGAGGTAAGTATCGAGTCCATAATTATTTTTGAAACTAACTCTTTACCTTTACATTACAGATTGGAGGAATTGAATGATGAAGAAAAAGGTGAAGAAACGTTCGAAATATTTCCAGAATGTATGGACTCGGTCCGAATTGAGAAACTGAGGATAGGGAAGATGCTAAATGGGGATGACGATCAACTAAGGCCTTATCCGGTATTACCTCACGTGGAGGAGCCACATGTGACACCCGAAGATCACAATTTTGTCACGTGAGGAGAAAAAAGAGTCGAGCCAGCGATCTTAAACAAAGGCGCTTCTTGGGAAGCAGCCCAAGGGAAGTAAATTTCTTTTCCTTTATATTTTTGCATTAATTTTCATATGCATGTGTGTGTTTTTGAATTTGTCTATTTTGCTTGTTTTTAAGTTTTCAATCAAAATGAGAGAAAGAATAAAACAAATGAAATAAACATTTTCTCATTTTTCTATTGCTTCTGGGATATTATATAATCATGATTAGAGTGTGGATTGACTAGAAAATTTCAAAGCAACTTTAACATGTACTTTTGCTCTTGTGATTGGTCAATGTGCATTATCTTTAGAAGAGAAGTGACTAATGGTAGACAAAGTCGGTGAGATTTTGAGCCTTAATTGACTGACACATCTATATCAGTCTCATTACTTTTTGATAATGTGTGACCTTCATGACATGTACGTCTTGATTTTGCATTGAATTTCTATTTGAGACCACATTTTTATCACATGCATTAACATGGACATGATTAGGTATTCTTTGTTTTCCATAAGCTACATTGGCTAAATGACCTACCCTATTGACATGATTTTTCTCTTGTTAATCCCCTTTGAGCTTTTATACCTTTCTTTTTGTATAAACCACATTTTATGCTTTTAAACTTAACCAAATGCCCTACCCAAGTCATAAAGCTTGTGGAACATTTGTGATTGTTGAGTTTGTGGATATACAAAATTCTAAGTGTGGGGGTGTATATATGTGAGGGTTGGTTATAATCTTGGGATGTTATTTTATGTCTTATCATTGAGATTCCCATGTTGATGTAGTTTATTTTAATTTTTACAAGGAAAAGAAAAAGAAAAGAAAAGAAAAGAAAATTAAAAAATAAAAAAGAGAAAAAAAGAAAAAAAAAAGAAAGAAAAAAAATATTAAAAAATTTATCAAGGAAGAATTGCGTGTGTGTTGAAAAGTTGTTTATAATTCATGTATCTTCCAAGAGTTGTAATGGTTGAGTTATTTGAGTATGTTGAATATGAGGTTGAGGTTTGTTTGAAAGGTTCACTCCTGTGATTTCATTGAGATAAATTATATGAGTGATTCCTTCGGATTGATTTGTGCTTCATGTGGTTTGTGTGTGAGAGCTGAATAGGATTGTGAAAGATAAATGTTGCATTTATTATAGCTGACGGTACCCAGTTGTTAATGAGTGTTACTTTTGTTTCACTAGTTTTGATGACTTTTATTCTACTTGACCTAAATATACCTCACCTTACCCTTGCCCACATTACAACCTTTAAAAGTCCTTTGATTCATGATTTTGCATGTGAACATAAGTGGTGGAGAAATGAAATGATATGCAAAGTTGTGGATTGTCATGTTCATGAATGGTATTGTGTGTACCCATTGATATATTTTAATTAAACACATTTCCGAGTCTACCATTAGATTGCTCAGTTTTTGAAGATATTGAATGTTGATTGATCATGAGTAAAAGCTTAGAATGTTGATTTCTTGCTATGATGTTTGAAAGTTATTCATCTTTGTTTATGATTATATTCAAAAAAAATATGGGAATTGAGTCAATGTTTTGGGTCATGAGCTTAATTTTGATGTTTTGCCCGAGGATGGTCAAAGGCTAAGTGTGGGGGTATTTGATATGTGCTTAATTTTTGATATTTTTAATTATTTACACTTAGCAATTGTTGACATAAAAATGCTTAAGATACTCACTTTAATTTGTATATGATTTTAGGTACAATTTGGAAACAAAGAAATTAAAGTGAGTCAAAAGCATGAAATTTGGATCATTTTTCGAAGATCAATATCTACTTGCTTTCATAGAGGAAGAAGAAAAAAATAACAAAAGGCAAGAGAAATGGAAAATAAATAAGCATGAGCAGGAACGACTGTGTTTCACGCATGCACATTGCGTGAAACGCAACGCTAGAGGAGCAGCGTGGAATGCATACGGTGAAAGGTTTTAGTAAGTTGCATTTTAGTTCTCAAAAGAGGGCTAGCGTTTTAATAGAGGGCAGATAAATAACAATAGCACAAGGGGGCGTAGGCAAAAGAACAAAACGCAGGCGTGCACTGCGTTGCATGTCATCTTATTTGTGTTGTGCACGATGCTATCGCTTTAATAAAATGCACAGCGTATATGCATGGGGGTTTAAATGAGGAGCAAACCTTTATTCGTCTTGTCAATGATGGAATAGTAGACAGGAGTAGAAAGCAGAGTGCGACGCTGGAGAGTAACAACTGTGAGTGGTGCGGCACAGTGAAGAGGAGAGCAATGTTTTAAGTTGATGGGTGATCTTTAATGGTCCCATCAACGCACAATGAAGAGGAGAGTTGAATCAGAAAATCACGCAACACTCACTTTGGAGATTAAGCTTGCGGCAGTGTCGAGAAATCAAATGGATTAAAAGGGGGATGGGACTGAAGCAATTTATCGAGAAAGACCTATGAAGAGCTAAATGTCCCAATGCCGGTTTGGAGGTGACATCGACGCTGATGGCCCGAGTTAAGTAATTTTATTTTTATTTTGTTGTTTATTTCTCTCATTAGAAATTGATTGTGTTGTCCGACTTTAACTGATTTGGGTTTTGTGTATGAATAATCGAATTTTCGTTATTATTCGGTTATTTGTGTATGAACCTATTGGGTATTGTGAGTGATGATTTTAATGCGTTCATTGGATTGTTAATTGCAAAACCCATTGCTAGAATTTTGATATAATCCGTAATTGTTATGTTGAAATTCATGTGTAACGACTAATGATTCGTAATCATTAGGGATAACATGACTTAGGTTAAATGACCCGAGCGTATATGGTTGTTGCCTTGATTAATCGGTTTTCCTAATTCGTAATGCTACTACCTAATTAAATCTAGAGATCGTATGCTAGGTTGTTAGGTGGTTAGGTTTAATTAACGATCGTATCTTGTTTAAACAAAACATAAGGAAAAACTCGGGTTAATTTTTAACCCACGATTAATAATTTGTAGGAGAGGTTAAAGAACAACAAATTAATAAAATATGCTTAGTCAGGGTGTAGGCCGAGATTGAACCAAAGAACTGGGTCCCTACCAAATTTCCCACTTTTATCATTTTTGCATGTTTTCTTTGATTTGTTTTTATTAGTTAGTTTTATTTTATTTTCATCTTTAAAAATCCAAAACCCCCCCATTTAGTGTAAACACCAGTTATTTTCATTTCATAGACTTTACACACACTCTCTGTGGGATCGACCTAGACTTGCCACTGCTACAGTAGTAGTCTAGTTATTTTAATTTTGACTAGCGAAACGACGCGCGGTCACCCACGATTGTGGGAAGGAGCTAATGTAGCTCCCACAATCGTGGGATGAGTGAACCGAAAGTTCACCAACTTTTTCCTTCAATTTTTTCTAACTTTTAACATCTCCATACCAAATTCAACACATTTTCATCATAGTCCATTACTTATACCTCAATTATACCTTAATTGTATGTCATTTTCTCCTCAATTCCATATCCAATTCCAATAAATCATTCATTTGGTAGCTCACAATTTATGGTCTTTCATGCATCAAAATCAAAACAGAAACTATCATTCATTTGATTATACATGTAGTCCTAGTTCTTTCCCATTTCAAGATCACTGGATTAGCACCTTTCTTTAACATAAATTTACCTTCATTATACCTCAAATCCCAATCCAATTCATCTGTTGGGATCCGATCTGGGAACCGGATTCCAACCGAAAATGAAGAACGAAGGAAGCGAAAGCGAATGGAAACGGAAAATTCGCATCGAAATTTCGAATCAAGAATCAAAGTATTCGATAACACGAAACGAAAAATGAAAAATCAGAATACGAATAATAAATCGGATAACAAAGTGAAAGCAAATCGGAATCGAATCGATCAAATAGAAACAAAGGAGGCACAAACAAAATCAAAGTACCAAACAGATGCGAAGCAAACGACAGAATCGACATTCGAACACATACACTGAATCGCATTGGATCCCTAGACTGTCCAAAAGCCGCTATAATTTTTTTTCTTTTCTCATTTCTTACATCTTTAGTCAATCTCATTCAAATCACACAACCAATTTCCACTTTTGGAAAATCTTTCTCATGCAAATCTCTAAATCTGATCATATTCTTATATATCTATACAAATCTTAAATTACATTTTTATCCCAATTTTATCGAAAATTCGGCAGCATAACGGCTGCATTTATCCTAACCCAAACCTGCAAAGTAATCAAAATATACTTCTAAAATTCCCAATCAAACACACAAACATCAATATCCACCGGACCCTCCGTCCGGGATCTCAGCAGATAAACACACTCCTATTTCTAAACCGCTTCAAATCATTAATCATGTCCAATTCCAATACACATTTCAATCTTAAATCCATACACAAATTCCTAAATCAATATCATTATCATACACAATGTCATACACAATTTCATATACAAATTCAATGATTCCAAACACATCATCATTTGATTTCTTACAAATCCTTAATGGCTTTTCCGAGTCATAATCCAAATTATTCAAAACACGGAAATATACACAAATTGAACTGGTGTCCTGATAGTCTTTCATCCGATCTCCTGCTCGAATACCTGGAGATGGGGATGAAGGGGGGTGAGCTTAAAAAGCCCGTGGGTAACAGGTTTATAATCAGTCATAAGCAAAACCGTTCAAAAGTTTACTGCCATAGAAATTTCTTGTTGAAAATCCATAAAATGTTCGTTTCTCAAATTTTTGTCATGTATTGAAATCCATAATCCGCAAAACATAAATGTATCAACTTGTTCAAAAATCACAATTTCATAATGCAATACATCATCTCATAACACATATTTGCATACAATTCAATCAAAAACATAGCTTAGCACATTAATATGCGAATGCACAATCAATTGGCTCGAGGGGTTCCGTGAAACAAAATGGATAAACCGAAGTTTATACCGTGAACGAAACGAGTCTATTTTCAGATCTCGTGTGGCACAAGCGGCCAGCCGGAAGAAGGCTTTTGTCAACGTGCACGTGACTTACGAAACGGTTCCTCTCTCGCCCAAGCAAAGCACATAAACAATGATCAAACTCATTTCATTGAAATGAAATGCTTTCATGCTTTTCATATTCTTTTTCTTCTTTCCAATAAATCACAATGCCATGCTTAACTACATAGCATATTCACATCACAATTCAATTCTCATCAAAGTGTCATATATTTCTCAATGCATAACATAATCATAACATAACACATCACAATGCATTCTTGCACGCTCATAACCATTCAAATCCAATTCATGGAGTATATGAACACATATAAACCAATTCTTTAAATCATTTTAAAACAATATATGCACATTCATAAAATATTTGAAATCATTTTATTCTTTCAATTTGGGAAAAATCTTTAATGGCTTATTATTCAACTATAAACATGAAACCCACCTCATATCCATGCTTGGAGCTTGATTAGAGCTTCAATTCTCCAAAGCCTTTCTTCGTTCTCCCTTCCAATTTAAAATAACCTAAGCCATACATATCCAAATTCAACATCATAAAAAATCATAATCTTCAAAATTAACTATAGGAAACCCAAATTCATCACTTTTCCAGGCTTTTTAAAACAAGAATTTCTAAAATCCCCAAATCTCAAAATTGGCCTAAACCAATTTATACAATTTCAATATCATAACTTACAATTTCTTCAAAATTGATTTCATATTCCACCCATCCATAATATTTTCCATGATTCTACACCAATAATTCACAAAATCCCCGAACACAAAATTAATCCTAAACCTTAATTAATTTCCATCTAAAATTAAACATAACCTAAAACATATACATCAAAATTGACTTAAGAAATCTCAAATTCATCATTAATCCAAGCTATCTAAAGCAACAATTCCAAAAATCCCCAAACCCCAAATTCATAAAATCAACAAAATCATAGCCTAATCTCTTCAATAAACCTTAGAAAACTTAAATTCATAACAATCTAAAGCTAAACCAACATCTCTCAAGAAAATTCAAAACTCAAAGCTTTCTCTCTCTTACCATTTTCTCCACCATTTTTGACATTTTTAAGCTTTAAAGTAACTATCTTTTTCTTGCTTCCTTCCCCTTTGAAAAGCAACAAAAATCCCTTAGAAACCCCCCCCCCTCCCAAAATCGACTTGCTTCATCCTTCTTCTTCTTTCCTTCCATGGTCGACCCTTTCTCCTTCTTCTTCGATCTTCTCTCTTCTTCATCTTTTCTTTCCTTTATTTTTTCTTGTTTTCGTGAGTTTCAGATGTATAAAACGACAACCCCATGTGTTTTCTGCCATGTCATTTTAAATGAGGGAGAAATGACCAAGTTGCCCCTCCATTTTAGCCTAATTCCAAGTTTGCCCCTACACTTCACTTTATTTCCTGTTTACTTTCGGATCTGATTTGCACTATCAATTTGAAGGAATTTATCTAAACTTCCTTCTAGAGAAATGTTCCTCTCAATCATACAAATCCAACGCCACTGACCGCGCTCAATTCGGATTAGAAACAAAGAAGTTATAGCCGAAATACTATCGGACCTGCGAAAAATCCGAGACTGAACATTACACTAATTTAATTCTAGGAATTGACAATCTTAGGGATGAAATTAAATTTCGATCCCTTCACAATAGTTGTAGCCCTATATCTTAATTTTATTTTTCCTCAAGAATAAACTCAATCGGAGTTGTAAAGCTCCCGAATTTTGCAAAATACTGAACAATGTTCAGAAAATTATCCAACTTATAACCTATAACCAAATCTCTTACTTTGGTTCAATCAATCTCTTTCCATTTAATCTCCTAAAAATCATAATTCTTCATAAAAATGAAATTAATTGTCTTAGGAATCTAACGCTTCGAGAATCAAATCAATCGGATGTCGGACGAAGGAATTATAAGCAAAAGATTACAAAAGGGATCGGATTAACAACAAAGTAACGGAACTTCAAAACCGAACTTTTCAAAAATCATATCTCTCAATCCCAAACTCGGAATTTGAAAAATTTAGTGTCAATAAAAAGATCAAAGGAATTTCTACAACTTCCCTGAAGTACTCAAAATCAAATTAGGTCTCGAAAGAGGTCAAAAACTCAATCAAAGATTCTATCCAAAACAGCTTTTCCTAAACGACTTCCAATTTTCAATCACTCATAACTCCTAGCCCCGATATCGAAAAATTGCAAACTTTATATCAATGGAAAGATAAAAACATCATATAAAACTTTCATGAAGACTACTTACTCCAATTCAGACTAAATCCATACGACGAGTGGTCTCGAAGCATAGAACACACAAATCTATACTTAATAGCATTTTCAAAACAAAGCATATCTTCGGAAAATCATATCTCTCGATCCCGACATCGAAAAATAACAAACTTTATGGCCACAGAAAACTCTTAACATAATCTACAAGTTTCATGTAGATCATTTTCTCAAATTTGGCCTAAATCAAAAGTCAACCCTCAAAGGCCAAAAAGTCAAACTTTTCACAAATTTTCATTTTCCTTTTTTTTTACACTTTCTCTCTTTATTTCTTGATTTTCAACTCAATTTCAATCAACTCATCCACTTTTGCAAATTTTTTATTTTTACTCCAAAATCGGGTCCAACATCATCCATAAAACAACTTATAATCTATGAATTTTTATACATAAAAAACTAGGCATAAAAGTATCCAAGTTTAAGTATCAATTTCTAGCATAATTCATCATCAACATCATATATAATTTGTCCCAATTCAATCATCATAACCCTTCTATTTTAACAAGCCATAAAGATCAATCTTTTACTTACTTGTCTAGCTCAAATTTCCACCTTAAAGATCAAGCTAATTAAGCTCTCCATGCATGCAAAATCATCACAAATTCAAAGTGGGATTTGGATGGTTTTCGACTAGGATCAAAGAATATAACAAAAACAACTACGTTCTGATTCTTTACCTAACTTTGTGAGGGTAAAAGTATAGATTTTGGTATATCCATTTAGGAAGACTTAAACCAAAAATGTAGAGCTACGAAATGAATGCAGGTTTCGGTAAAGAGAGTGAAGAGTGAAGAAGAAACACAACAGAAACTTTTCCATCATTTGTTTAGTTCAACTAGGTGCAAGGTGTCATTATCTTAGATTAACATGTGTCCTTAACCATGCTAGCCACTTATCCTCATCATAAGCCTCTAAATGTCACCTATTTATTAGTCCATTTGTCACTCATTGGTTGCCATCATTTGTCAATTAATTACTATGCCAAATGTCACTCATTCTATGCCAAATGTCACTCAATTATAGGCTTAGTCATCATAATTTTCTATGTCAACTTTTCTTGCCACTTAGCATTTTTTCCAGTCTAAATTTACATCTTAATTCATCAATTTTCTAATTGTAACAATTAATTCCAAATTTACTACTTATAACCAATCAAACCAAAATTTAAGACATAAACAATACACAATTCACATCATGATCATTTTAACCTTTTCATACCTCGGAATATGTCAATTGAGTGCATATATTATCTTTGCAATGTATACTAATTCATAATTCATGTATGTATTCTAATGATATGTATGTGGATGAAATGCATTTTCATTAATCGGTCTACTTTAAAAGTTTATCATGTGGGAATAGATAGCAAGCCTTTTGAGCCTTACTAAGCAACGAGTAACCTTAATTTGCCTTAAATTTGCTTTAGAGAAAGCTTTGAGAGAATGTTTAACTCTTCTCAAATTTTGCACAAGTTGGAAGGATTTAAAATCATCAACATTATAGTTCCATCAAGATTCCACCAAATGCAATAAACCATCCTACTGTGAGACACCATTAAAGAATTTAAAAGGAGCCCATAGCTTCTTTATTGCTTCAATATTTTGAATGCCAATGAATGAATGATCTAAAAATGATTTTTCACTAAATTTAGTAATAAAATGAGGATACTTGTTGGGTCCCATTTTTGGAGTCCAACTCTTACTCTAAAAAGCATAAAGGTTGAGTGTGCGTATTACCTTGTAGAGTTGTTTCAAAGAACCCTCATTAACCATCATCCCATATGGGTGGCGTACCCACACCAATCAATTATAAAAAACGAACTCATTTCTTCTATTTCCAAACAGATTTTGGGAAAACAAAAATCAGAATTTCAATTTGTCTTCTCTAGAACATTTGTTCCCTATTGTCTTAAGTTTCTAATGACACCAAAATCATTCAATTTTCCGCAAAAATCTAAAATTTATAGCCCACACATTTTTGGATTGTTATTAAACTGAAACTATACACTATACTCAACTTCTATCCAGAAATTGAAAGTCTTAGAGTCTGAATTAAAATTCAATTTCTTCGGAGTATTTGTATCTCTATGTCTCTAGTTGATTTAGAAATAAGAATGATCTCATTTGGAGCTCTACAAATAAAGATATCATCAAAAATACTAAAGCATGTTCAATAAAAATATCCAATTCATGCTCTTCCAATTGATACACTTACTTTGATTCGATCAATCTTTTCCGAATACCAAAAGCTATAAATTTTTATGAAGAGATAGAAAAATATGTTATGAATCCAATGCTTCAAAAATCAGATTATTTGGAGGTCTAGAAAAGAAGGTATAACAAAAAGATCAAAGTATGTTCAGAAAATAGTCTCCCTTGAACAAATAGGGAAGTCGTGATCATGCACATACATGATCGTGACATTCTGGTGGTCCTGCGAAGTTGCAATCGTGCGCATACACGACTGCGACATTCGGGTGGACCTGTGACTCTTTCTTCTTTACCGGAACTCTCACTTCTCTCTTTCTTTTTTTCGTTATTTTTTTCTTCTCTCCCACTTATCACGTTTTTGCTTCTTCCTTTAAAGCAAGCCAACACTTCTTATTTCAATTTTGCCATTAATGATTCTAAATTATCCATTTTGCCCTTCCTTATATGCCTTGTATCTTTTATCCTTAAGTGGTCTTCCAAAAATGCCCTTGAACATCCTTATTACCTTAGTACTTTAATTTCATTAACCCATGTCATATAATCTTACTAACATTAATATTATAATAACTCCAAAAAAATTAAATCCCTCAGAACCTCAAAATTCATTTAAATCATGCTTAATTAGAGAAAAATATGGGGGTCAACATTTCTTCTCCTCTTAAAAGAATTTCTTCATTGAAATTCTTACCTTACTGATCAAACAAATGAAGGTAATGTTATCTTATGTTTTCCTCAGTCTTCCAAGTGATTTCTTCACTTAAATAATTTCAAATGGCTCTAGTTAACAAATTCAATCAATCCTTCCATGACTTATTAAGATATCACACCATCTTAACTGTTTCCTGAATATATTTCAGATTACTCACAATTTTCCATTTTCTGCGTCACTAACACCAATATCAGATCATATCGTTATTTCTTAGCATACTTGCATATAACACATTATGAATAAGAGACATCCTTGTAAGAGACATCCTTGTTAGTAATACTAACTCATAAGTCAATGGTCCGGTTCTTAATAACTTTATATAGGCTAATACAATCCAAGCTTGGTTGCTTCTTTCCCTAACCTGAGCACATCTTGCACTCAATCTAAGCACACTTTGGGAATGTGATACTCTTAGATACAATTTATCGTTTTGTTCATAGTTCACATCTTTATAGTGTTAGTACAGTTAACTCTTATGCCTATCTCACTGTATTTGGTGTTTATCCACCAATTTCATTCATTTTTCTTGCATCACTTAGTTCCTAATATAGACCAATTTCACTTATCAGTAACACCCCCAATCAATTCTTATTTTCGACCAACTTTTGCCCTATTAATCTAAATAAAAAGGTGAACGACTCTTTTTTGTCATCTAACTCTTCATACAGTATTCCAATGAAATCATCATGATAATGATTGTGATGCTTAAAGTCAAATGGAACTATACATTGATCTTATGATCCTATGAACTCCAAACTATAAGCCTTAAGCATATCTCTGACAGTTAAGACCATCGGCAATTTAAACATTTAGCCACTTGATTATACATTCTTAGCCACTAAATGTTGTTTCGGCGTATTCCTACTAGGATGTATAACCTACGTCACCATTTGTGCTTTTCTAACAATCTCTTTGCTCTATCACTTTTATTGATTACACATACTTCTTATTTTAATCACAAAGTATCATTTTTCCTATTCAAACTCAAAACTCGTATTCACTTTCGATTTCTTAGTAAGATTCACAATTTTTGGATCCTCAATTCAAGCTTGGTAAATCCTTTCATGTGAAACTAATCTTCAATTTGTTGGCAAATAGTACTTCGATTTGCCCAAATTCAACTCTACATTCTATGCTTCTTTTTGCACTAGATCTGATAATCTCAATATCTGAATTCATGCTTCACTACTATTGGGACTTCTGCTTAATGTATCAGATACAACACTAACTTTACTAAAAAATTCTCATATATATCTCCAAGATGTTCCTATACATATACTATCCCCAAACTTTCAAAACAATTCACTACTATAGCTGTTCTAAATCATGTATCGAATAATCAACTCATAAGACCTTAGTTGTCTCTATACATATGAAATCACTTTATTATGTTGCATTGGATTTTATCCAAATCTCTCATACAACATCATTGTATACTATAAAATCTCCAAATCTAGACGATATAATTAATATCGATTTTATAATTCCTCAAAATTGATTTTACTTCCATGATATGTAAGATTAATTTCAATGTTCAAAAACATTCTCTTCACTTGTCAAATATACTGCAAATATCCTCTATGATCATGATCACGAATTGATCCATTTTTCTTGGATCACTTTAATCTTCAATACCATATTACTGTCGGGGCATTTGTTAACTTGAACAAATGTTTCCAAAGCTCTATATGCCCATGATTAGTTCTCATAATTCCTTAAATAACTAATTCCTCATTTCCCACGTTATTTTCAATTTTCTAATCAACTTCCTTCCTCGAACGCTTTTCTCAATTCATTCGATTTCCTCTGATTTCACACTGAATTGTTCTACTATCTGCTCATTCATACTAATTTCTCCACCCATTTCAATTTATTTTCAATCTTAGTTTCCTGTGTTGGTAACATATTCATCAGATCTTATTTGTGTCTCTTATACTTAATGTCACCTCAAATTTAGAAATCCACTCATATAGTTGGATACTTTACATCAAACAAAAATGCATACTTTCTCAGTAGTATATTCTACCTCTTTTGCTTTAGTCTCCAGTAGAGATATGACTCCAATATTTACTTTTAAATCATTACATATTCATTTCCTATTTATTCTTTCATTCAATAAAAATTGTTGAATCTGTTTAACCCAATTCAATGGAATTCTTCTCCGAAAGAATATTTATTGCTACTATCATCTATACTGTTCATGTAATGTTTATCAATCACTGTTATCATCATCGCCTTAGCAGCCATCCTTAATACCTCAAGAAGACCAATATCTATCATTCTTACAGGGTCATAATGTTCTAATTACCAAAACTCAATGAAGTAGTAAACATAATTACTGTCGCATATGTTTAGGTGTGTATCATCAAATTCATCCCTTTTTGTCCACATATTTATCTCCAACAATTCACAAATTTATACCTTACATGATGGATACTTTGATATCCATTGATCCTATATGATATTCTTCTCTTTATCTTCGAATTCATTACTCATTATAACATCATCAACAATCTCAATCTATCCCCGATTGATCATTATAAGCACTTTCATGTGTTTCTCTAGTTCCTATTAAACTTTAAACTATGGGAACTCTGACTAACAAATATCTACTAAGTCATATATTGCTTTCTATATCATCTCCACACATATGTTACATATGCACTCAATATTCTCACTTGTGATGATGATCCCATTATCAGATAGGTACTCAGAATAGCATTTCAACTTAACCTTTTGAACTTGTACATATGTTGCTATCATTCATCTCATCTTCCAATTATCCCTCATTATATCTTACATACGTATATTCACCATTGATTCAAAATTATAGATGTATAATCACCATAAAATTCTGATCTCAATTCCATTAACACATTATTATAGCGGATCATAACTCTTGTGACATTAATCAAACAATCACTTCGGTTCCAATTTCATCTTCTTAAGGCTATAACAATTTATATTCTCATTACATTCTACTTGTACACTTTAATCTCATCATTTTTACTTATCTCCCTATTTTTCTCAAGCAATCCATGATAATACATTCACATCTTTATCACATCTAGGGATATACAACACAGTACAATATTGGTGTCATATTCAATTCCACTAATACAAATGCATTGACTCATTATCTGTCATATTTAACCATATACTATTTCCCATTTCCAACTCCCCACAACTTTTAATTTTCTCAATTTGTAAAAAGGTATCATTCTTCTCCCTAATTCTATCAGGTCAAACTTTTAACAATTACTTATGCATGTAACTCATACACATGTGTCTTAGACTAAGGATCAGTTGCTACTGCATGCTAAGACATGTAATAATACATGCAACTTAATACATATCTCCAAAAAGCCCATGTAAGATCCTAATTCTGGGCTCTGATATCACAACTATAGTGCCCCATTTTCAGAGCCCAACTCTTCTTCTAAATAGCATAAAGGTTGAGTGTGTGCATTACCTTGTAGGGTTATTTCAAAGAACCCTCATTAACCATCATCCCATATGGGTGGCGTGCCCACACCAGTCAATTGTCAAAAATGAACTCATTTTTCCTATTTCCGAATAGATTTTGGGAAACCAAAAATTAGAATTTCAATTTGGCTTCTGTAGAACATTTGTTTCCCATTGCTTTTAGTTTCTAATGACATAAAAATCATTCAATTTGGTGCAAAAATCTGAAAGTTATAGCCTACACATTTTTGGACTGTTATTAAACTGAAACTGTACACTATACTCAAATTCTATCCATAAATTGAAAGTCTTAGCGTCCGAATTAAAATTCAATTTCTTCAGAGTATTTGTATCTTTATGGCTCTAGTTGATTTAGAAATAAGAATCATCTCATTTGGAGCTCTACAAATCAAGATATCATCAAAATACTGAAGCATGTTAAGTAAAAATATCCAATTCATGCTCTTTCAATTGATACCCTTACTTTGATTCGATCAATCTTTTTTGAATCAATACTAAAAACTATAAATTTTTATGAAGAGATAGAGGAATGTGTTATGAATCCAATTCTTCAAAAATCATATTATTTGGAGGTTGATTTGAGTAGTTGGGAGTGTTTAATGGTGGGTTTAGGAAGAGAAAATGGCGGAAAAATGATTGGGGAAGAAGAAGTTTGGCCGCACGTCGCGGCGTCTGAAAAAGGGCACGCCGTGACGAGGAAATGCGAGCTCGCCGCGGCGAACTACACGTGACGTCGCGGCGAGCGGGAGAAAGTTGCGTCGCGGCGAGGCGACGTGTGGGCGTCGCGGCGAGGCGACGTGTGGGCGTCATGGCGGGGATGAGAGTTGTTGTCATGGCGAAGCAATTCTCACGCCTTGTGAAAGCAACCCGCATCGTCATGACGAAGCCGCAAGATCGGCGAAGGGCATTCTGATTGGATTGATTTTGATTATCAAGCATAACTTATGGTATAGACCTCCGATTGGGGTGATTCTCGATTGCTTATGATCTAGAAAGAGGTCTACAATTGAGGATAATTATGAGAGTTAGAATTTAATTTAAGTGGTATTGATTTATCGAGATTAAGGTCAATTATGGTTCATAGTGCGACCTGAATATTGAATTGAGAAAATTGGAGTTTTAACTGGGATTTTCAATAGAGGTTTTGACCTAATGGTTATGGAATTGCTATAGGGAACTGTTATAGGAAATATTGAATTGAGGAAATTGAACTGAATTTTAGGATTGGATCAATTATTGTCGATCAATTGAGCGAAGAGTTAGAATGGGGCACCAGAGTTCAAAATTGGGTTTTAGCGCCAGGGAAAATCGTGAACATGCATTATACATCATTTTACTGAGACATATGCATTACTGAACTGCTTAATTGAGCCCCTAGTAATGGGACTGTATTTTTACTGTTATAGAGGCTCCGTTGGATCGTCGTTTCACGGATATTGCTGGGACTTCCAGGAAGTAGCTCGGAAGTTACAAGTGAGTAACCTAGTTGGTTTCTCAAATTCCTGATTGTCTAAATGCTCAATGTGAATTACTTGCCACTGTGAAATTGCATGATTACTGAAATGTACATGATCGAATGACATGTTTCTACTGTATGGGATTGGACTACTGTATTGGATTGGATTACTGTATGATACTGAGGAATGTAATACTGGGCTTTTATAGCCGTACACTGTAGATTACTGAACACTGAATTACTGAACACTGCATTGCATGCATAAATGCATGATCAGATAATGGAATGTGACCCAAGTTGCTATTATCACTGAAAAGAGCCTCGAGCTCGAACACTGTACTGACCGGGCCTCGAGCCCGAGGGGAGAAATCCCTGACGCGTCCCCCACTGAACATTGACTGAGCACTTGGGCACAACACTGAATAACTGGAAAAGAGTCTCATATGCATTGTATACACATGACTGATTGAATTGCAAACTTACTGAATTGTGTGATGACATGAGAGATTGCAAATTGTTACATGCTACTGTAAACTGTTTCATGATTTACTGTAAATTGTGATATGATACTATAAACTGTTATATACTATTGTAAATTGCTATTTGATACCGCAAACTGTTATAGACTACTGTGAATTGTTATATAATACTGTTAATTGAATATTACTGTGCCGTGCTGTACGCAATTTGCGTAATGCATGATTTGAGTGAACCATCGATGATGGTTTCTCACTGAGTTTGCAAACTCACCCAAAATTGCATCTAATTTTTCAGGATCGATAGAGTAGACCCCTAGCTTCGGAGATAGTCTTTTCCTGCCGTGTGAGCGTGCTGGCAAGAGAAGCGATGGCATACAGGTCGGTCAGCTGGGTTGGACTTTTGAGGATGACTTAGGATAGATGCTTATATCAGTTTCCTTTTTGGTTTTGTTTAGGGGACTGATAGACTTGTCTAGTCTGCTTTTGGATGACTGTATTGAAATTGCTGCTATGATAAAATTATTTTGGATTTTTAAAAGTTACTGATTCCTGATATTATGGTTTTAATTATTGCGATGCCATGTGGATATTATTGGGAAAATATTCTGGTAGTGCACCTTTATCGTGGGATACATGTTGGAGCGACCTTCGGGTTTCTCGATGTGTACCCTACGGTGAGGGGGCGCTACATTAAGTGGTATCAGAGCATGGTTTGGCATCTTTTGGGATTAGTGAAATTAAGCTGGAATCACTGCAAGAATAGTGGAACTGATCGGAATTTCTTGTCTGTTTTAGGTCATCCGTCCTTGGAGATCGAGTTGAGTTACCAGCTGACTTGGAATCGGTAGGAGCTAGTAGGGAGTCTCCTGCGCCTCGTTCAAAGGAGTTGCCTCCTCGAGTTCCTGTAAGACGGGAACGGAGATATGATCAACTACGTAAGTAGGGGGCGGTTGACTTCTATGGCAGCACCGACCCTGCGGAGGCTGAGGGATGGCTAAAGAGGACTGAGAGAGTCCTCGATCAGATGGACTGCGACTCGGATGAGCGTTTTGACTATGCGGTTTCTCTGCTACAGGATCATGCATATCAGTGGTGGAAGACTGTCCTGGGCAGTACCACCAGGCCTTGTACACTGATATGGGATGATTTTCTGAGGGCCTTCAAGGACAATTTCATGCCCAAGATCTATCTGGAAATGAAGTTGCAGGAGTTCTTAGAGCTGAGACAGGGGCAGTTGACCGTGGCCGACTACGAGGTGCGGTTCAACGAGTTAGTGGTCTATGCTTCTTCACTGGTGGCTTCTGAGGCTGACAGGTGTCGGTGTTTCGAGGGCGGACTCAATCTGGAGATCTGTACCCTATTGGCTAGATCTGATATGGGTAATTTTATTGAGTAGAAGGCTGCAGAGAAGGATAGAATGACCATCGAGACAACAGATGACCGAGACCGGTCGGGGACCAGGTTAAGAGATCCAATGATGCTGTGGCGTCTTGGCGAGAGGGTATAGCAAGCGGCAGAGTAGGCCCTTCAGATCTGTAGGAGGGGCTAGACAGACTAGTCATGGGCAAAGGGGAAAATTTGTACAGACTGTTAGTGGTGGCGGCAGTGCCAGAGTTTCAGGGCAGTCTGCTCCTTTATGTGAGCATTGTGGCAAGAGACACAGTGGAGAGTGTCGATGGCTGTCTAGAGCCTGTTTGAGGTGTGGTTCGATGGACCACCTAGTGAGGAACTGCCCAGAGACTTTGGGAGCCTAGTCTACTATGACTGAAAGATCAGGCAGCAATACCACGGTGTAGCAGAGCCGTGGAGGTGGATCCGGATGGAGAGGCCGAGGCCGAGCAGAGGGGTCCGCAGTGAGGTCAGAGGGACTGAGCAGCAGACAGCAGTCACAGGCTAGAGTCTATGCCATGACTCGGCAGGAGGCCCAGGATTCCCCGGATGTTGTTGCGGGTATGCTTCTGATTTCTGGTTTTGAAGCATATGCATTGTTGGATCCTGGATCCACCCATTCTTTCATTGCACCGCATTTAGCATGTAGATTGCATGGGGATAGGCAGAGGTTACAGTATGGGTTAGAGGTGAGTACACCTCTAGGTAGTACGACTGTATTGGGAGAGGTCTGTATGGGGTGTCAGGTTCAGATCGATCGAGCAATTTTGAGTGCCGATCTGATCATTTTGGCTCTGAGGGAGATTGACGTGATTTTGGGGATGGTGGTGATCGCAAGATAGGCTATCATGGACTGTTATACCAAGGAGGTCGTATTGGAGTCTCCTGGTCAGCCCAGAGCTGTGTTTCGAGGGGTTAGTCAGGCAGTGCCAGCGAGGATGATATCCTTCTTGAGTGCCCTAAGATTGATGCAGGGAGGCTGTGAGACCTATCTGGCTCACGTAGTGGATTCTAGAGTCGAGCCGAGATTGCAGGATGTTCCCGTAGTTAGGAAATTCCCAGATGTGTTTCCCGAGGAGTTACCGGGATTGCCGCCAGAGCGGGAGACAGAGTTTGAGATTGATCTCATTCCCAGTACAGCCCCTATATCGATCCCTCCAGATAGGATGGCACCGTGGAACGAGAGAGCTTAAGGCTCGATTGCAGAGCTCTTGGATAAGGGGTTCATTAGACCGAGTGTTTCGCCATGGGAGCTCCAAGATCGTTTGTGAAGAAGAAGGACGGACGCCGAGATCGTGTATTGATTATAGGCAGTTGAATCGGGTGACGGTGAAGAATAAGTATCCACTGCCTAGGATTGACGATTTATTTGATCAGTTGCAGGGAGCTCAGGTGTTCACTAAATTGGATCTGAGGTCAGGTTATTATCAGTTGAGGATTGCAGAGGCCGATGTGCCTAAGAGTGCTTTCCGGAGTAGGTACGGGCATTTTGAGTTCCTAGTGATGCCGTTTGGGTTGACTAATGCCCCGGCAGCCTTCATGGCTTTGATGAATAGAGTTTTTCAGCCCTACCTGGATCGGTTCGTGATAGTATTTATTGACGATATTCTGGTCTATTCGAGGAGTAGACAGGAGCATGCTGAGCACCTGAGGATTGTTCTGCAGGTCATGAGAGAGAGGCAGTTGTTCGCCAAATTCACTAAGTGTGAATTCTGGCTTGATGAGATTGTGTTTCTGGGGCACGTGGTGTCCGGTGAGGGTATCCAGGTGGATCCTCACAAGATAGAAGCGATGATGAGTTGGGAGATTCCGAGAGTGTGCAGAGTTGCGGAGTTTCCTAGATTGGCGGATATTACGGAGGTTCTGCCGAGGGTTTTCGTTGATCTCCGCCTTTGGCGACGGCTTATTGAGGAAGAATGTGCCGTTTAGATGGTGCGAGGAGTGCGGAAGAGCTTTGAGGAGCTGAAATATCGGTTAACATCGCACCGGTGTTAGGCATTCCTTCCGATCTTGGAGGCTTTGTGGTTTTCGGTGATGCCTCGCATCGTGGTAGGATGTGTATTGATGCGGCATGGGAGAGTTATAGCGTATGCCTCGAGACGATTGAGGTCTCACGAGGTGAATTATCCAAAGGCATGACTTAGAGTTGGCGCGATGGTTTTGCTCAAGATCTGGAGACATTATCGTATGGGGAGACGTTCCAGATCTTCACCGATCATAAGAGTTTGAGGTATCTGTTGAGTCAGAGAGAGCTCAATCTGAGGCAGAGGAGATGGATAGAGTTATCTTGAAGGACTATGATCGCACGATTGAATATCATCCAGGAAGGCCAATGTGGTGGCCGATGCATCGAGTAGGAGATCGCATGGCAAGGCTCGAGTTCGAGTTTCGAGGTTACAGTGCGATTCAGTTGAGAGCTCTTAATGTATGATGGATTTGAGTCGATGGAGCTCGATTGCTACTCGAGGCCGAGGCCGATGTTGCATGATAGATCCGAGAGCTCGAGATCAAGACCCAGTGTTAGTGAGACCGATTGAGAGAGTCCAGCCAGATCGATTCGGAGTTTGAGTTGAGAGATGGGACGTTATGGATGGGACAGAGACTGTGTGTGCCTGATATAGATGATTTGAGACGGGAGATCCTAGAGGAGGCACATGTAGCTGCCTATGCTATGCATCCTGGTACGACCAAGATGTATCGTACTCTGAGACAGCATTTCTGATGACCTGGTATGAAGAGGCAAGTGGCAGTGTATGTTTCCAGGTGTCTGATTTGTCAGCAGGTTAAGGCAGAGCATCAGGCTCCAGTGGGAAAGTTGCATTCGTTGCCCATCCCGGAGTGGAAATAGGAGCGAATTACCATGGATTTTGTGATAGGGTTGCCTAGGACACCGAGGCAGCATGATGCTATCTGGGTCATAGTGGACCGATTGACCAAATCGGCTCACTTCTTGCCAGTGAGGGAGAGCAATACTCTCGATCAGTTGGCCCAGAAGTATGTGGCGTAGATTGCGATTGCATGGGGTTCCTTTGTCGATAGTCTCGAGCGGGGATCCTGTGTTCACCTCGAGGTTACGGAAGAGCCTACTGATCGCTATGGGTACGAGGTTGAACTTCAAGATCTTGCATTTCATCCTCGACGGATGGATGAGTGAGAGGACGATTAAGATCGTTGAGGACATGCTTGGGCATGTGTATTGGAGTTCGAGAGGATCATGGGATCGAGATTTGCTCGATTGAGTTTGCATATAATAACCAGTATCAGAGTAGTATTGGGATGGCACCATATGAGGCCTTGTATGGGAGGCCGTGTCAATCGCCACTGTATTGGGATGAAGAGGGTATGAGATCGATAGAGGGTCCCAAGCTGATTCAGGAAACAGTGGATAAAGTACAGTTGATCCGGAGTCGCATCAAGACGGCTCAGATGAGATGTAAGAGCTATGTGGATCAAAGATCGGCGAGAGATGGAATATAGTGTAGGTGATGAGTGTTTCTCGAGTGTCTCCTTAGAAAGGAGTACTGAGATTTGGCCGTAAGGGCAAGTTGAGCCCTCGGTATATCGGTCCGTATGAGATCCTTGAGAGGATAGGACCGTTGGCTTACAGATTCGCATTACCGAGTGAGATGTCCCAGATGCATGATGTATTTCATGTTAGTATGCTCCGACGGTACCATTCTGACCCGACGCATGTGATTCCGGCTCAGGAGATTGAGGTAGCCAGTGATTTGACCTATATTGAGGAGCCGGTACGGATTATAGGATCACGGGTCAAGCAGCTGAGGAACAGGGGGATTCCATTGGTGAAAGTCCTTTGGAAAAACCACTCTTCTGAGGAAGCTACATGGGAGACTGAGGAGCATATGAGGTGTCAGTATCCTCATTTATTCGATCGGACAGGTATTAAATTTCGAGGATGAAATTTTTTTATTAGGAGGGGTGAATTGTAACATCCCGTTACTGTTAGCAAGGGTATTATGGTAATATTGGGTCAGATGATAGGTTTCATTGCATTCATCGATCGAGCATATTCTTGGCCTCTAATTATAGAGGAACAGGTTTATTGCATATGCAATTATTCATAGATACATGCATTCATGATTTTCCGGTACTTAATTTTGAGTATAAACTGACTGGACTGACTGGATCGGGATTAAATGAGAAATTAGGAGTAATTGGGTTCAAATGACTGATTTGGAATAGTTTAAGTGTAATTGGTAAATTATAGTGACTTATAGGAAATTTTCAGGAGAAAATACCCGGACCGGAAATATTTGGATGACTGACCGACTGACTGTATATTACTGAAAGAATGGTCCAATGGCAATGGAAAAAAATTAGGGTTATACTGCTAGGAAATAAATATGTTGAGCCATTGAAATTTAGAGATGAAATTTTGAGGCGATTCGAGACCTATGTCTATATATAACTTAGGTTTGGAAATTGGGGATTTTCACCCTAAGGCTTAAGCATTTCTCTTCTCTTCTCCCACGGTGTCATCAATTCCTCCCATTGGTGAGGATTCTTCGATTTTCCTTGTGGTTTCCTCCTCATTGTGTAAGGCTAACATGTTTATTGTGATTGATGAAGGATTGAGGAGCTTTAGAGTGGATCATCGTTGGTTTTGAAAGATTTTAGGGTTTACGGTGTTTTGAGGGATCGGTGGATTTGAGCTTGATTGGTAAGTTTTAATGTTGTTATTGATAGTTTTATGGCAATTATGACATTTATTATGGTTGATTTGAGTAGTTGGGAGTGTTTAATGGTGGGTTTAGGAAGAGAAAATGGCGGAAAAACGATTGGGGAAGAAGAAGTTTGGCCGCACGTCGCGGCGTCTGAAAAAGGGCATGCCGCGACGAGGAAATCTGAGCTTCTTGGCGAAGCTACACGTGACATCGCGCGCGGGAGAAAGTTAACGCCTTGTGGGCGGCGATGTGGGCGTCCTTGGCGAAGGATGAGAGTTGTTCATGCGCGAGCAACTCAGCACGTCATGCGAAGGCCGCAAGGTCACGGCGAAGGGCATTTCTGATTGGATTGATTTTTGATTATTGGGCATAACTTATGGTATAGACCTCCGATTGGGGTGATTCTCGATTCCTTATGATCTAGAGAAAGAGGTCTACAATTGAGGATAATTATGAGAGTTAGAATTTAATTTAAGTGGTATTGATTTATCGAGATTAAGGTCAATTATGGTTCATAGTGCGACCTGAATATTGAATTGAGATAATTGGAGTTTTAATTGGGATTTTCAATAGAGGTTTTGACCTAATGGTTATGGAATTGCTATAGGGAACTGTTATAAGAAATATTGAATTGAGGAAATTGAACTGAATTTTAGGATTGGATCAATTATTGTCGATCAATTGAGCGAAGAGTTAGAATGGGGCACCAGAGTTCAAAATTGGGTTTTAGCGCCGGGGAAAATCGTGAACATGCATTATACATCATTTTACTGAGACATATGCATTACTGAACTGCTTAATTGAGCCTCTAGTAATGGGACTGTATTTTTACTGTTATAGAGGTTCCGTTGGATAGTCGTTTCACGGACATTGCTGGGACTTCCAGGCAGTAGCTCGAAAGTTATACGTGAGTAACCTAGTTGGTTTCTCAAATTCCTGACTGTTTAAATGCTCAATGTGAATTACTTGCCACTGTGAAATTGCGTGATTACTGAAATGTACATGATCGAATGACATGTTTCTACTGTATGGGATTGGACTACTGTATTGGATTGGATTACTGTATAATACTGAGGAATGTAATACTGGGCTTTTATAGCCGTACACTGTAGATTACTGAACACTGAATTACCGAACACTGCATTGCATGCATAAATGCATGATCAGATAATGGAATGTGACCCAAGTTACTATTATCACTGAAAAGAGCCTCGAGCTCGAACATTTGATCTTGGCCTCGAGCCCGAGGGGAGAAATCCCTGACGCGTCCCCCACTGAACATTGAGTGAGCACTTGGGCACAACACTGAATAACTGGAAAAGAGTCTCATATGCATTGTATACACATGAGTGATTGAATTGCAAACTTACTGAATTGTGTGATGACATGAGAGATTGCAAATTGTTACATGCTACCGTAAACTGTTTCATGATTTACTGTAAATTGTGATATGATACTGTAAACTGTTATATACTATTGTAAATTGCTATTTGATACATACCGTTATAGACTCATCGTGAATTGTTATATAATATATTAATTGAATATTCTTGTGTGCGTCTTTGTACGCAATTTGCGTAATGCATGATTTGAGTGAACCATCGATGATGGTTTCTCACTGAGTTTGCAAACTCACCCAAAATTGCATCTAATTTTTCAGGATCGATAGAGTAGACCCCTAGCTCCGGAGATAGTCTTTTCTGCTTTGTCTTGACGCATTGGCAAGAAGCGATGGCACATGTGTCGGTCATTGGGTTGGACTTTTGAGGATGACTTAGGATAGATGCTTATATCAGTTTCCTTTTTGGTTTTGTTTAGGGGACTGATAGACTTGTCTAGTCTGCTTTTGGATGACTGTATTGAAATTGCTACTATGATAAGATTATTTTGGATTTTTAAAAGTTACTGATTCCTGATATTATGGTTTTAATTATTGAGATGCCATGTGGATATTATTGGGAAAATATTCTGGTAGTGCACCTTTATCGTGGGATACGTGTCAGAGCGACCTTCGGGTTTCCCGATGTGTACCCTACGGTGAGGGGGCGCTACAATTTCTGCCTCTATAACTAAATTTCAAAACAATATAGCTATCCCAAATGCCCCTCTTAAACAACATCACAAACTTCCAATGATCATATCTTTCAACTCCATTATCCAAAATTTTCATACTTTATACCGTTGGAAAGCTAGAAAGATAAGCTAAAACTTTCATGGGGACAACTTTGTCTAATTCTTCCTAAATTAATCTAGTCTTTCCTTTGTAATCAGTACACAATTTTCACTGAAAGACTTGAAAATTTTCCAAAATTCACTTCCTCTAACACAAATTCATTCATAACAATTTAACTAACAAATTAATTTCATTAAACTCTCAAATATCAATTCATACGGCTCATCACATTCAACTCCATCTCATCCATACACAAATTTATGATTCAACTTAACAATCATTCAAACTCAAATTCACATTTCAACTTAACAATCATCCCTACACAAATCCATATTTCATTAACATCATAGAATAAGAGTTTACAAAGCTTTAATGGCATTCTAAGCCACATTACATCATCAATATCAAAAATACAAAATACAAAAGATACAAAACCCCATAATTCTCGACATGTGTCTAAAGTCTTGTTTTTACATCAATCTAACTCAAAATACAAAATATGCATAATCGAACGAATGCCTTGACTCTCTTTCACCCGATCTCTTTCTCATCACCTGAAGATGGGAATGAAAGGGGGTGAGCTTGAAAGCTCGTGGGTAACAGATTTATAGTTGATAAATAAGCAAAAACCATTTTCAAAATTCATTGCCATTATACATTTTCGTAACTATAGTAATTTCGTAGAAAAAAAAATCATCAAACACTTATTTATCAAAATTCTCAATTTATCAAACAATTCATGAGCAATTTTAAATCATGTATGCATCAAACTTATCAACATATCATGAGCACATAAGCACGTCAAAATGGTTTGGGTAAATCCGTGAATATGACGAACTACACATTTCCACACAATGGTCCTGTGTAGTCGTAAAATTGGCGCACTATCGCAATCCCACATAGTGGTTTTGCGTAGGCGTAAAGTTGAGGGAGCCCATGAAGGAGCTTCGTGCTACTAGCGAGCAGGCAGGAGAAGCCTTTAACTTGATCAACGCGCACGTGACATTCTTGAATGGATTACACCAAACTCACATAACATGTAATTCATGAATGGAAAATAGTTTGCCCAAATGGCACATTCTTGGAAAGTTGTTTTTCATGAACATGAGATATTTTGAAAGTTATTTTTGAAAGCATGATTTTATAAACATGTATCTTTTCAAAAGAATCAATTTTAAAGTCTTTTCACAAATCATCAACCCAATTCACATATCAAACACATAACAAATTCTCAATTTATTCAAGAAGCAACAGATACAACATTTATGATGCAATTTAAAACATTTAACTTCTTTGATTGAAAGAACACATTTGCGGCTTATTTACTCTATTATAAATATGTAACCCACCTTGATTTCCTTGTTTAAAACTTTGCTATAAAATGCCTCTATTTTTGCTCCTCTTGCCTCCTTTGATTTCCTTTATCAAAGATAAAATTCCCATATCAATAGGCATTTTAATTGAAAATCTCACAAAAACCTAAGCATGAAATTGACCCTAGAATGCTTAAACCCAAGCATTTCCTAAGCTCTTTGAGCCAAAACCCTTCCAAAAATCCAACAAATCAGAAACGCCCTTACCTTGATTCTTCACCAAATGAAGAGTTTCTTGACTTGAATGAAAGCTCTTCTCTTCTTAAACAACTTCAAAATCTTTCTTAAAAGCTAAGAAAAGATCAACCCTAACTTGGTTTTCTCTTCCTTTCTTTCAAACCATTGAAACTCTCACTTCTCTCTTTCTTCTTTTCATTATTTTCTTCTTCTCTCCCACTTATCAAGTTTTTGCTTCTTCCTTTAAAGCAAGCCAACACTTCTTATTTCAATTTTGCCATTAATGATTCTAAATTGTCCATTTTGCCCTTCCTTATATGCCTTGTATCTTTTATCCTTAAGTGGTCTTCCAAAAATGCCCTTGAACATCCTTATTACCTTAGTAGTTTAATTCCATTAACCTATGACATATAATCTTACTAACATTAATATAATAATAACTCCAAAAAAATTAAATCCTTCAGAACCTCAAAATTCATTTAAATCATGCTTAACTAGAGAAAAAAAATATGGGGTCCAACAATAATGAACTAACCAACATTGGTTAACCAAAGCTCTATCAAGCTGTTTCTATATAAGCATATAGCCATATTGTTTGTTAGACTACGTAAATAACCTTCCCTTGAAACTCAAATCAGTAACTTTAGCTTTGTGAGACAATTTGGCTAACTCACGTCCTATCTCTATGTGAAACCCCGTCTTCCTTTAACTTCCTGATTAGTGATAATGCAATTGTAATCTTCAATTAATAGCCAAGGTTTAATATTAATATCTACAATAGATTGCAATTTATTTCATAGAGAAACTCTTTGAAATTGAAAAATTATAAATGTAGATGAGTGAAAGATTAAAATCAAAGGAGGTGCCAATCAACTTGCATCTCAAATGGATGAGTTGTTCAGTTTTTGCTTCTACCTAGATTGAAATTTTATTGGAATTGAAGTGACACAAGATTCTTCCATTGTATTGAGATGAATGGTTCAAAATAACCATCCAATCTGCTCCCAAAATCTTTGAAACAATTGACACAAAGAGTTTTATTTTAGTTTCGAGAAGCCCTACTATTAGTGACTTTTTTTCTAAAATAATTTCCTTATCGTCTTTTTTTTAGTTTGCAAATTGTACTGCTAGTATATCAATAGGTTTGGCTTCTATTTGTTTAGCAATGCCTTCATACTCCTTCTAAGCATTTAGTTCCTTAAACTCTTCAATATTCATTTGAGTAGGTAGAGTAACATTAACAAAAGGGTATAATAGTTTCTCATAACTGTCCTCCTGCACCCTTGGGAACCACAATTAAGTCAAAATTTTGAGCTTTTTTCAAATTCTGAGTAAGCTGTATTAACCTCCTATTTTATATTTGTTGGGTCTCAATTCCTCCTTCTTCTTACTTAAGCTTGGTTATTTATTTCGAGGCTTAGTTTGCTAATTTTATTTTGTTAGAAATGAATTTGAGGTTTTAAGTGCTTAGTTAATGGAAAATTAAATGAAGGGATTTAGTTAAAATTAGAATTTTGATAAGTTATTAGAAATTAAAAAGAATAAGATGGTGTAGGGTTAATTTAGGAAGTTTGCTTATGTTTTTAAGGCTTAAGGCTTATAAGGAGGGGCATTTTAGTCCTTTAAGTATCAATTAATAGAAGAATAAAAGGAGAGATCCCTTGTTGATGTGAGTGAAGAGGAGAGACACGCATTTTGTAAGGAATAGAAGAGTTTAGTGAAACTACAACGTTTTGGAGGCTTAGGTTTTAAGTTTAGAAACAAATTCCCTAAGGCATTTGAAAGAGAAGTCACGAAATTACAAAAGAAAAGAGAAGGAGAGTGACTTTCGGCCAAGAGAAGAAGAAGAAGAAGAAGAAGTAGGCTTAGGTTATTTATGCTTTAGAAAGGAGTGTTTAAGAGTTTTCTTTAAGAAGAAAGTGGAAAGGAAGGGATTAAGCTCCATTGGAGGCAAAGGAAGCAAATTCGTGAGAGGTCAATAGGTAAGAGAAATTTCAAAATTCATGGTTTTATAGATGGGTTTTGATGCTAATAGCTTAGGTAAGGTATGGGTAAGGTTAGATAGATTCAATTTCATGTTTTCTTTTCCTAAGCTTTGCCAATTTTGTTATCTCATATTACTATTGGATTATTATGCTTGATGAAGGTCAAGAGAGGCCATTGGAGTTAGAGGAAAGGCAAATTGACCAAGATTAGAGCTAAAGGAATTAAGGTGGGTGATTTCTTAATAATTGAGTTAATAGGCTTATTAAAGTTTTTATAATAAATGCTAATGAATGCTTTCCAATGATTTAAGATTTTTGTATTAATTATTCTTTGTGATGTTTTTAACTTGGATGAGATGTCTTTTGAATGTAAATTCATGTTGGGAATATTTGTAAAATGGTTTGTTAAGCGAAAAAGATTGAATACGTGATTTTGGCGATTATGTGAAAGTGAAATTTTTGTAAGGGCCATTTGTGGCTAATGCTTATAAATTGTGTGAATTATGTGATATGCATGCTTTATTTGGGTTTGTGGTGGTCCCTTAAGAGTCAGGTGCACCTGTCTAACCATAGGTTTCTCCCGCCTACCCGCTAGTGGCAACGGAGCTCCTCACGGACTCCCATAAGTTCACAGCTACACATGACCGCTTCGTGGGAATGTGTAGTACGTTTCGTTTCAGATCCACCCGAACCACTTTTTTGTGATTATGTAATAGGTTGATTTGTAAATTGGTTGATGTGATGAATTTTGTGAAGAGATTTAAGAAATTGAAAACACTTTTATCAATGTGATATTGTTTTGAAAATGAATGAATAAATAATGTTTTTGCTTATTCTTAATTATTAAGTTGTTACCCATTGAGCCGTCGAGCTCACACCCCATTTCTCCTCCACAGGTGACGAGCAAGAAACCGAGTTACTGCATCGGGATTGAGGCATTACTCCGATGCTTTTTGCTTTTGAAGCTATATTTGAGAAAACAAGGCTTTAGATAACATTTTTGTTCTTTGTATTTTTGGTCTTTTGATTCTTCGATGTATTCGGACGAAAATGCCCTCTAAAGCTTTATATTAACTTGTTTCCATGTAAATGTAAGAGTTTTGAATTTTAAATGTATCTTATGTATGTTTTCTAAGAATGTATTGTTGTATGGTTGAGAATGACAAAAAGAAAGAATGGAATTGTGTTACTTTATGCTTTAAAAATGAGTAGATGTTTAGGAGTGAGGATGCTGCCATTTAAATTGTGTTTGGATACATATATTGGATTGGATTGTGTTGTGGAAGATTGGAGATTGAGTTTTTGTGCAGGTATATGGAGTTTGGATGAGAAAATTGAAGTTTGGCTAGTTGAATTTTTAAAGGAGGTGCTGTCAAATTTTTGCAAAATTTGACAGAAACTTCGCTTAGGTTTTAGACCCTCTTAGAGCTTGAATTGGATTGGGAGGTCTTCTTGAAGATTGTATTATATGTTTAGATCTTTCCAATGATGTATAATTTGTCACATTTGGACTTAGGATGAAGAAGTTATAATGGTTGAAAGATTTCAGTTACTGTTGATAAGGGTTATAATTGTGCAGTATCTTTGGAAGGGTTTTTCACCACCTTAGAGCTCGATTTGATTTTTGCATCCTTTATAGAAAAGGTAGATTATCTTTATACCTTTCCATTTATGTATAATATGCAATTATTGGAGTTAGGAATAAAAAGCTATGAGGTTTAGAAAGATTCAGTTACTGTTAATGTAGACAATTTTACTGTTAATGTAGACAATTTTACTGTTCCTTTGGTTTTTTATAGGTAGAAACTTTGAGAGTGTTTTTACCTCTCTTTATGACTGAATTGATTTTTACATCCTTCATGAAATTTGTAGATCATCTCTTTATCTTTCCAATGAGGTAAGATGTGACATTTTTAGGCTTTTGTGTTAAAAGATGTAAATTTTCAAACTTCTGGTATAGTATAGGACTTTTTCATTTTAGCAGAAACTTTGAGGTAACTTTTGACCCCCTTAAAGGCCAAACTAGTTTTTCAATCCTTCATGGAAGTTGTAGAGTTTCCTTTTACCTTTTTATTGAGACTAATTTTACGAATTTTGGATTTTACGGTGAAGAGTTATAAATTTTCAAAGTTGAAGAATTTTTAATTCATTTTTTTAAAAAATAATTTAAAAAAGAAATTGCCTCTCACTCTGTAAAGTACGAGGCGTCGCACTCTGCTGAGTGCGAGGCTTGCTCAAATGTATATATATATATATATATATAATTAAGCCCATTTTCACTATTTTAACTGTAATTCTTTCATTTGACCTCCGATTTAAGTGATTTTCGAAGCATTGGTTTTCAAAAAAAAATTTCTACCACTTTTAAACAAATGTAGAATTTTTCAGGCTTGAGTTAAATAGTTCGGATAAATGGAAGTGAGTTAATTATGTGACGTTATTGAATGCAATTCCGTATTTGGGCGATTTCTCGGTCTGTAGAGATCCGATTGAGGAGATTTTTTATTCTAATTAATCTAGAGACATGGAATTTCATTTTAGCTTAAGAATTGGATTTAATTTTGGGCCCTAAGCAGATTAATTTTTATTGAAGGAAAATTAGGGTGAATTTATCAAGATGTGTTCGGATGACATGAGAATAAGTCTGTTTTGAGTTTCAAATTCGCAGTGAGGAATCCCTCCCTCGTGGGTTGCGCGTCTAAATGTCACGTAGGACGTCGGGCCCGTGATCCACCGGGGAGGGGTTCCAACACTTATGGTATCAAAGCACTTCGGTTTAGGTCCGGGTTGAAGGAGAAAATTATGGCTTTTATAACCTATTGTACATTCTTTTGAAATTGCATTAATTGCATTATTTGCATTATTTCCATGATTTTGCATTGTTTTAAATTGTTTTACATATCTACATGTTTATTTTGCATGATTTAAAAATTATTCTATACACTTTGAAAATTGGTTTTGCATGAACTAATGTTTTTCACTGATTTTATTTTTAAGGAGTAAATATGCCACCTTGGAGTAGAACTCGAGGAGCTCGGCCTCGCTCTAGATCTCAACAGGGGAGCACCGATGAGTCTCATGTCCCACAAGCTACGGGGACACACTCTACTCCCAGCTCTAAGGCACCTAGTGTGCAACCTGAGGAGTCGCCACCTCCTACTCCTCTTACTATGCCTACGATGGATCCGCAGTTTTTCTAGGAATTTGCCCGGGCTTTCATCTTTGCCTTGGGCCAGGGATCTCAGGCTCCAGTGCCAGCTCCAGTGGTTAAGGGCAGGCAGTATGATAAACTGCGGAAGTTTGGAGCGGTGGACTTTCATGGTACCACCAATCCAGAGGAAGCAGAATCTTGGTGGAAGAGGACAGAGAGAGTCCTGGTTCAGATGAAGTGCTTTGATAAAGAGAAGTTGGAGTATGCGGTGAGTCTATTGCAGGGGGATGCTCTTCACTGGTGGGAGTCAGTGCCACAGAGTCAGGTTGTGCCTCCGGTGCTGTCATGGAGGGATTTCAGGGACTTGTTCAGGAAGAAATACCTCTCCCGGGTCTATATGCAGGAGAAGGCCAGGGAGTTCTTAAATTTGACTCAGAGGGAGATGCATGTGAGTGAGTATGAGTTGAGATTTACCCAGTTATCTAGATATGCACCTCACATTGTGGCCAGTGAAGAAGATAAGTGCTGCAAGTTTGAGGTAGGCCTCCACCTGGGAATCAAGGAGAAAGTTATTATTCACAATTTCTGTGATTATCAGCAGCTGGTGGATGCTGCACTCCAGGCTGAAAAGTTGGAGAACAATAGGCAGGAGGTGAGCAGGAAGAGGAAGAGCAGAGAGTAGTCTTCTAGGAGAGGGGGTGGTGTACAAACAGCCGACAGGGGTGAGAAGAGCGCCCGTACTCAGAGTCAGGGTGGCAGTAGTGCCCCTCAACAGAGCAAGCAGTTCACGACAGGGTCAGTACAGCTTCCTCAGTGGGAGGAAATAGCAAAGCAAAGAGGGGCAGGAACCAGAACCCCCAATGTGAGCACTGTGGGAAGCTATATCGGGGAGAGTGCTATAAGCGTTTGAGAGCCTACTTCAAGTGTAGAGAGAAGGGCCACAGGATTAAAGACTGTCCTCAGATGACTAGAGGGGAAGGATCTCAGCCGCAGGCTCAGAGAAGAGCAGAGACAGTAGGGACTAGACCAGTTGCTGGGGTGGGCAATTCTGGGTCAGTTAGGAAGCCTATTCCTCCAGGGAGGCCGAGAGGGCAAGCACAAGCTAGGGTGTTTGCTATGACACGGGAGGAGGCTGCAGCCGCAGCGGAGGTTGTTACTGGTATGGCTCGGTTCTTTTATTCTGATGTGTATGTTTTATTTGATTATGGTTGTACACATTCCTATATCTCTGCAAGTATGATATTGCCTGGTATGCAGTCAGTTCTTCTGGA
The DNA here is from genome assembly GCA_029891385.1 of Erythroxylum novogranatense. Classification (NCBI taxonomy): domain Eukaryota; kingdom Viridiplantae; phylum Streptophyta; class Magnoliopsida; order Malpighiales; family Erythroxylaceae; genus Erythroxylum; species Erythroxylum novogranatense. The sequence continues at coordinate 88,178,620 of CM057225.1, read as the reverse complement.
TAATTTTCTGCTTGTTAGCATTTCGTTAGGGAGAAATGTCATTATAAGTTGGATCTATAGAGACTGTGAGCTTATTATCGAGGGATCTAGTTTGGTAGTAGATCTACTACCTCTAGATCTGAAGGGTTTGGATGTAATTGTCGGCATGGATGTGATGGAAAAGTATCGGGCAAAGCTTGATTGTGGCCTAAAGGAAGTGGAGTTTAACTTGGGGGATGGTCAGAAAGTAACTTTCAGAGGGGATAGAAAGATGACACCCCAAGGCTTATTTCAGCTTTGTTAGCTAATAAACTGATGGGAAGGGGCTGTGAGGCTGTCTTGATGTGTGTAGTGGAGAGCAGGGTGGAGGAAATTCCTATTGTGAGGGAATTTCCTGATGTGTTTCTAGAGGAGTTGCCTGGTTTGCCACCGGAGAGGTAGATTGAGTTTGTTATTGATTTGGCTCCTGGGATGGCTCCTATATCCATTCCACCTTACAGGATGGCTCCAACTGAGCTTAAGGAGCTTAAGGAGCAATTGGAGGAGTTATTGGCGTTAGACCGAGTTCCTTGCCTTGGGGAGCACCGGTCTTGTTTGTTAAAAAGAAGGATGGAACCTGGCGGATGTGTATCGACTACAGGAGGATTAATAAGGTGACAGTTAAAAACAAATATCCTCTGCCTCGGATAGATGACTTGTTTGATCAACTGCAGGGGGCAACGGTCTTTTCTAAAATTGATCTCAGGTCTGCCTACCATCAACTCAGGATTAAGGAGTCTGATGTGAGCAAGACAGCTTTCAGAACATGGTATGGCCATTATGAGTTTTTGGTTATGCCTTTTGGACTGACCAATGCTCCTGCTGCTTTTATGGATTTGATGAACAAGGTTTTTAAGGAGTTTTTAGATTAGTTTGTTATCGTGTTCATCGATGACATTCTGGTGTATTCCAAGAGTGTAGGTGAGCATGAGGATCATTTGAGGATTGTATTGCAGTGGTTGACGGAGAGGGAGCTTTATGCCAAATTCATTAAATGTGAATTTTGGCTACATGAAGTGGTCTTTCTGGGTCACATTATTTCTGAGCATGGGGTGCATGTGGGCCCAAAGAAGATTGAAGCTGTAGTGAACTGGCATGCTCCGACCACAGTGACTGAGGTAAGGAGTTTTCTAGGTTTAGCAGGCTACTACAAGAGATTCGTAGAGGGATTCTCCATGATTGCTTCTCCTTTGACCAAACTATTGAGGAAGAACCAGAAGTTTGTCTGGAGTCATGAGTGCCAGCAGAGTTTTGAGGAGCTCAAGCACAGATTGACTAGTGCTCCAGTGTTGACTTTATCTACAGGAGAGGGGAGTTATACAGTGTATAGTGATGCTTCCAGAAAGGGGTTGGGATGTGTACTTATGCAGGGAGATAAGGTGATAGCATATGCCTCACGGCAGCTAAAGCCTTATGAGGTAAATTATCCGACCCATGATCTGGAGTTAGTAGCTGTGATCTTTGCTTTAAAGATCTGGAGGCATTATTTGTATGGGGTCCAGACTCGGATCTTTACAGATCACAAGAGTCTCAAATACTTGTTGAGTTAGAAGGAATTGAATTTGAGATAGAGGAGGTGGATTGAGCTGCTTAACGATTATGACTTGTTGATTGAATACCACCCAAGCAAGGCTAATGTAGTAGCAGATGCCTTGAGCAGGAAGTCTTCCATAGCATATGTTCAGACAGTTTATCTGCCGCTATTGGAAGAGATGGCTAAGCTCAGGATCAGTTTGAAGTAAGAGGAGTCTGATTGCATGATTGCTACTTTTAGAGTAAGACCGATCCTCAGAGAGAAGGTAAGAGAGTTGTAGGTTCAAGATGCAGAATTGAGTAAGCTGCAGGATGAGATTCAGCAGGGTAAGAAGTCCGATATGGTGGTGAGTGATGATGGACTCCTAACAATCGGGAATAGACTTTGTATTCTAGATGTCAAGGAGGTGAGGGATGAGATTCTAGATGAGGCGCACAATGTAACATCCCACCCTCAACTGGAAGGGTAGAATGGTAATTTGGCATAGGATGGGATAGATGGGAATGAATTAGGACTGTTCATGCATAATAGGATTAGTACACAGTAACATTTGTGCACATGAAATCACTGTATATGCATACATGACATTCCCGATTTTCGTGCCTAATGTAATTTTATTGTGATTAACGGGGTTATTGGGTTTGAAAAATTATTCTGAGTGCGCCATTGAGTGTTTTATATTTTAAAGAATTTTTAGGAATTTTTCTGGAATTTTCCGGAGAAAATTTCTGGACCGGAAAAATCGCCAAGCGACGAATCGGTTGATTTTCGATAGCGAAAATTGTTGTCCAATGGCACTATGATATTGGATATATTATTTTGGGATTTAAATTAGGGCCATTGGAGTTGATTGGGTTCATTTTTTTATTAGAATTAATTGATTAAAATTTATTTAATGCCTTTTGACTTTTCTTTCCTAAGTGGACTAATGTCCAATTGCCACCTAAACCTTCCTTTAATGCTCCCTTATCCACCTCTCTCGGTTTTGCCTAGTGAGAAGGAAATAAATCAAGTGTTATTGCTTTAATTCATTTGCCAACCGAAACCTACTTCCCATTTTGATATTTCCATTGATTTCTCCTTCCTTCCTCCAAAACTCAAGAGTTCTTCTACTTGTAACCAAGTTATTTTCTTGCCATGATGATGATATACTTGCATGGGGTTAGAAGAAGTGGTTAGAAAGAATAGTTAAGAAAGAATTGAAGAGAATAGAAGAGTGGAAGCTTAAGTAGGTAAGTGTTTAAGTTAAGTTTTAATGATGTGTTAATTATGAAGTTAAATGACATGGTAGTTAGAAGCATTTAATTGGAGTTATGGTGTGTTTATTATGTTTATTGATGCTTTAAATTGATGACAATTATTGCTTGAATTGGAGGGTATAAGGCTAGGGTGATGTATGACTTGAAAGTAGGATGATTGAAGTGTTTTTAGCTTGATTTTGATTGAATATTGATGACTAATGTTGCATAGAAATTAAGAGGTTAATGCTGCAAAATTTTGACCATTGGTCTAAGTTAATGTATGAGTGACCTAGGTACTGATTTTGTGTCCAATAGAGATGCTTATAGTAGTAGAAGTTCAATTGGTATGATAGGAGATGTAATTGAGTAGTAAAGCTGAAAATTGATTTTTAACCTACTGTACTTTTTTTAGCATACCTCATTGTGTGGTTATGCAAATGAGGTGATGTTTGTGCCAAATGAAACTTTGGTTTGTTGGCTACATTTTTGTGTGAAATAGGTATTGTCTAATTTTAGCCTTAAGGGGTTGAAATTTGGCTTGGAAAGTTACTGCTGGGACTTATGTGAACAGTATCCGAATTGTTGACCTAGGAGTTTTGATGATTTTTCTAAATTAATTGAGAAGGAATGATGGAAAATGGTCTAAATGAAAGTTGAAGCCAATTAAGTTATCGTTCCATTCCCACTGATTTTGCAATTTTTAGATCTGTATATTGGGAGATATGCACTGTGGACTGTTGACTGGAAAAATACAATTTGGTGAAACCTAGACTAAGTGTGGATTTGATGTACATTCTGATTAGAAACAATTTTACCAATTTCTGTGAATTGAATTGGCTTGAGTGATCTTCTGAAGAGTTGTAGAGGATACATGTATCTTGAAAATGGTATATAGCATGTAATTGTTAGAGATCATATGTGGGAGTAATGAATTTTCAAAATCTGTACCTGCATGAGGTTATTGACTGCTGCCCTGATCAGTAACTTGCATGACAGTTTTGAATTGGTTAGAGATGGAATTGGCTCTTAAGCTCTTCAAGAAACTTGAAGTATGTGGTTTTATCTTTCCAATGATATAAGGTAGTAATTTTTTTGACTTGTGTATAGGGAGTTATGCTTGATCAAACATTACTGTCCAGATTGGGTGATTTCTGGGGCAGTGTCATTGATTGAATTATTTGACTTAGTTAATAATTGAATTTGATTTTGGTTTGTTCAAGAAAATTGTAGAAAACATTGTGCTCTTTCTGAGCATATTTATTGTGTAATTTTTGACTGAAGAGAATGGAAGTTACTGAATTTACCAAGTACTGTTCTGTTTTGATAGGTTTTGAATGGGCAGAAGTTTCAATTGAATTTTTGACACCCTTAAGGGTAAATCTAATTTTTATGGTCTTCATGAAACTTGTATAGGGTTTCATGATCTTTCCAACGAGATATGGTTTGTAATTTTCTGAATTGTGTATAAAGAGATATGCTAGTTAGAATGTCAGACAGGAGAAAGGGAAAAAGAGAAGGAAATAAGGGCTTATATATATATATATAGTAATTATTTTATTTGATTTTTGTGTTCGTTTGCTCATAACTTTTCCGTCTGACATCCGATTGACCTGATTCTTGAGGCATCGGATTCGTAATAGGTGAGTAACCTAAGTGGTTATCTCAATCTATGTGTTTAATGTGATTTGTTTACCCTTACTGGGATTACGTGGATTACTTGTGAGATACTGATTGTTAATTGACTGTGAATTATTAACTGTTTATGGGATGTGTAATTGAGCATATGCATTCATCCACAGATGCATAAACTGATGAAGAATAATTGTGAACCGAGTCGCCACTGATACTGAAAACGAGCCTATAGCTCGAAGGGAGATAATCCTCCTAAGCGGCTCTCATCGATCAACGACATCGTTTAAGCGCTCGATCACAACACTGAAATAAACTGGAAAAAGAGTCACATATGCATTGCATACTGGAATGCTTATCTGAAATAGTTTTTACTCTACATGACGAGACTATATGACTACTGTGTTTCGTAGTACTGTGACTATGATACTAGTACTGTGACTGTAAGATTGACGGTGTGACTGTATTAACATTATCATTGTGATTGTGTAATATGCTTGTGTGATGCATGAATTGGGAAAACCATCGATGATGGTTCCTCATTGAGTTCGCAAACTCATCCAAAATTGCAATCTATTTTTCAGGATTAAGCGTAGATTGATAGCTCCCTCAGGACTGTAGAGCCTTGTACATCGATTTGGCGAGAGAGGCTATGGCTCAAAGATCGGTCAGCTGGGCTTTCTTTTGGAGACTTGTAGTAGAACTGTTAATTGTGCCTTACTGTATGGTACTTAGTGTAAAGTGTTTTGGACCATGTACAGACTGAAAATACTGACAGTTTGTAGATTACTGAGTTTGATGAAATGAAATGAAATACAGTTTGGTTTTAAAAAGTTAACAATTTCTTATTACTGTTTTATTATTGTGATGCCATGGGGAGTTAGTGGTGGTTATCCGTAGTAGTCCCTTATCGTATGATATGTACCGGAATGACCTACGGGCGTCCCGGTGGGTACTCTATGATAAGGGGGTGCTACATACAATGCGCCTTATGCTATGCACCCATGTAGCACCAAGATGTACAGGGATCTTAAGGAGCATTTCTGGTGGAGAGGTGTGAAAAAGGATGTGGCTGAGTATGTGAGTAAGTGTCTGGTGTGTCAGCAAGTCAAGGCTGAGCATCAGGCACCTTCAGGCCAGTTAAGGCCCTTATCTATTCCAAAGTGGAAGTGGTAGAAAGTGACTATGGATTTTCTGATGGGATTGCCCAGGACCAGTAAGAGGCATGATGCCATATGGGTGATTGTGGATAGATTGACAAAGTTAGCCCATTTTCTGGCAATTAAACAAACTGATCCTCTATATGTGCTAGCCAAGAAGTATATTGATGAGATTGTGAGATTGCATGGGATCCTATATTCGATTATGTCTGATAGGGATCCTCGCTTTACTTCGAGGTTTTGGGAAAGTTTGCAGGAAGTTTTGGGCACTAAGTTGAGTTTTAGCACTACTTTCCATCCTCAAACAGATGGACAATCTGAGAGGACTATTCGGACCATGGAGGGGATGCTCAGGGCATGTGTGATGGATTTTAGAGGAGCATGGGATGAACACTTTCCTTTGATCGAATTTGCTTACAATAATTCGTATCATTCGAGCATTCAGATGGCTCCTTTGGAAGCTTTGTATGGGAGGAGATGTAGAACTTCGGTGTGTTGGGATGAAGAGGGGGACAAGAAACTTTTGGGTCCAGAGTTAATTCAGATGATAGCTGATAAGGTCAACTTGATTAGGCACAGACTAAAAGCAACTTTGGACAGGATGAAAAGTTATGAAGATGCTCACTAGAAGGAGAAGGAGTTTGAGGTAGGTGAGAAAGTTTTTCTCAAGACTTCCCCTTGGAAAGGGATCCTGAGATTTGGGAGAAAGGGTAAGTTGAGTCCAAGGTATGTGGGGCCTTATGAGATTCTGAAATGGATTGGTCTGTTGGAGTACAAGTTAGCATTGGCTCCTAAGCTATCACAGATTCATGATGTGTTTCATGTTTCTATGTTGAGGAGATATCGATCAGATCCTTCACATGTCATTCAATCTGATGAAGTTCAGTTGAGTGATGATTTGAGTTATGAGGAGCTTCCAGCGCAGATCTTAGATACAAAAGAAAAGGTTCTCAAGAATAAGACAGTGTAGCTAGTAAAAGTCTTATGGCGGAACCATTCGGTGGAAGAGGCCACATGGGAGCCATTGGAAGCTATGAAGGAGAAGTATCCCCATCTCTTCAGTGATTCAGGTAAAAATTTTGAGGACGAAATTCTCTTAAGGGGGGAGAAAATGTTGGGTCCTGATTCCTCCTTCTTCGTACTTAAGCTTGGTTATTTATTTCGAGGTTTAGTTTGCTAATTTTATTTTGTTAGAAATGAATTTGAGGTTTTAAGTGCTTAGTTAATGGAAAATTAAATGAAGGAATTTAGTTAAAATTAGAATTTTGATAAGTTATTAGAAATTAAAAAGGATAAGATGGTGTAGGGTTAATTTAGGAAGTTTGCTTATGTTTTTAAGTCTTAAGGCTTATAAGGAGGGGCATTTTAGTCCTTTAAGTATCAATTAATAGAAGAATAAAAGGAGAGGTCTCTTGTTGTCGTGAGTGAAGAGGAGAGACATGCATTGTGTAAGGAAAAGAAGAGTTTAGTGAAACTACAACGTTTTGGAGGCTTAGGTTTTAAGTTTAGAAACAAATTCCCTAAGGCATTTGAAAGAGAAGTCACGAAATTAAAAAAGAAAAGAGAAGGAGAGTGACTTTTGGCCAAGAGAAGAAGAAGAAGAAGAAGAAGAAGAGGTAGGCTTAGGTTATTTATGCTTTAGAAAGGAGTGTTTAAGAGTTTTCTTTAAGAAGAAAGTGGAAAGGAAGGGATTAAGCTCCATTGGAGGCAAAGGAAGCAAATTCGTGAGAGGTCAATAGATAAGAGAAATTTCGAAATTCATGGTTTTATAGATGAGTTTTGATGCTAATAGCTTAGGTAAGGTATGGGTAAGGTTAGATAGATTCAATTTCATGTTTTCTTTTCCTAAGCTTTGCTAATTTTATTATCTCATATTAATATGGGATTATTATGCTTAACGAAGGTCAAGAGAGGCCATTGGAGTTAGAAGAAAGGCAAATTGACCAAGATTAGAGCTAAAGGAATTAAGGTGGGTGATTTCTTAATAATTGAGTTAATAGGCTTATTAAAGTTTTTATAATAAATGCTAATGAATGCTTTCCAATGATTTAAGATTTTTGTATTAATTACTCTTTGTGATGTTTTTAACTTGGATGAGATGTCTTTTGAATGTAAATTCATGTTGGGAATATTTGTAAAATGGTTTGTTAAGCGAAAAAGATTGAATACGTGATTTTGGCGATTATGTGAAAGTGAAATTTTTGTAACGGCCATTTGTGGCTAATGCTTATGAATTGTGTGAATTATGTGATATGCATGCTTTATTTGGGTTTGTGGTGGTCCCTTAAGAGTCAGGTGCACCTGTCTAACCATAGGCTTCTCCCGCCTGCCCGCTAGTGGCAACGGAGCTCCTCACGGACTCCCATAAGTTCACAGCTACACATGACCGCTTCGTGGGAATGTGTAGTACGTTTCGTTTCAGATCCACCCGAACCACTTTTTTGTGATTATGTAATAGGTTGATTTGTAAATTGGTTGATGTGATGAATTTTGTGAAGAGATTTGAGAAATTGAAAACGCTTTTATCAATGTGATATTGTTTTGAAAATGAATGAATAAATAATGTTTTTGCTTATTCTTAATTATTAAGTTGTTACCCATTGAGCCGTCGAGCTCACACCCCATTTCTCCTCCACAGGTGACGAGCAAGAAACCGAGTTACTGCATCGGGATTGAGGCATTACTCCGATGCTTTTTGCTTTTGAAGCTATATTTGAGAAAACAAGGCTTTAGATAACATTTTTGTTCTTTGTATTTTTGGTCTTTTGATTCTTCGATGTATTCGGGCGGAAATGCCCTCTAAAGCTTTATATTAACTTGTTTCCATGTAAATGTAAGAGTTTTGAATTTTAAATGTATCTTATGTATGTTTTCTAAGAATGTATTGTTGTATGGTTGAGAATGACAAAAAGAAAGAATGGGATTGTGTTACTTTATGCTTTGAAAATGAGTAGATGTTTAGGAGTGAGGTTGCTTCCATTTAAATTGTGTTTGGATATATATTTGGATTGATTTGTGTTGTGGAAGATTGGAGATTGAGTTTTTGTGCAGGTATATGGAGTTTGGATGAGAAAATTGAAGTTTGGCTAGTTGACTTTTTAAAGAAGGTGCTGTCAAATTTTTGTAAAATTTGAAAGAAATTTCGCTTAGGTTTTAGACCCTCTTAGAGCTTGAATTGGATTGGGAGGTCTTCTTGAAGATTGTAGTATATGTTTAGAGCTTTCCAATGATGTATAATTTGTCAAATTTGGACTTAGTATGAAGAAGTTATAAGGGTTGAAAGATTTTAGTTACTGTTGATAAGGGTTATAATTGTACAGTACCTTTGGAAGGGTTTTTCATCCCCTTAAAGCTCGATTTGATTTTTGCATCCTTCATAGAAAAGGAATATTATCTTTAAACCTTTCTATTGATGTATAATATGCAATTATTGGAGTTAGGAATAAAAAGTTATGAGGTTTAGAAAGATTCAGTTACTGTTCATGTAGACAATTTTACTATTCCATTGGTTTTTTTATAGGCAGAAATTTTGAGAGTGTTTTTACCTCTCTTAATGACTGAATTGATTTTTTCACCCTTCATGAAATTTTTAGATCATCTCTTTATCTTTCCAATGCGGTAAAATGTGACATTTTTAGGCTTTTGTGTTAAAAGAAGTGAATTTTCAAACTTCTAGTATAGTATAGGACTTTTTCATTTTAGTAGAAACTTTGAGGCAACTTTTGACCCCCTTAAAGGCCAAACTAGTTTTTCAATCCTTCATGGAAGTTGTAGAGCTTCCTTTTACCTTTTTATTGAAACCAAATTTACGAATTTTGGATTTTGGGGTGAAGAGTTATAAATTTTCAAAGTTGGAGAAGTTTTAATTCATTTTAAAAAAAAAAATTAAAAAGAAATTGCAATATATATATTTTTTTCTTAATTAAGCCCATTGTCACTATTTTAACTATAATTCTTTCATTTGACCTCCGATTTAAGTGATTTTCGAAGCATTGGTTTTCAAAAAAAATTTTCTACCCCTTTTAAGCAAATTTAGAATTTTTCGGGCTTAAGTTGAATAGTTCGAATAAATGGAAGCGAGTTAATTATGTGACGTTATTGAATGCAATTCCGTATTTGGGCGATTTCTCGGTCTATAGAGATCCGATTGAGAAGATTTTTTTTTCTAATTAATCTAGAGACATGGCATTTCATTTTAGCTTAAGAATTGGATTTCATTCTGGGCCCTAAGCAAATCAACTTTTATTGGAGTAAAATTAGGTTGAATTTATGAAGATGTGTTCGGATGACATGATAATAAGTCTGTTTTGAGTTTCAAATTCATGGTGAGGAATCCCTCCCTCGTGGGTTGCGCGTCCAGATGTCACGTAGGATGTTGGGCCCGTGATCCACCGGGGAGGGGTTCCAACAATATTGTCCACTTGCTACGTTGAAGTCGTTGGTATTTCAATGCATTCTTCCTGTATTTTAGTGTATGTTTTATGTATAGCAGATTATACTACTAATTTTTCCATAGTTATGACATCTCCAATTTTGCAATGCTAGCATATTAGACATTTAGTTTCTCCATCACTTCATTGTGCTGAATAATTTGATTAGTTAAAAGAAACATGGTATTATCAAATGGTTTCTCTTGCTCAGAACAATTCCCCTATACCAATGGATTCACATTTTTTTAAGACTGCCCTCTACTCTTACTCAGGAATGTCCTTTTGCACTAGACTCACTATTAGGACTTTATTATGAATTTCTTAGATAGCAGCGAGTGTTGCTTTACTGTCAAATTCATACACTATTATATCAACACATATTGTTGCATCTAAATTTACCAAGACTAAATTCTCATATAGTACCTCACTTAGCATTTCCTTATTAACTTTCTCTATTCTTATAATAGCAAATGAAGTCTCATTCTCAAGTATAATCATCACATCAGAAAATTTACTATCTCCTAAATCCTGCTACACTTCCAAATTGTCAGAATTTGAGATATTCTTCCTTACATCTACTGCTAAGTCACCCTTAGAATTCTTAATAGATGTGATCCCCATCAGTTCATTATGAGTCCCAGTTTTAAAAACATTCTCAGTTGGTTACCATTTTTCCTAACTAAATTGGGTTTCTAGGGGTAAGAACGAGGCACTACAACTTTTTAAGCTCACCATTCTCATTTATTTTCATGATAGGCAGTTAACCAGGAAGAGTAATTTTTTTTCTCCTCAATGAAAAGTTTAGCAAAGCATATACGTTCCATATTTGCATTTTTAGTTGAATTTCATCCAATTTGCATTCAATTCATCAAATTGGATCAATAAATCATATGCATAAGGATGAATTTCAACTATTAAACTACAATTAACTATAAAATTACGCAAAATTTCACAAAATCTCTAAACCCTATCGCTAGCATTTTTGGGGTGCATAATCCTTAAAAACTGCAAAATAACTTATTGTTCATGCTTAAACCAGTGAAGTTAACAAGAATACTTACTTGGGTGTGGCAAATTTGTAAGAAAAATGCAAGAAATTGGTTGGCAGATTAAGAGGGAAACTATAGGAGAGTAGAAAGAGATGAGAAAATGAGAAAAATGAAGAGGTAGGGAAAATTTAAGGTTTGTCGTAAACCTACATTGTTTGCTACACAACCATATCGCTGACTATATAGGTCATTAACCTATAACTTATCGTAGACTCTCATGGTTTGTTACACAAGTTTGTATTTGACCATGTAAGTCTACACGTGCATGTATAAAGAGCGTGTAGCTCTTTATAAATGTGTGCATCATGAAAAATAAAAGAACAAATTTAAAAATTTTGCACTCGAAGTTATGAAACCTTAACACACATGCCCCATTACATATAATCTCTCTGGGTAGCTTAATGTCTTAATCTAAAATGCATCAATGCTCAAATAAACCTTTTCCAGCATTAAGATAAAAATAGAATGAAATAGAATTTAACCAAAAATAACCTATCCTAATTTATGGTTGCCTCTTATATAACGCTTGTTTAACATTGCTAACTCAACATAGCTTTAATGCTTAATGGGGTTTATACAAATTAGATTTTTTTTATTCTTACGTAGGTTACATTGTTGGGATCCGATCCGGGAACCGGATCCCAACCGGAAAACGAAAAATGGAAAACAAATCGAATAGCAAAACTAAATGAATACGGAACAAAACAAAAACGGATCGAATAAAATACGAAAGCTAATCGAACTGAATTAAATGCCGACATCCGTGGGAAACACAAAGTATGGACAACTTATCGCGTTGGAAACCTAGACTATCCAAATCCGGTATAAATTTTTTTTAATGTTGGACCCCACCCCCCACACCTGGGCTAACATTTCCCACCCAGCGTGTATTTGTGGGTTATACCACGGCGGGTGTTTGCGGGTTATACCGCGACATCCAACCTTAATCAGTATTGTCCTCTTTGGTCAAGGGTGAGCCACGGCTCGAACCCAATACCTCAAGGTTTTGTTCCACTTTAAGTGGACGCCTCTCACCATTGAGCCATTTAAGTGAGGCGCCCACTTAAAGTGGAACAAACCTCGAGTCTTGGGTTCGAGCCTGGCTCACCTGACCAAAGAGGACACGATCTTGATGGAGTTAGATGTCTGTGTATAACCCAAACACCGCCGTGGTATAACCCAAAAACACACGCTGGTGAAATGTTAGCCAGTGTGGGGTGAATCAAACATTAAAATAATCCTCGTCACTTTGATCAACAATCAATTTAATTCTCCCAATATTTCAGATATACCTTCATATCATTCATATCATTTAATCCTATCCTTCCAGTAGTTCTTATTTCATCTCATAAATGTGTAAAGTCGAATCATCCAAATTCATCTTAAAATTCTCATCGCATAATGTCATCATGAACTTCAAATCTCAAGTTCATTAACACACGCCTAAAATCAATCAAAGTTCTTAACCTCACTCAGACAATCACTAAATTCATTCTTCATAACCATATTACCCAAGTATGATCATAATACTGGGCTCTGATACCATAAATGTTGGGACCCAATCTGAGAACCGGATCCTAACCGGAAAACGGAAAACAAATCGAATAGCGAAACTAAACGAAAACGGATCGAATAAAATACGAAAGCGAATCGAACTGAATTAAATGCCGACATCCGTGGGAAACACAAAGTATGGACAACTTATCGCGTTGGAAACTTAGACTATCCAAATTCGGTATAAATTTTTTTTAATGTTGGACCCCACCCCCACACCTGGGCTAACATTTCTCACCCAGCGTGTGTTTGCGGGTTATACCACGGCGGGTGTTTGCGGGTTATACCGCGGCATCCAACCTTAATCAGTATTGTCCTCTTTGGTCAAGGGTGAGCCATGGCTCGAACCCAAGACCAAAGAGACAGATGATAAGGTTGAATCTCATGATATAACCCACAAACGCCTTTTAATGTTGGACCCCACCCCCCACACCTGGGCTAACATTTTCCACCCAGCGTGTGCTTGCGGGTTATACCACGGCGGGTGTTTGCGGGTTATACCGCGGCATCGAACCTTAATCAGTACTGTCCTCTTTGGTCAAGGGTGAGCCACGGCTCGAACCCAAGACCTCAAGGTTTTGTTCCACTTTAAGTGGACGCCTCTCACCATTGAGCTCAATGGTGAGAGGCTGTTGGACCCCGTTCGAGCCCAGTGATGTCGAATCCGTTTAGGAATCCGACTCTGATAAATAAAACATGAAACTTGATTATCTTTTCTTGTAAGGTTTATTTCACTTAACCTTAATTGAATGTTAATTTCTCTTGTAAAATCATGTCCTTAAGACTCTTGCTTTATTTAAGACAAGAATCGCTTCAATCGGAGTCATGTAACTCAAGATATGCTCCAAACACCTAAAGGAGCTCCTACCCGAAACATGCTCTCTTAACTAACCTTTCACTTGCTTTATTTCAAACTTCCTCAATTTAACTCCAATTGATACCAATTTCTGTAGCAAGAAATATACAAGTCTTAGGAAGCTAATGGTTCAAACCTCACCTCAATTTAAGGCCGGATGAGGGATTTATTCCCAAAACAATAGACCATGATCACTTCCAAAACCCAAATGGAATTCTTTTGGCGCGATTCTCATAACTTTTAATCTAGAGGTCTGATTGTGTTCAATCTTTCACCATTTGAAATTAGACATCTAGATCTACAACTCTTATGAAGACCAAAAAACCAAATTCGGCCTCTAACAATGCTCAAAACACTTGACTAACAACTCGACTTATCTTTGGAAAATAGCCTATAACTCGACTTATCTTTGAACAACTCGACTTATCGAGACAAATAAGTCGACTTATCACTAACAAGTCGACTTATCGAGACAAAAAAGTCGACTTATCACTAACAAGTCGACTTATGGGGGCCGGAGACCAATAACTCGACTTATATGGACCAATAACTCGACTTATGACTATCCTGAACTTGATCTTAACCCTCTACACTCTCTCTTGACTTAACTCTAACACCATGAACACTCCTAACCTTTCTAAATCTATACATAACATCATGAATACTTTTAATCCTCTCAAATCATTCATTCCACTCTCAACATACTATAATCTCACTTGTACTAACATCATCCTCCTACTCACATGAATTTCAAAGCCATTCCATACAACTTTGGAAACTATGCTTAAACATGGGAATAAATGGTTGTGAAAGACCATGGTAAATCATAGTTCATGCATTTCATTTACATTCAACACAAGTAGCTCACAATGCTTTAGTGGGCATTTCAAGCCCTTTTACAACATGGTTCAAAACACATTTCCAAAATGCTACTATTTTCTCAAAATGCATCTAAAGCATTATTTACAACAAAATCATGAAATACAAAGACAAAACACTAAGATCTTGGAGTATGCCTTGAGCTCATTCTTCGAGATCCAGATCTTCACCTGGAGATGGGACGGAAAGTGGGGGGTGAGCTTTCGCTCGTGGGTAACACGTTTATATTTATACTACTAAGCTGAATCTATTCATTATTCATACGGTTTGCAATATTCTCATTAACAAATCTTATAACTTGCATTTCACAAATTCATCAAGCTAACAACAAAATTTCATGATTCATGCATTCAACATTCTTGATAACATATGCTAACACATAATCACATAGCTGATGGTTTGAAAAGTCCACGGGTTACTGATGAGCTACACAAGTGTAGTCATATGCTGAGAAGTTCAAAAAGGAACATCCTATGCCACTATCGGGCAGCCGGGAGAAGGCTATACTGGTCAACGTGCACGTGACTCTGCTGGTGGACTTAACTAACCTACATAACAATGAATTTCATGCATAAAAATTGGGCTTTTATTGCCCACTAGCTGAATTTCTGAAAATGGATTTTCATGAAATCCATATAGCTGATTTTCTGAAAAATGCTTTTCATGCTTAGCTCAAATGTCATAATCTCATTAATATTCATTCTCATTCAATTTATGACTTTATCAAGCAATGTCATATACTATCAAGTTCTCATATAATGGCATTCATACATCTATTATACTCAATCAATTCATCTCCCAATAATTTGAAAGAACATAATTTCTTTAATTAAAGTAGTATTTATCACTTACTAGCATAAAGATAAAAATGAAACCCACCTTATATCCTTACTTAAGCTTGCCTAAGGAAGCTCCTCTTCTTGTTCTCCTCTTCTTTCTTGTCCTCCTTCATTTATAACAAGAAAAGAACCTTACATCACTTAGGGTTTCTAAAATTGAAAACCAATGAACTTTAATCATGAAATTAACTCTAGAATCACTAAACCCACTCCATTCTTAGTCTTTCTAATCCATAACCCAAGAAAAGCAACCTTAACCAAGAAGCTTACCTTGAATCTTTAGCTAACCAAGTGATTTCTTGGTTCAAATGGAAGCTCTAGCCTTCCTCCACACTTTTAACTCTTGAACTTTCTTCAAAATCTTACCCAAACTCTTGGAAAATCACAAACTTTCTTCTTTTCTTCTTCCTTTCTCCTCCACCACGAAACTCACTCTCTCCTCTTCAAATTTCGTGACTTTCCTCTCCTTTCCCTACTACTCCCTTATTTCTTCTTCTTTTATACTTCTTATTTACTCACTTAAGCCCATTTAGCCCAAAGCCCAACTTCTTCACTTAATTCCTTCTTCCTTCCTTCTTATATCCTCCTTACTACTCAAGCCCACTAACTCTTTTCTTTCCTACCTCATTTAAAGCCCATTTCATATTATCTTATCTTTTCATTTCATTTGGACCCAAAGCCCAATTAACACATTAGTTACATCTTACTCATTTAAGTCCAACTAACACATTTAACTCCATGAATTCTTCACCTAACTCATTAATGCTAACTCATAATAATTAATTTCAAGTTAATTAATGCCAACATAATTTACTTAATTACTCTAATCATGCTTAATTAAATAAAAAATTAAAATAAAAGAAAAATTTGGGGCTAATATTTCTCCCCCTTAAGAAATTTAGTCCTCGAAATTCTTACGACTTCGTTGAAGAGGTGTGGATACTTCTCCTTCATTGCATCCAATGGTTCCCGTCGCCTCTTCAATTGCATGGTTCCTCCACGGGACTTTAACCAAGCTGAGCAGTCTTGTTCACGAGGACCTTCTCCTTGCTATCCGAATTTGTTGGCATCTCCTCATAGCTCAAATCATCACTCAGCTGAACCTCTGAGGTCTGAATAATGTGAGAAGGATCTGATCTGTACCTCCTCAACATGGAAACATGAAATACATCATGGATCTGAGATAATTCTGGAGGCAATGCCAATCTGTAAGCTAACGGCCCGATCCTCTCTAAAATCTCATACGGACCTACATAACGAGGACTTAGCTTCCCTTTCCTGCCAAACCTCATGACCCCTTTCCATGGAGAGGTCTTAAGAAATACTTTGTCACCTACTGCATACTCCATTTCTTTTCTGTGAGCATCTGCATAACTTTTCATTCTGTCCTGCGCTGCCTTAAGCCGCTGCTTGATTATATCCACTTTTTCAACTGTCATCTGGACCAACTCTGGTCCTACTAGCTTCCTCTCACCTTCTTCATCCCAACATATCGGAGTCCTGCATCTTCTACCATAAAGGGCTTCATAAGGAGCCATCTGTATGCTCGAATGGTACGAATTGTTATAGGCAAACTCGACCAACGGCAAATGTTCGTCCCATGCTCCTTTGAAGTCCATAACACACGCTCTGAGCATTCCCTCTAGGGTCTGGATAGTCCTCTCAGACTGACCATCCGTCTGAGGATGAAACGCCGTACTGAAATTCAGCTTCGTTCCTAATGCTTCCTGCAAACTACTCCAGAATCTCGATGTAAATCTAGGATCCATGCCGGATACTATAGAATCGGAACTCCATGCAACCTCACTACTTCATCAATATACTTCTGGCTAAGACTTGCAATGAATACATTTGCCTAATGGCGAGAAAATGGGCTGACTTGGTCGATCGGTCTCTGATGACCCATATAGCATCATGCTTCCTAACGATCTGGGTAAACCCATGAGAAAATCCATCGTGATCCTTGGCCACTTCCATTCGAGGAATGGATAATGGCTGCAACATGCTGAAGGTGCCTAGTGTTGACTTTGACTTCTTGACACACTAAACACACCGCCCACATATTCACTACATCTCTTCATGCCTTTCCACGAAATGCTCCTTCAAATCTCTGTACATCCACGGTGCTTTGCTGGGTGCATGGAATAAGGCGCATTGTGTGCCTCATCCATGATCTCATCCTTAAGCGCCTTATCATTTGGAATACATAACTTTGTTTCCGACTACCATTAGCCCATCATCCCTTACTAACACTTCGATTGCTTACCATGTTGAATTTCATCTCTCGACTTACTCGATTACGTATCACTGCTCCTGCGGCTCCTTGACCTTCTCCCTAAGGATAGGTCTCACCTTGAATTGAGCAAGAATACAATCGACTAATCACTGCTTGGTGATCTTCAACTTGGCCATTTGCTCCAAAAGAGGCAAGTAAAGCGCCCGAACATAAGCTAAGGATGACTTCCTACTCATTGCATCCGCTACTACATTTGCCTTGCACGGATGATACTCTATCATCGGTCATGATCCTTGAGCAACTCTAACCATCTTCTCGCCTCAGTTGACTCTTTCGGCTCATAATGTACTTAAGACTTTTGTGGTCGTGAAAACCCTTATCTGAACCCCATCAGATAGTGTCTCCATATCTTTAAGGCAAAAATCACTGCTGCCAATTCCGGATCATGAGTCGGATAATGCAACTCATATGGCTTCAAGCTCGCTTAGTGAAGCATAGGCTATCACCTGTCATTCGCATTAACACACAACCCAAGCCCTTTCTCGAGGCATCCTTTGTACCTTCGCATACCCCCGATCTCCATTGGGCAAAATTAAAATGGGAGCACTAGTTAACCATTGCTTAAGCTCCTCAAAACTCTGCTGGCAATTCTCATTCCAAATAAGCTGTTGATTCTTAGTAATAACTTAGTCATCGGTAGCAGCCTATCATGGAGAATCCTCCACGAACCTCTGTAATAACTTTTGCCGGGCCTAGAAAACTCCGTACCTCCTTCTTGTCTTAGGCTCTTGCCAATTCCTCTGCTTCCACTTTTCTCGGATCAACATGGATCCCATTCTTTGGAAATCACATGTCGAGGAAAACTACTTCATGCACCAAAATTCACACTTCTTTGAATTTGGCATCGACTCTGCTCTCTCAATCTCGCAATACTATCACGAGATGTTGTTCATGCTCTCCTTCATCCTTAGAATAGACCAGAATGTCATCAATGAACACGATGACAAAGCGATCTAAGAACTCTGAAAACCCTATTCATAAGGTCCATGAATGCATTTGGGCGTTGGTGGGTCCGAATGGCATGACCACGAACTCATAGTGCCGTGGCGAGGTCTGAAATGTCTTGTTAACATCGGACTCCACGATTGGAGTTGATGATAACTTTGATCTGAGTCGATCTTGAAAAGACCCTTGCTCCTGCGGTGATCAAGCAGATCATCTATCTAGGTAAGGGATATCGGTTCTTAAGCATCACCTTGTTAAGCTTCTGTAATCTATACACATCGCCATGTCCCATCCTTCTTCTTAACAAATAGGCTGGCGCTCCCCAGGTGATGGCTGGGCACGATAAGCGCTTCTCTAACAACTCCTCTAATTGCTCCTTAAGCTCCTTAACTCAGTGGAGCCATTACGTATGGTGGCATCGAGATTGGCGCGGTTAGGAATCAAGTCAATTTGAACTCAATTTCCCTCACCGTGGCAACCACAGTAATTCTTACGGGAATACTTGAAACTCCCTCTGACGAAAATCTTCTAATCGCCCATATTCATTCGGATCCACTACATGCGCCAGAAGGCCTCACACCTGGCTCATCATCTTGTCGATAACAAATTTGAAATGATCCTCGTATTGGCAGTTTTCATCCCCTTGAAAATCACTTTCTGACCATCTCCCATATCAAACTCTACTTCTTTGAGGCTACAGTCTAGCTTGGCCTTATACTTCTCCATGACATCCATTCCTAGTATGACATCTAGCCCTTTAAGGTCTAGAGGTAGCAAATCTACTACCAATTTAGTACCAGCGATCTTTGAGCTCACAATTCTTATACATCACACTGATCACTACTTTACTCCCCAAAGGAGTACTAACAACCAGAAAATCATCCATAATCTCAGGATTAACTGCATGCATATTCATACTTGAGGAAACAAAAGAATGTGTGGAACCCGTATCAATCAAAACATAAGCTGCAGAATTGAACAAGCTGAGCCATCTGGGTCACAACCTCGGGGGCACTCTGACCTCCTCTCTGGTCATGGCAAATACTCTAGCTGGAGCCTGACCCTGTGCTCTTGGCCTCCCTGCAGGATTAGCCCTCTGTTGTTCAGGCGCCTACCTCTGTGGTGGCACGGTTCCCACTGTCTTCGTCGTCTCTCGAGCTTGAGCTTGAGAACCCTCTGTCTCGACCTCTGGGGACAATCTCTCATTATATGCCCTTCTCTTCTGCTGGAAGCAACCACCAAAACCCTTGAGACACCTCCCGGGATGAAACTTCCCTTGCTTGATCACTGCTGGGGATACTTGCCCTTCCATGACTTCCCTGGGCCTGCCACACTAGAGACCTGTTCAGAAATTGCCCTGGACTGCTGACCCTTGGCAGGACCACCACTGCCCATGCCACTCTGGGTATGATGAGTCTTGATGCTCCTCTCAGACGCTGGAGCACTCACTCCCTTCCTGGAAGACTGTTCTCTGTTCTTCCTTTTCCTGCTTACCTCTAACTTGATGTTCTCGACTTTTACACTGAAGTGCAGCATCTACCAACTGCTGGTAGTCATGGAAATTATGGATCAACACCTTCTCCTTTATCCCTAAGTGCAATCCACTCTCAAACTTGCGGCACTTATCCTCTTCAGTCGCCACAATGTTTGCTGCATCTCGTGACAATTGAGTGAACTTCAGCTCATATTCACTCACGCTCGGCTCCCTCATGTGAGGCTCGGGAACTCCCGGCCTTCTCTTGAATGTAAACCCTCGAAGTACTTCCTCCGAAAACTTCTAGAAACTCCTTCCATGTCGACTCTGGAGGTACTACTCGATCATGGGCCTTGCCTCCCACCGGTCTGCGCATCCCCTGCAATAAACTAGCTGCATACTCTACCCTCTCCCCATCCAGGCACTTCATCGATTGGGACCCTTTCGGTCCTCTTGACCATGCTTACGCCTCTTGGGATTAGTAGTCCCTGAAATCGACAATGACCCCATACTTAGGAGCTTGTCATCTGCCCACTCCGATCTGCTTGGGTGGCATCGAGCTTGTGGTCCTTGGCCCATGGCATGGATGAAAGCTTTGGGCGAAGGCTGAAAGAGCTGGGATCTCTTGGATGCACTTGAGGCATAGGAGGGGCTGGAGAGGCACTTCATCTTGGACACTTGACACCTCTGCATATGAGGCGAGGGATGGTCCTGCATCACAGGGAATGTGGGATTCATCCGTACTTCCCTCTCGAGAGTCTGGTCGAGATTGAGCTCCTCGAGTTCTTCTTGATGACATATTACTCCTTTAAATAAAACCATTTCAAATCTTTAGTTCATGCTTTTCAAACCAATTTAAATCATGTAAAACAATTTAAAACCAATGATGCATGTCTTGTATTTAAAACAATGCTTAGGGTTCATGTAACATGATGCATGCTGACTCTACCTTGAGGCTACCCACTAGGGTTCCTAGAAATCATAAACCTAGAGCTGCTCGATACCACAGATGTTGGACCCGTTTCGAGCCCAGTGATGTGAATCTCGTTTAGGAATCCGACTCTGAATAAGTAAAACATGAAACTTGATTATCTTTTCTTGTAAGGTTTATTTCACTTAACCCTAATTGAATGTTAATTTCTCTTGTAAAATCATGTCCTTAAGACTCTTGCTTTATTTAAGACAAGAATCGCTTCAATGAGTCATGTAACTCAAGATATGCTCGAACACCTAAAGGAGCTCCTACCGAAACATGCTCTCTTAACTAACCTCTCACTTGCTTTATTTCAAACTTCCTCAATTTAACTCCAATTGATACCAATTTCTGTAGAAAGAAATATACAAGTCTTAGGAAGCTAATGGTTCAAACCTCACCTCAATTTAAGGCCGGATGAGGGATTTATTCCCAAAACAATAGACCATGATCACTTCCAAAACCCAAATGGAATTCTTTTGGCGCGATTCTCATAAATTTTAATCTAGAGGTCTGATTGTGTTCAATCTTTCACCATTTGAAAGAAGACATCTAGATCTACAACACTTATGAAGACCACAAAACCAAATTCTGCCTCTAACAATGCTCAAAACACTTGACTAACAACTCGACTTATCTTTGGAAAATAGCCTATAACTCGACTTATCTTTGAACAACTCGACTTATCGAGACAAATAAGTCGACTTATCACTAACAAGTCGACTTATCGAGACAAAAAGTCGACTTATCACTAACAAGTCGACTTATGGGGGCCGGAGACCAATAACTCGACTTATATGGACCAATAACTCGACTTATGACTATCCTGAACTTGATCCTAACCCTCTACACTCTCTCTTGACTTAACTCTAACACCATGAACACTCCTAACCTTTCTAAATCTATACATAACATCATGAATACTTTTAATCCTCTCAAATCATTCATTCCACTCTCAACATACTATAATCTCACTTGTACTAACATCATCCTCCTACTCACATGAATTTCAAAGCCATTCCATACAACTTTGGAAACTATGCTTAAACATGGGAATAAATGGTTGTGAAAGACCATGGTAAATCATAGTTCATGCATTTCATTTACATTCAACACAAGTAGCTCACAATGCTTTAGTGGGCATTTCAAGCCCTTTTACAACATGGTTCAAAACACATTTCCAAAATGCTACTATTTTCTCAAAATGCATCTAAAGCATTATTTACAACAAAATCATGAAATCAAAGACAAAACACTAAGATCTTGAGTATGCCTTGAGCTCATTCTTGAGATCCAGATCTTCACACTGGAGATGGGGACGGAAAGTGGGGGTGAGCTTTAAGCTCGTGGGTAACACGTTTATATTTATACTACTAAGCTGAATCTATTCATTATTCATACGGTTTGCAATATTCTCATTAACAAATCTTATAACTTGCATTTCACAAATTCATCAAGCTAACAACAAAATTTCATGATTCATGCATTCAACATTCTTGATAACATATGCTAACACATAATCACATAGCTGATGGTTTGAAAAGTCCACGGGTTCTTGATGAGCTACACAAGTGTAGTCATATCTTTGAGAAGTTCAAAAGGAACATCTATGCCCTATCAGGCGGTAGGGAGAAAGGCTATCTTGGTCGGCGTGCGTGACTCTGCTGGTGGACTTAACTAACCTACAT
Source organism: Erythroxylum novogranatense (assembly GCA_029891385.1). Lineage (NCBI taxonomy): Eukaryota > Viridiplantae > Streptophyta > Magnoliopsida > Malpighiales > Erythroxylaceae > Erythroxylum > Erythroxylum novogranatense. The sequence continues at coordinate 88,156,055 of CM057225.1, read as the reverse complement.
AACAATGAATTTCATGCATAAAAATTGGGCTTTTATTGCCCACTAGCTGAATTTCTGAAAATGGATTTTCATGAAATCCATATAGCTGATTTTACGAAAAATGCTTTTCATGCTTAGCTCAAATGTCATAATCTCATTAATATTCATTCTCATTCAATTTATGACTTTATCAAGCAATGTCATATACTATCAAGTTCTCATATAATGGCATTCATACATCTATTATACTCAATCAATTCATCTCCCAATAATTTGAAAGAACATAATTTCTTTAATTAAAGTAGTATTTATCACTTACTAGCATAAAGATAAAAATGAAACCCACCTTATATCCTTACTTAAGCTTGCCTAAGGAAGCTCCTCTTCTTGTTCTCCTCTTCTTTCTTGTCCTCCTTCATTTATAACAAGAAAAGAACCTTACATCACTTAGGGTTTCTAAAATTGAAAACCCAATGAACTTTAATCATGAAATTAACTCTAGAATCACTAAACCCACTCCATTCTTAGTCTTTCTAATCCATAACCCAAGCAAAAGCTTAACCTTAACCAAGAAGCTTACCTTGAATCTTTAGCTAACCAAGTGATTTCTTGGTTCAAATGGAAGCTCTAGCCTTCTTCCACACTTTTAACTCTTGAACTTTCTTCAAAATCTTACCCAAACTCTTGGAAAATCACAAACTTTCTTCTTTTCTTCTTCCTTTCTCCTCCACCACCGAAACTCACTCTCTCCCTCTTCAAATTTCGTGACTTTCCTCTCCTTTCCCTACTACTCCCTTATTTCTTCTTCTTTTTATACTTCTTATTTACTCACTTAAGCCCATTTAGCCCAAAGCCCAACTTCTTCACTTAATTCCTTCTTCCTTCCTTCTTATATCCTCCTTACTACTCAAGCCCACTAACTCTTTTCTTTCCTACCTCATTTAAAGCCCATTTCATATTATCTTATCTTTTCATTTCATTTGGACCCAAAGCCCAATTAACACATTAGTTACATCTTACTCATTTAAGTCCAACTAACACATTTAACTCCATGAATTCTTCACCTAACTCATTAATGCTAACTCATACTAATTAATTTCAAGTTAATTAATGCCAACATAATTTACTTAATTGCTCTAATCATGCTTAATTAAATAAAAAAAATTAAAATAAAAAGAAAAAATTTCGGGGCTAATATTTCTCCCCCCCTTAAGAAATTTCGTCCTCGAAATTCTTACCTGACTCATTGAAGAGGTGTGGATACTTCTCCTTCATTGCATCCAATGGTTCCCCGTCGCCTCTTCAACTGCATGGTTCCTCCACGGGACTTTAACCAATGAGCAGTCTTGTTCACGAAGACCTTCTCCTTGCTATCCAGAATTTCGTTGGCATCTCCTCATAGCTCAAATCATCACTCAATTTGAACCTCTCGAGGTCGAATAATGTGAGAAGGATCTGATCTGTACCTCCTCAACATGGAAACATGAAATACATCATGGATCTGAGATAATTCTGGAGGCAATGCCAATCTGTAAGCTAACGGCCCGATCCTCTCTAAAATCTCATACGGACCTACATAACGAGGACTTAGCTTCCCTTTCCTGCCAAACCTCATGACCCTTTCCATGAGAGGTCTTAAGAAATACTTTGTCACCTACTGCATACTCCATTTCTTTTCTGTGAGCATCTGCATAACTTTTCATTCTATCCTGCGCTGCCTTAAGCCGCTGCTTGATTATATCCACTTTTTCAACTGTCATCTGGACCAACTCTGGTCCTACTAGCTTCCTCTCACCTTCTTCATCCCAACATATCGGAGTCCTGCATCTTCTACCATAAAGGGCTTCATAAGGAGCCATCTGTATGCTCGAATGATACGAATTGTTATAGGCAAACTCGACCAACGGCAAATTCGTCCCATGCTCCTTTGAAGTCCATAACACACGCTCTGAGCATTCCCTCTAGGGTCTGGATAGTCCTCTCAGACTGACCATCCGTCTGAGGATGAAACGCCGTACTAAAATTCAGCTTCGTTCCTAATGCTTCCTGCAAACTACTCCAAAATCTCGATGTAAATCTAGGATCCCTGTCGGATACTATAGAATCTGGAACTCCATGCAACCTCACTACTTCATCAATATACTTCCTGGCTAAGACTTGCAATGAATCATTTGCCTAATGGCGGAAAATGGGCTGACTTGGTCAATCGGTCTACAATGACCCATATAGCATCATGCTTCCTAACAGTCCTGGGTAAACCCATCAGAAAATCCATCGTGATCCTTGGCCACTTCCATTCAGGAATGGATAATGGCTGCAACATGCCTGAAGGTGCCTAGTGTTCAGCTTTGACTTACTGACACACTAAACACCTGCCCACATATTCAGCTACATCTCTCTTCATGCCTTTCCACCAGAAATGTTCCTTCAAATCTCTGTACATCCTGGTGCTGCCTGGGTGCATGGAATAAGGCGCATTGTGTGCCTCATCCATGATCTCATCCTTAACTGCCTTATCATTTGGAATACATAACCTGTTTCCGACTACCATTAGCCCATCATCCCTTACTAACACTTCTGACTGCTTACCATGTTGAATTTCATCTCTCAGCTTACTCAATTCTGTATCCTGCTCCTGCAGCTCCTTGACCTTCTCCCTAAGGATAGGTCTCACCTTGAATTGAGCAAGAATACAATCTGACTAATCCTGCTTCAGACTGATCTTCAACTTGGCCATTTGCTCCAAAAGAGGCAAGTAAACTGCCCGAACATAAGCTAAGGATGACTTCCTACTCATTGCATCCGCTACTACATTTGCCTTGCCTGGATGATACTCTATCATCAGGTCATAGTCCTTGAGCAACTCTAACCATCTTCTCTGCCTCAGATTCAGCTCTTTCTGGCTCATAATGTACTTAAGACTTTTGTGGTCCGTGAAAACCCTTATCTGAACCCCATACAGATAGTGTCTCCATATCTTTAAGGCAAAAATCATCGCTGCCAATTCCGGATCATGAGTCGGATAATGCAACTCATATGGCTTCAGCTCGTAGTGAAGCATAGGCTATCACCTGTCATTCGCATTAACACACAACCCAAGCCCTTTCTCGAGGCATCTTTGTATGCGTACCCCAGATCTCCATTGGGCAAAATTAAAATGGGAGCACTAGTTAACCGCCGCTTAAGCTCCTCAAAACTCTGCTGGCAATTCTCATTCCAAATAAAGCTGTTGATTCTTAGTAATAACTTAGTCATCGGTAGCCTATCATGGAGAATCCTCCACGAACCTCTGTAATAACTCGCCGGGCCTAGAAAACTCCGTACCTCCTTTCTTGTCTTAGGCTCTTGCCAATTCACTCTGCTTCCACTTTTCTCGGATCAACATGGATCCCATTCTTTGGAAATCACATGTCGAGAAAACTACTTCATGCGGCCAAAATTCACACTTCTGAATTTGGCATCGACTCTGCTCTCTCGATCTACGCAATACTATCACGAGATGTTGTTCATGCTCTCCTTCATCCTTAGAATAGACAGAATGTCATCAATGAACACGATGACAAACCGATCTAAGAACTCTGAAAACCCTATTCATAAGGTCCATGAATGCAATTTGGGCGTTGGTCGATCCGAATGGCATGACCACGAACTCATAGTGCCGTGGCGAGGTCTGAAAGTGTCTTGTTAACATCGGACTCCACGATTGGAGTTGATGATAACTCGATCCGAGGTCGATCTTGAAAAGACCCTTGCTCCTGCGGTGATCAAGCAGATCATCTATCTAGGTAAGGGATATCGGTTCTTAAGCGTCACCTTGTTAAGCTTCACGTAATCTATACACATCGCCATGTCCCATCCTTCTTCTTAACAAATAGAATGGCGCTCCCAAGGTGATGAGCGGGCACGATAAACCGCTTCTCTAACAACTCCTCTAATTGCTCCTTAAGCTCCCTTAACTTCATTTGGAGCCATTACGTATGGTGGCATCGAGATTGGCGCGGTTACGGGAATCAAGTCAATTTGAACTCAATTTCCCTCACCGCGGCAACCACGGTAATTCTTCAGGAATACTTGAAACTCCTCTGACGAAAATCTTCTAATCGCCCATATTCATACGGATCCACTACATGCGCATGAAAGGCCTCACACCCTGGCTCATCATCTTGTCATTAACAATTTGAAATGATCCTCGTGTTGGCGTTTTCTGTCCCCCTGAAAATCACTTTCGACCATCTCCCATATCAAACTCTACTTCTTTGAGGCTACTGATCTAGCTTGGCCTTATACTTCTCCATGACATCCATTCCTAGTATGACATCTAGCCTTTAAGGTCTAGAGGTAGCAAATCTACTACCAATTTAGTACCGCGATCTTTGAGCTCACAATTCTTATACATCACTGCTGATCACTACTTTACTCCCCAAAGGAGTACTAACAACCGAAAATCATCCATAATCTCGGGATTAGCTGCATGCATATTCATACTTGAGGAAACAAAAGAATGTGTGGAACCCGTATCAATCAAAACATAAACTGCAGAATTGAACAACTGAGCCATACCGGTCACAACCTCAGGAGCAGCTACAGCCTCCTCTCTGGTCATGGCAAATACTCTAGCTGGAGCCTGACCCTGTGCTCTTGGCCTCCCTGCAGGATTAGCCTCTCTGTTGCTTCAGGCGCCTACCTCTGTGGTGGCTGGTTCCCACTGTCTTCGTCTGTCTCTGAGCTTGAGCTTGAGAACCCTCCTGTCTCAACCTCTGGGGACAATCTCTCATCATATGCCCCTTCTCTTCACACTGGAAGCAACCACCAAAACCCTTGAGACACCTCCCAGGATGAAACTTCCTTGCTTGATCCTGCTGGGATACTTGCCCTTCCATGACTTCCCTGGGCCTGCCACACTAGAGACCTGTTCAGAAATTGCCCTGGACTGCTGACCCTTGGCAGGACCACCACTGCCCATGCCACTCTGGGTATGATGAGTCTTGATGCTCCTCTCAGACGCTGGAGCACTCACTCCCTTCCTGGAAGACTGTTCTCTGTTCTTCCTTTTCCTGCTTACCTCTAACTTGATGTTCTCCAGCTTTTCTGCCTGAAGTGCAGCATCTACCAACTGCTGGTAGTCATGGAAATTATGGATCAACACCTTCTCCTTTATCCCTAAGTGCAATCCACTCTCAAACTTGCGGCACTTATCCTCTTCAGTCGCCACAATGTTTGCTGCATACCGTGACAATTGAGTGAACTTCAGCTCATATTCACTCACGCTCAGCTCCCTCTGTGTGAGGCTCAGGAACTCCCTGGCCTTCTCTTGAATGTAAACCCTCGAGAAGTACTTCCTCCTGAAAACTTCTAGAAACTCCTTCCATGTCAGCTCTGGAGGTACTACCTGACTGCGGGGCACTGCCTCCCACCAGTGCAGCGCATCCCCCTGCAATAAACTAGCTGCATACTCTACCCTCTCCCCATCTGAGCACTTCATCTGATTCAGGACCCTTTCGGTCCTCTTGACCATCTTCGCCTCTTGGGATTAGTAATCCCGCTGAAATCGATGACCCATACTTAGGAGCTTGTCATCTGCCCACTCCGATCTGCTGGGTGGCATCGAGCTTGTGGTCCTTGGCCCATGGCATGGATGAAAGCTTTGGCGAAGGCTGAAAGAACTGGGATCTCTTGGATGCACTTGAGGCATAGGAGGGGTGAGAGGCCTTCATCTTGGACACTTGACACCTCTGCATATGAGACAGGGATGGTCCCTGCATCCTGGGGAATGTGGGATTCATCCGTACTTCCCCTCTGAGAGTCTGGTCGAGATTGAGCTCCTCGAGTTCTTCTTCGAGGCGGCATATTACTCCTTTAAATAAAAACCATTTCAAATCTTTAGTTCATGCTTTTCAAACCAATTTAAATCATGTAAAACAATTTAAAACCAATGATGCATGTACTGTATTTAAAACAATGCTTAGGGTTCATGTAACATGATGCATGCTGACTCTACCCTTGAGGCTACCCACTAGGGTTCCTAGGAAATCATAAACCTAGAGCTGCTCTGATACCACAGATGTTGGACCCCGTTTCCAGAGCCCAACTGATGTCGAATCTCGTTTCCGGAATCCGACTCCTGAATCGTAAAACATGAAACTTGATTATCTTTTCTTGTAAGGTTTATTTCACTTAACCCTAATTGAATGTTAATTTCTCTTGTAAAATCATGTCCTTAAGACTCTTGCTTTATTTAAGACAAGAATCGCTTCAATCGGAGTCATGTAACTCAAGATATGCTCCAAACACCTAAAGGAGCTCCTACCCGAAACATGCTCTCTTAACTAACCTCTCACTTGCTTTATTTCAAACTTCCTCAATTTAACTCCAATTGATACCAATTTCTGTAGAAAGAAATATACAAGTCTTAGGAAGCTAATGGTTCAAACCTCACCTCAATTTAAGGCCGGATGAGGGATTTATTCCCAAAACAATAGACCATGATCACTTCCAAAACCCAAATGGAATTCTTTTGGCGCGATTCTCATAACTTTTAATCTAGAGGTCTGATTGTGTTCAATCTTTCACCATTTGAAAGAAGACATCTAGATCTACAACACTTATGAAGACCACAAAACCAAATTCGGCCTCTAACAATGCTCAAAACACTTGACTAACAACTCGACTTATCTTTGGAAAATAGCCTATAACTCGACTTATCTTTGAACAACTCGACTTATCGAGACAAATAAGTCGACTTATCACTAACAAGTCGACTTATCGAGACAAAAAGTCGACTTATCACTAACAAGTCGACTTATGGGGCGGAGACCAATAACTCGACTTATATGGACCAATAACTCGACTTATGACTATCCCGAACTTGATCTAACCCTCTACACTCTCTTGACTTAACTCTAACACCATGAACACTCCTAACCTTTCTAAATCTATACATAACATCATGAATACTTTTAATCCTCTCAAATCATTCATTCCACTCTCAACATACTATAATCTCACTTGTACTAACATCATCCTCCTACTCACATGAATTTCAAAGCCATTCCATACAACTTTGGAAACTATGCTTAAACATAGGAATAAATGGTTGTGAAAGACCATGGTAAATCATAGTTCATGCATTTCATTTACATTCAACACAAGTAGCTCACAATGCTTTAGTGGGCATTTCAAGCCCTTTACAACATGGTTCAAAACACATTTCCAAAATGCTACTATTTTCTCAAAATGCATCTAAAGCATTGTTTACAACAAAATCATGAAATCAAAGACAAAACACTAAGATCTTGGGTATGCCTTGAGCTCATTCTTGAGATCCAGATCTTCACTGGAGATGGGACGGAAAGTGGGGGTGAGCTTTCACTCGTGGGTAACACGTTTATATTTATACTACTAAGCTGAATCTATTCATTATTCATCTTTTGCAATATTCTCATTAACAAATCTTATAACTTGCATTTCACAAATTCATCAAGCTAACAACAAAATTTCATGATTCATGCATTCATCATTCTTGCTAACATATGCTAACACATAATCACATAGCTGATGGTTTGAAAAGTCCACGGGTTCTTGATGAGCTACAAGTGTAGTCATATCTTTGAGGAGTTCAAAAGGAACATCTATGCCACTATCAGGCACCGGAGAAGGCTATCTTGGTCGGCGTGCACGTGACTCTGCTGGTGGACTTAACTAACCCACATAACACTGAATTTCATGCATAAAACTGGACTTTTATTGCCCACTAGCTGAATTTCTGAAAATGGATTTTCATGAAATCCATATAGCTGATTTTCTGAAAAATGCTTTTCATGCTTAGCTCGAATGTCATAATCTCATTAATATTCATTCTCATTCAATTTATGACTTTATCAAGCAATGTCAAGCAATGTCATATACTATCAAGTTCTCATATAATGGCATTCATACATCTATTATACTCAATCAATTCATCTCCCAATAATTTGAAAGAACATAATTTCTTTAATTAAAGTAGTATTTATCACTTACTAGCATAAAGATAAAATGAAACCCACCTTATATCCTTACTTAAGCTTGCTAAGGAAGCTCCTCTTCTTATTCTCCTCTTCTTTCTTGTCCTCCTTCATTTATAACAAGAAAAGAACCTTACATCACTTAGGGTTTCTAAAATTGAAAACCCAATGAACTTTAATCATGAAATTAACTCTAGAATCACTAAACCCACTCCATTCTTAGTCTTTCTAATCCATAACCCAAGCAAAAGCTTAACCTTAACCAAGAAGCTTACCTTGAATCTTTAGCTAACCAAGTGATTTCTTGGTTCAAATGGAAGCTCTAGCCTTCCTCCACACTTTTAACTCTTGAACTTTCTTCAAAATCTTACCCAAACTCTTGGAAAATCACAAACTTTCTTCTTTTCTTCTTCCTTTCTCCTCCACCACCGAAACTCACTCTCTCCCTCTTCAAATTTCGTGACTTTCCTCTCCTTTCCCTACTACTCCTTATTTCTTCTTCTTTTATACTTCTTATTTACTCACTTAAGCCCATTTAGCCCAAAGCCCAACTTCTTCACTTAATTCCTTCTTCCTTCCTTCTTATATCCTCCTTACTACTCAAGCCCACTAACTCTTTCTTTCCTACCTCATTTAAAGCCCATTTCATATTATCTTATCTTTTCATTTCATTTGGACCCAAAGCCCAATTAACACATTAGTTACATCTTACTCATTTAAGTCCAACTAACACATTTAACTCCATTAATTCTTCACCTAACTCATTAATGCTAACTCATACTAATTAATGTCAAGTTAATTAATGCTAACATAATTTACTTAATTGCTCTAATCATGCTTAATTAAATAAAAAAAATTAAAATAAAAAGAAAAAATTTCGGGACTAATAGAGGCGTCCACTTAAAGTGGAACAAAACCTTGAGGTCTTGGGTTCGAGACGTGGCTCACCCTTGACCAAAGAGGACGATCTTGATTAAGGTTGGATGCCAGGTATAACCCATGAACACCATGTAGTGGTATAACATGCAAACACATTTGGGTGGGAAATGTTAGCCAGTGTGGGGGTGGGGTCCAACATTAAAATATATTACCCACCTTATTTCCATGCTAGGAACTTGATCCACACTTCAATTTCTCCAAAGCTCCCTTCTTTCCTCCAATTAAAATTTCCCTAAGCCAATTCCACCCAAATTCAACATCATAAATCATATAAATCTCAAAATTTACTTAGGAATTCATCAATTCATCATATTTCCAAGCTTTCTAAAGTATCAATTTACAAAAACCCCAAATTCCAAACTTTGACATAAACCCTAAATTCATAAAATCAACATAATCATAGCCTATTCTCTTCAATTAACCTTAGACAACCTAAATTCATAACCTTTCCAAGCCATCTAACACAATAAACTCATCAAAAAATTTCAAACTCAACTTTCTCTGTCTTACCATTTTCTCCACCATTTTCTGATTTATTGAGCTCCAAGACAAGCTTCCTTCTTCTTCCATTTCTTCCTCTTGAAATAACAACGAAAATCATCTTGGAAGCTCAAAAGTTTCAAAATCTCCATCACCGAAATCATCTTTCTCCATTTTCTCTTCTTATTTATCTTCTTCTTTCTTCTCCAATGTTTCTTCTTTCATTTTCTAGAACAAACGAGCTTCTTCCTCTGCAAAAATGACTATCCCTTTAATGTGTAGTGCCACCTCATTAAAATAGTAGATAAATGACCATATTGCCCCTTCTTTTAAGCAATATTCCACCATTGCCCCTGCACAGGATTTTGAAAAACTGACTACTTGTTTCCTGTTTTAAAGCATTTAAATGAAATAATTTGGAAAAACTTTCTTCTTGAAAATTGTTCCTCTAGATCATACGAATCCAACGCAACTGACGGCGCTCAATTCGGATCTAAAACGAAGAAGTTATAGCCAAAATACTATCAGACCTGCACAAAATCCGAGACTGAACATAAACCCATCTTAATTCCAGAAATTAACAATCTTAGGGATGAAATTAAATTTCGATCCCTTCACAATAGTTGTAGCCCTATATATAAATTTTATTTTCCCTCAAGAATCAACTCAATCGGAGTTGTACAGCTCCCGAAATTTGCAAAATGCTGAACCATGTTCAGAAAATTATCCAACTTATAACCTATAACCAAATCTCCTACTTTGGTTCAATCAATATCTTTCCATTTAATCTCCTAAAAATCATAATTCTTCAAGAAAATTAAATTAATTGTCTTGGAAATCCAACGCTTCAAGAATCAAATCAATCGGATGTCGGACGAAGGAATTATAAGCAAAAGATTACAAAAGGGATCGGATTAAAAACAAAATAATGGAACTTCAAAACCGAACTTTTCAAAAATCATATCTCTCGACCAAGAACTTGGAATTTGACAAATTTGGTGTCAATAAAAAGATAAAAGGAATCTCTACAACTTCCCTGAAGAACTCAAAATCAAATTAGGTCTTGAAAGAGGTCAAAACCTCAATCAAAGATTCTGTCCAAAACAGCTTTTCCTAAACGACTTCCAATTTTTAATCGCTCATAACTCCTAGCCTCGATATCGAAAAATTTCAAACTTTATATCAATGGAAAGATAAAAACATCATCTAAAACTTTCATGAAGACCACTTACTCTAATTCAAACTAAATCTATACGACGAGTGGCCTCGAAGCATAGAACACACAAATCTATACTTAATAGCATTTTCAAAACAAAGCATATCTTCAGAAATTCATATCTCTCAATCCCGACATCAAAAAATAGCAAACTTTATGTCCACAAAAAGCTCTCGACAGAGGCTACAATTTTCATGTTGATCATTTTCTCGAATTTTGCCTAAATAAAAAAGTCAACTTTTTCTTCAATAAGTCAAACTCCAAGCGAACTTTGACTGATCATAACTCTTACTTCCGATATCGAAAAATATCAAACTTTATGGCTACAGAAATCTCTTGACATAAACTACAAGTTTTCAGAAGACAATTTTCTCAAATTTTGCCTCAAACAAAAAGTCAACTATCTTAAGTCAAACTTTCTATCTCCAAAAGTCAACTTTCTTAATTTTTCAAATTCTCTCACTTTCTTTATTTCTTGATTTTCCACTCTCATTTCAATTAACTCATTCTCTTTCCTCTCATAATCCATATAATTCAGTCAAATATCAAAGTCCTCAAAATTAAACAATTCTTTCCTCATAAATTTTTCTTAAATTCATAAATTGTCTCACTAATTTCTTTATCATTAATATTCATTTTAATATTTCTAATTTTCATCAAAAGTTCGGGGTCCAACATACATGACCTTTAAAGAATCTACCTGCTGTTAGTTAATTCCACATTTTTCCTTTGATTTATTGCCTTGAACTTGCATAGGTTCCAGTAGACTTTTAAAGTAGACTCCTGTAAAATATCCAATAATGAATCATTACGAGACTCACTAGATTTTGTTAAAGAGTTGGATTCATGACATTACACTTTAAAAACAACCTCTTCATCCCCATACCTTTACCTTTAATTAACCTTCGTAAAAATCTATTATCAATTTAACAGTGGCCAAAAAGGGTCGTCCAAGGACTAAAGGCACTTTTGCATCTTCCTCTATGTCATGAATCAAAATATCAACTAGGAAAACAAACATATCAACCATAATTAGGATGTCATGTAAAACTCCCCTAGGATATTTTATCAATCTATTTGCTAGTTGCACACTTATTCTAGTAGGTTTTAATTGACCCAATCCTAGTTTTTTAAATAATGAATAAGGCATCATAATAATTCTGACCCCTAGGCCAACTAAAGCCTTATTTGTTTTTAAACTACCAATTTCACAAGGGATAGTAAAACTCCCTAGATATATAAACTTCTCTAGTAGTTTTCTTTTTAGAACTTTTAGGCTCATTCTGCTCAACATAATAGTTGGTAACTACTCCAACTTTTCCTTGTTCGACAATAGCTCTTTCAAAAGCTTCATATGATGTGGATTTTTCTTCATTTTCGTAGGATAAGGGATGATAGGTTGATATTCCTTGACTTTCTTATAGGGGCCTTCACCTTCAACTTTACGTTAACTCTCAATAGTCTCCTTTTTTAGAAGCTCTGCTCCACTCTTAGGGTGATTGCCATTACACGTTCTTTAAGATTTGTTTCAGTTGTACTAGGCAAACTCTCTTGTGGTCTTTCAGATACTAATTTAGCAATTTGTCTAATCTAAACTTCCATGTATAGAAATCTCCATTCGTTGATGCATTGTAATAAAATCTTTAGCAATCTTTAACATCATCTCTTTTATAGTATGCTTCTTAGCTTGAGGTGCTTGTTGCTAAAATCACAGTAAAGGGTTATTCCTTGCTTGGCCTTGATTTCTCTAAGAAAAGTTTGGGTGATTCCTCCATCCCATATTGTAAGTATTGCTATATGGATTATTTTATAGTCTAGGAACATTCCCCATATAATCCCTATACTTGGGTTGTACTAATTGACAATTTTGACCTAGATGTTCTAGCCTACACACCTGACACTACATAACTTGACCTTGGCGATTCATCATCAATCCATCCTTTTTTTGCGAGGTGCTTACACTTGGTTTGCCACCTGTGTCATAACGTCCACTTCATATACCCCCACTGGCTGATTATTGATTACCATGTCTTAAATAAGGTTTTGGGCTGCTTCCAGTGTCTTATTATTGAGACTAACCCCTAGCCATTGCATCAACTGATTGTCTTGTATTCTGTTTTAGCCTATTAAAAAAATAGATCTACATCCAAAATGGTAGATTATGATATTGACATCTTCTTAACATCTCCTTTGTAGCATCATGTTCTTATATTGAGAGTTAGAACCCAAAAATATCGTACATGTGAGATCAATGAGAGATTAAGAAAAATGCATTTTTATGCTCATGCATATTGTTAGCATACGCGCATGTGAATTTAAATTTTTACACACATTATAATGATTGTACATGCATTATTGGACCCTGAATTTTTTCTTTAGGTTAAACATGATTTAAAAATAATTTTAGAGTTTTGATAGATTTAATTTTGGAGCTATAATTATGTCAAGGTTAGTGGGATTTGTTGAATGGGTAAGTGGAATTAAAGTGTTTATGTAATAAGGATATTCAAGGACATTTTTGGGAGATCACTTAAGCATAAAAGAACATAAGTTTATAAGGAAGGGTAAGATGGAATGCTTGGGCTCATTAAGGGTAGAAATAGATAAAGAATATGTTGTTTTGCTTGTTAAGAGGAGAAAAACGTGAATTGAAGAGGGAGAAGAGTGAGAAACAAAATTAAGAGAGAGGAAGAGAGGTTTCGGTGAAAGAAGGAAAGAAGAGAAATTAAGGTTGTTAAGATAGGTTAATAATCTTTTCTTCTTGTTTTATTAAAGGAATGAGTTGTGTTATGGATGAAGGAGATAGAAAGGAAATGGGGTTAGTGTAGAGAATGAAAAGTTTGTGTTGGAAGAAGATGGATTAGGAGAATCCAATTGATTTTAGGGTTTTTAAACTAGGTCTTAGGTTTTCTAACCTAGATGAGTTATGGGTAGGTTAGATTTGAGTTCAATTTTTGTTTGTTAAAATTTGGTGATTTTTGAAGTTTATGAATTTTATTGGAATGTTGTTTTGATAGGAAACCAAGGGAATCCTACCTAAGAGCAAGGGGAAAGGCAAGCTTGACTTGGATTTCGCAAGCTAATTAGGTGGGTAACATATTTATGGTTATAGTGTAATTGGGCAAATTCTTGCCTATATGTGTATGTTGAAATTGATTTGTTGAAATTGACTTGTTTGCAATTGTTGAAAAATGCATGGTGAAATATGGCTATATTTTACCTCAAAAGAGGTCATGACTTTGCATTAAATGAAAATAAAGACAAAGCATAAAACTATGAGCATATGAGAAAATGACTATGTGTCTTTGTTTAGGTGAGAGTGGAACCATTATGTTCGTCACGTGCACGTTGACAAGAGCTTTCTCCCGACTACCTGCTTGTGGCATATGAGCTCTGAAATTGGACTCATTTTGTTCATGAGATAAACTATGATTCTCCATTCTGTTTTTATGGGATCCTCGAGCCATTTGATGTGCATTGCATCTTTAATTTGTCATGAATGATGAATTTGAGTGTTATGTGCTATGAGTGTTAAACTAAATTGAAGAATGCTTGAATTATTGAATATATATATATATATATATATATATATATATATATATATATATATATATATATATATATATATATATATATATATATATATATATATATATATATATATATATATATATATATATATATATATATATATATATATATATATATATATATATATATATATATATATATATATATATATATATATATGTATATGTATATGTATATGTATATATATATATATATGTATATGTATATGTATATGTATATGTATATGTATATGCTTGAATTTGTAGCCAATTGCCAATAGCTATAAATATGTTAGTCATTGAGTTGTTTAGCTCACCCCACTATTCTCTCCTTGGGTATAGAACAAGAAAGTTAGCAATCCTTGCAAGGCATCGGAAACTCCAAGATACTAGAAACTTATGTAACTAAATTAGTTCGATCACTTTTGGATAGCTTCATAAACATGTTAAACATTGAACATCCTATGTATGTTGAATTATGTGTAAAACTTTTGTTCATAATGTAAATTATGTATTAAAGTTATGTATGAATTTCTTTTGATTTGGGCAAATGAGTTAGAACTAAAAAGTTCCACAGATGTATGTGCATGTTTCTTTTGTAGTTGTACATTTCAAAATCCAAGTCTTTTCTAAGTGTAGAAATTATGTGCCAACTTCTGGGGAAAAACTGGACTAATTGAGGCAAAATTAGTTAAAGTTATCTTCTCAAAATTGTAGCTTATCTTTCTAGCTTTTCAAAGATATATGGTATGAAATTTTTGGACTTCTAGGTTGAAAGCCATGGTCCTCATAAGGGGAGATGCTCAGGAGTACAGAATGTATCATCTGTGATGATGTCATATCGTCTGTAAAAATGTATCGTCTATGATGACATCATATTGTCTACGATGACTTCATATCGCTTGTAAAATATATCGTCTGTGATGACGTCATATCATCTATAATTGACTTTCTGCTTCTTCTGTTATTGACCAAAACTTCTCCTTCTGTGTACTATAGTTTTCTCCATTTTTGACTCTTCAAAAAATAGAATTTGTCTTCAAGGTCTTCATAAAAGTTGTAGATCTTGAAGTTCTCTTTCGGACCATACAAAGAACACCCTAATCCGATATCTGTAGGGAAAGTTATGGCAATTTTCCTAATTTATCTACTTTTTCCAATTCGTCTGCTTTTTCCTTTGGTTTCATCTGACCCTATCGTCTGCTCCATTTTTTACCCTCCAAACGATATAATCTATCTTCAATATCTTATGAAAGTTTTATATCTTGAAGTCCTATTTCTAACCATCTAAAGAAATCCCTAATCTGATATCTGTAGTGAAAATTATGGCAATTTTCCAATTTATGCCTTTTTCCAATTAAATGCCTTTTTCCTTTTAGTTTAAATGCGATCCTATTATACGCTCCATTTTGGCCCTTGAGATGATAGAATATATCATCAAGGTCTTTATGAAAGTTGTAGATCTTGAAGTTCTCTTCTAACCATCTAAGGAAAGCCCTAATCTGATATTTGTAGGGAAAGTTATGGCAATTTTTCCCATTCATATGCTTTTTCCATCCGTCTGTTTTTTCCTTTGGTTTCGTCTAACCCTATTGTCTGTTCCATTTTTAACCCTTCATATGATAGAATCTATCTTTAAGATCTTCATGAAAGTTGTAAATCTTGAAGTCCTATTTCTAACCATATAAAGAATGTCCTAATTTAATATCTTTAGGGAAAGTTATGACAATTTTTCCCATTCATTTGTTTTTTTCCAATTCGTCTGGCTTTTCCTTTGGTTTCGTCTGATCCTATTATCTGCTTCATTTTTGACCCTTGAGATAATAGAATATATCATCAAGGTCTTTATGAAAGCTGTAGATCTTGAAGTTCTCTTCTAACCATCTAAAGAAAGTCCTAATATGATATTTGTAGGGAAAGTTATGGCAATTTTTCCCATTCATATGCTTTTTCCATTCGTCTATTTTTTTCCTTTGGTTTCTTCTAACCCTATTGTCTGCTCCATTTTTAACCCCTTCATATGATAGAATCTGGTTGGGTCGGCAATATTGGGCCCAAGTCCAATATTACGAGCCGATCGATCAATCTCACAACCATGGCTTGTCTGGTCTAATCTATATATCCATGACCCATTAGCATAGGAAAATCTCCCATGCGCGCACGTAAGCGTAAAGACCCAAAACCTAGCAGAAAGCGTATATAAGGTATTATTCTCTCATAACCAAGGTACAAGATCATAACCTAGTTGTTTTCTCGATGCGTATTAACCTCACCTCCACCAAAGACTTACTTGGCGTCGGAGGGCAAATCGGATTTCACCCCGACGTGCCTTCCCTTTGTTTTGCGGGAGACTTTTCACCAAGATCGCTTCAATGGACATCGAGACATGGATCGAATGGTAATAACCAGTTCAGCGAATCCGCAGAACCATTTGGCGCCCCGTGGGGTCCGGCGTCCGGGAACCACGTCCGAACCACTCAAATCAGCCATGCGGCGATAGCGAATCTGGCGTGGAGTCATTGCCGTCGCGGCTCTGGCGATCTGGCGCTTAGGTTTTGTTGCCTACCATTATCCGCTTTGCACCGCATGTCTCACGCGGAATCCTCACATCCGAATGATCGGCGGTGACCTCGGACTTTTGAGCAAGAGGAGCACAGCGCTGGTGTGGAGGATAATGTCGCGTTCGACACATACAAATCCCAAAGACCGATCGAAGCAGACCCTCCTCGGCCGTGCACACCACTTTGACTTCGAAGCGAGATAGAGGAGGCGCGGATTTGTTGATCCGATAAATCTTGCGATCTCGGTGACAGCAGCAACCACCCAGAGACCGCGTCAAGACGGCCAACCGCCCGACAAACTAAGCGTGATAAACGATCATCGCTTATTTGAAGCCCTAGAAAAAACCGCGGATGATCGGTCTCACGTGGCTATGAGTTACCGAACAAACCGCCCGTCGGCGCAATACAGCTCTCCCTTTACTTCGGAGATCTTGGATAGTCTCCCAGCGCCCGGCACAAAAATACCAACACCCGAGAAGTATAATGGGAAGACCGACCCCCTGGACTACATGCAGCACTTCCAGTCCATGATGAGCCTACATTGCGTTCCGGACGCTATCCAATGCAAGGCTTTCTGTACAGCTTTCCAAGAGGGAGCTCGGCGATGGTTCAACAGCTTACCCCCAGGCTGTATAACATGCTTCGAAGATTTCGGATCGCTCTTCTGAACCAATTCGCCACGATGGCGACCGCGAAGGCGGCTTTGAGGTGATGCAACTCACCCAAGGAAGGAATGAGAGTTTGCGGGAGTTCATCACTCGGTTTAATAATGAAGCGGTCGAGGTACCCGACCTCACCTGCTCGTCTATGCTGGCCGCCCTCATGAGCAATACGAGAGACGAGGAGTTCAAAAAGTCGCTAGCCCTCGATCAACCCGATCTATTCGGAGATCGGATCTTCGAAGCGAGATAAGTACATTCAGCTCGAGGAGGTGTAAAAACACAAAACGCCGAAAGCGAGCGATCGCGGGCGAGTGGTAGGTCGGATGAGCCTCACAAAAACAGAGAGACGGTCGACTGGAGAAAGCCGAAGCGGCGAGCATTGGAATCAACAAGACTTTACCCCGCAACAAGCGATCGCGGAAGTCTTGGCGGCTATGATAGCGGAGGAAACTATCGAGAGCTGAAAAATGAAAACCCCTACGGGGACGAAACACTAGTGTGTATTGCCGTTTCCACAAAGAAGTCGGACATGACACGGAAGATTGCTGGCAATTGAAGAAAGAGATTGAATTGCTCACACAGAAGGGAAGATTAGGCCGATTTGTGAAACAAGGGCAAAATGCCAACGAGGACAATCGGCGTAGAAACGAGTCGGCCAAACAATGGCGACCACCACGGAGGCGAAATAGCGGGAATGACGGGGAGGCGAACACTAATGCCGATAACCAACAAGAAGGAAGAGGCGGTCGAGGAAAGAAAGCAGCGAAAATGCGAACAACGGGATGGCCGACCAGTGGGGTCATAAACACAATATTCGGTGGAAATGCGGCGGGGATCCACCACTAAAGGCGGGAAAAGATCGCCAAATAGGTCGGCGAAGACGTGCCCATCAAGAAGTCGAAGAGAACGAGCGGAATGATTTCTTTCGACGAGTCGGACCTAAATGGAGTAAATTGCCCGCATGATGGCGCCTCGTCGTAAACCTTAATATGGGCGATTCGAGGTGAAGCGGGTGATGATAGACACGGGCAGCTCGGTCGACCTGCTATATTACGAGGCTTTCAAGCGGATGAAGGTGCGAAGAGCGCTACTACCTACTGACGGCCCCATCAAGGGAGTGACCAGGCGTCACCCGTTCGCTCGGGTAAATTTGAAAGTGAAGTTGAGGCGAAGCCATGTCAAGTAGAAAGGGCGTTGAGTTCTTAGTCGTTAAATTCCATGGGCGTATAACGCGATAATCGGTAGGCTACAAAATGCCCTTAGATCGGTCGTCTCCACTTACTACCGGTCATGAAATTTCCGACACCTCGCGAGTCGGAGTTGTCGAGGCCAACAGAAAATTGCTAGAGAATGCTATTTAGCGGAGCGAAGACATTAGATGGTGCGGTAGTACTTACGAGCTCTCTTGATGTGAGAGCCGCGAAAAGGTGGAAAGGATAAATCCGGTGGAAGAAACGCAAAGAGTCGTTTGGATGAAGCCGACCTCTCTAAATTACAAACCTAGGCTCCGGCTGCGGGGAGACTGGTTAAAGAAATCACGCAATTTGTCTGGCGGAGAATAAATCGGTCTTCGCTTTGGGTACCAAGCGACATGCCGGAATCTCTCGATCGGTCACATCTCACTCCCTCGGCATTCGGCATGACTATAAGCCGTCGGATAAAAAAGCGATGCCACAAAGAAAAAACGACGGGGGTGATCAAGAAGGAAATAGCGAACCGCTAGAGGCGGATTCATCAGAAGTCAAATACCGGAGTGGCTCGCCAGCGTGGTGTTGGTAAAAGAAGAACGGAAATGGAGAATGTGTATAGACTTCACCGACTGAACAAAGCGTGTCCAAAGGACGACTTCCGCGCCTAAGATCGATCGGTTGGTGGACTCCACTTGAGGCACGAGCTCGACTTCTGGATGCCTTCTCGGGCTATCATCAAATCCAAATGAGCACGGAAGGCGAAGAAAAGACCGCCTTCATAACAGACCAAGGCACTTTTGCTACCAAGTAATGCCTTTCGATGCGAAAAATGCAGGCGACCTATCAACGGCTCGTCACGAAGTCTTTAAACAATGATAGGGAAGGTGGAAGCTTATGTGGATGATATGGTGGTAAAGAGTAAGGCGGTCATGAGCATGTGCGAGATCTCAAAGAAGTCTTCGGACTTTAAATAAGTTCCAGATGAAGCTAAATCCGGGAAAAATCGTCTTGGGTAGCATCCGGAAAATTCTCGGGTTTATGATCCTTTCGGTGGGATCGAAGCCAATCCGAGAAGATTGAAGCCATCATACGGATGTCCTCGCCACAATGCTTGAAAGGCGTGCGATTCGACCGGTCGGGTAGTTTATTGGCAGATTTATTTCTAGATTGGGAGACAAGTGCCTCCCATTTTCAAGGTCTGAGGAAAGCAAATGTAACCCGGTTCAATGGCGGATGAGTGTGAAAAAGCTTTCCAAAGACTTGAAACAATATTTATCTAGACCGCCTGCTCGATTCTGGCGAGGTGAAAAACCGATTCTATATTTGGCCGTCACGGAAGGGTCGATCGTAGCAGTACTTATTCGATCCGAAGGAGGCGAGCAACACCCGTCTACTACGTCGACAAAGTGTTGACCGGGCGAACGCGATCTGGCGCCCGTAGAGAAGCTAACACTCTCTTTGATAATGGCAGCCGTAAAGTCGAGACCTTACTTCCAAAGTCATACCGTTGAGGTATGGACCGATCAACCCTCGGCGGTGCCTCCAAAAGCCGAAACCTCGGGTCGATTGATAAAGTGGGCGGTAGAACTAGAGAGTTCGATATTCAATACAAGCCCTTACGACCATCAAAGCACAAGTGTTGGCGATTTCATTGCAGAGATGAGCCAACCGAGCTCGAAGACGGCGGTTCCACTTTGGAATTTGTTAGTCGACGGGTCATCAATCCGAGGGATGCGGGCGGGAGTAGTGCTAATTAGCCCGCACACGGATGAGAAAGTGGAGTACGCTTCTACTGGAATTCAAGGCCTCAATAATGAAGCGAGTCGAGGCTTTGATAGCCGGCCTCAACTAGCCGAGGAGATGGAAATACGGCATTTGAAGATATATAGTGATAGCCAGTGGTGGTCGGCCAAGTCACCGGGAGTATGAGGCCAAGGAAATAACATGATCAAGTATCTCGGTGGTAAAGCAAGAATTGAGCAACCGGACAATATTCGATCAACAGAGTAGAGCGAGCTCGAGAATCTAGGCGGACGCGCTCTCAAAATAGCTTCGATCGTGATCCGTAAACAATAATCTCAGTCGAACGACTAGACCGTCCTAGCATCCGAAGCCGATGAAGTTCTTAACATAAATCTTGATCGGCCGGGCTGGGACGGAACCGATCATGCAATACCTTTTAGAAGGAAAGCAACGAGAAGACCCATCGAGTCCGGGAAGTTAAGGAGGAAGGCGGCGAATATACGATCGTCAATGATGTTCTGTATAAGCGGTCCCACGACCGCCGCTTGATGCTGAATGAGGAAGAAGCCGAAAGGCAATGGCGAAGTCCATGAAGGATGTCGGAAATCACATAGGGGCGGGAGGTTAGCTCACCGGTTGATCGAGTGGGTACCTCGCCAACGATGAGAAGAGATTGTCGAGAAAAAGTCGGCCGGGCGAAGCTCTGCCAGAGAAACAATGACTGTCTCACCAACCCGGCGAACGAATGAAGATCGTAAGTCATCCTATCCCTTTCGCTCAGTGGGGAATGGATATACTGGGGCCTTTCCCCCTCGGTCCCGGACAAAAGAAATTCTTGATAGTGGCAGTGGAATATTTCACCAAGTGGGTAGAAGCGGAATCTGTCGCTACAATAGCAGAGGAAAATGGAAAGCTTCATAAAGAAGAACATCTTGTCTTGCCGTTTTGGAATGCCTATGGTGTTGATCACAGATAATGGCCGGCAGTTCGACAATGACAAATTTAGAGATTTCTGCAATCAGCTAAAGATCGAGCTACGGTTAACTTCGGTCGCCCATCCCCAAAGTAACGGTCTCGCAGAAAACACCAACAAAAAGATAATGAACGCCCTCAAGAAGCGCCTAGACGGGAGAAAGACTTGGGTAGAGGAAGTAGATGAAGTATTGTGGGCGTATAGAACCACACCGAACGGAGCCACAGGCGAAACGCCATTTCGGATGACCTTTGAGCGAAGCTTTGGTCCCGATTGAGGCGGCATTGCCTAATCGAGAGGTGTCGGGTTACGAGGAAGAGCAAAATAGCGAGGCCCATGAGCGAGCTCGTTCTCCTTAGCGAGGACGAGAGAAAGGCGATCGCTCGCTCGGAAGCCATCGAGCAAAAGGCGACTAAGTTCTACAACGGAAGGGTCAAGCCGAAGCGGTGTAAAGGTCGGAGGATCGTCCTGGCGAAAAGCCGAAGCATCTGGAAAACTTCGAAAACGAGGCGTGGGAAGGACCTGTCGAGTGATTAAGCAAGCGGGCATGGTTCTTACATCCTTAGCGATGAGAAAGGAAAATTCTACCAAGGCCATGGAATTCAGAACTTGAAAGCTTTCTACCAATAGATAAGTATTCATGCTAGTTAATCTTTCTTTGTTATCATTTTGTATACATGTGGGTACCTTTTCTGTCCTTGCCGGCAGGTTTTTAACGCCCACACCCTCGTTATCATCAATAAAGGGTTTTGATTTCTTGGCAATAACAAAGTTACATTACATTTGGCAAAAGTAGAAAATCCAATTAACCACCTTTCGGCAAATCTCCATAGATCGACCGCCGTCGATCGGTCGCCAGACGAGATCCCAGGATGCCATCACTATGGCTCGGTATCTCCATAGATCGACCATTTGTCGATCGGTCGCCAGACGAGATCACAGGGCGCCATCACTATATGGCTCGGTATCTCCTTAGATCGACCACCGTCGATCGATCGCCGAGACGAGATCACAGGGCGCCATCACTATGGCTCGGTATCTCCTTAGATCGACCTCGATCGATCGGTCGCCGAGACGAGATCACTGGGGCGCCATCACTATGGCTCGGTATCTCCTTAGATCGACCTCGATCGATCGGTCGCGAGACGAGATCACAGGGACGCCATCACTATGGCTCGGTATCTCCTTAGATCGACCTCGTCGATCGGTCGCCGAGACGAGATCACAGGGCGCCATCACTATGGCTCGGTATCTCCTTAGATCGACCATTGTCGATCGGTCGCCAGACGAGATCCACAGGGGCGCCATCACTATGGCTCGGTAACTCCATAGGTCGACCTCGATCGACCGGCCGCCAGAACGATCACAGGGCGCCATCACTTTGGCTCGGTATATCCATAGATCGACCTCATTCGACGGTCGTGAGATAAGATCCCAGGACCTCGCTCGGCAGTCTCCATAGACCGACTACTGTCGGTCGGGTCGCCCAAAACGAGACTTCTGGAACCATCAATCGCCCTCACTTATCGCTTGGCTAGATCGCCAAGACAACTCCTGAGACGACGATCGACTGCGGTCGATCGGTCGACATGACCTAACTTGCTCAAGCCGTTGCTACGAGTAACTTCATCGAAATTCTCCAGTATAAAAAGCAAGAATACTAAAAAGACAAGTTAAAAGAAGCAAAGATCACATTGAAGAAAATCGTACAGTCACAAGCCCGACCAGGTGAGCTTTACAATTGTGGGGGAGAATACCCCGGGGAACCTTGAGAAACGGGAGGAGAAGCCGAACCGGAGGCAGGACCCGTGGGAGCAATCAGCGGAGTATCTTCATTAGAAAGATCTTCAGAGAGCAAATCAATAGGAGCAGGAACCGGGGGAGCAACTGAAGGAACATCTTCATAAGGGACCTCCTCCCCCTCAGAGCTGAGATCTAGTTGCTCGTCCGAACGTCTCGGCTCTCCTCAACTCTTTCTCCATCTCCTCCAAAGAGAGTCCGAGAGCCGCAGGAATAAGGGGCTCGGCATAATCTTGAGCGAGGGCACATCGACCCCTCAGGAGCATAGAGCTCGTGACCCTTCTTCAGCACCGCGAGGGCTATATCGCAGGCGAGCTCCAAACTCTCCTCGTACAAGAACCTCCTTTTCCACCGCTTGATAGCTTCAACCCGTTGCTCCCGCACAGACTGCCGCACCTCCTCCAAGGTTTTCTCGGCTTTGTCCCTACTCGCCGCATGAGCAGTAATCCAGTGAGCGCCTATTAAGCTCCCGCTCCACTCTCACTGTCCTCCTCCACCCTTCGACCTCTACCTCCCTCTCCATCCTCTCCACCTCCCTCCCTTTCTTCTCAGTCTCTCTCTCCCCCTCTACCGCGGTCAACCGAGTCAACAAGACCTTCTTTTCCTCTTCCAAGGACGTATTCTTTGCCTGGAGGAGATCCTTCCCCTCCTTACGATGACGGCTCGTCCTTCAAATCCTTCATTTGAACATGGAGATCCTGGACTTCCTGGTCCAGAGTCTCCAGCCGCTGCAGCACAGCAAAGGACATCGTCGCAGCCCGCATGCCGACACGAACAAGCTGAGATCCCAGCTCCACGCTACCCTTCTTTCCATGTTTGCTCCTCCACGGGGAGTGACCTCTCGGCAAGATAGCGGGCCACCTCGAGATCCCTGCGTGGCATCCTCGGACAATTTGAGCAAGCTCCCACCGCCCGGTCTTGAGATTTTGCTTTCCCTTCCCTCTCTTCGCTTACATGCCCGGCCTCACTGCCAGGGGGAAGATAGGTCACCCAACCGCACCAACTTCTTCCTCTTAAGAGGAGGACCGCGTCCTCCTCCTCCTCCATTGGATTTGCTCGTCCGCATCCATTGTCACAATCGGCAATGGCTCGGACGCAACGAGCAATATTGGGCCCAAGTCCAATATTACAGGCCGATCGATCAATCTCACAACCATGGCTTAACTGGGTCTAATCTATATATCCACGGCCCATTAGCATAGGAAAATCTCCCACGCACGCACGTAAGAAACGAAAGACCCAAAACCTAGCAGAAAACGATATAAGGTATTATTCTCTCATAACCAAGGTACAAGATCATAACCTAGTTGTTTTCTCTGATCTGTATTAACCTCACCTCCACCAAAGACTTACTTGAGCGTCGGAGGGGCAAATCGGGATTTCACCCCCGACATGCCTTCCCTTTGTTTTGCAGGAGACTTTTTCACCAAGATCGCTTCAACAGACATCAGAGACATGGATCAGAATGGCAATAACCAGTTTAGCCAGAATCCGGCAGAACCAGAATCTATCTTCAAGATCTTCATGAAAGTTGTAGATTTTGAAGTCCTATTTCTAACCATGTAAAGAATTCCCTAATCTAATATCTTTAGGGAAAGTTATGACAATTTTCCCCATTCATTTGTTTTTTCCAATTCGTCTACTTTTTCATTTGGTTTCGTCTGATCCTATTGTCTGCTCCATTTTTGACCTTTCATACAATATAATCTGTCTTCAAGGTCTTCATGAAAGTTCTAGATCTTGAAGATCTCTTTCTAACCATGTAAATAAATCCCTAATCCAATATCTATATGGAAATTTATGGCAATTTTCCCTATTCATCCGCTTTTTCCATTTGTCTACTTTTTTCCTTTGGTTTCATCTGATCCTATAGTCTGCTCCATTTTTTACCCTGTAGAAGATAGAATCTGTCTTAAAAGTCTTCATGCAAGTTGTGGATCTTGAAGTTTTATTTTGAACCATTTAAAGAACCCCCAAATCTACTGTCTCTAGTGTTGGACCCTGAACTTTTGATGAAAATTAGAAATATTAAAATGAATTTAAGTGAGAAAGAAATTGGTGAGAAAAAAAATTATGAGAAAAGAATTGTTTAATTTTGAGGACTTTGATATTTGAGTGAACTTATATGGATTATGAGAAGAAAGTGGATGAGTTGATTGAAATAAAGTTAAATAGCAAGAATTAAAAAGAAAAAGTATGAAAATTTGAAGAATTTAGAAAGTTTGACTTTTGGAGATAAAATGTTTAACTTGAGAGTTGACTTTTTGATTTTTGGAGAATTTGAGAAAATTGTCTTCTGGAAACTTGTAGTTTATGTCAAGAGCTTTCTGTAGCCATAAATTTTGATATTTTTCGATATCGGGAGTGAGAGTTATGATCAGTCAAAGTTCGCTTGAAGTTTGACTTTTGAGGAAAAATTTGACTTTTTGATTTAGGCAAAATTCGAGAAAATGATTAACATAAAAATTGTAGCCTCTGTCGAGAGCTTTTTGTGGACATAAAGTTTGCTTTTTTCGATGTCGGGATTGAAAGATATGAATTTCTGAAGATATGCTTTGTTTTGAAAATGCTATTAAGTATAGATTTGTGTGTTCTATGCTTCGAGGCCACTCGTCGTATGGATTTAGTTTGAATTAGAGTAAGTGGACTTCATGAAAGTTTTAGATGATGTTTTTATCTTTCCATTGATATAAAGTTTACAATTTTTCGATATCGGGGCTAGGAGTTATGAGCGATTAAAAATTGGAAGTCGTTTAGGAAAAGTTGTTTTGGACAGAATCTTTGATTGAGTTTTTGACCTCTTTTGAGACCTAATTTGATTTTGTGTACTTCAGGGAAGTTGTAGAGCTTCCTTTGATATTTTTATTGACACCAAATTTGTAAAATTCCGAGTTCGGAATCGAGAGATATGATTTTTGAAAAGTTCAGTTTTGAAGTTTCGTTACTTTGTTTTTAATCCGATCCCTTTTGTAATCTTTTGCTTATAATTCCTTCGTCCGACATCCGATTGATTTGATTCTCGAAGCGTTGGATTCCTAAGACAATTAATTTCATTTTCTTGAAGAATTATGATTTTTAGGAGATTAAATGGAAAGAGATTGATTGAACCAAAGTAGGAGATTTGGTTATAGGTTATAAGTTGGATAATTTTCTGAACATGGTTCAGTATTTTGCGATTTTCGGGGGCTGTACAACTCCGATTGAGTTGATTCTTGAGGGAAAATAAAATTAAGATATAGGGCTACAACTCTTGTGAAGGGATCGAAATTTAGTTTCATCCCTAAGATTGTTAATTTCTGGACTGAAGTTATGTTAATGTTCAGTCTCGGATTTTGTCAAGGTCCGATAATATTTCGGCTATAACTTCTTTGTTTTAGATCCGAATTGAGCGTCGTTAGTTGCGTTGGATTCGTATGATCTAGAGGAACAATTTTCAAGAAGAAAGTTTGTCCAAATTATTTCGTTTAGATACTTGAAAACAAGATGCAAGCAGTCAGTTTTTCAAGTTCCTGCATGGGCAATTTTGGAAATAGGCAAATAAGTGAGGGGCAACTTGGTCATTTGTGCCCCATTTTAATGACATGGCGGAACACCATATGAGCTGTCGTTTTTCACTCCAAAAACAGCAGAGATTTTCGAAAATCAAAAGAAGAGAGAAGAAGAAATAAGAAGAATGGAGAAGAGAAGAGAGAAGCTTCGTATATGGAGAGGAGAAGGAAGGTTTTCGATTTT
Organism: Erythroxylum novogranatense; assembly: GCA_029891385.1. NCBI lineage: Eukaryota > Viridiplantae > Streptophyta > Magnoliopsida > Malpighiales > Erythroxylaceae > Erythroxylum > Erythroxylum novogranatense. Next base: position 88,129,211 of record CM057225.1, on the reverse strand, counting down.
TTTTTTCTCCATGATTCTTAAGGGATTTCGTTGGTTTTAAGAGCAAAGAGGAGGAAGAAGATGGAAGTTGTCCATTGAAGCTCAAAAAATAACGAAAATGGTGGAAAAATGGTAAGTGAGAGAAAGTTGAGTTTTGAATTTTTTTATGAGTTTATGGTGTTAAATGGCTTGGAATGGTTATGGATTTAGTTTATCTATGATTAATTGAAGAGATTAGGCTATGATTGTGTTTAATTTTGGAAAATTTTGAATTGGGGATTATGCCCAAAATTGAAAATTGGGGATTTTTGAAATTGATGCTTTAGATAGCTTGGATTAATGATGAATTTAAGATATCCTAAGTCAATTTTGATGTTTATGCTTTAGGTGAAGTTTAATTTGAAAAATTGTAAATTGGGGGTTTAGGCTTAATTTGAAATTTGGAGATTTTGTGAATTAATGGTGTAGAATCATCAATACTAGTATGAATTGGTGAAATATGAAATCAATTGTGAAAAAATTGTCATTTATGATATGGAATTTGAGTAAATTGGTTTCGGCCAATTTTGAAAATTTGGGGATTTTCAAAATTGGAGATTGAAATAGCTTGAATATGTGAGGAATTGATGTTTCCTAAGCTCAATTTGACTAATTAAGTTAAATATGATATTGAATTTGAGTGGATTGGTTTAGGTGCATTTTGGAATTTGGGGATTTTGAAGGATTTTGGAAATTCATGATTTAGATAGCTTAATTTTATGTGGAATTAGTGTTTTCTAAGTTTAAATTGATGAATTATGACATTTATGAAGTTGAATTTGGATTAATTTGGTTTAGGAAATTTTAATGTGGAAGAAAGAAGAAGGCTTTGGAGCAATTGAGGCACAAAGCAAGTTGTTAGCATGGATATGAGGTGGGTAGTATATTTATTTATTGAATTTTAAGCTAAAATGTGAATTTGAAAATTCAAGAAGCAAAGTTTTGAGAAATGAATGTTTATAAAATGTTTGGATATTATGATTTTGAAGGATTAATTTCCTTATGTTAGAAATGATTTTTAGAAAATACAAGATTTATGAAAATCATGTTTTAGACAATTTGAGCAATGTGTTTTATGAAACTATATATGTTTTGATTTATGTGTGAAAGAAATAATTGCATTCATATTTATCGTTTGATTTATATGTGATTAATTGATTTATTGAATATGATTGTATATGTGGAATATGCATGTGTCATTTATGACACAATATGATGATATGATTTGAAAAATGTGAAAAATCAAGATTTTTTAGAAGTGCCTTCGAGGAATCTGAAATTCCATTTTGCTTATGTGCTATGTGGGTTTGGTCAGGTCCTTTTGTGAGTCGATTGCACCGCCTCTACTGCTTTAAGCCTTCGCCATTTGCCATGAAGAGGCAATGGAGTTAGATCACGGACTCCTTCACTACGCACATGATCGCTATCTTGGAAGTGTGCAGTATGTCCTGTTATGGACCAAACCAAACCATTTAATGTGTTATTGTGATTTGTGTTGGATGTCGCGGTATAACCCGCAAACACACGCCGCAGTATAACCTACAAACACCTACGGGTGGGGTGTGGGGTCCAACATCAAACCATTCTGTTATGTTATGTGGTTTTTGATTTTGTTTATGTGCTATGTGATGCATTCATGCTTAAAGCTGTGCATGATTGGTAAAAAGTTTGAGAACTTGAAAAATGAGAAAGTGAATTTTCAATCATGAAATTTCGGAAACTGTTTATGAATGTTTTGAAAAGTTTGAAAATGAGTTTTTGGATAAATTTTCGAATGGGAAATGTTTGAAAATTTTGAAAAGATAATTTTCGCTTATGTTTCAATTTATAAATATATTATCTACGAGCTTCCGAGCTCACCACCCTTTCATCCCAATCTCCAGGTAAACGAGCAAGAGATCGGATGAAAGAGCGTCAAGTTCGATTTTGCCGCATTTGTATTTTTGTATAAATTGAGAATTGATATTGTTTTTGGCTTGAATTGCCTTTTGTGTATATAAAGCAGTTATTACGGGATGTATATGAATTCGAGACTTGGATATTGATTTTATGATCATAACTGAGTATGATTATGCTTTATGTATGTAATTGGATATTGAATGCGGATTTTGCATATGGATTTGAGATATTGAATGTGGTTGAGATTGATTGAGATTTTATATGATCGATTGAGGATTTTTGAAGTGTTAGGTTTAGATGTGCGTTTCTACTGGTGTTTCGGATTCCGGACAGGAGGTCCGATGTTGATTTGTGTTGTTGGGTTGAGATATTAGAAGTGTATTTTGCCTTTGCAGGAATTTTTGGGCTGTCAAAATTGCAGCCGTTATGCTGCCGAATTTTCGGTAAAAATCGGGTTAAGATAAGAATAAGAATTAAGAAGTTAGTTTGGTAAAGATGAGATTTGAGTGATTAAGATAAATTATATGAATTGAGTGTTATATGAGGATAAATTTCCAAAAAAGAAATTGTTTGGATTGATTATGATTTATATGTGATTGAGTAATGAGAAAAGGAATGAAAAAAAAAATTATACTGGATTTCAGAATGGTACGTCTTAGGGTTTCCAACGCTATTAGGTTCCTATGCTTCATGTTTGCAACGGATGTCGATGTTTGTTCAGGTTGATAAATTTGTTCGCTTTGCATTTGATTTGATTCGCATTCGATTCCAAATTTTGTTTGTTTTCGGTTTTCGCTTTTCGGTTGGGATCCGGTTTCCGAATCGGGTCCCAACATCTAGAGAAAGTTATAACCATTTTTCCAATTCGTCTAACCTTTTTGTCTTAGGTTGATTTTTTGTTTCGTCTTATGTTGACTAGAACATCTTTTGGTCCAAATTTGACCCTCTAGATGATAGAATTTGTTGGGCCACATTTTCGAAGGCCAACTATCGAACCGAAGACGAAAACATAAGACGTGCACACATCACCCTATAGGGTCATTCCAATGAAATCTCTTTAACCCTCTTCGAGCAGTCCTCACTTGCATGACCTCTCAAGCCGCAAAGGCAAGCCCACACAACGAAATCACAAAAATCACAAAATCACAATTGACTTCTTCCAAATGGTAGCCCTTAGTCTCTAGTTCATTTAGAAGCAAAAACCATCTCAATCGGAGCCCTATGGCTCAATATATGCTCAAAAATCCAAAGTATATCCATAGCCCGATCAAGCTCTCCTATCCGACCCCTCACTTCCTTTCCATAAAACTTTTTGAATTTAACTCCAAAGGCTATAAATTTTTATGGAGAGGTAGAAAAACGTGTTAGGAACCTATCGCCTCAAGAATCACTTCAATCGGAGGTCCGACGAAGGAGTTATAGCCAAAGGAATCTGATATATTCATATCCTAATTCCTACTGAACATACTTTGGCGAAAACGCTATAACTCTCATTATAGATGTCGGATTGACTTCGTTCTTAGACGGTTAGAAAGTAGAAATCTAGGTATAAAACTTTCATGAAGACCAAAAATTTAAAATTCTGTCGTTATGGGGGTCAAATTACACGGACCGTGTAAAATCACACGGTCAGGCCGTGTAACCTTCGGGTGAAAAGTGTCTCCTGCGCCCAGATTTACCGTGTAACTTTCGCGTAAAACAAATTTTTACCCTCCAAGACCCCTCCCAAGGGTCCTAAATCCATCCTAACTTCTCATATACTCATAATCTTGCCAAAATCCACTCTTTCGAGCCCGATACCACTTTATAAACTCAAATGGTTCGAGAATTTCGTCCTATACGATATCCTAACTTGTAATAAGCATAACTCTCAACTCCGATATCAAAAAATTGTATACTTTATAGAGTTGGAAAGCTATAAAGATGAACTACAACCTTCAAGAAGGCTACTTTGGCTAATTCTACCTAGATCGATACAGTTTTTCATTAAAAGTCAGGACATACAATTTCCCTTATGAAAACTTAGCACATTCATCCCAACTAACTTCTTCTATCACAACATCATTCCCAACCATTCATCCTCCAATTGGCATTCATACATCACTCAACCTCAATTCATATGATTTCTTAAATTCAATAACATCTTATCAATCACCAAGCTCCTTTCTTGCTTTTCCATAATATCTCACACATATACAGCACTCCTATTCAAAGTTCATCAACTCAAAGGATTTCCTTTTTAAGTGTGCTTAATTCCAACTCAATTAATTCATCCCATGAAACCTTTCCAATCGCTAACATCCTATTCTAAAACGAACAACAATTTACAATCTCAACAAAGAATCATAGGATTACACACAAGCCATTTTCATTATCATAATTTCCAACCTTAAAAAGACTTATACATATACAAAAGGAAATCCTCGATTTCCTTTTCTCATTTCTATGCAAAGTAAATCATTGAACAAACTTTATTTACAAATCAAAATACACATCACAAATTGAGAACAATACAAATGAATGCTCAATGTTCAACATACTTATTAAGCTATATAAGAATTCAAACTATCTTAGTACAAAGGCTATCTATCTCGAAGTTGTCCAATTGTCTTGCAAGGATCGCTAATTCTTCTTGTTCTGCACCTGAGGAGGGAAAATTATTGGGTTGAGCTACACAGCTCAGTGGCTAAAATATTTATAGCCATTGCCATTGAACCACACAGTCAACCATATTGCCATATATTTACATACATTCATGTAGGCATATTCATCAACATGAAAACTTAACATTTGCAATTCACAATTCAATTCCAACTCCATAATTCATAACATCATCACACAATAAATATTTGAATGCAATTTAATCCAAGGCATAGCTTAGCACATTAAGATGCAAATGCACAATCAAATGGCTCGAGGGTTCCGTGAAACAAAATGGATAAACCGAGGTTTATACCGTGAACGAAACGAGTCCATTTTCGGATCTCGTGGGCCACAAGCGGGCAGCCAGGAGAAGGCTTTTACGTCGATGTGCACGTGACTTACGAAACGGTTCCTCTCTCCCCCAAACACAACCAAATTTTCATGCTTCAATTCAATTATTCATAAATTCATATTTTCATACTTTCCTTCTTTCCATTTAATCAAAATGCCATGACTTAAATTCAATGGCATGACAATCATTCTCACAATTCAATCATTCATATACAAAATGCCATGATTAAATTCAATGGCATGACAATCATATCAAAAGATCAATGCATATCATGACATGAACACAACATAAAGCAATTTCCATATCATAAAAATTCAAGCAATTCATTTAGCACATATTGCATACACAATGCATTTGCTCATTACACAATAACCATAAATAAATTACCCACATATAACTCTTGAAAATCCAAATGCAATGGTTCCCTTCCTTTTGCTCTTGAATAGCCTCTTGATTTCCTAAAACAACCAACCAAATTTCCATAAATTCCAATTCCATTAGAAATTCCCTTAATCTCAATAAAATGCAATAAACCCTAATCAAATTCAAATCTAACCTACCCATAGCTCACATAGGTTAGAAATCACAACACCTAGCTTAGAAACCCAAAAACTCTATAGATTTCACCATTTCTTCTTCCTCCAACCATTTACAATACAGACCCCTTTCTCTCTCTAGAATTTCTTCATTCTCACCTAACAACCCTTTTCTACAATAATCAAGATGGAAAGATGAAGAACTTACCTTGAAAGCCTTGATTCTTCCCCTTCCCCACGAAGTTTCCTCCTTTTTCCTAGCCTTTTTCGATTTATCTTCTTCCTCTTCTCTTCTCCCTCACGTTCTTTTTCTTCTCCTTTTGGCCATTCACGACACCTCCCTCTTTTCTTCTAATTGTTGTCTATTTATTAAGTCTTTTTCCCATTTTACCCTTCATTAACCTTATCTTTCCCATTATGCCCTCCTTTTGTCTTTACAAATAATATCTTATACTTCTAACTTCTTAACTAATTATCATAGAACAATTGAGGGAATTTGCTAACACTTTTGTCTTAATTTTATAACGTTACCAAAATTATTTAATTTGGTGCTCTACATCAAAAGTTATAGTCCACACATTTCGGACTGTCCTTTTACTAAAACATTTTCCAACACTTTATTTCCATCCAAAAATTGACATTCTTAAAAACAAAATTGAAACTCGATTTCTTCATAACAATTGTAGCCCTATTTCTCTAGTTTAATCCAAATCAAAAATCCTCTCATTTTGGTAACTAGAGAAAAATTTATGGCCAAAACATCGAAGCATGCTCAATGAACATGTTCCAACTATATTTTCCAACTTTTCACCTCCAACTTTTCACATATAATATTTCTAACTTCCAAGAACAATTTCGGATCCAACAGAATTGGTCTTCAAGGTCTTCATGAAAGTTGTAGATCTTGAAATTCTCTTTCAGTTTATCTAAATAATACCTTAATCTGAGTTCTCTAAAGAAAGTTATACTAAACCTACTGAAATAGGTTTAGTATGGTTGAGGGCAAGTGCTGTTTCAGTCAATGGCTCCGAATGCTGGGCTCCGGAAGCAAGGTCCAGCATTGTTTGCTCCAAATGCTGGACTCCGAAAGTGGGGTCCAGAATGCATTCATTGAAATTCTAGTATAATTGAATTATATATGTGAAAGGGGATTTTATTGAGAATGATGGTTTATATGTACTAAAAATTTAAATGGAAAGTGTGGTTAATGATTTTGAATTTTTGGTAAATTTTGGGAATAAATTTAAAAAATGTTGAATATTATTGGACTAGAAAAATTGAAACATCTCGTTCGCATATTAAGGGTGAGGACCCAAAATTTCAGTACATGGGAGCTCAAAGAGAAATAAAAAAATGCATTTTCTTGCTCATGCATAATGTTAGCATATATGCACATAAATATTGAATGTTTGCACATAAATGTTGGGCCCCGAATTTTTCTTATTTATATTATTCAACATGAATTATGTTAATTATGTGATTAAGGCTTAGTTTGATTTAAATTGGGAGTTTTAGTGGATAATTGATGTTTATTTGAGTTTAATGTGGTTTAAATAGGAATTTAAGGGTAAGAGTGTGTGAGGGTATTTTGGGAAGATTGTTTAGGTTGGATTAAGTTAAGGCTTTGAAGGAGGGGTAAAATGGTCTTTACCCATCTCCTTTAGATATAAGTGAAAGAATTAGAATAGAAAGAAAAGAAAAAAAGAAAAAGAAGAAGAAAGGGAAGGAGAGTGTCGTGGGTGAAGAAGAAGAGAAGAGAAATAAGGCTTTGTGATTCTTGAGTTTTTTTACAGATTGGAGCTATTTTCAGGTAAGTTTAACCTCTTGTAATCTTGTTGTAGTGAGATTAAACCTTGGAATAGAGTCGAATATGTTAGAATCAGTGGTTTAGGGTTTTTCGGAAAAACCTAAGTGAAATCCTTAGGTTGAGGAGTTTGTGGCTGATTTTAAGGTTTGATTGACTTAGCAATGTAGTATGAGACTTGAATCAAGGTTTAAGTGTGTTACATTTGTGTTTGGGGAAGGATTAAAGTGTGAAAATGTTGGAAAATCAGGTTCGGAGTCGTTCTCCAGGCCCGCACGTCGCCACGTGCAAATTTTAGGTTCGCCGCGACGTGTGGAAAGGGTAACGTTGCGACGAGCATGAGGAGTACGCCGTGACGTGCGAGAGGATGGTGCACGCCATGGCATTAAACTTATGTGCTTTCGCCATGCAATGAAGCACAGGCGTTCCTTGACGACAATGGGCTTCGCCATGCGAGCCTCTGCTTCAACAAATGATGAGTTTTGGTAATTTGAGTATACCTTGGGTTGTAGATGTCCAATTGAGGTGATTTTGTATTCGTTGTGATCTAGAAGAAAAGGTCTACAAGTTGTATGAAGAAAGGAAGTTCAAAATTAGCCTTTAAGGGTTCGGGAATTTAGATGGAAGTCGAATGTAGACTTTTAACGCTAGTACTTTTACCTTTCAAGCTTCTTGAATATTTCTTTTGAATGTTAATTGAATAAGAACTTGGTTTGTTATAGGAAACCAAGCCGACTTGATCCAATCGCAGGAGGAAGAACAACAGTGAGTTGGATTCTCGAGCGATATTAGGTAGGTAATATATTTATGGTTGTTGTGTGTATGAGCACTATGTGTATGCTTGCTTGCATGTGTGTGACACTGTTTGTGTTGAATGATAAGAAATATTGAAAATGCATTGTGAGCATGATTATGTTCTGCCTTGATAGGCATTATGGCATTGTGTAAGAATGAAAAGTATGAAAGCTTTGATAAAATGCTTTGAGCATGAAACGAATTGTTATGTGCTTTGTTTGGGTGAGAGAGTAACGGATGGATAGTCACGTGCACATCGACATATAGCCTTCTCCCGGCTGCCCGCTTGAGGCCACGAGATCCTTGAGAAATCAGACTCGTTTTGTTTACGGTTTAAACTTTGGTTTATCCGGATCGTTTTACGAAACTCTCGAGCCATTTGTTGTGCATTGCATAATTGATTTGTTGGAAATGATGCATAATAATTGTTATGTTGTGAAGTAGGAATTGCATGGCATATTCTCTTGATGGTTATATGAATTTGAATCAATTGATAAGTGTTAACTTGCTATACTTGTACATATATATGCTTGAATGTGTGGCTCGTTGCCAATGGCTATAAATGTATATGCCACTGAGCTTCACAGCTCACCCCATTATCTCCCCTCCTCAGGTGCAGAACGAGACGATCGCTGATCTTGCAAGGCATCGGAAACTTCAAGATAGTTAGGAGCTTTGTATTAAGTTAGTATTTGGTTGGCCCTCCGAGCATATCATCATGGAGCATATTCATGTATTTTGGATTTAAACTTAATTCTGTATTATGCTATTTTGAGAATACTTGTTTATTTTCCTTCGGGTTGTTATGGCATGAAGCCCCTTGGTTATGGGGTGTTTACTTCATAGATGGAATGCAAGTGTAGAATGTGTGTACGAATGTTTGTGTGAATCGAATTATGCATGGATGTTGGGATCGGGTCCGATATGTTTGGGAGCCCGTCGCTGGCGCAGCCTGAGGGGCCACCTTGGGAATGGGGATCCGGGACCCAGACCCAACATGTTTGGTATCAGAGCGCCTAGGTTTAGTGTCCTTGGCTTAGAATGCATATAGGATGAATTGTGTGATATATGCTTAATTGTTGCATTGATTGATTGCATTAAGTGACATGCATATCATGCATACATGTAGGAATCCAAATTGACATGTAGCTAATCCTTAGTGTTTACCTTTGAAGGAGTACGATGCCACCTCCTAGAAGGACACCAGGAATTCTGCAAGGATCGGTTTCACCTGACTCTCCGACTAGAGAGGAGAGGACTGATGAGTCAGTAGCCCCAAGAAATGCTGAGGCTTCTGTAGAGCTAGGTAGTGAACCCCAGGAGCAAGTGCCTCCTCTAGATCCGAGGTTGTTTCAGGCGTTCACCCAGGCGTTTGTTCAAAGCATGGGTCGATGCCACACCTTACCTTGACCCAAGCAAGGGGAGACGGTTTGACAGATTGAGGAAGTATGGAGAAGTGGACTTCTACGGGACCACTGATCCTGAGGAAGCTAAGACATGACTGAGAAATACTAAGAGAGTCTTAGATCAGATGGAGTGTGAGGATGATGAGAGGGTTATTTATGTTGTCAGTTTGCTTCAAGGAGATGCTCTGCATTGGTGGGAGACTGTGCCAGGGAGTCAGATGAGACCAATAGGGTTGGCATGGCAGGACTTCCTTGCTTTCGTAAAGAAATATCTATCTCGAGGTGTACATTCAGCGAAGCAGAGGGAGTTCCTCGGCCTTACTCGAGAGGAGATGAAGGTTAGTGAGTATGAGCGTCGGCTCACTCGATTAGCGGTATGCTTGAGATCGATCTTTGAGTGAGGCTGCTAGATGTCGTCGGTTTGAGTCTGGGTGCATCTTGGCCATCGAGAGAAAGTGATAGTGCAGAATTTTGTGACTTTCAGCGCTTGGTCGAGGCAAGATTGAGGTGGAGAACATAGAGAACATCAAGAGTGCAGTGAACAGAAAGAGAAAAGGAAGAGAGCAATTCAAGAGGGGAGGTAGTACTAGTACTCTTATGCCTGACAGGAGTGCCAGGAGCTTCCCTGTTCTGTCTAAGGAGAGGAGAAGTGATGCGAGCTGATCTCGACCTGTGAGGACTTCTACTGTTTCTCATCAAGCCTCAACGGTGGGCGGCAATAGAAGGGAGATGGGGACAGGTCATCCGTCCCTAAGTGTGAGCATTGCGGGAGACTCCATAGAGGAGAGTGCTATAGATTGACAGGAGCTTGTTTTAACTGTGGGGAGAAGGGGCACATTGCTAGAGAGTGTCCTCAGCCTCCACGACAATAGAGAAGCCAGATGTAAGCTTCTAGGAGAACAAAGACTGTGGGACAGAGGACTGCAACAGAAGTGGGCAGTTTTGATGCGGCTAGAAGAGTGAGCATTCCAGGGAGACCCAGGGGGCAGGCACCGGCTAGGGTGTTTGCAATGACTCGGGAGGATGCAGAGACCGCTCGTGATGTTGTCACTGGTATGGGTAGACTCTTTTCTGATGATGTGCTTGCTTTGATTGATCCGGGATCTACTCATTCGTTTGTTTCCTCCAGTAGACCTGTGTGTGATAGGAATGTGAGCCCTTTGGATACTCCGCTGATGGTGAGTACTCCAATCGGCCAGTATATTATTATCAGTCAAATATTTAGAGGCTGTGAGATATATATTGGTGGGGAACTTCTTGTGGTGGATTTGATGCCACTGAAGATGGGAGGATTAGATGTGATTTTGGGTATGGATACGTTGGAGAAGTACAATGCCCGTCTGGATTGTAAGCAGAAGACGGTGGAATTTGAATTGGATAACGACAAAAGAGTGGTGTTTATTAGGGACAGAAAAGCAAGTCCGGCCAGAATTGTTTCAGCTTTGACAGCAGAAAAGATGATGAGAAAAGGTTATGAGGCATTTTTGGCCTATGTGGTAGACACAAGAGCAGATAGAGGGCAGCTGGAAGATATTCCAGTAGTCAGGGAATTCTCAGATGTCTTTCCCGAGGAATTTCCAGGATTACCGCCAGTTAGGGAAATTGAGTTTCCCATTGAGCTCTTTTCAGTGCACGGCACGATTTCAATTTCGCTTTATCGGATGGCTTCATGAATTGTGAGCTTAAGGAGCAGTTGGAAGAGTTGTTGGAAAAGGGTTATATTAGACCGAGCTCTTCACCTTGGGGAGCTCTGATTCTTTTTGTAAAGAAAAAAGATGGATCATTGAGAATGTGTGTAGACTACCGGAAGCTGAATCAGGTCACGGTGAAGAACAGATATCCGCTTTCACGCATTGATGATCTGTTTGGTCAATTGCAAGGGGCGAAAGTCTTCTCCAAGATAGATTTGAGATCGGGTTACCATCAATTGAGGATAAAGGAGTCGGATATGCCAAAGTCTGCTTTCAGGACGCGGTATGGACATTTTGAGTTTTTAGTTATGCCTTTTGGATTGACGAATGCCCCTGCAGCATTTATGGATTTGATGAATCGGGTTTTTAAACCATTCTTGGACCAATTTATCATTGTCTTTATTGATGATATATTGGTTTACTCCAAGAGTGATGAGCAGCATGAAGAGCATTTGAGGATTGCTTTGGAGACTTTGAGGAGGAACGAGTTGTATGCCAAATTCGGTAAATACGAATTTTGGCTGAAAGAAGTTTCATTTCTTGGGCATGTGATCTCAGAGCAATGAGTGCATGTGGATCCAAAAAAGATAGAAACTATGGTGAATTGGGAAACACCAAAGAGTGTAGCAGAGGTGAGGAGTTTTCTGGGTTTGGCAGGTTATTACAGAAGGTTTGTGGAGGGATTCTCCATGATAGCCGCTCCGATGACTAAGTTGTTGAGGAAGAATCAGAAGTTTATCTGGAGTGATGAATGCCAGAGGACCTTTGAGGAGTTCAAGCATAGATTGACAAGTGCTCCGATTCTGATTTTGCAATCGGGTGATGAGGGTTATACCGTGTATAGTGATGCTTCGAGGAAGGGTCTTGGTTGTGTTTTGATGCAGGGAGACAGGGTGATTGCTTATGCTTCAAGGAAGTTGAAGCCTTATGAGTTGAATTATCCGACACATAATTTGGAGTTGGCAGCAGTGATCTTTGCCTTGAAAATTTGAAGGCATTATGTGTATGGAGTTCAGACGAGGATCTTTACCGATCACAAGAGTCTTAAGTACTTGTTGAGCCAGAAGGAATTGAATTTGAGACAGAGAAGGTGGATCGTGTTGCTCAAGGATTATGACTTGCTGATTGAGTATCATCCGGGCAAGGCCAATGTAGTGGCGGATGCTTTGAGTAGGAAGTCTTCGATTGCACATGTTTGGACAGCTTATCTTCCTTTATTGGAAGAGATAGCCAAGCTTAAGATAAGCTTGAAGCAGGAGAAGCCAGATTGTCTTCTAGCTAACTTTCGAGTGAGACCAATACTCAGGGAGAAAGTTAGAGAGTTGCAGGTTCAAGATGCAGATTTGAGCAAGCTCAGAGATGAAATTCAGAATGGTAAGATTTCTGAAGTAGTAGTGAGGGATGATGGGCTTATGACAGTGGGAAACAGGTTGTGTATCCCAGATGTGCAGGAGGTTAAGGCTGAGATTATGGATGAGGCACACAATGCGCCTTATGTTATGCATCCGGGTAGCACCAGGATGTACAGGGATTTGAGAGAGCATTTTTGGTGGAAAGGCATGAAGAGGGATGTAGCAGACTTAGTAAGTAAGTGTCTAGTGTGTCAGCAAGTTAAAGCTGAACACCAGGCACCTTCAGGCAAGTTGAGGCCTTTGCCTATTCCGGAATGGAAGTGGCAGAGGGTAACTATGGATTTTCTAATGGGTTTGCCTAAGACCAGTAGGAAGCACGATGCCATTTGGGTTATTGTGGATCGGTTGACGAAGTCAGCTCACTTTTTGGCGATTAAGCAGACTGATTCTTTACATGTGTTAGCAAACAAGTATATTGATGAAGTAGTGAGATTGCATGGGATCCCAGATTCGATTGTGTCTGACAGGGACCCTCGGTTTACCTTGAGGTTTTGGGGAAGTTAGTAGGAAGCTTTGGGTACTAAGCTGAATTTTAGTACGGCTTTTCATCCTCAGACGGATGGTCAATCTGAGATGACCATTTGGACTCTTGAGGGAATGCTTAGGGCTTGTGTGATGGACTTTCGAGGAGCTTGGGATGAGCATTTGCCATTAGTCAAATTTTCTTATAACAATTTGTACCATTCGTGCATTCAGATGGCTCCATATGAGGCTTTGTATGGGATGAGATGTAGAACTCCGATTTGTTGGGATGAAGAAGGAGAGAGGAAACTGGTAGGACCAGAATTGATTCAGACGACAGTTGATAAGGTCAATCCAGTTAAGCAGCGGCTTAAGGCAGTACAGGATATAATGAAGAGTTACATTGATGCACACCGAAAGGAGATGGAGTTTGAAGTCGGTGAGAAAGTATTCCTTAAGACATCTCCTTGGAAAGGAGTTATGAGGTTTGGAAAAAATGGTAAGTTGAGTCCGAGATATGTGGGTCCTTATGAGATCCTTGAGAGGATTGGACCACTCGCCTACAGGTTGGCGTTACCTCCAGAATTGTCTCAGATTCATGATGTTTTCCATGTGTCCATGTTGAGGAGGTATAGATCGGATCCTTCTTATATCATTCAGACTAGTGAGGTTCAGCTGCGGGATGATATGAGCTATGAGGAGCTTCCAGTGGAGATTTTGGATATCAAGGAAAAAGTCCTCAGGAACAAGACGGTACAGCTAGTCAAAGTTCTGTGGCGGAATCATTCGGTAGAGGAGGCTACATGGGATCCATTGGAAGCTATGAAGGAGAAGTATCCGTATCTCTTCGATGATTCAGGTAATAATTTCAATGACGAAATTTCTTTTAAAAGGGGAAGAAATGTTGGGCCCCGAATTTTTCTTATTTACGTTATTCAGCATTAATTATGTTAATTATGTGATTAAGGCTTAGTTTGATTTAAATTGGGAGTTTTAGTGGATAATTGATGTTTATTTGAGTTTAATGTGGTTTAAATAGGAATTTAAGGGTAAGAGTGTGTGAGGGTATTTTGGGAAGATTGTTTAGGTTGGATTAAGTTAAGGCTTTGAAGGAGGGGTAAAATGGTCTTTACCCATCTCCTTTAGATATAAGTGAAACAATTAGAAGAGAAAGAAAAGAAAAAAAAGAAAAAGAAGAAGAAAGGGAAGGAGAGTGTCGTGGGTGAAGAAGAAGAGAAGAGAAATAGGGCTTTGTGATTCCTGAGTTTTTTTTACAGATTGGAGCTATTTTCAGGTAAGTTTAGCCTCTTGTAATCTTGTTGTAGTGAGATTAAACCTTGGAATAGAGTCGAATATGTTAGAATCGGTGGTTTAGGGTTTTTCTGAAAAACCTAAGTGAAATCCTTGGGTTGAGGAGTTTGTGGCTGATTTTAAGGTTTGATTGAGTTAGCAATGTAGTATGAGACTTGAATCAAGGTTTAAGTGTGTTACATTTGTGTTTGGGGAAGGATTAAAGTGTGAAAATGCTGGAAAATCGGGTTCGGAGTCGTTCTCCAGGCCCGCACATCGCGACGTGCGTATGAACACGCTGCGACGTGCAAATTTTAGGTTCACCGCGACGTATGGGAAGGGTAACGTCACGACGAGCATGAGGAGTACGCCGTGACGTGTGAGAGGATGGTGCACGCCATGACGACCTTTTGCGTGCTTTCGCAATGAAAGCACAAAGCGTTCGTCATGACGAAGCGGGCTTCGCCATGGAGCCCCTGTTTCCAACAGCGATGAGTTTTGGTAATTTGAGTATACCTTAGGATGTAGATGTTCAATTGAGGTGATTTTGTATTCGTTGTGATCTAGAAGAAAAGGGCTACAAGTTGTATGAAGAAAGGAAGTTCAAAATTAGCCTCTAAGGGTTCGGGAATTTAGATGGAAGTCAAATGTAGACTTTTAACGCTAGTACTTTTACTTTTCGAGCTTCTTGAATATTTCTTTTGAATGTTAATTGAATGAGAACTTGGTTTGTTATAGGAAACCAAGCCGACCTGATCCAATCGCAAGAGGAAGGACAACAGTGAGTTGGATTCTAGAGCGATATTAGGTGGGTAATATATTTATGGTTGTTGTGTGTATGAGCACTATGTGTATGCTTGCTTGCATGTGTGTGACACTATTTGTGTTGAATGATAAGAAATATTGAAAATGCATTGTGAGCATGATTATGTTCTGCCTTGATAGGCATTATGGCATTGTGTAAGAATGAAAAGAATGAAAAGTATGAAAGCTTTGATAAATGCTTTGAGCATGAAGCTTTGTTTGGGTGAGAGAGTAACGGATGGATAGTCACGTGCACGTCGACGTATAGCCTTCTCTCGGCTGCTCGCTTGAGGCCACGAGATCCTTGAGAAATCAGACTCGTTTTATTTACGGTTTAAACTTTGGTTTATCCGGATCGTTTTACGGAACTCTCGAGCCATTTGTTGTGCATTGCATAATTGATTTGTTGGAAATGATGCATAATAATTGTTCTGTTGTGAAGTAGGAATTGCATGGCATATTCTCTTGATGGTTATATGAATGTGAATCAATTGATAAGTGTTAACTTGCTATACTTGTACATATATATGCTTGAATGTGTGGCTCGTTGCCAATGGCTATAAATGTATATGCCACTGAGCTTCGCAGCTCACCCTATTATCTCCCCTCCTCAGGTGCAAAACGAGACGATCGCTGATCTTGCAAGGCATCGGAAACTTTAAGATAGTTAGGAGCTTTGTATTAAGTTAGTATTTGGTTGGCCCTCCGAGCATATCATCATGGAGCATATTCATGTATTTTGGATTTAAACTTAATTCTGTATTATGCTATTTTGAGAATACTTGTTTATTTTCCTTCGGGTTGTTATGGCATGAAGCCCCTTAGTTATGGGGTGTTTACTTCATAGATGGAATGCATGTGTAGAATGTGTGTACGAATGTTTGTGTGAATCAAATTATGCATGGATGTTGGGATTGGGTCCGATATGTTTGGGAGCCCGTCGCTGGCGCAGCCCTAGAGGCCACCTTGGGAATGGGAATCCGGGACCCGGGCCCAACAATAAAAGAGTGGTACATGCATTCATTGACAACCTCTGGGTATAATTGTCATTAAATGTGATCTTACTGGAAATGAGAAGTTGAGGGAGTAGAAAGAGTGATCTTGGCATGAGTTGTGATAAGGAAAGATTTAGAACAAAATTGGTTGTGATCTGAGAAATGTTCATTGAGTGTGCTTCGATATGTTAGCCATAACTTTCTTTCTAGTTATACAAATGTTGGATCACGTATGGCCTGAGTATTCACAATACACTGCGAAAAAAAAAAACCATACAACAACATGAAGTATAATCGAAAATACTTAGGATGTACGAAAATACCTTTATGTCGTGGGTGGGTTGATTCTTTTTGGATTCCAATAAACTGCAATACGCGAATGCCCTCTACCAGTATCCACACGAATATGCACGATCCGGGATGCAGTTATAGTGTGCTAGCACGTTCTGAAACTCTTCCCGAGCGCCGCACAATTTTCCTCTCGGATGGTGGCTAGGGTTTCGTGTGACAATGGTGTGTCATACTAATGAGACCTAAGTTTCTCTATTTATAGAGAAATCCTAATTCCATTGAAGCCCAATAAGTTTTGGACCATTATATCTCATATAATAAAAGCCTGACAACTTAATTCAATCTAGCCCAATAAATATATCTACATATATTTATTCAATACCTAATAAATTAGGCCCAAGAGAATAAGCCCAGATCACATCACTCTTTGTGTGCGACCCTGTAGGCTCATTTGATGTTGGCAATGGGCTTGATCATTTTTCAAGGCCCATAAGTTATAAGTGGCCTCTAGCAAGACATTATGACTACCTAAATCAAATGAGGATCGATAATCCGATTTAACCTGTAACCATGGTTATAAGCTCAGTCCTTTTGTAACACGATATCAAGATTAATCACAAGGCATGGTACATGTCAACCTTTGATTAATCATAGTTTCTTGATCCCCAAGTTGACTTATTATAACAAATAACATTGATGACTATTCATCAATTTATTTAAGCACGACCATGCATTTCTTCAGTCACACTTGTCAAGAGGCCCAAAAGATATCTCTCTCATTTAAGAGAGGTACAAATCCCATCTAGGTCATTCACATGCCTCCGTATGATTCATTTTATGTCCAACATAAGACTAATTGTTATTCGGTTAAGAATAACTTCATCTAATATCAAAACACCGAATTCCTCATGTAGGGAACCATGATGACTTCAGGTCAAAGGACTAAAGTCAAACCATATTAAGAATCACTAATGACATGAAACCATGTAGTATTCTTTATGTGGATTGGTCCAATATATGTTCTCTAACATATATCTATGTTTCTGATTTGATATCTCATATCCATGATCAGTAAAATGTGATCATCAACAAGAACACATACTAGCCTTAATTCATTATTGTTCCACCAATAATGATTGACCAGGGACAGTCTAGAATAGTCTTATAACACTTATAGTTTTACTATCAAGTCACATACTTGATGACATAAGTCTAAAACCATTCATGGAATGTAAATCACATCACATAAACGAAATACATGCATATATGAAAGGAATACCTCATAATATATTATTAACAAGTTGTTAATACATGAATCACAACTATCCATTGGCCTAGGGCACACTACTAACAACGAAAGAGATAATTCTTAATTTAGATTAAACTAGAAATGTATGGATATATTTCTTATGAAGACATAAAATTTCAATTCTATCTTTAAGATTCTCAAAATTTCATGAAGTTAAGAATTGGGTGCAGTACGTTGGTGTATGAACAGAAAATTCATCTTTGGACGTTAGGGGGCAAATTTGGAATTTATATAAATAGATTTGTGCCAAGTTACCTTCTGAAACGTTGTAGATCTTTCTTTTATCTTTTCAACGGTATATAGTACAAAAATTTTGGACATCTGAGCTGAAAGTTATGCCCTTTTTATTGTTCCATCTTAGTTTTGCCATCATTTTAGTATGACGTCAGCATCGTCTTAGTATGACGTCAGCATCATCGTCTTAGTATGACATCAGCATCATCTTAGTATAACGTCAACATCATCATAGTATGATGTCAGCATCATCTTAGTATGACATCAGCACCATCGTCTTAGTTTGACTTCAACATTGTCTTAGTTAGACCTTTTGCATCCTTCTTTTGTTCCATTTTTGACCCTTTTAGATGATGAATCTTGCTTCAAGTTCTTCCTAAGAGTTGTAGCTCTCGAAGTTCTCTTTCCAATGGTCTAAAAAAGAGATCAATCCGACGTTGTTTGTGAAAATTATGGAAATTGCTACAAAATAGGTTCAATTTGATTAAGTTCTTAAACATGGAGGTTTCTTTTGACAATAAATTCTTCACTAGACCTCTAAATGACTTGATTTTTAAACCATTGGATTTGTAAAACTTTGCTCTACACCTCAACCAAAAATAGAAGCTATATGAAATGAAGTAAGAAAGATTGAGTGAAAAGAGTGGGACGGGTACAGAGAGTGTGTTCTTAAATACTATGAACTGGTGTTATTTCCTTGAACATACTTCAGTATTTTGATGTTTTCTCAAGATATACTAATCCAAATTAGATAATCTCTGATTTGTGGTAAACTAGAGAAATGGAGCTACAAATGGTATGCAGAAATGAGAATCTAATTCAGTCTTTTGTAGGAAAATCCCGGGAGGTACATCACATGTACCAAGTGCAGAAAACAAAAATTTTGTCATGGGACCTTCCGAAGGCAGGATCTATGTGTCGGTATGAAGACTCAAACCCTGAATAGCCAATAGAGACTATCTCTAAAGGTATCCACGCAGAGATCAGAAAACCTAACCGGATAAACCCTTTGACCCGGAATAGCTAGAACAAAGTAAAGGCTGCTAGACCCTACCTACATCCCTGGAGAGCTTGGATCAATAGAGAAGATGAAAATCTTGGAGGAGAAGAGGGCTTGATCGTTGGTGAAGAGAGGATGAGAGAAAACAATTTTCAAACCTTTCTTCCTTCCTTTTTGTAAAACCAACGAAACTCTCACTTCCATCTTGTCTATTTGTCATTTTATACAAAGATGACAATGCAAATGGAACCTTCTTTTTCAATCCACGTTAGCCTCATTTATATATATATATATATAATAAAGCTAAAAGATCATCTTTTCCTCCATCCACGTGCATAGCATATATATATATATATTAATTATTTATTTAATTAATTAATCATATATATTTAATTAATTAATCATATATATATATGTATATATATTCTTTGAAGTGGTCGACCACCTTGAAATTAGGTCCCCAAAGATGGAAAAACCACCAAAACCTTTTTCAAGAATATCGATGTCGCGATCTCATGGGACATATCTCGATCTCATCGGGATCCATTTAATCCTAATGCTCTCCATAATTGGAACTCACCCAATACTATTTTCTGGGTTCTCTAAAACACTCTTATCGTGTGACCCTTTAGGTTCCGGTTATGTTGGCCACTTAGATTAACAATTAATCCGAGCAAGTCATGCGGCGTCTAGCAACACATCATGACCCCAATTGACCGGAAAGTAATTGGTTTGATGAATTCATCACGAACCGGATCACGAACCCTTCCATAGACAATTACTGTGCAATTGGTCCTTTCATCATCCTATACCCCACTTGGTTATGAGTATGGTCAAAGTGTCAACTCTTACTAGACTAAGTCTAGCCCAGTGATATCGGTTCTGTCTTAGGACTCATTACTTTATATGTCCATGAAGACACTCTTCATGACATATTTATGCTCCGCCGAGACTTAAAGTAATGATCTGACAAGAGGCAGGTATCTCTTACGCTATCACGTAAGTGATGAATCCTTTATTGGCTACTCAATTACCTTGAATACCTCAAGTCGCACTCCAAGCACCACCCTATGAGTAACCTCTCGAAAGGTAACAAGGAATGGAGTCAAAGCACGTAATCAAGATATCAAGATATCTTTGAGTACCTCAAGTCTAAGGATACTTGCACCATTGCTATGATGAGATTATCAACGACATTAGAATAGGACATCCATGTGATAATCTCATGGCGGGTCATCCAATGTACTTACTATCGCTAGTAAGCATCCACATGTCAACTCTAAATATCCCATATTTACGCTTCGAGATCCACCGCTGATCCAATCAAGGAGTATAACATATGCTAGTCTGTGGGATTAATGATGTCCGGTCTCATTAATCTTATGACTAGGAGAATTTAGATCTTGACATAATTGCACATGATAGGAATCTCGGGATTATGATCACATCATAATTTCCTTCATGCTATGTCATATATCATGGACTTCATTAATTTGATTAAAGATCAATATCAATTCATAAAGAACATCAAATAAATGAAACATGCCTTTCTTTATTTATTCATAAAGTCCGTACATGACTATGAACAAAAGCGCTAAAGGGATTGCCTTTGAGGCACTACTCTAACAATCTCACTAAGATCAAGACACGCATAAGTCGACTTACACGGGTATACAAGTCGACTTATTAGTACCGAACTGGTATAAGTCGACTTACATCTCAATACAAGTCGACTTACACCTACAAATCTCTCACTTGACCTAAAGCCAATCGCCTTGGTATCTAATACCATAAGCGAGTACATGAGAATCAAAACTCTTTTGTGACAATGGCTTCGTCAACGGATCAGCAATGTTCTGCTCTGTGGGAATTCTCTCGATCCAGATGATATCTGCGGAGTACGTGTTTAGATCATTGGTGAGACCTTGGTTTCTTTGCCTGAGCAATAGCCCCATTGTTGTCACAATACAACTGTATGGGCCCATCACAGCTAGGAACCACACCAAGTTTAGTAATGAACTTCTTGATCCAAACAGCTTCCTTTGCTTGCCTCGATGCAAAGAATGTACTCGCCTCGGTTGTCGAATCGTGATCGTCTCTTGTTTAGAACTCTTCCAACCGATCGCTCCGCCGCTCGGTGTGAAAACATAACTCGACCGGGATTTTGAATCATCCTTATCGATTGAAAACCGCATCCGTATGCCACCACTTGGAGATTTTCATCTCCATATATCAAGAAAACATCCTTAGTCCTTCGCAAGTACTTGAGGATATTCTTAATACCACCTAGTGACCTCACCAGATCCGATTGGTATCCGCCGTGACACTCGAGCATACGATACATCGGGCCTCGTACATAACATAGCATACATGATCGATCCTACTGCAGACGCATACGGGATCTGATCCATGCGCATCCTCTCATCTTGTGTCTTAGGACACATAGATTTCGAGAGTGTTATCCCATGACACATGGGAAGAAACCCTCTCTTGGATTGCTCCATGCTAAACCTCTTTAGCAATTTGTCTATGTACGATGATTGTGAAAGACCAAGCAACCTCTTCGATCTATCTCTATAAATCTTTATCCCGAGGATAAAAGTTACTTCACCAAGGTCTTTCATCGCAAATTATTTGGACAACCAAATCTTAACTGATTGCAACATAGAAACATCGTTTCCGAGTAATAATATGTCATCTACATATAACACAAGGAATACGATTGCAGTCCCATTAACCTTCTTGTACACACAGTGTTCATCCGGATTTTGTGAGAAACCAAACTCTTTGATTGACTCATCAAAATGGATGTTCCAACTCCTGGATGCTTGCTTCAATCCATAAATGGATTTCTGAAGCTTGCATACCTTTTCTCCATCGATGGAAGTGAAGCCCTCTGGTTGTGTCATGTACACATCCTCGGCCAGATTTCCATTAAGGAAAGCTGTCTTCACATCTATTTGTCATATCTCATAATCATAATGAGCGGTAATGGCTAGGAGTATCCTAATGGATTTAAGCATTGCTACAGGGCTGAAGGTCTCGTCATAGTCAACTCCTTGTCTCTGACGAAATCCTTTGGCCACAAGCCTTGCTTTATAAGTAATCACATTACCATCCATGTCGGTTTTCTTCTTGAAAACCCATTTGCACCCTATAGGTTTTATCCCTTCAGGTGCATCAACCAAAGTCCATACTTGGTTTTGGTACATGGAATCCATTTCGGCTTTCATGGCACAAAGCCATTTTTCGCTCTGAACTTTTCGTAATCTCTTCATAGGTAGCAGCTCATCATCTTCTATGAGCAATACGTCATTCTGTTCACTTACGAAATCCATATCTCTCGAACAAGGCGTATCCTACTTGACCCACTGAACCGTGTGTAGTAGAAGGTTGAGCTGTTACTTCATCGAATGAGTGATGATATTAGGTTCGAGCATTTGATGCGTATGCATTTGAGCATCTTGAACTTCTTCAAGTTCAACTTTGCTCCCACCGCCTTCTGCAGAAGAAACTCTTTCTCTAAGAAGACAAGATGCTTTGAAACAAACACCTTTTGTTCCTCAGCAAGGTAGAATTGATATCCCATGGTCTCTTTAGGATATCCTACAAACAAACACTTGTCAGACTTTGCTTCAAGCTTATCTGACTGAATCCGCTTCACGTAAGCAGGACAACCCCAAACTTTCAAATGAGAAAGATAAGGTTTTCTGTTAGTCCAAATCTCATATGGAGTAACATCAACTGTCTTAGAGGGAACTCTGTTTAACAAGTAAACAGCTGTCTCTAGCGCATACCCCCAAAACGATTTTGGTAACTTTGCGAAACCCATCATTGATCGTACTATGTCCAACAAGGCTCGATTTCTCCTTTCAGCCACACCATTATGCTGTGGTGTGTAAGGAGGAGTCCACTGAGATAAAATGTCATTTTCTCTGAGATAATCCAGAAACTGTTGGTCTAAGTATTCTCCACCACGATCGGATCGTAATGCCTTGATACTTTTACCAAGCTGGTTTTCTACTTCATTTTGAATTGTTTGAACTTTTCAACGCGCAGATTTGTATCTCATCGATACAAGTACCCATATCGAGAATAATCATCGATAAAGGTAATGAAGTAACGACAACCACTTCTAGCATGGATGGACATCGGACCGCATGCATCCGAATGTATTAGGTCTAATACTCCAGTCGCTCGCTCACCCTTTCCTTGAAGGGTAACTTAGTCATCTTGCCTAATAAACAAGATTCGCATGTGTCATATGATTCATAATCAAATGACCCTAAAGCGCCACTCTTATGGAGCTTAGCGATCGTGTCTCATTTATATGGCCAAGTTCGACAATGCCATAAGTAAGTTGACTTTAAATTATCTCTTTTATGCCGTTTGGTGTCATTGACATTCATAATTGGATGAGACATATCTAATATGTAAATACCATTGCATAATGTACCAAGATACCATAAAGCATTCCATTAGAATTAATAGAACAACCATTGCTATTAAAATTCAAATGGAAACCACTCTATTTAAACAAGAAACAGACAATATGTTCTTTGTCAAAATGGGTACAAAATAACAATCATCCAATTCAAGTACAAGCCCAGTGGAGAGAGACAAAACATAGGTTCCTACGGCTAATGCAGCAACTCTTGCTCCATTTCCAACACGCAGTTCTACTTCTCCTTCATGAGGCATCTCATCGTCCCTTAGGCCCTGCATATCATTACATATGTGTGAGCCACAACCAGTATCAAATACCCAAATGTTGTGATCAGAAACAGTATTAACCTCAATGACAAACATACCTGAAGTAGTTGAGGCATCTGATGCCTTCTTACGCTTCAAATGACTCGAGATAGACTTTGCAATTCGCGCCCAATGGCCATCTTTACCACAATGGAAGCAAGTTCCTTTCGGGGTAGCTTCTTTGGTCTTCTTCTTGATGGCACTTCCCTTTGGTTTCTTGGCCTTCTTCTTCTTTGGGTTCTTTTTCTTCTTTGAACCAAAAGAAGAAGCAGCTACCATTAGCACTTGCTTACTATCATTCTTGATAGTGCCTTTCATTTGTCAGATTGATCAACTCAGGTATTGTTGTGGATATTTGGTTCATTCGATAGTTTAACACGAACTGTGAATAACTCTCGGACAATCCAACCAGAATTAAGTCTATACTTAACTCATAATCCATTACAAAACCTAAGACGGCCAATCTCTCAATATAACCATTCATCTTCAGGGCATACCGCATGCCAGATGTCCCCAGAGCCATCTTTGTGGTGAAGAGAAGCCTTGAGGTCTCGAACCTTTCGCATCGAGCTTGCTCATCAAACAGCTCCTAAGATGAAATACTATAGTGTGAGCATCCATGGACTCGTCTTTCGCAGCTCTGGTGACATCGAGGCAAGCATAATGAAAGTAGCCATGTCACTGTCCTTTAGATGCTTACGATATGCCTTCTGATCCTCATCAGAAGCATCGACAGCAGGTGCATCTGGAAGTGGAACATCTAGGATGTATCCCGGTTCCTCGATCGAGAACAATTCTCAGATTCCTTAGCCGATCAAGAAAATTCGGTCCAGTTAACTTGTTAGAATCCATTAGCGAGCGTAAGTTCACACTGGAAGACATCTTCCACCGACCTAAACGGAAAGAGAGAAAGAATGTTAGAATAGGAAAAGATGCATAATCATAAGGACTTGAATGTTATGCAAAAAGCTCCCACTAGTTTCATAGAATCCATAACCCTCATTACGAATCCAAAGAAACAAAATGACATAATGTCCTAGTGGGTTGATATCCGATATTGCTAAGAATGACCTTAGGTTTACCCAACAAGCCACAACTTAGGTCAATCGGTAGGTATCGAACATACTAATTGCATCATCGATAACCGACATTAAGAATGACCTTGGGTTTACCCAACAAGCCACCTTATGTCTCGGGAGGTATCAGATATACCAATTACATCTTAGACACAACTATCGATCAGTGCTATCAACTTGTTGATGTGTGCACTTACATTGGGTTATCAACTCTTTGATGCGCGTATATCTGATGTATGCTACCCAATTTCGCCTCTGTCCACGTTGACCTTGAGTTTACTCAACAAACCAACGCTTCTAGTGAAAACCAACCCATTAATCCGAAAATCACATTTTCATGGTTCGAACATATCCGTATAGAGCGAGCTTGGGTTTACCCAACAACCCAACCCTATAAGAACTCTGGTTCTTACCATATTAATGGAAGGCGTTAGTTTTCATATGATTTGAGGGTTTTCGTGTCTCATCTTCTTCTTCTCCAAGTGTCAGGATTATAGTCACCATGACTATATGGCATGACTTAGGTACTTCATCAATCACATTGAATTTATACCTAAAATCATCCATCATCCCTCCTTTGCATGTTATAAGTCGACTTGTGTATGTATAAGTCGACTTATGCCTCTAATCGTAAGTCGACTTATGCATGTGTAAGTCGAACAGGTAATCGTATGTACCTAACAAGTCGACTTGTACCATTGTGCAAGTCGACTTATACGCTCTGATACAGCGGACAAGTCGACTTGTACATTGTGTAAGTCGACTTATCCAAGCTTAAATTGCTATCTAATCGGCTAATTTCTCAATCCGTAGTCCCAATTCACAATACCAACATACCTAAGGTAATATCTGTTAATTTGATGTACCAATGAACACTTCATTGTTACATGATTGCCATATACAGTCAAACCATACAAGAAAAGCTTGAAAATGAGCCATTACTCATAAATATCCAAACAATTTAAGAAACACCAAATTATCACCCTAAGAATCTCTAGCTAGTCCATACGTTATCAAATTACTTCGGCACAAGTCACAAAAATTATGACGGCCAAAACAAGCAAGATAATGAAATACACTAACGAGACGCTAATGTGACCTATTCGGCATCCGAAAATTCTTGGAAAACCAACTTCAAGCAATTCAGTTTGGCAAGCATACTACATCAAGATAACACATTTTCAATCACATTAAAAATGGTCCAAGGCATTGGAACTGAAAAATACACATTCAATTATGTCAAGCAAAACAGTCCCAGCAATGTTCACAAAACTGCCAAGTACTACACATTGCTCAAAATAATCATTGAAACAATTTCAATAAATTCTGAGAAACTTATACAGGTTACTAAATGTTCAGAAAATGCCTCATGAATTTTTACAGGATTTATAGCCATCAAAAACTCAGTCAACCTAAGCAACAAAACCGATTCAAAATCTGTGTTCATCAACACAGATATTCCCAACAGCATAGAATAAATTCGTGAATAAATAGCACATCACCTTGAAAACACTTTTCCATCCACATAGACATACTCAAACATCTTAGGGACAAGTTGGTGAAGGCCAATCCGAAAACAAATTTTTCTAGAATTTATTATCGAATTTATACACATGCCTGTTCACAGAATGTGTCACAAAACAGCATCTAGAACCTTAGGGAATAAAATAGCAAAACTATATCAAATCAAATTGATAAATTCTCATCTTTCACATACATATTCTATAACATGTTATGAACAATTCTGGGCAGAAAATTTTCGAAAAACATATCCCTATATTAATTCGAAATTTGGACAGCATACATGCATCAACGTCAAATTCAAATAGGAAGTCCGACCTAGCTAGGGTTTTAGCTTCATACACGACACAAGTGGCTCTGATACCACTGTAGGAAAATCCCGGGAGGTACATCACATGTACCAAGTGCGGAAAACAAAAAATTTTGTCGCCGGGACCTTCCCGAAGGCCAGGATCTATGTATCGGTATGAAGATTCAAACCTGAATAGCCAATAGAGACTATCTCTAAAGGTATCTACGCAGAGATCAGAAAACCTAACCGGGACAAACCCCTTTTGACCCGGGAATAGCTAGAACAAAGTAAAGGCTGCTAGACCCTACCTCTGTCCTTGGAGAGCTTGGATCAATGGAGAAGATGAAAATCTTGGAGGAGAAGAGGGCTTAATCGTTGGTGAAGAGAGGATGAGAGAAAAACAATTTTTCAAACCTTTCTTCCTTCCTTTTTGTAAAACCAACGAAACTCTCACTTCCATCTTGTCTATTTGTCATTTTATACAAAGATGACAATGCAAAATGGAACCTTCTTTTTCAAGCCACGTTAGCCTCATTTATATATATATATATATAATAAAGCTAAAAGATCATCTTTTCCTCCATCCACGTGCATAGCATATATATATATATTAATTAATTATTTAATTAATTAATCATATATATATATGTATATATATTGCTGAAGTGGTCCGGTCTGCTGGGTCGGTCCTACCGGCCCCTGAGATGGAAAAACCACGAAAACCTTTTTCAGAATATCGATGTCGCGATCTCATCGGGACATATCTCGATCTCATCGGGATCCATTTAATCCTAATACTCTCCATAATTGGAACTCGGTCTAATACTATTTTACTGGATTCTCCAAACACTCTTATCGTGTGACCCTTTAGGTTCCGGTTATGTTGGCCACTTAGATTAACAATTAATCGAAGCAAGTCATGGCGGCGTCTAGCAAACACATCATGACCCCAATTGACCGGAAAGTAATTGGTTTGATGAATTCATCACGAACCGATCACGAACCCTTCCATAGACAATTACCGTGCAATTGGTCCTTTCATCATCCTATACCCCACTTGGTTATGAGTATGGTCAAAGTTTCAACTCTTACTAGACTAAGTCTAGCCCAAGTGATATCAGTTCCTGTCTTAGGACTCATTACTTTATATGTCCATGAAGACACTCTTCATGACATATTTATGCTCTAGCCAGAGACTTAAAGTAATGATCCTGACAAGAGGCCAGGGTATCTCTTCTGCTATCACAGAAGTGATGAATCCTTTATTGGCTACTCAATTACCTTGAATACCTCAAATTGCACTCCAAGCACCACCCTATGAGTAACCTCTGAAAGGTAACAAGGAATAGAGTCAAAGCACAGAATCAGTATCCAAGATATCTTTGAGTACCTCAAGTCTAAGGATACTTGCACCATTGCCATTATGAGATTATCACTGACATTAGAATAGGAAATCCATGTGATAATCTCATGGCAGGTCATCCAATGTACTTACTATCGCTAGTAAGCATCCACATGTCAACTCTAAATATCCCATATTTACAGTTTCGAGATCCACCGCTTGATCCAATCAAGGAGTATAACATATGTTAATGCATGGGATTAATGATGTCGGTCTCATTAATCCTATGACTAGGAGAATTTAGATCTTGACATAATTGCACATGATAGGAATCTCGTGATTATGATCACATCATAATTTCCTTCATGCTATGTCATATATCATGGACTTCATTAATTTGATTAAAGATCAATATCAATTCATAAATAACATCAAATAAATGAAACATGCCTTTCTTTATTTATTCATAAAGTCTGTATATGACTATGAACAAAAAGCGCTAAAGGGATTGCCTTTGTGGCACTACTCTAACAATCTCACTCAGATCAGACACGCATAAGTCGACTTACACGGGTATACAAGTCGACTTATTAGTACCGAACTGGTATAAGTCGACTTACATCTCAATACAAGTCGACTTACACCTACATCTCTAAGATGGTTAAATTTTAGATGGAAGTTGTGTATACAAAAAATAAAGTTTGAAGTATATCTTTTGAATCGTTGAACTAAATTGAATGATTTTGGAGGCATGAAAAACTTAAGATGATGGGGGATATTTTTTTGGAAGAAAGTGTTATGTTATACTATTCAAGGGCATTTGTGGCAAGACACTTAAGTATAAAAGACATAAGGCATAAATGGAAGGGCAAATGGGACAATTCTCACTCATTAAGGGCATAATTGGAAGAAGACGTGTTGTCTTGCTTATAAATAAAGCAGAAAACGTGAATGAGAAGATTCCAGAGAAACAAAATGAGTGGATGAGAAAAGAGATAAGAAAGAGAAACTTGGAAAAGAATGAAAAAGAGAAAGAAGAGAAAACAAGTTAGGGTTTTAAATTCTTCATCATCTTCAAGAAAGATTTTGAAGTTGATCAAAAAGAGACAAAGGAAGAGGAAGGAAAGAACTCCAATTTGAGCTAAAGATCTCTTTATTTGGTAAAGAATCAAGGTAAGATCTTTTTGAATCTTTTGGATTTTTGGAAGGATTCTAGTTTATGAAGTTTAGAAAATGCTTGGGTTTAAAATGTTCTAGAATCAAATTTTAGTGATTTTTGCATTCTGGAATTCTTAAGTGGATTCCTATTTAATGAGAATTGGTTTGTTTTAGAAAACCAAGAGAATCCTATCCAAGAAAAAGGGGAAATATAATCTTGACTTGGAGTTTTGACAAGCAAATTAAGTGGGTAAAATATTTATGGTTATTGTGTAAATGGGCAATGTGCCTAAGTGTATACATATGTTTAAATTGCTAAGCTATAAAATGGGAATGAGCATACAATATGTTCTAGAACATATACCCGGGATTGTCATTGAGCGTGTATTGAACATAGTTCATTTATACAATTATGTATAAATAAATGTTTATACGTGTGCAATTATTGATGAGTGTGCAATGTGTGTCTTGCATAAATGGATTGCACAGGTCAAGTGTCCGCATTCAGGCATTCCTAGAATTTAAAAACAAATGCTAATCTGGAGCGTATTGTGAGTAGGCCTAGATGGTCTTACTTTATTGTTTGTTTTGTTTATATTATGAATTGAGTGATTATGAATGTGATTTGAATGTTGAATTCCGAACAATGAAGGTTCGATGATTGTGATGTTTGATTTGTGTATTGAAGTGCTAATTGTATGTGAATGTGATCGTCAAATGTGTTTTAAATGTGTTTTTGCATAGGAATGAAAGTATGAATTCTCAACTTTAATGTTGAATGCCGGACTAAGGTCCGATGATATGAGAAAGTAATTGAATGGGATATGAAATTGGGAGTGATGCATTCCATTGCATGAATGCATAAAATATAATGACGGTTGTGACCAGAGTAGTCACTGATCAGAGCTTCAAGCTCAACGTGTGAAAAAGAACCTCGAGCTCAAAAGTGATTTAGAGTCTCAGGCTCAACGTTTAATGAGCTCTGTATTCCCCAAGTGGATAAGGGACAGTTTTCAATGAGCCCTATATGGGAAAGTTTCGACACTCGGTCACAATAAAGTAACAATTGGAAAGTGAGTCTTATGTGCATTGCATATGCATAATATGAATGATTAAGTGTATTGAATGTGAAATAATGTGAACTGTGAAATAAAGTGAGATGTGTGAATTATGCGTTATGTGACTGGGTGAGCCATCGATGATGGTCACTCATTAAGTTTGCAAAACTCAACCAAAAGTTGCAAATATTTTTCAGGAGTTAGAAGAATACCCTGTTGGGCCAATGGGAGTATACCTATAATATGGAAGTGAAGAAAATAGGTCGGGATCAGTTCGCATCTGCATTGCATTTCTCTAATTGTATTAAATTGTTATTCTGCAACTTTTGTATAAATTTGTATCTTGAAATGACTCAAGTGTTTTGTAATTGTGAAAGGGGCTGAATGGCTATTTAAAATTGTGTTAAGTGAAAATGTTTATAAATGAATGAGGGCCCCAATTTGAGTATCGATTTCAGCATATTGTGCTAAGTGATTCAAAAAAGAAAAAAATGTGTACCAATTTTTGAATGATTGGGTGTTTAACATGCCACTCTCGTGAGGCACGAGCTCGGATATCACTATCGATGTCAGGTTCGAGTCATTGCAGAAGTGGGGTGCTACATTTTTGTGGTATCAGGGCCCAGAAGTACTATCTTATATAGGCATTCTGAAATATATGCAAAGTTATATGCATATGCATATTAATCATGTCATAGCAGACTGTGGCAACTGATCCCCAGTATGAGTCACATGCATGAGCATTTCCTTAAGAGTATGAGCTATTAGAAGCATTGAAAAAAAATGATGATATGACAAAATGTGAGAAGATAAAGGTTTATGGGCGTTTCGGAAAGGAGAAATAGTATCTGGTTTTGTATGATAAATAATGGTTCACCACAATGGGGATGTGTACCCTTGAAGGGGATATAGGTGTGAATAGGTATATTGCTGTGGATTGATTGAAGAAAATGAGAATATGAGTAGAAATGAGGATACTAAAGTGTACAGGTAGAATGAAATGAAATCATAAAATTGTTATGATCATAAAAGGATGAATTTGGAACCGAAATGGTTATGTGAGTATTGTGATAAGAGTTTGTGATTCAGTATAAGGAGATATTAGGGGAAAATTGAGACCGAAAATTTATTCATCGGAAATTCTGGATTGGTTAAGGATATATAAATAAAGAAATAGTATATGGATGGATATAATAGATAAAGATTCAGTGTATCTGTATCAGTGGATGTATTATTTCATTGCGTTTTGGTGATATGTCCTCGAAGGTGATATAAATATGAATACAATGTTATGGGTTATTTGAGGAAAGATAAGGATATGAGTAGAAATGATGAGGTTAAAGTGTATAAGCCAAGTTGATATGACCTTGAAAGGTTGAACTTGGACTTAGAATGGTTGTGTGATTATCGATATAAGAGTTTATAATTCAGTATGAGAATATATCTGTGAAATGGAGATTTAAGCTTCATATGGGTTATGCCCTACAATTATAAATTGATTGAGAATAAATATGTGTGAGATGAAATAAATGACAAGTGGAAGACAAGACAATGATAGTGAGAGAGATTAAAAAAAAGTTGTTGAGTCTAGGTTGAATTGTCATAGTGAGTGCACATTTGATAATGGGTTCACCCTTATAAGTGAAAATATTAAGCATACATGAATAATGTGCGTGACGATGATATAGGAAATATTCAGTGACTTATTAAATAAGTGCTAATCATAGTTCCTATAGTTCAAAGTTCAAGATGAGTTAACGTAAGAGTACTTATAGTGATCGATAGAGAAGAAAGTGAGATTGTTAGTGATGTTATCGTGTGTGATGAATTTGAGGAAAAAGAAGAAGGACAAGATTATGGTGTAATCCCCACGATCAGGGACTAGCACAAAAGGAGAAGAGTGTATCCTTAGCATAAGCTACCAATTGGTGAATCGACATAAATACATCTCTAGATAAGATGTAATGATTTTGGTGATATATGCCAAGGTATTAGAGTAAATGAAATTGTTTAGTACCTCACTGAGCCTCATTACAAGGGATATTCTGATCATGTAAGCTATGGCATAAATTGATCCTATTGAGATAATATGTGTAGTTAAAATTGATCTTCTTGAGGTACTAAGAATGACTGATAAGTAATTGTGGAAAATAGTTGAGTGATAAGGATTTCATAAATAGTATCGATGAATGTAGCAAGAAATCTTTTTTCAAAGAAGAATTTCCCTAAATTGAGTCAAGTTAATCAGACGATTCAATTTAAGAGTGATCAATGAAGAAACAAACCGGGAACGAATATGCAATAAATCAAAAGTGAATAATGGAATTATATCCCAAGTGGAGACTCAGGCATAAGAAATGGAATATGCTACTAAGAGTGTATGCATTTGGTTTGAGGTAAAGTGAAGTATTCAAATAAATTGAAATTTGCATGGAGGCATTAGTACGATTGAATGGGCCTTTGAATAAGTCAATGTGAATTAAAGGAAATCGAACCAAAAGAGAAAACCATTAGAGACAAGAAGTCAAGTGGAAAAACTGAAAATGATATGAGATAATATTACCTTAATTGAGGAATTAGTCACTTGAGGACTTGCAAGAATTAATTATGGACACAAGGAAAAATTTGAGTGATATCTATTGGAGTTAATAATACCCCAATAGCATTATGGTATTGAAGATTTAAGTGACCCAAACAAAATTGTATCAATTAGTGACTATGATCATTGATGGTATTTTGAGTATATTTGAAAAGTAAAAAGGGACATTTTGAATATTTGAGGAATATGGCACTGATGATAATAATATCAATCAGATTTGGACATTTTGTAGTATATAATGAGGTTTCACATCAGAGATTAAGATACAATCTGTTGGAATAGTATAAGTGGTTTTTGTATGCATAGAGACAATTAAAGTCTTATGAGTTGATTTTGAAACATGGTTTAGAAGTGTTATGATAGTAATTGTTTTGAGGTCTTGGAGACATTAGATGTGTAAAGTCATTTCTAGAATGTTCAAATTTTGTAACTTTGAGAAAATTAATGAGTTTGAAAGGAATGTACAAATAAGTTCTATACTGGTAAAGGTAGTGTGTAATCTGACACAGTGAACAGACAATTCTATAATGAAATAGGGCAAATTTAGATATTGAGGTTACCAAATCTACTGCAATGAGAAGTGCAGAAATGTTGAGTGGAATATGGGGCAAAATGAAGTGTATTTTTATATCAGTCTTATTGGAAAGAACTATGAAAACCAAAAAGCTAAGGATTCAGAATTGTGAATTTCATAGAAGAATTGAAAACGAATCTGAATTTTCGAGTGGAATACAAAGAATGATGATTGGTGGTAGAAATGAGTAGTATGTGTACCTGATAAGGATGATTGAGTAAAGAGATTCTTAGAGAAGTGCAATAACAACCTATGTTATACATCCTCAGGAACACATCCAAAGGGGCAATTGAGGGCTAAGAATGTAGGATTGAGTGATTACATGTTTGAGTTATCAATAGTTCTAACTGTTGGGGATGTGCTTAAAGCATATATTTTTAAGTTCATAGGAATATGAGATTGAGGTATAATTAAAAGTGATTTCAGGCATAACAATTGTTATCATAGTGACATCATTAAAATGAAAAGTGCCTAAAAATGGTCAAAGACTATAATTGATTTGAGATACTGGTGATGGATGAAGTGAATTTATAATAGGAGTTAAGTGATTCAAGAAAGATAAATGGGTTAGGTCGATCAACACCGAACAGATGAAATATAGTGAAATGGACATAAGAGTTGAATGTATTACACTAAAGAGAAGTGAATTGTCAAAGGAGAGATGAAGCATTTTTGTGAGTACCACCTTGGCAAGGTATGCTCAGATGTGGAGAAATTAAGGATAAGTTAAGCTATATGAACTGGTCTGTATGAAAATTATTATGAGTTAGTGTTACTGGTGAAAGAGGTCTTAGATTCATAATATACGATATGTAAATAGGTTCTGAAATAATGGGATGATCGACAAAAATAGATTGACAGCGTACGGAGTATAAGTTAGTGAGTAATTTAAAATATACTGATGAAATAGTCAAGATAGTGTGATAGCTAAATAAGTGACTAAAAGACCTATTGAGTTATCAGCTGTGGTCATTTAGAATAGAGTATTTGAGTGATGAACTATATGGGAGATGGAGAAGCATATGGGGAATTAATACCTCTACCGTATTGATCAATCATATGGGAATTTCGGGGTCAAATTTTATTAAGGGGGATAATTGTAACATCATGTCCCCATATTAAGGGTGAAGACCTAAAATTTTAGTACAAGGGAGCTCAAAGAGAAATGAAGGAAATGCATTTTCTTGCTCATGCATAATGTTAGCATATATGCTCATAAATATTGAATGTTTGCACATAAAAGAGTGGTACATGCATTCAATGACAACTTCCGGATATATTGTCGTTAAATGTGATTTTATTGGAAATGAGAAGTAGAGGGAGTAGAAAGAGTGATCTTGGTATAAGTTGTGATAAGGAAAGATTTAAAAACAAAGTTGGTTATGATCTAGAAAATGTTCACTGAGTGTGCTTCGGTCTGTTAGCCATAACTTTTTCTTTAGTTATCCAAAGGAGATAATTCTTAATTTTGATTAAACTAGAAATGTATGGATATATTTCTTATGAAGACATTGAATTTCAATTCTATCTCTAAGAATCTCAAAATTTCATGAAGTTAAGAATTGGGTGCAGTACGTTGGTGTATGAATGGAAAATTCGTTTTTGGACTTTAGGGGGAAAATTTGGAATTGATATAAATAGATTTGTACAAAGTTACCTTATGTAAAGTTGTAGATCTTTCTTGTATCTTTACAACGGTATATAGTACGAAAATTATTGACATCTGAGCTGAAAGTTATGCCCTTTTTATTGTTCTGTCTTAGTTTTGTCATCGTCTTAGAATGACGTCAGCATCATCTTATTATGACGTCAGCATCGTTTTAGTATGACATCAGCACCATTGTCTTAGTATGACGTCAGTATCATCTTAGTATGATGTCAACATTGTCTTAGTATAATGTCAGCATTGTCTTAGTATAACGTCAGCACCATCGTCTTAATATGACGTCAGCATCGTGTAGGAAAATCCCAGTGTGAGCATCACATGCCCACAGTGCGGAAAACAAAAATTTTTGTTCCGGGACCTTCCCGAAAGCCAGGATCCATGTGTCTATACAACAAACTCAAACCATAACGGCCAAAGGAGACCATCTCTAACGGTATCCACGCAGAGATCGGAAAACCTAACCGGGACAAACCTTTTGACCCGGAAATAGCTAGAACAAATTAAATACTGCTAGATCTTACCTTGTTCTTGGAAAGCTTGGAAACCACTGATGAAGAGGAGATGAAGAGGCTTGAAAGATGAAGAGATGATGAAGATGATCGTATGAATTGGAGAAAGAAACTCTTTCTTCTCCTTCAAAACCAACGATGCTCCATCTTACCTCTTCTTTCTTTATTAGCCAATTTTGTCTTTTAGTCATTTAATACCATTAAAACAACTTTTGACTAAGCATATAAAGGAAGCTTCTCCTTCCTATCCACATACACACACACACACACACACACACACACACACATATATATATATATATATATATATATATATATATATATATATATATATATATATATATATTAATTCTTTAATTAATTAATTATATATATATATATATAAGTCAAGTGGTCCATCACCTTGTGGTTTGGTCCTAAACCTCCGGGTCCCGTATGGGAAAACTCACCGGAAACGTTTTTCAGCAATATCGATGTCGCGATCTCATCGGGACATATCTCGATCTCATCGGGATCCATTTAATCATGTTGCTCTCCATATATTGGAACTCTGTCCAAAACTATTTTACGAATTCTCCGAGACACTCTTATGCGTATGACCCATTAGGTTCTCGGTTATGTTGGCCACTTAGATTAACACTTAATCCAAGCAAGTCATGAGCGGTATCTAGCAACACATCATGATCCCCAATTGACCGGAAAGTAATTGGTTTGACGAATGAACATGTATTCATCATGAACCATATCACGAACCTTTCCATAGACAATTACCGTGTAATTCGTCCTTTCACCATGCTATACCCCACTTGGTTATGAGTATGGGCAAAGTGTCAACTCTTACTAGATCGACTACGTCAAATCTAGTCCAGTGATTTCAGTTCTTGTCACGGGACTCATTACTTTATATGTCAATGAAGACATTCTTCATGACATATATGCTCGATCGAGACTTCCAAGTAATGACCACGACAACAGCCATGGGTATCATCTTACGCTATCACGAAGTGGTGAATCCTTTATTGGCTACTCGATTACCTTGAATACCTCAAGCTGCACCCAATCACCACCCTATGGCGACCTCTGTAAGGCAACAAGGAATGGAGTTAAAGCACGTAATCAGTATCAAGATATCCTTGAGCACCTCAAGTCTAAGGATACTTGCACCATTGCTATGATGAGATTATCAACGACATTAGAATAGGACATCCATGTGATGATCTCATAGCAGGTCATCAATGTACTTACTACCTCTAGTAAGCATCCACATCTCAACCCTAAATATCTCATATTTGACTTCGAGATCCTTTCGCTGATCAAATCAAGGAGCTTGAGATGTACTAGTCTCTCCGGATTACCGATGTCCGGTTTGGTAATCCTATGACTAGGGATAAGTTGAATCTTGACATAATTGCACATGATAGGAATCTCGGTAGTATGATCACATCACAATTTCCTTCATGCTATGTCATATATCATGGACTTCATTAATTTGCTTATAGATCAATATCCATTCATAAATAATGAGCGACAAGTTAATGAAATATGCCTTTCTTTATTTATTCATAAAGTATATACGAACTTTGTACAAAATGTGCTAAAGGAGATTGCCTTGAGGCACTACTCTAACAATCTCCCACTTGACCTAAAGCCAATCGCCTTGATATCTAATACCATAAGCAGTATATGAGAATCAAAACTCTTTTGTGATAATGGCTTTGTCAGCGGATCGCAATATACTCGGTGGGAATTCTCTCGATCTGGACATCACCTCGTCCTATGATCTCCCTGATCAGATGATATCTGCGAAGTACGTGTTTGGATCGTTGATGAGACCTTGGTTCTTTCGCCTGCGCTACAGCCCCATTGTTGTCACAATACAACTGCATGGGCCCATCACAGCTAGGAACCACACCAAGTTTAGTAATGAACTTTTGATCCAAGCGCTTCCTTTCACGCTACAAGCGGCAATATACTCTGCCTCGGTTGTTGAATCGGCAGTTGTCTCTTGTTTGGAACTCTTCCAACTAACTTGTAAGTACAAGTCGACTTATACCACTGATAAGTCGACTTGTTCTTGAAAAGTACCGATAAGTCGACTTGTACATTGCATAAGTCGACTTATTCAACGATCTTGTTTATTTGTGCTACTAAAGGCAATCCCTTTAGCGCGTTTTATTCACGATCGTATCGGTGAATGAATAAATAAAGAAAAGGCATAATTCATTAATTTGATGTTCATGAACATTGTTTATGAATTGATTGGATCTTTAATCAGATTAATGAAGTCCATGATATATGACATAGCATGAAGGAAATTATGATGTGATCATACTACTGAGATTCCTATCATGTGCAATTATGTCAATATCTAAATTTTCCTAGTTATAGGATTAATGAGGTGGACATCATTAATCCGGATAGACTAACACATGTCATATTCCTTGATTGGATCAAGCGGTGGATCTCGAAGCTGTAAATATGAGATATTTAGAATTGACATGTGGATGCTTACTAGTGGTAGTAAGTTCATTGGATGACTGCCATGAGATCATCACATGGATATCTTATCTAGTGTCAGTGATAATCTCATCATAGCAATGGTGCAAGTATCCTTAGACTTGAGGTACTCAAGGATATCTTGAATCTTGATCACGTGCTTTGACTCCATTCCTTGTTGCCTTCCAGAGGTAACTCATAGGGTGGTGCTTGAGTGCGAGCTTGAGGTATTCAAGATAATTGAGTAGCCAATAAAGGATTCACCACTTCTGGATTAGCAGAAGAGATACCCATGGCCTCTTGTCGGGATCATTACTTGTAAATCTCGGCGAGTGAATATGTCATGAAGAGTGTCTTCATGGACATATAGAGTAATGAGTCTAGGGCGAGATCTGTTATCACTTAGGCTAGACTCGATCTAGTAAGAGTTGACACTTTGACCATGCTCATAACCAAGTGGGGTATAGGATGGTGAAAGGACGAATTGCACGAGAATTGTCTATGGAAGGGTTTGTGATCCGGTTCTTGATGAATACATCAAACCGATTACTTTCCGGTCAATTGGGGTCATGATGTGTTCTAGATACCGCTCATGACTTGCTCAGATTAATTGTTAATCTAAGTGGCCAACATAGGAAGCCTAAAGGGTCACACGCTTAAGAGTGTCTCGAGAATCTGTAAAATAGTAATTGGACGAGTTCCAATTATGGAAACATTAGGATTAAATGGATCCCGATGGGATTGGGATATGTCCCGATGAGATCGCGACATCAATATTGCTAAGAAAGGTTTTCGGAGCTGTTTCAGCACCGGGGCCCGATAGGCCGGTAGGACCGACTCCAGTTTGACTGGACCTTAGCAATTATATTCTAATTAATTAATTAAGTAATTAATTAATTAATTATTATATAAATATATAGCCATGTGCACGTTGGATGAAGGGAGAAGAGATAAAGCCATTTGACTTTTCAACTTATTACTTTATTAAGTTAAAGAAATGAATGGCTATTAATCCTCCAAATGTAAGCTTCTTAAGGAAGCATCTTTAATGGTTAAAGAAAGGCATAAGGAGGCTAAGAATTAGGATGGTCGACGGTGATCGATGGAGAGGAAGAGCCAATTTTCTTAAGGGTTAAGGAAAGGTTTTGAAAAGAGTTTTCATTCTTCTCCTCTCATCAAGGCCATCATCGATTCTTCTCTTCTCCAAGGCAAGGATTCCAACGTCTCCTCAAGCTCTCCAAGACAGAGGTAAGGTCTAGCAGCCTTTAATCTGTTCTAGCTATTCCCGGGTCAAAGGGTTTTGACTCGGTTAGGTTTTCTGATCTCTGTGTGGATCACCTTTAGAGATAGTCTCTATTGGCTATTTAGGTTGATGTCTTCATACGGATACCTGGATCCTGGGTTCGGGAAGGTCCCGGGAACAAAAAATTTTTATTTTCCGCTGCCGGTACATGTGATGTACCTCCGGGATTTTCCTACAGTGGTATCGAGGCGTCGGTATCCCGTATGAAGCTAAAACCTAAGCTAGATCAGAAACCCTAAGTGCTGTTGATGTTGATGCATGTGTACTGCCCAGATTTCGAATTGCTATATAGATAGGTTTTCGAAATTTTCTGCCCATAAATATTCATAACATGTTAGAGAATATGTCTATGAATTTTCAGAATTTATCGATTTGATTTGATATAGTTTTGCTAATTAATTCCCTAAGGTTACAGATGCTGTTTTGTGAAACGATTCTGGAACAGGCAGTAGTATAAAATCGAGAATAAATTCTAGAAAATTCGTTTTCTGGATTTTCCTTCATCTACATGTCTCTAAGATGTTGGTGAATGTATATGAGCATGGAAATTGGATTTCAAGGTGATTGGATATTTATTCACGAATTTATTCTATGCTGTTGGGAATTGCTGTGCTGATGAACACAGATTTTGAATCGGTTTTGTTATTTAGGTTGACTGAGTTTTGATGGCCTAAAATCCTGAAAACTTCATGTAGCATGTTCTGAACATGTAGTAACCTATATAATTTTCTCATGATTTATTGAAATTGTTTCATTGATCATTTCGAGCAATGTACAGGACTGGACAGTTTGGTGAAAATTGTTGAGACTGTTTTGCTTGGCTTGATTGAGGTTGCTTTTCAATTCAATGCCTTGCACCATTTTAATGTGATTAAAATGTGTTATCTTGATGTAGTATGATTTCCAAACTGAATTGCTTGAATTACCTTTTCCAAGAATTTTTGAATGCCTAATTGATCAAATTAGCGTCTCGTTAGTATATTGCATTATCTTGTTTGTTTTGACCGTCATATTTTTATGGCATGTGCTGAAGTAAATTTGATAATGTATATGCTAGCTAGAGATGCTTAGGATGAGAATTTGGTTGTTCCTAAATTGTTTGGAAATTTATGAGTTTTGACTCATTTCAAGTTTTTCATATAGTTTGACTATTTAAGGCTTTCATGGTTCAATGAATTGTTCA
The DNA here is from genome assembly GCA_029891385.1 of Erythroxylum novogranatense. Lineage (NCBI taxonomy): Eukaryota > Viridiplantae > Streptophyta > Magnoliopsida > Malpighiales > Erythroxylaceae > Erythroxylum > Erythroxylum novogranatense. The sequence continues at coordinate 88,088,741 of CM057225.1, read as the reverse complement.
TTGATACATCAAATGTATCAGATATTACCTTAGGTATGTAGGTGTTGTGAATTGGAATTGCATTAATTGAGGAATTAGCCGATTAGAGATTTTAGCAAATTTACCTGGATAAGTCGACTTGTATGTGAAATAAGTCGACTTGTTGAGAATTTTAGGATAAGTCGACTTGTCATAGAATAAGTCGACTTGTTCAGGATCTCAGTATAAGTCGACTTGTAGTACCTTATAAGTCGACTTGTTCATAGGCAGGTGAAATAAGTCGACTTGTGTCATACAAGTCGACTTGTATGTGGACAGAAGTATAAGTTGACTTGCATTTGATGAAAGTCGACTTGTGGCATCTTTCAGTTGGATGATGGATGATTATAAGGATTGATTCAATACGATTGATGAAACCTAAATCATTCCATATAGTCTTCGTGACTATAATCCTTAAGCTTGGAGTCTAGAGACCGAAATCCTCCTCGGTATATGAAAACTAACGCCTTCCATTAATATGGTAAGAACCGAGTTCTTATAGGGTTGGGTTGTTGAGCTAACCTCAAGCTCACTCTATCTGAATATGTTCAAACCATGAAAATAAGATTTTCGGATTAATGGGTCGGTTTTCCTAGAAGCGTTGATTTGTTGAGCTAACCTCAAGGTCAACGTGGACAGAGGCGAAGTTGAGTAGCATACATTAGATGTATGCGCATCAAAGAGTTGATACCTAATGAAGTGCACACATCAACAAGTTGATAGCACTGATCGATAGTTGTGTCTAAGATGTAATTGGTATATCTGATACCTCCCGAGACATAAGGTGGCTTGTTGAGCTAACCTCAAGGTCATTCTCAATGTCGGTTATCGATGATACAATTGGTATGACCGATACCTACCGATTGACCTAAGTTGTGGCTTGTTGAGCAAACTCAAGGTCACTCTTAGCAATGTCGGATATCGACCCACTAGGACATTATGTCACATCGTTTCTCTGGATTCGTAAAGAGGGTTATGGATTCTAGGAAACTAGTGGGAGCCATATGCATATCATGCAAGTCCTTATGATCATGCGAGCATATCTATTCTTTCATTCCTCTCTCTATCGCGTTTAGGTTGATTGAAGAAGTCTTTCGAAGCAGTGAATTTATGCTCTCTATTCGGACCGATTTTCTTGATTGGCTAAGGAATCGAGAATTGTTCTCGGATCGAGGAACTGGGATCGTCTAGATGTTCCACTTCAGATGCACTGCTGTCGATGCTTCTGATAAGGATCAGAAAGCATATCGTAAGCATCTAAAGGACAGTGATATGGATACTTGCATTATGCTTGTCTCGATGTCACCAGAGCTGCAAAAGCAGCACGAGTCCATGGATGCTCACGTTATAGTATCTCATCTTAGGGAGCTGTTTGATGAGTGAGCTCGATGCGAAAGGTTCAAGACCTCAAGGCTTCTCTTCATCACAAAGATGGCTCCAAGGATAGCTAGCATGCAATATGCCTCAAGATGAATGGCTATATTGAGAGATTGGTCGTCTTAGGATTTGTAATGGATTATGAATTAAGTAGAGACTTAATTCTGGTTGGATTGTCTGATGGTTATTCACAGTTTGTGATAAACTATCGGATAAACCAAATATCCACAACAATTCTGGTGATCAATCTGCTTTCGTAACAACTAAGCGAGCTATCAAGATAGATAGCAAGTGCTAATGGTGGACGCTTTTTCTTCTAGTTCAAAGAAGAAAAGGGGCAAGAAACCAAATGGAAGTGCCATCAAAGAAAAACCAAAGATTCTTCCCCAAAGGATTTTTCTTTCATTGTGGCAAGTCTAGCCCCAGAAGTAAGCTGTAAAATCTATCTTGAGTCCTTGAAGCAGAAGAAGGCATCAGATGCCTCTACTTCTTCAAATATGTTTGTCATTGAGGTTAATACTATTCCTGATCCAAACATATCGGTATTTGATATCGGATGTGGCTCATACATATGAAATGTTATGCAGGGCCTCAGGGACAGTAGAAAGCTCATAAAAGGAGCACTAGACCTTCGTGCAGGTAATGAAGCAAAGGTTGCTACATTAGCCGTATGCACTTCTGTCTTGTTACTCCCTACTGGGCTTATATTCAAATTGGATGATTATCATTTTATACCCGTTTTAAACAAAAAACATATTGTATGTTTTATGTTTAATTAGAGCTGGTTTCCATTGGACTTTTATTAGCAATGGTTGCTATATTAGTTGGAATGGAATGCTCTATGGTACTGGTACATTATGCAATGGAATTGACATATGAGATATATCATATCTAATTATGAATGTCAATGACGCGAAAAGACATAATTGAGATAATTTAAAATCAACGTACTTATGGCGTTGTCGCCTTGGCCATATAAATGAGACACGCATAGCTAAGCTCCATGAGAGTGGCAGTTTAGGGTCATTTGATTATGAATCATATGACACATGCGAATCTTGTTTATTAGGCAAGATGACTAAGTTATCCTTTAAAGGAAAGGGTGAACAAGTGAATGGAATATTAGACCTAATACATTTGGATGTATGTGGTCCGATGTCCATCCATACCACAAGTGGTTGTTTTTACTTCATTACTTTTATCGGTAATTATTCACGATATGGGTACATGTATCTAATGAGATACATATCTGAAGTATTTGAATAGTTCAAATAATTCAGAAATGAAGTAGAAAACTAACTTGGTAAAAGTATGAATACATTATGATCTGATCGTGGTGGAAAATACTTAGACCAACAGTTTTGGATTATCTCAGAGATAATGGGATATTATCTCAGTGGACTCCACCTTGCACGCCGCAAAGACAATGATGTGGCTGAAAGGAGAAATCGAACCTTGTTGACATAGTGCGATTGATGATAGGTTTAGCACGATTTTGGGAATATGCGCTTGAGACAATTTGTTTACTTGCTAAGCGAGTTCCATCAAAGATTGATGTTACTCCATATGGAGATATGGACTAACAGAAAATCCTATCTTTCTCATCTGAAAGTATGGGTTTGTCACCTTCGTGAAGCGGACACGGTCAGATTAACTTGATGCAAAGTCGACAAGTGTTTGTTAAATGGAATATTAATTCTACCTTCTTTGAGGAAAAAAGTTGTTTGTTTCAAAGCATGCTGTTTTCTTAAAGAAATAGTTTCTTTTACAATAAGGCGGTGGGAGCAAAGTTGAACTTAGAAGTTCAAGATGCTCGAACAAACATAGATCAATCGCACGAACTTGGCGTAACTCATGTAGATGAGGTAACAGTTCAACCTTCTATTACACACGAATTTCGTAGGTTAAGTAGGATACGCACTGTTCCCGAGAGATATGGATTTCTCGCGAGGAACAGAATGACGTATTGCTCATACGAGATGATGAGCCTACTACCTATGAAGAGGTTCTGAAGAGTTCAGAGTCTGAAAAATGGCTTTATGCCATGAAATCTTAAATGGATTCCATGTACATAAACCAAGTATGGACTTTGGTTGTTACACCTGAAGGGATAAAACCCACAGGGTGCAAAGAGGTTTTAGAAGAAAACCAACATGGATGGTAATTTGATTACCCATAAAGCAATGCTTCGGTTAAAGGATTTAAATCACGACAAGGAGTTGACTATGACCGAAACCTTGACCAAAGCAATGCTTAAATCCATTCGGATACTCCTAGCCATTGCCACTCATTATGATTATGAGATATGGCAAATGGATGTGAAGATAGCTTTCCTGAGAGGAAATCTACCCGAGGATGTGTATGACACAACCTGAGGGCTTCACTTCCATCGATGGCGAAAACGTATGCAAGCTTCAGAAATCCATGTTTGGATTGAAGCAAGCTTCCAGGAGTTGGATTATCCGTTTAGTTGAGTCAATCAAAGAGTTTGATTTCTCACAAAATTCGGATGATCATTGTGTGCATAAGAAGGTTAATGGGACTGCAATCGTATTCCTTGTGTTGTATGTAGATGACATACTGTTACTCAGAAACGATGTCTCTATGCTGCAATCAGTTAAAATTTGGTTGTCCAAACAATTTGCCTTGAAAGACCTTGGCAAAGCAACTTATATCCTTGGGATATAGATTTATGGAGATAAATCAAAAGGTTGCCTGGTCTTTCACAAGCATCGTACATAGACGAGATGCTAAAGAGGTTTAGCATGAAACGATGCTATGTACGAAGCCCGATGTATCGTATGCTCTAAGTGTTACGAGCAGATACCAATCGGATCTGGTGAGGTCACTAGGTGGTATCAAGAATATCCTCAAGTACTTGTGAAGCACTAAGGATGTTTTCTTAATCTATGGAGATGGAAATCTCTAAAGAGCGAGCATTAGGATGCGATATCTAATCGATAAGGATGATTACGAATCACAATCAGGTTATATACATTCACACTTGAATAAGCGTGGCGGTCGGTTGGAAAGAATTCCAAACAAGAGAGGATGGCGATTCAACAACCGAGGCAGAGTACCTTGCGTGAGATCTTATAAAGGAAGCGGTTTGGATCGAAGTTCATTCTTGAACTTGATCTAGTCCCTAGCTGTGATGGGCCCATAGGATTGTATTGTGATACAATGGGGCTAATCTGTGAGCAAAGGAACCAAGGTCTCATCGACGATCCGAACATGTACTCACCGATTCGGGAGATCATTAGTCGAGATGATATCACGATAGAGAGAATTCCCACGAGCAAAGTGTTCTTTGTTCGTTGACAAAGCCATTGTCACGGAGAATTGTGATTCTCATGGACTCGCTTATGGTATTAGATACTAAGGCGATTGGCTTTAGGTCAAGTGGGAGATTTGTAAGTACAAGTCGACTTGTACTGTTGATAAGTCGACTTGTTCTTGAAAAGTACCGATAAATCGACTTGTACATTGCATAAGTCGACTTATTCAAGGACGATCTTGTTTATTTGTGCCCTAAAGGCAATCCCTTTAGCGCGTTTTATTCACGAAATGATCGGTGAATGAATAAATAAAGAAAAGGCATAATTCATTAATTTGATGTTCATGAACATTGTTTATGAATTGATTGGATCTTTAATCGATTAATGAAGTCCATGATATATGACATAGCATGAAGGAAATTATGATGTGATCATACTCTTGAGATTCCTATCATGTGCAATTATGTCAATATCTAAATTTTCCTAGTTATAAGATTAATGAGGTGGACATCATTAATCCGGATAGACTAGCACATGTCATATTCCTTGATTGGATCAGCGGTGGATCTCGAAGCGTAAATATGAGATATTTAGAATTGACATGTGGATGCTTACTAGTGGTAGTAAGTTCATTGGATGATCTGCCATGAGATCATCACATGGATATCTTATCTAGTGTCAGTGATAATCTCATCATAGCAATGGTGCAAGTATCCTTAGACTTGAGGTACTCGAGGATATCTTGAATCTTGATCACGTGCTGACTCCATTCCTTGTTGCCTTCCAGAGGTAACTCATAGGGTGGTGCTTGGGTACAGCTTGAGGTAGTCGAAGATAATTGAGTAGCCAATAAAGGATTCACCACTTCTGGATTAGCAGAAGAGATACCCATGGCCTCTTGTCAGGATCATTACTTGTAAATCTCTGGCCAGAGTGAATATGTCATGAAGAGTGTCTTCATGGACATATAGAGTAATGAGTCCTAGGACGAGATCTGTTATCACTTGGGCTAGACTCAGTCTAGTAAGAGTTGACACTTTGACCATGCTCATAACCAAGTGGGGTATAGGATGGTGAAAGGACGAATTGCAGTAATTATACATGGAAGGGTTTGTGATCCGGTTCTTGATGAATACATCAAACCGATTACTTTCGGTCAATTAGGGGTCATGATGTGTTGCTAGATACCGCTCATGACTTGCTCATATTAATTGTTAATCTAAGTGGCCAACATAGCAGGAAGCTTCAAAGGGTCACACGCTTAAGAGTGTCTCGGAGAATCAGTAAAATAGTAATTGGACGAGTTCCAATTATGGAAGCATTAGGATTAAATGGATCCCGATGGGATTGGGATATGTCGATGAGATCGCGACATCAATATTGCTAAGAAAGGTTTTGAAGTTGTTTGAGATCGGGGCCGATGGTAGTAGGACCAACCCAGTTTGATGGACCTTAGCAATTATATTCTAATTAATTAATTAAGTAATTAATTAATTAATTATTATATAAATATATAGCCATGTGCACGTTGGATGAAGGAGAAGAGATAAAGCCATTTGACTTTTCAACTTATTACTTTATTAAGTTAAAGAAATGAATGGCTATTAATCCTCCAAATGTAAGCTTCTTAAGGAAGCATCTTTAATGGTTAAAGAAAGGCATAAGGAGGCTAAGAATTAGGATGGTCGACGGTGATCGATGGAGAGGAAGAGCCAATTTTCTTAAGGGTTAAGGAAAGGTTTTGAAAAGAGTTTTCATTCTTCTCCTCTCATCAAGGCCATCATCGATTCTTCTCTTCTCCAAGGCAAGGATTCCAACGTCTCCTCAAGCTCTCCAAGACAGAGGTAAGGTCTAGCAGCCTTTAATCTGTTCTAGCTATTCCCGGGTCAAAGGGTTTTGACTCGGTTAGGTTTTCTGATCTCTGTGTGGATCACCTTTAGAGATAGTCTCTATTGGCTATTTAGGTTGATGTCTTCATACGGATACCTGGATCCTGGGTTCGGGAAGGTCCCGGGAACAAAAAATTTTTATTTTCCGCTGCCGGTACATGTGATGTACCTCCCGGGATTTTCCTACAGTGGTATCAGAGCGTCTGGTATCCCGTATGAAGCTAAAACCTAAGCTAGATCAGAAACCCTAAGTGCTGTTGATGTTGATGCATGTGTACTGCCCAGATTTCGAATTGCTATATAGATAGGTTTTTCGAAATTTTTCTGCCCATAAATATTCATAACATGTTAGAGAATATGTCTATGAATTTTCAGAATTTATTGATTTGATTTGATATAGTTTTGCTAATTAATTCCCTAAGGTTACAGATGCTGTTTTGTGAAACGATTCTGGAACAGGCAGTAGTATAAAATCGAGAATAAATTCTAGAAAATTCGTTTTCTGGATTTTCCTTCATCTACATGTCTCTAAGATGTTGGTGAATGTATATGAGCATGGAAATTGGATTTCAAGGTGATTGGATATTTATTCACGAATTTATTCTATGCTGTTGGGAATTGCTGTGCTGATGAACACAGATTTTGAATCGGTTTTGTTATTTAGGTTGACTGAGTTTTTGATGGCCTAAAATCCTGAAAAACTTCATGTAGCATGTTCTGAACATGTAGTAACCTATATAATTTTCTCATGATTTATTGAAATTGTTTCATTGATCATTTCGAGCAATGTACAGGACTGGACAGTTTGGTGAAAATTGTTGAGACTGTTTTGCTTGGCTTGATTGAGGTTGCTTTTTCAATTCCAATGCCTTGCACCATTTTTAATGTGATTAAAAATGTGTTATCTTGATGTAGTATGATTTCCAAACTGAATTGCTTGAATTACCTTTTCCAAGAATTTTTGAATGCCTAATTGATCAAATTAGCGTCTCGTTAGTATATTGCATTATCTTGTTTGTTTTGACCGTCATATTTTTATGGCATGTGCTGAAGTAAATTTGATAATGTATATGCTAGCTAGAGATGCTTAGGATGAGAATTTGGTTGTTCCTAAATTGTTTGGAAATTTATGAGTTTTGACTCATTTCAAGTTTTTCATATAGTTTGACTATTTAAGGCTTTCATGGTTCAATGAATTGTTCATTGATACATCAAATGTATCAGATATTACCTTAGGTATGTAGGTGTTGTGAATTGGAATTGCATTAATTGAGGAATTAGCCGATTAGAGATTTTAGCAAATTTACCTGGATAAGTCGACTTGTATGTGAAATAAGTCGACTTGTTGAAATTTTAGGATAAGTCGACTTATACATAGAATAAATCGACTTGTTCAGATCTCAAAGATAAGTCGACTTGTAGTACCTTATAAGTCGACTTGTTCATAGGCAGGTGAAATAAGTCGACTTGTGTCATACAAGTCGACTTGTATGTGGACAGAAGTATAAGTTGACTTGCATTTGATGAAAGTCGACTTGTGGCATGCTCAGGTTGGATGATGGATGATTATAAGGATTGATTCAATACGATTGATGAAACCTAAATCATTCCATATAGTCTTCGTGACTATAATCCTTAAGCTTGGAGTCTAGAGACCCAAATCCTCCTCGGTATATGAAAACTAACGCCTTCCATTAATATGGTAAGAACCGAGTTCTTATAGGGTTGGGTTGTTGAGCTAACCTCAAGCTCACTCTATACGAATATGTTCAAACCATGAAAATAAGATTTTCGGATTAATGGGTCGGTTTTCCTAGAAGCGTTGATTTGTTGAGCTAACCTCAAGGTCAACGTGGACAGAGGCGAAGTTGAGTAGCATACATTAGATGTATGCGCATCAAAGAGTTGATACCTAATGAAGTGCACACATCAACAAGTTGATAGCACTGATCGATAGTTGTGTCTAAGATGTAATTGGTATATCTGATACCTCCCGAGACATAAGGTGGCTTGTTGAGCTAACCTCAAGGTCATTCTCAATGTCGGTTATCGATGATACAATTGGTATGACCGATACCTACCGATTGACCTAAGTTGTGGCTTGTTGAGCAAACTCAAGGTCACTCTTAGCAATGTCGGATATCGACCCACTAGGACATTATGTCACATCGTTTCTCTGGATTCGTAAGTTGTGGCTTGTTGAGCAAACTCAAGCCCATCATTGATCGTACCATGTCTAACAAGGTTCGATTTCTCCTTTCTGCCACACCATTATGCTGTGGTGTGTAAGGAGGAGTCCATTGAGATAAAATCCCATTATCTTTGAAATAATCCAAAAACTCTTGGTCTAAGTATTCCCCACCACGATCTGATCGTAATGTCTTGATACTTTTCCCAAGTTAGTTTTCTACTTCATTTCTGAATTGTTTGAACTTTTCAAATGCTTTAGATTTGTATCTCATCAGATACAAGTACCCATATCGAGAATAATCATCGATAAAGGTAATGAAGTAAAGACAACCACTTCTGGCATGGATGGACATCGGACCACATACATCTGAATGTATTAGGTCTAATACTCCAGTCGCTCGTTCACCCTTTCCCTTAAAGGGTAATTTAGTCATCTTGTCTAAAAAACAAGATTCGCATGTGTCATATGATTCATAATCAAATGACCCTAAACTTCCATTCTTATGGAGCTTAGTTATGCGTCTCTCATTTATATGACCAAGGCGACAATGTCATAAGTAAGTTGATTTTAAATTATCTCGTTTATGTCTTTTCGTGTCATTGACATTCATAATTGGATGTGACATATCTAATATGTAAATTCCATTGCATAATGTACCAGTACCATAAAGCATTCCATTCAAACTAATAGAACAACCATTGTTACTAAAAGTCACATGGAAACCAGCTCTATTTAAACAAGAAACAGACAATATGTTCTTTGTTAATACAGGTACAAAATAACATTCATCCAATTTAATTACAAGCCCGGTGGGGAGTGATAAGAAATAAGTGCCTACGGCTAATGCAAAGAACTCTTGCGCCATTTCCCCACACAGTCTAGTTCTCCTTCACGAACATGCTCATCGTCACGAGGCCCTGCATATCATTGCATATGTGTGAGCCACAACCGGTATCTAATACCCATATGTTATGTTCAGAAATAGTATTAACCTCAATGACAAACATACCTGAAGAAGTCGAGGCATCTGATGCCTTCTTCTGCTTCAATTCTTCCAGATAGACTTTCGGTTCCGCTTCCGGTGGCGGTCTTGCCTGATGGAAGCAAGTTCCTTTTGGTGCAGTTTCTTTAGTTTTCTTCTTGGCTGTACTTCCTTTTGGTTTCTTAGACCTTTTCTTCTTTAGATTCTTTTTCTTGGAACCAGAAGAAGAGTCCACCACAAGCACTTGCTTGCTAACCTTCTTGATAGCTTGCTCTGTTGTCTTGAGCAGATTGATCAACTCAGGGATTGTCGTGGATATTTGGTTCATCCGATAGTTTAACACAAACTGTGAATAACTATCAGACAATCCAACTAGAATTAAGTCAACACTTAATTCATAATCCATAACAAAACCTAAGACAACCAACCTCTCAATATACCCATTCATCTTCAGTGCATACTGCACTGCATATGAACTTGAAGTCATCTTAGTAGTGAAGAGTAGCCTCGAGGTCTCGAACCTTTCAGACCGAGCTTGCTCATCAAACAACTCTCTAAGATGAAACACTATGGTATTAGCATCCATAGACTCATCGCTTCGCACTCTGGTGACATCGAGGCAAGCATAATGCAGGTAGCCATGTCACTGTCTTTAAGATGCTTACGATATGCTTTCTGATCCTCATCAGAAACATCAGCAGCAGGTGGATCAGGAAATGGAACATCTAGGACATATCCCAGTTCCTCAGACCTGAGAACAATTCTCAGATTTCTCAGCCAATCTATAAAGTTAGGTCCAGTTAATTTGTTGGAGTCCATAAGCGAGCGCAAGTTCACACTGGAAGTCATCTTCAATAACCTATAGGGAAAAGAGAGAAAGAATGTTGGAGTAGAATTACATGCATGATCATAAGGACTTGAATGACATGCATATGGCTCCCACTAGTTTCAAAGAATCCATAACCCTCAGTACGAATCCAAGAAACATTATGACAAAATGTCCTAGTGGGTCGATATCCGACATTACTAAAATGACCTTGGGTTTACCCAACAAGCCACCTTAGGTCAATCGGTAGGTATCGGTCATACCAATTGCATCATAGATATCCGACATTACTAAAATGACCTTGGGTTTACCCAACAAGCCACCTTTGATCTATCTGCAGGTATCGGTCATACCATTTGCTTCATAGATGCAACTATCGACTAGTGCTATCAACTCGTGATGTATGCACACACATTGGGTTATCAACTCTTGATGCGCGTACATCTGATGTACACTACCCAATTTCGCCTCTGTCCACGTTGACCTTGAGTTTACTCAACAAATCAACGCTTCTAGTGAAAACCGACCCATTAATCTGAAAATTTTATTTTCATGGTTCAAACATATCCGTATAGAATGAGCTTGGGTTTACCCAACAACCCAACTCTATAAGAACTCTGGTTCTCCCCATATTAATGGAAGGCGTTAGTTTTCATATGATGTGTGAGGGTTTTCAGGTCTCATCTTCTTCTCCTCCAAGCCGTAGGATTATAGTCACCATGACTATATGGAATGATTTAGGGTATTTCATCAATCACATTGAGTCTATACCTAAAATCATCAATCATCCCACCTTTGCATGTTGTAAGTCGATTTATGTATGTATAAGTCAACTTATACCTTTGTGTAAGTCGACTTATGCATGTGTAAGTCGACTTATGCAGCTGTGCACGAACAAGTCGACTTGTACCATTGTGCAAGTCGACTTATCGTCTACGAACAGCACGCAGACAAGTCGACTTGTATCTTTATTAGTCGACTTATCCATGTGGAATTGCTATCTAATCGGCTAATTTCTCAATCCGTGCAGTTCCAATTCACAATACCAAGTGTAATATCCTTTATTATGATGTACCAATGAAACACTTTCATTGTTCCATGCTTACCATATATAGTCAAACTATACATGAAAAACTTGAAATCAATGAATACACTCTTATTTATTCAGATCTCCAAATAATTTAAGAATATCAAACTATCACCCTAAGTATCTCTAGGTAGTCTAAACTTTATCAAGATTACTTCGGCACTGATCACAAAATTTGTAACGGCCAAAATAATCAAGACAACGAAATACACTAACGAGACGCTAATGTGACACATTTGACATCCGAAAAATATTTGGAAACCCAATTTCAAGAAATTCAATTTGGAAAGCATACAACATCAATATAACACATTTTTAATCACATTAAAAATGATCCAAGGCATTGGAATTGAGAAATACACAATTTATCATTCCAAACAAAACAGCTCCAGCAACTTTCTCAAAACTGACAAGTTATATGTTTTGCTTGAAAAACTCATTGAAACAATTTCAATAAATTATGAGAAAATTAAAGAGGTTACAACATGTTTACAACATGTTCCGTGAATTTTTTCAGGATTTATTTCCAACAAAAACTCATCCAACCTCAGCAACAAAGCCAATGTAGAATCTGTGTTCCTCAACACAGTTATTCCCAGCAGCACACAATAAATTCTCAAATAAATGATAAATCACCTCGAAAACATTTTTCCATTCTCATAGACATTCATAAACATCTTAGAGACATGTTGGTGAAAGAAAATTCGAAAAAACAATTTCTACAATTTATTCTCGAATTTATAAGCATGCCTGTTCATTGAATGTGCACAAAGACAGCAACCAGAACATTGGGGAATAAATTAGCAAAACCATATCAAATCACATTGATAAATTCCTAGCTTCCACATACATATGAAACAACATCTTGTGAACATATCTGGGCAAGAAAATTTCCAAAAACAATATTTCTACACTGAATTCGAAATTCACACAATCAACATGCATCATCGTCACAAGCAATAGGCAACTCCGACCTAGTCATGGTTTTTTCGTTATATACGACACAAGTGGCTCTAATACCACTGTAGGAAAATCCCGGTGTGAGCATCACATGCCTACAGTGTGGAAAATAAAAATTTTATTCCGGGACCTTCCCGAAAGCCAGGATCCATGTGTCTATACAACAAACTCAAACTATAACGGCCAAAGGAGTCCGTCTCTAACGGTATCCACGCAGAGATCGGAAAACCTAACCGGGACAAACCTTTTGACTCGGGAATAGTTAGAACAAATTAAAGATTGCTAAATCTTACCTTGTTCTTGGAAAGCTTGGAAACCAACGATGAAGAGGAGATGAAGAGGAGATGAAGAGGCTTGAAAGATGAAGAGATGATGAAGATGATCGTATGAATTGGAGAAAGAAACTCTTTCTTCTCCTTCAAAACCAACGATGCTCCATCTTACCTCTTCTTTCTTTATTAGCCAATTTTGTCTTTTAGTCATTTAATACCATTAAAACAACTTTTGACTAAGCATATAAAGGAAGCTTCTCCTTCCTATCCACACACACACACACACACACACACACACACACACACACACATATATATATATACACACACACACACACACACATATATATATATATATATATATATATATATTCTTTAATTAATTTATTATATATATATATATATAAATGCTGAAGTGGTCCAGTCACACTGGGGTCGGTCCTACCGGCCTACGCGACATCGATATTGCTGAAAAACGTTTCCGGTGGGTTTTCCCCTACCGGGTCCCGGTATGGGAAAACCCACCGGAAACGTTTTTCAGCAATATCGATGTCGCGATCTCATTGGGACATATCTCGATCTCATCGGGATCCATTTAATCTTGTTGCTCTCCATATATTGAAACTCTGTCCAAAACTATTTTACGAATTCTCCGAGACACTCTTATGCGTGTGACCCATTAGGTTCCCGGTTATGTTGGCCACTTAGATTAACACTTAATCCAAGCAAGTCATGAGCGGTATCTAGCAACACATCATGACCCCCAATTGACCGGAAAGTAATTGGTTTGACGAATGAACATGTATTCATCATGAACCATATCACGAACCTTTCCATAGACAATTACCGTGCAATTCGTCCTTTCACCATGCTATACCCCACTTGGTTATGAGTATGGGCAAAGTGTCAACTCTTACTAGACTGACTACGTCAAATCTAGTCCAAGTGATTTCAGTTCTTGTCCTGGGACTCATTACTTTATATGTCAATGAAGACATTCTTCATGACATATATGCTCCGGCCAGAGACTTCCAAGTAATGACCCTGACAAGAGGCCATGGGTATCATCTTCTGCTATCACAGAAGTGGTGAATCCTCTATTGGCTACTCAATTACCTTCGAATACCTCAAGCTGTACCCAATCACCACCCTATGAGCGACCTCTGTAAGGAAACAAGGAATAGAGTCAAAGCACAGAATCAGTATCCAAGATATCCTTGAGCACCTCAAGTCTAAGGATACTTGCACCATTGCTATGATGAGATTATCACTGACATTAGAATAGGACATCCATGTGATGATCTCATAGCAGGTCATCCAATGTACTTACTACCTCTAGTAAGCATCCACATCTCAACCCTAAATATCTCATATTTACAGCTTCTGAGATCCACTGCTTGATCAAATCAAGGAGCTTGAGATGTACTAGTCTCTCCGGATTACGATGTCGGTTTGATAATCCTATGACTAGGGATAATTTAGATACTGACATAATTGCACATGATAGGCATCTCAGTAGTATGATCACATCACAATTTCCTTCATGCTATGTCATATATCATGGACTTCATTAATTTGCTTATAGATTAATATCCATTCATAAATAATGAACAGCAAGTTAATGAAATATGCCTTTCTTTATTTATTCATAAAATATGTACAGAACTTTGTACAAAATGCCCTAAAGGCGATTGCCTTCAGGGCACTACTCTAACACATCATCTTGGTATGACGTCAACATCGTCTTAGTTTGACTTCAGCATTGTCTTAGTTTGACCTTTTGCTTCCTTCTTCTATTTCATTTTTGACCCTTTTAGAAGCTAAATCTTGCTTCAAGGTCTTCATGAGAGTTGTAGCTCTAGAAGTCCTCTTTCCAATGGTCTAAAAACGAGATCAATCCGACGTTGTTTGTGAAGGTTATGGAAATCACGCCAAAATAGGTTTGATTTGATTGAGGTCTTAAACATGGTGGTTTCTTTTGACAATAACTTCTTCACTAGACCTTCAAATGACTTGATTCTTGAACCATTGGATTCATAAAACTTTTCTATACACCTGAACCAAAAATCAAAGATATCTGAAATGAAGTAAGAAAGATTGAGTGAAAAGAGTGGGACGGGTACAGAGAGTGTGTTCTTAAATATTATAAACTGGTGTTATTTCCCTGAACATACTTCAATATTTTGATGTTTTCTCAAGCTCTACTATGCAAATGAGATGATTTCTGATTTTTGGTAAACTCGAGAAATGGAGCTACAAATGGTATGAAGAAATGGGAATCTAATTCAGTCTCTAAGATGGCTAAATTTTAGATGGAAGTTGTGCATAGAAAAAACAAATGTTTGAAGTATATCTTTTGAATCGTTAAACTAAATTGAATGATTTTGGAGGAATTAAAAACTTAAGATGATGTGGGATATTTTTCTGGAAGAAAGTGTTATGTTAGATTGTTCAAGGGTATTTGTGGCAAGACACTTAAGTGTAAAAAACATGAGGCATAAATGGAAGGGCAAATGGGACAATTCTCACTCATTAAGGGCATAATTGGAAGAAGAAGTGTTGTCTTGCTTATAAAATAAGGAGAAAACATAAATGAGAAGCTTACAGAGAAACAAAATGAGTGGATGAGAAAAGAGATAAGAAAGAGAAATGTGGAAAAGAATGAAAGAGAGAAGGAAGAGAAAACAAGTTAGGGTTTTAAATTCTTCATGATCTTCAAGAAAGATTTTGAAGTTGATCAAGAAGAGACAAAGGAAGAGGAAGGAAAAAGCTCCAATTTGAGTTAAAGATCTCTTTATTTGGTAAAGAATCAAGGTAAGATCTTTTTGAATCTTTTGGATTTTTGGAAGGATTCTAGTTTATGAAGTTTAGAAAATGCTTGGGTTTAAAATGTTCTAGAATCAAATTTTAGTGATTTTTGCATTGTGGGATTCTTAAGTGGATTCCTATTGAATGAGAATTGGTTTGTTTTAGGAAACCAAGAGAATCCTATCCAAGAACAAGGGGAAAGATAATCTTGACTTGGAGTTTTGGCAAGCAAATTAGGTCGGTAAAATATTTATGGTTATTATGTAAATGGGCAATGTGCCTAAGTGTATACATATGTTTAAATTGCTAAGTTATGAAATGGGAATGAGCATACAATGTTTTCTAGAACATGTACCCGGGATTGTCATTGAGCGCGCATTGAACATAGTTCATTTATACAATTATGTATAAATAAATGTTATATGTGTGCAATTATTGATGAGTGAGTAATGTGTGTCTTGCATAAATGGATTGCACAGGTCAAGTGTGTAGCGCCCCCTCACCGTAGGGTACACATCGGGATACCCGAAGGTCGCTCCGACACGTATCCCACGATAAAGGTGCACCACCAGAACATTTCCACTAATAATCCACATGGCATCGCAATAAATAAAACCAAATATCATAAATCAGTAACTTTTAAAATCCAAAATAATCATCTGGTACAGTCATCCAGTAGCAGAATAGACAAGTCTATCAGTCCCCTAAACAAAACCAAAAAGGAAACTGATACAAGCATCTATCCTAAGTCATCCTCAAAAGTCCAACCCAGCTGACCGACCTGTGTGCCATCGCTTCTCTTGCCAAAGACGCCAGACGGCAGAAAAGACTATCTCCGGAGCTAAGAATCTACTCTAACAGTCCTGAAAAATACGATGCAATTTTGGGTGAGTTTGCGAACTCAGTGAGAAACCATCATCGATGGTTCACTCAAATCATGCATTACGCAAATTATGTACAGCACGGCACAGTAATATTCAATTAACAATATTACATAACAATTTACAGTAGTCTATAATAGTTTGCAGTATCAAATAACAATTTACACTAACATATAACCATTTACAGTATCATATCACACTTTATAGTATTATGCAACAGTTCACAGTAGCATGTAACAATTTGCAATCTCTCATGTCATTGCACAATTCAGTAAATTTGCAATTCAATCAGTCATGTGTCTACAATGCATATGAGACTCTTTTCTAGTTATTCAATGTTGCGCCCAAGTGCTCAGTCAGTATTCAGTGGGGGACGCGTCGATTTTCTCCCTCGGGCTCGAGGCGGTCGATCTGATGTTCGAGCTCGAGGCTCTTTTCAGTGATAATAGCAACTTGGGTCACATTCCATTATCGATCATGCATTTATGCATGCAATGCCATGTTCCATAATTCCGTGTTCAATTAATCTACAGTGTACGGCTATAAAAGCCCAGTATTACATTCCTCAGTATCATACAGTAATCCAATCCAATACAGTAGTCCAATCCCATACAGTAGAAACATGTCATTCGATCATGTACATTTCAGTAATCATGCAATTTCACAATGGAAAGTAATTCACATTGAGCATTTAGACAGTCAGGAATTTGAGAAACCAACTAGGTTACTCACCTGTAACTTCGAAGCTACTTCCTGGAAGTTCCAGCAATGTCCATGGAATGACGATCCAACGACGCCTCTATAACAGTAAAATACAGTCTCATTACTAGGTGCTCAATAAAACGATTCAGTAATGCATATGTCTCAGTGGAGTTATGTACAATGCATGCTCACGATTTTTCCGACGCTAAAACCCGATTTAGAACTCTTAGGCCCAATTTTATCACTTCGCTTAATTGATCGACAATAATTGATCCAATCCTAAAATTCAATTCAATTTCCTCAATTCAATATTTCCTATAACAGTTCCCTATAGCAATTCCATAACCATTAAGTCAAAACCTCTATTGAAAATCCCAGTTAAAACTCCAATTGTCTCAATTCAATATTTAGGTCGCACTATGAACCATAATTGACTTCAATCTCGATAAATCAATACCACTTAAATTAAATTCTAACTCCCATAATTATCCTCAATCGTAGACCTCTTTTCCTAGTTCACAATGAATCGAGAATCACCTCAATCGGAATTATGTCAATCAACTAAAATCAGTCCAATCAGAAAAGCCCCTTCGCCGCGGCGTGAAACACGCTCGCCGCAGGGTGCAGCTCCCAATTCCCTCGCCGCGACGTTCACTTTCGCCTTGACACGGCGCGATAATCATCCGCTCACCGCGGCGCCTGGGTTCGCTCGTCGCGGCGAGAAAGCAATTGCTCGTCGCGGCGAGGCCACCTGCAGACGTCGCGACGTGCGGGTGACTTCGTCTTCTCCGATTCGATTTTCCGCCATTTTTACACTTAAACCATCATTAACTCACTTCCAACTACCTTATCTAACTCATTGAATACCATAAATGCATCCAAAAACCATAAATAACAACATTAATTCCATTTAAAACTTACCAATCGAAGATCAATTCCACAAATCACCGTAAATCTCCGTAAACCCTAAATCTTTCAAAATCAACAATAACCCACTCCAAATCCTTCTCAACCTTCATCAAACACACTAAACCAGTTAGCCTAGCACAATGAGACGAAAACCATAAGGAAGAATCGACGAATCTCACCAATGGGGAAGGAATCGATGAACGTCATGGGAGAAGGAAGAGAAGAATGACAATGCCTTAGGAAAATCCCCAATTTCAAACCTAGCTATTTATAGACAAAGGTCTCCAACTCAGTCCAAATTTTAGTCTCAAAATTTCAATGGCTCAACATATTTATTTCCTAGCAGTATAACCCTAATTTTTCCATTGCCATTGGACAATTCTTTCAGTACTATAAAGTCAATCGATCTGTCACTTCAAAATTTCCGGTCCGGGCATTATCTCCCGAATTTCCCGAAAATTTCCTATAAGCCACTATCAATAGTCAATCACTCTTAAACTATTCTAAATCAATTATTCGAGCCCAATTACTCCTAATTTTCTCAATCAATCATAATTCAGTCAGTTCAGTCATTCTCCAGTTCACAATCCAATCAATTCATAATCACAATTAAAAATGCCAAAAAATCATGAATGCATGTACCTATGAATATATGCATATGCAAGAAACCAGTTCCTCTATAATTAGAGGCCAGTAGTATGCTCAATCAGTGAATGCAATGAAACCTATCAGTCTGACCCAATATTACCATAATACCCTTGCTAACAGTAGCGGGATGTTACAAAATGTCCATATTCAGGCGTTCCCAAAATTTGAAAGCAAATGCTAATCTGGAGCGTACTGTGAGTAGACGTAGATGGTCTTACTTTATTGTTTATTTTGTTTATATTATGAATTGAGTGATTATGAATGTGATTTGATTGTTGAATTTTGGATAATGAAGGTCTGATGATTGTGATGTTTGATTTGGATATTGAAATGCTAATTGTATGTGAATGTGATTGTTAAATGTGTTTTAAATGTGTTTTTGCATAGGAATGAAAGTGATAATTCTCAACTTTAATGTTGAATGCCAGACTAAGGTCCGATGATATGAGAAAGTGATTGAATGGGATATGAAATTGTGAGTGATGCATTCCATTGCATGAATGCATGAAATATAATGGCAATTGTGACCAGAGTAGTCACTGATTAGAGTTTCAAGCTCAATGGGTGAAAAAGAGCCTCGAGCTCAAAAGTGATTCAGAGCCTCAGGCTCAACGTTTAATGAGCCTTGTATTCCCCAAGTGGATAAGGGATAGTTTTCAATGAGCCCTATATGGGATAGTTTAGACACTCGGTCACAACAAAGTAACAATTAGAAAGTGAGTCTCATGTGCATTGCATAAGCATAATATGAATGATTAAGTGTATTGAATGTGAAATAATGTGAACTGTGAAATAAAGTGAGATGTGTGAATTATGCGTTATGTGACTGGGTGAGCCATCGATGATGGTCACTCATTAAGTTCGCAAAACTCACCCAAAATTTGTAAATATTTTTTCAGGATTTAGAAGAATACTCCGCTGGGCCAACGGGAGTATACCTACTGTATGCAAGTGAAGAATAGAGGTCGGGATCAGTTCACGTCTGCATTGCATTTCTCTAATTGTATTAAATTATTATTCCGCAACTTTTGTATAAATTTGTATCTTGAAATGAATCAAGTGTTTTGTAATTGTGAACGGGGCCGAATGGCTATTGAAAATTGTGTTAAGTGAAAATGTTTATAAATAAATGAGGGCCCAATTTGAGTATCGATTTCAACATATTGTGCTATGTGATTCAAAAAAGAAAAAAATTGTGTACCGATTTCTGAACGATTGAGTGTTTAGCACGCCACCCTCGTGGAGCACGGACTTAGATATCACCATCGATGTCAGGTTCGGGTCATTGCAGAAGTGAGGTGCTACAAAAATGCTAAGAGGCAAGTAAATGGATAAATAGAGATAGAAGTAAGAGTCGAATGATATTGAAGAATTTTTTTGATGACTTTAGAATTTGTGAGAAAGTGATATTATAATTTGGGAAACATTTGGAGTAAGATATGGGGAAATTTTGAACTAGTTAAATGAGAAACTAGTTAAGGCTTTAGAAATTGGACATGTGTCTAAGTCTTAAGCCACGGTTTTTTTTAAATTGAAAGACCAAGTCATGTAACTAGAAGAACTAAGTTACTGTTCTTATCTAAAAATATCTTCCTCGTGACTTTCTCCATCTTCTGTAAGCTTCATTTCTTCCAGAGGTTTCTCACCATCATAATGCGAGCCTTGCTCTCATTTTTCACTTGCCATCTCTTTTTGTTATCTCCTTCACTATCACTAAAATATCTAACCCTACAACCTCAAGATGTTGATGATCGGTTGTTTTTGGAAAGCGAAGGTTCATATGATTTTGAAGATTTTAAAGCTTTAAACAAGTAAGAATTTTATGGTTTTTCATTGTGATATAAGATGAAACATGCATCATGTTAGTTAGCCATTGATGTTATAAAATGAAAATGTACATATGCTGAAATGTGAGTGAAAAGCAAGCATATACAACATGTGTTGATTTTTTAGATTTGATGATAAATATGTTATAAGAGAGTGTTGAAATGATTATTGAGTTTGAAAAACCATTGAGATTGTGTATAAATGAGTGCAAAAAATGTTGAAAAAAATATAAATATATGCTTTGTTTCGTTACTATCATTTGTGTGAACTTTTTTTAGTATCTTTAGAGATGATTTAAAATGAGTTACAAGTTAAGAAATAGGTGCTTGATGATGTTTAGAGATGAGAAAGATTGTTTAAAATGAAAGTTAGAGAGGAGAATGAAGAATATGCAGAAAATGGAAATGCAGAAAAATGAAAAAAGAAATGTAGTAGTGAAGAAAAGTGCAGAGAATGTGAAGGGGATGCGTGATGGATTTTCCTGTTTTTTATGATGGAGTTTTAATCTAGATTTTGGAGTTATTTTCGAATGTTTGGAGCTTAAATGGAAGTCAAAAATGAGGTTGAGATAAGTTAGAAATGTTGGTTTAAGAAAAAGAAAAGAAGTCGTTCGGTGAAGAAAAGAAGAAAGAATAAAGATCATGACTTCACTGATGAATGTTGCGAGTTGCAATCGTGCTGGCACGATCACAACTTCGGTGATGAAGTTGCGGGTTGCGCGACTTCCGAGTTTTCTGAAAAATGATTATTTTTTAACATCTATCATTCAATTCACTATAACTTCTTCATTCGATATCCAAATGACATGGGGCTTAAACCATTGGACTTGTAATACACTAATCTACATCTCTACTAAAAGGCTTAGCACAACCATTATTTTTGTTGGTGTGCGTGGGCATGCATTATGGTTGTATGCCCATGCACACCAACAAAAATAATGGGCGTGTTAAGCCTGCATAGGCATGCATTATAGTTGCATGCCCGGGACTCAAGTGTGATGGGATGCATGGTCGTGAGTTTATATTGCACGGCCATGACTTAATTTTAAATTAAGTTAATGGATTTAAGATGAAAATGTTTACTGTAACGCCCCAAATTAGGGGTTAGCATATGAAGCAAATTTAGTCCGATTTATGTTATGTCTCTTTGACATTTTGGCATGCATTCATGGCATTTTCCGGGTACATTGGTTTAATGACACTTCGGATTGATTCGGACTGTATTAAGATAATTTTAGTAATTTTTTGATACTTCAATAATTTTTAGAAATTGTTGGTGATGTATTTAGTATTTTTTGAACAATTATTTGAAAGTCATTATTTTATGACGGAATTTTTGGTGAATTTTTGGAAGCTGTCTGGGAATTCTGGGTATTTGTTTGTTCTAAGAATTCATAAGTGTGTTTTTGGGTAATTAACTATTTATCTGAATAGTACTAATTGAATAAGTGGACGAATATATAAGGGTTGATTAATTATTTTGAGACAGAACCGATGGCGTTCATCGGTGTTGTTCATGACTCTGTCGATCGATTTGACCGCTTTTTCTTTGTAGATCACGAGGTTAGTCCTTTTGATAATGAATCTATGGTATGTTCTTGTCTTTTATAAAGATAGTCGGATGAGATCTGATATTGGTAAAAGAAATTTTTAGATCTATAATATTTGACGATTTGGATGATTATGATAGGTTAGATTTGTTAAATATGTTAGTTTTTAAGTGATGATGCTAAAAGAATTGAGAAGAATTAAGCAGAAAAGAAAGGAAAGTGAAATAAAGTAAAAAGAAAAGAAGAAATTTTCGGAAGGCGAAGAAGATGATGAATAGCGA
This sequence comes from Erythroxylum novogranatense, assembly GCA_029891385.1. Lineage (NCBI taxonomy): Eukaryota > Viridiplantae > Streptophyta > Magnoliopsida > Malpighiales > Erythroxylaceae > Erythroxylum > Erythroxylum novogranatense. The sequence goes on along the minus strand of CM057225.1, from coordinate 88,066,256 downwards.
ATAGTGAATAGTGAATAGTGAATAGTGAACAGTGAACAGTATCCGTATGTATTTGTGAATAGTAATAATACGTATTTGTGAATAATGTCGTATTTTTAAACGATAGAAGAATCCAGAAATTTGCATGAACATGCATCATACTCATTTATCATACAGTAATTATGGACAATCATAATTTGTATCTGTGTTCCCTATTATAGAGGAACGACCACTGCCAGATATTGCAGGAACTTTGAGGCAATAAATAGTAAGGGCGATTTAAGGTCGATGTCGGGACTTTCGGTAATGTCTTGATAGTAATGTCTGGTCGATAATTTGAGACGTAATATAGGTAGAAAATTTCAGTGTAAGTGCTTTAGGTACACCTAAATGATGTCTAGGATTGATTTATTAGAAGTGCTATTTGCCTGCACATGAAATGACTGAAATGACCTTGTTTTGTTTTACAACTGTTAAGTCCTAGTTGTGGGTAAATAGGCATGCCTAGAAGGATCTGCAGCTGCTCATGGACACATTTGTGTCGAGACTTCGGTCTCTCCTGAGACACTTCGGTGTCGAGACTTCGGTCTCTCCTGAGACACTTTAGTGTCGAGACTTCAGTCTCTCCTGTATAAGTCCCGTTACCCACTTTTGTTCATGGATTTATAGTTTGATTTGTTCTGTATTCTGATATCTGATTGATTATTCTGCTTCTGAAGGATCTTCTGTGTTCTGCCGTTCTGTTTAATATAAAAATCTGTTCTAAAATGCATTCTTTCTGTTTCCTAAAATCGGTTAATATAGATTAGTTATTACTCACTAAGCTATATGCTTAGCACGGTGGATTTGCCCCGTGTAGGTTCAGAGCGAAGAGTTTAAAGACTGGGATGAGTCAACTGCATTGGTCAAAGGAGTCTGTTTTTGTATTGTTGAACATGTTTTTAGTGAACATTTTTGGGCCTGTAATAACTTTGAATTTCTATTTCTGACAGTATGATGTGATGTATTGTAAGCACTGTTTGAGATGTTGTGTGTAAACTAGTTTGATTTGATTGTACTGTATTGGGTGGCATCCACATATCCTCCCAGGGGGTATTTGGGTGTTACATCTTTTTCATAAGGGAAAAATAAATGTTTTACTTTCACTTTCGGAATCAATAACGCCAATATAACCAAACGCATCTAATACCACCAAATATCATAGCAAAGCACTATAGCCACAAAACCAATGTTTCTTCACATAGTTACATAATCATACCAGTCAATGATCTCATTTCATAAGGAACATCATATGAACCAATCATCAGTTAAAAGGTTCAATTCAAATCTTGCGATCATTAATCTCATCTTTCACGTATTCCCTCTTGTAAAATCACGCAACAATGTGATCAAAGAAACCTAATATCGATATCATCTCATGATCGATCATATAACTCGTCACCTTATTCCACCAATTTCACGACATACACCACATGCATCTCCTCCAACACATTACATTCACATCGCCACGGTGGTAATACAATTAACTCATGTGTCTTCTATACAAGATCGAGATACACACAAACGCATCAGATAGTACTCATTCAAACAATTCATAAACCTTCAGTTCTTTTATTCATTGACTCTGTATCGTATTCAATTCTATCAATACCGCAAACTATCCGACATGTGTCACTACACCTACTGTGTCTCCAAGCTTGCAAAGCTATGGCAGTAAATTTTATCAACTAATCACCTCACGCGACATCATTTGTCTTTATGCATACAAATTTTTTTTTCTCTTCATTCCTGCAAAACATGAATGATTTCACCCAAGTTCACTTATCAACATTTGATCTCAATTGCTCTTGGACAAGACTTCTCTACATTCACGCAAGTCAGAATAAAATTTTGAATCTCTCCCACTTAGAAACTGAACCATTCCAATCTTTTGCCACAAATTTGCCAATATATCAAAATGCACCAAAATTGATCTTAAGAATCACACTTTCAAACTAGTATTCTTATTTTAACTTTGCCATTTTTTTTCTTTTCCCGAAAATCGGGCAGCATAACGGCTGTATTTTATCCAGCCCAAAAATCTGCAATGATCAAACGCACTTCTATAATGCTCACACAATAACCAGAATCATCGGACCTCCCGTCCGGAATCCAACATCAGCAAACAATGCAATGCTATACCGAACACGTCAATCGAAAATCAAACTCGTACTTCTTGAACATGCTGACATAGAATTCATTACAGACCTAACTCCGTCTAACCATAATAAGCATGTGTACATGCACGTTCAATAGTCTATTCAACTTCCCATGTCTGAATCGCATCAATTCAGACACTTACGATATGTAACCATCATGACATTCTAATATCGAACCCATTCTTATACTCTTATCCAGAATCACAAATTCTCAACTACCTCATCAACAGTCTTATGAATCTTTTCATACGGACATTCTAGAACCAAAACATGGGACAAACTGCATTAGGCCAGACACAACTCTAGTACAAGCAATAGTTAAGCGCTGGTTAAACCAGAATCGCCTAAACCATGCTCTGATACCAAAAGATGTAACACCCAAATACCCCTAGGAGGATATGTGGATGCCACCCAATACAAGACAATCAAATCAAACTAGTTTACACACAACATCTCAAACAAAGGCTTATAATACATCACATCATACCGTCGTAAAGCAGAAATTCAAAGTTATTACAGGCCCAAAAATGTTCACTAAAAACATGTTCAACAATACAAAAACAAACTCTTTTGGCCAATGCAGTTGACTCATCCCAGTCTTTAAACTCTTCGCTCTGAACCTACACGGGGCAAATCCACCGTGCTAAGCATATAGCTTAGTGAGTAATAACTAATCTATATTAACCGATTTTAGGAAACAGAAGAATGCATTTTAGAACATATTTTATATTAAATGTAAGCAGAGAACACGTAAGATCCTTCGTATGTAATAATCAATCGATATCAAAATACGAACAAATCAAACTATAAATCCATGAAGCGAAGTGGGTAACGGACTTATACAGAGAGATCAAGTCTCGATAATCAAGTGTCTCAGAGAGATCAAGTCTCGACACAAATGTGTCCATGAGCGATTCAGAGACCCTTCTAGGCATGCCTATTTACCCACAACTAGGACTTAACGGTTGTAAAATGAACAAGGTCATTTCGGTCATTTCATGTGCGGGCAAATAGACTTCCAATAAATCAATCCTAGACATCATTTAGGTGTACCTAAAGTACTTACTGAAATTTTCTACCTATATTACGATCAAATTATCGACCAGACATTTATCAAGACATTACCGAAAGTCCCGACATCGACCTTAAATCGCTTCTTACTATTTATTGCCTCAAGTCCCGTGAATATCTGGCAATGGTCGCTCCTCTATAATAGGAATACTGATACAAATTATGATTATGCATAATTATCGACGATAAATGAGTATGATGCATGTTCATGCAAATTTTGGGATTCTTCATCGTTTAAAAAATACGTATTACTATTCACAAATCGTATTATTATCGCTCACAAATACATACGGACATCATTCCTTTGCTCACTGCTCACTATTCACTATTCACTGCTCATCACTATCTTTGCTTTGCTCATCATCTTCTTCGCCTTTCGAAAATTTCTTCTTTTCTTTTTACTTTATTTCACTTTCCTTTCTTTTCTACTCAATTCTTCTCAATTCTTTTAGCATCATCACTTAAAAACTAACCTATTTAACAAATCTAACCTATCAGAATCATCCAAATTGTCAAATATTATAGATCTAAAAAAATTTTTTACCAATATCAGATCTCATCCGACTATCTTTATAAAAGACAAGAACAGACCATAGATTCATTATCAAAAGGACTAACCTCGTGATCTGCAGCAGAAAAGCAAATCGAAATCAGACTGACAGAGCTGCAGAACAACACCGATGAACACTATCGGTTCTGTCTCAAAATAATTAATCAACCCTTATATATTCGTCCACTTATTCAATTAGTACTATTCAGATAAATAGTTAATTACCCAAAAACACACTTATGAATTCTTAGAATAAACAAATACCCAGAATTCCCAGACAGCTTCCAAATATTCACCAAAAATTCTGTCATAAAATAATGACTTCCAAATAATTGTTCAAAAAATACTAAATACGTCACCAACAATTTCTAAAAATCATCAAAGTATCCAAAAATTACTAAAATTATCTTAATACAGTCTGAATCAATCCGAAGTGTCATTAAACCAATGTACTCGAAAAATGTCATGAATGCATGCCAAAATGTCAAAGAGACATAACATAAATCGGACTAAATTTGCTTCATATGCTAACCCCTAATTTGGGGCGTTACATTTACTGTGCTGGAATATGATAACCAGAAAGATTACATTGAACAGACTTCAGTATTTTAGCAATATCTTGTTCCGTAAGTATCCGAATGGAATGATTTTTGATTTGGTTATAGGGCTACAAATTTTCTGAAGAAATTGAATTTAATTTAGTCTCTAAAAATTTCAATTTCTGGATGGAATTTGAGTACAATGTACTATTTCAGAATGAGAATAGTTTGAATTATTTGGAGAAAATCTTTCGAAATACTGAACCAATTTGTATGATGTTGGTGTCATTAGAAATTTAAGATATAGGAGAACAATTTTCTAGAAGAAAGTGTTATGAAATTACTTCATTTCCCTTGTCAGAATGTTCATGAAAAATAGACCCAAAGGTCTGGAATTTTTTGAGATGTTATATGAAGAAATGAGAGTTTGGATATTGTTTGATCATATAATGTGAGAACAACATTAGTGAACAAATTGTTGATATTAAAGCATCAAAAACACGTGTATAGTGGAAATGATGAGGTTCATATGGTTTTCATTGTGATTCAAAGGAGATGAGTAATGAGTATCTAATAAAAGTTAATGTGAATTTGATTTTATGAGAGTAAATAATGCTAAAGATGAGAATGTGCATAAGTTGTGAAATTTGATAATATACCTAGGACTATCATTGAGCATCCATTGTACATAGTCCATATACATATTTATGCGTAAATAAATGCTTATAATTGTGCAAAGTTATTAATGTGTATGTGTAATATGTATATTACATAATTTGGCTGTGGAGGATAAATGTCTGTATTTTGACGTTTCTAGAACTTCGAAGCAAACGCTAATCTGGAGCATACTGTGAGTTGACCTAGATGGTCTCATTCACTGTTTGTTATATTTTAACTTTATACTTTGAATTGCCATTGAAATGAAATGTTATTATTCTGATTCCAGACATTGAATGTCTGAGGAGTTTAATAAATGCATGAACAATAACAAAAGTGCTCCTTGTATGTGAATTTGACGAAATATCTGATACACAAATTGATTGTTAAATGCTAGACCAAGTTTCGAAGAGAATTATGAATATGCATACAAATGAAAAAGTGATTCTCAACTTGTGTTAGATGTCGGACTAAGGTTTGATGATACGTGTAAAGTAAAATAAAGTAACTGATTGAAAAGATGTGAATGTGATGCATTTCATTTCATGAATGCATGAAAGATAAAGGTTATTATGACCAGAGTAGCCACTGAAAAAGAGCTTAAGGCTTAGATGTGAAAAAGAGCTTAAAGCTCAAATTGTGGAAAAGCGTTTAAAGCTCAGAAGGTATATAAGAGCCAAAGGTTCACTATGTAAAATGAGCTTGGAATCCCCAACAGATACGAAACAATTATTAATGAGTCTAGTATCCATAATGGATAAGGGATAGTTGTAGGCACTTTGTCACAACAATAACAAATTGAAAATGAGTCTCATAAGCATTACATATGCGTTTGATGTGTATGTTTTGAATAGTTTGACTGATTTTTTGAAGGTGGGATATGTTTCAAGCGAATGTGAAATATATGTGACTCAATATGATTACTAATGGAATGATGTGAATTGTATGTGTTATGTGATGAGTAAGACATCGAGGATGGTCACTTACTGAGTTCACAAAATTCACTCAAAATTTGCAATATTTTTCAAGTTCAGAAGAGTTACCCCATTTGGCAAAGGAGGGTATAAACACTGCATTCAAGTAAGAGATAGAAGTCGGGATCACTTCACGTCTGTATTTGTATTTCTTTATTTTTGTGCCAAATTGAGTCCTTGGTTATTATTGTATCTTGTATATTTGAATGTTTCTGTATGTATTAGCTTCCAAAATTGTGAAATTTTTTGTAAATGAAATATATCAAAGTGTATTAATAGTTGTGATTTTGACTTTTTTGTGTATGATAAATGTAAAATTTTGTACTGAATTTTCGAAAGTTTGACCGTTCTAGCTTGTCACCCTCATGGGGTATATACTCAGACATCACTCAAGTTATCGGGCACGTGTCTTACAAAAGGGGGTTCCTACATCCTTGATCCGCTCGTATGTATCATTTAACATTTCTAAATCAAAATGAGAGTAGAAGGAGATAACATTCCTCAATTTTGCAGTCTTCGCTAGTGGCAACCAAAATATAGCTTTTTGAGAAGCTCAAATTTGAAGCTTTTCATAAAAGAACTTTTTTAGGTCGATTTTTTATATCAATTAATGAGCCTATTTTTAGTCTCTTTTGTCCTTATATTTTACACATAATTTTCATAATACCTACAAACTCATCTTCACGTTTATTTTGAGATTTATATAGTATTATTTGACTTTTATATGTTTTAATATTTATTTTGATATTAGTTTTACTTATGTTATAATCTATATAAAAGATTTGGTTAGATATATTTTCATTTATATTTCATATGGTTTAAAATTATATAATAATTAATATATTGTGCTTTACATATTGTTTAATATACTTTAAATAATAATTATATGCATAAATAATTTTATTACAAAATAAAATATAGTTAAAATTAATGAAAGTGCTTTTATTTTTATGTTGTCAAACAGTCTACTGTATGAAGCTCTTTCAAAAAAATATTTTTTATTTGATAGTCAAACAGTCAACCGATTTTTTAGAAAAGCTCTTCTAAAAAAAGATCTACTGACAAAAGCTCTACTGATATAAGCTAATCCAAAGAGACACTAAATCAAATTAACATAAAATTAGAATCAAATTATCCTAAAATTAACTTCCTAAGCGTTATTCATAGTAATCACATAAGTAATATCATTGAAATCAAAAGCATAAACCTTTACACTCACCAAGGTTTCACTCAATGCACTTAAATGTTTAGGGTAAAAAATACAAAAAATGTCAATCAATGCAAAGTAAAAACTAGGGTTTTTGGAATATACACAGTCACTTATATGATCTTATAAGAGGTCGTGTATCTCCAAAAATACTTGAATTTGTAATTTTACATGAGCATAGAGACTTACACGGGCAACATACACGGTCATATATATCAATATACATGGGCATGTAACTTCACGCGACCAAAAACAATATTCTTTAAATCTCCAGAAGTTTACATAGACTTATACAATCGCTATACATAGTCGTACAGGTCTTTAATTGCTTTAAATCTTCGTTCCATGCTATGATTTTATCCAAATTCTTCTCCTTGTAGTCCAAGAAGATAGTTATCACCGATAAATACACTTGAATTAAATTAAGTACCAAAAATACGATAAAATATTAAATAACAAGCAAAACACATTAAATATTTATAAATATTGTCAAATAATTATTCATCAATAGTCATTTATCTCACAACACCATTAAACACAACTTAAAGCCCATTTCTTCTTTATTTACAAATATAATCTACTTGTAAAGTTCAAAGGATCAAAGGAAACTTAATTTTATCATTCCTCCTTTAAAAAGGTTCATCGTAGAATTATCTCCTGCATCAATAAGAGTTAAATAAAAAACATTAAAAGTAGATCTCATATTATACCCATTAGGAAGATTTAATTTATATGCATTATCATTGATATGTTCAACAAATTGAAATGGACCATCTCCTCTTAGTTGTATCTTAGATCTCCTTCGATCCAGGAACCTCTCCTTTCTTATATGCACTAATACTCCACCTAGTTTAAAGTTAATTCTCGTTCTTCTTTTTTAGCTTTGAATGCATATTCTTTATTTTTTTCTTCAATATGTTGTCGCATATTTTCATGTAGCTGTTTCATTATTTCAACTTTCCTTTTACCATCCAAGCGACTCCTCTCATGAATGGGGAAAGGAACTAATGGAAATGAAAACCTCAGTGTAGATGAAAAACTCTAATATATACAAATTCAACGAATGATAAATAATTTATTTAATTTTAAAAAATTTTAAGTGATAGCACTTATAAAGTAGTCAAAGTCTTATTTACTGCTTCTGTTTGACCATTCATTTAAGGATGATATATAGTTGAGCCTTTCAAAAGTAGCTAAGGCACTTAATATCTCTTCTGGACATAATACTCATACAAATAATGTAGAGTCATAATGTCTCCTTAAAGAGCAAATTAGTTATGTTGGTTACATCTTTAATTTTATTACATGCAATAAAATGTGCCTTATTAGAAAACGTATCAACAATAAAAAGGATAGATTCTTTACCCCATTTTAACCTAGTAAAACATAAAACAAAATCTATAGAAATATCAATCCAAGGTTCACTAGGTATTGTAAAGGATTATACAATCTATATGGAATAACCTTAGACTTAAAATCTTATCATGATGGATATAAGGCTAAAAGAAATGTTCATAAAAATACGTAAATTCCTTTTAATGCCAAAATGACCTTTCAATTATATCTCTTGCGCCTCACACACTAATAACTCTCTTAAAGAACTCTTACGTATCCATAATTTATGTTTCTTAAATAAAACTCATCATCCCTAAAGAAATTTTAAAATAGTTTTCCACAAGCCTTAATGATAGATTCAAAATAATCATTATTCTTATATAATTCTTTAATATGTTTCATTTAATGTAGAAAATAAGACGTACCTTTGGGATGATGCATTAGCCACTATATTTCCCTTACCATCTTGTACTTGATCACATGAGAAAATGTATCAATGAATTCAATCTATATGGCATATCATCGATTCACATTCCCTTTCCTTTTAAAATGCTATAAAGACCTATAATCAGTCTGAATAACAAACTCTTAGGCCATAAATAATATCGTCAAATATTTAAAGCCCTCACTGATGGATATAACTCCTTATTAAAAGTTAGGTAGTCAATAGTAGCCTCATTAAGTTTCTCACTAAAGTAGGTAATTGGTTGATTTTCCTCCATAAAAATAACATTAATGCCTATATTTGTTGCATCAAATTTATTCTCAAAAGTTTTAAAAAAGTTGGATAGAGCTAATAGAAGAGTATAACACAACCTTTATTTAAAAGTATGCTCTTATTCATTACCCCGCTTAAAATTAAGAGACTTTTTGATAACTTCAATGAATGGTACAACTACTGCACTGAGGTCGTTCATAAACCTCTTATCAAAATAAGCTAAATCATGAATACTTCTTATATTAGTTATAGATTTAAGTGTAGGCCACTCTTGAATGGTCTTAATCTTCTCTCCATCGAACTCTATTCCTTTTGTACTCATAACGCATAATAGAAAAAATACCTTATTTATGTAGAAGGAACACTTCTTTAGATTTGCATATAGTTTTTCTTATCTAAAAATATTTAAAATGAAATTTCATACTCAACATGCTCATCTAAAATCTTACTGCTTATTATAATATCATAAAACAAATAGCGATAGATTTTCCAATAAAATCACACAAAATATAGTTCATTAAACTCTTGAAGGTACTAGGTGTATTAGTTAATCCAAAAGGCATTACTAACCACTTATATAGATCATATGTTGTTACAAAGGTTATTTTCCACTCATCACATTCTTTTGATCTAATTTGATGATATCACATTTTCAATTAATTTTTAAAACACATTAGAACTTTGTGACTCATCAAACATGTTGTATAATATAAGATGTTAATATTTTATCATTATTTTGTTGACAACTTAATAGTAAACATACATTCTCTATGGTCGATCCTTTTTAGGAGCAAGCAAGGCTGGAATAACACATACACTTATGATTTCTCTAACAAACCAATTTAATAAAAGTACCTTAACTTGCCTTTGAAGCTCCTTGGTCTCCTCTGAGTTACTTTTATAGATTGGTTGGTTAGGAACGGTAACACGAGGTATGAAATTAATTTGATGTTTTATTCTTCTTATTATTAGTAAATCACTAAGGAAATCATCAAGGAATACATTTTGGGGAATCATGTAATAAAGAAACAAAAACATAAGGTAACGAAATGGCAAGATTGTTATTATTAAAATAAGCCTCATTGTAAAAAGTATAATTATATGCTTGTTAAAAAAGTCGTCTTATCTTACTTTCCTAGCATAAAAATTTATTTATTTATTTGGTTTCTCTTAATACTCTCTTTCTTTTTTCCTTAAAAACTTCCTTTTTTGTTTTTTATTAGTTTTTATTTTTATTTTATTTTTTCCTTTTCCTTTTGATCTCTTATCCTTATTTTTAGCTTACTATCCTTCTTTCCAATTTCTCTTCTTAACTTAACTTGATCTTCATATATTTATTTCATTGTCAATGGTACAAAAGAAAAATGTTTATTATTCATGGACAAAGATTAAAAAATTTGTGTCCTTTTTATCAAATTCCCAAAGTCTTCTTTTAGGTAGGTAAGCTCAATTTTTTAACCATGATAGTGTTGGCTACATTTGTACAGCTATCGCATTAATAATCATCCTACATGCTTCATTATTGGTGCGGCATCTCATATGAAATATGTTATCTCATTGCTCACTATCATTATCATATTTAAACTGGGCATTTAAAGTATATCTATTCATAAGCATCTCTCTTCCACCAAATACTTATCACCATCATCATCACAATCTTTTAGAAGCAGTATGGAATTATCATCACTTTCGACCTTGGTCTCAATTTCCCTATCGCCACTAATCACGTCCCTTTTATTTAGAACATTAAGAAGCTATGGGCCTTATTCCTATACAATAAAAGAATTTAATTTTATAAATATGAGTATGAGTTTTAAATTTAGATTTACCTTTCACTTTACCAGGCACTTTTTCTCCATTTTACGTGGTTTTATTTTGGCTTTAGGAGTAGCCTTATCATCTCTTTTTCCATCTTAATTTCCACGAGGATGAACTAGAATTTTGTAATGAAATTTTTCCCTTCCTGCTTAGTTTCCTTTCCACCTATATAGCCATATGAACTATATCTTCTAGCTCTATGAAATTTTGCACTTGTATTATATGAGTAACCTTGTAACTCAAACCATTTAGAAATTAAGCTATAGTGACTTCTCGATCCTCTTTTATATTAGTTCAGATCATAGGAGTCTCCATCTACTTATAGTATTCCTTACACTTATTGACCCTTAAGAGAGGCATTGTAATTTTTGAAAGAAATCGCTACAGTAATAATTATGGACAAAGCACCTCCTCATGATCAACTTCATAGCTTCCTTGTTTTCAGTAGGCCTCTCATGGTTCATTTGATTATTTAATAAAAGTTGATCCCACTAATTAATGGCATAATCAATAAACTCAACAAAAACTAATTTAAACTTTTCCTTTTTGGTGTAACAGTGGTACTCAAAAATCAACTCCATCTTCTTTTCCCATTCAAATTAGGCCTCAATGTCATTCCTCCCTCGGAATTAAGGAATCTTCATTTTAATGTTCTCAAGGTTGAGATCTCGCCTTCTGTGACTTTCATCTTATCAATCACTTCGATGGTGTAAATCTGCACATATTATTTCTTGATGGTTAGTATGCATCATATAATATACCCCCTCTTCATTATTATCAAAATTATTTTAGAGAATTAGTCATTGTTACCGATTTGTATTAGGAACTTGTGGTGATTATCTCCTTTGAAATTGGCTATTAGTAGTATTTTGTAACTCCATTGAATTTCTAATCTTGTCAAACATCATATTTATGCATTCAAACTATTATTGTATGGCTTAAAGCATAAACGTATTATCCTTCCTTTCCCCTTAACTCTATCCTAATTAGATATAATTCAAAATACAAGAGAATGTTAATAATAGCCTTACAACACCTCCTCAAATGTTTCTTTTGATTAATGCTATTAATTTCACTTATGTTTATCTCTAAATATCTAGATTTTTCAATTAATTTTCTCACACACTCTAACCTTTTACCACTCACTTTCCTTTTCATAAATTATTTAAAATTACACAAACTCAAATAACAATTCAACCTTGTAAAGTTTTTAAAAAATGAAGAACTATCAATCAAGAAGAGAGAATAACTCATGGTTGAAACAAAAAAACATAAAAATTTAATAAAACAAGGATGGGTAGCAAGAATGTTAAATTGCATGTGGAAATGATTTCTTTAGGTCACCATTGCTACACCAGTTTCTTTACTTTCTTTTCTTTTCTTGTCTTTTCCTTTCAAAACCACAAGAACAATTCGTATGAATGAAACAAAACAACATAATTGAAAAAAGAAGAAACTATAATAAAAAAGGTATAGATAGGTAAACCCAAAAATTAGAAGATGATTGAATTTGATTTTTGAAACTTAAAAAGGACCTAATATGATAGAAAGGAATGACAAAAATAATATTTTCTTTTTAACAAATAAGCAAAATATAATTTTAAAATATAAAATAAAAAGATCACCACTCCTAATTTAGAGTCAAGATCTAATACCAACTAATATGAATCCACTTAAAATATACCTTAGAGAACCCAAGAGCAATCTTGAATCAAACCTAAAAAGTCAAAATAGATGTATAAAATAATTAACTTGTTTATTATAAAGAATCCATAACATAATTTATTAAGCGTTTGAATGCCACAAAGAAAGAAATATTTGATAAGTTTAATGTTTAATGAAGAATGAGCAAAAGAAGCTTTGAAAACTCTACAATAAAAAAAAATGTCAAAAGTTTTTCTACCTAAAAGAAATATAACTTAAATACTAAAAAACAAAAACTAGTGGGCATGGCTTGGAATAGTGTCATATTGGTTATAAACTTTTTAATGTCAATAGGAATAGTCTAGGAAACACTCATATATGAGACCTCAGATCTCTTTATTACTTATATGAAGTTAGACAAAATCCGAGACATGCTTGTAGTTGGGATTATAAATCCTTTTGAAACTTAGTGAATTTAGGCACAATTTGGGGGACTCTTATGACTAAGGTAGTAGATTCGTTTGTAACTTTATGAAATTAGATACGAACTAAGAAACACTCATGATTAAAAACGTATCTTATAATTAAGTTTTTCATAAAGTTATATAGACTAGTATATGGTTGTGTTATAGGTTGTAGTTACAACTAAGTCTTCAACCTTAGCTTGAATCAAGCTAACCAATTCTTATACTTTAACTTGGTTTGAATTCTCATGTATAGCCATTTCTCTCCAACACCATTAAGTTCATCTTAAAGCCTTTTCTTCTTTGTTCACATAATTAGTCTACTTGTCAAACTCATAAAGGCAACTTGATTCCTATCAATATGTCTTTAGAACCTTCTTTGAACTATTTTAAGATTATATTAATATGCATATATATGAAAAGTATAAAGGTCATCTTTGAATTAACCCTTTTAACTTAAGTATCTCCTATCATTAGTAACTGATGGAGCCTGAATTGAGCTTTTTCGTTACTAGCTCTTTAATGATTCTTGTTTAAACTCTTAGTCATAAGTCCTTTACCTAGATGATTTTACTTGCTAGTTAAACTTGTAAGTTGTACTCCTTAGGTGCATCTTGCATCTAATTTCTACTATTCAATATGTTACTTAATTTTTAAAAAAAAAACAATGATCGTCTTGTCTAAAGGTGAAGGTGAGAAGGTGGAGGAGAAGAGAACAATTTGTTATAGTTTATTTGACATATTTGTCCTTAATTTATAATTATTTTGTCTTTATATGAAATCTCAAATTACTATTTGATTCACAAAATTAGTTTTATTTTTTATACTAATTATTAGGTGATGCCACCAAAGACCACTTGCAACAAGTCACGAAGCATTTCCCATATCTTAGTTGGAGGCGGTTTCATTGTACAAATACAATAAAAAATACCTGTTAAAAAAGATCAATTTATGACAATTAATGGGAAAATAGTTTAAGAGTGAGGTGTTGTACAGTGTTGAGTGTCCAACCCTATTTTGAAATCTTAGATGATGTAGTGAATAAGATTACAGTAGATATACATCAACTCTAGAAGATAAGGACTATGTAGAAAGATTATCTGAAGATAGTAGAGTTCTTCATGGACATGGATGTATCATTCTTAGTTAAATGTAATATCTTATCTTGTTAGTTGGGCTATAGATAAATCCTATCAGACAGAGTCCTATTTAGATACGAGTGTCATCCAATTAGTTAGTGTGATATAATGTGATAAGGGGAGATGTGATCTAGACGGTTCAGTTCAATTAAGATTTTGAATTGTAAAGCCAAAAGTTGCCTATAAATTATTTGAGTCTCGTTATAGAAGAATAGAGATAAAGAATGCAGTCACACCATCTAAAAGTAAGGGAAAACAGAGAGAGGACAAAGAGGGTTGTATTCTCATCTTTGTTTGATTATTTTAGGAGTTAGTTTGAGTGATTATTGATTGTAATATCAACTTAAGTTTTAATTCTGAAACTTTGTGAGACAACTTGTTGTTGTGGGAGGTGAGAGATCAACTTTTTTGTAAATCCTTATTAAGTTTAGTAGATTTATACATCAGTTTGTTTCATAGTTTTTTCCCTCTACAATAAAAGATTTTTCACGTCAAATCTTGATGTTTGTTTCATTATTTAGTTTCTTCTCGTATTTTTCTACTCTTGCAATAAAGATAATTCTTTCTAGTTATTAATATTTAGTTGATCTTTTAAAGAGTTTTGTATTTGTCCCCATAGGAAGTCGTTTTGGCCATATATTAAAGTGTGGGAGTTACTTTAAATTGTGGGAGAGGAATCGGACGCAGATGAAGTCACTTACCCGTAGAAGTATTTGAAGTGGTGGAGGTTGATGGGTTTTCCCAACTTAGTTAAGCGCTAGTTATACATGAGTTTTTTTGGATGTTCGAGCAAAATTAAGCTCTCCTCGATCCAGTCCACTGACAATTAACAATATTAGATAGTTTGTAGAGCTTGGAACAGAAGCAACATCATTTGTTATGTAAGAATGAAACGTCTTGCAAGTAACACTTGTCTAGCGAGAGAATATGTTAAAGTGAAAGTGGAAGAGGACACAAAGACAGGGAGGTCCTGAATCTCTTTATATATATGTGAGGGAAGCATGAGACAAATGCGAAAGTTGCTTGCTGTTTATTTACCTTCGGTAAACAAATGGCTCCCGTCGGTTTGCCTCCAGGTTTTAGGTTTCATCCTACGGACGAAGAGCTTGTGAACTATTACCTCAAGCGCAAAATCAATGGCCAGGAAATTGAACTTGACATCATTCCTGAAGTTGATCTTTACAAATGTGAGCCTTGGGATTTAGCAGGTCTCTTCCATCCCTTCTCTTATCACTTATGATTCAGCTTTCTTTCTATCGAAGTTCACGTTTTATATAGATTTATCTTTGCATATATAAATGGCATGCACGACGAAGGGGTTTAAGCACTATTTTGAATTGGAAGAATCTATATACTTGTTTTGCAGAGAAATCATTCTTGCCAAGTAGAGACCCAGAGTGGTACTTTTTTGGACCTCGGGACAGGAAATATCCCAATGGTTTTAGAACTAATAGAGCAACAAGAGCAGGATACTGGAAGTCCACAGGTAAAGACAGAAGGGTGACAAGCCAGAATCGAGCCATCGGAATGAAGAAGACATTAGTGTACTACAGAGGCCGAGCTCCCCAGGGGATTAGGACTGACTGGGTTATGCACGAATATCGCCTTGACGACAAAGAGTGTGAAGACACTTCTGGCATTCAGGTGGTTTGTGCATTTTATAGTTGGTGATTCTATTTAAAGATGATCGTTCAGGGTAATATATATATGCATATAAGTTTATTTCATTCAATACAACCATAGGAGAGTATCACACAAGCATATATATAAGTTTGAAAGTGCATGGGACTGCATGGAAAGTCAGAAGAATCAACACTTTTCTTGCCACCACTTCGCTCGCCTCCTTGCTTTAAATATTTTACTACATTTGCCCAACTTACAAATCTCTGACATATTCGTTCCTTGGAGTAGGGCTAGATCTGTCGTGTCCATTACTTTGTTTTATCTAATGAGACAAAAGTGTTATCCCCCCATATGACGTCACTCAATTTATCTCTTCTTGTAACCATTATTTATTTAGTGTTTTTATCCTTGATTTATTCAACCAGTTTATCATTTTTATGATCCTTAAGTCAAGAATCCATTCTTACAAACTTGGTTAAGATTAGGCTAACACAAAAGTAGAACCCCCCATCACTTTCATGGTATAAGAAGGTGCCGGCTGCTTTTTGCTTTATTCCAAACTGCAAAGCGAGCCATTGGGCAACCAACATTCATATCGTAAGTAATATTAATTTATGATAATTGCTCTTTTGTGTCAAACTTGGTTTTTGTAAGTAGATCCACGAATTTGATGTTTTGCTTGTGAGCATTTACATTACATGCGGAAAACACATGATCTGTTAGTATTAAATGATTTTAGCCCTGAATACCAATATTCATATGCATAACAATATTACTTGAATGTCTGTAGCCAAGCAATGATTGCATTATGTTCTCTTATCAATTCATTGCAGTAGCGAACAGGGAGCTGATGTTTTCTTGTGGTTGCCCGAAAAAAAAAACTTAAACCATTTGAAAAAAGAACTCCAAGCTTGCTACAAATTTAGATTCCAAAACCTGCCCTACCATTTTAATGAGCGAAATCATCCATTTTATTCTGGACAAAAGAGTAATATTTGATAAGTTTGTTTTGAACTTTATTCTCATTCTGTCTCGTGTCTCTTTGGGACAAGAAATGACATGTTTTACTTGCAGGACTCTTACGCATTATGTCGAGTATTTAAGAAAAATGGGGCGTGCTCTGAAATTGAAGATCAACAAAATCAATTTGGTATTCCACTTATGGAGAGTCCTCATGGGTATGGAGCAACAAATGACTACGAAACCATGTCACCTGATGTTCCAATTGTATCATCCTCTTGTGTAGACGAGGAAGACAAAGATGACTCGTGGATGCAGTTCATAACCGACGACCCTTGGTGCTCTTTTAACACTGCCACGGTTGGAGAAGATGTTTCTTATGTGACGAGTACTTACGCAAACTAGAATTAATCAAGTTGTTTGGTGGTCAATAACACAAGTTGGGTACATATTTTCTCTTGGAATAAGGCATAAAATGAAGATAGTTGTAGAAGATGTTATTAGTTTTCTGTAAAAGTTTATTAACTAGATTAGTTCATACTTTTTGATGGATTGGTTTTCTTTGGAAGTTTATTAATTAGGTTAATTCATTCTCTAAGATGGATTGGTTGCATGGCCTTTCAAAAACCATGTCAAATGATTTGATAATTTCTGTTGTTGTACCTCTACTGGAAGTCATATCCACTTGTAATGTTATAAACTGGTGACATTTGTTCTCTGTTTTATGCAAACTGATATTTCCTCTATTCCTTGTTGTTTGTACGTAGTCCTTTGTTTTGATTTATTTGTAATTGTAACTACAATGCGTGGTCGCTTAATTATTTGATATTGTTATAAAACCATAATTACAATTTCAGAGTATTTGGGAGAGAAGACTTATTCTTATAAGTTCATTTCTTATCTCTCTTACATCAAACTTTCTATTTATAGTACATTTCAAACACCTAATACACATGTGACCACCTACTCCATATGTGTTATTGTGTTAGCTAAAACCAAACCAATAACCACCTACTTCATTCTTGTGTTAGGTAAAACCAAACCAATCCATATGTACACTAACTATTAAATGGCGCATCTACAATTAGTGGTACACCATATTATTTCTATCTTTTATAACACTCCCCCTTTGTGTGCCATATAATTGTCTCTTCTCTGGCCTTTAAACGCATTTGGTGTTGCTCGTTAAAAACCTTATCGGGAAAACCCGGTGGGATAAAAATCATGATAAGGGAAAAGAGTGAATGCAGTAAGCTCCCCTCATTGAACACACTAACCTCTTCCTCATAAATTTCTTAGATGTCGATTCCAATCTCGTGGACATGCTTCCGAAAGGTATAGTAGGAAGTGCCTTTGTGAAAAGATCCGCAGATTGTTGCTTGATTGAATATCTTGGATGTTGATTTCTTTGCTCTTGTCGAGATCTTGGGTGAATTGGAAAAATTTCGGAGGGATATGTTTGGTTCTATCACTTTTGATATAACCCTCCTTTATTTGAGCGATACATGCTGCATTGTCTTCAAATATGATTGTTGGTTTTTTGTTGGTCGATAGGCCACAAGTATTTAAAATGTGGTGCGTCATTGACCTTAACCATACACATTCTCGGCTTGCTTCATGAAGTGCAATGATTTCAGCATGATTTGAAGAAGTAGCAACAAGTGTTTGTTTCTGTGAACGCCAAGAAATTGCATTGCCTCCATACGTAAATACATAACTAGTTTGGGATCTGGCTTTATGCGGATCTGATAAGTAACATGCATCTGCATAACCAACCAAAAATTGTTTTGCATTTTTAGTGTAAAATAATCCCAAATCAATTGTACCTCAAGATAACGGAATAGATGTTTAATTCCATTCCAAAGGCCTTTTCGTAGAGATGAACTAAATCTTGCTAGTAGATTAACAAAGAAAAGCTATATCGGTCTAGTACAATTAGCAAGATACATGAGAGCTCCTATCGCACTTAGATATGACGTTTGTAATCAAGAACTTCTTCGTTTTTCTTCGCAAGGCTTAAATGGATCCTTCTCAACATTGCGACCTACCAACCATTGGTGTACTTAACGGAGTTGCTTTATCCATATTAAAACGCCTCAATACCTTTTATGTATATGTCGATTGATGCACAAATATTCCGCTTGGTCTATGTTCAATTTGCAGACCAAGACAATATTTAGTTTTACAAGATCTTTCATTTCAAATTCCTTCTTTAAGTACACCATTGTTTCTTGGATTTCTTTTAGCACCAATGATATTCAAATCGTCAACATAGACAAATGATAATCACATATCCGGATGTTGTTTTCTTTATAAAACGCAAGGGCAAATAGGACTATTTACATATCCTTTCTTTAATAGATACTCGCTTAGACGATTGTACCACATGCGTCCAGATTACTTTAGTCCATATAAGGATCTTTGCAATTTGATCGAATACTTTTCCTTTCGTTGTGATTTTAATGCTGCAGGCATTTTGAATCCTTCAGGGATTTTCATGTAAATATCACTATCAAGTGATCCGTACAGGTAAGCTGTAACAACATCCATAAGACGCATTTCCAGGTTCAAGAACTGTTAGTCGATTAAATATCTAAACGTAATTGTATCCATAACAGAGAGTATGTTTGTTCATAGTCAATTCGGGTCTTTGAGAAAACCTTGTGCAACAAGTCGAGCTTTGTATCTCACAATCTCATTTTTCTCATTTCGCTTTCGAACAAAACCTATTTGTAACCTCATGTGCTTTACATTTTGGGGTGTAAGGACAATAGGTCCAAACACTTTACGCTTGTTAAGAGAATTTAATTCAGCTTCAATAGCATCTTTCCATTGAACCCAATCATGTTTATTTTGACATTCAATGATAGATCTTGGTTCAGGATCTTCATTTTCATTGATGATATCACATGTTATAGCATAAGAAAATATTTTATCAATCTCTTTCATATCATTTCGGTTCCATAATTCTTTTGTGTGAATATAATTAATTGAGATTTCCTGATTAATCTCAGTTTGTTTCTCTTCTGGGACACTATCCTCATCTTGTGTTTCTAACAGAACACTTTTATCTATATTGGGGTCATTAATCACATTTACTCCTTTTCTTTTTCGAGGATTTTTATCTTTGGAACCGATTGGTCTACCACGCTTCATGCGTCTTTGTAGATTCATGAGTGATCATTTTCTCGATTGTCCTTTTGGGATTTCAATCCGAGCGGGAGCATTTGGTGGTATAAATGATTTAGTCACTCTTTTCAGATCTGTGAAAGCATCTCGTAATTGATTTGCAATTCTTTGCAAATGTACAATTCTTTGCACTTTGCATTTCGCATTGTTTTGTCGTTGATCAAGATACAATAATGATGGTTCGCACCATGTAATTTCTTTCATCACCGTTTATTATCTCCCCAATGTCGGGAAAGTATTTTCATCAAAATGACAATCAGCAAAACGTGCTGTAAACATATCACCCATTTGAGGTTCAAGATATCTAATAATAGATGTACTTTCATAACCGACATATATCCTCAATCTTCTTTGAGGTCCCATTTTACTACGTTGTGGTGGTGCAATAGGCACATATACTGCACAACTAAAAATTCTCAAATGGGAGATATTTGGTTCTTGACCAAATGCAAGTTGTAATGGGGAGTATGTATGATATGCACTTGGTCGGATGCGAATTAATGCCTCAGCATGTAAAATTGCATGACCCCATACGGAAATTGGAAGCTTTGTTCTCATCATCAATGGTCTAGCAATAAGCTGAAGGTGTTTAATTAAAGATTTAACTAAACCATTTTGAGTATGCACATGAGCAACAGGATGCTCGACCATAATCCCAGTTGACATACAATAGTCATTGAAAGTTTGGGATGTGAATTCACCAACATTATCGAGTCTGACTTTCTTTATTGTATAGTCAGGAAATTGTGCTCGTAATTTAATAATTTGTGCAAGAAATCTTGGAAATGTCATATTACGAGTTGATAGTAGACAAACGTGAGACCATCCGCTGGAGGCATCTATCAATACCATAAAATATCGAAATGGTCCACATGGTGGATGAATGGGTCCACATATATCACCTTGAATACGTGCAAGAAAAGCAGGTGATTCAAATTTTATTTTAGCTGGTGATGGCCTTATGATCAGTTTTCCAAGAGAACAAGATGTACATGGACTCTTATTTATTTTAGTAATCATTTTGTTACTCAATGGATGTCCATGTATTCTCAATTATTTTTCGATCGTTGTTGATCTGGATGACCCAGACGATCATGCCAAATAGAGATTATTGAAGAATCAATGTGTTTTGCTTTAACTACCATATTAGATTCAATCACATTTATATATGTATAATGTAATCCAGTAGGGAGCATTGGTAGTTTTTCCAATATGTTTATCTTTCCCGATTGATGAGTTGTAAGATACATATATTTCATATTTCCCTCGATTTGCATCGAGTATCATATTTATGAGAATATATATCATTAACACTCAACAAATTTCTTTTAGACTTTGGCTAAATAAGACATCATGTATTGAGAACTTTTTGCCATTTGGTAATGTGAAATTTGCCTTGTCAATTCCTTCAATCAAGTCTGTAGGACTGATATTGTGTTCACAATTGTTTTGTTGGTTTTAATTCGAAAAGAACCTCTTATCTTCGTGATAGTGTGCGTTATGCCACTATCCGGTATGCATAAATTATCATTATTTTCCGCTCCTCTCATGTAAGCCATCCATATCAAAACTTCGCATAAAAATAAATAATCTAATGAGAAAATTGCGCAAGAATAAAGAGAAAGAGATGTTATGTTAACTTTAAAAAAATATTACAATACTGTAATTGAAAACTAGTAACATAACAAGCAATTGAAACTGAGTGACATAATAAGCATAATAATACTTAACACAAACATAAGTACATTATTTTAATTTCCATTGCTACTGCCACCAACAATGCCCTGATCCACAAAATCATCAGTAAAATATGAAGCATTCAGATATTTAGAGTCATCTGAAGGATTATGATTCTCAATGAAATCAAAATCAAAAGTACCAAGGTCAGTTGAATCACCTAAAGGGTGTTGTTCAGTAAAATTCACTTCCTTTTCTTTCCTTTTTAAGGATGCTTTGTATAACTGACATAGATGTTCAGGAACTCGACAAACTTTAGCCCAATGTCCTTTTGTATCACATCTAAGGCAAGAATCTCCTGAAGTCCTATAAGAACTTCCATGAACATCATTAATACGGTGCTTGTTATTGTGGTGGCTCGTATTTCTTTGAAGAGAGTTATATGGATAACTTCCTTGGCCACGTCCACGTCCACGACCACGGCCACGAATGTAGTTACGACCATGGCCATGACCACGGCCACGACCGCGACCACGACTAGGCCCATGATGATTTTTTCTTTCATTTTCATTTCGAATTGCAATATTTGCTTCTAGAAATGCTGCCGCGCCAGTAGGGCAGGATTGATGATTTTTCATCAAAAGTTTATTATTCTTCTCGGCTACAAGAAGGCATGAAATCAGGTCAGAGTATTTTTTAAATCCGTGAACTCGATATTGTTGTTGCAAGGTTACATTCGATGCGTGGAAAGTGAAGTATGTTTTTTCTAACATATCTTCCTCAGTGATTGTTTGCCCACAAAATTTTAGTTGTGAGACAATTCTAAACATAGCTGAGTTATACTCATTGACCTTTTAAAATCTTGAAGCGTAAAGCGCTCCATTCATCACGGTAGTCTAAGTAAAACTTCCTTTTGATGGTCATATATTTCTTGTAAATTTTTTCACAAGTGACTTTGATCTTTAATTGTGAGGTATTCTCTTTTTAATCCCTCATCAAGATGAAGACGAATGAAGATCATCGCTTTGGCTTTATTTTGTTTTGATGTTGTATTATTTTCTTTAATGGTATCTAAAAGATCCATTGATTCAAGATGCATTTCAACATCAATCATTCACGGCATATAATTATGGCCCGCAACATCAAGAGCAGCGAACTCAATTTTGGCAAGATTGGACATGTTGGCAACTATTTAGAGAGAAATAATTAATACATGTATTCAAATCGATATTACATTAAATAAATTACATGCCATGCTCAAATGCTATGCCAAGAAGCAACATAGGGATCATAATAAATGCTATTACTAAGAGAAAAAATGTGCGATCTGAATCATTTAGCTCTACACTAAGAATGAAACAAAGATACATAATGATAATAATTATACAAAAAAATGATATAGCGGACAACATTTGAAAATTTTTGTAAGAATTTTGAGGTAAGAAATAGTGTGTGAAGTGAATCACACGTTAATACAGCACTTAGAAAACGATATTAGAATGCACTAGAAGGGGGGGTTGAATTGTGTATTCCCCTTTTTATAAATCTTTTCAAAACTATTTGTTAGAAATAAAATTCTTTACAGAATTTTTATAGATTCTGATTAATCAAACTCTTCAATACTGTGTATATAAAAAGTAAGTAATGATAAAATTTGAAACTGAAATAGAGATAGAGAGTAAGAGTGGTAGACACGAAGATTTATCCTGGTTCACCCCAAACAGTGGACTACGTCCAGTCCTCAGAGTTTCTTCTGAGATTTCACTATCTCTTCAAACGTTACAAGTATTCTTTCCACGAGCCTCTTCAGGTCTCTACAACCAGTATTCTTTCACACTTAGCCTCTGCAGCTATCTGCATAACTTTTTCTCGAAAATATTTGAACACTTGTTACTGAATAATAGCACTCAGCTAAATCACTTTTTCTCACGAAGTAATTTTTTTTTTGCTATTTCGTGTAAGTATCTGTAAGCTCTTTGTGAAACTGTTTTGTGTAACTTTCCATAAGTTTCTGTAACTTTGCAATCTTCGACTTCGACTTATATTTATAGCCTTCGTCTCCAACTTCTTCTTGATTCTTGAATCTTGAATCTTTAAAGAAACGGTTAATCAGTTGAGTTCTGTAACTAACTCGAACTGACTCTTGCGTCTGCTTTTGCATTTGCGTCTGCGTCTGCTTTTGTATTTGCATCTGCGTCTGCTTTGCATTTACGTCTGCGTCTGCTTTGCATTTGTGTCTGCGTCTGCGTCTGTATCCGACTTCGTCTGTTTTGTTTTTCTTTGTATTTGAACTCTTTTTGTTATACATCAAAATCATATTTATGTAAAGTCATGTTGACTTAACAATCTCCCCCTTTTTTAGTGTAAAAAATTATATACAAGAAAAAAAAACAAAACAAAATTTTTTTTACAGATGTTGCAAAAGTAAAACAAACTTATCTTCTTCCTTTCTTCGTCTAATGTGGTCACACCTTTTTTGTCTGAACATCCTCTCCTCTTCTGTTCATTTTCTTCTTTTCCTGCTCTCCTCTTCCTTTTCTTCTCTCCCCCTATTTGTTATAATAAAAAATGATTAATGATTCTGGCTCTTTAGCAGTTCTGCTATCATCTTTTTCAGATCATTCACCGTCTCCTTCATGTCGTTGAGTTCACCACGTAATCATCGACTTCATCCGTGGATCAACTGACGAGGAGGCTTGAGCAACTTCTGTTGATGGAGGAGTAAAAGGAATTGAAGTAGTATAAGCATCAGAGGATGGAGTGTAGTCTTCGTTGATCTCAAAGGTAGGTGGACGAATGAACGTTTCAGCTTCAGGAATATTTAAGTCAAAAGGCACAGCAAAGATCAAGAATCGTGTCTTCCTCATGAGGCGTAATGCTTGTGATTGTATAGACAGAGTACTAGACAAAGGGCAAATACGTAGAGCTGTCTGAACCAGGGACTCAATAAATGTTCATGTTTTTAGTCTTCCCCCTACTGGACAGTCTTCCACCTTATTAGTATAGCTGCAACTTGCTTTATCTGGATCCTGTGCAGGAGTGCATGCTTCATCAATTCTTCGCACTTCTTCTGCAATTTGATCTGCAGACAGATCATCACTGGCATCATCTTCAGGATATAATTTTGATTTCCCCCTGGTAAAATCTTTTGGATATCTTGGTTGTATATCCGGTGCAACCATTATCTCTGTGTTCTTTGTGATTGGGAAAATAGTACATGGATGGCAGGGCCGTTTTGAAGGATATGGCATAGTAGCAGCAAATCCCAAAGTATCATAGAAAATCTTTTCGTCTTCTTTGAGTAACTACCATGTGTTACTATTAATCACCATAGGTTATACCACAGCTACTATCTTCTTCACTGGTTGAACACCGATTGCAATAGCAGTCCTCTGTATGGTAACTACTTCTACCATTTTGATCTTCAACTTCTGTTTCCTCAAGAACTTATGGTAGTTGTATACCATCAGACACAGTTTATCATCATCCAAATTTGATACTGCTGTTGCTTTTTGATGTGCTTCAGTAGGAGTCATCTGAACCAGGCTTTCATCTACTAGCTCCTCCTGTTGAGCAATAGGTGTTTCTGAATCAGATATCGCTTCGGTTTCCGTTCCTTTTCGAATAGCATCAATAGTTTCTTTCTGTTGACTAACTTCCTCAGTAGTTGAAGTGGTCTTCTTTCAACTAACCTTCTTAGTCTTTGCCTCTGCTTCAGTCAGTCTTACCGATTTCTTCGCTGGAGATTTTCCTCTTTCAGATTTGGATTTTCTCTTCCTCTCAGTCTCTTTGGATTTTCTTGCCGTATCTTCTTCCATAATAGAGACTAAGGATCTTGTGGCTCTAGGTGCATAAGATTTAAAAGTTTCTTCTCGACTCTGTTCTCTGGCAATCTTTTCTTCCTGTTGCCTCAGAGTCCTAATTCTTGGTGATCTCTTTGCTTTCTTCACCACTTCGTTCAAAAGACTTTCTCCTCGTCTTTTTGGCGCACTTTGTTCTGTCCTTTAGGATTGGCTTTCTTAGAGATAAGGACTTGCCTATTTTATGAGAGGTCTTCCTAGCACTCTTCTTACTTCATCAGCAGGCGATTTGATACTCACTGGAGATTGAGAACTTGAAACGGGAGTTTTCTTCAATACACGCTCCCCCTCAGTTCTTGACTTCCTTGAAGAGTCGGCTTGGTCTTTGTCTACTGTGCTCAGACCCATTCACCGTATCGTGTATGCATCGATCTTGCTCTTCACAGGAACAGTTCTTCTATTTCCTTGGTGCAGATGAATACCAGATTCCTTAAAAATCCTCGTCAGAAGCATGTCATAAGGATAACTCGTTGTTTCCTTTATCCCCTTAATCATATAATGAAGGATCAAGAAGGGTAAATCTATGGGGTTTCGATTCAGTAGGTAGAACAGACATTGTTCATCCAGAGTGGTCACTAAATGTCTTGAACCGACTCTAGGTAGAATGCAATTAAATAAAATTGCGTGAAGCACCCTAGCCTTTGGAATCAAATTGGATGTCTTCCTCTCCCATGAATCATTCGTGCCATATAGTTGCCTCTTGATATCTTCTTCCTTCATACCGACTTGGGACATCCATCCGGCCTTAGTAGACAGTTTCTCACCAACCGATGGACACTCGATCACCTTCTTTATAAGCTCCTTTGTCACAACAACAGATATCCTATCTACAGAAGATACGATAGTGTTGTCTATTAGACTAGCGTTCTTCCAAAACTCATATACCTCATTCGTGTACACAGGTTCTTGCGTCTGGAAGAAGTTCCTCCAACCAGCTCTTATGATTTTTGGTTCTACATCCATTCCGTCTCTTCTCAGTGACTCAAAGTTCACAAGTCTTCCAACAATCATAGCTGCTTCCATTGTGTAGAGCAAAAACTGTCTTCTGGAGAACTTTTTGAGTGAGATGTTTTGAGAGAATTGGTAAAGCCGAAATGAACAGTCAGGAGATGATGAAAAGACTGCCATGATTTCACCTTCAGTCTATTTGTAGGATTACAGTCTGGTGAGTTCTAGAATCATTAAGAACCTCGATATAATCAGATTTTTCCTCCAAAATCTTCCTTGTGAGAGAAGTTACCATTTGAATCTCATCAGAATTAACGCCGTTAGTTTTGACGTTACTTTAGTCTCGACCGCTCACTTAACATGACCATGTTAAGATCAAGTCTTATCTTCTGGAACCGTTCTTCACTCAGTGGTTTAGTGAAGATATCCGCCCACTGAAGCTCTGTTTCAACGAACTGTAGAAGCACTACTTTTCTCTGAACATAGTCTCTCAGAAAGTGATGTCTGACTTCTATATGCTTCACTCTGGAATGCTGAATTGGATTCTTTGATAGATTAATTGCACTGGTGTTGTCGCAAAAGATTGGAATCTCTCTTCGGGTGAATAGTCTTCAAGTCGATACTTGATCCATGGCGTCATGAGCAACAACTCATGCAGATATATATTACGCTTCACGGTTGATAGTAATTGAGCTTTGTCTCTTGCTTGACCAGAGACTAGATTTCCTCCAAGAAAGTGACATCCTCCACTTGTGCTTTTCCTTCGATTCTATCTCCGGCATAGTCCGCATCGCAATATCCAATTAACTCGAAATCTTTACCTTTCTTAAACATTAAGCAAAGATCAAGAGTACTGCGAGATATCTCAAAATTCGCTTAATAAAGAATAAATGAGACTCTCTAGGATCGGCTTGAAATCTTGCACACAAGCATACACCGAACAAAATATCGGTCTACTTGTCAGAAGATACGATGAAGAACCGATCATCCCTCTATATAGGGTTTGATCCACCTTCTTACCAAGTTCGTCTTTTGACAAAAGGTTTGAAGGATGCATCGGAGTTGCCATAGGCTTCACATTGTTCATATCAAACTTATTCAACAACTCTTTCACATACTTTTGTTGATGAATGAAGATCTTCTTCAGCTTGCTTAACTTGCAACCCAAGAAAGAACTTTAACTCACCCATCATACTCATTTCAAACTCTTTCTTCATTAGCCTCTCAAACTTTAAACACAACTCTTTTCAAGTAGCACCAAAATGATATCATCAACGAGATCTGTGCACTAAGATAAAATCATTCGAAACTTCTTTCTAAAGAGCGCCTTATCAACTTGACCTCATGAAACCATTTTCTATTAAAAGGTACTCAGACGATCATACCAAGCTCTAGGAGCTTGCTTCAGTCGTATAAGGCTTTGTGAAGTCTATAGACATAGTCGGATTTTAACATCTTGAAGCCGGTGGTTGTTTCACATACACGCCTTCATCTATAAAGCCATTCGAAATGCACTCTTAACATCCATCTCAAACGACTTTATGTCATGGCGATTGCATATGCCAACAAAATCCTTATAGCTTCAAGTCTCGCCATCGAGCATATGTTTCATTGTAGTCTATTCCCTCTTGTTGATTATAGCCTTGTGCTACTAATCTAGCCTTATTACGACTTACTCTGCCTGATTCGTCTAACTTATTCTTAAAAACCCATCTGGTTCCTATAATGGATTTCTTAGGAGGTTTTAGAACTAAGGACCAGACGTTATTCTTAGTAAACTGATTCATCTCCTCTTGCATGGCTAACACCCAAGCTTTGTCTTGAAGAGCTTCCTCAACCTTTTTAGGCTCTACTTCAGAGATAAAAGCTACATTAGCTTCTCTTCTGAATCTGGACCATGTTCTAACTCCTTCTGAGGTCTCACCGATAATTAACTCTTCTGGATGAGAGCTTTTATACTTCCAATCTCGTCTTAGTACAATAGTTTCTGGAATATCTTCAATTTTTTTCTCATGAGTGTCTGATGAAGGAGTTTCTGTAGTATCATCTAAGTTCTTTGAAGGACCTTCATTTTTCATGTCATCTTCCTTATGGGGTTGAGAACTATCATCAAACTTAACATGGATCGTCTCTTCAACAGTCTTTGAAGTAAGGTTGTAAACTCGAAATGCCTTAGACGATGATGAGTAGCCTAGAAAGATTCCTGGATAGGTCTTCGAATCGAATTTATCCAACAGCTCTTTTGTATTCAAAATGGAACATTTGCACCCGAATGGATGAAAGTAAGATATGCTTGGTCTTCTTCCATTCCATAACTCATAAGGAGTTTTCTTCAACATGGGTCGCAACAGAATTCTATTATGAATAAAGCATGTTGTATTCACAGCTTCTGCCCAGAAATACTTAGGAAGATTCATCTTACATAGCATGGTTCTTGCCATCTCTTGAATCGTCCTATTCTTCCTTTCAACAACTCCATTCTGTTGTTGAGTTCTAGGGGCCGAGAAGTTGTGGGAAATTTCATTCTCTTCACAGAATATTCTGAACTTCTCATTTTCAAACTCTCCACCATGGTCACTCCTGATACTGGCTATGGACATTCCTTTTTCATTCTGTAACTTTCTGGATAAGGTTCTTAAGCACTTAAAAGACTCATCTTTGTGTGATAAAATAATATCCAACAAAATCGAGTAAAGTCATCAACAATAACAAGTCCATATTTCTTTACGCTAAGGCTTATTGTCCTTGTTGGACCAAATAAATCCATATGTAACAATTCTAAAGGTCTCGATGAGGTTACAAAACTTTTTAAGAAAAGAGGTTTTAACTTGTTTTCCTTTCAAACAATTTTCACAAAAAATTCTTTGTCAAAACTTATTTTTGGCAAACCTCTTACTAAATCATGTTTTGCCAATTTTGAAATATGTTTCAAAGAGACATGACCTAGCTTTTATGCCGATTAGTCTTTCTTCTTGAAGATAGAAAACATGAAATATTTTGACTTTGAAAATCTTCTAAATTAATTTTGTAAAGATTGTTTCTTCTCTTGGCAGAGAAAAGTATAGACCCATCTTTGTTTCTGACTTCGCAAAGATTTTGATTGAATGTAACTGTGAAACCAGAATCACACAATTGAGTGACGCTAATCAAGTTATGCTTCAGACCATCAACAAGCAGTACATTATTTATACATGCAAAAGAATCTTTACCTATTTTCCCGATTCCAATAATTTTGCCCTGCTGGTTGTCTCCGAAAGTTACTGATCCTCCTTTCTTCCCGTCATGTGTCGCGAGCATCCACTGTCTAAATACCAATGGTGCTTGCCGTATCTTCCAAGGAAGGATATCTGTAGGAGAAACTATTTTATTTTTTGGTACCCAAATTTTCTTGGGTCCTTTACGGTTAGTAGTATGCATGTGATGTGATTTTTGATGCATGTAACTAGGACGTTGATTAAAATGAAATATCTTATAATTTCCTTTTTGAAAGATAAATTTTTTACGTGACTGAATCTTGTTTCTTGTAAACCCTAATCCAGTTTTATCACTCGGATGTCTACATTTTCCAAGCATTTCATTCATTTTCTTTGTACTTTCTGTGAAAGTAGCTAAATCAGCTGATAAGTTCTTAATCCTAAGTTTAAGCTGATTGATCTCTTCTGATCTGTCTACAACTTTCTTTTTATCTTCTAATTGTTTCTTTAGACAGATATTTTCTCTCTCTATTACCTCAGTATGTCTAATATTCTCTGCATACTTTTTCTTCAACAGCTTGTACTATTTCAGAATAGCATGAGAATCTTCTAATAGTTCTGAGTAAGCATCATGCAAATTATCGTAGTCAGATTTTACCTCCTCATCACTATCTTCCTCGACCATCAGGCAGATGTTCGATGTTCGATGACTCGGAACTCAGATTCGATTCGGATGAATCTAGGTCCTCCCAAGTTGCCATCATGCTTTTCTTGCCTTCTACTCTTCTTTGGTTTCTTCTTGCGAAGGGACATTCTGACTTATAGTGTCCAGCTTATTGCACTCAGAAAGCGAGATAATAGAAGACTTCTCCGGTTTAGCTTCATCTTTCCCATTCTTTCTGAATGTCTGGTTCCCTCTGGATTTCTTCTTCCACATGCGTCTTATCTTTCTAGAGATGAAAGATAATTCGTCATCTTCATCACTTGACTCTGATTCTAATTGGCTGGAGTTGTCATCCTTTGATTCTTCAATTTTCAACGCCTTTGATAACTTCCTCCTTCTCCGAGTCTTATGATTCTTCTGTCCGGCCTTCAGTGCTATTGACTTGTCCCGCTTGGGCTTGTCTTCAGCGTTGAGTTCAACTTCATGAATCTTCAAGGATCCCAAAGAACTCATCCAAATTTTAACACACTCAAGTCTTTGGCTTCTTGCACCGCAGTAACTTTAGGTCTCCATCTCTTAGGAAGACTTCTTAGAATCTTTCGAACATGATCTTGATTGTTATATGTCCTTCCAAGAGCTTTCAATCCATTGACAATTGTTTGAAATCTTCCAAACATTTGATCAATAGATTCTTCATCTTCCATCCTGAAAAGTTCATATTGATGCACAAGAATACTTATCTTGGATTCTTTAACTTGGCTTATGCCTTCGTGAGCAATGGACAGTGTGTCCCACATTTCTTTTGCAGTGTCGCAACCGTGGACTTTGTCGTACTCGCTCCTGCTTAGGGCACACGTCAAGAAAAATTTTGCCTTTGAATTTAATCGTATTCTTGCTTTTTCTCGATCACCGTCCATCTGTTCCGTGGAATAGAATTGCCTTCTTCATCTACAGGTGTATAAGGTCCGTTCTCTATTACGTCCCAAAGGTCGACATGTGTAGATTCAATGAATAGCCGCATCCTATCTTTCCAGTAGTGATAGTCTTCTCCGTTGAATGCTGGAGGTCTAGTGACTGAGGCTCCTTCAGCGATGTATACATGTGACTCTGCCATTATCTTTAATCCACACTTCGCCAAAGTGATTCTTGGATACCTTGCTCTGATACCAATTAAAGTGAATCACACGTTAATACAAAGACTTAGAAAACGATATTAGAATGCACTAGAAGGGGGTTGAATTGTATTCCCTTTTATAAATCTTTTCGTAACTATTTGTTAGAAATAAAATTCTTTACTGTAATTTTATAGATTTCGATTAATCAAACTCTTCAATACTGTGTATATAAAAAGTAAGTAATGATAAAATTTGAAACTGAAATAGAGATAGAGAGTAAGAGTGGTAGACACGAAGATTTATCCTGGTTCACCCCAAACAGTGGGTTATGTCCAGTCCTCAGAGTTTCTTCTGAGATTTCACTATCTCTTCAAACGTTACAAGTATTCTTTCCACGAGCCTATTCAGGTCTCTACAACCAGTATTCTTTCACACTTAGCCTCTGCAGGCTATCTGTACAACTTTTCTTCTCGAAAAATATTTGAACACTTGTTACAGAATAATAGCACTCAGCTAAATCACTTTTTCTCACGAAGTAATTTTTTTTTGCTATTTTGTGTAAGTATCTGTAAGCTCTTTGTGAAACTGTTTTGTGTAACTTTCCGTAAGTTTCTGTAACTTTGCAATCTTCGACTTCGACTTGTATTTATAGCTTTCGTCTCCAACTGCTTCTTGATTCTTGAATCTTGAATCTTTAAAGAAACGGTTAATCAGTTGAGTTCTGTAACTAACTCGAACTGACTCTTGCGTCTTCTTTTTTTCTGCGTCTGCGCTCGCTTTTGTATTTAAATCTCATGCTCGCTTTTGTATTTGCTCACGCCTCGCTTTGCATTTGCATCTGCGTCTCACGCCTCAGATCCGACTTCGTCTGCTTTTGTTTTTCTTTGTATTTGAACTCTTTTGTTATACATCAAAATCATATTTATGTAAAGTCATGTTGACTTAACAGGTGTAGGGATGAAGTAAATTATGTAGAAGTGGAATCTATTTATAGAAATAATTTTTATTTTTTTACCGTTAACTAGCCGTTATAATTTTACCGTTATATATATATATATATATATATATATATATATATATATATATATTACCGTTATATATAAAGTCGTTATACTTTTTTTTAAAACATCGATGATGTATACTATACAATAAATTACGTATTTAGAGATGGTAATAACTTTTCATTATTTAAAGAAGGTAAAATAGTGAGTCGTCTATAATTTGTTTTAATCATATCATAACTAGATTTAATGTAGATAAAAGAAAGAACTTTATTTTAACAACATCGTAAATAGGATAAATAAACGGAACAACTTACGTTTGTTTGATGTATGTAAACCGAAGAACGTTTGTACGATGTAGGTAGACGGAAGAACCTTACGATTGCTTGATGTTGATAAGCCGAATTTTAAAAATGAGAGCTTCGTGCTGATAACGTGTTATAAAACCAGAATTACAATTTCAGAGTATTTGGGAGATAAGACTTATTCTTATAAGTTCATTTCTTATCTCTCTTACATCAAACCTTCTATTTATAGTACATTTCAAACACCTAA
Source organism: Erythroxylum novogranatense (assembly GCA_029891385.1). Taxonomy (NCBI): domain Eukaryota; kingdom Viridiplantae; phylum Streptophyta; class Magnoliopsida; order Malpighiales; family Erythroxylaceae; genus Erythroxylum; species Erythroxylum novogranatense. The sequence goes on along the minus strand of CM057225.1, from coordinate 88,033,177 downwards.
TACACATGTGACCACCTACTCCATATATGTTATTGTGTTAGGTAAAACCAAACCAATAACCACCTACTTCATTCTTGTGTTAGGTAAAACCAAACCAATCCATATGTACACTAACTATTAAGTGGTGCATCTACAATTAGTGGTACACCATATTATTTCTATCTTTTATAACAGATATCCCATATTCAAAGCTTCTATTGGTTCCTCCTTTAGATACTGACTACTTATGATTCCATAGACATAATACAAATTCTTTCACCCACGACCCTTTCCCTATTTCTTTTGATTTATGCCTTACATGGTTGTAGTTTAGTGAAAAATAACTTAAAAGTATTTTTATCTTATACATGTTTTGATGTATATGTTAAAGTTCATGACATAATTATACATTGTAAATAAAATTATGATGAGATTATAATTATAAAATTCATATTATATTTACATATTATCCCTAAATTGTTCATAATCATTGTTCTATTAAGACCGGAAATTAATAGAATGTAAAAGATTAGCACCCGTTTTATTTTTCCTTATGAAGGAAGCAATCAATCTCATAAACTAAAGTATGGAGATATTTAAGTAAACATATGGATGCTTGTTAGAAAACAAGTTTACTGAACTGACCCAATATAAGAAATTCATTTAGAATATTACTTGTATGTTTATGAAAATTCTGATTGTAATAATTGTGTAAGTGATCATTTGATTTGAGATCTTCAAAATTATCTTATAGAGGGATTGTTACCTTTTGATATTATTTATGACATATTCTATAATGGGTAGTTCATTTGGTAGTCATTAGACATAGTATGAACTATATGGAGGTAGTTGAGTGATCAAGATATGATTTATCACCCTAAAATAATTAGGAAAAATATTCTATTGTTCTCAATTAATATTGATTTGGAAAATCTTTGGCCAAAATAAAATGATGTTTTGTAAATAGTTTACAAATGTCATTAATTGAATTAATGGCTAATGTCGAGAACTAATATAATTATACCCAAAATTGAGTAGACATGAATTACATACTCTATATCTAATTAGAATATTATATGATGAAATGATTCAATTATATAGAAAAATTGTACACGTAAAGGTTAGTTAAAACAACTTTGACATTTTAAAATATTCGAGTAATCATGATATATTGTTAGACATCAATCATGATCTATGATTATAAAACAAATTAAAAGAATTTTAATTTATCTAATTCATTATGAATTAAAATTATAATTTATAATCATTGTCAACATACTTGAAAATCTAATGGATCTCACATAAAGGATTAGTCAAAGAAAGCAAAATATTTTAATCAAGTTGGACTTGATTGAAAGTTTGAGAAAGTTTATGAGTAAAAATGAGATATTTAATAAATAAGAATCAATATCGATATTGGATCTTATTTGGGCATAACTCGATATTTAATTAGAGTTATTTATAATTTTAATTAAAGTTTAATTAAAATTAGAATTTAATTTCAGTTAAATTACTAAAATATCCAAAACCTACAATAAATAGCTTAAGCTCTAATAAAGCTAATACTTTTTTCTCAACCCTCTCTGTAAGAGTTACAGAATTCTCTCAACATGTTATGTGCATACCATTAGAGGTCAGACACTTATATGGGTATGATGGTTGTTATAGATCAGTTTTGAAACAGTTTGAGGGATATTGTTGGACCCCGATCTTTTAGTAAAATTTAGAAATATTAAATGAAATTAAATGGGTGTTTTTGAGTATGTATGTGTTGTGGGTGTTTTAAAGTTAAATAAAATTGATGTGAAAAGAAGTGGATTTTGGTTTTTGATAACTTGAAATTTTTGAATAAATTTGTGTGTGTAAGGGTACCATGACAATTATAGTGAATAATTTGATTTAAATGGAGTTGAAAAGCAAGAAATGATTAGTGAAAGTGTTAAATTTTAGAAAATTGAAAGTCTGACTTTTTGAGATGAATAGTAGCATAGTTGACTTTTTGAGCTGAAACTTTCATGAATTTTTCTGGTTTGATTCGGGCAGAATTTGATAAAATGATCTTCATGAAAGTTGTGTTAAGTCCAAATGACTTTACTTAGATATAATTTTGATGTATAACAAAAAGAGAATCAATAAAAAGAAAAAATAAGACAGATGAAGTCAGATAGACGAAGTCAGATAGAAGAAGTCACAGACACACAGACGAAGTCATAAAAACAGACGCAGACGCAGAAATACAGACGAAAAAAAGAAGATGTGGAATTCAAAAGAAGACGAAGGAGTCAGTTCGAGTTAGTTACAGAACTCAATTGAATAACCGTTTCTTTAAAGATTCAAGAAACAAGAATCAAGAAGCAGTTGGAGGCGAAGGCTATAAGTACAAGTCGAAGTCGAAAATTGCAAAGTTAGAAAGATTGAAAAATTAGCTGAATTACAACTACGTGATCGTAAAGAGCTTATTGTGAGAATTAGCTGAGAGCTATTTTGCTGTAACAAAGTGTTCAAACACTTTTCTTAGAAAAAGTAGTACAAATAGCCTACAAAGGCTAAGTGTGAAAGAATACTGGTTGTAGAGACCTGAAGAGACTCGCAAAGAATACTTGTAAAGTTGAAGAGATAGTGAAATCTCATAAGCAACTCTGAGGACTGGACGTAGCCCACGGTTTTGGGTGAACCAGGATAAATTTCTGTGTCAACCACTCTCACTCTATATCTCTATATTTTAGATTCAAGTTTTATCAATACTTAATTCGTAAACAAAGTTTTCAAAGTTTTGATTAATCAGAATCTATCGGAAGTTTTATAAAGTTTTTATTTCTACCGAATAGTTTTGAAAGATCTTTTCAAAAAGGGGAATACACAATTCAACCCCCCCTTCTCGTGCATTCTATATCATTTTCTAAGTATTATATTAACGTGCGATTCACTTCAATTGGTATCAGAGCAAGGTATCCAATGATCACTTTAACAAAGTATGGATCAAAGATAATGGCGGAATCACATGTATACATCGCAGAAGGAGCCTCAGTCACTAGACCTCCAACATTCAACGGAGAGGACTATCATTACTGGAAAGATAAGATGCGGCTATTCATAGAATCTACTCATGTCGACCTTTGGGACATAATAGAGAACGAACCTTATACACCAGTAGATGAAGATGGCAATCCCATTCCACGAGTCAGATTGACGGCTGATCAAAAGGTGAGAATACAACTAAATTCAAAAGTGAAGTTCTTCTTGACGTGTGCCCTAAGCAGGAGCGAGTATGACAAAGTCCATGGATGCGATACTGCAAAGGAGATGTGGGACACATTTTCCATTGCTCACGAAGGCACAAGCCAAGTAAAAGAATCCAAGATAAGTATTCTTGTGCACTAATATGAACTTTTCAGGATGAAAGATGAAGAGTCTATTGATCAAATGTTTGGAAGATTTCAAACAATTGTCAATGGATTGAAAGCTCTTGGAAGAACGTACAACAATCAAGATCATGTTCGAAAGATCCTAAGAAGTCTTCCGAAGAGATGGAGACCTAAAGTTATCATGCAAGAAGCCAAAGACTTGAGCGTATTAAAGCTTGACGAGTTGCTTGGATCCTGAAGATTCATGAAGTTGAACTTGATGTCAAGACAAGCCCAAACGGACAAGTCGATAGATCAAGGTCGGACATAAGAATCAAAAGACTCAAAGAAGGAGGAAGTCATCAAAAGCCTTGAAGATTGAAGAATCAAAGGATGACGACTCCAGCCAATCAAATTCAGAGTCAAGTGATGAAGATGACGAATTATCTTTCATCTCCAGAAAGATAAGACGAATGTGAAAAAAGAAGTCCAAAGGGAATCAGACCTTCAAGAAGAATGGCAAAGATGAAGCCAAACCAGAAAAGTCATTAGTCATTTGCTACGAGTACAATCAGCCTGGACACTACAAATCCGAATGTCCGACTCTAAAAAGGAAACCAAAGAAGAGTAGAGAAGGCAAGAAAAGCATGATGGCAACATGGGAGGACCTAGATTCATCGTAATCGACATGTGTTCCAAATCGTCTAACATGCAAACATCGCTCGATGGCCAAGGAAGATAGTGATGAGGAGGTAAAATCGACTACGATAATTTGCATGATGCCTACACGTAACTATTAGAAGATTCTCATGCTATTCTGAAACAGTACAAACTGTTAAAAAAAGTATGCAGAAAATATTAGACGTACAGAAGAAATAAAGAGAGAAAATATCTGTCTGAAAAAGCAATTAGGAGAGAAGAATAAAGTTGTAGACAGATCAGAAGAGATTAATCAACTTAAACTAAAAATTAAGAATTTATCAGTTGATTTAGCTACTTTCACAGAGAGCACTAAGAAAATGAATGAGATGCTTGGAAAATGTAGACATCCGAGTGATAAAACCGGATTAGGGTTTACTAGTAACAAGACTCAGTCTCACAAAAAACCTTTCTTTCAAAAAAGAAACCATAATAGATCTCATTTTAATCAACGTTCTAGTTATATGCATCGAAGAACTCATAATATGCATACTACTAACCATAATGGACCCAAAAAATTATTTGTACCAAAAAATAAGATAGTTTCTCCTGCAGATATCCTTCCTTGGAAAATACGGCAAGCACCATTGGTATTTAGACAGTGGATGCTCGCGACATATGACGGGAAGAAGGTCTATGTTCCTAGACCTTTAGTATAAGAAGGGAGGATCAGTAAATTTCGGAGACAACCAGCAGGGCAAGATTATTGAAATCGGTAAAATAAGTAAAGATTCCTTTGCATGCATAAATAATGTACTGCTTGTTGATGGTCTGAAGCATAATTTGATTAGCGTCAGTCAATTGTGTGATTCTGATTTCACAGTCACATTATATCAAAATCTTTGCGAAGTCGAAACAAAGATGGGTCTATACTTTTCTCTGCCAAGAGAAGAAACAATCTCTACAAAATTGATTTAGAAGATTTTCAAAGTCAAAATATTTCATGTTTTATATCTTCTGAAGAAGAAAGACTAATCTGGCATAAAAAGCTAGGTCATGTCTCTTTTAAACATATTTCAAAATTAACAAAACAAGATTTGGTGAGAGGTTTACCAAAAATAAGTTTTGACAAAGAGTTTTTCTGTGAAAATTGTTTGAAAGGAAAACAAGTTAAAATTTCTTTTTCTTCTAAAAGTTTTGTAACATCATCTAGATCTTTAGAGTTGTTACATATGGATTTATTTGGTCCAACAAGGACAATAAGTCTTGGCAGAAAGAAATATGGACTTTTCATTGTTGATGACTTTACTCGATTTTGTTGGATATTGTTTTTATCACACAAAGATGAATCTTTTAAGTGCTTTAGGACCTTATCCAAAAAGTTACAGAATGAAAAAGGAATGTCTATAGCCAGTATCAGGAGTGACCATGGTGGAGAATTTGAGAATGAGAAGTTTAAATTATTTTGTGAGGAGAATGGAATTTTCCACAATTTCTCTGCTCCTAGGACTCCTCAACAGAATGGAGTTGTTGAAAGGAAGAACAGGACGATTCAAGAGATGGCTAGGACCATACTGTGTGAGATGAATCTTCCTAAGTACTTCAAGCGGCGAAGTCGTGAATACAAAGATGCTATATTCGTAATAGAATTGCTATGCACCCATTTCAAGAAGACTCCTTATGAGTTATGGAATGGAAGAAGACCAAATATATCTTACTTTCATCCATTTGGGTGCAAATGCTCTATTCTGAATACAAGGGAGTCGTTGGATAAATTGATTCAAAACCTATCCAGAATCTTTCTAGGCTACTCATCATCGTCTAAGGCATTTCGGGTATACAACCTTACTTCAAAGACAGTTGAGGAGACCATCCATGTCAAGTTTGATGATAATTCCCAACCCCATAAGGAAGATGACATGGAGAGTGAAGGTCCTTCAAAGAACTTAGATGATAGAACAGAAACTCCATCATCAGGAACACTTGTAGACAAAGTTGAAGATATTCCAGAAACTATCGGACTGAAAAGAGACTGGAAATATAAAAGTTCTCATCCAGAAGAGTTGATTATCGGAGAGACCTCAGAAGGAGATAGGACAAGGTCCAGATTCAGGAGAGAAGCTAATGTGACGTTCATTTCTGAAATAGAGCCTAAGAAGGTTGAGGAAGCTCTTCAAGACGAAGCTTGGGTGTTAGCCATGCAAGAGGAGCTGAATCAATTTACTAGGAACAATGTCTGGCCCTTAGTTTTGAAACCCCCTAAGAAATCCATTATAGGAACCAGATGGGTCTTTAAGAATAAGTTAGATGAATCAGGAAGAGTGAGTCAAAATAAGGCTAGATTAGTAGCACAAGGCTATAGAAGGAATAGACTACAATGAGACGTATGCTCCAATAACGAGACTTGAAGCCATTAGGATATTGCTGGCATATGCAGTTTGTCATGATATAAAACTGTTTCAGATGGATGTGAAGAGTGCCTTTCTGAATGGTTTTATAGACGAAGAGGTGTATGTTAAGCAACCACCTGGTTTCGAGGATGTTAAAAATCCAGACCATGTCTATAGACTTCATAAAGCCTTATACGGCCTGAAACAAGCTCCTAGAGCTTGGTATGATCGTCTGAGTACTTTTCTTTTAGAAAATGGTTTCAGTAGAGGTCAAGTCGATAAGACGCTCTTTAGGAAAAACTTTCATAATGATTTTATTTTAGTTCAGATCTACGTCGATGATATCATTTTTGGTGCTACTTCAAACAAGTTATGCATGAAGTTTGAGAGTCTAATGAAGAAAGAGTTTGAAATGAGCATGATGGGTGAATTAAAGTTCTTTCTTAGGTTGCAAGTTAAGCAAACCGAAGAGAAAATTTTCATTCATAAAAAAAAGTATGTGAAAGAACTGTTGTCCAAATTTGACATGAATAATGTGAAGCCTATGGCGACCCCGATGAATCCTTCAAACCTTTTGTCCAAAGACGAACTTGGTAAGAAGGTGGATCAAACCTCAGATAGAGGATGATCGGTTCTTCATCAGATCTTATGCAAGTAGACCTGATATTTTGTTCGATTGTATGCTTGTGTGCAAGATTTCAGCCGATCCTAGAGAGTCTCATTTTATTCTTTAAAAAGAATTATGAGATATCTCGCAGTACTACCGATCTTTACTTAATGTTTGAGAAAGGTAAAGATTTCAAGTTAATCGGATATTGCGATGCGGACTATGCTGGAGATAGAATCGAAAGAAAGAGCATAGTGGAGGATGTCACTTTCTTGTCGCAAACCTAGTTTTCGGTCAAGCAAGAGACAAAGCTCAATCGCTTATCAACCGCCAAGGTAATATATGTCTTCCCAAGTTGTTGTTCATGACGTTATGGATCAAATATCAACTTGAAGACTACTCACCGAGAATAGGAGATTCCAATCCATCGCGACAACACCAACAAGAATTAATCTGTCAAAGAATCCGATTCAAAGATTTTAGAGTGAAGCACATCGGTTAGACATCACTTTCGAGAGACTATGTTCAGAGGAAGGTGGTGCGCCTACGATTCATCAAACAGAGCATCAAGGCGACATCTTCACCAAACCACTAAGTGAAGAACGGTTCCGAAGATCGACTTAACCTTAACATGGTTATGTTAAGTGGACAGTCAGGCTAAAATAACGTCTAAACTAACGGCGTCACATACAGTAAGTTACAGCTGGTAACTTCTCTGTCAAGGAAGTTTTGGAGGGAAAAATCTGATAATCTCGAGGATCTTAATGACTCTAGAAAACACCATACTAGACCCTTCAAGTAGCCTGAAGTTGAAATCATTGCGGTTACTTTCATCTCTAAACGGTTCATCTTGCTTTCAAAATTTCTCCCAATTATCCTACCCCAAACGAAGAGTTTTCCATAAACAGTTTTCATTCTGAGATAATGGAGGCAGCTATGATTTTTGGAAGGTATGTAGATTTCGAGTCATTGAGGAATGATGGTATAGACGTAGAACCGGAGATTGTAAGAGCTGGTTGGAGAAATTTCTTCCAGGTACGAGAACCAGTGTATACCAATGAGGTATTCGATTTCTGGAAGAACGCTCAACTTGTAGACAACACTATCATATCTTCAGTAGATGGTATATCTGTTGTCGTCACTAAGGAGCTGATAAGGAAGGTGACTGATTGTCCATCGGTTGGTGAGACTCTGTCTACCAAGGCCGGTTGGATGTCCCAGGTTGGTATGAAAGAAGAAGATGTCAGAAGACAATTATATGGAGCCAATGACCTATGGGAGAGGAAGACCTCTAGTTTGATTTCGAAGACTAGGGTTCTTCATGCAATTCTATTTAATTGCATTCTAACCAGAGCAGGTTCAAGACATCTGGTGACTACTCTGGATGAACAATGCCTATTCTACCTGTTGAATCACAACCCCATTGATTTACCCTTCTTAATCTTTCACTACATGATTAAGGGGATGAAGGATACAAATAGCTATCCTTATGGTATGCTCCTAACAAGGATTTTTAAGGAATCCGCAATCCCTTTACATAAAGGAAATAGAAGGATTGTTCCAGTGAAAAGTAAGATTGATTCGATTACAATACAGGGAATGGGTCTCAGTACAGTGATTAAAGGAGAAGCAGACTCTTCGAGGAAAACAAGAACTGAGGGGGAGCGTGTTTCGAAGAAGACTCCCACTTCAAGTTCTAGAACTCAGCACAGTACGAGATCGCCTACGGATGAAATAAGAAGAATATTAGGAAGACCGCTGATAAAACAGGCGAGTCCTAATATCGAAGTAAGTCAACCTCGGAGGACAGTTCAGGAAACCCCCATTGCTCAACAGGAGGAACCAGTGGAGCAAATCTCGGTTCAGGAGGATCCTATTGAAGCACAACCAGAAGCAACAGCAGAATCAAACTCGGATGATGATGAACCTTGTCTAATAGTATACAACTATCATCAGTTTTTGAGAAAACATAAGCTGAAGATCAGAATGGTTGAAGTTGTTACCAAAAGGAGAACTGCTATGGCAATCTGCAGTCAACCAGTGAAGAAGACAATGGCTGTGGTACGACCTATGTCAATAAATAGTAACACATGGTGTAACACCTCACTCCCGCAAGACCCGAACCCGACATCGACGGTGATATCCAGGTCCGTGCCCCGCGAGGGTGGCGTGCTACATCACTCAAGAATAAAACTCAAGATAACACTTTTTTTTTTCAATCGCATACATATTATCATTAACGCGAAAGCAATTTATATAATCAATTCAATGGCCTTGGGCCCACTTTTTATATTTACAATTTATTTCGGTCAATCGACTTTACAACTTGTCCAAATTAGTAATACAAAAGTCCAAGAATAGAAACACTAAGACAGACGCGAATCGATCCCGACCACTTCTCCGCTTCTTCAACAAGCAGATGTCATACGCCTGTTGCTTAACGGGTATTCTTCTAAGTCCTGAAAAATAGATGCAAATTTTGAGTGAGTTTTTATAACTCGGTGAGAAACCATCATCGATGGTTCACTCAACTCATGCATTCACCAATCATATTAGCATTAATAAGAATATACATTTCAGCCCAATTTCATATACATACAATTTCATCATTTACATCTTCCACTATTTACAAATATATATATATATGCAATGCGCATGTGACACTGCTCCATTTTCATTTCGTTGTCAGGACTGCATACATCAAACTGCCCCAAGAACGGGCACATTGCGTTGAGCCGCTGGCTCGAAAACATCGGGCTTGAAGCTCGATATATCGAGCTCTGCGGCTCTCAATACGCTGGACCGAGGTCCCGTGCGCTGAAAGCGTAAAGCTCTCACATACGTGGGCGGATATGCCCCGATACAAAGGGTCGCCTCGGCCACAATTGCCTTTTATCCGATCACTGCTTATGTTTATGCATGCAATGTACATATTCCAATTTCCATTTACATATCATTACTATTTGCCAATTTTTGGACTTTTGGTCCAGATTTCAATTATCTACATTTCCAATTTATTGCATCCTACTATATCACATTTACAATCCCATCCAATGTATCAAAACGAAATGCATAATTAACACTTCAATATCAATTTTCATTTCTGACCTTTGGTCCGAGATCTCCAATATAAACATTCACACATAGTTACACACAAGCAAAGACTTCGTTATCTCATTCCAAATATTTCAGACACTGTGGTCCAAATCAATCAAAATCAAACACACATAAACCCTCCATTATCTCCACATGGCATAATTGCAAAATCTTAAACACATAAAGGTTGAGGAACCAACTAGGTTACTCACCTGCACTTCGAGCTAACATCCGAAGTTTCAGAACGCCGGTAGATCGACGCCCAAATGTGCCTCTATAACAAAAGCAGAGGAATCCCATTACTAATTATCCAATCCGAACTAATATAATGCACATGTAAGTGTATAATGCATGTTCATGAGATTTTACCTAAATTCAAATTTTTCCCGTCATAAAAATTCCATCTAAAATTAGAAAACTATAGCCATCGACAAGAGCTCAATTCGACCTCGATCGGTCCAAAATAAATAAAACAGGACCATAGAACAATTATCGGCTACGCCAATTTCCGTCCAAAATTCCCAAATTATCACAAATGAAATTAAATATTATACTAATCCGATGCCTCAAGAATCAGGTCAATCGGACGTCAAACGGAAAAGAAATTGACAAGAGAAGCAATCAGTCACTTAAATCCAAAACAATAAAATAAAATACTATATATATATATATCACTCATGGGCGAGAAATTCGCCAATGAGGCCGCCGCCCAGCTCCGTCGCTAGGCGACGCGTCGCCTCTAGCGACGACGCCAATTGAGTTCGCCTCACCAGGCGAGACGTCGCCAGTGATTGGCGAGGTTCCACTCGCCTCACTGTAGGCGAGACGTCGCTCGGTGATTGGCGAGGTTCCGCCGCCTCATTTCCCCTTTTTTTTTTTTTTTTTCTTCCTTCATTCCAATCCAAATTTTCAACACTCAAATCTCTTACCACCCAATTCAGAAAAATACAAATCTTATCTTGTTGGAAAGATCATGAAACCTCTACTCTTCTCAAGAAGACCATAATAATTTATTTCACCCTAAGGGTGTCAAAAATCCCTTCAAAACTACTACCTACTCCAATCCCATAAAAACAGAACAGTACATTGCAAATTCCACAACTCTGACATTCTTCAGCCAAAAATTACCACATAAATATGCCCAATAAGTTCATAATGTCATCTACAACTCTTATAAACAACCCAACATCAAATTCTATTGTTAACTGTATCAAACAATTCCATAAACAATCTGTCTTCTGAAATCAACCAATCTGGACAATAATTTTCCATTCAACATATCTCATAGCACAAATGTCACAAAATCACAACCTTAAGTTCCTGAAAAGATAAGATCCCAAACTTCAATGTTCATGAAGAACTCAAACTCCAATTCGATTTCTAACATTTTCAAATCTGTTATGCAAGTTACTGACCTAATCAGTACTTAACATCACAATGCAAGTTCAGATTTTGAAATTCCATATCTCCCACATCTGATTTCCAAAACTTACATTCCATATACCAATTTCAAGATCAATGTGTCATCTAAAACTCTTCAGTACAATTCAAACTCCAATTCAATTCACAAAATTACAAAATTCTTCCAAGTCCGAATGTGCACTAAATGTGCCAATTCAACTAGGTTTCAGTCAAGGCATACAAACAGTCATTAGAAATCAGTTCATATCTCCCAATATACAACTCGAAAATTAACAAGATCAGTGGTAATGGAAAGCTAACTCAATAGGCTACAACTTTCATGAAGACCATTTTCCCTAATCCTATACCAATTAATTTAGAAAAATTAGCAAAACTCATTTGACATATTTGCGGGTACTGTTCCCAGACCCAGAAACAGAAACTTTCCATGCCAATTTTCGACCTTCTAACATTAAAATTTACCAACACCTATTTCACACTAAAATGAAGCCAACATCCCAAAGTTTACTTGGGCACAAACCTCACCTCATTTGCTCACCTATACAATTAATTATGAACAAAACAGTACCATAGGTTCAAAACTCAATTTCCAGCTTTCAACATTAACCTATCTTCTATCACTTCCAACATCCATAACACATCACTAAGCATCAAATTATACCTCTAATTCAACTACAAACTGATCACAACATTTATTTTGTATACTTAAACAAACTTTGGCAGCACATACACAATTGATTTTCCTTAATTTTCTATTCATCTAGCCTTCCAAAACTCAATCCAAAATCAATGGAAACCATATTCATTTACTCATCCATACACAAGCATACACTTAAACCTATTCAAACCTACCACTTTCATGATCAATTAAATGCATAAATGAGCTCCATGAAGGATTTTAACTATCATAAGAATAAATACAAACATAAATTCTCACCTAACCAAGCTTTAAATCTTCAATTCTTCACTAATTCACCAACTTCCCTCACACCCTCACACCATACGATGATTACTATCACAAGGGAAAAACTTAGGTTTGCATGCATGTGTGTATAAGCTCAAGAAGCTCTTAAGGTTGGTTTGAAAGAGTAGGAAGAAAGAGCAATTACAATCAAGACAAACAACTTTGCAAGGAGGAAGAGACCTACGAAGAAAGGAGAAGAGTAGCTCTCTTGATGAAGGAAGCTTTAGGCTTTTAAAAGAGTTTCTTAAGTCATTCCAAGATGCATGTGTCGTGGAAGGTGAAGAGAACCAAGACAAATGAATAAGGACACTTGTCCTTTAATGAAAAGCCAACAAATAATCATATTTAATTAAGTAAAAGAATATTAATCCCAATTTATCTTTAAGCCATCTTATGCTAATGGCTCTTTAAAAAATTCCTACAATTATTTATTCCATAATCCAATGCCATTAGGCAGTTCCTTTTCAGACAAAAGACTCACTCGGCCGTCATTGAATTTTCCGGTCCGCACGAACCCAAAAATTCCAGAAAAATTTCCATAAATGTCTAAAATGGAAAACAATTTATGACGCCTCGTAATAATTTTCCAAAAACAACTATCCCATAAATTTCACAAAAGGTCTCAATTTGAAACCTAAGCCGGAAAATATCATGAATGCATGTTATCATGTGCATATGCAAAACAATCATCAGTCATAGAGGCTATATGTTGTATGCTCCTGCCGAGTTCTAATTTCATGCGCCTAACCCATCCCAATTTACTAAAATATCCTTTCCCATCAAGAATGGATGTTACAATTCTCCTCCTAACAAAAAATTTCGTCCTCGAAATTTCATATACGATTTATCTGAAAAAGGGGGAGTCTTTTCGATTATTTCACTGCTTCCTATTGGTTTCACTACACAATCAAATTCACCAATGAACGAAACAATCAATTACTCTTTTCCCTTTCTCAAACTTCCCATGATTTTATCGCTCTCTCATGATTATGCTAATTTGTCACTTTCAATTTCAATAATTGTCAATATCATATATATCGAATACTAATAATATTTCCCAAGTCTATCTATGAAACATTTTGTGAATCCCAATCATCTTTTAGATTTTAGTCTAGCTTACCAAATCCATAATGCTATTCACACCACAAATGACAGAGGCCACTCCTCACTTAATTCAATTTCCTTAATTACACCTTTATTTCCATCTAAGTACCTTTTGGTCGAGGCCATACCCTTCAAAATATTTCATTTATTACATATCAGATTTTGTTATTATCAAACCACAAATCTCATGAGATTTATAACCTCAATGTGAATCAATTCACTCATTGTCACCACCTTATTTTACTTAGCCTATCAACAGATTGCATTGATCACATAGTATAGGATAACGACTCCTTTTGGCAAGAAGACCCTTATACATTATTCAATGGTGTCACTATATACTGATTATCCGTCATACCACAACTACTTTGCACTATACATCAATTTCATATCCCAATGAAATCCAAAATACCGCTGGTTAATCACACATGTCATCGTGCACTTTGATTGGTATCCCCCAATTTCTTTTTCACAATACTTTTACTAGACCGTAACGCTTCGATTGTTTCTTGTGCTTTCTTGAACCATTCACTTATAATCATTTGATTTCCCATTTTAACTTTTCAATTACTCTATCAATACACTCTTGCTAAAACTTAAAGCTTTGATCATTCCTTACATTTTCACTAACAGGTTCCCCAAATGAGTATCATCCATATTCCTTAATTTGAACTATACCTATCACTTTCCTCAACAATTGGAGTTATCTTCAGTTCCTCGATACGGTTTACAATTTCTACATCCACACTTCGGGTTTTGCCACTCCGCTTTGATGCACACCAACTTTGAAATTCCCATAACTAATCATGCTTTCTTTTTACCCCTTTTTGTCAGTTCGACTATAACACTCAATAATACACTAGATTTGATAACCTTTTTACCCAAATTTTGATTTTCTGCACTTGAATTTACTTCTTTCTTTGCTCAATCTCTTAAAGTGCGCCATTGGCTTAGTTCAATCGTTATCGATTTGCATATTCATAGACATCTCCAAACTATTTGTGTACGATTAATGTCTCTAAGCTTTTAGGCCACACTCAGTATAACAAGTTTCAAATCATCGGTCATAATACCGCCCATAGAATCATATTTACCCCAAGGTACATAAAATCACTTTATACAATGTCAATAGATCACATCATAACCTTTACTGGAACACTTCAGTATAGAATTCCACATACCCATATCTTTTGAACTTCCACATTTTATCAGTACCTATATCTTGATTAATTCTCCCAATATCTCATGTTCGCATACTAATTCATCCTTTATTCCTTCAATCAGGTTAAGATTCACTCTTATGAGACTTGTATAACGACCAATTTCCTCAACTATACCCATTCATCTATTTCTCTTTCATTATCCATTTCTTATATTTATGTCCATTATCCACTCCAAACACAATTGAAACATGTTCCTTTTTAGTAATACAATAAACTTAGTTGACTCGTATAACTCTTTCATGATCAAACGTCTCCAGTGAGGAACAATTTCCTTATAATTTTCTCATCCTAAACATATTCTGCCACATATTCCTTACCTAAATTTCTCCACAATTAATATTCAGTAATTCTCTTCAATAATCAGAACCATCTCATTATCATAATGTACACTCTTTCAGTAACATAGTTTAGCTCTTACACTAGAGTCTCTGCCAGATGTAATACAAATCAGTTACTCTTGATACTTCACGAAGATAAATCTCTGAAGAGCACTTAAACAATTTCTTTTCCTCTACTATCTTGCCATACATCACCAAAATCATCACATCCTATCTGACAATATATCTCAATAGTCTTATCAATTTGCCCGTTAATAGATCATACTGCTAAGAATACCTTAATTGCATTTAATTCTCGATAACCATTCTCTTTTGGTACCAATTCTCAATCATGGGACTTTACTATATTCATGTCCCTCATTTTATTTCCTCAAGCTCATTACCAATGCTAGCATCTTTAATCGCCTCACTTCTTTCTCAATTAATCAAGATAAGTATTCTCATGCCTTACTCTCACTCATTTTAAACTTGAGCTACCGCATTATAATCAAAGCTTATGTAGTAGGCCACCAATTACTTCGATATCATATTCACCTAAATTATTCATTTCACCCATGATGGTAATCCCACTATCACATATACACTTAAAGTGACAATATATTTTGAACTCAACAACCTTCCTGTTATAATCCGCCCTCACTCGTGAGGACCATCTACAATCTCAATTCATTCACAACCGATCATTATAAGCACTTTCATTTCTTCTTCTAACTCCTAAAGGGATTTTTTTTTTTCGACAAGAATTTCGCTAGCAAGTATCCATTAACTCATCGATTGCGCTTAACATTTTCACTTAACATAGGCTCCTATAATCGTGTGCATTTAATTAGATGATCAATTAAACCCAACAACTTTTTCATCTACCTTCGCCACAAGAATCAATCCCAATTGTAACTTTTCTATATCATAGAACACTTTATTTTCATTTACCTAATACATCGGAAATCGACCATTGTCACATCTCTATTTTCCTCTATGAATTTACAACTATAATCTTTATAGTTATCTCATATTCAAGGATATTGCCAATATAACTCCAATTGCATTTCATAATATACCCATCAATATCAATAAATATTCATCTGTCTCGACCAAACCGTACACTCTTTCCTATTTTACGGTATCCATTTCTTCCTTTCATCACATTCTAACACACTATCCTTTTCTCACTTTTTTTTTTTTTAACCACTTAAACGATCGAGACATACTTATGCATACAACCCATAGACTACACTGGGATCGCTTGTCACCGTCTGCCGTGACATGACTTAACTACATGCACCCTATGTTTGATCGTGCTCAGATACATTACGCATCATCGGGCTCGATACCACCTAAATGTAACACTCACTCCGCAAGACCCAACCCGACATCGACGGTGATATCCAGTCCGTGCCTCGCGAGGGTGGCGTGCTACATCACTCAAGAATAAAACTCAAGATAACACTTTTTTTTTTCAATCGCATACATATTATCATTAACGCGAAAGCAATTTATATAATCAATTCAATGGCCTGGGCCCACTTTTATATTTACAATTTATTTCGGTCAACTGACTTTACAACTTGTCCAAATTAGTAATACAAAAGTCCAAGAATAGAAACACTAAGACAGACGCGAATCGATCCCGACCACTTTCTCGCTTCTTCAACCAAGCAGATGTCATACGCCTGTTGCCTAACGGGTATTCTTCTAAGTCTGAAAAATAGATGCAAATTTTGGGTGAGTTTGCGAACTCGGTGAGAAACCATCATCGATGGTTCACTCAACTCATGCATTCACCAATCATATTAGCATTAACAGAATATACATTTCGGCCCAATTTCATATACATACAATTTCATCATTTACATCTTCCGGTCATTTACAATATATATATATATGCAATGCATGTGACACTGTTCCATTTTCATTTCGTTGTTGTGACTGTATGCCAAATCGTCCCGAAGAATGGGCACATTGCGTTGAGCCGGTGGCTCGAAAACATTGGGCTTGAAGCCTCGATATATCGAGCTCATGGCTCAATACGCTGGACCGAGGTCCTCAGGCGTTAAAGCGTAAAGCTCACATACGTTACGTGATATGCCCCGATACGAGGCTGCCCGGCCACAATTGCCTTTTATCCGATCACAGTTATGTTTATGCATGCAATGTACATATTCCAATTTCCATTTACATATCATTACTATTTGCCAATTTTTTGGACTTTTGGTCCCAGATTTCAATTATCTACATTTCCAATTTATTGCATCCTACTATATCACATTTACAATCCCATCCAATGTATCAAAACGAAGCAGATAATTAACACTTCAATATCAATTTTCATTTCTGACCTTTGGTCCGAGATCTCCAATATAAACATTCACACATAGTTACACACAAGCAAAGACTTCGTTATCTCATTCCAAATATTTCGATACACTCGTGGTCCAAATCAATCAAAATCAAACACACATAAACCCTCCATTATCTCCACATGGCATAATTGCAAAATCTTAAACACATAAAGGTCGAGGAACCAACTAGGTTACTCACCGCATTCCGAGCTAACATCCGAAGTTTCAATAACGTCGGTAGATCGACGCTCCAAATGTGCCTCTATAACAAACAGAGAGGAATCCCATTACTAATTATCCAATCCGAACTAATATAATGCACATGTAAGTGTATAATGCATGTTCATGAGATTTCCGGCCCTAAATTCAAATTTTTCCCGTCATAAAAATTCCATCTAAAATTAGAAAACTATAGCCACTGACAGTGCTCAATTCGGACCTCGATCGGTCCAAAAATAAATAAAACAGTGACCATAGAACAATTACCCGGGGCTACGTCAATTTCCCGTCCAAAAATTCCCAAATTATCACAAAATGAAATTAAATATTATACGAATCCGATGCCTCAAGAATCAGGTCAATCGGACGTCAAACGGAAAAGAAATTGACAAGAGAAGCAATCAGGTCACTTAAATCCAAAACAATAAAATAAAATACTATATATATATATATATCACCTCATGAGGCGAAATCTCGCGCCAATGAGGTCCGCCAGCCAAAAAATCGCTAGGCGACGCGTCGCTCTAGCGACGACGCCAATGAGCTCGCCTCACCAGGCGAGACGTCGCTCAGTGATCGGCGAGGTTCCACCTCGCCTCACCAGGCGAGACGTCGCTGTGATCGGCGAGGTTCCACTCGCCTCACCAGGCGTAGACGTCGCACAGTGATCAAGCGAGGTTCCGCCGCCTCATTTCCTTTTTTTTTTTTTTTTTTTCTTCCTTCATTCCAATCCAAATTTTCAACACTCAAATCTCTTACCACCCAATTCAGAAAATACAAATCTTATCTTGTTGGAAAGATCATGAAACCTCTACTCTTCTCAAGAAGACCATAATAATTTATTTCACCCCTAAGGGTGTCAAAATCCTTCAAAACTACTAC
This sequence comes from Erythroxylum novogranatense, assembly GCA_029891385.1. NCBI lineage: Eukaryota > Viridiplantae > Streptophyta > Magnoliopsida > Malpighiales > Erythroxylaceae > Erythroxylum > Erythroxylum novogranatense. The sequence goes on along the minus strand of CM057225.1, from coordinate 88,014,631 downwards.
CTACTCCAATCCCATAAAACAGAACAGTACATTGCAAATTCCACAACTCTGACATTCTTCAGCCAAAATTACCACATAAATATGCCCAATAAGTTCATAATGTCATCTACAACTCTTATAAACAACCCAACATCAAATTCTATTGTTAACTGTATCAAACAATTCCATAAACAATCTGTCTTCTGAAATCAACCAATCTGGACAATAATTTTCCATTCAACATATCTCATAGCACAAATGTCACAAAAATCACAACCTTAAGTTCCTGAAAGATAAGATCCCAAACTTCAATGTTCATGAAGAACTCAAACTCCAATTCGATTTCTAACATTTTCAAATCTGTTATGCAAGTTACTGACCTAATCAGTACTTAACATCACAATGCAAGTTCAGATTTTGAAATTCCATATCTCCCACATCTGATTTCCAAAACTTACATTCCATATACCAATTTCAAGATCAATGTGTCATCTAAAACTCTTCAGTACAATTCAAACTCCAATTCAATTCACAAAATTACAAAATTCTTCCAAGTCCGAATGTGCACTAAATGTGCCAATTCAACTAGGTTTCAGTCAAGGCATACAAACAGTCATTAGAAATCAGTTCATATCTCCCAATATACAACTCGAAAATTAACAAGATCAGTGGTAATGGAAAGCTAACTCAATAGGCTACAACTTTCATGAAGACCATTTTCCTAATCCTATACCAATTAATTTAGAAAATTAGCAAAACTCATTTGACATATTTGCGGGTACTGTTCCCAGACCCAGAAACAGAAACTTTCCATGCCAATTTTCGACCTTCTAACATTAAAATTTACCAACACCTATTTCACACTAAAATGAAGCCAACATCCCAAAGTTTACTTGGGCACAAACCTCACCTCATTTGCTTACCTATACAATTAATTATGAACAAAACAGTACCATAGGTTCAAAACTCAATTTCCAGCTTTCAACATTAACCTATCTTCTATCACTTCCAACATCCATAACACATCACTAAGCATCAAATTATACCTCTAATTCAACTACAAACTGATCACAACATTTATTTTGTATACTTAAACAAACTTTGGCAGCACATACACAATTGATTTTCCTTAATTTTCTATTCATCTAGCCTTCCAAAACTCAATCCAAAATCAATGGAAACCATATTCATTTACTCATCCATACACAAGCATACACTTAAACCTATTCAAACCTACCACTTTCATGATCAATTAAATGCATAAATGAGCTCCATGAAGGATTTTAACTATCATAAGAATAAATACAAACATAAATTCTCACCTAACCAAGCTTTAAATCTTCAATTCTTCACTAATTCACCAACTTCCCTCACACCCCTCACACCATACGATGATTACTATCACAAGGAAAAACTTAGGTTTGCATGCATGTGTGTATAAGCTCAAGAAGCTCTTAAGGTTGGTTTGAAAGAGTAGGAAGAAAGAGCAATTACAATCAAGACAAACAACTTTGCAAGGAGGAAGAGACCCACGAAGAAAGGAGAAGAGTAGCTCTCTGATGAAGGAAGCTTTAGGCTTTTAAAAGAGTTTCTTAAGTCATTCCAAGATGCATGTGTCGTGGAAGGGTGAAGAGAACCAAGACAAATGAATAAGGACACTTGTCCTTTAATGAAAAAGCCAACAAATAATCATATTTAATTAAGTAAAAGAATATTAATCCCAATTTATCTTTAAGCCATCTTATGCTAATGGCTCTTTAAAAAAATTCCTACAATTATTTATTCCATAATCCAATGCCATTAGGCGTTCCTTTTCAAGACAAAAAGACTCACTCGGCACTGTCATTGAATTTTCCGTCCGCACGAACCGAAAAATTCCAGAAAAATTTCCATAAATGTCTAAAATGGAAAACAATTTATGACGCCTCGTAATAATTTTCCAAAACAACTATCCCATAAATTTCACAAAAGGTCTCAATTTGAAACCTAAGTTTTAAAATATCATGAATGCATGTTATCATGTGCATATGCAAAACAATCATCACCATAGAGGCTATATGTTGTATGCTCCTCTGCCGAAGTTCTAATTTCATCGCCTAACCCATCCCAATTTACAAAATATCCTTTCCCATCAGTAATGGGATGTTACACATGGGACTTACTGAAAGAAGATGAAAAGAATTTCTACGATGCTTTGAGAGATGCTGCTACCAAGCCATACCCTACAAAAATTTCCTGTAAGTCGTGTATTATTTTTCCGATTACTGAGAAGACCGAAATAAAGGTTGTACCAGATATCCAGCCAAGATATCTATTGGATTTGACTAAGGGGAAGTCGAAACTATTTCCTGAAGAAGTTTTTGATGATCTGTCCGCAGATCAAATAGCTGAAGAAGTGCGTAAAATTGATGAAGCATGCGCTTTTACACAGAATAAAGATCAAGCGAGCTGCAGTTATATTGATAAGCGAGAAGACTGTCCAGTGGGAGGAAGAGTAATGATCTGAAGAAGTTGATGACAGAACTGCTAAAGAGCCATCATCTTTAATCATTTTTTATTATAACAAATAGGGGGAAAAGAGCAGAAAAGAAGAGAATGAATGAAGAGCAAAAGAGAAGAGCAGAAGAGAAGAAGATGATCAGAAAAGAAGGTGTGACTGAAGTAGATGAAGAAAGGAAGAAGTCAAAAAAGAAATTCTGAAGATAAGTTTTTGTTTTTTAAACATTGTATTTTTATTTTCTTTTGTATATAATTTGTTATCATCAAAAAGGGGGAGATTGTTAAGTCCAAATGACTTTACTTAGATATAATTTTGATGTATAAGAAAAAGAGAATCAATAAAAAGAAAAAATAAGATAGACGAAGTCAGATAGAAGAAGTCATGCACATACGTATTTAAGTCATAAAAGGCGAGCCTTGAGCAGACGCAGACGCAGACGCAGTAAACACGTATAACAAAATATGCATTTAAGAAAAGAAGATGCGAATTCAAAAGAAGACGAAGGAGTCGGTTCGAAAGTTAGTTCGTAACTCAATCAATAACTGTTTCTTTAAAGATTCAAGAAACAATAATCAAGAAGCAGTTGGAGGCAAAGGCTATAAGTACAAGTTGAAGTCAAAAATTGCAAAGTTAGAAAGATTGAAAAATTAGCTGAATTACATCTACGTGATCGTAAAGAGCTTATTGTGAGAATTAGCTGAGAGCTATTTTGCTGTAACAAAGTGTTCAAACACTTTTCTTAGAAAAAGTAGTACAAATAGCCTACAGAGGCTAAGTGTGAAAGAATACTGGTTGTAGAGACCTGAAGAGGCTCGCAAAGAATAGTTGTAAAGTTGAAGAGATAGTGAAATCTCATAAGCAACTCTGAGGACTGGACGTAGCCCACGGTTTTGGGTGAACCAGGATAAATCTCTGTGTCAACCACTCTCACTCTATATCTCTATATTTTAGATTCAAGTTTTATCAATACTTAATTCGTAAACAAAGTTTTCAAAGTTTTGATTAATCAGAATCTATCGAAAGTTCTATAAAGTTTTTATTTCTACCAAATAGTTTTGAAAGATTTTTTCAAAAAGGGGAATACACAATTCAACCCCCCCTTCTCGTGCATTTTATATCGTTTTCTAAGTATTGTATTAACGTGTGATTCACTTCAAGTTGTAGCTTCTGTTGCTAGCTTTCTATCTCTATGAAGTATGACATTTTTTTATATCAGGATTGAAAGTTATGATCTTTCGAAGTTAAGGTTATTTTGCTTTGTTTTTGAAAATGCTCATTAGGATAAGTTTGTGTGTACTGTGCTTTGAGGTTAATTTTGTACTGATGTGGTTTGAATTGGAGTAAGTAGTCTACATGAAAGTTATAGAGAAATCGTATAGCTTTACAATGATGTATAATATGTTATTTTTTATTGTGGAAATTGGAAGATGTGAAATTTGGAAGTTTGGATTTTGTTTTAGGATGACAAATTTCTGGCAGACACTTTGATTGAAAAATTGACCTAATTAGAGGTTGAAATTGCCTTTAAGTGCTTCATGAAAGTTTTATATTATGTTTTGATCTTTCCATTGATGTAAAGTATGGAATTTTTGGACTATGGAATAGGAAGTTATGATTTTTAGAAGTTTTTGTTACTGTTTGGCATGATCATTAGTAAACAGAAACTTCGAAGTGGTTTTTGACTCCCTTAGAGGTCCAATTAATTTTTCTGCCCTTCATGAAAGTTGTCGGTTGCATTTTGATCTTTTCATTGATATAAAGTGTGACATTTTTAGACCTTGGAGCTGAAAGATAAAATTTTTTGAAGTTGTGTTACTGCTTAGGTTAACATACATTGGACTGAAATTTTGAGTGAAATTTTTGACCCCTTTAGAGATGGACTTGGTTTTTAAGTTCTTCATGGAAGTTGTAGAGCTTCCTTTTAGCTTTCTTTTGATACCAAGTTTGTAAAATTTGGAGCTCTGGATCAAGAGTTACGAATTTTGGAATTTTGGTAGTAAAAAAAGAAGAAGAAGAAAGTCGTTGTGTAGTCGCCTCGCGACCAGCTCGCGATCGTGATGCGCTGGCGACCAGGCCCGATCGATCCGACCCGATCCAAGATCTTTTCTCATTATTTTGCTTATATCTTCTTCGTCCGACATCCGATTGACTTAATTTTTGAAGCATTGAATTTCTAAGACAATTCTCTACCTCTCCATGAAAGTTTTGGATTTTTGAGATTAATTTGAAAAAGATTGATTGAATCAAAGTGAGAGGATTGATTAAAGAGTTTGAGTTGGACATTTTTTTGAACATGTTTAGGCATTTTGGTGATATCTAAATTTGTAGAGATCCAATTGAGTTAATGTTTGTTCCTAAATAAATTAGAGACGTGTAATTACAAGTTATCTTAAGGGATTGAATTTTAATTCGGACTCTAGGACTTTCAATTTCTAAATTGATGTTGGGTTTAATGTTCAGTCTTGGATTAGTAAGAGCTGAAAGTATTTTGGCCATAACATTTGCTCTAGTCATCCAAATGAGGTGATTCTTAATTTGGATTGAACTAGAAAGATAGGACTACAAATGTTCTGATGGAATTGAGTTTCAATTTAGTCTCTAAGAATATCAATGTTCGGATGGAAGCAAATCACAGGAAAATGTTTTAGCATAAGAATAGTCCGAAAATGTTTGGAGTATAACTTTTGGACTATTGAACCAAATTGAATGATTTTAGTGTCATTATAAAATTGAGACTATAAGGAACATTTCTCTAGAAGGAATTTTTAGCAAATTCTTTCAATTTGATAATTAAAAAAATGTCCTAAGTTAATCATGATTTAATAATATTTTGAGACTTTGATTTATTTTATGATTTTGAGGATTTTAATTACATGTTAATGTGAGTGATTAGCATGTTAATTTGTGCAAAGCCATATGATATGGAGTGAATTATTGAATTAAAGTGTTAAAAATGCATGAGGGGCAAAATTGGAAGAATACTTAAGCTTTTAAGTTACAAAACTTATAAGGAAGGAAAATGAGTCATTACTCATTCATTAATGGAACACTTGTAAATAAGAAGTGTGGACTTTCGTATAAGACAAGGAGGAGCACGAAAATTTGAATGAAAAGAAAGAACAAAAGGAAAGAAGAAATGAGAAGAGTGTGTTTCGGATGGAGAAGAAGAGAAAAGAAGAAAAAAGGGTTAGGGTTTGATCTTTCTAAGTTTTTAAGAGAGATTTCGAAATTGATTCAAGAGGGAAAAAGAAATAGGAGCACGAGGGCTTTCAAATGAACCAAGAAACTCTTCATTTGGAGAAAATTCAAGGTAAGGAAAATTTTTACTTTGTGGGATTTTGAAAGAATTTTAGTTTAGATAGCTTGAGAATTGTATGGGTTTGAGTTTGATTAGATCAATTTTGTGATTGCATGGTATGAATTGTTTAATTTTGGATTTCTATGAATTAGAGATTTTGTCTTGGATAAGGGAAATTAAGAGAGGCAATGGAGAAAGAGAGGCTTTGAACAAGTTTCAATCAAGGATATGAGGTGGGTGTTGGACCAATGGTGTTGGACTCCGCTGCCGGAGCCCAACGTCGGACATGAGAGCGTGTCGGAAAAACGTACTAATAATACATTTAGAAATAAAGACCCGCGGAAAGTTAATGGGCCGACTGGAAAACATACTTGAAACCTGCTTTCATGTGATTTAATAACAAATTTATAATTCATGCTTAACTTCATAATTCATGCTCCAAAAGATGAGTTTCATAAAGCGTTAAGAATATCTCAAACCAAATTACAACTTTGAGTTCAAGAGCCAAAAATCTAAAACACTCTTGAACCAATGATACTTGGAATGTAACTAAAGTCTTGACTTCCAAAAAATATAACATTGAAAATAAACAAACATAACAAAATAGAAACGGAGTGTTGTTAAACTCGTGACTCACTCGATCTCTTGTCACACCTGTATGGGGAGATTAAAGGGGTGAGCTATAAAGCTCGTGGGAACATATTTATAATATCGCAATAAGCAAAATATTCAAAAATAACTCATTGTCGTGGTACTTGTTGAAATCATAATCATTGATCATGTATATGTCATTGTCTTGAAAGATACTTGATTCTTGAAACAATTCATGATGCATGTCACATAATAAATCATAACACATAATATATCATAATGGTTTGGGTGTCCTGGTTCGTGACGTATACACATGCCATCAAAATGTTGATGTGTAGACGTAGTTTCATGAGGGATCCCTGGGATAACCTCGTGCCACAGGGCAAGCGGAGAAGCCTTTTCGTGAGTCAATGTGCACTTGACTATCGTGAGGGACACCGCAAACCCACATAAGTATGCTTAATTCATATTCTTGTAAACTTGTTTGCCAAACTGGCACTTGCTTGTAAACTTGCTTGTCATGTATTTCGTAATACTTGATTTCATGCACTTGTATTCATGAAAGGAAAGCACTCCTTTGTGAAAATCTTGATAATAATCATGAATGCAAATCACAATGCAGAATATAATCATTCATGGTAGTATGCAATGCGATCGTGGATGATGTAATGTAAATGCATGAGATCTTGCTTGATTTGAACTAAACAATGAGTAACTTATAAATTTTATTATAAATATGAACCCACCTGAATTCCTTGCTTGCCTTGCCTAGGAATGAGTTTCCTCTTGAGCCTCTCTTGTTCTCCTAAAATAAGAACCAAAATTCCATTCAATAATTCATGCTGAAACAAAAGTTCCATTCTTAACTTCCATCCAAAATTCCATATTCTTAGAAACTAATCATCACTTCATCACTTCATAAGACTTGTAGATCTATCTCTAGTTCACAACGCTTCTAAAATCACCCCAAAAGGACTTCAGAGAAAAGATATGATCAAAACACTAAAATAACCATTCGGAAAAATTGGGCTCGCCATGACGAGCGGCGTGCCTTCGCCGCCAGGCCATGGTCTCAAGACGTCGTGGCGTCTTGCCCGGCTTCGCCGCAGCGTAAGGCGGCTCAAGACGTCATGGCAGGCGGCTCTTATGACGTCATGACGTGCGGACGGAGCTTCGCCTTCCGAACCCGTAATCCGCCATTATCAACCTCAAAACCTTCCTTCTTCTACTACAACACATCCAACCCATAAATCAAGTCATATACTATCATTCGAACTTATTCTAATACCAAAACATCAAAACACAACAACCCAAGCAAATCTACAAATCTTCACCATAACCCTAAACCAACGATTTCTACTCATTTCCAGCAAAACAAAGGTTCAATCCAACTCAAACTAAGATAAAAGAGTTAATCTTACCTTAAGAATGCTTGAAATCGTCGAAAACCGCCTCGAACAAACTTCCTCTTCTTCTCCTCACCGACTCTCTTCGTTCTTCTCCTCTATTTTCTCTTCCTCTTTTCTTCTTTCTTTCTTTTCTTCTTTTAATTACTTCTTTTCTTTCTATTTCTTTAATTCCTTTAGCCTACATAAATGATCAAGGACTGTTGGACCCCGCTGCCAGAGCCCAACGTCTGTCGTGAGAGCGTGGCGGGAAAACGTGATCATAATACATTTAAACAAAAAAGACCCGCGGAAGAGTAATGGGCCTGTTGGAAAAACATACTTGAAAACCTGCTTTCATGATACTTAATAAACAAAGCTAACATGTAAATTAACAAGTGCGGAAGGAACCCATTGGAAATGGAATGGACCCATCATGAGCATACTCAAAACGTGCTTATAATCTTTAAAACAAACATATTAATGCTCCAAAAAAGAGTTTCATAAAGATTTACGAATATCTCAAATCAGACCACAACTTTGAATTCAAGAGCCAAAAATCTAAAACACTCTTGAACCAATGATACTTGAAATGTAACTAAAGTCTTGTCGTCCAAAACATAACATTTAAAAACAATAAACGCAACACAATGAAACTGGAGTGATGCCGTACTCGTGACTCACTCGATCTCTGGCTCGTCACCTGAATGGGGGAGATTAGAGAGGGGGTGAGCTATAACGCTCGTGGATACACATTTATAATATAGTAATAAGCAAAAATAATCAAAACTATCTCATTGTTGTGATACTTGTTGAAATCATAGTCATTGATCATAAAACATGCTTGATTCTTGATTCTTGAATAATTCATGATGCATGTCACATAATAACAAATCATAAACACATAACATATCACAATGGTTTGGGTGGTCCCGAGTTCGTGACGTACTACACATGCCATCGAAATGTTGATGTGTAGACGTAGTTTCATGAGGGAATCTATCTGAGAAACCCTGTGCCACAGTCGGGCAGGTGGGAGAAGCCTTTCTGAGTCAATGTGCACTTGACTAATTCTGAGGGACACCACAAACCCACATAAGTATGCATGATTCATGTTCTTGTAAACTTGTTTGCCAAACGGCAATTGCTTGTAAACTTGTTCGATAATCTTGCTTGTAAACTTCATCGATAATCTTGCTTGTCATGTATTTCATAAAACTTGAATTCATGCACTTGTATTCATGAAAGGAGATAAACCCTTTTGAAATTCTTTTCATGTTTCGTGATTCATGAATGCAAATGTCACAAATATATATATATATCATTCATAATAAGACGAATGCGATCGTGGATGATGCAATTAGAATGTATTAAATCTTTCTTAATTTGAACAAAACAATGAGTACTTATATACTTTATTATAAACATGAACCCACCTGGATTCCTTGCTTGATCTTGCCTAGGAATGAGTTTCCTCTAGATCCTCTTGCCTCTCTTGGTTTCCTAAAATAAGAACCAAAATCTTATTCAAAAACTCATGCTGAAACCATAATGTCATTCCTAACTTCCGTCTCAAATTTCATATTCTTAAGAATTGATTCATCACTTCATCACTTCACATAACTTGTAGATTTATGTCTCTATTTCACAAAGCCTCTAAAATCACCCCAAAAGGACTTCTGTATCAAAAGATATGCGCAAAACCCTAAAAACAAAACAGCAGAAACATTTTGAGTTCGCCGCGGCGAAGGCTCGCGCGCAGCATGAATAACAACTTCAAGGCCATGCGGCCAAGGTCACAGACGCTTCAGACGCCACGGCGAGGGCCAGCCTCTTGCGCGCCGAGAAAAAATCACGACGCCATGTGCGTGCTTGCTTGCACGTCGTGACGCAAGTTTTCTCAAGACGCCACAAGGTTTCATGAGCACGTCGCGACGTGTGGACGGGAGGGTCGACTCCCGAACCCAGATCTCCGACATTTTCAACCCTAAAACCTTCCCTTCTTCTTCTACAACAAATCTAAGCCATGAATCAAGTCATATACTTTCATTCTACACTTATTCTAACACCAAAAACATCAACAAAAATACAAACCCAAGCAAATTTACCACATTTCACCATAAACCCTAAAACAACGATTTCTCCCTCAATCCATGCAAAACTAAGGTTAGATTCAACCTAAACAAGAGTAGAAGAGTATAACTTACCTTAAGAGTGCTTGAAATCTGGCAAAAATTGACAAACGAAAGCTTCCCTTTTCTTCCTCTCTTCTTCTCCTTCACCGCCGCCCACTCTCTCCGTTCTTTCTCCCTTTTTATTTCTTCTTATTCTTCTTTTCTCTCTTTATTTCCTTACTCTAATTTCTTTAACCTACATAATAAGCCAAAGACTCAAATGCCCCTCCTTACTTAGGCTAAAATCATCCTAACTCATGTGTTATGCCTATTTTTCCCTTACACATATTTACTCCTCCTTAACCATTATTCAACACTAAACGCAATTAAATCCAAATTTTCCATGAATATTTTCAATAAAATCAATCTAGACCATAAATCATAAATCAAAATAATTCATGCTTAATAACATCAAGAAAACAAAATTTTGAGGTCCAACAAGGACTATTATGCCCTCCTACACTTAGCCTAAAACTTCTTAACTCAAATACCTTGACCATATTGCCCTTATAAAAATCTACTCTTCCTTAACCATTATTCCACACTAAACTCAATTAAATCCAAAAAAATTTTCCATGAATATTCTCAATAAAATCAAACTATACCATAAATCATAAATCAATTTAATTCATACTTAATAACTTCAAGAAAACAAAAAATTTGGGGTCCAACATTTCTCCCCCTCTTAAAAGAAATTTCGTCCTCGAAATTTACCTGAATCATCGAAAAGACCTGGATACTTCTCTTTCATAGCGTCCAAGGGCTCCCACGTGGCTTCTTCCACTGAATGGTTCCTCCACAGAACCTTAACTAGCTGAACTGTCTTATTCCTAAGGACTTTTTCCTTGGTGTCCAAGATCTCTACTGGAATGAACCTCTGAAACCTGAATGACATGAGAAGGATCTGATCTGTACCTTCTCAGCATGGAAACGTGAAAGACATCATGGATCTGAGACAACTCTGGCGGTAATGCCAACCTGTAAGCTAAAGGTCCGATCCTCTCAAGAATCTTATACGGACCTACATATCTTGGACTCAACTTGCCTTTCTTGCCAAACCGTAATACTCCCTTCCAAGGAGACGTCTTGAGAAACACCTTCTCACCGACTTCATAATCCATCTCCTTCCGATGAGCATCATTGTAACTCTTCATCCCGTCCCCGAGCCGCTTTAAGTCAGCCGCTAACCAGATTGACTTTATCCATCGTCATCTGAATCAACTCGTCTAACCACTTCCTCTCTCCTCTTCATCCCAAAGATATCAAAGTCCTGCACCTCCTTCCATACAATGCCTCATATGGAGCCATCTGAATGCTCAAATGGTACGAGTTATTGTAAGCAAACTCGACCAACGGCAAATGCTCATCCCAAGCTCCCTTGAAATCCATAACACATGCCCTGAGCATTCCCTCAAGTGTCTGAATGGTCCTCTCAGATTGACCATCCATCTGAGGGTGAAATGTCGTACTAAAATGCAGCTTAGTACCTAAAGCTTCCTGCAAGCTTCCCCAAAATCTCGAAGTGAACCGAGGATCCCTGTCAGACACTATAAAATCTGGAATCTCATGCAATCTCACTACCTCATCAAGGTACTTCCTGGCTAGCACATGCAAAGAATCAGTCTGTTTGATTGCCAAAAAATGGACTGACTTTGTCAACCGATCCACTATAACCCATATGGCATCGTGCTTCCTACTAGTCTTGGGCAAACCCATCAGAAAATCCATGGTTACTCTTTGCCACTTCCACTCAGGAATAGACAATGGCCTTAACTTGCCTCAAGGCGCTCGGTGTTCAAACCTTGACTTGTTGACACACGAGACACTTCTTGACATACTGCTACATCCTCTTCATGCCCTTCCACCGTAAATGCTCTCTCAAATCTCAGACATCCTGGTGCTACTGGTGCATGGCATAAGCGCGACAGTGCCTCATCTAAAATCTCATCCTTAACCTCCTTGCTATCCGAATACAAAGTCTGCTCCCATCGCCATGAGTCCATCATCTCTCACTACTATCTCCAAACCTTACCATTCGAATTTCCTCCCTAAGCTTGCTCAACTCAGATCCTCGTGCTCGCAACTCCCTAACCTTCTCCCGAGTATAGGCCTTACTCGAAATTAGCTAGGAGGCAATTTGGTTCCTCCTGCTTCAAGCTTATCTTAAGCTTGGCCATCTCTTCCAATAAAGGAAGATAAACTGACTGAACATGAGCAATGGAAGATTTTCGGCTCAAAGCATCCGCCACTACATTCGCTTTACCTGGATGGTACTCAATTAACAAATCATAGTCTTTGAGTAACTCAATCCACCTTCTCTGTCTCAAATTCAACTCCTTCTGGCTCAATAAGTACTTGAGACTCTTGTGATCAGTAAAGATCCTGGTCTGAACTCCATAAAGATAATGTCTCCAAATCTTCAAGGCAAAGATCACTGCTGCTAACTCCAAGTCATGAGTCGGATAATTCAACTCATATCGCTTCGATTGCCTTCAAGCATAAGCTATCACTCTGTCTCCTGCATCAATACACAACCTGCACCTTCCTCGAGGCATCATCAGACATCAGATAGCCCTCATCACCGAAGGCAAAATCAAGCACTGAGCACTTGTCAACTGTGTTGAGCTCCTCAAAGCTCTTCCGACACTCGTCACCAGATGAACTTTCGATTCTTCCTTAATAGCTTGGTCATCGGAGCAGCTATCATGGAGAATCCTTCTACAAACCTCCCAGAGTAACTCGTCGGACCTAGAAAACTCCTTACCTCATCGTTGTCTTGGGTGCATGCCAACTCACTATCGCTTCAACTTTCCTCTGATCAATATGCACACCATCTGCGAAATCACACGTCCAAGGAAGGTCACCTCACGAAGCCAAAACTCACACTTGCTGAACTTGGCATAAAGCTCTCTCTCCCTAAGAGTCTACAATACAATCCTGATATGCTCTTCATGCTCTGCTTCACTCTTGGAATACACCAGAATGTCATCTATAAACACTATGACAAACCGATCCGAAACTCCTCAAGACCCCGCTCATAAGATCCATGAAAGCAAATTGGAGCATTGGTCAAGCCGAAAAGTATAACCAAAAACTCATAGTGCCCATAACGAGTCCTGAATGCTGTCTTGCTCACATCAGACTCCTTGATTCGGAGTTGATGATAGCCTGACCTGAGATCAATCTTGGAGAAAATTCTAGCTCCCTGCAGCTGGTCAAACAGATCATCTATCCGTGGCAACGGATACTTGTTCTTAATTGTCACCTTATTAAGTCTCCGATAGTCAATGCACATCCGCCATGATCCATCCTTCTTATTAACAAACAGAACTGGTGCTCCCTAAGGAGACGAACTCGGCCTGACATATCCCTTCTCTAACAGTTCCTCCAACTGTTCCTTAAGCTCCCTCAACTCAGCTGGAGCCATCCTGTAAGGCGGGATAGAAATAGGCGCGATTCCGGGAATCAAGTCAATGGCAAACTCGATTTTCCTCACCGGCGGCAAACCTGGTAACTCATCTGGGAAAACATCTGGAAACTCCCTCACGATTGGGAAATCCTCTAACTTCCCTTCATGCACATCGGCATCTACAACATGTGCCAAGAAAGCTTCACACCCCTGGCCCATCATCCTTTCAGCTAACATAGCTGAAATCAGTCTTGGCGAGGGTGTCTTTTTATCCCCTCTGAAGATCACCTTCTCACCATTGCCCAAATCAAACTCTACCTCTTTCTGACCACAATCCAGCTTGGCCAGATATTTCTCCATGGGATCCATCCCCAGGATAACATCTAATCCTCTAAGGTCTAGCGGTAGTAAGTCCACTACCAATCTAGCACCATCTATAAAGAGTTCACACTGCTCATACATCTGACTGATCACCACATTCCTCCCTAGAGGAGTACTAACAATCAAAGGCCTATCCAACGACACAGAACTCACACCATGCAATGCTATGCTCGCAGAAACAAAAGAGTGCGTGGAACCAGAATCAATCAAAACAAATACTGCTGAATCAAATAATTGAGCCATACCCGTGACAACCTCAGGTGCGGCTGAAGCTTCCTCCCTGGTCATGGCAAACACTCTTGCCGATGCCTGACCCCTTGGCCTTCCTGGAGGAACAGTCTTCCTTGCAGTCCCAATCGCCTACCTCAAGAATCGTGCTGTTCCCACTGTCTCTGACGCTAGGAGCTCAAATCGTGACCCTCCGTCTCGGTGCTGTGGACAATGCTTGGCTATATGTCCCTTCTCTCCGTGATCTCAAACAAACTCCAAGTGATCTCGAGGCACTCTCCCGATGGTGCTTCCCACACCGGTCACATAAGGGATAAGTGAACCTCTCCTTCCAATTTCTACCGGCGCCTCCCACATTAGAGGCTTGCCGACACGTACTCGACTGCTTGTTCTGGTAGCCCCATCGCTACCCACTTCACTCGATCGTGGAGCGCCTCGTGCTCCTCTCGTGCAATGGAGCACTAGCACCCTTCCCGAAAGTCCGCTTCCCTGTTCTTCCTCTTCTTGTTCGCTTATTCTCGATATTCTCCAACTTCACTCGAGAGAAGATCCACCAACTGTTGGTAGTCACAGAAATTATGAATCAGGACTTTCTCCCTGATCCCTAAGTGAAGACCTCCTTCAAACTTGTGGCACTTGTCTTCCTCTGTTACCACAATGTTAGCTGCATATAGTGAAAGCTGCGTGAACTTCAACTCATACTCGCTCACACTCATGTCCCTCTGCATAAGATTCAGAAATTCTCTGGCCTTCTCTTGCACATACACCCTGGAGAGATACTTCTTTCTGAACACTTCTACAAAGTCCCTCCATGTCAGCACCAAAGGAACAACCTGACTGTGAGGCACAGACTCCCACCAATGCAGTGCGTCACCCTGCAACAAACTGACTGCATAATCCAGCTTGTCCTCATCTGAGCATCTCATCTGAACTAGAACCCTCTCGGTCCTCTTCAACCAGGCTTCAGTCTCTTCTGGATTGGTAGTCCCACTGAAATCCACAGCCCCAAACTTTCGAAGCTTGTCATACTGTCCACTCCTGTCTACCGGAGCTTGCATCGGCATCTGAGATCCTTGTCCCATGGCATACGTGAAAGCCTAAGCAAAGGCTTGAAAGAAACTCGGATCCATGTGAGTTCCCTGAGGTATAGGAGGAGGCGGTGGAGGCACTTCTTGTTGCAAACTAGGTGCCTCTGAAATCGGAACAGAATGTGTCCCGGCATCCTGAGGAACATGGGATTCATCCGTACTCCCCTGACGAGAATGAGATCGAGTCATAGCTCCTCGAGTTCTCCTTCGAGGTGGCATGTTCACTCCTTGAATAGAAAACCATTGAAAACTTTAGTTCAAGTAAGACACTTTTCAAAATATGCAAAAACAGTTACAATCATGTAAAACAATGCAGTTAGTTCTTGAAAGTGATGTCATGCAGCACTAGATCAAAAACCTAGGCGCTCTGATACCAAACATGTTGGACCCTGCTGCCGGAGCCCAACGTCAAACATGAGAGCGTGTCGGGAAAACGTACTAATAATACATTTAGAAATAAAGACCCGCGGAAGGTTAATGGGCCGACTGGAAAACATACTTGAAACCTGCTTTCATGTGATTTAATAACAAATTTATAATTCATGCTTAACTTCATAATTCATGCTCCAAAAGATGAGTTTCATAAAGCGTTAAGAATATCTCAAACCAAATTACAACTTTGAGTTCAAGAGCCAAAAATCTAAAACACTCTTGAACCAATGATACTTGGAATGTAACTAAAGTCTTGACTTCCAAAAAATATAACATTGAAAATAAACAAACATAACAAAATAGAAACGGGAGTGCTGCCGAAACTCGTGACTCACTCGATCTCTTGCTCGTCACCTGTATGGGGGAGATTAAAGGGGGTGAGCTATAAAGCTCGTGGGAACATATTTATAATATCGCAATAAGCAAAATATTCAAAAATAACTCATTATCGTGGTACTTGTTGAAATCATAATCATTGATCATGTATATTTCATTGTCTTGAAAGATACTTGATTCTTGAAACAATTCATGATGCATGTCACATAATAAATCATAACACATAACATATCATAATGGTTTGGGTGTCCCGGGTTCGTGACGTACTACACATGCCATCGAAATGTTGATGTGTAGACGTAGTTTCATGAGGGATCCCTGTGGGATAACCCTGTGCCACAGTCGGGCAGGCGGGAGAAGCCTTTTCGTGAGTCAATGTGCACTTGACTATCGTGAGGGACACCGCAAACCCACATAAGTATGCTTAATTCATATTCTTGTAAACTTGTTTGCCAAACTGGCACTTGCTTGTAAACTTGTTTCTAAACTTGCTTGTCATGTATTTCGTAATACTTGATTTCATGCACTTGTATTCATGAAAGGAAAGCACTCCTTTGTGAAAATCTTGATAATAATCATGAATGCAAATCACAATGCAGAATATAATCATTCATGGTAGTATGCAATGCGATCGTGGATGATGTAATGTAAATGCATGAGATCTTGCTTGATTTGAACTAAACAATGAGTAACTTATATACTTTATTATAAATATGAACCCACCTGAATTCCTTGCTTGCCTTGCCTAGGAATGAGTTTCCTCTTGAGCCTCTCTTGTTCTCCTAAAATAAGAACCAAAATTCCATTCAATAATTCATGCTGAAATAAAAGTTCCATTCTTAACTTCCATCCAAAATTCCATATTCTTAGAAACTAATCATCACTTCATCACTTCATAAGACTTGTAGATCTATCTCTCTAGTTCACAACGCTTCTAAAATCACCCCAAAAGGACTTCTGTAGCAAAAGATATGATCAAAACACTAAAATAACCATTCTAGAAAAATTGGGCTCGCCGCGACAAGGCCCGCTCGTCGGGATGAGCGGTCGTGCTCGCCGCGGCACGTGGTCTCGCACGTCGTGGCGTGCGGTCCGGCTCCGCCACGCGGCGTGCGTGGCCCTCTTGCCACGCCACAAGGCCTCTGCTTCATGACGTCGCGACGTCATGGATTGAAGCTTCGTCTTCCGAACTCGTAAATCGCCATTATCAACCTCAAAACCTTCCCTTCTTCTACTACAACACATCCAACCCATAAATCAAGTCATATACTATCATTCTGAACTTATTCTAACACCAAAAACATCAAAAACACAACACCCCAAGCAAATCTACAAATCTTCACCATAACCCTAAACCAACGATTTCTACTCATTTCCAACAAAACAAAGGTTCAATCTAACTCAAACTAAGATAAAAGAGTTAATCTTACCTTAAGAATGCTTGAAATCTGTCGGAAAACCGCCTAGAACAAACTTCCTCTTCTTCTCCCTCACCGCCGACTCTCTTCGTTCTTCTCCTCTATTTTTCTCTTCCTCTTTTCTTCTTTCTTTCTTTTCTTCTTTTAATTACTTCTTTTCTTTCTATTTCTTTAATTCCTTTAGCCTACATAAATGATCAAGGACTATTATGCCCTCCTACACTTAGCCTAAAACTTCTTAACTCAAATACCTTGACCATATTGCCCTTATAAAAATCTACTCTTCCTTAACCATTATTCCATACTAAACTCAATTAAATCCAAATTTTTTTCCATGAATATTCTCAATAAAATCAAACTATACCATAAATCATAAATCAATTTAATTCATACTTAATAACTTCAAGAAAACAAAAAATTTGGGGTCCAACAAATGGTGGTTGACAAATTAATTCCACTTATGTTTTGATAATAATAAAATGTATAGAATTGGTTAAGAAATTGTTTCAGGTATTTTGGGATTGATATTCAATGAAGAATCAAGATGGGAGTTGCCTTCTAAGTGAAAATGGCATAAAACATTAGGATTATAAAGAATTTGGTCGGATGTTACCATTGAAGGCAATACAAGTCGACTTACAAAGAACAAGTCGACTTAAAGATGAAGCAATGTCAACACAAGTCGAGTTATCAAACACAAGTCGACTTATTGAGGACGACAAGTCGACTTACATGGCACAAGTCGACTTACTGGAGAGCGGAGATGAAATTTTACGTAAATGGTTGAAACAAGTCGACTTATACATTCGACAAGTCGACTTATAGATGCAGTAAATCAGCTCCAACGGTCAAATTAGCTAAAAATGGAATGGAGATTATCAAGGAACGGCTATCACAAATTAAGCAACGGCTAGAAGAGCTCCAACAGCTATATTTCTTCAAGTATAAATAGAAGATGATGGAAGAAGAGTTTAGCGAAGTTCCTCAAGCCTACATACTCTTATCTTGCTCTAAATTGCTCATCATTGTTTTTACTTTGTTTACATTTGTATTGAGCACTTGTTCTTAGATCTTTATCCTATTTCTTTTACAAATTGAGTGACTAGTGGTAGGTCACGTGTGAGGTAACGAGTAGAAAATCAAGTGTTGTTGGTAGGATTTGTGCGAAAGACAAATCATCAGAAGGTTGCTTGAGTCGAAAATCAGCGGCATTGGTAAGATTTGTGCCGAAGACAAATCAAATTGTAAGGTAGCTTGGCGAAAATCAGCTGCATCTTGTAAGAGTTCACACTGAACTACAAAGTGTGCAATAAAGTGGTTGGCAAAATCCTAAGTGGGAGCTTAGGTAGAGGACGTAGGTCTTAGCACCGAACCTCTATAAAAACAAGTGTTTGATCTTCTTCCCTACTCTTTTCAATTAAGTTTATCTAAATTGTTTTTGTGTGTTTTAACTTCTGATTTCTTTTATAAATTTTCAAAGAATTTTTAAGATCTATTCAACACCCCCTTCTAGATCGCTAACAATTGGTATCGAGCGTATATCCGGATGGCGTATAATAACTTAGCAGAAGAAGGTAATACTAATAATCGCCCTCCTTTATTTAATGGTACTAACTATTCATCTTGGAAAAATCCTATGAAATATCATATTATAAGCGAGGGAGTTGAATACTGGAAGATCATTATCTTCGAACTTCAAGCCCCTCTGAAAGAAAATGGTGAGTTGAAAACGGAGCTGGAGTATGATGATAACAATTGGAGGCAAGCGTACATCAACGCCAAAGCTATGAAGCTGATATATTATGCATTAACGGTTGAGGAAAGAAACCGGGTAAATTCTTGCACCACTGCCAAGGAAATGTGGGAGAGACTTCGAGTTACTCATGAAGGGACAAATCAAGTCCGGGAGACAAAGATTAACATGCTTCTCCATGACTATGAAATGTTTGTCATGAAAGAAGGTGAGTCTATTTCAATAAGCTCGATGCAGAAATTATCAATGAATTAGGAAATCTTGGAAAGCACATGAAGGATAGCGAGAAGGTGAAGAAGATTCTTCGCTCTCACCGAAAGAATGGGATTCGCAAGTCATCGCTATTATGGAATCCAGGATCTCAATCACTTGGAATTCAACGCCTTAGTGGGATCTCTCATCAACTATGAGATCATTCTAAAATCAAGAGGAGGAAGAGTTAAGTCACAAAAATCAATTGCTTTTAAAGCTAACACTTCTTTTATTGATGAAAGTGATGAGGAAATAGATGAAGACGAGGAAGACGAAGAAATAGCTATATACGCTAGAAATTTAAGGAAGTTCAAGGACTTCTCAAAATCAAGAAAAGAATTAAGTGGCGAATAAATGGAGAAGCGAAGAAGTATCTTGTAGAAAGAAGGTCTAAAGGCTATCAAGAAAAGAAAAATTCAAATCTTCGAAAAATGACAAATACGACAAAGGTAAAAGGAAAACTAGCACGGTGGCAACTTGGAGTGATAAAGAGGATGCATATCAAAGCGATGATGAAAACAACTGGAACTTATGGCAAAAGTTCATCAGTGATGATGAAAATGAGGTACATTTCATTGATCAAGATCTTATAGATTCCTTTAACGCTTTACAAATTGATTTTGAAGAAGCTATTGAGATCAATAAAAATTGAGAAAGGAAATAAGAGAACTAGTTGCTGAAAATAATGCTTTACATGAGACGATTGATGATTTAGATTGTCTAAGGAAGATCATTCTACATGCCTTGCTGAAAAGAAAATCTTACTAATGAACTTGGTAGACTTAGAAAGGAGTTTTCTTATGTGGTTGGAAAATTTCTGGTGGAAATGCAAAGTTTGAAGAGATGTTGTCTTACAAAGATATTCTATTTCTAAACATGGTTTGGGATATGATCCTTATAATAGAGATTGTTCTTTAATTTCCAAATTTACCAAGGATGGAAAAGTTGCTCAATGTGCTAGATGCTTGAAAGATGGTCATATAGAAATTGCATGTAAAACTATTAGGAGATGTATCAAAGTTAAGAAAATTTGGGTGATTAAAGGTACAACACCACCTAATGTGGTTTATATGACTAACCAAAATGGACTCAAGATGGCTTGGGTACCAATAAAAAGAAAAGATGTTTCAGTTGCAGGTACAAGCAAGGAATGAAAATCCACCAAGCACTTGGCACATTGATAGTGGAAGTTCAAGGCATATAAGTGGAGACAACAACAAAGTCGACTAATGAAGGTTGATAAGTCGACTTATGGAGGTAAACAAGTCGACTCATGTTTACACAGATTCTTATGCTATTTCAAGAGTGTGGTGCTTATTATGACTTTCTGATATTTGTATTCATTGTTGGATTGTTATGTATTGACTATTGCCTTTATTTGTGTTTGTTGTTTTGTTTGTTTACTTGACCGCTTTGCGACTATTTTTCATTTTCATATTGGTTTTAATTATGTCAAAAGGGGAGTAATATTGAAATTGATAATTGGTATCTTTTAGTCACCGTCATTTGATTGAGGGGGAGTGTGTTTGAATTGAGACTATTTGTGGTTGATGACTTGTTTCTCTATTTAATGTGATTGCGATATTTCATATTTGTTGGTTTGTATTAGTTGTTTTGATTATGACAAAAAGGGGGAGAAAAATAAGAAATTGATATTCTTTAGTCACTGATTAAGGGGAGTTTGTTTTACAAAGTTATTAAATTCAATGATTTATATGATTGAGGGAGACTTAACCAAAATGACAAGGTATAAAACCTTGATCAATGTTCTTTGTTTTCATTTCTTAAACAATTTCTAAGTATTTTGTCATTATCAAAAGGGGAGATTGTTGGACCAATGGTGGTTGACAAATTAATTCCACTTATGTTTTGATAATAATAAAATGTATAGAATTGGTTAAGAAATTGTTTCAGGTATTTTGGGATTGATATTCAATGAAGAATAAAGATGGGAGTTGCCTTCTAAGTGAAAATGGCATAAAACATGAGGATTATAAAGAATTTGGTCGGATGTTACCATTGAAGGCAATACAAGTCGACTTACAAAGAACAAGTTGACTTAAAGATGAAGCAATGTCAATACAAGTCGAGTTATCAAACACAAGTCGACTTATCGAGGACGACAAGTCGACTTACATGGCACAAGTCGACTTACTGGAGAGCGGAGATGAAATTTTACGTAAATGGTTTAAACAAGTCGACTTATACATTCGACAAGTCGACTTATAGATGCAGTAAATCAGCTCCAACGGTCAAATTAGCTAAAAATTGAATGGAGATTATCAAGGGACGGCTATCACAAATTAAGCAACGGCTAGAAGAGCTCCAACAGTTATATTTCTTCAAGTATAAATAGAGGATGATGGAAGAAGAGTTTAGCGAAGTTCCTCAAGCCTACATACTCTTATCTTGCTCCAAATTGCTCATCATTGTTTTTACTTTGTTTACATTTGTATTAAGCACTTGTTCTTAGATCTTTATCCTATTTCTTTTACAAATTGAGTGACTAGTGGTAGGTCACGTGTGAGGTTGCTTGAGTCGAAAATCAAGTGTTGTTGGTAGGATTTGTGCCGAAAGATAAATCATCTGTAAAGGTTGCTTGAGCCGGAAATCAAGCGGTATTAGTAAGATTTGTGCCGGAAGACAAATCAAATTGTAAGGTAGCTTGAGGCGAAATCAGCAGCAGACTTGTAAGAGTTCACACTGAACTACAAAGTATGCAATAAAGTGGTTGGCAAAATCCTAAGTGGGAGCTTAGGTAGAGGACGTAGGTCTTAGCACCGAACCTCTATAAAAACAAGTGTTTGATCTTCTTCCCTACTCTTTTCAATTAAGTTTATCTAAATTATTTTTGTGTGTTTTAACTTCTGATTTTCTTGTAGAAATTTTCAAAGAATTTTTAAGATCTATTCAACCCCCCCTTCTAGATCGCTAACAGTGGGTACCATGTTTATGATTGGAATTATGAGCCAATTATAAGTTTTCGAAAAATCAAGAAGAGAAATGATTTGCAATTTCATTGTTTTCAAATAATTCGATAAATAGCTACAATTGTAAACTTCTTTGTTTATAAATGATTTTGATAAATTGCTACGATTTTCGCATTCCTTGTGTTTGAATGATTGAGAATTTGATATGTGAATCTGTGTGACATTGTAACATTATGAATGAAGTTGTGTTTGAATAGGACGTGATTATGAAAAAATTGAGTTTTCGAAATGTGCCTTTGGGCAATCAATTTTCAAGTGTGAAGTTGTGTTATGTGGGTTTGGTTAGGTCTCATAAGATGTCAAGTGCACTTGTCAAAAAGGCTTCTCCCGCCTGCTCACTAGTGACATTGGAGCTCCGTTAAGGACTCTCATAAGTTCACGACTACACTGGACCGCTATGCGGGAAGGTGTAGTATGTTCTGTTTACGGCTACACAGGACCGTTATGCAGGAATGTGTAGTACGTTTTGTTTCTGGACCGACCCAAACCATTCTGATGTGTTTATGTGCTCTTGTTTGTTTCTAAGTGTGATGCATCCATGTTTTAAAAATTGTTCATAAATCTTTTTGATAAATTGAGAAAATTTGAAAAATAAGCATTTGATGAATTTCTACTGTGAAATTTCTATAAACTAGCAAGAAGTTTTAGAAAATGATTTTTTGCTTATTTTTCAGTTATAAACATGTTATCCACAAGCTGTAAATCTCACCCCCTTTCATCCCCATCTCTAGGTATCAAAAAGGAGATCGGATGAAAGAAAGTCAAGACGTCCGTTCATTATGTATATGATTGTGTTTTTAAGGTAAATTATCATAAAAATAAGAGCTTAGGCATATGTTGAGTATTGTGGGGATTTTTGTATCTTTTGTATTTGGATTTTTATATTGGGATTGTATATGGCTTGGAATGCCATGAAGGTTTGTAATAATTATTTTCATGATGGAAATGAGTTCTGAAATTGTATATGGGCTTGAATTATGAATTTGTGTATGAGATATAGTTTTGTATATGGAATAGAAAAGGGAGTTATGGATTTTTATATAAATTGTATATGAATGTGATTGAATATGTTTGGATTCCAGACAGGAGGTCCGATGATTTTGATTCTTGATCCAAATTATTGAAGTGCTATGGGTATGAATGTGTTTGATTTTGTTTGGATTCCAGACAGGAGGTCTGATGATTGTATTGATGGATTTGAAATATTGAAGTGCTCTTTGTTTATGGCTTGATTGGTATATAGCAATGTGTGAGCTTTGATGACAAAAGAAAAATAAGATTTTTTAAAACCATAGGATTGATTAAAAGTGAAGGATACAATGAATTAAGGTTTGAGAATTTATGATCTCCTTTTGATTGATGAATGAAACGTTTTGAAAGTATATTGCTTTGAATAAAGATGAAAAAAAAATTTATACCGAATTGGATTGGTTTAGACTAAAAGTATCTTTAAAGGTTCCAACGATTTTCTAAAGTATACGTCTTCGGATGTCGGAGTCAAGAATTTTTGTCCTTAAGCGATTTGTTTTCTTTGATTCCGAGCCTTTCATTTTCTTTGGTTCCTTAAGCTTTCGTTTTCGCACGCTTTTTGATCTGATTTGTTTTTCGTTTGCTTTTGGCCCACTTTTGCTTTATGATCCATTTTTTTTGTTTCCGCCACTTTGTTTTTCGATTTAGGTTCCGTAGTATGTTTGAGCATGAGTATAAGTGTTATAGTTTAGTTTAAGTGGTTGGGTTTTGGTCCCAACAGATATAATAAGAAAAGGATCAAGCTTCAGAATAAGGTAAGAATGACGATATCAAATTACAAAAAAGTTCCATAATTATTCTGTCGTAGTTAGGATTGCATCCCTCCCAATTTTCCAACAATTTCTTCACTTTAAAGTTATCATGTTGATGGATATATGTAGGACCTCAGCCTCTCGGGTGTTGTGCTCCATTTCTGGAACCCAACCTTTTGCGAATATCAGAAGACTTGAGCGTATCTTTACTACATCATTATCTTTAATACATTACATACGAATAATTTTCATCATTCACATTTCAATATCCTAAAAAACAAAAGGGTTTTACAAAGCTATAATGGCCTTTCAAGCCACATTGCAACATAATCACAACTCTCAAAATACTAAAGTTACATGAATTACAAATTCTTGAAAAGTGACTAAATCCTTGTGTTTTCCAAAACTAACGCAAAATGCGACACAAGCAAATTTTGAGTGATGCCTTGATTCTCTTTCACTCCATCTCTTGCTCATCACCTGGAGGTGGGGACAGGAAGGGGGTGAGCTTGAAAGCTCGTGGGTAATAGTTTATAATAAAAAGATAAACAAAAACTTTTGAAACCATTTTACTTGCCATGGAAAACTTTCATTGAGTCTATAAAACACATGTTTATCAAAATTCTTGTCTTGTCAAGTAATCAAAATCACAACCAACACAATTTATGCATTTTTCAACTTGTTCACAAATCATAAACACATAAGCACATCAGAATGGTTTGGGTAAGTCCAAAACATGACGCACTATATATTCCCATATAATGGTCCTGTGTAATCATAAACTTGAGGGAGTCCTTGAAGGAACTCCGTGCCACTAACAGGCAGGCGGGAAAAGCTTATACTTGGGTCAACGTGTATGTGACAGTTCTTGAGGGACTACCACAAACCCACTTAACACATAGATTTCAAAATCTTGTAAGCTTCGTAACTATAATATTATAAGCTTCGTAACACATAGATTTCAAAATCTTGTAAAAGATTAAAATTTTTAGTTATCTATAAGGAAAGAGATTCTTTAGTGAATACCTTCGTAACTAAATTTATAAAAGCATGGATTTATGTAAGGAGGAAAATATCATATGAGGTATTGTATGGTGTAATATTATTTCTATAGTTATGCCCAGTACAATGACTTACCTTCAATAGTTCCAATTGAATTAATTAGCAAGATTTCATATTAGATATAAAATGTTAAGTCTTTAAAAGAGTCAAAGTTAATGATTTAAGGATGTGATGCTTAGTTGAAGCATATATTATCCATTAACTTTAGAACTAAAAAGTGTGATAAAAGGTTATAAGATATTCAAAAGGTTGGATATAATCTTATAGACCTTTTGAACAAATTGATTGTTTCAATGTATACTTATATGAGAATGGTTATAAGGATCAGTAGTGGGAGTAAGATGAAATTTGAAAGTTTAAATCTCATAACAATACATCTAAATGGAACTATTACCTTTATTGATACATTTGATGTATAGTTGAAAGGCTGCAAGAAGTGGAAATATTCACTTTCATGATGAATTAAAAAAATTTGTTTTTGAAGATGATTGTGAATTTATTATGTCTACAAGAAGGTTAATGGGAGTATAGTTGTCCTTTTTAGTGAGAGTATGTACAGACATATTACTAACAGAGAACAATAATTCTAAATTTCAATTATTGAGAATATTAAATGTCCCAGAACATATCTTGTTGGATATAAAATGTTAATAACTTAATTTTGGGAATTAGATCTATTGAGATAGATTGGAATTTGTTCACCTATTCTAAGTCCAAGTACATAGATAATGTACTAAAGATGTTTAGTATTTGAGATATCCATTATTCTATGTATGAGTAGATGTTTGAGTTCAAGGAGATAAAGATATTTACTTTAGAAGTAAATCATAATTAAGGTTTATTTTACTTAAGAACAATATCATTTAAGATCAGAAAAATTCCAATATAGCAATCGTTGCTACTTAAGCCTTAATACTTTTATCATTTAGTGGAAATGATTAATTGGATCAATAAGTTCTTTAGTAGACTTGATACAACTCCATACATTGATCAAGACAATAATGTACTGTGGAACATTAGAGCCGTTGGACAAGTCAAAAGAACTAAAGTCTCATCAAATATCCAATGATGTATTTAGGAAAATTTTATTAATTATGATGATAATTAAGATGGAGTAAGATTTAAGCAAGTGCTCACTATAAAGAATTGTGTAAAATTCTCTCAATAAGCCATTGTCCCTATAGTAGTATAACTGTCATATGGTGATATGATACAAAATACTTAAATGATTGGCTTAGTACACTACAAGAAAAATGTGGATTAGCGACGAAACAATTACCGTTGGAAATTAGCGACGGAAAGCATATTTCCATCGCTAAAATTGAGTGATTTAGCGACGGTACTACTATTCGTCGCTAAATTTGGAGGAAATTCATCGCGGCAAAATTAACGACGGAAATTAGCGACGGAAAAATATGGTCGTCGGTAATCACTACAATTTAGCAACGAAAAATTAGCGACAAAAATATACCGTTGGTAATTAGCGACGGAAAGCATATTTCCGTCGCTAAAATTGAGTGAGTTAGCGACGGTATTATTAGTCATCGCTAAATTTGGAGGAAAATCGTCGCGGAAAAATTAGCAACGGAATTTAGCGACGAAAAAATTTCGTTGCTAAATATGGAGGAAATTTTTGGTGGAATAAAAAATTTTGAGTTTACCTACGGAAAATTCCGTAGGTAAATATGATTTAGCGACAGAAATTTTCGTTCCGTCGGTAAAAAGATGGAAATTTTTGGCATAATTAAAATTTTGAGTTTACCTACGAAAAATATACCGTTGGTAAATTCCATCGGTAAATATGATTTAGCGACGGAAATTTTCGTTCCGTCGGTAAAAAGGCGGGAATTTTTGGCGGAATTAAAATTTTGAGTTTACCTACTGAAAATTTCGTAGGTAAATTTCGTCGATAAATATGATTTAGCGACGAAAATTTTCGTTCCATCGATAAAAAGGCGGAAATTTTTAGCGGAATTAAAATTTTTGAGTTTACCTACGGAATTTTTCATCGGTAATTCCGTCGGTACATTCTTTATAAATTCCGACATCTCCCACCCACTTGTGTCTTCTTCTTCCTTCTTCCTGTGTCTCCTCTTCGGTTTTCTTGGAGCCCATTTCTCTGTTGTGGACTCCTTTTTTGCTCGTCGACGTTGTCTTCTCCAACTATTGTCATCATGTCCCTTGGTGGAGGTATTTTTGCAACTACTGTTTTATTTTTGCGTATATTGGATGAAAGTTAATTTGGGTATTTATTACTTTCGTTTATTTGTGTATTTTGTGATTGGAAAATAACTTTGAGGTATAAATATTAGTAATAGAAGGGACAAGACGTAATTTTAGTTGTGATATTGGGATAAATTTCTGATACATGTAAGATGTTTGATGAAATGTTTGTTCTTTAAAAAAAGAATTTCAGTTCTTTATTTTCGAATCTTTTTTAGTATGAATTTCATTATTTGAATTCTTTTACTTGAAATAATGAAGTTATCTTCAAGGTAGCTATTACAGGAAACTAAACACTTTGCAGGTAAAATTTAAAAAATAGTTTTCAGAAAATTTACCGACGGAAAAAAAATTCCGTTGGTAAAATATTGGATTTAGAGACGGAATTTTTTTCCGTCGCTAATTACCGACGGAAAGTCAATTCTGTTGGATTTAGTAAATTCTGTCGCTAAATAAGGTTACCGACGGAATATATCCATATTTCTTCGGTAATTTCCGTCGCTAAACTTCATTTTTCTTATAGTGGTACAAGTGGGAGATTGTTGGTTTATGACTTACAACTGATCGATTTGGTCATAGTTTAGTGATAATTATTTAAAGGCATTCTTTATCTTGTATATGTTTATATGTATATGATAAAGTCCAATACCAATTGCATTATACTTGCTCTTGCTCTTAGCAATAGTTAGCTTGTTCATCAACTATATGTAAATATTACCTTTCTTCATAGTCATCTTTAAGAGCTAATATTCATATATCAACCTCTTAGCTTTACAGATCCTCAACATCCCTTTTATGTTTATTGTCTTCAAAAAATTTCTTTATAGCTTTTGTCGAGAAACTTCATGACCTCAAGTTTACCTCCACCAAATCTGACATATCCTTATGTGTTCACTCTACTCTAACTCATACCAATTATATTTCAATTTATGTGGATGATATCATGCTTGTTGGTTCTTCCCTTCCCTTTATTAACTTCCTAATTCATGATCTTAACACCCCATGTTCCATCAAAGATCAATCTTCATTATTTCTTTGGTATTAAATCCACTAACACAGTAAATGACATTTTAGTTATACAAGCCTGATGTACAAAACTTGCAACCACACCCATCACACCTACCCTTCCTCTCTCCAAAAACCATGGCCAACCCTTTCTTGATCTTGGTAAATATCAGAGTATTATTAGTGCTCTTTAGACTTACCTGCCCTAAACTCTAATTTGATATCAACAAAGTTTTCCAATTCTTTATTTTCCTACTGACATTCAATAGACCATGGTCAAATGCATTCTATGATGCCTTCACTCCACTTCCCTTCAAGTCATTCATTTCTTTCGCTCCATGCAAGCATATTGTGATGCTGATAAGGCTTGTTGTCTTGATGATTACTATTATACTTCTACCTATTGTATCTTCCTTGGTCCAAATTTTATCTCTTAAAATGCCAATAAATATCCTACTATTACTTGATTTAACATCAAAGTAGAATACTGGAGTATTACTCTTGTTGGCACTAAACCATGTTGGAACAAATATCCTCTTACTGAAATTGTTTTTTTTCACTAAAACTTATACTTTAGTGTGATAATCTTAAAGCCACTTTCCTTATTGCAGATTCAATCTCTCATTTTTACACAAAGTATGTTGAAATTGATATTAATTTTATTTCATACTTAGTCACCACCAAAGCTCTTTACATCCATCATATATCTTTCTTAGATCAATTTGCCAACATTATGATTGAAGTCTTATCTTTAACTGTGCTTTATTGACTTAGCTTCAAGCTCATTGTCACTAATAACCGTGAACTTGAGCCTGGCTGATAACATATGCATAATATGCTCTATAATCTTCATTATATTTTTGTTATCAATATCTCAACAACCATAATTTTACGTTCATTCTTATTTGATCTTCCCATGCGCATAATTCTATTTTATCTTATGCCCTTATATTCATATATAAATTCAATTGTAACATCATCATAAAGAATACCGAAAAAGGAATTCTTTGTTTACATATTCTATCAAAATATTAAATGACTTAAGAATATCAGTTGATTAAAATGATTATAGGAACAAAAGTGATGTTAAACTTTTAAAAAATTCATTACTTTTTTAATGTTAATTATTAATGCATTTATATTTTATATATATAAAGTTCATTGATATTATTTTAGTTGTATTCACATTTTAAATTTTAACTTTTTAAACTTTGTATAATTTTATAATGATAATAAATTAAGCTAGACTTTATAAAATTTTGAATCGAAATTTAAAATAAAATTTAAATTTGACTTAAATTTTAATCAAGTTTTGGTATAGTTGATTTGATTGATAAGTATGGCACTTAACATTACCAAGAGATGAACAAAACAAAAGAAGATAAGCTTCGCAGCTAACCATAGAAGATGCATGTCCCACTTATTGTTGGGCCCGGGCCCCGGATGTCCTATCCCCGAGGCGGCCCCTCGGGTCGCCCCTGCGATGGGCGCCTAAAATACCTTTGGACCCGATCCCAACATCCATACAAATCCATAATTTCGATACAAACACAAATACATATACTCATACATATGCATACATTCTACACATGCATTCTAAACATACATTCATCATTTCAATTGCATAAATCATCTGTCATAAATCCAAAATACATGAGTATGCTCCATGATGAAATGTTGGCGGGCTAACCAAAGTACTAACTTAATACAAAGCTCCTAACTAGCTCGAAGTTTCTGATGCCTTGCAAGGTTGACAAACGTCTCGATCTGCACCTGAGGAGGGGAGAGTAATGGGGTGAGTTGCGAAGCTCAGTGGCATATACGTTTATAGCCATTGGCAACGAGCCACACAATCAAGTAATATACATATATCACTAGCAAATCAAAATTCATCAATTTATTCACATTCATATAAACATAGGTCATGCAATTTCTGTTTCTCAACATAACAATCATTATGCAACGTGTCTGTCAAATCCATCATGTATTATGCTCAACAATTCGATCGTGTATGCACAAACAATTGGCTCGAGAGTTCCGTAAACGATCCAGATAAACCAAAGGTAGATCCGTAAACTATCCGAGTCCGATTTCTCAAGGATCTCGTGGCCTCAAGCGGGCAGCCAGGAGAAGGCTTTAATGTCAACATGCACGTGACTCCATCCGTAACTCTCTTACCCAAACAAGACACATAATCCATTCGTTTCATGCTCAAAGCATCTTAGCAAAGCTTTCGAAGTTCTCATTCTTTTCATTTTCACAAAATGCCATAAGGCCGATCAAGGCCATGCAAAATCATAATCATAATGCAAATTCAATATTTTTCATATAATTCCATACAAGCAAGGGCACATAATGCAAGCAATCATACATAAGGCAATTTGCCCATACACACAATAATCATAAACATATTACCCACCTAATATCGCTCGAGTAGTCGACTCACTGGTGTCTTTCCTCTTGCGATTGGGTCAAATCGGCTTGGTTCCCTATAAGCAACCAAGTTCTTATTCAATTAACAATCAAAGTAAAAAATATTCATAAGCTTAAAAATCCACAAGGCATAGTACTAAAAGTCTCCACTCAATTTCCCCCTAAAATTCTGAACCCTCACAGGCTAAATCCGAACCCCCTTCTTCATAAAACTTGTAGTCCTTGATCTCTAGTTCACAATGAATCCAAAATCACCTCAATTGGACATCTACACCAAAAGATATGCCCAAAATACTAAAAATTTCACTTTCGAAAAACAGGGGGGCTCGCCGTGGCGAAGGGACGCTCGCCGCGGCGAACGACCCTGCTCGCCGCGGCGTTCGCCGCAGCATGCACCGAAGTGTGCGTCGCGACGTGCTCATCACTCGCACGCCGCGGTGTGCACGCCGCGACGTGCACATGGTGCACGCGGCGTGTCAGCAATTCTCCACACGCCGCGGCGTGCTCTTGCGCACGTCGCGACGTGCGGGTCGGAGTTGCGACTCCGAACCCCTGATTTCTGCATTTTCCGACTTCATTCTTTTCCCAAACTCAAATGCAACACAACCAAACTATAGATCAAGTCCTCTACTACATTTCTAACCCATTCTGAGCTTCAAATCCATCACAAACATATCAACCCAAGGAAATCCCTACACTTATGCCCTAAAACCCTAAACCTTGATTCTCATGATTGAAGCCATCTTAGGGTTTAATCCAACTAAAACAAGCTTAAACAAAATGAGACTTACCCGGAAATGATTCGAAACTGTCGAAAATCTCAAAGATCGAAAATCTCTCTTCTTCTCCCCTTTTTCTCCACCGACAGCGCTTCTCCTCTTTCTCTTCTCTTCTATTTCCTTCTTTTCCTTCTTCTCTTTAATTTCTTTCTCTTAAACCTAAAGGGAACAAAGACTAAGTTACCCTTCTCACAAGCCTAAACCCTCTTCAACCTAAGTCATTTTCCTAAAATACCCTCATAATTCTTACCTTTTAATTCTCATTCAACCGCAATTAAACCTTAATTATCCAATACTACTCCATAATAAATCAACTAAGGCATAAAGACATATGTATCAAAATTCATGCTTAATATCATCATAATAAAAAATTCGGGGTCTAACATTTCTCCCCCTCTTAAAAGAAATTTCGTCCTCGAAATTATTACCTAAATTATCGAAGAGAAGCGGATACTTCTCCCGCATGGCTTCCAATGGCTCCCATGTAGCCTCCTCTACCGAATGATTCCTCCAAAGGACTTTGACTAACTGGACCGTCTTGTTCCTGAGGACCTTGTCCTTGGTATCCAAAATCTCCACCGGTTGCTCCTCATAACTCAGATCATCCCTCAGCTGAACGTCACTAGTCTGAATGATGTGAGAAGGATCCGATCTATACCTCCTCAACATAGACACATGGAAGACATAGTGAATCTGCAATAACTCCGGAGGTAACGCCAACCTGTAGGCGAGTGACCCAATCCTCTCCAGGATCTCATAAGGACCCACATACCTCGGACTCAACTTACCCTGCTTGCCAAACCTCATCACTCCTTTCCAAGGAGATGTCTTAAGGAACACTTTCTCACCGACTTCATACTCCATCTCCTTTCGGTGAGCATCAACATAACTCTTCATCCTATCTGTGTTGCCTTAAGTCGCCGCTAACCAGTTGACTTTCTCAGTGTCGTCGAATCAATTCGGTCCTTCAATTGCCTCTCTCCTTCTTCATCCCAACAGATCGAGTCCTACATCTCCGCCCATACAATGCCTCATATGGAGCCATCCAGATGCTCGAATAGTGCAATTGTTATAAGCAAATTCGACCAACGACAAATGCTCATCCCAAGCTCCTCTGAAATCCATCACACAAGCCCGAAGCATCCCCTCAAGTGTCTGAATAGTCCTCTCAGATTGACCATCCGTCTGAGGGTGAAACGTCATACTAAAATTCAGCTTCGTCCCTAAAGCTTCCTGCAAACTACCCCAAAACCTCGAAGTAAATCGAGGGTCCCTATCCGACACAATCGAATCCGAAATCCCATACAATCTCACTATCTCATCGATATACTTCTTTGCTAACACATGCAAAGAATCAGTCTACTTAATCGCCAAAAAGTGAGCTGACTTGGTCAACCGATCCACAATCACCCAAATAGCATCGTGCCTCCTACTAGTCTTAGGCAAACCCATCAGAAAATCCATCGTCACTCTTTGCCACTTCCACTCCGGAATAGCCAATGGTCTCAACTTGCCCGAAGGTGCCTGGTGTTCAGCCTTGACTTGCTGACACACTAGACACTTACTAACAAACTCTGCTACATCTCTCTTCATGCTT
This sequence comes from Erythroxylum novogranatense, assembly GCA_029891385.1. Taxonomy (NCBI): domain Eukaryota; kingdom Viridiplantae; phylum Streptophyta; class Magnoliopsida; order Malpighiales; family Erythroxylaceae; genus Erythroxylum; species Erythroxylum novogranatense. The sequence goes on along the minus strand of CM057225.1, from coordinate 87,981,537 downwards.
TTCCACCAAAATGCTCTCTCAGATTCCTGTACATCCTGGTGCTACCTAGATGCATGGCATAAGGCGCATTATGTGCCTCATCCATAATCTCATCTTTAACTTCCTGCACATCAGGAATACACAACCTGTTCCCCACTGTCATAAGCCCATCGTCCCTCACATCTATCTCAGAAACCTTGTCATTCCGAATTTCATCTCGAAGCTTGCTCAAATCTACATCTTGAGCCTGCAATTCCCTAACCTTTTCCCTGAGAATCGACCTCACTCGGAAATTAGCTAGAAGGCAATCCGACTCCTCCTACTTCAAACTTATCTTAAGCTTGGCCATCTCTTCCAATAAAGGAAGATAAACCGATCGAACATGCGCAATCGAAGACTTCCTGCTCAAGGCATCTGCCACTACATTGGCCTTGCCCGGATGATACTCAATCAACAGATCATAATCCTTGAGTAACTCGATCCACATTCTCTGCCTCAAATTCAATTCCTTCTGGCTTAACAAATACTTCAAACTCTTATGATCAGTAAAGATCCTCGTCTGAACTCTATACAAATAATGTCGCCAAATCTTCAAAGCAAAGATCACAGCTGCTAACTCCAAATCATGCGTCGGATAGTTTAGCTCATAAGGCTTCAATTGCCTCGAAGCATATGCAATCACCCGATCTCCCTGCATCAAAACACAACCAAAACCCTTCCTCGACGCATCACTGTACACAGTATATCCCTCAGCACCTGATGGCAAGATCAGAATCAGGGCACTCGTCAATCTGCACTTGAGCTCCTCGAAGCTCCTCTGACACTCATCACTCCAAACAAACTTCTGATTTTTCCTCAACAACTTCGTCATCGGAGTGGCTATCATAGAGAATCCCTCCACGAATCTCCTGTAATAGCCTGCCAAACCCAGAAAACTCCTCACTTCTGCTACATTCTTTGGTGCTTCCCAATTTACCACAGCTTCTATCTTTCTTTGGATCCACATGAACTCCTTGCTCTGAGATCACATGTCCAAGAAATGAAACTTCTTTCAATCAAAATTCACATTTATCGAATTTTGCATAAAGCTCATGTCTCCTCAAAGTCTCTAAAGAGGTCCTCAAATGCTCCTTATGCTGCTCATCACTCTTGGAATAAACCAAGATATCATCAATGAAGACAATGATAAATTGATCCAAGAATGGCTTAAAAACCCCATTCATCAAATCCATAAACGCTGCAGGCGCATTCGTCAATTCAAAAGGCATCACCAAAAACTCAAAATGCCCATATCGAGTCCTGAAAGCAGACTTCAGCACATCCGACTCCTTAATCCTCAACTGATGGTAACCCGATCTCAAATCTATCTTCGAGAAGACTCTCGCTCCTTGCAATTGATCAAACAGATCATCAATGCGAGGAAGCAGATACTTGTTCTTCACGATAACTTTGATTCAACTTCACGTAGTCCACACACATCCTCAATGATCCATCTTTCTTTTTTACAAAAAGAACCGGAGCTCTCCAAGGCGAAGAGCTCGGTCGAATATACCCCTTATCCAACAACTCCTCCAACTGCTCCTTAAGTTCTTTCAATTCTGCCGGAGCCATCCGGTAAGACGGAATTGAAATCGGCGCAGTACCTGACAAAAGCTCGATAGGAAACTCAATTTCCCTAGCTGGCGGTAGTCCTGACAATTCCTCAGGAAAGACGTCTGAGAATTTCCTGACTACTGGAATATCCTCCAGCTTCCCTCCATCTGTCTTGGTGTCAACCACATAGGCCAAAAATGCCTCACAACCCTTACTCATCATCTTCTCTGTCAATCTTTGAAACAATTAGGCGGACTCTGAAGTGAATCACACGTTATCTGACTTAATAACACAATAGAATGCACGAGAAGGGGGTTGAATTGTGTATTCTCCTTTTGAATATCTTTTAGAATTACTTGTTAGAATTAAGATTCTTTTGAATTCTTATTAATCTGATTGATCAAACTTTTCAATGCTAAGTATATGAATAGTAAATAAAGATCAACTTTGAAACTAAAAGTGAGATAGAGAGTGAGAGTAGTAGACACGCTTGATTTATCTGGTTCATCCCAAACCGTGGGCTACGTCCGATCCTCGAGTTTCTTACGAGATTTCACTATCTCTTCAAGCGTTACGATATTCTTTCACGAGCCTCTTGGTCTCTGACCAGTATTCTTTCACACTTAGCCTCTGCGGGCTATCTATACAACTTTTCTTTTTAAAAATATTTGAACACTCATTATGAAGGATAGCGTTCACTAATTCGCACTTAATCGCTTTTCACTTTGTGTAATTTTTCTCAAAACAAAGAAGCTCTTGATTTTCGACTTGACTTGTATTTATAGCCTTCGTCTCTAGCGCTTCTTGATTCTTGATTCTTGAATCTTTAAAAAGCAGTTAATCAGTTGAGTTCGTAACTAACTCGAGGCGACTCTCAGGTCATTTCTTTTACTGCGTCTGCGTCTGCGTCTGCGTCTGCGTCATTTTACTGCGTCTGCGTCGCTTTTTTCAACTTCGTGCATGTTTGATTTTATCAACCGTCCGTGTCATTTGTTTTCTTGCAACCGATGCATGTACGTCATCTTCATCATCTCCGAATTAAATCATATACATCATCTTAAATACATCTCCGAATTAAATCAGATATATCGTCTGTATTTGTTTTGTTTTTCTTGTATTTGATCTCACTATGTTTTTATACATCAAAATCATTTTTATGTAAAGTCATTTTGACTTAACAATCTCCCCTTTTGAATATAACAAATTACATACAAGAAAAGAAAACAAAGATGTTGCAAAACTTATCTTCTTCTGTCTTAAATGCATTGTGGTCACACCTTCTTCATATGAACATCCTCTCCTCTTCGATTATTTTCTTCTTTTCTGCTCTCCCCTATTTGTTATAATAAAAAATGATTATCGATTACGGTTCTTGCCGATTCTGCTATCATCTTCTTTAGATCATTCACCGTCTCCTTCATGTCATTGAGTTCACCACGTAATGTCTGCGACTTCATCGGCGAAGAGGCTTAATCTACTCACTGGCGATGGAGGCGAAAGGAATTGTAGTAGTATAGGCATCGGAGGATGGAGTGTAGTCTTCATTAATCTCAAAAGTTGGTGGGCGAATGAATGTTGCGGCTTCAGGAAGATTTAGATCAAAAAGAAGCTGGCGGCATCAACAATGTCTTCCTTGCGAGGATAGGGCATGTTCTTGATAGGCGATGTATTAGACAAAGGGCTAATCGAAGAAGCTGTCGAACAAGAAACTCGATAAATGTTCTGTTTTATACTTCCCCTCTTGGACGGTCTTCCGCACGATTTGTATGGCTACTGATTCGCTTGATCTGGGTCTTGTGCGAGAATGCATGCTTCATCAATTTTCGTACTTTTTACGCAATCGATGCGGACGGATCATCATCAACATTATCTTGAAATAATTTTGACTTTCCTTTGTAAAATCTTTTGACGCCTTGGTTGAATATCTGGAACAACCTTTATCTCTTTGTTCTCGTGATTGGGAACATAGTACACGGTGGGCGGGGGCGTCTTGAGGATATGACAAATGATCGATAAGCCTCAAGGTATCGTAAAAGACTTCTCTTTTCATTTAGTAAGCGCCACGTGATACCATTAATCAACATAGGTTGCACGAGCTACTATTTTCTTCTTTGGTTCAACACCGATTATAATAGCATTGCTCATATTGGTAATAACTTCTACCAATTTGATTTCGATCTATATTTCCTCGAAATTCGGTAGTTATATACCTTGGACTTGGTTCATCATCACCAAATCTGATGCTGCGATTTATACGGTTGTGTTCCTTAGAAGTGCAGTTGTAAACTCGAAATGCCTTAGGCGATAATGAGTAACCTAGAAATATTCTGGATAGGTCTTTGAATCGAATTTATCCAATGACTCTCTCGTATTCGAATGGAACATTTGCACCGAATGGATGAAAGTAGGATATGCTTGGTCTTCTTCCATTCCATAACTCGTAAGGAGTTTTCTTGACATAGGTGCAACAAGATCCTATTCGAATATAGCATGTTGTATTCACGACTACGCTTGAAATACTTAGGAAGATTAGTCTCACATAGCATAGTCCTTGCCATCTCTTGAATAGTCCTATTCTTTCTCTCAACAACTCCATTACATTGTGGAGTTCTAGGGGCCGAAGTTGTGGGAAATTCCATTCTCCTCACGAAAACTCTAAACTTCTCATTCTCAAATTCTCCGCCATGATCACTCCCGATACTAGCTATAGACATTCCTTTTCATTACGTAACTTTACGGATAGAGTTCTAAAGTACTTAAAGACTCATCTTTGTGTGATAAAACAATATCCAACAAAATCGAGTAAAATCATCAACAATGACAAGTCCATATTTCTTTACGCCAAGACTTAATCTCCTTGTAGGACCAAACAAATCCATATGTAATAGTTCTAAAGGTCTTGAAGAAGTTACAAAATTTTTAGAAGAAAGAGGTTTTAACTGTTTTTCTTTCAAACAATTTTCACGAAAAATTCTTTGTCAAAACTTATTTTGGTAAACCTCTTACCAAATCATGTTTTACCAATTTTGAAATATGTTTCAAAGAGACATGACCTAGCTTTTATGCAGATTAGTCTTTCTTCTTGAAGATAGAAAACATGAGATATTTTGACTTTGAAAATCTTCTAAGTTAATTTTGTAAAGGTTGTTTCTTCTCTTGGCGAGAAAAAGTATAGACCCATCTTTGTTTCGACTTCACAAAGATTTTGATTGAATGTAACTATAAAACCGAATCACACAACCTGACTCACACTAATCAAGTTATGCTTTAGACCATCAACAAGCGGTACATTATTTATGCATGCAAAGGAATCTTTACCTATTTTCCGATTCAATGATTTTGCCTGCTGGTTGTCTCGAAGTTCTTGATCCTCCTTCTTATCTTGAAGGTCTAGGAACATAGACATTCTTCCCGTCATGTGTCATGAGCATCCTTTGTCTAAATACCAATGGTGCTTGCCGTATCTTCAAGGAAGGATATCTGCGGGAGAAACTATTTTATTTCTTGGTACCCAATTTTCTTAGGTCCTTTATGGTTAGTAGTATGCACATGATATGATCTTTGATGCATATTACTCGGACGTTGATTAAAATATGTTATCCTATTTCTTCCTTTTGAAAGACAAATTTATTACGAGACCGAGTATTGTTTCGATAAACCCTAATCGATCTTATCACTAGGATGTCTACATTTTCCTAGCATATCATTCATTTTCTTTGTACTCTCTGAAAGTAACTAGATCGGTGATAGATTCTTGATCCTCAGTTTGAGTTGATTAATCTCATCTGATCTGTCTACAAGTTTCTTTTAACTTCTAACTCCTTTTTTAAGCAAATATTTTCTCTCTCTATTTTCTCAGTATTTCTAATATTCTCTGCATACTTTTTCTTCAACAGCTTGTACTGTTTCAGAATAGCATGAGAATCTTCTAACAGTTCTGAATATGCATCATGCAAATTTTCGTAGTCGGATTTTACCTCCTCATCACTATCTTCCTCGGCCATTAGGCAAATGTTTGCATGTTCTGATGACTCGGAGCCTGTATCTGATTCAGATGAATCTAGGTCCTCCCATGTTGCCATCATGCTTTTCTTGCCTTCTCTACTCTTCTTGGGTTTCTTCTTGAGAGTAGGGCATTCGGACTTGTAGTGTCCGGTGATTGCTTTCGTAACAAATGATAGAAGACTTTTACGGCTTAGCTTCATCTTTTCCATTCTTTACGAATGTCCGTTACTTCGGGCTTCTTCTTCCACATCGTCTTATCTTTACGGAAATGAAAGATAATTCGTCATCTTCATCACTCGATTCGAATCGATTGGCTAGAGTTGTCATCCCTTGATTCTTCAATTTTCAATGCTTTTGATGACTTCCTCCTTCTCTCGAGTCTTATGATTCTTTTGTCCGACCTTGATGCTATTGACTTCTCTCGCTTGGGCTTATCTTGACGTTGAGTTCAACTTCATGAATCTTTAAGGATCCCAGCAACTCATCTAGCTTTAATATGCTCAAGTCTTTGGCTTCTTGCACTGTCGTAACTTTTGGTCTTCATCTCTTAGGAAGACTTCTTAGAATCTTGCGAACGTGATCTTGATTATTGTATGTCCTTCCAAGAGCTTTCAATCCATTGATAATTGTTTGAAATCTTCCAAACATTTGATCAATAGATTCTTCATCTTCCATCCTAAAAAGTTCATATTGATGTACAAGAATACTTATCTTGGATTCCTTAACTTGACTTGTGCCTTCATGAGCAATGGACAATGTGTCCCACATTTCTTTTGCTGTGTCGCAACGATGCACTTTGTCGTACTCGCTTCTACTTAGGACACACGTTAAGAAAAATTTCGTCTTTGAATTCAGTTGTATTCTTGCTTTACGATCACCGTCCATCGCTTCGTGGAATAGAACTACCTTCGTCATCTCTGGTATATAGGGTCCGTTCTCTATTCGTCCCAAAGGTCTACATGTGTAGATTCGATGAATAACCGCATCCTATCTTTCCAAGTAATGATAGTCTTCTCCATTGAATCTTTGGAGGTCTAGTGGTGAGGCTCCTTCAACGATGTATATATGTGACTCGCCATTATCTTTAATCCACACTTCGCCAAAGTGATTCTTGGATACCAAGCTCGATACCAATTAAAGTGAATCACACGTTAATCTGACTTAATAACACAATAGAATGCACGAGAAGGGGGTTGAATTGTGTATTCTCCTTTTGAATATCTTTTAGAATTACTTGTTAGAATTAAGATTCTTTCTGAATTCTTATTAATCTGATTGATCAAACTTTTCAATGCTAAGTATATGAATAGTAAATAAAGATCAACTTTGAAACTAAAAGTGAGATAGAGAGTGAGAGTAGTAGACGCAGATTTATCTGGTTCACCCCAAACCGTGGGCTACGTCCGATCTAAGAGTTTCTTCCGAGATTTCACTATCTCTTCAAGCGTTACGATATTCTTTCACGAGCCTCTTGAGTCTCTACAACCAATATTCTTTCACACTTAGCCTCTGCGGGCTATCTGTACAACTTTTCTTTTCGAAAATATTTGAACACTCTGTTCTGAAGGATAGCGTTAATTAATTCGCACTTAATCGCTTTTTCACTTTGTGTAATTTTCTCAAACAAACAAGCTCTTGATTTTCGACTTGACTTGTATTTATAGCCTTCGTCTCTAGCGCTTCTTGATTCTTGAATCTTGAATCTTTAAAGCAGTTAATCAGTTGAGTTATGTAACTAATTGAACCGACTCTTTGCGTCTGTTTCTTTTACTGCGTGCGTATGCTGCTGTTTTACGTCTGCGTCGCTTTTTTCAACTTAAATGCATGTTTGACTTTTATCAACTTAAATGCGGTCTGATTGTTTTCTTGCAACTTAAATGCATGTACGTCATGTTCATCTGTCTCCGAATTAAATCAGTATACATCATCTTAAATCATCTCGAATTAAATGCAGATATCGTCTGCGGATTGTTTTGTTTTCTTGTATTTGATCTCACTATGTTTGTTATACATCAAAATCATTTTTATGTAAAGTCATTTTGACTTAACAGACTCGCTTTCCTGTCCCCAGTAAACACTACTCTTCTACCGTTATCCAATTCAAACTCCACTGTCTTCTGTTTACAATCCAAACGGACATTGTACCTTTCTAATGTGTCCATACCCAAAATCACATCTAATCCTCCCATCTTCAGTGGCATCAAATCGACCACTAGAAGTTCTCCATCAATGCGAATCTCACAACCTCTATACACTTGACTAATCACAATGTACTGGCTGATTGGAGTACTCACCATCAGCGGAGTATCCAATGAGCTCACAATCCTATCACACACGGGTTTACTCGAAGAAACAAACGAATGAGTAGAACCCGGATCAATCAAAGCTATCACATCATCAGTAAAAAGTCGAGTCATACCAGTCACAACATCAGGAGCGGTCTCTGCATCCTCCCTAGTCATCGTAAACACCCTAGCTGGTGCCTGCCCTCTCGGTCTCCCCGGAAGATTCACCCTCTTGGTCGCATCTGAACTGCCCACTTCTGTTGCAGTCCTCTGTCCCATGGTCTCTATCCTCCTCGGAGCTTGCATCTGACCTCTCTCTTGTCGTGGAGGCTGAGGACACTCTCTGGCAATGTGTCCCTTCTCCCCACAGTTGAAACAAGCTCCTGTCAATCTGAAGCACTCTCCTCTATGAGATCTCCCGCAGTGCTCACACTTCGGAACGAAAGATCTATCTCCATCTACCCTTCTACTGCCGCCCACCGTTGAGGCTTGGTGAGAAACAGTAGAAGTCCTCATCGGCCTAGGTCGGCTCGCACCACTGCTCCTCTCCTCTGACTGGACCAGGAAGCTCCTAGCACTCCTATCTGGCATAGGAGTACTAGTGCTACCTCCCCTCCTGGACTGTTCTTTGCCCTTTCTCTTCTTGTTCATAGCACTCTTGATGTTCTCTATATTCTCCACCCTCAAAGTTGCCTCAACCAGCTGCTGAAAATCACAAAATTCTGCACAATCACCTTTTCTATGATGACCAAGTGCAGGCCCGACTCAAACCGGCGACATCTTGCAGCTTCACTCAACATCAGATCTGAAGCATACCGGGATAGCTGTGTAAACCGACGCTCATACTCGCTAACTGTCATATCCCTCTGAGTGAGACTCAGAAACTCCCTCTGCTTCTGCTGAACATAAACCTCTGACAGATACTTCTTCCTGAAAACAACCAAGAAATCCTATCATGCCAACCCTACTGGCCTCATCTGGCTGCCTGGCACAGTCTCCCACCAATGCAGAGCATCTCCCTGAAGCAAGCTGGCAGCATAGATGACTCTCTCGTCATCCTCGCACTCCATCTGATCCAGCACTCTCTCAGTCTTTCGCAGCCAAGTCTCAGCTTCTTCAGGATCTGATGTCCCAAAGAAGTCAACTGCCCCATTCTTCCTCAATCGGTCAAATCGTCTCCCCTTCTGAACTGGGGCCGAAACAGAAAGTTGTGGCATCTGACCCATAGCCTGCACGAATGCCTGAGTAAAAGCCTGGAACAACCTCGGATCCAAAGGAGGCACTTGCTCCTGCATAGCTGGCGACTCTGAGTCGGCGACGGGCAGGCTCTTTGCCTAGCCTACGAAGCCTTAGCATTCCACAGGGCTCTTGACTCATCGATCCTCTCCTCTCTAGTCGGAGAGTCAGGTGCAGCAGATCCTTGCATAACTCCTCGTGTTCTTCTACGAGGTGGCATCGTACTCCTTCAAATGGAAACACTAAGGATTAGCTATATGGCAATCTACATGTATGCATGATATGCATGTCACTTAATCAATGCAACAATTAATCATATAGCAAACAATTCATCCTACGATGCAGTCTAAGCCAAGGACACTAAACCTAGGTCTCTGATACCAAACATGTTGGGCCTGGGCCCCGGATGTCCGATTCCCGAGGTGGCCCCTCGGGTTGCGCTTACGACGGGTGCCTAAAATACCTTCAGACCCGATCCCAACATCCATACAAATCCATAATTTCGATACAAACACAAATACATATACTCATACATATGCATACATTCTACACATGCATTCTAAACATACATTCATCATTTCAATTGCATAAATCATCTGTCATAAATCCAAAATACATGAGTATGCTCCATGATGAAATGCTGGCGGGCTAACCAAAGTACTAACTTAATACAAAGCTCCTAACTAGCTAAAAGTTTCCGATGCCTTGCAAGGTCGACAAACGTCTCGATCTGCACCTGAGGAGGGGAGAGTAATGAGGTGAGCTGCGAAGCTCAGTGGCATATACGTTTATAGCCATTGGCAACGAGCCACACAATCAAGCAATATACATATATCACTAGCAAATCAAAATTCATCAATTTATTCACATTCATATAAACATAGGTTATGCAATTTCTGTTTCTCAACATAACAATCATTATGCAACGTGTCTGTCAAATCCATCATGTATTATGCTCAACAATTCGATCGTGTATGTACAAACAATTAGCTCGAGAGTTTCGTAAACGATCCGGATAAACCAAAGGTAGATCCGTAAACTATCCGAGTCCGATTTCTCAAGAATCTCGTGGCCTTAAGCGGGCAGCCAGGAGAAGGCTTTAATGTCAACGTGCACGTGACTCCATCCGTAACTCTCTTACCCAAACAAGACACATAATCTATTCGTTTCATGCTCAAAGTATCTTAGCAAAGCTTTCGAAGTTCTCATTCTTTTCATTTTCACAAAATGCCATAAGGCCGATCAAAGCCATGCAAAATCATAATCATAATGCAAATTCAATATTTTTCATATAATTCCATACAAGCAAGGGCACATAATGCAAGCAATCATACATAAGGCAATTTGCCCATACACACAATAACCATAAACATATTACCCACCTAATATCGCTCGAGTAGTCGACTCACTGGTGTCCTTCCTCTTGTGATTGGGTCAAATCGGCTTGGTTCCCTATAAGCAACCAAGTTCTTATTCAATTAACAATCAAAGGAAAAAATATTCATAAGCTTAAAAATCCACAAGGCATAGTATTAAAAGTCTCCACTCAATTTCCCCCTAAAATTCCAAACCCTCACAGGCTAAATCCGAACCCCCTTCTTCATAAAACTTGTAGTCCTTGATCTCTAGTTCACAATGAATCCAAAATCACCTCAATTGGACATCTACACCAAAAGATATGCCAAAAATACTAAAAATTTCACTTTCGGAAAATAGGGGGGGCTCGCCCCGGCGAACGACCCTGCTCGCTGCGGAGTGCACCGAAGTGTGCGTCGCGGCGTGTTCATCTCTCGCACGCCGCGATGTGCACACTCGTGCGCCGCGGCGTGCACGTCTCTTCGTGCACGTCGCGACGTGCACATGGTGCACGCTGCGTGTCACCAATTCTTCGCACGCCGCGGCGTGCTCTTGCGCACGTCGTGACGTGCGGATCGGAGTTGCGACTCCGAACCCCTGATTTCTGTATTTTTCTGACTTCATTCTTTTCCCAAACTCAAATGCAACACAACCAAACTATAGATCAAGTCCTCTACTACATTTCTAACCCATTCTGAGCTTCAAATCCATCACAAACACATCAACCCAAGGAAATCCCTACGCTTATGCCCTAAAACCCTAAACCTTCGATTCTCACAGATTCAAGCCATCTTAGGGTTTAATCCAACTAAAACAAGCTTAAACAAAATGAGACTTACCCGGAAATGATTCGAAACTGTCGGAAATCTCAAAGATCGAAAATCTCTCTTCTTCTCCCCTTCTTCTCCACCGACGACGCTTCTCCTCTTTCTCTTCTCTTCTATTTCCTTCTTTTCCTTCTTCTCTTTAATTTCTTTCTCTTAAACCTAAAGGGAACAAAGATTAAGTTACCCTTCTCACAAGCCTAAACCCTCTTCAACCTAAGTCATTTTCCTAAAATACCCTCATAATTCTTACCTTTTAATTCTAATTCAACCGCAATTAAACCTTAATTATCCAATACTACTCCATAATAAATCAACTAAGGCATAAACACATATGTATCAAAATTCATGCTTAATATCATAATAATAAAAAATTCGGGGTCTAACACTTATAGTGCTCATATCATATATAAATTCAACTTTAAATAAGTTGTTTTTATTTTTGTGCAATTTGTTTTAAGAGTAATGTACATCACAAATAAAATGGACATAAAGAACCTTCTCCTTCAAAATAACACATGATTTCCAAACAGTTGGGCAATTTATGTATACAAGATGATGAGGCTTATTGGTATCTTTTTCTTATGATGTTTCTTTATGGAACTTTTGCGGTATAGTTTACTAATTCATACGAAGGTTTTGAGCACCGGAGTTGACTAGTTGACATCTAAGGTAGCCTTTATTGACAAAGGTGTTTTTGATAGCTGCGATGGAGAACATGTTTGATAGAGATGACAATAATAATGATGATAACAATGACCATAATGAGGATGATGATCAATAATAATGGTTCATAATCTGGCTAAACTATTTTAAAATATTATTTTGATCTTTAGTTTATTAAATTTATTAACTAAAATAATATCATTAGGAAGTTAAATTAAAATAATATCATTTTGAAAAAGGGAGTTGGGTTCATCAAAATTTCAGTTGTCTTTCTTAATTAATTTGAGTCTAATTTATTGATGACGAGTTAATTCAAACCAAAATTACCGTCCAAATGACAGTGATAATTAATCAAGCATATCGTAAAATAAATATTATACGATGATATTTTCTGACGATTCAAGTCAATTTTAATTGTGTATTCTCAAGTTTAACTTTGATTTTATTAGACATAACCTAACCTTTTGATAAGAAACCTAACCTTATTTCTATAAATTGCCACATATGTATGTATACAACCAACAGGAAAACCTTAATATAGAAAATCTCCAAAACAACACCTAATGATATGTAAAATCTTTACATCCTAAATTTACTTTTATCTTTTGTTTACATATATCCTAATAAAACTATAGTTTTGATTTCATTCTTATTTGATCTTATTATATATATAATTCTATCTTGTACACTCACATTCATATATAAATTTAATTGTAACATTATCATAAAGTAATACAAGAAAAGGAATCCTCAAGTTACATATTTTATCATGGCATCATAGCTTGTAAACTAGTTCTTTACACTATTATGTTTTTTTCATAAATACCAAAAATAGAAATCCGTCAACCTTAAAAATACTAGAAATATCATAAACACATATACTTAATTTTCAACAAAAAGTAATAAGACATATAATAGAAGAACACAACCTACCCACATTATCCTTCAGTTACATCAAATCTCCTTTACTAAATTGATGGTTTTTTTTTTCTGCACTAGTTATCTCAAATGATGTTATTTTGTCTCCATAATTTGTTAAGTGGTAGAAAATGAATAAACTCGTCTATTGCTTGCTTACTGCCTCCCTCTTCACTTCTATTGTTCAATTCTCAATTGACCACCACACTACTCATGCCCTCTATGTTGGACTAGAACATGACTTCATACAGTAATCAAACTCTTAAAGATCTCTCCTCTAGTGAAAACTTCATACATTAAAGAAAGGATCCTTATCAATCACTAAATAGTTCTCCTTTATTCCTTACACTGTCGATAATTTTGCCGCTTTTAGAGACACCTCAAATGAAGAACTCATTCCTTTCACCTTGAATGGCTATCTCTAAACCATAAATCCTTCATCACTATAGTTGAACATTGAGACTCATCCATCTCCTTTGGCAAAACTTCTAATCCATAAGTAATGCATTCATTCATATCACCCGCGCACCCGAATTGACACGACTTTTAACATCTCCTAACTAGAAATCATACCAACAAAGGATGCAACAACATCAAGAGTCAAAGAGGATGATCTTGTTGGCCTCACCGGAGCCCTAGTGCTCTTGGACAAGTTTAAGGACAAAATGATCCAATGATATATTCAAACAACCAAACTGGGCTAGCTTCTCTTTCTGAACCTATACTTCCTCAGCTTATTTCTCCTTTTCACCATAATACTTCTCCTTTTAATTGATTTACCAACCAGACTCAAACTTCAGCCCATTATTTCACTCCAACCTAGACTTAAAATATTGCTCCTTTAATTGGTCCAGTTAAAATAATAACTATAGTCCCAAGGTCAAACTTGTTGGGAATTAGGCCAATTGCTATCCATCATCATTTTAGGTATCTAAATCCTGAAATTGTCTACTTAAACCTTCAATTGATCCCCAAACACTCCATATGGCCTTCACTACCTTGAATATCTTCCCACTTCACTTCCATTACTATTGCTGAATGATTATTTGACATTGATGCTACCACTCATATGACATTATTTTTAAAAATTGCCACCTATAGGTCAAATTAGATTCTCTCACACTACTACTAATTTATCGATAGTAATGATTCTTGCTTATATTTTTAATCTCAATATATATAATTATTAGGATATTTTATACTTTAGATTTGAAATTTATCTACATTTATAATATAAGTAAAAGAATAACAATATTCAATAAATATTATATTATATTATCTTATAAATATAAATTACTGTAAACTTATGTTATTAAGTCTTTTGAAAAATTAAATATTTTTATATCAAACAATAATTAGGATTTTAATAAATAAAATATTTTAGATATTGTTCATTTATATTTTAATTTAAAATATAATATTGTGAATTAAAAAATTTAGGTATATGTTGACTTAAATGAATTTAATTTCTCAGATTAATATAATTTAATTTTTAGATTATATTTACAAAAAATCGATAATTTTGAGATTTAATTAATAATTTTATATTATTATAAATTTGAGTAAAGTTAGCTTTACCTTAATAAATAAATGCATCACCTCCAAGTATGTATTTGATGTGATTAATTAAAAAAGGGCAATGGGTGGATTTAAGTTCCAAATTTGCGACTAATTCAGTAATAAATCTTGTTCAGGATGGACGCTGCCATTTTTCGACTAGCGTGCTTGGTCTTGAAATCCTAAAGAATGAAGGGGAAAGGAAGAGAACCCTCGATCGAATTCCCCATAAAGTCAGCGACAAGTCCAAAACAGACAGAATAGTATTTGGGCTTTTGCCCTTTCTGCGATTGAAGCCCATCTTATGAAATGACAATTTTAGTAATTTGCTTCTGTTGGAGTTGCATGGAAATTGGAAAGTTCAGCTTTGCACAACGAGACAAGACAAGGCAGCTGTTGTCTTGTAGAACCTTTTCTCTATAGCTAGAGAAGTAGCGCAAGGTTGAGGTTAGTACGTGGAATGATGGGGTGCGAGGAGTGGAACTGGCAAAGGGGCACAAAAGATACAAAGACTAAACAAGTTAGTATCCCGACTTTGTTAGCAAGTTATCTCTTTCTTTCTTCTTAGCTACAAATGTTTTTTTTTATTAGCCTATTAAATATTTTAGGAAGGTTTCAATTATAAGAAAACGCTTTTAAATTAGTCACTCTTAAATTAATTTCTGCTCATATCGTGTCAGTTTGTAAGGAATACAATACTGATTAAATAGATTTTTCTATAATCATGATTCAAATCCAAAACTTCTAATTAAAGGATGAAAATGTTGAAATGCTTGTTACGGAGAGATTCCAACGTCGACTAAATTAAAAAAAGAATTGAAAGTGTACTAACAAACAGACGAGAGAAATCGTTAGGGGTTAAATCCGAATAGGGTTCGTACACTTCATATGAGCTTAAGGAATATTCCAATGCCAGCCGAGCAGCCGGCTTAATATGCTTAACATTTAAGTAACCTTCAGAAGACTTCGTTTATAAGTCAAAGTTTGAGAATCCGTTTGGTGTATAAGTAACTGTTTCTGTTTGCAAATAACAATAACAGTAACAGTAGTTGGTTGATAATTAATTTAACAGAATCAGTTACTAGTTGTTTAAATATCAATGGAAGATTATGTTTACCCTTTTTTATCTGATGTTTTAAATATGAAGATTGCATTTAAAAACAATAAGTTTGATTTGAACTATCAAAGTTTAAAATAAAATGCACGGAAAGATAATGCATCTTTTATATTAACACGCTAACTAAGTTCTTTTTTAAAAAAAACTTTGCTAATTAAGTACTAACCCAAATACAAATTATGAAACATTGGTAACGAAGTAATTGATGCCTTCTCATAGTTAATTTTGACTAAAGTAAGAATGCCAGCGAGAAAAGAACATGGAAAGAAACTTCCGGAGCAAGCACATCAAGACCTAGGTCCGATTTCCACGTCATTATTTTGCATTTATAATAAGCCACCCCGGAAAAGGATAATATCGATAAACCCCCCTCTGATTGGACGTCTGATTGTTGCCCACTTGGTTTTATGCCTTGGAGAGTGCCCCGCACGCGCTCGTAGTGGTGAAAATAGCATCCAGATTGGGAGGTGTCAAATCGGATTCAGCGAGTAGGAAGATTTCGCAGCAGGTGCGAGTGATAGCGAGGTGTAGGAAAAAGAAAGGGCTCTGGCATTTAGTGGGAAGTGGCCCAATGATGGTACGGCTTCCTCGCGGACACTAAAAGGTAACCGATGCCCACTCGCGCACTCTGTGAATCCGTTACACACCCACACACACACACTATTACATTAATCCTTTTGATAACAGAAGTAATAGTATTTTGCATTTATGGCTTTTAATCATTTCCCTCGGGAACTCCAAATACTTGTGTAAATATTAGAGACAGCTGGAAAGGAAAACAAAACTAGTGAAGATTTTGGCTTGGAATTGGAAAGTGGAGACTCCACCAATACACGATCTGGTCTGTGCGTATTTTGGGCGTGTGCCGCTTGGACTCCTCCTCCTCCCAGCTCCTTGTGTGGTTTTTTGATGATAATAATAAATACACAATACATTTACATTTTGTTCTTTTTAATTTATATTGCTACAGCCTACAACGGTAGCACAATATTATGTAAACTAATAGTCTCAAAATTCATTAATGTAGGTGATGAATTTTTACCTACATTATGTAAACTAATAATCCAAAATCTCTATTATCTTGAACATATTACAAACAGAAAATTAACCAAAATGATATTTACATATAGGAGAAAAAGTATTATTGATTTAGTAGTAATGTAATTGCCGAATTACAATGTTCTTAGGTTGTTGGTTAAAAAAAGAGTAAAAATAAAGGCTAACATGATAAGCGAGTGAGATGGCGAGAAATGGCCAAGTCACCAGGTGGGTGGACCAGTCAAAATGGAAGATCCTGCCAGGTCAGCAGCCACATGTCTAAGTGACAGGGAAGGGCAAGGAAATAGAACGGAGGGGCAGGGACTAGGGAGGGAGTGGTCATTTTCAAGTACCTACCGCTCACCCCTATAAAGGCACGTAAAATGGATGTTTTCTTTAATCACTTCGTGATTTTTACAAAGCGAGGGTTTGTTTTGTTTTGTTTCGTTTCGTTGCGCGGCCCTCTCTCTCCTTCAGCCCACTCCTCTTTTAACTCCTTTTCTTTTCCCTTCTTCTTTTTATTGCCTTCTCTTAGTCCCTTTCCCTTCCTTGGTCACACACTCTCTCTTTCTCAAACAAAAGCACTAGTGTGGTAAGCGGGCGCTCATTACCTACCCAGTTTTTCCCTTTCTCTTTGTTTTCCTTTTACTTTGATTCAAGGTAAGCGGTTTTCGATTGTGCTTTGTTAAGCGTTTATGGCATATTCTATTCTTCTTTGGCCCTTCTATGCGTTTCGATCTACTTCAGTTTGACACACATGGTTTTCTCAGATCTGTTAGTTTAATCTGCCAGTGTTTTTGTTTTTAGCATTTTTAGGGTTTCTTAGGAAAAGTCAGTACCTCTTTTCTCTGGTTACAGATCGGTAGATCTTACGGTTAGCGTCTGATGATGATTCTGATAACGATTAGGGGATTATTTCTTGAAATTTTTTTATTGCTGTGTGAGATAACCCTTTTTTAACCACTGTGGTGGTCCTCCCGGTTGGGTTTTCTTTCTCTCGTTATAGTTTTTAGCTTTTGAGGTAGTTCGTCCCTTTTCATTGTGTTATTATTTGTGTGTTTTGTTGTATCTGCTTTGTGGAGTTGACTTATTAATGTCAGGCTTAGTGTGTGTTTAATGCAACATATTATTGTCGGGTGTAATGTGTTTAATATCTTCCGTCTCTGGAAAACAATTGCTTGTTTAGCGTTTTTTGGTAGGTTATTCTTTTCTGTACTTTTTTCGGTCTATTTTTGTACTCCGTAAAAACTTGTTTCTGTGAAGCATTTTAACTGCTAAAAGTTGAGAAATTAGGGCTTTTTAGTTGTTTTGGACTTCCTTGATTGTATTCGGTTCTTATATGTTCTTTTATTCTGGGCATCAGTAACTGAGCTTGGACTTATTTTCTGTACTCTTTGTGGGGTGTTCTTAACTGGCGTTGTTTGTCCATGTAAAGTAGATACCATTATGGTGAGGAAGAGAAGAAGTGACATTCCTTCAGGTGCGGGCGAGAGGTCTGAGCCCGAAGAGTCTCAACCGCATGGGCAAGGTGCTGGTGGTGGAAGGGGTCGTGGAGCTGGACGAGGAGGTCGCGGTGGGATGCCACAGCAGCATCATACTCCGGAATATCAAGGCAGAGGAAGAGGAATGCAACGATCACAGCGTGGAGGAGGACCTCCTTATGGAGGGCCGTCTAGACCACCTGTCCCCGAGCTGCACCAAGCAACTACTGCACCTACATATCAAGCAGGGGTGACTCCTCAACCTGTGTCAACGCCACCACAACTGTCACAGCAGATACAGCAGCTCTCCATCCATGAAGAGGCTTCTTCGAGCCAAACTGCTCCACCACCACCATCAACAAAATCCATGCGATTTCCTTTGCGACCTGGCAAGGGAACTAATGGCATTAAGTGCATTGTCAAAGCCAATCATTTCTTTGCTGAATTGCCCGACAAGGATTTGCATCAGTATGATGTGAGTCTTGTCAGATGATTTCAGGAATGCTTGTTTATTTACTTGGATTATGTTTATGGGCATTAATCATTTTATTTTTTTTATGCAACTAGGTTACTATTACTCCAGAAGTGACTTCCCGCGGTGTCAATCGAGCGGTCATGGAGCAATTGGTTAGATTGTACAGGGAATCTCATCTTGGAAAGCGCCTTCCAGCATATGATGGTAGAAAGAGTTTGTATACTGCTGGGCCCCTTCCATTTATATCTAAGGAATTCAAAATTACACTTATTGATGAGGATGATGGATCAGGCGCACAAAGGTTCTTGTTCAGTTTTTTTACTTGTTTGCAAATTTTTGGGTTACAGTGTACATGTTGATTTCTCTGACATGGTTTTGATTTATTTATTTTTTCTGGATGTAGGCGTCCTCGGGAATTTAGAGTTGTGATAAAGTTGGCTGCGCGGGCAGACCTTCACCATCTAGGGCTCTTTTTGCAAGGAAAACAAGCTGATGCACCTCAGGAAGCGCTTCAAGTTCTGGACATTGTTCTGCGAGAATTGCCAACAACACGGTACTATTGTAGTCCTATGTTTTATTTTGTAAACTGTGCCCTTGTTTAGCTGACTTGGAACGGGAATTGAGTGTAGGTACTGCCCAGTTGGTAGATCTTTTTATTCTCCTGATCTGGGTAGAAGACAGACTCTTGGTGAGGGTTTGGAGAGCTGGCGAGGCTTCTACCAGAGTATTCGTCCTACACAAATGGGATTGTCACTCAATATTGGTAAAAATTTGCCCCTCTTTTTGCATTCATATATCTATATCTTTTAATATATGACTTGCACATAGGTTTTTTTATTATAGATTCTGATGTATTCTAATGCTTATGTAGCCATAATGCGATGTTTATGATGCAGATATGTCATCTACTGCTTTCATTGAACCCTTGCCCGTTATTGAATTTGTAACCCAATTATTGAATCGAGATGTATCATCTCGAACATTATCTGATGCTGATCGTGTAAAGGTAACCTATTGATTTTTATGGTAATTAATGTTATTGCTTGCACATTCTACAGCTGCTAAACTGCAAAATTTGCATAAAGTCCTTGTGATATGATCTATTTAGAGTAATGATATTTGAGCATCATTCCTTCTTGATAGATCAAGAAGGCTCTTAGGGGTGTTAAAGTTGAGGTAACACATAGAGGAAATATGCGAAGGAAATATCGCATATCTGGATTAACGTCTCAAACAACCCGTGAGTTGACGTGAGTAATTTCTCTCTGTAACTTGCAAGCATATGATGCTTGTCTACGATAGAATTCTTTTGCATGATTTGGTCTCTCTGAGTTGGAACTTTGTTTTTGTTAGTTTTCCTGTGGATGACAGGGGAACAATGAAATCAGTGGTGGAGTACTTTTATGAGACTTATGGGTTTGTTATTCAACATGCCCAGTGGCCATGTCTACAAGTTGGAAATCAACAGAGACCAAACTACTTACCCATGGAGGTAATGTACATGAAAAATTTCCAATCTGTATGTGATGTTTGAACATTCCTGCTTATTAGTTATTTTAAGCAGGTATGCAAGATTGTTGAAGGCCAAAGGTACTCTAAGAGATTGAATGAGAGACAGATTACTGCTCTTTTGAAGGTTACTTGTCAAAGGCCCCAAGAAAGGGAGTATGATATTATGAAGGTATGATGTTAGCTTATTCTCCTCCTCTTGTTGCTTTTAGATTTTTGGCGACATTGTGTATCACTACAGGCTCTTTTAGTTGGAAATTAGTTGGTTTTTTATATTTTTGGTGATATTGTGTCTCGTTTCTTGTTGTACTTCTCATATTTACCACTTTAAGTCACCTGCCATTTAAGCAGTTATAAGAATTTTGTTTGGTGATTATTCTATTGCACTGGTTTTCTCACCTTAAAACCTACAAGGATAAAATAACTCAAACATAGACTGAAAATTTAATTTATTTACTTGTCAGACTGTTCAACACAATGCTTATCAGAATGATCCATATGCAAAGGAGTTCGGAATAAAAATCAGTGACAGGCTTGCTCAAGTTGAAGCTCGCATTCTTCCAGCCCCCTGGGTAAGTGTTCTCTTCTATTCTTTACTACTTTGTGAAACAATTGTCTTCTGATTTAATTCATACGATTTTGTGCAGTTAAAATACCATGATACTGGTAGGGAGAAGGATTGCCACCCCCAAGTAGGACAGTGGAACATGATGAATAAGGTTCTTCCTCCTGATATGTTAGAAAATCATTTTATATAAGCCCTTTGCATGTATTCATTTCAAGTTCATGATGCATTTGAAGTATTTTCTTCCCTTCTCCAATTTAATCAATTTATTTGAAATTGCTATGAGATCACAAGTTACAATGAACACAATTCATATATTTTCAACATAACGAGTCATGTAAAGTATTTTCAACATAATACTTTCTCTCTGATTGCTAACTTGGTAAAGTATTAATTAAGTGTTAGTCTATCTATTTAGTGTCAAATATGCATTCTGATGAAACAGTGGATGTTGAAAGGAGAAATGTAGAGGTTATATTTTTGTTGGAAACTGTTAACTATTTGGATGCATGGAGGCTGATTTTTGTATGGGGTTGGAAAGAATTAACATCTCAATTGTAAGCAAAATATTTGTAGGAAAGTGGTAAATTAAATTAGAAGTATTGTATGTGGGTCTCCTTAAATAATCAAAGTTGGACAGAACTGATCTAGGTTTGAAAATGCTTAGTTGAAGATGCGTTGTGTCTGTGTGTGTATGTTTTAACTAACATTCTGGAATTCACAGATGAGTGTAGCCAGTAGTTGAAGCAATTGATGAATTTTTTTGAGAGTTAGAATTGATGAATTTTATATAGGTTTACTTGAACAATTGAATCTAAGGATTAATGCTGAGATATTATTTGTAACTTTATAACTACATCTCTATCCAAATAAACGAACTAAGTTGGTTGTTTTAGTCTACTATTACTTGTAGAAAACAAAAATTAAATTGATTTAAAAATGCTAATTATTTCTATGATTTAAATTTCCATGGAGGCTGAATCCAATACATTAATTAAATTATTTTTTATTTTGGTCTAAAATTTTTTGAGTGTGCAATCTGCTGGATATAAAGGATGAAAGCCTGGGATCAGAAAACTGGAACATGATGAGTTAATAGAATTCATATGATTGAAGAAGCTAAGAGCTTCTTTTAGTGTATATGTATGAGGGAACTTCCGTCTTTATATGAGATTAGTATTTGCTGGTGGCAATATCTGCTGGTCATTGCCTTATTGGTGAACTAGTCATTTAGAAATAATCTTTGATCAAAATTTCCAGAAAATGGTTAATGGTGGGACAGTGAGGAGCTGGATCTGCATAAATTTTTCTCGAAGTGTTCAAGATAGTGTGGCAGGTGGATTTTGCTCAGAACTTGCGCACATGTGCCACATCTCTGGCATGGTATGTAATCTTTTATGATGAGGTTATTGGCTTCAGTTATGTTTTATATTGTTTTCTTGCTTTGCTAAATCGTAATATTTGTTTTTTGCAGGAATTTAATCCTCAGCCAGTCCTACCTCCTGTTACTGCACGACCTGAGCATGTAGAGAGGGTTTTGAAAACAAGGTACCATGATGCAATGACAAAACTTCAACCCCATAGCAAGGAGCTTGACTTACTCATTGTTATTCTTCCAGATAATAATGGCTCTCTCTATGGTAATTGTGAACATTTCAAACGTTCTTTTTAAGCTCATTATATTTTGTTGTGTAATTGGTGTATTTTAAGGTACAAAGTATTTGTATTTGATTGAAACTTCATTTTTTTTCTCTTTTTTCAATGGCTTTACATTGCAGGTGACTTGAAAAGGATATGTGAGACAGATCTTGGACTTGTATCACAATGCTGTTTGACAAAGCATGTATTTAAGATGAGCAAGCAATATTTGGCCAATGTGGCCTTAAAAATAAATGTCAAGGTTGGGGGAAGGAATACAGTCCTTGTTGATGCATTATCTAGGCGTATTCCTTTGGTCACTGATCGACCTACTATAATATTTGGTGCGGATGTTACTCATCCTCATCCAGGGGAAGATTCTAGCCCATCCATTGCAGCTGTAAGTCGTCAAATGCTTCATCCTTTATTTTAAGTATGATTAGTTTTACATTTTCCTGTAATATGGATATATTTTTCGGTTTCAGGTTGTAGCATCACAAGATTGGCCAGAGGTTACAAAGTATGCTGGTTTGGTTTGTGCACAAGCACATCGACAAGAGCTCATCCAGGATTTGTACAAGACGTGGCAAGATCCTGTGAGAGGGACAGTGTCTGGTGGAATGATCAAGTACTGTTAACCCTTCTCTCTCAACAAGTGTGTGTGTTTTGTGCCATTCATGACGATCAACTCACATTAAATGTTAGAGATTAGAATTGTTGTGCCTTATATTTCTGTGAATTTTAGGACCAAGTTCCTTTATGATATTCTTTCTCTTTGCAGGGAACTTCTTATATCATTCCGTAAAGCAACTGGGCAGAAGCCAGAGAGGATAATATTCTACAGGTATTTCTAATTCTCATGACAGCTATGTTAAGCTATCTTTGCTTTTAAAAAATTACTGTATGTTATATTATTTGGTGTGGCTTCTCCAGGGATGGAGTTAGTGAGGGCCAATTCTATCAAGTTTTGCTGTATGAACTTGATGCTATCCGCAAGGTTAAACTACTTTTCTTGATTTAGTAGTTTAGCTATTCCTCCTTGAATTATGTACTTCAAACTTGTATCATGCACCTCCTTATTACTATTGCTTTTTTTTGTGCCTCACTGAAATTTTAGGCATGTGCTTCCTTGGAACCAAATTATCAACCGCCAGTGACATTTGTTGTGGTCCAAAAACGACATCACACAAGGTTGTTTGCAAACAATCACCGTGACTCGAGATCTGTTGACAGGAGTGGGAATATACTGCCTGGTATCTGATTTTGTTGTAACTTTTTGGAAATGAGTAGCACTGATTTATTTTTTTTAGTCTTAACATGTGATGGTATATCATGAACTATTCCGTTTCCAGGTACTGTTGTGGACTCAAAAATTTGTCATCCGACTGAATTTGATTTTTACCTGTGTAGCCATGCTGGAATACAGGTAAGAAACACGGTTTTTTTTTCAATGCTAGCTAAGCTTAGCTTCATCAAAACTTTTTAACAGTGTGCAACTTGACAAATAGGGAACGAGTCGTCCTGCCCACTACCATGTTCTATGGGATGAGAACAAGTTTAATGCGGATGGATTGCAATCGTTGACAAACAACCTTTGCTACACGTATGTTCATATTTGCAATGTTGGAATAGGAGTTTTTTTTTTTTCTGTTGGTAATTTGTGGTTTGACGAAAAGTACTGATAACATAGCAGCCAGTTATCACTTTTTTCCGTCTTTGTTTTCTCTTTAAATTCTGGTATTAATTTTATTGAATTTTTTTTATTATGTTGCAGATATGCGAGATGCACAAGATCCGTTTCCATTGGTTAGCATTTTCTCTCTATGCAATAAAATTAATATAATTTTAACTTGAGAATTCCGATAATTGATGTTATGTTGTGTTAAGAGCAACATTGTCTAATGGCTTTTATTTCATAATTGCAGTACCCCCTGCATACTATGCACATCTTGCTGCATTTCGAGCTCGTTTCTATATGGAGCCAGAGACGTCGGACAGTGGTTCAATGACCAGTGGAACTGCTGGAGGACGTGGCAGCATGGGTGGAGCTGGAGCTGGAACTGCAAGAAGCACTCGAGGCCCTGGTGCTGGAGCTGCTGTGCGTCCACTACCTGCTTTGAAGGAGAAAGTTAAGCGGGTTATGTTTTACTGTTAGGGTTGCACCTATCAGGTTCAATTATGTCCTGTTCCGATTTGAAACTTTTATTTGCCTTGCTGTGCACATCCTGGATGTGACACTTTTATCTTTTGTGCTGGTAATTAGATCCTTGCTGTTGCTACTTTTGGTTGGCACTGAAAGTGTTACCTTTAATATTAAACCTGGTTGTGATTGAATATTACTATTAATGTGTCCTGTGAATTACTGTTGAAATAGCAAGATGTGATATGATGCTTTTGCAGGTTTGTATTTTGAAATAGCTGCTAGGGGAAGGCCTTTTAATTTGAACGATGCCAATTTACGTATTCAAACATCAGTCATAACATTTAGGTCGTGTGGTAATTAGCAAGGAGGAAGTGGGAATGAAAATGCATCTTTTATTAAAAATAGTGAGACAAAATTGGAATGAATGTTAAATAATTTTGTACTTTTATTCTTGTAGAGGGTGAGTATAAGTTGAGATTAAAAAATCAGGGATAATATTATTACAATATTACTATAAAATTATCTTTTATATTAGTTTTAATAATTATTTATTATTTTATTGATACTTTTATTCTTATTATAAAATTTATTTATGATTATTTAAAAATATATTATAAATTATTGAAATTTTTATTAATTACTTATTTTAATTAATTATGTGCAAAAGAAATTATGCAATGACTAAATATGAGAATTAATGCTAAATATTAAAGTAAGTATTAATATTGTTTAATAATATATCAAATATGTATAATAAGTCATTTTAATTCATATTCAAATTAAAATTTATTTTATTCATAATAAATATAATGCTAAACAATTTGTTGATGAATTTCAACATTATATTTATTATGATTTGACTGAGAATTTGGACGTATTAGTTAGGAAAGCTTTAGACAATTTGGAAGTTGATTGTTCTTTATTTGTGCTTTTGTTCTTCAAAGGTGTTTTTTCAGAGGTTTTTTTTTTTTAATTGACAAAAGGGAAACAGTTAGGAAAACAAACTTTCGATAAATCTTCTACAAGGATCATGTAGTACTTGATGGGTGTATTTGTAAAATAGGTAATGGCATCTGCCAGTTGTTAGGCATAATGGGCACCCGATGGGTGTATTTGTAAAAGTTTCTTAGTCATGGTTATGTGTTATGCTAATTCATCTTTAGGTATGTTCAGTTCAAATAAAAGAATGAGAGAGAGGGAAGAGAGAGAGAGGAGATCTTGAGAGAATATCAGGAGGAGGAAAATAACCAATTCTGTTATACTTTTCGTTACTAGTCATTGCTATAGTGGTCTAAATACATGTAAAAGAAAGAATAGGATAAGGACTGTTCTTGTATAACAATCTTATGGTTTTATTTAAATGATGCGTTCGTGTAATAACTCGGACTTTTTCGTTTTTCTAGCTTCTTCATTCCATTTGAACTTCCTGTGGTTTACTTGTCTTCTTTAACAAACACCCCCCTCACTTTCTTGTCCATCAAGTTAACCTCCATAAATTGACTCTGGAGTTGAAAGGGCATTCCTACGAAGTGTTCTCACTTCAACCGTTTGACCATTGAATAATAATTACGTTGCTTAGTGATTGTTCCTCTTGACCATTCTTCTTCCTACTGCCACTAGGACATGCTCTATTCCTTACTGATGTTGCTTCTTATTCCTTAAGAGCTTGATCTACTTTCAATGTCTTTTGAGTCACTAGTGAAGTATGGTGGGTAGATAGGTGATTTCAAAGGGTGTTGCATTAATGACTGAATGGTATGTCGTATTTTACCACCATTTGGCCAAGGGAATCCATTTGCTTCACCTCTGGGGCGTCTCTCCACGAAAACATCTCAAGTAAGTTTCTAGTATTTTGTTAATTGCCTCCATCTATCCATTCATTTGTCGGTGGTAAGCTATCAAGTATTTGAGGCTAACTTCCTAAAGCCTAAATAAATTTGGCCAAAATTTGCTTAAGAATGTGGGATCCAGGTCACTGATAATTGCCTCCGACATTCCATCAGTTTGAAAATATGATTGAGAAATAATGTTGCAATATCCCTTGTTAAATAAGGGTGTTTAACCTACATGAAATGGGCATACTTTGTAAATTGATCAGCCACTACTAATATCACATAATTCCCTTTGGATACTGGCAATCTTAGAAGAAATCTACATTGGGTTCTCTTTAACTTCCTTACGGGATTTTAATGGGTTATAGTAACCCCAGATATGCTATTGTATCATACTTACCTTTTTGGCATATCATGCATTTTTTAAAGTAGTTCCAAGTATCCTTTACTAAGCTTTTTCAATAGAAAAAATTATGTAATTTCATTGTAGTTGCCAATATGCCTGAATGCCCTTCCATTATCTCGTCATGGATCACCTTGATTAATTATTCTCTGAGTGCATTGTCTGCCCCTATCACTAGACTTTCCTTCGAATGTAACATCCCATTTTTCCATTCATATGCACTTGAAGTAAACTCTCCTTTCGATAGTTGTTAATCATTTCTTCTATAGTGTGATCAATTTCTTATTTTTATCTTTTCCATAACCCCCCTTGTACATGTGAAAGTGGCATCATCAATAATTCTGAGCTGGTGAATCTGGACATGGTATCAATTACAGTATTCTTCTTCCCACTGCGTTACTGTGCTTCAAAATCATACCCTAAGAGTTTTGGAAGCCACAATTGTTCAAATGGTGTGGATAGTTGCTACTCTAACAGATACTTTAGGCTTCAGTGATATGTTCAAATGATGAAAGGTTTGATACTGAGACAATGATGACATTTGCTTAATTGCCTTGATCACAGTCAAAAACTCTTTTTCATACGTTGATAACTTTTGATGTTTTGGAACTAACATCTTGCTAAGATAGGAGATTGGGTGATCCTCTTACTACAGTACTGCTCCAATGCCAAATCCACTAGTGTCCACCTCCACTACAAAGGATTTTGAGAAGTCAGGAAGTGCCAACACTGGTGTTGTCGTAATTGCTTCCTTAAACCTTTTAAATGCTTCATTCTGTTCTTGTTGCGAACTCCATTCTTCAATAACTCCATAGGCTTGCAATCAGACTATATCCCCAGATGAATTTCCTGTAATATCCTATAATCCCCAAGAAGCCTTAAGAGTTCCTTTAAATTCTTCAGCTCCACCCAATCTCAAATTGTTTTAACCTTTCTTATGTTTGTCGCGACTCCCTTCTTTGAGATGATGTAACCCAAATATTCAATCTACCTTGCTCCAAACACACATTTGCTTCCTCTTAAATATAATTGATTAGTTTTAATGTTTCCATGGTCATAATAAGGTGTTCCACATGTGATTGTAGAGATCGAAAAATGCTAAGAAGAAGCTGCCAAAGGTATGATTTAAACAACTCGTTCATCATGATCTAGAATATTGATGGTGTGTTAGTTAAGCCGAACAATATCACCAAAAATTCACAATGCCCTTCATGCATTTTAAACGCTATTTTTGGGATGTCCTCAGGTTGTGTTCGGATTTGGGGATAACCCAATCATAGGTCTAATTTTGTAAACCAACTAGTCCCATGTAATTCATCGAGTAGTTCTCTATTAAGGGAATGTGGAATTTGTCTTTAATTGTATGTTTGCTGAGCTCACAGTAATCCATACATGTCCTCCACAAGTTGTCCTTCTTGATAAGGACTGTCGATAATATGTATGATTTGTAGTTATCAAAATTCCTTCACCGATTGTTCAATGATATCTTTCTGAGTTCCCGAATATCTGTATGGTCTAATATTAATGGCTTCCACTCCCTCTTTAAACGTATCTCATGATTATACTTCCTGTCTAACGACAATTGGATCGATTCTCTGAATAATACAATGAACTCCAACAAAACCACAATAGTCTTGTCAATGTTGCTCTATTGATCTTCCCTTACTCCTAGTTGTAGTTGACATTCAATTGGAAATGTGAGTTTCATTATGAATAGTTGGCCTCGTTTTGAGCGTTGAAGTAATTTGCGGAAATCCTTACCTGAAACCACTCTAGACCTCCCCTTTGGATTCCCATTCAGTGTGACTACTTGGCTCTCCCATTTGAAAGTCATTTCTTTCTTTGAAGTTGCACAAAATATTGTTTAGTCTTACCATCCATTGAACTCCCAGGACAATGTCGTAACCCCCTAATGGTAATAACAGTGTGTTCATAGTGAATTAGACACCTTACATCGTCTATGTGAAGTTCATGCAACATTGGTAACATATTAGTCACAATCCTCCACTCACTGTGATATGTAACAGTTCTATATTCCTAACATCGCAATAGCCTTTCTTTAGGATTGACGCGTCCACAAAATTATGGGTGCTTCCATTGTCTATCAGGATGTGGATCACCCTCCTTTCATACCTTCCCACTACTTGCATTTGCTTAAAATCCCATTCATGTGTTAGCCCCATCATTGCTTGTATGGATACTTTTGGACAGTGAACTTTTAACTACTCTTCCTTATATTCTTCTTTTTCTCCCTCCACTACCGCTTTTAAAGAGTCTTTATCTCCAATAACCACGTACAATTGTAATTGTTTCATCTTACACTTATGACCCATACTATATTCTTTATCACACCAAAAACAAAGTCCCTACTCCCTTTAATTGTCAAATTCCTTGTTGCTGATGTGTTTTGTGGTTTTAAATGTTTTTGTTGTTGTTAAACATTTTGAAACCATCAGAGTGGGTAATATTCCATTTAACATTACACTTCTGTTTACTTTAGACGGTTGTTACATTCTCATAATTGGGTTGTGACTTCCCCCAGAGCTCACGTTCCTTGGTGTTTTTCTTCGAAAGAAATAGGTACTCCCCTTCACTATCATTACTGCTTTCTGCTTCCTTACCAATATATATGCGTGATGTAGGGAAGATGGCTCAAAACAACCTTACTATTACTTCAATTTGTGGCTTGAGGCCTTTAAGGAAGAAATAATCAAATATTCCTTGAACAATGATAGCCAATTGGAATAATGGTCGAATTTGGCGCAGTACTCCAACATTGAGTCTTCTGTTTCAAATCTTTAAATTCTCACACTTGGTCATCGAAAATTTCCACTTCATAATGCCGTTTGAGAACATTTGTGAACTCCTTCCAATCCAACACTCTTGGATTGTTTTGAGTAACTGGAATAGTTAGTCTCAGTTCCACTCTTTGTCGGTGTATGAATTGTGTGAGAATGGTTTTAGGCTCCACAATTTTGCTTCTCAAACCTTTCTGCTCTATTTTGTGATTTTAGAAATAGTTTCTCATTCTTGGTTTATACATCCCTCAAGCTCTTTAAGCTTTTCTTGATTCTACGCAACTTAGCACCCCTTGTATTTTAAACCATTGATTCTTTTCTTAGAACCGACTGCTCTGATACTAAATGTATACTAATTTATCTTTGGGTAGGTTATAGTTCGAATTAGAGAACATGAGAAATGGAAAAGAGAGAGAGAGAATATGGAGATCTAGAGAGAATATTCAAAAGAAGGAAAATAACCAATTCTCTTATAGCACACGTGCATGCACTTTTGGCATAATTATAAATTAAGTTCAATTTAAATGTAATATATGAAGTATTTAAGAATTATTTTTTGTGACGAATATACATTTCGTTGCAAAACATGACTTTTTGCAACGTTTTTGCTAATCATTGCCCAATGCTATCATATTGCTGACAAAATTGCAACTAACATTATTAAAAAATCCACTTATATCTACCCCAATGATTTTGACATTAAAATTGTCAACTTTGCCTCCAATTTCTTTGTCTATAGAGTAGCTACAATTACCACCATATGCTAATGTCTAGTACTGAGATTGGTCTTCTTTGAATGCTAACATTATACTTCCAGTAATTTATTCAAGTTCACTGGTGATCTCTATAACATTTTTGTGAGGTGGGGATTGAATAAAGACAATTCCAGTTCTTGGAAGTTTTATCGGAAAAAAGACATAAAATTGCGTAATGGCAGTGGTGGTGATTGGTGAATGCGGTGAAGAGTGGGAGGCTTTGTCTTTTACGCCAATAACAGCAAAGAAGTGATAAGAGAAGTCCTAAAACAATTAGTCAAACATAAATTTTGAAAATAATCTTTCCAAATTTCGATAGATGAAGAATTGAGGGACTAAGGTAGATTTAGGCACTAAAACCTACAAAATTATGTGGGTTTCATGTAATAATTGATAGATCTCAAATGAAAGGAACGAATAAAAAACATATTAGTACTAGATTTAGCTTTAAAACATTAAGTTTATTTTTGAAATTTTAAGGTTTGATTTATATTTTATTGCTTATATTTTAGTGTAAATATTATAGTTAATTTCTTTTATCTTAGTTTGCAGAAATTACGATATCATCATTGATTTTGGTACATTGATTTTGCAGAAATTATGAAATCGTCATTGGTTTTGGGGTAATTAAGTTTGTTTTTGAAATATAATTAAGGTTTGATTTACATTTTATTACTTATAATTTAGTGTATCAGAATTCATCCTCTCTTCTCTGGAAAATGAATAGCTTTTTGCATCAATTCTTAAGGGATCACAAACAAGTATAGACATCATAGCTTAACCAATGAAGAGAATTAGGTACCACGAAGAAGAGTAAGTTGAAAAAATAAGGATCTTGGAATGCTTATTTGGTTACTATCGCAGAAATGAGAGAATGGAGAATAAATAATGAAAAGAAACTTTCTCCTGTTTTTATCTTAACTATTAAAAAATGGACTATGGAATTTATAAATAGTTCATCCTATACTTACGAAAAGATCATAAATACAAATGTAAATGACTCATTTAATATTAGAAGATTTTTGTGGTTACGAGAAAACTCTTGAAATAATTCGCACTATTTTTAACACCATACTACTCTAAGAGTCACATTCTAAACATTTTAAATTACTTTTTCTACTATTCTCCCTTAATTTGAAAATTTCTTTATTATGCCACGTTTAAATTTAAGAAATATTTGCATCTTAGATCGTGAGTTTTCAACACTTGAACTCTACTTCCTTAGTAGTAATACAATATCTAATGAAATAATATCTTTTACCTATATGCTTGCTTTGATCATGAAACACTAGATTCTTAGTAAATGCTTGTGCAAACTTGTTATCAATGCATTCTTTGTAGCTTCTTTTGTGGCAAGTGAATTTCCTTTAAAAAATTTCTAAGCCAAATAGCATGACAAGTACATGAAGTTGCCACCATATATTTGGATTCATAAGTTGAAAGTGGAATAATGAGTTGTTTCTTTGAACTCCATGATATAGCATAATTACCTAAACAAATGAAAAACCAACTCTTTCAATCATTAATATCTCTTCCAAGATCGTTGTCACAAAATCTTAGAAGTTTGAACCTACTAGAATAGGAATAAAACAGTCCAAAGTCAAGTGTACCTTTAGGTAGCGAAGAATCCTCTTAGCAATTTTCATATGGGTGGAAGTTGGAACTTCCATAAACCAACTTACTGCTCCAACTGAATAAAGGATATTGGCCTTGTACAAGATAAATAACTTAAACTTTCCATAAGATTTTTTAGAACAATGGATTTTCTTTTTCTCCATCTTTATACTTTGATAATTTTAGTTTAATTTCCATAAGTGTGTTAACGGAATTACAATTAATCATTTTGAACTTGTTGGGAAATCGAATCCAGATCTAATCCGAACGCAGCGGAATAATCACGAAATTTTTTCGTGACTTTTGATTTTCCGAAAACTAAGATATATTTAATTCTATAAAATGATTAACACGAATCAAAATAAAGCGGAAATTTAATTCGTACCTTATTTCGAAGCTTGATCTTTATCTTGAAGCATCCCTCGAATCGTTTTCGAAACCGATCCGCCTCAACCACTGTAGCCACACAAGTGTCCGGCCTCTAACGGTATCCACAGAACAGGTTGAGAGAACTCTGTAACTTTTACAGAGAGGGTTAAGCATGAAGTGCTAGCTCTATAAAGCTCAAGCCTATTTATAATAAGCTTAGGACGATTTAGTAATTTAATTGAAATTAAATATTAATATCAATTAACCTTTAATTAGAATTACAAATAATTCTAATTAAATACCAATTATGCCCAAATAAGATTCAATATCTTATATATCCTTATTTATTAAATATATCATATTTAATCATAAAGTTTTTCAAACTTTATAATTAAATCCAACTTGATTAAATTATCTTTGCTCTCTCCAACCCATTCTATATGTGTGACCCATTAGGTTCCCAAATATGTTGACAATGATTATAAATTATAATTCTAATTCATAATTAGAATTGGATAAATTAAATCTCCTTTTAATTTATTTTTGATTCTCTAATTAAACAATTTATAATCATAGATCAAGATTGACGTCTAGCAACGTATCATGACCACCCAAATGTTCAGGAATGTCAAAGTAGTTTTGACTAACCTTTCCGTGCATGATTTTTCTGTATAATTCAATCATTTCATCAACTAATGTTCCAATTAGACATAGAGCATGGAATTAATGTCTACTCTATTTTGAGTCTAATTATATTGGTTCTCCGCCATTAGCTATTGATTCAATTAATGATATTTGTAAACTTTTTACAAAATATCATTCCACTTTGGCCAAGGATTTCTCGAATCAATATTAATCGAGAACAACGGAACATTCTCCCTAATTACTTTAGGGTGATGAATCCTATCTTAATCATTCAACTATCTCCATACAGCTCATGCTATATCCAATGACTACCGTTTAAACGACCTTTATAGATCACGAGTAGTATCAAAACATAACAATCCCCATACAAGATAACTTTGATGATCTCAAGTCAAAGGATCACTTATACAATCATCACAACGAGAATTCCATAGATATACAAGTAATGTTCCAAATGGATTTATCATATCGGCTCTGTTCAGTGAACTTGTTCTCTAACAAGCACCCACACGTTTGTTTAAGTATCTCTATACTTTAGCTTATGAGATCGACTACTTCCTTCATAAGAAAAAACGAAACGTGTGCGAGTCTTTTTACGTTCTATTAATGTCCAATCTTAATAGAACAATGACTAAGAACATTTTAGGAATAATTCATGAATGCAATATGAATCTCATAATTATAATCTCATTATAATTTCATTTGCAATGTAAAATTATCCCATGGACTTTATCATATACATCTAAACATGTACAAGATAAAGAATGCCTTTTAAATAATTTGTCACTAAACTACAACCAAAGCGATTGACTGTAGGGTATAAACCAACAATCTCCCACTTGCACTAAGCCAATCGTTTAAGTATCTTATACCATATCACCATATGACGATTATTCTACTACTAGAGTAGTGGCTTAATGAGAGAATTCTACAAGATTCTCTATAGTGAGCACTTGATTAAACCTTACAAATCCTATCTTAATTATCATCATAATTAAGAACATTTGTCTAAACACATTCTTGGATCTTTGATGAGACATTATCTCCTTATCCATGCCTAATGGCTCTAATGTTCTGTAGTACGTTACTGTCTTGAACAATGCAAAGAAACTATATCAAGTTCACTAAAAAACTTGTTGATCCAATTAATAATTTCTACTAAATGAAAAATGTATTATGGCTTAATTAGCAACCATTGCTACGTTGGAACCTTTCCAACCCTAAATGATATTGTTCTAAGTAAATAAACCTTAATTAGGATTTACTTCTAAAGTTTTATCCTCATCGTCTCGAACTCAAATATCAACTCATACATAGAATAAGGGATATCTTTGATACTTCATAAGTATCTGATATCTTACATACTAAACATCTTTAGTACATTATCTATGCATTTGGACTTAGAATAAGCTAACAACGTCCAATCTATCTCTATAGATCTAATTCTCATAATTAAGTTGTTACCTTTTCATATCCAACAAGAGTCGTTTTTGGACAATTATATGTTCAACAATTGAAAGTTAGAACTATTGTTCTCCGTGAGCAATATGTCTCCACATACTCCCACTAAAGAGGGCAACTATACTCCCACTAACCTTCTTATAGAAGTGACAAATTCACAATTATATTCAAAACAAACTCTTTGATTCATCGTGAAAGTGAATCTTTCAATATCTCGTAGACTTTCAACTATACATCAAACGTATCATTAAACGCATTAGTTCCAATTAGATGTATAGTCATGAGATTTGAACCTTTCAAATTCCTTCTTACTCCCACTACTTATCTTGAGAACGGTTCTCCTATAAGCATACATTGAATCAAACAATTTGTTCAATGGGTTTGTAAGAATATATCTAACTTTTGGATATTTGATAACACTTTATTATTCAATTTAGTTCTAAACTAAATGGATAATATATGCTTCAACTAAGCATCACATCTTAAAATCATTAGCTTTAACTATTTCAAAGACTTAACATTTCATATCTAATATGAAATCTAGCTAATTGATTTAATTGGAACTATAGAAGGTAAGTCATTGTACCAGGCATTGCTATAAAAGAAATACTATTACATCATACAATATCTTATATTGTATTTTACTCCTTACATAAATTCATACACTTATGAATTTAATTGTGAAGGAATTCACTAAAGAATCTCATTCCCTATAAATAACCGAAAATTTAAAACTTACCACAACGATCTCATCAATGTGCTTCAAACAATCTCAATGCTTAATTTCTACTTAGATTTAAATAATTTAAACTTTTCAAAATTTTAAATCATCATTTTATTTAATACATATGACTATATCACATAAAGTCATTAGTAATAAAATAAAATAAAATATTATCCTTTTATGAATTGTTATTCCATCCAATACATCACATGCATAAAATTTAACAATTCAATACCATCATCATCCTTTCACAAAGGTTGATTTGGTTATTCTTCAACTTTACAAGTTTCACAAGTTCCATACGATTCATAATCAAAAGGATTCACATATCCTTGTATGTAACTTTATGATTCTCGTTCTATTGATTTAACCAACATGGCATAAAAGGATTATCTCGGTTATCTATCCTTTTATTCTTGTCATTTATGTTAAGCATAAGCCTCCTTTAATCCAACACATACAAACTCTTTGCATAAATTGGATCAGCTACTTTTACTTAACAATCTATTTCTAAGCATGCAATGAACATTACAATAATGCTGAATCTAAATTCAGTATCAAATACTCATAAGCATGAATTAGAAATACATATGATCTCAATCATATCACATATAGGCAAGAAAAATAATGCAATCATTTTCTTCTTATGACAACTGTTGACATACTATAGCAAAGCCTTTAATTGTAGCCCATACTTATGCTTTTAGTAGGTTAAATTAAGCGGAACAATTCCAACAAGGTACTATACCTTTCAACCTTCCTCCATGCAACCCCTTGCATTTTGCTATCATGGTGTTGACATACATCTTACATGTCATCGTCAAAGTTTACGAGACATTAGTCAACTCAAAATGTCAATACATTTTGTCATCTTTATGATTTTGACATATCTCTACAACTTTGTCACCATATCCTCAATAAGGATTATAGCAACATTGCATAATGAACATACAATTTTCTATCTAACTTTTGAGAACTTTTTCAAACATATCCTACGTCCAAGAACTTGGGTTCACTAACTTAGTATCAACTATACTAAACAAGGTGAATTCTACTAAGAACAAAATATAAATGTAAGAAAAACAAGTAATCAGTTATATGCCATGACTACCAAATAAGATTAGGACTTTAATCATGCATTTGGTTACTCCCACTATTTTATTCGAAATAATAGCCCTCACTATTATTCAGAAAGATTACTCTAATCTTTCTAGTGGGCTAGGATCCCATTCAAGTATAGTTGATCTTGAGTTTGCTCAACAAACCAATTATACTTAAATTAGGTAGATAACAACTTTATCAATCATATCGCATGTGACTCCTAGATCTGTTAGGTGACAACTCTTGCCACAACATATCTTATATGCCATTCCTAACCTTGCCTCTAAATTCATGTGATCATGAGTTTGCTCATCCAAATCATACAAATTTAGTTAAGTAAAACCCACTATTATAAGACTAAACATATTCGGGTTAAAGAGGCCTTGAGTTTGCTCAACAAGCCTTACAATAAACAAAACTCTGGTTTATTTTATAATAATGGAAGGCATCAATCACGTTCTTAACGTATACTTAATATTTTAATGAGGGGTTTTAATTTCATATGTCTCATCAAACATAAATTGCATGTAAAATATCACACATATAAAAACATACAATTTATCATGCATCCAATACATATATCAACCATATAAATAAAGTATGCAACTTATGCACTCATAATCAAATTATATGCATAAAACATCAAGCTTCGTTTGATTCTAGTTATTGATTTTCATAATCTAAAATAACATTTTCAACTCTTTGGAAAACTTAAATTAGATTAATACCATTGATTCCTAAATAAATTAAATTCCTATGCCAAATAGAAATTTAATTTGATTTGAAAACATTCTCAAATCCAATTGGAAACCATTTCCATTTTTGACTCCTTTAATAATAATTTAATTGAAAACAAATTTTCAATTAATTATTCTTCTTACTTATTATAATTTAGAAAACTTCTTTTCAAAATTATATAAGTAACATATTCTAATCAATTAGAAAACTATTTTAATTTAATTAGAAATCACCATTTCTAATCTCATTAAAATTACTATCCCTTAATTAGAAAACTATTTTCTAATATTAAAAGGAAACTACTTTCAAAATTAAATAAAACACTTTTAAATTTAATTAAGAAAGTCTTTATATTATTTATTTAGAAATTGATTTCTTAATAAATTAGAAAATCTTTCTTTAATAGATTAGAAAACTATTTTTCAAAAATATTAAAGAAAACTTCTTTTCTTGATAAATAAATGAAAACATTTTTCAAATTTTAATCAAGATAATATCATTTCTAATAAATCAAGAAACTTATTATTTATAAATAAAGAAACAATTTCTAAATAAATAAAATAACAATTCTCTAAACAAATAAAATTTATAAATTTAATTTATCTCAATCAAATTGAAATAAATAAATATAATTAAGAAACAACTTTTTAATTATTTAAGAAAACATTTTCTTAATTTCAAGAAGTCTAATTAATTAATTTCAATCTAATTGAAAATAATTAATTCTAATTTTAGAAATAACTTTTCTAATTAATTAATTTCAATCTAATTAAAACTAATTAATTCTAATTTTAGAAACTAATTTTCTAATTAATTAATTTCAATCTAATTGAAACTAATTAATTTTAATTTTAGAAACTATTTTCTAAAATTAATTAAGAATCAATATAATTATTAATCCTAATCAAATTAAGAAAAATAATTATGATAATTTTGGAATTGATTTTAAACTTTAAAATAATTTTAAAATTATGTTTATAATTTAATTAAATTAAGAATACATTATTCCTAATTTAATTATTCTTTTTTTAGTTTAAGTCATACTTAAACTTGTAATCAAACAAACTCGTTCGTTAAACCTATTTCCAAACACCCCTGTTCTTCAACTTTAAGAAAACCCTAAAATCAAAGAGGCCAACTGCCGTCGACCACCAGGCTGGAGAGTTTTAAAATAAACCTCACAAACACTTTGAAGGGTAAATCAATATCGTGAATCTGATTGCCAAAGTAAATTGAAAACTCTTCCACAATCAAATCAACGTTCATACGTGGACTCCACTATCAGTATCCACAATCTCACCAATCTTAAGAGAGTATGTTTCTTCAAAGGGCTTCTGCATCTGCCCTCGACCAAATGGACCAAGATCGCCACCTTCTGCATGCTTCGTAAAAGCAAACTTCAGCCCACGACCCCACCAGCAGCCAACTCATCCACGCTAGCACGTCTAGCACGTCTAACTCATGAATCGCTTATCTAAATTTCCAGATTCTTAATCAACAGGATTTAGGATTTATACGGTAATAATCTGAAACACTTTTCAGATTGTTTTTACGAACCTTTTGCAATTCAATTCCAAAATTATAACCGATAACAATCAAACATTTTAATCAAATTATAGATATAAAATCTTGCTCTGATACCACTGTTAAGAAATCGAATCCAGATCTAATCCGAACGCAGCGGAATAATCACAAAATTTTTTTGTGACTTTTGATTTCCTAAAAATCAAGATCTATTTAATTTTATTAAATGATTAACACGAATCAAAATAAAGAGAAAATTTAATTCGTACCTTATTTCGAAGCTTGATCTTTATCTTGAAGCATCCCTCGAATCGTTTCTGAAACCGATTCGCCTCAACCACCGTAGCCACACAAGTATCCGGCCTCTAACAGTATCCACAGAACAGGTTGAGAGAACTCTGTAACTTTTACAGAGAGGATTAAGCATGAAGTGTTAGCTCCATAAAGCTCAAGCTTATTTATAATAAGCTTAGGACGATTTAGTAATTTAATTGAAATTAAATATTAATATCAATTAACCTTTAATTAGAATTACAAATAATTCTAATTAAATACCAATTATGCCCAAATAAGATTCAATATCTTATATATCCTTATTTATTAAATATCTCATATTTAATCATAAAGTTTCTCAAACTTTATAATCAAGTCCAATTTGATTAAATTAACTTTGCTCTCTCCAACCCATTCTATATGTGTGACCCATTAGGTTCCCAAATATGTTGGCAATGGTTATAAATTATAATTCTAGTTCATAATTAGAATTAGATAAATTAAAACACCTTTTAATTTATCTTTAATTCTCCAATTAAACAATTTATAATCATAGATCAAGATTGACGTCTAACAACGTATCATGACCACCCAGATGTTCAGGAATGTCAAAGTGGTTTTGACTAACCTTTCCGTTCATGATTTTTCCGTATAATTCAATCCTTTCATCAACTAATGTTCCAATTAGACATAGAGCATGGAATTAATGTCTACTCTATTTTGAGTCTAATTATATTAGTTCTCCGCCATTAGCTATTGATTCAATTAATGATATTTGTAAACTATTTACAAAATATCATTCCACCTTGGCCAAGGATTTCTCGAATCAATATTAATCGAGAACAATGGAATATTCTCCCTAAAGGTACACTTGACTTCATATGCATATCTTTGTCCTTCATCATGCATCTTGCCATATTAGGAATCGTTCTATTCTTTTTTTTCAATTATTTCATTTTGTTGTGATGATTTAGGAACTATTAATAGACGAAGAATGCTATGAGTTGCACAAAAATCATTGAATTCTTTAGAAGTAAATTTGCTTCATTTATTTGATAGTAAAGTTTTGATTTTATAGCTACTCTTCTTTTTTACAAGAATCTTATAATTTTGAAAGCAATAAATGCTTCTAATTTTTGCTCAACAAAATAATCCCAAGTTTTCCTAATAAATCATCAATAAAAAGTAAGAAATATTTTCTCTTACTAAATGAAGGTGAATTGATTAGTCCACCCACATCAATGTACAAAAATTGAAGAGGACTACTTGCTCTTAAAGTTGCTCATTTGAGAAAACTCTTCCTTGTACATTTTTTTGGAAAACATGCTTCATATAATAATGATTATGATGGCTAATTGAGAGTATCTTGTTTTCCAACTTCTTTTTTCTCATAATCTTGAGAGGTACAAAATTTAATGGTTAAACGTTGTGTGCCAATACCATACTTCGTCTTGTAAGTTAGCTTTCAAACATGTTTTTTAATTGTTTTGATGTTCAACTTAAACATCCTATTTTTGACATAGCCACCTTAGCAATCAAATTAGAGTTTTATTTTGAAGCCACAAAAATTTATTTTCCATAAGAATTTCTGTTGGGACCCGATCTCGGAACCGAATCCCAACCAGAAACGAAACGAAAATAGCCAAAACCAAAGTGAATTCAAATCGGATAATTCGAATCCGAAAGCGACACAAATAGGAAAATGTCGAAACCAATAGTAACAATGAAATCGAATCGCAAAACGAAAGCGGAGGCAAATCGAAATCGAACACGAAAACGAACGAACATGAATCAAATCAAAGCAAGGAAACAAAACATATGACGAAATCAAATCAGATACGAATCGAATCACAAAACGGAAGCGAATCGAATAACAAATTTCTGATCGGCAATTGAAATTCGGAAACGAATGGCTCGGAAGCAAAGACATAACTCGGAAGACAAAGCGAACGAAAGCGAAACAAAAACTTAACACAGCGGAGCAAATCGATGAGAAAAAAGGAAAACGGATCCGACATCCGAAAATAATACTCTTTAGAAAAACATCACGTTGGAAATCCTTAAGACTAAACCAAATCTGAAACCAGTGTAAAATTTGTCTTTTCTTTTCTTTCGTATTCTCTTTATTCAATCTTAGACAAACAAAAACTCAAATTATAAGATTTCTCATAATCATGCTATATCTCGTTCTTGCCAACAAAAGCATAAATCTCATTCTTATCCTTCTTTTATCATACAAATTCTGGTAGCATAACGACTGCTTTTTAATTAACCCGTAACTGCAAAGGGTTTAAAGTACACTTCTATATTTTTCACATAATAATCAGTATCATCGGACACCCCATCCGGAATCCCATTCATATTCATATCTCAATTTAACATCCAAAGCCCATTCACATTTTCTCATATCAATATACAATTTCATAATTCATTTACACAAACCGTAATTCATTTTTCCATTCTATGTACAAATCCATAAATCAATTTCATCATAGTATACATGCTATACGCAATCGAACAAACGGTCTTGACGATCTTTCATCCGATCTCCCGCTCAAATACCTGAAGATGGGGATGAAAGGGGGGGGTGAGCTTAAAAAGCCCGTGGGTAACATGCTTATAATCAATCATAAGCAAAACCATTCAAAAGTTTACTGTCATAGAAATTTCTCGTTGAAAATCCATAAAACGCTCGTTTTTCAAATTCTCATCATGTATTCAAATTCATAAATCGTAAAACATGAATGCATCATCTTGTTCACAAATCAAAATTTCATAATTCATAAATGCAATACACATCAATGCAAATGCACAAACAAATGGCTCGAAGGTTCCGTGAACAAAACAGAGAAACCGAAGTTTACTCTGTGAACGAAACGAATCCATTTTCGGATCTCATGGGCCACAAGTGGGCAGCCGGGAGAAGGCTTAACGTCGACGTGCACGTGACTAACGAAACGGTCCATTTTCGGATCTCATGGGCCACAAGCGGGCAGCCGGGAGAAGGCTTAACGTCGACGTGCACGTGACTAACGAAACGGTTCCTCTCTCGCCCAAACAAAACACATAAGAAATGCTCAAAATTATTTCATCAAAATGAAATGCTTTCATACTTAATTCAATCATTCTCATGTGAATATTCCCATGATTTTTCTTCTTTCCATTCAATCAAAATGCCATGCTAAAAGACATAGCATAATCACATCACAATGCATTTTCCACATCATAGCAATTCACAATCTATCAAATCAAATCCAATTCATGGAGCATATGCACACATATAAGCAAATTCTTTTAAATTGTTTGAAAACGATATATGCACAATTTTGAAATTCTTGAAATCATTTTATGCTCTCAAATTGGGAAAATTTTTAATGGCTTATTATTCAACTATAAACATGAAACCCACCTGAATTTTCTTGCTTGGATACATGCTTAAAAGATGCCTCTCCTTGTGATCCTCTTGCCTTCCTTGAATTCCTTTAACAATAGCCAAAAATATTCCATTCAATCGGAATTCCAATTTATAATCAAGTAAAATGAAGAAATTTGACAATACTTTCTTCTCGAAACATTTTCCCCTTTTTTTCTTAAAGGTTCTATTGACTCCAAAATCATTCAACTCGTTTGAGAAATCCAAAAGTTATACTCCAAACTTGTGGGGACTATTCTTTTGCTGAAACAATAATCTATACCCAACTTCCGACAAAACTTTAAGGTTCTTAGAGATTAAATTTCAATTTCATTTCTCCACAAAACATGTAGCTCTATGTCTCTAGTTCACAATAAATCAAAAATCACTTCATTTGGACATTTGCATCAAAAGTTATGGCCAAATTACCGAAATTTATCTATACTGGAAACTGGGGGCTCGTCGCGACGAAGGCCACGCTCGTCGCGACGAACGACTCACTCGTCGCGACGAATGGCCCGTGCTCGCCGCGACGAACACACATTCGCACATCGTGACGAACACAAATTCGCAAGTCGCGACGTGCACACCTTCCTCGCACGTCGCGGTGTGCTCGTGCGAGGTGTGCTCATGAGCACGTCGCGACGTGCGAGTCTGGAGAACGTCTCCGAACCCGATTTTTCCAGCTTTTTCTTCCACAAATCTTAACATTTTGTAAATGCAACACAACTAAACCTTAAATCAAGTCCTAAGCTTCAGTTCTAACTCATTCCAACTCAAAAATCATTCCCAAACACAACAAAATCAAAAACCCTAGAATACCGATCATCAATATCATCCTACCCACATTCAACCCCATTTCCTCTTCTAACAATCACTAAACATGATTCATTCAACAAATCAAGAGAAAAGATGCTTATACTTACTTGATTTGGCTTCAAAACCTTCAAAATCGTCAAACCCTAGCTCTCTCCCTCTTCTTCTCTTCTTCTTCCTCCACGGCTACGACTTCCTCTCCTTTCTCTTCTCATTTCTCATTTTCTTTCTTTTAATTCATTCTCTCATGGGTGGGAAATGTCCATTTTGCCCTCTCACATAAGTCTTGCAACTCTTAGACTTAAGTGTTATGTCCAAAATGCCCTTATATATTCTTGTAACTTTCACACTTCAATTCAGAAATTTAAAATCTTAGGGACTGAATTAAATTTCGTTCCCTTCAAATAATTTGCAGTCTCGTGTCTCTAACTTATTTAAAAACAAGAATCAACTTGATTGGATCTCTACAGCTCAAGATATCATCAAAATACTGAACCATGCTCAGAAAATATCTAACTCACTTTGATTCAATCAATCTCTTCAATTTAAGCTTAGAACAGTCATAATTTCCCATTATGATGTAGGTCATTGTCTTAATAATCCAACGCTTCGAAAACTAACTCGATCGGATGTCGGACAAAGAAATTATAAGCAATATATCGAAAAAGGGGGTCGGATTGGGAATGAAATAACAAAACAGGAGGAGTCAAAACGGCATACAAATAACCGAAATGTCCAAAAGTCATAACTTCTTATTCCGTGCTCCAAAAATTTCATACTTTAAATCAATGGAAAGGTCAAAACATATTCTATAACTTTCATGTAGGACTTAAAAGCAGTTGCAACCTCTAACTAGGTCGATTTTCGATCAAGGCTTCTGCCCAAAACACATCCGAACTTTAAAGTTTCATATCTTCTAAATTCCACAACCAGAAATAGTATATTGTATATCATTGAAAAGCTAGGATCATATTCTATATCTTTCATGTAGTTCACTGAACTCCATTCAAAACACATCTGTCCATAATTTGCCTCAAATCACATTACACACTTAAATGTACACTTATGAACATTTTCACAAATACTTAACTTTGACTGATCATAACTGTTACTCCCTATATCGAAAAATACCAAAATTTATGGTGACTCAAAGCTTTCAACATATTCTACAAGTTTCATGAAGATCATTTTCTCAAATTTTACCTAAATCAAAAGTCAACTCTCTATGACCAAAAGTCAAACTTTCTCAATTCTTCAAATTCTCACTCTTTCACTATTTATTTCATACTCTTCAACTCCATTTTAATCAACTCATTCACTTTAACTTTTTCTAATAAATTCCATGATACAACACAAAATTTACTCAGAAGCTCACATTAATTTCATTAAACTCAAAAACACCCATTTCATGTATTAACCCTAAAATATCATCTTAATTTATTCAAACTAGCATTGTTCACATCAAACCTTAAACATAATAATTCAAACTCATAAATTTTCTCTTCCCTTACACATGACTAAGTCACCTCAATGTCATCGTTTAATGTCAAATTACAATTCACAAACCTGAGAAAAGTTCGGGGTCTAACAATTTCATACCCCTATTTAAGGAGTTGGCCTAAACTTAAAATATTGCTTTTTAACTTAAACACCTAATAACATCGGTGATCAA
The DNA here is from genome assembly GCA_029891385.1 of Erythroxylum novogranatense. Taxonomy (NCBI): domain Eukaryota; kingdom Viridiplantae; phylum Streptophyta; class Magnoliopsida; order Malpighiales; family Erythroxylaceae; genus Erythroxylum; species Erythroxylum novogranatense. The sequence continues at coordinate 87,937,015 of CM057225.1, read as the reverse complement.
CTTATGACTATCATCTTTGGAAGAGATAAGAGTTGTATATTTTCCTTCTAATTGGATGTTTTGTCATAATATTTGAACATTTTAAATTTCATCTTACTCCATTCACTTATCTTGAGAACAATTCTCTTATAAGTATATATTAAAACAAACATTTTGTTCATTAGGATCTATAAGATTATATTAAACCTTTTAGATATCTTATAACTTTCTATTGCCTTAATGGATAATATAAAATTTAACTAAGCATCCCATCCTAAAATTGTCAAAATTGACTTTTTAAAGTATTACGTTTCATATCTAATATGAAACCTTACTAATTGAGTTATTTGAAACTTTTAAAGTTAAGTAGTTGTACTAGATATAGCTATAGAAGAAATAAATATTGCATTATATAATATCTCATATTGCATTTTTCCTTATGTAAAACCATACTATTATGGAATTTAGTTATGAAGGTATTCATCAAAGAATCTCATTCCTTATAAATAACTAAAGCATTTATATCTCACCACATTGATCTCATCAAAGTGATTCAACATTCTTAATGTTTAATTTCTACTTAGATTTAATACTTTTAAATTTTCACAAGTTTAAATCATTATTTTGTTTAATATATATGACTATATCATATAAAGTCATTAGTTCATCTAATAAAATGCAAGATTCATCATTTTATGAATTGTTGTTACATTCAACACATCACATGTATAAGATTTAACAATTCAATACTACATCATTCTTTCACTAAAGATTGATTTGGTTATTCTTCAACTTAATAAGTTTCATATGATATATATATATCATATATATATATATATATATATATATATATATATATTTGCCGAAAATAAAACCATTTTATTAATAGCGAGAAATAGGATCGGCACCCTAGTGCTCGGTTCACTATGGCGCTGTGAAGGAAAGAAACCGGCAAGAAAACCTCTACAGATTCAGGCCAAGTACAAATATGAAAAAAGTAGAAAAATCATGTAATCCGGATGTAGGGAGTGGCATTTCATTCTAAGACCAGAGTTCCACGAACAATCGATGGCAGGTCTGCTTCTTGGCGAAAATGAGTCGAAACCCCAGATGAGCCAAACCTGGAAAAATAATCGGCAACAGTATTTACCTCGCGATAAACATGTGAGATCGAAGAAGAAGAAGCAGTCATCATATCCTTGATAATTTGAAAATCAGTGTAAAATTGCCATGGCCAGCCTCCATTCCTATTTAATAAAGCCGCAATAGCCAAGTTATCTGTTTGAATTTGTGTTCCAGTGAAACCACAAGCATTGCAAAATCTCAAACCGTTAATAATAGCCTCTAATTCCATCTTCATGCTGTTCGAAATTCCCGCATAAGAAGCCTCGGCGTAGAATAGAAAACCTGTCGAGAATCTTACAATAAAACCCCAACCCGACTGTCCCGGGTTGCCAAGCGATGAACCGTCTGTATTCAAAACCATAACATCAGAATCAGGGGGTCTCCAGCTAACCGTGTGAATCTGTTGCTTCCTCGGCTGCCGTATCGGGCAGTTGAATTTGCATTCAACAAAATGACGATCATGGAAATCTCTCGGCATCGGACGGTGAGCCAACAATATCCCGGTAAGGTGTCGATGCACAGCTTTGATAATAATCAGCTTGTTAGGTCTTATGTGTAGGAAAATCCCGGTGTGAGCATCACATGCCCACGGTGCGGAAAAACAAAAATTTTTGTTCCGGGACCTTCCCGAAAGCCAGGATCCATGTGTATATATATAACAAACTCAAACCGAACGACCAAAGGAGACCGTCTCTAACGGTATCCACGCAGAGATTGGAGAACCTAACCGGGACAAACCCTTTGACCCGGGAATAGCTAGAACAAATTAAAGACTGCTAGATCTTACCTTTGTTCTGGAGAGCTTGGAAAAAGATGGAAAAGCTTGAGAAGAAAATGCTTGAAGATGGAGAAGCACGATGATGAGAAGAGTTAGAAACTTTTCCTTTCAACTTCTCTTCAAAGCCAACGATGATCATCATCTTAAGAACAAAGAAAAGACTCTTTCTTTTCTTCTTTTTTATCCCACGATCATCATCTTTTCTCCATCAACTTGTATTTTGTCTTTTAGTCATTAATGATATTAATGACTAAGCATGAGGAAGAAGCTTCCAAATGCTTCTTCCTCCTCTCCATCCACGTGACAAGCATATATATATATATATATTAATTAATTCTTTAATTAATTAATTAATTATATATATATATAATTGCTAAAGTGGTCCAGTCACACTGGGGTCGATCCTACCGGGCCTCGGCATAGAAAAACTACCGAAAACCTTTTTCAGCAATATCGATGTTGCGATCTCATCGGGACATATCTCGATCTCATCGGGATCCAATTAATCCTGTTGCTCTCCATATATTGGAACTCTGTCCAAAACTATTTTACGAGTTCTCCGAGACACTCTTATGCGTGTAACCTATTAGGTTCCCGGTTATGTTGGCCACTTAGATTAATGCTTAATCTAAGCAAGTCATGAGCGGTATCTAGCAACACATCATGACCCCCAATTGACCGGAAAGTAATTGGTTTGACGAATGAATATATATTCATCATGGACCATATCACGAACCTTTCCATAGACAATCACCGTGCAATTCGTCCTTTTACCATCCTATACCCCACTTGGTTATGAGTATGGGCAAAGTGTCAACTCTCACTAGACTGACTACGTCAAATCTAGTCCAAGTGATTTCAGTTCTTGTCCTGGGACTCATTACTTTATATGTCATGAAGACACTCTTCACGACATACATACTCGGCCGAGATTTCTAAGTAATGACCCGACAAGAGGCCATGGGTATCATCTTTCGCTATCACGAAGTGGTGAATCCTCTATTGGCTACTCAATTACCTTGAATACCTCAAACTGTACTCCAAGCACCACCTATAGCGACCTCGTAAGGCAACAAGGAATGGAGTCAAAGCACGTAATCAAGTATCAAGATATCCTTGAGCACCTCAAGTCTAAGGATACTTGCACCATTGCTATGATGAGATTATCAGCGACATTAGACTAGGACATCCATGTGATGATCTCATGGCAGGTCATCCAATGTACTTACTACCTCTAGTAAGCATCCACATCTCAACCCTAAATATCTCATATTTACGGTTTCGAGATCCACCTTGATCAAATCAAGGATCATGAGATGTGCTAGTCTTTCCGGACACCGATGTCCGGTCTTAGTAATCCTATGACTAGGATAATTTAGATAATGACATAATTGCACATGATAGGAATCTCGATAGTATGATCACATCATAATTTCCTTCATGCTATGTCATATATCATGGACTTCATTAATTTGATTACAGATCTATATCATTCATAAATAATGAACAACAAATTAATGAAATATGCCTTTCTTTATTTATTCATAAAGGCGTACACAAATTTGTACAAAATGCGCTAAAAGCGATTGCCTTTAGGCACTACTCTAACAATCTCCCACTTGACCTAAAGCCAATCGCCTTGATATCTAATACCATAAGCGAGTACATGAGAATCAAAACTCTTTTGAGACAATGGCCGTCAGCGGATCGATAATATTACGCTAGGTGGGAACTCTCTCGATCTGGACATCACCACGTCCTATGATCTCCCTTATCAAATGATATCTGTGGAGTACGTGTTTGGATCGTTGATGAGACCTTGGTTCCTTCGCCTGCGCAATAGCCTCATTGTTGTCACAATACAACTGTATGGGCCCATCACTGCTAGGAACCACACCAAGTTCAGTAATGAACTTCTTGATCCAAACGGCTTCCTTTGCTGCTTCTGAAGCGGTAATGTACTCTACCTCGGTTGTTGAATCGGCAGTCGTCTCTTATTTGGAACTCTTCCAACTGACTGCCCCGCCGTTCAGTGTGAATACATAACCTGATTGGGATTTGGAATTATCCTTATCAGATTGAAAACTGACATCTGTATACCCGCTCACTTGGAGATCTCCATCCCCATATATCAAGAAAACATCCTTAGTTCTTCGCAAGTACTTAAGGATATTCTTGACAGCCACCCAGTGACCCTCACCAGGATCCGATTGGTATCTGCGCGTAACACTTAGAGCATATAATACATCGGGTCTCGTACATAGCATAACATACATGATAGATCCTACCACTGATGCATACGGGATCATATCCATGCACATCCTCTCATCTTGTGTTTTATGACACATATATTTCGAGAGTGTTATCCCATGAGTCACGGGAAGGTACCCTCTCTTGGATTGCTCCATGCTAAACCTCTTTAGCATCTTGTCTATGTACGTTGATTGTGAAAGACCAAGCAACCTTTTTGATCTATCTCTATAGATCCTTACCCCAAGGATATAAGTTGCTTCACCAAGGTCTTTCATGGCAAATTGTTTGGACAACCAAATCTTGGTGATTGCGGCATAGAGACATCGTTTCCTAGTAATAATATGTCATCCACATATAGCACAAGGAATACGATTGCGATCCCATTGACCTTCTTATACACACAGTATTCATCCGGATTTTGTGAGAAACCAAACTCTTTGATTACCTCATCAAAGCGGATATTCCAACTCTGGATGCTTGCTTCAATCCATAGATAGATTTAAGCTTGCATACCTTTTCGCCATCATAGGAGGTGAAGCCCTCGGGTTGTGTCATATACACATCCTCATTAGATTTCCATTTAGGAAAGTGTCTTCACATCCATTGCCATATTTCATAATCATAATGAGTGGCAATGGCTAGGAGTATTCTAATGGATTTAAGCATTGCTACTGGGCTGAAGATCTCGTCGTAGTCAACTCCTTGTCTTTGACGAAAACCTTTAGCCACAAGCCTTGCTTTATAGGTAATTACATTACCATCCATGTCGGTTTTCTTTTTGAAAACCCATTTACACCCTATGGGTTTTGTTCCTTCGGGTGCATCAACCAAAGTCCACACTTGGTTTTCATACATGGAATCCATTTCGGCCTGCATGGCATGAAGCCATTTCTGAGACTCTGAACTCTTCAGAACCTCTTCATAGGTGGTAGGCTCATCATCTTCTATGAGCAATACGTCATCCTGTTCATTCACGAAATCCATATCTCTCGGGAGCAGGCGTATCTACGTGACCTACGAACTTCGTGTGTTGTAGAAGGTTGAACTGTTACTTCATCTGTATGAGTTACAGTTTGAGTTGAGCGATTGATCTGCGTCTGTTCGAGCATCCTGAACTTCTTCAAGCTCAATTTTGCTCCCACTGTCTTCTTGTAAAAGAAACTCTTTCTCTAAAAAGACAGCATGCTTCGAAACAAGCACCTTTTGTTCTTCAGCAAGGTAGAATTGATATCCCATTGTTTCTTTAGGATATCCTACGAACAAACACTTGTCAGACTTTGCATCAAGTTTATCTGACTGTGTCCGCTTCACATAAGCAGGACAGCCCCAAACTTTCATATGAGTAAGATAGGGTCTTTTGTTAGTCCACATCTCATATGGAGTAACATCAACTATCTTTGATGGGACTCTGTTTAGCAAGTAAACAGCTGTCTCAATTGCATACCCCCAAAAGGATTTTGGTAACTTTTCAAAGCCCATCATTGATCGTACCATGTCTAACAAGGTTCGATTTCTCCTTTCTGCCACACCATTATGCTGTGGTGTGTAAGGAGGAGTCCATTGAGATAAAATCCCATTATCTCTGAGATAATCCAAAAAATCTTGGTCTAAGTATTCCCCACCACGATCAGATCGTAATGTCTTGATACTTTTCCCAAGTTGGTTTTCTACTTCATTTCGAATTGTTTGAACTTTTCAAATGCTTGATTTGTATCTCATCGAATCTGGTACCCATATCGAGAATAGTCATCGATAAAGGTAATGAAGTAAAGATAACCACTTCTAGCATGGATGGACATCGGACCACATACATCGAATGTATTAGGTCTAATACTCCATCGCTTCGTTCACCCTTTCCCTTAAAGGGTAACTTATTCATCTTGCCTAATAAACAAGATTCGCATGTGTCATATGATTCATAATCAAATGACCCTAAACTACCACTCTTATGGAGCTTAGCTATGCGTCTCTCATTTATATGGCGAAGGCGACAATGCCATAAGTAAGTTGATTTTAAATTATCTCGTTTATGTCTTTTCATGTCATTGACATTCATAATTGGATGTGACATATCTAATATGTAAATTCCGTTGCATAAAGTACCAGTACCATAAAGCATTCCATTCAAACTAATAGAACAACCATTGTTACTAAAAGTCAAATGGAAACCAGCTCTATTTAAACAAGAAACAGACAATATGTTCTTTGTTAATGCAGGTACAAAATAACAATCATCCAAGTTAATTACAAGCCCAGTGGGGAGTGACAAGAAATAAGTGCCTACGACTAATGCAACAACTCTTTCTCCATTTCCCACACGCAGGTCTACCTCTCCCTTCATGAGTTGTCTACTGTCCCTGAGGCCCTGCATATCATTGCATATGTGTGAGTCACAACCGGTATCTAATACCCATATGTTATGATCAGAAACAGTATTAACCTCAATGACAAACATACCTGAAGAAGTCGAGGCATCTGATGCCTTTTTCTGCTTCAGTTCCTCCAGATAGACTTTACAGTTCCGCTTCCAGTGACCAGTCTTGCCACAATGGAAGCAAGTCCCTTTTGGAGCAGTCTCTTTGGTTTTCTTCTTGGCTGCACTTCCTTTTGGTTTCTTAGACTTTTTCTTCTTCAGACTCTTTTTCTTTGAACCAGAAGAAGAAGCCACCATAAGCACTTGCTTGCTATCCTTCTTGATAGCTTGCTCTGCTGTCTTGAGCATATTGATCAACTCAGGGATTGTTGTGGATACTTGTTTCAACCGATAGTTTAACACAAACTGTGAATAACTATCAGACAATCCAACCAGAATTAAGTCAATACTTAATTCATAATTCATGACAAAACCTAAGACGACCAATCTCTCAATATACCCATTCATCTTTAGTGCATACTGCACTGCAGATGAACCTGGAGTCATCTTAGTAGTGAAGAGTAGCCTCGAGGTCTCGAACCTTTCAGACCGAGCTTGCTCATCAAACAGCTCCCTAAGATGAAACACTATGGTATGAGCATCCATAGACTCGTGCTGCTTCTGCAGCTCTGGTAACATCGAGGCAAGCATGATGCAGGTAGCCATGTCACTGTCTTTAAGATGCTTTCGATATGCTTTCTGATCCTCATCAGAAGCATCAACAATAGGTGGATCAGGAAGTGGAACATCTAGGATATATCTCAGTTCCTCAGACCTGAGAACAATTCTCAGATTTCTCAGCCAATCGAGAAAATTTGGTCCAGTTAACTTGTTGGATTCCATAAGTGAGCGCAAGTTCACACTGGAAGTCATCTTCAATAACCTATAGGGAAAGAGAGAAAGAATGTTAGAATAGAATTACATGCATGATCATAAGGACTTGCATGACATGCATATAGCTCCCACTAGTTTCAAAGAATCCATTACCCTCATAACGAATCCAAGAAAAATTATGACAAAATGTCCTAGTGGGTCGATATCCGACATTCCTAAAAATGACCTTGGGTTTGCCCAACAAGCCACCTTAGTTCAATCGGTAGGTATCGGTCATACCAATTGCATCATAGATAGATATCCGACATTCCTAAAATGACCTTGGGTTTGTCCAACAAGCCACTTTAGTTCAATTGGCAGGTATCAATCATACCATTTCCATCTTAGGTGCAACTATCGACTAGTGCTATCAACTTTTGATGTATGCACACACATTGGGTTATCAACTCTTGATGCGTGTACATCTGATGTACACTACCCAATTTCGCCTCTATCCACGTTGACCTTGAGTTTGCTCAACAAATCAACGCTTCTAGTGAAAACCGACCCATTAATCCGAAAATCTCATTTTCTATGGTTCGAACATATCCGTATAGAGTGAGCTTGGGTTTACCCAACAATCTAACTCTATAAGAACTCTGGTTCTCCCCATATTAATGGAAGGCGTTAGTTTTCATATGATTTGAGGGTTTTCAGGTCTCATCTTCTTCTTCTCCAAGCCGTAGGATTATAGTCACTATGACTATATGGAATGATTTAGGGCATATGATCAATCACATTGAGTTTATACCTAAAATCATCCATCATCCCTCCTTTGCATGTTATAAGTCGACTTGTGTATGTATAAGTCGACTTATGCCTCTGTGTAAGTCGACTTATGCATGTATAAGTCGACTTATGCAGCTGTACACGAACAAGTCGACTTGTACCATTGTGCAAGTCGACTTATGCGTCTACAGTGCAACAAACAAGTCGAGTTATGAACGTATAAGTCGACTTGTGCAGTTAGAATTGCTATCTTAATTGGCTAATTTCTCAATTCGTGTAGTTCAAATTCACAATACCAAGTCTAATACACTTTACCTTGATGTACCAATGAAACACTTTCATTGTTGCTTACCATATATAGTCAAACTATATATGAAGAATTTGAAATCGGTGAATATACTGTTATTCACTTGGATTTCCAAATAATTCGAGAATATCAAATTATCAACCTAAGTATCTCTAGGTAGTCTACACTTTATCAAGACTACTTCGGCACTGGTCACAAAATTTGTGACGGCCAAAACAATCAAGATAAGGGGAATATACTAACGAGACGCTAATGAGACACATTTGACATCCGAAAATTATTTGGAAACCTAATTTCAAAAACTTCATTTAGGCAAGCATACAAAATCAATGTAACACATTTTTAATCACATTAAAAATGATCCAAGGCATTGGAACTGAAAATTACACAATTTCTCATTCCAAACAAAACAACTCTAGTAACTTTCTCAAAATTGCCAAGCTCTATGTTTTGCTTGAAAAACCCATTGAAACAATTTCAATAAATTCTGAGAAAATTACAGAGGTTACTAAATGTTCCCAACATGCTCCATGAATTTTTTCAGGATTTATTTCCATCAAAAACTCATTCAACCTCAGCAACAAAGCCAATGAAAAATCTGTGTTCCTTAACATAGCTATTCCCAGTAGCACACAATAAATTCTCAAATAAATAGTAAATCACCTAGAAAACATTTTTCCATCCACATAGACATTCATAAACATCTTAGGGACATGTAGGTGAAAGAAAATCCGAAAAAACATTTTTCTACAATTTATTCTCGAATTTATAAGCATGCCTGTTCAGTGAATGTGCACAAAGACAGCACCCAGCACATTAGGGAATAAATTAGCAAAACCATATCAAATCACATTGATAAATTCCGGGCTTCCACAGAAATATGAAAAAACATCTTGTGAACATATCTGGGCAAGAAAATTTTGAAAACTATATCTCATACTGAATTCGAAATTCAACTCATACAACATGCATCATCATCACAAGCTATAGCAACTCCGACCTAGTCATGGTTTCGTTGTTATATACGACACAAGTGGCTCTGATAACACTGTAGGAAAATCCCGGTGTGAGCATCACATGCCCACGGTGCGGAAAAACAAAAATTTTTGTTCCGGGACCTTCCTGAAAGCCAGAATCCATGTGTATATATATAACAAACTCAAACCGAACGACCAAAGGAGACCGTCTCTAACGGTATCCACGCAGAGATCGGAGAACCTAGCCGGGACAAACCCTTTGACCCGAAAATAGCTAGAACAAATTAAAGACTGCTAGATCTTACCTTTGTTCTGGAGAGCTTGGAAAAAGATGGAAAAGCTTGAGAAGAAAATGCTTGAAGATGGAGAAGCACGATGATGAGAAGAGTTAGAAACTTTTCCTTTCAACTTCTCTTCAAAGCCAACGATGATCATCATCTTAAGAACAAAGAAAAGACTCTTTCTTTTCTTCTTTTATATCCCACGATCATCATCTTTTCTCCATCAACTTGTATTTTGTCTTTTAGTCATTAATGATATTAATGACTAAGCATGAGGAAGAAGCTTCCAAATGCTTCTTCCTCCTCTCCATCCACGTGACAAGCATATATATATATAATTGCTAAAGTGGTTCAGTCACACTGGGGTCGGTCCTACCGGGCCTCGGCATGGAAAAACCACCGAAAACTTTTTTCAGCAATATCGATGTCGCGATCTCATCGGGACATATCTCGATCTCATCGGGATCCAATTAATCCTGTTGCTCTCCATATATTGAAACTCTGTCCAAAACTATTTTACGAGTTCTCCGAGACACTCTTATACGTGTGACCCATTAGGTTCCCGGTTATGTTGGCCACTTAGATTAACACTTAATCTAAGCAAGTCATGAGCGGTATCTAGCAACACATCATGACCCCCAATTGACTGGAAAGTAATTGGTTTGACGAATGAATATATATTCATCATGGACCATATCACGAACCTTTTCATAGACAATTACCGTGCAATTCGTCCTTTCACCATCCTATACCTCACTTGGTTATGAGTATGGGCAATGTGTCAACTCTCACTAGATCGACTACGCCAAATCTAGTCCAGTGATTTCAGTTCTTGTCCGGGACTCATTACTTTATATGTCATCAAGACACTCTTCACGACATACATACTCCGCCGAGATTTCTAAGTAATGACCCTGACAAGAGGCCATGGGTATCATCTTCTGCTATCACAGAAGTGGTGAATCCTCTATTGGCTACTCAATTACCTTTGAATACCTCAAACTGTACCCAAGCACCACCCTATGAGCGACCTCTGTAAGGCAACAAGGAATGTAGTCAAAGCACAGAATCAGTATCCAAGATATCCTTGAGCACCTCAAGTCTAAGGATACTTGCACCATTGCTATGATGAGATTATCACTGACATTAGAATAGGACATCCATGTGATGATCTCATGGCAGGTCATCCAATGTACTTATTACCTCTAGTAAGCATTCACATCTCAACCCTAAATATCTCATATTTACAGTTTCTGAGATCCACTGCTTGATCAAATCAAGGAGCATGAAATGTGCTAGTCTTTCCGGATTCTCATGTCCGCCTCAAGAATCCTATGACTAGAGATAATTTAGATAATGACATAATTGCACATGATAGGAATCTCAGTAGTATGATCACATCATAATTTCCTTCATGCTATGTCATATATCATGGACTTCATTAATTTGATTATAGATCTATATCAGTTTATAAATAATGAACAACAAATTAATGAAATACGCCTTTCTTTATTTATTCATAAAGACTGTACACAAATTTGTACAAAATGCGCTAAAGGCGATTGCCTTTAGGGCACTACTCTAACATTATGTTGTCGAAGACAAAATTATTCCTGGATTTCCAAACCTCCCAAAGGACAATAGAAGGTAATATTGAGATGAGCGTCTGACGAAGAGACGAAGAGCTTCCCAAGCGACACCAATACAAAAACATCGGCCACAAACCATGGAAACGTGGGATAATTATTTCCATCAAAGAAGCAAAATAATCCCAAATTTCCAACACCACAGGACAATAATAGAAGGAGTGGTCACAACTCTCAGAACTTGATTGGCAGAAGCAACAGATAGTAGGATTCAAGGTAAAACCAATACCAACCAAGAAATCAGGAAGAGGCAAAAGTGAGTTCCAAAATTTCCAAACAAATATTGAGATTTTCGTAGGCAACAACTTGGACCAAAGAAGTTTTGCGACAGAAGAAATGGGAGCATGAAACCGAACAAAATCATATGCGGTGGCCAATGAAAACAAACCCGTAGATGTAAGCTTCCAAAACGCACGATCTGGTGTATCTGTCAAAACCGAAGGTAAAGCATTCAATGCCTGAAATTGTGCATCGGTCAGATGGTCTGTAATGAGAGGTAAACAGTAATCTTTATTTCGGATGAAATCAGCCACCGTTAATAAAGGAAGAGGGAATTGGTGCTCATCATCCATATGCCGAAAAGGCCCCAAGCCAGACCAGTTGTCATCCCAAAAGTTCGATGAGCCATTCCGGATGCAAATATGCACTTCATTACCGACAAGCCTATCAACAGAAAGAAGCCTTCGCCAGCTAGTTTTCAGCTTGCAGGAGGTAGACAAAGAGGAAATAAATCGGGTCCAATTACCAACTCCATTTTAAAGCGCCACCACAATTTGATCGTAAGTCAGTAACCACATCTTCTAATTTCCGGAAGCCTAAACCGTTTTCAGTTACCGGCATTGATATTCTCTTCCAAGATCGCTAATGTCGTTTGGATATGTCAGTGGTGCTGCCCCAAAAAAATCGTTGAAAAATCTGCTCTATTTGGTCCAACACAGATTTAGGAGGGACGATTGCCGACATGACATGCAATGGCAAAGAAGAGAGAACATGTTTTATCAAGATGAGACGACCTCCAGGCGATAGTAATTTGTGTTTCCAATTGTCGACTTTTGCCTCCACTCGCTCTACCATGAATCGAAAAATGTGTTCTGTTTTCCGTCCCCGGAAAAGAGGAGATCCAAGATATAGTATAGGCAAACAACCCGGCACCATTTGTAGAATAGTTCTAGAAAGGTCCACCCTTGGAGAGGTTAATCCTTCAGATCGAATAAAACAACTTTTAGATTTATTAACCTTCTGACCAGTTGCAAGCTCATAATCCTCAATCAATAGCATAAATTGCTCCATTGAGCGTTTGTCGCCACAAAGGAAGAATATCATATCATCAGCATATGCTAAGTGGTTTACTGCGAGAGCGCCTCTTGGAAGGCCATATGGTCGAATTCTGCCAGCTTGGACAAAAGCATTCAAACCCCTGGATAAAGCTTCAGAGACAATAATGAATAAATATGGGGAGAGCGGATCTCCCTGCTTCACACCCCGAGAAGCCTGGAAAAACCCAACAGGGTTTCCATTCAGCAGAATTGAAAACCAACTTGCACGCAAACTGCCCATAATCAAATGTATGAAAGCTTCACAAAACCCAAATTGACGTAGAATTCTGACCAGAAAAGCCCAAGACACTCTATCAAAAGCCTTCATCATATCCAATTTGAGAATCACATTACCACCCCTCGCCGGGTAGTCTAAGAAGCGTGTTAGGTCCTGGGCCAACAGTATATTGTCGACAATATCTCGCCCTGCCAGGAAACCCGACTGTACCGGAGAGATCAATTTTGCCAAAATAGGTTTAATCCGTTCCGTCATGAGTTTGGTGAAGATCTTGCCAATAAAATTGCATAAACTAATTGGTCGGAAGTCTGCAAAGAGGTTACATGTTGCTTTTTTGGAAGGAGAAGAATGAGGACACTTGCGATGGCTCTCGGAAGCGGAATTCCTGACATAAACTCAACACAAGCATTGAAGAGATCATCCTTGATAATAAACCGACAATTGTGATAGAAGGAACCACAAAAGCCATCAATGCCAGGTGCACTATGAGAGGAGAGACTCATTACCACGTTTTGTACTTCATCATAGGTTGGCATTCTCATCAAAGAGGCATTATCCGCCTCATCAACCAGTGAAGGGATGAAACCGAGCAGACGAGTTGCCGAAGTTTCATTCATGTCCGAGTCTTGACATAGCAACTTTTGGAAGAAATCGATAGCCTCAGTTGAAATTTCAGGAGGGGAATCTAGCCATCTACCATCAGCAGCCCTTATGGAATGGATCCCTAGAAACGATTTTTTTTTCACGTAAGGAAGCATGAAAAAAACTACTATTTGCATCACCCTCCTTGCACCAACGGATTCGCGATTTTTGGAGCAGAAAATCATCACGTTCCCGTTCTCTCATAATCAAATTCGCCTTTGCTTTGTTTAGTTCAGCTAGAGTATCTGGGGAAGGCAATTGTTCATAAGTCGTTTCATAGTGTAGAACCAAGTCTTCGGAATCTTGTAAGTTCTGAAAAACATCTCCAAAATGTGACTTATTCCAAATTTTCAGTGCCTCCTTCAATCGTCTGAGTTTTAAAGAGAATCTCAACATATCAAAACCGTCAACTGGAGCTCCCCAATGTTCCCAAACTACATCATAAAAACTGAAGCGACGAAGCCACATCCTCTGGAAACGAAAGATTCTAGGTTTGAAATCAATAGCCATATCAAAACGATGTAAGATAGGAGAGTGATCAGATTGAATGCGACTTAAGTTATGAACAGTGGCCACCGGGAAACGGTCAAGCCAGGCAGGGGAGAAGAGACAACGGTCCAATTTCTTCAGCACTGGTCCATTAGATCGATTTCCAAACCAAGTAAACTCACAGCCCTGAGTAGGTTGCTCCTCTAATCCACACTCAGCTATGAATTCATTAAAATCATCAATCGAAGATAATTCAAGAGTAGCTTGTCCCTGATATTCCTCCAGAGAGCGAATAACATTAAAATCACCTGTAATAGTCCAAGAAGTATCAGAATGTAGAAGCTGAAAAGCAAGCAGATTGGCCCATAATGCCTGTCTGTCTCGACGAGTAGACTTAGCATAAATGACAGAAACAATGAAAGGAGCAGGATGCGTATGATGTTTAACCCGTAAGTGTAGAACTTGTTCATCGCCACCTAGGTTGTCCACCGTATAGTCAGCTGAAAATAAAGCCCAGATTTTATTCGTGAGAGAGACAAAATTGGATTGGAAGTGCAGTTCTCTCGATAGCGCAGACAGAACTGATGAATTGCCCATTGGTTCTAATAAGAAAACAGCCGTCACTTTATGCAACGCAACTAGATTTTTTAAACAGCGTCGTGTTGGCTTGTTGGCCACGCCCCGAATGTTCCATGTCAGGCTACTAATCATTGGGGAAATATTGAATCGTTACCAGTAGGAGCTCTCCTGGATCGACGAAGAGATGTCTCATTCACAATAGGAATTTTGTTTTTGGAGCCCAAAGGTCGGCCGCGTCAACGAGAATACTGTATATCATCAGTCTGGGGCAGGACAAGTAAAAGTTGATCGGAGACCAGGCCTAATGTCGAATCATCACGATAGGCAGGCAAAGGAGCATTAGCAAAAACATCAGGATGTGAGATAGGCAGAGCAGCATATTGAGACGGTACACCGGGCCCGCAGTGATGATCACAATTTATTTCCCCATTAATAGGCACTGGATGGGCAGTCATAGGTGTAGAAGATAATAAATCCCCCTGATATTCTTTAGGCCGCGGGAATGAAGGGACGAGTTTCTCAGTAGAGTGCAAATGAGGTAAAACAGTCGGTGGAAGTTGCAAATCAGGCACGCTGGTCAGAGTTGTGAATTGAGGGGTTGGAGCATGCAATCCAGTCGATTGAGACAGTATAGGCAGCAACGGTGGGCAGGCTGGGCCATTATCAACATCTAGAAGTTGAGAGAGAATGTCAAAACTTGATGACAGTTGGGGGGCAGCAGAGGGCGAGTCCTTCGAAAGGGGAAAATCCAAATCAATAGTCGGTAGTTGATCAGGAGCCAGCAAAGGAGGTGTAATCAGAACATCAACTGTCGTTTGCACTGGGGGTAAAGAGATCGGAGCAGAGGAGGGAAGATTGGTAATAGGGGCGGTCTGCGCGGTGGGCGGAAATCCAGATGAAATGGGTTGAGTCGTTTTTGGTTTCCAAATTTTCGGTGCAGGGAGAACACCGGGAGTGAGAGGCAGCGACTGTGATGGAGGATCGATGGGTTTACCTGGTTGCAAATGACGGCAATGGTCCTTGTCATGGCCGACTTTGTGACAGTGAAGGCAGAAAGCTGGGAGATCTTCATATACAACCGGTTGGAAGAAAGGTTTGGATTCCGTACCCAATCGAAGATGCGTAGGCAAATCCTTCAAGAGATCGATTTCTAAACAGACCCGAGCCACCGATGGACGCGAGAGATTCAGAGTAGGAGCGTCGATTTTCAACAATGGCCCAATCGGTTCAGTCATTCGCTTCAGATATTGTTCGTGAAAGCTATAGACAGGGAGACCTTCAAAAGAAACTCAGATAGGGACGATTGACGATTCTTGGTTGGGATGGAAATCAGGGGTCCATTTGAACACACGCATGATGTGGGAATCTAGAGTCCAGATTGTGCGCAACCAGCATCGATGAAAATCCTCTTCAAGGTCAAAATTAATTAGGACATGCCGGAAATCAAGCAATCCGATGGTAAAAGCACCAAGAAAACCTATCCGATCGAAAGCGGATCTGAGAAAATCCAGTTTAGGGGTCCCTTTTGTGAACTTGCCCACGAGAGAAAGCCTGAATGGCGCTGATAATTGATCTTGCTCACTTTGTGTTAAGAAAAATGTAGGTTCCCCTTTCAGCAGCTTCGAAGTTGAAACCAGATCTACATTGTCAAGCGGACGAAGAATGGAGCAAGGGGGAGGTTTCGAACGACATAGTGCCTGAGTGAAGGTACAGCCACCTCCCCATGGCGGCGGCGCCGGGGCGGCACCAGGCATGTGGCCTGGAGATCGGCCGGAAAGAGGGTGACGACGAGTGCTCCTACAGTAACTTTGCCCCAAGGAAATGGTTGTTTTTATCTAACTGTGCTTGACCATAGATATTTCCATATATATATATATATATATATGATTCTCATTATGTTGATTTAACAACATGACATAAAAGGATAATCTCAATTATTTAATTTTGTATCCTTTCCATTTAGCATAAGTCTCTCTTCATCTAATACATATAAGCTATTTGTATAAACTTAGATCAATTAATTTTGCTAAATGTCCTATTTCTTATCATACCTTAAACAATGTGATAATGCTGAGTGTAAATTCAGAGCATGAATTAGAAATATACATAATCTCTATCATATCATGTATAGGTAAGAAAACTCATATGATGATCTTCTTCTAATGATAGCTATTATCATACTATAGCAAATGCCTTCAATTGTAGTTTATTTTATGTCTTTATAGGCTAATAAGTGGAACAATTCCATCAAAGTGATATACCTTTCATCTCTACTTCATGCAATCTCTTGTATTGTGATATTATAATGTTATTATACATCATACATGATGCATTAGTCAATTCAAAATATCATTACATTTTTTCATTTATGTGATATTGGCAAATTTCTAAAATTTGTCACCAAATCCTAAAAAGATTAATATAAAAAATGTGTAATGAACAAACAAATTTTCTTTTATTTCTTGTAGAACTCTTCTCAAACCTAACGTATGTCTAAGAAGTTTGGTTTACTAACTCTTAGTATTAATTATACTAAACAAAAGCAATTTAACTCGGAACAAAATATGAATGTAAGAAAAGCAAGTAATTGGTTATATGCCATGACTAAAAAATAAGAATAGAACTTTAATCATGTATTTAGTTACTGCACTATTTTATTTGAAATAATGTCCCTCACTATTATTCAAAAAGATTACTCTAATATCTCTAATGGGCTAGAATTCTATTCAAATTTAGTTGACTTTGAGTTTGTGTAATAAATCTAAGAAACTTAATTAGGTAGACAACAACTGTATCAATCACATCTTAGATTTGTTAGGTGACAACTCTTGTAAAAATATATAACATGATTATTCCTAACTTACCTCTAAATTTATATGATCATGAGTTTGTTCATCCAAATTATACAAATTTAATTAAGTAGAACTCATTGTTATAAGACTAAATATATTCGGGTTAAAACAGTTTTGAGTTTGCTCAACAAGCCTAATGGTAAACATAACTATGACTTATTCTTATAATAATAAAGGCAACAATTATGTTCAAGATATATGCTTAATATTTTAATGAGGGATTTAGTTCTATTTGTCTTATCAAACATAAAGTTACATGCAATAATATCATACATATAAAGCATGTAATCAAATTTTCATCAAAATATAATCAAACATATATTAATATCATGCAATTTCTCATATCAATTAATCAAATTATATGCATGAAACATCAAGTTTTGTTTAATTCTAGTTATTAATTTTATAATCTAAAATAATATTTCTAACTTCTTAGATAATTAAATTATATTAAATTTGTTGATTCCTAAATGAATTAAATTCTGTTTGAAACAAAATTTAATTTGATTTAAAACAATTTTAAAATAAAATTTAAAACTATTTCCTTATTTTGACTCTTTTAATAAAACTTAATTAAAATAATTTTCAATAAATTGTGATTTTTACTATTATAATTTAGAAAAACTAAAATTTTAAAATTTAACACGTCGAAATTCTAATATAATTAGAAATAAATTTTCTTTAATTAGAAAATATTTTCTAATATTAAAAGAAAATTACTTCCAAAATTAAAAGAAACACCTATAAGTTTAATTAAGAAAATCTTTTATATTATTTATTTAGATATAAATTTCTCCATTAATTAGAAAATCATTCCTTAATAAATTAAAAATATTTTTAAAAATAAAAATAAATTTCTCAATTAGTAAATGAAAACAATTTTAAATTTAATCAAGAAATTTTTTCTAGTAAATTAAAAACTTATTATTGACAAAAAAGAAGTAATTTCTAAATTTCTTTTTAATTACCATTTTTAAATTTAAGGATTCCAATTAATTAACTCCAATCTAATTGAATTATAATTATAGAAAATAAATTTTCTAAAATTTAATTAGGAATTAAATTAAGAAAATAATTATTTTAATTTTAGAATTGATTTTGAATTTTAAAAACTTAAAATTCTCATTTGGTATAAAATTTAATTTATTCAAATTTGGAATATATTCATACTTAAAAGAAATTTACTAGGTATATATTAATTATATTCCCAAATAACTTTTTTTCTAGTTTTGAATTTTTTTAACCCAAACACTCTTATCCCAACCTTAGAATAACCCTTTTCTTTTACTCAAACAGCCATCGTTTAAGTTAGGAATACCTTATTCTTAACATAGATTAAACCCAACCGAGTCCGGATCTTCTATATAAGATTAGCCTGTCTTACTCTGTCTAACGTTAAAATGACACCGTTTTTGTTGAAAATTTAAGAGACGCGTCCGAATCCTCCAAGTGCAAGCCGTTTTAAAGCTGCCTACAGCCATGACTTAATTTTGCACTTCTGTTTAACTATTCCACTTTCTCGATAACGAAATTTATTTATATAATGTATATAGTAAATTATTTATTTATTTGTTTTTCATTTATGTACATAATTAATTATTTGTCTTTATTCTACAAGTGCCTTAATTTTTTTGTTTGTTTAATTCTTTTATCTTGATGATGAGTATAAACATATATTTTATCTTTATTATTATTAAAACAACATTAATAATAATAAGGAATTTAATAATATTATTTAATATTATTAATAAATAAAAATTAAATAATAATAGGAATAATAGTAAGTAGAAAACTTATAATTATCATAATTTAAAACAATTAAATTAATAATAATAATTATTATTAATTATAATATAATTTATAATAATAATAATAATAAGGAATATAAAATTAGCAAAATAATAATAATTCTTAAAATAATTTATAAAATAACAAATTATAAGGAATTTAATAATAATAATAATAATAATAATAATAATTGTTAACAATAAGTCGAAGATTAATAATAATAATTAATAAGAATAAGAATATTTATATTTCGTTAGTATATTTTATCCATTTATGATTGATATAATAATACTAATATTATTATTAGTTTTATTATTATTATTATTATTATTATTATTATTATTATTATTATTATTATTATTATTATTATTATTGATTTAAACAGATTTTACTGTATTGATTTAGTCAGATTTTGACAAAATTGTCTTCATAAAAGTTGTAGATCTTTGTTTTAGCTTTTTATTGATATAAAGTATGAAATTTTTGGACATTGGAGTTGAGAGATATGATATTTAGAAGTTTGTGATACTGCATAGGAGGGACATTCAGGACAACTACTTTATTATGAAATTTTGACCCTTATAGAGGTAGAAATTGTTTTTAAGTTCTTTATAAAAATTGTAGATCTAGAAATCTTCTTTAAAATGATCTTTACATGACTTTAATATGATATACGTAGTGAAAGTTATGCCCATTTTACTAAACAGGTGTGAAGAAGAAGAAAAAAGGGAGGAGGAGACAAAGTCGCGATCGCGACTCTATTGAAGGATCACGACTCTGCCAAACGATCGCAGGAGTCACGATTGCAACGCGTTGTGATCGCGACTTTCGCGACCCACAGATCCTCCTCCCAGCCTGAACATGTTTTACTATTTTGGCCATAACTTTGTCGTTCGACCTCCAAATGACCTAATTTTTTAAGCGTTGAATTCATAACACATCCCTCTATCGCTTTATAAAAATTTATAGCTTTTGGTTTTGACTTGAAAAAGATTGATCAAATCAAAGTAAGGATATCAATTGGAAGAGCATGAACTATATATTTTACTGAACATGTTCCAGTATTTTGATGATATCTTGATATGTAGAATTCCAAATAAGATGAATTTTAATTTGGAGTAAACTAGAGCTATAGACCTACAATTGTCTCAAGAGGTCAAATTTTGATTCTTTCTCTAAGATATTTAATTTCTGGATGGAAATTGTATATAGTGCACTGTTATTGAATGTGAACAACCTAATAATGTTGGAGGTATATCTTCCAAATTACTAAACCAAATTGAGTGATTTTTGTGTCAATGGAAAGATAAGACATAGAGGAACACTTTTCTAGAAGAGAGTATGACCAAATTACATCAGTTTCGCTTTCTAATTGAATGTGAACAGTAGACCTAAAAGTGTGACTTAGAAAAATAAGGAAGTGAGTGATGAGAAAGGAATAGAGATTTTAATGATTTAGTGAGGCATAAATCTAAGTATAAATTATAGTTAGATGAGTTTTGATATGAGATTAATTTTGTGATGAAATTTATGCATAAATACTCAGGATTATCATAAACATGAATTGTACATAATTCATTTCATACATGTGAATTATTGAATACTTATGATTGTGCAAATTGTGATATCGTGCATATTATTTGTGATAGAGGAGCAACTGGAACGTCAACTTTTAGACGTTGCTGGATCTTCTAGGCATTAGCTTCGGGAGCAACTTGTGAGTATCTTAGATGGTGTCACTTAATTACTTGTTTGCTTAAATTTTGTTTTGAATGATAATTGAATGTGTTTAATTGTAGATTCCAGACAGAAGGTTCGATGAAAGTGACTGTGGATTGAGATATTGAAGTGCTATTTAAATGTGAATGTGAAGATCTTAGTGCTTTATAATGTGAGTGATTGTGGTACATGCAGTCCATACATGAATGCATAATTAGATAGTGATAGTTGTGACCAAAGTAGCCACCGATCAAAGCTAAAAGCTCAACGAGTAAAAATGAGCCTTGAGCCCAAAAGTGATTAAGAGCCTAAGGTTCACTATGTAAAATGAGCCCTGTATCTCCCAAGCGGATAAGGGACAGTTATTAATGAGCTCAGTATCTAAAATAGATACGGAACAGTTCAGACACTCGGTCACAACAATGTAATAATTGGAAAGTGTCTCATGAGTACCTCATATGCACATTGTTAAGTATATTTGTACAAATGAAATGTCTATGCTTAAGTGAAGATGTAAAATTTATGTAAAGTGCACTATGTGATTATATCTTATGTGAATTGTTGTGATGTATGAATTGAGTGAACTATCGATGATGGTTACCTCATTGAGTTCGCAAAACTCACCAAAATTGCAATGTTGTATTTTCCAGACCGAGAGACGACTCTAACTACTGAGAGGCTCTACCAGCCGTGTAAATTGTGATTAGCAAGAGAAGTTATGGCTTAAAGGTCGGTTAGTTGAGATTTTTTGACAGATTAGTTAGATTGTGTATATTTTTCCTCTTTCATGTAGTACTTCTGTATTAGGTTTTGTTAATGTACATATAGAAAATGTTGAAAGACACAATGTAGACTTTCGGTTTTGTGAAGTGAAATGAGGAAAAAGTTGGTTTTAAAATATTGTGGTTTTTTCTATTGAAGCTTTATAAGTAAATATTGATATGATGCCATTTGAAGTGATTGTAATGATCAAACGTAGCTCGCCCTTATTGTAGGTTATGTACCGAAATGACCTCCAGGCATCCCGATATGTACTCTACAATAAAGGGGCGCTACAATCGCGACTTCCCTTATTTTTTAGCAGAGGCATGACCACGACATTCCATGTGCTTATCAGCATGATCACGTTTGTTGTTCCTAATAATAATAATAATAATAATAATAATAATAATAATAATAATAATTTCCTTATTGTTTTTAACTTTATTAATTATATTTATTATTATATAATAGTTTACTTAATATGGGGGTGGGGGTAAGCAGGGACGAAGCCACATGTAGCCTTGGGGGGGCATTGGGCCCCCCAAGGTTTTTAAATTTTTTAATATATATATATATATAAATATATAAAAAAACGAAATTATTTAAGGGTCAGTGATATATTGGGCCCCCTAAAATTTAAAAAAATTAAAATTCGGACCCCCTTATTTTAATTTTCTGGCTCCGTCACTGGGGGTGGGGGAGATCAAAAGTGAAAAGCCATATGCAGTTATGAATTTAGAAATCAAAAGGAAGAGATGGAGAGTGAAAATGCACGCGTGTGACTTTTTTCTTTGACAACCGTGAGAAAGATAGGAGGTCGCGATTGCGACGAATGGCCATCGCGACCTTTGTTTTATAGTGATAAATATTATCTGAGTCCCAGACTAATTATTTTTATTATATTAGTTATTATTAATACATTTATTAATTAATTTTATTTATATTATTATTATATTTCTTATTATTATTAATTTTCTTCTTCTTATTATTAAATTTATTATTATTATTGTTAATTTTCTACTTGAGTATATATACTTATTAGTATTAAATTTATTAATTACGTTTATTTTATTATTATTAATAAATTCCTTATTATTATTATTAAATTTCTAGTTACTGAAAAAATAAAATTATTATTATTATTACTATTATTATTTTATTTTATTATATTAATTTTATTATTAAATTCCTTATTGTTTTAATTTTATTGAATATATATATATATATATATATATATATATATATATATATATATATATATTGCACACCCATGACATGCAAGCATATATATTTTGTCATTATTATTATTATTATTATTATTATTATTATTATTATAATAATAAAATTATTATTATTATGAAATTCCTTATTATTATAAATTTTCTTCTTCTTATTATTAAATTTCTTATTATTATTAATTTAATTTAATATTTAAATAATTATAAAATTAAAATTTCTTCTTATTATTATATAATTAATTTTAATATAAAATAAAATAATAAATTTATTATTAAATTATATTAAGGAATTAAAATGATAATGAAAAATTAAAAAACAAGATTAATAAAATTTGTAGAAATTAATTTATAATAATGATGACTTTGGAAATGTTTGTCATTTCCAAAGCAATTATCACTAACATTTCCGCCATTTAACTTTTTTGTTTATCCCATTTTCATAAACTTTAATTTCTTTAACCAAATTAACTTACTATCGTCTCCCAAAAATCTGCCTTTTTGTATCTAATTTGTTAATCTTTATCTCCCTCTCGTGTTAAATTTTTAACCATTTATCTATGTTAACCAGTTATTGAGAAATGGGTGTCTTTTGCATTTGTTTATTTACTAGATGGTTGTTAAAGATAATTTTTATTTATGTTTTCATTACAGTAATTGTTGAAGATATTTATAATTCAATGTTATATAAGTTGTATGTTTATGTTTAACGTTTCGTATTCATTGTTATCTAACTATTATGCTTTTGTTTATAAATTGTGGTTTTACATATCGTTAGTGATAATTAATAAGTGAAGGTTGAGTTGGTTGTTATTTATGTTTTAAGTAAGTGTTGAAGATTTTTCAAATTTTTTCGTTTCGACTTTTATGGGAGTGTTTATAGCTTTTGGTTTTATATACACGTCAGTGATAATTAATGTGTAACAGTTGGGTAGATTAACATTAAGTTGTAGTTAATGTTAACGTAAACATATTATTTGTAAATTGGAAACAACTTACCATCAATTCTCTAATTTCTTTTTCTGTTACAGGAATGAAATAACATATGGATGGAAAAAAATAAAACATCCTATGTTTTTGTTAATAGTCATTTTTGGTTATGTTAATAATTATATCTAAAAATAATGCTCCTCGTTTGTTAATTTAACAGGTGTGAAAATGGATGGTACATCGACTCCATGCCGTCGTTTAAATTATGAAATTGATAATGACCAACGTAACAATGATATTGGCTTTGGGAA
The DNA here is from genome assembly GCA_029891385.1 of Erythroxylum novogranatense. Taxonomy (NCBI): domain Eukaryota; kingdom Viridiplantae; phylum Streptophyta; class Magnoliopsida; order Malpighiales; family Erythroxylaceae; genus Erythroxylum; species Erythroxylum novogranatense. Next base: position 87,912,793 of record CM057225.1, on the reverse strand, counting down.
CGAGAGTAGTAATATAAATGCAAGAGATTTGGTTGGAAGAGACTTAGTACCGAAAATTGGCATGCAGTTCACGACATAAGAAGAAGCTTATCACTTTTGTTTAACTTATGCGAAGCATGTGGGCTTTGGAATTAGAAGAAGAAAAAGTCACAAAGATAAAAGTGGTAAGTTGATTTGTAGGCTTTTTTGTTGTTGTGTTGAGGATAAACAGATGCCCGATAAAAGAGATTTGTATGTAAGAGCTCCACGGTCAGAAACAAGATTTGGTTGTGAGGCAAGGATGAAAGTGAATAGTGTGTAAACTGGAAAATTTCAAGTCATTCAATTTATGGAAGAGCACAATCACTACCTTTCATCCCCAAACAAAACACATTTGCATAGAAATCACAAAAAGATATCTTCAGTTGCGACAATGCAAATTGAAATGGTTAATGACGTGGGAATTCGACTGAAAACATCCTATGATCTTATGGTGACACAAGTAGGTGGGAGAAATAATGTTGGCTTTATTCCGGATGATTACAAGAATTATTTAAGGTCTAAACGAATAAGAGACATGAAAAAGGGAGATACAACTGAGGTGTTAGAATATTTGTATAAGATGCAGGTGGAAGATCCAAATTTCTTTTATGCCATTCAAATGGACGAAGATGATTTGATCACTAACATATTTTGATCTGATGCAAAAATGAGGAATGACTGCTTAGACTTTGGTGATGTTGTGGGCTTCGATACTACTTACAAGAAGAATGGTGAGGGTCGTCCACTTGCTTTGTTTATTGGTGTCAACCATCAAGCAAACAACATTTTTTGGTGTTGCACTCCTCTACGATGAAATTGCTCTTACATTTGAGAGGTTGTTCGAGACATTTGATAGAGCGATGTCTGAGAAAAAGCCTACAACTATTCTTACTGATCAGCATGCGACAATCGCAAAGGCATTAGCTTCAAAATGGCCAAATACTCATCATTGACTGTGTATTTGGCACATTTATCAAAATGTTGCCATCCATTTGAGTGGTGTATTTTCTAATTTTAAAGAGTTTTCAAGGGATTTCGGCTCATGCTTATATGAGTATGAAGAAGAAGAAGATTTTTGCATTGCATGGAATAAGATGTTGGAAAAATAAGAACTTGAATATAATGAATGGTTGAATGTATGTATCATATTAAGGAAAAATGGGCTTTGGTTTATGGGCACAAAATATTTTGGGCAGACATGATGACCACCCAATGAAGTGAGAGAATGAATAGTATGATAAAAAGGTACGTCAGTTATCAACATAACTTATTACAATTTTTTAATCACTTCCAGAGGCTTATTGATGATCGTCGATTAAAGGAGTTAAAAGTTGATTTTAGAAGTAATGTCAGCAGTCCAACATTGGTTGCACTGGTTAAAATTTTAAAACATGCAGCTACTGTTTCAAGATTAATGGAATCATTGTCATGATTCTACTTTTCATCTTTGCGGTGAAGATGAAATGGTTGAGAAATATAAGATCAGTGTTGCTGGGAAGAGTTACTCTAAATTGGTTAGTTATGATTCATGTAATGATGAAGTTCATTGTAGTTGTGGGAAGTTTGAGTTTGCTGACATTTTATGCTCTTATGTGTTAAAGGTTTATAACTTGAAAAATATTTAGACAATCTCAAGCAAGTATATTTTGAAAAGATGGACAAGGAAAGCAAAATGCTAGACGATTTCTAGTAAATAATCAACTGTCAATGAAACTAATATGGATCCTAAACTGTTGTTAACTATAAGGTATAAAGAATTGTGTACATTAAGCATGCGATTGGTTACAAGAGTAGTAGAGAGGAGAGATACCTATAAAATTGTGAAAGATCATCTTTTGAACATGTTGAACATGGTTGATGTGAAATTGGAAGGTGAAGAAATAGTTGATCAAGAGAACCAAATATCACAACATCAGCAGTTCAGCCAACGCTCAAATACTGAAATGAATGTGTTGAATGAAACTGACATTAATTTTGCTGAAATGAATCATATAAGAGGTGCGAAAATGAAGAAAAAGCCTACATCAAGTAAGAGATTGAGGGGTGGACTAGAGAAAAGTTCAAAGAAGATAATGAATGTGAAGAAATGCAAGACTTCAACAAATAGGGCAGATTCGACAGTAATCCCCCTTTCTAATACTCAGGTTAAACTTTTGGTGATATTGTTTTGAAATAATGTATATAATTTTTATACTGATAATTTTAAGTTATTTTTTGGTAAACGACTTTATTCAGGAATCTGAAGATAATTCCCAACAAACTCAGATTATCTTCAACATACAAGCTCCCATATTACATCAACATCAGGTTAGCATTGGGTAATTAATAATGTTTGCATGTGTTGTGTTATTTGTTTTCAACAAAATTTGCTTTTATTGCTTATAAGAAATACCAAATGCAGACAATTTCTATCTATAAGGATTTGACAAGTATAGTTTGTAATCATGAAGATCGTATACAACAATCTTAGGTTTTATTTGTAATATTGTCTTTTGGGTATAATAATTTTAAACAATTTAAATTTTTATTTATCAACCAATTAGTTATGACAATTACGAAATGCAGCCAATAGGTGTTCATATGGATAAGTCAACAATGCTATACACTCATCATCATTGTGCAACAAATCCTCTGGTATTCTTTGTTAAACTATTTGTTTCCATTTTTTGTAATATTTTATGTTTGTAATGTGTTATTAATCTTTGAATCATTTATCATGTTAGGTCAATGATGTTGAAACAAGTCAAAATATTAGTGTTGTTATCCTACCTTCAATGCGCATGACTGATTTATTTATGGTAAATTGAAGAAAATTTTTGTTTTAATTTCAATTATTTTTAATAATTGCATTACATGTTGTTTTATATGAATTATTTAACATGCATATTGATTTACAGGTACAACAAACATTTGGTTTTGCAAATTTGGAAGAAGTAAACAATTTAGGAGTTGGTATTTCCATTGACAAATATTGTCGGAGTTGCCTTCGTGCCAAAAAGTTTTGTATTTGTAAAAGATTATTATGATAATAATTTAGGCTAAAACTAATTATTGGTTGTTAATGTAAACAAACTTAACATTTGCTGGAAGTTGGTGACTTATGCAATTCTTAAATAGTTGCATAAGTAAACAAACTTAACATTTACTGGAAGTTGGTGACTTATGCAATTCTTAAATAGTTGTTTATATCTTAATGAAATTAACTGCCAAAATGTTTAAGTAATATGTTATTGCAATTCATTATGTGGGAAATTGTTAAGTATATATGAGTAATGAATTATGGAGTTTTGGATTTTGAAGGCTTTGAATTTCTAGGAATTTGTGGGGAACGTTTTCAATTTGTGGGAAACTCACACGGCCGTGCATGTTTAATTTTTTTTTCTTATGGGCTTATAAATTTGTTAATCAAAACATTTATAATTTTCACTTTGCTTTTGCACCTTAAAAATTAGCCCATGACAAGAATCAAAGTTTGGTTTATTTAACGATAAGTAGAAAATTTATAATAATAAGAATAATAAATTTAATAATAAAAAGAAGATAATTAATAATAATAAGGAATTTAATAATAACATAAAGAAATTTAATAAATAATAAACAATTCAATAGCAATAATAAATATATTTAATAGCAATTCAATAGTAATAACAAATCTCATAGTTGCACTATTCAGGAAGCTTATGGAGATGACGGAGGTGATGGGGTTGGAGATGGCACACCGAGTCCTTGCATCTCCCAAGACTTGTGCATTTTGTTGCTCACGTATCACAGATCGTGGGATATCAACTCTATTCGCTAATTCATTCGATTAAGCTGCTGATTCATTTCATTTAGCTGCTGCTGTTTATTTCTGTTGTTTTGTACCATGAGTGTGTAAACTATGGCCCAACTAGGTTACTGCTATTGTTGTAGTTGCTATTGTTCCTCCTCACTTGATGAAAAATCATCTATAGGTTGAAGTCTAGAACTTGAAGTTGCACTTGAAAACCTTTGCTTCACTGCTGTACGTGTCCAAGGATCTCGGAGCTGCATGCTGTTATGTTCTATAATCTCCGAATGTTTTAAGTATGGTACATCAAAATACTGCTAATCCATAAAGGTATGTTCACTAAGATCAATATGAAAATGTTGAGCCAAAGCAGTGTCTAAATAACCAATTCCTAAAACCACCAATACACAATCCAATCCATTTCTAAAACCACCAGTGATCTACATTTTTATAAATCACAAATAGAACATGAAAATATCCATTCACAAGTTAATTTTTCTGCACTTCTTTCTACATCCATTAAGGATTCATTCCAACTCTAAATCATCTCTATATCAATTTATGAATCATTAATCATCATACATGTAAGAGCAAGACATAAATCTACCCACATTCCTCATTTAAGTTTTGGTATGTACCCATCCTCATTTTATGATCATTTAACTCTTAACTATCATCATACATGCTTCATTCAACAATTCAAGAAGAGTTAATGCTTATACTTACTTATTTAGCTTCAATGTCTTCAAATCAAACTTAACCCTATTTACTCTCATGCATACACGATCATCAACTTTCAAGGTGAAATAGGTTGGATCTTTTAGTAACAAGAAGAAGATAGTAAGATAGTTAAGTGGCTAGTAATAGTAGAAAGCAAGGTTCCATTTTGATGCTTGGAGAAGAGAGTGTTGTGAGTGAAGAAAAGAGTAAATGAAGAAGATGAAGGAAAGAAGCAAGTGTCCTAAATGGACAAGTGAAAGATCATAAGATGGTCTTTAACTTGGGTAAAAATTTGCGAGTGGTGAGTGGTAAGTGTTGAGACACTTTTCACTTACCACTTGTCATCTTATTATGGTCTCTAATTGGTTTCTTTAAAAAGCTAGTCCATTTGTCTCAAATTTTCAACCCAAATTTCTCCCAATTTTCAATCACACTTGTCATTAAATCCCAATATCATTTATAAAAATTTCCATTACCATATGATTCTTATTTCTACTACTATTCATCAATTACTCTGCCATTTGGCATTTTTCCTAGTTCGAAAATACTCAAATTTTTGAAAATTTCCCAAATTTTCACTAAAAATTTTAAATCAATAAATATAGTCTCCAAATCAATTCTTAACACGTAAAATTTATAGTTCCAAATATAATTACATTTATAGGTCAATTATACCTGAAAAATGTCAATGAATGCATGTGCAATCATTTTAGTGTGTAAAAATCAATATTCACTTGCGTGTGTATGCTATAGTATGCATGAGTATAAAATGCATTTTTCTGATCTCTCATTGCTATTTCTTAATACAGAAATCTAAGGTTCTAACCCTTAGTATGGAAACGGGATGTTACAAATCTCACCTTAATAAATTTCATTCTCGAAATTTTTATCTGATTGATAAAAAAGGTAGGGGTATTGTTTCCTCATATACTCCTTCGTTTTCCATTTAACTTCACCACTAGAAAAATTTATTCCAATTGACTATAGTCAATGAAATCACTTGATCTTCCAATTACTTATTCAGGTATCACACCATCTTACCTATTTCCTCAATATATTTCTAATTATTTACAATTTCACTTTTGATATCAATAACACATATATCGGATCATGACGATATTTCCTAAACATATCCATGTAATATTGTGTGAATCTGAAACATCTTTTATTGGTAATACTAACTCATAAGTCAATGGTCATATTCTCACAATAATTTTATAAGGACTAATACAATTTGAGCTTAGTTAATTCTTTTTCCTAACCTGAGTACACCTTGCTATGGCAATACTTTCAAAAACAATTTATCTTTCGCTTGATATTACACATCTCTTTAGTGTTAATAAACTTAACTCTTATGTCTATCTCACTATATTCCTTATATTTGGTGTTGATCCACCTAACTCCTTTATCTTTCTAGAATCACTTAATTTCTATTACAGATCAATTTCTACAAATCAATTTCACTTATCAATAACATATTCGATCAATTATGGCCTTCAACCATTTTTAGGCCCTCTTTATTTCAATATAAGGGCGAATGACTCTTTCTATCATATAATGCCTCATATCATGTCCTACCAAATCAAATTCAAATCAGAACTGTACGTTAGTCTCATGTTCCTAAAAACTCTAAGCATATATCCAACAGTTAGGACTGTTGGCAAATCAAACATTCAACCACTTGATTCTACATTCTTAGCCACTAAATGCTATTCCGGTGCATTCCTATTAGGATATATAACTTAGGTTGATATTTATGCTTTCTCTAATAATCTCTTTGCTCAATCATCTTTTTCGGGTACACATACTTCTTATTTCAATCATAAATTATCATTTTCTAATTCAAATTTAGAACTTGGATTCACTTTCAGTTTCTCAATAAGATTCGTAAATTATGAATCCTCAACTTGGGCTTTGCTAATCTTTTCATATGAAAATGATATTAATTTCAATATCTAATAGTACTTTGATTTGCCTAAAATTCAACTCAACATTCTATGCTCTTTATTGCACTAAGTTTGGTAACCTCAGTATCTGGATTTATGCTATTATGATTTTTTTGAATTTTCTGTTCAATACATCATATTACAACACTAGCTTTACTAGGAAATATTCATTTGCATAATCATAATCTTTCAGTAATTCTAGCCATTGTCTCAGTCTTATATTCAAAATGTTTCTGTACATATAATGTCTCCAAACTTTTGAAGCATTCACTATTGCAGTAAGTTCTAAATCATGTATCAAATAATTCAACTGTCTTCATGCATGTGAAACCACTTTATTATACTACATTAGATTTCATCCTAATCTCTTATATGAAACCTTATTATATACTATAAAATCTCCAAATCCAAACGATATAATTAACATCGATATTGTAATCAATCAGTATTTTAATTCCTCAAAATTCTCTTTACATTCATTAGTCATACGATTTACACGTTTTTCCTCAAACATTTTTGTCAAAGGGCTAAGATCAGTAAAAACCCCTTAGCAATTTCTGGTAGTGTCCAATTTCTAGCTAATTCTAGAAACTCTGGATCTCTTATATATTCCTTGGAGTTTCTCACTTCTTCATTACCTCTATTTTCTCTTTGGGTCTCTTATTATGCTATGTTTAGATACTATATGACTCAACATTTTATTTGACCAAGCTAAGATTCACTCTTAGTAAACTTGGCATATAATTGTTTCTACCTTGGTGATATGTAAGATTTACCTTAAGTATTCAAAATATTCTTTTCAACTTTTCAAATACATTCAATATATCATCATTGATCATAGTCAATAATTGATCCAAGCAAAATTAGGACACTTTATTCTTCAATACTATAATACTGTCGAGGGTATTTGTTAACTCAAACAGATATTGCCGAAACTCAATGTGCCTGTGATTTGTTCTTATAATTCCTCAAGCAACTAATTTCTCAAATGAGGTAATATTATCTCATGTTATTTTTTTGTTTTCCTAATGGACTTCTTTTCTTGAATGATTTTCTCCATTCATTCGATTTCCTCTGATTTGTTCTAATGTCTGTTCATTTATAGTAGTTTCTCCACACATTTCCATTTATTTGTAACTCTTAATTTTCCAAACACACATGCCAAGCCTAATTTGTACCTTCGGAATATATGAATATAGAATACCTTGTGGACCTTTGTTCCTTTAGCAATAGTAGTAGTGTTATCTCCAATTCAAGAATCCAATAACATAGTTGGATACTTTATAACAAATACGACATATGCACTCTCAATAATATATTCATTTTTCTCGCAATTGAGTCTCATATCTATCTAACTCCAATATTCACTTTTGATTCATTATATATTCATTTCTGTTTTGTTCCTTCATTGACAATTCTTAAAAATAAACTATCTAGTCTACTTAACCTAATTCGGAGAAATTCTTCTTCGAAAGAAGATTTCTTGCTACTATCATCTATACTATTTATACAATCTTTATCAATCAACTATTTTCATCATTGCTTATCAGCCATTCTTAGTACCTCAAGAAGATCAATTTCAACTATTTATAATATCTCAATAAGATTGATTTATGTCATAACTTATATGATTGGAATATCCTTTATAATAAGGCTCAATAAACCATTAAGCATATTCATTTACTTTTATACCTTAGTATATATACCATCAAGATCATTACATCTGATCTAGAGATGTATTCTCGGCAAGTCACCAATTAATAACTTATGCTAATGATACCTGGATTCTAAATGATTCTAAACAACATTTCTATTTTTTTGCCTGCCATAATCGTGTCTTTTTTTTCCTTCCTTTTTCTCGAATTTATCACCTATAGTAACATCATTAACAATCTCAATCTATCCTAGATTGATCACTATAAGCACTTTTATGTGTTACTTTAATTCATCTTAGACTTTGAACTATGGGAACTATAACTAACAAATATCTAATAAGTCATAGATTGCTTCCTATATCATCTCCACATATATAATATATATGTGCTAAATATTCTTACTTATCATAGTGATCCCATTATTAAATATGTACTCACAAAACTTAACCTGGACAACTTTTACATATATCGCTATCATTATATCACCTTCCAATTACCATTATATAATCATACATACATATGATCGCAATCAATTTGAAATTATAGATACATAATCATCCTAAAATTTTGATCTCAATTTCATAAACATATTCTTATGCTACTTATGCTAAATCATAAATCTTATCACATTTATCAAACAATCATTTCAACTTAGAGTTTAACCTCTCAAGGTCATAAAAAATTTCATTTTCTTTCAGGTTGGCTTGTACACTTTAAATCTCACCATTTCTACTTATATCTCTATTTTCCTTAAACAATCTATGACAATGCATTCACATCTATATCATATTCAAGGATATATCACCATAACACAATATTGATGTCATATTCAATAATACATCCACCAATACAAATATAGTGAATCTCTATCCATCATATCGAACCATATACTATTTCTCGTATCTAGATATCCACAAAATTTCATTTTCTCACATTCTAAGAGATCATCATTCTTCTCACCACTTCTATTAGCTTAAACTCTTAATAAATGCTCATGCGTTTGACTCATGTAAATGCGATCAGACTAGGGATCAGTTATTATTGCCTGCTATGACATGTCTAAAATGTATGTACCTTAACACATGTTTCAAAAAACACCCACATGAGATAGTAAATCTGGGTTCTGATACCAAATTGTAACACCTGACTCTCATAGGGCATGCCCCCAAACATACCGACCGTATTCGAAGACATACTCTACGAGGGTGGCATGCTAGAACAGTCAGTCATTCGAACTCATTACAAAATTTTCATAAAGCACACGCATATGCAAAAAATCAATAAACAAATAAGGCCCACTTTATTTATAAACATTTTCATTCACAAGTGTTATTATACTTATTAATCAATCTCATTTATGAACATTTTCAAAATTGGAAAGTTATTACAAACAGAATTATTCAAATACACTTGATACAGTAATTATGGAACACATAATTTGATACAAAAATAAAAAATACAAATAAAAATGCAAACTGATCTCGACCTATATCTCTTACTCGAATGCAGTGGCTAGACTCCAATTTGTCTATCAAGAGATCTTCTTTAAGCCTGAAAAATATTGCAAAATTTAGGTTGAGTTTTGCGAACTTAGTGAGTGGACCATCCTTGATGGCTCACTCAATCACATAACACATCAATTCATATAATCACATAATTCACATCACTTCATCAATTCATCATGTTGAGTTACATATGTTTCATATTCACTTAAAACATATATCACATTCAAAAATCATTCAAACTATTGAAATCATACATATCATATGCATGTGTAATACTAATGAGTCTCACTTTCAATTGCTATTGTTGTGATCGAATGCCTATAACTGTCCCGTATCTATTGTGAATATCGAGCTCATTAATAACTATTTCGTATTTGTTGGAGATATCGGGCTCATTATATATAGTGAGCCTTTAGCTCTTAATCACATTATGAGCTTTTAGCTCTTTTTCACTTTCTGAGCTTTAAGCTATTTTTTCGTGGCTACTTCGATCACAACAGCCTTTATGTTATCATGCATTCATGTAATGAAATGCATCAATCACATATGATCAATTAGTCACTTTATTTCACTTTACACATGTCATCGGACCTTGGTCCGACATTCAAAATTTAAGTTGAGATTCACTTATTTCATTCACATTTTTCTTAAAAACTTGGTCCAACATTCAACAATCAAGTTTAGTATTGTTGGACCCCGATCTTTGAGTGAAAATAAGAAGTTTTCAAAAGTGAATGAGTTGATTGAAATTAAGTTGAAGATCATGAAATAGAGAAAGAAAGAGTGAAAATATGAAAATTGTGAAATAGTTGACTTTTTGGCCTTGGAGAGTTGACTCTTGATTTAGGCAAAATTTGAGAAAATATGCTACATGAAACTTGTAGTTTATGTCAAGAGTTTTCTGTAGCCATAAAGTTTAGGTCAAATTCGAGAAAATGATCAACGTGAAACTTGTAGCCTCTGTCGAGAGCTTTTTGTGGACATAAAGTTTGCTATTTTTCGATGTCGGGATTGAGAGATATGAATTTCGGAAGATATGCTTTGTTTTGAAAATGTTATTAAGTATAGATTTGCATGTGCTATACTTCGAGGCCACTCAACTTATGGATTTAGTCTGAATTGGAATAAGTGGTCTTAATGAAAGTTGGAGCTTGTATTTCGATCTTTCCGACGCCATAAAGTTTGTAATTTTTCGATATCGGGACTAGGAGTTATGAGCGATTAAAAATTGGAAGTTGGTTAGGAAAAGCTGATTAAGACAGAATCTTTGAGTGGAAATTTGACTTCTTTGGAAGCCAATTGGATTTTTCTGTTCTTCAGGGAAGTTGTAGAGCTTCCTTTTACCTTTCCATAGACACCAAATTCGTCAAATTCCGAGTTCGGAATTAAGAGATATGATTTTTGAAAAATTCAGTTATAAGTGGGTATTTAAGGTTTTGAAAATTTTGCTTGAACTCCGACCCTTTTGCAATCTTTGTTATAAATCTTTCGTCCGACATCCGATTGACTTGATTCTTGAAGCGTTGGATTCCTAAGACAATTACGTTCATTTTTATGAAAAATTATGATTTTTAGGAGATTAAATGGAAAGAGATTGATTGAACTAAAGTAAGAGATGTGTTATAGGTTATAAGTGGGATAATTTTCTGAACATAGTTCAGTGTTTTGTGAAATTCGGGATCTGTAGAGATCCGATTGAAGTGATTCTTAAGGAAAAATAAAGATAAGACAAGGGGCTACAAATCATATGAAGAAATGAAATGTCAATTTTGCCTCTAAGACCCTCAAATTATGGATGGAAGTTCAAATTCGTGTGCAGTTTTTGGATTGGGAACACCTGAGAGTGTTTTAAGTATAACTTTTGATCTGAGAATCGAAATGAGACGATTCTTGATTTGAATTAAACTATAGACATAAGGCTACAATTTTTATGAAGACATCGAGTTTTAATTCTGGGATTAAGAATGTGAACTTTTGGACGGAAATAATCGTACATGGAAAATGTGTTACAATCTGGATATTCCCGAACTGTTTTACGTATAACTTTTGCTGTAGTGATCCGAACTGAGCACGGTTAGTGGCGTTGGATTCGTATGATTGAGAGGAACATTTCTCAAGAAGGAAGTTGTAACAAATTCCTTAAACTCGATAGTGCGAATCAAAACCGCAAGTGGAAATGGCATAAAGTAACATGTGAGGGGCATCTTGGTCTTTTTAGTTATTTTTAAATGACATGGCAACATCTTAAATGAATGAGTCTCGTTGGAATGGAGAAAGCTAGAAGGTTTGAGAATGAAATGATTAAAAATAAGAAGAAAGGGAGTATAGCCACATGGAGGAATGAGAATCACACGAATTTTTAAAGGAAATAAAGAGAAGAGCATAAAACGTTGTAGTATTATGATGGGTTATAAGTTAAGAAGGAGCTGTCGATTTTACATAGGAGAGCCAAAGACTTGAGCAAATAAGAAAGAAAAATAAGAAGAAGAATGAAAGAGAAGCTCATTCGGCCATAGGGAAAAGGATGGAAGCTTAGTGATTTTCGAATTTTTGAGACTTTAAGCTTATTTTAGAGTAGATTTCAAGGGGAAAGAGAAGAAAGAAGATGAAGTTACCATGGAGCTTGAAAATAACGAAAATGGAGGAGAAAAAAGTAAGAGAGAGAAAGTCTTGATTTTGAGTTTTTGATTAGTTTGTTGGTTGATTTGGCTTGGAATCGATATGAATTGAGTTTATCTATGATTATTTAAAGAGATTAGACTATAATTATGTTAAATTTTGGTTATGGAAGATTCTAGAGAGAGAAAGCTTAGTGAAGAAGATGATGAATAGTAAAATTTGGGGGTTTTTGAAATTGATGATTTAGATAACTTGAATTAGTGATGAATTTGAGATATCCTAAGTTAATTTTGATGTTTATGCTTTAGGTGAAGTTTAATTTGAAAATTGGTAAATTTGGAGTTTAGGCCAAATTAGAAATTTGGGGTTTTTGTGAATTATTGGGGTTTTTGTGAATTAATGGTGTAGAAACATAATTAAGAGTGGGAATTGATGAAATATGGAATCAATTTTGAAGACATGATGTTTTATGAGATTGAATTTGAGTGTATTGGTTTAGGCCAATTTTGAAAATTGAGGATTTTCAAAATTGGAGATTGAGATAGCTTGAATTTATATGGAATTGGTGTTTTCTAAGTTTAATTTGAGTAATTAAGTGATTTATGATATTGAATTTGACTAATTCGGTTTAGGTCAAATTTGGAATTTGGGAATTTTAAAAATTCTGGTTTTAGAAAGCTTGGAAAAGCGATGATTATGAATTTCCGATAGTTAATTGTGAGAATTATGCACTTTGTGATGTGAAATTTGGATATTATGGTTTAGGTAAATTTTAATTGAAAGAAGGAAAGAAGCAAGGAGCACTTGGAGCTTGAAATCAAGTTTCTGACAATAATTCGAGGTGGGTAGTATATTTATTTATTGAATTATAAACTAAATGTGAAATTTTGAAAATTAAAGAAAGCAAAATTTGATTTTTGATAAATTATTATGGATAAAAATGTTTGAAAAAGGATGTAAACGTTTGAAATTATGATTTCAAAGGAGTAAAATGAGTTTTAGAAAATACAAGACTTATGAATTTCATGGTTTCAAATTATGTGATTTATGATGATTTAAAGAATTAGTGCATATATTGTGATGCATATGTGATTTACGTGAATTGCATTAGATTGATTATGTGCAATTATGTGAATATATGCTTGTGTCATTTATGACACAATTTGGTGTTATGAGATGAAAAATGTGAAAAGCAAGATGTTTGAAAAGTGCCTTCGGGCAATCTGAATTCCGTTTTCGTTATGTGTTAAGTGGGTTTGGTCAGGTCCTTTTGTGAGTCAGTTATTTGTCTCTACTGCTTAAGCCTTCGCCTGGCTACTGCAATAGGCAAAGGAGTTCGATTTGGACTCCCCTACATTCATTTTGCCGCATATGACCGCTATCTATGAGAATGTGCGAGACGTCTGTTAGACCGAACCAAACCAATTTCGATGTGTTATGTGTTTTGATTTGTTTATAATGTGATGCATTCATATTTAAAGTGTGCATGATTTGAAAAGGTTCGAGATTTTGAGAAATAAGACAAGTAAATTTATAATCATGAAATTTGGAAGGTTTATGTAAGTTTTGAAAAGTTTGAAAATGAGATTTTGGATAAATGCTTAAATAGGAAATTTTGAAAAGTTTGAAAAGTTAAAAGAAAATATTTTTCGCTTATTGTTCGGTTTATAAATGTATTATCCACGAGCTTCCGAGCTCACCCCCTTTCATCCCCAAATCTCCGTGTTTTACTCGGGAGATTGGATGGAAGACGAGTATGATCACAGTCCGACTTGTGCATGTTCGTATTATGTTTAAAGTTTGATGTGGTATTAGATCTTTATGGATAGTTAGAAAGCTAGTAAAGTGTATTTTAGTCCGATTGTATATGAATGGTTTTGCTTGTGGCCAGTAAATGTATAAGATTGTATTGTGTTCGGAATGAGTTATAAGTATGATTATACTTTATGTATGAGATTGGATTTTGAATGTGGTTGGGATTGGTTGAAATTTTGAGTTGAGATGGTTATGGATTGAATTTATGAAGTGTTTAGAATTAAGATTGTGTTCTGCTGGTGTTTGGATGCCGGACGGGAGGTCCGATGTTGCCTTGTGTTATTGGATGGATTACGATATTAGAAGTGCGTTTGCTTTGTTTTAAATTTTTGGGCTGTCAAAATACAGCCGTTATGCTGCCGAAATTTCGATAAAATCTGGGTTAAAAATGTAATTTGAGATTGGTACGGATTTATATAAGATTGTGTATGACTGTATGGATTGAAGATGATTCTGTATGTGTTGGAGTAACGAGAAAAGAAATGAGAATAAGAAAAGAAAGAAAAGAAAAAAAAATTATATCGGATTTTCGCATCGGATTAGTCTAAGGAATTCCAACGCGATTATGTTCATCCGATCGTTTTCTTTGATTATTGTGCTCGGATGTCGGATCTGTTCTACTTGATTTCGTCTCGCCCTCGATTTTGTTATTCGTAATTTGTTATCCGATTTGGTAGGTTTATTCGATTGGCGTCCGCATTTTGTTTCCGATTTGAAATTTCGATCCGAAATTTCCGTTTCCCTTCGTTTCCGTTTGCTTCGTTTTCCGTTCTGCGTATGTAGTTGGGTTCCGGTAACGGGATCCAACAAGTATCACATAGTCAGTCCAATTCACATTTAATGAGTACTTCCAATATTATTCATGCATCAAATGGCTCAGACATTCAATGTCCGAAATCAGTATAATCATATTCACATAATTATTCAATACATAATTTAAAAAAAACAAACATTGAAGTAAGACCATCTAGGTCGACTCACAATATCCTCTATATTAACATTAGCTTCTATGACCTAGAAACGTCTGGGTGCGGACGTTCTATCCTGTATCAACATTATGAAAATCACATACTACACACACATTATTAATTGCACAATCTTATGAATACGTAATCACATATATATGCATATGTATTGTGTATAATGCATGATCAATGACAATCTCGGGTATATTATCTAAATTCACATCTTATGCTCATTCTCATTTCATAATTCATATATTTCTAGTTAAACTTAGGTTTACAGTTCATTTGTACATGATCATTCTAAGTTCACCATTCAATCCTTATCCTTTGCATGTGTCAAGCTTATCTTTAGGCTTACACCTCAAGAACACCTGGTTATTCTAATATTATAACTTAATTTTTCGTCATTCCTTTTCTAACATTATATGCTCTCGTAATACCCAATTCTCATTCACATTTAAGCATTTCATACATATTACTCGACTCTTTTGAATCATAACTATAATCATATGAACATCTTCATTCTCATTATACTCATGCCTTTGGCACTTTGATATCATCAATTAATTCACTAAGTTATAACCCCAATTATCACTTCATACATATCACACATTATTCACTTAATTCAAGGATCATTCTTGGTTCAATTCAAGCCCCATTCTAGCCTAAATTAAGTCCAAAGGGCCAGTGAATGTCCATTAGGCGGACCCTTACAAGTCACTTATAGAAATGTGCAAATTTGATCCTTTAGACATCAAATTCTCTTCTCGAGGTCTTCATAGAAGTTGAGAAACTTGAAGTTCTCTTTAAAATCATACTTAAATGGCCTCAATCCGAGTTTTACAGAAAACGTTATGCTACTTTGGCCAACATATATCCAATTGCATCCTTATTTTCCAGATTTCAAATTCTTTACTTACTGCATTCAACACCTTATGCTTGGTCTATCTTTTCTAGTTTAATACTCATCATTTTCCCATCATTATAACTCCATTTCAACTCAATATCACCCATAAACAATTTATAGTCCATGATTGATCATGAACACTAATAACAAAAAATATACATATATATACATTCATCATCAAATTTCAATACCCAGTACACAATTTCAAATCAAAATTTAAAACTCTTAAAGACATAATTTGAATTAGTTGTCTTCATAAAAAATGTAGCCATATGTCTCTAGTTTAATGTAATAAAAATCATTCAATTTAGATATCTACAGATCAATTTATGGTTAAAATACCGATGCATCTCCAATGGAAATGTTACAGCTATGTTTAACACACTTTAAACACCATTGTCACTTTGTCTCTAAACTTCCATCCTAATTCTTCTCTTTTTAAGACACTACACTTGAATTTTCTTTATCTTCAATATGCAATCCAATCCATTTCTAAAAATACCAATGATCCACATTTTTTTAAATCACAAATAGATCATGAAAATATCCATCCACAAGTTAATTTTTTTGCACTTCTTTCTACATCCATTAAGGATTCATTCTAACTCTAAATCATCTCTATATCAATTTATGAATCATTAATCATCATACATGTAAAAACAAGACATGAATCTACCCACATTCCTCATTCACGTTTTAGCATATACCCATCCTCATTTTATGATCATTTAACTCTTAACTATCATCATACATGTTTCATTCAACAATTTAAGAAGAGTTAATGCTTATACTTGCTTGTTTAGCTTCAATATCTTCAAATCATACTTAACCTTTGCTTCTCTCATGCGTACACGATCATCAACTTTCAAGGTGCAATGGGTTGGGTCTTTTAGTAATAAGAAGAAGATAGCAAGATAGTTAAGTGGCTAGTAATGGAAGAAAGCAAGGATCCATTTTAATGCTTAGAGAAGAGAGTGTTGTGAGTGAAGAAAAGAGCAAATGAAGAAGATGAAGAAAAGAAGCAAATGTCATAAATAGAAAAGTGAAAGATCATAAGATGGTCTTTAAGTTGGGTAAAAATTCGTGAGTGGAGACTGGTGAGTGTTGTGACACTTGTCACTTTTCAGTTGTCTTCTTATTGTGGTATCTAATTGGTTCCTTTAAAAAGCTAATCCATTTGTCTCAAATTTTCAACCCAAATTTCTCCCAATTTTTAATGAAACTTGTCATTAAATCTCAATATCATTTATAAAAATTTCCATTGCCGTTTGACTCTTATTTTTACTACTATTCATCAATTGTTCTGCCACTTGGTATTTTTCCTAATCTGAAAATACCCAAAATTTTAGAATTTTCCCAAATTTTTACTAAAAATTTTGAGTCAATAAATATACTCTCCAAATTAGTTCTTAACATATACAATTCACAATTCCAAATATAATCACATTTATAGATCAATTATACCCGAAAATGTCAATGAATGCATGTGCAATCATTTTAATGTGTAAAAATCAATATTTCCGTATGTATGTAAGCTATATTATGCACAAGCATGAAATACATTTTTTTAAATATCTCATTACTATTTCTCAATTACAGAAATCTAGGGTTCTATCCCTTAATATGGAAACAGGGTGTTATATTACAACTTTAGGAGGATGCATTAATCATGAATAACTTTGCAAACCACATATGCATCTCCTCCTCAATACATTTATGCACACTTTTTTCATGCTTTTTCTTTTTGTTTCTTTTTTTTCCTCATTTTATTTTGTTTTTGTCCTTTCTTTATTTTTTTTCCTTTCATTTATTTTCTCTTATAAAGATTAAAATAAACTACATCAACATAAGAATTTAATAAGAAGGCATAAAATAACATCCCAACATTATAACCAACCTACACATATACATACCCTCACACTTATACTTTTGTATATCCACAAACTCAACAATCAACAAATGTTCCACTAGCTTTAAGGCTAGGGAAGGAAATTTGGTTAGGTTGAAGCATATAATGTGGCCAATATATAAAGAAAAGGCAAATAAAGCTAAAGGGGGTTTATAAAAAAGGAAAATCATATAATGGGTAGGCTATTTGACTAGTGTAGTTTGGAAAAACAATGAATGCCTAATCATATCCATATTAATGCTTGTGATAAAAATGTGGTCTCGAATATAAATTCAAAGCAAAGTCAAGATGTATATATCATCAAGGTCACACATTATCAAAAGACAATGAGACTTATATGAATGTGTCAATTTAATAAGTCCCAAAATCTCACCAACTTTATCTACCACTAGTCACTACTCTTCTAAAGATAATGCATATCAACCAATCATAAGAGTAAAAATACAAGCTAAAGTTGCTATGAAATTCTCTAGTCAATTCACACTCTAATCATGACTATATAATCCCAGAAGCAACAAAAAATGAGAAATTGTTTGTTTGTTTGTTTTGTTCTTTCTCTCATTTTGATTGAAAACTTAAAACAAGTAAAACAAACAAATTAAAAAACACACATGCATAAAAAAAAGTAATGCAAAAATGTAAAGAACAGAAATTTACTTCCCTTGGGTTGCCTCCTAAGAAGCGCTTTTGTTTAGAGTCGCTGGCTTGACTACTTCTTCTCCTCACGTGAAAATTATGATCTTCAGGTATTACAGTTAGCATCACTTCCACATGAGATTATTCGGGATAGAGCCTTAGTTGATCATCATTCCCATTTATCATCCTCCCTATCCTTAGACTTTCGATCTCTACTGAGTCCACGCTTTCTTGAAAGATATCAAATGTCTCCTCACCTTTTTCCTCCTCGTTTAATTCCTCTAACCTGCTGGTAAAATTAAAGAGTCATTTTAACAACAAAATTGAACTCAGTATGTACCTCTGAGCTAAAAGATATAGCTTTTCCTGCCTTGAGCTCCTCCTCAACTTCTTTAACACAAGTAATTCGTTGAGGCTTGACCTTAAAATTCTCAAGCTCCTCATTAGTTTGTAAATTTTTTGCACTAACATCTATTGGGTACACCTTAAGTTGATATGACTGCTCCTTTTTGATTTATGATTCTAGGCGTTCGATCCTCACTACTGTTTCACCCATTTGGCTTAACAAGTTTTGGTTTTTAGACGTTATATGCCTTATTTCTTGCTAGAACTATTGGGTATTTTGTTAAAGTTATTGCATAATATCTTGAAATTGTTGTATCCCTGTTGAAATTGAAGATTGTTAGCAATTACAACATTCATCAATTCTTCCAGAGATGTACCTGAGTTTTGACAAGAAGCTTCTAGTCCATATGGGAATTGCTACGTGTCTTTCAAGCTATCATAGAAGTATTTCTGATGGTTATCCCATCCATAACCAAAGTTAGGTTGATTAGTCCAACCTTGGTTATAGGATTGAGAATGAGACTTAAAGAAAAACCTACTTCCATCCATGATTTTTTATAAATCACAAACACGAAAAATAATAAAGAAAGTATCATGAAATAACTGAAAAGAAACCAATTCCAAACAAATATATACAAAACACCATTTAAATCACAAACAAAAATTAAAACACCGCACTTTCCATCAATGATGCCAAAATTGACATCGTGTCGTAATGCTAGCCAAAATAAGATAACTAGACCTCTACTAAAGTAGTGGTGAGTCTAGGTCGATTCCACATGAAGTGAATCACACGTTAGTATACGATATACAAAATGCACCAGAAGGGGGGTTGAATTGTGTAATCAGATTTTTTATCCAATCCCCTTACTTAAAAAATTTGCTTTCTCAAAACGATTGACAAATAATAGTATGAAGTATTTTTATCAACAATAGAAAAAAGAGTTAAGAGATAAGAGTGAGAGTCAACATAACAATTTTATACTGGTTCACCCTAAACCGTAGGCTACGTCTAGTCCTCAGAATCCCTTATGAGATTTCACTATACTTCACAACAATACAAGTATTCTTTTCATCGAGCCTCTTCAGGTCTCGTACAGCAAGTATTCTTTTTCTCACTCAGCCTCTTCAAGCTCTCGGCTATTCCTCTTTCTTACAGAAAGATATTGTGAGCTTTGTTACAGAAAATATAGCTCTTGTGTTTTCGCACAAATATAGTGTTTAATTTTTGAATATCACTAAGAAGAAAAATTACTAACACAAATTCCTAACATTTTCAGTCTTCGACTTCGAATCATATTTATAGTCTTCGTCTTCAACTGCTTCTTGATAACTACTTCTTTCTTCTTGATTCTTGATCTTTAAAGAAACGGTTATTCAGTTGAGTTCTATAACTAACCAAAACTGATTTGCTTCTGCGTTTATGACTCTTTCGTCTCATTTTGGCTTCGCTTCCGTCTCATTTTCACTTCCATCTCATTTTGCTTTAGCTTTTGTCTCATATTTGCTTCCGTCTCATTTTGCTTTAGCTTCCGTCTCATTTTGCTTTTGCTTCCGTCTCACTTTGCTTTTGCTTCCGTCTTATTTTTCTTCTGCTTTATCATTATTTGGTTTTCATCAAAATTAATCGTAAAATCATTTTGACTTAACAATCTCCCCTTTTTTGATGATAACAAATAATCATAGAAAAAATTTATTTTATCCTCCAACTTCTGTTGTGCTCTCCTTTTCTTTTCCTCTTCTCCTCTTATCTTTATCATTTATTCTTTGCCTTCTTTCTCCCCCTATTTGTTATTTATCAAAAAGAATAATGATCGCAGATGCTTCATAACTTCAGAAAACATTATTCTCAACTCAATGCGAAGTGACTTGATATCTTGGAAAATATCTGCTACTTCTTTATGCAAGTCACCCACAGAAGCACACAGATAAGAAACTTTCTCTTCAATGTCTTCATCAGGCTTCTGTTGTACGACGTCAACACCAACAGTCGTAGTATATGCATATAAGGATGTAGCATCTAATTCAATTATTGTAATGGTAAGAGATTGAACAGATAGGTTAGGTTATGAAAGATCAAGATCATCAGGGCCAATTAGACGTAGAACTTGTCTGCCCAATAGGTGTGGACATCACCAAATGAAGACATAGTGGATAACGGTCTAATGTGCATAATGAGATGCACAAAGAACTCCACTGAGTAGCTTCGTTCTCCAACCTTAATGGATCTATATGGCCCTTCTGAAAGTCTTCCACCTACTTGAAAAGAATCTTCAGTGGTTTGCTGACCACACTTGCTTCCTGACGCTGTTGAAATGAAATGGGAAACATACGTTCTAGTCTGTTGGTTTGCATGACATGCTTCATCAATGTTTCTCACTTCAGCTTCAATCTATTCATCTGTCAGATCAATTATCCTTTCAGGATACATTTTCTTCTTCCCTTTATCCTCATTGTGAACAATGAAAGGTCGAGGTTGAATATCAGGCACAACCTTGATCACAGTTTTCCTTGTGATTGGAAAAATATTGTACTTCTGTTTTGTCATCTGTGTGGGATATGGTCTAGTTCCTTCATCCTTCAGACCATTATACATGCTTTTCTCATCCTCACTCAACAGATGCATGGTACTACTATTTACCAGTATAGGTTGAAATTGTACCTTGACTAACCTTTTTGGGAATTCTCTGATTATTATTGAATTGCTACTCCTGACAAGTTGAATTTCTTCAAAGATCTTGACTCTTAAGTATTCTTTACTTATCAGTTGAGAAGTATTGACTTGTGCTGGACTGTGTTCCACTGTCTTCTTCTTTTGAACAGCAGTAGGAGTGCTCTTTTGTAGCGTCCCCTTACCGCAGGGTACCCACTGGAATACTCGGAGGTCATTCCGATGAATATCCTACGATGAGGGCACGCTACGATCGATCACTACATTCCCCTAATATGGCATGGTAACAATTCACTTAAAGCATCATAAGAAGATCACAATATTCGAAACCAACTTTTTTTTCCTCATCGCATTTCACAAAATCGAAGTCTACATTGTCTTTCAACATTTCCCATACGTACATCACCGAAAACCTAATACAATAGTACAACATGAATGAGAAAAGTACATCAAAGTTATCTAAACCACCCAAAAGGACCCCAGCTGACCGACCTTTGAGCCATGACCTTTCTCACCAACCACAATCTACCCATCTGGTAGAGCCTCTTTAGTAGTTAGAGTCGTCTCTTGGTCCTGAAAAGACAACGTTGCAATTTTGATGAGTTTTGCGAACTCAATGAGTGAACCATCATTGATGAGTTCACCGGGTCAAACACACATATCACATATTACACAAATATTCATTCAATGAATTCAGTCTTATAATGTTATATGCATGAGACTCGTATTCGTTGTTATTGTTGTGACCGAGTGCCCATCACATACTTATACACAATTACTGGCCTATAAGGCTCAGTCGGAATAGAATCACAGAGCATAGTTCTGTTCATAAAACATATATCACGGAGCAAAGCTCTATGTGGAAGCGCTTTATTGGCCACTCAAGTCACAACACCTTTATCTGAGCATGCATTTTATGAAATGCACCACATACGGATTATGTCATATTAGGTAATCACATGCAATATTTAATCAGAAACTCATTATCATCAGACCTAAGTCTGGAATTCAACTCTCGTTGAGAATTCATGCATCATACAGGATTTCAAAGCAAAACAAAGCACTTCCAATACCATAATCACATAACGAACTCCTCGGACTTTAAGTCCGGAATTCAAATTATATCACAATTATTTTATAATTGGAAGCTAACACATCATACAATTTCAAAACAAATCCACCCTAGGAAATCATCTAGGTTGACTCAAAAATTTTCTCCCGAAGCTAATGCCTGGAAGATCCAACAACGTCTGGAGGTTGACGTTCCAGTGGCTCCCATATAACAAATAACATACACATATATCACAATTTGAACAATCATAAGTGTTTAATAATGCACATGAATGAGATGAAATATGTACAATGCATATTCATGACTATCCCGGGTATCAATCCATCAATTTCATCACAAGACATTAAACTATCAAAACTCACTTAACTAGCTTTATTCTGTGTAATTTAAACCTCCATAACCCATTTGAATCCAATTTCATAGCCCAATGAACCATTTCTGATCTTTCCCCAAACTCTAACTTTCAGGTCCACTGTTCACGTTTAATTAGAAGGCAAAACTTGCATAATTTGAGCCCACTCTCTCCTATAAAAGTGTTCCTCTATCTTTTATCTTTCCATTGACACCAAAATCACTCAATTTGGTTCAGTAATTTGAAAGATGTGCCTCAAACATTTTCGGACTGTTCCTCTCCAAAATAGTATATTACATCCGACTTCCATCTAGAAATTTAACACCTTAGAGACCGGATAAAGATTCAGCTTCTTCATATGATTTGTATCCCTATTACTCTAGTTTACTACAAATTAAGAATTACTTCAATTGGAGTCCTATAGACCAAGATATTATCAAAATACTGAAATACGTTCAGTAAAATATCCAGTTCATGCTCCTTCCACCGATACCCTTACTTTGATTCAATCAATCATTTATAATTTAATAGAAAAAAACCATAAATTGTTTTTGGAGAGATAAAGAAATGTGTTAGGAATCCAATGCTTCAAAAATCAGGTCATTCGGAGGTCTAGAGAAGAAGTTATGACCAAAAAAGTACAGTCTGTTTTGCTTTCGTCTCATTTCCATCGTCTACTTTTCTATCATTTCATTTCCATTGTCTACTTTTCTATCATCTCATTTCCATCGTCTACTTTTCTATCCTCTCATTTCCATCGTCTGCTTTTCTATCGTCTCATTTCTATCGTCTGCTTTTCTATCGTCTCATTTCCATCGTCAACTTTTCTATCATCTCATTTCCATCGTCTGCTTTTTACGTCCAGAACGTATCCACTTATAAAGATCATAACTTTTGACTCCGATATCCAAAATTTACAAACTTTATACCGTTGGAAAGATAAAAGAAAGATATACAAATTTTAAGAGGCAACTGTGCCAGAATCTATCTAAATCAGGTTCATATTTCCTCCCGAAGTTGGAACACAAATTTTTGCTCAACTCTCAACGTCCTGCACCCAGTTCTCAACTTCGTGCCAACTTTTGAGACTCTTAGAGGCAAAAATGAAATTCAATGTCTTCATACGAATTGTTTCCATATATTCCTAGTTTACTCCAAATTAAGAATCATCTCGTTTGGACAACTACAGAAAACATTATGGCTAAAAGACTGAAACATACTTAGTGAGAAATTTTCCAGATTTTCTAACTTTCAATACTTTACGTCACCAAAACACCAAAAGTTTTCTCAAAAACTAATTTAACACTATAAATGAATTTATTTCTCCCCAACTACCCATTATTTATGAACAAACATATAAAGTACATTTTTCATGCAGATGACAGTAATTTATCAACTTTATTTCACAAATCCCTAACTGCAAGGGATTTCTCCACCACTTACCTGCTGAAAACTCCAAAATCTTCAAGCTCCAAACTCCACACGTTTTTATGTACTTCTCTGAGTACAATGACCAGCTTCTCGTTTTTTTCTCAGGGCAAAGGACACAAATGGCAAAGTAAGTTTGGTGAAGGAAAGGAAATACACAGAAGTTTCTTAGAAGATATTTTGATGGAAAACTCTGTGTCTCCCAAAAAGAGGTTTTAGAAAGATGAGAATAAAGAAGGGACTTGGACAAGACTTAACCTGTCAACTCTCAAGGAATAGTAACCTACTTCTAGCAAGAGCACAAAAGCCTAAGTGACACTTGTCACTTACCCAATACCCAAGTTCCAACTTAGTTTCTTTTGAACTAACTCCCTTGACTGTCATCTTTACAATCCAACTATCTCCAAAGCTTCTTATAATTATTTCTTGTTCCCTATAATATATATATCTTTCTCAATACTCCATAACTTCACCAACATATCCAAATACAATATTTCCACCAATCATTAATATTTTCAATGTAAAACGTCCATAACTCAAAAAAATTCATAGGTCAATCCAATTATACCCGGAATTATTCATGAATGCATGTACAATTATTTTCATGTGCAAATAAATCTACTATTCATGTATAAGTATAAGGCATATCATGCATGAACATGGAAGTGCATCTCTAACTCTAATTAGTCACTCACATTTACCATCCTACCATTCCCACTAGTAATGGGATGTTACATCTTCTCCTTCTGAACAGCAGTAGGAGTGCTCTTCTCCTTTTTATTTTCCTGAATTAGTTTGGAAGTCTGCTGAGGATGAGGTTTTACTTTCTCAAACTCCAATTTCTTCCTGATTTCAGTCACCTTAGCCAATTTTGGTGATTCTTCTCTTAAAATTGAAACTAAGGGCCTGGTTACCTGAGATGTTGTCTTCTTAGAGTTTTCACCATGAGTCAACTCTTTTCTTTTCTTTTCTCTTCTTCTTGATGACGCAAGGTTCGAAATCTAGGCGATCTTTTTGCTTGCTTTGGCTTCTCAGAAAGTAGCATATCCCCTTTTCTTTTTAGGGTTACTATCTCCTTCTATTGCACCTGGCTTCCTTCTTTAAGAGATATCGTCCTTCCCATTGATTGTCCTGACAATTCCTTTTCTCCTTCTATAGGTATCCTCTCAATAGATTGTGATTTTGATTTTGATGAGGGAGATTCTTTTCTAGCATGCTCCCCCTCAATCCTGACTTTCTTCTTAGAATCAGCTTCTACTTTCTCCAGATTCTTCAAGCCCATTTTGCCAAATGTTGCAGAGTTGATGACACTTTTGATATTCATCATCATCCTATTTCCCCTATCCAGACGTACTCTAGAGTCTCTGAATATCCTTTTTAGTATCATTCTGTATGGTAGAGTAGTTGAGTCTTTCTTAGACTTTACCATATAATGAAAGGTAAGGAATGGCAAGTTGATAGGCTGACGATTTAGTAGATGAAATAGGCATTGTTCATCTAGTGTTGTTACCAAATGCCTTGACCCTGTTCTCGGTAGTACACAATGAAAAAGAAGTGAGTGTAATACCCTAGCCTTTGGAACAAGATTGGATGCCTTCTTTTCCCTTGGATCATTGCCTCCATATAACTGCAAATTGATCTAGGTTTCCTTCATACTGCTTGTGTCATCCATCTAGCTTTGCTTGTGAGCTTCTCTCCTTCAAATGGACACTCCGTGACCTTCTCAATCATCTTCATGGTCACAATAATTGACATGTTATCCATCGAGGATACAAGAGTATCATCTATCAATTCCTTGTTCTTCTAGAAATCATCAACTTCGTTCATGTAGATTGTATGTCGAAGTTGAAAGAAATTCCTCCATACGGCTGCTACAATCTCTGGTTCAATATCCATGTTGTCCTGCTTCAGGGATTCAAAGTTAACAAGTCTTCTGCTTGTCATGGTTGTCTCCATTTCTTGTAGTTAACAACAAACTAAGAGCAGAGAAGTTTTTCAAAGAAGTGAAGTCAATTTGTGAAGTTGAGAGTGTGAGCAAGGAAAGTTTGCAATCCAAACAGAGTAATGAAAGGTTTTTTTGTTGAGGGTTCTTCAAAGGTTGATTGTCAGAGTATATAATGAGTGTTCTAGATTAGGTGATGTTCTCAAGGCTATGAAAAACCTTCCCTCCAAAACTTTCTTCTAACGAACGTTATTAGCTGTAACTCATGGTTACGGTTATCGTTAACTCTTCCAACCTTTTCATCTGGGTCATGACGTGTCAGACGGTTGATTACTTAACATCAACATGTTAAGGTTTCGTCAGATTTTTCT
The DNA here is from genome assembly GCA_029891385.1 of Erythroxylum novogranatense. Lineage (NCBI taxonomy): Eukaryota > Viridiplantae > Streptophyta > Magnoliopsida > Malpighiales > Erythroxylaceae > Erythroxylum > Erythroxylum novogranatense. Next base: position 87,886,145 of record CM057225.1, on the reverse strand, counting down.
GAATCTTTCTTCACTTAATGACTTAGTGAAGATGTCTGCCCACTGATGCTTTGTCTCAACAAACTGAAGACTCACGATCTTCCTCTAAACATAGTCTCGTAGAAAATGGTGTCTGACTTTGATATGTTTAACTCTCGAATGTTGAATGGGATTCTTCGACAGATTGATGGCACTTGTGTTGTCACAGTAGATTGGGATTTCTTTTTCTTATACTGCATAGTCCTCTAGCTGGTACTTAATCCACAACATCTGTGAACAACAACTTGCGGCTGACATATACTCGGCTTCCGCTGTTGATAGAGCAATTGAGCTTTGTCTCTTACTTGACCATGAAACTAGATCATTGTCAAGAAAGTGACATCCTCCACTCGTACTTTTTCTATCAATCCTATCACCGGCATAGTCCGCATCACAGTAGCCAATCAACCTGAAATCTTTATGTTTCTCATACATTAAGCAAAGATCAGTAGTACCTGATAGATATCTCAAAATTATTTTGACAACAATATAATGAGATTATCTAGGATCTGCCTGAAATCTTGCACACAAACAAACACTAAACAATATGTCAGGTCTGCTTGCTGTAAGGTAAAGTAAGGAACCAATGATCCCTCTATACAAAGTTTGATCAACCTTCTTGCCAGATTCGTCCTTGGACAAATGGTTTGAAGGATGCATCGGAGTTGACATTAGTTTTACTTTTCCCATATCATACTTTATCAACAGTTCCTTCACATACTTCTATTGATGAATAAAAATCTTTTCTTCGGTTTGCTTAACTTGCAACCCAAAAAAGAATTTTAATTCACCCATCATGCTCATCTCAAATTCATTTTTCATCAAACTTTCAAAATTAGCACATAACACTTCAGAGGTAGCACCAAAAATAATGTCATCAACATAAATTTGAACAATAATAAAATCATTCTTCATGCACTTTCTAAATAAGGTTTTATCCACCTGACCTCTAGTGAACTTATTCTCAATAAGAAAAGAACTTAGACGATCATACCAAGCTCGAGGAGCTTGTTTCAAGCCATACAAAGCCTTATGAAGTCTATAGACATGATCCGATTTCTTGACATCTTCGAAACCTAGAGATTGCTTCACATAAATTTCTTCATCTATAAAGCCATTTAGAAAGACACTCTTCATGTCCATTTGAAATAACTTTATGTTGTGATAGACAACATATTCAAGCAATATCCTAATAGCTTCTAATCTTGCTACAGGAGCATAAGTCTCATTGTAGTCTATTCCTTCCTGCTGATTATAGCCTTGTGCTACGAATCTTGCTTTGTTACTACTCTCTCTACCTGATTCGTCTAGCTTATTCTTAAAAACCCATCTAGTTCCTACGATGGACTTTTTCGGTGGTCTGGGAACTAAGGACCAAAATTTATTCCTAGTAAACTGATTCAGCTTCTCTTGCATGGCTAAAATCCAAGCTTCATCTTGAAGAGCTTCATTAATTTTCTTAGGCTCTATTTCAGAAATAAATGCATTATTTGCTTCTCTTCTGAATTTGGACCTAGTCCGCACACCTTCTGAGGTCTCTCCTATAATCAACTCTTTTGGATGAGAACTCTTATATTCCAATATCTCTTCAAATCAAGAGTCTCGGGAATATCTTCAACTTTATCTAAGGAAATTTCTGATTGTGATACTTCTTCATTATCAACCAAGGGTACTGAAAGGGTTTCAATATCAGGATCATCTCTCCTTCTTGGTTGAAAACTATCATCAAACTTGACATGAATGGTTTTCTCAATAGTTTTAGAGGTAAGGTTGTAAACCCTATAGGCTTTTGATGATAGAGAATAGTCCAGAAAAATTCCAGAAGAACTTTTAGAGTTGAATTTATCCAGACTTTCTTTTGTATTCAATATAGAACACTTACAACCAAAAGGATGGAAGTAGGATATCATGGGTTTCCTGCCATTCCATAACTCATATGGAGTTTTCTTCAACAAGGGTCGCAGAAGTATTCTATTTTGAATATAACATGATGTATTCACAGCTTCTGCTCAGAAGTACTTAGGAAGATTCATCTCACATAGCATAGTCCTAGCCATCTCCTGAATCGTCCTATTCTTCCTTTCAACAACTCCATTCTGTTGTGGGGTTCTAGGAGCAAAGAAATTATGAAAAATTCCATTCTCTTCACAGAACATTCTGAACTTCTCATTTTCAAACTCACTACCTTGATCACTCCTAATACTTACTATAGACATTCCTTTCTCAACCTGTAACTTTTTGGATAGGACCTTAAAACACTTAAAAGACTCATCTTTATGTGATAAAAATAATATCCAACAAAATCTAGTGAAATCATCAACAATAACAAGACCATACCTCTTTCCGCCAAGACTCAATGTTCTAGTTGGACCAAATAAATCCATATGTAACAATTCTAGAGGTCTAGAAGAAGTTACAACATTTTTAGAAGAAAACGTTGTTTTAACTTGTTTTCCTTTTTGACAACTTTCACAAAAGAAATCCTTATTAAAAAATATTTTTGGTAAACCTCTTACCAAATCATGTTTAATCAACTTGGAAATATGTTTAAAACCGATATGACGTAGCTTTTATGCCAAATCAATTTTTTTATCAGTAGATATAAAACAAGAATATTTTGATTTTGAAAATCTTCCAAATTGATTTTGTAAAGATTGTTTTGTCTTTTGGCAGAAAAGAATATGGACCCATCCTTATTTTTTACTTCACAAGAATTTTGATTGAAAGAAACTTCAAAACCAAAATCACATAATTGACTGACACTAATCAAATTGTGTTTTAAACCATCAACTAGCAACACATTATCAATGCATGTAAAGGAATCTTTACTCATTTTACCGATTTCAATTATCTTGCCTTGCTGGTTGTATCCAAAAGTTACTGATCCTCCCTTCTTATATTGAAGATCTAGCAATATAGACCTTCTTCCCGTCATGTGTCGCGAGCATCCACTGTCCAAGTACCAATGGTGCTGACTACTTTTTCTAAGGAAGGATATCTGCAAGTGGTATTATTTGTCTCTTAGGTACCCAGATTTTCTTGGGTCCTTTAGGGTTAGTTCATGCACAATTCATAGTATGATGATGCAATTGATGATATCTCTGATAATGAATAGGTTGATGAAATTTCTTCTTTAAGGGAGCAGAAACCTTTTTATACTGAGAATGGTTTTTACTAAAACCTAATCGCATTTTATCATTAGGGTGTATGTATTTTCCTAGCATATCATTCATCTTACTCGTACTATCTGTAAATGTTGATAGATCAGCTGAAAGACTATTTATTCTCTTCTTTAGCTTCTTGATTTCATCAAATCTATCTACCACAACCTTTTTCTTCAACTCATCTACTTGTTTCTTTAAGTAGACATTTTCCTATTGTAATGCTTACGCGTTTCTCAAGTTTTCTACATACTTTTTCTTAAGCAACTTATACTGCTTTAGAATTGCATGAGAATCTTCTAATAGTTTTGAATATGCATCTTGCAATTCATTAAATTTCGAGGTTACCTCCTCATCACTTTCTTCCTCGGCTACCAGGAAGATATTTGCTTGCACCAATGCTTCTGATTCAACTTCATGTAACTTTAGAGATCCAAGTAATTCATCAAGCTTCAATACGCTTAAGTCCTTGGCTTCTTATACAGCTGTAACTTTTACTCTCCATCTTTTCGGTAGGCTTCTTAAGATCTTTCTAACATGATCTTGATTGTCGTACATTCTATCGAGGGCTTTAAGTCCATTGATGATAGTTTGAAATCTTCCAAACATCTGATCGATAGACTCTTCCTCTTTCATTTTGAACAGCTCATACTAGAGTATAAGAATGCTTATCTTGGACTCCTTTACTTGATTTGTGCCTTCATGTGTGATGGATAGCGTATCCCACATCTCCTTCGCGGTATCGCATCCGTGAATTTTATCGTACTCACTTCTACTTAGGGCATAGCTAAAGAAGAACTTGACCTTTGAATTCAACTGGAATCTTGATTTTTGTTCTATCGACCATCTGATTCGTGGAATGGCATTTCCTTATTCATCTATAGGCGTGTAAGGTCCGGTTTCTATTGTCTCCCAAAGATTAATATGAGTATATTCAATGAAGAGTCGCATCTTATCTTTCCAGTAATGATAGTCTTCTCCATTGAATGCGGGAGGTCTAGTTACCGAGGCACCTTCAGCTATATATACGTGTGATTCTACCATGGATCTTTATCCACACTTTGTTACGGTGGTTCTTGGACACCGAGCTCTGATACCAATTGAAGTGAATGACACGTTAGTATATGATATACAAAATGCACAAGAAGGGGGGTTGACTTGTGTAATTGGATTTTTTATCCAATCCCCTTACTTAAAAAATTTGCTTTCTTAAAACGATTGACAAAAAATATTATGAAGTATTTTTATCAACAATAGAAACAAGAGTTAAGAGATAAGAGTGAGAGTCGACACAACAATTTTATACTGATTCACCCCAAACCATGGGCTACGTTTAGTCCTCAGAATCCCTTATGAGATTTCACTGTACTTCCCAACAATACAAGTATTCTTTTCATCGAGCCTCTTCAGGTCTCGTACAGCAAGTATTCTTTTTCTCACTCAGCCTCTTCAGGCTCTCGGCTATTCCTCTTTCTTACAGAAAGATATTGTGAGCTTTGTTACAGAAAATATAGCTTTTGTGTTTTCACACAAATATAGTGTTTAGTTTTTGAATATCACTAAGAAGAAAAATTACTAACACAAATTGCTAACATTTTCAGTCTTCGACTTTGACTCATATTTACAGTCTTCGTCTTCAACTGCTTCTTGATAACTGCTTCTTTCTTATTGATTCTTGATCTTTAAAGAAACGGTTATTTAATTTAGTTATGTAACTAACTAAAACTAATTTGCTTCTGCGTCTACAAATCCTTCGTCTCATATTGGCTTCGCTTCCGTCTCATATTGCTTCCTTCTCATTTTCGATTTTGTCTCATTTTTGCTTCCATCTCATTTTTGCATTTGTCTCATTTTGTTTTTGCTTCCGTCTCACTTTGCTTTTACTTCTGTTTTATTTTTCTTTCACTTCATCATTATTTGGTTTTCATCAAAATTAATCATAAAGTCATTTTGACTTAACACCACAGAGAATGTATATAAAGTTTCGAAAATGAAAGTAATTGGTGTTTAGGTTTAATAGGGGGTTTTGGATTTTGAAATAAGAAAATAAAATAAAACTAATCTAATGAAAACAAATTAAAGAAAGCATGCGGAAAATGATAAAAGTGGAGAATTTGGTAGGGATCCGATTCTTTGGTTCAATCTCGGCCTACACCCTAATTAAACATGTTTCATTGATTTGTTGTTCTCAAACCTTTCCTAGCAATTATTAATCGCTAGTTAATAATTAACTCGAGTTTTTCCTTAGGCAGTATTTAATCAAGATACGATCATTAATTAAACCTAACTACCGAGTAACCTAGGATACGATCTTTAGATTTAATTAGGTAGTAGTTTACGAATTAAAAAAACTGATTAATCAATGTAACAACCACATACGATGTATCATTTAACCTATGTTATGTTATCCCTAACGATTATGAATCATTAGTCGCTACATATGAATTTCAACATAACAATTTTGAATTATATCAAAATTATAGCAATGGATTTACAAATAAATGATCCAATGAATGCATTAAAATAATCTTTTCACAATACTCAATGGGTTCATACATAAATAACCGAACAATAACCGTTTCATGACTATCCATACACAAAACCCAAATTAATTAACATATAATAACACAACCAATTTCTAATGAGAAAAAGAAACAATAAAAATAATGAAATACACTTAACCCGAGTTATCGGCATCGATGTCACCTCCAAACTGGCATCGAGACATTACCCCTCCATGGGTCTCCAAATGATCATAGCTTTGTCCCTTTGAAAATGTCCCATTGAAACCCTTATAACACCTCCTTTCTTTCTACCTAACCTACCGCTATTGTACTATCTGATTTAGTGATTATTTGTTGGTCCAAGCATACTATTCATGCCCTCTTTTAAAACCCTCCAAAAACCTAAGGAAAATTCTGTGCTTTGCAGACATTGTCTACATTTAGGCAAGATGTTTCTGTGAAGCACGGACATTCATCACTGTGTTTTCTCTTCATGCTACTGTCATTTTGATCTTGTAGTGTTGTGCGTTTTGGCTGTTTTCTTAGCAGTCTCTTCTTTTCATCTTTTGTTGTCTCCATGCTACCATTTTACTACTTTATTAAATTGATTTTTGCATGGAAAAATATGCAAATGTTGTACGCTTTCTATGATTCTTCTTCTTTTTGTTCCATTTTTCCTGTCTTCCTTTTGTCTCTTAATTTTCTTCTTCTTGATCCATGAAGATGAGTGAATATTAATCTTCAAAAAATGACCTAAATATCGTACTTTCGAATTACTTTAACTTCTTTGCTTTCAAATTATGCTTAAAAATCACGTATGAGTCAAAGTGAGTATCTTAAGCAATTTAATGTTATTAATCGCTAAGTGTTTTGAAAAAATTAAATAATCAATTAAGCTTATATCAGTAAATTTCAATAGCTTTATGTCTTACATTCTTTTTCCTATCGTAAATAAGATCGAACATTTATATAATGACTCAAAGGATATGTTTTTGGCTTACTTTGGTTCTTGTTCCTTTAACTTGTACCTATTACAAAATATAAAACAAAATAAGTTTCTTAAGCATAATATAAAATTAATCATTAAGCATTAAAGAGTAAATATATAGTCAATCAAGCTCTTATTAAATTACCCCACACTTAACTTTTAACCATCCTTGGGCAAATCTAAAAGTCCAAATCAAAATCCAAAACAATTCCTCTTTAACCATATTTTTATACAAATATAGTCATAAAAAAAGAGGAAAAACTTTCAAAACTATGGCAATGTTTCTACTCATGATCAATCAACAAACATTCTTCAAAAAAAGTAATCTAGGGGTAAACTGCAAAAACTTATGTTTAAAAATAAAATAAATCTATACGTACACTCAAACACCTTTCATGATCAAGACATTCCACGAATTTTAATATCATTTAAGTTCTCCAACAATAAAGTTTCACATGTATAATCATAAATTAAAGAACTTTTTAATGTTGTAATGAGGCTAAAGGTTAAAGTGAGAAATAATTGGGTTATGTAGTTTAAAAGCTATGCAAACTAGTGAAGTAGAAAAAGCACTCTAGAGTATTAAGTGCAAAAATTAACATCCACTCAAAACTAGGTATCATCAGTTATGATGAGTGCAAAACTTTATTTTACAGCTTACATTCAGACCTTCACACTATCAAACACATGAAGCACAAGTAGTTAGAAGGAATCTTCCATAAAGACAATGATGACCAATACATTAAAACTATAAGGAGTGACTTGTCAAAACTACTTCCCCCTTATTTGCACCATAATCAATTCATCCACTTCATACAATTTTAGGAGGAAAGAATAAGATAAATTACTTTGCAAAACAAATGATTTTCCTCCTCATTAAGTTCTTTTATTTTATACTCTTTTCTTTTCTTTTATATTTTTCTTCTCTTTCTTTTTTTCTTTTTTTTTAATAAAGACAAAAATTGAAAGAAACTACATCAATGATGGAATTCATTGATAAGAGATAAAAATCACATTCCATGAACTATAACCATCCTAAATATATGTGCAACCCCACACTTATACTCTTATGCATCCACAAACATCAACAATCATAAATGCTCAATTAGCTTTAAGGCTTGGGTAAGACATTTTGTTAGGTAAAAGGTTTATAACGTGGTTATCATAAAGAAAAAGGCTAATAAATATTAAAGGGGCTTAATAAAAGGAAAAATCATATCATTTCTATGTTAATGCATGTCATAAAATGTGATCTCGAATATATAATCAAGGCAAAGTTAGGATGTACATGTCCTAAAATTCACATATGAACAAAATATAATGAGAATGATATGGATGTGTCAATCTAAAGGCTCAAAATCTCACTGGCTTATGCCTACCCACTAGTCACTACTCTTTTAAAGAAAATGTACATTGGCTAATCACAAGAGTAAAAATATATGCCCAAGTTGCTATGAAATTTTTAATTAATTATACTTTTTAATTATAACTATATAATCTTAGAAGCAATAGAAAAGAGAAAATGTTTTTTCTTTTTATGTTTTAGAACATGTAAAAAGAACTTAAAAGCACCTAAAAATATCTTAAAACAAATATAAGTAGCCAATTCCCCACCCCCCATACTTAAAACTTACATTGTCCCTAATGTAACATTGAATGTAAGAAATAAAGGATTTAACAAAAACAAAAATTACAAAAATGTAAAGGAAAAGGTGCAAACTATCCTTGGGTTACCTCCTAAGTAATACTTTTATTTATTATCATTCACTTAAATCCATATTTTCCTCACCACATGAAAAAATTTTGATTCGACTATCACATCTTCTGCATTCTCCAATTAAGATTTTTCAATATAAGGCTTAGATCAATGACCACTCACATTCAATGTCTTCCCTATTTTTGGACTCTTAATATCTACTACACTATAGAGCGAGACATTAGTAACCATAAAACGATCAAACCAATAAGGGTTTAATTTATATGGAAATAATTTATATTAAGAGCAAGAAAGAAGCACTTTTTGTTCAATAATAAAGCTTTTCCTTAAGATGTTGAAAGCTTTGATTTTCTCCTTATTTAGATCTACTTCTAATTTATCTATACACATTCGCTCACAATCTTCCTATATTAAAGGGTCATTTAAATTAATCAAAAAAATATAATGTTCATTTTGGAGGTGTTTATTAACATAAAAATATTGAAACGAGTGACTTCTCTATCAAATGCCATTGTGAGGGTACCATTATAAACATATGTCTTAGTGTGGCCTGCGTTAAGAAATGGTCTCCCTAGTAAGTTAGGTATTAACTTATAAGAATTTCCATTATTCAGATCTACCACATAAAATCTGTAAGAAATATTAATTCATTTACCTACACTAAAACATCCTCAGTCACCCTTTCTAAATAAGTATTAGTATGATTAGCCAATTGTATAATAATACTAGTTTCTTTCAACGAGCCTAATTTTAAAGAATAATACATGGAATAGGGCATAACATTAATTGTTGCTTCTAAATCTAACATGGTCTGTTTAATCTTAGTGTTATCAATTTCACAAGGTATGATGAACATGTTTGGGTCCTTCCACTTAAGAGGCATTTTCTTATTAAAGACTGTAGAAACATTTTCACCCATTCTTATCGTTTCATTACCTCTCAACTTCCACTCTTAGTATGCTAGTCCTTAAGGAAATTCGCATCCTTGACACTTGCTTGATTGTATCTAATAGTGGTATATTCGCCTTAACCTTCTAAAAAGTCTCACAAATCTCCTCGTCTTTGTCCTTATTTAACTTTGCTAACCTGATAGGGAATAACAATTTAGGATTTGACATTTACCTTTGATATAGATGATATATTTGTTTCTTCTTTAAGCTCCTTCTTAATTTCTTCTTCACTAACCATCTTTTGTATAGTCTTTTGAGGATCTTCAAGCTTTCTACCACTCTTAAGGTGATTGCACTAACATTCTTCATATTTATCTCTGGTTGTGATGGTAGTTTTCCTACTCTTTAGGCTTTTAAATGGTTGATAACAATTTCCATTTGACTCACTTGGTTCTCCAAATTCTGAATTCTAAACTTCATCTCTTAAAAAATAGATTTGGTCACCTGATAAACTGTTGTACATCCTATTAGAATTGCAATGTGTTAATTGCAAAAATCCTAACCATATCTTCCAATGATGTACCTAAGATGGAGGAGGAGGCTTGTGGACTAGGTTGAAATTTTTATGCTCCTTGTGGCTTATACGGGAAGTAGTTCTACTAACTATTCCCTTCATAACTCAAGTTTAGATGATCTCTTCAACCTGGGTTATAGGTTTGGAAATATAGGTCGTATTGTTGGTAAAACTTCCTCCTACACATTAATATACTCCATATTTTCTTCTTACAAAGTTGGGCAACTATCTAATGGATGGTTTGCATTTACAAATATCCTATAAGCTTTTATCTGTGCCTGCCTTACAACAATTTGTCTAATATTGGATGTTAGTTCACCTAAGTGATGTTCTATGGATAAATTGCTAACCTTAGTTACCCTACAAACATCATTGTGAATGCAAGTTATTAAGTGATTGCTATTATATGCTCGATTAAAATTCTCGCATCCAAAGGAGTCTTTTTATATAGTTCTCCCTTATTTACTGCATCTACTAAGCTTTTATCTATAGGCAACAATCCTTTATAAAAGTATTAGATAAAGAATGTTATATGATATTGGGATGAGGGCAACTATCACACAACTTTTTAAAGCATTCTTAATACCCATAAAAGGATTCTATATGATTTTTCTTTATCCTATAAATCTATTTCCTTATATTGTTTGTCTTTGATGCTGGAAAGTATTTCTCCAAAAATAACCTCTTCATTTCACTCCATGCACTCACACTCTTTGTAGTCAAATCAAAAGGCCAAATTTTTATCATATCCTTCAGTGAAAATGGAAAGGTTCTCAATATAATCTGTTCTTTTTGTCACCCCTGAAGGTTTCATACTAAGACAAACCACATTAAACTCCTTAAGATACTTATAAGGACACTCAATTGCAAGGCCACTAAACTTAGGAAAAAAGATGCATTAATCCATACTTAAGCTCAAACGTAATATGTTCAACAACATTTTGGAAAACTAATGCATGAAGGTGTTGGATCGGAAAAAGAAAGCATGCTTAGTATGGAGAAACGATAGATTTCAAAACTTTTTAAGAAATCATCTTGCAACGGAAGCAATATATCCAAATCAACATGCTAATCCATACATGATATGGTATAAGGATAATAAAACCAAGAACATATGGACTTCTAAACAAAAACAAGCCCATTTCTAAATGAACATATGGGCTTCCAATTAATCATTAATTAGTATAAGCCCATCATTCAATTATGGACTTCTAAAGCCTCCAAACTACTTCTTACTTAGCTTGATAACCTTCCTTAAAGCCAAGTGGGGAATCTTATTGGACTTTGATAATTCAAGCCCCAATAAGCCCAGAAATAATTCAATCTCATTGGAATTAATTCTAGCTTATTAACTAAATGTCATTCCACTAAAGACAATTAGTTGAACTCTTGAATTATTAAATATTATGAGAATATGTCCAATTGCAAACCCTATTTAGAACCTTATTATAGCCATCTGCACAACAAAGGGTAAAATTACCGTTTTGCCCTTATGTTGGTTTTTTCTTCTAGATCTCTCATTTTACTTTATATAGTGATTAACACATAAGATCTCATCTTAGTGTTAAGACTTGATGGGTAGCTAGTCCATCAAACTATGGCGCCATTTAATCACCAAATCTCCTTAAAACATCTAGAAGAGATGATAACACTATAAACTCTTTATTTGAGTGAATGTTCTCGATACATGTTTCAATTAATAATTCCAACATGCGAATAATCGGATTAATACCTGTAAAAATCCATTCCGATCATATCAAGAATTATAATGAAACACATATGAGTTCACCACTCATCAAGATTGTGGTTCATAATAAAAAAATGCTTAAGTTGTATGTTTTAAGATTAAAGTAACGGCCACTTTATTCTTGAAAACATACTTGATTCAATTCATTTAATAGTGCCATTATCGATAGTCTACTACTATCATGATATGAAACTCATCATTCCCTTTAAGTAAACTCCTTTACTTATATGGAGATAAATCGCAACACTACAGTCTAAACCATAATCAAACGACCAACTTGATATGTATATGTATATGTATATTACTTACAAATGTCTATGTATATGTATATTACTTACAAATGAATCTTGGTACCTTATGACCAGATATATAATGCTCATACAGATAAAACCAAACTCTTTTGTTTTATTAATAATAAATATTTTCATTACAAAATCAGAATCGAAGAAGATAAAGTTACATGTAAATACACTTGCTTTCCGTGGTACTATATTTACATAACTCCAACAATCTCCCACTTGCCCTAAAGCAAGTTTGACATATCCTTCATTCCCATCCCTTCTAGGTGACCCTCAAAGCTCTTTTGAGTCAATGTCTTTCTGAACGGATCAGCAAAGTTTTGCTCTGTAGGAATCTTTACCACATCCACTTCTCCACGTTGTATTATCTCCCTTATGAGATGATACTTTCGCTCAATGTGTTTGGCAGCTTTGTGGTTCCGAGGTTCTTTAGAATTAGCCACTGCCCCACTATTATCACAATAAAGTGTAATGGCTTTTTCTGCCTCTGGAACTACCTCCAAATCATTTAGAACTTCCGAGCCAGATCGCTTCCTTTCACGCTTCACAAGCAACAACATACTCAACCTCCATAGTCGAATCAGCAATACAAGATTGCTTGACACTCCTCCAAACTATGGCTCCACCTCCTAAAGTAAATATAGAACCGAAGTTGATTTCTTGAATCAACATCGATTGGAAATCGAATCCGATATCCGTCGGAATAAGATTACTTCGAGTAAACAAGCATTAAGTTTTTCGTCCTACGAAGATACTTAAGTATACACTTAACCGCAATCCAATGTTCCATTCTGGATTGTCTATGAAATCGCTTACCGGTCCCTGCGTAATGTATATCCGGTCTAAAAATGAACAATTGATTCTAAAAATTCTTTTCAACTTAAAAGTTAAGGCTTGATCAATTTATCACACAATTGGGTTCCAACTTCATTAAGCCAATGCATAGGAAATCATTTACCAACCTACCAAGTCACTCAACTTAGGAAATGAATGTGAGACTGATATGTTATTCATTATTCAACATTCACGGCTTGCCTAGGATGTCATGAGCCTTTTTACGCGACTACGATCCATTTGTGATGGCCGTCCCCGGTTACTCAACGCATCACAATCCTAGGTGGCTACTAGCACTGCTCATACTCCCTCTTTGCTTTTGGCCTAAGTGTCGACATGGGTTTCATGAAGACCCCGGGTTACTTTACTAAAGTGGAGCAGCGGAGCAAAATTTTATTTCATTTATTATTATTTTTTCTTTTTTGTCTTTTTTTCTTCTTTTTTTGCTTCTTTTTTTTCTTTTTTTTCCTTCATTCACCAAAATTGAGCAACTAGACGAGCTGGGTCAACAATTCCTATGCATGTGACGTAGATTTAAAGCAAGCAAACTTAGGTATTCCACTCTATTAATTCCAAGCCTCAAATTGTAAGTTAAGAAGAATCAGTAGGTTCAAACACCCTTTTTTATGAAAAACTGAGAATAAGCCTGGTTATATTAAATTTATTATATAACTTAGCATGTCCCATAATTTCAAGATAAGAAAAATGTGTGAATTCAACCTCAGGTGTTGATGTCCTATCATGAAAACTATTTAAGCCGTAAGTACTGCCCCACACTTAAATCCCTCATTGACCTCAATGAGCAACAGAGCAAAACATAATATAGGTAATCAAAATATGAGGAGAAAAAAGTGGAAGGGGACTGCCCTAAGGGGTGGAGTCGGGAAAGTGGACTGGGGCGGTGGAGTGGGTGGTAGAGGCATTAAACTGCAAAATTGACCTGCTTAGAAATCAGAAAATGAAGCAGTAGTGCAACTTCAGGGAAGAAGATGGAAGGAAATTAGATAAAAAGAAAACAAAGTAAAATTGGAAGTAAAATAACAAGGATATGTAAGGCGTGGGCACGCCTTAAACTTGGGTTGCCTCCCAAAAGTGCCCTTGTTTAACGTCCTAGGCTCGACATCTTGCATTCCTAATCCCCTTGATGGTCCTTAGCTAACGTCAATTCCTTAACCCCTTGAGCTTGGAAGCCCTCATGGAAAGGTTTGTGGTGATGTCCATACACCTTAAAAACCTTATGAGTGTCCAGATTTTGAATTTCAACTGCACCATATGGAAAGATATTAGTAATAACAAAGGGACCAATCCATTTAGATCTTAATTTCTCAGGAAATAATTTCAAACGAGAATGATAAAGTAAGAATTTTTTTCCAATTAAAAAGTTCTTCCTAGAAATCATGTGATCATGGGAGGCTGTCGATTTCTCCTTGTAAATTCTGGAATCTTCATATGCGCCATTCCTGATTTTGTCCAACTCTCGTAATTGCAATTTTCTATGTTCTCCAGCTTCGTTCAATTGCATATTACATTGGTTGACAGCCCAATAAGCACAGTGTTCCCATTCGATTGGAAGATGACAAGGCTTGCCAAAGATAAGGCGGTATGGGGTCATGCCTATAGGAGTCCTATATTCCCACAATGCATACTTCAAGTGACTGGGCAGCAGCTTTAAATCCAATTTCGGTGGCTGTAAAACAGAAGGCAAGAGAGTGACGTTAGATATGTGTAATTCTTTGCAAAGAGTAGAACTCACCGTTGGCTTAGATGACTCCAATTCGTACACCACTTCGTGGAGCTCATTATGTGAGGTTTCTTTGTTGACGTCATCGATGTTATCTGGAGTTAGACTCTTGCAAAATGCACCCATTAACTTATCTGCTGTGTCCATTTCAAATGCTGTTTGGATTAATGGTTCAACAATATCTATGCTAGAAACACAACTCACATCATTAGGATATTTCATGGCATCATAAACATGAAATATAATTACTTCACTATCGAATTCCATAGTAAGTGTTCCATCATGAACGTCAATCTTAGTCCTAGCAGTACTAAGGAAGGGTCTCCCTAAAAGAATATCAGATGAGTTAGAGGACTTATCATCCTCCATATCTAAAATAAAGAAATCAGCAGGGAAAATTAGACCATTAACCTGGACTAACACATCCTCTAACACTCCCTTGGGATAAACTATTGATCTGTCAACTAGTTGAATTATTACCCCAGTTTCTTTCAATGGGCCAACATTTAAAGAAGAATAAATTGACAATGGCATAACATTGATTGAAGCACCTAGGTCACACATTGCCCTTTTTATTCCCACATTCCCAATAGTGCAAGAAATAGCAACCATACCTTGATCTTTGCATTTGGGGGGTAACTTCCTTTGAAGGATAGCAAACACATTTTCCCCCACACTTACCTTTTCATACTCAGATATTTTTTTCTTATTGGTGCATAGTTCCTTCAGAAATTTTGCATACCTGGGTATGTTTCTGATTGCATCGAGTAAAGGTATGTTAATCTCCACTTTTCGGAATGTGTCAAGAATTTCCTTGTCCTCCTTGTCTTTCTTGGATTTAGCCAATCTCTCTGGAAAAGGAGGTCTGATTTCCAAAATTTTAGGTTCTGTTGGTGCGAAATTCACTGGATGCTCCTTCTGTTTCTGAATTTCCACCTCTGTTTTGGCAGCAGGTGTTAAGCCGTGCCCACGTCCCTTTCCAGCAACAGGTTCCAACTCTTTTCCACTTCTCAAGGTAATTGCGCTTACGTTTGCCTTTGGGTTCACTATTGTTTGATAAGGCAATTTACCTTGAGACTCTAACTTGCTTAGGGACGTTGCCAATTGACCAACTTGATTCTCCAAATTTTGTATACTTGCTCTCGTCTCCTGTTGGAATTGTTGTGTGTTAGTTGCAAGTGATTTGACTATATCCTCAAGAGACATACCTGATCCTGGAGGATTTTGTTGGGGTGGCCTCTGCTGAAATTGCTGAAAATTTTGCACTCTAGACCCATAACTGAGATTTGGGTGATCTCTCCACCCAGGATTATAAGTATTTGAGTATGAGTCATATTTCCTTTGCGGTGGGCCAGGAAAATTTTCAATGGCATTTGCATATTCAGGGGTATCTGTTTGCAAAGTGGGGCACATATCTGTAGGATGACCCGTGTAGGCACAAATTCCACACGCCTTCACTTGTTGCGTATTTCCTACAACCAAATTTTGAACCAAAGAGGTTAGTTTATTTAATTTATCTTCTAAGAAAGAGACACTTACCTCGTTAACCCTTCTTGAGGGTTCTTGGCGGAACCTAAATTGTTGAGAATTTGCGGCCATCGTAGAAATTAAATCTCGAGCACCTTGTGGTGTCTTGTTGACAATGGCTCCTCCACTTGCTGCATCCATCATTCTCCTCTCCATAGGTAATAACCCTTCATAAAAGTACTGAATAAGGGCTTGATCTGATATCCCATGTTGGGGGCAGCTGGGACATAATCTCTTGAATCGCTCCCAATACTCATGAAGATTTTCTGAATCCCTTTGCTTAATCCCACAAATATCTCTTCGAATCCCAGCTGCACGGGAGGCAGGGAAAAATTTATCTAGGAAAATATACACCATATCTGTCCATGAATTAATAGTCCCAAGGGGTAAGTAGAACAACCAATCCTTGGCTGCATCAGCTAGGGAGAATGGAAAGGCCCTCAATTTAATTTGCTCCTCTGTTACTCCTTGTGGTCTCATGGTTGAACAAACGACATGAAATTCTTTGAGATGTTTATGAGGATCTTCGTTCTCCAATCCCCGAAAAGTAGGCAACAAATGGATCAAGCCCGATTTTAATTCGAAAGGAGCCTCTAAATTAGGGTAAGTAATGCATAATGGCTGCTGATTGACAGGGGGCACTGCTAACTCTCTCAAAGTGTGATTGTCTTGAGCCATCTCGTTATCTGAATCTGATTCGCTAGAAAGATAAAGTGACTCAGGGGCTATTTGTTCTTTCGTCACTGAAACTGCGGTAGAAGATGCTAGCTTTCGCAACCTTGCTTCTTTCCTCAGCTTCTTTGCTGTCTTTTCTATTTCAAAATCGAACTGTAGTGCTCCTACACGATCAGACCTGGTCATAAAAGAAAAAAAATCAATCAAACCAATCCCCGAAAACGGCGCCAAAATTTGATGAGTGTCGAATCCATCAAAAATAAAATCTACTCCTGAAAAATCAATTAAATTGTAGCTAGAGTGAGTAGAGTCGTATCCACAGAGACTGGAGATTAATCGATTCTTTTGAAAAACCAGAGAATCAAGAACGAGGAAAGAAAAGGGGGTTGTAATTGATGAGTGAAAATTATGAATTTAATAAATGAAAAACAGATAAATTTTAACTTGAGAATAAATCAGATTAATGGCATCTAACAAGGTAATCTCGTTCAAGTTATATGGTTGATCATTGAAACAAAGAATAAATCCGGATCCCACAATAGATTAGTTATGATTATTGAAATGCTTCTAATAATCTCATCTTTCCTTAATTTTAGATTAGCCGGACATGCGCCTTCTAACTAATCCCTTATTGACGAACAACCCCGACACGCGCCTAGGATTTAATTCGCTAATAGCTTTAAGAACTAGAAAGACCCAACCCTGACCAACAAGATCAACTAGCGTGACTGTTTAAATCAGATTATTCACCCTCATAATATAACGTGAAAATTATATTACCTACCACTGTTATCAAAATTAACTAGACAATTACGGATCTAGAAACCTTGATTGGCTAATTACGACCCTATTAATTGCACAACGAACTCCTGTTGCAACAACTAACAAGATAGTAATAATATGAATAAAACAGAGAATGAATAAATACTGCAGAAATCCAAGGATAACAATTAAGTTTAGATCTCTCAACACATATGAACTTGAACTTGATCAACCCTTGCTAGACTAGAGAAGGATTAGCCACTCATGGCTATACAAAACATGCCCAAGAAGTAAGAAGTCTCGTAATCTCTAAAGTAAAACTCTTGATGCTCTAAGCTTCTCTGTGGTCCTTTTATATCCTTCAAATCCTTTTCCTTGTAGGAAAGAAATAGCCTTCTGATTGGTGCCCCTAACTTCCCTCCTTAATCCCCAAAGATATCCCTTTCCAAATTTGAAAACTATCCAACTTAGGAGTCCAATCATGCCTCTAATTCCTTATCGATTGTGTCTCTATATGGCGACCTTAGCCGTGAGCACGACTTCTATCTAAAAGAAAATCAAGTCAGCCCAAAATATCTCTGATTTGGCCCGATTGTCATTTCCTGCCCAAAATATATAGAACTAAGTTAATTTCGTCCTCTCCACATGAATATATACCCAAAAAGTCGACAAAAATCATTAATATGATTAGCAAATATCCACATCATCAGTGGGCCATCTTATCTATTAAAAGAAAAATTGGGACCCTCCCACTCAAAAAATTACCAAGCATCTCATGCTCAATTTTTTAAGAAGCGTCTTAATTTGGTCCATACTTTTACCAACAGAGCTACGGTGGGCAATTTATTAATAAAAAATATTGAGTGTATAACCATTTGATTCATTCACTAATGATACCTACAAATCATGCCTCGATGGGAGGTCACATTTGCTATCATTAAGTGGACTTATCCTTAAGGAGACCCAAACCATGCAAGATCTAGGATCCATGCCCTCCGATGGGGAGTAACACTTCACCACATGCAAATGGGCCATCATTTGGAGACCGTGGACTCTCACAGGAGCATCCTCTCCCACTCAATCTTTTTGGGCTTTAAGTTTTAAATACCATCTTGTCTAGATGCAATTTATTATCCATCCTATATTATTTCATTATATATCTCATACATAATGAATGCATGGCAAGGCCTAGGGTTGGTAACTTTCTAAATGACATGCAATCACATAATATCACATATTACAAGCATTCATTTCTCCATTCATCACATGAACTAATAAAGCCACTTTTGATTGTCCATCCTAAAACATAAAATAATTACAAGCCTTTTAGGCCCAAAATATGCTTCTTCATCTTGGATCTTCCGCTTGAACTCTTCGCTAACATGATCCGCCCATTCGCAAACAAAATGTAATGGCATTTATGAAATTAGAATTTTGTCATTTGAAAAATAAAATTCCAGCACTAGATTTTAGAAAACCAAATCTTTGTTTTGACAAAAATTCTAGCACTTGTTTTATTAAAACCGAAACTCATTTCATGAAAATTAAACACAGCACTTAGTATTTTAGCAAAACCGAAATTGGATTCTTTGAAACAAAAACCAGCACTTGTTTTCCAATCATAACTGAAATATGATTCATTGAAACAAAATTCCAGCAACTTAGTTTTCACAAAACTTATGCCAAACACAAAAGGACACACCGAAAATTTTACATTTCCATTTCTTCAATCCATGGCTGCTCCTTCTTCATCATTACATCAATTTTGAACATTACAAAATCAAATAAAATAGAAAAAAGAAACCAAGGAGGAAACATGGTGATGATAGACCACCCTCCTTGTTACAACCAAATGAAGAAATATTACAAGATAAAATTTAACTTCTATGGACAACCAAAAGAGCAACATACACCATATATATTTCTATCGCATAAAAATATGCAGTATACATAAAAAGATTGCCAACCCATGCATCCACCATATAGGAACCGAAATCATGCATGAAAAATCGGCTCTGATACCAATTGTTGGATCGAAAAAAGAAAGCATGCTTAGTATGGAGAAACGATAGATTTCAAAACTTTTTAAGAAATCATCTTGCAGCGGAAGCAATATATCCAAATCAACATGCTAATCCATACATGATATGGTATAAGGATAATAAAACCAAGAACAAGATAAAAGGAATTACCGACTCCTTCGTTCTGACTTTAAATCCTCATTGTGCTATCCTCTCCTTCTTATATCCAAATCCTTTGCCTTTGAGTCTTTTCCTTTAGCAATCTATCTTCTTCCTTGTTGTAGTATCCTCGACCAATTAGATTTACCACTTGTTCTTCAAGGACAACTAGGTTAACAAAATCCTTTGGTGGGAAAGGAGAAGAAATATTTGGAGGAGATTTTCTTAGAAGAAGAAGAACCAAATTGAAACTCTTTCAATTCTTTCACTTAGGAATTTCGGTTCTACCTTGCATGAAAGGAGAGAATGTCTAAAAACCATGCAAGAAGCCTTTCTTACATCTCAATTTCGAAATATGCATGAATGGAAAGAGTGAGAGGCATCCAATGCATCACTTCTTACATTAATCACTCATCAAATAGCCAATAAATGAGACTTACTTCATTTATCTTTAAAATGGCTATTTGAAAAGACCATAACCTATAATTGAATACCCATTTCGGTTTTGGCAAGAAGAAAGAAGGAAGATGGTCCATCTAATGCACATATTTCATGTTGGGACCGAGACCCAACTACAAAAGCAGAACGGAAACCGAAGCAAACGAAAACGAAGGGAAGCGGAAATTTCGGATCGAAATTTCGAATCAGATAACAAAGCACATCGCAAACAGAACGGAAAACGGAAATGTCGAATCGAAACCAAAATGCGGAAGCGAACAAATCCGAAAGTAGCGAAGCGGAAGCAAATGCAAGCGGAAGCAAATACTAATCGAATCAAACGAACAGATTGCAAAGCGAAACGAAATCAAAAGCATACACATCCAAATCCGAAATAATAATCAAAGAAAACTTATCGAATGAACATAATCGCGTTGGGAATCCTAAGGCGTTCCAAAATCCGTTATGAATTTTTTTTCTTTTCTTATTCTCATTTCTTTTCTCGTTACTCAATCATATACCAATCATCTTAAATCCCTACAAATCGTACATAATCGATATAAATCCATACCAATCTCAAATTTCTCAAACTCTTATATACACTTATACATATCCAAAATTCACTTTTATTCAAATTTTTACCAAAATTTCAAACATAACGGCTGCCTTTATCCTAACCCAAAATTTCTGCAAAGGCAAAATACACTTCTATAATCCCTAATCGAATATCGTAACCATCGGACTCTCCCGTCAGGAATCCTAACACCGCAGAAACACAAACCTAAAACTAATACTTCCATATTTCTCAAATCAATATACCAATCTCATAATTCAAAATCAATATATATCTCAAATTTATACAAATTCCCAAATCAACCATACAATATGTTCTCAAATTCTCCATAATTTCCTATACAAATTTCACAATCATTCACAATACTTAACTTTATACACAAATACATTTTCTTTCAAACCTTTCTTAAACCACAAGCAGATCCATACTCAAAATCCAAAATACACAAAATCTAAGCGACACATATGTAAGGCGATGTCTTCACATTCTTTCATCCGATCTCCGCCGAA
This sequence comes from Erythroxylum novogranatense, assembly GCA_029891385.1. Lineage (NCBI taxonomy): Eukaryota > Viridiplantae > Streptophyta > Magnoliopsida > Malpighiales > Erythroxylaceae > Erythroxylum > Erythroxylum novogranatense. The sequence continues at coordinate 87,865,007 of CM057225.1, read as the reverse complement.
ACACGGAGATGAGGATGAAAGGGGTGAGCTCAGCTTCGTGGATAACACATTTATAAAATGACAAATAAGCTAAAACATTTTCATAATCTTTTTGCCAAAGGGCTAATTTTCAAACTTTTCAACTTTCAAATACTTTTTCAAACCCTTCTTAATATTTTTCAAACTTTTTATAACTCATTCTCTCAATTTTCAAAATTCTTGAATGTCTCATAAACATGAATGCAAACACACAGAAACAAATCAAAACACATAACATATCAGAATGGTCTGGCTAGGTCCAAACAGAACGTCTTCGCAGTCCGCATAGTGGTCCTGCATGCGTTAAAGTGAATGAAACGTCTACACTTTCCGCATTGCGGTCCAAGTAGCCGTGAAGGAGTCCGAAATCGAGACTCCGTGCCACTAGCGGGCACTGGAGAAGGCTATACATATAGAGACAAACTGACTCACCAAGGGACCTACCAAACCCACATAACACATAATCGAAAACGAAAAGTCGGATTGCCCGAAGGCACTTTTCAATTTCTTAATTTTCCACACATTCACATAAAGCATACAATTTGATCAATTCATCATTCGAATTCTAATTTCAGAAATCAAATCATTCAATGCATACACAACAAATGCATTTTTCAGAATTTCTATCAGTTTATCAAAACATTTAAAGCAATGAATTTACGCTTGTAATAATTTTCCAAAAATCATTCAGAAATAAACAAAGTACGAAAATCTTTTCTTTCATTTTCTCAAATTTTTGAAAAGTAATATTTAACTTATAAATCAAAATATAAATATGCTACCCACCTCGAAATGATGCTAGAAGCTTGTCCAAATAGTCAATTCTCCAAATTCCTTCTTCTTTCTTCAATTTAAAAATTCCCTAAGCCAATAACATCCAAATTCATCATCATAATTTGCATAATTCTCAAACTCAACCATAGGAAAAACATAACTATCATAACTCCAAGCTATTTCAATCTCCAATTTTGAAAATCCCCAATTTTCAAAATTGGCTTAAACCAATACACCCAAATTCAATCTCATAAAACATAATTTCTTCAAAATTAATCTCACAATTCATCAATTCACATTAATTCCAAACTATTTAAATCCTCAATTTCAAAAATCCCCAAATCTTAAAATTGGCCTAAACCAATTTATCCCAATTCAATACCATAAAATACAAATTCTTCGAAATTGATTTCATATATCATCAATTCATCATATTTCCTATAATTCTACACCAAAATATCTCAAAATCCTTAATCATAAAATTAAGCCTAAACCTTCATTAATTTTTCATCCAAAATTAAACCCAGCCTAAAGCATATATTTCAAAATTAATTCCACAATCCACAAACTCATCTTATATGTCATAATTCTAAACCGAAAATTAATCAAAATCTCAAAGTAGAAAATTTTCTCTTACCTCTTTCTCATCCAAATTCAATTTTTTGGCTTAAAAGGAAGCTCTTATGCTCCTTTATCTTTCTCTCTTGGAACCAACCCAAAATCCTTAAGAAACAAGTAGAAAAATCGAAAATATCTTTCTCTCTCATCTTTTCCTCCATCACCGAAACTTCTACTTCTTTCTCTTCTTTCTTATTTCTCTTTCTCTCTTCTGTAATTCCAGCCACTTTCGTGGCTTTTAATAAGCCAAAACGACATCCATATATGTGTTTCATTAAATGAAGGTTAATTGACCATTTTGCCCTCCATTCAAAGCTTAAAGTCACGCTTACTTAAGGTTTGATTCGCACTATCGATTTGAAGGAATTTGTCAAAACTTCCTTCTCGAGAAATGTTCCTCTCACTCATACGAATCCAACGCCACTGACCGCGCTCAATTCCGAGCACTACATCAAAAGTTATGTGCGAAACAGTGCGGGAAAATCCATATTCTAACACATTTTCCATGTACGATTATTTCCGTCCAAAATTTCACATTCTTAATCCCAGAATTGAAAATCGATGTCTTCATAACAATTGTATCCTTATGTCTCTAGTTTAATTCAAAACAAGAATCGCCTCATTTCAATTCCCAGATCAAAAGTTATACTCAAATTACTCACAGGTGTTCCCAATCCAAAAATTACACCCCAATCCGAACTTAAATTCAAAAATGAAAAGTCCTAAGGGCAAAATTGACATTTCATGTCTTCATATAATTTGTAGCCCCTTGTCTTATCTTTATTTCGCCTCAAGAATCGCTTCAATCGGATCTCTACAGATCCCGAATTTCACAAAACACTGAATCATGCTCGGAAAATTTCCCGACTCACTTTGATTAAATTAATCACCATTAATTTAATCTCAAAAGTTCACAAATTTCTTATAAAATGAAATTCATTGTCTTAGGAATCCAACGCAAAAAGAATCAACTCAATCGGATGTCAGACGGAAAAGATATAAGCAAAATAGTGAACAAAGGTCGGATTGGAGGAGGAAGCAAGGAGCAAAACGACGTCGTTTGGGCAAGGAACACGCTTGCAACACGAGGCGACGCGTCGCCCTGGTGATGCGAACTGAAAGTCGTGATCGCTTCGGCGATCTGCGTCGCCGTAGTGACGGCGGCTGAGCGCTTCGCCGTCGCTACGGCGATGCGTCGCCGTAGTGACGGGGATGCTTAATTAATTTTTTATTTTTTTATTTTTTTTTAAATCTAAAACTTCCGAAATTCATAACTTTTACTTCCGAACTCCGATTTTGACAAACTTAGTCTCTATAGAAAGCTTAAAGAAAGCTCTACATCTTTCACGAAGGACATAAAACTCAATTCGACTCCTACGGAAGTCCATTTTCCGGTCTAAGATACTATCCTCTATACAAACTTGTAAAAATCATACTTAATATTCCGAGATCGACAAATTTCATACTTTATATCGAAATAAAGATCAAAACAAATCCTTCAATTTTCATGAAAAACATCAAAGCTCAATTAACCTCTAACTAGGTTAATTTCTCAGTCAAAGTTCCAACCAATATAAAAGTCAAACCCGATCAAACATAAACTTTGACTGATCATAACTTTCACTCCCGATATCGCAAAATTACAAACTTTATGTCCACAAAAATCTCTTAACATAACCTACAAGTTTCCAGAAGACCATTTTATCAAATTTTGCCTAAATCATAAGTCAACTCTCAAAGTCAAACATTCTCTCTCCAAAAAGTCAAACTTTCTAAATCCTTCAAATTTTCACACTTTTTCTTTCTAATTCTTGCTATATAACTTCATTTCAATCAACTCATCCACTTGATCATTCATATTACTAAATCAAATTGTCACTCAAGGTTCGGGGTCCAACATTTCTCCCCCTCTTAAAAGAATTTCGTCCTCGAAATTCACTCTTACTTAAACTCCAAGTAACTCATTCTTGCATAAATTTCTTTTTAAACAATGATCATCAAGCACTTTCTTACTAATTTCTTTCCACAACTCATAATCAATTTCTTTTTCATCACTTTTACTCTTCATACATATTCTCAATCTCTTCAAAATTTTCACTTCCTTAAATCATATATCACTCATATCATATCAAAACACTATATCTATAACTCATTATTTCTTCATATATGGGCACAAATTAATGGTCCATTTCTTAAGGAACCCTAATATGGTTTAATCATCATTATGTCATCATTCTTTCATCTATATCAATTCATCACAATTTCTCAAGAAGTTCTAATCTTAATTTCCTCAACACATTCCGATAATCAAACATATTCTTAACACTCAAATCAAATCAATCATTTGAATTCGTCAAATAGTCATGCACATCAATTTCAAATTCCTAAAGACCATCATATTTCTTTCATCAAAATCAAATGACCACCTAGCACACTCTCACAAATTCACTTTTATCTTTACAAACTCGTATCAATTCCTTATTTATACTCATACCAAGTAAGATCATATTCGGGCTCGATACTATAAATGTTGGATCCGTTTCGAAATCCAACTATGCATACAGATTCCTCATACGAACGCATGATTCCTTATAAACTCTTCGCTCGATACCATAAATGTTGGGACCCGATCCGGAACCGGATCCCAACCAAAAATGAATGTGAACGGAGAAAGCGGAATCGAATGAAAACGGAAACAAGAACTAATCGAACTAAACCAGCAGATTTGAAGCGAAATGATATACGAATATCAAGCAAAAGCGAACGCGAATCGAATCTGAGAATCGAAGCGGAAGCACATCGAAGCGAATTGAATAGTAGCGAAGCGGAAGCAAATGCAAGCGGAAGCAAATACTAATCGAATCAAGCGAGCAGTTACAAAGTTAAACGAAATCAAAACAGACACATCCGACATCCGGAAATAATAATCAAAGAAAACTTATCGAATGAACATAATCGCGTTGGGAATCTAAGGCGTTCCAAAATCCGTTATGAATTTTTTTTCTTTTCTTATTCTCATTTCTTTTCTCGTTACTCAATCATATACCAATCATCTTAAATCCTACAATGCATACATAATCGATATAAATCCATACCAATCTCAAATTTCTCAAACTCTTATATACACTTATACATATCCAAAATCTCACTTTTATCCAAATTTTTTTACCAAAATTTCAGCAGCATAACGGCTGCCTTTATCCTAACCCAAAATTTCCTACAAAGGCAAAATACACTTCTATAATCCCTAATCCGAATATCAGAACCATCGGACTCTCCCGTCTCCTAACACCAGCAGAAACACAAACCTAAAACTAATACTTCCATATTTCTCAAATCAATATACCAATCTCATAATTCAAAATCAATATATATCTCAAATTTATACAAATTCCCAAATCAACCATACAATATGTTCTCAAATTCTCCATAATTTCCTATACAAATTTCACAATCATTCACAATACTTAACTTTATACACAAATACATTTTCTTTCAAACCTTTCTTAAACCACAAACAGATCCATACTCAAAATCCAAAATACACAAAATCTAAGCGACACATATGTCGAAATCGATGTCTTCACATTCTTTCATCCGATCTCCGTCAAACACGGAGATGGGGATGAAGGGGGGTGAGCTTCAGCTCGTGGATAACACATTTATAAAATGACAAATAAGCTGAAAATATTTTCATAATCTTTTTGCCAAAAGGGCTAATTTTCAAACTTTTCAACTTTCAAATACTTTTCTCAAACCCTTCTTAATATTTTTCAAACTTTTATAACTCATTCTCTCAATTTTCAAAATTCTTGAATGTCTCATAAACATGAATGCAAACACACAGAAACAAATCAAAACACATAACATATCGAATGGTGCAGCTAGGTCCAAGCAGAGCGTCTTGCGGCCCCGCATAGCGGTCCATGCGGTCGTGAATAGAACGTATTACACTTTCCGCATTGCGGTCCAAAGGTAGCCGTGAAGGAGTCCAAAATCGGACTCCGTGCCATTAGCCAAAGACTGGAGAAGGCTATACACATAGAGACAGCGCTGACTCACCAAGGGACCTACCAAACCCACATAACACATAATCGAAAACGAAAAGTCGGATTGCCCGAAGGCACTTTTCAATTTCTTAATTTTCCACACATTCACATAAAGCATACAATTTGATCAATTCATCATTCGAATTCTAATTTCAGAAATCAAATCATTCAATGCATACACAACAAATGCATTTTCGAATTTCTATCGGTTTATCAAAACATTTAAAGCAATGAATTTACGCTTGTAATAATTTTCCAAAATCATTCGAAATAAACAAAGTACGAAAATCTTTTCTTTCATTTTCTCAAATTTTCGAAAAGTAATATTTAACTTATAAATCAAAATATAAATATGCTACCCACCTCGAAATGACGCTAGAAGCTTGTCCAAATAGTCAATTCTCCAAATTCCTTCTTCTTTCTTCAATTTAAAAATTCCCTAAGCCAATAACATCCAAATTCATCATCATAATTTGCATAATTCTCAAACTCAACCATAGGAAAACATAACTATCATAACTCCAAGCTATTTCAATCTCCAATTTTGAAAATCCCCAATTTTCAAAATTGGCCTAAACCAATACACCCAAATTCAATCTCATAAAACATAATTTCTTGAAATTAATCTCACAATTCATTAATTCACATTAATTCCAAACTATTTAAATCCTTAATTTCAAAATCCCTAAATCTTAAAATTGGCCTAAACCAATTTATCCCAATTCAATACCATAAAATACAAATTCTTCGAAATTGATTTCATATATCATCAATTCATCATATTTCCTATAATTCTACACCAAAATATCTCAAAATCCTTAATCATAAAATTAAGCCTAAACCTTCATTAATTTTTCATCCAAAATTAAACCCAGCCTAAAGCATATATTTCAAAATTAATTCCACAATCCACAAACTCATCTTATATGTCATAATTCTAAACCGAAAATTAATCAAAATCTCAAAGTAGAAAAATTTTCTCTTACCTCTTTCTCATCCAAATTCGAATTTTTTTGGCTTAAAAGGAAGCTCTTATGCTCCTCTATCTTTCTCTCTCTTGGAACCAACCCAAAATCCTTAAGAAATAAGTAGAAAAAATCGAAAATATCTTTCTCTCTCATCTTTTCCTCCATCACCGAAACTTCTACTTCTTTCTCTTCTTTCTTATTTCTCTTTCTCTCTTCTGTAATTCCAGCCACTTTCGTGGCTTTTAATAAGCCAAAACGACATCCATATATGTGTTTCATTAAATGAAGGTTAATTGACCATTTTGCCCTCCATTCAAAGCTTAAAGTCACGCTTACTTAAGGTTTGATTCGCACTATCGATTTGAAGGAATTTGTCAAAACTTCCTTCTCGAGAAATGTTCCTCTCACTCATACAAATCCAACGCCACTGACCGCGCTCAATTCCGAGCACTACATCAAAAGTTATGTGCGAAATAGTGCGGGAAAATCCATATTCTAACACATTTTCCATGTACGATTATTTCCGTCCAAAATTTCACATTCTTAATCCCAGAATTGAAAATCGATGTCTTCATAACAATTGTATCCTTATGTCTCTAGTTTAATTCAAAACAAGAATCGCCTCATCACCAGGTCGGATTGGAGGAGGAAGCAAGGAGCAAAACGACGTCGTTTCGGGCAAGGAACACGCTTGCATCACCAGGGAGACGCGTCGCCCTGGTGATGCGAGCTGAACTCCGATTTTGACAAACTTAGTCTCTATAAAAAGCTTAAAGAAAGCTCTACATCTTTCACGAAGGACATAAAACTCAATTCGACTCCTACGGGAGTCCATTTTCCGGTCTAAGATACTATCCTCTATACAAACTTGTAAAAATCATACTTAATATTCCGAGATCGACAAATTTCATACTTTATATCGAAATAAAGATCAAAACAAATCCTTCAATTTTCATGAAAAACATCAAAGCTCAATTAACCTCTAACTAGGTTAATTTCTCATCAAAGTTCCAACCAATATAAAAGTCAAACCCGATCAAACATAAACTTTGGTGATCATAACTTTCACTCCCGATATCGCAAAATTACAAACTTTATGTCCACAAAAATCTCTTAACATAACCTACAAGTTTCCAGAAGACCATTTTATCAAATTTTGCCTAAATCATAAGTCAACTCTCAAAGTCAAACATTCTCTCTCCAAAAAGTCAAACTTTTTAAATCCTTCAAATTTTCACACTTTTTCTTTCTAATTCTTGCTATATAACTTCATTTCAATCAACTCATCCACTTGATCATTCATATTACTAAATCAAATTGTCACTTAAGGTTCGGGATCCAACATTTCATCTTTAATCTAATGAATGCAAATAGGTTACATGCCAACATTAAAAGTCAACCATTAAACCATTTAATGGTAAGTTCATAACTCCATTTAATAATGATGAACCATAATAAATACCATCTTTATTTAGTATTTTAATTTCAAATGTGTGGTTACACATCTAACCTAACACAATTTCGAAATTGCTTTTTCTCCATTTAAAAAAAAATTGTTTTAATATAATTAATCTAATCAATTACATTAAACCAAAACAAGCCCATTTCTAAATGAACATATGGGCTTCCAATTAACCATTAATTAGTATAAGCACATCATTCAATTATGGACTTCTAAAGCCTCCAAACTACTTCTTACTTAGCTTGATAACCTTCCTTAAAGCCAAGTGGGGAATCTTATTGGACTTTGATAATTCAAGCTCCAATAAGCCCAGAAATAATTCAATCTCATTGGAATTAATTCTAGCTTATTAATTAAATGTCATTCCACTAAAGACAATTAGTTGAACTCTTGAATTATTAAATATTATGAGAATATGTCCAATTGCAAACCCTATTTAGAACCTTATTATAGCCATCCTCACAACAAAGGGTAAAATTACCGTTTTGCCCTTATGTTGGTTTTTCCTTCTAGATCTCTCATTTTACTTTATATGGTGATTAACACATAAGATCTCATCTTAGTGTTAAGACTTGATGGGTAGCTAGTCCATCAAATCGCTGGCATGATTTAATCACCAAATCTCCTTAAAACATCTGAAGAGATGATAACACTATAAACTCTTTATTTGAGTGAATGTTCACGATACATGTTTCAATTAATAATTTCAACATGCACCTTCGGATTAATACCTGTAAAAATCTATTCGATCATATCAAGAATTATAATGAAACACATATGAGTTCACCACTCATCAAGATTGTGGTTCATAATAGCGAATGCTTAAGTTGTATGTTTAAGATTAAAGTAACGCCCACTTTATTCTTGAAAACATACTTGATTCAATTCATTTAATAGTGCCATTATCGATAGTCTACTACTATCATGATATGAAACTCATCATTCCCTTTAAGTAAACTCCTTTACTTATATGGAGATAAATCGCAACACTACTGATCTAAACCATAATCAAACGACCAACTTGATTATTCAACTGTGAATCAATTAATTGATTCTAATAATATACATGTTTCCCATACATCTCTATGTATATGTATATTACTTACAAATGAATCTTGGTACCTTATGACCAGATATATAATGCTCATACAGATAAAACCAAACTCTTTTGTTTTATTAATAATAAATATTTTCATTACAAAGTCATGGCGAAGAAGATAAAGTTACATGTAAATACACTTGCTTTCCAGGGCACTATATTTACATAACTCCAACAATCTCCCACTTGCCCTAAAGCAAGTTTGACATATCTTCATTCCCATCCCTTCTAGGTGACCCTCAAAGCTCTTTTGAGTCAATGTCTTTCTGAGCGGATCGTGAGGTTTTGCTCGTAGGAATCTTTACCACATCCACTTCTCCACGCGTTGTATTATCTCCCTTATGAGATGATACTTTCGCTCAATGTGTTTGGCGACTTTGTGGTTCCGAGGTTCTTTAGAATTAGCCACCGCCCCACTATTATCACAATAAAGTGTAATGGCTTTTTACGCCTCTGGAACTACCTCCAAATCCTTTAGGAACTTTGAGCCAAAGCGCTTCCTTTCACGCTTCACAAGCAGACAACATACTCGACCTTCATAGTTGAATCAGCAATACAAGATTGCTTGACACTCCTCCAAACTATGGCTCCACCTCCTAAAGTAAATATAGAACCGAAGTTGATTTCCTTGAATCAACATCGATTGGAAATCGAATCCGTATATCCGTCGGAATAAGATTACTTCGAGTAAACAAGCATTAAGTTCTTCGTCCTATGAAGATATTTAAGTATACACTTAACCGCAGTCCAATGTTCCATTCCTAGATTGGACTGAAATCGCTACCTACCCCATCGTAATGAGATATCGGTCTAGTGCACAACATTGCATACATCAAACTACCAAGCTGCCAAGCATATGGAATGTTACGCATGCGTTCAACCTCCTCTTGGGTTTTAGGTGCTTGTTCCTTTGAAAGTTTGATTCCATGTCTAGTAGGAGTGAAACCCCTCTTGGAATCTTGCATGACGAACTTATTGAGCATATTCTCAATGTAGGTTAGTTGAGACAAAACTATGCTCTTGTTCTTACGATCCCTTATAAGTTTGATCCCTAGAACATAGGTAGCCTCTCCCAAATCCTTCATTGAAAGCTGCTCATTCGGTCATCCTTAACCGCAGATAACATTCCCACATCATTCCCAATGAGCAGAATGTCATCAACATACAGGATTAGGAAAGTAACCTTACCTTCTTGTATTCTTTTGTAAACACAAGGCTCATCTAGGTTTTGTATGAACCATAGGTTTTGATAGCCTTATCAAACCTAATGTTCCAAGACCTAGATGCTTGCTTAAGTCCATAAATGGACCTTTGCAACTTGCAAACCTTATGCTCATTACTTAACACAATGAATCCTTCTGGTTGGGCCATATAAATGGTCTCCTCAACATCTCCATTCAGAAATGCGGTCTTGACATCCATTTGCCATATTTCATAATCGAAATAGGCTGCTATGGCCAAAAGAATCCTGATGGACTTAAGCATGGCAACCGGAGAAAAAGTCTCCTCATAGTCTATACCCTCCTTTTGAGTATAGCCTTTAGCTACCAATCTAACTTTAAAGGTCTCTACCTTTCCATCCAATCCCCTTTTCCTTTTGTAGATCCATTTACACCCTATGGTTTTAGACACGGTGGTAGATCTCTGAGGACCCGAACTTCATTAGTATACATAGAATCTATTTCGATTCCATTGCCTTGAGCCATTTTCTGCATCAACATCATTAATAGCCGTGTATACGTAATGAGGATCTGTTTCTTCTTGGTGCGGGATGGCAATTAAGCCTTTTCCTAAACCGGATACCTATCTGGTTGTCTCACAACCCTCCCACTACGTCTAGGCACATCTTGATGTTCAGTTGCGCCGATTCAACTCTTGAATCCATTTCGACATCTTGTTACGTCATATCCAAAACAACTATTGGTTTGGATGAAATTGCTAACTCCTTTAGTACTACTTCACTTCTTCCTTTGTGATTTCTCACAAACTCTTCCTCTAAGAAGTTTGCATTTGTCGACACAAATACCTTCCTATCGTGAGGACTGTAAAAATAGTACCCTCGAGTTCCGTAGGATATCCTACAAACAAACATACTTCGACCTTGGTTCCATCTTTGTGGATTAGGGCTTTAGAACATGGGCTGGACAGCCTTAAGTCCTCAAGTGCCTCAATGAAGGCACTCGGCTGAGTCCACAACTCCCTAGGTATTTTAAGCACCGATTTGGATGGAGCAAAGTTAAGAAGATATGTTCCGTTGTATGGCATATCCCTTAATGATTCTGGAAGGCTAGCATAGGACATCATTGATCTTACCATTTTCAATAGAGTTCTATTTCTCTCTGCGCTTCACCATTCTGTTGAGGTGTACGAGGAGTCGACAAATTGGAAACAATTCCATTGTCAATTAAATATTGCTGGAACTCTCCAGATAAATACTCACCACCTCGATCTGATCGAATCTGTTTTAATGGCTTGCCAAGTTGCTTCTCAGCTTCAGCTTTGAATTCTTTGAACTTTTCAAAAGATTCACTCTTTTTATGCATCAAATACAAATAGCCATGTCTTGAGTAATCATCTATAAAATTTATGAAATATTCATAACCTCCTCTAGCTTGTACATTCATGGGCCCGCACACATCAGTATGTACCATGTCCAATGTGGATTCAAATCTGTTTCCTTTAGAAGGAAATGAGGCTTTTGTCATTTTTCCTTCAATACAAGATTCACATGTGGGTAATGGATCACTATCCAAGCCCATAAGGATCCCATCCTTTACTAGTCTGTCAAGTCTTTTCTGATTGATATGACCCATCCTTAGATGCCACAGATACTTTGAATTAATGCTGAGATATTGGATTGTCTTGGTTTTATCATTTCTGTGGTGTTTAGTGAGCCTTTCATAGGTTCCATAAAAAACAATCCCTGTTTAATTATCGCTTCACAAATAAAATCCTTATTCTCATATATTGAAACAACCTTTTCAAAATATAAGGAATAGCCAGATTTTATTAGACAAAAAACAGAAATCATGTTCCTTACAATCATTGGCATGTAATAAACATCTTCCAAATATAACCTATGACCACTAGGAAAGTCCAAGATAACTACTCCCACCGATTCGCTGAAACATAGGAACCATCTGCTATCTTAACTTGGCGGCCTTTAGGAAGTCTTTTCTTTCTTGGAACCCTGCGAAGAATTACAAACATGGTTTGTGGCTCTGAATCTAATATCCAAGAAGTAGATAAATCGCCACATTTCTAGTTCCTAACAAACTTAGGAAGCCCATACCTTGTTTGCTTTTGAGGGACTCTAGGTAGACTGGACAGTTTCTTTTCCAGTGGCCCATCTCATCACAGTGGAAACACTTTCCTTTGATGTTCTCTTTGGCCTTCTTTTTCATGGGTTTGGCCTTGACCCATATTTGGGCCTTCTTTTTCATTGGACCCTTCTTCTTTTCCTTGCCCTTACCCTTGGGCAGAAGAAGAAGCTACATTAGCTTCGGCCTCGAGCCTTAATATTCAATATTTCCTCCGTGCTCGGAGGGTATTCATCAACTCACTCAAGGTGTAATCCTTCTTTGTTGAGCTCATAGTCCAACTTAAACTGCTGAAAAGAAGAGTTTAAGTTATTGATGATCATAATCATCTGCGTGTCCGCATCCATATCCGCCCCAAGCATCTCAGCCTCAGTGACCACAGAGATTACCTTCATCATGTAATCCCGCACCGGTTCACCAGGTTTCTGTCTGAGATTATGAAAGGTTTGGATAGATTTCACTCTTACAGACCTAGTCCTCACACCAAACATCTCATGTAGGTGATGGACCATTGCATTAGCAGTTTTCATACAAGCAATTTGCTTTTGCAACATGCCGCTGACAGAAGCCAGAATATAACACTTAGTAGTCTTGTCAGCATTCCGCCAACGCTCATGTTGTTGGACTTGCTCAGGAGCTGCATCTCCACTTAGAGGTGTAGGCTCATTTTCAGTTAACACCCATGAAATACGTTCATATTGAAGAACAATGTCAAGGTTACGTCTCCATTCATTAAACTTGTCTCCATTTTCCAATTTGTTATTAGTCAAGAGCAGGGTGAGTGGATTCATTTTGTGGTTGATTATGTGCGAAAATATAAATTATTAAAACATGAGCATACTAGTCAACAATTTATGGAACTTTGTATAAAATCATGATGCATGTATGCATGATGATAGATTTAACAAAACTTAAAAATTAAAACATTATCTGACGATTATTTTCTTATCTATAATGAGACTAAGTGACGGTGGGCCATCTTATCTATTAAAGAAAAAGCGGGACCCTCCCACTCAAAAACTACCAAGCATCTCATGCTCAATTTTTAAGAAGGGTCTTAATTTGGTCCATACTTTTACCAGCAGAGCTACGGTGGGCGGTTTATTGATAAAAATGTTGAGTGTATAACCATTTGATTCATTCACTAAAGATACCTACAAATCATGCCTCGGTGGGAGGTCACATTTGCTATCATTAAGTGGACTTATCCTTAAGGAGACCCAAACCATGCAAGATCTAGGATCCATGCCCTCCGATGGGGAGTAACACTTCACCACATGCAAATGGGCCATCATTTGGAGACCGTGGACTCTCACAGGAGCATCCTCTCCCACTCAATCTTTTTGGGCTTTAAGTTTTAAATACCATCTTGTCTAGATGCAATTTATTATCCATCCTATATTATTTCATTATATATCTCATACATAATGAATGCATGGCAAGGCCTAGGGTTGGCAACTTTCTAAATGACATGCAATCACATAATATCACATATTACAAGCATTCATTTCTCCATTCATCACATGAACTAATAAAGCCACTTTTGATTGTCCATCCTAAAAACATAAAATAATTACAAGCCTTTTAGGCCCAAAATATGCTTCTTCATCTTGGATCTTCCGCTTCGAACTCTTCGCTAACATGATCCGGCCCATTCGGTAAACAAAATGTAATGGCATTTATGAAATTAGAATTTTGTCATTTTGAAAAATAAAATTCTAGCACTAGATTTTTAGAAAATCAAATCTTTGTTTTGACAAAAAATTCCAGCACTTGTTTTATTAAAACCGAAACTCATTTCATGAAAAAAAAAACAGCACTTAGTATTTTAGCAAAACCGAAATTGGATTCTTTGAAACAAAAAACCAGCACTTGTTTTCCAATCATAACTGAAATATGATTCATTGAAACAAAAATTCCAGCAACTTAGTTTTCACAAAACTTATGCCAAAATACAAAAGGATACACCGAAAATTTTACCTTTCCATTTCTTCAATCCATGGTTGCTCCTTCTTCATCATTACATCAATTTTGTACATTACAAAATCAAATAAAATAGAAAAAAGAAACCAAGGAGGAAACATGGTGATGATAGACCACCCTCCTTGTTACAACCAAATGAAGAAATCTTACAAGATAAAATTTAACTTCTATAGACAACCAAAAGAGCAACATACACCATATATATTTCTATCACATAAAAATATGCAGTATACATAAAAAGATTGCCAACCCATGCATCCACCATATAGGAACCGAAATCATGCATGAAAAACCAGCTCTGATACCAATTGTTGGATCGGAAAAAGAAAGCATGCTTAGTATGGAGAAACGATAGATTTCAAAACTTTTTAAGAAATCATCTTGCAGCGGAAGCAATATATCCAAATCAACATGCTAATCCATACATGATATGGTATAAGGATAATAAAACCAAGAACAAGATAAAAGGAATTACCGACTCCTTCGCTACAGCTTTAAATCCTCGTTGCGCTATCCTCTCCTTCTTATATCCAAATCCTTTGCCTTTGAGTCTTTTCCTTTAGCAATCTATCTTCTTCCTTGTTGTAGTATCCTCAACCAATTAGATTTACCACTTGTTCTTCAAGGACAACTAGGTTAACAAAATCCTTTGGTAGGAAAGGAGAAGAAATATTTGGAGGAGATTTTCTTAGAAGAAGAAGAACCAAAATTGAAACTCTTTCAATTCTTTCGTTTAGGAATTTCGGTTCTACCTTGCATGAAAGGAGAAAATGTCCAAAAACCATGCAAGAAGCCTTTCTTACATCTCAATTTCGAAATATGCATGAATGGAAAGAGTGAGAGGCATCCAATGCATCACTTCTTACATTAATCACTCATCAAATAGCCAATAAATGAGACTTACTTCATTTATCTTTAAAATGGCTATTTGAAAAGACCATAACCTATAATTGAATACCCATTTCGGTTTTGGCAAGAAGAAAGAAGGAAGATGGTCCATCTAATGCACATCTTTCATCTTTAATCTAATGAATGCAAATAGGTTACATGCCAACATTAAAAGCCAACCATTAAACCATTTAATGGTAAGTTCATAACTCCATTTAATAATGATGAACCATAATAAAGACCATCTTTATTTAGTATTTTAATGTCAAATGTGTGGTTACACATCTAACCTAACACAATTTCGAAATTGCTTCTTCTCCATTTAAAAAAATTGTTTTAATATAATTAATCTAATCAATTACATTAAACCAAAACAAGCCCATTTCTAAATGAACATATGGGCTTCCAATTAACCATTAATTAGTATAAGCACATCATTCAATTATGGACTTCTAAAGCCTCCAAACTACTTCTTACTTAGCTTAATAACCTTCCTTAAAGCCAAGTGGGGAATCTTATTGGACTTTGATAATTCAAGCTCCAATAAGCCCAGAAATAATTCAATCTCATTGGAATTAATTCTAGCTTATTAACTAAATGTCATTCCACTAAAGACAATTAGTTGAACTCTTGAATTATTAAATATTATGAGAATATGTCCAATTGCAAACCCTATTTAGAACCTTATTATAGCCATCTGCACAACAAAGGGTAAAATTACCGTTTTGCCCTTATGTTGGTTTTCCTTCTAGATCTCTCATTTTACTTTATATGGTGATTAACACATAAGATCTCATCTTAGTGTTAAGACTTGATGGGTAGCTAGTCCATCAAGCTGCTGGCGCCATTTAATCATCAAATCTCCTTAAAACATCTGTAAGAGATGATAACACTATAAACTCTTTATTTGAGTGAATGTTCACGATACATGTTTCAATTAATAATTCCAACATGCATAATCGGATTAATACCTGTAAAAATCCATTCCGATCATATCAAGAATTATAATGAAACACATATGAGTTCACCACTCATCAAGATTGTGGTTCATAATAGCGAATGCTTAAGTTGTATGTTTTAAGATTAAAGTAACGCCCACTTTATTCTTGAAAACATACTTGATTCAATTCATTTAATAGTGCCATTATCGATAGTCTACTACTATCATGATATGAAACTCATCATTCCCTTTAAGTAAACTCCTTTACTTATATGGAGATAAATCGCAACACTACAGTCTAAACCATAATCAAACGACCAACTTGATTATTCAACTGTGAATCAATTAATTCAGATTCTAATAATATACATGTTTCCCATACATCTCTATGTATATGTATATTACTTACAAATGAATCTTGGTACCTTATGACCAGATATATAATGCTCATACAGATAAAACCAAACTCTTTTGTTTTATTAATAATAAATATTTTCATTACAAAACTGTAACTGAAGAAGATAAAGTTACATGTAAATACACTTGCTTTCCAGGGCACTATATTTACATAACTCCAACACTCCCTAGAAGTGGAAAATGGGAACAGGATAGTAGGTCTCACAGAAATTCAAGATCAGTTCCTTGAATACTTTCAAGGTACTATAGGGAAACAAAAGGCTCTTCACTCTTCCAAAGAGTTTATAGACACCCTTTTTCCTAACCCTTTGCCTAAAAACCTTACCAATTCTTTTATTGCTGAAGTTTTAGCTCAAGAGATAAGAGAGGCATTCAACTCTCCTAATCCAAATAAAGCCCCTAGCCTAGATGGGTTTAATGGGTTCTTCTTCAAGCAAACCTGACCTATCATCAGGGAGGAAGTTACCAAAGTCTTTTAAAAAAAATTCCATCATGGAAAACTCCTCAAAGAGATCAATTCCAAATTTATCTCACTCATTCCTTAAAAAGCTCACCCTTCCATAGTTTTAGATTATCGACCTATCTCTTGTTGCAACATGCTTTACAAGGTGATTGATAAAATCATAGAAAATCCTTCCTCACATTGTAAGCCCCAATCAAAGTGCTTTTATTAAGAACCATAGAATAGGGGATAATATCCTATTGGCTCAAGAGATTTTCAAGAACTATCACCTTTCAAATAATCAGAAGAGGTGTGCTTTTAAAGTGGACCTTCAAAAAGCCTATGACTCAATCCAATGGGATTTCCTTCTTAATGCTCTAGAAGCTGTAGGCCTTCCTTTGAAGTTCCTTGACTAGGTCAAAGAATGCATAACCACTCCCTCTTATTCAATCTTGATCAATGGAACCCCCTCTAGATTTTTTAAAGGTAAGTCGGGCTTAAGATAAGGAGACCCCTTATCTCCATTCCTCTTCATAATTTGTATGGAAGTTTTCTCTAGAAATTTGAAAGCTTGTACAAAGAATAACCCTTCCTTCAAATACCATTAGCGATGTCAAGGCCTTAAACTTAACCATCTCCTCTTTGTTGATGAACTCTTGATGTTTTGTCATGCAGATTTGTTATCTTCTCAAACCTTGCTTGATATTTTATGTACCATCTCTATGTTTTCTGGTATGGATATGAATACTTCCAAGAGTAAGTTTTTATCCCCATATGTGAACTATCAGACTTATCGAATGAAACTTGTCTGTAGACTCCAGCTAAGCAATCTTCCTATATAGTATTTAGGGGTAACACTTATAATAGAACGGTTATCTAGGAGGGATTTCCTTAGCCTTTTGGACAAAATTGATAAGAGGATCAACAGTTGGACTCATAAAAGTCTTTCTTATGCTGGTAGAATCCAATTGGTAATTTCAGACCTTTCTTCTTTCCAAGTATACTGGTCTACCCATTTCATACTCCCTTATTCCATCCTTAAGGATATAGAGACGAAGCTTAGTAATTTTTTATGGGATGGGAAGGTTTATCCGAAATCTCATGCCAAGGTTAATTGGAGTGACATTAGTAGACCGAAAAAGGAGGAAGGTTTAAGAGTGAAACATTTGACCATAAGGAATTATGTCCTATTAGGGAAACAGATTTGGAATCTATTTGAAGATAGGGACGCTCTGTGGGTAAAGTGGGTGTATACCATCATAATAAAAAGGAAAAACTTATGGAGTGCCCAACCAACCTATAATAGTTCTTAGTGTTTGAGAAAATGTTTATTTGTGAGGGACAAAAAGGGGAACCAATTCAGATGTAGGATTGGCAATGGTATATTTACTCTTTTATGGCAGGATCCCTAGCACCCGAGAGGAATCCTGAAGAACTTCTCTTCACGAAGAGAGATCAATGGCTCAAAACTTCCAATGGCAGCAACAGTCTTATAAGTTATCAATCATGATGAGTGGAGATAGCAAAAGGTATCTATAGTGTTCATTAGAAACCTTGAAATACCTCGGTACAACCAAATACTTTTTAACCTAATTGTTTGGAATGGCTAGCTTGTTCCATAAGACAGTATACTAATGATTCTGCCTAAAAATTCTTGCGACCTCCTTTATAGGAGGTTCTTTGGCACAAGCTAGTGGGTCTAAAAGTAGTAGACTTTGGTGTTCCTTTATTCTTTGGCTTGCTTTCCTTCAAAAGTTACAAACCCGGGATAAACTTTCCTACCTCCAAACTCCTAACCACTATTCTTTGTGTATTTCAGCTAATGAAACCATTGACCATTTATTTTTTGAGTGTACATTCTCTAAATCAGTTTGGGACCAAAGCTTCTCACATTTTCATTTACACTACCCTAATCATCCAAACATTTCTTCTATTCTCACTTGGTTTCATCTTGCTTCCAATACAAGAACTTCAGGCATTACTATTTTCCCAATTGTTTTATCTACTACTATTTACCAAATTTGGTCTAAAAGGAATAGTAGAACTTTTAAAGATAAAGCCAAGGATGTTGGGAGTGTGTACCTCAAAGTAATCTCCTAAGTTATGGAACATCAAAATTCAAACACCAAGATGAGGTAATTAAATAAGTGTGTTGGACCCCGTTTTCGAAGCCCAACATTCGGAGTCATAAACCTTGGGCTTGCGCAATACCTTGTGAGGTGATTTCCAATAACCCTAAATAATCATCATCCTATAAGATTGGAGGCCCGTACTAGTCAAACACCAAAATTACAATTTGACTTCATTAAATAAAATTTGCAGCTATGAATCTCTAGTTCATTTTGAAGCTAGAAATCACCTCAATCGGAGCTCTACAGCTCGAGATATACTTAGAAAACTAAAGCATGCACAAACCACAATTATGCTTTCCCAACTGACCCCTCACTTCTCTCTAACAAAAATAATCATGTCAACTCCAAAAGATACAATTTTTTATGGAGAGATAGGCAAAGATGTTGAAAATCCATTGCTTCAAGAATCATTTCATTTGGAGATCGGATGAGGAAGTTATGACCAAAAGAATCCAACACGTTTATGCCCTTACTCGAATTGTACATGTCTTGGCGCAAATACCATAACTTTTTCTACAGATGTTGGATTGATTTTCTTTTAAAACCATTTGAAGGAATGACTCGAAATCTACAACTTTTATGAAGCACTAGAAGTGAGTTTCGGCCTTTAAAAGGGTTAAAAATAGAATAGAAGAAGGAACTAAGACGAGGCTGACGTCATGAGACGATTGTTGATGTCATACTAAGACAAATCGAAAAAATAGGTATAACTTTTTGTACAGAACTCGGATTTAGGTGTTCTTTAGATGAATAGAAAGAGGACTTCAAGATCTACAACTATCATGAAGACCTCAAAGACCAATTCTATCATCTAGAGGATCACATTTGGATAAGAAGATATTCTGGTCAAACTAAGATGATGTTGACGTCATGAGACGATTGCTGATACTGAGACGATTCGGAAAAATGGGTATAACTTTCTGTACAGAACTCGGATTCAGGTATTCTTTAGATGAATAGAAAGAGGAATTCAATACATACAACTTTCATGAAGACTAAAAGACCAATTTTATCATCTAGAGGATAAAATTTGGACCAGAAGATGTTCTGGCCAAAATGAGACGATGCTAACGTCATGAGATGATTGCTGACGTCATTCTGAGATGAATCAGAAAAATGGGTATAACTTTCTGTACAGGACTCGGATTCTAGTTTTTTTTAGATGAATAGAAAGAGGGCTTAAAGATCTACAACTCTCAATAAGACATTAAAGATCAATTCTATCATCTAGAGGATCAAATTTGGACTAGAAAATGTTTTGGCCAAAATGAGACGATGCTAATGTCATAAGACGATTGCTGACGTCATTCTGAGATGAATCAGAAAAATGGGTATAACTTTCTGTACAAAACTCAGATTTAGGGATTCTTTAGATTAATAGAAAGAGGACTTCAAGATTTACAACTATTATGAAGATCTTAAAGACCAATTCTATCACCTAGAGGATCAAATTTGGACTAGAAGATGTTCTGACCAAAATGAGACGATGCTGACGTCATGAGACGATTGTTGACATCATTCTGAGACGAATCAGAATGAGACGGTCAAACTGAGATGCAAAAAGTCAAACCAAGATAATGAACAGTAACTGAGATGATAATGATGTCATTCTAAGATGATGTTGACGTCATTTTGAGACGAAGGAAAATGAGATGGTCAAACTAAGACACAAAAAGTCAAACTAAGATGATGAAACCTCATAACTTGTAATGCTCGTATCTTTCAACTCTGATATCCAAAAATTACAAACTTTATATCGTTGGAAAGCTGGAAAAATCATCTACAACTTCCAACAGACAAATTTACTTAAATCAGCTCATAACAACTAGAAATGTCCCTGAAGTCAGTACACAAATTTTGTCTTTACGTAACCTTAAGTACCATGGGTGAAAACAAAATCATAAACCATTTATATCAAAAGATTGTAATTTTACAAAGCTTTAGTGGGCATTTCAAGCCCTCAATACACGAATGTTTCAAGAATATTCCAAAATATAAAAGACCTATGAACAATAAATTGCTCAAAATGCAACTAAAGCCTTGGTTTACTAAATTTGTTTAAATTATAACAACATTTCAAAAATGGAGTGATGCCTTGGTCCTTGACTACTCAATCTCTTGCTCATCACCTGTTTATGGGGAGGAAAGTGGGGGTGAGCTTAAAGCCCGTGGGTGACAATTTTATAGTTTGCAATAAACAAAGACATTTTTAATACATCTTCAATGCAAAAAAATTTTGTCTATGCAAAATCATGGATGCATTACTCCTATCAACTTATCAAGAACACCTAAACACATCAAATGGTTTGGGTAAGTCAGAAACATGATGTACTACACATTTCTAATGAAATGGTCCTGTGTAGTCGTGAATTCTTGAAGGAGTCCTTGAGGGAACTCCATGTCACTAGCAAGTAGGCGGGAGAAGCCTATACTTGGGTCAACGTGCACGTAACGGTTCTTGAAGGACTACCACAAACCCACATAATACATAGAATTTCAAAATCTTGTATGCTTGATGCCCACAAAGGCACATTTTCTTGAAAACTTACTTTTCATAAGCTTGTTATATCCTAAAAACCATTTCCAAAAATATGGTTTCAAAATCATGCATCATTTTAAAGAATCATTTTAATAAAGCAAATTTTTTATGTATCATCCCACAAATCATGTATAAACATGTAGAAAAATATTGCAGTACTAAACAACCTTAAGTGCACATGAATGAGGTGGATGCAAAATTAATTACTGTCATTTATTGCCTAGCTATGAAAATGAAGCTCACCTTGAAGTCCTTGACTGTGGCTTGCTTAAATGTGCCTCTCCTCTTGCTCCTCTTGTCTTTCTTGATTCCCTTTCCATGGACAAAATTTTCCAACTTTAATAGGGTTGCTAAAATGGAAACTGACAAAGTATGTTCCATAAGATGGCTCTAGAAAACTTAAACTCATGGTTTTTCTAAGCTTCATGAACCAAAACCCTTCCCATATCTAAAGTATTAAAAAACTCTTACCTTAGATCTTCACCAAAAGAAGAGATGCTTGGTTCAAAAGAAGGCTCTTGATTTTCTCTACCTTTTTTCCTTCTTGCAAAACCTCTAAATCTCTCTAGAAAGCTTAGAAAAGGTGAAACCCTAGCTCAACCCTCTTCTTTCCTCTCAACCACCCAAAATCTTTCTTTCTCTCTCTCTTATTTATTATTTCACTTCTGTCTTTTCCATTTTTGTTTTTCCCTCTCTTTGGGAGAAAAACAACACTTCTTTCTTCCCATCTTACCCTTAATGACTTATAAAAGTCCACCTTGCCCTTCCTTTAATGCCTTATGGTTTCTAGACTTATGTGGCTTGCCAAAGTTACCCTCATAGTCTCTTACTACTTTAATACTTCTACTAACCCCTGTCATATTTTCTTTCATACTTGAACAAAATTAATCACTCTTGATAAAATAGTTTATCTATTAAAACCTTGAAAGCAATTTAAATCATGCTTATTCACACACACAAAAATTAGAGCCAATAAAGTGTCTATTTCATTAACATTTTTTCTGCAGGTTTGATAGCTCAAGAATATCAATTAGCTCAACAGTATGTGTGTCTACATTTGAAGAGCAAATAGGAGGTTAGTTGGAGGTCCAACATACCTTCAGACTCTACAGTAATAGAGAGGAAAGGATCAGAAAACACCTTGGACACAATCAATAAATACGAAATTGGAAGGAATTTGGTCTTATTCGGAACAGATAAGATGAATGCAATTAAAAAGTACACTGACTTCAACAGTTGGAAAACCATCACCTACTGAGGGATTCCAAGTTTGAACAAGAAACAACATCAGTCAATTCGTCTTGTTTCCTCAAGGTAAGCAGAAGAAAAGATAGTAATTCAATCTTGGCATTGGAAGTCAAGGTGAAGACAAAGCCTTCACTTCAGTTCCATGTACTTAGCTTTCTAATGTTTGTGTAGCAGCAGATTGGATTGTAGATTTTTGTTCTTGTTTATGGTTACAATGAGTCTAGTAAGTTAACTCTGTGCGGATTTGGTTGAAGAGTTAGAGAGCTGATATTGTTTTGGATGTGTGGATGAGAAGTAAGGAAGTGATGTAACTTCCAAAGATATCTTTCGTTGGTCCGCTTATGTAGCAAAGAACCTTTTGTTTCAACTAGACTCTACTGATAGGAATAGTGGGTAGCTAACAAATGAGCTATCCGTGAGTGCCTTAAGAGACCACTGCTTGAGTAGTCTCCAACGATGTACATAACTTTTATATTTGTATAAAATCTTTTGATTTAACTAAAAAATGCAACTGAATGTCATTTTCTATTTTATTATGATTTTAGTTTCAATCTGATGCATGTATGAAGCTCTAGGAAATTCTAGAAATTTGATGAACGTGCATGCATGTAAATTTATAGAATAATTTTATAAAAAATTTCATGAATTTTCTTTATGAACATGCACATATGATGTTTCCACTTGTATGAGATGCATGACACCTATTTTTTAAGTTATTGATTATTTATTCTCAATTTTCCATGCATGCTAGTGGTGTATGACATATGATGTGCTAGCTAATTTCACTTAGTTCATAAAGAATTCCTAGAAATTAGTTTCTGGAATTTTTTAGGCATATTTAGAATGTGTATAAGACTCTGGAATTTTTCTAGAATTAATTAAACTTGATTCAATTAATAGATCAAGTCAAAATCAGTACTGGTCAGCTTTTTGAAAGCCGATGGGGCCAACTTGTTTGATGACTTATGGGTATGAGTTTTGGTTATAAGACTTTGAATTTTTTTTATAAGATAAGAAATGTATTATTTTGATTCTAGTAGCATGCTAAGAACATGTTCTTGAAATTATGGTTCTAGAAAATTTCCAGACATCGAATTGGTTTCTTTATTGTCTAGTAGGTTACTCATTTATCTTGATAATTTTAGCCATCAAGATAATTTTGGCTTGTGCTAAAATTGTCTTGATAAATTTGAGATGACCTAGGGATTTTTTAGTTTACTAATTGATGTTCGGGAATTTTGGAAACCCTAGGGATTAGTTTAGAATTAATCCAAGTAGGGCATTGCATTTCTAGTGTGACTAGAAAAATACACATGTACTAGAATTGTAGTGTTTAATTTGGACATCAAAATAATTGAATTTTAGGGTTCCTAATCAAATCACATTCATAATTCAAATTAATTGAGACTAACACTAGTACTCGATTTGGTTCAAGAGTTGAATCGAATCACGACACTTATATTAATAGTCAAGTCACAACATAAAACAAACCTCCTTTATGTGTTATATGCATTAGATGCATTTTAAAGGTGGTTATGGATGTAGGCCCAATTTAACTGAGTCGTCCATAATCTAAATATATATATGTGATATATATATATATATATAATACCATCCAATTATTGATAAAACCTAAGAATAAATCCCTCAACTAAAATATTAGGACTTACACCTTCCATTGATATGGAAAGAACCAAAGTTCTTTTAGTATTGAGTTATTGGGCAAACCCAAGCCAATTCTACATGAATATGTTCAAACTATGGAAAGCATTGATTTGTTGGGTAAACCCAAGGTCAATGTGGATAGAGGCGGAGTTGGGTAGTATATGTGGGATGTATATGTATCAAGAGTTGATAACCTAATGAGTATGATAAATCAATAGTTGATGGCACAAGTCGATAGTTGCATAACTGAATGCAATTGGTATGAATGATACCTACCAATTAACCTAAGATGACTTATTGGCAAACTCAAGGTAATTTTTAGTGATATTGGATATCGACCCATTAGGAAAATTATAAGTTTTTCTCGGATTCATAGTAAGGGCTATGGATTTGGATGAAATAGTGGGGCCCATAATGCATATGATTAAAGTCCTTATCAATATACATTCTAACACTTTCTCTCATTCTTCTAGGTTATTACATGGCCACGATGTCTTCATCCACTATGAACTTACATTGTCTACTTAAGTCCAACAAGCTCACAGGAACAAACTTCTTAGATTGGCTACGAAATTTGACAATTGTTCTCAAATATGAGAAACTAGGATATGTCCTAGATGAGCCACTTCCTGATCCCCCTACTAAGGATGCTTTTGATGAGGATCAGAAAGCTTACATGAAGCTACTAGATGATAGTGAGCTGGCTAGCTATATTATGTTGGCCTTTATGTCACCAGAATTGCAATAGCAACATGAGGCTATGGATACTCATATTATAGTCTACCATCTAAGGAATTGTTAAGAGCTCATTTTGAAAGGTTCGAGACCCCCAAGTTTCTCTTTCGCTCTAAGATGGTTGATGGATCGTCTCCAGTGCAATATGAACTGAAGATGAATGGATACATTGAGAGGTTAGCTAGTTTAGGTTTCATAATGGATCATGAATTAAGTATAGACTTAATTATGACTACTTTGACCGACAGTTATTCACAGTTTGTGCTTAACTATCAGATGAATTAAATGTCCATGTCGATAACTGAGCTGATAAATCTACTCAAAATAGCTTAGCAAACTATCAAGAAGAATATTAGGTTATGATGCTAGTGGATTATGCTTCTGGTTCTCGTAAGAGGAACCAAAAGAAGAAGAAGAAGTATAAGAAGCTAGTGGGAGGTGTAGCCAAGAAGAAGACAAAGGAGAAAACACCAAAGGGAATATACTTTCGTTGCAACAAGGAAGGGCATTGAAAGAGGAACTGTAAAGTCTATCTGGAGTCACTGAAGCAAAAGAAGGCATTAGAGGCTCCACCGTTTACTTCAGGTATGTTATTTGTCATTGAAGTTAATACTATTTCTAATCATTATATTTGGGCATTAGATACCGAATGTGGCTTACACATATGTGTTGATATGTAGGGTCTCAGGGATAGTAGATCACCCAAAAAGGGAGAGATGGGCCTACGTGTGGGAAATAGAGCAAGAGTTACTACATTAGCTATAAGAACCTATGTTTTGTATGTTCCTAGTGGGCTAGAGTTAATTTTGGATAATTGCTATTATGTATCAATTGTGACAAAGAACATTGTATCTATTTCATATATTAATAAAGCAGGATTTCGTTTAATTTTTTCAAGCAATGGTCTTTCAATTAAGTTGAATGAAATGTTGTATGATACTGCTACATTGTGCAATGGTATTTACATATTAGATATGTGCAATCCAATTTTAAATATCAATGACAATAAAAGATAAAAACGAGATAACTTAAAATCATCAATGAGATAACTTAAAATCATCTTACTTATGGCATAGTCGATTTGACCATATAAGTAAAACATGCATGTAACATCTCGTTACCCTAGTAAGGGCAAAATTAATAGATGAGAGAAAGTGCTGAGGAAGTAGGAAACACATTCCATGCTCATGCATAATATGGCATACACATACATAGTGAATAGTAAATGTTCCTACACGTAAAAATAATTGTACATGCATTCATTGACAACTTCCGGGTATGATTGCTTTTGAATGTGATTTTATTGAAAATAAGAAGTAGAGGGAGTTGAAAGAGTGATCTGAAAAATGTTCACTGAGTATGCTTCAGTCTTTTAGCCACAACAGTTTCTTTAGTTATCCAAACGAGATGATTCTTAATTTGGATTAAACTAGAGATATATGGCTACATTTCTTATAAAGACATCAAATTTAAATTTTTTCTCTAAGAATCTCCAACTTTGTCATGAAGTTGAGATTTGGGTGCAGTACATTGGGAGCTAAATGTAAAACTCATGTTCTGACTTCGGGAGAAAATCTGGATTTATCTATATAGATTTTGGCAAAATTTCCTTCTTGAGAGTTGTAGATCTTTCTTTTATCTTTTCAACGATATATAGTATGGAATTTTTGAATATTTGAGTAGAGAGTTATGATCCTTTTAAGTGGAGATGCCCTGGACAGTATAGATAGTGACTTAGAACTTTGGAGATGTAAGGAAGACCCAGTTGAAACATCTTCTTATGCACAATGCATCATCTTAGTTTTGCATTGTCTTAGTTTGCATCGTCTTAGTTTTGCTTCATCATAGTTTTGCTTTGTCTTAGTTTGTTTCGTCTTACTTTTGCTTCGTCTTAGTTTGACTTCTGCTTTATCTTAGTCTGACTTATGCATCGTCTTAGTTTGACTTCTGTTTCATCTTAGTTTGACTTCTGCATCGTCTTAGTTTGACTTCTGCTTTGTCTTAGTTTGACTTCTGTATCGTCTTAGTTTGACTTTTTATTTCCTTCTTCTGTTCTATTTTTGATCCTTTTATAGGCCAAATCTCGCTTCAAGTTCTTCATGAAAGTTATAAATCTCGAGTCTTCTTTCAAACTGACTAAAAAACAAAATCAATCTGAAACCTAGAGTGAGAGTTATGGCAATTGCGCCAAGGCATGTACAATATGAGTAAAGACATGAACATGTTAGATTCTTTTGGCCATAACTTTTTCTCTAGGCACCGAAATGAATTGATTATTGAACCATGGGACTCGTAAGACATTGCTCTACATCTCTACCTAAAAATTCTAGCCCTCTGAATTGAATTGATATAGATTAAATGAGAAAAAATTGGAATGGGTATAGTGAGTGTGCTCTTGAATTATATGAACTAAGGTTATTCCACTGAACGTACTTCAATATTTTGAGTATATCTAGACTTGTAGGATTCCAAATGAGACGATAGTTACTTTGGAGTAAACTAGAGACATAGGACTACAATTTGTCTCAAGAAGTATAATTGTGGTTCAGTCTATAGGATATTTACTTTCTAAACGGAAATTGTGCATAGTACACTATTTTGGGATATGACAATCCGAAAATATCTGAGGCACATCTTCTAGAGTACTGAACCAAATTAAGTGATTTTGGTGTCAATAGAAAGATTTAGAAATGGATAAGTGGCTAAAAATTGGATAGGTGTCCTAGTTAAAGTGGAGTTTTAAATAACTTTGAAGGGGAAGTCACAGTACTTGCCTTCATTTCTTTCTCTCAAAGCTTCTTTCTCTAGAGTTCCTCCAACCCAAAGCTTTTCATCAAATATTCCCCCAAGTTAAACCTTGCTTTTTTCTGTTGTCATCACTTCCACTATGATATTTCTTTCTTCTATTACAAGAAAAGACCGAACCCCCTGTCAACCTTCAGGATGAGCTAAGTGTGCTGCATGAGAAACTAGGGTTCACGTGATTTGAAAATGTTAGAGCTTTGTGATGGTTATAGGTTTTGGAGCTTCAAACAAGTGTACTTATTATGATTACGTAGATTTGCATGAAATGAAGCATACATCGTTAGTTCACTGCTAAATGGTTAAGAACAGTGATATTCATAATTGCTAGAAAATGAGTTAGGAGATTTTAAGTATGCTATATATATGATTTTCTTTGGATCTAATGATTAAATGTTATAAGAAATTGTAGAAATGATTTTAGAGTTAGAAGATCAACGAAAAATTGTATGATGATGTTTAGAGATGAGAAAGAAAGATTTAAGTGATAGCTAAAAAAAAGTGAAGTGAATGAAAGAGCAGTAATGCAGAAAATGAGATTAATGTTTCTGCTTTTGATGATTATGAAAAATGATAGATTTTGATTAAGTTGGGAAGTTGGTAAGGTACTCAGGAATGTCACTGAGCATGCATTTTACATAGTCCATATAGCTATTTGTGCATAAATGAGTTTTGTAACGTGTGTGAATTGTGTATTGCATAAATGGGTTATGTAACATCCCGTTACCGGAGTGACGGGTATGTCAGTAATTTGGATCGGGTTAGAATTGGGTACAGGCAAATGTGACATTGTGCATGCATTATTGTTTTTATAGATATCGGTAACAGATTATTGACTGCACAAGTATATAAATATATGTACATACATGTATGACGATTCCTGAATTGATTGTGTATCGGAAATTGGTTATAATTGTACAGATGAGAATTGGTTGTGAAAATTGGAAATTTAGTAATAAGTGTATAAATTAGGTTTTGAATATGGAATTGGAAGGAAATGGAATTTAGAGGAATGGAAAGTGGAATATGAGTATAGGAATGGGTATTTGCTAATTTTGTGAATTTATGGGAACTTTTCTGGGATTTTTAGAGTAATGGATCCGGACCGGAAGATTGGCTTAGTGACTGATTAAATTGATTCCGGGTCCGAGATTGATTGACAATTGATATGAAACAATTGGGATTATAATCTCGGGATTTATTAGTTATGGTTATCATGAAATGGGAGAAAATAGAATAAGAATCGGATTTGTTAGACCTAAGAATTGGGCATGTGAGATGATCTTATATATATATATATAAGGTTAAGATATAAGCTAAAAAGTTCATTTCTCATCATCGACGGTCGTGGGTGAGAAAAACTTGGGATTTGGAGTTCTTGAAGGATTTTCAAAGGATCGAAGCTTGAATCAGGTAAGTTTCTATGTGTTTATGAGTTAAATTGTTTGATTTGATCATATATGTGAGTAAGAAATTGGTTAGAAAGTTAGAAAGTTTCGATGATAGGGTTTTTGTTGGTTTTGATTTGGGTTTTTGATGAAAAATGAGTTAAATGATGTTTTGAGGATAGAAATAAGTTGGGTTTAAGGTTTAAAACTAATTGAGAGTGTTTAGAATGGATTTGGGATGATTTATATCAGAGGATCTGCGAAATTTCTGGGTTTCGGACGAGTTTACAGGTTACGTGCGACATGACGATGTGATGAACATGACGACCCCCCTTAGCGCGTGCGCCGCGATGACGAATATTAAATATTTAATTTGTGTGCTTGACGAAGCAGAGTATCGGCCGCGCCGCCCATGACGAAATGAGCCGTCTTGTATGACGAACGAGCTTAGTCCGCACGTCATGACAAAGACAGCGGCATACATCGCGATTTAACAATGGATTATACGTCATGACGAGGAGACTATTTCAAAAGTTGATTATTGAGGTTTTGAATTGGAGAATTTTGGGATCTAATTTGGATTGGTTATGGATCAAAATGGCATTTGAGAGAATAGGAATTGAATTTGATGATTATCGGAAATTGAGTGGTAAGCGTATAGTGATTGTGAGTTTAATTGGAATGTGACTATAAAGTATGGAAATTGGTAAATTGGTTAATAACAATTGGAATTGTTATGGATTAGAGTGAGAGTGATTAAATTGAGAAAATCGGAATAGGATCGGAATGTCATAACATGTATAGTATTTATCGTATTTGCTATTGAATATTGAAATTGGTATCTTTGGTAATGTGATTATTTGATTGTTTTTAAAGGCACCGATGGAGCAATTCCACGGATATCTTTGGGACTTCAGTGCTATAGCTCGGAAGTGCAGGTGAGTAACCTAGTTGGTTCCTCGGCCTTTATGTGTTTAATATTAGATGCATTAATGCCATGTGGAGTTAAGGATGGATATATGTGTGATTGCTTTTGATTGATTTCGGACCATGGGTGTTCGAAATATTGGATTGCGATATTGAAGTGTAAACGTGAATAATTGTGTATAAATGCATTAGCGAATTGGATTGTAATACATGAGTGAAATGAATTGAATGTGCATATGATCGAAATACCGGACCAAAAGTCCGAAGAACTAAAAGGTGTTATCGAAATGAAAAGTGAACATGTGCATTCATGCATAATTGCATGATCAGATAATGATAGTTGTGACCGGTGGTACTAACGTATTGAGCCACGAGCTCGATGCATAGTGCCCTTCACAGGGATTATCAGGGCATATCACGCCCAATGTATATGAGAGCTTTAAGCTCAACACACAGGACTTCAGATCCAACGACTGTTAGAGCCTCAGGCTCACCACAGGGCATATCACGCCCAACGATTTCAGAGCCACTGGCTCAACGAAAATGAACTCAGGCGCACGGTCACAACAACGAAAAGAAAATGAAAGTGTCACATGCATATTACATATATGAATGATCAAAGGTGTACTGTGTGAAACTGAAATTGAATGCATGTGATTTTATGAATGTGTTAACATGTGATATAATGTGTATATGATTGTGGATACATGAGTTGGGTGAACCATCGATGATGGTTTCTCACTGAGTTCGCAAACTCACCCAACATTGCAATTATTTTTTAGGAAATGAAGAGTACCCCGTTAGTGAAACGGGAGTATGTCTACTGCAAAGAGTCAGAGTAAAGGTCGGGATCAGTACACGTCTGCATAAATGTCAATTTGGATTGTGTCTAATTGGTATTTTCGTAATTTGGTATTGAAATTGTATTGGGCCAAATTTGAAAATGATTATATGTATATGAACTGATTTGGTTATTGAAATAGTGTTTGGCCAAACAATGATTTCATATGAAAATGTTTTAGTATTGCGGGCCCAAATCATTATCGTTTTACGCACTCAACTGTTTTTGAAAGAGAAGATAAATGTTATAACGAGTTTTAAAAAGGTAGTGATTGTTCTAGTACGCCACCCTCACGGGTCACGGGCTCGGATATCACTGTTGATGTCAGGTTCGGGTCTCGTCGGGAGTGGGGTGCTACAGGTTATGCAAGTCAAGTGTTCACATTCAGGCGTTCCCAGAATTTGAAAGCAAATGCTAATCTAGAGCGTACTTTGAGTAGACCTAGATTGGTCTCATTCCATTATTTGTTTTATTTGCTTTTTTGGTATTAATTGAATTTTGAATGATTGTGTGAATGTGATTGTTTATGTTGGTTTCCGGACAGGAGGTTTGATGATTGTGATGTTTGATTTGGATATCGAAGTGCTGCTTGTATATGAATAAGTTGAACTAAGTGCACTGAAGTGATTGCTAAGTGAATTCTGAATGTGAAATTGCATGCAAGTAAAAGTGTGAAATCTCAACTCTATGTTGAATGCCAGACCACGGTCCAATGATAAGTGATTATGACTGAATAAGAACATGCAATGTAAGCGATGCATTCCATCTTATGAATGCATAAAATATAAAGGCATTGTGACTTGTGTTGCCTGTATGAAGCGCTGCCACGTAGAGCTATGCTCCGTGATTATGTTATATGACTGAGCCTACGGGCCAGTATTTTGTATAAGTGAGTGACAGGCACTCAGACACAACAATAAGAACGAAAGTGAGTCTCATACAGACGACATGTGCATGATATGAATGTTGAGTGAATTGAATATGAAGTGTGAAAGTGAAATAGTGTGAAATGTGCAATATGTGAATTTATGTGTTATGTGACTGGGTGAGCCATCGATGATGGTCACTCATTGAGTTCGAAAAACTTACCCAAAATTTACAAATATTTTTCAGGATCAAAAGAATACCCCGTTAGGCCAACGGGAGTATCCCTACAGCATTCAAGTGAAGGATAGAGGTTAGGATCAGTTCGTGTCTGCATTGCATTTCTCTGTTTTGTATCAAATTGTATTTTCTACAACCATTTGTATAAATTTGTTTTTTGAAATGACTAAAATGTTTTGTATTTATGAAAGGGCCTAAATGGCTACATAAAATGTTTATGGTTAAAAAAAATTGTACTGATTTCTGAATGTGTTTAGTGTTTTAGCACGCCACCCTTGCGGGGCACGGACTCGAATATCACCATCAATGTCGGGTTCAGGTCTTGCAGGAGTGGGGTGTTACAATGCATATCTAAGCTATACAAGAGTGGTAGCTTAGGGTCATTTGATTTGAATCATTTGACACATGTGAATCTTGCTTGTTAGGTAAGGTGGCTAAATTACCTTTTAAAGGAAAGGGCGAACACGTGAATGGGTTATTATACCTAATACATTCTGATGTATGTGGTCTGATGTCCATTCATACTAAAGGTAGTTTTATGTATTTCATTACTTTTATTGATGATTATTCATGATATGGGTATGTGTATTCATGATATGGGTATGTCCATTCATACTTGTATTGGAAATGTTCAAACAATTCAAACATAAAGTAGAGAAACAACTCATTAAAAGTGCCAAGATACTTCAATCAGATCTTGATGGTGAATACTTAAATGAGAAGTTTATAAATTATCTCAGGGATGACGGGATTGTAACCCAATGGACTTTACTTTACACACCGCAACATAATGTGTGGTTGAAAGGAGAAATCGAACTTTTTTGGACATGATAAGGTCAATGATGGGCTTAGTAGATCTACATATATCCTTTTAAGGTTATGCACTCAAGACTGCTGTTTATGTGATAAATAGATTCCCTTTAAAAGCAGTTAATGTTACTCCATATGAGATATGGACTAATAAAAAACCCTATCTTTCTTATATGAAAGTTTGGGGTTGTTCGACTTACATGAAGTGGATTCAATCAGATAAACTTGAAACGAAATATGATAAATGTCTATTTGTAGGATATCCTAAGGAAACAATTAGATATCAATATTATAATGGTTTAGAGTAAAAGGTGTTTGTCTCAAAGCATGTTGTCTTTTTAGAGAAATATTTTTTTCTAAGAGAAGACAGTGGAAGCAAAGTTAAACTTGATGAAGTTCATAATGCTCAAACAGACGCAGATCAATTGCCTGAACCTGAGATTGTTGTTCATGGAGATAAGACAATAGTTAAACCTTCTGACACACAAATTGTGCATAGGTCAAGTAGGATACGTAATGTTCCAAAGAGATATGAATTTTTTATAAATGAAGATAATGACGTATTGCTTATAGAGGATGGTAGGCCTACAACCTACGAAGAGTCTCTGAAGAGTTCAAAATATGAAAAATGGCTTTAAGCCATGAAGTTCGAAATGGAATCTATGTTTGAAAACCAAGTTTGGACATTGGTTGACCAACCAAAAGGGCTAAAACCCATAAGGTACAAGCAGATTTTCAAAAAGAAAATCAATATTGATGGTAATGTGATTATCTATAAAGTGAGACTAGTCGCTAAAGGTTATCGTCAAAGACAAGGCGTTGACTATGACAAGACTTTGAGCCCCATAGCCATGCTTAAATCCATTAGAATACTTCTGCCCATTGTTGCTCATTATGATTATAAGATATAACAAATGGACATGAAGATGACTTTCCTAAATGGAAACCTAGCTGAGGATGTGTATATAATACAACTTGAGGGTTTCATATCTAAAGATGACATAAAGGTATGCAAGCATCAGAAATCCATTTATGGATTGAAGCAAGCATCTAGGAGTTAGAACATCCGATTTGATGCAACAATCAAAGATTTTAGTTTCTCACAAAATTTGGATGAACCTTGTGTGTACAAAAAGGTTAGTGGGAATGTTATCATATTCTTTTTGTTCTGTGTGGATGACATATTACTAATAGGAAATGATGTCTTAAGTTTGCAATCTGTCAAAATTTGGTTATCCTGAAATTTCTCTATAAAAGAACTTAGAGAAGAAACTTATATATTGGGAATAAATACCTATAGAGATAGATCAAAGAGGTTGCTTGGTCTTTCACAATCTACATATATAGATAAAGTGTTAAAGAGGTTCATCATGGAGCTGTCCAAGAGGGCTTCTACCCATGACTCATAGGATAAAACCCTCAAAATCTATGTGTCCCAAGATGTAAGATGAGAGGACTCGTATGAGTTTGATTCCATATGCTTCAGATATAAGATCAATTATGTATGTTATATTATGTATAAGACTTGACATATCATATGGTCTAAGTGTTATGAGTAGATATCAATCGGATCCTTGTGAGTGTCACTAGTGACTGTCAAGAATATCTTAAAGTACTTAAGAAGGACGAATGATGTATTCTTGGAATATAGAGATCGAGATCTCGTAGTGAGCGGCCATACAGATGCCAGTTTTCAATATGACCAAGATGACTCCAAATCCCAGTTAGGTTACGTTTTCACATTGAATGGTAAAGCAGTAAGTTGGAAGAGTTTCAAATAAGAGATGATTATAGATTAAATGACCAAGTCAGAGTACATTGCAAATGCAGAAGTGGCAAAAGAAATTATTGGATCAAGAAGTTCGTTATAGAACTTAGAGTGGCTCCGAGCATTGTAGACCTGATACTATTTTATTGTCACAATAATAAGGCTATTGCTCAAGCCAAAGAACCAAAGTCTCATCAGAGGTCCAAGCACGTACTCAGGAGATATCACCTGATCAGGGAGATCGTTAATAGAGGTGATGTGAAGATAAAGAGAGTGCCCATAAAGGCAATTGGCTCTAATGCAAGTGGGAGATTGTTAGAGTAGTGCTCTAAGGGCAATCACCTTTAGCACTTTTATACAAGCTTTATTTTGATTAATAAAGTGAAAGGCAATTTTCATTAATTTGATATTCATTTATTTATGAATTGATATCATTCTTAAATCGAATGAATAAAGTCAATGATGCAAAACGTATAATGAAGGAAATCATGAGAATGAGATTTCTATCATGTGCAATTATGTTAGTGTCTAAATTATCCCTAGTCATAGGATTAATGAGACAGGGTATTGTTAATTTGGATAGACTAGAACATGTTATACTACTTGATTTGATCAAGTAGTGGATCTCATAAACTGTAAACATGAGATGTTTAGAGATAACATATGGACGGTTACTAAGAGTAGTAAGTACATCGGATGACCTGTTATGATATTATCATATGGATGATCTATCAAATGTCAGTGATTGATCTCATCATAGCAATGGGGCA
This sequence comes from Erythroxylum novogranatense, assembly GCA_029891385.1. NCBI lineage: Eukaryota > Viridiplantae > Streptophyta > Magnoliopsida > Malpighiales > Erythroxylaceae > Erythroxylum > Erythroxylum novogranatense. The sequence goes on along the minus strand of CM057225.1, from coordinate 87,829,300 downwards.
AATATCCTTAGATTTGAGGTAATCAAAGATATCTTAGATACTGATCCTATGCTTTGACACCATTCCTTGTTACCTCAAGATGAGGTCGCTTAAAGGTTGGTGATTGGGCACAGCTATTGGTATTCGAAGATAATTAGGTAGCCAATAAAGAATTCACTACTCTTAATAAAAGGAGATGATACCTACGACCTCTTGTCAGGGTTATTACTTGGGAGTCTCTAGTCAAAGCAATTATGTCTCATGAAGAGAGTCTTCAATGACACATTGATTAAGCCCAAGTTTATCTTATTAATTGGCTACACTTTCATAACTGCTAATACACTTTTTGAATCCTAATTGTAACTTTTGTGCTTAAATTAGTTCCTTATATTGAGCTCATATGATTTGCAATTTGTTAGTAAAATTGTCGCAAATTGATATTAATTGCATTATAATTTTTCTAAGGACAATTAATACTGCAAATGGCTATTTTGTTTTGTAGGAAAACAAGGGAGTCAACTCATCAGAAAGTAGAAAGTCAACAAGACATGAGCCTTCCATGCACGTCGCAGCGCATCCAGCAGAAAGCACATCGCGACGTCAAACAATTCTTACGTCGCGGCGTATGATCGAGCAACAGTGTAACATCCCGTTACTGTTAGCAAGGTCATTATGGTAATATTGGGTCAGACTGATAGGTTTCATTGCATTCACTGATTGAGCATGTTACTGGCCTCTAATTATAGAGGAACAGGTTTATTGCATATGCACTTATTCATAGGTACATGCATTCATGATTTTCCGGCATTTTAATTATGAGTATGAATTGATTGGATTGTGAATTGAAAACTGACTGGATTATGATTGATTGAGAAATTAGGAGTAAGTGGGCTCGAATGACTGATTTAGTATAGTTTAAGAGTGATTGGCTATTGATACTGGCTTATAGGAAATTTTTGGGAAATTCGGGAGAAAATGCCCGGACCGGAAATTTTTGAGTGACAGGCCGATTGACTTTATAATACTGAAAGAATTGTCCAATGGCAATGGAAAAATTAGAGTTATAATGTTAGGAAATAAAAATGTTGAGCCATTGAAATTTAGAGACTGAAATTTGAATTGATTTGGAGACCTATGTCTATAAATACCTAGGTTTGAAAGTTAGAAATTTTCCTAAGGCAAAATCGTTTTCTTCTCTTCCTCCTCCCACGGTGATCTTCGATTCCTCCCATCGGTGAGGATTCTTCGATCTTTCCTTATGACTTCTTCTTATTGTGCAAGGCTAACTTGTTTATTGTGATTGATGATGGTTGAGAAGCTTTGAGAGTGGTTAATCGTTGATTTTGAAGGATTTTAGGGTTTACGGTGATTTGAGGGATTTGTGGAATTTGATCTTCGATTGGTAAGTATTTATGGCTTTAATGTTGTTATTAATGGTTAGTTATTACATTTATGGCATTTAATGTAATAAATACTTACCAATCGAGTAATTAATAAATGCAGTGGCGTGAGGACTTCGTCGCGACGAGTAATTAATTTATTCGTCTCAACGAGCTCAGTTGGACGTCGCGACGAGCGTGGATTTGTGGGTTGCGACGAGCGGTCTCCACGTCGCAACGAACGAGCTTCCCACGTCGCGGCGAAGGGACGTAGGTAACGACGAGGGATGGAAATTCTGAATGGATGAGTGTTAGTTTATTGGGCATAATTTATGGTATAGACCTCCGATTGAGGTGATTCTCGATTCATTATGAACTAGAAAAAGAGGTCTACAATTGAGGATAATTTTGAGGATTGGAATTTAATTTTTGTGGTATTGATTTATAGAGAATAAGGTCAATTATGGTTCATAGTGTGACCTAAGTATTGAATTGGGACAATTGGAGTTTTAATTGAGATTTTCAATAGAGGTTTTGACCCAATGGATAGGGAATTGCTATAGGGAGTATGAATTGAGGAAATTGAACTGAATTTTAGAATTGGATCAATTATTGTCGATCAATTGAACGACGAGTTAGAATTGGGCATAGGATATCAAAATTGGGTTTTAGCGCTGAAAATCGTGAACATGCATTGTACATAATTCCACTGAGACATATGCATTACTGAATCGTTTTATTGAGCATCTAGTAATGGGACTGTATTTTACTGTTATAGAGGCGCCGTTGGATCGTCATTCCATGGACATTGCTGAAACTTCCAGGCAGTAGCTCGGAAGTAACAGGTGAGTAACCTAGTTGGTTTCTCAAATTCCTGATTGTCTAAATGCTCTATGTGAATTACTTGCCAATGTGAATTGCATGATTACTGAAATGAATATAATCGAATTGCATGTTTCTACTATATGGGATTGGACTACTGCATGACATTGGGAATTGAAATACTGGGCTTTTATAGCCATATCACTGAATTACTGAACACTGCATTACATGCATAAAGACATGATCAGATAATGAACGTTGTGACCTAAGTCGCTAATATCACTGAATGAGCCTCGAGCTCTAACACTGTACTGACCGGACCTCGAGCCCGAGGGGAGAAATCCCTGACGCGTCCCCACTGAATACCGATACTGACTGAGCGCTTGGGCACAACACTGAATAACTGGAAAAGAGTCACATATGCATTGCAATTCCATGATTAACTGATTTGTGACAATGACTGATTACGTGATGGCATGATTTACTGTAAATTGTGATATGATACTGCAAATTGTTACATGCTATTGTAAATTGTTACATGATAAATTGAATACTGTCGTGTTGTACGCAATATGCGTAATGCATGATTTGAGTGAACCATCGATGATGGTTTCTCACTGAGTTCGCAAACTCACCCAAAAGTGCATCTAATTTTTCAGGATCGATAGAGTAGACTCCTAGCTCCGGAGATAGTCTTTTCCTGCCGTGCGAGCATTAGCAAGAGAAGCGATGGCACACAGGTCGGTCAGCTGGGTTGGACTTTTGCTGATGACTTAGGATAGATTCTTGTATCAGTTTCCTTTTTGGTGTTGTTTAGGGGACTGATAGACTTGTCTATTCTGTTATTAGATGACTGTATCAAGATTATTTTGGATTTTAAAATTTACTGATTTCTGATATATCATGGTTTTAATTATTGCGATGCCATGTGGATTAGCTATCGGAATTTCTGGTAGTGCACCTTTATCGTAGGATACATGTCGGAGCGACCTTTGGACGTCCCGATGTGTACCCTACGGTGAGGGGGCGCTAAAAACAGCACGTCGCGATGTCTAACAATTCGCACGCCGCGGCAAGGATCAAGAGCAGCACGTCGCGACGCCAACAAGTAACACGTCGCGGCGAGCAATCGAGGAAGACACGCCGTGACGTCTAAGAATCATCTCACTGCGACGAGTAGACAGATACCCAGACTCCAAATAGAAATTTTTCTCACTGTACCGACCCGGCCCGTGACCCATCCTTTAAATCTTGCCGAATTAGGTTAGAACAATCATCTTTTGGGGGATCGACATTCATTCGGGGAGAAAAAAGAGACCGACGAGCGAAAAGAGAAGAAGAGGAAGCACTCACGTCTACCACCCAAGGTTCCCTGGGGACAATTTCATATAGGTTTTCTTTTCATTTTCACCGCCGACTCCATCATGGTAGCTTGGATTCATCACGAGTTGTGAAGTTTTCGGTTACAATACGTGGTTAGGCATTCATTTTCTTCTAAAGATGCAGTGATGGTTGGAGTTCACCGAACTTCAAAAAGGAGTAGCTTAATCCGTAGTTTAGCTATGATTTATGAATGCTTAGGTCTAGGATTTGTAAATTGTAGTGAAGCTACTCGATTGTAGCTTAATTAAATGTCGGACATTTAATGTGTTGTTTGGATTAGTAGTTTACATTGTCACGTTTAACTACTTTGCTATGAATGGCCGAGTTGGGGTTTATTGCTTTGTAGTTGGATTTGTTTAATTAGAGTTTAATTAAGCGTTGAACAATGTAAGGTGTGGTGGATTTGTTTATGTAGAATTATGTGCTTAATATATGAAGTCTCGTATATGTCAACTTGTGATCTTGTTGATTCTCTTTTATCTGCCTAGTTGTGTTTGATATTGAGTTGATGCTAGATTTCATTTGACCCATTGCATTGGCAAATCCACCGTACACACTAAGATGCTTTTAACAAGGTTTTAAGCAATGGAGTTCAATGATTAAAGCCTTGGACTTAAAGAATCCTTTAAGGTTCTGAGGCTCAAGAGCACTCAATGGGATCTTGAGAAATGGAGTTCATTGATCAAGATTCTAGACTTAAAGAGAGTCCTTTAAGGTTTATCATTTCAAACTTAGTGATTTTTAATCCACCACACACACTAAGATGCGCTTAACGGGATCTTGAGCAATGGAGTTCATTGATCAAGATCCTGGACTTAAAGAGTCCTTTAAGATTCTAAGGCTTAAGAGCGCTTAATGGGGTCTTGAGAAATGGAGTTCATTAATCAAGACCTTGGACTTAAAGAGAGTCCTTTAAGGTTTACCATTCAAACTTAGTGATTTCTAACCCCATCAAATTAGTTTTGAATAGTGATAGCCAAAGCTCATTTTCAAGGGGATTTTATCACTTGTTTTAATCTTTTCATTTTCTTTTCCAAAAACCAAAAAAAAAACTTTTCACAATGCATTTTAGTGTAGTCAATGTTTTAAAAAAAACAAAACCCCCCTTTCCTTACTAACTTCGCTTATACTTGATGACATATAGGCTAGCTTAGGTCCATTTCATTAGGTTTCGATTAAGTGAGACGACCCAAGGTTGCAACCTATACTGCAATCTTGGAATTTATTATTTTTGATCGGTTTCTAAGGATCAATCTTTAGGTCGAATTGACAGAGTCGCAATCACGCATAGAGTAATGAGATCCCAGGATAAGAACTAAATTACTTGGACTAGATCTGACATAGTTAGTCTAGTGGGAGTTGACATATAGCTCATACTCCAAACCAAGTAGGGTATAGGATGATGAAGGGATGAATTGCTCAGTAATTGATTATAGAAAAGTTCGTAAATGGGATAATTAACTATCAAAGAGTTCGAGTGTTAATCCACTTGCATTCCAGTAAATTGGCATTATGAAACCCTTCGTGATTTGCTCGAATTAAGAGTTAATTTAAGTGACTAAATTAACTAGGAACCTAAGGGTTACACGCATAAAGATTGGATGAAAAACAAAGTGTGCATGATTGTCTTTTAAGCAAGCCACAATCGTGACTGATTTAATGACAATTGGTACATAAGTGAGTTCTTCAATTATGTACACACAAATTTTTAGCCAAAAATACACTCCTTGAAGAGGCCAAGGGTCCAACTCTGGAAGTTGAGAGGAGTGATCTTGAGATTTGTTCATGAAATTTTAAGCAATTGTTGCATGAGATTAATTACATGAAACTTGGTCTTGATCTAACTCTCACTAGAGCATCTACTTGCACTCATCTTGTTTGGTGCTCTAACGACCCTTACACACTGATTTTTCTCCATCCTTGCATGCTCTCTAGAGGCCAAAGAATGTGTTTGGTGTTTGCTACAACCCAAACAAGGAGAAGATTCAAGAAAGGAGGAGTATTTGCAAGGTACATAAGATGTAATTTCATGTTCTTATAATATGTTTATAGATGAACATAGATGCTGGATTTTCTGGGGATATCGTGGGGGTTGGAATTTTGATTTTTCACTTCCACTGCCTTGCCATGTATGTCATGCATGGATCCATGACTCCTTACAGTAATGATGTAATACTACTTTTAAATGATTATGTTAAGGGATTTGAGATTTTGTAATATGTATATATATATACAACATTGAATAGACCAATGATTGATGACAATCCCTATAAATGAATAGAATTGTATGCTTTAAATGTATGTACAGGAATTTGGGTGTTATGTGTGTAGGTGGTTGTAGGTTCCATATAAGGGGTGTTATAAAGTCTAACTCTTAGAGTACATTCCGATTGATGTATTTGAGCACCTCAAATTGTCTGGTTTAGGAGGACTAAAAGTGCTTCCTATGATCCATTGGACTATAATGTCGTAGCAGGTGATTCAACTGCTCCTATGATGCTTGTCGAACAACTGAAGATGGTGGTGCCTACAATGTCATCTATCATCTTAGGACATGAGTCCTATAACCAACCACATGTGATGTAGATATATGGGCATCAATCTTAGGCACCTCTTTTACACAAGGGTGACATTATAAGTTTCTTAGTTGTCATGGTGGACCTCTCCTCACTTTAGTACTATATCACGAAGAAAATGAAACAAAAGTGAGTAATTATCAAACAAAATTTAACATCATATGTATATATAAAAAGAGAGAGAGAGATAGCATAATGTAAAATATATGAAATAGAATAATATATGTTGCATTATGGTCTATAATTATATATATAAGAAACCAAAAGATGTGTTAACCTAGAAAATAGCATTCCCATGTCATGTTCTCCTTATTCATGCATGATCTAACTATCACTTATATCCCATAATATAAAAATTCAACTTCTTATGTCTCTTAGCCTAACCTAGAAACTTAAATGACTAAAACTAAAAGTTAAATGTACTAAAGGAGTTAAAATAATTCATATTCAGCCTCTTCAACCATGAATATCACGTATAGTTTATAATGTATCTAAGTCATTTTCCTAACACCATAAAATCATGCATAATAGATATTTAGTCAATTGTAAGCATAAAATAAAATCTGAAACTTTAAATAAACCATAATACATTGGAATAATGAAATTAAGAGTGCAAAATAAAAATACCTAGATGATGTTAAAAAAAAATTATGAAGAAATTATGAAAGTAATCACTACACTATATAATATTGGGGAGACTTTAAGAGACTCGAAATCTCTCTAAAAGCCTCAGGGGAAGCTAAAATTTTAGGGATAATTGGTGAGAGAGGCAACAAAAAATAAGGGAACACAATCCAAAAGTGCCCTTTACAGGATTTAAACATGGCCTTTACACAGTACTATGTGATAGGCATATTTTAGGCAAACACGAGAAAGTATTATTTTAGAGGGGATGTGTTATATAAATAGGGGCAACATGGGAATTATACAAAGAGGTTTAATAGAAAATGGGTCTAACATGGTAGATAATATGGGGCTATGTTCAATAACTTAAATATGGGGAAGAAAACATAAGAGTTAAGGTTGGAACACGGGGAGAACACGAGGATGTGTATACCCTATGTTAAAATATAGCCTTTTTTTTCTTTGTAACACTTAAACAAAATGTCAATACAATGTCGAGTTGTTCTTACATAAGAGTTTATTAAGGAGCATAACTTACCGTATATAGGGAATGGTTAAAAGTGGCACATTCTATTTCATTTTGGTCCTTCTTGTAGGAAAAACATAGTCTAAATGGCTATTACATGATAAGGTGTCTTAAAACCAAGCCTACATTGTTTTGTTTCATTTTGTTTCTCCCATATACAATACAGTATATGAACACAATTGTGGACACAGGGATGTATTCCCACCTATAAATGTACAAACCAAAAATGCACTAACTCCAAGGACTTATCATGAGAAATAAAATATATTTAATTAAGTTAAGATCTAGAAAATGATGATAAAACTAAACATGATAAATGACTACCTAACTAAATCAACTAAAACTAATTAAGCCCAATTCATGAAAACAAAAAAATGTTAGGTTGCCTCCTAATAAGTGCTTGCTTTAGGTTATAAGCTTAACTATTTTCTTTTCTAACTTTAGCTTGACGACCTCCTATTTGTAAAGTTTATACCACCTTCTTAAGGTCTACCATTAACCTCACTACTCATTTTCTCCCTAACTAATTGGTTTGCTCATAGGTATGTTACATATTTCTCCATAACAGGATTGCCCATTTTCTTTTCTTTTTCTTGCATCAAATTGTTAAGTAGTGATTAGTCATATTTTAGTCTCATATTTAATGTAATTTACTTATTTAATTAAGTATTTTTATTGATTTTGTTACTTAATTTGTTCATATTTTGTTTCTAGATCTAATTCACTTACTTGGAGTAAAAAGGAACAAATGCAGAAAAGTTTGGGGCAATTTAGAGTTGTTTTAATTAAGTTATACAGTGCATGATAGTGTACATGACTGTGTTAGAGCATTTGGAGGCATGTTGAGTGCTTTCTATGGAACACACTTGTGTTTGCTGGGAAACATGTTAGCTCTAAATAATGTCACACATCTGTTTGAAGAACATAACTATCAATATGCCCATATATCTCCTGAAATCCAAATTTCAAATCTTAAAGTTATATTGAGTGGAAGAAGTGAAGAGGAGGCTCAATAAGTATAAGGGGGAAAGCTTAAAATGGACAAAAGCACGAGAAACAACCAATGAAACCACTTTAAAGTGGATTTTCTACAATCTAAAGTTAAGTTTTTAGAGATTTTAGGGATTTCATTCATGTCATCCTTAATTTTAGCTTTTTCTTTAGTTTTGATTTTTTTTTCTATGAATGCGAGCTAAATTCTTTTTTGTTTCTAGATTAGATGAACCTTGTAATGATTTTATTTTAATTTTATTCTTTTTAGTTTCATTAAAATTCAATTATGTTTTCTTAATTATCCTTGAATTAATGTTGTTAGTAAGTTGATTCATGTATAATTCATACTATTGAGATTAAGAAAACCAATGTAGGAATATATCTAAGATAATTAAAAGAAGTTACATGCAAATCTAAAATAGGTTGACATAAATCTTTTAAATTAGGGTCAAACCTAATAGTAAAATTTATAAATCGATTAATGTAATTTTAGGGTTTTAATTAGAAAGATATTTCAATTAATCAACCTATAATTAGGCATTAATAGTTTAAGAAAGATATTATCATAATTGAAGAATTTTTACGATCCAATAAACATTTGATTAAATTAATTAGTAAAATCATTATTGCATGAGAAGTCTTAGAAGGGACTTGAATTCCAAGTTATGATGTTTTATTGGTTGACTTTTCATTCTTTTGCATTCTAGTTTATTTGATTGTGTTAACTTGACCTTAGTTTAGCAATTTTTTACTTTAAATCTAGTTTATTAATATCACCTCATAGTCTTTATGCGGTTGACCCGCTATAGCAATACTATGCGTTTGCAATTAAAACATAAAATCACATCCTAAGTTTTTGGTGTTATTTTTAGGGACTATGATATCAGGAAAACTTAGCTCATCTGAATCTATCCATTAATTTCTTTGTCCTTTATTTCCTTTATTTTGTTTATGTTAGTTTTAAATTATTAATCTTTCTTTATCTTATTATTATTTTAGGAGTGTGATTTGTTTATGACCTAAAGCAATCCATTGGAACTTGTTTAGGGAACTTAGAAATTGAAAGAACAACCTTTCAAAGAAGATATGATGGGTCATACATCATTCCACTTGCTTGTTACAACATATCAAAAAAAAAAAAGAGAAGCAAACATTTTTTTTAATTTCTTAAATCAATCAAGTTTTCAAATGTGTATCCATCTAATATAGCCTATTGTGTGAAAGTTAAAGAGGAAAAAGTATTGGGTTGAAAAGCCATGATTATTATAAACTTCTGAAATGATTACTTTCTGTTGGAATATGTGGGCATTTATCAAAGGATGTGTCCATAACTTTGGGAAAATTGGGTGAGTTTTGTAAGCAATTATGTTGCAAAATACTCAAAGTTAAAGAGCATGAAAAAATGGAAAAATACATAGCTTTGATTCTATATAAGCTTGAACTAGTATTCTTCCCCAACCTAATTTTTTAATGATATGGTACATTTGGCAATTCACTTACTATACGAGGAAAAACTTTAAGGACCAGTTCAATTTTGATAGATGTACCACATTGAAAGGTAATTGCTTTTAACTTATACTTTTTTTTCTAAAGTTATTAGTTAGTAACAATTGTTAATATACTATGGTGTTTGTTAGGTTTTATGCTCTCTTAAGCGCTATGTACATAATATAGCTCGACCTGAAGGGTCTATTGCAAAGGCTTGACATTTTGTTCAATGTACTTAAATGATGTGGAGACAATATTTAATACACAAGAACATAACATTGCTTTTGATCAAGATGGTTGCTTGTCAGTTTTCTCTTAGAAAGTAAGGCCACTTAATGTCAAAAAATATGTAAGTTAACTAAAGACAAACTCCAAATTGGCCATTAGTATATTCTGAAAAATTACGAGGAAATCGATATATTTATGGAGTTGTATATTAATTTTGATTGAAATTTTTATATTTAAATTTTGTGGTTGAAGCTATATTGCTTGATCTCAATCTATTTCTTTAAATAGAGAGCACAAAGATTTGATTTGAAACAAAGGGATTGTTACCGTTGAAGAAAGACATCAGATTAAGTTCACATCATGGTTTAGGACTCGAGTAAGTTTCTGTCTTATATTATGAACTTATGACAATTTGTATATCAAATTAACTTCTAATTATATTTTGTCCTATAGATGATACGGTTACATAACCGTAACATACAAAAGGCAACAATAGCATTATATGCTTTGGCATGTGGGCCTCATATGTGAGGCAAAAAATATACATGTTGTATTGTTAATGGTGTTAGATTTCAAATATAAGATCGAGATAGTTGATTTAAAAGCCAAAATTGTGGGTTTATTGTTGAGGGATAGAGCGATGACAAGTTTATTGACTTCTGTAGTATTGCCACTAGAAATAATAGAGTTGTATTACATCAAGGATTAAAAAAAGGTTGTTTTATTTAAGTGAAAATGATTTAATCTTGGTGATGTAAAACTAAATGGCAATACTGTTAGCATTAATGTAAGTAAGACATGATATAATAATGACCCTTTTGACCTTATAAGTCAAGTGAAGTAAGATTTCTATCATAACAATATTATATTAGGAAGCAATTGGAAGAATGTTCAAAAGTTTCAACATTGAAATCTCTTCAATTTTTGTGAAAATGATAATGGTCTAATGAGTGAAGATGGTGATGAAGTATATCAAGAGATTGAATTGGAGCTGAATAATGAAGTCATTCAAATAGAAGATGTAGATATATCATCACTCCATAAGAGAGATGTTGATCCCAATATAGTACAAGTGGATGAAATACAAGCCAATTTTTTCGTAGAAAGAGATGAAGACTATATTAAGGATGAATTATATGACAATGGTGATACTTTGTCCAAATATATTACTGATGAAGACTCAAATCATATTATAATTACAGATGATGATTTTCAAGATCTTGATCATGCTAATTGAAGGTAATAAAATGTTGTTTATATTGATTGAAATATATGGTTGATGTTTATACAAAAATAATGTGTATAATTAATATTTCACTTATGTTAACGCGTATTGTTGATGTTTGACTTATGTTAATGTAGAATGTTGATGTTTAAGTTATAGTTATGAGTATTATTAGTATTTGAGTTATTTTAATGTGGAATGTTGTGGTTTGAGTTATATTAATATGGAATGTTGATGTTTAAGATATAGTTATGCGTATTGTTGTAAGTATGAGGAATACAGAATGTTGTTGTTTGAGTTATGTTAAGGCAAAATGTTGTTATTTGAGTTATTTTAATGCGGATTTTTTATAATTGAGTTATGGTTATATGTATTGTTATTGTTTGAGTTATGTTAATAAGCAATGTTGATATTTGGGTTATGTTTATGCGTATTATTGATATTTGAGTTACATTAATGCGGAATGTTACTGTTTGATTTTTATTTATATGGAATGTTGATGTTTGATTTATATTTATGTGTAGTGTTCATATTTGAGTTATAGATATCCAATATAATAGAACTAATAGAAACAAAGGAAAGAAGGTAGCAAGTATCGAAGTTGTCCCTAGTCAATAAAAGCCACATCAATTAAACCCTAGCCAACAACAACAATCGGCTTTATCCACCAATAAAGCTAGTATGTAATAACCTCCATCTGTCACGACTAGTACTAAAGGATCTACAAGCGTGTAAATCTTTTACACCTATAATTATACTTATGCTCAAATATATACTTACATGTTTAATGCATATTTTCTTATCATTATTCATTTGTTGTCAAGTTTTAATATCAATGTCAGAAAAAGAGGTAGAGGTATAACTAAAGGTTGTAAGCTGCAACAAATGAACGTTGTAATAAATAACAAGTTGTCTATATATATTGATACCTCGTAAGGTCGTCTTGAGGACAAGATTCAATCGACAAAATTATCTAATGAGTTAGGGGTCATTGCCAGAACTTAATTGCTTTGCCTTAAGCATGCCAAATAGTTGAAAAAAGAAAACTTGTTAGAGAATGCTTCGGATAACATTTTGATAAAATTTTAATTTATTTAGTTATATATAATATTGTTTTACTTTTTAAAATTTTAATTTCAATTTTACTTGTTATTCACAAATGAAGCTAAATATCATCGATATCTACAAACCAGAGGTTTCAAAATGTGTCACTTAACTTTTGAAACAAAGGACCAAGGATCATCGATATTGACTACATAAATATTACAAATCTTTTCCTTTAGATGAGGAGATAAGGAGATATGTTCCAAAAGAAATGTCTCCAAAAAATTGGAATAATTATGTGATTATTGAGCCTCTCCTAATGTTCGGGTTCGTTCTCTTTCCCTTCACATTGCTTCCATTAATCTTATTAGACGATTTAATGATTATTTTGTTTCTTTATTTAGGAAATGTGAAAACTCCTCATAATCAAAGCTTCAAATCATTTGTTGTCGTACGAAATGAATATGTAAGTTCTTTGTTTACAAGTTATAATTATATCAATACATACAATATTATTTATTGTGTTCTAATTTTTTCATAAAACAAAGTTAGAAGGAACTATATGAAGAAGAGTGTGATAAGATTATACTATATAAACTGATACACTATACGAAAGATAAAGGTTGGACACCTAAAGAAGCATAAAATAATTATATAAGTATAAAAATTTATTTAAATTTTAAGTTTATTTATTTCCATATAATACTAACTAATAATATTTAAATCGAATATTGATTTTGTTTTTAAACTTTAGAATATGAAGCAAAAGTTATTGCAAATATCAATGTCTAATGGAAATGAGCCCAATGTAGATGACATTTGTAACAAGGTGCTTGGTACAAGATCTGGCTACATCAAAAATCTTAGGTTTGGGCCTAAGCCAACAATTTCATCCTTATCAACACCTGCATATGTTGAGCGTCTTCAAGAATTGAATCAGTCGCTTAAGGCTTAATTAGAATGTAATGACAAAACTTACAACATAATTAAAAAAATGTTAGTCAAGCTTATAAAGATGGTCAAAAAATCACTTGACTCGAATTATGTAAGTAGTGATGATGAAAACGATTCTTAATCATTAAACTAATTTTTTTATTTTTTATTTTATACATAAGTATTTTTTAACGATTGTAATTAACATTTAATGATATTTAATTATTTATATACAATGCTTCTAATTTTCAATTATTTCTTATTATATGTTTTGTATAATAAATTATAAAACAAAAATCTAAAAACTATATATAATAACTCGGATTAAAAATTCACCAATAATTATAATTAACATGATAAAATATTTAGTAACAATTTATATCAAAATTTCAAAACATAGCTAACAAGATTTCTCTATGTTTTAATAAACATAGCTAAAATTATTTAACTATGTTTCTAAAATCGTTGCCAATAAAATTTCGTTATGTTTCAGAAAATGTAGCAAAATAAATTTGGCTACATTTTCAATATCGTCAAAAAAAACTTTTGGTTATGCTTCCCTTTTATCGCCAAAAATTATTAGCTACGCTACCAAAAATGTTGCTAAAAATATTTACCTACGTTTTCCTAAACGTAGCTAATAATTTTTATATACGAAAATATAATATAACAAAAAGTTATTGGTGACAACTTGGTGAAAACGTCACTTATATTTTTTTCCCTATGGGTATTCGGCAATGATTTTGACGACGATTATAAATCATTGCTAATTATTATTTGCGACAATTTTTGAATGTTTAGTGATGAATTTTATCACTTCCGTTGTAATGTTCGTATATCGGTATCGGGATGTGTAATAAATTTCAAACACCATCTTCTTTGTTTTGCAATGCATATCTTAAAACATAACTTTATCTAGAATTATTTAAAGTACCAAATGAACTCAAGTGCAATTATGACAATATTACTCAATCCATAATCACTTCCTTAATTAAGTTAATAAAAAGTAGCAAAAACTTAATACTATAATTGTTCTTCAATCAATCTTCAATGTTATTAATTTTAAAACCAGAGCTCTTATACTACATATAATCTTTAAATACGTAAATACCTTATCATGTAAACTTTTAAGTCTTTAGTTCTTCAGATTTTAGAATCTAACAACTTTCACAAAAGTAAACGACATATCTTTATCCACGATGAAGGTAGATAAATTATGTTTAAATTTTAATTAAGTTAAATTTTGATAAAATGGATTTTGTTTGTCTAGCTTTCTTCTTTCATATAGTTTTTAAGTGGAACAAAATTGAATCTTAAATAGGTAAAAGAGAGGTGTTTGTTAAACTCAACCAACACATTTTAACTATTTTCTAACAAATACCTTTTAACTATTTTCTTTTATTTTATGCTCCATTAACATAAACATAAAAAATTACTGTTTATTTAACAATTATCTCTTTTCAAGTGACTAATAGGATTTAAATACTTAGATAATTAAAATAAAATATAGGCCACTTAATAAAGTTATCTAATATGAGCTACTTACATTTTTTGGTAATTTAGAATTCAATTAATAGGAAAAAAAAAAAGACAGAAAGTTACAGCTTCAACAATTGCTCATGTCGTGCTCATAGGCCAAGCATAAATTAAAATGAAGGAAAAACCCCAACTTAACATTTAAGGGTTCCAAGAAGTTCAAAGGGTTATACTCATTGTGGTCATAGGCTATTTTATAGGTACCTTTTCCTTATCCTCCTGTAGATATACTGAAATATGTTGGAGGGGAAGTTCTTGAAACTTATGCTATTTCTTTCCATTTATATATAGTAGAGAAAGCAATTGTACATGAAGTTGAAGTAACATGTAATTGCTAGTTACTTTTTGGTGACAAAGTGTTGTCCTATTGGCGATTTAGATGAAAGAGGTTGCATCATTGGAGCGACATTTTCCAAATGGAGTAGACCATATCAGTAGTGGAAGAAAAGATGGGTTTGGCATTCTATCGTTTTCGAGTAGAGCATATAATATATTAAAGACAGGTTCATTAAGAAAAGTTTGCCTCTGAATTTTAAGTTTTTATTTCACAGCAAGCCAAAGAATAGAGTTGAATTTCGAGACGTGTAATACGGTAAGTTATGTTACGCAACCGAATCGCTTGGAAGTAGGAGGTAATTAATTAATTATATTATTACATAATAAAATACATTTTTAGTAAAAATTTATTTTAAACTGATTAGTATATTATTAAGTTTTAATGAAATATCGTTAATTATTAATAAAATAAATTATCATTATATATTAAAATTTTATTTACACTTCTTAATATAAATAATGGGATAATAAAAAAATCAAACTTTGCTCAATTTTACAATTATAACCCGAATTTCAAGAAATATCAATAAAATCCTTAAATTTTCAATTTTTAATTCTAACATCAACTTCAAAAAGTAACAATAAAATACTTAAACTTTCAATTTTTTTTCAATTCTAGCTCGACATTAATATCTTAGTTAAGTTTACTAACCTAAATCAAATTATGCAGCCTTGATGGTCTTACGCCTTAATTTCATATTTTTCCTTCGTTTTCAATTTATTCTCTTGACATCTTCACCCTTCTATATTCAATATCATTAATTATTCTCTCAACCATGCAAGTAATTCTATAAGAACCTGGTGCTTGTTTAGTATCGAGATACTTAAAGAAACATGTGGGCGCTTGTTCTCACAAGCACCCACATGTTTCTTTAAGTATCTCGACACTTTAGCCTATAAGATCGTTTACCTCCTTCATAAAGAAAAATATAGCGTATGTTAGTCTTTTTACGTTCTATTAACGTTCAGTTTTAATAGAACAATAATTAAGAACAATTTAAGGATAATATATAAATGTGATATGAATTTTATTATTATATTCTCATCATAATTCTATTTGCAATGTATAATTATCCAATAGATTTTATTATATACAAGGATGTGTGTAAAAGATTAAAAAAAATTAATTATTTTTTACTAAATTACAACTAACCAATTAGTTGTAGGATATAAACTAGCATTTTAATAGCTAAGCAATTGTTGAAATGTGATCTTTTAATTTACGGAAGAATTCAATAATTTTTCAAGATTTAACGTATTCTTATCCTTTTGTTGTCAAAATCTACTCAAGTTTTTTTCTTTTAATTTCAAATTATTCATGTAGATGTTGTCCAAAATCAAAATCTTACGGAGTTTGAAAAGTCTGGCCATTGCCAAACTCATTATTATATTGATAGCAACTAAACAAAGTCAAGAAATTAAAGCTATAAATGTTTAGAAGTCAACTAGTGGTCTATTTGTTAGAACTTAGAAACTTAAAAATACCCGAAGAAATTAAATGCTGGTTAGGCGAATAATCAACCCTACGGCAATTCATTTAATTGGGTCATGACGACTTGTCAATGCTATTAAAGTTATTACCACCTTCGAGAAAGAGAGCGCACAAGACGCTTCCAAAGTGTTGAATATCCTGATATACCCATAGGTTTGGCTATTAAAGTTATTAGAGTTTGGCTAGCTTAAAGGTTTGGATAGGATACGTACGCAAAGTGTCAAATGGTTTATAACTAGCTGGACAAGCAACTGGCCGATGGGCTAACTGAAAAATTATTAACTGCCGGCAGGTTTTAAAAGTTACTGACAAAAGACTTTCTATCAGATTAGGGATTCGGCTATTTGAGACTCTATTCGAAATATGTTCAGGTAGTCGATTTTATCTAGAAGCAATTTGGATTATATGAAACCTTATAAGCTATGAACACATTATATTCTAGGTTTTGATAATCTTAATAGCAATTTGTTGCCACAACATATATTTGAGAGAGTTTTCAAGCATTTTACAAGCAAATACACTCTTTTCAAATTGATTACGAACCCTACGTATTAAACTGAACAAACAAGGCATATTAAAGTTGTAAAGCCTAATTAAGTGATTGTTTCTAGCGACTGTAGGATTTAAGAAGGTTATTAGTTTCTTGATTATTAAAAAAAAAAAAAACTCCTCTTTACCCAAGACAAACAGTGAAACAGAGACTTTAAGAAGGTTCTTCTTGAGATAGTTAAGATTAGAGTTTATTGGAATCTCAAGTGATTCCTGAATAAAGGATATAGGCATATTTTCTTTTTCAACCATTTCTAAGTCAGGTTGCAATTCTTCTCTATTCTCTTTACATTACTATATTTGTGTGATTGTATTTTAACTATATTGTCATTTTATACTATTACTCTATTAGAACTCAATCAAATTACATTTAAAGTGGCAAAAAGTCTTAGAATCATAAACATGCAATTCACTTCCCCTTCTCTTATATGCCATAAAAGATTAATAAGAGGTATTATAATGTGTCTCCTATATTAAAGTTTAAAACAAAATTTTTAAGCAATGATCATCCTTGACATGCCTGGATGCATTAACATCTTCATATATCTAAAAGATTCAATATGCTAGTAGAGATCCATTATTTGATGGGAATGACTGTTTATATTTAAAAAATAAAGTTTTTTAATGGCAAAAAGCATTAACATGTGAGAGATTATCTTAGATAGCCCATTTATTCCCCTCAAGACCCCAGATGATGATAAAGTTCCTAAACCAAAGCAAGAATAGGATCCTCAACAAAAAGAAACTCATTTCATTGAATAAAAAGATTATTGACATTTTATTTTTTTCATTAGGAAGAAATGAATTAAATAGGATATTTATATATGAGACAACACATAAAATTTGACACATATTAGAATTCACAAGTGGGAGAATTAACTAAGTCAAGAAGAGAAAAACTGGCATCCTTATACGTCTATATGAATTGTTTCAAATGAAGCATGATGACAGCATTACCAAGACTGTGCACTAGATTATTAATATTAAAAATACTCTTACAGGCCTAGGCAAATCATATACCAATATTAAGATGGTGAGAAAATTGCTTAGGTCTCTTCCAAAGACTTAGGAAGCTAAGGCCATGTTTGGTTGGGGTTATTAATAGAATATAATGTAATGTAATATTATTCTATCGTTTGGAAGAAGGGTTTATAATGAAATAGAATGAAATGAGATGAAAGAGGAGGGTTTCATATTACATCTCATTCTATCATAAATAGTAAAAATAAAAAACCTCCAATTTGGGAGTTTTACGATTGAACATAAAATGATAAACAACTTTACACTATATTACTCTTCATTCAAATAACATTTTACTATATTACATTATGAACTCTTCTATCCCTCCCAAACAACATTTTTTAAATATTACATTCATTTATGTTCCATTCTATCATAAATCATTCTATTTCATTTTATTAAAAACTTTACATCCAACCAAACATAGCCTAAGGTGATATCCATCTACGAAGCTAAGGACTTGAATATGCTACCAATGGAGAAGCTCCTTAAATCTCTTCATAGCTATGAAATAAGGCCCAAGAAAACACAACAAGAAGATATAGCTCCTAAAAAGAACTTAACATTCAATACTTTAAAGGAGGAGTCAAGTGAAGAGCAAAAGACATCTTTGAATAGAAGTGATAAGGAAGATATGTCTCTCATCTCTAAAAGGTTCAAAGAAAAATTAAGAAGAAAGAAGTTCTCTAAGAGAAAGGACTTTAAGGAGTATAAGGTTGATGTTAAACAAAAATCAACAAAGATCATTTCCTTTAGGTGTTATCAATCAATCCATATGATCATAACATTCTCTCCTTAAAGATGGTGATAAGCATGAAAGAAATGAAAAGAAGGAGAATAAAGATTATAAGAAAAATATGAATCTAAAAACTCCATTTGAAATGATTCATGTGATTCAAAAAGTGATTATTCAAAAGGAGAAGTGACTCAAATGTACTTCATGACTCAAAATGATGATAGGGTACCCTCTATCTCTGAATCTTATAATGCTCAGTGTAATGACTTAGTTGTCTTATAATGACTTGGTTGAGATCTTGAGATCATTGTCGAGAAAAATTTACATATTAATAAAACTTTCAATACCTGAGTAAAGTGAATAGTAAAAGACTTCCTTGAATGGAAGTGACAAGGAAGACAAGTCCCTCATCACTAGCAGATTAAAAAAAATTATTGAGAAGAAAGACGTTCTCAAAGGGAAAGGACTTCAAGGAGTGTAAGGTTGATGTTAAACAAATATCATTTGCTTTGGGCATTATAAATCATTTCATATGAATTCTTAATATCCTCTCCTTAAAGATGGTGACAAGCATGAAAGAAATGAAAAGGAGAATAAGGATTATAAGCAAGGCCGTTCATATCGTTTTATAGGACCTGTGCGAAATTAAAAAAAAGGATCCCAATAAATCGACAATATACTTAAGTTTACATATTTGTATAAAACATAAATGACTCAATTTATAAATTTACATAATCAACTAATTATTAAATGATTATAACACTAACAAATACATAGAGGATCATGATTTATGAAAAATAATTTCTCCGTGCATTTCTAGATGCAAAATCATTAATAATATTATCAAGATCAATATTGTCTAACATATCCTTCTCAATACATAACATAGCTAAGCCATTCAACCTTTCTTGTGACATTGATGACCTTAAGTAGGTTTTCAATAATTTTAACTTTGAAAAATTTCTCTCAGCTGTTGCTACAATCACAGGTATAGTCAATAGAATTCGTTTCCTAATAACACAACGTCTAGTTGGAAATGTAGGCTCTATATTCATCTCAAGCGCAAGATTTTTAGCAATATTCATACTAGAGCTAAACCCTTCATCTCTATATTTCTCAAAAAATACCATCACACCTTCTAATTGCTTTATGGTAGCATTAATGCACATAGATTTAGATTGCAACTTTTTACTCACCATGTTAATAGCGAATAAAATATCATACCAAATAACCATACCAAGTAAAAACTCAAAACTCTCAAGTACACTAACCAAGCTTTTTGTTTCACTCTTTGACTTGGCATCATCACAAGATTTAGATAATTCCATCAAAGCCAATCTTATTTGAGGAGCTTGAAATCTAATAGTTTTAACACTTTTTATTCCACTCTCCCAATGAGTGTTGGACAATGATTTTATAGTTAAGCCTAAAACATTATCAAGCAAAACCTTCTACCTTTTAGAAGAACTTGAAAATAATGCATATAAACGTTGCACGGCTCCAAAAATGAAACAACTTTAACACAAGAATGTGTCATATCACTGATAGTAAGATTAAGATTATGACAAGCACATGACATATATAATGCTCTTGGATTTTATTTCAAGTAATCGCTTTTAAACCCCATGGTATTTTCCCTTCATATTAGAACCATTGTCATAACTTTGACCCCTTACATTATAAATATTAAGATCAAGAGAATTAAATGCATTCAATACTTTATTGAAAAATTCCAATCCAGATGTGTCATCTACCTTTAAGAACTCTAAAAAGTACTCCTCTATTTTTATTTTTTATTTGACATATTCACACATCATACTAACAAACTCATTTGTTCTTGATGACTCAAATCTGGGGTACAATCAAGAATAATAGAAAAGTATTTCGCCTCTTTAATGATCCCTATGATAGAACTTCTAACGCTATTGGCCAATAGAGAAATCAACTCATTTTGAATTTTGTGACCAAGATAATGATGATGAATTTCATGATTTTGAATACTTCTAACATGATCTTGCATTATCACATCAAATCCAGCAATCATCTCAATCAATCCTAAAAAATTACCATTACCATCTTGGTAAAGTTTCTCATTGGATCCTCGAAAAGTTAAATTGTATTTAACAAGATATTTCACGACAGAAAATATTCTTATCAAAACTTGTCTCCAATGTTCTTTCTCCTTTACAATTTCTTGTTACAAATCTTTATCAACTGTTTGATTTTTGCTCAATCTTACTCTTAATTCATTCCACGTTCTCATATTAGTCATATGCTCAATGCAATTCTCGTGTTCTTTAAGTCTCTCACTAAGATGCTTCCAATCTCTAAATCCATCATTTACTAATCCACTTTGTTTGTTAGTAGATTTGAACAATTTACAACAAAAACAATATACTTTATCTACATGTTTAGAATAAACCAACCATTTTCTATCGCTAATCTCTCCATTACTCAAATTTCTATAATAATAAGAATATGAAAAATGACGAGAGGTATTGTCTAAAGGAAATATAAGATTCAACTCTCTTATAGACCCTTTTTCAACTAAAATATCTCTTGCTTTATTATCAAGATTATCCTAATTCCTAGGATCGTAAATGTCCAATATAGGACTTACTTGCTCAATATACTTTAAATTTTCTGAAGTGGATGCATTTGGTACATGATCATCCTCACTCAGATTTCTAATATCCTCATGAATATGAATCTCATCACTTAAATTTTCTTTATGTTGTTCAAAACTACCTTCACCTAATTCCTCGGGACTCTCATTAAAGGAGCCTACTCTTTTAATAAATTTATTTATTGCTTCTTTTTGGGATTCTATCAACTGTGCTACTTGTTTTCTTTTTTTTTCCTTTTTTCACTTCCAGAAAAATATTTTTTAGGCAACATAATATAAACTAATTATAACACAGTTGGATTAGAAAAAAGAACAAAAACAATTGTATGGAACTGGAAGAAGTATACAGGCACAACCAAACTCCAATGACTTCACAATATATCACAAAGATATATAAATGGTATTATATTTGTGATACGAGAAAAAAAACAAATTTTAATATCTAATATTAAAATAAAAACAAAGAAAAAATACATTAAAAATCAGAAACTTTACCTTTAAATTATACTCAAAACTCAGAAGACAAAATCGTAAAATTTTTTGCTGCTAATTTTTGAGTTGGAGTACTTTAAATGCATATATTGATGAAAATAAAGAAATTTGAAGATGAAAGTACACTTAAATATTTCAAGATTATTTATAAGCATGAGGACCACAAAGTTAACTTATAAGTTATAACGTTAACTTATAACGTTTAAATGATTTTTAAAACCAACATATATAAGTTAACGTTAAAATCATTTAAAGCAGAGGAGGTTGTTGAAGTCTATTGGAGAGGAGGCGTTGAAGTCTGTTGGAACTTGGAGAGGAGGCTGTTGACTTTATGAAAAGGAGGCGTTGAAGTCTGTTAGAACTTGGCAAGGAGTCAACGTTAAAACATCATGTCATCACTAGGACTTAGCAGAGAGGAGGCTGTTGAATTGGGGGCCCCTCTCATAATGGGCCCTGGGCAGGTGCCCTGCTGGCCTCTGCCTAGGGCCGACAATGATTATAAGAATAATATAAATCTTAAAGCCTTCATTTGAAATGATTCATGTGATTCAAAAAATGCTATTTAAAAGGAGAAGTGACTCAAATGTGCTGCATGACTCAAAGTGATGATAGACTATCCCATATCTCTAAATCTTATGATAGTGATGGTGATTTTGAGTTGTCTTATAATGAATTGGTTGAGATGTTAAGATCTTGAGATCATTGTTGAGCAAAATTTATATATTAATAAAACTCCTAATACCCGCAAGTGTGCATATCGTATCTTATAATATAAGAGTTTATTATTCCCACGAGGATTATGCACAATTTGATCCTAACATTGTCTAAGGTGGCACAAAATTGATTTAAATTAAATTTCAATAACAAAAATTGCAACAATAAATAAACAAAACAATTTATTAAATAACAAGTGAGCTACCAATTAAAATTGAGGTTTGATCAAGATTGAATACTTAGGAACTATTCTTTCCTTTAATTTTATTGATTAAATTTATGTATTTAATCATATATTTCCAAGGTTTTGATTACTCTATTTCAAGGTCTAATTAATTAATCATAATTGATTTCGAAATTAACTTATTTGCAATCTCTTGATTCACAAAACTATTCCTAACTTCTTCAATTAGATCTAAAGCAATCTATTGGATAATTAATTTCACAATCAAGATCTCTCTGCGATTGATTGTTAATTTGATATTTTTTGGTCTATTAAATTACCAACTCTTGTTGTATAACCTAACATTGATTACTTTAAATCACTCTTTTGATTTGTTGTCAAGTTTAAGCATGAACAATTATCACAAACATCCAAAAATATATTACATTCAACAATAATTAAAAGTCACAAAATAATTCCTAATATGAATTCAGAAATCCATAGACATGTTTAACATCAAAGAATTCAGATTACACATCAAGGATAATGGAAGAACTAAAGGAAAAGAATAAAACTCTGTTGAAGCCTTGACTTGGAATGCTAGAATTTTCTGATCTTCTTCTTGATATCTCACTTTTGATTCATTGATTGCTGTAGTTTTTTATTATATTTCACATTCTTAAATAGTTCTTTAAGGTTATAGGGTCATGACTAGGGTTTTCCCACTTTTTTTGGTTCCAAAAATAGCCCTAAACCCTAAAACTAACGAAAAACTCACGCTTCGTGATTGTGCTCCTACTATTTTCCTCAATTAACTACATTAAGGTGAACATATTTAGGGGGCATTAAATGGATTTGTTCTTGATGATTTTGTAGATGTATTTTGGATGTATTGTGGTACTTTCACATTTAATGATATTATACTTACTTCATTTTATAAATGAGAAAATTCTATATACTAATTGACATTTAATAACGTATATTTTCACTTCCTCAAATTTTACATATCACTTGGATAAAATTAAAAATCAATACAAATATAATGTACATTTCAATTGAACTAAAATTAGAGGTTCTTTTACTTTCATTTAAGCCATGGCGCCAATGATACCAATTAGTAGTGATTGAACTCCTTCATGGTTTAATTTATATTTTGATGATAACAAAATTATATTTAAAATTAATATTTTATTTTATTGATTCAAAGCAATAAAGTGTTAATTATTCAAGCATATGATTCAATTCAACCAAAATACATTATATGTAGCCAACTTAAGTATTAAAGGCCTATAAATTCAAATATGAAGGTTGAAGACCTTCAGTTTTGTAAAATTAATGTAATTTTTGTACCTTAACATGGTCATTTTAATACTTTAGGAGATCTTTATAAGTAAAAATTTTGTGTCAATTTCAATGCATTCATTTTTTTTTATCAAGAGCTATTAAGGTTTTTATGTTTAAGGAAAAATTTCTTGATCTTTAAAACAAATTTTGGAGAAAAATAAATGTGAATAAAGTCAAGCTTTTATCAAAATGAGATGTTTAAATGTTTTTTTAAAAACTTACATTATTGAATTTGATATTTCAAGTGTTTTGAACATGGAGTTCATATGGCTAACCAAAAAAGTGTAAAATGGTTATATAATGGATAGTTTATGATTAACTAGACAACCAGCTAGTTGATGGGCTAATCAGGGAATCCATAGGCTAGCAAAAGGGTTATAATCGGTTAGACGATGGTGGATTTCAACAATATCATATAGAGATTTTTTGTCCAATTGGCCGAAGACAGGTGATTGACTAGTTGATCTTACCTAAATACTAGTTCTTATATTTGATAGATTGTATCTTTAATGACTATTTGAAACCTTCCAAGTTATAAATACATATTTTGGTTGTTGATAATCTTAATGAAATTTTGGTGTTTTGAAAATATGATTAAGAGAGTTTCAAGCATTACAAACACCATACACTTATTATGAATTAATTATGAGTCCTAGAACATTAAAGTGAGAATGTAAGATTTATTTAAGTTGTTAAGTTTAATTGGGAGATTGTTTATAGTGTTTGTAGGATTCCAAAAGATTTTTGGTTACTCTTCACCATCAAGTGTAATTATAAAAAAGTTTCCCTTTACCCATAACAAATAAAGAGACTTATAAGATTATTCCTCGTCACTTAATTGAAAGAAAAGCTTAGTAAAATCTCAAGTGAGTCTTATAGAGTGGACATAGATAAGGTCTATTTGAACATCTTTTCTTACTCTCTTAATATTATATTGTATTTGTGTCATTGCATTCTAGCTACATTATTATTTTATATTATCATCATATTATAATTTGATCAAATTGTATTTTGAGTAACAAATTTTATTAAAATCTCAAACACTAGGGTTATCTTTTCTCCTAAATGTTAATAAGGATTAACAAGGATATTACACAATTTTCATACCAAATATTGTATTTTTGCATATCTTTGATAAAGTTAATGTTTAAAATTAAAGTGATTATTCTCAAGTGAAATGTGATTCTATATCATTTGAGATTAAACAAAAGGCATGAGAAGGTATAGCTTCTCCATTATTATACTTAGTATACTCTCGGAAAAATTGAATTTCATTAATAGTAGAAAGCTCTTTGAAATTTTTTGAGATCTTTTAATTTAAGGGTTTGAGTTAAATAATGAGCATGTTTTCTTATACTTTTTTTCTTAATTTTAGGCTTGTTATACGTAGAGATGAAATGTGTGATCTTAACAATATTAGTTAAGTTGTGAACAATTTATTTATTAAATAATTTATTTAAAATATGTAATTAATGAATTGGTATATAATTTTTTAAAAATAATTTATTTGGAAGTAATATTGTGAGTTTCAATATTAATTTTCATTTGAAATGCAATGGTAAAAGAGTTCATCTCGAAAGAATACTAAGCATGTCAATGGGTTGGGTGGCCTGTGGGTCAACCAATGGCCCATCTTACCCACAAGCTAACCAACCTGATTCGTTCATACTTTTTTTTTTAAATTATAAACCAATATCATTTTTTACAAAATAATGTCATTTTTGTTGCTCCGATTGGACTTCAAGCCAGGCTAGATCGACTCATGCTTGGTGTTACGCTCGGCCTGTGGCTCGGTTTGACCCATAGGCTAGCTAGGTCAAACTATTTTAGCCTATGATTGATCACCTATAACCAGGATCAAAATCGGTCCGAGCTAAACAAGCTGAGTTAAAATCAATGTTTTAAAAACCGGTTCGGACCGGATCCGAGCTAAACAAGCTGAGTTAAAATCAATGTTTTAAAAACCGGTTCGGACCGTCCGGTCCGACCGGAAAAGGTCTGAACCGTTCATTGGTCCAGTTCGGTTTCACCTATTAACCTCTCTGTATAAAAACCGGCCGGTTTAACATTTTTCGGTAGGACCGGACGGTCCGGTCCGGTCCGATTTTAAATCCTTGCTTTGTACACGCTGTCCCGTTTCTCTAGCCCTCTGGCCCATTTGCCCCGCCGTTTCCTGTGCCCGTCGGTTTACATGCTCCATTTGCTCTAGGAACCGCAGACGGCGAAGATAGTTGACCATTCACGACATGGACGAGAGTGCAGTGACCCCGAAAGCTCCTGAAGCAATAAACCCTAACACGGCAAAAACAATAACCAAAACCGCAGCAATGAATCGGGCCGCAAATCACAAATCGGGAGCTAACCGCAAGTCTGATGAGCGTTGCAGTGAGGGTTAGACCTGCCAGGAGGAGGAGGAAGCCGCCAAGCCGTAACAAAGTCATGACGGCCAAAACCTGTGAAGATGAAGAACCCCTTTCGGGAAGAACGCCTTTGATGCCTTCATCACGTGGTCCCAGTTGGTGTTCGACCATCGCTAACTATGCTCAGAGGAAGAAGTGATCGACAATGGAGGATTTGGTTGAAGTAAAAGTGGCCAGTGATTATATTATTTTAAGAAGACGAAGACACGTGGAGTAGGACAACAAGTGTCAGTAAAATTTGATAGGTAAATATTTAGAACTCTATTGATGATTAGTTCATACCTTATTTTGATCATATTTAAGTTAAAATTATACTGTATTACAAGTTTACAATTGAGAATAATTTCATACATTACTAATTTGTAATTTATTTTAATGCAGTAGAAGTAGTTGATGTAAATATTTTAGATGAAAGCGTAGTTTACGAATCTTTAAATAGCATTGGAGAATCTAGAGCTTTTGATGATGATGATACATAACCTTCTTCAGAAATATAATTTTAATATTTATATTAGACTTATATTTATTTATTATTAATTCATTATATAATAATAGGCATTGATGTATTTTTATTTCAATAATATATTTTATTTTTACTTATTCTTATAAGTTTTACTTCTTATTTATTATATACCGGTTTTATAACGGTTTACTACCGGTTGAACCTCTAAACCTTAAACCTTTCTTTCGATCGATTAAATGTCCGCTCCGATTTTTAAAACATCGGTTAAAATTGACATCCCTAGGAAATACATCACGGTAGGGGTTTTGAGCCAGATCCAGAGTTCCAAACGCCGAGGGTCCACAATAAACATGCCCTTTACTTACAGGTATACTCTTGACGTATTATTGCATACCATTTCAGTATTGACTATAAACCGTCTGAGCCGACTTGCGGGGGAATCCACTAATAATCTATTACTTTTTGTCGTTATTAAAGAAGTAATATTCAAATTGGCGGGGCGGATCACGTATTGGTATCATTGCCATTTCCATTTGGCTGACTGGGAAAGAAATGGGAAAGAATATATGCTTATGCCAATAAATACTTGGGGACCCGAAAACTACATTGAAATTGGTTCTCTGTTAGCTGCGGAGAAAACTGGGTAGACGGCAATGACCAATTCGTCGTCCCACGACGTGAGTGTTGATTACCACAAACCATGGAGTTCTGCCTGTGGTCACGTTGCCCGGAGACCAAGATTTGCGATCTCGGTCTTCTTTGTAGGAGCTGCGATTTCTTGCTTTTTCTTATTCAAGTCCGACTACGCTTTTCGGTATCTACCTGGTAATTCCCGGGTAAGTTACACAGACATCAATCTTATTTTGTTTTAAAGCATTTAACTTCTATTTGATCTGTTTCATGCGGGTATGGCTTGATATCTTCTCTTCTTTAGGTGCCTAGAAATTGTCATTATCAAAAGTTTCTTTATATGCTTCTTCTCTTCGTATTATGAATCAAGTTAATTTACCAGTCTTGTTTAGAAGGTGAATTACCAGATTAAACGAAACGGAAAACTTTCATGATCATTGCTTCAGTCAAATAATGGTCAAATGATTGTTTAATCTAAACAAATAGTAACTTTTTAGTGGTCAGCCTGGATTTGTATGAGCCGGCAGGTGGTGTTTTCTAGGCAGGGTTCGGCCTGAGATTGGAACAAGAAATAATAGACAAAACGTGCGCCCTTGAAAAATATTTTAGTGCTTAAATTAATATAGAATAGGAGTCATTGAATGGGTCCTAATTTTTTTCTATCTAAGAACGGAACGACTAGGGAAACAAGATAGCACAGAAATTCCCATCATCACTGATCCTTCCTTGCATAATATATACCACCTTTCTAGGGGCTGTCACCAACGTGGATGTCCAAAAGATCCCGTTTATTATGTAAGGAAACTTCTGTGCCCTCTCTTTCTGTGCTTGTATACGAATAGTTCATCATGACCATAAAACTTAAGCAATTAAGTAATTCCCTTTCAATATCGAAATAGCCACATAAAGTGCTGTAGGCTGACGTCAGGTACCACTTCCAAACCATCTTACTACACCAGAGTTTGTAACTAACCGACTAACCAAGTTAGATATGGATGTAGACTTCCCAAGTTGTGGCCTGGTTTATCTGTAGGAGAGAGTGATGTAACCCTGACTTGTCACATGCTGCATGTTTCTACTAATTTTACCTACAATTTGTTTCTGTCATTGGCTTGATGTTGATTCTAAAAAATAATTTTATCAAATTCAATTCATTAGAATATGACAGTATGTAATATATATACATACATACATATAATATGTATCAATTAAACAATAATATGTAAGAAAAGTATGATGCGTAATCATGCAACTAACTAATCTTTATGTAAGAGTTAAAGTAAAATATATAATAAATGTAAGAAAAATGTGGTGTGTATTAAACTAACTAACTAATCTTAATGTAAGAGTTAACAACCATTAATGAAATTAATGTTCCTTGTTAGCTTCTAATTAACACAATTGACAAAGAACACAAGTCATAGAAATTTAACCAGAAGAAAAGATGATCCTACTTTTTATTAATATACGTTTATTGATTTAACCGGGGTGAATCAGTCAGATGCCGGCATTTGTTTGGATTCCAACGAGAAACTGCATGCTGCCTTTGCTCGACTTTTCTTTTTAAATTGATAAGGCTAAGTCTGACTCAGTGCATTTAGAATTCGGAGTCCACCTGACCGGAGCGTAAGGACTAAGGATGGAGTCCTGTAACCGAGGTTTTGAAATTCGGATTAAACATTGAATCAGAGATCTTCTTGATTATCGGTTCGATCGGTTTGAAATTCGGATTAGACATTGAATAAGAGATCTTCCTGATTATCGGTTCGATCAATCACCGATCGAACCAGTGTGATATCATAATTATGTCATAATTATATTTAATTATATATAATATTAATAATATTAAAAAATAGAAAAACATATCAAATAATATAAAAAATATTTAAAAAATAAAAAATAAAAAATTATTAAATCAGTGATCAAATCGAACTGGTTTGATAAATCAATTGATCGATTTTTACCAATTCTTACTGATTTAATTAAGGACTAATTTTTAAAAATTAACTAGATTAAATAGTCGATCAGTCATTAATCAAACCGATCGATCTGGTTTTCAAAACATCACCGTCAACGCTCTAGAACAAACTAAGCCAATTATTAAACGTAATCCTCAGGTCTTGCCCCGTGAGTCTATTACTGCTTTTAAGTCGTCCTTTTCTTCATTGGTCGTCGCTGTTTTCCAATAACAACCACAACATTGTTGTACACGTCACGACTCTCTTATTCCCAAAATAGCTGTCACGTCGCTTTGACGAGTATTAATTACTCGGAAATAATCCACATTCTAGCAGTTTGAAAAGATATTAAACCAATAGTGAATCTAAAACGTTGCCATTTAAAATTCTTTATTAGTCTATTCAATGGACATATGATATGATGGTAAGGTGCTTCTAAATAATTTTTCAAATGACAAGAGGCTGTATTAGTTTAAAAAATAATACAACGAGTTAAAGAAAGATTAAGGGTGGGTAATGAAAGATTCTATCAAAATTATAAATCAATCTACATAAGTGAGGCTTATTTTTCTAAATAAAATTAGTTTATTCTGAATGCTTTGTATTGGTTTATTATTTATTGTAAGTAGCTATTGCATCTTTTCAATGTTATAATAAAATAATATTCTAATAGATGAGCTTTGTATATAAAAGTAGATTTTGTCATATTTCTATAATCCTTTTAAAATATTTATAAAGAATAAAAATGTTCAAACTATGTGGATAATTTAAAAGGAGTACGTTTTTATATTTGGCATAAAAATCTATCGATTTTATTTATTAATAGATATAAAATTTTATAATAATAATATTTTATATTAAAAATTTGTATTGGTAGAAAAGAAATCAAAACAAAAGGTTTAAGATATAAGGTTAAATACTTTGTACCACACCAAAGACAATCATTCTAATTGATTTTATTTTTCAAAGCAATAAATAAAAGTATATGATCATAATATTAGAAAGCATATAATTTAAACCTCAATATTTTGAGGCAAGAAATGGAAAAATATCAAAATTAAGAAAAGTTTAGGAAATAAGTATATTATGCATAAATTTCTCTAATTTTATTAAAATAGAACAAAACTAAACA
Source organism: Erythroxylum novogranatense (assembly GCA_029891385.1). Taxonomy (NCBI): domain Eukaryota; kingdom Viridiplantae; phylum Streptophyta; class Magnoliopsida; order Malpighiales; family Erythroxylaceae; genus Erythroxylum; species Erythroxylum novogranatense. Next base: position 87,798,489 of record CM057225.1, on the reverse strand, counting down.
AAATTAATAGAAGAAAAGAGAGAAATTAAGTGAATTATTTAAAAGAAACTATTCTCTTGAGCAATATTATCCTTAATATTATAATTACTTTTAGGAAAAACAAATTATTTGAAAAAATTAAATAATATTTAGAATAAAAAAATTGAACTTGATGATATGTGCTTTGTTTGAGTAAGATTAAATTATCATTTCCTCTCTAAGCAGGATAATATAAAAGAGAGATTCATGCAGCTAAAATTACTTATTTTTCGAGCATCGTTTTGGGAATCCCTTTTTTAGTTGGAACAAACGTGAAACCTCTGATTTTATGTAGCAAATTAAAGATAGTCCATTTTATGAACAAACTCGACTTTGTGATTTCAGAGTTACACCTATGAAGGTTTGGATGCAATTTTGGCAAATGCGTCAATGGATGATAAAACCGTCATCTTAACTACCTCAAATCGAGCATGGTCACGACCAGGATCTATAGTGGACCTGTTCTTGGAGAGCTATAGAATTGGAAACCAGACAAACAGACTTTTGAATCATTTGGTCATCATATCCATGGACCAAGAGGCACACAACCGTTGCTTAAGCATAGGTATAGATTTCCATTGTTACAACCTCAAAACCCAAGGGTTTAATTTTTCAACTGAGGCCTTTTTTATGACTTCCGAATACTTGGAAATGATGTGGAGAAGAATTGACCTTCTATCTTATGTCCTTGAGATCGGATACAACTTCGTATTCACGGTACGTAAAACCCCTTGTTTTTTTTTTTTAATAATAATTTGGCTCTCTCTCTCTCCTTTTAGATTTACAGAAACTTGAAGTACTGGTAATTAAGTAGGTATTAGAGATTGCAGCAATTGGAATATTAATGTGGCAATGCATATTAAATTTAGGATGCAGATATTCTGTGGTTTCGAGACCCTTTTCCGAGATTCCATGAAGACGCTGATTTCCAAATAGCATGCGACTCCTACAAAGGCAACTCATATGACAAGAATAACAAACCCAATGGAGGTTTTACCTACGTTAAATCCAACCCTAGAACTATTAAGTTTTATAAGTTCTGGTACGCAGCTAGAAGGCTTTATCCAGGAAAGCACGATCAAGATGTTCTAAACAAGATCAAATACCACTCCTTCATTAATAGGATCGGATTGCAGATGAGATTTCTGGACACGGCTTTCTTTGGTGGGTTTTGTGAACCTAGCAGAGACTTCAACTTGGTTTGTACAATGCACGCAAATTGTTGTGTGGGTTTGGAGAACAAAATCAATGATCTCAAGATTATACTCCAGGACTGGAAAAAATTTACGTCCGTAACTGTACCTGTACCTGTGCCTGTGCGTTCTCCGACCTGGAATGCTCCACAAAAATGGTAATCTTTTTTAATTTGCAGAATTTTGGTTCAAATTATTAAGTTCTTATGCTAAACCTATCTCTATTTTTTGTTTTTTGTGGTTTCAATTCAGTCTCACGTCGTTCCAGACTCGGCATTCTCCGTGAACAATAGATTAGCTTTTATGCTTTCAGCAGATTAGATTAAGCGAAGGTAATCTTTCACTTTTTTTAAAAAAAAATCACAGTTTGACGAGGCACATATCTTGACTCACAGCCCAAGCTGTACAGTTTACACGTTACTTTGCTTTTCATACTTTCTCAAATGTTATGGATATATAGCTTTGCGTAACCAACCTATATCATAACAACCGGCCTAAACTTTTAGATGATGGTGAACCTGCAACTGTAAACTAATCATTTCCTTAATGTTATGATATTTCAATTGTCTCTGTCACATCCAACATATGATGATCCACAAGTTTTGCTGCTACAGTGATTAAAAATTCATCAATTTGAATTGATTTTTAGTTGTATAATTAAAATCTTCTAAACAATCTTTAATTGTCTGAATTATACATCTGAATCTTTAAATTAATATTAATTATACCTTAAAATATTCTATTGAACATTAAATTATTTAACTACATATGAATGATAAACTCTTTAAAGTTTAAAATAAAATGGTTTATTCATATATAAAATAAGAATTAATCCTTCAAAATGAAATATGCCCACATAAGTTTTCTTTCTTTCTTAATTATTGCATCACCTTTTATTGTTCCCCAAATATTTTAGATCTTAAACAATTTTGTTTATGTAATGACAAGTTTTTTTTAAAAAAAAAAACTTTAGTGATTGATTAAGTTCTATTCTAATCAACTCCCTTAGGCCCATATTTAGACCCAATACTATCTTCATACATTTGTTTTGAAAGTAGGCCCAACCTTCAATTCTACAAGAGGCCTAAGCTTATTTATCCTCTGTGCGTATTCCTAACAACTGCTTGCTTCAATGATATCATGCAATAGGACAGTGTAATGGCTAACCATGGTTAAGAGTGGAACTTAACTATTTGGTTTGTCAGATACAAATAATTGTCATTATGATTTTGCATATCTTATATATAAGTACAAAATTCTAACTTTGAAGAATTCGAATCCGAAATAAATTATCATGCCTTCGTTATAACATGGCACCATGGGTTGTCTTACAACAAAAATTGCTTTAATTTTAAAATCTTTTCAAAATAATCGCATGCAATTGTTTTCCAACCCAAATCCAAATTTGTTCCCAATTTCAATTTTCCTTCTAAAACTTAAAATAAACCAAAGAATAGAGACTCAAGGGCCATCATAATTAACAAGTTGATAATTAGGAAAATGGATCTGCATTTGAATACACAAATATCAACATCTCATTTGCAACCGGCAAACAAGATTTCAAACATTAATATTACGTCAAAGTTATATATATATATATATATATATATATATATATATATATATATATATGAGGGACGGAGCCGTATGTAACCTTGGGGGGGGGGGGGGGGGCAAGGTTTTTAAAATTTTTTTTAATATATATATATATAACGGAGTTATTTAAGGGTCAGTGATATATTGGACTCCCTAAAATTTAAAAAAATTAAAATTTGGGCCCCCCTACTTTAATTTTCTGGCTCCGTCACTGTATATATATACAGTAAAATGCAAGCAAATATACCATCTACACATATCTGTTCATAATGGTTTTAAGTCAAAATATTATAAAGATACATATATTTTTGACATGTAGCTTTAAGAGTCTACTGCCAAAAATCTAAATTAGACAACCCAAATTCCAAAGTATGTTCAAACTTATAAACCATTTGCGGCCTTTAAAGTCTACGATTTAGAAAAAACTACAACTTGAAGCTTGGTTGGTATATGCACTACTTTTACAATCCCTTTTTGAACCTTGTTCGTTATAAAATGTTTTGTCCTTTCACGATCCACAAGAATTCTTGCGAATTCAAAGAGTATATTGATTGTCACAGTACATTATAATTTCACACTCATTTTTCAGCCTAAAATCTTCAAACGAATATCTTATCCAATGAATGTCACAGTAAACAAGAGACAAGGTATCGGTTAAACTTAGAGCCACTATGGATTGCTTTTTAGCCCTCCCAGTTGATCATAGCTCTTCCATATAAAACACAAAATCCAGATATAGATCTTTTAAGATCAAGACATGTGCCTTTCACTGTCAGTATAGCATTCACTATCAATATAACATTTACTATGTACTTTCATCTGCCTTTAACATAATATCCTGCCTAGTGTACTCTTCAAGTATCTGACCATTTTCAAAGTTGCTTGCCAATGTTCCTTAGAAGTCATACTCATGAACTGTGATAATATATGTATTGAATAGTTGAGATTAGGTCTCGTAAATGCGAGATATATGAGCTTTCCCATAAGTATTCTATAAGATGTTACATCATCCAGGAAATACTCTTTCATTTGTCTAAGGCCATATTTTGGTTCCATCAAAATTGCACCTAACAAGCCACATCGTTCTACAAGATCCAGTGCATACTTCTTCTAACATAGTGTTACTCCTCTAGCTGATCTCGCAATTTCAATTCCAAAAAATCCTTTGGTTGTCCTAAATTTTTAAGCTTAACTGTTGCACTTAGAAAATTATTATTTTTTTCTATCAGTTCCCACTTATGTTTTGCATCGAAAATGTCATTTACATAAACCAATAATGAGATCAAACCATCAGACTTAGAATCCTTAAGAATAAGGAATAGTCTGACCATGCTTGAGAAAAGCCAAACTCAAGCAAGGCTTCAGTAAACTTAGAGTTTTATTGTCTAGGAGCCCACTTGAGCCCATAAAGTGACTTCTTAAGTCTATATACTTGATGACCAGTGTTTCCAAGCTTCTCTTCATTTACTTTATGACCCTAAGGTAGATTTATGTATACAATTTCATGTAAATCACCATTTAAGAATGCATTGTTAATGTCAAACTATTGAAGTTTCCAATTATATTTGGGCCAAATTGAAAAATAATCGCATAGTAATTTCCTTAACCACAGGATTAAAGGTTTCATAATAATAAAAACCAAGTTTTTGACTGATTCCTTTTGTTATAAGTTGAATTTTGAATTTTTGTACTAGCCCATCTAAATTTAATGTTGTCTTATATTCCTATTTACAACTAACTGTATGTTTTCCAAGTGGGAGATATGCAACTTTCCATACATAATTCTCCTTTAAAACCTGTAACTCTTTCAGTTATGGCCTTTCTCCAATGTTAACTGATAAATGCGTATTTAAGTATAATTATACATCCACACTTGATGTAATTTTCTTGATATTTTATAGTTTTTTCATATATTTGGTATTTAATTAACTCCAAATGCATTTATAGGTTATAATTACCTTCATGGACATAAATGAGAAGAATTTCAATATAACCATGTCATAAGATGAAGATTTGAAGCAACTAAGGATCTACACAAGATTGAAGAAATTCAGTTTTGGTTGTGTAGTGTTACACGCCCATGTATATCGAGATTCACGACTGTGTATGTTGCCGTGTAAGTCTTTGTGCCTATGTAAAATCACAAATTTAGGTATTTTTTAATATACACGATCTCTCACACGATCGTGTATATCCTAAAAACCTTAAAATTTATTATAAAAGAACGTGAGCAGAGGCAATACAAAAGAGTTGAATTTTGCAGCAGATTTGAGAAGTAAGACATTTAGAGAGGTCATGATTTTGATTAAGAGATATGGAAAATACGAAGAATACGTCAAAAGATCCAATAGATTACAACATCAAACCTCAAACTTGTAAGAACATTCAATCAGAGAAAAAGGGAGATTTAAAATTATGATTCATTTGTTTCCAATCAGTTTTTCTTCATGTTTATCTTTGATTTCGTTCTCTATGATTAGTAACTAAACGCTTTTAATGTCTAGGTGTGATAAACCATAGATTGCGATAACAATATATTTTAATCTTTCATTTAAAAAAAGTATATTGATTGATTATTGCGATTTAATTATGTGTTTTATTCTTTTTCTAATATATTTGAAATATTAATGCATAATTTGATTTTATATGATAGAGATTGAGAAATCCTCTTGTATGAATAAATCTACCATAATTGGAAGGAGTTGCATGCAAACCTAGATATAGGCATATATAAATCCTCTAGATTAGGGTCAAACCTAATAGTTGAATTCATAAATCGATACAGAATCCTGGGGTTTTAACTTGAAAGATTTATGTTAATCAACAAATGGATTAGTTGTTTGTAACATCCCGTTTCCATACAAAGGGTTGAACCATAGAAATTAGTTCATGTTAGATCAATCAGAGAAATTAGGAAAACACATCTCATGCTCATACATTATATAATATACATATACACGTGAACAATGTTTTTTGCATATGAAAAACAACTGTACATGCATTCATGACATTTTTCGGTATATTGTGAATAAATGTGATTGTTGTGAAAAATGTGAATTGTGTGTGAAACAAATTTAATTGGAGAGGGTTAACGAGGTTTGAGAATTTTTAGTGAATTTTAGAAATTTTTCTGAAAAATTTCGGGGAAATTTTTCGGACTAGAAAAAAATGCCAAGCGACAGGCTGATTGTGTACCGGTAGTAGAAATGACTGTCCAATAGCACTGAAAATTTAGATAAATGATTGTAAGATTTATTATTTTGAGCCATTGGAATTTTAGGAAAAAAATTAGACTAGAAATTGAATTTTAATTGAAAAAAACTAAGGGAAGGCTCAAGATTATGACATGTGGCAAGTGACACATGTCACTTGCCTAACATGCCACATTTGGTTAATTAAAAAGCCTTTTTCCCTTCTTGGTTTATCTTTCACTTAGCTTCTTCTCTTATAAAGTGATTGGTGTTTAAATTGAAAATTCTCCATCCTACGTAGCTCTCCTCTCCTCCTTCTTCTTCGATGGTTTCTTCTACTTGATATACCCACACAAAAGCTCTTATATCTTACTTGCCTTCTATTTTTTTGTTCACCAAAAACCCAAACCTAAGCATTGAAGGTTGATGATCGTGTATGGTGGAGAGAATTAGAGAGGAGTGTGAGATTTTGAAGTTTAGAAGATTGGAAGCTTGATTAGGTAAGTAATATGTTTTATATGATGGTTTTGTAGTTAATTACATTATTTGTGATTTTATTTAAGGTTAATTGCATGAAAATTGTGGTTGGAATATATGGGTGTGTGTGTATGAATTTCTTGCCTTGATGAATGATTGATGATGTAGAATTTGATGAATGTGTGTTGGAAAGGTTTTGGAAGTGAAAGTAGGTTTAGAAGAGTGTAGGAAATGTATGAATGATTGAGTGAGTGTTACTGCCATTTTGTGGACTAATGTTCAAGGAGAGGTTTTGATTTAGTTATGGTTAATATATGGAGTGAATTGAGTGATGATTGGTGTAGAATTGGTATGGAAGTGATAGAACTTAAGTTAGGTTAAGAATCTGGAAATTCGCTTTGTACATGTTTCAATGATTTTGCCATAACTTTTTATATGGTTAGGCAATTGAGATGAGGTTTAGCTTGAATTAAACTTCAGGAGTTTGGCTACAATTCTTGTGAAGGAAGTGACGTTTAATTTTGGCTGAAAGAGTTCCAATTTTTGATTTGAATGTGGAAAAGGGTGTAGGAATGAACAATAGCTCAAAAATTTCATTTAGTGCTATGAAATTTTGGAAAATTTTCTAGATTGATTTATACAGATTCTGCTAAATTAGTCATCACGAAAGTTATAGTTTTTCTTGTTAGCTTTCTATCGGCACTAAGTATGACATTTTTTGAGAAGAAGGTTGAAAGTTATGATCTGTTGACTCTTGGCTATTCTTCCAAAGATTTGTGTGCCTTGTGTTTGAAAATGTCCATAAATGTAGGTTTGTGGATACTGTGCTTTGGGACCACTTGTGGACTGTTATGGTTTGAATTGACTCAAGGGAGCTTAGTGAAAGTTATAGAAGAATGTCTTAGCTTTTTAATGATATATAATATGCTATTTTAGGGTGTAGGAATTGTAAGGTGTGAATTTTGGAAGTTTGGATGTGGTTTAGGGTGAAACTATGGGGGCAGAAGCTTTGATTGAGATTTTGACATTTTTAGAGGTTGAATTTGCTTCCAAATTCTTCATAAAATTGTAGAATGTGTTCTGATCTTTCCATTGATATAAAGTATGGAATTTTTGGACAATGGAATAGAAAGTTATGATTTTTAGAAGTTTCTGTTACTGTTTGGCATGATCATTAGTGGACAGAAACTTCGAAATAGTTTCTGACTCCTTTAGAGATCAAATTGATTTTTCAGTCCTTCATGAAAGTTGTAGGTTGCATTTTGATCTTTTCATTGATATAAAGCATGAAATTTTTGGACCTTGGAGTTGAAAGATAGAAATTTGAGAAGATTGTGTTACTATTGAGGATGACACTTATATGAGTAGAAACTTTGATTGAACATTTGACCTTTTTAGAGGTTGAATTGGCTTCCAAGTTTTTCATGAAAGTTGTAGATTGTGTTCTGATCTTTTGATTGATATAAAGCTTGGAATTTTTGGCAAAGCAAATGGGAAGATATTGTTTTTAGAAGAATGTTGCACTATTTTGGAAAATTTTGTGTTTAGGCAAAAATTTTGATTGCATTTTTGACACCCTTAGGGGTGAAATTGGTTTGTGAGTGTTGGGCCCCGAAATTTTTTTATTTTATTTACTTATTGATTTACTTGACTTATTCTTTATTTTTGTTTTAATTGTTTTAATTATGTGTATATATATATTTATTGTAACATAGTTGAGCCTTGGAATTTGTTAGTATGATTGGAAATTGGAAATTTTGAAGTTAAAGTGAAGGGTTAGAATTAATTGGATTAATTGGAAGTGAGCTTGAAGTGTAGAGTCTTATGAGACAAATAAGGGCTTGTTGGATGGAATGGGCTTTGGGAAAGAATAGAATACGTAGAAGGAGGAGAGCCCAAAAGGAAATGCAAGTGGGCTTTAAAGGAGTATCAAAACTACATAGTTTTAAGGTAGGCTTTTAAGTTGAGATATAAAGGAATTAAAGGAAGATAAGGAAGCAAGTTATTGTAGAGCTAAAGGAAAGAAGAGAAAGCAAAATCGTGAGCTAGCAAGAAAGAAGGAGGGTTTCGCCCAAGAAGAAAAAGGGAGAGCTATAAGAAGCTTGAAGGGAGGAAGAAAGAAGAGGAAAAAGAAGAGAAATCTACTTGTGAGAGGTAAGTTCCATCCTTATTTGTGTTAGGTTCGAAAATGAGAGGAAATGGAAGTTAGGGTTTGTGTAGAGATTGAAGAAAGATAGAAGAGAAGGGTAGATCTATGGATTTTTTGGGATTTCTAAGTTAGGATTTTGGGTTTTCTGACATAGATGACTTATGGGTAGGTTAGGTTTAAAGTTTATTTTACCTTTGCTTGATTTTATGAATGCTATGACTTTCCGCTAGAATATATTTATTGAATAGAGTATGGTTTAGTTGAAGGAAATCAAGAGAACCCCACTCAAGACAAGGAGGAAGGGCAATCTTGAATTCGGATTCTGACAATAGGTGGGTAACATTTTTATAGTTGTTGTGTAATGAGCAAATGCCCTATGTGTGCTACCTTTGTTAAATTGTGTGTATATGGAAAGTGTATTCCTTTGATTTGAAAGAAAAGAATGAAACTATGACGATTCGATGAAATGAAAGAAGCATAAAATGCTATTCTTGTGTTTGAATATGTGAGCATTGGTTGTGATTGGGCGAGAGAGAACCTATTTCGTTAAGTCACGTGCAAGTTCACCCCTAGCCTTCTCCCGGCTGTCCGCTTGAGGCCTACGAGATCCAAAAATGGACTCGTCGTGTTTACGGTAAACTTCGGTTTCCGTCGTGTTTATGGAACTCTCGAGCCAATTGTGTGCATTTCATCATTTTGGTGTTATGATGCATAATATGTGTTTTAATTAATATAAGATTCCATGTTATGCTTTATGTGATGATTTTGGCTAATTTATGATTTATGTGATGAAGTTGAGTTATTTGTGCTTTATATGATAGACTGCAAATGTTTCGGATTCTTTATGTGTTGTATAACTCATTACTCGATGGCTATAAAGGTGTTAGCCACTGAGCCGTGTTTGCTCACCCCATTCTCCCTCCTCATGTGCAAATTCTAGTTGAGCGCGGAACCTTGCAAGGCAACGGGCATAACTCCAAGAAACTTTAGACACTTTTGTATTAAGTTAGTAACTAGCTTTCGGAATGGCTTTATAAGCATATTAAGCATTGAGCATCTCATATGTTATATTTTGGTACTTGATTCATGATGGATATGATGAAAATGCTGATATGTAATTAAAGCTATGATTGAACTCTTGAATGATTGATAAAGAGAAGAGAGCTCTAGTACTCTCTTCTTCATGTGAATTTGTTGATTTGCAATCTGTGCTTGACCTTGAAAAGGGTATATGTATGAGTCTTTTGATCATTGAGTTGTTGTTGGGTTTTGTCTTGGGATAGCTTGCTGGAATTTGCAAAGGTTTATGAGTTGTGATAAGGAAAGATTTAGAGATAAGATTGGTAGTGATATGAAAAATGTTCACTGAATATGCTTCAGTCTTTTAGCCACAACGTTTTCTCTAGTAATCCAAACGAGATGATTCTTAATTTGGATTAAACTAGAGATATATGGCTACATTTTGTAAGAAGACATAGAATTTCAATTCTGTGTCTAAGAGTCTCAAATACTGTCATGAAGTTAAGAATTGCGTGCAGTGTTGGTGCAGGGATGAAAGTCTTATCTTCTGACTTTAGGGGCAATTTTGGGATTGATAAAGATAGATTTTGGCAAAATTCCCTTTTGGAAAGTTATAGATATTTCTTTTATCTTTCCAACGGTATAAAACTTGTAAATTTTGGACATCTGAGTGATAAGTTATGCATCTTATAAGTGGAGATGTTCTGGAGAAAAGTCAGACGAAGTTACTATTCATCTTCATCTTCGTCTGTGATGACGTCATCTTCGTCTGTGATGAAGTCATCTTCATCTGTGCTGACATCATCTTTGTCTATGATGACGTCATCTTTGTCTGTGATGACGTCATCTTCGTCTGTGCTGATGTCATCTTCGTCTATGATGACGTCATCTTTGTCTTCATCTGTGCTGACGTCATCTTCGTCTATGATGATGTCATCTTCGTCTGTACTGACGTCATCTTCGTCTATGATGATGTCATCTTTGTCTATGCTGATGTCATCTTCGTCTATGATGACGTCATCTTCGTCTTAGTTTTGCTGACATCATCGTCTGCTTTTGGTTTTGACCCTTCTTTCTTCTTTTGGCCATAACTTTTTTGCATAGACCTCCGATTTAGTTGATTTTTGAAGCGTTGGACTCTTGAGAAAATTTTCTATCTTTTTATACCTGATCTATCAGTATTGCTTTTAAATTGAAAAAGGGGGTTTGAAACAAAGTATGACGATCGGTTGATAAAGTCTTAATATACTTCACTTATTTTAAATATCTTGAGCTATAGTGCTCGGATCGAGGCGATTCTTATTTTAAATTAAACTAGAGACCTAAACCTACAAGTTTTATGAAGGAACTGATTGGCAAGCTAACTACTAAGGTTTTCAAATTTTGACGCGAAGTCAGTAAAGTGTTCAGTTTTGACTATTTTCTTTAAAAAGCATTTTGAGCATAACTTTTTCATTTCTAATCCGAATTGAGCGTTTTCAGTGGCGTTAGAATCGTTAGATCATGAGGAACAAATGTCCTTAAGAAGTCGATTCGAGTTTCCTTTTTGGAGGTTTTCCCAAATTGTGGTCAGTGTGTGGTCGATTTTGGGTCTGCTATGCTTGTGTGTTTCCGAATGTTGGGCCTCGGAGACGGGGTCCAACATTGTTATTGGCTCAATGGTAAGAGAGGCGTGCACTAAGTACAACAAAACCTTGAGGTCTTGGGTTCGAGTCGTGACTCACTCTTGACCAAAGAGGACAATACCAATTAATGGGGTGGTGGGGTACCTGGGTCTGGTGGTGGGTCCCCTTCGTGGGGTTAAATCCACCCAGATCCATGGGTCCGGTGGTGGGTCCCCTTCGTGGGATTAAAATCTACCCGGATCCAACAGTGAGTCCGTCATGGAACTTGTAGGATTTTTTGTGATCTTTTCAATGAGACCTTATTTGTCATTTTTGGTTTCTTGTGTGAAAAGATAGGTTTTGTGAAAGGAGAGAAAGAAATAAGTGGAATTGAAAAAAAAAAGAAATTTAGCGGAAGCTCGCTCCTCGCGAGGGCGATGCCTCGCCCTCGCCCTCGCCCTGCCGTTTTTTTAATTTAATTATTAATTTTCTTTTTTATTTTATTTTTGTTCTTTCTTAAGTCTTTTGTGCATAAAGTTTTCAACTGACCTCCGATTGATCTGATTATCGAGGCATCGGATTCGTGAAATATTTAATTTCATTTCTATGTAAAATTGTGAATTTTTAGGGATGAAATTGATGTGGATTGATTAGGTCAAAGTGAGGGGACCGAGTAATTATTTTTCTGGTCCTTTTTTTGTCAATATTTGGACCTATAGAGGTCTGAATTGAGTGATTTTGGTGTCTATAAATTTTTAAAATTTAGAGAAAAATTTTATGATGAGAATTTTTAGAATAATGCTGGGAATATCATGAACATGCATTGTATACATTTTAATTTCTCCATGTGGATTATTAAACATTTCTGATTGTACACTTGGTAATATTTGTATATTTTAACTATTATAGAGGCGCATTTGGAACGTCAACCCATAGACGTTGGCGAGACTTCCAGGCATTAGCTTCAGAAGCTATTGGTGAGTGACCTAGACGTTTCTCTCAATTATTGATTGCTTATAATTTTGTGGTGAATAATGGTGGGTTGAGATTGATTGTGATTGTGGATTCCGGACAGAAGGTCCGATGTACTGGGGAGCTATGACATAGAAGTGCTACTTGTATGTAAATTTGAGAACTAATTGCTTGTGATGTGATAAATTGTGACACATGTGTTGATTGTAATGTATATACTGCTTAATTGTCACATATGCATTTCATACATGAATGCATACTCAGATAATGACAGTTGTGACCGGAGCAGTCATCGAGAGCTAAAAGCTCAACGATTGTATTTGGGCCTCGAGCCCTATAGTGATTTAGAGCATCAGGCTCAATGATTAATGTGTCCATATTGGGACAGATCAGGCGCCCGGTCACAATACTGTAATAAATTGAAAAAAATGTCACATGAGCATTTCATATGCATTTGCTTACATATATTTGATTGAGTGAAAGGCAAAATGCCTTATGCTTATGTGAAAATAAAATGTGTTACTGATGTGCTCATGTGGTACTTCTGATGTATGTGAAATTATAAAATAATTGTGATATGCCTGATTGTTGCATGAATTGAGTGAACCATCGATGATGGTTACCTCACTGAGTTCGCAAAATTCACCCAAAATTTGCAATTAATTTTTAGGATTTGAAGAATATCATGTTAGGTAAACGGGAGTATAATTACTACATACAAGGGAAAGCTAGAAGTTGGGATCAGTTCGTGTCTGCCTTGTGTATTTTTTTTCTTTTCGCACTGAACTATATTTTTCGTAAAGTATTGTATTTAGTGTAGTTGAATATATTTGGTGTGTATAACTTACCGATTGGAAAAAGGTTTGCAAAAGAGATTGATCATTGTATAATGTGATTTGTTTTTGGAATGTGCAAATCGAAATTTTAGTATGTGAAAACAAAAATTTGGCAACTCTTGTAAATGAAAATGTTTTTGAATAAAAGTGGGCCCAAAGTTGCGAATTTTGATTTACGCATTTTCTTTTAAATTTTTTTTTCTGAGTTTTTGATGAACTAAGTGATGTAGCACACCACCCTCGCGGGGCACAGACTCAGATATCACCATCGATGTCGAGTTCGGGTCATGCGAGAGTGGAGTGTTACATTTATGTGGTATCAGAGCCCAGAAGTACTATCTTATATAGGCATTTTCTGAAATATGGTTCAAGTACATGCATTTAAGTCATGTCATAGCAGACAGTGGCAACTGATCCCTAGTCTGAGTTGCATGAGTATGAGTCACACGCATGAGCATGTGTTAAGTGTTTAAGTGTGAGAAAGGTGATGATATGCTAGAATGTGAGCCACTAAAGGTTTATGAGCAATGAGAAATGGGAAAAGAATAATGAAAAATGATATTCATATTGTACTGTGGTAATAAATCCTCGAATGTGATTGAATACATTGGCATGGGTTGATTAAGGAAAGAAGTGATATCAAAATGAATATTGAGACTTAAAGTGTATAAACTGGGTTGAAAGGAAACGAAATTTTTTATAGCATGGAGAGGCTAAATTTGGACATAAGACGAATATCGGTTAAAAGTGATAAAAGTTAAGAGATTAAAGTGTACAAGCCCGGTTAAAGGAAATAACTTTTCTATGACTATGAAGGGTTAGACTTGGAGTTGAAAAGTGATAAAGGGTATGATTTAGGGTAATATTATGTCTGTGATATTGAGATTAATTTTTTTTGATGATTCTGCTCCACTAAGTAGAAATGGATTGAGGATATTCTTATGGACGATGAAATAAAGGATGATAGGAAAATGAAAACAAAAAGAAAAATAAAATAGTTATAAATGACTTTGCAAGTGATGACAAGTGATGAGTGATGTGTAGTATGGAGAAAGTTAGAAATGCGCCTAAGTTTGGATTTTATGTATGCACGCGATTAAGGGAAAGATGATGAATCAAAGGAGAAGAGTGAATGCACTTAAAATGATAGTTCAATTATTATGAAATGATGTGACATTAGAAGAGGTAAATGCTGGAAAACTGGAGTAGAATTGCTGTTAATACATGTCTTAATGTGAGGAAGAAAGTGCAGGGCACGATATTGGCCTGCAAAAATAGGTTTATGTTATGATCATATAGTAAACCCCAATCATGGGCAGGAACAAGGATAGAAATGTTATCTAGAGTCAATTGGAATGTACATAGCATTAGCGAATGTTATGAATTCGAGACTTGACATGAATACATCTCTAGGCTAGATGTAAGGACTTTGGATGGTATCTACCAGGGTGTTAGAGTAAATGAAATTGTTTAATGCCTCATTGAGCCTTATTATCGAGGATGTTTTGATCATATCAGTTGTGATATGAATTGATATGTTTTTTTTCTTGAGGTACAAAGAATGACTGACTAGTAATCATTAGAAATAATTGATTGACAAGGATTTATAAGTAATATCGAGGTTACTACCAAGAAATCACTGAGATAGGGTCAATAAGCCGGTGAATTCAAATTAAGAATGATCAATGAAGGAAAAAATCTAAAATGAATAAATAATGAGTCAAAAGTGAATGTTGGAGTTACATCCCTAGTGAAGACTCAAGCATAAGAGTTAGAAAATGCTACTGAGAGTGTATGCATGTTGCTGATGTAGGGTAACAACTATGTAAGTGGATTTGTGAATTCAAGGGGACACCTCGTTAATGTAAGGGGAATTTAGGCAAATTATAGTCTGTATATGTGTGGAATGTGTTATCAACACATGAAGTTATGCTTACAAATAAAGTGAAATGTGTGGAGAAATTGGTATGAATGAACAGACATTAGAATAAGTCAATGTGGAATCACAGGAAATCAAATGAACTAAGGAAATCAATCGAGAAAAAGGGAGTTCATTGGGAAATTGAGCACATCGTGTGATAATACTGTTGTACTGAGGAATTAGTTACTTAAGAATTACCAAAACAAATTATGGGCATAACGAGTCTTAGGTATGTCTGTTGGAGTTAATAATGCCTCGACAGTATTACGATACTAAAGGTTAAAATGATTCAAGCAACATGATATCAACAAGTGACTATGATCATAGACAATATTTTGAACGTATTTGAAAAAGTAAGATGAAATTTTGAAGAATTGCAGAATAATATGTAAGCCGCATCAGTGATGAAGGTAAAAAGAATGTTTGAGGAATTTATAAACCCATTGTTAATTACCGCTTCGATTTGGAGATTTTGTAGTATATACAATAGAGTTTCCCATTAGAGATCAAGACAGAATTGGTTGCAATAGTATAAATTGCTTTTGTGTACCTAGGGGCAATTATAGCCTCATGAGCTAAATTTTGATACATGACTTAAAATTTGCTGCAATAGTAATTGGTTTGAAAGCCTGGAGACATCAATTGTACAGACACATTATATAGATCAGCAAAGATGGAGGTACTTAACGAGTTTGCAGGAATAGAAAGGGATTATGCAAATGAACATGTCCTAATAAAGCTAGTGTTGCAATAGAATGCATTGAATAGAACATTCAATAGCAGAGTACCACATATGTGGATATTTAGGTTATTAAATCTAGTGCAAGAAAGAGTGTATAATGTCGAGTCAAAAAGGAGCAAAAAGGGAAGTATTAGAAATTGAAAAGTAACATCAATTTTGCAAAAAGTGACTAGGAAAGCCCAAATTGAGGATTTGAGGAAGTATGATTGGTTTAATAAGTATGTGTAACACTTGAGAAAGAGACTGTTAGAGAAAACACAAGAAACAATCGAAGCTAAATGTCCTAGTAAGAGTACATTGAAAGAGCAATTGATGGCGAAGAATGTAGAACCGAGTGATTACACGTTTGAGTTGCCAATAGTCCTGACTATTGGAGACAACTGTAAAACTTATATTTCTGGAGTTCATCAGAATATGAGATTAATGTATAGTGCAAGTTGACTACAGGCACAATAATCGTTATCCTGATGATACCATTAGAATACTCTATGAGGCGTTAGACAACAAAAAGAGTCGTTCAACCTTACATTGTAATGGAGAGGGCCTAAAAGAATGATTAAAAACTAGAACAAATTTGGGATACCGTTAGTGAGTGAAATGAATCTGGAATCAGAATAAAATGGCTTTTGAAAGACGAATGAATTTTGGTGGATCACGTTGAAGTTATAGAATATATTGAGAAAGATTTGAAAGTTAAGTGTATTAACACCGATGATAAGTGAAATAGATGATTTGTCTTGGAGAGTAATCTTGCCAAGGTGTAAATAGATAGAGATACAGGAGTAAATTGGGGAAAATAAGTTTGACAGAAAGTGATCCATATAAAACTGTGGCAATAATAGGACTATGGATTTGTGAGTAAGTATTAATCCTACAAGAAGTGTAAGTGTAGATTCATACAGTGCTCTATGGATATGATTAGGAAGTATTGTTATGATCAGATATATGTGTTGTTGAGATTGGAAATTTTTTTTGAGTAATCTGAAACTCATCAAGGAAATAATTAAGAAAGTGTGATATATAAACAAGGAATTGATAGACCTCTTGAATCAATCAACTGTGTTCTTTTGAAAGAAAGTAAACGAATGGTGAAGTGATATAGGAAACGGAGAAGTATATAAGCTAATGATACCCCTACCTTATTCCTTAATCAGAAATGAATTTCGAGGATGAAATTTCTTTAAGAAGGGGAGAATTGTAACATCCTGTTTCCATACAAAGGGTTGAACCATAGAAATTGGTTCATGTGAGATCAATCAGAGAAATTAGGAAAACACATCTCATGCTCATGCATTATATAATATACATATACACGTGAACAGTGATTTTTGCACATGAAAAACCACTGTATATGCATTCATGACATTTCCTGGTATATTGTGAATAAATGTGATTGTTATGAAAAATGTGAATTGTGTGTGAAAAAAATCTAATTGGAGAGGGTTAATGAGGTTTGAGAATTTTTAGTGAATTTTAGAAATTTTTCGAACTAGAAAAAAATGCCAAGCGACAGGCTGATTGTGTACCGGTAGTAGAAATGACTGCCCAATGGTACTGAAAATTTAGATAAATGATTGTAGAATTTATTATTTTGAGCCATTGGAATTTTGGGGAAAAATTGGACTAGAAATTGAATTTTAATTGGAAAGAAACTAAGTGAAGGCTCAAGATTCTGGCATGTGGCAAGTGATATATGTCACTTGCCTAACATGCCACATTTGGTTAATTAAAAAGCCTTTTTCCCTTCTTGGTTTATCTTTCACTTAGCTTCTTCTCTTATAAAGTGATTGGTGTTTAAATTGAAAATTCTCCATCCTATGTAGCTCTCCTCTCCTCCTTCTTCTTCGATGGTTTCTTCTACTTGATATACCCACACAAAAGCTCTTATATCTTACTTGCCTGCTATTTTTTTGTTCACCAAAAATCCAAACCTAAGCATTGAAGGTTGATGATCGTGTATGGTGGAGAGAATTAGAGAGGAGTGTGAGATTTTGAAGTTTAGAAGATTGGAAGCTTGATTAGGTAAGTAATATGTTTTATATGATGGTTTTGTAGTTAATTACATTATTTGTGATTTTATTTAAGGTTAATTGCATGAAAATTGTGGTTGGAATATATGGGTGTGTGTGTATGAATTTCTTGCCTTGATGAATGATTGATGATGTAGAATTTGATGAATGTGTGTTGGAAAGGTTTTGGAAGTGAAAGTAGGTTTAGAAGAGTGTAGGAAATGTATGAATGATTGAGTGAGTGTTACTGCCATTTTGTGGACTAATGTTCAAGGAGAGGTTTTGATTTAGTTATGGTTAATATATGGAGTGAATTAAGTGATGATTGGTGTAGAATTGGTATGGAAGTGATAGAACTTAAGTTAGGTTAAGAATCTGGAAATTTGCTTTGTACATGTTTCAATGATTTTGCCATAACTTTTTATATGGTTAGACAAGTAAGATGAGGTTTAGCTTGAATTAAACTTCAGGAGTTTGGCTACAATTCTTGTGAAGGAAGTGATGTTTAATTTTGGCTGGAAGAGTTCCAATTTTTGATTTGAATGTGGAAAAGGGTGTAGGAATGAACAATAGCTCAAAAATTTCATTTAGTGCTCTGAAACTTTGGAAAATTTTCTAGATTGATTTAGGCAGATTATGCTAAATTGGTCTTCATGAAAGTTGTATTTTTTCTTGTTAGCTTTCTATCGCCACTAAGTATGACATTTTTCGAGAAGAAGGTTGAAAGTTATGATCTGTTGACTCTTGGCTATTCTTCCAAAGATTTATGTGCCTTGTGTTTGAAAATGTCCATAAATGTAGGTTTGTGGATACTGTACTTTGGGACCACTTCTGGACTGTTATGGTTTGAATTGACTCAAGGGACCTTAGTGAAAGTTATAGAAAAATGTCTTAGCTTTTTAATGATATATAATATGCTATTTTAGGGTGTAGAAATTGTAAGGTATGAATTTTGGAAGTTTGGATGTGGTTTAGGGTGAAACTATGGGGCAGAAGCTTTGATTGAGATTTTGACCTTTTTAGAGGTTGAATTTGCTTCCAAATTCTTCATGAAATTGTAGAATGTGTTCTGATTTTTCCATTGATGTAAAGTATGGAATTTTTGGACAATGGAATACGAAGTTATGATTTTTAAAAGTTTCTGTTACTGTTTAGCATGATCATTAATGGACAGAAACTTCGAAATGGTTTTTGACTCCCTTAGAGGTCAAATTGATTTTTCAGTCCTTCATAAAAGTTGTAGGTTGCATTTTGATCTTTTCATTGATATAAATTATGACATTTTTGGACCTTGGAGTTGAAAGATAGAAATTTGAGAAGATTGTGTTACTGTTGAGGATGACACTTATATGGGCAGAAACTTTGATTGAACATTTGACCCTTTTAGACGTTGAATTGGCTTCCAAGTTTTTCATGAAAGTTGTAAATTCTATTCTGATATTTTGATTGATATAAAGCTTGGAATTTTTGGCAAAGAAAATGGGAAGATATGATTTTTAGAAGAATGTTGCACTGATTTGGAAAAATTTGTGTTTAGGCAGAAACTTTGATTGCATTTTTGATACTCTTAGGGGTGAAATTGGTTTGTGAGTTCTTCATGGAACTTGTAGGGTTTTTTGTGATCATTCTAATGAGACCTTATTTGTCATTTTTGGTTTCTTGTGTGAAAAGATAGGTTTTGTAAAATGAGAGAAAGAAATAAGTGGAATTGAAAAAAAAAGAAATTTGGCGGAAGCTCGCTCCTCACGAGGGCGACGCCTGAGTGGAGTGGAGAGGAGTCTTGGTTGTCTTGTGATGGAGTGATGCGCTAGTTGGAGGCTACGTCTTTTGATATTTGAAACTGCATTAGTGGAGGGGTTGCGTGGTTTTTTACTTTTACTATGAATGAAGGTTGCTCCTTGTGTGAGTGGAGATGTGTGGAGACTGCATAGAGGAGGGGTCTTTGTTGTTGTCATTGGGTGAAGTGAGGCTGCGTGAATGCTGTGAATGGAGGCCACTACTTGTTTTTTTTTGTTTGTTTATTGGAAGCTGCGACGTTTTATCTTTGAGTCCCCTTTCCTCTTGCGTTACCTTTCTTTTTCTGCTTTTGAAACACGTTGAACCCTTTGCTACGTTTTGCTTTTTTTACTCTGCATTTTGTGGCTCCTTTTTAAAAACAAACGTTGAACCCTTTTCTCCTTTGTATGCTGTGTTTCACTCTATTCATAGTTTCAATTTGTTGCTAGTGTATAGCGTTTTATGCATTCCAAATTTGCTATCTTTTTGCTTTTTTTTCCCAAAAAACTCCTATCACTCAAAGATAATATAAAAACAACAATTTAACATAATATCTATCCCAAAACATTGCATAATTCACTTACAGTATTACATCAAATAAAAGCCTATCAGTATCTCTATCAAATACCCTCATACTTGAACTATTGCTTATCCCCGAGTAATTTAAACACAATAAAAAATTTTCATCAATTCATTTTTAAGAAAGCTCGCCCTCGCGAGGGCAACGACGAAAAGGCGTCCTCGTCCTCGCGAGCTAGCGAGGGCAAGGAACCCTCGCCCTGGGCTGAGTGCGACGCACTCAACCAAAGATATGAATACCGTTTCGTTTCGGTTGGTACCGGTGAAAAATCGGAACGGAACGGCCACCATCGGTACCGGCCAAAAATATCGGTCGGTATCGGTGGTTTCCGGTCGGTACTGTAAGGTACCGGCAATACCGGACCGTACCGGTCCGGTATCGTAAAATTGAAAAATCCGAGGGACCTAATAGCAATTTTAAAAAAAATTTAACCTAAAATTTTTCTAACCTATCGTCCCCGCCGACTCTCCTCTTTCAGTCTTCACTGTTCATCTTCTACTTTTCTCTCATCTAAAACTTTCCTCCTCTTCTCTCGTCTCTCCACCGCGCCTGGTCCTTGCCGCTGCCGCTGCCTCTGGTCTTCTTCTCACTATCGCTGTCGCTCATCTCCTCATGGAGCCATGGATTACCTTTGGCCTCGCGACTCATGAAATCTGCAGACAACTCCTGCTCCAGTGCTTCACTTTCACTGACTCACTCTCACATGGACCTTCACTTGTATTGTATGTGTTTTGTCATATTAAAAGAGAATAACAACATCATAATATACACCCATTTGTCTTGTAATAAGACTCATTCATATATGTGTTGTCATATCAAAGGTTAAGACGTGTTAAATGTTAAAATTCTATTTAAATGTTAAAATGTTATTTTGGAGACTCATTTGATGAGATAATTCTAACTTCTAATTTCTTCAATAGTTTTCATTTTGGGATTTAATATTTTCAATTAAAATACCTTAGATGTCATCTAAAGCTATTTTACTTAATTTAATTTATGAATAAATTACTTAGAAGTAAATTATTATGATTAAATTTAGAATTGGGAATTAAAGTTTAAATTATGGTTTGTGGTTATTATTTATATGTAAAATATTTAAAATTATTGTTATTTAAATGTAAAATGAAATGGAATGTGAAAATAACAATTCTAAAAAATAATTCAAAATTTTGATAAAATAGAAAAATTAATAATTAAAATTTTGAATTATTTTATTATTTTAAAATTAATTATTATATATAAATAATTATTATATATAGAAATAATTAAAATATAATAAAGATATATTTAAACTAAAATGAATAAGATATAAACAAAAAGCTAAATTAAATAATCTACAACTTTACAATATTACAATGGACTATTTTATAATTTTAAAAAATTAGAGACAATTTTATCAATTTAAAAATATATTTATATTATTGTAATATTTTAAATACTTTGTATTATTCTTAATTTTATAATTGTATGATGAAAATTGTTTTATTTATAATAATTGTGGTTATTATTTATATGTAAAATATTTAAATATTATTATTCTTTCATATTAATTGTCATTATTATTTATTATTAAGATTTTTGAAAGCATGGTTAATGTAAAGCGATAAACTAGTAAAGTATATAGTACAACTGTATAATATACCAATATGAATTATTTTGCAATTCTTAAAAATTTTAGGGATTATTTCATAAATTTAAAAAGTTTCCCGAAACGGTATCCGGTACCAACCGGTACCAGTATAATTTCGTTCCAGAGCTCAATCCGGTATCAAACCCTGTACGATATTTATAACATTGCACTCAACCCATTTTTTTTAATTTAATTATTAATTTTCTTTTTTATTTTATTTTTGTTCTTTCTTAAGTCATTTGTGCATAACGTTTTCAACCAACCTCCGATTGACCTGATTCTCGAGGCATCGGATTCGTAAAATATTTAATTTCATTTCTATGTAAAATTGTAAATTTTTAGAGATAAAATTGACGTAGATTGATTAGGTCAAAGTGAGGAGACCGAGTAATTATTTTTCTGATCCGTGTTTTATCAATAATTGGACCTATAGAGGTCCGAATTGAGTGATTTTGATGTCTATGAATTTCTAAAATTTAGAGGAAAATTTTGTGATGAGAATTTTTGGAATAATGCCGGGAATGTCACGAATATGCATTGTACACATTTTAATTTCTCCATGTGCATTATTAAACATTTCTGATTGTACACTTGGTAATATTTGTATATTTTAACTGCTATAAAGGCGCATTTGGAACGTCAACCCACAGACGTTGCCGAGACTTCCAGGCATTAGCTTCGGAAGCTATTGGTGAGTGACCTAGACGGTTCTCTCAATTATTGATTGCTTATAATTTTGTGGTGAATAATGGTGGGTTGAGATTGATTGTGATTGTGGATTTCGGACAGAAGGTCCGATGTATTAGGGAGCTATGACATAGAAGTGCTACTTGTATGTGAATTTGAGAACTACTTACTTGTGATGTGATAAATTGTGACACATGTGTTGATTGTAATGTATATACTGCTTAATTGTCACATATGCATTTCATACAAGAATGCATACTCAGATAATGATAGTTGTGACCGGAGCAGCCATCGAGAGCTAAAAGCTCAACAATTGTGTTTGGGCCTCGAGCCCCATAATGATTTAGAGCCTCAGACTCAACGATTAATGTGTCCATATTGGGACAGTTCAGGCGCTCGGTCACAACACCGTAATAAATTAGAAAAGGGGTCACAGGAGCATTTCATATGCATTTGCTTACATATATTTGATTGAGTGAAAGGCAAAATGCCTTATGCTTATGTGAAAATAAAATGTGCTACTGATATGCTCATGTGGTACTTCTGATGTATGTGAAATTATAAAATAATTGTGATATGCCTGATTGTTGCATGAATTGAGTGAAACATCGATGATGGTTACCTCACTAAATTCACAAAACTCACCTAAAATTTGCAATAATATCAAAAGATTCTTAGGGGGATTCATAACCCAGACACTATAAGACCCTAAAATATAATGTAAAAGCATTATAGCAAGTCTAGGGTGTATTCAGAAGTGAATATAAAGAATAATATGCATCTAAGCATAGTAAGGGACATAATGTAATTAATTTAAAAGACAAGGGTAAATTGGTAACTTTTATTTCAGTGTGGACATGCCTAATTATACGTAAAATATGGATTAGAATAAAATCAATTGATAATATTATATGCCAATGTGGGAATTAAAGGAAGACGAAGGACCAAATGTGAAATTTTCCTAAAGTCAACACATGCCAATAGGATTGAAGCATGTGTGTAAGTCTAGAAATTTGATGAAATGGATATATAAAAGAGGAGAGAGGGATGGTGCATTTGGGGTTTAAATTCCAATTTTTGCATTTCTCTCTCCATTTCATCTTTTTAATTACATCATTTTGCATGTATAAGGAATCAAACTAATTCTAAGTGACAAGCAAGGTAAGAGTTAGCGATTTTTCTCCTCATCTTTATCTTTTCTGTAACAACCCATTACTTGTGGGAGGGTTAGAATGGTAAATGTGAGTGACTAATGAGAGTTAGAGATGCATTTCCATGTTCATGCATGATATGCCATACACTTACACATGAATAGTGAATTTATTTGCACATGAAAAGAATTGTACATGCATTCATGAATAATTCCAGGTATAATTGGATTGATTTTAGAATTGTTAATGTTTTCATATTGGAAATATTAGTGATTGGTGGAAATATCGTATTTGTGTATGTTGGTGAATTTGGGAGTTTCCTTTTGAAAATTATGAAGTATTGAGAAAGACATGTATATATAATAGGAAACAAGAAATTAAAAGAAGCTTGGGAGAAAGTTGGATTGTAAAGATGACAGTCCAGGGAGTTAGTTTCAAAAGAAACTAAGTTAGAACTTGGGTATTGGGTAAGTGACAAGTGTCACTTAGGCTTTTGTACTCTTGCTAGAAGTAGGTTACTATTCTTTGAGAATTGACAGGTTAAGTCTTGTCCAAGTCCCTTCTTTATTATCATCTTTCTAAAACTTCCTTTTGAGATCCAGAGTTTTCCATCAAATACCTTCTAAGAGACTTATGTGTCTTTCTTTTCTTTCACCAAACCTATTCTGCCATTTATGTCCTCCACCCTAAGAAAAACTAGAAGCTGATCATTTCACTCAGTGAAGTACGAAAATTTTGTGGAGATTAGGGCTTGAAGATTTTGAAGTTTCAGCAGGTAAGTAGTAAACAAATCTTTTAGAGTTGGGGATTCATGCAGCAAATTGCTAAGTTACTAGCATCTGCATGAAAAATGACATTTATGTGTTTGTTCTTAAATACTGTGTTATTAGAGGATGAAAAATCCGGTTACGGTGTTAATTTAGTATCTGAAAGGTTATGAGCATTGAGTGTTGTAAAAACGATTTTTGGAGTTGGATGAAAGAGATAATTCAGGTAGGAGATGAGTTAAAGGTAAAGTGTTGAAAGCGGATTGTAAAAATTCGTGTTTTGATTTCAAGAGAAAATATGGGCTTGATTTAGATAGATTCTAGCAAAGTTGCCTTCTGAAAAGTTGTATAACCTTCTTTTATGTTTCAAATGGTATATAGTATGAAAATTTTGGATATCGGAGTCAAAAGTTATGATTCTCGTAGATAGAAATAAGACGATGGAAAACAGACGATAGAAAAACAGACGATATAAATGAGACGATAGAAAAGCAGACGATAGAAAAAGCAGACGATAGGAAAAGCAGACGATCGAAATAAGATGATGGAAAAACAGATGATAGAAATGAGAATATGGAAAAGCAGGCGATAGAAAAAGCAGACGATAGAAAAAGCAGACGATAGAAATAAAATGATGAAAAAACAGACGATAGAAATAAAACGATGGAAAAGCAGACGATAGAAAATGAGACGATAGAAATGAGACGATGGAAAATCAGACAATAGAAATGAGACGATGGAAAAAAGCAGACGATAGGAAATCAGACGATAGGAAATGAGACGATAAAACTAAGATGAAAGTGAGTTAGTGAGAAATGAATTGTGATTTCGATGATTCTAAAGAGGCATAAACCTAAGTGTTAGTTTTATTTAAATGAACTTTGGTATAGGGATGGTGTTGAGAAGAACCATGGAATGATACCCGAGATTTATCATGAACATGCATTGTATGTAAATGATTTCATGCATGTACATTATTGAACGCCCTTAATGGTGCGAATTGTGATATCTTATATGTTATTTGTTATTTGTTATAGAGGAGCAACTGGAACGTCAACTTCCAGACGTTACTGGATCTTCCAGGCATTAGCTTCGGGAGTAAATAATGAGTAACCTAGATGGTCCCACTCAATTAATTGTTTGTTGTAGAAGATATTTTGAACAATGATATTGATGAGGTTCGATTGTGTTTGATTTCGGACAATGAAGGTCCGGTGATTCTAATGTATAAGTGAGTTAATTACGTGCTCCTTGTATGTGAACATGACGAAATAAGTGCTTCCAATGTGAAAGTTGTGAGTATGCATATGAATGCAAAAATGTGCTCAGCATTTCTGCTGAATGCTAGACTACAGTCCGATGATGAATGTGGTCTAAATGTGAATGTGCATTCATGTGATTGACTGAGGTTATGTTATGTGAAACATTCATTACATGAATGCATGTAAGATAAAGGAAGTTATGACCGGAGTCGCCATGAAAAAGAGCTTAAAGCTCAGAATATGAATAGAGCCTAGGGCTCGAATACGACTGTACCCGGTATCCACTAAGGGATATGGGACGTTATACGATAAAGCTCGACATCCATGAAGGGATGAGCTGGTAAAAATGCACTCGTTCATAATGACAATAATAAATGAAAGTGAGTCTCACGTGCATTGCCAATTATAATTGATATGTGTTTCGTATGAACAATGTGATAAATTGTGTATGTGCAATGATGTGATGCATGAATTGAGTGAACCATCGATGATGGTTACCTCATTGAGTTTGCAAAACTCACCAAATTGCAACGTTGTCTTTTCAGGATCGAGAGGTGACTCTAGCTACTAAAGAGGCTCTACCAGCAGGGTAGATTGTGATTGGTGAGAGAGGTCATGGCTCAAAGGTCAGTCAGCTAGGGTTCTTTTGGGTGGTTTAGCTTACTTTGATGCACTTTCCTCATTCGTGTAGTACTATTGTATTAGGTTTCTGATGATGTACATATGGATAATGTTGACAGACAATGTAGATTTTGATTTTGTGAAATGCAAAGAGGAAAAAGTTGGTTTTAAAATATAGTGATCTTCTTATGATGCTTTAAGTGAATTATGTTACCATGCCATATGAAGAGAATGTAGTGATCGATCGTAGCTCGCCCTTATCATAGGATATGTATCGGAATGACCTTCGGGTATCCCGATGTATACCCTACAGTAAGGGGGCGCTACATTTTCTTACTTTGCTCATGAAGAGCTAGAATTATAAGGTTGGAATTAGGATTGAGAAATGTATTTATGGTATTTCTAACTAATTAATCAAGTAAAACTAAAGGGGAAGAGAAGGAAAAAAAACCAGAAGAGCTAGTTGACCAATTTCAAGGTTTGGGACTACACTTAGTGTGATTTCTATTTGTGCATGTTTGAATGTATACAAATATTAATTTGGACATGGATTGGTTGTTGGAATGGTGTCTTGGTGTTA
This sequence comes from Erythroxylum novogranatense, assembly GCA_029891385.1. Classification (NCBI taxonomy): domain Eukaryota; kingdom Viridiplantae; phylum Streptophyta; class Magnoliopsida; order Malpighiales; family Erythroxylaceae; genus Erythroxylum; species Erythroxylum novogranatense. The sequence continues at coordinate 87,771,707 of CM057225.1, read as the reverse complement.
TTTTGCATGGAATTAGTTGACTATGAGAAGAGAGTAAAGTTTAGTGAAATTATATCTTAGGTTTGTTTTGAACTAGTCCCATTGTTTTGGCCATAAATCGACGTAAAGACCTCCAAATTGGGTGATTCTAAGTGTAGATAAAACTTAAGACATATTAATAAAAATCTTTAGAAGAGACTTGAACCTAATTTTGGCTTTATGACATTGTAAATTGAGATTGAAATGGTAACCTGATGTTGCCCCTATTTTGGAGTAGCTTATGATTTTTGATGTCTATCTCATGATTTATAAATCCAAATAGCCTAATTTTTTGATCATGTGGAAACTCTAAACATAGGGGAACAAATTTATAGAAGACCTCAAAGCCTAATTTAAACATCTGCTATGTGAAAATTACAAAACAAATAAAGGTATAAATTCTAGGTAGGGAACACGACGGGCAAGAAATCCTCGCCATCTTGTGATTTGCTTCTGGATTGATTTGTTTGCCCATTGATTCCCCAACGTGTGCTTAACCTAAATTGCACTATTTTGAGTTGTTCTCATTTGATTTTTATCAAATAATATCTGAACCTTTTTTTTTTTTATGTTTTTGAAACTTTGCAAACACCTAGAAATAAATGAAATACGACTTACCATATGTGAATTGGGTTATTAAACATTGCAATTTTAAGATTGAACATAATGCATACTAAATGAAATTTACATATACATAGATGATTTATATGCATATTTATTACTTATATGTGTATAGTATGACTATACAAGTTTACATACTAATTTTATGAATATAATTAAGTATAATTTAACATGTTTTATATTTAGAAGATTTAAGGAATTTATATACTAGAATTATATGAATGTACTTTGAGAAACATGACTAAACAAAACATATCTGAAATAAATCATATGAGTACATGTGATTTGTATACTATTCTAATGGTGGTAAGTTATGACTGCATGTATAAACTTAAATACAGATTTTATGATTTCAAATGAATATCATATGATTTGTCAATATATTAATTTTGAAATTAGAAAATAATTAAAGGAAAATATTACAGTGCTTGCTTTATTATCTTGGTGGTAGATAGATAGGCATGCCTATAGGTTTGCAATATAGCTGCTATAATTTGACACCAACGGTGTCTTCATTTCAAGACTATAATGTCTTTATAGCTTGATGCCTTCGGGTATCTATAGTTCGATACTTTTAGGTATCTATAGTTTGATATCTTTGAATATTTATAGCTCCCGTTATCCACACCCACCGAAATATGCAGGCTTTAAAAAGAAAGTAAATTAAATAATTATAAATAAGAGATACAAAATGACAATATGAATAATTTACATTGATGACCATTAAATATCAATATTTGGCTTATAAATATGAATTTACAATATATGAATAATATATCGAAGCATATTTGCATTATGTACCTTGATTAATTATGCCATTAATATTTATATGAGTTTATGATATTCATAAATGTATGTATGCATGGTGGATGATTGTTGTGAGTGATCATGCAAACTAAGTGTTTCCCCACTAATCTTTCAAGCTTAACGTGTTAATCTGTGTGGCATAGGGATTATTTGCAAGGACCAAGGCCAACCGCTAGAAGTAAATGTACTTTTGGAATTTATCTTTTTAGTTAAAGATGAATGTATATGTAATGAAGGAAACTGTAATTTCCAATGTTTTAAAAACCAAACAGGATATCGAAGCAATCAAAGGAAAGGTTTAAGGTTTAAAGGTTTAACTAGTAGTGAACCATTATAAAACTAGTATATAATAAATAAAAAGTAAATTTTATAACAATAAGTAAAATAAAATATTTTATTGAAATAAAAATACGCCAATGTCTATTATTATATAATGGACTAATAATAAATAAATATGAGTCTAATATAAACCTTAAAATAACAATAAAATCAAAATTGTATTCCTAAAGGAGGTTGTGTTTCATCATTGTCAAAATTTCAAATTCTCCAACGTTATTTAAAGACCCGTAAACTACGCTTTCATCAAAAGTATTTGCATTAGCTTCTTATACTGCATTTAAATAAATTACGTATTAGTAATGCATAAAATTATTCTCAATTGTAAACTTGTAATACATTATACTTTTAACTAAAATATGATCAAAATAAGTTATGAACCGACCATCAATAGATGTTCTTAATTCATTTATTGTGACAAATGTATTTTCTCCATAAATGACCTTTTCAAGTTCATTATAATCAAGATCAAGGGATGACTCTTCTTCTTTGAACCAAAATTAGTATGTTCAATAAAATCAATATCAACCAGATCATACGTTCTCTTCTTACCAAATGCTCTGAAAACATAATAGAGAAATTATAAAGCCAATAATAAAAATAAAATTAATGGAATAAAAACAAAACTATAAAATACATGTTCTTCATTCTCAATTTATAAGTAACATAAACAAGGTCATTAAGTTTTTGATGTTACAATTGATTTCGTTTCTTTGTATGAATACGTTAAAAACACTCCGATTACGTTCACAACTTGATGTAGAGGTTGTTTAACTGAGTAACCTAATAGTGAGTTTTCTCAATATTGGAGTACTATCATTGAATAATCTCTATCATTCATCTATATTTTAAATTAATAGCTATGATAAATAAAATATATATTATTAATAAATAAAAAATGAATTAAAAGCATCAAACTTACCTAGCTCCACTTTTTTCATCATAAGTTCTCTCTTTGTTGATGATCTAGCAAAACTTTCTAAACCTTCACGGTATAATTTAATTTAATTTATTTTTTTATTTCTGTTCAATAGAGAAAATAACTTTGCATTCAATCACTTCAAACAGACTGCCCATAATATTAACTAACATGCGTCTCTATTATATAAGCAATAAGGATTGAGAAAATAAGTTGCTAAATGGACCCTTTAAGTAAGATGTTTGTCCCATCGTCAGTCAACAATATCTATATAAGGCTTGTACAATTTTTCCTTCCATTTAAAATATTTATAATTGTTTTATGAGCTTACCATCATATATATACCCCAAAGATGGCTTCTCATCTGAGTCAACAATCCTCAACAACCTTATAAGTGGAGTCACAATCTTCACAATAATCAAGCAAGCATCCCAAAATTTATTATCTAGAATAATAGCACAAACTTCTTTTCCCTTTTCACTCTTTGATAATTTATAACTTGACAAATGTTTAGTTCTCCCTAAAATTTGAAGTAGTTACTTATGTTCATAAATACTTTTCAAAGTAATAAATGTAGTTGTAAACGTGTTAGAAGTGGTGTAACATCCCATACTCATATTAAGGGTTAGAACTCGAAATTTCAGTACATGTGAGCTCAAAGAGAGATTAAAGAAATGCATTTTCTTGCTCATGCATAATGTTAGCATACATGCACATAAATATTGAATCTTTGCACATGAAAAAAAGTGGTACATGCATTCATTGACAACTTCTGGGTATAATTGATGTTTAATGTGATTTTATAAAAAATGAGAAGTAGAGGGAGTAGAAAGAGTGATCTAGGTATGAGTTGTGATAAGGAAAGATTTGGAAATGAAATTGGTAGTGATCTAGAAAATGTTCACTGAGTGTGCTTCAGTCTTTTAGCCATAAATTTTTCTCTAGTTGTCAAAACGAGATGATTCTTAATTTGGATTAAACTAGAAACATATGGTTACATTTCTTATGAATACATAAAATTTAAATTCTATCTTTAAGAATCTTAAAGGTTGTCATGAATTTGAGAACTGGGTGCAGTACATTGGATGAATGTAAAAATTCATGTTCTGTGTTCGGGGAAAATTGTAGATTAATCTAGGCTGATTTAGGCAAATGTCTCTTCTGTAAAGTTTTAGACCTTTCTTTTAGCTTTCCAGAGGTATATAGCATGAAAATTTTGGACATCCTAGTTGAACGTTATGATCCTTATAAGGGGAGATGTTCAAAAGTAAAGATGCTTCTTAAGCTTTTTTGTTTCTTCTGTGATGACGTCATCTTCTTCTGTGTTTTTCTATAATGGCATCATCTTCTTCTGTATTTTGCTTCTTTTGTGTTTTTCTTCTTCTGTGATGACATCATCTTCTTCTATGTTTTGCTTCTTCTGTGATGACGTCATCTTCTTCTATGTTTTGCTTTTTCTACTTTTCCCCTGGCCTATATTCTGTTCCATTTTTTGCCATCAAAAAATAGAATTTGTCTTCAAGGTCTTCATGAAAGTTGTATATCTTGAAGTCTTCTTGCGAACCATATAAAGAACGTACTAATCCGATATCTTTATGGAAAGTTATAGCAATTTTCCCAATTCTTCTGTCCTTTTTCGTTAATCTATTTTTCCATTGGCTTCGTCTATACCTATCTTCTGTTCCACTTTTGGCCCTTCAGAAGATAGAATTTATCTTTGAGGTCTTCATAAAAGTTGTAGATCTTGAAGCTCTCTTTCAAAATATATAAAGAACACTGTAATCCAATATCTATAGGGAAAGTAATAGCAATTTTCCCATTTTGTCTGTATTTTGCTATCTTTTGTCTTTTTGCTTCTTCTGTCTTTTTGCTCCTTCTGTGTTTTGCTTCTTCTGTCTTTTTGCTTTTTTTTGTCTTTTCACTCCTTCTGTCTTTTTCTTCTTCTGTCTTTTTGCTTCTTCTATCTTTTCACTCCTTTTGTGTTTTGTTTCTTCTGTCTTTTTGCTTCTTTTGTCTTTTCGCTCCTTTTGTGTTTCGCTTCTTTTGTCTTTTTTCTTCTGCTGTTTTTTTTGGTTATCTTCTAGTTTATTTTCGACTCTTTAAATGATAGAATATGCCTTTAAGGTCTTCATACAAGTTGTAGATCTTGAAGTTATCTCTCCAACCATCCAAAGAACATCTAAATCCTATATCTGTAGAGAAAGTTATGCTAATTGTAAAACAACATCTGTGTTACTTTTCATAAACTTTTTCTGGGTTATTGTTCATTTTATATATTCTGTTTCATTTTTTATCTTTCAGAAGATGGAATTTGTCTTCAAGGTCTTCATGAAAGTTGTATCTCTTGAAGTCTTCTTTCAAATCATCTAAAGAAAACCTAAATCTGATGTCTGTAGAGAAAGTTATGTTAATTGTAAAACATCTTTTGTGTTACTATTCATAAACTTATTCTGGGTTACTGTTTATCTTCTATCTTCTGTTCCATTTTTTATCCTTCAAAAGATATTATTTGTCTTCTACGTCTTCATGAAAGTTGTATATCTTGAAGTCCTCTTTCGAACCATATAAAGATTGAGAGAAGAATTTAGAAAAATCATGTACAAATGAAGTGTAAATCTAAGTTCAATTAGACACATATGAATTATGAAATGGGAATGAACATAGAATGTGCTCTAGAACATATACCTGAGATTGTCATTACGCATGCATTGTACATAGTCCATATAATTATTTGGGCATAAATGAGTTTTGTAACAGATGTGAATTGTGTATTGCATAAATTATGTCGTGCAGGTTAAACATCTGCATATAAGCGTATCCAGAATTTGGAAGCAAATGCTATTTTTTGGAGCATACTGTGAGTAGACCGAAATGGTCCCACTTCATTGTTTGTGTTGGATCGGAAAAAAGAAAGCATGCTTAGTATGGAGAAATGATAGATTTCAAAACTTTTTAAGAAATCATCTTGCAGCGGAAGCAATATATCCAAATCAACATGCTAATCCATACATGATATGGTATAAGGATAATAAAACCAAGAACAAGATAAAAGGAATTACCGACTCCTTCGCTACAGCTTTAAATCCTCGCTGTGCTATCCTCTCCTTCTTATATCCAAATCCTTTGCCTTTGAGTTTTTTCCTTTAGCAATCTACCTTCTTCCTTGTTGTAGTATCCTCAACCAATTAGATTTACCACTTGTTCTTCAAGGATAACTATGTTAACAAAATCCTTTGGTGGGAAAGGAGAAGAAATATTTGGAGGAGATTTTCTTAGAAGAAGAAGAACCAAAATTGAAACTCTTTCAATTCTTTCACTTAGGAATTTCAGTTCTACCTTGCATGAAAGGAGAGAATGTCTAAAAACCATGCAAGAACCCTTTCTTACATCTCAATTTCGAAATATGCATGAATGGAAAGAGTGAGAGGCATCCAATGCATCACTTCTTACGTTAATCACTCATCAAATAGCCAATAAATGAGACTTACTTCATTTATCTTTAAAATGGCTATTTGAAAAGACCATAACCTATAATTGAATACCCATTTCGGTTTTGGCAAGAAGAAAGAAGGAAGATGGTCCATCTAATGCACATCTTTCATCTTTAATCTAATGAATGCAAATAGGTTACATGCCAACATTAAAAACCAACCATTAAACCATTTAATGGTAAGTTCATAACTCCATTTAATAATGATGAACCATAATAAAGACCATCTTTATTTAGTGTTTTAATGTCAAATGTGTGGTTACACATCTAACCTAACACAATTTCGAAATTGCTTCTTCTCCATTTAAAAAAATTGTTTTAATATAATTAATCTAATCAATTACATTAAACCAAAACAAGCCCATTTCTAAATGAACATATGGGCTTCCAATTAACCATTAATTAGTATAAGCCCATCATTCAATTATGGACTTCTAAAGCCTCCAAACTACTTCTTACTTAGCTTGATAACCTTCCTTAAAGCCAAGTGGGGAATCTTATTGGACTTTGATAATTCAAGCTCCAATAAGCCCAAGAAATAATTCAATCTCATTGGAATTAATTCTAGCTTATTAACTAAATGTCATTCCACTAAAGACAATTAGTTGAACTCTTGAATTATTAAATATTATGAGAATATGTCCAATTGCAAACCCTATTTAGAACCTTATTATAGCCATCCGCACAACAAAGGGTAAAATTACCGTTTTGCCCTTATGTTGGTTTTTCCTTCTAGATCTCTCATGTTACTTTATATGGTGATTAACACATAAGATTTCATCTTAATCTTAAGACTTCATGGGTAGCTAGTCCATCAAACTACTGGCGCCAGTTTAATCACCAAATCTCCTTAAAATATCTAGAAGAGATGATAACACTATAAACTCTTTATTTGAGTGAATGTTCACGATACATGTTTCAATTAATAATTCCAACATGCGATAATCGGATTAATACCTGTAAAAATCCATTCCGATCATATCAAGAATTATAATGAAACACATATGAGTTCACCACTCATCAAGATTGTGGTTCATAATAAGCGAATGCTTAAGTTGTATGTTTTAAGATTAAAGTAACGCCCACTTTATTCTTGAAAACATACTTGATTCAATTCATTTAATAGTGCCATTATCGATAGTCTACTACTATCATGATATGAAACTCATCATTCCCTTTAAGTAAACTCCTTTACTTATATGGAGATAAATCGCAACACTACAGATCTAAACCATAATCAAACGACCAACTTGATTATTCAACTGTGCATCAATTAATTGATTCTAATAATATACATGTTTCCCATACATCTCTATGTATATGTATATTACTTACAAATGAATCTTGGTACCTTATGACCAGATATATAATGCTCATACAAATAAAACCAAACTCTTTTGTTTTATTAATAATAAATATTTTCATTACAAAGCAGAATCGAAGAAGATAGAGTTACATGTAAATACACTTGCTTTCGGGGCACTATATTTACATAACTCCAACAATCTCCCACTTGCCCTAAAGCAAGTTTGACATATCCTTCATTCCCATCCCTTCTAGGTGACCCTCAAAGCTCTTTTGAGTCAATGTCTTTATGAACGGATCAGCAAGGTTTTGCTCTGTAGGAATCTTTACCACATCCACTTCTCCACGTTGTATTATCTCCCTTATGAGATGATATTTTCGCTCAATGTGTTTGGCAACTTTGTGGTTCCGAGGTTCTTTAGAATTAGCCCTCGCCCACTATTATCACAATAAAGTGTAATGGCTTTTACGCCTCTGGAACTACCTCCAAATCATTTAGGAACTTCCGAGCGATCGCTTCCTTCACGCTTCACAAGCAACAACATACTCAACCTCCATAGTCGAATCAGCAATACAAGATTGCTTGACACTCCTCCAAACTATGGCTCCACCTCCTAAAGTAAATATAGAACCGAAGTTGATTTCCTTGAATCAACATCGATTGCAAATCGAATCCGTATATCCCGTCGGAATAAGATTACTTCCGAGTAAACAAGCATTAAGTTCTTCGTCCCACGAAGATACTTAAGTATACACTTAACCGCAGATCCAATGTTCCATTCTGGATTGACTGAAATCGCTACCGGTCCCATCTGCGTAATGTATATCCGGTCTAGTGCACATCATTGCATACATCAAACTACCAACTGTCGAAGCATATGGAATGTTACGCATGCGTTCAACCTCCTCTTGGGTTTTAGGTGCTTGTTCCTTTGAAAGTTTGATTCCATGTCTAGTAGGAGTGAAACCCTCTTGGAATCTTGCATGGCGAACTTATTGAGCATATTCTCAATGCAGGTTAGTTGAGACAAAACTATCTTCTTGTTCTTACGATCCCTTATAAGTTTGATCCCTAGAACATAGGTAACCTCTCCCAAATCCTTCATTGAAAACTGTTCATTCAGCCATCCTTAACCTCGGATAACATTCCCACATCATTCCTAATGAGCGAATGTCATCAACATCTGAGGATTAGGAAAGTAACCTTACCTTCTTGTATTCTTTTGTAAACACAAGGCTCATCTAGGTTTTGTATGAACCCATAGGTTTTGATAGCCTTATCAAACCTAATGTTCCAAGACCTAGATGCTCGCTAAGTCCATAAATGGACCTTTGCAACTTGCAAACCTTATGCTCATTACCTAGCTCAATGAATCCTTACGGTTGGGCCATATAAATGGTCTCCTCAAGATCTCCATTCGTAAATGCGGTCTTGACATCCATTTGCCATATTTCATAATCGAAATAGGTCGCTATGGCCAAAGAATCTGATTGACTTAAGCATGGCAACCGGAGAAAAGTCTCCTCGTAGTCTATACCCTCCTTTTGAGTATAGCCTTTAGCTACCAATCTAGCTTTAAAGGTCTCTACCTTTCCATCCGATCCCCTTTTCCTTTTGTAGATCCATTTACACCCTATAGTTTTTAGACACGGTGGTAGATCTACAAGGACCTGACTTCATTAGTATACATAGAATCTATTTCGATTCCATTGCCTTGAGCCATTTTCCTGCATCAACATCATTAATAGCCTGTGTATATGTTGAAGTTTCTGCGATCCTCAAGCACTTTCAATTTCTTTTCCACTATGCAAGGTAATGACACTAATATTCTGCCTAGGATTGACAGTAGGCTGAGAAGGCAATGTTCCTTGATTCTGTGCAGCGGCCAATTGACTAATTTGCTCCCTCAGCTCCTGAAGATTTTTACTAGTCTGAGCCTGGAATTGTGCTGAGTCAGTCTGAAATTGAAGCAAACATTGTAATTGTGTATTGTTCGTCAATTGGGTCGTAATCAACTGTGACATGAGATCCTCCAAGGTTGAAATTCGGTCATCATAATTAGGCATCGAATATTCTTTCTTACGCCGCTGCGACCGACCTTCGCCCATTCCATATCTCAAATTGGGATGATCCTCCATCTGGGTTGTAAGTATTGAATAGGGATCATATTTCCTTTGAGGCTGATAATTGTCATTGATCGCCTTAACTTCAGCTTCCACAGTACCATCTTGCAGAGTCGGACAAGCATCAGTAAAATGACCCTGAAATCCACAAATTTGACAAATAGGGACTTGTGGTCCCTTGGTTACAGCATTTGCAGTGACATTATTGGCATTGGAAGAATTAATAACTTGCCTCTCCAACAAATCAGCAATCTTGTCAAGTCTACTTTCGAGTCTAGAATTACTTACCTCATGGACACCTCGAGTGTTTGTGTCCGAACGATACCCGAATTGCTGAAGATTTGCTGCCATTGCTGCAATCAAGTTTCTGGCCTCCTGAGGTGTTTTGTTCACTATGGCTCCCCCACTAGCAGCATCAAGAATCTTCCTATCATTCAGTAACATCCCATCATAGAAGTACTGAATAAGGAGCTGCTCTGTAATTCCATGCTGAGGACAACTTGCGCAAAGCCTCTTGAATCTCTCATAATATTCATACATGTTTTCTGTATCTTTCTGTCTGATGCCACAAATCTCTCTGCGCAGATTAGCTGCCCTGGATGCTGGGAAGTATTTTTCCAAAAACAATCTCGCCATATCAGGCCATGTATCCACTGTCCCAGGCGGAAGATAGTACAACCAATCTCTAGCTGCGCCCTCAAGAGAAAAAGGGAAAGCACGCAGCTTCAACTGATCCTCAGTTATGCCTCTTGGCTTGAATCCAGAACAAACCACATGAAAATCCTTAAGATGCCTGTTTGGGTCATCAGAAGGTAACCCATGAAATTTCGACAACGCCTGAATCAATCCAGCCTTCAACTCAAACCCATCATCTGCAGCTCGGTACTGTATACATAGAGGTTGATCCTCTACTGGTGGTGCAAGCATGTCCCTCAGAGTTGCAGGAGCTCGGTTTCTTACTGGTTGTGCAGGTGGAATAGGTTGTTGATCTGCCATCTCTGCTTCTTCAAAATCTTCCACTGACTCGGTCTCAAAGGTAGGCAAATCCTTAGTTTGATCAGGCAAGACCTGTGCAGAAGTAGAAGCTTGACTTTTACGCAATTTAGTGGCTTTCCGGAGTCGTTTTGCGGTCTTCTCTATCTCCGGATCAAACAATAAATCACCTGCAGAAACACAATGTCGCATGCAAACAACTAGAAAGAAAGAAAGAAAAGAAAATGATTAGCAACACAAATAAACAAAACTTGAACAGGTCCCAAGAAGCGGCGCCAAAATTTGGTGGCGTGTCAAACCAACAAAAATAAATTCCTACTCTAGAACACTTAAGCGAGTAAAGTGGTGAATAGGGTCGAATCCACAGAGACCAGTGAAGTAATTATTTATTTGTGCGAAATCAAAAACAAAATAAAAATAATAATAACGAAAACAATTAAAATGGGAATGATTGATTTTAGAAAACACGAAATCATGCAAGAAGAAATTAAAATTAAAGATTAAAATTAATATGAATAAAAGCCTAGCCAAGGTACTCTCTCATTTGATACTGTAATTCGATCATAGACTCAAAAATATAAATTTCGTTCATTCCTATGGACAAAGTTATAGCAGAGATGAACGAAGACAAATCTACCAATCCATTCGTAATTATTCGATAACCCCGAGTAAAGCTCCGCAGATTATTTCCCTAACCAATTAGACTATTCCCGAGTAAAGCTCCGCAGAATATAATCTATGGCAGCAATAAATTCTAATGGACCCTCGTCTTAGCCAACAGAATCGGACACCCGCAATCTATTTAGACTAAATTATTTAATCCCATTAACCTCTTAATTGAAATTAATTCGCCACTCGATAGACAGCAATCACGGATTAACTAATCTATTCGGCAGTTTATTATTAAGTCAATTAATTAACTGGCCACATTAATCAACAAACTCAACAATAATTAATCGCTCAAGCACAGAGATTAAACAAACATAAGAAATTCACGAAAACAATTAAACCACGAGAGTCTCACGAACTACATGCATCAAACGTCAAGTACCTTGTCTAAATTAAAAATTAACCACACATAATTCTAATCTCTAACAATTAAAGCTGAAATTAACAAATAAAAATGGAGTTCAACGTTCACCGAAATCCTAAATCACGTTGAACTCAGTTGCTGTCGTCCCTAGCTTTCCTCTAGCGCTGATTTATTCCACTCTTTGCGTCTCTTATGTCCCTGGAGCGTGGACTGTGCTTCTATTGTTTTTCTCCTTGTAGCGCCGCCTCTAGTCCAGCGTCCCCTGCTCCAGCGCTGCCGTAGTCCTCTTATTCCTCTTCAAGTTGCCGTCCAAGCCTTTTCAAAGTTAATAAAATATATATATATCTCTCAAGCTTCTACTCACGCCGACCCCACCCTTCTCCACGTTAAATCCAATAGTCTCTTAAAGTTCTCCTCTTTTTCAAGTTGCCGTCAGACCCTTCTTCAATCCTCTAGGTTTCTTTTCTCTTCATTAAACAACGTGGGCCCATGACAATTAATGCTCCAATTCCTTAGGTTTTCTAATAAGTGGGCCCCTCTCCATTTAATGCTCCAGCCCTTTAATTCCTTTTTATTCTAAAGTTGCCGTCAACCTCCTTTATGCCTCCAATTCTTAGGTTGCCCACTTATGTATTTCAATTCATCCTTGCCTCCACGTGACTTGCTTGATGCGTCCACTACGTGCTTCCGGTCTAATTAATTGTGCTGATTTATTTCTCTTGGCTGTAGCTAATTGCTTGGACAATTAAAATATCTCTAACTTTCAGTCCAAATTGCGTCAACTTGAATTTAGTCACCTGAAACATGCAAAGACACAATTTCCCGTAAAAACACAAATAAAGCATCACAAGGGTCTACCAAAAGAACATAAAACACAAACAATTAACATGACAAAAATGCAAGTTATCAAACTCCCCCACACTTAACTCTTGCTCGTCCTCGAGGAAAGTTAGAAATATAAATTTTGAAAGTCTAAGAAAAACCAAGAATGCAAAAACTGAGTATGGATACAAAAACAAAAAGAAATAAATATGCAAATGCAAAGGACATTTTCTTAAGTGTCAAAGTTTTTCTCCCAACCTCCCAACAACCTCAAAGACATACAAGGATTATAAACAAAAGGGAACCCGCGACATTTAATCCATAAAAATAATGAACTCATTTTAAATGTAAGAGCCAAGCAAGATAGCAAGATAGACTTAGACGAAATCTACACCATGTCAAAATAATAGGTCCTCTCATTGTCATACACTCCAACACTCAAGTGTTTATGGCTCAAATGTGTTTTAACTCTCATAAATTCAAACAATGCAATGCTCTACCATAGGCTTGCTCTTCAATCTTGAATACACTACTAAGTATTACATGCATAACATAAATCAAAAGGTCTTAAATAAGGATGTAACTTGGCTGGGTTAGGGTAAGGTAAAAGAAAGGTAAGAAAAGGCTAAACATCAGAGTGAGTAGAGCATAACAGATAATCAATAACACATATGTGCACATCTTGCATATCATCAAACAATTAAGCACATCTCTCATTTGTTTGTTTGTTTGTCTTTTCTTTGAATTTTCATTCCCAAACATTTATCAATCGAAGCACATGGGGGTCCTTTTCTTTTCTTTTCCTTTTTTTGTTTTTTTTTTTTTTTTGTTTTCGATTCCTTCCCATTTGCAACAAGCACAATACAAGTTATGTACCACTGATATTCCTATATGCGCAATCTTTACAAGTTTAACTCAACAAGCATGCTCTACTAACCATGATAAGGGTTAGAAAGATAAATCAATTAAGAAAAAGGTTAAGTTAAACATGGTAAAGCAAAGAACAGATAATAAGCTCAAATGGGCTCACTAGTGGATAACATGCTTTGGGTTGGCTTTTTGGTCAAGTGGTTAAAATCCTAAGTGCCTTTATCATCTTCATGCATGCATGTAAAAGTGTAGTCTCAACAAGATATCAAGCAAGTTCTAGAGATACAAAGCATTGAATGAACACGCATCAAAGAATTGTGTTGAAGGTTCAAAATCTCACATGGGACAATCATCTATTAAGTTAACACAATGTAGTTCCAAGATCAATCCACAAGCTATCAAGCTTAAGTCTCACATAAAAACTCATTCACCAAGTTCATGATTCAAATATCAAAGATTAACTCTCACCTATAATACTCATATTCTTATCAATCATTGGGAGATCAAAAGACAAAACTAAACACTTAAGGTGCAAAAGTATGCAAAAATGAAAAATCTTTTCTTTTTCTTTTTCTTTTTTTTCAAAATTTTTTCAATTTTTATGGGTTTTTGAACTAAAACATGCAAGTACAAGTGAAAATCTTCAAGTTCAAGCAAGAGCAAAGGTGTGACACTTTGAAGCATAAAAACCAAGAAAAATTTGAACCATTCATCCACTAAAACCTTAAAATTTCATGCAAAATTTAACCTAAATCCTTCCCCCACACTTAAGACCAAACATTGTCCTCAATGTTAACAAAGAAAGACAAGAATAGTAAAAAGTAAAGGGTAAGAAAGAGCTTCTCTAAGTGACGTGCTAAGGTGACGGTGGAGCTGCGACGTGATGCGCCCATATTATCCTGCAAAACAATAAAAACCTTCCGACCAAGTGACATCCAACAACAACAAAAAATATTGGAAGACAATTCAAAAAGAAAATGTCGAAAAATAGGAACTTGACAGAATTAAGAACAGCTAAAAATTAAATTGCGAAGAACAAAATGAAAGCAAACCTTGGGATGCCTCCCAAGAAGCGCCTTTGTTTAGAGTCGCTGGCTCGACTCCTTCTTCTTCTCACGTGACAAAATTGTGATCTTCGGGTATCACATGTGGCTCCTCCACGTGAGGTAGTTCCGAATAGGGCCTTAGTCGATCATCCTCTTCCTCCAGTATCTTCCCTATCTTGACTTCTCAATTTTGGTGAGTCCATACATTAGGAAATATTTCAAAGCGTCTCCTCACCTTTTTCTTCTTCAGTTAAATCCCCCAATCTGTAATGTAAAGGTAAAGAATTAGTTTCAAAAATAATTATGGACTCAGTACTTACCTCCGAGCTAAAAGATGTGTTCTTTTCGACTTCAAGCTCCTTCTCCACTTCATCGACACAAACGATTCGTTGATAGTTGACCTCAAAATTCCCAAGCTCCTCATCACTTTGCAATTTCTTATTCTTAGCCAACTTTGTGTAGGAATGGTGGCCCTTCGCCTTGGCTGTCACAATTTCCTCGATTTTAGCTTCTTTTTCTAGCTCAGCGGTTTCAACATGGTCATGTTGAAGTTTCTGCGATCCTCAAAGCACTTTCAATTTCTTTTCCACTATGCAAGGTAATGACACTAATATTACGCCTAGGATTGTGGTGAGTGAGAAGGCAATGTTCCTTGATTACATGCGCGCCAATTGACTAATTTGCTCCCTCAGCTCCTGAAGATTTTTACTAGTCTGAGCCTGGAATTGTGCTGAGTCAGTCCGAAATTGAAGCAAACTTTGTAATTGTGTATTGTTCGTCAATTGGGTCGTAATCAACTGTGACATGAGATCCTCCAAGGTTGAAATTCGGTCATCATAATTAGGCATCGAATATTGCTGCTGCTGCTGCGACTGACCTTGCTGCCCATTCCCATATCTCAAATTGGGATGATCCCTCCATCCTGGGTTGTAAGTATTCGAATAGGGATCATATTTCCTTTGAGGCTGATAATTGTCATTGATCGCCTTAACTTCAGCTTCCACAGTACCATCTTGCAGAGTCGGACAAGCATCAGTAAAATGACCCTGAAATCCACAAATTTGACAAATAGGGACTTGTGGTCCCTTGGTTACAGCATTTGCAGTGACATTATTGGCATTGGAAGAATTAATAACTTGCCTCTCCAACAAATCAGCAATCTTGTCAAGTCTACTTTCGAGTCTAGAATTACTTACCTCATGGACACCTCGAGTGTTTGTGTCCGAACGATACCGAATTGTGAAGATTTCTTGCCATTCTCGCAATCAAGTTTCGCCTCTGAGGTGTTTTGTTCACTATGGCTCCCCACTAGCGACATCAAGAATCTTCCTATCATTCGGTAACATCCCATCATAGAAGTCTTGAATAAGGAGCGCTCTGTAATTCCATCTTGAGGACAACTTATGAAAGCCTCTTGAATCTCTCATAATATTCATACATGTTTTCGTATCTTTACATCGATGCCACAAATCTCTGCAGATTAAACGCCTCGATCTTTGGGAAGTATTTTCCAAAACAATCTCGCCATATCGGGCCATGTATCCACTTGTCCCAAAGCGGAAGATAGTACAACCAATCTCTGCGCCTCAAGAGAAAAAGGAAAGCCGCGCACTTCAATCGATCCTCGATTATGCCTCTTGGCTTGAATCCAGAACAAACCACATGAAAATCCTTAAGATGCCTGTTTGGGTCATCAGAAGGTAACCCATGAAATTTCGACAACGCCTGAATCAATCCAGCCTTTAACTCAAACCCATCATCTGCAGCTCGGTATTGTATACATAGAGGTTGATCCTCTACTGGTGGTGCAAGCATGTCCCTCAGAGTTGCAGGAGCTCGGTTTCTTACTGGTTGTGCAGGTGGAATAGGTTGTTGATCTGCCATCTCTGCTTCTTCAAAATCTTCCACTGACTCGGTCTCAAAGGTAGGCAAATCCTTAGTTTGATCAGGCAAGACCTGTGCAGAAGTAGAAGCTTGACTTTTACGCAATTTAGTGGCTTTCCGGAGTCGTTTTGCGGTCTTCTCTATCTCCGGATCAAACAATAAATCACCTGCAGAAACACAATGTCGCATGCAAACAACTAGAAAGAAAGAAAGAAAAGAAAATGATTAGCAACACAAATAAACAAAAACTTGAACACCGGTCCCCGGCAACGGCGCCAAAATTTGGTGGCGTGTCAAACCAACAAAAATAAATTCCTACTCTAGAACACTTAAGCGAGTAAAGTGGTGAATAGGGTCGAATCCACAGAGACCAGTGAAGTAATTATTTATTTGTGCGAAATCAAAACAAAATAAAATAATAATAACGAAAACAATTAAAATGGGAATGATTGATTTTAGAAAACACGAAATCATGCAAGAAGAAATTAAAATTAAAGATTGAAATTAATATGAATAAAAGCCTAGCCAAGGTACTCTCTCATTTGATACTGTAATTCGATCATAGACTCAAAAATATAAATTTCGTTCATTCCTATGGACAAAGTTATAGCAGACAAAGGAACAACACAAATCTACCAATCCATTCGTAATTATTCGATAACCCGAGTAAAGCTCATGATTATTTCCCTAACCAATTAGACTATTCGAGTAAAGCTCATGAATATAATCTATGGCAAGAATAAATTCTAATGGACCTCGTCTTAGCCAAGAATCGGACACCCGCAATCTATTTAGACTAAATTATTTAATCCCATTAACCTCTTGGTGAAATTAATTCGCCACTCGATGACAAAGAATCACGGATTAACTAATCTATTCGGCGGTTTATTATTAAGTCAATTAATTAACGCCACATTAATCAACAAACTCAACAATAATTAATCGCTCGAAACACGAGATTAAACAAACATAAGAAATTCACGAAAACAATTAAACCACGAGAGTCTCACGAACTACATGCATCAAACGTCAAGTACCTTGTCTAAATTAAAATTAACCACACATAATTCTAATCTCTAACAATTAAAGCTGAAATTAACAAATAAAATGGAGTTCAACGTTCACGAAATCCTAAATCACGTTGAACTCGATTCTTTGTCGTCCTAGCTTTCCTCTAGCTGATTTATTCCACTCTTTGCGTCTCTTATGTCCCCGGAGCGTGGATCGTGCTTCTATTGTTTTTCTCCTTGTAGCCGCCTCCGGTCCGGCGTCCCCCTCGCTCCAGTATTGCCGTAGTCCTCTTATTCCTCTTGAGTTGCCGTCCAAGCCTTTTCAAAGTTAATAAAATATATATATATATCTCTCAAGCTTCTACTCACCTGACCCCACCCTTCTCCACGTTAAATCCAATAGTCTCTTAAAGTTCTCCTCTTTTCAAGTTGCCGTCACGACCCTTCTTCAATCCTCTAGGTTTCTTTTCTCTTCATTAAACAACGTGGGCCCATGACAATTAATGCTCCAATTCCTTAGGTTTTCTAATAAGTGGGCCCTCTCCATTTAATGCTCCACCCTTTAATTCCTTTTTATTCTAAAGTTGCCGTCAACCTCCTTTATGCCTCCAATTCTTAGGTTGCCCACTTATGTATTTCAATTCATCCTTGCCTCCACGTGACTTGCTTGATCGTCCACTACGTGCTTCCGGTCTAATTAATTGTGCTGATTTATTTCTCTTGGTCGTAGCTAATTGCTTGGACAATTAAAATATCTCTAACTTTCGGTCAAATTGCGTCAACTTGAATTTAGTCACCGAAACATGCAAAGACACAATTTCCGTAAAACACAAATAAAGCATCACAAGGGTCTACCAAAAGAACATAAAACACAAACAATTAACATGACAAAAATGCAAGTTATCACCCAGACTTCATTAGTATACATAGAATCTATTTCCGATTCCATTGCCTTGAGCCATTTTCCTGCATCAACATCATTAATAGCTTTGTGTATACGTAACGGATCTGTTTCTTCTTGGTGCGAGATGGCAATTAAGCCTTCTCCTAAACGCAGAATACCTATCGGTTATCTCACACCCTCCCACTACGTTTAGGCACATCTTGATGTTCAGTTGCACTTCCGATTCAACTCTTGAATCCATTTCGACATCTTGTTCTATCATATCCAAAACAACTCTTGGTTTGGATGAAATTGCTAACTCCTTTAGTACTACTTCACTTCTTCCTTTGTGATTTCTCACAAACTCTTCCTCTAAGAAGTTTGCATTTGTCGACACAAATACCTTCCTATCATGAGGACTGTAAAAATAGTACCCTCGAGTTCCGTAGGATATCCTACAAATAAACATACTTCGACCTTGGTTCCATCTTTGTGGATTCGGGCTTTAGAACATAGGTGGACAGCCCTGAAGTCCTCAAGTGCCTCAATGAAGGCACTCGGCGATCCACAACTCCACAGGTGTTTTAGGCACCGATTTGGATGGAGCAAAGTTAAGAAGATATGTTGCCGTTTGTATGGCATATCCCTAGAACGATTCTGGAAGGCTAGCATAGGACATCATTGATCTTACCATTTCCAATAGAGTTCTATTTCTCCTCTCTGCTACACCATTACATTGAGGTGTACGAGGTCGACAAATTGAAACAATTCCATTTTAATTAAATATTGCTGGAACTCTCGGATAAATACTCACCACCTCGATCGATCGAAATTTGTTTTAATGGCTTGCCAAGTTGCTTCTCACTTGACTTTGAATTCTTTGAACTTTTCAAAAGATTCACTCTTTTATGCATCAAATACAAATACCATGTCTTGAGTAATCATCTATAAAAGTTATGAAATATTCATAACCTCCTCTAGCTTGTACATTCATGGGCCCACACACATCAGTATGTACCATGTCCAATGTGGATTCAAATCTGTTTTCTTTATAAGGAAATGAGGCTTTGTCATTTTTCTTCAATACAAGATTCACGGTGGGTAATGGATCACTATCCAAGCCCATAAGGATCCCATCCTTTACTAGCTGTCAAGTCTTTTTCGATTGATATGACCCATCCTTAGATGCCACATATACTTTGAATTAATGCTAGAGATATTGGATTGTCTTGGTTTTATCAATTACGTGGTGTTTAGTGAGCCTTTCATAGGTTCTATAAAAACAATCCTGTTTAATTATCGCTTCACAAATAAAATCCTTATTCTCATATATTGAAATAACCTTTTCAAAATATAAGGAATAGCCAGATTTTATTAGACAAAAAAAAGAAATCATGTTCCTTACAATCATTGGCATGTAATAAACATCTTCCAAATATAACCTATGACCACTAGGAAAGTCCAAGATAACTACTCCCACCGATTCTGCTGAAACATAGGAACCATACGCTATCTTAACATGAAGCGGCCTTTAGGAAGTCTTTTCCTTTCTTTGGAACCCTGCAAAGAATTACAAACATGGTTAGTGGCTCCTGAATCTAATATCCAAGAAGTAGATAAATCTGCCACATTTCTAGTTCCTAACAAACTTAGGAAGCCCATACCTTGTTTGCTTTTGAGGGACTCTAGGTAGGCGGGCAGTTTCTTTTCCGATGGCCCATCTCATCACAATGGAAACACTTTCCTTTGATGTTCTCTTTGGCCTTCTTTTTCATGGGTTTGGCCTTGACCCCTATTTGGGCCTTCTTTTCATTGGACCCTTCTTCTTTCCTTGCCCTTACCCTTGGCTTAGAAGAAGAAGCTACATTAACCGGCCCATGAGCCTTAATATTCAATATTTCCTCCGTGCTCGGAGGGTATTCATCAACTCACTCAAGGTGTAATCTTTCTTTGTTGAGCTCATAGTCCAACTTAAACTACTGAAAAGAAGAGTTTAAGCTATTGATGATCATAATCATCTGCGTGTCCGCATCCATATCCGCCTAAGCATCTCGGCCTCGGTGACCGCAGAGATTACCTTCATCATGTAATCCCGCACCGGTTCACCAGGTTTCTGTCTGAGATTATGAAAGGTTTGGATAGCTTTCACTCTTGCAGACCTAGTCCTCACACCAAACATCTCATGTAGGTGATGGACCATTGCACTAGCAGTTTTCATACAAGCAATTTGCTTTTGCAACATGCATTGATGAAGCGAATATAACACTTAGTAGTCTTGTCGATTCCGCCAACGCTCATGTTGTTGGACTTGCTCAGGAGTTGCATCTCCACTTAGAGGTGTAGGCTCATTTTCAGTTAACACCCATGAAATACGTTCATATTGAAGAACAATGTCAAGGTTACGTCTCCATTCATTAAACTTGTCTCCATTTTCCAATTTGTTATTAGTCGAAGCGGGGTGAGTGGATTCATTTTGTGGTTGATTATGTCCGAAAATATAAATTATTAAAACATGAGCATACTAGCCAACAATTTATGGAACTTTGTATAAAATCATGATGCATGTATGCATGATGATAGATTTAACAAAACTTAAAAATTAAAACATTATCTGACGGTTATTTTTCTTATCTATAATGAGACTAAGTGACGGTGGGCCATCTTATCTATTAAAAGAAAAGCGGGACCCTCCACTCAAAAACTACCAAGCATCTCATGCTCAATTTTTAAGAAGCGTCTTAATTTGGTCTATACTTTTACCAATGAGCTACGGTGGGTAGTTTATTGATAAAAATGTTGAGTGTATAACCATTTGATTCATTCACTAAAGATACCTACAAATCATGCCTCGGTGGGAGGTCACATTTGCTATCATTAAGTGGACTTATCCTTAAGGAGACCCAAACCATGCAAGATCTAGGATCCATGCCCTCCGATGGGGAGTAACACTTCACCACATGCAAGCGGGCCATCATTTGGAGACCGTGGACTCTCAGAGAGCATCCTCTCCCACTCAATCTTTTGGGCTTTAAGTTTTAAATATCATCTTGTCTAGATGCAATTTATTATCCATCCTATATTGTTTCATTATATATCTCATACATAATGAATGCATGGCAAGGCCTAGGGTTGGCAATTTTCTAAATGACATGCAATCACATAATATCACATATTACAAGCATTCATTTCTCCATTCATCACATGAACTAATAAAGTCACTTTTGATTGTCCATCCTAGAAACATAAAATAATTACAAGCCTTTTAGGTCCAAAATATGCTTCTTCATCTTGGATCTTTCGCTTCGAACTCTTCGCTAACATGATCCGGCCCATTCGGTAAATAAAATGTAATGGCATTTATGAAATTAGAATTTTGTCATTTTGAAAAATTAAAATCCAGCACTAGATTTTTAGAAAACCAAATCTTTGTTTTGACAAAAAATTCCAGCACTTGTTTTATTAAAACCGAAACTCATTTCATGAAAATTAAACACAGCACTTAGTATTTTAGCAAAACCGAAATTGGATTCTTTGAAACAAAAAACCTGCAATTGTTTTCCAATCATAACTGAAATATGATTCATTGAAACAAAAATTCCAGCAACTTAGTTTTCACAAAACTTATGCCAAAACACAAAAGGATACACCGAAAATTTTACCATTCCATTTCTTCAATCCATGGCTGCTCCTTCTCCATTTAAAAAAAATTGTTTTAATATAATTAATCTAATCAATTACATTAAACCAAAACAAGCCCATTTCTAAATGAACATATGGGCTTCCAATTAACCATTAATTAGTATAAGCCCATCATTCAATTATGGATTTCTAAAGTCTCCAAACTACTTCTTACTTAGCTTGATAACCTTCCTTAAAGCCAAGTGGGGAATCTTATTGGACTTTGATAATTCAAGCGCCAATAAGCCCATAAATAATTCAATCTCATTGGAATTAATTCTAGCTTATTAACTAAATGTCATTCCACTAAAGACAATTAGTTGAACTCTTGAATTATTAAATATTATGAGAATATGTCCAATTGCAAACCCTATTTAGAACCTTATTATAGCCATCCGCACAACAAAGGGTAAAATTACCGTTTTGCCCTTATGTTGGTTTTTCCTTCTAGATCTCTCATTTTACTTTATATGTTGATTAACACATAAGATCTCATCTTAGTGTTAAGACTTGATGGGTAGCTAGTCCATCAAACTATGGCGCCAGATTTAATCACCAAATCTCCTTAAAACATCTGAAGAGATGATAACACTATAAACTCTTTATTTGAGTGAATGTTCCACGATACATGTTTCAATTAATAATTCCAACATGCAGAATCGGATTAATACCCGTAAAAATCCATTCCGATCATATCAAGAATTATAATGAAACACATATGAGTTCACCACTCATCAAGATTGTGGTTCATAATAGCGAATGCTTAAGTTGTATGTTTTAAGATTAAAGTAACGCCCACTTTATTCTTGAAAACATACTTGATTCTAGATTCATTTAATAGTGCCATTATCGATAGTCTACTACTATCATGATATGAAACTCATCATTCCCTTTAAGTAAACTCCTTTACTTATATGGAGATAAATCGCAACACTACAGTCTAAACCATAATCAAACGACCAACTTGATTATTCAACTGTGAATCAATTAATTCAGATTCTAATAATATACATGTTTCCCATACATCTCTATGTATATGTATATTACTTACAAATGAATCTTGGTACCTTATGACCAGATATATAATGCTCATACAGATAAAACCAAACTCTTTTGTTTTATTAATAATAAATATTTTCATTACAAAGCAGAATCGAAGAAGATAAAGTTACATGTAAATACACTTGCTTTCCAGGGCACTATATTTACATAACTCCAACAATCTCCCACTTGCCCTAAAGCAAGTTTGACATATCCTTCATTCCCATCCCTTCTAGGTGACCCTCAAAGCTCTTTTGAGTCAATGTCTTTGTGAACGGATCAGCAAGGTTTTGCTCAGGAATCTTTACCACATCCACTTCTCCACGTTGTATTATCTCCTTATGAGATGATATTTTCGCTCAATATGTTTGGCAGCTTTGTGGTTCCGAGGCTCTTTAGAATTAGCCACTGCCCCACTATTATCACAATAAAGTGTAATGGCTTTTTCTGCCTCTGGAACTACCTCCAAATCATTTAGGAACTTAGGAGCGGCTGTTTCCTTTCTTTGCTTCACAAGTAGCAACATACTCAACCTCCATAGTCGAATCAGCAATACAAGATTGCTTGACACTCCTCCAAACTATGGCTCCACCTCCTAAAGTAAATATAGAACCAGAAGTAGATTTCCTTAAATCAACATTTGATTGGAAATCGAATCCGTATATCTGTCGGAATAAGATTACTTCGAGTAAACAAGCATTAAGTTCTTCGTCTCACGAAGATACTTAAATATACACTTAATCGCAGATCAATGTTCCATTCTGGATTGGATGAAATCGCTACTAGGTCCCATGCGTAATGTGATATCCGGTCTAGTGCTGACATTGCATACATCAAACTACCAACTGCCGAAGCATATGGAATGTTACGCATGCGTTCAACCTCCTCTTGGGTTTTAGGTGCTTGTTCCTTTGAAAGTTTGATTCCATGTCTAGTAGGAGTGAAACCCCTCTTGGAATCTTGCATGGCGAACTTATTGAGCATATTCTCAATGTAGGTTAGTTGAGACAAAAGGAGGTATGTACCCTTAAAGGTGATATAGGTGTGAGTAGGTATATTGTCATGGATTGATTGAGGAAAATGAGAATATGAGTAGAAATGAGGAGGCTAAAGTGTACAGATAGAAAGAAATGAAATCATTGTTATGATCTGATCATAAAAGGATGAATTTGGAAATCGAAATGGTTAGGTAAGTATTATGATAAGAGTTTGTAATTCAGTATAAGGAGATACTAGGGGAAAGTTAGAAATGATTCTAAAATAGGATTTTAGGTAAGAATGAGAGAAGAGGAAAGTTGAAGGACTTCAATAAATAAATAAATAAATAAATAATAAGAAATAGTATATGGTTGGATATAACAGATAAAGATTCAATGTATTTGTATCAGTGGATGTACCATTGAATATGAAATCGATATTGTGTTTTGGTGATATGTCCTCGAAGGTGATATAAATGTAAATACACTGCGATAGATTTTTTGAGAAAAAATAAGGATATAAGTAGAAATGATGAGATTAAAGTGTATAAGCCAAGTTGATAGGACATTGAAAGGTTGAATTTGGACTTAGAATGGTTGTGTGATTACCGATATAAGAGTTTATGGTTTAGTATGAGAATATATATATGGAATGTAGATTTAAGCTTCATATGGGTTATGCCCCTACAATTATAAATTGATTGAGAATATAGATGTGTGAGATGAAATGAATGACAATTGGAAGATGAGATGATGAGCGATATATGAAAAAATTGTTGAGTTTAGGTTGATTTTCCACTGTGAGCGAACAGCTGATAGTGGGATCACCATGAAAATTGAAAATATCAAGCATATGGGTATAATATGTGTGGAGAGGATAAAGGAAGCAATCAGTGACTTATTGAATAAGTGCTAATCATAGTTCCTATAGTTCAAAGTTCAAGATGAGTTAGAGTAAGACGTGAGAGTACTTATAGTGATTAATTGGGAATGAATAAAGTAACCAACTATGTGAGTGAATCTTAAATTCAAGGTGACACTATTGCAAATGTGAGGAGAATATAGGTCCACATTATATTCGATGTAAATATGTTCAGGAAATACAAATTGAATATGAGGAAGTGATACTAACACGCAAAGTGAAGTATACAAATAAATTGAAAATGTGTGGAGGAACTAGTACAATTGAATAGGTATTTGAATAAGTCGATGTGAATTAAAGGAAATCGAATGAAAAGAGAAAATCATTAGAGACAAGAAGTCAAGTGGGAGACTGAAAATAACATGGGATAATATTACCTTAATTGAGGAATTAGTCACTTAAGGACACAAGGAAATTTTGAGTGATATTTGTTGGAATTAATAATACCCAATAGAATTATGATATTAAAGATTTAAGTGATCCAAGCAAAATTGTATCAATTAGTGATTGTGATCGTAGAGAGTATTTTGAGTGTGTTTGAAAAGTACAAAGGGATGTTTTGAATATTTGAGGAATATGACACTGATGATAATAATATCAATTGGATTTGGAGATTATGCAGTATATAATGACGTTCCACATCAGAGATTAAAATACAATATGTTGTAATAGTATAAAGTCATTTTTGTATGCATAAAGACAATTAAAGTCTTATGAGTTGATTTTGATATATGGTTTAGAATTGCTACGATAGAAATCACTTTGAGGTCTTGGAGACATTAGATGTACAAAGTCAATTATGGAATGTACAAATGAGTGCTATACTAGTAAAGGTCATGTGTAATATGACACATTGAACAGACAACTCTATAATGGAATAGTACAAATTTAGGTATTGAGGTTTCCAAATCTAGTGCAATGAAGAGTGCAGAATGTTGAGTGCAATCGGAAGAATGATATTTGGTGATTGAAATAAGAAGTATGTGCACCCGATAAAAATGATTGAGCAAAGAAAGTGTTAGAGAAGCCTAAGTAACAACCTAAGCTAGACATCCTAGTTGGGATACACTAAGATTGTATTTTAGCTACTAAGGATGTAGAAACAAGTGGTTGAATTTTTAAATTACCAACAGTTTTAACTGTTGGCAATATGCTTAAAGCTTACATTTTGGAGTTCATAGGAATATGAGATTGATGTATAGTTCCAATTGACTACAGGTATAACAATTGTTATCATAGTGATATCATTAAAGTACTCTATGAGGCGTGGTATGACAGTAAGGGGTTGTTCATCCTTACATTGAAATGAGAAGTGTCTAAAAATGGTCAAAGACCAGAATTGATTCGAGATACAAGTGATGAGTGAAGTGAATTTTCAAAGGAGAGATGAAGTATTTTTGTGAGTATCACCTTGGTAAGATGCGCTCAGATTTGGAAAAATGATGAGTTAAGCTATTCTAAATTGGTCTATGCGAAAATTATTATGGGGTAGTGTTACTGATAAAAGATGTCTTAGATTCACCCTATGTGATATGTGAATAGGTTAAAAGATTTGTGAGTATTTAATAAAATAGTCAAGATAGTGTGATAACGGAATCAGTGATTGAAGGACCTATTGAGTTATCAGCTGAGGTCATTTGGAAGAAAGTAGTTGAGTAGGAAAGTATATAGGAAATGTAGGAGCATATGAGGAAACAATACCCCTGCCTTATCGATCAAATAAATATTAATATTGAGGATGAAATTTATTTAAGGAGGAGAGTAATGTAACATCCCCTACTCATATTAAGGGTTAGGATCTGAAATTTCAATATATGTGAGCTCAAAGAGAGATTAAGAAAATACAATTTTCTTGCTCATGCATAATGTTAGCATACATGCACATAAATATTGAATCTTTGTACATGAAAAAAAAAGTGGTACATGCATTCATTGACAACTTCTGGGTATAATTGATGTTAAATGTGATTTTATTAAAAATGAGAAGTAGAGGGAGTAGAAAGAGTGATCTAGGTAAGAGTTGTGATAAGGAAAGATTTGGAAACAAAATTGGTAGTGATCTGGAAAATGTTCACTGAGTATGCTTCAGTTTTTTAACCACTATTTTTTCTCTAGTTATCCAAACTAGATTATTCTTAATTTGGATTAAACTAGAAACATATGGATACATTTATTATGAAGACATTGAATTTAAATTCTATCTTTAAGAATCTTAAAGGTTGTCATGAAGTTGAGAACTGGGTGCAGTACATTGGATGAATGTAAAAATTCATGTTCTATGTTCGGAGGAAATTTTGGATTAATTTAGGCTGATTTAGGCAAATATGTCTTCTGAAAAGTTGTAGAACTTTCTTTTATCTTTCTAACGGTATATAGGTTGAAAATTTTGGACATCCGAGCTAAAAATTATGGTCCTTATAAGGGGAGATGTTCAAAAGTAAAGATGCTTCTTATGCCTTTTTACTTCTTCTGTGATAACGCCATCTTCTTCTATGTTTCTTCTGTGAGGAAGTCATCTTCTTCTGTTTTTTGCTTCTTCTGTGATGATGTCATCTTCTTCTATGTTTTTTTTCTTCTGTGTTTTGCTTCTTTTGTGATGACGTAATCTTCTTCTATGTTTTGCTTCTTTTGCTTTTCACCTGGTCTATCTTCTGTTCCATTTTTGACCATTCAAAAGATAGAATTAGTTTTCAAGATCTTCATGAAAGTTGTAGATCTTGAAGTTTTCTTTCAAACCATATAAAGAACATCCTAATCCAATATCTGTAGGGAAAGTTATAGTAATTTTCCCGATTCTTCTATCTTTTTCCATTAGTTTGTTTTTCCATTGACTTCGTTTATACGTATCTTCTATTCCACTTTTGGCTCTTCAAAAGATAGAATTTGTCTTTGAGGTCTCCATAAAAGTTGTAGATCTTGAAGCCTTTTTTTAGACCATATAAAAAACACCGTAATCTGATATTTGTAGGGAAAGTTATAACAATTTTCCCATTTTGTCTGTGTTTTGTTATTTTTTGTCTTTTTTTCTTCTTCTGTCTTTTCGCTCCTTCTGTGTTTTGTTTCTTCTATCTTTTCGCTCCTTCTGTGTTTTGCTTCTTCTGTCTTTTTGCTTCTTCTGTTTCTTTTTGCTATCTTCTGGTTTATTTTTGACCCTTCAAACAATAGAATTTGTCTTCAAAATCTTCATGAAAGTTGTAGATCTTAAAGTTATCTTTCAAACCATTCAAAGAACACCTAAATCTGATATCTGTAGAGAAAGTTATGCCAATTGTAAAACACCTTCTGTGTTATTGTTCATAAACTTCTTCTGGGTTACTATTCATTTTATATCTTCTGTTCCATTTTTTATCCTTCAGAAGATGGAATTTGTTTTCAAGGTCTCATGAAAGTTATAGCTCTTGAAGTCTTCTTTCAAACCATCTAAAGAGAACCTAAAACTGATATCTGTAGAGAAAGTTATGCTAATTGTAAAACATCTTTTGTATTACTGTTCATAAACTTCTTATGGGTTACTGTTCATCTTATATCTTTTGTTCCATTTTTGATCCTTCAAAAGATAGAATTTGTCTTTTATGTCTTCATGAAAATTGTATATCTTGAAGTCCTCTTTCAAACCATCTAAATAAAAACTAAATCCGATATCTATAAAAAAGTTATACTAATTGTCCCACGATAGGTTCAATATGATTGAGGATAAAACTAGATTAGATTCTTTTGGCCATAACTTCTTCTCTAGATACTCAAATGACTTGATTCTTGAACCATTGGACTCATAAGACATTTATCTACATCTCTAAAAAAAATTTTAGCTATTTGAGATGAAGTGAGAGAGATTAAGTGAAAAATGTGGGACGGGTACTGTTGGACCCCGAACCTTGAGTGACAATTTGACTATGATCAAGTGGATGAGTTGATTGAAATTAAGTTGAAGATCATGAAATAAAGAGAGAAAGTATGAAAAGATGAAAAATTGTGAAATAGTTGACCTTTTTGGCATTTGAAAGTTGACTTTTGTTTGAGGCAAAATTTGATAAAATGATCTACATGAAACTTGTAGATTATGTTGAGAGATTTTTGTGGACATAAAGTTTGAAATATTTCGATATCGGGAGTGAAAGTTATGATCAGTCAAAGTTTATGTTTGATCGGGTTTGACTTTTATTATGGTTGAAACTTTGACTGAGAAATTAACCTAGTTAGAGGTTAATTGAGCTTTGATGTTTTTCATGAAAATTGAAGGATTTGTTTTGATCTTTATTTCGATATAAAGTATGCAATTTTTTTTATCTCGGAATATTAAGTTTGATTTTTTTACAAGTTTGTATAGAGGATAGTATCTTTGACCGAAAAATGGACTCCCGTAGGAGTTGAATTGAGTTTTATGTTCTTCTCGGAAGATTTAGAGCTTCTCTCAAGCTTTCTATAGAGATTAAGTTTGTCAAAATCGGAGTTCGGGAGTAAAAGTTATGAATTTCGAAAGTTTCTGATTTTTAAAAAAAAAAAAAAAAAAGAAGAGAAAAATTTTAGCGCCCTCGCAGGCGGAAGCTGGGCCGTGATGCGCCTCGCTAGGCGACGCCGCCTAGTGAGGCGAGGCTGCCTTCGCCCTCGCGAGGCAAGGCTCGCCCTCATGAGCTGCGCGCCTCGCTAGCGGCGCCTCGCCTAGCGAGGCGCCTCGCCTCATGGAGGCGCCTCGCCTCCATGAGTTAGGCGTCTCACGCCTGCTTTCTTCTTAAATTTTGATTTCTTTGTTTTAATCCGACCTTTGCTCACTTTTTTGCCTATATCTTTTCCGTCCGACATCCGATTGAGTTGATTCTTTTTGCGTTGGATTCCTAAGGCAATGAATTTCATTTTATAAGAAATTTGTGAACTTTTGAGATTAAATTAATGGTGATTAATTTAATCAAAGTGAGTCGGAAAATTTTCCGAGCATGATTCAGTGTTTTGTGAAATTCGGGATCTGTAGAGATCCGATTGAAGCGTTTCTTGAGGCGAAATAAAGATAAGACAAGGGGCTACAAATCATATGAAGACATGAAATGTCAATTTTGCCCTTAGGACTTTTAATTTTTGAATTTAAGTTCGGATTGGGGTGTAATTTTTGGATTGAGAACACCTGTGAGTAATTTGAGTATAACTTTTGATCTGGGAATCAAAATGAGACGATTCTTGTTTTGAAGTAAACTAGAGACATAAGGCTACAATTGTTATGAAGACAGCGAGTTTCAATTCTGGGATTAAGAATGTGAAATTTTGGACGGAAATAATCGTACATAGGAAATGTGTTAGAATATGGATATTTCCGCACTGTTTCGCGCATAACTTTTGATGTGGTACTCCGAATTGAGCGCGGTCAGTGGCGTTGGATTCGTATGAGTGAGAGGAACATTTCTTGAGAAGGAAGTTTTGACAAATTCCTTCAAATCGATAGTGCGAATCAAACCACAAGTAAGTATAATTTTAAGCTTTGAATGAAGGGCAAAATGGTCATTTGACCATCAATTAATGAAACTCATTAATGATTGTCGTTTTGAGCTATTAAAAACGATGAATGGTCTGGAAAATTACAGAAGAAGAGAAAGAAGAAGAAATAAGAAGAGAGTGGAAGTTTCGTATGGAGAAAAGATGAGAGAGAAAGCTTTGTTTCAATTTTTCTACTTGTTTTTTTGGGATTTTTGAGTGGATTGCAAGAGGAAAAAGGTGGAAAAGCATGAGAGCTTCCTTTCAAGTCAAAAAAATTCGAATTTGGATGAGAAAGAGGTAAGAGAAATTTTCTACTTTGAGATTTTGATTAATTTTGGTTTAGAATTATGGCATATGAGATGGGTTTATGGATTGTGGAATTAATTTTGAAATATATGCTTTAGGTGGGTTTAATTTTGGATGAAAAATTGATTAAGGTTTAGGCTTAATTTTATGATTGAGAATTTTAAGATATTTTGGTGTAGAATTATAGGAAATATGATGAATTGATGATATATGAAATCAATTTCGAAGAATTTGTATTTTATGGTATTGAATTGGGATAAATTGGTTTAGGCCAATTTTAAGATTTGGGGATTTTTAAAATTGAGGATTTAAATAGTTTAGAATTAATGTGAATTGAGGAATTGTGAGATTAATTTTGAAGAATTTGTGAATTGAAGTATTGAATTTGTACAAAATGGGTTTAGGCCAAAGTTGAAAAATGGAGATTTTTGAAATTGGTGGTTCAGATATTGTGAAAGTATTACGAATTGATGAATTGTGAAGTTAGTTTTAAAAATTAAGTTATTTATGAGATTGAAGGTTAGGTCGAAGTTTTGAAATTGGGAAATTTAGAAATTCTGGTTTTAGAAAGCTTGGAAATGTGATGTTTATGGATTTCCGATAGTTAATTTTGAGAATTATGCAATTTATGATGCAGACTTTGGATATTTTGGCTTAGGGAATTTTAAGGTTGAGGAAAGAAGAAGGAATTTGGAGATTCGATGCGTTGGACAAAGTATTAGCGTCATTTCGAGGTGGGTAGCATATTTATATTTTGATTTGTAAGCAATCTACGACTTTTGAAAAATTAAAGAAAGTAAAAATTTGGATTTTGATAAATTAAGGTTTTTGTAAATATTTGAAATAAAAGTTTGTTATCGTTTGGCATTACGAGTCCCAAATGAGTTTTGAATAAAATTTGCATCATTATATATGAAGTTTTAATAATTGCTATGGTTGTGCATTATTGACTTTTTGAGAGAATGTGTTATGTGTATTGTATTGCTTGAAGATTGTGAATTTATGAATGAAAATATGTCTGTGAGGACACGTGTGTGAAAAATATCAAGATTTCGAAATTTGTGCCTTAGGGCAAATTGATTTTCGCTTGTGAATGTGTTATATGGGTTTGGTAGGTCCTTTGGTGAGTCAGCGCTGTCTCTATGTGTATAGCCTTCTCTAGGCTGCCCGCTAGTGGCACGGAGCTCCGATTTCGGACTCCTTCACGGCTACACTGGACCGCAATGCGGGAAAGTGTAGTACGTTTCATTCACGATCGCATGGACCATTATCGGGGCTATGCAAGATCGTCTGCTTGGACCTAGCTGCACCATTCGATATGTTATGTGTTTTGCTTTGTTTCTGTGTTCTGCATTCTTGTTTATAAAGTGAGAAATGAAAAGTGAAATTATGTTGCATTCATATTTATGAAGAATTCGAGAATTTTGAAATTTAAGTTCGGATTGGGGTGTAATTTTTGGATTGAGAACACCTGTGAGTAATTTGAGTATAACTTTTGATCTGGGAATCGAAATGAGACGATTCTTATTTTGAAGTAAACTAGAGACATAAGGCTACAATTGTTATGAAGACAGCGAGTTTCAATTCTGGGATTAAGAATGTGAAATTTTGGACGGAAATAATCGTACATAGGAAATGTGTTAGAATATGGATATTTCCGCCTTTTCACAGATAACTTTTGATGTGGTACTCGAATTGGCGCGGTCAGTGGCATTGGATTCGTATGAGTGAGAGGAACATTTCTCGAGAAGGAAGTTTTGACAAATTCCTTCAAATCGATAGTGCGAATCAAACCACAAGTAAGTGTAATTTTAAGCTTTGAATGAAGGGCAAAATGGTCATTTGACCATCAATTAATGAAACTCATTAATGATTGTCGTTTTGAGCTATTAAAAATGATGAATGGTCTGGAAAATTACAGAAGAAGAGAAAGAAGAAGAAATAAGAAGAGAGTGGAAGTTTCGTATGGAGAAAAGATGAGAGAGAAAGCTTTGTTTCAATTTTTCTACTTGTTTTTTTGGGATTTTTGAGTGGATTGCAAGAGGAAAAAGGTGGAAAAGCATGAGAGCTTCCTTTCAAGTCAAAAAAATTCGAATTTGGATGAGAAAGAGGTAAGAGAAATTTTTCTACTTTGAGATTTTGATTAATTTTCGGTTTAGAATTATGGCATATGAGATGGGTTTATGGATTGTGGAATTAATTTTGAAATATATGCTTTAGGCTGGGTTTAATTTTGGATGAAAAATTGATTAAGGTTTAGGCTTAATTTTATGATTGAGAATTTTAAGATATTTTGGTGTAGAATTATAGGAAATATGATGAATTGATGATATATGAAATCAATTTCGAAGAATTTGTATTTTATGGTATTGAATTGGGATAAATTGGTTTAGGCCAATTTTAAGATTTGGGGATTTTTGAAATTGAGGATTTAAATAGTTTAGAATTAATGTGAATTGAGGAATTGTGAGATTAATTTTGAAGAATTTGTGAATTGAAGTATTGAATTTGTACAAAATGGGTTTAGGCCAAAGTTGAAAAATGGAGATTTTTGAAATTGGTGGTTCAGATATTGTGAAAGTATTACGAATTGATGAATTGTGAAGTTAGTTTTAAAAATTAAGTTATTTATGAGATTGAAGGTTAGGTCGAAGTTTTGAAATTGGGAAATTTAGAAATTACGGTTTTAGAAAGCTTGGAAATGTGATGTTTATGGATTTAGATAGTTAATTTTGAGAATTATGCAATTTATGATGCGGACTTTGGATATTTTGGCTTAGGAATTTTAAGGTTGAGGAAAGAAGAAGGAATTTGGAGATTCGATCGTTGGACAAAGTATTAGCGTCATTTCGAGGTGGGTAGCATATTTATATTTTGATTTGTAAGCAATCTCGACTTTTGAAAAATTAAAGAAAGTAAAATTTGGATTTTGATAAATTAAGGTTTTGTAAATATTTGAAATAAAAGTTTGTTATCGTTTGGCATTCGAGTCCCAAATGAGTTTTGAATAAAATTTGCATCATTATATATGAAGTTTTAATAATTGCTATGGTTGTGCATTATTGACTTTTGAGAGAATGTGTTATGTGTATTGTATTGCTTGAAGATTGTGAATTTATGAATGAAAATATATGCGTGAGGACACGTGTGTGAAAAATATCAAGATTTGAAATTTGTGCCTTAGGCAAATTGATTTTAAACATGAATGTGTTATATGGGTTTGGTAGGTCCTTTGGTGAGTCGGTATTTGTCTCTATGTGTATAGCCTTCTCCAGCTGCCCATTAGTGTACGGAGCTCGATTTCGGACTCCTTCACGGCTACCTTTGGACCATGATGCGGAAAGTGTAGTACGTTACATTCGTTTCACGACCGCAGGACCATTATCTTGGGGCTATGCGATGCGTTCTGCTTTGGACTAGCAGACCATTCTGATATGTTATGTGTTTTGCTTTGTTTCTGTGTTCTGCATTCTTGTTTATAAAGTGAGAAATGAAAAGTGAAATTATGTTGCATTCATATTTATGAAGAATTCGAGAATTTTGAAAAATGAGAAAAATGAGATTTTTATGAGAAGTTTGGGAAAATTGGAAAGAGTTTGAGAGAAATATTTGAAAGTTGAAAAGTTTGAAAATATGAAAAAGTGTTTGAGGAAATTGTTTGAAAAATTATAAAGTTTGAAAAATTAGCCCTTTTGGCAAAAAGCTTGTGAAAAATGATTTCCGCTTATTTATCGATTTATAAATGTGTTATCCACGAGCTTTCGAGCTCACCCCCTCTTTCATCCCTATCTCCAGGTTTCGAGCAGGAGATCGGATGAAAGAATGTGAAGACGTCAGTTTCGACATTCGAATATGTTAGATTTTGAATATTTGGAATTTGTATATGAAATTGTGTATGATGTTTGGAATATATATTTACGTTTGATTATGGGAATGAGTTTGATTGATGAGACTAGTGTATTGAGTTACAATTTGAAGCAGTTTAGAAATAGGTTTGTGTTTATCTGCTGAGATCCCGGACGGAGGGTCCGGTTGATTTTGATTTGTGTATGATTGTTTGAGTTTTTAGAAGTGTATTTTTGAACCCTTGCAGGTTTGGGTTAGGATAAAGGCAGCCGTTATGCTGCTGAAATTTCGATAAAATCGGGGTTAAAAATGTTATTTGAGATTGGTATGAATTTATATAAGATTGTGTATGACGTTGTATGTGATTGAGTAACGAGAAAAGAAATGAGAATAAGAAAAGAAAAGAAAAAAAAATTATACCGGATTTTGGAACGTCTTAGGAATTCCCAACGCGATCCTGTTTCCTGTTCTTTGCTGATTCACGGATGTCGGAAGGTGTTTTCAGTTTAAATTGATTTGCTTGCTTACTTTGTTTTCTATCCGTATTCGATTTGCATTCGATTCGATCCCGCTTTCGCTTATTCATTCCGCTTTGTGATTCGTATTCGATTATTTCGCTTCGCTATATTCGATTGAATCTGTTCGTTTGATTCGATTAGTTCTTGCTTTCGCTTGCTTTTGCTTCCGCTTCGCTACTTTCGGATTTGTGCGCTTCCGCATTTTGTTTTCGATCCGAAATTTCCGCTTCCCTTCGTTTCCGTTTGTTTCGTTTTCCGTTCTGTATAAGTAGTTGGGTTCCGGTAACGGGATCCAACAGGTACAGTGTGTGTGTTTTTTAAATACTATGAATTGGTATTATTCCACTGAACATACTTCAGTATTTTGATGATTTTTGGATCGGTAGAGCTCTAAATGAGATGATTCCTGATTTGTAGTGAACTAGAGATATGGAGCTACAAATGGTATAAAGAAATTATAATCTAATTCAGTTTCTAAGATGTTTAAATTTCGGATAGAAATTGTGCATAGTATACAAATTTGGACAAGAGCAATCCAAAAATGTTGGAAGTTTATCTTTCGAACCACTGACCCAAATTGAATGATTTTGGTGTCATTGGAAATGTAAGACAATAGAGAAGATTGTTCTAGAATAAAGTGTTATGTCTGAATATTCAAGGGTGCTTTTGGCAGGACACTTAAGTGTAAAAGACATAAGGCATAAATGGAAAGGAAAATAGGACAATTCTCAATCATTAAGGGCATAATTGGAAGAAGAAGTTTTGTCCTACTTATAAATGAAGAAGAAAAACGTGAATGGAAGGAAGCAGAAGAGAATAACAAAACTGAGTAAGAAAGAGAAAGAGAGTTTGGTGGTTTGAGAGAAAAGAGGAGAGTTGAGCTAGGGTTTAATTCTTCTTAGTCTTCAAGAAAGATTTTGAAGTTGTTTAAGATGAGAAAAAGGAAGAGGAAGAAAAGAGCTTCCATTTGAGCTAAAGATCTCTTCATTTGGTGAAGAATCAAGGTAAGAGCATTTTGAGTCCTTCGGATTTTTGGAAGGATTCTAGTTCATGAAGTTTAGAAAAATGCTTGGGTTTAAGTATTCTAGAATCAATTGTGGGATTTTCAATTGGATTCCTATTGGATGATAATTTGGATATTATGAAATCATATGAGGTTAGAAAAGAGATGACGAGAAATTGAGTTATGATATAAAGTAGTCAAGTGTTTTTGAGGTGTAAGCTTATGAATAAGCTAGACACAAGTAAAGGGTAAAGATTGAAAGGAGAATTTAGAAAGATCATGTACAAATGAATTTTAAATCTAAGTTCAATTAGACACATATGAATTATGAAATGGGAATGAGCATAAAATGTGCTTTAGAACATATACCCGGGATTTTCATTACGTATGCATTTTACATAGCCCATATAATTATTTAGGAATAAATGAATTTTGTAACGGGTGTGAATTGTGTATTGCATAAATTGTGTCGTATAGGTTAAACATCTGCATATAGGCGTATCCAGAATTTGGAAGCAAATGCTATTTTTTGGAGCGTACTGTGAATAGACCGAGATGGTCCCACTTCATTGTTTGTTATTTGAATTCTTGTATTAATTGACTATTGAATGATTTTTGTAAATGTGATTGATTATGTTGGTTTCCAGACAGGAGATCTGATGATTGTGATGGTTGACTTGGACATTGAAGTTGTACTTGAATGTGAATTGGATGAACTATGTGTATTGAAGTGATTGCTAAGTGTTTTTTGAATGTGTAATTGCATGCAAGTGAAAGTGTGAATTCTCAACTATATGTTGAATGTCGGACTACGGTCCGATAATAAGTGAATATGATTGAATAGGAGCATGCAAATATGCGTGATGCATTTCATTTCATGAATGCATGAAACATAATGACTGTTATGACCAGAGTAGCCATCAATCAGAGCTTAAAGCTCAACTAGTGAAAACGAGCTTCGAGCTCAAAAGTGAATCAGAGCCTCAGGCTCAACGTTTAATGAGCCCTATATGGGACAGTTATCAATGAGCCCTATATGGGACAGTTAGGAACTCGATCACAACAAAGTAACAAATGAAAAGTGAGTCTCATGTGCACTGCATATGCATAATATGAATGATTAAATTGTATTGGATATGAAATATTATGAATTATGTGTTATGTGACTGGGTGAGCAATTGATGATGGTCACTCATTGAGTTCACAAAACTCATCCAAAATTTACAATTATTTTTCAGGATCAGAAGAATATCTCGTTAAGCCAACGGGAGTATACCTATAACATTCAAGTGAAGGATAGAGGTCAGAATTAGTTTGCATCTGCATTGCATTTCTTTATTTTGTACTGAATTGTATATTTCGCAACTTTTTGTATAAATTGGTATTCCAAAATGACTTAAGTGTATTGTATTTATAAATGGGCCTAAATTGGTTATAGATTTTTGCATAATGTGTTTGTGATTCAAAAATCGATTGAGTGCTTTAACACGTCACCCTCACGAGGCACGGACTCGGATATCACCCATAATGTCAAGTTCGGGTCCTTGCGGGAGTGTGGTGCTATAACTGGGACGAACGATCTCAACCCAATATTCTTGCCTTCTTAAGCAAGACAAAAACATGATATGATTGTACACAAAAATTGTGATCTTAGATACACGTGAAGCAAGAGTAGAATTATGGTCCATGCCACCAATATCTTTTAAAATTAGATTCATACAATGAGCAGCACATAGAGACTAATAAATATGCTTATACTTTGATTGTAATAAGTACCCAGGCAATACATAATTAGCTTCATTTTCTGTAATAAAATGCCTAACATTCTTTGGTCTAAGCCATTCGACAGTTTCAGAGAAATATTCAGATAAAGCGTTAACACTTTTTACCATGTCAGAAGCATCAACAGACTTGATAAAAGTTGTTCCAATATTACAGTAAACTAAGAAATTAATCATGGTTCTTTTTCTTTGATCAGTTCACCCATATGCCATAATAGTGCATCCTGTTGATTCCCAACTAGATTTATATGTATCCATACTTAACTGACATTTCTTTTTTAAATCTTGAAGCAAAGGCATACGTAGCTCATAATAAGATGGTACCTTAAATCCCGGACCTATTGTTGTTGTAACATCTATTACTTCTTGAAAATATGGTGAATTTAAAGCATTTAGAGGAACATGTGAATAATAGAACCATCTAGCCTTGCTCTTTTACATTGCAAAACAACATCCTTATCAATCAAAATTTTTTTTAGACTAGTTTAAGAACCAGGAGTAGTTCTTGGAGAAAGATAAGAATCTATGTCAATAGTAGCTTTTCTTTTTCCTTTATCTAATACTTGTAGTGCTTCATCATCTCCAAAAGATATATCATGAGCCTCTTTATTTTCTTTTTTCTTTTTTACTTGTTGCTGCAAGTATTTTCCAATGACATCACGTACATTAAGTGGTACTTTTTTTAAAGAAGCAATATTACCCTTAACATCAACAAGATGTTCTTTCATTCTATAAATTCCTCCCCCTTTAAATATTTTACCACAAAACATACAGTTATATTGGATATTCCCATCAAATGCTTGAGAATAAGAAAAATAATTACATGTTCGATCGGACTTACCATATGATTTAATATCCTCCATTATGTTTTAACCTAAAAAGTATTTAAAAAATTAGGTATGTTATTGTCAAGGAAAAATTCTTCTACTTAAATAGTTCTCATTATCAATTGTAATATAGAGTGATGATCACAAGCATATATAAGTTGGTCCCTTCCTTTTACATATAAGGAATCTGCACCTTGTGTTTTGCTATATTCCTTTTCAGAGTTATATGCGGTGAAAAACTTGCTCTATAACTCCAATTCTTGGCTTTCTATCATATATACGTTCAAAGAGAGACAAAAGAGACTACTAATACTTTTGAGAGTTAAGGTTCTTCAGTCATAGGGCTGAACAAATTTGGTTAAAATAGATTTTTTTTTAATGAAACACAAACCTAAGCTATCATCAATTACCTTTCAAGATTCATAGCTGAAGTTATAGATTCAGTTTTATGGTTGTGTTTTCCAATAAGATCAAAGTCAAAAATTATCAAGATACATAAATGAAACATACATATACAGTTATACAAAGAAGATCAACAGTAGCATAATAGATACACAAAAGAAGACCAACAGATGTTACTCACTGATTAAACTTTGCTCTAGCAATTGCTTCACTTCAAATAGCCTAATTAAAATATTGCTAGTTTTCAATTTTGGTGTTTTAGATCAACAAATTAAATAGTTGAAAGAGTATATATATCCCAGCAATCAAAATTAGAAATTGATATGAAATAGAGTTCTAAATATTACAGAAAACTGTTACAGACATAAAGTTCTAAATATGATAAAAAAATTAAACCAACTATTAATAGAGTATTTCTAATTACTACAGAAAACTAATTGATTAATACTACTCCTTATCTATTAACCTTGAATAACATAAAACATGACTCTATATAAACTTGACAACAAGAATCAACATTTCAATCAAAACCCATTATAGTGAACTAATACATACAAGAGATGAGTCTGCAAATCAAAAGAATCATGTTCCAATTGCTTGCTCCAATGGCTATCTGGTTATATGATTAGATGATGCTTTCCTTTGGAGACAAAATTACCACTCCAATCAAACAAATAACCACAGATCTTCCAAAACACTAAGAGAGATCAATAAGAGAAGCAATAATTTCAAGAAAGAATGAAATATTTAAACTCAAACAAGCATTTAAATTGAAAATAGCATCACAGAGACACAAACCCCTTACATGGCTCAATTTCTGCGTCTATAGGTTATCCACAATAGTCGCCTAAGGAAAGTCATAGTAGTCGCCCAAGGAGAGTCTTCAATTTCTACACGTACAGGTTACATACATCTATGGAGACAGTGAGATATGGTGAAGCGAAGATGGTGAAGAGGTAAGATACACATTGATTTCTGAATGAAACCTGAAGGGTTTAGGTTTAGGTATATCTATCAAACCGATTGAGAATATGGTAAAGGGGTGAC
The DNA here is from genome assembly GCA_029891385.1 of Erythroxylum novogranatense. Taxonomy (NCBI): domain Eukaryota; kingdom Viridiplantae; phylum Streptophyta; class Magnoliopsida; order Malpighiales; family Erythroxylaceae; genus Erythroxylum; species Erythroxylum novogranatense. The sequence goes on along the minus strand of CM057225.1, from coordinate 87,731,735 downwards.
TAGTGAGAGACAAAGAATGAAATATGAACTCTGAAGGGTTTAGGTTTAGGTATATCTATACTATCTAATCGAATGAGCAAATGGTGAAGGGGCAATTCGTAAGAGACAGAAAACGAAATTTGAAATGGTGAAGGGGTGACTAACGAGAGACAGAGAATAGAGGCAACACAGAGAACGGAATTTGAAAGGTTTAAGTATATTTGTATTGTTTAATCGGTTCGACAAAACTGATAGATTCTCTTATAAACTGACTGATTTTCATACTGACAGGTTATTAGTTAAAACCGAACCAAACAAATGGCCAAGTCATACCTTTTCTGGTCAAACTGGTTGGTCCGATTCAATTTTTAAAACCTTGGTAATTTCTCAATAGTTTGGAACTAAGAATTTAAGTTATATATAATATTTCTTTTGGATCATCATATAAATGTAAAGATGTAGTGCTATTCTTAAATGATAATGTTAAGTGATATGAAATTTTATAATATATACATGTACAACATTGAATAGACAAATATGTAATGACAAACCCTATAAATGAATAAAAATATATGTCATGAATGTATGTACAAAAATTTGATTACTATATATATGAGTAGTTGTAGGCTCCGTATAGGGGGTGTTACAGACACTACTATTTGATATTGATTTTTCTACGTATTTTAGCTGTCATGTGTTCATAATTGTTTAATTTTAAATTTATTTTATTTGTTTATCTTTATTTTTAATTAAACCAAAAAGTTAACTTCATAGGTTGGATAATAGAAAAAAGGTAACTAAGGATCTACACTCTCATGTATAGAGACGGTGTAACTAAGGATCTACACTCTAATGTATAGAGACGGTTTAAGTCTCTATAAATGTTTGAAGATTGAAGATATTAAGTTCTAGTTGTGTGGAGTTACATGCTAATGTATACTGAGATGCACAATGTTGGACCCCGATCTTTCAGTGGAAATTAAAAATATGAAAATGAAAATTTGATAAGAGTTTTTGTATATGAATGGAGTTATAGATATTTTTGCCTTAAGGAAATTGATGAGAAAAGATTTGTTTGATTAGATAACTTTGGGTTTCAAATAGATTTGTATGGATTATGAAAGTTCAAGTGGATTGAAATGGAAGTTGAAATTAAGAAATAGAAAGTGAAAGTGTAAGATTTTGAAGAAATTAGAAAGCAAAGACAATTTGTTTGGTTATGCATGTGGTGTTTTAAGTTAGATTATTGTAAGAATAAGATTTCAGTCATATGTGGAGAATGATGGAGTTTTGTATCTTTTGTACTTGGACTTGAATACTGATGTTGTAGCATGGCTTAGAATGCCATTTAATTTTATAAACATTTATCTTATGATGTTAATGAGACATGGATTTATATATGGATATGAAAGATCAATTGTGTAAGAATATCAATTGTGTATAGATTTGTGTGTTTTGTGTTTGAGAGGATTTAGTTGAAGAGCTTGTGGTGATGTGTTGATATGTGAAGTTGATGTGTTGGAATGGGGTTTAGAAACTTCAATGGCAAATCTGTACTGATCTAGAGATATTTGGCGAAAGTGGTCTTAATGAAAGTTGTAGTTCATGTTGCCAGCTTTCTAACGCCATAAAGTATGCAATTTTTTGATATCAGGGCAAGAAGTTATGATAAATTGAAGTTTGGATATTGCTTAGGTGATTGCTAAACGGGCAAAAACTTTGATTGAAAAATTGACTTAACTAGAGGTTGAAGTTACTTTGGAGTTCTTTATGAATATTGTAGAGGTTGTTTTATCTTTCCATTGATATAAAACATGAAAATATTGGACAAGAGAGTAGAAAGAGTGATCTTGGTATGAGTTGTGATAAGGAAAGATTTGGAGACAAGATTGGTAGTGATCTGAAAAATGTTCACTGAATATACTTCAGTATTTTAACCATAACGTTTTCTCTAGTAATCCAAACGAGATGATTCTTAATTTGGATTAAACTAGAGACATATGGATACATTTTGTAAGAAGACATCGAATTTCAATTATGTGCCTAAGAGTCTCAAATATTGTCATGAAGTTAAGAATTGGGTGTAGTGTTGGTGCAGGAATGAAAGTCTTATCTTCTGACTTTAGGGGCAATTTTGGAATTGATAAAGATAGATTTTGGCAAAATTTCCTTCTGGAAAGTAGTATATTTTTCTCTTAGCTTTCCAACGAATCAAACCGTGTCTAATTTGGAGTTCTGAGTAGAAAGTTATGATCTTTCTAAGTGTGGATGTTCTGGAGAAGGGGGTCAGACGAAATTTTGCGTCATCTTGGCGTCATCACAGCAATTTTTGCGTCTGTGCTGACGTCATCACAGATGAAGTTTTGCGTCTGTGCTGACATCACCATAGATTTAATTTTGCGTCTGTGCTGACGTCACCACAGATTTAATTTTGCGTCTGTCTTGACGTCATCACTGCATTTAACTTGCGTCTGTCTTCGACATCATCGTCTACTTTTGTATTTTTGACCTCATTCCTTCTTTTGGCCATAACTTTTTGTATAGACCTCCGATTGAGTCGATTTTTGAAGCGTTGGATTCCTAAGACATTTTTATATCTTTTCATACTACATAGATCAGTTTTGGAATTAAATGGAGAAAGATAGCTTGGATTTTTGTGAACTGATCGGTTATAAAAGTTTGAACAGTGTTCAGTGTTTTAGAGATATCTTTATCGGTAGAGCTCCGATCGATTTGATTATTTTTGCAAATGCAAATAGAGACATGGGACTACAAATGTTATGAAGGAGCCGATTGACAATGTAGCCTCTAAGACTTCCAAATTCGGGTCGGAAATTAGGTGTAGTGTTCAACCTCTGTCGTCCAAGAAGACTTGACAGCATTTGGAGATATCTTGAGCTATAGAACTCCGATTGATCCGATTCTTGAAGGGTTGGATTTGTAAAACATAGAGGAACATTTCTCTAGAAGAAAGTTTTGTCAAATGGCTTAATTTACCTGATCGAAATAATCAGACAAGATGTCAGTTTTAAAGACCAATGGAGGGGTAATTTTGGAAGTTTACTTAAAGAGTTAAGTTTATAGGCTTAAATGGAGGGACTTATGAGTCATTCCTCATTCATTAAATGTCATGGCACTATAAAAGCAAGTGAGCTGTGGTTTTTATCAAGGGAAGCAAGACATTTGAACAAAGAAAAGAACAAAAGAGAGAAGAGAGAAGGGAGAGCAAGTTTCGGTGGAGAAAAAGGGGAGAAAGCTAGGGCTCGATTTTTCTAACACTTGAAGAGAGATCTTAATGTCATTCCAAGAGAGAAAAAGGTGGAGGATGAAGAGAGCTTCCCCTTGAACCAAGAAAATCCGAAAATAGAGGAGAAATGAGGTAAGAGCAATTTTTAAGATTTGAGTTTCTCTTGAAGTTTTGGTTTAGAATCATGGAAAATGGAATGAGTTTGTGGAGTATGAAGTAAATTTTGATGATTGCTAAGTACTATGGGTTTAATTTTGGATGGAAATTAATTAGGGTTTATGCCCAAATTTGGAATTTGGGGATTTTGGAAATTTGTGATTTAGATAGCTTGAATATGAGAGGAATTGATATTTCCTAAGTTCAATTTGAGAAATTAAGTTAATTATGATATTGAATTTGATTGGATTGGTTTAGGTTCAATTTGTAATTTGGGGTTTTGGAATTAGTGATGTAACTATCTTGGAATTAGTAAGAATTGATGACTTATGCATCAAATTGAAAGATTAAGTTATTTATGAGATTAAATTTTGATGAAATTGATTTAGGAATTTTCAATTGGAAGGAAGAAAGGAGAAAAGGTCAAATTGAAGCATTGGACAAGATGCTAGCATGGATATGAGGTGGGTAGTATATTTATTTATTGAATTATAAGCTAAATATGAATTTTTTGAAAATTAAAGAAAGCAAAATTTGATTTTGATAAATTATTATTGATAAAATGTTTGAAAAAGGATGTAAATGTTTGAAATTATGATTTCAAAGGAGTAAAATGAGTTTTAGAAAATGCAAGACTTATGAATTTCATGGTTTTCAAATTATGTGATTTATGATTTGAATGATTTAAAGAATTAGTGCATATATTGTGATGCATATGTGATTTACGTGAATTGCATTAGATTGATTATGTGCAATTATGTGGATATATGCTTGTGTCATTTATGACACAATTTGATGTTATGAGTTGAAAAGGGTAAATAAATATATAAAAATCAAGATTTTGAAAAGTGCCTTGAGCAATCAATTTTTTTTTGTTATGTGTTAAGTGGGTTTGGTCGGTCATTTAGTGAGTCATTATTGCCTCTACTGTTATAGCCTTCTCCGGCTGCCGCTAGTGGCATAGGAGTTCGATTTCGGACTCCCCTCGCTCATTGGCCGTACTTGAACCATTATCTTGAGAATGTGCGAGACGTCTGTTTTGGATCGAACCAAACCAATTCTGATGTGTTATGTGTTTTTAATTGGATTATGATGTGATGCATTCATGTTTAAGACTGTGCATGTTTTGAAAAAGGTTTGAGATTTTGAGAAACGAGAAAGTAAATTTTTCAAGCATGAAATTCCTGAAACTGGATTTAAATGTTTTGAAACAAATGAAAATTTTGAGAAAAATTTTAGAAAGTGTTGATGAAATTGAAAAGTTTGAAAATGAGTTTTTGGAGAAATTATTAAATGGGAAATGTTTGAAAAGTTAAAAAAAAAATAAAAGATTTTTCCGCTTATTGTTCAGTTTATAAATATATTATCCACGAGCTTCCGAGCTCACCCCCCTTTCATCCCCATCTCCAGGTTTTCACGCAGGAGATTGGATGGAAGACGAGTATGATGTCAACTCGATAGTTTTTGTATGCTTTGTTTTATGTGTAATGTTGGAGTTTAGTTTTGAAGTTGTGAAAAAGGTTTATGGATTATGTATTGTTTTTGTTTATGGCTTGAAAAGTCATTATGTAAATTTATGATGTATTTCAGTTATGAGTTATGTATGATTGTGGAATAGATTTTGTACGTAAACTTGAATTGAGATGTATTATGGATTGGAATGATGAAGTGTTTAGAACTAAGATTGGGTTTCTGCTGGTGTTTGGATGCCGGACGGGAGGTCCGATGATTCTGCATTGTGTTTGGACATTTTAGAAGTGTTTTTGACTCTTTGCAAATTTTTGGGCTGTCGAATCTGACCATTATCGCCGAAATTTCGGTTAAATTTCGGTAATATGGGTTTAAAGAAATGAGTTTGAGGATTTATATGATTGTATAAGAAATGATTAAGATGATTTAAGTGAATTGAAATTGGGAGGATGAGTTTCCAAATAGGGAATTGTATGGAATGGTTATAATTTGAATGAGATTGATTCAAGAGAAAAGGAATGAATAAAGAGGAAAAAAAATTATACCGGATTTGAAATGTCTTAAGGTTTCCAACGTGACAGTGATTCCTAAAAGATTTGTTCACGGGTGTCGGAATTTGTGTTTCAATTCGATTGGATCGTTTGTTTGGTTTGTCTTCGAGCCAATTCGATTTATTCTATTTGAATCCACTTGCTTCCTTCGTGATACTGTCTGTTTTTCGGTTGGGATCCGGTTCTCGGATCGGGTCCCCACATTTATGGTATCAGAGCCCAGTAATATGATCTTACTTGGGCGTATGTGTGTGAGTATGCTAAGTGATCGTTTGCTTTTGATGACAAGAAGTGTGATAGAATTAGTGAGAGTGTGATATCGATGTGGATAAGTTTGCTTTGAAGAACAAAGGTGATTATTTGATTGATTTTAGGAATATGTGAATGAATGAGAGTGAAATTTCATGATGATTAGGCTTCGACAATTTTGTGAATTGATTTTGGGCATTGATGACTTGAATAATGAGATGGTGATGGAGATATATGTATAGAAAGTCAAAAGATTAATGTGAAGGATGAATTGATTTTGAATATTTGCGAGCTGAAATGAGAAATGCTAGAAAGATGAGATTAATGATAGAAATATAAGTATGGAAGATCAATAGGTTGATTTTGAATGATAAACATATATATACATATGGAAGTTCAAAAGGATTAAATTGAATAGTATTGGTCCATATTAAGGTTATTAAGAATTGTACCATTGACTTGTGTAAATCTGTTAAGAATTATTGATGTGATATGATATGAGTGGTATGAGATACATATATGATGAGGAATTAGTTCAGAAAGTGATTGAATATCATTAATTGAAGAGATTATTTGAGAGAATAAGTTACTTGGTGACTCTTTCGATAGGAATTTCGAGGGAAATTCTTTTAAGAGGGAGAATTGTTGGACCCCGATCTTTCAAATGGAAATTAGAAATATGAAAATGAAAATTTGATAAGAGTTTTGTATATGAATGGAGTTATAGATATTTTTGCCTTAAGGAAATTGATGAGAAAAGATTTGTTTGATTAGATAACTTTGGGTTTCAAATAGATTTGTATGGATTATGAAAGTTCAAGTGGATTGAAATGGAAGTTGAAATTAAGAAATAGAAAGTGAAAGTGTAAGATTTTGAAGAAATTAGAAAGCAAAGACAATTTGTTTGGTTATGCATGTGGTGTTTTAAGTTAGATTATTGTAAGAATAAGATTTCAGTCATATGTGGAGAATGATGGAGTTTTGTATCTTTTGTACTTAGACTTGAATACTGATGTTGTAGCATGGCTTAGAATGCCATTTAATTTTATAAACATTTATCTTATGATGTTAATGAGACATGGATTTATATATGGATATGAAAGATCAATTGTGTAAGAATATCAATTGTGTATAGATTTGTGTGTTTTGTGTTTGAGAGGATTTAGTTGAAGAGCTTGTGGTGATGTGTTGATATGTGAAGTTGATGTGTTGGAATGGGGTTTAGAAACTTCAATGGCAAATCTGTACTGATCTAGAGATATTTGGAAAAAGTGGTCTTAATGAAAGTTGTAGTTCATGTTGCCAGCTTTCTAACGCCATAAAGTATGCATTTTTTCGATATCGGGGCAAGAAGTTATGATAAATTGAAGTTTGGATATTGCTTAGGTGATTGCTAAACGGGCAAAAACTTTGATTGAAAAATTGACTTAACTAGAGGTTGAAGTTACTTTGGAGTTCTTTATGAACATTGTAGAGGTTGTTCTATCTTTCCATTGATATAAAACATGAAAATATTGGACAAGAGAGTAGAAAGAGTGATCTTGGTATGAGTTGTGATAAGGAAAGATTTGGAGACAAGATTGGTAGTGATCTGAAAAATGTTCACTGAATATGCTTCAGTATTTTAACCATAACGTTTTCTCTAGTAATCCAAACTAGATGATTCTTAATTTGGATTAAACTAGAGACATATGGCTACATTTTGTAAGAAGACATCGAATTTCAATTATGTGCCTAAGAATCTCAAATATTGTCATGAAGTTAAGAATTGGGTGTAGTGTTGGTGCAGGAATGAAAGTCTTATCTTCTGACTTTAGGGGCAATTTTGGAATTGATAAAGATAGGTTTTGGCAAAATTTCCTTCTGAAAAGTAGTATATTTTTCTCTTAGCTTTCCAACGAATCAAACCGTGTCTAATTTGGAGTTCTGAGTAGAAAGTTATGATCTTTCTAAGTGTGGATGTTCTGGAGAAGGGGGTCAGACGAAATTTTGCGTCTGTGCTGACGTCATCACAGACGAATTTTTGCGTCTGTGCTGAAGTCATCACAGACGAAGTTTTGCATCTGTGCTGACGTCACCACAGACAAATTTTGCGTCTGTGCTGATGTCACCACAGACAAATTTTTGCGTCTGTGCTGACGTCATCACAGACGAACTTGCGTCTGTGCTGACATCATCGTCTGCTTTTGTGTTTTTGACCCCATTCCTTCTTTTGGCCATAACTTTTTGTGTAGACCTCCGATTGAGTTGAATTTTGAAGCGTTGGATTCCTAAGACATTTTTCTATCTTTTCATACTACATAGATCAGTTTTGGAATTAAATGGAGAAAGATAGCTCGGATTTTCGTGAACTGATCGGTTATAAAAGTTTGAACAGTGTTCAGGGTTTTAGAGATATCTTGATCGGTAGAGCTCCGATAGATTTGATTCTTTTTGAAAATGAAAATAGAGACATGGGACTACAAATGTTATGAAGGAGCCGATTGACAATGTAGCCTCTAAGACTTCCAAATTCGGGTCGGAAGTTAGGTGTAGTGTTCAGCCTCAGGTCTGAAGAACAGACTTCAGTATTTTGGAGATATCTTGAGCTATAGAACTCTGATTGATCTGATTCTTAAAGGGTTGGATTTGTAAGACATAGAGGAACATTTCTCTAGAAGAAAGTTTTGTCAAATGACTTCATTTACCTGATCAAAATAATCAGACAAGATGTCAGTTTTAAAGACCAATGGAGGGGTAATTTTGGAATTTTACTTAAAGGGTTAAGTTTATAGGCTTAAATGGAGGGACTTATGAGTCATTCCTCATTCATTAAATGTCATGGCACTATAAAAGCAAGTGAGCTGTGGTTTTTATCAAGGGAAGCAAGACATTTGAACAAAGAAAAGAACAAAAGAGAGAAGAGAGAAGGGAGAGCAAGTTTCGGTGGAGAAAAAGGGGAGAAAGCTAGGGCTCGATTTTTCTAACACTTGAAGAGAGATTTTAATGTCATTCCAAGAGAGAAAAAGGTGGAGGATGAAGAGAGCTTCCCCTTGAACCAAGAAAATCCGAAAATGGAGGAGAAATGAGGTAAGAGCAATTTTTAAGATTTGAGTTTCTCTTGAAGTTTTGGTTTAGAATCATGGAAAATGGAATGGGTTTGTGGAGTATGAAGTAAATTTTGATGATTGCTAAGTACTATGGGTTTAATTTTGGATGGAAATTAATTAGGGTTTATGCCCAAATTTGGAATTTGGGGATTTTGGAAATTTGTGATTTAGATAGCTTGAATATGAGAGGAATTGATATTTCCTAAGTTCAATTTGAGAAATTAAGTTAATTATGATATTGAATTTGATTGGATTGGTTTAGGTTCAATTTGTAATTTGGGGGTTTTTGGAATTAGTGATGGGGAATATGCCCCACTAGGTATGTAAACATTCACTTCTCTGTCTTGCTTTCATATTTCTAAGCGAGCTTGATGACTGTTGATAAAGGCCATATTCATTGGCCATATACATACTTAGCCTCATCCGTGTCTGGGTGTAAGGGGTAACCAGTGCTAACAATCCTTCTAGTTGTTTTCGTGTTTCCATGTTTATCAGTGTGATTTGTGTTTTGATTATGAAGTTGCTAGTTACGCTTTTTTTTTATCCTCTGTATGGTTTGGATAACGTAGAGTTCCTTTCTTCGTCGAGATTGGTTGCTTGTCCTTATGAGTCAGGGTATCCCTGGTTCTCGGCTGTAATGGCCATGAACATCTGGTACCCTGGGGTGGGATTCTCGTCTATCCCTTTGAGCAATGTACCTAACGGGAACTAGCTCATGAACTAGTTGCCGCAGCTCATGGGCGACGACGGTAACAAAGGGCTACCTACATAGAAACCTATAAACTTACCTACACATTGAGTAGGTTTCTTCTGCCACATCACCCGTCGTATCCGCCAGCTTCCTCGAACATCCTGACTTGTTTTTATGCCGTTGTACATAAGAAACCGTCAGATGTTCTTTTTTGGTTTTTACATTGGTTATTATTTATATATTTAGTTACTTATTTATTTATTTATTATTATTATTATTATTTTATTTATTTATTTTATTATTTTTTTGTATTTAGTGTTAAAAATTTTATTTATTTAATAATTTATCGTGCTAGTTTGTACTTTTTCTCTCTGTAACCTGCATCATTCATATCTTGTCTCATTTGCATGTGGGTCTACCGAAAATAGCCTCTCTATTATGTAGGGATAAGGCTGCGTACTATCAGACCTCCCCATACTCCGTTTCATTGCGGAATTTTAGACTGGGTGATGATAATGATGATGAATTATGTGTTTTATTCTTGTTATAATATATTCGAAATATTAGCACATGATTTGATTTCATATGATAGAGATTGAGAAATCCTCTTGTATTAGTAGATCTACTATAATTGGAAGGAGTTGCATACAAACCTACGATAGGTCAACATAAATACTCTAGATTAGGGTCAAACCTAATAGCAGAATTCATAAATCGATAAAAAATCCTAGGTATTTTAATTAGAAAGATTTTTTTTAATCAACATATGGATTAGTTGTTAATAGTCTTGAGAGAGTTCTTAACTAAAGATAGGAATTTCCATAGTCCAATAATCAATATTATAATTGCATGATAAAATAATAATATGTAAAGATTCTTAGAGGGATTCATAACCTAGACACTAGTATTTGATACTAATTTTTCTACATATTTTACTTATCCTAAGTTCATAATTGTTTAACATTAATTTAGATTATTTGTTCATTTTATTTTAATTAAAACTAAAAGTCTATTTCTTAGGCTAGATAATAGAAAAAAAAGTAACTACTAGTATTTACAGCTGTGAGATCAACTTATACTTGTCTATGCTAGCCATAGTTATATTGTGTACTTACAAATAATTTAACATTGACCTAAACCTATAATGATCAATCATTAACCTTAAAAGTAAAAAATGCAAAAACAAAGTAATTATGTTTTTGTGATAATTTAGATATGGTGAGGAAGTTGGAAATAGGATATTAAGTGTTTGGCGAAGGGTTGTTTTTAAGATTATGTTGGTATATATCTAAATAGTTTGGAATTTTTTATTGTCTTATTAACCTTCTAACAAGTTGTGAAGAACTAGTTGATTGAGTTAGTGGTTGAGTTTAAGGTGAATTATTAAGGCTTCGTGGAGATGGTTGAATTGGTGAAACAAGATTATTCAACGTAGAAGGCTTAGGATGTGAAGTGATACTATTAGGGTAAGAAAACAAAGTATTAAAAGGTTTAGAGGATAGAGTTTTATATGCATTTTTAGATTCACTGACATAATTGCCATTTAAATGTGATATAAGTTGTTAAGTATCATAGTATGTAGCATCAAAAAAATGAATAGGAGTGAGAATTGAATTTGTTAATGTGAGATGAGTAATTAGAATTAAAAGGAAACAAATGTTTATAGAAAACAACATCTTTTGAAACAAAGATTTCATTACTATCTAAATCATACACCTTGTACCCTTTAATATCAACATGATATCCAACAATTTCACATTTTCTTGCTCTTACTTCAATCTTCTTCCCGTAATAACAAAGTGTTGAGGTTAGAAAAAAAAAAGAGAACAAAATACCTTCATGTGCTTACGCACAGGTTTTCATAAGGTGCTAGGTTTTGTAGGATCTTTGTGGGTATCCTATTAATTCAACATAATATATTATAAGAATGACTTCCCCCAAGAATTTTTTGGGTAGGTTTGATTGAAACATAAGGGCTCTAATTGTTGGACCCCGTTTCCGGAGCCCAACATAGGGCATGAGAGCGTGGTGCTATATGCGTGGGATGAAACATGTTAATTAAACGATTTCGAAAAAACGACCCTCAGAAACTCAATGGCCCCACATGAAACAAACTTGAACCCTGCTTTCATTTGATTAAAACAAACACATCCATAAATCATTAACCAAAAGATGAGTTTTACAAAGCTTTAAGAACATTTCAAACCCAATTACAACTTTGAGTTCAAGAGCCAAAAATACAAAATACCCTTGAATCAATAAACTTGAAATGTAACTAAAGCCTTGACTTCCAAAAATACATCATAACAAAAAGAAAATGAAGTGCTGCCATAACTCGTGACTCACTCGGTCTCTTGCTCGTCACCTGAATGGGGAAGATTAGAGGGGTGAGCTATAAAGCTCGTGGGAACATATTTATAATATAGAAATAAGCAAAAGTAATCAAAAATAACTCATGAACATGTATGAGTCAATATCTTGAAAATTCTTGATTCATGAACAATTCATGATGCATGAAACATATCAACAGATCATAAACACATAACATAACATAACATAACATGATGGTTTGGGTCAGTCCCTGATTCATGACGTACTACACATTCCCATCGAAATGGTTATGTGTAGACGTGGTTTCGTGACGGAAATACTTGTGAGGAACCCTGTGCCACTTGCAGGCAGGCGGGAGAAGCCATTTCGTGAGTCAATGTACACTTGACTGTTCGTGAGGGACATACCACAAACCCACATAACATGCATGATTCAAAGTCTTGTAAACTTGATTGCCAAACTGGCACTTGCTTGGAAACTTGCTTTTCATATATTTCGTAAAACATGATTTCATGTACATGTATTCTTGAAAGGAGAACACCCCTTTTTAAAACCTTTTTAATAATCATGAATGCAAATCATATAGCAAAATATAATCATTCCACAATAGCGTGTAATGCAATCATTGATGATGCAATTTAAAGCATTAAATCTTTCTTGATTTGAACAAAACAATGAGTGACTTATGTCTTCTATTATAAACATGAACCCACCTTAAATTCCTTGCTTGTTCTTGCTTAGGAATGAGTTTCCTTTTGATCCTCTTTCCTCACTTGATTTCCTAAAATAAGAACCAAAATCCTATTCAATAACTCATGCTGAAACAATATTTCCATTCTTTACTTCCATCCAAAATTTCATATCCTTAGAGACTGATTCATAACTTCACTACTTCACAAAACTTGTAGATCTATGACTCTATTTTACAACGCATCAAAAATCACCTCAATAGGACTTCTGTAACAAAAGATATGCTCAAAACACTAAAATCCATCTTTGCTGGAAACTGGGCTTCGCCGCGAAAAAAGGCTCACTCGTCGCGACGTGCGGCCTGGCACGTCGCGGCGCGCAGGTCGGGAGGTCGACTCCGAACCCAAATTTTTCGACATTTTCAAACCTGAATCCTTTCATTTCTCAAATACAACACATCTAACCCTTGAACCATGTCCTATACTTCCTTTCTACATTCATTCTAACACAAAATCATCAACAAAACACAACAAGATCAACAACCCTAAGAGATTTTCCCCTATTTTGCCGAAAACCCTAACTCCAACGATTCTACCCCATTTCAAGCAATACTAGGGTTCAATCCATCTCAAAGAAGAATAAAAGAGCTTAACTTACCAAAGATTTCTCCAATCCGAGCGAAAATCCTCCGAACCTAGCTTTCCTCCTTTCTCTTCTTCTTCTCCTCTTCCACCGTAACTCTCTTCTCTTCTTTCTCCCTTTTCTTCTTTCTTTTCTTCTAATTCTAACTCTTTAAGCTTAAATGAAACACAAAGACTAGAATGCCCCTCTTGGTTAAGCCTTAACCATCCCAACTTAAGTGACTTGCCCATTTTACCCTTATACACTTTTACTCTTTCTTTACCACTTATTCCACACTAATTTCAATTTAATCTTAATTTTCCACTAACACTTCCACTAAAATCAAACTATACAACAATTTATACAATCAACATAATTCATACCTAACAACATCAAGAAAAACAAATTTGGGGCCCAACAGTTCTTCCCCTCTTAAAAGAAATTTCGGCCTCGAAATTTACCTAAATCATCGAAGAGACTTGGATACTTCTCCTTCATAGCGTCCAATGGCTCCCACGTGGCTTCTTCCACTGAATGGTTCCTCCACAGAACTTTAACTAGCTGAACTGTCTTATTCCTGAGGACCTTTTCCTTTGTGTCCAAGATCTCCACTGGGATTTCCTTATAACTCAAATCGTCTCTCAACTGAACCTCCGAAACCTGAATGATATGAGAAGGATCCGATCTGTACCTCCTCAGCCTGAAAACATGAAAGACATCATAAATCTGAGACAATTCTGGCGGCAACGCCAACCTGTAAGCTAGTGGTCCGATCCTCTCAAGAATCTCATAAGGACCCACATATCTTGGACTCAACTTGCCTTTCTTGCTAAACCTCATTACTCCCTTCCAAGGAGACGTCTTGAGGAACACCTTCTCACCGACTTCATACTCCATCTCCTTCCGATGAGCATCAGTGTAACTCTTCATCCTATCTCAATTTGCTTTAAGTCACCGCTAACCAGATTGACTTTTTACACTGTCATCTGGATCAATTCTGGTCCGACCAGTCTCCTCTCTCCTTCTTCGTCCCAACATATCGGAGTCCTACACCTCCTTCCATACAATGCCTCATATGGCGCCATCTGAATGCTCGAATGGTACGAATTATTATAAGCGAATTCAACCAATGGCAAATGTTCATCCCAAGCTCCTTTGAAATCCAACACACATGCCCTGAGCATTCCCTCAAGGGTCCGAATGGTCCTCTCAGATTGACCATCCGTCTGAGGGTGAAAAGTCGTACTAAAATTCAGTTTTGTCCCTAAAGCTTCCTGCAAGCTTCCCCAGAATCTCAAAGTAAACCGAGGATCCCTGTCAGACACTATAGAATCTGGAATCCTATGCAATCTCACTATCTCATCGATGTACTTCTTTGCTAGCACATGCAAAGAATCAGTCTGCTTGATTGCCAAAAAATGGGCTGACTTCGTCAACCGATCCTGTTGGACCCCACCCCCCACACCTGGGCTAACATTTCCCACCCAGCGTGTGTTTGCGGGTTATACCACGGCGGGTGTTTGCGGGTTATACTGACATGCATCAACAATCATATTGTCCTCTTTGGCCGTGGGTGAGCCACGGCTCGAACCCGTGACCTCGAGTTTTATAGCTTCACATGCTGCGCCTCTTACCATTTGGCTAAGTTAGCCAAATGGTAAGAAGCAGCATGTGGAAGCTATAGTCATGAGGTCACGGGTTCGAGCCGGCTCACCCATGACCAAAGAGGACAACATCGATTGTTGGATGCCATGTATAACTCAAGCAAACACCGCCGTGGTATAACCCGCAAACACACGCCGGTGGAAAATGTTAGCCAGTGGGGGTGGGTCCATTAAAAGCGCTTTAATGTTGGACCCCACCCCACACTGGGCTAATATATCCCCCGGCGTGTGTTTGCGGGTTATACCACGGCGGTGTTTGCAGGTTATACTGCATGACATCCAACTTCGATCTTGTCCTCTTTGGTGAGGTGAGGCCACGACTCGAACCTTAACCTCGAGTTTTATAGCTTCCACATGCTGCGCCTCTTACCATTTGGCACTTAGCCAAATGGTAAGAGGCAGCATGTGGAAGCTATAAAACCTCGAGGTTAAGTGGTTCGAGTCGTGGCCTCACCTCGACCAAAGAGGAAGAGTGATTGTTGATGCCGCAGATAACCTGCAAACACACCCAGTATAACCTGCAAAACACACTGGTGGAATATTAGCTCAGTGGGTGGGGTCCAACATTAAAAGGCGCCTTTTAATGTTGGACCCCAACCCCCACACCTGGGCTAACATTTCCCACCCAGCGTGTGTTTGCGGGTTATACCACGGCGGGTGTTTGCGGGTTATACATGGCATTCAACAATCGATATTGTCCTCTTTGGTCATGGGTGAGCCACGGTTGAACCCATGACCTCAAATTTATTCCACTTTATGTGGACGCCTCTCACCATTGAGCCAATGGCTCAATGGTGAGAGGCGCCCACATAAAGTGAATAAACTCGAGGTCACGGGTTCGAGCCGTGGCTCACCCACCACCAAAGAGGACAATACTGATTAAGTTGGATGCCGCGGTATAACCCGCAAACACACGCTGGGTGGGAAATGTTAGCCCAGGTGTGGGGGGTGGGGTCCAACAGATCCACAATAACCCAAATGGCATCATGCTTCCTACTGTTCTTGGGCAAACCCATCATAAAGTCCATGGTCACTCTTTGCCACTTCCACTCAGGAATGGACAATGGCCTCAACTTGCCTGAAGGTGCTTGGTGTTCAGTCTTGACTTGCTGACACACTAGATACTTACTTACATATTCTGCTACATCCCTCTTCATGCCCTTCCACCAGAAATGCTCTCTCAAATCTCTGTACATCCTGGTACTACCTGGGTGCATGGCATAAGGCGCATTGTGTGCCTCATCCAAAATCTCATCCTTCACTTCCTTGTTGTCTGGAATACAAAGTCTGTCTCCCACTGTCATGAGTCCATCATCTCTCACTACGACTTCAGAAACCTTACCATTATGAATATCTTCCCGAAGCTTGCTCAAAACTGCATCCTGTGCCTGCAACTCCTTAACCTTCTCCCTGAGTATCGGCCTCACTCTGAAATTAGCTAGAAGGCAATTGGGTTCCTCTTGCTTCAAGCTTATCGTAAGCTTGGCCATCTCTTCCAATAAAGGAAGATAAACCGCCTGAACATGGGAAATAGAAGACTTCCTGCTCAAAGCATCTGCCACTACATTCGCCTTGCCTGGATGATACTTGATCAACAAATCATAATCTTTGAGTAACTCAATTCACCTTCTCTGTCTCAAATTCAACTCCTTTTGGCTCAGTAAGTACTTGAGACTCTTTTGATCAGTAAAGATCCTTGTCTGAACCCCATAAAAATAATGCCTCTAAATCTTCAAGGCAAAGATCACTGTTGCCAACTCCAAGTCATGAGTCGGATAATTCAACTCATACGGCTTCAGTTGCCTTGAAGCATATGCTATCACCCTATCTCCTTGCATCAACACACAGCCGAGACCCTTCCTCGAAGCATCACTATATCTTCAGATAGCCCTCATCACGAAGGTAAAATCAAGACTTTGAGCACTTGTCAACCTGTGCTTGAGCTCCTCAAAGCTCTTCTGGCATTCATCAGTCCAATTAAACTTCTGATTCTTCCTCAATAGCTTGGTCATCGGAGCAGCTATCATGGAAAATCCCTTTACAAACCTCCTGTAGTAACCTGCCAGACCCAGAAAACTCCTTACCTCTGTCACTGTCTTGGGTGTATGCCAATTTACC
The DNA here is from genome assembly GCA_029891385.1 of Erythroxylum novogranatense. NCBI lineage: Eukaryota > Viridiplantae > Streptophyta > Magnoliopsida > Malpighiales > Erythroxylaceae > Erythroxylum > Erythroxylum novogranatense. Next base: position 87,714,879 of record CM057225.1, on the reverse strand, counting down.
ACTGCTTCAACTTTCCTCGGATCAACATGTACTCCACCCTGCGAAATCACATGCCCAAGGAATGTTACCTCATGAAGCCAGAACTCACACTTGCGGAACTTGGCATAAAGCTCTCTCTCCCTCAGAGTCCGCAATACAATCCTAAGATGCTCTTCATGCTCTTCTTCACTCTTAGAATACACCAGAATGTCATCTATAAACACTATGAAAAACTGATCCAGAAACTCCTTGAAAACCCTATTCATGAGATCCATGAAAGCAATTTGGAGCATTGGTCAAGCCGAATGGCATAACCAAAAACTCATAGTGCCCATATCGAGTCCTGAATGATGTCTTGCTTACATCAGCCTCCTTGATTCTGAGCTGATGATAGCCTGACCTGAGATCGATCTTGGAGAAAACCCTAGCTCCCTGCAACTGGTCAAACAGATCATCTATCCGTGGCAAAGGATACTTGTTCTTAATTGTCACCTTGTTGAGTCTCCGATAGTCAATACACATCCGCCATGATCCATCCTTCTTCTTGACAAACAGAACCGGTGCTCCCCAAGGAGACGAACTCGGTCTGACATACTCCTTCTCTAACAGTTCCTCCAACTGTTCCTTAAATTCCCTCAACTCAGCTGGAGCCATCCTGTAAGGCGGTATCGAAATTGGCGCGATTCCAGGAATCAAATAAATGGCAAACTCGATTTCCCTCACTGGCGGCAAACCTGGCAATTCATCTAGGAATACATCTGGAAACTCCCTCACAATCGGAAAGTCCTCTAACTTCCCTTCATTCATATCAGCATCCACAACATGTGCCAAGAAAGCGTCACACCCCTGACCCATCATTCTCTCAGCTAACATAGCTGAAATCAATCTTGGCGATGGTGTCTTCCTGTCCCCTCTGAAGATCACCTTCTCACCGTTGCCCAGATCAAACTCTACCTCTTTCTGACCACAATCCAGCTTTGCCAGATATTTCTCCATAGTATCCATCCCCAGAATAACATCTAACCCTCAAAGGTCTAGCGGTAGTAAGTCCACTACCAATCTAGCACCATCAATGAAAAGCTCACACTGCTCAAATACCTGACTGATCATCACACTCCTCCCTAAAGGAGTACTAAAAAACAGGGGCTGATCCAAAGGTACAGAATTCACACCATGCAATGCTATGCTTGCAGAAACAAAAGAATGTGTGGAACCAGAATCAATTAAGACAAATACTGCTGAATCAAGTAACTGAGCCATACCCGTGACAACCTCAGGTGCAGCTGGAGCTTCCTCCCTAGTCATGGAAAACACTCTTGCCGGCGCCTGACCCCTTGGCCTTCCTGGGGGAATAACCTTCCTTGCAGTCCCAGAGCTGCCTACCTCAGTAACTGGCCTAGTTCCCACTGTCTCTGCACGCCTTGAAGCTTGAAACTGCGACCCTTCCTATTTCGGTGCCTGAGGACAGTCCCTGAACTTATGCCCTTTCTCTCCACATCTGAAACAGACTCCAAACAACTTGAGACACTCTCCCAGGTGATGTTTCCCACACTGGTCACATAAGGGGTTGGTGAACCAGCTCTTTCCTGCTCTTCCGGTGCCTCCCACATTAGAGGCTTTCCACGATCGCCTCACCGCTTGTCCTGGTAACTCCACTGCTACCCACTTCACTCTGATTGTAAGAGCTCCTCGTGCTCCTCTCAGGCATAGGAGCACTAGCACCCTTTTTGAAAGTCTGCTCCTTGTTTCTCCTCTTCCTGCTTACTTCATTTATGATATTCTCCAGCTTTTCAGCCTGGAGCGCCGCATCCACCAATTGCTGGTAATCAAAAAAATTATGGATCAAGACTTTCTCCCTGATCCCCAAATGAAGACCTCCTTTAAACTTACGACACTTGTCTTCTTCTGTTGCCACAATGTTAGCTGCATAACGAGAAAGCTGTGTGAACTTCAGCTCATACTCGCTCACACTCATGTCTCTCTGAGTGAGGTTCAGAAATTCCCTGGCCTTCTCCTGCACATAGACTCTGGAGAGATACTTCTTTCTGAACACTTCCCCAAAGTCTCTCCATGTTAACACTGAAGGAACAACCTGACTGTGAGGCACTGATTCCCACCAATGCAGTGCGTCACCCTGCAACAAACTGACTGCATAGTCTAGCTTCTCCTCATCTGCACATCTCATCTGAATTAGAACCCTCTCGATCCTCTTCATCCAAGCTTTAGCCTCTTCTGGATTTGTCTTCCTTTGAAATCCTGACCCCAAACTCATGGAACTTATCATCCGCCCTCCTCGCTCACCAAGCTTGCATCAAAATCTGAGATCTCTGACCCATGGCATACGTAAAATCCTGAGCAAAGGCTTGAAAGAAGCTCGGATCCATGAGATTTCCTTGAGGCATAGGAGGAGGCGGAGGAGGCACTTCTTGTTGCAAGCTAGGTGCCTCAGAAATCGGAGCAGAATGTGTCCCAGCATCCTGTGGAACATGGGATTCATCCGTGCTCCCTTGACGAGAATGAGATCGAGTCATAGCTCCCCGAGTTCTCTTTCGAGGTGGCATTTTCACTCCTTCAATATAAAACCATTGAAAATTTTAGTCCAAGTAAGACAAGTTTCAAAATACGCAAAAACAGTTCAAACCATGTGAAACAATGCAAGTTATTCCTTGCAAGCAATGTCATGCAGCCCTAGACCAAAACCTAGGTGCTCTAATACCACAACATGTTGGACCCCGTTTCCGGAGCCCAACATAGGGCATGAGAGCGTGGTGCTGTATGTGTGGGATGAAACATGTTAATTAAACGATTTCGAAAAAATGACCCTCAAAAACTCAATGGCCCCACATGAAACAAACTTGAACCCTGCTTTCATTTGATTAAAACAAACACATCCATAAATCATTAACCAAAAGATGAGTTTTACAAAGCTTTAAGAACATTTCAAACTCAATTACAACTTTGAGTTCAAGAGCCAAAAATACAAAATACCCTTGAATCAATAAACTTGAAATGTAACTAAAGCCTTGACTTCCAAAAATACATCATAACAAAAAGAAAATGGAGTGCTGCCATAATTCGTGACTCACTCGGTCTCTTGCTCGTCACCTGAATGGGGAAGATTAGAGGGGGTGAGCTATAAAGCTCGTGGGAACATATTTATAATATAGAAATAAGCAAAATTAATCAAAAATAACTCATTGTCGTGGTACTTGTTGAAATCATAGCAATTGAACATGTATGAGTCAATATCTTGAAAATGATTTATTCATGAACAATTCATGATGCATGAAACATATCAACAGATCATAAACACATAACATAACATAACATAACATGATGGTTTGGGTCAGTCCCTGATTCATGACATACTAAACATTCCCATCGAAATGGTTATGTGTAGACGTGGTTTCATGAGGGAAATCCTTGTGAGGAACCCTATGCCACTTGCGGGCAGGCGGGAGAAGCCTTTTCGTGAGTCAATGTACACTTGACTGTTCGTGAGGGACATACCACAAACCTACATAACATGTATGATTCAAAGTCTTGTAAACTTGATTGTCAAACTGGCACTTGCTTGGAAACTTGCTTTTCATATATTTCGTAAAACATGATTTCATGTACATGTATTCTTGAAAGGAGAACACCCCTTTTTAAAACCTTTTTAATAATCATGAATGCAAATCATATAGCAAAATATAATCATTCCACAATAGCGTGTAATGCAATCATTGATGATGCAATTTAAAGCATTAAATCTTTCTTGATTTGAACAAAACAATGAGTGCCTTATTGTAGCACCCCACTCCCGACAAGACCCGAACCCGACATCTACGGTGATATCCGAGCCCGTGCCCCGCGAGGGTGGCATACTAAAACACTCAATACCTTTTTAAATCTCGTTATAACATTTTTCTTTTCTTTTTCTCCTTTTTAAAACAGTTGAGTGCGGAAAACGATAATCAATCTGGGCCTGATTTAATATGAAAACATTTTTCAAATATGAACAATTCAGTCATTAACTAGCACTCAATAGTGCTCAATCATCATGTACATATAGAAATGTATGACCCAACTGGGCCCAATGCCCTTCTAACCATTTCAGTAATACAACACAATGACACATGGACAAATGGGGCCCACTTAATAAACTCACTACACTAATGCAGATGTGACGACACTGATCCCGACCCTGACCTTCACTTGAATCCAAGCAAACATACTCCCGCTTTACTAACGGGTACTCTTCAATTTCTAAAAATAGATGCAATGTGGGTGAGTTTGCGAACTCAATGAGAAACCATCATCGATGGTTCACCCAACTCATGCATTCACAATCATATACATATAATACATGTAGCATTTACGGTAATATCACATGCAATTTCCTTATTCACATCTCTCACCATTTGCGGTCAATTTACATTTTCAATCAGTCATACACATATGCAATGTACATGTGACACTTTCATTTTCTTTTCGTTGTTGTGACGTGCGCTTTGAAATCATTTACGTTGAGCGGTGGCTCAAATCGTTGGGCATGATATGCCTGCGGTGAGCCCGAGGCTCTATCAATCGTTGGACCCGAGGTCCTGTGCATTGAGCTTAAAGCTCTCATATACGTTACGGATTCGCTCGATAAGCCCAAAGGATCGGCATACGCGATGCATCGAGCTGTGGCTCGCATACGCTGGTACCACGGTCACAACTACCATTATTTGATCATTCGTTGATGCATGAATGCATGTGTCACTTCCCAATTTCAGTCATTTACAGCCCAATCATTTTCGCTAATGCATTTACAATTTAATTCATTCATGCATTCATACATATTTACTCATCTTTGCACTTCAATATCATTAATCAAATATTTCGAACACCCATGGTCCGAAATCAATCAAATCAATCACACATCTATCCATCCGCGCTTCCTCATGACAATCAATGCATATAATTAATAAACACATAAGGCTGAGAAACCAACTAGGTTATTTCACCGCACTTCCGAACTACCTACCGAAGTCCTAATCTCGTCTGTGGAATGTCGATCCATCGGAACCTCTATATCAAATCAAATAAATCACACATTACCAATCATACCAAATTCAATAATCAATAGCAATTTCGATAAATACTATACATGTTATGACTTTCCCGATTCAATTCCCGAATTTCTCAATTGGATCATTCTCACTCTATTTCATAAAAATTCCAAATACCAAATTTCAATTCCATACTCTAAGGTCACATTCCAATTAAAATTGCATTCACTATTCGTTTTTCATCTGATTCCGAGAATCATCGAATTCAATCCCAAATTTTCATCTTATAAACACTAAATTTAATTTCATCTAAATCGCAATTCCTTGCCTCAGAATTCAATTAGTCCATAGCCAATTCATTAAGAATAAACCCTTTTAAAACAAGCAATTCATCCTCGAAAATTCAGGCGTCCTCACGGTGGCGCAAGATGGTCGCCGCTTGTGAAGTCTCCTGCCCGCCATGCCACACTTCCTTTCTCTCCCATGGCGTAACCACATCCGCCATGACGCGCGCTTAGGTCTCGTCGTCATGGCGTCATGACGAAAGTCGCCGTCGTCAATACAGACATCATCCTCGTTGCGCGTAAATCGATTTCACTCGTCACGGCGCACAATTTATTTATTTATTTATTCGTCGCGACGCGCACGCTGGAAAGGCTCGCATGGCGTGTTCATCACACGTCATGACGTGCGAACCCGTAAAATCGTCCAAACCCGTAAATCTCTCGATTTTTCGATAACAATCTATCCGATTCACTTCAAATCACTCCCAATCAACTTAGTATACTACACTCAACTCATTTCTAGCCTCAATCCATCATTTAAACCATCTTTATCAAAACCCAAATCAAAACCAACGAAAACCCTATCATCGCAACTTTCCAAATTTCTAACCAATTTCTTACTCAAATCAACGATCAAATGAAACGATTTAAGGCATAAACACATAGAAACTTACTTGATTCACGCTAGAAACTTTCGAAAATCTTCCAAGAACTCCAAATCGCCAGATGCTCACCCACGACCGTCGATGGTGAGAAATGAACATTTAAACTATATATATATATAAGCTTTAAAGGCCCTGTTTGGGAATTTAGTTGCCACAAGTCCAAACTTAGAGTCTATCGCCTAATTTTATTCTATTTTCTCCCATTTCGTAATAACCATAACTAATAAATCCTAAAATTATAATCTCAATTGTTTCATATCAATTGTCAATCAATCTCGGACCGGAATCAATTTAATCGATCACTAAGCCAATCTTCCTCGGATCCATTACTCTAAAAATCCTAAAAGTTCCCATAAATTCACAAAATTAGCAAATACCCATTCCTATACTCATATTCCACTTTCCATTCCTCTAAATTCCATTTCATTCCAATTCCATATTCAAAACCTAATTTATACACTTATTACTAAATTTCCAATTTTCACAACCAATTCTCATCTATACAATTATAACCAATTTCGATACACAATCAATTCGAATTGTCATACATGTACGATATATATATATATATACTTGTGCGGTCAATAATCATTATCGATATCTAAAAAAAACAATAATGCATGCACAATGTCACATTTGCTCGCACCCAATTCTAACCCGATCCAAATTATCGACATACCGTCACTCCCAGTATCTGGATGTTACAATTCTCCCTCCTTATAAAATTTTGTCCTCGAAATTTCATATACGGTTTGTCAAGATGATAGGGGAGTCTTTACGATCATTGATTCTCTGATTTCCACTTATTTCCCTATACGCATACGCATAATTTCTGCCAAATCTTTCTTAACTCTACATTGCCTTTTACTCACAATTCATCACTTCCAATATTGATAACACATGTTTCGGATCCTAACATTCTTTTCTAATTCAGTCTTTGTAACACTTTGGATCCGAATCATCTTTTAGGATTTTACTGACTTGCCAATCCATAAATCGATTCACAACACGGTCACATCAAGGCCACTAATAACGAATTTAATTTCCCTTTTTCCTATGATATCAATCAATACATAGATTGGCCGAGGTGACACATTTAGAAATATATCATGTATCACTTATCATATTGCATCTCTCCAATGCCAATTACTAATCTCGTAAGGTTTCAATAATCTCGATAATGATCGATCTGATTCATTCTCATCAATTTGAATTTTGTTATCACCAATTTAACAATCTATATTTTTACAATCACTCTGATCGATACATCAATCTCATAACCCTATGGATTCCAGCAACATATTAGTTTCACATTTAACATCAAGAATCGATCCCGTAGGTCGACCTACACTCAATGTCACGCCTACTTCCTATTACTCTTCTAATACCCTCTTATTATTATTCCTTGAATTTTTTCACTAACGGTTCCCTTAATGAATTTTACTCATACTTCTTAATCCATTCACATTACTCATTTTCATTATAGCTAAACTATTCACAATTTCTCAATACGGTCCACTATTCAAGATTCTCAATTCGGATTTTTGCCATGCTTTCAATACACACCTGCACATTTGACTTGGATTTCCAATCGCTAATACGTTCTTTTTGTGCTTTACTAACTCGACAGTTTACACTCATTCTTACATTAGGTATCATAATCTTATCGCCTCACTACTTGTTTCAATAACGAAATTCTGAAACACTCAAATGCATAATCATTTTTTTCCATTCACTCATATAACTTAATCATTATTGCCTTATAAATGTATATACATCCAAAACAATTTACATTTAATAGAATCTCCAAACTTTACAACACTTTCTAATACACTAAAATTATCAAGTTATCAAATACCAATATCGCCCATCGATTATCTTGATCTCCATACACATAGAATCTCTTTACTCTATTTCAATAGATCGCATTTTAATCTTTACGATTCATTTTCTATTATAACACCTCAAAATTTAAAATAACACGATCAATACTCGAATTGAAAATTTCTCCAAGTGTCTCTTTTACAATCATTAGTCATACAATTCACACATTTTCCTTGAACATTATCATCGTGGACTAAGATCGGAAAACATTTAACAATTTCGGACATATCCAAGATACAATCATACACTCCACACATTTTAGGATTGATTGTATATTGGAAAAATAACTCCAAATTCCTTATGTACTGTCCTTTACAATTTCACATTTATCAATACCTCTATTTACATTTTAATCTCCCAATACCATGTTGAATAATAATTCATCCATTACTTATTCAATCAAGATCAAATTTACTCTTATAAAACTTGCATACTATACAATTTCCTCACTATGCCAATTTATCTTCTTCACTATTCAAATGTATTCTATCGATCATCGATGATCACAAATACTATCCACTTTAAACTCAATCTACACATTTCACTCTTCAATAATATAATGAACTCCTTACACCTATGATCAATTTGCATAACTTTTACATATCATACATCTCCAATGAGGAACAATTTTCTCATAACTTACTCAATTTCATCAAATGTATTTCGACACACGTTCCTTTACACTAGATTCTCCACATATTGCGATTTATTCACTATCATGTCAAACCGGGTTAATAATACCATTATCAAATCCACTTTATCCTTTACAATATTCACACAAAATATACCAAAGATCGGTATTCTCCTCAAATCACAACTAATATCTTTTACTTGCTCAATAATCCTATTACACAATCAAAGTCTTTACATTATCGTAGCACATACCTTCTTAATAACTTATTCTATCTTTTACACTCCCAATAACGACTTTTCATTCATTTCACATTTATCTCCAATTTGTCCTTTCATTGCTAAACTTTTCAATTCTCATCATCCAATCGAAATCCAATTCGTGGAAATTCTTCTTTCAATTCCTAATCATCAACGATCGTCATATTTCTTATCGATTATTCTCAATACCTTAGAAATCAATTTCACTATTCACGCTATCCCGTGAAGATCAATCTATGCCATAATCCACATAACCAGAGCATCCTTTTAATACCGCTCATCGGGGTACATACCATTTAAAATTATTACATCAATATACCAATTAGTCACTTATGCTTAGGATACCTCAATCTCATTAAAGTTTTGACCACGTTTTTCCTTTTTGCACCTATCCTCGATCATGAGGATTTTACCATACCAATATCCTAATTACAATCTCAATTCATTCCCAATTCAATCACTATAAGCACTTTCATTTCTTACTCTAACTCACATGAATTTTTAACTATAAGACTTGGCGGTTATCCACTAACACACCAATTGATTTCCGATATCATTTCCATTATCAGGTGTGCATTCACATAGGCAAATCCACTGACCTTAACAACTGTTCAGCTTTTTCATCTATCAATACCATTTTCTTACCTTTCGATCTTTTCATTGTTTCGTTTCACGCAGTCACACTTAAATCCATATCACAACAATCACAACTCTCATCACGCTTTCGCTGCGCAACTCTAATCACAAAACATTTTATTTCCATTTACTATACTTTCAATCTTGCCATTTCTTATATATCTCTATATTTCCTCTATACATATTCACATCTATTTCACGTTCACAGATTGTTCCTATATCACTCTAGTGTGGTATTTCATAATACGCCCATCAGTACCAATACACTAATTCTCCAATTTTCATATCGTACCATCTACTTGTTCTTATTCCTTGATTTCCACAACTTCCATTTATCACATTTTCCATATCATCTTTTCCTAACTATTTCTAACCACTTAAATCACTAGTACAGGCTCATGTATGAGACTCATATGCTATACTGGGGATCAGTCATCACTGTCTGCCGAGACATGACTTATATGCATGCACTTTGATACATTTTCTCAGAACGCCCATGTAAGATTGTACTTCTGGGCTCTGATACCACATAATGTAGCACCCCACTCTGACAAGACCCAAACCCGACATCTACGGTGATATCCGAGCCCGTGCCCCGCGAGGGTGGCATACTAAAACACTCAATACCTTTTTAAATCTCGTTATAACATTTTTCTTTTCTTTTTCTCCTTTTTAAAACAGTTGAGTGCGGAAAACGATAATCAATCTGGGCCTGATTTAATATGAAAACATTTTTCAAATATGAACAATTCAGTCATTAACTAGCACTCAATAGTGCTCAATCATCATGTACATATAGAAATGTATGACCCAACTGGGCCCAATGCCCTTTCTAACCATTTCAGTAATACAATACAATGACACATAGACAAATGGGGCCCACTTAATAAACTCATTACACTAATGCAGATGTGACGACACTGATCCCGACCCTGACCTTCACTTGAATCCTGCAAACATACTCCCGTTTTACTAACGGGGTACTCTTCAATTCCTGAAAAATAGATGCAATGTTAGGTGAGTTTGCGAACTCAATGAGAAACCATCATCGATGGTTCACCCAACTCATGCATTCACAATCATATACATATAATACACAGTAGCATTTACGGTAATATCACATGCAATTTCCTTATTCACATCTCTCACCATTTGCGGTCAATTTACATTTTCAATCACCATACACATATGCAATGTACATGTGACACTTTCATTTTCTTTTGTTGTTATGACCGTGCGCTTGAAATCATTTACGCTGAGCGCTGGCTCTCAAATCGTTGGGCATGATATGCCTGCGGTGAGCCCGAGGCTCTATCAATCGTTGGACTTGAGGTCTGTGCGTTGAGCTTAAAGCTCTCATATCGTTAGGCGGATTCGCCTCGATAAGCCCAAAGGATTCGGCATAAGTGCATTGAGCTGTGGCTCGCATACGTTGGTACCACCGGTCACAACTACCATTATTTGATCATTCAAATGATGCATGAATGCATGTGTCACTTCCCAATTTCAGTCATTTACAGCCCAATCATTTTCGCTAATGCATTTACAATTTAATTCATTCATGCATTCATACATATTTACTCATCTTTGCACTTCAATATCATAATCAAATATTTCAACACCCATGGTCCAAATCAATCAAATCAATCACACATCTATCCATCCGCTTCCTCATGGCAATCAATGCATATAATTAATAAACACATAAGGCGAGAAACCAACTAGGTTACTTCACCGCACTTCCGAAACTACCACTGGAAGTCCCAATCTTCGTCTGTGGAATGTCGATCCATCGAACCTCTATATCAAATCAAATAAATCACACATTACCAATCATGCCAAATTCAATAATCAATAGCAATTTCGATAAATACTATACATGTTATGACTTTCCGATTCAATTCGAATTTCTCAATTGGATCATTCTCACTCTATTTCATAACAATTCCAAATACCAAATTTCAATTCCATACTCTAAGGTCACATTCCAATTAAAATTGCATTCACTATTCATTTTCATCGATTCGAGAATCATCGAATTCAATCCCAAATTTCCATCTTATAAACACTAAATTTCATTTCATCTAAATCGCAATTCCTTGCCTCGTAATTCAATTAGTCCATAGCCAATTCATTAAGAATAAACCCTTTTAAAACAAGCAATTCACCCTCGAAAATTCAGGCGTCCTCGCCATGGCAAGCATGGTCGTTTCGCATGGAGAGTCTCCGCCTTCGCCTCGCCACACTTCCTTTCTCTCCATGGCGTAACCACATCCGCTCGCCGCGACGCGCGCTTAGGTCTCGTCGGCGGCGACGTAAAGTCGCTTCGTCATGGCGCAAGACAACATCCTCGTCGCGGCGTAACCGATTTCAGCTCGTCGCGGCACAATTTATTTATTTATTTATTCGTCGCGACGCACGCGCTGGAAAGGCTCGCCGGCGTGTTCATCTGCGTCGCGACGTGCGAACCCAGAAAATCGTCCGAAACCCAGAAATCTCTCAGATTTTCTGATAACAATCTATCCGATCCACTTCAAATCACTCCCAATCAACTTAGTATACTACACTCAACTCATTTCTAGCCTCAATCCATCATTTAAACCATCTTTTATCAAAAACCCAAATCAAAACCAACGAAAACCCTATCATCGCAACTTTCCAAATTTCTAACCAATTTCTTACTCAAATCAACGATCAAATGAAACGATTTAAGGCATAAACAAATAGAAACTTACTTGATTCACGCTAGAAACTTTCGAAAATCTTCCAAGAACTCCAAATCGCCAGATGCTCACCCACGACCGTCGATGGTGAGAAATGAACATTTAAACTTATATATATATATAAGCTTTAAAGGCTTGTTTGGCAATTTAGTTGCCACATGTCCAAACTTAGAGTCTATCAGTCTAATTCTTATTCTATTTTTCTCCCCATTTCGCAATAACCATAACTAATAAATCCTAAAATTATAATCTCAATTGTTTCATATCAATTGTCAATCAATCTCGGACCCGGAATCAATTTAATTAGTCACTAAGCCAATCTTCCGGTCCGGATCCATTACTCTAAAAATCCCCGAAAACTTTCCATAAATTCACAAAATTAGCAAATACCCATTCCTATACTCATATTCCACTTTCCATTCCTCTAAATTCCATTTCATTCCAATTCCATATTCAAAACCTAATTTATACACTTATTACTAAATTTCCAATTTTCACAACCAATTCTCATCTGTACAATTATAACCAATTTCCGATACACAATCAATTCAGGAATTGTCATACATGTACGTATATATATATATATATACTTGTGCATTCAATAATCTGTTACCGATATCTATAAAAAAAACAATAATGCATGCACAATGTCACATTTGCCTGTACCCAATTCTAACCCGATCCAAATTACTGACATACCCGTCACTCCGGTAACGGGATGTTACACTTATGTCTTCTATTATAAACATGAACCCACCTTAAATTCCTTGCTTGTTCTTGCTTAGGAATGAGTTTCCTCTTGATCCTCTTGCTCCTCTTGCCTCACTTGATTTCCTAAAATAAGAACCAAAATCCCATTCAATAACTCATGCTGAAATAATATTTCATTCTTTACTTCCATCCAAAATTTCATATCCTTAGAGACTGATTCATAACTTCACTACTTCACAAAACTTGTAGATCTATGACTCTATTTTACATCGCATCAAAAATCACCTCAATAGGACTTCTGTAACAAAAGATATGCTCAAAACACTAAAATCCATCTTTGCTGGAAACTGGGCTTCGCCACGACGAAGGCTCGCTTCGTCATGACGTCTTGGCTCGATGCACGTCGCGGCGCTTGCCTGGCACGCGTCATGGCGTCTTGGTCGGGAGGTCGACTCCGAACCCAGATTTTTCGACATTTTCAAACCTTAATCCTTTCCTTTCTCAAATACAACACATCTAACCCTTGAATCATGTCCTATACTTCCTTTCTACATTCATTCTAACACAAAATCATCAACAAAACACAACAAGATCAACAACCCTAAGAGATTTTCCCCTATTTTGCCGAAAACCCTAACTCCAACGATTCTACCCCATTTCAAGCAATACTAGGGTTCAATCCATCTCAAAGAAGAATAAAAGAGCTTAACTTACCAAAGATTTCTCCAATCCGAGCGAAAATCCTCCGAACCTAGCTTTCCTCCTTTCTCTTCTTCTTCTCCTCTTCCACCGTAACTCTCTTCTCTTCTTTCTCCCTTTTCTTCTTTCTTTTCTTCTAATTCTAACTCTTTAAGCTTAAATGAAACACAAAGACTAGAATGCCCCTCTTGGTTAAGCCTTAACCATCCCAACTTAAGTGACTTGCCCATTTTACCCTTATACACTTTTACTCTTTCTTTACCACTTATTCCACACTAATTTCAATTTAATCTTAATTTTCCACTAACACTTCCACTAAAATCAAACTATGCAACAATTTATATAATCAACATAATTCATACCTAACAACATCAAGAAAAACAAATTTGGGGCCCAACACTAATAACAACAAGTAAATGTTGATATTTTTTTCAACACATGAAAATGATTTATAATGCCTTTTTCAGTAAAGAATGATTTCTTGTCAAGTTCTTTTGCATTGTCATATCTTATTTGCCTATATGTATGACCAAACTAGGTATCAATCAATTTATAGAAATTATGAAGAATAAATAGAACATTTTACTTATACCTCATCAAATAAACACAAGTAACTCTAGTATAATCATCAACAAAAATAAGAAAATAGTAAAAAACCACAAATTGCATCATTGGAATATAGCCCTAATACATTAATGTGTTTGGTGTTTTTGATAAGTGAAGGCAAAGGAAGCCTTTTCTATTCTGTCAAAGGGCATATTTCACAAACTTCATTGTAAAGAGAAATTATAATAAGTTTAGATTAATAAATTACATTCAATATGTCATGAGCAATATGACCAAGTTTATAATGCTATTCATTAAACATATATTACTTTGAACTTCTATTTACATTGGAAATAAACACTAAACCATGTTTATGTACAATGTTGGATATTGATGAGAATTCAAAAGTATGATCAAACGGTAACAAAATACAAACCTTTATTTTCTTTAGCATAGTCAATCATCATTTGGGGACAATGGACATTGGTCACACAATGTTTAGAAGAAAAGTTAAAAGAAAATTTGTAATTTTTTGTGAGTTTACTAACAGATAAAAGGATAAATTTGAAAAAGGGTATACACATAACATTGTGAATAGGTTGTGTACCATAGAGTGATACTGAACCAAGTACGTGACTTGATCTTTTTGTCCACTTGACATATGAACATATACATTTGTAACAGGTTTGACATTATATATGAGTGAGATATTACTGCACATATGATATGAAGCACCTGTGTCTATCACCCATTTATCATGTGATAATGTTGTAGTAGCCTAAAACCATTATATGTGTTTATAGTGGGTGAAATACGTAGGTTGAGAAATATAACTACAAAATTGGAGTAATATGGATTACTCATATCACTCAGTTATGCATTAGGTCCACCAAAGTTGGAACATGAATGTTGAGCTATTGAATGAGTCAACTGTTCCTATATTATTCCCTGTCCATTCGAAAACACCAACAATCTTTACATTTGATCCTTAATTAATGCCCTTGGAAGAGTTTTCAAAGATTGGCTAGATTCACCAATCTTACTTCCAAGATCACTCCTATAAGTACTAACTACATTAGCTATTGGTTTTCCTTGTTCCTTAAATTTACCAAATTTGAAATTATGAGGAAATCCAATGAGTCTTTAACATTTTTCTCTTATGTATCTTTTTTTCCCATAGTGACTACACATTAAATCTGATCTCACTTTCTTTTTCTATTCTCTATGAGACACTAGAGTAGAAGATTAAACCAAAGGTTAAGATAAACTTTATATCATTTCCTAGACTCATCTTTTATGATCTCCCTTTAAAATCATCTAATGGATGGATGAAGTAAGGCGAGTTTGGATCCTCTATTGGTGATGAAATTTGTGACAAAGTTAAGTTATGATTTAACATCAAAACTCTTATTTAGCTTAATAAAGGAATTGATTTGACTATAATACCATGTTTTGATTTGACTATAATACCATGTTGATCTTCAAAATAGAGAAAGAGAGAGAGGGAGTATGGTAAGAGGAATAAGGATTGAGTGTAAAATATGTAATTGTCACTCTTATTCACAAAGAATGAGTTTATATACAAAAAAATAGTTAGTTATAATATATAACATATTTTCCAGCTTTTCTAACTAATTAATTTAGAGGTACAGGTCATCTAACTATCTGCACATCAACTTCTTTTTCTTTCCTTATTTCTAGTAGCAAAATTTTATTCTTCTTCGTACATTAGCTGAGATTTATGGTGTCAAAATGTCCTCATTTAATGTTAATAATCCTATAATAGAGTGTTATTTCATAATATAAAAGTAATTATAAAAAATTTAAAGATCTAATTAGATTGAGAAGTAGAAATACATGATTAGCCAAATGTATTTAAACTCTAGTCATACACAAATGGCTTGGAATAAGAACTAGAAACTCTTGTCTTAAATCAACAAATGTTTAAATTGAATGAAATAATAGGATTTCATTCCTAAATGTAAAACAATAAAAGAAAAGCTTGTATTTTTTTCATTACACCATATTATGTGCAGTACGAGCAGATATTTATAAATAAGTAAAAAAAGAATATCACATAAAAATAAAAAAACTTCGAAATCCTAGTTTTTATCTTTTTCTTTTAAAATTAAGTCATAAACCAAAAATTTCAATAACAAAATACAATATCTAAAATCAACTGATTGACTAGTGATCTAAGCAATTAGGAAGAAGTTTGGAGAGAACCTACCCCCACCCCTCAACCTACATATGATGAAGGGAGTGAGAGAAGAAGATACAAAAGGGTTTTGGAGAGTGATAGTTCACAAAGTAACAAGAGTGCAAGAACTGATCTTGCTAAAAGGGTAGGAAGATCTGCAGCAATGTATAAGAGTCTTGACGATATAATGCAATTAATTCAAGAGAGACAGAGTGCAACAATGGAGATGAATAGATCCATTACGAAAATTTTGGACATGATAAATATTGGTGCATCACAAAGTACTATTACTGGTACATTACATCATAATGTTATGAATGCTTTGGAAAAAATATGTACTTTGCTTAGTTTAGAAACTAGTACTCCCATATTTTACTTTACTTGCATGTTGATTGAAGATATGCAAAGAAAGTCCATTTTTTTTAGTTTACTAGATGATACAAAGAGAGTTAAATACATAAAGTTTATGTATGAGTATGACAAACATTAAAAAAAACATTAAACATAGTTTCTATCTATCCATTACTATGTCTAGTTTATTGTTTTTATTATTTGTGCACTTATGTTGACATGGTGTATTTTAAGACATTATGAATTTGGTTAGCTTATTTTATTATATTATGTTATCTTGTTAGTAATCTATAATTTTATTACGTGCTATATTATTTATTTCTTTATATTTAGACGTATAAGTGTCTTGTTTATTTATAATATAATTTTACTTATTGATCTGTAAGTATGGATGATAATGTTATGTAAATTATACAACTTCTGCAATCGAAGCAATTTTTGGACAATGGGATTGAGTTTTGGGATTCGGTGGTTTGTGTAGCAGGTTACATGAGTGTGTATTTTTTTAACCACATATACAAGGAACCATGCATGACTTCCTTTCAAACAGGAGAACTATGGTTGAATGGATTATTGAATGGTCATGAAAAAAGTTATTTTAATACATTTAGGATGAATCAAAATACATTTCGTCAATTATGTATAGTTTTGGAAAATAATTATGATTTGAGATCTTCAGATAAGATGTTTATTTTGGAGAAAGTCGGTTTATTCGTATATGTCCTAAGTAAAGGTTCCTCTCATAGAGATACTGAAAAGCGTTTTCAATATTCTGGTGAAATTGTGAGTATAGTTTTTAAAGAAGTTTTGACTGCTATGGATGAATTTTCAAGGGATATACTCGTACCAAAAGATCCCGAATTTAAGGACATTTCACCATAAATTGCCAATGATGTTAGATATATGTCACATTTTAAGGTAATTGAATATGTTCTTCCTCCCCTTTCATTATATTTTCCATTGAAAAATATTGTTTTATTATCTTATGATTATTGTTTTATATTAGGATTACATTGGAGCTATTGATGATACATATATAGCAGTAGTTGTTGTAGAGGAGGATCAAATGAGATTTAGAGGAATGAAAGGAATAACAACAACAAATGTATTGGCATCATATGACTTTAACTTACTATTTACATATGTTTTAATAGGTTGGGAGGGATCAGCATATGATTCTCGTATTTTTCTTGATACAATCGGTAATTTGAGACTTAAATTTTCAAAACCACTGATAGGTAATTTTAAGGTTTGTAGGATTTGCTATTCATAATTTAAACTTTTTATGATATCAATTATACTAATTATATTGCTTCTATAGAAACTCAGGTAAATATTCCTTGGTTAACAAAGGCTATATGTAAAGAGAAGGATATTTGACACCTTACCCAAAGACAAGATATCATCAATCAGAGTTTCGTGGTGTAAATCCAAAAGGATCTTAAAAAGATTTTAATCGAACTCATTCATCATTGAGAAGTTGTATTGAGAGGGCTTTCAGTGTTCTTAAATCTTGACTGCAAATATTAGAGAAAATGCCTAAGTATTAATTAATGGATCAAAATAGAATAATTTACGCAGTTTTTGCGTTGCATAATTATGTTAGAAGAAGTACAATTGATGACCTGGCTTTTAGCATCATCAATCAAAATCCTGAATTTATACCTCCAAATGTATTTCAAGATGTTGAAGTTAACTCTACACAAGAAGACATTGAAGGACAGAGAACTCAAGATGTTGGCCCCTGAATTTTTTTTAATTTGATTAAGCATTATTAGATTAATTTTTGAGGTCTTGATAGACTTATGTGTGTTGGAAATTAATTAACATGTTAATGTTAATGAGGTTGTATGACATAAGAGATTAAATTGAAGTATTAGGAGAGTATTGCATTAAGGGTATTTTGGGCATGTCACTTAAGGAGGAAAGTACATAAGCTTTTGAGTAAGGGAAAAATAGACTTTGTGCAAGCATTAGTGGTATAAAAGGTGAGAGAAATGAGTTGTCTTTCAGTTTAAAGGAGCAAAAACAAAATTTGAAAGGAGAGAAGAGGGAGAGAGTTGTAGGTAGAGAGAGGGAAGGAGAAGAGGAAGAAAAAGTTAGGGATTCCATTTTCTTAGTGTTCAAAAGGGTTTTTGGGGTTAATTCAAGAAGGAAAAAGAAAGAGGAAGGTTCAAGCTTCCATTAGAGCCAAGAAAATCCTTTGTTGGGTGAAGATTCAAGGTAAGTGATTTTTAAGGTTTTGGATTTGTAGAGTGTTTGTGGTTCAAAGAGCCTAGGAAGTTATTCTAGGATCAATTTTATGTATTGGGTTCTTTAGGTTTTCCAATTTGGATTCCTTTTGATTTGGGGGATTTTGTTTTTGTGAAGGGAGGCAAGAGGAGCTAGAAGATGAGACACATCCTTGAACAAGCTTCAAGCAAGGAAAATCAGGTGGGTTACATCTTTATAATTGTGTTAATAAGCTATTAAATGTTCTTCAATAAATGTAATTAATGATTTTTTCAACTACCTCTTAAATGAGCATTTATTGTTCTTTAAATGATTGAGAATTTACCATATGTGGTTGTTTGTGAATTTTGGAAATGAATTGTAATTGCTTTGCAATTAATGTGTTTGTTCCTTTTGATTGAGTTGAAATAATGGCTTTTATGATTGGTATGAGATTTTGGTTGTTGAATTGTGAAACATGTCATGTGCATGAAAAATAAGTTTTCAAGAATGTGCCATTTGGGAAAATTATTTTCAGTTCATGAATTACATGATATGTGGGCTTGGTTTAGTCCATCCAAGAATTATCACGTGCACGTTGACCAAGTCAAGGCTTCTCCTGCTTGCCCACTAATGGCCCGGAGCTCCTTATGGACTCCCTCAAGTTTACGACTACATAAGACCATTATATGGAATTGTGTAGTTTGTCATGTTTATGGACTTGCCAAGCCATTTGTGATGTGTTTGTGTGTTTACATGTGTTGACAAGTTTGAAGAATGCTTGACTTATGAGAATTGTGATTTTGGTTTAACAAAGTTAAGAAATATATGCTTTATGGACTTTTCTATAATCTGGAATGTTTCAAGTGGTTTTTGCTTATTGCTGATTATAAAGCTGTTACCCACTAGCGTTAAGCTCACCCCCTCACCTTCCCACCTATAGGTGATGAGCAAGTTAGCGAGTGATCGAGATGAGCACCAAGGTATCACTTCAATTTGCACTTTTGTTATTTTGATCTTTTGAAGTTAGAATTTGTAAACCAATGCTTTAGTTGCATTTTGAGAAATTATTGATTTTGTAAAGTTTGTATTTTTGGACTATGTTGTAAGTGGCTTGAAATGCCCACTAAAGCGTTCTATGACTCTTATTTTGATGCAAATGAAATACAAATGCAATATGGTTGTTTATGGCTTTTCAAGTTTTTCATTGCTATTTTCAACCTTTCATAAGGGTAGGATTGTGTTCTGGATTCAAGTGAAATTATGGAATTATTTAGGTAGAACTGATAAAATTTGTCTTCTTGGAAGTTGTATAATATCTTTTAATCTTTCCAACGATATGAAGTTTTTGATTTATGGATGTCAGAATGGAAAGATATGAGTGTTACAAGTTAGGATGCTGCTTATAAGTTGTGGTTGTGACAACTAGGGTGATTGATGGGAAATTGGGGCTTTGATGAACCAAATGAGTTGGGATTTGAGAAGTTTGTGAAATGAATTTGTTATTTGGATTGTTATGAAGTGTTTAGGCATTAGAATAAGTGAATTTGTGGAGATTATAAGTGTATATGGTGTTAGGATGGAAGTTGGAAGCACTAGAGAGGCATTGGGGGACCTTGGGGAACCCCAATGTCCGTTTAACGGATCTATTAAATGAACGTTCTCGGGTGTAAAAACACCCCTTGGCCAGTTTATGTCCGTTTAACGGACTTTCTCGGCCAGATGAGCTCCCAAACCAGATACATGTCCGTTAAACTGACATGGATGTCCGTTTAACGGACATTCACGGGTCAACTTATTTAGACATATGGATGTCCGTTTAAAAGTATTCTTTCAAATGGTCTAAAAAAGAACTCATTTAGACATATAAATTGAAAGTTATGGCGATCGCGCCAAGATAGGTACAAATTGATTGAGGGTATAAACATGTTATATTCCTTTGGGCATAACTCCCTAATCCGACCTCCAAATGAAGTGATTCATAAAGCAATGGATTTATAACATCTTTGTCTATCTCTCCATGAAAAATGGTATCCTTTAGAGTTATTTTGAGGAAGTTAGCATTAAAGTAAGTGATGGGTTAGTTAGGAGAGCATAATTGGAGTATGTGCACGCTTTAGCTTTTTAAGCATGTCTTGAGCTATAGAGCTCCGATTGAGATGATTTTTTGCTTCAAAGAAAACTAGAGGCTTAGAGATTCAATTTCTATAAAGAAGTCAAGTTGTGAATTTGATATTTGATTAGTGTGCGCTCACCACTATTGTGGAATGACAACAAATGACCTACAGGATTTTTAGCACAAGGTTTAAGACTCCGAGTGTTGGAATCCAGAAACGAGGTCAACAGTTGTGACATCAGAGCAAGCTCGAGTTTTATGATTTCGCAAGAGTTGGATTCCGGAAACAAGCAGGGTCCAACAGTTGTGGTATCAGAGCAAGCGTTGGACTCTGCAAGCAGGACCCAACAGTTATGGTATCAGAACGACTAAGTTTAGTGATCTCCTAGGTAATTGAGTTGGTAGTTTTTTAGTATGAGGTGAACATGCATATTTTTATATAAACCACATGCATTGTTTTAAATGAACAACTTGTATTGTTTTGAATTGTTTTACATGATTTGAAACTATTTTGTATGAACTAAAAATTTTTAATGGTTTTAAATTGAAGGAGTGATTATGCCGCCTCGAAAAAGAACTCGAGGAGATCTGACTCGATCTGGCTCTCGCCAAGGGAGCACGGATGAATCGTATGTCCCACAAGATGCGGGGACACATTCTGCTTCAGATTCTGAGGCACCTAGTGTGTAGCATGAGGACCCTCCACCGCCTCCTCCGATGCCTCAAATGGACCCGCAATTCTTTCAAGTCTTTACCCAGGCTTTCACCTATGCCATGGGCCAAGGATCACAAGCTTAGGTACCAGCTCCAATGGAGAGGAGTGGGCAATATGATAAGCTCCGTAAGTATGGGGCTGTTGACTTCAATGGGACTACTAACCCTGAGGAGGCAGAAGCATGGTTTAAGAGGAAAAAGAGAGTCCTAATTCAGATGAAATGTACTAACAAGGAGAAGCTGGACTATGCATTCAACTTGCTGCAAGGGGATGCACTCCACTGGTGAGAATCAGTGCCCCACAGTCAGGCTATGCCTCCAGTGCTGACATAGAGGGACTTTCTGGAAGCTTTTCGGAGGAAGTACTTCTCGAGGGTCTATATCCAAGAGAAGGCCAGAGAATTTCTGAATCTCACACAGAGGGAAATGAATGTGAACGAGTATGAGCTGAAGTTCACCCAGCTATCAAGATATGCGGCTAACATTGTGGCGAAGGAGGAAGACAAGTGCCGCAAGTTTGAGGGGGGACTTCATCTTGGGATCAAGGAGAAGGTGTTGATCCACAATTTCTGTGAATACCAGCAGCTGGTAGATGCCGCACTCCAGGATAAAAAAATGGAGAATATCAAGTATGAAGTGAACAAGAAGAGGAAGAATCATGAGCAGTCTTCAAGGAAGGGGACGAGTGCTCCGACGCCTGAGAGGAGTACAAGGACTTATCATACGTAGAGTGAAGTGGGAAGTAGTGGTCCTACTAAGAACAAGCAATCCAGAGCAGTTTCAGTGCAAGCCTTTGTTAGAGTAGTGCCCTGAAGGCAATCGCCTTTAGCGCATTTTGTACAAATTTGTGTACAGTCTTTATGAATAAATAAAGAAAGGCATATTTCATTAACTTGTTGTTCATTATTTATGAATGGATATTGATCTATAAGCAAATTAATGAAGTCCATGATATATGATATAGCATGAAGGAAATTATGATGTGATCATACTACTGAGATTCCTATCATGTGCAATTATGTCAAGATTCAAATTATCCTAGTCATAGGATTACCGAGATCGACATCGGTAATCCGAGAGACTAGTACATCTCAAGCTCCTTGATTTGATCAAGCAAAGGATCTTAGAAGTCGTAAATATGAGATATTTAGGGTTGAGATGTGGATGCTTACTAAAGGTAGTAAGTACATCGATGACTCGCTATGAGATCATCACATGGATGTTCTATTCTAATGTCGGTGATAATCTCATCATAGCAATGGTGCAAGTATCCTTAGACTTGAGGTGCTCAAGGATATCTTGGATACCGATTCGTGCTTTGACTCCATTCCTTGTTACCTTACAGAGGTCGCTCATAGGGTGGTGATTGGAGTGCGACTTGAGGTATTCAAGGTAATTGAGTAGCCAATAGAGGATTCACCACTTCTGTGATAGCAGAATATGATACCCATGGCCTCTTGTCAGGGTCATTATTTGGAAGTCTCTGGCCGGAGCATATATGTCATGAAGAATGTCTTCATTGACATATAAAGTAATGAGTCCCAAGACGAGAACTGAAATCACTTGGACTAGATTTGACGGAGTCAGTCTAGTAAGAGTTGACACATTGCCCATACTCATAACCAAGTGGGGTATAGCATGGTGAAAGGACGAATTGCACGGTAATTGTCTATGGAAAGGTTCGTATTATGGTTCATGATGAATACATGTTCATTCGTCAAACCAATTACTTTCCGGTCAATTGGGGGTCATGATGTGTTACTAGATATCGCTCATGACTTGCTCAGATTAAGTGTTGATCTAAGTGGCCAACATAATGGGGAACCTAATGGGTCACACGCATAAGAGTGTCTCGGAGAATTCGTAAAATAGTTTTGGACAGAGTTCCAATATATGGAGAGCAAAAGGATTAAATGGATCCCAATGAGATCGAGATATGTCCCGATGAGATCGCGACATCGATATTGCTGAAAAAGGTTTTCGGAGGTTTTTCTCATACCGGGACCCGGTAGGCCGATAGGACCGACCCTAGTGTGACTGGACCACTTCAGCATTTATTTATATATATATATATATAATTGATTAATTAATTAATTAATTAATTAATATATATATATGTTTTACGTGGATGAAGGAGGAGAGGTTTTAGCATTTTAACTTTATATATATATATATATATATATATAAAGGCTAAAACGTGGAAAGGGAGAAGAAGCTTCTCCTTATGCTTAGTCATTAGTTTTATTAAATGACTAAAAAGATAAAATGAAAGATGAAGAAGAATCATCATCGTTGGTTTTGAAAAAAAGAGAAATTGTTCTCTCTTTATCAACGAGCTTCCTCTCTTCTTCAAGGCTTTTTCATCTCCTCTTCATCTTTGATTCAAGCTCTCCAAGAACAAGGTAAGATCTAGCAGTCTTCAACTTGTTCTAGCTATTCCCGGGTCAAAGGGTTTGTCCCGGTTAGGTTTTCCGATCTCTGCGTGGATACCGTTAGAGACGGTCTCCTTTGGCCGTTATGGTTTGAGTTTGTTGTATAAACACATGGATCCTGGCTTTTGGGAAGGTTCCGGAACAAAAATTTTTGTTTTCCGCACCGTGGGCATGTGATGCTCACACCGGGATTTTCCTACAGTGGTATCAGAGACACTTGTGTCGTATATAACGAAGAAACCATGACTAGGTCGGAGTTGCCTATTGCTTGTGATGATGATGCAGGTTGATTGTGTGAATTTCGAATTCAGTGTAGAAATATTGTTTCCGAAATTTTCTTGCCCAGATATGTTCACAAGATGTTTTTGCATATGTCTGTGGAAGCTCGGAATTTATCAATGTGATTTGATATGGTTTTGCTAATTTATTCCCTATTGTTCTGGTTGCTGTCTTTGTGCACATTCAATGAACAGGCATGCTTATAAATTTGAGAATAAATTGTAGAAAATTTTTTTTTCGGATTTCCTTACACTAACATGTCTCTAAGATATTTATGAATGTCTATGAGAATTGAAAAATGTTTTCGAGGTGATTTACTATTTATTTGAGAATTTATTGTGTGCTACTGGGAATAACTGTGTTGAGGAACACAGATTCTACATTGGCTTTGTTGCTGAGGTTGGATGAGTTTTTTATGGAAATAAATCCTGAAAACATTCATGGAGCATGTTGTGAACATGTTTTAACCTCTGTAATTTTCTCATAATTTATTGTAATTTTTTCAATGAGTTTTTCAAGCAAAACACAGAGCTTGGCAGTTTTGAGAAAGTTGCTGGAGCTGTTTTGTTTGGAATGATAAATTGTGTATTTCTCCATTCCAATGCCTTGGATCATTTTTAATTTGATTAAAAATGTGTTATATTGATGTTGTATGCTTTCCAAATTGAATTTCTTGAAATTGGGTTTCCAAGTATTTTTCGGATGTCAAATGTGTCACATTAGCATCTCGTTAGTGTATTTCGTTGTCTTGATTATTTTGGCCGTCACAAATTTTGTGACTAGAGCTGAAGTAATCTTGATAAAGTTTAGAACACCTAAAGATACTTAGGGTGATAGTTTGATGTTCTCAAATTATTTGAAAATCTAAATGAATAAGACTGTATTCATCAATTTCAAGTTTTTCATGTATAGTTTGACTATATATGGTAAGCAACAATAAAAGTGTTTCATTGGTACATCATAATAAAGGATATTACACTTGGTATTGTGAATTGGAACTGCACGGATTGAGAAATTATCCGATTAGATAACAATTCCACATGGATAAGTCGACTTACAAAGATACAAGTCGACTTGTCCGTGCACTGTAGACGCATAAGTCGACTTGCACAATGGTACAAGTCGACTTGTTCGCAGACAACAAGATAAGTCGACTTCATGTTGGGCCCGGCCCGTGTGTCCAAATCCCGAGGAAGCCCTAGGGCTGCGCCGCATTCAGCGCCCCAAATACCGCCGGACCCGATCCCAACATTTATACACAAAAACGATCAGTCAGAACACACATTCACAACTATCAATTAAAGACCCATAACCACGGGATTTCATACCATTGCAAATTAAAGGAATTTCAGCAAGTAATTCAGTCATACATAATACAAATAATCTCAATTCCAAAAGACATGAATTATGCTCCATGATAGTATGCTTGAGGGCCAATCAAAATACTAACGTAATACAAAAGTTTCTAAGTGACTTGAAGTTCCGATGTCGCTAAGGTCAACGATCGTCTGACCGCACTGAGGAGAGGAAAGTAATGGGTTGAGCTACACACTCGAGTGGCTAATATAAGTATAGCCATCGCAATTAGCACAAATCCCAGCATATGAATGTATATATATATATATCTATACGCATAAGAATTCCAGATTCACATGTTATTCAACAATTTATGCATTCAATACAATTAGCTCAATTCATAACAATGTCACAATAAACAATTCACATATGTAATGCACATCACAATGGCTCGAGGGTTCCATGGAAACAAAAGGGAGAAACCGAAGTTTAACCCTGAACGAAATGAGTCCATTCGGAGCTCATTGGCCACAAACGGGCAGCCGGGAGAAGGCTCTTGTCTACGTGCACGTGACGAACGAAATGGTTCCACTCTCGCCCAAACAAAAGCACATAAGCATGCTCATAATCGTTTACTCATACGATATTCTTTCATGTCTTACATTTAATCAAAATGTCGTGACCGTAGTCTAGGCATAACATATTCACAAACACAGTGTCATGCTATCCATTTCCATTATTCTTTCACAATATGTGCAAACAAAGTCATTCAATTAATCACATTTAAACATGCATCATCTATAACATATATCCATACATAGGCAAGAACCTGCCTAATCACACAATAACTATAAGTATATTACCCACCTAAGATCGCCGAGAACCGATTCATCGATATCCTTCCTCTTGACGGAATCGGGTCAGCTTGGTTTCCTAAAAATAACCAAGTTCCATTTAATCAATAACCACAGAAAATATTCAAAACAAGTACTAAAAATCTATATTCGATTTTCTCCTAAAATTCCGAACCCTTCGAGGCAAATTCCGAATTTCCCTTTTTCATACCACTCGCAGCCCTTCATTTCTAAGTTACAACGAATCAAGAATCACCTCACTCGGACATCTACACTAAAAGATATCCCCAAAACTATGCAAATCTCAATTTCGGAAACACAGGGGGCTCGCCGCGGTGAACAACCCAACTTCATGGCGGTTAACGCCACCATGGCGTGCACCAAAGGTGCGTCATGGCGTCTTGAAATCTCAGACGCCATGACGAAGCACACATGTAGGCCATGGCGTGCATGCCTCCACGTGCACCTGGTGCACGCGCGCAAATTTTTCTCTCAGACGCCATGGCGTGTTCTTCAAGACGTCATGACGCATGAAGTCGGAGCTGCGACTCCGAAACCCTTTTCCTGCAATTTCCGATGTCGATCCTTACCCAAACTCAAATGCAACACAACCAAACTATAGATCAAGTCCTCTACTATATTTCTAACCCATTCTAAGCTTCAAATCGACCACAAACACATCAACCCAAGGATTTCTAACGATTTTAACCCTAAAACCCTAAAACCTTCGATTCTCACATCTTCAACATTTTCTAGGTTTAAATCTAACCAAAACAAGTTTAAAGGAAGCTAAACTTACCAGAAGTTGCTTCGAATCGGTCGGAAAGCTCAAAATCGCGAAACTCTTCTTCTTCTCTTCTCTTCTCCCTCGACGGCGCTTCTCCCTTCTTTTCCTCTTCTTTCCTTTCTATTCTTTTCTTATCCTCTTCTTAAACCCTAAGGGCTTGGGCCCTTCCTAATAAGCCAAAGCCCAACACAATTTAGTCAATTTCTCAAGAACCCTTACACACTTTAAATCCTCTAAGCCTCATTTAAACCACAATTAACCTATACTTATCCATAATATTCCCAAATAACTCCAATTAAAGCAAAACCACCTAATTATCACAATTTCTCAATTTAATCAAACTAAGGCAAAATCACAATTATCACAATTCATGCTTAATAATATCATTAAAAAAATTCGGGGTCTAACACTTACACATGCATAAGTCGACTTACACACTAGCATAAGTCGACTTACACATGCATAAGTCGACTTACACAAAGGTATAAGTCGACTTATACATACACAAGTCGACTTACAACATGCAAAGGTGGGATGATGGATGATTTTAGGTATAGACTCAATGTGATTGATGAAATGCCCTAAATCATTCCATATAGTCATGGTGACTATAATCCTACGGCTTGGAGGAAAAGAAGATGAGACCTGAAAACCCTCACACATCATATGAAAACTAACGCCTTCCATTAATATGGGGAGAACCAGAGTTCTTATAGAGTTGGGTTGTTGGGTAAACCCAAGCTCACTCTATACGGATATGTTGAACCATGAAAATAAGATTTTCGATTAATGGGTCGGTTTTCACTAGAAGCGTTGATTTGTTGAGTAAACTCAAGGTCAACGTGATGAGGCGTAAATTGGGTAGTGTACATCGATGTACGCAGCGCATCAAGAGTTGATAACCCAATGTGTGCATACATCACGAGTTGATAGCACTAGTCGATAGTTGCATCTATGAAGCAAATGGTATGACCGATACCTGCCGATAGATCTAAGGTGGCTTATTGGGTAAACCCAAGGTCATTTTAGTAATGGCGGATATCTATGATGCAATTGGTATGACCGATACCTACCGATTGACCTAAGGTGGCTTGTTGGGTAAACCCAAGGCTATTTTAGTAATGTCAGATATCGACCCACTAGGACATTTTGTCATAATGTTTCTTGGATTCGTACTGAGGGTTATGGATTCTTTGAAACTAGTGGGAGCCATATGCATGTCATGCAAGTCCTTATGATCATGCATGTAATTCTATTCTAACATTCTTTCTCTCTTTTCCCTTTAGGTTATTGAAGATGACTTCCAGTGTGAACTTGCGCTCGCTTATGGACTCCAACAAATTAACTAGACCTAACTTTCTAGATTGGCTGAGAAATCTGAGAATTGTTCTCAAGTCAGAGGAACTGGGATATGTCCTAGATGTTCCACTTCCTGATCCACCTGCTGCTGATGCTTCTGATGAGGATCAGAAAGCATATCGTAAGCATCTTAAAGACAGTGACATGGCTACCTGCATTATGCTTGCCTCGATGTCACCAGAGCTGCAGAAGCAGCACGAGTCTATGGATGCTCATACCATAGTGTTTCATCTTAGAGAGCTGTTTGATGAGCAAGCTCGGTCTGAAAGGTTCGAGACCTCGAGGCTACTCTTCACTACTAAGATGACTCCAGGTTCATCTGCAGTGCAGTATGCACTGAAGATGAATGGGTATATTGAGAAGTTGGTCGTCTTAGGTTTTGTTATGGATTATGAATTAAGTGTTGACTTAATTCTAGTTGGATTGTCTGATAGTTATTCATAGTTTGTGTTAAACTATCGGATGAACCAAATTTCCACGACAATCCCTGAGTTGATCAATCTGCTCAAGACAGCAGAGCAATCTATCAAGAAGGATAGCAAGCAAGTGCTTATGGTGGACTCTTCTTCCGGTTCAAAGAAAAGAAGTCAAGAAGAAAAGGTCTAAGAAACCAAAAGGAAGTGCAGCCAAGAAAAACCAAAGAGATCGCACTAAAGGAACTTGCTTCACAGGACAAGACCGCCACCTAAGCGGAATCAGTAAAGTCTATCGGAAGAATTGAAGCATAAGAAGGCATCGATGCCTCGACTTCTTCAGTATGTTTGTTATTGAGGTTAATCTGCTTTCGACCATAACATATGGGTATTAGATACGGTTGTGGCTCACACATATGCAATGATATGCGTGGCCTTAGGGGATGAGCGACTCATGAAGGGAGAACTAGACTTGCGTGTGGGAAATGGAGCAAGAGTTGCTGCATTAGCCGTAGGCACTTACTTTTTGTCACTCCCCACTGGGCTTGTACTTAAATTGGATGAATGTTATTTTGTACTTGTATTAACAAAGAACATATTGTCTGTTTCTTGTTTAAATAGAGTTGGTTTCCATTTGACTTTTAGTAACAATGGTTGTTCTATTAGTTTGAATGGAATGCTTTATGGTACTGGTACATTATGCAATGGAATTTACATATTAGATGTGTCACATCCAATTATGAATGTCAATGGCACGAAAAGACATAAACGAGATAATTTAAAATCAACTTACTTATAGCATTGTCGCCTTGGCCATATAAATGAGAGACGCATAACTAAGCTCTATAAGAGTGGAAGTTTAGGGTCATTTGATTATGAATCATATGACACATGTGAATCTTGTTTATTAGGCAAGATGACTAAATTACCCTTTAAGGGAAAGGGTGAACGAACGACTGGAGTATTAGACCTAATACATTCAGATGTATGTGGTCCGATGTCCATCCATGCCAGAAGTGGTTGTCTTTACTTCATTACCTTCATCGATGATTATTCTCGATATGGGTACCAGATGTCGATGAGATACAAATCAAGCATTTGAAAAGTTCAAACAATTTAGAAATGAAGTAGAAAACCAACTTGGGAAAAGTATCAAGACATTACGATCAGATCGTGGTGGGGAATACTTAGACCAAGAGTTTTTGGATTATCTCAGAGATAATGGGATTTTATCTCAATGGACTCCTCCTTACACACCACAACATAATGGTGTGGCAGAAAGGAGAAATCGAACCTTGTTAGACATGGTACGATCAATGATGGGCTTTGCAAAGTTGCCGAAATCCTTTTGGGGATATGCAATCGAGACAGCTGTTTACTTGTTAAACAGAGTTCCATCAAAGACAGTTGATGTTACTCCATATGAGATGTGGACTAACAAAAGACCCTATCTTACTCATTTGAAAGTTTGGGGTTGTCCTGCTTATGTGAAGCGGACATAGTCAGATAAACTTGATGCAAAGTCTGACAAGTGTTTGTTCGTAGGATATCATAAAGAAACAATGGGATATCATTCTACATTGCTGAGGAACAAAAGGTGTTTGTTTCGAAGCATGCTGTCTTTTTAGAGAAAGAGTTTCTTTTACAATAAGACAGTGGGAGCAAAATTGAACTTCAAGAAGTTCAGATGCTCAACAGACGCAGATCAAGCTCGCTCTGAACTCAAAGCGTGACTCATACAGATGAAGTAATAGTTCAACCTTCTACAACACACGAAGTTCATAGGTTATGTAGGATACGCCTGCTTCGAGAGATATGGATTTCTCGTGAATGAGCAGAATGACGATTGCTCATAGAAGATGATGAGCCTACCACCTATGAAGAGGTTCGAAGAGTTGAGTCCGAGAAATGGCTTCATGCCATGCAGGCTGAAATGGATTCCATGTATGAAAACCAAGTATGGACTTTGGTTGAGGCACCCGAAGGAATTAAACCCATAGGGTGCAAATGGGTTTTCAAAAAGAAAACCGACATGGATGGTAATGTAATTACCTATAAAGCAAGGCTTGTGGCTAAAGGCTTTCGTCAAAGACAAGGAGTTGACTACGACGAGACCTTCAGCCCAGTGGCAATGCTTAAATCCATTAGAATACTCCTAGCCATTGCCACTCATTATCATTATGAGATATGACAATTGGATGTGAAGACAGCTTTCTTAAATGGAAATCTAGCTGAGGATGTGTATATGACACAACCTGAGGGCTTCACCTCCTATGATAGCGAAAAGGTTTGCAAGCTTCAGAAATCCATTTATGGATTGAAACAAGCATCCAGGAGTTGGAATATCCATTTTGATGAGGTAATCAAAGAGTTTGGTTTCTCACAAAATCCGGATGAACACTGTGTGTATAAGAAGGTTAATGGGACTGCAATCGTATTCCTTGTGCTGTATGTAGATGACATATTATTGCTAGGAAACGATGTCTCTATGCTACAATCAGTCAAGATTTGGTTGTCCAAACAATTTGCCATGAAAGACCTTGGTGAAGCAACTTATATCCTTGGGATAAAGATTTATAGAGATAGATCAAAAAGGTTGTTTAGTCTTTCACAATCAACTTACATAGACAAGATACTAAAAAGGTTTAGCATGGAGCAATCTAAGAGAGGGTACCTTCCCGTGACTCATGGGATAACACTCTCGAAATCTATGTGTCCTAAGACACAAGATGAGAGGATGCGCATAAATATGATCCCGTATGCATCTGCGGTAGGATCTATCATGTACGTTATGCTATGTACGAGACCCGATGTATCATATGCTCTAAGTGTTACGAGCAGATACCAATCGGATCCTGGTGAGGGTCACTGGGTGGCTGTCAAGAATATCCTCAAGTACTTGCGAAGAACTAAGGATGTTTTCTTGATATATGGAGATGGAGATCTCAAAGTGAGCGGGTATACAGATGCCAGTTTTCAATCTGATAAGGATGATACCAAATCCCAATCAGGTTATGTATTCACACTGAATGGCGGGGCAGTTAGTTGGAAGAGTTCCAAACAAGAGACAATTGCCGATTCAACGACCGAGGCAGAGTACATTGCCGCTTCAGAAGCAGCTTGGATCAAGAAGTTCATTACTGAATTTGGTGTAGTTCCTAGCAGTGATGGGCCCATACAGTTGTATTGTGACAACAATGGGCCTATTGCGCAGGGGAAAGAACCAAGGTCTCATCAACGATCCAAACACGTACTCCGCAGATATCATCTGATCAGGGATATCATAGGACGAGGTGATGTCCAGATCGAGAGAATTCCCACCGAGCAGAATATTGTTGATCCGTTGACAAAGCCATTATCACAAAAGAGTTTTGATTCTCATGTACTCGCCTATGGTATTAGATATCAAGGCGATTGGCTTTAGGTCAAGTGGGAGATTGTTAGAGTAGTGCCCTGAAGGCAATCGCCTTTAGCGCATTTTGTACAAATTTGTGTACAGTCTTTATGAATAAATAAAGAAAGGCATATTTTATTAACTTGTTGTTCATTATTTATGAATGGATATTGATTTATAAGCAAATTAATGAAGTCCATGATATATGACATAGCATGAAGGAAATTGTGATGTGATCATACTACGAGATTCCTATCATGTGCAATTATGTCAAGATTCAAATTATCCTAGTCATAGGATTCTTGAGACCGGACATCGGTAATCCGGAGAGACTAGTACATCTCAAGCTCCTTGATTTGATCAAACAGTGGATCTCAGAAGCTGTAAATATGAGATATTTAGGGTTGAGATGTGGATGCTTACTAGAGGTAGTAAGTACATTGGATGACCTGCTATGAGATCATCACATGGATGTTCTATATGTCAGTGATAATCTCATCATAGCAATGGTACAAGTATCCTTAGACTTGAGGTGCTCAAGGATATCTTGATATCTTGATTACGTGTTTTGACTCCATTCCTTGTTGCTTTACTGAGGTCGCTTCATAGGGTGGTGATTGGGTGCGACTTGAGGTATTCAAGATAATTGAGTAGCCAATAGAGGATTCACCACTTCTGTGATAGCAGAATATGATACCCATGGCCTCTTGTCAGGGTCATTACTTGGAAGTCTCTGGCTGGAGCATATATGTCATGAAAAATGTCTTCATTGACATATAAAGTAATGAGTCCCAGGATGAGAACTGAAATCACTTGGACTAGATTTGACGGAGTCAGTCTAGTAAGAGTTGACACATTGCCCATACTCATAACCTAGTGGGGTATAGCATGGTGAAAGGACGAATTGCACGGTAATTATCTATGGAAAGGTTCGTAATATGGTTCATGACGAATACATGTTCATTCGTCAAACCAATTACTTTCCGGTCAATTGGGGGTCATGATGTGTTGCTAGATACCGCTCATGACTTGCTCAGATTAAGTGTTGATCTAAGTGGCCAACATAACCGGGAACTTAATGGGTCACACGGATAAGAGTGTCTCAGAGAATTTGTAAAATAGTTTTGGATAGAGTTCCAATATATGGAGAGCAAAAGGATTAAATGGATCCCGATGAGATCGAGATATGTCCCGATGAGATCGCGACATCGATATTCTTGAAAAAAGGTTTTGGGTTTTTCCCATACCAGACCGGTAGGTAGGTAGGACCAACCCAGCAGGATTGGACCACTTCATCATTTATTTATATATATATATATATAATTGATTAATTAATTAATATATATGTTTTACGTGGATGAAGGAGGAGAGGCTTTAGCATTTTAACTTTATATATATATATATATATATAAAGGCTAAAACGTGGAAAGGGAGAAGAAGCTTCTCCTTATGCTTAGTCATTAGTTGTATTAAATGACTAAAAAGATAAAATGAAAGATGAAGAAGAATCATCATCGTTGGTTTTGAAAAAAAGAGAAATTGTTCTCTCTTCATCAACGAGCTTCCTCTCTTCTTCAAGGCTTTTTCATCTCCTCTTCATCTTTGATTCAAGCTCTCCAAGAACAAGGTAAGATCTAGCAGTCTTCAACTTGTTCTAGCTATTCCCGGGTCAAAGGGTTTGTCCCGGTTAGGTTTTTCGATCTCTGCGTGGATACCGTTAGAGACGGTCTCCTTTGGTCGTTATGGTTTGAGTTTGTTGTATAGACACATGGATCCTGGCTTTTGGGAAGGTCCTGAAACAAAAATTTTTGTTTTCCGCACCATGGGCATGTGATGCTCACACCGGGATTTTCCTACAGCCTCAAGTGTGGGAGGCACAGGAAGGACAGAAAAAAGTAGATACACGAACCCCCAATGTGAGCATTGCGGGAAACTTCATAAAGGAGAGTGTTTTAAGCTACTTGGAGCTTGCTTTCGATGTGGTGAGAAGGGGCACATGATCAGGGACTGCCCCTAGGTAGTAAGACAAGAGGGGTCGCAGTCGCAAGCCCCAAGAAGAGCAGAAACAATGGGACCCAGGCCAGTCACAGAGATGGGCAGTTCTGGAGTTGTGAAGAAGGCTAATCCTCCAGGGAGGCCAAGAGGTCAGATGCAAGCCAGGGTATTTACCATAACCTGAGAGGAAGCTGCAGCTGCTCCTGAGGTTGTCACGGGTATGGCTCAGTTATTCAATACTGCAGTATTTGTATTAATTGATTCTGGTTCAACGCATTCTTTTGTTTCTGCAAGTATGACTTTACATGCTGTGAATTTAATGCCTTTGAGTAGTCCTTTGCTTGTTAGTACACCTCTAGAGAGGAATGTGATAATCAGTCGAGTGTATGAAGACTATGAATTGGTCATTGAGGGTGCTAGATTGGTAATAGACTTGTTGCCTCTAAAGCTGAAGGGTCTAGATGTGATACTGGGTATGAATGCCATGGAAAAGTATCATGCGAAGTTGAATTGTGGTCTTAAGGTGGTAGAATTTGATCTGGGAAATGGTGAGAAGGTAATTTTTAGAGGAGATAGGAGAATGCCGTCGTCAAGAATTATTTCAGCTTTGTTAGCTGACAGAATGATGGAAAAGGGGTATGAAGCCTTCTTGGCGCATGTTGTGGATACTGAGGTGAATGAAGCAAGGTTAGAGGATTTTCCAGAAGTGAAGGATTTTCCAAATGTATTCCCAGAGGAGTTACTTGGTTTGCCACCGGTGAGAGAAATCGAGTTTGCTATTGACTTGATTCTCGAAACCGTACCCATTTTTATACCACCGTATAGAATGGCTCCAGCTAAACTAAGGGAACTCAAGGAATAGATGGAGGAATTGTTAGAGAAGGTGTATGTACGGCCGAGTTCGTCACCATGGGGAGCACCAGTTTTGTTTGTTAGGAAGAAGGATAGGACATGGTGTATATGTATTGATTACCGGAGACTCAACAAGGTGACTGTTAAGAACAAGTACCCTCTGCCTCGGATAGATGATCTGTTTGACCAATTGCAGGGAGCAAGGGTCTTTTCTAAGATTTGTTAAGTCAAAATGACTTTACTTAGATATAATTTTGATGTATAACAAAGAGAAAAGTAAAAGAAAAAAAAATACAGACGAAGCAATACAGACGAAGCAATACAGACGAAGCTATACGGACGAAGCAATACAGACGAAGCAATACAGACGAAGCAATACAGATGAAGCAATAAGACGCAGACGCAGACGCAAACGCAGAAGAGAATCGCAGACGCAGATGCAAAAGAGAAAAACAGACGCAGATGCAAAAGAGAAAAACAGACGCAGACACAAAAGAGAAATCTGTATACGACGCAGACCTTGAAAATAAAAGCAGAGCGAAGACGCAAATTGAGAAAAAGCATACGTAAGAAGAATTAAAAGCGCATTTAAGAGACAGTTGAGGTCGATTATATAACTCAACTAATTAACCGTTTCTTTTAAAGATTCAAGAAACAAGATTCAAGAAGCAAGAATCCAGAAACAAGAATCAAGAAGCAGTTGGAGATGAAGGCTATATATACAAGTCAAAGTCGAAGATTGAAAAGTTAGTTGAAAAATTAGCTGAATTACATCTACACGATCGTAAAAAGCATACTGTGAAAATTAGCCGAGAGCTATTTTTACTGTAACAAGTTTCAAACACTTTTCTGTGAGGAAGAAGTACAGATAGCCTGCAGAGGCTAAGTGTGAAAGAATACTGATTGTAGAGACCTGAAGAGGCTTGTAAAGAATACTTGTAAAAGTTGAAGAGATAGTGAAATCTCAGAAAGAACTCTAAGGACTGAACGTAACCCACAGTTTGGGGTGAACCAGGATAAATCGATGTGTCAACTACTCTTACTCCATCTCTTTTAGATTCAAGTTTTATCATTACTTAGTTCATAAACAAAGTTATCAAAGTTTTGATTAATTAGAATCTATTGGAAGTTTTGTAAAAGAAGTTTATTTCTAACAAACATTTTTGAAAGAATTTTTTTACTAAAAAAAGGGAATACACAATTCAACCCCCTTCTCGTGCATTCTTATATCGTTTTCTAATCATTGTATTAACGTGTGATTCACTTTATGTTGGACACCGAATTTTTTTAATGATGTCATTAAGCATGAATTGTGTTATTTGTGTGATTATTGCTTAGTTTGATTAATTTGGGAGTATTAGTGGATGATTGAGATTAAGTTGAGTTTTTGTAAGTTTAAGTGAGTATTAAAGAATAAAAATGTGTGAGGGTAAAATAGGAAGATCCCTTGAGTTGGATAGACTAAAGCTTTGTTAGGAAGGGTATGATGGTCTTTGTCTTAAGCATAAAAGAGAGAATTAGAAAGATAGAAGGAAATAGAAGAAGAGAAGAAGAGAAGAGGAAGTGTCGTAGGTGAGGAGGAAGGAGAAGAAAAAGAGAGTTTGCGATCTTTGTGATTTCCGACAGATTTGAAGCTCATTCCGGGTAAGTTACCTTCTTGTCATCTTGTTTTATTTGGATTAAACTCTAGAATCGATTTGTATGAGTTAGAATCAGTGATTTAGGGTTTTTCAGAAAAACCTAAGTGAAATCTCTGGGTTGATGAGTTTGTGTTGGATCCCGTTACCGGAACCCAACTACATAAGCAGAACGGAAACCGAAGCAAGCGGAAACGAAGGGAAGCGGAAATTTCGGATCGAAAACAAAATGCGAGTTTAACAAACCAAAGTAGCGAAGCAAATGCAAGCTGAAGCAAATACTAATCGAATCAAACGAAGCAGATTGCAAAGTTAAACGAAATCAAAGCATACATCCGACATCCGAAACAATAATCAAAGAAAACTTATCGAATGATCATAGTCGCGTTGGGAATCCTAAGACGTTCCAAAATCCGTTATGAAATTTTTTTTTTTTTCTTATTCTCATTTCTTTTCTCGTTACTCAATCACATCCAAATCATCTTCAATCCATACAGTCATACAGAATCTGATATAAATCCATACCAATCTCAAACTCTTAGATACACTTATACATATCCAAAATCTCACTTTTATCCAAAGTTTTACTAAAATTTCAAAAGATAACGATCGCCTTTATCCTAACTCCAAACCGCAAAGTGTTCAAAACAACACTTCTAAAATTTCCAAATCAATCACACAAACATCAGAATCCACCGGACCCTCCGTCCGGGATATCAGCAGATAACCACAAACCTATTTCTAAAACATTCTCATATTTGTCATTCAATCTACCATTCTCATAGTTCAATCTCATTCCCAAATCAATCATACATATAAATTCCCAAACTATTCATATTTCACAATCATTCTTTCACAATACTCAACTTTATACACAAATACATTTTTCCCAAACTTATCTCAAGTCATGAATATATTCATACTAAAGATCCAAATTACACAAAATCTAACCGCGTAAATGTCGTAAACCGATGTTCACATTCTTTCATCCGATCTCCTTTTCAAAACCGGAGATGGGGATGAAAGGGGTGAGCTCAAAGCTCGTGGATAACACATTTATAAACCGATAAATAAGTCAAATCATTTTTAATACTCTTTTTGCCAAAAGGCTTAATTTTTTCAAACTTTATAATTTTTCAAACAATTTCTCAAACCCATTTTTTTCATATTTTCAAACTTTTCATAATAATCTCACTTTTTCTCATTTTCAAAACTTCTTGAATTTTTCATAAATATGAATGCGAACACATAAACAAATCAAAACATATAACACATCGAATGGTGCAGCTAGGTCCAACAGAGCGTCTTCGCATGGGCCCCGCATAAGCGGTCCTGCGATCGTGAACGAAACGCATTACACTTTCCGCATTGCGGTCCAAGGTAGCCGTGAAGGAGTCCGAATCGAGTTCCGTACACTAGCGGGCAACTGGAGAAGGCTATACACATAGAGACAAAATGACTCACCAAGGACCTACCAAACCCACATAACACATAATCGAAAACGAAAAGTTGGATTGCCCAAGGCACTTTTCAATTTCGTACTTTTCTTCAAAATTTTTCCCAAAATGCATACCACTTAATTTATTCATCTATCATTCACTAAATTCAACAATCAAAACATTCAATCAAACAATAATTTCAACAATTGAATAATGCATACACAACAAATGCATTTTCGTAAATTTCTATCGGTTTATCGAATCATTGAAAGCAATGAATTCAAACTTATAATAATCTTTCATAAAACATTGAAATCGAATTTCAAACCTTTACAAAACAATAACTTGTCAAAATTTTCACATTTTGCTTTCTTTATTTTCAAAATTGCTTTCTTTAATTTTTCAAAATTGCATATTGCTCACAAATCAAAATATAAATATGCTACCCACCTTAAATTATTAGGAAACTTGATTTCAAGCTCCAATTGATCCTTGCTTTTCTCTTCCAAAATACCAAAACCTAAACCATAATCATCCAAATTTCACATCGTAAAATACTTAATTTTCACAATCAACTTAGGAATTCACCAATTCCATTTACATTCGTTATTTCAATCTCCAATTTTGAAAATCCCAATTTTCAAAATTGGCCTAAACCAAGACACTCTAATTCAATCTCATAAAACATAATTTCTTCAAAATTAATCTCGCAATTCCTCAATTCACATTAATTCCAAACTATTTAAATCCTCAATTTCAAAAATCCCCAAATCTTAAAATTAGCCTAAACCAATTTATCCCAATTCAATACTATAAAATACAATTTCTTCAAAATTGATTTGGATATCATCAATTCATCATATTTCCTATAATTCTACACCAAAATATCTCAAAATTCTCAATCATAAAATTAAGCCTAAACCTTAATCAATTTTCCATCCAAAATTAAACCCAGCCTAAAGCATATATTTCAAAATTAACTTCATAAATCATAAACCCAAGTCCTTTTCCATACTTCTCAATTAAAAATTCAACAAAGACTTCAAATTGAAAATCTTCTCTTACCTCATTTATCCTCCAAATTGAATTTTCTTGGCTCATGAAGAAGCTCTTCATTCTCCACTCTTTTCCTTCTTGGAAAATCCCAAAAGCTTGAAGAATTAAGTAGAACAAAATCAAACTTACCTTTCTCTCTCTTTTCTCCAATATCCGAAACTTCTCCATTCTTCTTCTCCTTCTTATTTTCTTTCTCTTCTTCTGTAATTCCAGACTTCTCCAGCCCATTCGTGGCTTTTAAATAAGCCAAAACGACACTCCTCAAGTGTGTTTCATTAATTGATGGTCAAATGACCAAATTGCCCTCCATTCAAAACTTAAAGTTACGCTTACTTGCGGTTTGATTCGCACTATCGATTTCAAGGAATTTGTCAAAACTTCCTTCTCGATAAATGTTCCTCTCACTCATACGAATCCAACGCCACTGACCGCGCTCAATTCGGAGTACCACATCAAAAGTTATGCGCAAAACAGTTCGGATAAATCCACATTCTAACATATTTCTTATGTACGATTATTTCCGTCCAAAATTTCACATTCTTAATCCTAGAATTGAAACTCGATGTCTTCATAACAATTGTAGCCTTATGTCTCTAGTTTAATTCAAAATAAGAACCGCCTCATTTCGATTCCCAGATCAAAAATTATGCTCAAATTACTCACAGGTGTTCCCAATCCAAAAATTAAACCCTAATCTGAACTTAAATTCACAAATTAAAAGTCCTAAGGGCAAAATTGACATTTCATGTCTTCATATGATTTGTAGCCCCTTGTCTTATCTTTATTTCGCCTCAAGAATCGCTTTAATCGGATCTCTACAGATCTCGAATTTTACAAAACACTGAATCATGCTCGAAAATTTCCCGACTCACTTTGATTAAATTAATCACCATTAATTTAATCTCAAAAGTTCACAAATTTCTTATAAATGAAATTCATTGTCTTAGGAATCCAACGCAAAAGAATCAACTCAATCGGATGTCGGACGGAAAAATATAAGCAAAATAGTGAACAAAGGTCGGATTAAAACAAAGAAATCAAAATTTAAGAAGCAAAAGCTGTCGGAGACGCCTAACTCATGAGGGCGAGGCGCCGCGTCATGAGGGCGAGGCGCCCGTCATGAGGGCAAGACAGCTCATGAGGGCGAGCCTTGCCTCGCGAGGCGAAGGAACGCCTCGCCTCGCTAGGGCGAGGCGCGCCTAGCGAGGGCTGATACGGGCGCCTCGCCAGTAGAAGCCGTCAGCCTGTGAGGCGCTAAAACTTTCTTTTTTTTTTCCTCTAAACTTCCAAAATTCATAACTTTTAATCCCAAACTCCGATTTTGACAAACTTAGTCTCTATAGAAAGCTTGAGAGAAGCTCTAAATCTTCCAAGAAGAACATAAAACTCAATTCAACTCCTATGGGAGTCCATTTTCCGGTCAAAGATACTATCCTCTATACAAACTTGTAAAAATCATACTTAATATTCCGAGATCGAAAAATTTCATACTTTATATCGAAATAAATATCAAAACAAATCCTTCAATTCTCATGAAGAACATCAAAGCTCAATTAACCTCTAACTAGGTTAAGTTCTCAGTCAAAGTTCTAACCAATATAAAAGTCAAACCCAATCAAACATAAACTTTGACTGGTCATAACTTTCACTCCCGATATCGAAAAATTACAAACTTTATGTCCACAAAAATCTCTTAACATAACCTACAAGTTTCCAGAAGACCATTTTATCAAATTTTGCCTCAATCAAAAGTCAACCTTCAAAGGCCAGAAAGTCAACTATTACACAATTTTTTTCATATTTTCACTCTTTCTCGTTTTAATCATGATTTTCAACTCAATTTCAATCAACTCATCCACTTTATCATAGTCAAATTGTCACTCAAGGTTCGGGGTCCAACATTTCTCCCCCTCTTAAAAGAATTTCGTCCTCGAAATTCATATTTACTTAACTCCAAGTAACTCATTCTTGCATAAATTTCTTTTTAACAAAGATCATCAAGGACTTTCTCACTAATGTCTTTCCAAACTCATAATCAATGACCTTTTCATCAAATTTACTCATCATACATATTCTCAATCTCTTTACAAATTTCTTTTCCTTAAATCATATACCACTCGTATCATATCAAAACACTATATCTATAACTCATTATTTCTTTATATATGGACACAAGTTAATGGTCCATTTCTTAAGGAACCCTAATATGGTTCAATCATCATTTAATCTTTATCACCATGTCATCTTTCAAATAGTCATACTTTCATCTCACAGAAGTATAGGCTATATCAATTTCTCCCAATTCATTTTGCAATTTACATTTCCAGTTCCACAATCTTAACACCCTAAACAAACAATCACTTTAATTCTTCAAATAAGGCATGACAAGTCATGCACATCAATTTCACATTCCTAAAGACAATCATACTTCTTTCATCAAAATCAAATGATCACTTAGCACATTCTCACAAATTCACTCTTATCTTTACAAACTCGTATCAATTCCTTATTCATACTCATACGCCCAAGTAAGATCATATTACTGGGCTCTGATACCATAAATGTTGGGACCCGATCCGGAACCGGATCCCAACCGAATAAACTTAACACTTTCACTCTATGCTCGATATTATAAATGTTGATCCGCATCGAACCCAACTACATAAGCGTAACGGAAACCAAGCAAGCGAAACGAAGGAAGCGAAAATTTCGGATCGAAACAAAATGCGAAGTTTAACAAACCAAAAATAAGCGGAAGCAAATGCTGCGGAAGCAAATACTAATCGAATCAAACGAGCAGATTGCAAAGTTTAAACGAAATCAAAGCGATACATCCGACATCCGGAAACAATAATCAAAGAAAACTTATCGAATGATCATAGTCGCGTTGGGAATCCTAAGACGTTCCAAAATCCGTTATGAAATTTTTTTTTTCTTTTTTTTTTTTCTTATTCTCATTTCTTTTCTCGTTACTCAATCACATCCAAATCATCTTCAATCCATACAGTCATACAGAATCTGATATAAATCCATACCAATCTCAAATTTCTCAAACTCTTAGATACACTTATACATATCCAAAATCTCAATTTTATCCAAAGTTTTTACCAAAATTTCGGCAGCATAACGACTGCCTTTATCCTAACCCAAACCTGCAAAGTGTTCAAAACAACACTTCTAAAATTTCCAAATCAATCACACAAACATCAGAATCCACCGGACCCTCCGTCCGGGATATCAGCAGATAACCACAAACCTATTTCTAAAACATTCTCATATTTGTCATTCAATCTACCATTCTCATAGTTCAATCTCATTCCCAAATCAATCATACATATAAATTCCCAAACTATTCATATTTCACAATCATTCTTTCACAATACTCAACTTTATACACAAATACATTTTTCCCAAACTTATCTCAA
Source organism: Erythroxylum novogranatense (assembly GCA_029891385.1). Lineage (NCBI taxonomy): Eukaryota > Viridiplantae > Streptophyta > Magnoliopsida > Malpighiales > Erythroxylaceae > Erythroxylum > Erythroxylum novogranatense. The sequence continues at coordinate 87,672,012 of CM057225.1, read as the reverse complement.
GTCATGAATATATTCATACTAAAGATCCAAATTACACAAAATCTAACTGACAGAAATGTCGAAACTGATGTCTTCACATTCTTTCATCCGATCTCCTGCTCGAAACCTGGAGATGGGGATGAAAGGGGGGGTGAGCTCGAAAGCTCGTGGATAACACATTTATAAACTGATAAATAAGTCAAATCATTTTAATACTCTTTTTTCCAAAAGGGCTTAATTTTTTCAAACTTTATAATTTTTCAAACAATTTCCTCAAACCCATTTTTTTTCATATTTTCAAACTTTTCATAATAATCTCACTTTTTTCTCATTTTCAAAACTTCTTGAATTTTTCATAAATATGAATGCGAACACATAAACAAATCAAAACATATAACACATCGTAATGGTCAGCTAGGTCCAACAGAGCAGATCGCATAGTCCCCAAGAGCGGTCCTCGAAACAGGAATAGAACGTATTACACTTTCCGCATGCGGTCCAGTAGTAGCCGTGAAGGAGTCCGAATCGAGTTCCGTACACTAGCGGGCAGACTGGAGAAGGCTATACACATAGAGACAATAACGACTCACCAAGGACCTACCAAACCCACATAACACATAATCGAAAACGAAAAGTCTGATTGCTCAAGGCACTTTTCAATTTCGTACTTTTCTTTAAAATTTTTCCCAAAAATGCATACCACTTAATTTATTCAGTCTATCATTCACTAAATTCAACAATCAAAACATTCAATCAAACAATAATTTCAACAATTGAATAATGCATACACAACAAATGCATTTTCAGAAATTTCTATCGGTTTATCGAATCATTGAAAGCAATGAATTCAAACTTATAATAATCTTTCATAAAACATTCGGAAATCAGAATTTCAAACCTTTACAAAACAATAACTTGTCAAAATTTTCACATTTTTGCTTTCTTTATTTTTCAAAATTGCTTTCTTTAATTTTTCAAAAATTGCATATTGCTCACAAATCAAAATATAAATATGCTACCCACCTCAATTATTGCCTAAACTTGATTTCAAGCTCCAATTGATCCTCGCTTTCTCTCTTCCAAAATACCAAAACCTAAACCATAATCATCCAAATTTCACATCAGAAAATACTTAATTTTCACAATCAACTTAGGAATTCACCAATTCCATTTATATTCAAGCTATTTCAATCTCCAATTTTGAAAATCCACAATTTTCAAAATTGGCCTAAACCAAGACACTCGAATTCAATCTCATAAAACATAATTTCTTCAAAATTAATCTCGCAATTCCTCAATTCACATTAATTCCAAACTATTTAAATCCTCAATTTCAAAAATCCCCAAATCTTAAAATTAGCCTAAACCAATTTATCCCAATTCAATACCATAAAATACAATTTCTTCAAAATTGATTTCAGATATCATCAATTCATCATATTTCCTATAATTCTACACCAAAATATCTCAAAATTCTCAATCATAAAATTAAGCCTAAACCTTAATCAATTTTCCATCCAAAATTAAACCCAGCCTAAAGCATATATTTCAAAATTAACTTCATAAATCATAAACCCAAGTCCTTTTCCATACTTCTCAATTAAAAATTCAACAAAGACTTCAAATTGAAAATCTTCTCTTACCTCATTTATCCTCCAAATTCGAATTTTCTTGGCTCATGAAGAAGCTCTCTTCATTCTCCACTCTTTTCCTTCTTGGAAAAATCCCAAAAGCTTGAAGAATTAAGTAGAACAAAGTCAAACTTACCTTTCTCTCTCTTTTCTCCAATATCCGAAACTTCTCCATTCTTCTTCTCCTTCTTATTTTCTTTCTCTTCTTCTGTAATTCCAGACTTCTCCAGCCCATTCGTGGCTTTTAAATAAGCCAAACGACACTCCTCAAGTGTGTTTCATTAATTGATGGTCAAATGACCAAATTGCCTCCATTCAAAACTTAAAGTTACGCTTACTTGCGGTTTGATTCAAGACTATCGATTTGAAGGAATTTGTCAAAACTTCCTTCTCGAGAAATGTTCCTCTCACTCATACGAATCCAACGCCACTGACCGCGCTCAATTCGAGTACCACATCAAAAGTTATGCAAAAAACAGTTCGGATAAATCCACATTCTAACATATTTCTTATGTACGATTATTTCCGTCCAAAATTTCACATTCTTAATCCCAGAATTGAAACTCGATGTCTTCATAACAATTGTAGCCTTATGTCTCTAGTTTAATTCAAAACAAAAACCGCCTCATTTCGATTCCCAGATCAAAATTATGCTCAAATTACTCACAGGTGTTCCTAATCCAAAATTAAACCCTAATCCGAACTTAAATTCAAAATTAAAAGTCCTAAGGGCAAAATTGACATTTCATGTCTTCATATGATTTGTAGCCCCTTGTCTTATCTTTTATTTCGCCTCAAGAATCGCTTCAATCGGATCTCTACAGATCCCGAATTTTACAAAACACTGAATCATGCTCGAAAATTTCCCGACTCACTTTGATTAAATTAATCACCATTAATTTAATCTCAAAAGTTCACAAATTTCTTATAAAATGAAATTCATTGTCTTAGGAATCCAACGCAAAAGAATCAACTCAATCGGATGTCGGACGGAAAAGATATAAGCAAAATAGTGAACAAAGGTCTGATTAAAACAAAGAAATCAAAATTTAAGAAGCAAAGCGGCTCGGAGACGCCTAACTCATGAGGGCGAGGCGCCGCGCGCTAGCTAGGAGGCGTCGCCTAGCGAGGCGCACAGCTCATGAGGCGAGCCTTGCCTCTCGAGGGCGAAGGAACGCCTCGCCTCGCTAGGCGAGGCGTCGCCCTAGCGAGCTGAGCATCTGGCGCCCGCTAGGCGAGCCGTCGCTTCAGCGAGGCGCTAAAACTTTTTTTTTTTTCCTCTAAACTTCCAAAATTCATAACTTTTAATCCCAAACTCCGATTTTGACAAACTTAGTCTCTATAGAAAGCTTGAGAGAAGCTCTAAATCTTCCAAGAAGAACATAAAACTCAATTCAACTCCTAAGGGAGTCCATTTTCTGGTCAAAGATACTATCCTCTATACAAACTTGTAAAAATCATACTTAATATTCCGAGATCGAAAAATTTCATACTTTATATCGAAATAAAGATCAAAACAAATCCTTCAATTCTCATGAAGAACATCAAAGCTCAATTAACCTCTAACTAGGTTAAGTTCTCAGTCAAAGTTCTAACCAATATAAAAGTCAAACCTAATCAAACATAAACTTTGGCTGATCATAACTTTCACTCCCGATATCGAAAAATTACAAACTTTATGTCCACAAAAATCTCTTAACATAACCTACAAGTTTCCAGAAGACCATTTTATCAAATTTTGCCTCAATCAAAAGTCAACCTTCAAAGGCTAGAAAGTCAACTATTACACAATTTTTTTCATATTTTCACTCTTTCTCGTTTTAATCATGATTTTCAACTCAATTTCAATCAACTCATCCACTTTATCATAGTCAAATTGTCACTCAAGGTTCGGGGTCCAACAGTTTGTGTCGGTTTTTAAGGTTTGAATGAGTTAGAAATGTAGTATAAGACTTGAATCAAGGTTTAGATGTGTTGCATTTGTGTTTCAGGAAGGATTAAAGTGTGAAAATGCTAGAAAATTGGGTTCGGAGTCGTTCTCCAGGCCCGTCGCGACGTGCAAATTTTAGGTTCGCCGCGACGTGTGGGAAGGACAATGTCGCGACGAGCATGAAGAGCACGCCACGACGTGCGAGAGGATGGTGCACGCCGCGGCGCACATTTGTGTGCTCGCCACGGCAAGCACGGGCGTTCGCCGGGACTAGCGGGGCTTCGCCGCGGCGAGCCCCTATTTCCAGAAGCGATGAGGTTTAGTAATTTGAGTATATCTTGGGCTGTAGATGTTCAATTGAGGTGATTTTGGATTCGTTGTGATCTAGAAGGAAAGGGCTACCAGTTGTATAAAGAAGGGAAGTTCGGAATTAGCCTCTAAGGGTTCGAGAATTTAAGTGGAAGTCGAATGTAGACTTTTCGTCCTTTTCCTTTTGATTTTCAAGCTTTTGAATATTTCTTTTGAATGTTAATTGAATGGGAACTTGGTTTGTTATAGGAAACCAAGCCGACCTGATCCAATCACAAGAGGAAGGACCACAGTGAGTTTGATTCTCGAGCGATATTAGGTGGGTAATATATTTATGGTGTGTACGGCACATTGCCTTGCTTGCTTGCGTGTGTGTGACTTGTGTTGAATTATGAAATGCATTGTGAGCATGATTATGTATGGCCTTGATAGGCCTTATGGCATTTTGCAAGAATGAAAAGAACGAAAAGTATGAAAGTTTTGATAAAAATGCTTTGAGAATGAAACGAATCGTTATGTGCTTTGTTTGGGTGAGAGAGTAACGGATGGATAGTCACGTGCACGTCGACGTATAGGCTTCTCCCGGCTGTCCGCTTAAGGCCACGAGATCCTTGAGAAATCGGACTCGTTTTGTTTACGGTATAAACTTCGGTTTATCCAGATCGTTTTTACGGAACTCTCGAACCATTTGTGTGCATTCATTATTGATTTGTTGGGCATGACACATATTAATTGTTATATCGTGAAATCACATGACGTATGATTTTGATAATTGAAAATTGACAGATGTTAACTTGTTTATGCTTTTAATTATATATATGCTTGAATGTGTGGCTCGTTGCCAATGGCTATAAATGTATATGCCACTGAGCTTCGCAGCTCACCCCTTTATCTCCACTCCTCAGGTGTAGAACGAGACGATCGTTGATCTTGCAAGGCATCGGAAAATCCAAGATAGTTAGGAGCTTGTATTAAGTTAGTACTTTGGTTAGCCCTCCAAGCATATCACCGTGGAGCATATTCATGTATTTTGGATTTAAACTTTATTCTGTATTATGCTATTTTGAGAATGCTTGTTGAATTTCCTTGGATTGTAATGGCATGAAGCCCCTTGGTTTATGGGGTGTTTACTTCATGGTTGTGTGTATGTTATAATGTGTGCGAAAATGGATGCGTGAATGGACTTTTGTATGGATGTTGAGATCGGGTCCGATATGTTTGGGAGCCCGTCGCTGGCATAGTCCGAGGGGTCACCTCGGGAATGGGGATCCGGGACCCGGGCCCAACATGTTTGGTATCAAAGCACCTAGGTTTAGTTTCCTTGGCTTAGAATGCATATAGGATGAACTGTTGGCTATATGCTTAATTATTGCATTGATTGATTTCATTAAGTGACATGCATATCATGCATACACGTAGGCATTCAGATTGTCATATAGTTAATTCTTAGTGTTTACCTTTGAAGGAGTACGATGCCACCTCGTAGAAGAACACGAGGAGTTATGCAATAATTGGTTGCACCTGACTCTCCGACTGGAGAGGAGAGGACTAATGAGTCAGTAGCCCCAGGAAATGCTGAGGCTTCTGTAGGGCTAGGCAGTGAGCCCATGCCATCGTAGACTCAGGAGTCTCCGATTTCGCAGGAGCAAGTGCCTCCTCTAGATCCGAGGTTGTTCTGTGTTCACCTGCATTTGTTCAAAGCATGGGTCGATGCCTGCCTTCCGCTTCAAATTTGACTAAGAAGGGTAGACGGTTCGATAGATTGAGGAAGTATGGAGCAGTGGACTTCTAGGGGACCACTGATCCTGAGGAAGCTGAGGCATGGCTGAGAAAGACCGAGAGGGTGCTAGATCAGATGGAGTGTGAGGATGATGAGAGGGTTATTTATGCTGCCAGTTTGCTTCAGGGAGATGCTCTTCATTGGTGGGAGACTGTGCCAGGGAGTCAGATGAGACCAGTAGGGTTGGCATGGCAGGACTTCCTTGCTGCTTTCAGGAAGAAATATCTGTCTGAGGTGTATATTCAGCAAAAGAAGAGGGAGTTCCTCAGTCTTACTCAGAGGGAGATGACAGTCAGTGAGTATGAACGTCGGTTCACTCAGTTGGCGAGGTATGTTTCAGATCTGATGCTGAGTGAGGCTGCGAGATGTCGCCGGTTTGAGTCGGGACTGCACTTGACCATCAGAGAGAAAGTGATCGTGTAGAACTTCTGTGACTTTCAGCAGTTGGTTGAAGCAACTTTGAGGGTGGAGAACATCGAGAATATCAAGAGTGCTGTGAACAAGAAGAGAAAAGGAAGAGAACAGTTCAAGAAGGGAGGTAGTACTAGTACTCCTATGCCAGACAGGAGTGCCAGGAGTTTCCCTATTCAGTCAGAGGAGAGGAGCAGTGGTGCGAGCCGACCTAGGCCTATGAGGACTTCTACTGTTTCTCACCAAGCCTCAACAGTGGGCGGCAGTAGAAGGGGAGATGGAGATAGGCCATTCATTCCGAAGTGTGAGCATTGCGGGAGACCCCATAGAGGAGAGTGCTACAGATTGACAGGAGCTTGCTTTAACTGTGGGAGAAGGGGCACATTGCTAGAGAGTGTCCTCAGCTTCCACGACAAGAGAGAAGCCAGATGCAAGCTTCTAGGAGAGCAGAGACTGTGGGTCAGAGGACTGCAACAGAAGTGGGCAGTTTTGATGTGGCTAAGAGGGTGAATGTTCCGGGGAGACCCAGGAGGTAGGCACCGGCTAGGGTGTTTGCAATGACTCGGGAGGATGCAGAGACCGCTCTTGATGTTGTCACTGGTATGGTTCGACTCTTTTCTAATGATGTGATTGCCTTGATTGATCCGGGTTCTACTCATTAGTTTGTTTCTTCGAGTAGACTTGTGTGTGATAGAAATGTGAGCCCTTTGGATACTCTGCTGATGGTCAGTACTCCAATCGGCCAGTATATTATTATCAATCAGGTGTATAGAGAGTGTGAGATTTATATTGGTGGAGAACTTCTGGTGATAGATTTAATGCCACAGAAGATGGGAGGATTAGATGTGATTTTGGGTATAGATACGTTAGAGAAGTACAATACCCGTCTGGATTGTAAGCAGAAGACGATGGAATTTGAATTAGATAATGGCAGAAGAGTGGTGTTTATTGGGGACAGAAAAGTAAGTCCGCCTAGAATTGTTTCAGCTTTGACAGTAGAGAAGATGATGAAAAAAGGATGTGACGAATTTTTGGCCTATGTGGTAGACACCAGGGCAGATAGAGGGAAGCTTGAGGATATTCCAGTAGTCAGGGAATTCTCAGATGTCTTTCCTGAGGAATTGCCAGGACTACCGCCAGCTAGGAAAATTGAGTTTCCCATTGAGCTTCTTTCAGTTCAAGATCGATTTCAATTCCGCTTACCGGATGGCTCATGAATTGAAAGAGCTTAAGGAGCGATTGGAGGAGTTGTTGGAGAAGGGGTATATTCAGCCGAGCTCTTCACCTTGGGGAGCTCCGGTTCTTTTTGTAAAGAAGAAAGATGGATCGTTGAGGATGTGTGTAGATTACCGGAAGCTGAATCAGGTCACTGTGAAGAACCGATATCCGCTTCCTCGCATTGATGATCTGTTTGATCAATTGCAAGGGGCGAAAGTCTTCTCCAAGATAGACTTGAGATCGGGTTATCATCAGTTGAGGATAAAGGAGTCGGATGTGCCAAAGTCTGCTTTCAGAACTCAGTATGGGCATTTTGAGTTTTTGGTTATGCCTTTTGGATTGACAAATGCTCCTGCAGCCTTTATGGATTTGATGAATCGAGTCTTTAAGTCATTCTTGGACCAATTTATCATTGTCTTTATTGATGATATATTGGTTTATTCTAAGAGTGATGAGCAGCATGAAGAGCATTTGAGGATTGATTTGGAGACTTTGAGGAGAAACGAGTTGTATGCCAAATTCGATAAATGCGAATTTTAGCTGAGAGAAGATTCATTTCTTGGACATGTGATCTCAGAGCAAGGAGTGCATGTGGATCCAAAGAAGATAGAGACTGTGGTGAATTGGGAGACACCGAAGAATGTAGCAGAGGTGAGGAGTTTTCTGGGTTTGGCAGGTTACTACAGGAGGTTTGTAGAGGGATTCTCTATGATAGCCGCTCCGCTGACTAAGTTGTTGAGGAAGAATCAAAAGTTTATCTGGAGTGATGAATGCCAGAAAAGTTTTGAGGAGCTCAAGTGTCGATTGACGAGTGCTCCGATTCTGATTTTGCCATCGGGTGGTGAGGGTTATACCGTGTATAGTGATGCTTCGAGGAAGGGTCTTGGTTGTGTATTGATGCAGGGAGATAGGGTGATTGCTTATGCTTCGAGGCAGTTGAAGCCTTATGAGTTGAACCATCCGACGCATGATTTAGAGTTGGCAGTAGTGATTTTTGCCTTGAAAATTTGGAGTCATTATCTGTATGGAGTTCAGACGAGGATCTTTACCGATCATAAGAGCCTTAAGTACTTGTTGATCCAGAAGGAACTGAATTTGAGGCAGAGAAGGTGGATCGAGTTGCTTAAGGATTATGACTTGCTGATTGAATATCATCCGGGCAAGGCCAATGTAGTGGTGGATGCCTTGAGTAGAAAGTCTTCGATTGCTCATGTTCGGATAGTTTATCTTCCTCTATTGGAAGAAATGGCCAAGCTTAAGATAAGCTTGAAGCAGGAGGAGTCGGATTGCCTTCTAGCTAACTTCCGAGTGAGACCGATACTTAGGGAGAAAGTTAGAGAGTTGCAGGTTCAAGATGCAGATTTGAGCAAGTTCAGAGATGAAATTCAGAATGGTAAGGTTTCTGAAGTAATAGTGAGTGATGATGGGCTTATGACAGTGGGGAACAGGCTTTGTATCCCAGATGTGCAGGAGGTTAAGGCTGAGATTATGGATGAGGCACATAATGCGCCTTATGCCATGCATCCAGGATGTACAGGGATTTGAGAGAGCATTTTTTGTGGAAAGGCATAAAGAGGGATGTAACAGAGTTTGTGAGTAAGTGTCTCGTGTGTCAGCAAGTCAAAGCTGAACACCAGGCACCTTCAGGCAAGTTGAGGCCATTACCTATTCTGGAATGGAAGTGGCAGAGGGTGACTATGGATTTTCTGATGGGATTGCCCAGAACCAGTAGGAAGCATGATGCCATTTGGGTTATTGTGGATCGGTTGACGAAGTCAGCTCATTTTCTGGCGATTAAGCAGACTGATTCTTTGCATGTGTTAGCAAAGAAGTATATTGATGAGGTAGTGAGATTGCATGGGATCCCGGATTCGATTGTGTCTGATAGGGATCCTCGGTTTACTTCGAGGTTTTGGGGAAGTTTGCAGGAAGCTTTGGGGACTAAGCTAAATTTTAGTACGGCTTTCCATCCTCAGACCGATGGTCAATCTGAGAGGACCATTCGGACTCTTGAGGGAATGCTTAGGGCTTGTGTGATGGATTTTTGAGGAGCTTGGAATGAGCATTTGCCATTGGTCGAATTTGCTTATAATAATTCGTACCATTCGAGTATTCAGATAGCTCCATATGAGGCTTTGTATGGGAGGAGATGTAGGACTCCGATTTGTTGGGATAAAGAAGGAGAGAGGAAATTGGTAGGGCCAGAATTGATTCAGACGACAGTTGAGAAAGTCAATCTGGTTAAGCAGCGACTTAAGGCAGCACAGGATAGGACGAAGAGTTACATTGATGCACACCGAAAGGAGATGGAGTTTGAAGTCGGTGAGAAATTGTTCCTTAAGACGTCTCCTTGGAAAGGAGTAATGAGGCTTGGCAAGAAGGGTAAGTTGAGTCCGAGGTATGTGGGTCCTTATGAGATCCTTGAGAGGATTGGACCACTCGCTTACAGGTTGGCGTTACCTCCATAATTGTCTTAGATTCATGATGTGTTTCATGTTTCCATGTTGAGGAGATATATATCGGATCCTTCTCATATTATTCAAACTAGCGAGGTTCAGTTGAGAGATGATTTGAGTTATGAGAAGCAACCAGTAGAGATCTTGGATACTAAAGAAAAAGTCCTCAGGAACAAGACAATTCAGTTAGTCAAAGTTCTGTGGAGGAACCATTCGGTAGAGGACACTACTTGGGAGCCATTGGGAGCCATGAAGGAGAAGTATCCGTATCTCTTTGATGATTCAGGTAATAATTTCGAGGACAAAATTTCTTTTAAGAGGGGGAGAAATGTTGGACCCCAATTTTTTTTTATGATGTCATTAAGCATGAATTGTGTTATTTGTGTGATTATTGCTTAGTTTGATTAATTTGGGAGTATTAGTGGATGATTGAGATTAAGTTAAGTTTTCGTAAGTTTAAGTGAGTATTAAAGAATAAAAATGTGTGAGGGTAAAATAGGAAGATCCCTTGAGTTGGATAGGCAAAAGCTTTGTTAGGAAGGGTATGATGGTCTTTGTCTTAAGCTTAAAAGAGAGAATTAGAAAGAAAGAAGGAAATAGAAGAAGAGAAGAAGAGAAGAGGAAGTAACGTAGGTGAGGAGGAAGGAGAAGAAAAAGAGAGTTTGCGATCTTTGTGATTTCCGACAAATTTGAAGCTCATTCCGGGTAAGTTAGCTTCTTGTCATCTTGTTTTAGTTGGATTAAACTCTAGAATCGATTTGTATGAATTAGAATTAGTGATTTAGGGCTTTTCAGAAAAACCTAAGTGAAATCTCTGGGTTGATGAGTTTGTGTCGGTTTTTAAGGTTTGAATGAGTTAGAGTAGTATAAGACTTGAATCAAGGTTTAGATGTGTTGCATTTGTGTTTGGGGAAGGATTAAAGTGTGAAAATGCTGAAAAATCGAGTTCGGAGTCATTCTTCAGGCCCGCACGTCGCGATGTGCGTATGAACACGTCGCGACGTGCGAGTTCGTCGCGACGTGCAAATTTTAGGTTCGTCGCGACGTGTGGGAAGAGCAACGTCGCGACGAGCGTGAGGAGCACGCCGCGACGTGCGAGAGGATGGTGCACGCCGCGGTGCACACTTGTGTGCTCGCCGCGACAAGCACGGGCGTTCGCCGCGACGAGCGGGGCTTCACCGCTGCGAGCCCCTGTTTCCAGCAGCGATAAGGTTTGGTAATTTGAGTATATCTTGGGCTGTAGATGTCCAATTGAGGTGATTTTGGATTCGTTGTGATCTAGAAGAAAAGGGCTACCAGTTGTATGAAGAAGGGAAGTTCGGAATTAGCCTCTAAGGGTTCGGGAATTTAAGTGGAAGTCGAATGTAGACTTTTCGTGCTTTTCCTTTTGATTTTCAAGCTTTTGAATATTTCTTTTGATTGTTAATTGAATGGGAACTTGGTTTGTTATAGGAAACCAAGCCGACCTGATCTAATCGCAAGAGGAAGGACCACAGTGAGTTTGATTCTCGAGCGATATTAGGTGGGTAATATATTTATGTTTTTTGTGTGTACGGCACATTGCCTTGCTTGCTTGCATGTGTATGACTTGTGTTGAATTATGAAATGCATTGTGAGCATGATTATGTATGTTCTTGATAGGCCTTATGACATTTTGCAAGAATGAAAAGAACGAAAAGTATGAAAGTTTTGATAAAAATGCTTTGAGCATGAAACGAATCGTTATGTGCTTTGTTTGGGTGAGAGAGTAACAGATGGATAGTCACGTGCACGTCGACGTATAGCCTTCTCCCGGCTGTCCGCTTGAGGCTACGAGATCCTTGAGAAATTGGACTCATTTTGTTTACGGTATAAACTTCGATTTATCCGGATCATTTTTACTAAACTCTCGAGCCATTTGTGTGCATTCATTATTGATTTGTTGGGCATGACACATATTAATTGTTATATCATGAAATCACATGACATATGATTTTGATAATTGAAAATTGACAGATGTTGACTTGTTTATGCTTGTAATTATATATATGCTTGAATGTGTGGCTCGTTGCCAATGGCTATAAATGTATATGCCACTGAGCTTCGCAGCTCACCCCTTTATCTCCACTCCTCAGGTGTAGAACGAGACGATCGTTGATCTTGCAAGGCATCGGAAAATCCAAGATAGTTAGGAGCTTGTATTAAGTTAGTACTTTGGTTAGCCCTCCAAGCATATCACCATGGAGCATATTCATGTATTTTGGATTTAAACTTTATTCTGTATTATGCTATTTTGAGAATGCTTGTTGAATTTCCTTGGATTGTAATGGCATGAAGCCCCTTAGTTTATGGGGTGTTTACTTCATGGTTGTGTGTATGTTATAATGTGTGCAAAAATGCATGCGTAAATAGACTTTTGTATGGATGTTGGGATCGGGTCCGATATGTTTGGGAGCCCGTTGCTGGCGCAGTCCGAGGGGTCACCTCGGGAATGGGGATCTGGGACCCGGGCCCAACACTTCAATTGGTATCAGAGCCTGGTATCCAAGGATCATTATAGCAAAGTGTGGATCAAAGATAATAGTGGAATCACATATATACATCGCAGAAGGAGCCTCAGTCACTAGACCTCCAGCATTCAACGGAAAAGATTATCATTACTGGAAAGATAGGATGCGGCTATTCATAGAATCTACTCATGTCGAGCTTTGGGACGTGATAGAGAATGGATCTTATACACCAGTAGATGAAGATGGGAATTCTATTCCACGAATCAGATAGTGTTAAAGTAGTGCCCTAAAGGCAATCCCCTTTAGCGCATTTTGTTCATAGTCATGTACAGACTTTATGAATAAATAAAGCAAGGCATATTTCATTTATTTGATGTTCATTTTATTATGAATTGATAATGATCTTTAATCAAATTAATGAAGTCCCTGATATATGACATAGCATGAAGGAAATTATGATGCGATCATACTACTGAGATTCCTATCATGTGCAATTATGTCAGTATCTAAATTATCCCTAGTCATAGGATTAATGAGACTGGACATCGTTAATCCGGATAGACTAGCACATGTCAAACTCCTTGATTGGATCAGCGGTGGATCTCGTAAAGCTGTAAATATTGAGATATTTAGATTTGACATGTGGATGCTTACTAGTGGTAGTAAGTACATTGGATGACCTGCTATCACGATCATCACATGGATGTCTATCAAATGTCGGTGATAATCTCATCATAGCAATGGTGCAGTATCCTTAGACTTGAGGTACTCGAGGATATCTTGAGTCTTGATTACGTACTTTGACTCCATTCCTTGTTGCCTTTCGAGGTCGCTCATAGGGTGGTGATTGGGTACAACTTGAGGTATTGAAGGTAATTGAGTAGCCAATGAGATTCACCACTTACGAGATAGCGAAGAGATACCCGTAGCCTCTTATCGGGATCATTACTTTGAAGTCTCTGGCGCCGGAAAGATACATATGTCATGAAGAGGGTCTTCATGGACATATAAAGTAATGAGTCTAGGGCGAGAACTGATTACACTTGGACTAGATTTGATCGATCGGTCTAGTAAGAGTTGACACATTGCCCATACTCAAACCAAGTGGGGTATAGCATGGTGAAAGGACGAATTGCACGGTAATTGTCTATGGAAGGGTTCGTGATATGGTTTCATTAGTCAAACCAATTACTTTCCGGTCAATTGGGGTCATGATGTGTTGCTAGATACCGCTCATGACTTGCTCGATTAAGTGTTAATCTAAGTGGCCAACATAACCGGAACCTAATGGGTCACACGTAAGAGTGACTCGGAGAATCAGTAAAATAGTTTAGGATAGAGATCCGATATCCGGAGAGCAATAGGATTAAATAGATCCCGATGAGATTGGGATATGTCGATGAGATCGCGACATTGACATTCTTTGAAAAGGGTCTCCGCGATTTTTCACATGGGGCCAATGGGACCCGTAGAGGACCGACCTCGGTGTGGTTGGACCACTTCAGCATTAATATATATATATATTATTAATTAATTAAAGAATTAATTAATTAATATATATATATATAAGCTTATACGTGGAAGAGGCAAAGAAAGCTTTAGAAACTTCTAGTTTTATGCTTAGTCAAAAGGCATTTAATGAACTAAAAGACAAAATAGCATAAGATGAGAGATGATGATGCACGTGGATGATTTATAAGGCTTTTAAAACAAGTTTTAAAAACCTAACAAGAGTTGTTCATCGTGGATGGATGAGGATGGTCGTGGGTTTTGATCAAAATAGGAGAAAGGTTTTGAAAAACCTAAGAGAAATGTGATTTCTCATCATCGACATTCATCTCTCATCAAGCTTCTCTCCTTTCAAGCTACCTTCTTCTCCATTGATTCAAGCTCTCCATAGAACTAAGGTAAGATCTAGCAGTCTTTTCCTTAGTCTAGCTATTCAGGTCAAAGGGTTTGTCCGGTTAGGTTTCCGACCTCTGCGTGGATCCGTTAGAGACGGTCTCCTTTGGTCGTTATGGTTTGATTGTTTGTACATACACTTGGATCCTGGCTTTCGGGAATGTCCCGGGACTTAAAATTTTAAATTTCGCACTGTGTTCAAGTGATGAACACCCCGGGATTTTCCTACAGTGGTATCAGAGCCAGGTTTTGTGTTGTATAAACAGTCGAAATGATAACTAGGTCAGAATTCCATTTTGAATTGAGCTGTGTAGCATGCTGTTTCTGTGAATTTCAAAATCAGTATAGACTTAGGGTTTTCGAAATTTTCTGCCATAGACTTGCTCATAAGATGTTGGTGAATGTGTCTATAAAAGGAAAAAATTTATCGATGTCGATTGATATGGTTTTGCTAATTTAATTCCCTAAGTTTCGGATGCTGTCTTGTTGAACGTTTCTGAAACAGGTATGCTTGTAAATTCGAGAATAAATTCTAGAAAAAACTTTTTTCGGATTGGTTTTCACCGATATGTCCCTAAGATGTTTTTGAATGTCTCTGTGGATGAAAAAATGTTTTCAAGGTGATTTACCATTTATTTCCGAATTTCTTGTGTGCTGATGGGAATGTCTGTGTTGGAGAACACAGATTCTGGTTCGCTAGATTGCTGAGGTTCAATGAGTTTTGTGGGAAATAAATCCTGGAAAATTCATAGAGCATGTTAGAACATGTTTTCACCTCTGTAATTTTCTCAGTATTTATTGAAATTGTTTCAATGATCATTTTGAGCAAAAGGCAGAGCTTGGCAGTTTTGAGAAACATGCTGGGGCTGTTTTGTTTGAAATGATTGCCTGTGTTATTTTCTGCTCCAATGCCATGAATCATTTTTATAGTGATTAAAAATGTGTTATATTGATGTGGAATGCATCCCAAAATGAGATTCTTGAAATTGGGTTTCCAATAATTTTGGATGTCGAATAGGTCATCAGCGTCTTATTAGCTTATTCCATTATCTTGCTTATTTTGGCCGTTGCAATTTTTGTGACAAGTGCCGGAGTAATCTTGATAATGTGTAGGCTATCTAGAGCTATTTAGTATGATTATTTGGTGTCCTTGAATTATGTGGAAATCTAGTGATTAATGGTGGATTAATCGGTTTCAAGTTTTTCCTATATAGTTTGACTATAAGGCATTCACGTTTCAATGAATATGATTCATTAGCACATCAATATAAAGGATAATATACTTGGTATATTGGTATTGTGAATTGGGCTGCGGATTGAGAATTAGCGATTTAAGAGCAATTCCTTATCACCAATGTCGGCATCGAGGCTAGTCATTGGGACTTATATCTTGTCTTGTTACCGGTCAATCGAACACGGGCGGTCGGTAGGACAGACCTCGATCGATTGGAATAAAAGCAAGAAGAAGACTAGTCGATCGCACAAGTGCTAATCGACTGGAAACTTGCCAGAGTGGGATGATGGGTGGTTTTCGGTATAAATTCAATGCGATTGATGCAATGCCCTAAATCAGACCATATAGTCATGGTGACTATGATCCTTGGATGAGATTAGAAAGATGAGACCTAAATCCTCAATTTAAATATGAAAACTAACGCCTTCCATTAATATGGTAAGAACCGAGTTCTTATAGGGTTGAGTTGTTGGGCAAACTCAAGCTCGCCTATATCTGGATATGTTGAACCATGAAAATGAGATTTTCGGATTAATGGGTCGGTTTTCCTAGAAGCGTTGATTTGTTGGGCAAACTCAAGGTCAACGTGGACAGAGGCGAAATTGGGTAGTGTACATCAGATGTACACGCATCAAGTGTTGATAACCCAATGTATGTGCATACATCAACTGTTGATAGCACTGGGTGATAGTTGCATTTGAGATGCAATTGGTATGTCCGATACCTACCTATTGACCTAAGGTGGCTTGTTGGGCAAACCCAAGGTCATTCTTAGTAATGTCGGATATCGACCCACTAGGTCAATGTGCCATTTTGTTTCTTGGATTCATGATGGGGGTTATGGATTCTATTGAAACTAGTGGGAGCCATATGTATGTCATTTAAGTCCTTATGGTCATACATTTAATTCTATTCTAACTTTCTTTCTCTCTACATTTAGGTTGGTTGAAGATGTCACCGATGTGAATCTTCGCTTCTAATGGACTCAAACAAATTAAGCTGGACCAAATTTTCTTGATTGGCTGCGAAATCGAGAATTGTTCTCAGATCCGAGGATCTATGATATATCCTTGATTTTCCTTCGGATCCACTTCTGAAGGAGCTTCGATGATGATCGGAAGGCATATAAATAGCATCTAAAAGCGGTGACATAGCCACCGCATTATGCTTGCATCGATGTCACCGAGCTGCTGCGAAAAGACGAGTCTATGGATGCTCACACGATAGTGTTTCATCTTAGAGAGTTGTTTGATGAGCAAGCACAGTCCGAGCGGTTCGAGACCTCAAGGTTGCTCTTTACAACGAAGATGACTCTGGTTCATCTGCGATGCAATATGCATTGAAGATGAATGGCTATATTGAGAGGTTGGCCGTCTTAGGTTTTGTGATGGATTACGAGTTAAGTATAGACTTAATTCTTGTTGGTTTGTCGATAGTTACTCACGGTTTGTGTTGAACTATCGAATGAACCAAATATCCACCACAATTCCCAGTGATCAATCTGCTCGAGCAATGTAACAATTTGTCAAGCAAGATAGCAAGGCGTTCTATTGGTGGATTCTTCTTCCTCTGGTTCCAAGAAAAGAAAGAAGAAGAAAAAACTCGAAGCGAAAGGAAGTGCAGCGAAAGGCAAGAAGAAGACCAAAGAGACGCACAAAAGGTACTGCTTCCATTGCGGTAAGATTGGTCATTGGAGGCGAATCGCAAAGTCTATCTGGAAGAGCTGAAGCGAAGAAGGCATCGATGCCTCGACTTCTTCGTGTATGTTTGTCATTGAGGTTATCTGCTTCGATCATAACATATGGGTATTAGATACGGTTGTGGCTCACATATGCAATGATATCACGAGGCCTCGGGGACGAAAGCGACTCATAAAGGAGAAATGGACACCTTGTTGGCAATGAAGCAAGGTTCTTTGCATTAGCCGTAGGGACTTATGTTTTAACACTCCCAGTGGGCTTGTACTTAACTTGGATGATTGTTATTTTGTACCCGTGTTAACAAAGAACATATTATCATTTCTTGTTTAAATAAATTTGGTTTCCATTTGTCTTTTGGTAACAATGGTTGTTCTATTAGCTCAAATGGAATGCTTTATGGTATCTTGGTACATTATGCAATGGTATTTACATATTAGATATGTCACATCCGGTTATGAATGTCAATGACGCTAAAAGACATAAAAGAGATAATTTAAAATCAACTTACTTATGGCATTGTCGCCTTGGCCATATAAATGAGAGACGCATCGCTAAGCTCCATAAGAATGGAAGTTTAGGTCATTTGATTATGAATCATATGACACATGTGAATCTTGTTTGTTAGGCAAAATGACGAAGTTACCTTTTAAGGAAAGGGTGAGCGAGCGATCGGATTATTAGATCTAATACATTCGGATGTATGTGGTCGATGTCCATCCATGCGAAGTGGTTGCCATTACTTCATTACCTTTATCGACGATTATTCTTGATATGGGTATACAGATTCGATGAGATACAAATCAAGCGTTTGAAAAGTTCAAACAATTTGAAATGAAGTAGAAAACCAACTTGGGAAAAGTATTAAAACATTACGATCCGATCGTGGTGGTGAATACTTAGATCAAGAGTTTTGGATTATCTCGGAGATAATGGGATTTTATCTCGGTGGACTCCTCCTTACACACCACTGGCATAATGGTGTGGCGAAGGAGAAATCGAACCTTGTTGGACATGGTTCGATCTATGATGGGCTTTGCACTGATTGCCAAAATCCTTTTGGGGTATGCACTTGAGACATTTGTTTACTTGTTAAAAGAGTTCCATCAAAGTCAGTTGATGTTACTCCATATGAGATGTGGACTAACAAGAAACCTTATCTTTCTCATTTGAAAGTATGGGGTTGTCTGCTTATGTAAAGCGGACTTGATCGAGATAAGCAAGCAAAATCGACAAGTGTTTGTTCGTAGGATATCCTAGCGAAACAAGGGATATCAATTCTACTTTCTTTGAGGAACAAAAGGTGTTTGTTTCAAGGCATGCTGTCTTTAGAGAAAGAGTTTCTTTTAAAAGAGGACGGTGGGAGCAAAATTGAGCTTGAAGAAGTTCAAGATGCTCGAGACGACGCAGATCAATCGCTCGAGCTCAAAGCGTAACTCATACAGATGAGGTAGCATTCAACCTTCTACTTCACACTAAATTGTAGGTCAAGTAGGATACACTCATTCGAGAGATATGGATTCTCGTGAGTGAACAGAATGACGTATTGCTCATGGGGATGATGAGCCTACCACTATGAAGAGGTTACGAAGAGTTCGTAGCGAAAAATGGCTTCGTGCCATGAAATCGAAATGGATTCCATGTATGAAAACCAAGTATGGACTTTGGTTGATGCACTGAAGGATAAAACCTATAGGGTGCAAATGGGTTTTCAAGAAGAAAACCGACATGGATGGTAATGTGATTACCTATAAAGCAAGGCTTGTGGCTAAAGGTTTTAAATCAAAGACAAGGAATTGACTATGACGAGACCTTGATCGATAGCAATGCTTAAATCCATTAGGATACTCCTAGCCATTGTCGCTTATTATGATTATGAGATATGGCAAATGGATGTGAAAGAGCTTTCACGAATGGAAAATGGCCGAGGATGTATGTGACACAACTGAGGGCTTCATTTCACGATGGCGAAAAGGTATGCAAGCTTCGTAAATCCATTTATGGATTGAAGCAAGCATCAAGGAGTTGGAATATCCGTTTTGATGAGACAATCAAAGAGTTTGGTTTCTCACAAAATCCGGATGAACATTATTGTGTATAAGAAGGTTAATGGAGCTGCGATCGTATTCCTTGTGTTATATGTAGATGACATATTGTTGCTAGGAAGCGATGTCTCAATCGCAATCAAGAAAATTTGGTTGTCAAACAATTTGCCATGAAAGACCTTGGAGAAGCAACTTATATCCTTGGGATAAAGATTTATAGAGATAGATTGAAGAGGTTGCTTGGTCTTTCACGGTCAGCGTACATAGACAAGGTGCTAAAGAGGTTTAGCATGGAGCAATCAAGAGAGGTTTCTTCCATTGTTCATGGGATAACACTCGAAGTCTATGTGTCCTCGGACGGGGCGAGAGGATGCGTATGAATATGATCCCGTATGCGTCTGCGGTAGGATCTATTATGTACGCATAATGCTATGTACGAGACCCGATGTATCATATGCTCTAAGTATTCTGACGCAGATACCAATCGGATCTGGTGAGGTCTTTGGGTGGTATCAAGAATATCTAAAGTACTTGCGAAGAACTAAGGATGTTTTCTTGATATATGGAGATGGAAGTCTCAAATGAGCGGCATCTGGATGCGATTTTCAATCTGATAAGGGCGACTCAAGTCCCAATCAGGTTATGTTTTCACACTAAATGGCGGAGCGATCGGTTGGAAGAGTTCCAAGCAGAGACGATGGCGATTCAACGATCGAGGCGAGTACATTGCGCGTCGACGCAAAGAAAGGAAGGTTTGGATCGAAGTTCATTTCGAACTTGGTGTGGTTCCTAGTTGTGATGGACCCATCTGATTGTATTGTGACAACTTTGGGGCTATTCTTGTGAGCAAAGGAGCCAAGGTCTCATCACGATCAAACAAGTACTCACCGATACCATTTGATTCGGAGATCATTCGCGGGGTGATGTCACGATAGAGAAAATTCCTACGAAAGCGAATATTGTCGATCCGTTGACAAAGCCATTGCCACGAAGAATTTTGATTCTCATGTACTCGCTTATGGTATTAGATACCAAGGCGATTGGCTTTAGGTCAGTGGGAGATTGTTAGAGTAGTGCCACAAAGGCAATCCCTTTAGCGCATTTTGTTCATAGTCATGTATGGACTTTATGAATAAATAAAGCAAGGCATATTTCATTTATTTGATGTTCATTTTATTCATTTTATTATGAATTGATAATGATCTTTAATCAAATTAATGAAGTCCCACGATATATGACATAGCATGAAGGAAATTATGATGCGATCATACTCTGAGATTCCTATCATGTGCAATTATGTCAATATCTAAATTATCCTAGTCATAGGATTAACGAGGTGGACATCGTTAATCCGGATAGACTAACATACGTCAAACTCCTCGATTGGATCAGCGGTGGATCTCGTAAAACTGTAAATATTGAGATATTTAGATTTGACATGTGGATGCTTACTAGTGGTAGTAAGTACATTGGATGACCTGCTATGCGATCATCACATGGATGTCTATACAAATGTCGGTGATAATCTCATCATAGCAATGGTGCAAGTATCCTTGACTTGAGGTACTCGAGGATATCTTGAATCTTGATTACGTACTTTGACTCCATTCCTTGTTGCCTTTCGGAGGTCGCTCATAGGGTGGTGATTGGGTACGACTTGAGGTATTGAAGGTAATTGAGTAGCCAATACAAGATTCATCACTTCTGAGATAGCGAGAAGAGATACCCATGGCCTCTTATCGGGATCATTACTTTGAAGTCTCGGCGCCGGAGCATACATATGTCATGAAGAGGGTCTTCATGGACATATAAAGTAATGAGTCTAGGGCGAAGCGATTACACTTGGACTAGATTTGATCGATCGGTCTAGTAAGAGTTGACACATTGCCCATACTCAAACCAAGTGGGGTATAGCATGGTGAAAGGACGAATTGCGGTAATTGTCTATGGAAGGGTTCGTGATATGGTTTCATTAGTCAAACCAATTACTTTCCGGTCAATTGGGGGTCGTGATGTGTTGCTAGATACCGCTCATGACTTGCTCAGATTAAGTGTTAATCTAAGTGGCCAACATAACCGGAACCTAATGGGTCACACGATAAGAGTGACTCGGAGAATCAGAAATAGTTTGAGACGGAGATCCGATATCTGGAGAGCAATAGGATTAAATAGATCCCGATGAGATTGGGATATGTCCCGATGAGATCGCGACAACGACATTCTTTGAAAAGGGTCTCCGCGATTTTTCACCGGCGGGCCGTGGGACCAGTAGGACCGACCCAGCAGGTTGGACCACTTCAGCATTATATATATATATATATTATTAATTAATTAAAGAATTAATTAATTAATATATATATATATATAAGCTTATACGTGGAAGAGGCAAAGAAAGCTTTAGAAACTTAGTTTTATGCTTAGTCAAAAGGCATTTAATGAACTAAAAGACAAAATAGCATAAGATGAGAGATGATGATGCACGTGGATGATTTATAAGGCTTTTAAAACAAGTTTTAAAAACCTAACAAGAGTTGTTCATCGTGGATGGATGAGGATGGTCGGGTTTTGATCAAAATAGGAGAAAGGTTTTGAAAACCTAAGAGAAATGTGATTTCTCATCATCGACATTCATCTCTCATCAAGCTTCTCTCCTTTCAAGCTACCTTCTTCTCCATTGATTCAAGCTCTCCATAGAACTAAGGTAAGATCTAGCAGTCTTTTCCTTAGTCTAGCTATTCCGGTCAAAGGTTTGTCCGGTTAGGTTTCAAACCTCTGCGTGGATACGATTAGAGCGGTCTCCTTTGGTCGTTATGGTTTGATTGTTTGTACATACACTTGGATCCTGGCTTTCGGGAATGTCCCGGGACTTAAAATTTTAAATTCCGAACTGTGTTCATGTGATGAACACCCCGGGATTTTCCTACAGATGGACGGCTGACCAAAAGGCGAGGATACAGCTGAACTCAAAAGCCAAGTTCTTCTTGACCTATGCCCTAAGCAGGAGCGAGTATAACAAAGTCCACGGATGCGATACTGCGAAGGAGATGTGGGACACATTGTCCATTGCTCACGAAGGCACAAGCTAAATTAAAGAATCCAAGATAAGCATTCTTGTGCATCAGTACGAGCTTTTCAGGATGAAAGATCAAGAATCTATTGATCAAATGTTTGGAAGATTTCAAACAATTGTCAATGGATTGAAAGCTCTTGGAAGAACGTACAACAATCAAGATCATGTTCGAAAGATCTTAAGAAGTCTTTCGAAGAGGTGGAGACCTAAAGTTACTGCGGTGCAGGAAGCCAAAGATTTGAGCGTGTTAAAGCTTGACGAGTTGCTTGGATCCTTGAAGATTCATGAAGTTGAACTCAATGCTAAAGACAAGCCCAAACGGAAAAAGTCGATAGCGCTGAAGGCCGGACAAAAGAATCACAAGACTCAAAGAAGGAGGAAGTCATCAAAAGCGTTAAAGATTGAAGAATCAACTAATGACGACTCCAGCCAATCAGAACAAGAGTCAAGTGATGAAGATGACGAATTATCTTTCATCTATAGAAAGATAAGATGCATGTGGAAGAAGAAGTCCAAAGGAAATCAGACTTTCAAGAAGAATGGCAAAGATGAAGCTAAACCAGAGAAGTCATTTGTCATTTGCTACGAATGCAATCAGCCTGGATACTACAAGTCCCAATGTCCTATTCTAAAGAAGAAACCCAAGAAGAGTAGAGAAGGCAAGAAAAGCATGATGGCAACTTGGGAGGACCTAGATTCATCGAGTCGAATCAGTTCGAGTAAATGCGAACATGCAAACATCTGCCTGGTAGCCGAGGAAGAAAGTGATGAGTAGGTAAATTTTGATTACGATAACTTGCATGATGCCTACTCAGAATTGTTAGAAGATTCTCATGCTATTCTGAAACAGTACAAACTGTTAAAGAAAAAGTATGTAGAAAATATTAGACATACGAAAATAATAGAGAGAGAAAATATCTGTCTAAAGAAGCAATTAGAGGAGAAAAAGAATGTCGTAGACAGATCAGAAGAGATCAATGAGTTGAAACTGAGAATTAAGAGTCTGTCAGCTGATTTAGCTACTTTCACCGAGAGCACAAAGAAAATGAATGAGATGCTTGGAAAATGTAGACATCCGAGTGATAAAACCGGATTAGGGTTTACACACAATATGTCTTATCCTCATAAGAACCCTTTCTCTTAAAAGAGAAACTATAATAAATCTCGTGTTAATCAACGTTCTAGTAATATGCATCAAAGAACTCATCATGTGCATGCTACTAACCATAAAGGACCCAAGAAAATATGGGTACCAAAAAATAAAATAGTTTCTCCTACAGATATCCTTCCTTGGAAGATGTGGCAAGCACCATTGGTATTTAGACAGTGGATGCTCGCGACATATGACGGGAAGAAGGTCTATGTTCCTAGACCTTCAGTATAAGAAGGGAGGATCGGTAACTTTCGGAGACAACCAGCAGGGCAAGATTATTGGAATCGGTAAGATAGGTAAAGATTCCTTTGCATGCATAAATAATGTACTGCTTGTTGATGGTCTGTAACATAATTTGATCAGCGTCAGTCAATTGTGTGATTCTGGTTTCACAGTCACATTCAATCAAAATCTTTGTGAAGTCAGAAACAAAGATGGGTCTATACTTTTCTCTGCTAAGAGAAGAAATAATCTTTACAAAATTGATTTAGAAGATTTTCAAAGTCAAAATGTTTCATGTTTTCTATCTTCCGAAGAAGAAAGACTAGTCTGGCATAAAAAGCTAGGTCATGTCTCTTTTAAACACATTTCAAAGTTGGCAAAACATGATTTGGTAAGAGGATTACCAAAAATAAGTTTTGACAAAGAGTTTTTCTGTGAAAATTGTTTGAAAGGAAAGCAAGTTAAAACTTCATTTTCTTCTAAAAATTTTGTAACATCATCTAAACCTTTAGAGTTGTTACATATGAATTTATTTGGTCCAACAAGGACAATAAGTCTTGGAGGAAAGAAATATGGACTTGTTATTGTTGATGACTTTACTCGATTTTGTTGGATATTATTTTTATCACACAAAGATGAATCTTTTAAGTGTTTTAGGACCTTATCCAGAAAGTTACAGAATGAAAAAGGAATGTCTATAGCTAGTAACAGGAGTGACCATGGTGGAGAGTTTGAGAATGAGAAGTTTAGATTAATCTGTGAGGAGAATGGAATTTTCCACAATTTCTCTGCTCCCAGGACTCCACAACAGAATGGAGTTGTTGAAAGGAAGAACAGGACGATTCAAGAAATGGCTAGGACTATGCTTGTTGAAATGAATCTTCCTAAGTACTTCTGGGCAGAAGCTGTGAATACAACATGCTATATTCAGAATAGAATTCTGTTGTGACCCATGTTGAAGAAGACTCCTTATGAGTTATGGAATGGAAGAAGACCAAACATATCTTACTTTCATCCATTTGGGTGCAAATGCTCTATTCTAAATACAAAGGATCTGTTGGATAAATTCGATTGAAAGACCTATCCAAGAATCTTTCTAGGCTACTCATTATCGTCTAAGGCATTCCGGGTGTACAACCTTATTTCAAAGACAGTTGAGGAGACCATCCATGTCAAGTTTGATGATAGTTCCCAATCCCATAAGGAAGATGACATGGAGAGTAAAGGTCCTTCAAAGAACTTAGATGACACAACAGAAACTCCAATACCAGGTACTCAAGTAGACAAAGTTGAAGATATTCCAGAAACTATTAGACTGAAAAGAGACTGGAAATATAAAAGTTCTCATCCAGAAGAGATTATTATCGAAGAGACCTCAGAAGGAGTTAGGACAAGGTCCAGATTCAGAAGAGAAGCTAATGTGGCTTTTATCTCTGAAATAGAGCCTAAGAAGGTTGAGGAAGCTCTTCGAGATGAAGCTTGGGTGTTAGCCATGCAAGAGGAGCTGAATCAATTTACTAGAAATAATGTTTGGTCCTTAGTTCCGAAACCCCCTAAGAAATCCATCATAGGAACCAGATGGGTATTTAAGAATAAATTAGACGAATCAGGAAGAGTGAGTCGAAATAAGGCTAGATTAGTAGCATAAGGCTATAATCAACAAGAAGGAATAGACTACAATGAGACATATGCTCCAGTAGCAAGACTTGAAGCCATTAGGATATTGCTGGCATATGTGGTCTGTCATAATATAAAGTTGTTTTAGATGGATGTGAAAAGTGCCTTTCTGAATGGGTTTATAGACGAAGAGGTGTATGTCAAGCAACCACCTGGTTTCGAGAATGTTAAGAATCCAGACCATGTCTATAGACTTCATAAAGCCTTATACGACCTGAAGCAAGCTCCTAGAGCTTGGTATGATCGTCTGAGTACTTTTCTCTTAGAGAATGATTTTAGTAAAGGTCAAGTTGATAAAACGCTCTTTAGGAAGAATTATGAAAATGAATTTATAATAGTACAGATCTATGTTGATGATATTATTTTTGGTGCTACTTTAAAGAAGTTATGCATGAAGTTTGAGAGTCTAATGAAAAATAAATTTGAAATGAGCATGATGGGTGAGTTGAAGTTCTTTCTTGGGTTGCAAGTTAAGCAAACCGAAGAGACAATCTTTATCCATCAACAAAAATATGTGAAAGAATTGTTGAATAAGTTTGATATGCAAAATGTGAAGCCAATGACTACTCCGATACATCCTTCAAACCTTTTGTCGAAAGATGAAAATGGTAAGAAGGTGGATCAAACCCTCTATAGAGGGATGATCGGTTCTTTACTCTATCTTACAACAAGTAGACCTGATATATTGTTCAGTGTATGCTTGTGTGCAAGGTTTTAGGCTGATCCTAGAGAGTCTCATTATATTGCTGTTAAAAGGATTATGAGATATCTAGCGGGTACTACTGATCTTTGCTTAATGTTTGAGAAAGGTAAAGATTTCAGGTTAATCGGATATGACGACGCGGGCTATGCCGGAGATAGAATCGAAAGGAAGAGCACAAGTGGAGGATGTCACTTTCTTGGCTCAAACTTAGTTTCATGGTCAAGCAAGAGACAAAGCTCAATCGCTCTATCAAATGCCAAAGCAGAGTATATGTCTGTCACAAGCTATTGTTCACAGACGTTGTGGATCAAATATCAACTTGAAGACTATTCAATTCAAGAAGAGGAGATTCCAATCTATTGCGACAACACCAGTGCAATCAATCTGTCAAAGAATCCGATCCAGCATTCGAGAGTGAAACACATCGAATCCAGACATCACTTCTTAAGAGATTATGTTCAGAGGAAGGTGGTTAAACTACAGTTCATCAAAACAGAGTATCAGTGGGCAGACATCTTCACTAAACCATTGAGTGAAGAACGGTTCCAGAAGATCAGACGCAACCTTAACATGGTAATGTTAAGCGAACAGTCAGGCTAAAGGGACGTCAAAATTAACGGCGTTAGAAACAGTGAGTTACAGCTGGTAACTTCTCTAACAAGGAAGTTTTGGAGGGAAACGTTTCACGATCTTTAGAATCCCGACGATTCTAGGGCACGCGTGATAAGACACTTCAAGTAGCCTAAAGTTGAGATCATTGCGGTTATTCTCATCTATAGACGATTCATCTTGCTTTCCAAATTCTCTCAATCATCCTACCCTAGAAGAAAAGCTTACCAGAGTCAGATTTCGTTCTGAAACAATGGAGGTAGCTATGATATTCGGAAGGCATGTGGATTTCGAGTCGCTAAGGAAGGATGGTATGGACGTAGAACACGAGATTGAAAGAGTGGTTGGAGGAATTTCTTCCGATGCGAGAACCGATTGTACGCGCCAATGAGGTATTTGACTTTTGGAAGAATGCTCGACTTGTAGACAACACTATTGTATCCTCGATGAGGCGGTATATCATTGTCGTGACAAAGGAGTCGATAAGGATGGTGACCGATTGTCCATCGGTTGGTGAGACTCTGTCAACCAAGGCTAAGTGGATGACAATGGTCAATGTGAAGGAAGAAGATGTTAGCAAACAGTTGTATGGAGTGAATGACCCTTTGGAGAGGAAGACTTGATGCGGTCCGAAAGCTAAGGTTCTACATGCGATTACATTTAATTGCATCTTACCGAAGCGAGTTCAAGGCATTTGGTGACCACCTGGATGAACAATGTTTGTTCTACCTGCTGAATCGCAATCCTATTGACTTACCCTTCTTAATCTTCCATTATATGATTAAGGGGATGAAGGATACAAACAGTTATCCTTATGGCATGCTTCTTACAAGGATTTTTAAGGAATCTGGAGTCCTTCTACACAAAGAAAATAGAAGGATTGTACCTGTGAAGAGTACTATTGACTCAATCACTATCTGGCGAATGGAGTGCGAGGGCGATAATTAAAGAAAAGCAGACTCTTGAGGAGAACTAGGCGAGGGGAGCGATTATTAAAGAACTCTCCAACAACAAGTTCTAGATCTCATGGAAGAGTGAGTATGTCAATAGAAGAATGGAGAAGATTATATAGAAGGCCTTTGATAAAACAGGCATGTCCTAGAGAAGAGTATAATCTAGCTCGGAGGACAGATGATGGTCCAACAAAAAGGAAAGGAGAGAATCTTTTGGGTGAAATTACTAAGAAAGCAAGGAGATCACCTAGGATTCTAACTTTAAGGCAACAAGAAGAGAGAAGAGCCAGAGAACAGGAACAAGTAGAAGCCTTTGGATCCAGCACACGAAAAGTGACAAGATCTCTTGTAACACCCCACTCCCGAGTGACCCGGATCCGATATTATGGGTGATATCCGAGTCCGTGCCCCGCAAGGGTGGAGTACTACATCAGTCAGTAAAACTCGGTATACAATTTTTTTTTATAACATACATTGGCCCGGTAAAAACAACGGTAAAAGCGATAAGTAATTTAAGCCCATGAGCACGATAAACTATTTCCAGTTATTACAAACAATCAACACTCATTACGATTCGAGCAACAATAATGCAATTGTCAATGTGTAAAAACAATAACACCACAATGGGCTTAGTCTAAATACAAAGCTTTGTTATCTGATGATTGCGGAACACAATTTAGTAAGACACTAATGCATACCTAACCGATCCGACCTCTATCCTTCACTTGCCTCTACAGAGACATACTCCGCGTCGAGCACGGGTACTCTTCAAATCCTAAAAATAGATTGTAATTTTGGATGAGTTTGCGAACTCAATGAGAAACCATCATCAATGGTTCTCCCAATTCATGCATCACAATAACAAATTACGATAATAAGACGATCTTAGTACTACTAATATAGTCAATATTCATAGTTCATATTACAGTCAATATTTAGTTCAGAATAATAAGACGATCCACGATCAATATAAGCGATCCAAAGACAAGTAGTCATCCATTTACAATCTGATCACGAAGTCAAACAAATACAATAATTATCCATTTGAGATATTCATCCAAATAATGATGCAATGCATATGTGACTCTTTTTGATTTTATTACGATGATTGTGACCGGCGCATAAGCGATATTTAGTGTAGACGCGTCTGGGAGAATTATCTCCCTTGAGCTCGAGGCTCGTTTGATATATCGAGCTCTGAGGCTCGGTTCGATATCGATGGCGTCTCGGTTCACAATTTTCCTTTTAGCGATTTAATGCATTTGTGCATGAATGCACATGCCCAATAAAGTCAATATAATATATCACATCCATGGGTCGGTCAAATGTACAGTCAATTAAGCAATTGTCTAATGCCCAATTTCACGATCAATAAAAGCCATATATAATCCACGTAATCCCGTAGGCAATCAAATCACGATAAACACGTAGATCGGGATAACCAACTAGGTTACTCACATCTTACTTGAGCTATTGTCGGAAAGTCTTTTTCACGTCGGTCGATCGACGCTCGATTGTGCCTAAGCATCGAGAAGGTAACTATCACTAACGATTCAATCCGAATGAATTCTTGATGCACATGTAGGTAAAAATATGCATGTTCATGAATTCCGGCCCTAATCCCATTTTTTCCATCAAAAAATCTATCTAAAAATTAGAAACCTATTGGCGTGACGGTGCAAATCGGACCTCTATAGGTCCCCAATTAAACAAAGCAGTGATTACACAGACTTTTACCCGGACCCACGTCAATTTTCCGTCCAAAAATCTCCAATCCCTCAGAAAATGAAATTCAATATTCTACGAATCCGATGCCTCAAGAATCAGGTCAATCGGATGTCGGACGGAAAAGTTATTCACGAAAGAAACCAAAATTCAACAATTAATATATATATATATATATATTGCCCTTATTTTCTACTCTTTTTTTCCTTTCCTTTAACTGAAATTCAATAAATCATAACTTATTCTACACAATTCAGGAAAATGCAAACCATATCTCATTGGAAAGGTAATGAAACCCTCTACAAGTTTCCTTTAGTCCAGAAAAATCAATTTCACCCCTAAGGGTGTCAAACATCCAATGTAAGCTACTGCCCACACATTCACTTCCTAAAACAGAACAGTCATTGGAAATTCACTATCTTTCATTCTATGTAGTGAAAAATTATAAAATAAATATGCTCATCAAGATCACAATGTTATCTACAACTTTCATGAAACAACCCAAATTTAAATTCCCTTGCTAACTAGGTCAAATAATTCACTCAAGGTTTCTGTCCCTGAAATCACTCAATTTAAGCAGTAACTTTCTATCAATCATATCTCCCTGTATACAAGTCAAACAAATCACCACTTTATATCCCTGAAAAGATAAAATCTCAAACTTCAATTCTTCATGAAATAACCAGACTCCAATTCAGCCTCTAACAGTGACAAATCTGTTATGAAAGTTTCTGACCTAATCAGCAATTAACATCACAATGTAGGTTCAAATGGTGAAAATCCATAAATCCCACATCTGATTTCCAGAAATTATATGCCATACACCATTTTCGAGATGAATGTGTCATCTAAAACTCTTCAGTAGATTTCCAACACCAATTCAATGCAAAAAAATTACTAAAATTCCTCCTAATCTGAATGTACACCAAATTTGACATTCCAGCTAGGTTTCATTCAATGCATAAAAACAGCCAACAATCATCAGTCCATAACTCCTAATAGACATATCAAAAAATTTCAAAATCAGTGGAATTGGAAAGCTAACTTAATAGGCTTCAACTTTCATTTAGTCCATTTGTCCTAATTCCTTCTCAATTAATTTATAAAAATTAGCAAAACTATAAGGTATGATTTCGGGTACTGTTCATTTCAGTCAATAGCAGTAACTTTCCAAGACAAATTGCACCCTCATAAAGCTAAAATTGGACAGTGCCTATTTCACACAAATATGTAGCTAACATCCCAAAGTTTAAGTGGCCACAAACCTCACCTCATTTGTATTCCTATACAATGAGTTATGATCAAAACAGTACAATCAATTAAAACCCTAAATTTCCAGATTTGGTCCAATCTTAGTTTCTATCATTTCCAATGCCTTTAACACATCATTAAACATCCAAAGGAACACAAATCAGTTCTTATACCATTCATACATGTACTAGGGCTAATACACAAAAATTGGCAGCACTCAATTCTTCATTTCCAAGTAAAATCAATGATCAATATGCCATCAAAATCAAGTTAAAACCATGCATCAATCATCCTACTTTCAATTCATAACCAACCCTAACCTTATACCCATTAATTCAAGCCAGAATTGACATCAATTTAATGCATCCATCATCATAATAAATACACTAGCCCTCCCATTAAAAGCTCCTAACTACCATGGCATTCAATTCCTAATAGGAACATCATTAAAACATCATATAAAGCTTAATTCATTTACTTACCTAATTAGCTTCCAACCTTCACTTCTTTTCAACTCTTTGCTTAACTATGCCTTCTAACCATTTCTTCTAACATCCAACAAGAACTCATCATGATGGTAAGACAATAAGCATGAAGTAGTTTGGAGGAAGGTGAAGAAAGAAGCAAAAGAAAAATCAATGATAATGGAGAAGGAGAAAATCGATGGAGGAGAGGAAAAATGTGAAGCTAGTTTCGGATGAGTAAAGAAAACACCCTCCAACTTGTTCTTTTTTCTTCAATTACAAGGCAAAACCGATAGGATCAAATGGGAGCATTAAATGAAGGTCTAAGTTGGCTAAATGTGATTGGTTTATGGTTTTAAAGAAAAGTCAAAATAATAATTCTTTAATCCAGATCAAAAACTAACCCAATCAACTCAAATGACCCTAATTTCAATTCCAAAATAATATACCCAATATTACAGTGCCATTGGGTAGAAATTTTCGCTACCGAAAATCGACCGGTTTGCCAATTGGCGATTTTTCCGGTCCGGAAATTTTCTCCAGAAAAATTTCTAAAAATCCCTTAAAATAGAAAACAATTTATGGCGCACTTAGAATAATTTTTCAAACCCATTAACCACGTTAATCCCAATAAAATTGTCTTAGGCACGCAAACCGGGAATGTCATGTATGCATGCACAGTAATTTCATGTGCACAAATGTGACTGTGGACCAATCCTATTATGCATGAACAGTCCTATGCACTCCAAATCTATTCCATCCTATGTCAAATTTACTATTTTACCCTTCCAATTGAGGGTAGGATGTTACATCTCTCGTCTCAATTTTGGAGGAAGAATCAGCTAAACAGAGCAAGGAGACTGAGAAGAAGAGAAAATTGGAGTTTGAGATACAGAAGTCTCAAGTTAAGAAAACTCCGAGAATAAAGACTAAAGTAGTTAGTCGAAGGAGGAGTTTGTCTACTCCTGTGGAAGTTAATCAAGAGAAGAATACAACCATTGTTGAGCAACCGGAGGAACCAGTGGAGCTTAGCCTGGTTCAGCCTACTCCTGTCGATAATCAACAAGACGTCACAGCAGATTTGAGCTCAGTGCAGGTACCACCAGAGAAATCTGTTGAACCTAGTCTGGTCGTTCACAACTATTTCGAATTTTTAAGAAAGGATAAGTTTGAAGTCAGACTGGTTGAAGTGGTGACGAGGAGGAGTACTGTAATTGCCATCTGCAGTCAACCAAGAAGGCAAATAAAGGCTGTCTTACAACCTATTATGATAAATAGTGAGACATGGCATATATTGAATGAAGACGAAAGGAACTTCTATGATACCTTAAGGTATGTTGCTACAAAGCCATACCCTACGAAAATGTCTTCACGTCCATACACTATTTATCCAGTCACAGAACAGTCGATAATAAAGGTTGTACCAGACATTCAGCCAAGATATCCTTTGGATATGAATAAAGGGAAAAAGGAGCTATTTTCAGAAGGAATCAGAGATGATCTGTCCGCATATCAAATTGCAGAAGAAGTGCGTCGAATTGATGCAACATGCGTTTCTAAAGAGAATCCAGACGGAGCTAGTTGCAGTTTCACGGATAAGTATGAAGAATCTCCAGTAGGAGGAAGACTGCTTACAGGAACTTTCATTGAATTGCTTGTGCAGACAGTATTACGTATTAGACCACTCTCTGATACACTGTCTTTACAAGATGAAGCCATACCCGCGAGGAAGGCGATTGCTCATGCTACACCTTATATGATTTAGATCTTCACGAATCTAATACATTCATTCGTCCACCAACTATTGAGATTAATGAAGATTACATTCCTTCCTCAGACGCATATGCTACAACAATTGCGTTCACTTCACCCTCAGCAGAAAATGATCAATCCTCTCCACCGTTGGACTCACAAGCTGAAATCAGCAAATTACGCGGAGAAGTCAACGAGATAAAGGAGACAATGAATGATTTGAAAAAGATGATGACAGAATTGTTGAAGAGTCGTCGTCATTAATCATTTTTTATTATAACAAATAGGGGGAAAAGAGAATGAGCAGAAAAGAATCTCAAAAGGTGTGACTGAAGCAGACGAAGAAAAGAAAGGAAGAAGTTAAAGAAGAGTTTTGAAGATAAGTTTTTTTTTTAACATTGTATTTTGTTTTCTTTTTTGTATATGTAATTTATTATCATCAAAAAGGGGGAGATTGTTAAGTCAAAATGACTTTACTTAGATATAATTTTGATGTATAAAAAGAAAAAAATAAAAGAAAAACAAATACAGACGAAGCAATACAGACGAAGCTATACAGACGAAGCAATACAGACGAAGCGTCTTAAGCAATACAGACGAAGCAATAAGACGCAGACGCAGATTTAAAAGAGAAACAGACTCGCATTTAAAAGAAAAGCAGACGCTGATTTAAAAAGAGAAAAGCAGAATACGAGGCGTTAAAAGAAAAAGCAGACGCAGAGCGCAAAAGAGAAATCTGATACGACGCAGACGCAAAATAAAAGCAGACGAACGCGAATTGAGAAAAAGCATACCTGAAGAAGAATTGAAAGCGAGGCATTTAAGAGTCGATTCGGGGTAAGTTGAGAACTCAATGATTAACCGTTTCTTTTAAAGATACAAGAAACAAGATTCAAGAAGCAAGAATCCAGAAACAAGAATCAAAAAGCAATTGGAGACGAAGGCTATAAATACAAGTCGCAGTCGAAGATTGAAAAGTTAGTTGAAAATTAGCTGAATTACATCTACGCGATTGTAAAAAGCATACTGTGCAAATTAGCCGAGAGCTATTTTTACTGTAACAAGTTTCAAACACTTTTACGTGAGGAAGAAGTCTGAGATAGCTGCGCAGAGGCTAAGTGTGAAAGAATCTTGATTGTAGAGACCTGAAGAGGCTCGTAAAGAATACTTGTAAAAGTTGAAGAGATAGTGAAATCTCAGAAAGAACTCTAAGGACTGGACGTAACCCACTGTTTGGGGTGAACCAGGATAAATCGATGTGTCAACTACTCTTACTCTATCTCTTTTAGATTCAAGTTTTATCATTACTTAGTTCATAAACAAAGTTATCAAAGTTTTGATTAATTAGAATCTATTGGAAGTTTTGTGAAAGAAGTTTATTTCTAACAAACATGTTTGAAAGAATTTTTTTTATTGAAAAAGGGAAATACACAATTCAACCCCCCCCCCCTTCTTGTGCATTCTTATATCGTTTTCTAATCATTGTATTAATGTATGATTCACTTCAAGATTGATCTCAGTTCAGGCTATCATCAGCTCAGAATCAAGGAGTCTGATGTAAGCAAGACAGCTTTTAGGACTCGTTATGGGCATTACGAGTTCCTAGTCATGCCATTCGGACTTACCAATGCTCCGACTGCATTTATGGATCTTATGAATAGGGTCTTCAAGGAGTTTCTGGATCAATTTGTCATAGTGTTTATCGATGATATTTTGGTTCATTTCAAAAGTGAAGGAGAACATGAGGAACATCTCAGGACAGTGTTGCAGAGATTAAGGGAGAGAGAGCTTTATGCCAAATTCAGCAAATGTGAATTCTGGCTTCACGAAGTGATTTTCCTTGGACGTGTGATTTCTAAAGATGGGGTACATGTTGATCTAAGGAAAATTGAAGCAGTAGTCAATTGGCATGCGCCGACGATAGTGGCAGAGGTAAGAAGTTTTCTGGGTCTAGCAAGGTATTATAGGAGATTTGTTGAAGGGTTCTCGATGATAGCTGCTCCGATGACAAAGTTATTGAGGAAAAATCAGAAGTTTATTTGGAGTGATAAATGTCAGAAAAGCTTTGAGGAGCTTAAGCGCAGATTGACAAGTGCTCCAATTCTGACTTTGCCTACAGGAGAGGAAAGTTATACAGTTTATAGTGATGCTTTAAGGAAGGGTTTGGGTTGTGTATTGATGCAAGGAGACAAAGTAATAGCTTATGGCTCGTGGCAGCTAAAACCTTATGAACTGAATTACCCAACCCATGATCTGGAATTGGCAGCAGTGATTTTCGCCCTGAAGATTTGGAGACATTATCTATATGGGGTGCAGACGAAGACTTTTACGGATCACAAGAGTCTCAAGTATTTGTTAAGTCAGAAAGAGCTGAATTTGAGATAGAGAAGATGGTTAGAGTTCCTCAAGGATTATGACCTGATGATTGAATATCACCCAGGAAAGGCAAATGTGGTTGTGGATGCCTTGAGTAGGAAATCTTCTATTGCTCATGTACAAACAATGTATTTGCCGTTATTGGAAGAAATGAAGAAGCTTAGAAAAAATTTGAAACGGGAGGAACCGGATTGTGTGATTGCAAATTTCAAAATGAGGCCGATACTCAGGGAGAAAGTTAAGGAGTTACAAGCATAGGATGCAGAATTAAGTAAGCTCCAGGAAGAAATTCAGAATGGCAAGAAATTTGAAGTGTTAGTGAGAGATGATGGACTTATGGTTGTTGGAAGCAGACTTTGCATCCCGAATGTCAAGGAGGTGAAAGATGAGATTTTGGATGAGGTACACAATGCGCCTTATGTTATGCACCTCGGTAGCACCAGGGTGTATAGAGATCTGAAAGAGCATTTTTGGTGGAAAGGCATGAAAATAGATGTAGCAGAATATGTGAGCAAGTGTCTAGTGTGTCAGCAAGTCAAGGCTAAACACCAGGCACCTTCTGGCAAGTTAAGGCCATTATCCATTCCTCAATGGAAGTGGCAACGGGTAACTATGGATTTTCTGATAGGTTTGCCCACGACTAGTAGGAAGCATGATGCCATATGGGCCATTGTTGATCGGTTGACAAAGTCAACACATTTTTTGGCTATTAAACAGACTGATTCTTTGCATATGCTAGCGAAGAAGTACATTGATGAGATAGTAAGATTGCATGTGGTTCCAAATTCCATAGTTTCAGACAGGGATCCTCGATTTACTTCGAGATTTTGGGGAAGCTTGCAAGAAGCTCTGGGGACCAAGTTGAATTTTAGCACTGCATTTCATCCCCAGACGAACGGTCAATCGAAGAGGGCCATTCAAACACTTGAGGGAATGCTCAGGGCATGTATGATGGACTTCAAAGGAGCTTGGGATGAATATTTTCCATTGGTCAAATTTGCTTATAATAATTCGTACCATTCGAGCATTCAGATGGCTCCTTATAAAGCACTGTATGGAAGGAGGTGTAGAACTCCGATATGCTAGGATGAAGAAGGAGAAAAGAAACTCATAGGGCCAGAGTTACTTTAGATGACAGTGGACAAGGTCAATTTGATTAAACAACGACTTAAGGCAACTCATGATAGGATGAAGAGCTATACTGATGCACACCGAGAGGAGATGGAATATGAAGTTGGTGAGAAAGTATTTCTTAAGACGTCTCCTTGGAAAGGAGTCATGAGATTTGGCAAGAAGGACAAGTTGAGTCTGAGATATGTAGGTCCTTATGAGATTCTTGAGAGGATCGGACCACTAGCTTATAGGTTGGCGCTGCCATCAGAATTGTCACAGAGACATGACGTTTTTCATGTGTCTATGCTGAGGAGGTACAGATCGGATCCATCCAACATTATTCAGACCACTGAGGTTCAGTTGAGTGATGATTCGAGTTATGAAGAGACTCCAGTGGAGATTTTGGACACCAAGGAGAAGGTCCTAAGGAACAAGACAATTCAGTTAGTCAAAGTTCTGTGAAGAAATCATTCTGTTGAAGAGGCCACGTGGGAGCCCTTGGAAGCCATGAAGGAGAAGTATCCACACCTCTTCAACGAATCAGGTAAGAATTTCGAGGACGAAATTCTTTAAGGGGGAGAAATGTTGGCCCCTGAAATGTTTTTTTTTATTTGATTAAGCATGATTAGATTAATTTTTGAGGTCTTGATAGACTTATGTGTGTTGGAAATTAATTAACATGTTAATGTTAATGAGGTTATGTGACATAAGAGATTAAATTGAAGTGTTATGAGAGTATTGCATTAAGGGCATTTTGGGCATGTCACTTAAGGAGGAAAGAACATAAGCTTTTGAGTAAGGGCAAAATAGACTTTGTGCAAGCATTAGTGGTATAAAAGGCAAGAGAAATGAGTTGTCTTTCATTTTAAAGAAGCAAAAACAAAAATTGAAAGGAGAGAAGAGGGAGAGAGTCGTAGCTAGAGAGAGGAAAGGAGAAGAGGAAGAAAAAGTTAGGGATTCCATTTTCTTGGTGTTCAAGAGGGTTTTTGGGGTTAATTCAAGAAGAAAAAAGAAAGAGGAAGGTTCAAGCTTCCATTAGAGCTAAGAAAATCCTTTGTTGGGTGAAGATTTAAGGTAAGCGATTTTTAAGGTTTTGGAATTTTTGAGTGTTTGTGGTTCAAAGAGCTTAGGAAATGGATGAGTTTAGTTATTCTAGGATCAATTTCATATATTGGGTTCTTTAGGTTTTCCAATTTGGATTTCTTTTGATTTGGGAGATTTTGTTTTATTGAAGGGAGGCAAGAGAAGCTAGAAGAGGAGACACATCCTTGAACAAGCTTCAAGCAAGGAAAATCAGGTGAGTGACATCTTTATAATTGGGTTAATAAGCTATTAAATGTTCTTCAATAAATGTAATTAATGATTTTTCCAACTACCTCTTAAATGAGCATTTATTGTTCTTTAAATGATTGAGAATTTACCATAAGTGGTTGTGTGTGAATTTTGGGAATGAATTGTAATTGCTTTGCAATTATTGTGTTTGTTGCATTTGATTGAGTTGAAAAAATGGCTTTTATGATTGGTATGGGATTTTGGTTGTTAAATTGTGAAATATGTCATGTGTATGAAAAATAAGTTTTCAAGAATGGGCCATTTAGGCAAATTATTTTCAGTTCATGAATTACATGTTATGTGGGTTTGGTTTAGTCCATCCAAGAATTGTTACGTGCACGTTGATCAAGTCAAAGCTTCTCCCTCCTACCCGCTAGTGGCCCATAGCTCCTTATGGACTCCCTCAAGTTTACGAATACACAAGACTATTATATGGAATTGTGTAGTTCGTCATGTTTATGGACTTTCCAAGCCATTTTGTGATGTGTTTGTCTGTTTACATGTATTGACAAGTTTGAAGAATGCTTGACTTATGAGAATTGTGATTTTGGTTTAACAAAGTTAAGAAATATATGCTTTATGGACTTTTCTATAATCTGGAATGTTTCAAGTGGTTTTTGCTTATTGTCGATTATAAAGCTGTTACCCACGAGCGTTAAGCTCACCCCTCACCTTCCCATCTACAGGTGATGAGCAAGTTAGCGAGTGATCGAGATGAGCGCCAAGGCATCACTTCAATTTGCACTTTTGTTCTTTTGATCTTTTGAAGTTAGAATTTGTAAACCAATGCTTTAGTTGCATTTTGAGAAATTATTGATTTTGTAAAGTTTGTTTTTTTGGACTATGTTGTAAGTGGCTTGAAATGCCCACTAAAGCATTGTATGACTCTTATTTTGATGCAAATGAAATACAAATGCAATATGGTTGGTTATGGCTTTTCAAGTTTTTCATTGCTATTTTCAACCTTTCATAAGGGTTGAATTGTGTTCTGGATTCAAGTGAAATTATGGAATTATTTAGGTAGAATTGATAAAATTTGTCTTCTTAGAAGTTGTAGAAGATCTTTTAATTTTTCCAACGATATGAAGTTTGTGATTTTTGGATATCGGAATGGAAAGATATGAGTGCTACAAGTTAGGATGCTGCTTATGAGTTGTGGTTGTGACAACTAGGGTGATTGATGGGAAATTGGGGCTTTGATGAACCAAATGAGTTGGGATTTGAGAAGTTTGTGAAATGAATTTGTTATTTGGATTGTTATGAAGTGTTTAGGCATTAGAATAAGTGAATTTGTGGAGATTATAAGTGTATATGGTGTTAGGATGGAAGTTGGAAGCACTAGAGAGGCATTGGGGGACCTTGGGGAACCCCAATGTCCGTTTAACGGATCTATTAAATGGACGTTCTCGGGTGTAAAAACACCCCTTGGCCAGTCTATGTCCGTTAAACGGACATGAATATCCGTTTAACGGACTTTCTCGGCCAAATGAGCTCTCAAACCCGATACATGTCCGTTAAACGGACATGGATTCCGAAAACAAGCGGGGTCCAACAGTTGTGGTATCAGAGCAAGCTTTGGACTCCGCAAGCAGGACCCAACACAAGAAATGACAACTATTCGTGATAATATTGCTTCTAGTTTAATGATAGTTAGACGCCATTCTTGAATTGTTATAAACTTTTGCTTTAAATGATATTGTTCATTTCTTTTGCTCTATTAGAATTGTATTGTTAAACTTCATTTGGATTGTTATATTTTATGTTTGGATATATTATCATCATTATTAGAATTGTTATTGTTATTGTTGTTGTTGTTATTATTATTGTTGTTATTATTATTATTATTATTATTATTATTATTATATATTTTTTATTAGAGTTATAAACTTAATTTTTTAGAATTAAATATCTAAAATCTAAATTTCTATAAAATATTCAACAAAATACTAAGATATATAATATTCATACCTTTATAATTTTTAAATTTATGTCTTTATAAGTCATTTTACATAAATAGTTAATACTAATCAACTAATTTTATCAAACATCTCTAATAAACAGCTAATATAATCTATTAATCAGATCAACTGATATAACTAGCTATTAACTAATAATTAATAAAATAAACTAACAGCTAATATAATGAATTGGTTGCTTAAACATGAAAAAAAAAAGCTCTAAATATTTTGAGTTGTAATAACCTAAACAAAGCATTTACATATCTGGCATGCATACCATTCAATCACTTATCTCTTTCCACAATTGTTGGTCCATAAATGCAAGTGGAATAGTGTGGCACATGGCTCCGCGCTCCAAGGCCAAGCTAGTGTAAGAAAGAAAAGACTTTTGAGTCTGTCGAATTGCCAGCTGTGAATTGGACCACTATTTTATCTTTAGTGGATTTAGATCGCTCCCTTTTTGTTTGTTTTTTTCAACTCGCATCTAATTATCTTACGGCAATTATTACTTTGCCTTCTTTTCACACATTTGATGTGACCCCCCAAAACCAAAACTCTCGCTTACTCTTAGAGGTGTTCTTAATTCATTTACATATCTTTTATCACACCATAGCAAAGTAAGTCACAGTCAGCCACCGAAGTTCACTTCCTAAGATTCCCATTGGGAAGAAAGAGAAGGAGAAATCATCGTCATGAACCAAACTAATGGAAGGGAAGATACTAGTGTTGTAGAGAACAACGTTGTTGACGTGGAAGATGATAGCAAAGAGAAAGATTTAGTGTCAGTGGAGAAGGTGTTCGAGAACCAGGAGGTACCCTCATGGAAGAAGCAGCTTACAGTGAGGGCTATGGTGGTGAGCTTCTTTCTGAGCATACTCTTCAGCCTCATAGTAATGAAGCTGAATCTCACTACTGGTATCATACCCTCACTCAACATCTCTGCTGGTCTTCTGGGTTTCTTCTTCTTAAGGACATGGACTAAGTTTCTCGAGAAATCGGGTCTCTTGAGACAGCCCTTTACCAGACAAGAAAACACTGTTATCCAAACATGTGTTGTCGCTTCCTCTGGCATCGCGTTCAGTGGTATGCTTAATATCTTCTTTCTATTTGTTTTAATTTAGATTCCCCATTAGTTGTAGATGAATTACAATTTGATGATACTACTATGCTATCCTTGTTTTTAACATGATAAGATTAACAAAGTTTCCTTCCTTTATCATTTATTACATTACTGTAAGAATAATTAAGGAGAGTCCATATCTATTAGACCGAAGATGTTATCCCTGTTCGGGACTATGAGATACGTAAACAGTCCTCTCTAGAAAGCAAATCTCACTAAATTCAAGTTTTGATTAAACAAATTGTATCCATAACAAGTTACGGTCTAGCTTAACTAACTGGTAGTATCAATTAATCGGGGCGTTTTGGTCAAAACTTGTACAGCGTCTCTTCGTTTTCGTCACGCTGACGTGATATTTGGTTTGATTAGTACCATTTAGTTGAAGTAGAGTTTGAAGCTATCCTGACTCTTTAAAGTATTGTATTGGGATATTCTCGTTTACTTTTTACCAATAGCATCCATCCTGGTCAACGTTATGTCTTTATGGCTGCCAGCCAGAGAAAATTGGGGCTTTAGATTTGACTTGTGAGAAAATTGTTCACTACACGACATTTCGGATGAGGAGTGGGGACCTAATTTTAGGGGTTCAGATCCTTCACAGGGACTAGCTAATGGGAACGGAGGATTTCATACCTAATTTTAGTTCGCCGCTGATTTTGATCCTAAAATGTCCTACCCGTATTAATTTTAGTTAGACTTTACTTTTATAACATGGTTGATCTATTTGGATATATCTGAATGCCAAGAACCTGGCAGCTCCCACTTATTAGCCATTGGTCAACCCTGCAGGTCTAACTTCTATTACTTAGCTATAGTTCTTAAATGGATATTTCATCCATTAACTACTTTGCATTTAAAACACGCAAAGAAATCAGCATTTAGATTGACTTTTTTTTTAAGACATTGTTATGGTTCATGACATTCATTCTAAATTTTGGTTTAAGTTCCTTGGATTTGTGAAAAATAGGTGGGTTTGGGAGCTACATCTTTGGAATGAGTGGAACTATTGCTAAACAAACTCCAGATGACAGCAAAGAATTCAAAAACCCAAATTTGGCTTGGATGATCGGGTTTCTCTTTGTTGTTAGCTTTCTTGGTCTATTTTCAGTTGTCCCATTGAGAAAGGTACAACATACACATCCTCCCATTGTATCAAAGAAGCTATGCGGTACTAAATTCTCTTTCCCTTTTTTCAGGTCATGATCGTAGACTTCAAATTGACTTATCCAAGTGGCACTGCAACTGCCCATCTCATCAACAGTTTCCACACTCCTGCAGGAGCAAAGCTAGCAAAGTAAGTCCTAATCAATCAATTCAGGCACAAAAACTGCAAGTAACCTATCTTTCTCTGTTCCATTTTCTGTAGGAAGCAAGTTCGAACCTTGGGAAAGTTCTTCTCTTTCAGCTTCTTGTGGGGTTTCTTCCAGTGGTTTTTTACTGCGGGAGATGATTGTGGATTTGTTAACTTCCCTACATTTGGGCTCAAGGCGTATAAGAACAAGTATGCTACTGAAACTATTTACTAGGAACCTAAAGCAATCCCTCATTTCTCTGCCTCTATGTTCAAATGCTTAGTGTATATCAATTGAACCTAAATCAGTCCTTCAATTCTCTGCCTCTATATTCAAATGCTTAGCGTATATCAACTGAACCTAAAGCAATCCCTCAATTCTCTGCATCTATATTCAAATGCTAACTGTATATAAACTTCTCCAGCCTCTGTGCCTCAAACTGATGGCAATTTGTATTTCACCTACGTTTTATGTGCAGGTTTTATTTTGATTTCTCTGCGACATATGTTGGAGTTGGAATGATTTGTCCGTACATAATTAACATATCTGTGTTGCTTGGAGGAATCCTTTCCTGGGGTCTGATGTGGCCTCTGATAGAGACTAGAAAGGGACACTGGTTTTCGGCAGACCTCAAGCCATCTAGTCTGCATGGCCTTCAAGGTTACAAGGTAAGGTCCTATGTCGTAAACTTACTGATACAAGACTTGATTCATGCTTTTTAATGGGCTTCAAATACTCACTGTCATCTGTTAAT
Source organism: Erythroxylum novogranatense (assembly GCA_029891385.1). Classification (NCBI taxonomy): domain Eukaryota; kingdom Viridiplantae; phylum Streptophyta; class Magnoliopsida; order Malpighiales; family Erythroxylaceae; genus Erythroxylum; species Erythroxylum novogranatense. The sequence goes on along the minus strand of CM057225.1, from coordinate 87,629,407 downwards.
TCATTCACTCAGGTATTCGTAGCCATTGCCATGATATTAGGCGATGGTCTGTACAATTTCTTCAAAGTGCTGAGCCGAACCCTGGCTGCCTTGTTTTATCAGGTTCGAGGGATAGACAGAACCAATAGTCTTCCTATTGCTGACCATCCGACATCCCTAGACAGCTCAAAGCAGTCGTTTGATGAGCAGCGCCGCACTCAGCTCTTCCTCAAAGACCAGATTCCGACATGGTTTGCTGCTGCAGGCTATGTCGCAATTGCTGCCATCTCTACAGCCACGCTTCCACATATCTTCCACCAACTCAGATGGTACTACATACTGGTCATTTACATCTTTGCACCAACCTTGGCATTCTGTAATGCCTATGGCTGTGGACTCACGGATTGGTCCCTTGCATCGACCTATGGGAAGCTTGCGATATTCATAATTGGAGCATGGGCCGGTGCCTCACATGGTGGAGTTCTCGCAGGACTAGCAGCCTGTGGAGTGATGATGAACATCGTGTCTACAGCGTCTGACCTTACTCAAGATTTCAAGACAGGCTACTTAACATTATCTTCGCCTCGGTCTATGTTTGTGAGCCAGATCATTGGCACTGCAATGGGCTGCATAATTTCACCTTGTGTCTTTTGGCTCTTCTACAAGGCCTTCCATGATCTTGGGCAGCCTGGAAGCCAATACCCTGCACCTTTTGCTGTTATCTATCGTAATATGGCAATGCTAGGGGTACAGGGCTTCTCTGCGTTACCGAAGAACTGCCTCTTGCTATGTTACATATTCTTTGGTTCAGCCATTCTCATAAACTTGATCAGGGACCTATTGGGGAAGAAATGGTCAAGGTTCATTCCACTTCCAATGGCAATGGCTATACCTTTCTATCTCGGCCCATACTTTGCTATTGATATGTGTCTTGGAAGTTTGATTCTGTTTGTATGGGAGACGATCAACAAGGCAAAGGCAGATGCTTTTGCGCCTGCAGTTGCTTCTGGGTTGATTTGTGGAGATGGCATATGGACTTTGCCAAGTTCCATACTGGCTCTAGCAGGAGTTAAGCCACCCATTTGCATGAAGTTCTTGTCAAGGAGAGTGAATGATAGGGTTGATCACTTCTTGTCATCATAAAAGTGGTGATGACTTTGAATTAAACCTTTGATGTTTATCAACTACGGTATAGCTGGATTGCTTCCTACACTTAAGTTTATATGAAGTTCACATCTCATGTACACTATACTATAGTTACTAGAAGCTTTCGTCTTTATATACAGTAGCCTTCTCCTGATTGTCATTCCAAGATAAAGTGCAATAGTTCTGGTAAATGAAATTGAAGCTTGTAAGACTTCTAAGTATGTTTTCTCAGCGCATAGGCCCTGAACATATATCTGCGTTTCTTTCTGTTTTCTGGCTTGGAGAAGCTAGTGAAGGATCTATAAACAATCTGGATGAGTAACATTAATGAAAAGAAGAGACACATGCATCATTTCAATGTTTTTGTCATCTTTACTAAGTAACTAATTCTTGATTAGCCAAATATTGGAAACAACTGTAAAATAGTCGCGGTTAATGATTCAACCTTTTTTCTCTTGACCTATAGAAGGTAACCAATTACAAGAAACGTGATTAGTACTGGAGAGGAGAGGATGTCACTCGGGTTTAACCTGCAACACAAATGAAACTGAGTGTCGCATCTAAAATAATTGCTTTATGCCGTATGATAGGTCATGTTAATTTATCTGAACTTTTATTTTAAATACAAGGTTGCCATTTTAAAGAAGTAAGGAGTCCATAGTGTTTAATCCAACAAACATTTTGACACTCACACTTGATATGCATCATAATTCGAAGACATACTTAGGTATATACTAGAAATTTCAATTTGATTATGTGAATATAATTTATTTATCCAAATATACCTAGTTTATAATAATTTGTCTTGAACACAAAATTAGTTAAAGAGATTGAAAATGTCAATGATTAGAATAGTGAATTTATTTCTATTTATTCCTACATTAGTTATAATTTATCACGCCAAATTTATGTCGAAAATTTATTGTTTATAACTTTCAAGGCTCGAGTTAGTAATATTGTTCTGTGAATTGATAACAAATGAGGAATAATATAATATTATGCAAGACTTGATCAATTAAAATTAAAACTATCATTCTTATAATAAGTTGAGGTAAAAGAAATAAAGAGAAAGATTTGACTTAGTTTATGTTAATAAGTGAGAAGTAAACCTCTAAAACTTGTAATCACTTTATAGCTGGTGCCTGCTGGATTGGAGTATCGTTGTCAACGATCACGGGTAGCGGTTGGAGACGAACAAGATTAGCGTAATCTTCGCAGCGTCATCTCCAAGGTATATAATATTTGTTGCTTGCGTGATCTCAACAGCGTGGATATTTACACGAGATTGTAACAGTAGCTTATCAAGAAAATGGTTGTGAGATTAGAGGAGAATAATATGTAATTTCAAATATTAGGCGTGATAAATGTGTATATATACACTCAGTAGCTAAATACAAAAAGGGTGTTTAAACCTCCAATTGAATTCTTATTTATTTACATGATATCAGAGCCTAATATGGACTCATCAACTTCCCAACAACCCACAAATTTTCCTTCTTCTTCTCCACTTCAAAATCAGGTTACCAATTCTTCCATCTCGCCCTTCCCACCGTTGCCACTACACTACCACTTCAAAATCATGTAAAAGTACTTTTATAAATTTTTATTAATTATCATCTCATTAATTATATATTTGTTATATGACCATACATACAATATTTAAATATATGCATTGTTTCTATCTATACATATATTAAATGAAATCTATATGATCCTAATGTATTTAAATCTTTTAATCTAGATTTTACATTTTATGTATATAAATAACATTTAGCATGCATATATTTAAATAAAATATTAAAATAAATTAATCTTTTTATAATTATTATATATCAATTATTTCTTATCATAAGAATATCTAGTACATTGCAAGGTGAAAGTAATTATTATTTAATATATTAAATTTTAGTATTCATACAAATAAAGATATGAAATAAAGAATTTATGTATTCATAAGAAACTTATGATATTTATTAATATATATATTTATGATGAATTATTACAATTATTCATCATGTTATAAAACTAATTTTAATTTTTAATTTTATTATAATAATTGAAATATCGCTTAAAAGTAAAAATATTTATCTATAAAAATAAAATTGAGTTCAAATGCTACTTTTACCTATTTCAATACCTGTTATACAACTTATAACTACTTTATATTATTGATTATGAGAACTACTTTATATTATAACTAAAAATTTGAAGTGACTACACACAAATACACACGCACACATATATAATTTTGTATTTATGTTTATTAAGAGAGTGAATCTTGAGTACTAGTTGCTTCTTTGCAATCACAAGGTTACAAGTTCAAGTTACATAAATAACTTCTTTATTAAAATACAAAAGAAAAGCTATATATAACTTTTTTGTGTTTCTATTGATAATTATAATTTATCAAATTTATAGGGTGTTTGGTTGACTGGAATTATTCTCTTTCTGTTGAAAGAAGAAATATTTCTCGTCCTTCATTAAATCAAGTTAAACACAAATTCTTTAGTTCAGATCTTCCGGGTAAAAAAGAAAGTGCGATTTCTGATTATTCGGAACTTAATCGAATCATATGTACTAGTTATTGTAATTGCATATATCCTGCCATTCCCCATGAGAATTTTGATTTATTGGCAAAGAGGCGAAGACATAGATTTATTATCCCCATCCAATTGATTCAAGAACGAGAGAAAGAACTAATGCCCTGCTCTGATATCTCGATTGAAATACCTATAGGTATTTTCCGAAGAAATAGTATTTTTACTTATTTTGATGATCCCCAATACTGAAGAAACTATTTAGGAATTACTAAAAATGGGGACGTGGGGGTGCATTCAATCGTCACAAAAGAGAATTTGATTGAGTATCAAGGAGTCAAAGAATTTAAGCCAAAATACCACACGAAAGTGAACCGCTTTTTTTTCATTCCCTAGGAAATTTATATTTTCCACGAATCTTATTCCTTAATGGTACAGAACAATAGTATCATTGGAGTGGATACACAAATAAATTTAAATACAAGAAGTAGAGTAGCCAGTTTGGTCTGGGTGGAGAGAACAAAAAAAAGAACTTAAAATTCTTTCTGGAAATATATATTTTTCGGGAGAAACAGATAAGATATTCCGACATAGTGGTATCTTGATATCCCCAGGAATAATAAAAACCCATTTTAAGGAAGCCAAAAAAGCCAAAAATTGGATCTATGTCCAACAGATCACACCTACTAAGAAAAAGCTTTTTGTTTTCGTTCGACTAGTAATCATATATGAGATGGCGGACAGTATAAATTTAGAAACACTTTTCCCACAAGATTTATTGCAGGAAAAGGATAATTTGAAACTTCGAGTTGTCAATTATATTTTTTGTGGAAATGGTAAACTAATTCGGGGAATTTCGGACACAAGTATTCAATTAGTTCGGACTTGCTTAGTGTTGATTTGGGACCAAGACAAAAAAAAATTCGGTCAAAGAGGCTCACCCTTCGTTTATTGAAATAAGTATAAATGGTCTGATTCGTGATTTCCTAAGAATCCACTTAATGAAATCCCATATTTCATATATCAGCAGAAAAAGGAATGATCTATCAGGTTTGGGATTGACCTCTGATAATGGATCATATCGCACCAATATTAATCCATTTTTTTCCAAGGCAAGGATTCAACAATGACTTAAACAAAATCAAGGAATTATTAGTATATTATTGAATATAAATAAGGAATGCCAATCTTTGATAATTTTGTCATCATCCAGTTGTTTTCGAATGGATCCATTCAACAATGTAAAATATTAAAATTAATTAAAAAATTAATTAAAAGAGATCCTATAATTCCAATTAGGAATTCGTTTGGCCCCTTAGGAGTAGCCTTTTCAATTGAAAATTATTCTTCATTTTACTATTTAATAACTCATAATCAGATTTCGATAACTAAATATTTGATACTTGACAATTTAAAACATACTTTTTAAATAATTAAATATTTTTTAATGGATGAAAACGGAAAAATTGTTAATCCCCATCCATGTAGCGTTTTGAATCCATTTAACTTGACTTGGTATTTTCTCCATAATTATTGTGAAGAAAGATTCACAATAATTAGCCCCGGGTAGTTTATTTGTGAAAATGCATATATGACCAAAACGGACCCCACCTAAAATCGGGTCAAGTTATAATTGTTCACGTTGATTCTCTAGTAATAAGATCAGCTAAGCCTTATTTGGCCACCCCAGGAGCAACTGTTCATGGCCATTATGGAGAAATCGTTTACAAAGGAGATACATTAGTTACATTTATATATGAAAAATCAAGATCGGGTGACATAACACAAGGTCTTTCAAAAGTGGAACAATTGTTAGAAGTGCGTTCAGTTGATTCAATATCGATAAACCTAGAAAAGAGAGTTGAGGGTTGGAATGAGTATAAAACTAGAATTCTTGGAATTCCTTGGGGGTTCGTGATTGGTGCTGAACTAACTATAGTGCAAAGTCGCATCTCTTTGGTTAATAAGATCCAAAAGTTTTATCGATCCCAGGGGATACAGATCCATAATAGACATATAGAAATTATTGTACGTCAAATAACATCAAAAGTGTTGGTTTTAGAAGATGAAATGTCGAATGTTTTTTCACCCGGAGAATTAATTGGATTGTTTCGAGCGGAACGAACAGGACGCGCTTTGGAAGAAGTGATTTCTTACCGAGCCATATTAATAGGAATAATAAGAGCATCTCTGAATACTCAAAGTTTCATATCCGAGGCGAGTTTTCAAGAAACTGTTCGTGTTTTAGCAAAAGCTTCTCTCCGCAATCGTATTGATTGGTTGAAAGGACTGAAAGAAAACGTTGTTCTAGGGGGTATGATACCCGTTGGTATTGGATTCAAAGGATTCATGCACGGCTCAAGGGAACATAAGAACATTCCTTTGAAAAACAAAAAGAAGAGACTATTCGAGGGGGAAATGCGAGATATTTTATTCCACCACACAGAGTTATTTGCTTCTTGCATTTCAAAAAATTTCTATGATACATTAAAACAATCATTTGGAGGATTTTGAATTATTCCTCAGAGAAGATTTATCCCTTTTAACTATCAGTGGTCCTGTGTGATTTTTTTACATTGATTTGTTTTGTTATTTGTTAATAGTAATTAAAATAGTAATAAAGAATAATCAAAATAATAAAGAAAAATATAAAAAATATAAATAATAAGGAATAGAAAGAAATTAATCGCTTTGATCATGTATCAACATACAATCTTCGGGAAAATTCAACCTCCGGGAAAAGAGAAGGTTCCATCAGAACAATTAGTTTTTTCAGAGTACTTCGCCTTTTTTTCATTTTGAAAAAAGAAAAAACAAAAGAGAAAAAAAGAGAGAGGAAGTGTGAGAAGAAATGGAAATGATAAGAAGATATTGGAACATTAATTTGGAAGAGATGCTCGAAGCAGGAGTTCATTTTGGTCATGGTACTAGAAAATGGAATCCGAGAATGGGACCTTATATCTCTGTAAAGTGTAAAGGTATTCATATTACAAATCTTACTAAAACGACTTGTTTTTTATCAGAAGTTTGTGATTTAGTTTTTGATGCAGCAAGGAGGAGAAAGCAATTCTTAATTGTTGGTACCAAAAAAAAGCAGCAGATTCAGTAGCGCGGGCGGCAATAAAAGCTCATTGTCATTTTGTTAATAAAAAATGGCTTGGCGGAATCTTAACGAATTGGTCCACTATAGAAACGAGACTTCAAAAGTTCTGGGACTTGAGAATGGAACAAAAGACAGGGAGACTGAACTTCCTTATGAAAGGGGATGCGGCTTGATTGAAGAGACAGTTATCTCACTTGCAAACCTATCTGGGGGGGATTAAATATATGACAGGGTTACCCGATATTGTAATAATCGTTAATCAGCAAGAAGAATATACGGCTCTTTGAGAATGTATCATGTTGGGAATTCCAATAATTTGTTTAATTGATACAAACAGTGACCCAGATCTCGCAAATATTTGGATTCCAGCGAATGATGACGCTATAGCTTCAATCTGATTAATTCTTAACAAATTAGTATTTGCAATTTGTGAGGGCCGCTATAGCTCTATACGAAATCCCTAATTAATACTAAAATATAATTAATAATTAATAATAAGTTAATAATAAGACTGAATAATAAGATAAATAAATCAATTCTTTTTTTAATTCCATAGAGTTAGAGTTTTGAAATTGTTTCCTATTCATGAATTGCACAAAAGAGTTCAAAATAACTAGAGATATTATGTGATTAATTGGTAGTCAAAATATACAATTCAAGTGGGTAAGCCGAAAAAAAGATGGTTGAATCAAGATAATTCCTTTTAAAGTTTTCTTTCTTTTAGAGGGCAATATGAATGTTCTATCATGTTCCATCAACACACTAAATGGGTTATATGATATATCGGGTGTGGAAGTAGGCCAGCATTTCTATTGGAAAATATGAGGTTTCCAAGTCCATGCCCAAGTACTTATCACTTCTTGGGTTGTAATTGTTATCTTATTAGGTTCAGCTATTGTCGCTGTTTGGAATCCACAAACCATTCCGACTGCGGGCAGAATTTCTTCAAATATGTCTTTGAATTCATTCGAGACATAAGCAAAACTCAGATTGGAGAAGAATACGGTTCATGGGTTCCCTTTATTGGAACTATATTTCTATTTATTTTTGTTTTTAATTGGTATGGGGTGCTTTTACCTTGGAAAATCATACGATTACCTCGTGGAGAGTTATCCGCACTCATTGAATGATATAAATACTACTATTCGTTAGCTTTACTTACGTCGATAGCATATATTTTTATCTGGATTTAGCAAAAAGGATTAGGTTATTTCGGTAAATACATTCAACCAACTCCAATACTTTTACCCATTAATATTTTAGAAGATTTCACAAAACCCTTATCCCTTAGCTTTCGACTTTTCAGTAAATATATTAGCGAGATGAATTAGTAGTTGTTGTTCTTGTTTCTTTAGTACCTTTAGTGGTTCCTATACCTGTCATGTTCCTTGGCTTATTTACAAGCGGTATTCAAGCTCTTATTTTTACAACCTTAGCTGCCGCTTATATAGGTGAATCCATGGAGGGGCATCATTGACTAATTTTCAAAATAATCTTTTTTAGTTTAGCGCACAACAATCTAGGCCTTGCTCAAGAGAATCTACTTAGTAAACATAAATATACACATCAATAGACAAAAAAAGGTCTATACACTCTAGAAGAATAGTAAAAAAGATTACGATATTGGGGAACTATAAAAAAGGGGGGGTTTTGGAGGGGATCAAACTAATTATATGGAATATTATATATATATATATATATATTATAAATTCAATTTAAATTGCATATCTAAATATTAATTCTATATAATGATAATGGATAGAAGCCAACTTTCCTTTGTGGATGTTTCGAAAAAATGATTTGAATTTGAGAATTCTGTTGAATCTAAGATACGAATAGTGGGTTTACATTATGGAAGAAAAACATGTATATGTACATGTATATGTAATATTAGGTATTAACTCGTTATATCTGAGATAAAAGATGATATAAAAGAGATATCTAATTTGCCCTACTAATAATGAAAAACTACTAATGAGAAGTTAGATACTAATGAGCATTTAGATAGGAATTCCAATAAGAATAAGATAAGAGCCATTCCTTTTTATTTGGAATTATGAATTAAATATGAAATAAATAGATTCAATCAAGAAAAAGAACGAATAGTTCGAATTCAAAGAATGCTTCGACACAAAGAAAGAAATGGAAAAACAAAAAAGTGCGTGAATTCACAAAAACTTTAGGTGAATAAAAAGTAAAAAATAGATATCAAAGTCTTTTTGATGATTCAATAATCTTATTAATTGAATTCAGAGTTCATAGTTACTTCGACTAGATGAAAATCTTATCAATGGAATAGAATATTGAATTCATAATTTATTGGTTGATTGTATCATTAGCCATTTCTTTATTTTGGTGCGAGGAACTTATCATGAATCATTTGATTTCTTTATACATTATTCTTCTTTGGTTTAGTTGTTGGGCTTGCTTCTATTGGACTTGAGGTTGGTCAAGGTACCGCTGCAGGCCAAGCCGTAGAAGGCATCGCGAGACAACCCGAGGCGGAGGAAAAAATACGAGGTACTTTATTGCTTAGTCTAGCTTTTAAGGAAGCCTTAACAATTTATGGACTAGTTGTAGCATTATCACTTTTATTTGCGAATCCTTTTGTTTAATTCTATTAAAAAATACATTTTTTATTGCCCGTAATTTGTTGCTTTCTTGTTTCGAATTATATCAAGATTTCACTCTTACAATGTTTTTATTGTATCTTTTTTTATTGGGACAATAACCCACGGGAAGGACTGATTTGAGGATGGGGAATTAGTATACCGACTCGCTTTCTTCCTTCCCCCTTTTTGCTTAGTTCAATCGAAACTTTTTTAAGAAAGTGTTGCAACAAAAACAAAAAACATATTTCACAATTCACAAAAGACCTAGTACCGAATTCTAATAAATAAGTATTCCCTCTTATTATGAATTTTCGATTAAATTATTATTAATTATTAATTTTTATTTAAAATTCATTTATGAATTTATAATATTATAATACAAATCAAACCAATTTGATTTTTCCTCTATTTATTTTATTTAGAAACTATTTATTCGAAATAAGTAAATGACTAAAACACCAAAACATATAACAAAATCATATAAACATAAACATATAAAAACATATAAAAAACAAAACATATGAAGAGAAATATTATTATATTATAGAATAGCAAAAAATAGAAAATGAATCATCTATCGAAAAGAGGAGATCATATGAAAATGTAACCGATTATTTCGTTTCCTTAGGTCTTTGGCCGTCTGCGGGAGTTTGGGTTTAATCCGATATTTTAGTAACAAATCCAATAAATCTAAGTGTAGTACTTGGTATATTGATTTTGTTTTGGAAAGGAGTGTAAAGGGTTGTTTATTTCAAGAATAATTTGGATTAAACCATTGCACTTTTGTCGCTTTAACTAGTAAAGAAAAGGTGCACGATCCTGCAATTTACTTCTGAATAAATTAAGAAATCATCTTTAAGAACCATAGTAGTTCGTGATTTATTGGTAAATATAATTTGATTCTCTATCAACCAATAAGGTATGATCATTAACATGGTTAAAGCTAAATTGTTTGAAGTTCAGACGGAGCAAGGTACTCTTTCTACTACTATGTTAATACATAAATGGTTTCAAAATGAATGGTGGTAAATTGTTTTCGGTATAGAACACTCATGTCGAAAAAATGATTTGAACCTTTTCTTTTAAAAAACTTCATAAACTGGGTAATTCAACCCTTCTTGTCCAATGTCGAATCGATAACCTATGCATAAAGTAAATTCTTTGGATTTGAAGAAAAAAAAGAAACAACTGTACTGATAATTACTTGTTTGGTCAAAAGAGTCCTCGAAATATTCTAATCTTTGATTAGTGATTTGTTTCAATATTTTGATTTTGGAATATGAATAGAAAAAAGAGGATAGGCTCATTCTAGTAAAAAAAGACATGGGAATTTCCCATAAGTAATTGAAATAATTGAGCATGAGGGCCAAATGAATCGAAAGATTCGTGTTTGGTTCGGGAAGAGATCATGGAAGTTTTCCAATGAATGGAAAAAGAATCTACTTTCATTAAATGATTTATTAGATAATAGAAAAAAATAGAATTTTGACTACTACTAAAAATTCAGAAGAGCTACGCGAGGAGGCCATTGAAGAACTGGAAAAAGCCCGGGATCACTTACGAAAGATGGAAATAGAAGCAAATCAGTTTCGAGTAAACGATTACTATGAAATAGAACAAGAAAAATTGAATTTGATTAATTCAACTTATAAAATTTTAGAACAATTATAAAATTACAAAAATGAAACCATTTATTTTGAACAACAAAAAGCGCTTAATCAAGTCCGATTACGAGTTTTCCAACAAGCCTTACAAGGAGCTTTAGTAGCTCTGAATAGTTGTTTGACCAATGAGTTACATTTACGTACCATTAGTGCTAATATTGGTATTTTTGAGGCGATGAAAGAAATAACGGATTAGTCCTTTATAGGCATTTTTTTGTTTTGTTGGGGGAGGGGTTTAGAAATACTTATGGTAACCATTCGAGCCGATGAGATTAGTAATATTATCCGTGAACGTATTGAGTAATATAATAGGGAAGTAAAGATTGTAAATACCGGTACCATACTTCAAGTAGGTGATGGAATTGCTTGGATTTATGGTCTTGATGAAGTAATGACAGAGGAATTAGTAGAATTTGAAGAAGGTACTATAGGCATTGCTTTGAATTTGGAATCCAATAATGTTGGCGTTGTATTGATGGGTGATAGTTTGATGATACAAGAGGGAAGTTCTGTAAAAGCAACAGGAAGAATTGCTTAGATACCAGTGAGTGAGGCTTATTTGGGTCGTGTTATAAATGCCCTCGCTAAACTTATTGACGGTCGAGGTCAAATTTCTGCTTCTAATTCTAGGTTAATTGAATCTCCTGCCCCGGGTATTATTTCGAGACGTTTCGTATATGAGCCTCTTCAAACAGGACTTATTGCTATTGATTCAATGATCCCTATAGGACGTGGTCAGCAAGAATTAATTATTAGGGACAGACATGTTAGAGTAGTGCCCTGAAGGCAATCGCCTTTAGCGCATTTTGTACAAAGTTGTGTACATACTTTATGAATAAATAAAGAAAGGCATATTTCATTAACTTGTTGTTCATTATTTGTGAATGGATATTGATCTATAAGCAAATTAATGAAGTCCATGATATATGACATAGCATGAAGGAAATTGTGATGTGATCATACTACTGAGATTCCTATTATGTGCAATTATATCAAGATATCTAAATTATCCTAGTCATAGGATTTGAGGATGGACATCGGTAATCCGAAGAGACTAGTACATCTCAAGCTCCTTGATTTGATCAGCGATGGATCTCAAAAGTCGTAAATATGAGATATTTAGGGTTGAGATGTCGATGCTTACTAGAGGTAGTAAGTACATTGGATGACCGCTATGAGATCATCACATGGATGTCCTATTCTAATGTCAATGATAATCTCATCATAGCAATGGTGCAAGTATCCTTAGGCGTGAGGTGCTCGAGGATATCTTGGATCTCGATTATGTGCTTTGACTCCATTCCTTGTTGCCTTCTGAGGTCGCTCATAGGGTGGTGATTGGGTGCAACTTGAGGTATTGAAGGTAATTGAGTAGCCAATAGAGGATTCACCACTCGTGATAGCGAAGATGATACCCATGGCCTCTTGTCAGGTTCATTACTTGGAAGTCTCTGGCCGGAGCATATATGTCATGAAGAATGTCTTCATTGACATATAAAGTAATGAGTCCTAGGACGAGAACTGAAATCACTTGGACTAGATTTGACCTAGTCAGTCTAGGAAGAGTTGACACATTGCCCATACTCATAACCAAGTGGGGTATAGCATGGTGAAATGACGAATTGCACGGTAATTGTCTATGGAAAGGTTCGTGATATGGTTCATGATGAATACATGTTCATTCGTCAAACCAATTACTTTTCGGTCAATTGGGGGTCATGATGTGTTGCTAGATACCGCTCATGACTTGCTTGGATTAAGTGTTAATCTAAGTGGCCAACATAACTGGGAACCTAATGGGTCACACGCATAAGAGTGTCTCGGAGAATTCGTAAAATAGTTTTGGACAGAGTTCCAATATATGGAGAGCAAAAGGATTAAATGGATCCTGATGAGATCGAGATATGTCCCGATGAGATCGCGACATCAATATTGCTGAAAAACGTTTCTGGGGTTTTTTCATCTTGGGACCTTGTGAGGCTTGCAGTAGGACCTAACCCTAGTGTGACTAGACCACTTCAGCATTTATTTATATATATATATATATATATATAATTAATTATATGTGTGTACGTGGATGGAGGAGAAGGAAGTTTTATCTTTTAACTTTATATATATATAACTATATATAAAGTGGCTAACGTGGATGGGAAGAAGAAGCTTCTCTTTGTTGCTTAGTCATTAATGCATTTAATGACAAAAAGGTAAAAAGTGAAAGATGAAGTAGAATGGTCGTGGGTTTTGAGAAAACCTAAGGTTAAGAGAAATTTGTATTTTCCCTCATCATCTTCATCTTTCATCAAGCCATCCTCTCCAAGTTTTCTTCATCGTTGGTTTCCAAGCTCTCCAAGAACAAGGTAAGATCTAGCAGTCTTCAACTTGTTCTAGCTATTCCCGGGTCAAAGGGTTTGTCCCGGTTAGGTTCTCCGATCTAATGGTTTGAGTTTGTTGTATAGACACATGGATCCTGGCTTTCGGGAAGGTTCCGGAACAAAAATTTTTGTTTTCCGCACCGTGGGCATGTGATGCTCACACCGGGATTTTCCTACAGTGGTATCAGAGCCACTTGTGTCGTATATAACGAAGAAACCATGACTAGGTCGGAGTTGCCTATTGCTTGTGACGATGATGCATGTTGATTGTGTGAATTTCGAATTCAGTGTAGAAATATAGTTTTCAAAATTTTCTTGCCCAGATATGTTCACAAAATGTTGTTGCATATGTCTGTGGAAGCTCGGAATTTATCAATGTGATTTGATATGATTTTGCTAATTTATTCCCCAATGTTCTGGTTGCTGTCTTTGTGCACATTCAATGAACAGGCATGCTTATAAATTCGAGAATAAATTGTAGAAAAATTGTTTTTCGGATTTGCTTTCACCAACATGTCTCTAAGATGTTTATGAATGTCTATGAGAATGGAAAAATATTTTTGAGGTGATTTACTATTTATTTGAGAATTTATTGTGTGCTTCTGGGAATAACTGTGTTGAGGAAGATAGATTCTACATTGGCTTTGTTACTGAGGTTGGATGAGTTTTTGTTGGAAATAAATCCTGAAAAAATTCATGGAACATGTTGTAACCTCTGTAATTTTCTCATAATTTATTGAAATTTTTTCAATGAGTTTTTCAAGCAAAACACAGAGCTTGGCAGTTTTGAGAAAGTTGCTGGAGCTGTTTTGTTTGGAATGATAAATTGTGTATTTCTCAATTCCAATGCCTTGGATCATTTTTAATGTGATTAAAAATGTGTTATATTGATGTTGTATGCTTTCCAAATTGAATTTCTTGAAATTGGGTTTCCAAATATTTTTCGGATGTCAAATGTGTCACATTAGCGTCTCGTTAGTGCATTTCATTGTCTTGATTATTTTGGCCGTCACAAATTTTGTGACCAGTGCCGAAGTAATCTTGATAAAGTTTAGACTACCTAGAGATACTTAGGGTGATAGTTTGATATTCTCAAATTATTTGGAAATCTAAATGAATAAGAGTATATTCATTGATTTCAAGTACATTTATACATGGTAAGCATGGAACAATGAAAGTGTTTCATTGGTACATCATAATAAAGGATATTACACTTGGTATTGTGAATTGGAACTGCACGGATTGAGAAATTAGCCGATTAGATAGCAATTCCACATGGATAAGTCGACTAATAAAGATACAAGTCGACTTGTCCGTGCACTGTAGACGCATAAGTCGACTTGCACAATGGTACAAGTCGACTTGTTCGTGCACAGTTGCATAAGTCGACTTACACATGCATAAGTCGACTTACACACTAGCATAAGTCGACTTACACATACACAAGTCGACTTACAACATGCAAAGGTGGGATGATGGATGATTTTAGGTATAGACTCAATGTGATTGATGAAATGCCCTAAATCATTCCATATAGTCATGGTGACTCTAATCCTACGGCTTGGAGGAGAAGAAGATGAGACCTGAAAACCCTCACACATCATATGAAAACTAACGCCTTTCATTAATATGGGAGAACCAGAGTTCTTATAGAGTTGGGTTGTTGGGTAAACCCAAGCTCACTCTATACGGATATGTTCGAACTATGAAAATAAGATTTTCATATTAATGGGTCGGTTTTCACTAGAAGCGTTGATTTGTTGAGTAAACTCAAGGTCAACGTGGACAGAGGCGAAATTGGGCAGTGTGCATCAGATGTACGCGCATCAAGAGTTGATAACCCAATGTGTGTGCATACATCACGAGTTGATAGCACTAGTCGATAGTTGCATCTATGAAGCAAATGGTATGACCGATACCTACCGATAGATCTAAGGTGGCTTGTTGGGTAAACCCAAGGTCATTTTAGAAATGTCGGATATCTATGATACAATTGGTATGACCGATACCTACCGATTGACCTAAGGTGGCTTGTTGGGTAAACCCAAGGTCATTTTAGCAATGTCGGATATCGACCCACTAGGACATTTTGTCATAATGTTTCTTGGATTCGTACTGAGGGTTATGGATTCTTTGAAACTAGTGGGAGCCATATGCATGTCATGCAAGTCCTTATGATCATGCATGTAATTCTATTCTAACATTCTTTCTCTCTTTTCCCTTTAGGTTATTGAAGATGACTTCAAGTGTGAACTTGCGCTCGCTTATGGACTCCAACAAATTAACTGGACCTAACTTTCTAAATTGACTGAGAAATCTGAGAATGGTTCTCAGGTCAGAGGAACTGGGATATGTCCTAGATGTTCCACTTCCTGATCCACCTGCTGCTGATGCTTCTGATGAGGATCAGAAAGCATATCGTAAGCATCTTAAAGACAGTGACATGGCTACCTGCATTATGCTCGCATCTATGTCACCAGAGCTGCAAAAACAGCATGAGTCTATGGATGCTAATACCATAGTGTTTCATCTTAGGGAACTGTTTGATGAGCAAGCTCGGTCTGAAAGGTTCGAGACCTCGAGGCTACTCTTCACTACTAAGATGACTCCAGGTTATTTGCCGTGCAGTTATGCACTGAAGATGAATGGGTATATTGAGAGGTTGGCCGTCTTAGGTTTTGTTATGGATTATGAATTAAGTGTTGACTTAATTCTAGTTGGATTGTCTGATAGTTATTCACAGTTTGTGTTAAACTATCGGATGAACCAAATATCCACGACAATCCTCGAGTTGATCAATCGCTTTCGAGACAATGAGCAATCTATCAAGAAGGATAGCAAGCAAGTGCTTATGGTGGACTCTTCTTCCGGTTCAAAGAAAAGAAGTCAAGAAGAAAAGGTCTAAGAAACTGAAAGGAAGTGCAGCCAAGAAGAAAATCAAAGAGACTGCACCAAAAGGAACTTGCTTCCATTGTGGCAAGACTGGCCACTGGAGTCTTGCCACAATGGAAGCGAAACTGTAAAGTCTATCTGGAAGAATTGAAGCAGAAGAAGGCATCAGATGCCTCGACTTCTTCAGGTATGTTTGTTATTGAGGTTAATACTGTTTCTGACCATAACATATGGGTATTAGATACCGGTTGTGGCTCACATATATGCAATGATATGCAGGGCCTCAGGGACGATGAGATGACTCATGAAGGAGAACTAGACTGCGTGTGGGAAATGGAGCAAGAGTTCTTTGCATTAGTCGTAGGCACTTACTTTTGTCACTCCCCACTGGGCTTGTAATTAAATTGGATGAATGTTATTTTATACCTGTATTAACAAAGAACATATTATGCATTTCTTGTTTAAATAGAAATGGTTTCCATTTGACTTTTAGTAACAATGGTTGTTCTATTAGTTTGAATGGAATGCTTTATGGTACTGGTACATTATGCAATGGAATTTACATATTAGATATGTCACATCCAATTATGAATGTCAATGACACGAAAAGACATAAACGAGATAATTTAAAATCAACTTACTTATGGCATTGTCGCCTTGGCCATATAAATGAGAGACGCATAGCTAAGCTCCATAAGAGTGGTAGTTTATGGTCATTTGATTATGAATCATATGACACATGTGAATCTTGTTTATTAGGTAAGATGACTAAATTACCCTTTAAGGGAAAGGGTGAACGAGTGACTGGTGTATTAGACCTAATACATTCAGATGTATGTGGTCCGATGTCCATCCATGCCAGAAGTGGTTGTCTTTACTTCATTACCTTTATCGATGATTATTCTCGATATAGGTACCTGTATCTGATGAGATACAAATATGAAGCATTTGAAAAGTTCAAACAATTCAGAAATGAAGTAGAAAACCAACTTGGGAAAAGTATCAAGACATTACGATCAGATCGTGGTGGGGAATACTTAGACCAACAGTTTTTGGATTATCTCAGAGATAATGAGATTTTATCTCAATAGACTCCTCCTTACACCACAAAGATAATGGTGTGGCAGAAAGGAGAAATCGAACCTTGTTAGACATGGTACGATCAATGATGGGCTTTGCAAAGTTACCAAAATCCTTTTGGGGGTATGCAATCGAGACAACTGTTTACTTGCTAAACGGAGTTCCATCAAAGACAGTTGATGTTACTCCATATGAGATGTGGACTAACAAAAGACCCTATCTTACTCATTTGAAAGTTTGGGGTTGTCCTGCTTATGTGAAGCGGATATAGTCAGATAAACTTGATGCAAAGTCTGACAAGTGTTTGTTCGTAGGATATCCTAAAGAAACAATGGGATATCAATTCTACCTTGCTGAGGAACAAAAGGTGTTTGTTTCGAAGCATGTTGTCTTTTTAGAGAAAGAGTTTCTTTTATAAGAAGACAGTGAGAACAAAATTGAACTTGAAGAAGTTCAAGATGCTCAATGACGCAGATCAATCGCTGAACACAAGCCGTGACTCATCTGGATGAAGTAACATTCAACCTTCTACAACACACGAAGTTCGTAGGTCACGTAGGATACGCTCTATTCCCGAGAGATATGGATTTCTTGTGAATGAACATAATGACGTATTGCTCATAGAAGATGATGAGCCTACCACCTATGAAGAGGTTCTGAAGAGTTCAAAATCTGAGAAATGGCTTCATGCCATGCAGGCTGAAATGGATTCCATGTATGAAAACCAAGTATGGACTTTGGTTGAGGCACCCGAAGGAATCAAACCCATAGGGTGTAAATGGGTTTTCAAAAAGAAAACCGACATGGATGGTAATGTAATTACCTATAAAGTAAGGCTTGTGGCTAAAGGCTTTCATCAAAGACAAGGAGTTGACTACGACGAGACCTTTAGCCCAGTAGCAATGCTTAAATCCATTAGAATACTCCTAGCTATTGCCACTCATTATGATTATGAGATATGACAAATGGATGTGAAGACAGCTTTCCTAAATGGAAATCTAGCTGAGGATGTGTATATGACACAACCTGAGGGCTTCACCTCCTATGATGGCGAAAAGGTATGCAAGCTTCAAAAATCCATCTATGGATTGAAACAAGCATCTAGGAGTTGGAATATCAGTTTTGATGAGGTAATCAAAGAGTTTGGTTTCTCACAAAATCCGGATGAACACTGTGTGTATAAGAAGGTTAACCGGACTGCAATCGTATTCCTTGTGCTGTATGTAGATGACATATTATTGCTAGGAAACGATGTCTCTATGCTACAATCAGTCAAGATTTGGTTGTCCAAATAATTTGCCATGAAAGACCTTGGTGAAGCAACTTATATCCTTGGGATAAGGATCTATGGAGATAGATAAAAAAGGTTGCTTGGTCTTTCACAATCAACGTACATAGACAAGATGCTAAAAAGGTTTAGCATGGAGCAATCCAAGAGAGGGCACCGTCCCGTGACTCATGGGATAACACTCTCGTAATCTATGTGTCCTAAGACACAAGATGAGAGGATGCGCATGAGTATGATCCCGTATGCATCTGCGGTAGGATCTATCATGTACGCTATGCTATGTACGAGACCCGATGTATCATATGCTCTAAGTGTTACGACGCGATACCAATCGGATCTGGTGAGGGTCTTTGGGTGGTGTCAAGAATATCCTCAAGTACTTGCGAAGGACTAAGGATGTTTTCTTGATATATGGAGATAGAGATCTCAAAGTGAGCGGGTATCTGATGCCGTTTTCAATCGATAAGGATGATTCCAAATCCCAATCAGTTACGATTCACACCGAATGGCGGGGTAGTTAGTTGGAAGAGTTCCAAACAAGAGACAACTGTCGATTCAACAACCGAGGTAGATACGTTCTGTCGCTTGAAGCGGCAAAGAAGATTTGGATCAAAAGTTCATTCTTGAACTTGGTGTGGTTCCTAGCGATGATGGGCCTATCTGAGTTGTATTGTGACAACAATGGGGCTATTCTTGTGCAGCGAAAGAACCAAGGTCTCATCAACGATCCAAACACGCACTCGCAGATATCATTTGATCGGGGAGATCATTGGACAAGGTGATGTCCGGATCGAGAGAATTCCACCGAGCGTAATATTGCGATCCGTTGATAAAGCCATTATCACAAAAGAGTTTTGATTCTTATGTACTCGCCTATGGTATTAGATATCAAGGCGATTGGTTTTAGGTCAAGTGGGAGATTGTTAGAGTAGTGCCCTGAAGGCAATCGCCTTTAGCGCATTTTGTACAAAGTTGTGTACATACTTTATGAATAAATAAAGAAAGACATATTTCATTGACTTGCTGTTCATTATTTGTGAATGGATATTGATCTATAAGCAAATTAATGAAGTCCATGATATATGACATAGCATGAAGGAAATTGTGATGTGATCATACTACTGAGATTCCTATCATGTGCAATTATGTCAGTATCTAAATTATCCCTAGTCATAGGATTACTGAGACTGGACATCGGTAATCCGGAGAGACTAGTACATCTCAAGCTCCTTGATTTGATCAAGCAGTGGATCTCAAAAGCTGTAAATATGAGATATTTAGGGTTGAGATGTGGATGCTTACTAGAGGTAGTAAGTACATTGGATGACCTGCTATGAGATCATCACATGGATGTCCTATTCTAATGTCAGTGATAATCTCATCATAGCAATGGTGCAAGTATCCTTAGACTTGAGGTGCTCAAGGATATCTTGGATATTGATTCTGTGCTTTGACTCCATTCCTTGTTGCCTTCTGAGAGGTCGCTCATAGGGTGGTGATTGGGTGCGACTTGAGGTATTGAAGGTAATTGAGTAGCCAATAGAGGATTCACCACTTACGTGATAGCGAAGATGATACCCATGGCCTCTTGTCGGGTCATTACTTGAAGTCTCGTCGGAGCATATATGTCATGAAGAATGTCTTCATTGACATATAAAGTAATGAGTCCCAGGACGAGAACTGAAATCACTTGGACTAGATTTGACCTAGTCAGTCTAGTAAGAGTTGACACATTGCCCATACTCATAACCAAGTGGGGTATAGCATGGTGAAAGGACGAATTGCACGGTAATTGTCTATGGAAAGGTTCGTGATATGGTTCATGATAAATACATGTTCATTCGTCAAACCAATTACTTTCCAGTCAATTGGGGGTCATGATGTGTTGCTAGATACCGCTCATGACTTGCTTGGATTAAGTGTTAATCTAAGTGGCCAACATAACTGGGAACCTAATGGGTCACACGCATAAGAGTGTCTTGGAGAATTCGTAAAATAGTTTTGGGCAAAGTTCTAATATATGGAGAGCAAAAGGATTAAATGGATCTCGATGAGATCGAGATATGTCCCGATGAGATCGCGACATCAATATTGCTGAAAAACGTTTCTGGGGGTTTTTCCCATACCGGGACCCGGTAGGCCGGTAGGACCGACCCCAGTGTGACTGAACCACTTCAGCATTTATTTATATATATAATTAATTAATTAATTATATGTGTGTACGTGGATGGAGGAGAAGGAAGTTTTATCTTTTAACTTTATATATATATAACTATATATAAAGTGGCTAACGTGGATGGGAAGAAGAAGCTTCTCTTTGTTGCTTAGTCATTAATGCATTTAATGACAAAAAGGTAAAAAGTGAAAGATGAAGTAGAATGGTCGTGGGTTTTGAGAAAACCTAAGGTTAAGAGAAATTTGTATTTTCCCTCATCATCTTCATCTTTCATCAAGCCATCCTCTCCAAGTTTTCTTCATCGTTGGTTTCCAAGCTCTCCAAGAACAAGGTAAGATCTAGCAGTCTTCAACTTGTTCTAGCTATTCCCAGGTCAAAGGGTTTGTCCCGGTTAGGTTCTCCGATCTCTGCGTGGATACCGTTAGAGACGGTCTCCTTTGGCCGTCATGGTTTGAGTTTGTTGTATAGACACATGGATCCTGGCTTTCGGGAAGGTCTCGGAACAAAAAAAATTTTTTCTGCACCGTGGGCATGTGATGCTCACACCGGGATTTTCCTACAAGACAGACTGGTAAAACTGTCGTAGCCACAGATACGATTCTCAATCAACAAGGGCAAAATGTAATATGTGTTTATGTAGCTATTGGTCAAAAAGCATCTTCTATGGCTCAGGTAGTAACTACTTTACGGAAAGAGGGCAATGGACTACACTATTGTGGTAGCTGAAACGGCGGATTCTCTGGCTACATTACAATATCTCGCTCCTTATACAGGAGCGGCTCTGGCTGAATATTTTATGTACCATGAATGACATACTTTAATTATTTATGATGATCTTTCTAAACAATCACAGGCTTATCGGCAAATGTCTCTTCTATTAAGAAGACCATCGAGTCGTGAGGCTTATCCAGGAGATGTTTTTTATTTGCATTCACCCCTTTTGGAGAGAGCCGCTAAATTAAGTTCTAGTTTAGATGAAGGAAGTATGACTGCTTTACCAATAGTCGAGACCCAATCGGGAGACGTTTCGGCTTATAGTCCTACTAATGTAATTTCTATTACAGATGGAAAAATAATCTTATCCACCGATTTTTTCAATGCTGAAATAAGGCCTGCTATTAATGTAGGTATTTCCGTCTCCAGAGTGGGCTTTGCAGCTCAAATTAAAGTTATGAAACAAGTAGCTAGTAAATTAAAATTAGAATTGGCCCAATTCGCATAATTAGAAGCCTTTGCCCAATTCACTTCTGATCTCGATAAAGCTACTCAAAATCAGTTGGCAAGAGGTCAATGATTACGCGAGTTACTCAAACAATCTCAATTAGCCCCTCTCACAGTCGAGGAACAGATAATGATTATTTATACCGAAACGAATGGTTATCTTGATTCATTAGAAATTGGTCAAATAAGGAAATTTCTCGTTGAGTTACGTATCTATTTAAAAACGAATAAACCGCAGTTCCAAGAAATCATATCTTCTACCAAAATATTCACTGAAGAAGCGGAAGCCCTTTTGAAAGAAAGTATTCAGGAACAGATGGAACGTTTTCTACTCTAGGAGCAAGTATAAAGAAATGGGTCTCTCTAACAAATGGAACGTTTTCTACTCTAGGAGCAAGTATAAAGAAATGGGTCTCTCTAAATCGGATTATAATCCTTAAGTCAAAATACTTAAATAAAATTATAAATATAAAAATTAGAAATATAAAATGATAAAAATGAAATTAAGTAGAATCTATAACTAAAAGATTAAGTATAATATAACATAAGTATAAATGTTTTTATTCAAACCATTCAAAATATCTTTATTTTATATTTTATATAATTTTATTTTATATTTTATAGAAATATAAAGAAATCTATTAAAAGAAAGAAATAAAATTAAAATGAAATAAAATATATATTCTATATGGATATATGGAAAATATTAAATCAATAGATTTGAACCTATACCAAAGGTTTAGAAGACCTCTATCATATCCATTAGACAATGGACGCTTTTCAATTTTATCTTTTCTTAGTTATTTTTTGTGTTGATAAAGAGAAAATATTGAAAAGAGAAAATATTGACAAAAATTTAGGAAATTGCATATTGAATTAATTCAATTATATATTCAATTTGTTATTGTTAAAATTTAGAAATTATAAAAAGAATTTTTATTATATGAAAAATTATATAAAAATAAGAAATAGATTATAAATAGAATCTATTTAGATAAAATTAAATAAAATAAATTTTAAAATTATAAATAGAATAAATAGTTATAATAATACATAATTAGAATTAGAATAATAAATAATATATAAATTAGAATTATATATATATATATATTAATAATTCTATCTATCCAGAATTGTATCTACTCGAAAAAAAATATTATAGTCTATATATCTAATATATGAATAAAAGAGTATATAATAAAATACTATAGAAATAGTCTAGAATTATGAATAATAGTGTTGGACCCCACACCCCACCCGTAGGTGTTTGGGAGTTATACCCTGACGTGTGTTTGCGGGTTACACCGCGACATCCAATGTTGGGACCCGATCCGGGAACCGGATCCCAACCGGAAAACAGAAACGGATACGACGAACGAATTGGTAGATAGCTAAAACGAATAACAAAAGACAGAAACAAAGGACAGAGCGGAGACAAAAACAGAAGCGAAAATAGTGAAACGAATCGAATAAGCAGGCGAAGTCGATGAGGACAACAAAGCGAATGTGGAATTAAATCGAATGCAAATCGAATACAGATCGCAAGCAAAGCAAACAAGCGGATCAAGTTGACCTGAAGCAAATTCCGATATCCGTAACAAATATGATAGACAAACTAACGCGTTGGAAACACTAACAAACAATTTTTCCCCTCTTTGCAAAATCATCCTTCAATACTTATACAATCATACAAAACCCATAAACCATCCTTAAACATCTTTAATCTTATTTTTACTCTTTATTCAAACTTATTATCTAACAAAATTTCGGCAGCATAACGGCTGCTTTTCCTCTAACCCAAACCTGAAAAGTATCAAAATACACTTCTAAAACATATCCCAATCAATCATACAATCATTAAATCCACCGGACCCTCCGTCCGGGATCTCAGCAGAAACAAACGCAATCTTAGTTCTAAACACTTCAATCATTCTCATGCATAACCATAACTCATCATCATACACAAACTTTGAACCTCAACTCAACATATAAATCCATAATTAACATTAATATACAATCTTATAATTCAAATACATTGTATTCAAAATTATACATAAGTTCATAACCTTAGCCATACACAATGTCATACACAAATACCAATAATCCCAAATACATAAAACAAAAAATAAACGAATTCGGACATAAGTCTTGACTTTTTTCCATCCGATCTCCTGCTCGAAAACCTATAGATGGGGATGAAAGGGGGGGTGAGCTCGGAAGCTCGTGGATAATATGTTTATAAATTGAAAAATAAGCGAAAACATATTTGGAAAAACTTTACCATTTATTTCCGAAATTTCACATTAGAAATTTGGCAAATCTCGTATTTTTCACACTTTTCAAAATATTGTCAAAACAATTGCAATCGCTTTTCAGTTGAAAAACCACCATAATTTTTTTCTCAAAATTTTCACATTTTGTTTTTAAAAATGATGCAATGCAACACACTTATAAACAACAAAACACACAAAACACATCAAATGGTGCGGTTTGGTCCAAAGCGAGCGTCTTGCACATTCCGCATAAGCGGTCCTGCGGCAAGTGAATGTAACGTACTACACTTTTTCGCATAGCGGTCCAGTGTAGCTGTGGAGGGAGTCCGAAATCGGAGCTCCAATACCACTAGCGGGCAGCCGAGAGAAGGCTTTAACAAATAGAGACAGTGCACTGACTCACAAGGGACTTAACCAAACCCACATAACACATAAGCGAAAAGGAAAATTCAAATTGCCCGAAGGCACTTTTCAAAAATCTTGATTTTTCACATCAACCACATATCCAAGCATGAAATCATATAGCAATCCACATTCAATCCAAATTCATCAATTTGATCACGTATCAATCCAAATCATAAATATGAATGCAATGTATTTCTTTAAAACATAACTCAAACATATACATATTCATAATGCCCACTTTTCAAATTTATCTAATAATTCAAAAACCGTGAATTTCTTCAATCTTGTAATTTCTTAACATCATTTCTAAAATAAGGAATTTAATCCTTTGAAATCATAATCTTTCAAACATTTACATAAACAATAATTTTTCAAAGCTTTTCTTCTTGATTTTTCAAATCACATGCTTATGCTTAAAATTCAATGAATAAACATACTACCCATCTCGAATTGATGTTAGAAACTTGTTCCAAGCTTCAATTTGGCCATTTCGCCTTTCTTCCTTCCAATTTAACATTCCCTAAAGCAATTTCATCAAAATTCAACCTCATAAATAACTTAATCCTTAAAATTGATGTCACAATTCATCAATTCATACTAATTCCAAGATATTTACATCACCAATTTCTAAAATCCCTAAATTCCAAATTTGACCTAAACCGATTCACTCAAATTCAATATCATATTTAACTTAATTTCTCAAATTGAGCTTAGCAAACATTAATTCCTCACATATTCAAGCTATCTAAATCTCCAATTTTCAAAAACCTCAATTTTCAAAATTGACCTAAACCAATTCATCCAAATTCAATCTCATAATTCATAAATTCTTCAAAACTAATTTCATATTTCACAAACCTATATTATTATCTATAATTCTACACCAAAATTTTACAAAATCCTCAAACACACATTTAAGCCTAAACCTTAATTAATTTTCCATCCAAAATTAAACACAACCTAAGGCATATACATCAAACTTAACTTCATAAATCTCAAACCCAAGTTGATTTCCATATTTCTAAACTAAAATTTCATCAAAAACGCAAACTCCAAATTTTTCCCTTACCTCTTTTCTTCTTCATTTTCGAAATTTCTTGGTTCTATTTGAAAGCTTTTACCTCCTTCCTCCTTTTTCCCTTGGAAGCTACTCAAAACTCTTGCTTGAAGACCCTTGAAAATCGAAATCTAGCATTTTCTCCTTCTTTTCTCCCATGGCCGAAAGTTCTCCTCTCTTCTCTTCTCCTTATTCTTCTTTCCTTTGTTCTGATTTTCCAGCCAACTTCGTGGCTTTATATTGCTTAAAACAACATCTCCTCATGTGTTTTAAAGCGATGTCATTAATGAAGGTCAAATGACCATATTGCCCCTCCATTCAAAGCTTAAAGTCATGCTTATTTGCGGGTTGATTCGCACTATCAATTTGAAGGAATTTGTTAAAACTTTCTTCTAGAGAAATGTTCCTCTATGTCTTAATTTTATAATGCCACAAGAATCATCCAATTTGGAGCACTACATCAAATGTTATGCACAAAACATTTCGGGTTGTTCATATTCTAACACATTTTCCAGCACGTTATTTCCATCCAGAAATTAACATTCTTAATCCCAAAATTGACATTCGATGTCTTCATAAAAATTGTATCTCTATTTCTCTAGTTTAATTCAAATTAAGAATCGCCTCATTTCGATTTCCATAGCAAAAGTTATGTTGAAAATACTTTCAGATATTCCTAATCTAAAAATTGCACACTAATCCGGACTTTATTTCATAATTTAAAAATCTTAGGGGCTAAATTGAAATTTCCTTTCTTCATATGACTTGTAGCCCCTTGTCTTAACTTTATTTCGCCTCAAGAATCACTTCAATCGGATCTCTACAGATCCCAAATTTCTCAAAATTCTGAACTATGTTTGAAAAATTTTCCGACTCACTTTGATTAATTTAATCAACCTCAATTTAATCTTAAAAATTCACAAATTTTCCATAAAAATGAAATTCATTGTCTTAGGAATCCAACGCTTTAAGAATCAACTCAATAGGATATCAAACGAAAAAGTTATAAGCAAAAGAGCGAGAGGAGGACATTTAGCGATTAGGTGTGGGCACGTCTAAGATACTTACCCAGCGTTTGGTTACCGTCTTCGGACGTGAAAACGGATGACGAGGACAAAAAATTTCTGTCCGAAGGTGCGTTTGCTTACCGTCTTGACTAATTTCTGTCCAATCTTTAAAGGACAAGGAAAAAAAATTTCGTCCAACTCAAAAACGTCGGACTCTGAATTGTGTCCGACAGACAAGATAAGGAAAAGGCGATAATAACCTCCAGCAAACGTCGAATACCTAAAAACCATTCTCCGTCTTCAATAGCTGCGTCCTGATTCTACAAATTTTCATCTCCACTGATCGGCGCGGTACGTAGCAGAAGCTTCTCTTCCCCCTTCAATGTACGCATATGGGTGTACATATTCTACTAATCTCTCTCTATTCTCCATACATTTGCTCATTGTTTGCGTCTCGTTCTTCCCCAGATTTGATTTTGTTCCGTGTCCAACGAACCTCCGTCTTCACGTCCGAGCAGCGTCCTACCATCTTTCCTCGCTTCTAGGTAAGACATTCATGCTACCATTTTGGTTTTTAGAATGTGGGTTATGTTTGGAATTTATCTTCTTCTTCTTCTGGGTTTTTGAACGTACGTTCTTCAATGTTGTTCTTATCATCTCATCGTTTTTGTTTTTCTTGAATACGTAATGGGTTTCGTATGGGTTTGTTGATGGGTGTCGAAGGGGTAAGGGATTGGGTTTTGTTGATGGGTATTGATTGGGTAAGGCATTACGTTCCGCTTCTCTACCATGTTTTATTTTTCTTATAATTTTCATTTGGGGTGGGAACCGGTTCTTATCGTTCTTTGATTTATTTGGGAATTGGTGAGATCGTGTTGCGTATGGCTCGGTTAGAAGGTAATCAACTTCTTCTTGCTTTTATTTTCAAATGGCTTCGGAGATTGCGTCAAACTCTTTTGCTTATAGTTTTGTCTTGAACAAGAACATACAAAGCGTGAAAGTCAGTGATATAGATGCATTTCTCTTGTTTCTTCTGGAGAAGGGCTTTAGTAACGCAATTATCTAATATGGTGTCTTTCTCTCCAGAAGATTTTTTTTCAAATTGGAAAGCTGATTCAAATGAACCTAGGCTAATGCCTACCACTGTTAACATTGATGTAATTGAAGATGTTATGGTTCTACTTGAGCTAAGAAGGAAAGAATTGGCTTGCTAAAGCATGTTTTATAGTTGCTGTCCACAACTTTCTAGACTTGGACTAGTTTTTTGCAGTGTTTTTCTTTTTGCTTGATTCTCTGTTGACTCCAGTTTAATCAATTTCTCTTCAATCACAATGAAAGTGGAGTTCACCTTAGTTAGGCTGCTGTAATTGGTTGCTTCTGTGTTTAAGATGCAATAGTGAGTGTATAATTTGCATAATTCTTTGTGCACTTCTGCTATTATGGTCATGATCTATTTTAGCATTTTGCTTAAAAGAACTGCAGTTTGAAATTATATTGAGTATAGCAAGTATGAATGATGGAAAAAATTTTCTTTTCAGGCTTGAAGGAGCAAAGGTCATATTTAGGAACAATATATATGTAAACTGGGAATTCTAAGTGTATTTTGGGATGTGGTTTCCCTTATCCTTTGCTGTATAAGATACATTATCACTTCCCTTGTTTGATTGCTGTAGTGAATTGCGTCCAATTGAGCTTGCCTAGTGATTAGGTTACAGTGGTTTCCAGAGCCATTTTGTATGAAGGAAGGAGTACCTGATTTTCAATTTTGAGGAAGTGATTTTCTCTTTAATGAGAAGAAGTTTGATTGTATTTCTTTGTATTTAATTGTGTAATGGAGCGATGGATGACTAAAAAGAAGGAAATTGACTGAAAGACAACATTATCTCCCTTGTTATAAGGGTTAATGTCATTGTATTAAGAAGCTTGGTTATGTTTTGAATTGTTGACTTGTAGTAGGCATGGGAAGGAAATAGTGACATGTGATTCAAAGTTGTTATCGCAGTGAGTTCCTAGTATTCATTGTCTGCTGTGTCAAGGTGGATGGTGGCAGGAATATTTAGTAAAATTTCTCATGGAAGATTGAATATTAGTTGTGCATTCATCAACCTTTTTACAGCTATGTTATTTGAGGATGGTATGTCCCACGTTGGAATGATAAACCTCATCGTCTATTTTGTACTCTCATCCAGACTAGATGAAAAAATTTCGGAATTGGGCAATTGAGTGATGAATCATGGACAGTGCAGTGGCATCTTTGCAATCAAACATGATCATTCTTGTACTTCACTAGATGCATATTTGTAAATGTAACCGGTATAATATTGAACTGTGACTTAATGGACTTATTCTCTTTTCACCATGCCATAGTATTGGAAGGTTAATTGATAATAATAATAATAATAATAATAATAATAATAATAATAATAATAATAATAATAATAATAACATAATTAATTTTATTTGATTACCTTATAATAATAATCTTGAAAGAATAATAACAATAAATTAATAATAATAATACTAATAATAATCATAAAATTATTATGATAAAATGGTAATGATGATGACATAATTTTACTTAATATTCATATTAATTTTAATTATTGTGATTACACAAATTATAATAATAACATAATTAATATTATTAGAGTTGCAAATAAACTTCAAATAAATATTGATGCACTTATAAAATAACAAATGAATTATAATAACAACAATTACAAAAATTAATATTAATTGTATCAATAATAATTGTTATTACAAAAATTATAATTAATAAGATAATTAATGTTATTAGAGTTGCAAATACACTTCATATAAATATTGACACAATTATGAAATAACAAATGAATTACATCTTTCCAATACATTATACTGCAGGGGTATTTTTGTCATTAAACACTGTTTTTTGTTCTGTCCACTACAACCAAACACATTTTTGTCCTATGGACGAAGACAATTTTCTCTGTTCTGTCCATCGCAACCAAACATCTCACTATCTTCAATTCTTGTCCTGTCCCGTCCAACTCTGTCCCGTCTCGTCCTGTCTCTACCTGCTGCAGACACCAACCAAACGCAGGGTTAGAGACTAGGCGTGGCCACGTCTAAGGATAAAATCTAGATCTGCAAGAACTTTCTAAATTTTCAAATCATATCTTTTGCTCCTGAACTCTAAATTTGACAAATTTGGTCTCTATGGAAAGCTTGAAGGGCTTTCTACAACTTCCATGTAGAACTCCACAACTAAATTAGTCTCTAATGTGATCAAATTTTTAATCAAAGATTTTGCCCAATTAATAAATCCCTAAACAAAGACTCAACTTTGGAAAATTCTATCTTTCAACTCCAAAGTCCGAACACCTCATATTTTATATCGATGCGAAGATCAGAAAGTCACCTTCAACTTCCATTGAGGACATAAAAATCAATTTGACCTCTAAGGAAGTCAATTTTTCAGTCAAACGTTCTGTCCTCTAATATTCATGTTGAAACCGTAACAAAAACTTGTAAAAATCATAACTTATTATTCCTTGATCGAAAAATTCTATACTTTATATCAGAATAAAGATAAAATCAAACTCTTCAACTTTCATGAAGAACTTAAAGGCTAAATCAACCTCTAACTAGATAAATTTTCCAGTCAAAGCTTTAGCCATATACTAGGTCAACCCATAACATTTTTCAAACAAAGTCAAATTTATACTGAACTTTGACTGCTTATAGCTTTCACTTCCGAAATCGAAAAATTGCAAACTTTATGGCGACAGAAAGCTCTTAACATAAACTATAAGTTTCATGTAGATCATTTTATCAAATTTTGCCTAAATCAAAAGTCAACCCTCAAAGGCCAAAAAGTCAAACTTCTCACAATTTTTTTCATCTTCTCACACTTTCTCTCTTTATTTCTTGATTTTCAACTTAATTTCTATCAACTCATCCACTTTTGAATATTTTTTATTTTCACTCAAAAAAAATCAGGGTCCAACATTTCTCCTCCTCTTAAAAGAATTTCGTCCTCGAAATTCATACTTAATTAGACACCAAGTAACTTTTTCTCTTACTTTTTGACACTGGTTACACACTTTCTAACTGATTTCTCGTCATACTTATTTTTCACTTATTCAATATCATAGCAAAATACTGTTTCATTTTATCTTATCTCCAAACAGTCATTCTTTTATCTCACAAAAGTATAATCAATTCAATTTCATCCAAATGCTATCATTCAATTCAAATCTCGATTTTCATCATTTCAAACCTAAAATTCATCAAAGTTCTTAACCCTCATCAATCACTTAATTAGGTCTTCACATAATTCATAAAAATCCATCTCCATGCCCATCTTTCACTCACAAATGGATATACAAAATCAAATCATCCTAATTCCTCATGAACCTCAAATCTCAATTTCATGAACAATTTCCTAAAATCACTTAACATTCTTATCATCTTCATCTATCAATCACTTTGGTATGCACTTTATCTTTATCACAATCTCACAAATTCAATCTTATGCTTGAACACTCTTATACAAATCAGTTAGACGCAAACGCCCAAGTATGATCATAATACTGAGCTCTGATACCATAAATGTTGGGACCCGATCTGGGAACCGGATCCCAACCGGAAAACAGAAACGGATGCGACGAACGAAATGGCAGATAGTTAAAACGAATAACAAAAGACAGAAACAAAGGACAGAACGGAGACAAAAATGGAAGCGAAAATAGCGAAACGAATCGAACAAGCAGGCGAAGTCGATAAGGACAACAAAGCGAACGCGGAATTAAATCGAATGCAAATCGAATACAGATCGCAAGCAAAGCAAACAAGTGGATCAAGTTGACCTGAAGCAAATTCCGATATCCGTAACAAATATGATAGACAAACTAACGCATTGGAAACACTAAGACATTCCAAATTCAGTATAAATTTTTTTTTATTTCTTTGCGTTCTTATTCACCTTATTCCATCACAAACAAAACAAACGGTTTTTCCCCTCTTTGCAAAATCATCCTTCAATACTTATACAATCATACAAAACCCATAAACCATCCTTAAACATCTTTAATCTTCTTTTTACTCTTTATTCAAACTTATTATCTAACAAAATTTCGGCAGCATAACGACTGCTTTTCCTCTAACTCAAACCTGCAAAGTATCAAAATACACTTCTAAAACATATCCCAATTAATCATACAATCATCAAATCCACCGAACCCTCCGTCCGGGATCTCAGCAGAAACAAACGCAATCTTAGTTCTAAACACTTCAATCATTCTCATGCATAACCATAACTCATCATCATACACAAACTTTGAACCTCAACTCAACATATAAATCCATAATTTACATTAATATACAATCTTATAATTCAAATACATCGTACTCAAAATTATACATAAATTCATAACCTTAGCCATACACAATGTCATACACAAATACCAATAATCCCAAATACATAAAACACAAAATAAACAAATTCGGACATAAGTCTTGACTTTCTTCCATCCGATCTCCTGCTCGAAAACCTGGAGATGGGGATGAAAGGGGGGTGAGCTTGGAAGCTCGTGGATAATATGTTTATAAATTGAAAAATAAACGAAAACATATTTGGAAAAACTTTACCATTTATTTACGAAATTTCACATTAGAAATTTGGAAAATCTCGTATTTTTCATACTTTTCAAAATATTGCGAAAACAATTGCAATCGCTTTTCAGTTGAAAAACCACCATAATTTATTTCTCAAAATTTTTCACATTTTGTTTTTAAAAAAGATGCAATGCAACACACTTATAAACATAACAAAACACACAAAACACATCAAATGGTCTGGTTTGGTCCAAGCGAGCGTCTTGCACATTCTCAGAGCGGTCATGCGGTAAGTGAATGTAACGTACTATACTTTTCCGCATAGCAGTCCAGTGTAGCCGTGGAGGGAGTCCGAAATCGGAGCTCCAATGCCACTAGCGGGCAGCCGGGAGAAGGCTTTAATAAATAGAAACAGTGCACTAACTCACAAGGGACTTAACCAAACTCACATAACACATAAGCGAAAAGGAAAATTCAAATTGCCCGAAGGCACTTTTCAAAAATCTTGATTTTTCACATCAACCACATATCCAAGCATGAAATCATATAGCAATCCACATTCAATCCAAATTCATCAATTTGATCACGTATCAATCCAAATCATAAATATGAATGCAATGTATTTCTTTAAAACATAACTCAAACATATACATATTCATAATGCCCACTTTTCAAATTTATCTAATAATTCAAAAACTGTGAATTTCTTCAATCTTGTAATTTCTTAAAATCATTTCTAAAATAAGGAATTTAATCCTTTGAAATCATAATCTTTCAAACATTTATATAAACAATAATTTTTCAAAGCTTTTCTTCTTGATTTTTCAAATCACATGCTTATGCTTAAAATTCAATAAATAAACGTACTACCCACCTCGAATTGATGCTAGAAACTTGTTCCAAGCTTCAATTTGACCATTTCTCCTTTCTTCCTTCCAATTTAACATTCCCTACAACATTTTCATCAAAATTTAACCTCATAAATAACTTAATCTTTAAAATTGATGTCACAATTCATCAATTCATACTAATTCCAAGATATTTACATCACCAATTTCTAAAATCCCTAAATTCCAAATTTGACCTAAACCGATTCACTCAAATTCAATATCATATTTAACTTAATTTCTCAAATTGAGCTTAGCAAACATTAATTCCTCACATATTCAAGCTATCTAAATCTCCAATTTTCAAAAACCCTAATTTTCAAAATTGGCCTAAACCAATTCATCCAAATTCAATCTCATAATTCACAAATTTTTCAAAAATAATTTCATATTTCACAAACCCATATTATTATCTATAATTCTACACCAAAATTTTACAAAATCCTTAAACACACATTTAAGCCTAAACCTTAATTAATTTTCCATCCAAAATTAAACCCAACCTAAGGCATATACATCAAACTTAACTTCATAAATCACAAACCCAAGTTGATTTCCATATTTCTAAACTAAAATTTCATCAAAAACACAAAGTCCAAATTTTTCCCTTACCTCTTTTCTTCTCCATTTTCGAAATTTCTTGGTTCCATTTGAAAGCTTTTACCTCCTTCCTCCTTTTTCCCTTGGAAACTACTCAAAACTCTTGCTTGAAGACCCTTGAAAATCGAAATCTATCATTTTCTCCTTTTCTCCCATGGCCGAAAGTTCTCCTCTCTTCTCTTCTCCTTATTCTTCTTTCCTTTGTTCTGATTTTCCAGCCAACTTCATGGCTTTATAATGCTTAAAATGACATCTCCTCATGTGTTTTAAAGCCATGTCATTAATGAAGGTCAAATGACCATATTGCCCCTCCATTCAAAGCTTAAAGTCATGCTTACTTGCGGGTTGATTCGCACTATCAATTTGAAGGAATTTGTCAAAACTTCCTTCTAGATAAATGTTCCTCTATGTCTTAATTTCATAATGCCACAAGAATCATCCAATTCGGAGCACTACATCAAATGTTATGGTTAAAACATTTCAGGTTGTTCATATTCTAACACATTTTTCAGCACGTTATTTCCATCCAGAAATTAACATTCTTAATCCCAAAATTGACATTCGATATCTGTATAAAAATTGTATCTCTATTTCTCTAGTTTAATTCAAATCAAGAATCGCCTCATTTCGATTTCCAGAGCAAAAGTTATGCTCAAAATACTTTCAGATATTCCTAATCCAAAAACTGCTCCGGACTTCATTTCATAATTTAAAAATCTTAGGGGCAAAATTGAAATTTCCTTTCTTCATATGACTTGTAGCCCCTTGTCTTAACTTTATTTCGCCTCAAGAATCACTTCAATCGGATATCTACAGATCCTGAATTTCTCAAAATACTGAACTATGTTCGAAAAATTTCCCGACTCACTTTGATTAATTTAATCAACCTCAATTTAATCTCAAAAATTCACAAATTTTCCATAAAAATGAAATTCATTGTCTTAAGAATCCAACGCATTAAGAATCAACTCAATAGGATATCAAACAAAAAAGTTATAAGCAAAAGAGCGAGAGGAGGACATTTAGCAATTAGGTGTGGGCACGTCTAAGATACTTAGAGACTAGGCGTGGCTACATCTAAGGATAAAATCTGGATCTGCAAGAACTTTCTAAATTTTCAAATCATATCTTTTGCTCTTGAACTCTAAATTTGACAAATTTGGTCTCTATGGAAAGCTTGAAGAGCTTTCTACAACTTCCATGTAGAACTCCACAACTAAATCAGTCTATAATGTGATCAAATTTTTAATCAAAGATTTTGCCCAATTAATAAATCCCTAAACAAAGACTCAACTTTGGAAAATTCTATCTTTCAACTCCAAAGTCCGAACACCTCATATTTTATATCGATGCGAAGATCAGAAAGTCACCTTCAACTTCCATGAAGGACATAAAAATCAATTTGACCTCTAAGGAAGTCAATTTTTCAGTCAAACGTTCTGTCCTCTAATATTCATGTTAAAACTGTAACAGAAACTTGTAAAAATCATAACTTATTATTCCTTGATCGAAAAATTCTATACTTTATATCAGAATAAAGATAAAATCAAACTCTTCAACTTTCATGAAGAACTTAAAGGCTAAATCAACCTCTAACTAGGCAAATTTTCCAGTCAAAGCTTTAGCCATATACTAGGTCAACCCATAACATTTTTCAAACAAAGTCAAATTTATACTAAACTTTGACTGCTCATAGCTTTCACTCCTGAAATCGAAAAATTGCAAACTTTATGGCGACAGAAAGCTCTTAACATAAATTACAAGTTTCATGTAGATCATTTTATCAATTTTTGCCTAAATCAAAAGTCAACCCTCAAAGGCCAAAAAGTCAAACTTCTCACAATTTTTTCATCTTCTCACACTTTCTCTCTTTATTTCTTGATTTTCAACTTAATTTCAATCAACTCATCCACTTTTGAATATTTCTTATTTTCACTCAAAAAAAATCGGGGTCCAACATCCAACCTTAATTAGTATTGTCCTCTTTAGGAATCGAACTCGCGACCCCTCAAGATTTTGTTGTTTCTAAGAACACGCCTCTTACCATTGAGCCATATATATATATATATATGAAATGTTCCTCGCACTCAACAGTCAGAGGAACATCCTCGACTCTATTTGAGTGAGTGCGATAATTGTTATGCAAATTTTATTTTATTTTTATTTTATTTTTTTAAAATAAAATTTTATTAATTATTGATTTTTTTTCAAATATGATAAATAACACCCCTTTTCTTATTTTCTTTTTTTTTTCCTCCGTTTGACCTCCAAATTTTACAATTTTCGAAGCGTTGGATTTTTTTTAAAAAAATTTATACCCCTTTTTGGTAAAATGAGAGTGTCGGGTTTTAGTTGGACTTTACGGATATTATTAAAGAGAGTCAATTACGTGACGATTTTGAATATAATTCTATTTTTGGGCGATTTTGTGATCTATAGAGATCCGATTAAGGCGATTTCTGATTCAAATTGACCTAGAGATATGGAATTTCATTTTAGCTTAGGAATCGGATTTAGTTATGGGCCCTAAGTAGATCAATTTTATTGGAGGATAATTAGGGTGAATTTATAAAGTTTTATTCGGATGACGTTAAATTAAGTTCGATTTGAGGTTTCTTCTGTGGTGAGGAATCCCTCCTTCTTGAGATGTGCATCCAGATTTCACGTAGGATGTCGAGCACGCGACTCACTGGGAAGGGGTTCCAACACTTATGGTATCAGAGCTTTCGGTTTAGGTTCGGGTTGAAAGAGAAATTTAGGGTTTTTGTGGATCTTTTGAAAGTGACTTATGTGCATTGTGTGCATGAATTGTATTATTTTTGAATTGCTTTAAATGATTTTAAATGTTGATTTTGCATGATTTTGAATTAATTAAAGCATTCGAGATACTTTGAAAATTGTTTCTGCATGAACTAAGGTTTTCACTGGTTTTCTTTTGAAGGAGTGAATATGCCACGTCGGGGTAGAACCCGAGGGATTCAATCTCACTCAAGCTCTCGCCAGGGGAGCACAGATAGGGCTCACGTCCCACAAGCTACAGGGACACATTCTGCTTCTGGCCCTGAGGTACCTAATGTGCAACCTGAGGAGTCTCCACCTCCTCCTCCTCCTACTATGCCTGCGGTGGACCCGCAAGTTTTTCAAGCCTTTGCCCAGGTTTTCACTTTTGCCATGGGTCAAGGTTCTCGGGCTTCTGTGCCAGTTTCTGATGTTAGGGGCGGACAATTTGATAAATTGCGGAAGTTCGGAGCGGTGGACTTTTATGGTACCACCAATTCGGAGGAAGCTGAATCTTGGCTGAAGAGGACAGAGAGGGTGCTTCTTCAGATGAAATGTTCTGATGAGGAGAAGCTGGAGTATGCTGTCAGTTTATTGTAGGGTGATGCTCTCCACTGGTGGGAGTCAGTCCCACAGAGTCAGGTTTTACCACCAATACTTTCATGGAGGGATTTTGGAGAGTTATTCAGAAAAAAAGTATCTTTCCCGGGTCTACATGCAGGACAAGGCCAGGGAGTTTCTCAATTTGACTCAGAGGGAGATGACTATTAGTGAGTATGAGCTGAGATTCACCCAGTTGTCCCGATATGTAGCTCATATTGTGGCCAGTGAGGAAGACAAGTGCTGAAAGTTTGAGGGAGGCCTCCGCTTGGGCATCAAGAAAAGGTAATCCTTCATAATTTCTGTGATTATCAGCAGCTGGTGGATGCTGCACTCCAGGCTGAGAAGCTGGAGAATATTAGGCAGGAGGTGAGTAGGAAGAGAAAGAACGAGAAGCGATCATACAGAGAGGGGGCGAGTATGCGATCCACCGAGGGTGGCAAGAGTGCCCGAACTCGAGTCGGGGTGGCGATAGTGCCCTCGAGAGATCAAGATCGGTCGATCTGAGCTTCCTCGGTGGGAGGAAACAATGAATCGAGAGAGACAGAACGAGACTCTTCTGTGAGCACTGTGGGCACCCGTGATCGGGAGAGTGTCACAGTTGTCGGGTGCTGCTTCAAGTGTGGGCAGAAGGGTCACAGAATTAAAGACTGTCCTCAGACGATTAGAGGGGAAGGATCCCAGCCTCAGGTTCAGAGGAGAGCAGAGAGCAGAGGGACGGACCAGTTCTTTGGGTAGGCGCCTGGGTCGATGAGAAGCCCAATCCTCCAGGGAGACCGAGAGTGCAAGCACAGGCTCGAGTGTTTGCTATAACTCGGGAGGAGGCTACAGCTGCACCGGAGTTTGTTATTAGTATGGCTCAGCTTTTTCATTCTGATGTATATGTTTTCTTTGATTCTGGTTCCACACATTCTTATGTCTCTGCCAGTATGCTTTTGTCTGGTATGCAGTCAGTTCTTTTCGATGATTTTCTGCTTGTTAGTACTCCGTTAGGGAGGAATGTCATTGTGAGTCGAATATTTCGGGATTGTGAGCTTGTGATCGATGGATCTAGTTTGGTAGTGGATCTGCTACCTCTAGATCTGAAGGGGTTAGATGTGATCGTCGGAATGGACGTGATGGAAAAATATAAGGCGAAGTTGGATTGTGGTCGAAAGGAAGTGGAATTTGATCTGGGAGAGGGTCAAAAAGTAATTTTTAGAGGAGATAGAAAGTTGACACCGCCAAGGCTTGTTTCAGCTTTGTTAGCTGATAGACTGATGGGAAGAGGCTGTGAAGCCTTCTTGGCGTGTGTCATGGATACCAGTGTGAAAGAAAGCAAGGTGGAGGATATTCCCATTGTGAGGTAATTTCCTGATGTGTTTCCTGATGAGTTGTCCGGTTTGCCACCGGAGAGGGAGATCTAGTTTGCTATTGATTTGGCTCCCGGGATAGCCCCTATTTCTATTCCACCTTACAGGATGGCTCCAGCGGAGTTGAAGGAGCTTAAGGAGCAGTTGGAAGATCTTTTAGAGAAGGGGTTTATTAGGTCGAGCACTTCACCTTGGGGAGCGCCGGTCTTATTTGTTAAGAAGAAAGATGGAACCCAGAGGATGTGTATTGACTACAGGAGGATCAATAAGGTGACAGTGAAGAACAAGTATCCTTTGCCTCGGATAGATGATTTGTTTGATCAGCTGCAGGGGCAACGGTCTTCTCTAAGATTGATCTCCAGTCTGGCTACCATCAACTTAGGATTAAGGAGTCTGATGTGAGCAAGACAGCCTTCAGGACATGGTATGGCCATTATGAATTTCTGGTTATGCCTTTTGGATTGACCAATGCTCCTGCTGCTTTTATGGATATGATGAATAGGGTCTTTAAGGAGTTTTTGGATCAGTTTGTTATCGTGTTCATCGATGACATTCTAGTGTATTCCAAGAGTGAGGGAGAACATGAAGAGCACTTGAGGATTGTATTGCATAGGTTGAGGGAGAGAGAGCTGCATGCCAAATTCACTAAATGTGAATTTTGGCTTCGGGAAGTGGTCTTCCTTGGTCACATTGTTTCTAAGAAGGGGGTGCATGTGGATCCCAAGAAGATTGAAGCTGTAGTGAATTGGCATGCGCCGATATCAGTGACTGAGGTGAGGAGCTTTCTAGGATTAGCAGGTTATTACAGGAGATTTGTGGAGGGTTTCTCCATGATTCCTGCTCCTTTGACCAAATTGTTGAGAAAGAACCAGAAGTTTATCTGGAGTGATGAGTGCCAGAAGAGTTTTAAGGAACTGAAGCATAGATTGACTAGTGCTCTAGTTCTGGCTTTACCCATAGGAGAGGGGAGTTATACTGTATATAGTGATGCTTCCAGAAAGGGGTTAGGATGTGTGCTTATGCAGGGAGATAAGGTGATAGCATATGCCTCATGACAGCTTAAGCCTTATAAGGTGAACTATCCTAGCCATGATCTGGAGTTAACAACTGTGATCTTTGCCTTGAAGATCTAGAGGCATTATCTGTATGGAGTGCAAACCAGGATCTTTACAGATCATAAGAGTCTCAAATACTTGTTGAGTCAGAAGGAGCTGAATTTGAAACAGAGGAGATGGATTGAGTTGCTCAAGGATTATGACCTGATGATTTAATATCATCCAGGTAAGGCCAATGTTGTTGTAGATGCTTTGAGCAAGAAGTCTTCCATAGCATATGTGCAGATAGTCTATCTGCTGCTATTGGAAGAGATGGCTAAGCTCATGATCAGTTTGAAGCAAGAGGAATCTGATTACATGATTGCTACTTTTCGGGTGAGACCGATCCTTAGAGAAAAAGTGAAATAATTGCAGGTTCAGGATCCCGAATTGAGTAAGCTGCGGGAAGAGGTGTAGAGGGATAAGGAGTCCAGTATGGTGTTGAGTGATGATGGATTCCTGACAGTCAGGAATAGGCTCTGTATTCCTGATGTCAAGAAGGTAAAAGATGAGATTCTGGATGAGGCGCACAATGCACCTTATGCTATGCACCCAGGCAACACCAGGATGTACAGGAATCTCAGGGAACATTTTTGGTGGAGAGGTATGAAGAAGGATGTGGCCGAGTATGTGAGTAAGTGTCTGGTGTGTCAGCAAGTCAAGGCTGAACATCAAGCACCTTCAGGCCAGTTGAGGCCATTATCCATTCCTGTGTGGAAATGACATAGAGTCACTATGAATTTTCTGATAGGGTTGCCTAGGACTAGTAGGAGGCATGATGCCATATGGGTGATTGTGGATAGGTTGACGAAATCAGCCCATTTCTTGGAAATCAGACAAACAGATCCTCCGCATGTGCTAGCCAAGAAATATATTAATGAGGTTGTGAGATTGCATGGGATCTCAGATTCGATTGTATCTGATCGGGACCCTCGTTTTACTTCAAGATTTTGGGGCAGTTTGCAGGAGGCTTCGGGTACTAAGTTAAGTTTCAGCACTGCTTTCTATCCTCAAATCGATGGTCAATCTGAGAGGACCATTCAGAATCTTGAGGGAATGCTTAGGGCTTGTGTGATAAATTTTAGAGGAGCATGGGATGAGCACTTGCCCTTGATCAAATTTGCATATAATAATTCGTATCATTCGAGCATTCAGATGGCTCCTTATGAGGCTCTGTATAGGAGGAGATGTAGGACTCCAGTGTGTTAGGATGCAGAGGGAGACAAGAAACTTTTGGGTCCAGAGTTAATACAGATGACCGTTGATAAGGTCAACTTGATAAAGCATAGGCTGAAGGCAGCTCAGGACAGGATGAAGAGTTATGAAGATGCTCACAGGAAAGAGATGGAGTATGAGGTCGGCGAGAAGGTGTTTCTTAAGACTTCCCCTTGGAAAGAGATTCTGAGATTTGGTAAGAAGGGTAAGCTGAGTCCGAGATATGTGGGGCCTTATGAGATTATAGAGAGAATTGGTCCGTTGGCTTACAGGTTAGCATTGCCTCCTGAATTATCCCAGATTCATGATGTTTTTCATGTCTCTATGCTGAGGAGATATCGATCAGATTCCTCCCACGTCATTCAAGCTGATGAAGTTCAGTTGAGTGATGATTTGAGTTATAAAGAGCTTCCAGTGCAGATATTGGATACTAAAGAAAAGGTTCTCAGGAACAAGACTGTGTAGTTGGTAAAAGTCTTATGGAGGAACCACTCGGTGGAAGAGGCCACGTGGGAGCCATTCGAAGCTATGAAGGAGAAGTATCCCCATCTCTTCAGTATGTCAGGTACGAATTTCGAGAATGAAATTCTTTTAAGGGGGGAGAAATGTTGGGCCCCGATTCGCATTAAGCATGTTTTCTTTATTTAGAGGTTTAGATTGATTAATTCCTTTTAGTTAGAATAATTTGGAATGTTAGTGCTTCGTTTTGATTATTAAATGAAGGAATTGAGTTAAATTAGAGGTTTGATAAGTTTTGAAAAATTAAAAAGAATAAGATGAATTGAGGGTAAATTGGGAAGTTTACTTATGTTTTTAAGGTTAAAGGCTAAGAAGGAGGGCTTAATTTGTCTTTTTAGCTTAAGTTAAATGAAGGAGAATTGAAACAAATGTTGAATTGTCGGAGGTGAAGAGGGGAGGCACGAAATTTATAAGGGAAAAGAAGAGCTTTATTAAAACTACGTAGTTTTACTCTAGGTTATAAGTTAAGAAGACAATCCCCTAAGCCATTTACTAAAGAAACTTACGAAACTACCTAAGAGAAAGGAGAAGAGGAGACCTTCGGTGGAGATAAGGAGAAGAAGAAGAAGAAGAAAAAGCAAGGGCTTTGTTGATTTCTTGCTTGAGAGAAGAGAGTTAAGAAGTTCTTTAAGAAGAATAAGGTTAGAGAAAGGTTAAATCCTCCATTAAAGGCAAATCAGATTTTCGTGGGTTTCACATAGGTAAGGGATTTTCAAACTTTTTTGGAGATTCTTGATTGGGTTTTGATGCTAATAGTTTAGTTAAGGTATGGGTAAGGTTAGGTAGGTGTTAATTCATGTTTCCCATTCCTTAGAAATTCCAATTTTGCAATCTCTTATGCTTATGGGATATTTATGCTTAATGAAGGTGAATTGAGGCAATTGGAGGAAGAAGCAAGGCCAATTGATCAATCCCAAAGCTAAAAGATTTCAGGTGGTTGATTTCTTAATACTTGAGAAATTAGGCATATTAACGTTTTTATAATAAATGTCAATTAATGCTTTCCAATAACTTAGAAGTCTTGTATGAATGACTCTTTGTGATGTTTTTATATTGTATGTGATGTTCTTAGATTGTTAATGTATGTTGAAATGATTTGTTAAGTGAAAAGATGAGATTTTGTGATTTTAGAACGAGACTGCCTTTTTGGGCAATTATGCGAAAGTTTTTGTAAATGCTAGTTGAGGCAAATGGTTTTGAATTTTGTGAATTATGTGCTTTCTTTGGGTTTTTGTTGGTCTCATCAGAGTCAGGTACACCTGTCTACCCATAGGCTTCTCCCGCCTGCCCGCTAGTGGCATTGAAGTTCCTCACAGACTCCCATCAGTCACGGCTACACATGACCGCTTCGTGGGAATTTGTAGTACGTTTCATTCCGGATCCACCCGA
The DNA here is from genome assembly GCA_029891385.1 of Erythroxylum novogranatense. Classification (NCBI taxonomy): domain Eukaryota; kingdom Viridiplantae; phylum Streptophyta; class Magnoliopsida; order Malpighiales; family Erythroxylaceae; genus Erythroxylum; species Erythroxylum novogranatense. The sequence goes on along the minus strand of CM057225.1, from coordinate 87,586,566 downwards.
ACCACTCTATTTGTGATTTTGTGATATGTTAGGTTATTTTTGTGACGTGTTAAGTTTGTAAATTGTTTGAAGTGATAAATTCTGTGACGAGATTTGAAAAGTGAAAATGCTTTTATTAATGTGACACTGTTTGAAATTGAATGACTGAATGATAGTTTTTGCTTATTTCTCGTTTATTAAGTTATTACCTACTGAGCCGTCAAGCTCACCTCCCATTTCCCTCCACAGGTGATGAGTGAGAAACCGAGACACCGCATCAGGATTGAGGCATACTACGATGCATTTTTGTTTTTGAAATCATATGTTAGAAAACAGGGCTTTAGATAGCATTTTGGAACTAATGATGTACTTTGTATTTTTTTCTATGAGACGTTGATGTATTTGGGCTAAAATTCCCTCTGAAGCTTTGTATTTACTTGTTTCCATGTAAATGTAAGATTTTTTAATTTCAAATGTATCTTGTATATGTTTTCTAAGAATGTATGGATGTATGGTTGAAGTTGATAAAAGCAAAGATGAGTTTGTATTTCTTTAGGTTTTGAAATGGATAGATGCCTAAGAGTGTGTTACTGCCTTTGAAGTATATTTGGTTTGAGTTGCGTTATGGAAGTTGGAAGATTGAGTTTTTATGCAGGTTGTTAAGTTGGATTGAAGATTTGGCTAGTTACATTTTTAGGGGAGGTGCTGTCCAATTTTATTCAAAATGGGCAGAACCTTCGACTGAAGTTTTGACCTTATTAGAGCTTGAATTTAAGTGAGATGCCTTCTTGAAGATTGTAGTGCATGATTAGAGCTTTCCAATGATATATAAATTGTCACATTTGGACTTAAGATGAAGAAGTTATAAGGGTTGAAAGGTTCCAGCTACTGTTGGTGAGGGTGAGTTTTGTGCAGCACATTTGGGAGAGTTTTTCACTCACTTAGAGACTGATTTGATTTTTGATTTATTCATAGAAAATTTATATTATCTTTTCCTCTTTCCAATGAGGTATTATTTGTAATTATTAGAGTTAGGAATAAAAAGTTATGAGGTTGGGAAGGTTACAGTTACTGTTTATTTAGGTAAAGTTACTGTTCCATTGGTGAAGATATAGGCAGTAGCTTTAGGTGTGTTTTTACTTCTCTTAATGACTGATTTAATTTTTGTACCCTTCACAAAGTTTGTAGATACTCTCCTTATCTTTCCAATGAGGTAAAATGTGTCATTTTTCGACTTATGTGCTAAAAGATATGAATTTTCAAATTCTTGGCATTGTGTAGGGAAATTTAAATTTAGTGGCAGCAACTTTGAAGCAATTTATGACCCTCTTAATGGCTAAATTAGTTTTTAAATCCTTCTAGAAAGTTGTATAGCTTCCTTTTATCTTTTTTATTGATACTAAATTTATGAAATTTCGGAGTGACAAATATATATATATTTGAAACTGAAATAACCTTCTAACTTTGAAAATGTCTATATATATATTTGAAACTGAAATAACCTTCTAACTTTGAAAATGTCTAACTTTTCACCCCGAAATCGAAATTTCATAAATTTAGTGTCAATAAAAAGATAAAAGGGAAGCTATACAACTTCCTAGAAGGATTTAAAAACTAATTTAGCCATTAAAAGGGTCATAAATTGCTTCAAAGTTGCTGCCACTAAATTTAAATTTCCCTACACAATGCCAAGAATTTGAAAATTCATACTCCCTCCGATTCATAATAAGAGTCGTTTTAGAAAAATACACGCTTATTAAGAAAGCTAATAAAATTATAGATATACCCTTATTAATACTCCCATAAAATTACTTCGGTAATCAGCATCTTAAATGAAATTGTTAGAGAAATTTTTTTGAAATTGTGATTTGTATAATTAAGATGAGAGAGAAATGAAAGGTTAATTTTGGAAGAAAAGTTATAAACATGCATACAAAGTCAAGAATGACACTTATTTTGAATAATTAAAATGTATCTAAAACGACTCTTATTATGAATCGGAGGGAGTATATTTTAGCACACAAGTCGAAAAATGACACATTTTACCTTATTGGAAAGATAAGGAGAGGATCTACAAACTTTGTGAAGGGTGCAAAAATTAAATCAGTCAATAAGAGAGGTAAAAACACACCTAAAGCTGCTGCCTATATCTTCACCAATGGAACAATAACTTTACCTAAATAAACAGTAACTGTAACCTTCCCAACCTCATGACTTTTTATTCCTAACTCCAATAATTGCAAATAATACCTCATTGGAAAGAGGAAAAGATAATCTACATTTTCTATGAAGAAAGTAAAAATCCAATCAGTCTCTAAGTGGGTGAAAAACTCTCCTGAAGGTTATGCACAAAACTCACCCTCATCAACAGTAGCTGGAACCTTTCAACCCTTATAACTTCTTCATCTTAAGTCCAAATGTGACAGTTTATATATCATTAGAAAGCTCTAATCATGCACTACAATCTTCAAGAAGGCATCTCACTTAAATTCAAGCTCTAATAAGGTCAAAACATCAGTCGAAAGTTCTACCCATTTTGAAGAAAATTGGACAGCACCTCCCCTAAAAATGTAACTAGCCAAATCTTCAATACAACTTAACAACCTGCATAAAAACTCAATCTTCCAACTTCCATAATGCAACCAAATATACTTCAAAGGCAGTAACACACTCTTAGGCATCTATCCATTTCAAAACCTAAAGAAATACAAGCTCATCCTTACTTTTATCAACTTCAACCATACATCCATACATTCTTAGAAAACATATACAAGATACATTTGAAATTCAAAACTCTTACATTTACATGAAAACAAGTAAATACAAAGTTTCAGAGGGAATTTTAGGCCAAATACATCAACGTCTCATAGAACAAAATACAAAGTACATCATTAGTTCCAAAATGCTATCTAAAGCCCTGTTTTCTAACATATGATTTCAAAAAAAAAGCATCGGAGTATGCCTCAATCCCGATGCGGTGTATCAGTTTCTCACTCATCACCTGTGGAGGGAAATGGGGGGTGAGCTCGACGGCTCAGTGGGTAATAACTTAATAAACGAGAAATAAGCAAAAACCATCATTCATTCATTCATTTTCAAACAGTGTCACATTAATAAAAGCATTTTCACTTTTCAAATCTGTTCACAGAATTTATCACTTCAAACAATTTACAAACTTAACACATCACAAAAATAACCTAACATATCACAAAATCACAAAAAGAGTGGTTCGGGTGGATCCGGAACGAAACGTACTACATATTCTCGCGAAGCGGTCATGTGTAGCCGTGACTGATGGGAGTCCGTGAGGAACTCCAATGCCACTAGTGGGCAGGCGAGAGAAGCCTATGGGTAGACAGGTGCACCTGACTCTGATGGGACCACCACAAACCCAAAGAAAGCACATAATTCACACAATTCAAAACCATTTGTCTCAACTGGCATTTACAAATTTTTACTTTCGCATAATTGCCCAAAAAGGCAGTCTCATTCTGAAATCACAAAATCTCGTCTTTTCACTTAACAAATCATTATACAAATCATTTCAACATACATTAACAATCTAAGAACATCACATACAATATAAAAACATCACAAAGAGTCATTCATACAAGACTTCTAAGTTATTGGAAAGCATTAATTGACATTTATTATAAAAACATTAATATGCCTAATTTCTCAAGTATTAAGAAATCACCCACCTGAAATCTTTTAGCTTTGGGATTGATCAATTGGCCTTGCTTCTTCCTCCAATTGCCTCAATTCACCTTCATTAAGCATAAATATCCCATAAACATAAGAGATTGCAAAATTGGAATTTCTAAGGAATGGGAAATATGAATTAACACCTACCTAACCTTACCCATACCTTAACTAAACTATTAGCATCAAAACCCAATCAAGAATCTCCAAAAAATTTTGAAAATCCCTTACCTATATGAAACCCACGAAAATCTGATTTGCCTTTAATGGAGGATTTAACCTTTCTCTAACCTTATTCTTCTTAAAGAACTTCTTAACTCTCTTCTCTCAAGCAAGAAATCAACAAAGCCCTAGCTTTTTCTTCTTCTTCTTCTTCTCCTTATCTCCACCGAAGGTCTCCTCTTCTCCTTTCTCTTAGGTAGTTTCGTAAGTTTCTTTAGTAAATGGCTTAGGGGATTGGCTTCTTAACTTATAACCTATAGTAAAACTACGTAGTTTTAATAAAGCTCTTCTTTTCCCTTATAAATTTCGTGCCTCCCCTCTTCACCTACAACAATTCAACATTTGTTTCAATTTTCCTTCATTTAACTTAAGCTAAAAAGACAAATTAAGCCCTCCTTCTTAGCCTTTAACCTTAAAAACATAAGTAAACTTCCCAATTTACCCTCAATTAGTCTTATTCTTTTTAATTTCTCAAAACTTATCAAACCTCTAATTTAACTCAATTCCTTCATTTAATAATCAAAACGAAGCACTAAAATTCCAAATTATTCTAACTAAAAGGAATTAATCAATCTAAACCTCCAAATAAAGAAAGCATGGTTAATGCGAATCGAGGCCCAACATCTTGGCTCAATGGTAAAAGGCGTGTTCTTAGAAACAACAAAACCTTGAGGGGTCGCGAGTTCGATTCCTAAAGAGGACAATATTGATTAAGGTTGGATACTGCGGTATAACCCGCTAACACACGCCGGGGTATAACCCCCAAATACCTACGGATGGGGTGTGGGATCTAACAAATAGTATATAAATAGTATCTAAAACATATTATATATGTGAATTATGAATAAAGCAAAGTGGGTAGCGGGAATCGTACCCGCATCGTTAGCTTGGAAGGTTAGGGGTTATAGTCGATGTTGAGTCATCATCTTTAACATCTCTAATTCAAAACTGAATATGAAACTTTGATTTCATTCGGCTCCTTCATAGAATATGGAAAAATATCCAGCTATAAGGCGTGAGTGAAAAAAAAAGGATCCATAACATCTATGTCAGCCTTTCGCTATCTTAATGCATTCAAAACAACGCGCTTTCTAGATGATCCCTCTAGACACGAGAGGGATTTTAATAATCTTTCTAGTTACTTCGTTTTTTATTTCTAATTGAGAGAATCCTTAGGAAAAGTTTTTTGTTTCTACCGAGTTAAAACAAGATGTCGATGACTATAGTAAACCAAAGCCATCCTTTAATACTTAATTTAATACTTAAATACTTATTTTGTTGCAATCTCGATTATACAAAGCAAACAAAAAATGGAAGTTTTAGTTATGATTAGGAATAAACTTTTCTGTATTTATCTTATCCATAGATCCTTTACTCATACTCATTCAATTGGGAAGTCTTGATCCAATAAAAAAAATGTTTCGTAATCTAATAATCCAATTTTCAATTTCTAAGTAACACTTGGATACAAATCACGAGAATATCTATTCTTCGAATTTTTCATTGAGAGGGAAATGAGTTAATCTAATCATTTTAAGAAATAAAGTTTTGATCAGAATATGATCCGAGGGATCCCTTAACTATTAGGGATACTAGAACGAATCGCACTTTTACCACTAAACTATACCCGCTATGATGCGATTATTGTATATAAATGAACCTTTTGTCGAGATAAAAGAATTGGGCAGAATTAAGATAGAATACTAAAAGAATCATAAAGCTTAGAATTAGAGTGTTCACATATTTGATTTCTTCAGGGGACGTAATGAGATGAAGAATCCTTGATTCGATATCATTTAATACTATCGCATATGAATGGAAAGCATCCTGCTTCTGATTGTTGTTTCAACATCCCTTTTAATTTTTGAATCAAATGAGCCATTGTAATTGTATTTCCTAATAGTTAGTATTTGTTGGAACAAAAAAAGACTCGTAATCGTGGGCTTGTTCATGAAAATAAAAAGGATTCTTATCGGAAAAAAAAGAATAGTAAATAATAAAATAAATAAAAAGTAGTTTATTTATTTATTTTAGTTTTTTCATTTTTCATTTTATCTATTTCATTTTATCTATTTTAGTTAAATGAAAATTTTAGTTAAATGAACTTGGAAAAATTGTTGATGCAAGTTTTCCATTTTATATTTATTATTTATATAATTCATATATATTTATAATAATCATAATCCATTTATAATAATATATTTATAATAAATATATATATGTTCTATAATATTGTTATATGCATAAAATCCATATAATACATTTATTATATATTCTATTTATTCTATTATTCTATTTATTATATAATAATATATATTAAATAGAAATTATATATATTAAACTCTATATAATATAGAAATTATATATAATAAATAGAATAATATGATTAAATAGAATAATATGACAAATAAGATATGAGAAGATTTATCTATTATCTATACATTCATATATCATTATATTAATTACCATATATCATTATATTAATTACAATATAGTTAAAAATTACAATATAGCTAAAATGTAAATTTAATATTAATAAATATTAAATAGAATATATAAATAGAGAATACATTTATAATATTTTGTAATATTTTATAATATATAAATAGAATATAGAATATATAAATAGAATAGAATTACAATATATAATTATATATTTTATTTTATTTTATTTTATATAATCTAATTTATTTATTAAATAAATTATTTATTAATTTTATTGATTTTATTGTAATTAAATACAATATAAAATTAATTAATTACAATTAAATTACGAAACAATTAAAGTAATAAATAGAGATCAAAAAGAGGCCTTTTCTAACTTTACGTGTTGTGTAATGTAACAATTTAATTACTTTTTTTTTGAATTGGGATAGATGGCTGAGTGGACTAAAGCGTCGGATTGTTAATTCGTTGTGCGAGTTATTCATATCGAGGGTTCGAATCCCTCTCTTTTCGATTCCGTTGATGACTTGGTATTTTTTATCAAATTTATCGAACCTTTTTGCTGTATTATATATATATATATATATATATATAATATGATATAATATAATATAATATAATGATGTAGAATAAATAAAATGCTTAGAACATTGAAAAATCAAGCAAGGAAAAGATTTTATTTTTATTCTTCACGTCCGGATTAATACTGGATCATTAGATAAAAATCCAAAGATGAAGAGAGAAACAAAAATATCACTCTTGTGTAAACAAAGAGTTTTAAAGTAAGCATTACAGTCTCCAAAATCTTTTTGGTTTGGAAAAAAAGAAAATAGATTCTCTCTTTTAGTTGAGTTTTATACCACATAAAATATTTTGAAAACAAGAGATAAAATGGGTTCTAGAAATATAAAAGAATTTTCTAAATTCATTTTAATATTAATAAAAGTCGAGTCGTTCAATGCCAAAACTTTTTTCATACCTATAATTCGATATTGAGGGGGACTTGAATCTAATACGATTACGATTTATTTCAATTGAATGGAAAAAGTCCAGAATCTCAAAATGGTATAATCGAGATTTCTTGCATCTATAGAATAACTTCCAGATTTGAATTGAGGGCTTATACCTTATATTATAAGACTTATTTGATCTTATCAAGTGTTATAATTTTCTTCTCAAATAAAAAATCATGTATTATTTTGGATAGTAGTAAAGAAGGACGATGATTTAAGATCTCATCTAAAACTTACTGTGACTTGCCAAACAAAGGCTAATAGAAAAAGAGCACGAGAGATTCGGCATAACATCCACTATTGGATTCAAAAAGCGTGAGGCTTGTGCAATTTTGTGAAGAAAAATTGCTTAAAGAAAGGACGAAATTAAGATAGATACAAATAAAACTAAAAGATTAAGCATAATAAATATTTTGTTCTTGAAAATAATTGTATTTTGATTGAGTTATAAATAGTCTATTTATGATAGAAAGTATGGATATAAAATATTAGGAAGTTAGCGTAAAACCATTCTTTAAACTTAGAAATTCCCCGATAAAAATCCTTCAATTCTCTCAACTCAGAAAAGAATAGAAAAATCCGATTTTCATACAATATTTTAATTGAATTCAATATTATAATCAATAAATTCTGTTTAATTCTATATCTACATCGACCCTATCTGCACCTATTTAAATCCAAACAACAAGCTAATCAAAATCTATTTCATAGATATTTGGCGAGAATTGATGAAGAACAAAAAATATTATTAGTTTCGAGTAGGGTTCAATAAAAAGATAAATGGGGCGTGGCCAATAAGGCAACGGGTTATAGTCCCGATATTCGAAGGTTCGAATCCTTCCGTCCCAGAGCATAGTTTTTTTAATTCTTATTATTCTATTATTATTCTATATATATCCAAATAAAGATTAATATATCAAAAAAAGATTATGAAAAATTACACTAAAGATTTCCTCTGTGAAGAATTTTCTATTTAGGAGTTATCAACTGCAATTTTGTTTTTATTTTAATGACTTTTTAAGAATCCTATTTTTTAACAAATTTGATCGTATTCAAAAATCCATAAATGTAATTGAATCTTCTTTTTTTTATAGATCGCCATATTCTATAACGACAAAAATCTTTTTTATCTTTTTATCATATTGATAGTTTTATCTTATTAATAGAAATGGATTTGATATAAATTGATATAAGATGGATAGAAAAATCAAGTGAGTAAATGATGTATGCGTCTCGAAATATAAAATGGGGTATTTCCTCAATTTCAATGAGTTTTTTATTTATCGTATATATTTTTATATTATTATTATTTATTATTGGTTTTATTATTATGTACATATTCTCTTTTGATTTTATTATTATTATTATTATTATTATTATTATTATTATTATTATTATTATTATTATTATTATTATTATTATTATTATTATTATTATTATTATTATTATTATTATTATTATTATTATTATTATTATTATTATTATTATTATTATTATTATTATTATTATTATTATTGTTGTTGTTGTTGTTGTTGTTGTTGTTTATATATTATTATTGTTTATATTATTATTGTTTATATTATTGTTTATAATATTGTAGTTTATATTATTATAATTATTATTGTTTATAGTATTGTAGTACATAGTTAGAGTATTAGTGATGGTGAGTTTTTTTATTTAAATTGAATGGATTCTTTATTTTTTTCATGCGTATATTCTTAACACATTCATATTGACAACAATGCATCAAAAAAATATAATCCGATCTGGAATAACTATATCTTATCGGTGGATTTATTTATCTCGGTTTCGATTCCATGGATTTGGTTTTTTTCTTCAGTCAAATTTTTGGTTTATTGGATTGATATGATACAAAAATCTTTTTTTTTTATATTATGATTGTACGTATATGACCTAAGTTTTTTATTTGTTATTTGGGTTGCTAACTCAACGGTAGAATACTCGGTTTTTAAGTGCTACTAACATCTTTTACGTATTTTTATGAAGAAAGGGATTCGTCCATACCATCGGTATAGTTTGTATGACCACGACTGATCCTGAAAGGAATGAATGAAAAAGACTACATGTCGTATCAATCAAGATTTCTGAGAATATTTCATTCTTAGTAGATCGGCCCAATTCTTGGTGTGTAACATTAAAAAATACATTTAAGCTTGCGTTGAGTGGAATAAATGGATAGAGTCCTACAGCTCCAATTATAGGGTCGAGTGGAATAAATGGATAGGTGCCTCTCATGGTGGAGTTCTCGCAGGACTAGCAGCCTGTGGAGTGATGATGAACATCATGTCTACAGCCTCTGACCTTACTCAAGATTTCAAGACAGACTACTTAACATTATCTTCGCCTCGGTCTATGTTCGTCAGCCAGATCATTGGCACTGCAATGGGCTGCATAATTTCACCTTGTGTCTTTTGCCTCTTCTACAAGGCCTTCCATGATCTTGGGCAGCACAGGAAGCCAATACCTGCACCTTTTCTCATTATCTATCGTAATATGGCAATGCTAGGGGTCCAGGGCTTCTTTGCGTTACCAAAAAACTGCCTCTTGCTATGTTACATATTCTTTGGTTCAGCCATTCTCATAAACTTGATCAAGGACCTATTGGGGAAGAAATGGTCAAGGTTCATTCCACTTCCAATGGCAATGGATATACCTTTCTATCTCGGTCCATACTTTGCTATTGATATGTGTCTTGGAAGTTTGATTCTGTTTGTATGGGAGAAGGTCAACAAGGCAAAGGCAGATGCTTTTGCGTATGCAGTTGCTTCTGGGTTGATTTGTGGAGATGGCATATGGACTTTGCCAAGTTCCATACTGGCTCTAGCAGGATTTAAGCCACCCATTTGCATGAAGTTCTTGTCAAGGAGAGCAAATGATAGGTTGATAACTTCTTGTCATCATAAAAGTGGTGATGACTTCGAATTAAAGGTTTGATGTTTATCAACTATGGTATGGTTGGATTGCTTCCTACACTTCAGGTTATATGAAGTTCACATCTCATGTACACAATACTATAGGTACTAGTGTTGGATTGCGTATGGCCCAAGTATTCACAATACGCTGCGGAAAATACCATAACACAACAATGTATAACCGAAAACATATAGGATGCGCAAAAATACCTTTTTCACGGATTGGTGGTTACTTTTATGGATTCGTAGACACTGCTACACGCGAATGTCCTCTACCGGTATCCACACGAGTATGCACGATCCGGGCTGCGGCTATCGTGTGTTAGCACGTCCTGAAACTCTTTCCGAATGCCGCATAATTTTCTCTCAGATGGTGGCTAGGGTTTCGTATCACAATGATGTGGCTTCACACTTATGAGACCTAAGTTTCTCTATTTATAGAGAAAACCTAATCCCATTAAAGCCCAATAAGTTTCAACCCATTATATCTCATATAATAAAAGCCCGACAACTTAATTCAATCTAGTCCAATAAATATGTCCATATATATTTATTCAATGCCTAATAAATTATGCCCAAGAGAATAAGCCCAAATCACATCACTCTTTGTGTGTGACCCTGTAGGCTCATTTGATGTTGGCAATAGGCTTGATCACATTTCAAGGCCCATAAGTCATAAGTGGCCTCTAGCAAGCCATTATGATTACCCAAATTAAATGAGGATCGATAATCTGATTTAACCTGTAATCATGGTTATAAGCTAAGTCCCTTTGTAAAACGATATCAAGATTAATCACAAGGCATGGTACATGTCAACCTTTGATTAATCATAGTTTCTTGATTCCCAAGTTGACTGATTATAACAAATGACATTGATGACTCTTCATCAATTCATTTAAGCACGGCCATGCATTTCTTCAGTCACACTTGTCAAGAGGCCCAAATGATATCTCTCTCAGTTAAGAGAGGTACAAATCCCATCTACGTCATTCACATCCCTCTGCATGATTCATTTGATGTCCAAAATAAGACTACTTATTATTTGGTTAAGAATAACTTCGTCTAATATCAAAACACCGAATTCCTTATGTAAGGAACCATGATGACTTCAGGTCAAAGGACTAAAGTCAAACCATATTGAGAATCACTAATAACATGAAACCATGTAGTGTTCTCTTTGTGGGTCAGTCCAATATATGTTCTCTAACATATATCTATGTTTCTGATTTGATAACTCATATCCATGATCAGTAAAACGTGATCATCAATAAGAACACATACTAGTCTTGATTCATTATTGTTCCACCAATAACGAACAACTAGGGACAGTTTAGAATAGTGTTTATAATGCTTATGGTTTTACTATCAAGTCACATACTTGATGATATAAGCGTAATACTGTTCATGGAATGTAAATCACATTACATAAACGATATACATGTATATATAAAAGGAATACCTCATAATATATTATTAACAAGTCATAATGTTAATACATGAATCACAATTATCCATTGGCCTAGGGCACACTACTAACAACTAGAAGCTTTCGTCTTTGTATACAGTAGCTTTCTCCTGATTGTCATTCCAGGATAAAGTGCAATATTTATGGTAAATGAAATTGAAGCTTGTAAGATTCTAAGTATGTTTTGTCAACCCCTAGGGCCTGAACATATATCTGCATTTCTTTCTGTTTTCTGGTTTGGAGAAGCTGTTGAAGGATCTATAAACAATCTAGATGAGTAACATTAATGAAAAGAAGAGACAAATGGAACATTTCAATGTTTTTGTTATCTTTACTAAGTAAGTAATTATTGATTAGCCAAATAATGGAAACAACTGTAAAATAATCGTGGTTAATGATTCAACCTTTTTTCTCTTGACCTATAAAAGGTAACTAATTACAAGAAACGTGATTAGTACTTGAGAGGAGAGGATGTCACGATGTCACTCGGGTTTAACCTGCAACACAAATGAAACTGAATATTACATCTAAAATAATTGACACCTTCTTTATGCTGTATGATAGATCATGTTAATTTATTTGAACTTTTATTTTAAATACATGGTTGCCATTTTAAAGAAGTAAGGAGTCCATAACATTTAAGCCAACAAACATTTTGACACTGACATTTAATATGCATCATAATTTGAAGAGATACTTAGGTATATACCAGAAATTTCAATTTGATTATATGAATATAATTTATTTATCAAAATCATACCTAATTTATAATAATTCGTCTTTGAGCACAAAATTAGTTAAAGAGATTGAAAATGTCAATGATTAGAATAGTGAATTTATTTCTATTTATTCCTACATTAGTTATAATTTATCTTACCCAATTTATGTCGAAAATTTATAACTTTCGAGGCTCAAAATACTAATATTGTTCAAAGTGAATTGATAAAAATGAGGAATAATGTAACATTATTCAAGACTTGATCAATTAAAATTAAAACTATCATTTTATAATAAGTCGAGGTAAAAGAAATAAAGAGAAAGATTTGACTTAGTTTATGTTAATAAGTGAGAAGTAAACCTCTAAAACTTCCATTTAGTAATTGTTTAATTAATTTAAATATAATTTTTATTGACTCAGAGAAGGCATATAATAGGGTACCAAAGGAAATTATGCGGAAGAGTTTAGAAGTCAAGGGGGTTCCGATGACTTATATACAAATTAGAAAAGATATGTATGAAGATATAAAAACTAGAGTAAGGACGATAAGAAGCCCTATAGAGCATTTTTCTATAGATATTAGGCTACACCAAGGCACCTCTTTGAGCCCCTTTCTATTTATAGTAATGATTGATGAGTTCATTAAGAATATCCAAAGGGATGTGCCTTGGTATATGTTATTTGTTGACAACGATATTTTAGTGAATGACACAAAAAGGGGGGTTAATACCAAACTTGAACTTTAGAGGGATACATTAAATTTGAAGGGCTTTAGATTAAGTAGGACTAAGAACGAGTATGTGAAGTGTAACTTTTTGAGACTTAGAGCGGTTACTGATGAGAAAGTAAAGATTGGTTTAGAAGTTATACCACAAAATGAGTGTTTTAAATATCTGGGCTTATCATCCAAAGTAACGGGGAGATTGATAAAGACATAGTTCACCGGATCAGATATAGGTGGCATAAATGGAAAAGTGCATCAGGAGTTCTATGTGTCAAGAAGATACCACTTAATGTTAAAGGTAAATTCTATCATTTAGCGATTAGGCCAGCCATGCTTTATGGAGCAGAATGTTGGCCCATCAAACAAGTACATAATCATAAGCTAATGGTGATAGAGATGAGGATGCATCGATGGATGTGCAACCTCACTAAAAGAGATAAGGTTAGGAATGTACTGATAAGGAAGGTAGCTAATATTATTAACAAATTAGGAGAGATAAGACTTAGGTAGTTTGGATATGTTAAGAAAGAGACATCTAGACATTCTAGAGAGAAAATGTGAGAAAATCGAACTCAAAGACTATAAGAGAAAACAAGAGAAGCCTAAGAAGAATTAGGAGTGTAACACCCCACTCCCGCCAGACCCGAACTCGACATCTACAGTGATATCCGAGACCGTGACCCGCGAGGGTGGTATGCTAGAGCAGTCAAAGCAGTCAATTATCCAGTAAAACATTTTTCTTTTGAAAACATTTGAGTGCGCAGAAATCAATAAACCATTTGAGCCCGCGATGCGGAAACATTTTCAATCAAAACACTATTTCAATAATCATACTGGGCCCACTTTAAAAAGAGTGCACTCGATCAAAACACAATTTCAATGATCACATTTCAATTATACATTTATCAATTTGGGGTCCTATGCAATAACAGATCAACTCGGAGAAATCGCGAAATACAAATTTACACACGACTTAGAAAGACATTAATGCGACGCGAATCGATCCCACCCAAGTCTCCGACTCAATACGAGAGACATACTCCCGTTCGTCTAACGGGGTACTCTTCAATCCCTGAAAAATAGTTGCAATGTTAGGTGAGTTTGCGAACTCAGTGAGAAACCATCATCGATGGTTCACTCAAATCATTCATTACGCACATGGCGTACAACACAATACAGTACTAGTCAATTAACAGTATCGTACACTAATTACAGTGCTATACAGTAGTTTACAGTATTGCATCACCATTTACAATAGTTTATAACAGTCTACAGTAATCATACATAACAGTTTACAGTGTCATATCACAGTTCGCAGTATTATGCAGCAGTTTACAGTAACACGAAACAATTGCAGTATCATATTGCAGTTCACCGTAGATCATGTCATCACGTAATCAGTCATTGTCACAACTCAGTCATTCATGTGTGTGCAATGCATATGAGACTCTTTTCCAGTTATTCAGTGTTGTGCCCAAGCGCTCAGTCAGTGATCAGTGGGGACGCGTCAGGGATTTCTCCCCTCGGGCTAGGCCCGGTCAGTACAGTGTTCGAGCTCGAGGCTCTTTTCAGTGATATTAGCAACTTGGGTCACATTCCATTATCTAATCATGCATTCATGCATGCAATGCGATGTTGATAATTCAAGATTCGATGATTGATGTATGGCTATAAAAGCCCGAGATTGTATTTCTCAATATCACGCGATAATTGATTCGGTCGATAATCCAATCCGACAAGAGGAACATGTCATTTGATCATGTACATTTCAGACATTTCAGTAATCATACAGTTTCACTTTTGACAAGTAATTCACATTAAGCATTTAAACAATCAGGAATTTGAGAAACCAACTAGGTTACTCACCTGTAACTTCCGAGCTACTGCCTGGAAGTTTCAACACTGTCCGTAGAATGACGATCTAACGGCGCCTCTATAACAGTAAAATACAGTTCCATCACTAGATGCTCAATTAACCAGTTCAGTAATGCATATGTCTCAGTAAAATGATGTACAATGCATATTCACGATTTCCGGTGCTAAAACCCAATTTTGGACTCTTAGGCCCAATTCTAACTCTTCGCTCAGTTGATCGACAATAATTGATCCAGTCCTAAAATTCAGTCAATTTCCTCAATGCAATGTCCCTATAGCAATTTCCTATTAATCGGTCAAATCATCCATTGAAAATCCCAATTATAACTCCAGTTGTCTCAATTCAGTACTTAGGTCACACTATGAACCTTAATTGACCTTAGTCTCTATGAATCAGTACCATCATAATTACATTCCAATTCTCCTAATTATTCTCAATTGTAGACCTCTTTCTCTAGTTCACAATGAATCTGGAATCACCTCAATCGGAGGTCTATACCATGAATTAAGCCTAATAAGCCATAATTAAACCAATGAAACAGTTCCCTTCGCCGCGATCCTGCGCCCTTCGCCGCGGCGTGAAACGCTCATTCGTCGCGACGTGGGAAACCACTCGTTGTGACGTACCAAACCGCGCTCGTCGCGACGTCTACCCGAGCTCATTGCGACGAATAAATTTAATTACTCGTCGCGACGAAGCCCACACGCCTCTACGCTCGTCGCGACGTGCGAAGGCCCGATCGTCTTCTCCGATTGATTTCCGACCTCTCTCTCTCTAAAACCAATATTAAACACTCCCCACTACCCATTCAAATACAATAAATGCCATTATTTTACAACTAACCATTAATAACAACATTAATGACATTAAAACTTACCAATCAAGCTCAAATCCACGATTCCACCGTAACCCTAAATCCTCCAAATCAACGATCCACCAACCTCAGAACCTCTAACCTTCACCAATCACTATAAACATGTTAGACTAACCATAAGGAAGAAACCATAAGAAGAAATCAAAGGATCTCTCACCGTTGGGAGGAATCGCAAGATCACCATGGGAGAGAAGAAGAAATGCCTTAGGTAATTCCCACATTCCAAACTTAGCTATTTATAGACAAGGGTCTCCGATTCAGTCCAAATTTTCAGTCTCGAAATCTCAATAGCTCAACATGTTTATTTCCTATCAGTATCACTCTAATTTTTCCATTGCCCTTGGATAATTCTTTCAGTACCATACAGTCAATCGGTCAGTCTCTCAAATATTTCCGGTCCGGGCATTTCCTCCCGAATTCCCCGAAAATTTCCTATAAGCCATTATTACTTTCCAATTACACTTAAACTATTTTCAATCAGTCAATTGGACCCAGTAACTCCTAATTTCTCAATCAGTCACAATCCAGTCAGTTCAGTAAATTCCAATTCACAATTCTCTACCGGAAAATCATGAATGCATGTACCTATGAATAAATACATATGCAATAAACCTGTTCCTCTTTAATTTAGAGGCCAGTAACATGCTCAGTGAGTGAATGCAATGAAACCTATCAGTCTGTCGCAATTTACCAAAATACCCTTGTTAACAGTAACGGGATGTACAATTCACCCCTCCTAATAAAAATTTCGTCCTCGAAATTTCACATACAGTTGATCAGGAGGACAGGAGAATTGATCCGTCCCTTTCCATTATGATTCACACTCTTTTCCTTATATGACCAGGTTCTGTCAATTTACGGAAATCAATACAATCAGTTACTCTTTTTCCTTTCTCAGTTTCTACACTACCTTAACTGTTTCCTCATAATTACTCGCAAATCTTCACGTTCGGTACCATTAACACATTTATCAGATCTTAACAATGTTTCTTATTCCAGTCCATAAAACACTTTATGAATCAGAATCATCTTTTTAGTTATAAACCACTTTACCAATCTATTCATACCACGATGCATAGAGGCCATTTAATAACAATTTAGTTTCCCGTTTAAATCGCTACTCGAGTAATTTACGCCAATGAACTGAAATCAATGCGATCAATAACCATTCACTTTTTTCGTACTCAACACTGTCTCACTATTTCATTAAAATTACTCATAATTCGTCACTTTCAATATCAATAACACATATATCGGATCCCAACAATATTTCCTAATCCTGTCTATGTAACAATTTGGATCCAAACCTCTTTCTTGAATTACCAATCCATAGCTTAATTCACATCACGATCATAGAGGTTACTTATAACAAATTCAGTTTCTCCCTTTTACGCTCTTATCCTCATCTAAGTGCATCTATACCGTAGTGATACACTTAGAAACATTTCATTTATCGATTAACAGATTATCTCTATTTATGCATTTTGGCCGAGGCGATACACTTTGAAATATTTCATTTATTGCTTATCCAATTACATCTCTTTAGTGTTAAAACACTAATCTCATAAGATTCTCATCACCTCGATAACAATCAACTCGACACATTGCCATACAATTTACGTTCTAAATCCCCATTACAGATTCATTTACTCTTAACATATACACTGCTCAAGTGGTGTCACCAATGCAACAACTAATATGGCTGCAATCAATTCAGACTATACGTCAATTTCTGTCCCTATGAATTCCCAATTTATCTTCTTCACTTTTAAATGCATTGAATCGATCATCGATGCTCATAGTCACTTTCGGTTTAGGTACAATTGAGACACTTTACTCTTGGTGATACAATAAATTCCTTATACCCATAATCAATCCGTATCATTCTCTAAATATCGATTGTCTCTAAGGAGGAACAATTTTCTTATAACTTTCTCAGTTTCATCATAACACATTCTGACACGTATTCCTTTACTCTAATTTCTCCACATAATCCAGTTTATTGCCATCATTACAAATTGGGTTGATAACACATTCATCATATCACTTTTGTACTTTCAGAACACGATTACACAAAATATACACAAACCTATACTCTTCTCATAATCGCAATTACCATTTCCTTTATGTTCAGTAATTCTCTTATATAATCAGAGTCATCTTATCAACTATCGTCATTATTTCTTGTCAATCATTTTTAATACCATAGGAAATCAATTCCAGTTATACTCAATATCCCCTGTAGATCAATCTATGCCATAATCCACATACCAAGAACATCCCTTTTTAATATCGTTCATTACAGTACATACCGTCAAAAAAAAATCATTGCGTCAAAATACCAATTTGTCACTCACACTAAGGATACTTTATTTTCATTAAATTTTGACCACACTTTCTCTTTTTACAGTCGTTCCCAATCGTGAGGGTCATAACCACTCTCCATTCATTCTGATTACTATAATCACTTTCGTCTCTTATTCTAACTCATATTGAACTTTAAACGATAAGGACTACAACTAGCACTTAGCTACTAACCCATCAATCTCTTCTCATAATCTCTACACATATGAAACAATTGAGCTTAAAATTTTCACTCGCCACAGGGCTCCCATAATCAGGTGTGCGTTTACTTAGGTAATTCAACTAAACCTTGACCACTCTGTCATCTATCATTATCAGTATCTTATATTTCAGTCCTTTCATTAATGCACCATACCCATGAATTTTTCACTCTCAATTCAATGTCATAGACGTACAATCATTCTGGATTCCTTACTAACATAATCTGACTCAAGTCATAACTCTTATACACTACCTCTTGTTTCAGTAATCAATTCCAATTTTAACTTTTCTAGATCACAGAACATTTTATTATACCCGCTCTATTTATACACTTTCAATCTTGCCATTCCCATCATATCTCTATTTACCTCTATCAATCCATAACTATAACTTCATACCCTACATTCAAGGATATGCCCCGATATAACACGGGTGTCACAGTCGGTAATATATCCACCAATACCAATACACTTTAATCGTCTTTTATCAGATCAAACTATACACTTTCTGTTATTCCATGTTGTCCACAGTTTCCATC
Organism: Erythroxylum novogranatense; assembly: GCA_029891385.1. Taxonomy (NCBI): domain Eukaryota; kingdom Viridiplantae; phylum Streptophyta; class Magnoliopsida; order Malpighiales; family Erythroxylaceae; genus Erythroxylum; species Erythroxylum novogranatense. The sequence goes on along the minus strand of CM057225.1, from coordinate 87,567,512 downwards.
TATCACGTTCTCACGTATCATCTTTTCCTGGCCACTTCTAACCACTTAAACAATTGGGACATACTCATGTGACTCTACTAGGATCGATTACTACAAATGCGCTATGACGACTTTAATGCATGTAACTCAGTACAAATGTCAGAACACCCATGTACAATCGTACTTCTGGGCTCTGATACCACAAATGTAACACCCCACTCCCGCCATACCAGAAACCCGATATCTACAGTGATATCCGAGCCCGTGACCCGCGAGGGTGGTATGCTAGAGCAGTCAATTATCCAGTAAAACATTTTTCTTTTGAAAACATTTGAGTGCGTAGAAATCAATAAACCATTTGAGCCCGCGATGCGGAAACATTTTCAATTAAAACACTATTTCAATAATCATACTGGGCCCACTTTAAAAAGAGTGCACTCGATCAAAACACAATTTCAGTTATCACATTTCAATTATACATTTATCAATTTGGGGTCCTATGCAATAACAGTTCAACTCAGTAGAAATCGCGGACATACAAATTTACACACGACTTAGAAAGACATTAATGCAGACGCGAACTGATCCCGACTTAAGTCTCCGACTCCAATGCAATAGACATACTCCCGTTCGTCTAACGGGGTACTCTTCAATCCCTAAAAAATAGTTGCAATGTTGGGTGAGTTTGCGAACTCAGTGAGAAACCATCATCGATGGTTCACTAAATCATGACATTACGCACATGGCGTAGACAATACATCTGATACTAGTCAATTAACGATATCGTACACTAATTACGATGCTATCTGAGTTTACATGATTGCATCACCGTTCTGATAGTTTATAACGATCTACGGTAATCATACATAACGATTTCTGATATCATATCACGATTCGCGATATTATGCAGCGATTTACGATAATAACGAAACAATTGCATATCATATTGCGATTCACCGTAGATCATGTCATCACGTAATCGATCATTGTCACAACTCATCATTCATGTGTATGCAATGCATATGAGACTCTTTTCCGATTATTGATGTTGTGCCCAAGCTTCGATCGATGATCGGGGGGGCAGCGTCGTGATTTCTCCCCTCGGGCTAGGCGCGGTCAGTATAGTGTTCGAGCTCGAGGCTCTTTTCAGTGATATTAGCAACTTGGGTCACATTTCATTATCTGATCATGCATTCATGCATGCAATGTAGTGTTCAGTAATTCAGTATTCAGTGATTCAGTGTATGGCTATAAAAGCCCAGTATTGTATTTCTCAGTATCACGCGATAATTGATTCGATCGATAATCCAATCGAAGACAGTAGGAACATGTCATTTGATCATGTACATTTCAGACATTTCAGTAATCATACAGTTTCACTTTTGACAAGTAATTCACATTAAGCATTTAAACAATCAGGAATTTGAGAAACCAACTAGGTTACTCACCTGTAACTTCCGAACTCACGCTCGAAGTTTCAAAGACCTTGTCCGTGGAATGACGATCCAACGGCGCCTCTATAACAGTAAAATACGTTCCATCACTAGATGCTCAATTAACCAGTTCAGTAATGCATATGTCTCAGTAAAATGATGTACAATGCATGTTCACGATTTCCGGTGCTAAAACCCAATTTTGGACTCTTAGGCCCAATTCTAACTCTTCGCTCAGTTGATCGACAATAATTGATCCAGTCTTAAAATTCAGTCAATTTCCTCAATGCAATGTCCCTATAGCAATTTCCTATTAATCGGTCAAATCATCCATTGAAAATCCCAATTATAACTCCGATTGTCTCAATTCAAAGACTTAGGTCACACTATGAACCTTAATTGACCTTAGTCTCTATGAATCGGTACCATCATAATTACATTCCAATTCTCCTAATTATTCTCAATTGTAGACCTCTTTCTCTAGTTCTCAATAAACGGAATCACCTCAATCGGAGGTCTATACCATGAATTAAGCCCGATAAGCCATAATTAAACCAATGAAACAGTTCCTTCGCGCGATCCTGCGCCCTTCGGCCATGGCGTGAACGCATTCATTAAATCGCGGCGTGGAAACCACTCATCTCGACGTACCAAACCGCTGTCGTCGCGGCGTTTACCGAGCTCGTTGCGGCGAATAAATTTAATTACTCGTCATGACGAAGCCCACACGCCTCTCTGGCTCGTCATGACGTCGCGAAGGTCCGATCGTCTTCTCCGATTGATTTCGACCTCTCTCTCTAAAACCAAGATTAAACACTCCCCACTACCCATTCAAATACAATAAATGCCATAAATGTGACAACTAACCATTAATAACAACATTAATGACATTAAAACTTACCAATCAAGCTCAAATCCACGATTCCACCGTGACCCTAAATCCTCCAAATCAACGATCCACCAACCTCAGAACCTCTAACCTTCACCAATCACTATAAACATGTTAGACTAACCATAAGGAAGAAACCATAAGAAGAAATCGAAGGATCTCTCACCATTGGGAGGAATCGCAAGATCACCGTGGGAGAGAAGAAGAAATGCCTTAGGTAATTCCCACATTCCAAACTTAGCTATTTATAGACAAGGGTCTCCGATTCAGTCCAAATTTTCAGTCTCGAAATCTCAATAGCTCAACATGTTTATTTCCTATCAGTATCACTCTAATTTTTCCATTGCCCTTGGATAATTCTTTCAGATACCATGATCGATCGATCGGTCTCTCAAATATTTCCTATCAGGGCATTTCCTCCCAATTTCCGAAAATTTCCTATAAGCCATTATTACTTTCCAATTACACTTAAACTATTTTCAATCATCAATTGGACCCAAGTAACTCTAATTTCTCAATCGGTCACAAATCGATTCGAAGAAATTCTAATTCACAATTCTCTACCGGAAAATCATGAATGCATGTACCTATGAATAAATACATATGCAATAAACCTGTTCCTCTTTAATTTAGAGGCCAGTAACATGCTCAGTGAGTGAATGCAATGAAACCTATCAGTCTGTCCCAATTTACCAAAATACCCTTGTTAACAGTAACGGGATGTTACAAGGAGGAGGTGATTAAAAATAATATGACAATGTTGGAACTTACCGAAGATATGACCCGCAATAGAAAACTTTGACATACTAAGGTTCAGATAAAGGATCTCTCTTAAAGAGATTCTTATAATTCTTCTTGTAGTTAGCCTAAACTTGTAAATAGGGAATACTTACCTCTTAGGGGATTTAGCTAGATTTAGTAGTTCTTATTATTATTACTGTTATTATTGTTATTATCATCATTAGTATTTTTCTTCTTCTTCTTATTATTATTAGTATTATTACTACTACAACTATCACCATCACCACCTCCACCGCCGCTTATCACAAATATTATTACTATTACCACTATTATTTATTTATTATTATTATCCTTATTATTACTACTACTATTACTAATATTCGCATTATTAATAATAGTATTATTAACTTCCTCCTTCTTCATCTTTTTCTTTTTTATTATTATTTATTTTTTCTTTCTCTCTCTAGCTTTATCTCTCTTCCCCCCCCCCCCTCTCTCTGTCACACACACACACAGTTTCTTTCTTTTCATGTGGGTCATTTGAAAATAGCCTCTCTACTAATTAGGAGTAAAGCTGCATACTACTATACCTCCCCAGACCCGCATATCAGTGGGATTCATACTGGGTATTCTTGTTGTTTAATTAATTTAATTTGTTTGTTACTTTCATTTTTAATTATGTTTTTAAATTTGCCAGTGTTTTGTTAATTTAATTATTTTTAGTTTAATTTGAGTTCTAATTGTGTGCATTTTCGCAATTACATAACATAGTGATTGTACGAATTAAATGTGGGAAAAATTGTTATCAATATTTTTATATTCGTTGTTTTCTCACATTTTATTTCATTATTGGTACAATGACAAGAGGAACAAAAACAATGCAATAATGGAGTAAAAAAGGAAAACTTGAGAAAAAGCCCAAGATGTGAAGGATCTTCTAAAGACCCCAATGGAGCTTGCTCACCACTAACACAAGAGACCGTCACACACCTACCCACATGACATAAGATGCTATAATTTAATGTTAGGGCCCACAAAGAGCAATTTTAGAGACAACAAGATGTTTGGGACTAGTTGATGTGTAAATTGGGAGGCGTTAGAGCGAGTCGGCTTGGCGTATCAAGTTCAAGACTTCTTCAATGTTGGAGCGTAGTCTTGATTCTTTGAGATCATAGAGCCCATATATTAGAAACTTACACTCGAGGTGCGCTCCACATTCATTTTAAAGAAGGGTCACTACAACTGGAATCGATCGAACACAATACATTTTCATATGTTAGGAGACACTAAGATGAGTTGCACGAATTTATCCATGATGATGACGCTCTATGATGAAGAGTTTGGGGACACACAGGAGTATATGAATCTTTAGACAAAGTTGCCATACGGGACAAATGCCCAACACTTCTGGTGCACTATTAGCATGGAGGCAAATTATGACTCCAACAAATTGAAAGCATCTACCCTGAGACATCTCACCCTCAGGTATATTCATGGGATCTTGAGTCATACACCAAGTAAACAAGTTGATAAGTTTTACATATTGGGAATGTAGATGTCATTTATTATAAAGCGTGAGTGAGAGGACATCATTATACCTGAGGCATGCCTTAACCTAATATTTCCACTGTCAAAGTGAGAAGAACACAGTAGGGATGATATGCATCAGGCCCTACATGACATGATTGGAAAAGAGGATGGAAGTTTTTAATGGATTACCACCGATGACGCTACTCAACAACATTATTGTTGATACGTGTAGATTATATTGTGTTTTGCTAGGTCTTTAAGTGTGCTTTTAAGTATTTCTTAGAGGATCATCGTGTTTATAGGCTTAGACTTGTGTTATTATTAATGCTTGTATGTATTCTAAGTTTTTATTTAAAGCAAGAATTCAATGTTAATTTGTGTTCAATGACATGTTTGATGTGCTTAAAAATGCTGAAAATTAGGAAATTAAAGAATAAAGAAGATGAAGTAAGCTAAAAGCAAGGTAAACAAAGAAGATGAAGTAAGTTAGAAGCAAGGCATGATCATGCCACATTGGTGCACAATCATGTATGGACATGCATAGGCTACATTGCCTGTGGCACGATCTTGCTAAAGCACAATTGTCTCGTCATTTTTTCATGTTTTTGAAATTTTGGGACTAGTTTTGGAATTAAATTCAATAAAGAAAGTCCAAAAAGAACCCTAAAAGCCTCAAGAACTATTTAAGAACAAGGAAAACCCAAAAATGGAAGCAACCATTGAATCAAAGTGGGTCAACAGTGGAGAGATCAAGAAAGCATATGAAAATTTTAGCATTCCAGATCAAGGCATTAAACAATTTTTTCTCTTTTCCTTTTAGTTTCTTTCATTATCCTAAATGTGTAATTGGATTTCTAATATGTTTATCATATCCATGGAGTTCTAAACCTAAAAAAAAGGAATTATTCTGGATTTATTTAGCGGCCTTATTTATTGTTAAATTCAATATATTTCTGGATGTTTGTGATTATTGTTCATACATAAACTTGACAACGAAACGAGAGAGTAAGTCAAAAGTAATCAGTGTTAGGTTGTACAATGAGAGTTGGCAATTTAATAAACCCACAATTATTAAACTAATGATTAATCTTAAAGAGATCTTGGTTGTGAAATTAATTATCTAATAATAGATTGCTTCAGATTTAATTGAAGATGTTAGGAATAGTTTTGTGAATCAAGAGATTGCAAATTTAGAAATTTCAAATTCAATTAAGGTTAATTGATCAGATCTTGAGGGAGAGTAATCAATATCGTAGGAAACCTAAAATTAAACACATAAATTGATTCAACAAGACTAAGGGAATGAAATAGAGAAAGAATAGTTTTTAAATATTCAATCTTGATCGATCTCAATTTTTATTGCTAGCTCACTTATTAATTGTTTCATTTTGTTATTTGTTTTAAATTATATTATTTAATTTTATTCAAATCAATTTTGTGTTACCTTTGATAAATTTAGGTTCAAATTGTTAGCTATTACATAATCTTCATGGGAATAATAACCTCTTATACTATAGGATACGATCGGTATACTTGTAGGAATTAAGAGTTTTATATTATAAAACTTGTTCAACAAGTTTTTGGCATTGTTGTCAGGATTTTCAGCATTAGGATGATTTGAATTCCTTTGATTTAAGGATTTAATACTTTTCTTGTGTGAGTATAGGTGCATAAACAAAAAATATTTAAAAAAAGAGTTTGTAAATGAAGTTGAAGATATAGCAACTCTAGACATTAAGAATGAGAAATCTGAAGAGCTAAACACCAATAAGTGATAGAAGAAAGATGGCAAAGGAATTAAATTATAGAGAGTAGCAAAGGACCCTTATATACTTCGTAAGGCTAAGGTTCAATTTCAATTATCAAGGAGTTACACGACCACCGGTACATGCAACATACAATTTATTAGAAGAGATGGTAAACAATAGTTGTCATTGGACATCAAAACAAAGTAGACAACAGTCAATTGCCTTGACTCCAAGGAATGATTATTGTAGATTTAATAACGATATTGTATGCTGAGATTACCAAGCTAACCAAACAACTGAACAGCTTGAAAGTCACCTGTTTCTCTCCACTCAAAGAAATTCAACATGGATGTGAGCTATACGGACAAGAAAACCATATCATAACTGATTGTCTCCTAGTGGAAAACAACAACATGCAACAATCCAACTTCAAGGGGGCACAATATGATCAGAGAGATAACAATCCTTATTCAAACTAATACAATACTGGGTGGCAAAAACACCTAAATTTCTTTTAGTTTAACATTTCAGAAACTCAATTAAGAAATCAAGGTTCGTCAAGATTTCAGTAAAATGAGTCCAACTTATGGGATTCAAAGATGGGTGAGTTAATGGACATATTGAATTCCAAGCTCACGAGTACGGAAGAAAAATTTGAGCAAGTGGTGAAAACTTACACCTCTTCTATTCAAAATTTGGAGGTTTAAGTGGGCCAATTAACTAATGCATTCTCTTCAAGAAGTGTGGGAAGCTTCCTGAGCAACATGGAAGTAAATCTAAGAGAGAAATTTAAGACTGTCACACTTAGGAGTGAGAAAGATCTAGTAGAACTAGCCAAAAAGCAAGCTAAGCCCCACCTTATAGAAAACCAAAAGAAACAAAATAAAGATGAAGAAAAGAATAATGGCCCTCCTTACATTTCTCCTCCTCCATATCCACCAAAAATACCATTCCCATAAGGACTTCAAATAACATATTGGATATTTGCAAAGTTCATTGAAAAGTTGAAGACATTACAAATTACTTTTCCCTTTGTGGAAGCTTTGGAGAGCATATAACAGTATGCAAAGTTTCCCAAATCCATATTATCAAGTAAGCAGACTTGTGATGACAATCAAACGGTCTTCATAATGGAAAGTTGCAGCTGCATAATTACTAACAACATGCCCTCATAGTTGACAAATCCAAGGAGTTTTTCTATACCTTGTGTAAATGGTAATTTAGAGCTTTCTGAATGTTTATATGGCTTAGGGGTATTATTAATCTTATGCCTTTTTTACTTTTCAAAAAATTGGAGCTAGGATCTGTGAAGCCAACTTTTATGCCTATTTAGTTAGCAGATCAATTGATAAAGAAACCATTTATAATTCCTGTGGATTTTGTTGTGCTAGACTTTGAAGAGGATCAAACTTGTCCATTAATTCTTGGTAGACTCTTTTTGAGCGTTGGAAGAGCTTTGGTAGATGTCCACGAAGGCAACCTTGTCCTTCAGATTGGTGATGAACAAGTAGAATTCAATATGAATAAGGTGTTAAAGAATTTGAAGAAGGGAACCTCCTTAATGACAATTGATGTAGTTGAATCTTCAAAGGATGAATAAGAGGAAGAGGAACATATGACATTGGACATAGAGCTCAAATAATACAAGGAAGCTTTTGTTCCAAAAATAGACAAAGAAGAGGGAACGAGGGTGATAACCGAAGACAAAGAGCCATTCAACTTCTTACGGAACAAATTGTTGGATTCAACAGACGATTCAGGGAGTTTCATAATTTCCTATTTTATTGACAGTTTGTTATTAACAAGAATAATATTAAATTTAATTGGTTTTCTTAATTTTATCAAATTTGTCCTTATTATTATATTGCAACACATAGTTTATTTACAAGTTATAGAATTAAAATTAGGCTACACGAGTGGATGCAAGTCACTCATAATCTACCCAGATTGAGCATAAACAAGAATAGCACTTCAAGCTAATGATGTTAACTAAGCACTATTTAGGAGGCAACCCAAGACTTATGATTTATTTATTTATTATTTTTAATTTTGTAGCCTACTTAATTTCTTCTTTGTCAAAAATTTTCATGAAAGAGTATTAATAATGCTAACCATTTTAATTGACTATAATTATAAATGTATACGAACAAAAGTCATAAAGTGAATGAATAGGTTCTGTATCCTAACTTACATATACATTCATCCTAAAGACACTTAAAACACAAAATTCGCAAGTTACTATGCCTTTAAAATTTAAATGACCATGTTCAAAATAAGCCAATACTATTCAATTTCAACTGTTGACACATTCACGCAATGCACATATTATGCACAAAATATTTATACAATGCTAACCTAATGAAAAAAAACTAACACAATACAAATACAAAATTCACACACATATGATATATATAAATGCAAAATTCACATATACTTGATATGCAAAATTGTGTATACCCTCAACCTAGATATTATGAAGAACATGTACATGATTACAAGGAGCCAAAGACTATTCAGAGATGTCTACGACTTAGTAAGAGCTAAGGCTGAGCAAGCAACTATAAGAGTAGATGAGGATTAGGATTTATTGGATAATGTAAGATCGTCTAAAATGCTGACACCACTTATTAAGATCGTCTAGGATGTCGTTACCACCTAAACATTGAGACCAGCTGAAGATTACCTAATTAGAGAAGTATATAGGGCATATCCTAGGAGTCTAATGCACCATAGAGTTCACCAATAGGAGTTGATGGAGCAAGTGGCTAGACTCGAGGCCTATAATAGATTCACATGAAGCTCAAGGACTTGGTAATCCTCCAATGAACAACATACTAGACTCACTAACGGACTATTTAGGGTAATTTCATTTTTATTTTTATTTTTTCTTTCTTTCTTTTATTATTTTGTTTTGTCTTATAATTAGGAAAGCCTAACCTTACCAAACTTAATTATTGAAATGTCATTTATGTTTTTATTTTATTGTTAGTTATTTTCTTTTATTCCTTTTGATCCCTTTTGTTTCTCTTTTGTAAGGATGATAGGACAAAATATTGGATGAAATCTTCTTGAATTCAAAATTGTAATTATTATTATTCAGAGAATTACTAAAGTATTCCTTTCTCGTTTTTGTTTTCTTTGAAATTGTATATTTATATTTTTATTATGTACATTGGAGAAATTTCAAAGAAAATTTTCAAATTTCTTAAGCTTAGTATAATCTTTATTGTTTACTCTTGTTAACTAACATCCCAATTTAGTTAAACTATGTCTAAAACACTTTAGGTTATTATTGATTATGAAGTTAAATTAGTATGCCAAAAGGATGAAAGTTAAAATATACTTGCTTATGTAAGCCATATTTTAGTAATCATTGAAATAGTTAATCCGAATGAAAATTGCATATCTTTTACACACATGAAGCCTAATTGTGAGCTTTTGAGCCGAAGAGCAATATATCATTATATTATGCTATATTTTCTTTATTATGTACATCATATATAGTTTGATGATTCTAGAACTTGCTTTTATTATTCATGTTAAGACTACATTGTTAAACTATATCCATTAAAATGATAAAGGCACTTAGATTTAACGATTTGTTTTAGCCTATTTTCTTTGATTATTATCCAACCTATTTTATCCTTTAAGAGTAATCAATTCTAAGACTTAGCCTTTTTATTAATTATAACCACATCGATAGCCAATTATCTTTTTTTACTTTTAATCTATTTTTTAACTCTAAAGGATTTGCATTTACTTAATTGCTTAAGAATGGGATTATACTAAAGAATTTCAAAGAGAAGGCTGATGTGCCTATAATTGTTAGTATATGGTGATTGTTATATTTGTTTCTTCGCATATGCTTCATTGTTATAATTTTAAAATCTCTCTAAAGTTACTTTAAGTTCAATTTGAAATCATTCATTGCGAGCATATTATTTGAAAAAAGAAAAAAAGATAAGAAAGAGAAAAAAAGAAAGCTTGGAGAGAGAAAAAATTATTATTGTGCTAATGAAATTTTTGCTTGAAGGACCCATACTATGAAGAATCAAGCTTTGTGTAATCTTGTTTATATAAATTTCTTTCAACATTATTAACCTTTTATTCATCCTTACCATACCTTTACCTAAGTCTCATTATTTCATATTTAAAAGTCCTTTTGATTTATGTTTTATAGTTTACTTATTTATTATAGAGATATGATTTTATTGAAAGCTTATGGATAAGAATCCTCCTATGTATTGATTTAACAGTTTACTATATTTTTCACCCTAAACACTTTGAGTGAATTGAGTGAATCCTTTATGAGGGTATGAAATCTTGTCTTTTGATTTCAGAAAGATTATCAATGTGATTGCTATTAATATTAGCTTATGAAAGTTTGTTCTAGAATAGCTAAAATCTAATTATAGGCTAATTTTGTTCATAGAATATGACAATTTAGGTTGTGGATGGAAAAATCAAGGTTAATAAGGGATGGATGTTTTTAAGTTTAATGATTTAAATTATGATTTGCTCGAGGACAAGCAAAAGCTTAAATATGGGGATGTTTAATAAACGCTTAATACACTATGTTTTCATTCTCACATTTAAAGCATTTTGCTTGATTATTTGATATTTTTTAATTATTTTGATACTTATTTTATTTTTAGTGCGTTATTAGGTGTCAATTGACGTCATAGATCAAAAGAAGAAGAATTTTGGTAAAATTAGGGTAAAAAATAAAAGAATTAGAGTTGCTTTGGAGGTTCATTACACACCCGTGTAAATCACATAATGGCTGTATGAGAGACTGAGTAAGTACCTGTAAGGGTCTATGGCTTTGAAGATGTTGTTTTGCTATTGTGAAAGTGGACCTGCTAGTGTAAGTCATATATACAACCGTGTCCACTGCTCTTAGGAATGTTTACACATTCAATTTTAAAGAGTTTTTTAGGGGCACAGTGATACACACAGTTATGTGACTAACTATGTCTACTTCAAAAATCACACATTCAATTTTAAAGAGTTTTTTAGGGGCACAGTGATACACACAGTTATGTGACTAACTATGTCTACTTCAAAAATCCTAATTTCACATTATAAAAGGCAATAATGATGGCCAATTAAAGAGAGAAGAAGTAAGAGTCAAACTTAGACAGTTGAGTGGGAGTTTTAAACATAATTATGAACCTAGGATAGTAAAAACACAAAGATTACTTTAGATATTTGAAAGAGAATAACTTTCCATTGAAGTTTTAAGAGGATTATTAAAGAAAAAGGATATAGAATAAATTATCTTCTTTTAAATTTTTAAAACTTTTATTTTGTTTTCTATCTTAATGAACTAAGTTTGTTTAGTGCCTAAGTATGATGAATCTTAAGTTAGGATGGACCTTGTTATTTGATTCTTTTATCTAATGTAATTTGATTGTTGATTCCATATGATTTAATTATGTGCTTTAATTCTTGAATTAATTTGTTTAGGATATTAATTCAATGTATGATTTCATATAATTGAGATTGAGAAATCATTTTATATGGATAGACATACCATAATTGGAACAAGTTAAATGCAAACCTATAGAAAGATCAAGCATAAATCTTTTGGATTAGATTCAAACCTACTAGTGAAATTCATTAATTGAGTAATGCAATCTTAAGGGTTTTAATTGGAAAGACATTTCAATTAATCAATCGAGGATTAGTTGTTAATATTTTGAGAAAGATATTAACATAAGATAGGAATTTTCACGATCCAATGACCAATAATTGAATTGTATGATAAAAACTTTAATACTTAAGAATTTGAGGTGGATTTATTATTTAAGTACTAATTATTTTATATTGATCAATCTTAATGTTTATTTGTGTCTCGATTTATTATTTTGTTCATATTTGGTTTATTTTAATTAAATCATCATCTTAATTTTCAATTAGATAATAGAAAAGAGGTTATTACTAGTACTTGTGGTCCTTGTAAGATCAACACTCGATATTCATTGACACTATATTATAGTTCAATAAATGCACTTACCTATAAGATATATAGTATAGAGATCAGCCTATACCAATAATGATTGGAAACTCTGTGACCTTTTGTTCAATAGTAATTGAGAAAACAATTGAAGTTTATATCTAGAAGGTTTAGATTGACTAAAGATGACAAAATCACATAATAAATGTTTCATTATAGATATTATATGTTTGAGGAAAATGACTAATTTATCTAAGAATTTTATTGTAAAATTTAGTAGAGGTGAAAACTTAGATGGCAACAATTTAGAAATTTGAGGTATGAAAATCCAATATGTGTTGGAAAAGCAAAATGCTCTTATCTCACTATATAAAATCATGAGAGTTTCTAAGAAAGACATTATAGCTCAACAAAGATAAACTTTGAGGTATATAACTTGTGTAAAAGTAGAACTCCTTAGTTAACTTAGCATAGATGATGATGTTATACAAGAATTTAGGATGTATGACCATGCCAAAGATATATGGTTTGCACTAGTAACATTCTTTTGATAGCACCCCAAATACCGAATTATGATCACACACTATTAAGTTTGACATATATAAGAATAAATAAAATAAATCTCAAATGAATAAGCAAAGGAGCATTCATTGCTGAGACAAATGTAGCTAATTCCAAACATAGTTAATAAACTGAGAGATTTTATTCATATCTTATTGGATACATAGTGAAAGTTATCATGCAATCTTTACCTTTATGTTGGGAGCATATGAAGATGCATCTAACTCACAAGAATAATATCAAGATGATGAATAATGTTATTAGGAACCTATTAACACATAATGAGTATTTTGAGGTTTTTGAGCCACATATTGCGAAATGTATACCTAAGTTATGCTAAAAAAGAGTTAAATACAAGAAAAGGAAGCCCAATTGTGCGTCTAAGTGAAAAGTAGAAAGAAAATTTTCCATAATTCTTAAGATCCTAAGAAAGGCTAAGGCTAAATAAAATAGGAATCAGAAAAGACTTCCAAAGAAAGCATGAGACAAGGTGGGAAAAAATGTGAGATGGCCTTAATATTGATAAAATTACTAGTTAGGTAATTGGACCCTTATCTTACATAATATAACTTTTCATTTTGATGATTTCACATAATTTTCTTTCTCTCATCCTTCTAGCAAACTTTGTATTCAGTATTAATTTCCATAGTGGTAAAAAAATAATGTTTTTATAATTATAATATTCATAATTTGATGTTAAATAGTTTTATAGGATTATATGTTGTTTATTAAACAAATAAAATTAGTTTTATTTAATAAAATCATCTCATTCTTTTAATATTTGTGATAATTATGGCATGTTAGGTATTGGATAAGATCGAATAAATAGATAGTCAAACCGATATTTTATAAGACCTACATAAAGTGGAATTGCATATTTGTAAACATTATCTAATTGATAAAATGACATGAAAAATCATTTAGTATAGGATAAAGAGTCACTAATATACTGCAACTAATTCATTAGCATATTCAAATGGATGTGAGACTACGACATAAAGATACTTATTTCATCACCTTTATCAATGACTACACTTGATATAGTTATACTTATTTGATTTTTAATAATTGAAGCATTATATTGATACCAAAAGCATATGAATTTACTTGAAAATTAATTAGATAAAGAAGATAATGACTTTAAGGCGATTAAGGATTAGAGTACTTATCTGTTCAATTCAAAAAGTAACATAATGAAAATTGAATGGATAAGAAATTGATTATCCTATTAGCCCATCAACAAAATGGTGGGATAGAGAGGAGAAGTAGAAATCTTCTCAAAATGGTTAAGTATATAACAACACATACATTTTTCTATCACTTATTGACTAATGTGTTATTAAAATAAAATATGTACTTGACCGTGCCTATTAAATTAATTATTAAAACACTATATGAGATATGGATAAGTAAGAGACCTAATTTATAATATTTGAATTATTGATAATGTGTAACCGAAATTCATGGTCCCTTATATAAATATGGAAAACTAGGTCTTAAAAGGAAGAAGAGTGCCTTTAAAAATATTGTGAACATTCTGAAGGATATGTTTAAAAGTGAATTGGTTAAAATTGAGTAATTGAATTTGCATAATAGAATATTACATTCATAGAGATTGATTTTTCAATTAAAAAATGATAAATTAAACCTTATCTCCATATGAGATACTAAATTAGAATGACCTAGCGAGATGGGATCAATTTAATAGAATTTATATAAGTGGGAGCAATTTAGGAAACAAAGAATTAGTTTGTGATTAATAATAGTAACATCCTAGTTGGAGTTTCCTACCATTATCTGATTTGAGTGTGACTAATGTGAGACTTAAAAGATATGTTCCTCAAAACTTTCAATTATATCCACAATATGTATGGATTAATTCCTTTATAACAGTTTTGATGCTAAAGGGGAACATTTAGTTGCACGAGTAAATTATATGGCAAAAAAGTGAAAAAAGGCTATATCTACTATTGTTAAGAATGGATACACTATAGTAATAGAATAAGAATTAACAAGCTTGATCTAAGTGTCTGTTTGGATGAGCTTATATCAATAGAGCTTTTGTTAGTAGAGCTTTTATGAGAAAAGCTTTTCTAAGAAGTCAGTTGATTGCTTAGTTATCATTTTAAAAAGAGCTTTTTTGAAAGAGCTTCATACAATAGACTGTTTGACAACATAAAAATAAAAAGCACTTTTAATTTTAACTATATTTTATTTTGTAATAAAATTATTTATGCATATAAATATTATTTAAAATATATTAAACAATATACAAAGCACAACATATTAATTACATAATTTTAAACCATATGAAACATAAATGAAAATATATCTAACCAAATATTTTATATGGATTTTAATATAAGTAAAACTAATATAAAAATAAATATTTAAAATATTTAAAAGTCAAATAATATTATATAAATCTCAAAATAAAGCGTGAAGATGTGTTTGTGAATATTGTGAAAATTATGTGTAAAAACATAAGGGTAAAGAGGACTAAAAAATAAGCTCATTAATTGATCTAAAAAATCTACCTGAAAATGTGTTTTTTTGAAAAGTTCCAAATTTGAGTTTATCAGAAAGCTGTATTTTAGCTTCTAAAAAAGTCATTGCTATAAAAAAAGTAATTTTGGATTTTACAGCTAAACACTCATTTTTTTTAAAAATAGCTTTTGCGATGGAAAAAAGAACTTATTCACCTCCCAGAAGCTAAAACAAGCAGGCACTAAGTATGAGGATTGTCTAATCTTCTTAAAGAACATAAAACCATTAAGAACAAATAAGTTATCAAATGTTAAGCGAAAGACTAATGACAACTTTGAAAGATATAAAGCACGTGTAGCGACAAAAGAATACATACAATGAAAGGGATAAGATATGAAATGACTTGCTTACCTGTTGTGAGGTTTACATTAGATTGACTAATTATAGCTTTGGCGGTTAGAACTGATCTTGATATACATCAAATGGATTTAAATACTGAATTCTTAAATGAAGAAGTAGATGAACAAATCTAAATGGAACAACCATTAAGTTTTGTTTAGCAGGCCAGGAGCATTACAAGTTTTGATTGTTAAATTCAATATATAATCTAAAGTAGTCTTGAATTCAATATCATTTTATGTTTTTAATACTATAATTGTGTCATATGATTTTTAGCGTAATTGTCAAAGGCCACTAAATATATATTAAAAGATCTAATGATAAATTTGTAATTTTATCTTTATATGTGGATGATAATTTGACAGGTAGTGATAATAATTAGTTTTCCAATCAAATAAATAAATTAGCTATCAACCATGTTTAAAGTAAAAAATAAAATTGGATAAGGTTACATACATCTTGGAGTTAAGATTGTCAAGTATTGTTCAAAAGGTCATTGTCACTTTTACAGACTGCATATATATAAAACAAATACTTAAATGATATTTTATTTAGGATTGTAAATCATTTTATTATACTCATTGCTAAATTTTTGTATGTGGGCAATTTAGTATTCTCATTGCCACAAGAAAAGGAAGACATAAAGGAAAAGGCTCCTTATTCTGTTGCAATGAGTAGTCTCATATACACAATATTGTTTACAAATAATTGTATTAAAAGTCAATATTAGGGACCTAAAGTATTAATATTAAACCAAATCCTGTGTTAAACATTCAATTTTAGATATAAGAAGTAGTCGACAGATATGAGATATGTTCGCATTACAGTAATCGCCTCCATTATATTATATAAATGAATATAAGACAAGTTTTACGTAGGTTATATAGGTAATAAACAAGAGCTCAATATTTAAAAACTAATATCAATGTAAAGTATATTAAAGGATAACAATAATAATAATAATAACATCTAAAAAA
This sequence comes from Erythroxylum novogranatense, assembly GCA_029891385.1. Taxonomy (NCBI): domain Eukaryota; kingdom Viridiplantae; phylum Streptophyta; class Magnoliopsida; order Malpighiales; family Erythroxylaceae; genus Erythroxylum; species Erythroxylum novogranatense. The sequence goes on along the minus strand of CM057225.1, from coordinate 87,550,809 downwards.
ATCTCATTGAATACAGGATCTTTGAGGTATAGAAGTACATAATCTTACCCTAACTTATGAAGAGACTATTTTGAAGTATATTAAAGGATATAAAGGTTATTATTAATGATATTCTGTAAAGAAATGATATTTTACCTAATCTATCTTAGCATGCCAAATGTGAGTTTTAAAAGGTGGATAAAATGAACAAATGAGTGAACTCGAGTTAAGTGTTAGGTTTGTATGAAATATCATCTATATAATATTTGAGGAAAGACATACACTCTTATAGAGGAGACTTAATACGATAACATATAAATCATAACATGTGTGCATTACCAATTAATAAGGATAATATAAGTTATATTCTTAATTTATATTACATGACAATCCTTTGAAGTTATATTCTTAATTTATATTACGTGACAATCCTTTGAGGTAATGTGAACCTTAATAAAAGTACCATTTTTGCTCAAGTTTCAGTAATTAGTTATAATGGGAGTTTAAGAAAAGTCAATTAATTTGATTAAAATGATTAAGAAATGAGGAAGATCATTATAAATTCAATTTTGCATTAAGATGGATTCAAAAGGGCCATCTTTTATGTAAAAGGTGGAATGAATATGAAACATTTATATAATGAGACTGAGATGATGAATGATGCAACAAATAATCAAAAGTGTAGCATTCTAAATCCTCTTAAAGATCGATTTATTAGTCAAGATGTCATGTATTCGTAACATATGTATGGGAATGCACTCTAGTCGTATGTTGATTGCACGAATTATTGGATAAGTATGGGAACTATAGAAAGGAGTCGAGGATTTTAGAGTGTTCCGAACAATGAGTTAAGTTGTTAATGTCTTTCTTGTCCTTTAAAACGAGGGCCAAATCAATATTATATGACATTAGCTTCTCCGTATCGATTTTTCTAGACAGGTCACTCATTTGCTCAAGCACTTAACATACAAGAACTTAGAGAACACCTACCTTCACAGTGGTTCTTGCTGTGACTAATTTAAGAGGGTCGTTCTGATGAGTGAAGTAGTGAAAATGTGAAAGAGTTTGGTGGAAAGAGGGAAATAAACAGGTTAATCATTTTAACTTAATCAATTTTAGTTAAATTATTTAATATTAATTAAATTGACATCTGACATAAAAAATTTATTCCATTTGGCATCCATATGAAAATTATAACATCGAATGTGACAACCTACGTTTTTTTTATTTTATAATTCAGGGTTCGAGCTTGGCCCGACTACCTGGGACTTATGAGCTACCTACTCAGACTTATAGATAGGTAAATTTGGAATCGATCCTAATAATATCGAGAGACTCTGATCGAGGATAGGTCGTCATCACTAGGGGTATTACATCACTTCAAATAGAAGCTGCTCCACCCAAGGTTCGCACCCACAACTTCTCACAATCCTCTCCCCCTTTTTACTGCTAGGCTATCCCGTGAGTGAGTACCCCGTGACAACCTACGTTAGTTCCATTAACGGAGAGTCTAACAACAAACAAATTTTGTGAAAATTTTAATATTCAAACAGCTTATTTGCACTTTTAAAATTTTAGATTATAATTGCAAAATTTAATAAAATTTGATATTTTTTTTGTAATTAACCTTGTATAACTTGATTATTATATAAAATATAAAAATGTTCATTAATTTAGTCAACTATATCTTTTCATTTACATACATACATTAATTAATACGTTATACTTTTTTAATTATCGTATATATATATTTTCACATAACCAATTATTTTGGATTAAGTTCAAATGTAGTATCAATTCAATTCCAAGTGATATATGTATTGAATATAGCACCAAACACAATAAACAATTAATGACAAAATATTGCAAGTCTGATCAAGTTTTGTTCAAAACTGAATCAACTCCAAATTTAGCACAAATTTAAAAAAATTGTCACTTTATTTTTGTTTTAAAAAATTAGAAATTCACTTGATGGATATGAAAAGGAATACATAGTAAGTTAATGATCAGGTGAAAACAAACTATACCTTAAACACTAATAACACATTTACTTAAATCTTCATAATTTTATTTTATGTTATAATCTTCTTATATACTATAAGTTGTCAATTAGTTAATATATATGTATTATAAAGAATTTACATCATATGAATATCGTTTGGAGTGAAATCGTTATTTAAAATTATAACTACTTTATAGGATATATAACAATATTTATATTTAATACTACAAAATCTTAATTTTATTAGTATGATAACGATAGTAAAATTTTATAATACATCTAATAAAAAATTAAAAGAAACTAAAAGGACTGCGACGTTGTAAGTACGAAATTGGAAAAATGTATACATTTTATGGGCTGGAAAAAACGTAATGGACTGCCCAAAAACTGGGATCAGCCCAGGTTTAGTCCACAACCTAACCCCTACTATATATTTTAACACATGCCTAACGTTATCCAACGCCGCTGAGCTCTTCTCCAGTCCACAGGTGCGTTATTACAACGCAAAACCCTATCCAACGTCAAAGGTAAAATCCCGAAAACCCCTAATTTCCTTCCCTTGTTACCAATTGATCCTTACTATTTTCTCCTTGAGATTTGTATACCTTTGCCCATGTTGTCTTCGCTTGAATCCTTCTGGTTTATTTTTTCTCTGCGCTTTTCGTGCTTTTAGCTAAATCGTTGGTTGCTTGGGCATGTTTTGATAACCTATATGATGGGTAGAGTAATAAACTTTAGCTGTTGTGGATAATTATAGCTCTTGACACTATCCTTTTTATGTACTCATTTTTCTGCCGTAAGAAACAGTAAGCAACTATCCCAATGTTGTATTGCGTAGACGATGATGGTTCTTGCAGAACTTGATGGCTCCCGAACCCCTTTTGCGTTTTTGCCTAATGGGTAGTATGGAGCGGGTAGTTGTTTAGCTAGGCTTCTTAATACAAAAGCAGTTGACTTTAGTGTATTATAGGTACTGTTGTGACTTGTGAGATATTGCTTCAGTGTTTGGTTAATTTGTTTTTCATTTCCAAAGTTTAGATGTTGTATACATAATTCTAGTTGCCACTAAGTTGCCATTATTATCTTTTTTTGAAAAATAAGTTGCCATTATTTTTAGTTTTATGACATGTGAGAGCTCTACTGATTTTTCAACATAGCTGTCTTATTCTTTTTCTTTTGAGATTACTTTCAACTTGTAATTTTTCGAAATTCCACTGTATTTTAAAGACTAGTATTCAGGTACATCTGGTTTAACAACCTGCACATTTTGAAGTGAGTGATTAACCCCCTTCCTTCTGAAAAAGAAAATTTAAACAAATATTCTCCCCGCCATTTGAAGTGTAGAATTGGTGCAAAACCGTTTGATAATTGTCAGTTCTTGACATTGCTTCAAAAAATATTAGTTGATAAAAATCAAATGAGGAAAAGTTTGTTTTTGTAAGATCTCCTCATAATGTTTTTCTTGTCTCTTAGCATTTTCATTGAAAATTGTAGTATGATGATTCATTGAAAGCATTTTCTATGCAGATGAATAGAGAGAAGCTCATGAAGATGGCTGGTGCAGTTCGCACTGGTGGGAAGGGTAGCGTGAGAAGGTGGGAAATCTTTTAGTTTAAAGTACTTTTTTGTTTTTGTGGTCAATCTGCAGCCTTTATATCTGATCAATCCTGAGCAATTGCTGACTTTGATGCTTGATCGCTAATGAGGGTGGTGCATATTACATTCTTATACTTTGTACGGGAACTGTTTTAATAATTTTCCCTTTGTTTTCCCTTGATAATTCTGTTGTTTTACATTTAGCGTACTTCAGGTATTACTTGATTAAGTGTTCAGTGCAAAGTTTTCTCAAATTTCAGGAAGAAGAAGGCTGTCCATAAGACTACAACTACAGATGACAAAAGGCTTCAGAGCACCCTGAAGAGAATAGGTGTAAATGCCATACCAGCTATTGAGGAAGTCAACATTTTCAAGGATGATATTGTTATCCAGTTTATAAACCCCAAAGGTAAGCCCCAATTCATTCAATAGCTTTTGGTACTTAGAGATGAGCAACTTGAGTTTATGATGCCATCCACACTTTTGTAAATGAGTTAGTGGTTGCTGTTTGTTATTGTTTCAGTTCAAGCATCAATCGCTGCCAATACATGGGTGGTTAGTGGTTCTCCTCAAACCAAGAGTATGTCCCTATTACTTCTCTGATAATCTTTAACTAGCAATTACATCGACTGTTGGGGTTTATCAATTCACTGACTAACTATAACCGGTATTCACCAGTGTCATGGATCATTTGTTTCTTAGTTTAGACTGGGTGAGATCTGAATGTGACCTTCTTTCCTTTTTTGGTTGTACTCTACAGAATTGCAGGACATTCTTCCTCATGTTCTTGGGCATTTAGGTATGCATTTTCAGATACACTCAAAATGGCTTATGAGCTTTTTAGCTGAGAATTAACCTTACGATGCTTCCCAATTCCTAATTTTTAGACATACCGTTCTTTTTATTTTTCCTAATCGTGTAGGGCCAGATAACTTGGACAACTTGAAGAAATTGGCAGAGCAGATCCAGAAGCAAGCCCCTAGTGGTGGTGGTGCTACTGCAACTACGGCGCAAGAGGATGATGATGAAGTTCCTGAGCTTGTGGCTGGGGAAACCTTCGAAGCAGCTGCCGAGGAAGGACATGCCCATGTGACTGCGTAGTGGAGGTTTGTGCAAGTTTATATACTTCCATATTTCTAAAATCTTGTCGAGCATATAAATATGCCACAAATCTGATGAGATCTTAGAGACAGACTCTGTATGGTTGTTAGTTTTGGTTTGTTACATTTGTATTTTGTGGAAATTCCAAATGCCATTGATTTCAATATTATGGGCCATGTGATGACCAAGTCTATGATGTATCAGGCATTAAAGACTGAGTCCTTTAAACTTTGACACAGACGCCCCATAGTAAGGAGTGTTTTGACCTTTTTGAGGTTCGAGGTGATTTTGGAGTTGATTAGGAGTGTTCGTAATTTAATTAAACTCTCAACTCTCAAAAGTAATGTTTGTGGGCAGGAGTGTTTAGGATATACGTCATCCACAAATAAGAGGAATATTGTGTTGTAAATTTATCAAGAATTCATTTATTTAAATTTCTAATTTTATTTTGACAAGAAGTCGATTGAATTCTGTCAATATTAAAATAACTGTTATGACTTATGATAGAATTACTAATTTTGTTTAAAATAAATCAAATATGATGACAAAATTTGGAGCTATTAACTTTGTCTATTATAGATAAAAATGTGATGAAATCGCCTTTTGTAATTAAAAGAAATAAAGAAATAAAAAGAGTTATTTACTGGGTAATTTTAATACTACTAGAAGTACATGGTCAAGTTTCGCAATACACTCAAATAAATTTACTGCTAAAATTTAATTGAATTAATTTCAATTTTATTATACAGTTGGTACCAAATCAGTTGTTGGACTTGGACCTCATCTCCTAAACCATTTATATCCTTTCCCACCATGTCTAAACCGATGAAAAGGATGAGGCGCTCTTCAATCTGGCATCGCTCTCTCTTTTCTCCTTTTTAAATGAAACCAACCCACCAAACAAACAATTTGACGGCGCATATAAGAGTCAGAGAATTTTATCAAGAAAAGAAGTTTTCTTATTAATTCACTAATCAGAAATTACAAAGCTTTTATAGACAAACAAATAAACTAACACGTGAAGACCACGTGAGAATAATGCTAACAGCTAACCCAACTAATTAACTAATTACGTTAATTAGTATAAGGAACATTAATACACCCCCTCAAGATGGTGCTTCATGAATGCTAAGAAGACCCATCTTGCTAATGAACTGATAGAAAGCTGGTGCATACAGAGATTTGGTGAAGATGTCTGCTAGTTGAGTTGATGAACGAAAATGAAACAGCTTCAAAAAACCATCTCGAACCTTATCTCTCACAAAGTGACAATCCACTTCAATGTGTTTTGTCCTTTCATGAAAATCTGGGTTATTAGCAATATGTAAGGCAGTGGTTATCACAATAAAGATGAATAACCAATTGAGGTAGCTGAAAAGAATCAAGCAAGGCTGCTAACCAAACAAGTTCACATGTAACGAAAACCATTGCCCTGTACTCTGCTTCTGCAGAAGATCTGCTAACAACAGCCTGCTTCTTAGATCTCCATGAAATCAAAGAATCACCAAGATACACACAATAACCTGTAACAATTCTCCTAGTGTTAGGACAAGATGCATAATCTGAGTCCACAAAAGCTGAAAGCTGCAAATTGGATATGCAAGAATAAAATAAACCAAGTGCAGGATTTTTCTTCAGGTATGCCAAAAGATGATAAGCTACCTTTATGTGTGGTTCCCTAGGAGATGACACAAACTGACTAAGGAAATGAACAGTGTGAGTGATATCAGGCCTTGTGTGGGTGAGGTACAACAATCTGCCCACCAATCTTCTATAAACCAATGGATATGGCAAAAGTTCACCTTGATTAGCAGTGAGCTTTTGTGAAGGAACCATTGGTGCATCTGCAGGTTTAACTGCCAACTGACCAGTATCTTCCAACAACTGAAGAGTATATCTCCTTTGTGAAACAGATATACCAGTTGCATTCCTAGCAATCTCAAAACTGAGAAAATACTTCAAAGTACCAAGATCCTTGAGCTGGAAACAAGACTGCAAAAACTCCTTTACTCTATGTAATACATCCAAGTTCTTCCCTGCAAGAACTATATCATCTACATAGACTAAGAGTGCAATGAAATCATCTCCTGAACCTTTAGTGAAAAGAGAATGCTCATGAGACGATTGAGTGAAACCAAACTTCAGGACAACATCAGAAAAAGCTGTGTACCACTACCTAGAAGCCTGTTTTAAACCATAAATGGATTTATGCAATTTACAAACCATACCAGGTTGCTTATCTCTATATCCAAGTGGTAACTTCATATATACTTCCTCATCAAGAATACCATTCAAGAAGGCATTGTTGATGTCAAGCTGTAAGAAATCCCAATTATTAGCTGCTGCCAAAGCTAATAAAGTCTTAAAAGTTGTCATTTTAGCTACAGGTGAGAAGGTTTCTGTGTAATCAATTCCTTCAAGCTGTGTAAAACCCTTTGCAACCAGACGAGCCTTGTATCTATCAACAAAGCCATCGGCCTTGTGCTTAACCTTATAAACCCACTTGCAATCTATTGCTCTCTTTCCGACAGGTAAAGGAACTATTGACCATGTTTGCAATGTCTACATGGCCTTAAGTTCATCATCCATAGCTGCACACCACTCAGGATATCGGGCAGCTTGGTGATAAAATTCAGGTTCATAATGAGAGGATACGTTGGCAATAAAGTTGGTGTGAGTTGGTGAAATCATTTGATTGGATAAGCGTTTTTGGATAGAATATTTTACAGCTGCATTGCAATGGAAGTCTTGTAAATAAGCTGGAGGTTTAACATTTCTGGATGATTTTCTAAGTTCAGAAAAATTTGGTTGGTGGTGTATTGTGGCTGAAGACGTAGAATCAAGGACTGAAATATCTGGTTGGTGGTCATTAATGGCTAAAGGAAGAGAATCATGTGACAAGAGAATGTCATCATGAGCAGGAAGAGATTCATGAACATTATCAATGATAGCAGGTAAAACTAGATCAGGAAAAGGGTCAACCATAACTTCATTGGTGATCTTATGATAAAGAAATAAATGTTCATGAAAAACCACATCTCGAGAAATAACAAATTTATGATGATGAATGTCATAAAGTTTGTATCCCTTAACTCCAATAGGATACCCCATGAAAACTGCAAGAAATGCTCAAGCACTAAATTTATCCCTCTTAGATGTTAAAGTTGATGCAAAGCACAAGCAACCAAAAGATCTAAGATGCATATAATCAGGCCTCTCATCAAATAAAAGTTCATGAGGTGACTTGTTACCTAAAATGTCAGCAGGCAGGAGGTTTATCAAGTGAGTGACAGTCAACAAACATTCGACCCAAAACTTGATAGGGACCTTGAACTGAAAATACAAAGCCCTGACCACAGACAACAAGTGTTGATGCTTCCTTTCAACCACAGAGTTTTGTTGAGGAGTTTCAACATAAGAAAACTGGTGAAGTATTCCCAATTTACCAAACAACTCAGTGAAGGTCAATTTAGGTGCATTATATGATCTGAAAACCTTAACTTCTATGGAAAATTGCCTCTTAACCATGCTGATAAAGTTAGGAACTATAACCAAAACCTCAGATTTATGCTGCATCAAGAAAGTCCAAGTAGCCTGAGTGTGATCATCAACAATAGTGAGGAAATACTATTGCCCAGCATGTGTTTTATGCTTGTAAGGGCCCCAAATATCACAATGCATAAGATCAAAAGCTTGATTAGCAACTTTATTCATTGAAGGAAAAGCCAACCTCTTTTGTTTAGCAAGCGGACAAACACTACATGGTAACTTTTATTACATGTAGGAATTGAAACAACATGTTTCAAGTTATTCAAAACAGTGTCACTAGGATGACCTAGCCTATTGTGCCTTGAATCAAAAGAAACAGAATTCACAACTACAGAATGTATAATAGATCGAAACTGTTGTGTCTCCAAAAGATACAAGTCATGCTTCAACTCACCCTTCCCAACCACCGTGCATTGGTCTTGGATCAAGCATTGTGTTTTAGAAAACAACAAAACCAGATTAGAATTAGAAAGCAAACTTCCAACAAACAAGAGATTGAACTGAAACTCAGGAACAAACAACACATCATGAAGAATGATAGCTTCAGTGACCTGCACATCCCCAGAAAAACTCACAGGAACAACTGATTTGTTAGGCAAAGTGACACAAGTGTTTTCTATCCTCCTAAGAGACAAAAATTGATCCCTACCACAACACACATGCCTAAATGCTCCAATATCAAGTATCCAACAAGAACTAGCATCTATAGGCAAAGAAGAAGCATGAGAGAAAACCATACCATGCATAGCCATATTCACAACACAATCAGAGGAAGAAGCAGCAGCCTGAAGTTGATTGGTGAGCATATCAATCAATTGCTGACACTGTGTTGGGACCCGATCCGGGAACCGGATCCCAACCGAAAAACGGAGCACAGAAAACAGAATTCGGAATCGAATGCGAATCGAATCAAATACAAAGCGAACGAATTAATCAACTTGAACAAACATCGACATCCGTTGCAAACATGAAGCATAGGAAACTAATTGCGTTGGAAACCCTAAGACGTTCCAAAATCTGGTATAATTTTTTTTTCTTTTTTTATTCTCATTTCTTACCTCATTAGTCAACCTCATTCAAAATCACACAACCAAATTCCACTTTTGGGAAAATCATTCTCATGCAAATCTCTAAATCTGATCATATTCTTATTTATCCATACAAATCTTAAATTATATTTTATTCTAATTTTATCGAAATTTCTAAAGATAACTAATGCGATTTATCCTAACCCAAACCGCAAAGTATTCAAAATACACTTCTAAAAGCCCAATTAATCATACAATCATCAAAATCAACCGGACCCTCCGTCCGGATCTCAGCAGAAACAAACGCAATCCTAATTCTAAAACATTCTCATAATTGTAATTCAATCTACTATTCTCATAGTTCAATCTCATTCCCAAACTTATACACAATTCCATATACAATTTCATACTCTCATACATTCATTCATAATCTTCATACATTCAAATACATCATAATCACTTAACGGCAATTGAAGCCATTTATAAAATATTTCAAATCTCAATTCATAATACAATGCAAACGATGCAAAACGAACCAAATGTTCACATTCTTTCATCCGATCTCCGTCAAACACGGAGATGGGGATGAAAGAAAGTAGCTCGGAAGCTCGTGGATAATATATTTATAAATTGAAACATAAGCAAAATTATCTTTTCAAATTTTTCAAACATTTCCCATTCAAAATTTATCCAAAACCCATTTTCAAACTTTCCAAAACATTCATAAACAGTTTCAAATTTCATGATTAAAATTCACTTTCTCATTTCTCAAATTCTCAAACTTTTACCAATCATGCACATCTTTAAACATGAATGCATCACATAGACATAAACAAAATCAAAACCACATAACATAACAGAATGGTTTGATGTTGGACCCCACACCCCACCCGTAAGTGTTTGCGAGGTTATATTTGCGGCGTGTGTTTCATGGGTTATACCGCAGCATCCAACACAAATCACAATAACACATTAAATGGTTTGGTTTGGTCCATAACAGACGATCGCACATTTCCGCATAAGCGGTCATATGTAAATGTGAAGGAGTCCGTGATCGAACTCCATTGCCTTCATGGCGCGAAGCGAAGGCTTAAACAGTAGAGACAAGGTAATCGACTCACAAAGGACTGACCAAACCCACGTAGCACATAAGCAAAACGGAATTTCAGATTGCCCGAAGGCACTTTTCAAAAATCTTGATTTTTCACAATTTTCAAATCATATCATCATATTGTGTCATAAATGACACAAGCACGTATCCACATGAATTCACATAACAAATCTAATGCAATTCACATCATCACTTAAATCACATATTCATCAAATTCATCACAATATATGCACTAATTCTTTAAATCATTTAAATCATAAATCAAATAATTTGAAAACTATGAATTTCATAAATCTTGCATTTTCCAAAACTCATTTAACCCTTTGAAATCATAATATCAAACATTTACAACCTTTTTCAACTCCTTTTATCAACAATAATTTATCAAAATCAAAATTTTGCTTTCTTTAATTTTCAAAATCACATTTTTAGCTTACAATTCAATAAATAAATATACTACCCACCTCGAAATGATGCTAGGAACTCGTCCCGATCATCAATTTGACCAACGCTTCCTTTATTCTTCCAATTTAAAATAACCTAAGCCATACATACCCAAATTCAACATCATAAAAATCATAATCTTCAAAAGTAACTATATGAAACCCAAATTCATCACTTTTCCAAGCTTTCTAAAACCAGAATTTCTAAAATCCCCAATTTCAAAATTTGACCTAAACCAATACACTCAAATTCAATCTCATAAATAACTTAATTTTCAAAATTAATATCACAATTCATCAATTCACACTAATTCCAAAATATCTAACTCCTCAATTTCAAAAATTCCCAAATCTTAAAATTGGCCTAAACCAATTTATCCAAATTCAATACCATAAAATACAATTTCTTCAAAATTAACTTCATATTCCACAAACCCATATCATTATCTATAATTCTACACCAAAATTTTACAAAATTCTTAATCACAAATTAAGCCTAAACCTTAATCAAATTTCCATCCAAAATTAAACACAACCTAAGGCATATATATGAAAATCAATTTCATAAATCACAAACCCAAGTCCTTTTCCATGTTTCTAAACCAAAAATTCATCAAAATCTTAAAGCTCAAAATTTTCTCTTACCTCATTTCTCCTCCAATTTTCGAATTTTTTGGCTCATGAAGAAGCTCTCTTCATTCTCCATCCTTTTCTTTCTTGGAAAAATCCCAAAAGCCTTAAGAATCAAGTAGAAAAATTGGAACTAAGATTTCTCTCTCATCTTTCCACCATAACCGAAACTTCTACTTCTTTCTCTTATTTTCTTCTTCCTTTCTTCTGATTTTCCAGCCACTTTCGTGGCTTTATTATGCCAAAAACGACATCTCCTTTTGTGTGTCATTAAATGAAGGTCAAAAGACCATATTGCCCCTCCATTCAAAGCTTAAAGTCATGCTTACTTGCGGTTTGATTCGCATTATCAATTTGAAGGAATTTGTCAAAACTTCCTTCTTGAGAAATGTTCCTCTCAATCATACAAATCCAACGCCACCGACTGCGCTCAATTCGGATCACTACACCAAAAGTTATGTGCAAAACAGTTCGAGTATATCCATATTCTAACACATTTTCCATGTACGATTATTTCCTTCCAGAAATTTACATTCTTAATCCTAGATTTGAAACTCGATGTCTTCATAACCATTGTATCCTTATGTCTCTAGTTTAATTCAAAACAAGAATCACCTCATTTCGATTCCCAGATCAAAAGTTATGCTCAAAATACTCTCAGATGTTCCTAATCCAAAAAAATTACACCCTAATCCGAACTTCCATTCATAATTCTAAGGTCTTAGGGGCAAAATTGACATTTCATTTCTTCATATGATTTGTAGCCCCTTGTCTTATCTTTATTTCTCCTCAAGAATCACTTCAATCGGATCTCTACAGATCCCGAATTTCACAAAATACTGAACTATGTTCGGAAAATTTCTCGACTCACTTTGATTAAATTAATCACGATTAATTTAATCTCATAAAATAACAAATTTCCCATGAGGATGTAGGGAATTGTATTAGGAATCCAACGCCCTAAGAATCAAATCAATCGGATGTCGGACGAAGGAATTATAAGCAAAAGATTACAAAAGGGATCGGATTAAAAACAAAGTAACGGCACTTCAAAACTGAACTTTTCTAAAACCATATCTCTCGATCCCGAACTCAGAATTTGACAAATTTGGTGTCAATAAAAAGATCAAAGGAATCTCTACAACTTCCCTGAAGTACTCAAAATCAAATTAGGTCTCAAAAGAGGTTAAAACCTCAATCAAAGATTCTGTCCAAAACAGCTTTTCCTAAACGACTTCCAATTTTTAATCGCTCACAACTCCTAGCCTTGATATCGAAAAATTGCAAAATTTATGGCTACAGGAAGCTCTTAACGTACTCTACAAGTTTCCGGAAGACCATTTTCTCAAATTATGCCTAAATCAAAAGTCAACTTTCAAAGGCCAAAAAGTCAACTATTTCACAATTTTTCATATTTTCACACTTTCTCTTTTTAGTATCATGATTTTCAACTTAATTTCAATCAACTCATCCACTTAATTTCATAAACCATACCAATTCACTCAAAACCCCAAAGATATCAAAATCAGATCATTTCTTTTCTTCTCAATATTCTTTAAATTTTAAGACATCTCTTATACAAGACATACACAAAGCACTCCTTAAATTTCATTTTCATAATTCAAATTTTCACTCAAAGATCGGGATCCAACACACTGATTTGCAGACAAAGAATCTGTAGCAGGAGCAACACTAACACTATTTGCAGAAACAGAGGTGTTTGGTGCCTTTCCTGCAGACTTAGATTTGGAGAAATATCCAGGAGGATAACCAATCAACTTGTAGCACTTGTCACGAGTGTGACCAATGCGCTCACAGTGAGTACAAGTAGGTCGATTCTTTTAAGACCTAGGTGCACTAGAACTATGTTGAGTAGCAAAAGCAACAACATCATTTGCAAGAACAAAATTGCAAATACTTCTTTGATTTTCTTCTTGAACAACAAGAGAAAAAACTTTAGAAATATCAGGGAGAGGATCCATCAAAAGAATGTTACCTCTTGTATGACTGTAAGACTTATTAAGTCCCATCAAGAAGGTCATCACATACTCCTTTTGATGTTCATCGAGCATCTTGCGAACACCACCGCAAGAGCAATTCAAACATGAGCATAAGGGTTTGGTGGAGTACAACTCTTCCCAAACAATCTTCAGCTCAGTAAAATACGAGGTAACAGAGAGAGGTCCCTGAGAAAGTGCAGCTAATGTCTTTCTCAACTGAAAAATGCGAGGTCCATTTTTCTGTTGAAAACGTGCTTCGAGATCTTTCCAAATATCAACCGCAGCATCATGGTACAACAAACTTGCAGAAATTTCTTTAGAAACGGAATTAATAATCCAAGAATTTACTAGATTATTGGCTCGAGTCCAAGAATTAAAACGATCTGAAGCTAGATCTAGCTTCGAAATCGATCCATCAATGAATCCGATCTTATTTTTGGTAGATAACGCCATAAGCATCGAACGCTTCCAAGTATTATAGTTATCAGATGATAATGGTTGAGAAACTAGTAACAAACCAGGATTATCACTCTGGTGAAGGTAGTAGGGGTTGTTGCCATGAGCAAAATCATCATTTCCCATCATGAATCAAGAGAAAACTAAAAAATAAAGGTGTTTGGAAGCTGAGAAAATGTGAGAAAGTGAGAAAGAAAACCAACAGTTACGCGAGAAAGCAAGAAAATTTCTCTGATACCATATAAGAGTCAGAGAATTTTATCAAGAAAAGAAGTTTTCTTATTAATTCACTAACCGGAAATTACAAAGCTTTTATAGACAAACAAATAAACTAGCACATGAAGACCACGTGAGAATAATGCTAACAGCTAACCCAACTAATTAACTAATTACATTAATGAATATAAGGAACATTAATAGCGCACATACCCGTACTTCTTGATTGTCACACCTCCTCTCATTTCCTCTTTTTTCTTGCTAGTTTTTCTTTCTCACAAGCTCTTCATCACCATAATATTTTGTATCCATGCTCCTCCTGTAAAGTCCATTCGTCCCTTTGTTCCTTTGTGCTAAACAATCATCAACCCATATGTTATTACCGTTGGAGACAATTAATACAATATGGGAAGCGAAGTTGCGTTGGTGAACATCCCTTGTAAGTTTGCATGGACGTTGGTTACATAGCTCCTTACCTTGGTGATGTGGCATGATACAGGTGGTTGCATAAGGCTAGGCATGGCGTCAAGACATCCGGCCTTTGTGTCTTGCATGGTGTAACCGACCACCAGACAATAACATTAAAATGATAAGGTCCTTAACAATTGGGACAGTTTGAACAATTACAACCAACAGATGTCTACAAGAAATCATATGTTTACTAACGAAAAACATCGATGGTAAACGGTTCCGTCGATAAATGGGAGAATTCTGTTGGTAATAATAATTACCGACAGACAAAGGCATCGTTAATAAGGCCATAGGTAACTATAATGACGAAAATTTCACTCCTTCGGTAAAATATTTCCCTCAGTAAAATATGATGACGGAAGAAGAAGAGCGGTCAGTAATTACCATAAACCAATTTAAATTTATCAACGGTTTATGGTATTCCATCGGTAATTATAGTGCTTTTTGCAATGGCTATTCCGTCGGTAATATAAAATAAGATATTTAAAAAAAATCCCAACATTAAATTTTATTTGATGAATTTGTGAAAAATGCATAATTTCAACAGTTGTGAATTGTCCGTGTATAATTAATTTATTTGTTTATATATTTAATTTGTTTAAATAAAAAGTTGATTGATAATATTAAGTTAAAATTTTCTTAATTGATAATAAAAACATTACAGTGTATATAATAAGTCTTTGTAATTGAAAAAAAATGACTACAATAATGCTAATGTCCTAGTGATGGCGGGTACTCTTAGGCGCTACCCCTCCCCTTCAATTGCTCCACCTCCTATCTCATCTAAGTCATCTACTCCATTAATGTTTGCACTATTGTTCGAAGCTCAATGACTTCACCCTTATTTATAATTGGTCTAGTAGACGCTGCTGTATATATGTATGTATGTATGTATGGATGGATAGATAACCTTTAGATTTTCTAAGATGTACGGGTGGGGGTGGTAAGGAAAACAAAGTCAATTGGTGGGAGAAGACCTATCCCTTCCGACACACCACCACCGTTCCACGATGCCAACAACAACGGACGACCAACTGACAACGACACACCAGAGAGAAGACGCAGACGCAGCAGGGAGGAGAAGAACAGAGAAGGAGAGCCAACAGGGGGAGACTGATTCGGGAGGCTTATAAAATTATCAAAACAATGTCGTTTAGTGTTAAACCAAATGGCATCATTTTCTTAAACTTAATAACGTTCAACTGCAAACAAATGGCATCATATAGGTTTTTCAATTTATCAACGGAAATTTTCGTCAATAAATCCCCTCAGTAATATTGAACTACATTCACCCGTCACCAATTCTCGTGCTTCTTTTTTTACGGTATTGTGATTGTCGCTAAATTATTTTTTCCTGTCAATATTTTCAACGAACATGTTAATTCCGTCGGTAATTTTTGTTGTTTTTTGTCCGTCCCTAATTCCTATTCTCCTTGTAGTGTGTGTAATCCCTCCAAACCATGGTGATGTATTTTACGTATTCTCACCTCAAGTATTCTGCAATATCCTATTGGTTTATCCATTAACATTATTTGTTTTGTCTTTCAGTGTTTCATATAACTTGCCCACAATCACCTTTAGCACTTTTGTAGAAACTTTATTTTGATTAATAAAGTGAAAGACATTTTTTTATTAATTTGATGTTCATTTATTTATGAATGAATGTCGATCTTAAATCGAATTAATGAAGTTCATGATACAAAACATAATATGAAGGAAATCATGATAAGATCATGATCATGAGATGATACAACTATTGGTATTCGAAGGTAATTGGGTAGTCAATAAAGAATTCATCACTCCTGATGGAAAGAGATGATATTCACTGCCTCTTGTCAGGGTCATTACTCAAGAATCTCTGGCTAGAGCAGTTATATGTCATGAAGAGAGTCTTTAATGACACATAAAGTAATGAAATCCCAAGATAAGAACTAACATAAGTCGGACTAGATGTGGCGTAATCAACCTTGTGGGAGTTGACACATAGCCTGTACTCCGAACCAAATGGGATATAGAATGGTGAAAGGACGAATTGTACAGTAATTGTCTATGGAAAGTTCGTAAGTTAGATAATTAACTATTCAAGAGTTCATGTGTTAATCCACTTATATTCAAGTAAATTGGCATCATGAAACCCTTCATGATTTGTTTGAACTAAGAGTTAATTCAAGTAGCATGAAACCATTCACAATTTGCTTGGATTAAGAGTCAATTCAAGTGCCTAATATAACAAGGAACCTAAAGGTCACAAGCATAAAAGTTCGGATGAGAAATAAAGTGTGCATGACTGTCAATGAAATAGGTCACGATCTTGGCAACATTGTAACCAAAGGCTTGACAGATGATACATAAGTGAGTTCTTCACTTATATACACAAGGACTAACAATTTAATACACACTTAAGTGAGAGGATAAGGGGTACAAAAGTGTTATGAAATTAGAGAGAAATGGTCTTGAGTCTTTTTCATGCATTTTATGCAATTGTTGCATGAATCTAATTGCATGCAACATAATCTTGATCTGTTAGCCCCAAAATTTTTTTTTTATTTAATTAAGCATGATTAGTCTAATTAAGCAAATTATGTTAGCATTAATTAAGGTGACATTAATTAATGTATGATAGTATTAATAAGTTAGGTGAAGAATTAATGAAGTTAGATATGTTAGTTGGACTTAAATGAGTTAGGTGAAATTTAATGTGTTAGTGGGCTTAAGTTTAAAAGAAAGTAAGATGGGCTTAAGTTGTTAGTAGGTTAAAGAGGGAGTAAGGAAGATGAAGGAAGGGAGTTAGATTGGGCCTTGGGCTTAAGTAAGTAATAAGAGAGGAGTATATAAGGAGAGGTTTAAGTGATTTTGGTGTAGGCAAAGTAGAAAAAACGAAAATCAAAGGGAGAGAGAGGAGTTTTTTGGTGAAGAGAAGGAAGGAGAAAAGAAGAAGAAAGAAAAGGTTAGGGATTTTCCAAGAGTTTGGGTAGGTTTTGATGAAAGTGCAAGTATAAAAGGGTGGAAAACATCAAGAGCTTCATTTTGAGCTAGGCATCTCATTGTGTTGTTGAGTTTCAAGGTAAGTCATGTTTTCCACTAGCTTGTTATTGTTGGATTTTTTGTTCAAAGACTTAGTTGTGGAATGGGTATTGTGAATATCAAGTTAATTTCTTGAAAGATGTTGTATGGGTTTGTTATTGAAGTTGAGTTAACTTTGGAATTTTTATTTCCATGAAGTTGACCAAGGAGGAAGGATTGATCGGGTGGAAGAGCCCAACTTAGCAAGGATTTAGCGATTTTAAGGTAGGTTCTTGTTTATCTTTAAGTTAGTAAGATTTGAATACTATGAATTAGTGAAATTAATGATTAATAGCTAACATAAATGAGCATTAATTGTGTGAGAATGCTAGTAATGTACATTTATGATTGCCATCTATGATTGTCAATTATGATTGCCTATAAGTGAAAATTATAGCAAATGGATGCCACTTACATGAATTGATATGATGATTGAGTTGTCTTGAGCAAATTAAATTGAATGCCTTGAATGCTATAGATTGCGTCAAAAGTCAGCTTTTATAATGCATAAAATTCAGTTTTCAGAAATTAAATGAATGGATGCATGAATGTCCATTTCAACGGTCAATACTAGATGAGATCATCTAGTTTAATACATGAATCTATGTTATGTGGGTAAGGTAGTCCATCAAGATAGTCACGCCGACGTTGACCCAAGATAGCCTTCTCCTGCTGCCCGATTGTGGCATAGGATGTTCCTTTTAGACTCCTCAAAGATATGACTACACTTTGTAGCTCATCGATTTATGGACTTACCGAACCATCGCCTATGCATTACATGTCGGTTATGTGTTATCAAGATATTTAGCATTGAGGGCTGTGAAATTCATGTGAATTGTGATTGTGGAAAGTGATAATTGTATAGAATTCATAATTGTGAAATTTGTAGTAGAAATTGCTAAAAGTATGCTTAATGAGATAGAATTCAGTTTATTAGCTTAAATATAAACTTGCTACTCATCGAGCAATAGCTCACCCTCCATCCCTCCCCATTCAGTGAAGAGCGCGAGCACGAGGATGAGCATTAAAGGGCAATACTCCAAGAATTGTGTTTTGTCACATTTAAAGTAGAATTTTTGTAACAATGCTTTAGTTGCATTTTTAGCAAAACAATGCATTTGATCATTTTGTAATTGGGCTTTAAATGCCCTCTAAAGCATTGTAAAATAGTATATTCGATTTTCAATGAAAATGTATGAATGATGATGTTTTCAAATGGAGATATCCATACATGCATGATAGGTTGGGTTATGAATGAGAAGTGATAAATGATGCAATAGCTTGATGAATGCATTGATTAGCTTTGAGTTTGCGATAGTTGTATAAGATCTATGTTTGGGTTGGATTGAGTTGATAGATGATTAAGAACGAGATTGTGTTAGCTGGTTATGGGTTGAGAATGTCTAGAAAACTAAGAGTGTGTTGCTGCCTCCGAATGTAGAATTGTTGTGTAGGTTGTGGTCTAAATTGAAGAATTGGGTTAGGAATAAAATAGAGGTGCTGTCAAATTTTCCAAAAAATTTGACAAGATTACTCAATATTAGACCCTCTTCGGGTTGGAATTAGATTAATAAGTCTTCATGAGGAATGAAGAAGAAGATTAGAGCTTTCAAGGGTGTATAGTATGTCTCATTTGGATCTAGGGATAAAAGTTATGAGTCTTGAAAGATGGTGATTCCAAGTGGGTTTGAAAAGAGAGGTTCAATGATGGAAGGTGTTCCATCGACCAGAGAATTCCAATGATCGAAAGTGTTCCAGTCGACTACTCGGAGGGCGGAGAATATTTTCGTAAGTTCCAGTCGACCATAAAGTGTTCCAATGATCGAATGTTTCGCCGATCGAAATGTTTCGATGACTACAACTAGCAAATACCCGCCCCAATGACTAGCATCTATTCCAGTCGACTGGGATTATTAGTCAAGTGTTTTGGGCTTGTTAGAGGCCGAATTTGGTTTTGTGGTCTTCATAAGAGTTGTAGATCTAGATGTCTATTTTCTAACCGTCCAAGAACGAAGTCATTCCGACATCTTTAGTGAAAGTTATGACATTTGCGCCAAAACATGTTTGATAGGAGTCAAAACATGAACATGTTGAGTTTGTCGGGTCATAACTCCTTCGTCCGACCTCCAAATGGGGTGAGGTTTGGACCATTAGCTTCATAAGACATGTATCTATCTCCCTACAAAATTAGTAACAATTAAATTTAAATTGAGGAAGTTTGCATTAAACGGAAGCAGAGTGTCAGCTTAGGTTTCGCAAGATTATGAGCACAGGGCTTCAGGATTACGATAATTGTGGTTGGGTCACGAGATCCGACATCTATGGTGTCCAAGCAAGTGTAATAAGTATGAGCTCCATGTAGTCGGATCTCGGATCCAACAGTTGGGGTCCGGTCTCCGGTCGGGTCCCGACATCAAAGCGATCGAATCGGTTCTCTGGATCGGGCCCAACATCCGTGGTATCGAGCGATCCTAGGTTTATGATTTCAGAACCCTAGTGGGTAGCCAAGGTAGAGTCAGCATGCAGCATGGCATATCAACTCATTGCGTTGTTTTAAATAAGTCGATGCATTGTTTTTAAATGAACCAATGAATTGTTTTAAAAGTACTCAAAGATGATTTACACATGATTAAGCATGAATTAAAGTTCTAAATGATTTTTACATGAAGGAGTATGCCTCTCAAGAAGAACTCGAGGAGCTCAAGCTCAAGCTCGATCAGCTCACAGAGGGGAGTACAGATGGATCCCAGATTCCTCAGATGCGTGGACTATCCTCAGATCGATTCGAGGCACCCAGCAGTGCAACACGAAGCGCCCCAGCAGCCTCCTCCCATTCCTCGTGAATCCTATGGATCCACAATTTTTCCAGCCTTCGCCCAAAGCTTTCACCTATGCTATGGGCCAGGCGAGTAAGCTCAGATGCCGGCTCAGCAGAGAGGAGCAGGCAGATGACAAGCTCCTAAGTATGGAGCCGTCGACTTCAATGGGACAACTAATCCCGAGGAAGGTAAGCATGGCTCAGAGGACCGAGAGGGTCCCAAACAGATGAAGTGTTTAGAGGAAGAGAAGCCGGATTATGCAAAGGAGCTTCTGCAGGAGATGCACTATACTTGGTGGGAGTCGGTGCCTCGCAACAGCAAGGTACCATCGAGTCGACTGGAATGAGTTCTTGGAAGCCTTCAGGGAAGTACTTCTCGAAGTTTATGTTCAAGAGAAGGTTCGAGAATTTCGAGTCTCTCATGAGGAACCCGACGGTGAGTGAGTATGAGTGAGGTTCACTAACTCGCCGGTGTATGCAAGAAACATTGTGGCCTTTGAAGTTGCCAAGTGCCGCAAGTTTGAAGTGGCTGCATTGGGGATTAGAGAGAAGGTGGTGATCCATTGTTTCGTGGATTACCAACGGCCAGTGAATGCAAGACTCAGAGTAAAAGCTGGAAAATATCAAGGCGAGGTGAACAGAAGAGAAAGAGCAGAGAGCGCACTCCGTAAAGGGAGGGAGTGCTCAGGCATCTGAGAAGAGTGCCAGAACTCAGCATACTCAGAGTGGCATGGGCAGTAGTGGCCCTGCCAGAGTCACAGACTGTAGCAGCTTCGAAAGGTGTCTCGGTGTAGGAGGCCCAGGAAAGCCATGGAAGGGCCAGTACCCTCAGTGTGGTCAGTGCGGGAAGTTTCATCCCGGAAAGTGTCTCAAGGGGTTTGGTGGCTGTTTCATATGTGGAGAAAAGGGTCATATGATGAAGGATTGTCCTCAGAGGCAGAGGCAGGAGGGATCCCAGTCTCAAGTTCAGAGGCCAAGAAAGACAAAGGGCAACTGCACTGATGGATCGAGGTAGCGATTCAGGGTCGACAGGAGGGCCAATCTGGCTGGCAGGCCAAGGGCTCAGGGTCAAGCAACAGCTAGAGTGTTTGCTATGACCAGAGAGGAAGCAGCAGCTGCTCCTGAAGTTGTGACTGGTATGGCACAGTTATATGATTTCCCAGTTTATGTTTTGATAGACACTGGTTCAACTCATTCCTTTGTTGCTTCAAGTATGAATATGCATGCCATGAATTCTGAGATTTTAGACAATTTTCTGGTTGTTAGTACTCCTTTAGGGAGTAAGATGGTAATCAGTTCAGTATATAAAGATTGTGAGATCAGTATTGGTGGTGCTAGATTGGTAGTTGATTTACTACCTCTAGACCTTCAGGGGTTAGGCGTCATCCTAGGCATGGATACTATGGAGAAGTATAGAGTGAAGCTTGATTGTAGCCTGAAAGAAGCAGAGTTTGATCTGGGTGAGGGTCAGAAGGTGATTTTCAGAGGGGATAGAAAGTTGCCAGTGCCAAAGATGATTTCAGCTTTATTAGCGGATAGCATGATGAATCAGGGGTGTGAGGCTTACTTGGCTCATGTGGTAGATTCAGCAGAAAATGTGGGAAGATTGGAGGATTTCATTGTAGTAAGGGAATTTCCTGAAGTATTTCCAGAGGAGTTGCCGGGGTTGCCGCCGGTGAGGGAAATTGAGTTCCAGATTGACTTGATTCCCGGAACCGCGCCAATCTCGATACCTCCGTACAGAATGGCTCCAGTTGAGTTGAGGGAGCTGAAAGAGCAGTTGCGGGAGTTGCTTGAGAAGCAATTCATCAAAGTCGAAGTTCCTCACCCTGGGGAGCTCCGGTTTTATTTGTTAAGAAGAAAGATGGCACATGGAGGATGTGCATCGACTACCGAAAGCTCAACAAGGTGACAGTCAAGAATAAGTATCCGTTGCCACGGATAGATGATCTGTTTGATCACCGCAGGAGCGATGGTCTTCTAAGATAGATCTCAGTCGTTATCATCAACTCCGGATCGTGGAGTCCGATATTAACAAGACCGCATTCAGACCCGTTATGGGCATTATGAGTTCGTGGTCATGCCCTTCGGTGACCAATGCCCAAAGAAATTTTTATGGACCTGATGAGCATGTGGTATTCAGGAGTTCTTAGATCAATTTGTCATTGTCTTCATAGATGACATTCGGTCTATTCTAGAGATGAAGCGAGCATGAGCAAAGACCTCGTAATAGTGTTGCGAGAGATTGAGAGAGCAGAAGTTGTATGCCAAATTCAGTAAGTGTGAATTTTGGCTGCATGAAGTGGTGTTTTTAGGTCATGTGATTTCCAGCAGAGGAATTCATGTTGATCCAAGGAAAGTAGAGGCAGTAGTGAATTGGCGGGAGCGAAGGCAAGAAAAGAAGTCGAAGTTTTCTGGGTTTAGCAGGATACTACAGAAGATTTGTAGAAGGATTCTCCTTAATAGCAGCTCCGATGACCAAGCTGTTAAGGAAGAATCAGCAGTTCATATGGAGTGATGAGTGTCAGAATAGTTTTGAGGAGCTTAAGCAGAGGTTAACCAGTGCTCCAATCTTAGTACTGCCCAGTGGAGATCAGGGTTATGCAGTTTACAGTGATGCATCGAGGAAGGGTCTAGGCTGTGTATTGATGCAGAATGGCAAAGTAATAGCTTATGCATCTCGGCAGTTGAAGCCTTATGAAATAAATTACCCTACTCATGACTTGGAGTTAGCAGCAGTAGTATTTGCCTTGAAGATATGGAGGCATTACTTGTATGGGGTTCAAACCGTAGTTTTCTGCACCACAAAGCCTCAAGTACATTATGAGTCAGAAGGAGTTGAATCTGAGGCAGAGAAGGTGGTTAGAGCTAATTAAGGATTATGATCTGATGATAGAGTATCATCCAGGCAGGGCCAATGTAGTGGCAGATGCCTTAAGCAGAAAATCATCTATAGCGCATGTGCAATCAGTTTACTTGCCTCTGTTGGAGCAGATGGCAAAGCTTAAGATCAGTGTGAAGCAGGATCAGCTAGATTGCATTCTTGCTCAGTTCAGGGTGAGACCTATCCTTAGGGAGAAGGTCAAGGAGTTGCAGGAGCAGGATGCAGAATTAAATAAGCTCGAGCGTATATTCGTAATGGCAAGCGATCCAGAATACCGTGAGAGATGATGGTCGATGGTAGTCGAAGCAGATTGTGCATTCCGAATGTTAAAGCAGTTAAGGAGGAAATCATGGATGAGGCACACAATGCGCCTTATTCCATGCATCCAGGCAGCACCAGAATGTACAGAGACTTGAGAGAGCATTTCTGGTGGAAGGGCATGAAGAAAGATGTAGCGAATTTGTGGAGGTGTGTTTAGTGTGTCGCAAGTCAAGGCTGAACACCAAGCGCCTTCAGGCATGTTACAGCCATTGTCCATTCCAGAATGGAAATGGCAGAGGATCACAATGGATTTCCTGATGGGTTTGCCCAGGACAGTTAAGAAGCATGATGCCATATGGATCATCGTTGATCGATTGACTAAGTCAACAGACTTTTAGCGATCAGCATGATTCACGAATGTGCTAGCCAAGAAGTATGTGGATGAAGTAGTCAGGTTGCATGGAGTGCCAGACTCCATAGTATCCGATAGAGATCCCAGATTCACGTCCAGATTCTGGGGTAGTTTGCAGGAGGCTCTAGGAACCAAGCTGAGCTTCAGTACAGCTTTCCATCCTCAGACAGATGGTCAGTCTGAGAGGACTATTCAGACACTAGAAGGGATGCTCAGGGCTTGTGCAATG
This sequence comes from Erythroxylum novogranatense, assembly GCA_029891385.1. Classification (NCBI taxonomy): domain Eukaryota; kingdom Viridiplantae; phylum Streptophyta; class Magnoliopsida; order Malpighiales; family Erythroxylaceae; genus Erythroxylum; species Erythroxylum novogranatense. The sequence continues at coordinate 87,526,560 of CM057225.1, read as the reverse complement.
GACTTCAAGGGAGCATGGGACGAGCATTTGCCGTTGGTCGAATTTGCTTACAACAATTCGTACCATTCGAGCATACAGATGGCTCCTTATGAAGCATTATATGGCAGAAAATGCAGAACTCCCATATGTTGGGATGAGGAAGGTGAGAGGCAGTTAGCAGGACCAGAGTTGGTCCAGATGACAGTGGATAAGGTTAGTCTGATCAAGCAGAGGCTGAAGGCAGCTCAGGACAGGATGAAGAGCTATGCAGATGCTGGTAGGAAAGAAATGGAATATGCAGTAGGGGATAAAGTGTTCCTCAAGACCTCTCCATGGAAAGGGGTTATGAGATTTGGTAGAAAAGGGAAGCTCAGTCCACGGTATATAGGTCCATATGAGATTATAGAAAGGATTGGACCGTTAGCTTACAGATTGGCATTGCCTCCAGAGCTAGCTCAGATTCATGATGTTTTTCATGTATCGATGCTGAGAAGGTACAGATCAGATCCTTCTCACATCATTCAGACCTCAGAGGTCCCCAGCTAGATGATGATCTCACTATGAGGAAATGCCACCCAGATCCTAGATAGTAAGGAGAAAGTCCTCGTAAACAAGACAGTTCACCTAGTAAAAGTCTGTGGAGGAACCATGCAGTTGAAGAGGCGTGGGAACCTTTGGATGCAATGCAGAGCAGACCCACACCTCTTCAATCAACTGTAAGAATTTCGAGGACTAAATTTCTTAAGGGGGAGAAATGTTAGCCCCAAAATTTTTTTTATTTAATTAAGCATGATTAGTCTAATTAAGCAAATTATGTTAGCATTAATTAAGGTGACATTAATTAATGTATGATAGTATTAATAAGTTAGGTGAAGAATTAATGAAGTTAGATATGTTAGTTGGACTTAAATGAGTTAGGTGAAATTTAATGTGTTAGTGGGCTTAAGTTTAAAAGAAAGTAAGATGGGCTTAAGTTGTTAGTAGGTTAAAGAGGAGTAAGGAAGATGAAGGAAGGAGTTAGATTGGGCCTTGGGCTTAAGTAAGTAATAAGAGAGGAGTATATAAGGAGAGGTTTAAGTGATTTTGGTGTAGGCAAAGTAGAAAAACGAAAATCAAAGGGAGAGAGAGGAGTTTTCGGTGGTGAAGAGAAGGGAAGGAGAAAAGAAGAAGAAAGAAAAAGGTTAGGGATTTTCCAAGAGTTTGGGTAGGTTTTTGATGAAAGTGCAAGTATAAAAAGGGTGGAAAACATCAAGAGCTTCATTTTGAGCTAGGCATCTCATTGTGTTGTTGAGTTTCAAGGTAAGTCATGTTTTCCACTAGCTTGTTATTGTTGGATTTTTTGTTCAAAGACTTAGTTGTGGAATGGGTATTGTGAATATCAAGTTAATTTCTTGAAAGATGTTGTATGGGTTTGTTATTGAAGTTGAGTTAACTTTGGAATTTTTATTTCCATGAAGTTGACCAAGGAGGAAGGATTGATCGGGTGGAAGAGCCCAACTTAGCAAGGATTTAGCGATTTTAAGGTAGGTTCTTGTTTATCTTTAAGTTAGTAAGATTTGAATACTATGAATTAGTGAAATTAATGATTAATAGCTAACATAAATGAGCATTAATTGTGTGAGAATGCTAGTAATGTACATTTATGATTGCCATCTATGATTGTCAATTATGATTGCCTATAAGTGAAAATTATAGCAAATGGATGCCACTTACATGAATTGATATGATGATTGAGTTGTCTTGAGCAAATTAAATTGAATGCCTTGAATGCTATAGATTGCGTCAAAAGTCAGCTTTATAATGCATAAAATTCAGTTTTCGAAATTAAATGAATGGATGCATGAATGTCCATTTCAACATCGTCAACTAGATGAGATCATCTAGTTTAATACATGAATCTATGTTATGTGGGTAAGGTAGTCCATCAGATAGTCACGCCGACGTTGACCCAAGATAGCCTTCTCTCGGCTGCCCGATTGTGGCATAGGATGTTCCTTTTAGGACTCTCAAAGATATGACTACACTTGTGTAGCTCATCGATTTATGGACTTATCAACCATCGCCTATGCATTACATGTCGGTTATGTGTTATCAGATATTTAGCATTGAGGGCTGTGAAATTCATGTGAATTGTGATTGTGGAAAGTGATAATTGTATAGAATTCATAATTGTGAAATTTGTAGTAGAAATTGCTAAAAGTATGCTTAATGAGATAGAATTGGTTTATTAGCTTAAATATAAACTTGCTACTCATCGAGCAATAGCTCACCCCTCCAAATCCCTCCCCATTCGGTGAAGAGCGAGCACGAGGATGAGCATTAAAGGCAATACTCCAAGAATTGTGTTTTGTCACATTTAAAGTAGAATTTTTGTAACAATGCTTTAGTTGCATTTTTAGCAAAACAATGCATTTGATCATTTTGTAATTGGGCTTTAAATGCCCTCTAAAGCATTGTAAAATAGTATATTCGATTTTCAATGAAAATGTATGAATGATGATGTTTTCAAATGGAGATATCCATACATGCATGATAGGTTGGGTTATGAATGAGAAGTGATAAATGATGCAATAGCTTGATGAATGCATTGATTAGCTTTGAGTTTGCGATAGTTGTATAAGATCTATGTTTGGGTTGGATTGAGTTGATAGATGATTAAGAACGAGATTGTGTTAGCTGGTTATGGGTTGAGAATGTCTAGAAAACTAAGAGTGTGTTGCTGCCTCCGAATGTAGAATTGTTGTGTAGGTTGTGGTCTAAATTGAAGAATTGGGTTAGGAATAAAATAGGGGAGGTGCTGTCAAATTTTCCAAAAAAATTTGACAGTACTTCGCCTCAATATTAGACCCTCTTCGGGTTGGAATTAGATTAATAAGTCTTCATGAGGAATGAAGAAGAAGATTAGAGCTTTCCAAGGGTGTATAGTATGTCTCATTTGGATCTAGGGATAAAAAGTTATGAGTCTTGAAAGATGGTGATTCCAAGTGGGTTTGAAAGAGAGGTTCAATGATTGGAAGGTGTTCCAATCGACTAGGAGAATTCCAATGACCGAAAGTGTTCCAGTCGACTACTCGGAGGGCGGAGAATATTTTCGTAAGTTCCAGTCGACCATAAAGTGTTCCAATCGACTGAATGTTTCGATCGATCTGAAATGTTTCGATGACTACAACTAGCAAAATACCGCCCCAATGACTAGCATCTATTCCAGTCGACTGGGATTATTAGTCAAGTGTTTTGGGCTTGTTAGAGGCCGAATTTGGTTTTGTGGTCTTCATAAGAGTTGTAGATCTAGATGTCTATTTTCTAACCGTCCAAGAACGAAGTCATTCCGACATCTTTAGTGAAAGTTATGACATTTGCGCCAAAACATGTTTGATAGGAGTCAAAACATGAACATGTTGAGTTTGTCGGGTCATAACTCCTTCGTCCGACCTCCAAATGGGGTGAGGTTTGGACCATTAGCTTCATAAGACATGTATCTATCTCCCTACAAAATTAGTAACAATTAAATTTAAATTGAGGAAGTTTGCATTAAACGGAAGCAGAGTGTCAGCTTAGGTTTCGCAAGATTATGAGCACAGGGCTTCAGGATTACGATAATTAAGTGGTTGGGTCACGAGATCCGACATCTATGGTGTCCAAGCAAGTGTAATAAGTATGAGCCCCATGTAGTCGGATCTCGGATCCAACAGTTGGGGTCCGGTCTCCGGGTCGGGTCCCGACATCAAAGCGATCGGAATCCGGTTCTCGGGATCGGGGCCCAACATGATCCATCTCTCCATTTGAGCATCTACTTGAACTCATCTAGTTTGGTGCTCTAGTCACCCTTACATATTGCTTCTTCTTCATCCTTGCATGTTCTTGAGTGATCAAGGAAGGTGTTCGGAGTTTGCTACAACCCAAACAAGGAGAAGATTAAAGAAAGGAGGAGCATTATCAAAGGTACAAGTGCTGAAATTGCATGTTCTTATAATCTATGAATGCATGCATCAAAGATTTTGGAATTTTGGGGATGTCATGGGGTAGGAATGTAGATTCCAATAATTCTATTGCCTTTCTGAGCATGTAATGCATGAATTCATGACTCCTTAACAATGGTATCAGAGTAGGTCATGCATGTATTAGATGATGTATTGTACATGTGCAAATTGTTTGCTAGGTTGTGACTGTCATGCATATTGATTTGTAAAAATTTGTATAAATTGTAAAAAAAATATGATTTTCTTTCACAAAAATGTTTATGAAGTGTTATATTATGTTTTTGTCAAAGGAAACTGCAATTGAATGTCATTTTCTATTTTATTTTGAATTTATATCCAGTCTGTTCATATGTTGGTTTCTGGGAATTTTTGAAAAATTGAATGCATGTGTTGATTTTAAAAATTTTCATAATAATTCTAGAATTTTGTTCAGATTTTCTTTCACAAAAATGTTTATAAGGAATTATATTATGTTTCTATGAAAGGAAATTACAATTGAATGCCATTTGCTATTTTATTACGAATTTAGTTTTAGCCTGATGCATGTATGAAGTTATGGGAAATTCTAGAAATTTGATGAAAATGTATGCTTGTAAATTCTATATTAATTTAATAATTTTTATAAAAATTGTTTTTATGAATTTTCTACATGGAAATGCAAGATAAGATGTTGCCATATGTATGAGATCATGACACTTGTTGTTAAAGTGATTATCTTATACATGCATGATGTAAAGTATGACAACAGTCAGAAGTAATATAACAAGTTTCATAGACATATACTGGTTGATTCCACTAACTTAATAAATAAGTCCTAGGAATTAGTTTCTAGAATTTTTCATTTGGAACATTTAGAATGTGTTTAAGACTCTGAATTTTTTCTAGAATTAATTGAATTTGATTCAATTAATAAGTCAAGTCAAAGTCAACATTGGTTAGCTTTTTGAAAGCTGATGGAGTTGACTTGTTTAATTACTTATGGTGTATGTGTTTTGTTTATAAGACCTTAATAAAGTTTTGATGAGATAAGAAATGTATTATTTTGATACTAGTAGCATGCTAAGTGCATGTGTTTGAAATTAGGGTTCTGAAAAATTTTCAAACATGAAATCAATCTCTTTTGTGTCTAATTGGTTAACTTATCTATCTTGATGATTTTGTCCATCAAGATATTTTTGACTTATGTCGAACTTGTCTAGATAAATTTGAGATGATCTAGGGATATTATAGATGACTAATTGATGTTTGAAAATTTTGGAAACTTTAAGGATTAATTTTGAATTAATCAAAGTAGAGCATTGCATTTCTAGTGTGACTAGAAAAAGACATATGTACTATAATTAAAGTGTTTATTTTAGACATCAAAATAATTGACATTTTAGGGTTCCCAATCGAATCACATCGAATCACATTCATAATTTGAATTAGTCGAGACTAACACTAGTACCCGATTTGGTTTAAGAGTTGAATCGAATCACGGACTTTAGTCACAACCTAAATTAAACCTCCTTTGTGTGATACATGCATTAGATTCATTTTAAGGGTGGTTATGCACATAGGCTCAATTTAATTGAGTTGTCCATAATCTGAATATATATATTTGATGTATATACAATATCATCCAAGTATTGATGAGACTAAAGAACAAATCCCTCAACGAAAATATTAGGACTTACGCCTTCCATTGATATGGCAAGAACTAGAGTTCTTTTAGAGTTGGGTTATTGTGTTGGGACCTGTTTCCGGAACCTAACCTCTTGCGAATATCATAAGACTTGAGCATATCTTTAGTTCATCATACTCTTTAATACATTACATACAACTAATTTTCATCATTCACATTTCAATACCCTCAAAACAAAGGGTTTTGCAAAGCTATGATGGCCTTTCAAGTCACATTATAACATAATCCGAAATCTCAAAATACAAAAGTTACATGAACTACAAATTCTTGAAATGTGACTAAAGCCTTGTGTTTTCCAAAACTAACTCAAAATACAACATAAGCAAATTTGGAGTGATGCCTTGACTCTCTTTCACTCCATCTCTTGCTCATCACCTGGAGGTAGGAACAGGAAAGGGGTGAGCTTGAAAGCTCGTGGGTAATAGTTTATAATAAAAAGATAAGCAAATTTTTTTGAAAACTTTCACTTGCCATAAAAATTTTCATATGGTTCTTAAAACAAATGTTTCTTAGGCTTTCAGCTAAAATTTACAAGTTGCAAAACATGAATGCATCAAACTTATTAACATAACATGAGCACATAAGCATATCAAATGGTTTGGGTAAGTCCAAAACATGACGAGCTACACATTTTCAATGTAATGGTCCTGTGTAGTCGTAAATTCTTGAGGGAGTCTTTGAAGGAGCTCCATGCCACTAGCGGGCAGGCGGGAGAGGCCAATACTTGGGTCAACGTGCACGTGATAGTTCTTGAAGGACTACCACTGTAACATCCCATCACCGATGGGAAGGGTAAAATAGTAATTTAGAATGGGTTATGAGTGTGTAAACTTATCTCGGCATGATCATGCATAATATGGCCTCCATATATACATGAATAGAAATTTTTGCACATGCACATGAATGTACATGCATTCATGACATTTCCCGACATATGTGTCTATAAATGTGATTTTTGTGAAAAAGATGATTTTGTGCTTGAAAATTGACTTGGAGTGGGTTTTTGTGTGTTTTACATTTTTGGAAAATTTTAGATTTTTTTTTGGAAAAATTTTAGAGAAAATTTCTAGACCGAAAAATTGTCAAGTGACAGATTGATTGAATTTTCGGTACTGGAAACGACTGTCCAATGGCACTGGAAAATTTGATACATGATTTTAGGATTTATTGCTTCGAGCCATTGGAATTGTGGGGAAAAATTGGAGTAGAAATTGAATTGTTATTGAAAAGGTAATAAATGAGTGCTTAAAAACAAGACAAATGGCAAGTGACACTTGTCACTTGCCTACTTAGGTCTTAAACTTCGTTTTTTATATTATTAACCTAACTTTTTCAAGCCACTCACGACATTTCTCTTGTGAAAGGTGATTTAGAGTGTTTTTTTTTCTTCTCATCCGTGGGTTCTTCCTTCCTCTCCTTCGTTGGTCTTCTCCACTTGTTATTTGTTCATATAAACTCTTCTAGCTTAATTGCTTTCTCTTCACTTGTACACAAATCCAAGCTTAAGCTTTCTACCTCCCTTAAAATGTTGATTGCCGTGTGTGTGAGTGGTGTGAGTGGAAGGTAGAGAATTGGGGGAAAAGTTTGGAGAGTTGAAGATTTGAAGCGTGATAGGTAAGGATAATGTTTTATGTTCTTAAATTGGTAGTTAGATGCATTAATTGTGATGTCTTGTGTATTAATTGCATGAAATTGTGCTTGGTGTATATGGGTAGGTTATTTTCTTGGTTGATTTAAGATTGATTGAAGATGAATGATATAACATGTGTAGTATGTGAATTAAGTGTTTTGGATTAAGTTTGATGATGTTAGATGAGTATTTATTAAAGAAAGAAAGTTGTGTGTGTGTGCTGCCATTTCGCGGCTACTTGTTCAAGTAAAGGTCTTGATGAAATTTTGGCTGATTTCTTGACTAAATTGGATGCTTATTGGTGTAGAAATGGTATTGGAAAGATAGGAGTAGAGTTAGGTGTAAAAGCTGAAAAATGGAATGTGAGTATGTTTCAATGTTTGGGTCATAACTTTTGATATGGTTATGCTATTGAGATGAGGTTTAGCTTGAATTAAACTTGAGAAGTTTGGATAGAATTTTTATGAAGGAAGTGTTGTCCAATTGTGACTTGAAGGGTTCTGAATTTTGCCTTGAAAGTGGGCAATATGTGCAGGGTGAATAGTGTTGTTTCTAATATTGAATGATTTGTGACCTGAAACTTTGGGAAATTTTTCTAAGCTAAAGTAGATAGATTTTGTAAAATTAGTCTTCATGAAAGTTGAATATTTTCTTGTTAGCTTTGTATCGCCACAAAGTATGATATTTTTCGAGTTTGAGGTTGAAAGTTATGACTTGTGAACTTTCAGATGGTTTTTCAAAGAATGAATGTGCTTTGTGTGTGAAATGTCTCTAAGTATAGGTTTTGTGATTATTGTGTTTTGAAGCTAATTCTGGACTGTTATAGTTTAAATTAGCTCAAGTGATATTATGGAAAGTTATAGAGGAATGCTTTAGCTTTGTAATGAGGTATAATATGCTAATTTTGGATGTAGAGATGGTAAGTTATGAATTTTTAAAGTATGGTTATGATTTAGGTGATATGTTGATTTAATACTCTTTAACAGGGCAGTCATAATCATGTGTGAATTTGATTTAGTTAGAGGTGGAATTTGTTTTTAAGTCCTTCATGAGAATTGTAGCATGTTTTATGATCTTTTCATTGTTATAAATTATGGAATTTTTCGACAATGGAATAGGAAGTTATGATTTTTGGAAGACTGTGTTACTATTGAGGATGACACTTACATAGGCAGAAGCTTTGGTTGAAAAATTGATCTGTTTAGAGGTTGAATTTGCTTCCAAGTTATTCATGAAAGTTGTATAATATGTTTTGATATTTTTTTTGAAATAAATCTTGGAATTTTTGGCAAAGGGAATGGGAAGATATGTTTTTTACAAGAATGTTGCATTGGTTTAGAAAATATGAGATTAGGCAGAAATTTTGATTTCATTTTTGACACCCTTAGAGGTGAAATTGAGTTTCAAGCCCTTCATAAAACTTGTAGGGTTTTCTGTGATCTTTCCAATGAGACCTTATTTGTCATTTTTGGTTACTTGTGTGAAAGATAGGGTTTGGGAAAGGAGAGAAGGTATTAAGTGGAAAATGGAAAAAAATGGATTAAAGGCGAAAGCTCGCTCCTCGCGAGGGCGACTGTAGAGCCCGGCCTCTACCGCCATCACTCCAGGTATTGTCCTCTTTGGTCAAGGGTGAGTCCACGACTCGAACCCAAGACCTCAAGGTTTTGTTGCACTTTAAGTGCACGCCTCTTACCATTGAGCCAATTCGAATCGTAGACTCACCCTTGACCAAAGAGGACAATACCTGGAGTGATGGCGGTAGAGGTCGGGCTCTACATTAAAAAGGCGCCCTTTTTTTGTAGAGCCCGGCCTCTACCACCATCACTCCAGGTATTGTCCTCTTTGGTACTTGGATGAGTCACGACTTGAACCCAAGACCTCAAGGTTTTGTTGCACTTTAAGTACACGCCTCTTACCATTGAGCCATTAGAGGTCGGGCTCTACATTAAAGTGGACGCCTCTCACCATTGAGCCAGTCATATGTAACACCCCACTCCCACGTGACCTGAACCCGACATCGACGGTGATATCCGAGTCCGTGCCCCGCGAGGGTGGCGTGCTAAAACACTCATTCAGTAATCGGTACTTTTTTTTTGAAAACATATATATGCGGAATTCAATGTCTAATCTGGGTCCTCATTCAATCATATACAATTTCATTATACACGATTTCCAATAGCCACTCGGACCATTTCACAAATACAAATATACACTTTATTACATAATTAAAGACATGCAATGCAGACGCGAACTGATCCCGACTTCTAACCTTCACTTGAATTCTGCAAATATACTCTCGTTGGCTTAACGGAGTATTCTTCTGACCCTGAAAAATAATTGCAAATTTTGGGTGAGTTTTGCGAACTCAGTGAGTGACCATCATCGATGGCTCACTCATCACATATCACATAAGACATATATTTCATACTAATCGCGCATGATCATATTATTTCACATTCAATCACTGAACCAATCTCACTTTATTTCCTATATCACATTATTTCCCATATTCATATCATTTCATTAGCAACCATATTGAATCACATAAACTTGTTCAGTTATTTCACATTCACTATCATTTAATCATTTATGTCATGCATACTCAGTGTATATGAGACTCACTTTCCAATTGTTACTCTGTTGTGACCGAGTGCCTGAACTGTCCCTTATAGGGCTCATTGATAACTGTCTCATGTAGGGCTCATTGATAACTGTCCCATATAGGGCTCATTAAGCGTTGAGCATATAGCTCTGAACTGTCCCTTTCGGGCTCATTAAGCGTTGAGCGTATAGCTCTGATCGATGGCTACTCTAGTCACAACAGCCATTATATGACATGCATTCATGAAATGAAATGCATCACTCACAATTTTGTAAACCCATTCATTCCCATATTATCGGGCCTTAGTCCGGCATTTAACCTTAGTGTTGAAAATTCAACCGTCATTCATATTGCATCACTCATAATTGCATGCTCTTATTCACTCATATTCGCTTATCAGCAGACCGTAGTCCGGTATGTAACAGATAGTTGAGAAATCACACTTTCACTTGCATGCAATTTACACATTCAGGAAACACATAGCAATCACTCAATACATTTAGTTCTTCCAATTCACAAACAAATAGCACTTCAATATCCAAGTCAATCATCACAATCATCGGACCTCCTGTCCGAAACCCCACATATTCAATAACATTTACACAATCATCCAATAGTCAAATAATACCAAAATTCAATTAACAAAAAATAAAGTAAGACCATCTAGGTCTACTCACAGTATGCTCCAAATTAGCAGTTGCTTCTAATTTCTAGAAACGCCTGTCTGCAGACTTGTGACCTGCACAACCCATTTATGCAATACGTTGCACACTTATTAATAATGTTTCACCATTATAAGCATTTATTCATGCACATATATGTACGATGCATGTTCATGACAATCCCGGGTAGCATTCTATCACTTTCATTGCAAGGTCACTCTCAAAACAAAACTCATCTTTTGCTAAATCACACTTTCGGGTCTATAGTGAATCACACTAAATTAGAGAGTGAAGAAGATATCTTTTGATCATACTCCCTTCTAGAAATGTGTTCCTCTAAGTCTTAAGATTCCATTGGCACAAAAATCACTCAATTTGGGTTAGTAGATTGGGAGATATACCTCAAACATTGATAGACTATTTAAAGTGTACTAAACCTGATTCCATTTAGCATTTGAACATCTTAGAGATTGAATCACAATTGAAATTCTTCATATGATTTGTAGCCCTATATCTTAAATTTACTACAAAGAAAGAATCATCTCATTAGGAATCTTATAGCTCTAGATATAAGCAAAACATTGAACTCTATTCAATAAAACTATTCCCGTTGACAATGTTCCAATAGACTCTCACACTTGCATTTGATCAATATCTTTCAATTTAACTCCAATTAATACAAATTTTGGTAGAGATATATTAAAATGAGTTAGGAATCCATTTCCATAAGAATCAATTCATTTGGAGCTCTAGAAAAGGAGTTATAGTCAAAGGAAGCAACCATGTTCATAACTGTCCTCCAATCGAACATACTTTGGAGAAAATGCCATAACTTTCGTTCTAGATGCCTGAATCACTTCTTTCTTGGACTATTGGAAAGAATACAGCTAGTTCTACAACTTTAATGAATACCACAAATTTAAATTATGTCGTTAAGAGGTCCAAAACACACTGACCGTGTAAAGTCACACGGTCAGACCGTGTAACCTTCGGGTGAACTGTGTCCCCTGAGCCTGGATTTACACGGGCCGTGTAACGGTATACGGGCAGACCGTGTAAGCTACGGATTAACTAAAATTTTCAATTCTAAAACTCCTCCAAAAGGTCCTAAACCCATTCTATCCTTTCATACACTCTTAAACACTTCCAAATTCACCAATTCTAGCATAAAACAACTTAAACATCAATGATATTCCTCCTTTCCCATCTCACATTTTATTCCTCAATACCAAACACTTCCTACTCACAATTCATCATGTTCAAGTTAGTGACTACACACATAAACACCTCAAATGTAGTTCAAAATTGTTCATACTCAATTCATATTCCCTAATGGCTTATACACATCCAAAATGAAACACAATCATATGCCTTTATTCACAACAATTTCAACACTCAATTACCTAACTTCATACCAACATTTGGGACTCTTCAAGACCAAATTCACACTCAACATCTTCATAGGAATTGTAGTCAATTTCCTCTAGTTTCATGCAAACCAAACCTCAACTCATTTGGACAACTATAGAAACAATTATGGCCAATCAAGTGGAGCACACTCAAGATCAAACTATTGAAATTTTCCAGATTTTTTCACTATTCAATCTTAACATTCAACTCATCTATTTAAATCATCATTTCCATTATATTTCTTCATCAATCCCTACCTAATTCAATTTAATAACTCACTCTCAAACAACCCATGATCTATCATTTAACAATTACCAGAAACGGTGCATATACATAGATATCTAGTTATAATTAAGTTTATACTCATTCATGCATCTCTTTGAACATCAATCCATCTCTAAACCTCTATAGATGATTTCTCACTTATCCTATACATACAACAACAATATATGAACATACTTTGCATCATCCAAGATACATACATAACCCTTACAAAACTCAAATCATCAAGATACTCAAGTTCATCATCAATTTAGCTTTATTTAGCCATACCCATAACATTTGAAAGGAAACTTACTTGGTTAAGCCACCTCATCATTGAACTCTCCAAGAACACCACCAAACCCTAGCTTCAACCATCACCATCGATCATCATCATCCAAAGGAGTAAAGAGGTAGTTTTTTATGGTAACCAAGGGAGAGAGAGCAAATTAGCAAGGAAGCAAGCCAAAGATGGAAGCTAGGTTAGGGTTGGAGGAAAATCACAACACAAGAAGGGAAGGAGAAGAAGCTCACGTAGAAGAGAAGAAAAATAACCCAAAAGACAATTCCAAAGGCTTTGAAGAGTGACTGTCGTGAGAGGGGCCAAATGGAGCTTCAATTTAAATGAAAGCTAATTAAATCCATGGCTATTAAGTTGCCATGTGTCAAGCCAAGCTTTAACCTTTAATTTCTTCTTAAACTAATCAATTTCAAGCCCAATTTCCCATAAATAACACTTGTCAATTATTCCTATAACCATATGGCAAAAATTCAATTCCATAGGCACTAAATTCTAATACCGATTATTAGTTGGTTTGCCCCTCGGCATTTTTTCTAGTCCGAAATTTACCCCCGAAAAATTTCAGAAAAATTTCTAAAATTCTCCAAAATTATAAAATCAATAATGTCACTCTCCAATTAAATTTTCAAAATCAATAACCCACAATTCTCAACCCATTCACAAGTAGAACCAAATATACCGGGAATGTCAATGAATGCATGTACAATTATTGTCATGTGCAAGGATTCACTATGTATGTGCATGTGCACCTTATGTAATGCATGTGCATGAGATGTGTTATCCCATTTTCTCCTATTGATCTTACCTGTATCAAATCGTTAGGGTTCTAACCCTTTGGATGGAAACGGGATGTTACAGCGACGCCTCGAGAGGGCGAGCAGAAAGCTCGTCCTCGCGAGGGCGAGGAAGCCCTCGCACCGGGCTGAGTGCCCATTTCCTTCCTTTTTATTTTTTTAATTCGTTTATTATTTTTGTTAATTCTTTTTGTCTCAATTTCATTCTTTTGTGAATAACTTTTTCATCCGACATCCAATTAACCTGATTCTCGAGGCATCGAATTCGTGAATTATTTAATTTTATTTCTATGTGAAATTAGGAATTTTTAGAGATGAAATTGACGTGGATTGGTTAGGTCAAAGTGAGGGGACCAAGTAATTATTTTTCTGATCCGTGTTTTATCAATAATTGGACCTATAGAGGTCCGAATTGAGTGATTTTGGTGTCTATGAATTTCTAAAATTTAGAAGAAAATTTTATGATGAGAATTTTTGAAATAGTGCCAGGAATGTCACGAACATGCGTTGCGCACATTTTATTTACTCCATGTACATTATTAAATATTTCTGATTTGACAATGTGTAATATTTGTGTATTTTAATTGTTATAGAGACGCATTTGGAACGTCAACCCACCGACGTTGCCAAGACTTCCAAGCATTAGCTCGGAAGCTATTGGTGAGTGACCTAGACGGTTCTCTCAATTATTATTTTCTTAGAAAACTGTCATGGATAATGGTGGATTTGAGAATTGTGTTTGATTGGGGATTCCGGACAGAAGGTCCAATGTATTGGGAAGCTATGACATAGAAGTGCTACTTGTATATGAATTTGTGAACTACTTGCTTATGATGTGGTAAATTTTGGCACATGTGTTCATTGTGACATATATATTGCTTCCTTGTTACATGTGCATTCCATGCATGAATGCATGATCAGATAATGACAGTTGTGACCGGAGCAACCACCGAGAGCTAGAAGCTCAATGTATTTGGGCCTCGAGCCCACAGTGATTCAGAGCCTCAGGCTCAATGATTAATGCGCCCATATTGAGATAGTTTAGGCGCTCGATCACAACACCGCAATAATTTAGAAAAGTGTCACATACGCATTTCATATGCATTTGATTTAGTCTCTTTGATTGAGTGAAAGGCAAAAAGCCTTATACTTGTGTGAATAATCATGTGGTACTTCTGAATCTAAAATTATGAAATAACTGTGTTGTGCTTGATTGTTGCATGAATTGAGTGAACCATCGATGATGGTTACCTCACTGAGTTCACAAACTCACCCAAAATTGCAACATATTTTTTAGGACCGAGAGTAGACTCCTAGCTCCAGAGAGACTTTTCCTATCGTGTAGATCGTGTTGGCAAGAGAAATCATGGCTCACAGGTCAGTCAGCTGGGAATTTTGGGATGACCTAGTTAGGGCTGATGTATTTTCCTTGTTATATAGCATTTTGTACTAGGTTTTTGGAGTGATGTACAAACAATACAGAATGACAAATGTACTCATTGATTTTGATGACAGAAATGAGGAAAAAATTGGTTTCAAAAAAATTAGTGATTTTTATATTGATGTTTTATTATTATGATGCTATGTGAAGTATAGTATATACCGGGATGCCCGTAGATCATTCCGATACATATCCTACAATAAGGGTGAGCTACGAACGATCACTTTTCAAAATCTTGTAAGCTTGTTACCCAAAATGGCACTTCTTGTAAACTCGCTTTTCACATGTTTGACATATATCTTGAAAGCCATTCTTGAAAACATGGTTTTATAAACATGCATCTTTTCCAAAAAGCATCACTCAAATAATGTAACAAACATATAGCAGAATTCACACCCATTTATGAACAATAATGTAGCACTTGTGATGCAATTGAAAAAAAAAACTTCTTTGATTTAAAGAAAACATTAATGGCTTATTAACTTTATTATAAACATGAAACCCACCTTAGAAATCCTTGCTTGTAGACTTGTTCAAAATGTCTCTTCTCTTTGGAAACAACCTGAGGTCTCTAAGGCTCTTTCCTGTTGTATCTTTAATCTGTACTCTATGAGCTGATCTAACTGAAATAGGTCTCTTCACTAAAGGAAGTCCTTGACTCACATGGAAGCTCTTCTCTTCCTCTATTTTTTTTCTCTTCTTGAATAACCTCAAAATCTCCTTTATAGGCTAAGGAAATTGAAACCCTAGCTTGGTTTCTCTTCTCTCTCTCCTTCTATTCTTCTCTTTGTATTTCTCTCTCTTTTTCATGAAATTCCCTTTTTCTCTTTCTTTCTCCCTCCCTTATTCTCTTCTGCTTCCTTCCATTTATAGGCAAGACAACACTTCTTCTTCCAATTATGCCCTTCCATTTATGCCTTATGTCTTTTACACGTAAGTGTCTTGCCAAAAGCACCCTTGAATATTTTGACATAACACTTCATTCTTGAAGAATCTTCTCTATTGTCCTACGTTTCCAATGACACCAAAATCATTCCATTTGGGTCAGTGATTCAAAAGATACACTTCAATTCTTATCGAAAATTTAAACCCCTTAGAAACTGAATTTGACTTTAACTTCTTCATACCATTTGTAGTTTCGTGTCTCTAGTTTATCTTGAAACAAGAGTTATCTTATTCGGAGCTCTACTGATCTAGAAATCATCAAAATATTGAAGTATGTTTAATAAAATATTCAATTGATATCCTTACTTTGGTTCAATCCATCCCTTTCAAATCAACACCAAGTGTTGGACCCCGAACCATTCTAATAAATGAGAAATTGTTGGCGATTATTCATGTGTAGAAAAAAGGGAAAATTCATGAATTTGAAATAAGATGGCAAAGATGGTTTAGACACAAGATGGGTTATATGTGATATGTTGGAAGTTAAAAGCTGGAAAATGTATATGTCCATTGAGTATGCTTCGGTGTTTTAGCTATAACTTTTGCTCTAGTCATCCAAATAAGATGATTCTTGATTTGGATTAAACTAGAGAGATAAGGATACAAATTTCCAATGAAATTGAGTTTTAATTCAGTCTCTAAGAGTATCAATTTTCGGATGGAAGTCAAGCGCAGGATAATGTTTTAGTTAAGAACAGTCAGAAAATGTTTGGAGTATAACTTTTGGACTATTGAATCAAATTGAATGATTTTGATGTCTTTGGAAAATTAAGAAAATGAGGAACATTTTTCTAGAAGGAAGTGTTACCAAATTTCTTCAATTTCATGATTAGAATAAGGTCTTGATTTTGGAAGGAGTTAAGCATGATTTTTTAAAAAAATTTGGGGTTTTGCAAGATTAATTATTTTATTTGGAGTTAATTATTGTGTTAATGTTAGTTGGATTTTAAGATATGGTTTGGTTGAATTAAGTAACAAGAGTGTGAATGTATGAGGGCATTTTGGGAAGAACACTTAAGTATTAAGATTACAAGGCTTACAAGGAAGGGTATAAGGGTCATTTTCCACTCATTAATGGCATTATTGTAGTAAGAAATGTGGGTTGGCTTTTAAGGAAGAGGGAAGCAAGAATTTGGGAAGAAAGAACCAAACGAAAGGAGAGAAGAGAGGAAAAAGTCGGTGGAGAAGAAGAGAAAAGAAGAAGTGAGTTAGGGTTTCGATTTTTATAAGCTTTGAAGAGGGATTTTGAAGTTTATTGATGAAGGAAAAAGGAAGAGGAGCATGAGAGCTTCCATTCAAGCCAAGAAACTCTTCATTTGGTGAAGGATCAAGGTAAGGGCATTTTTAATTGATTGGATTTTTGAAAGGATTTTGGTGTATATAGCTTAAGAATGGTATGGGTTTAAGTTTTTTAAGACCAATTTTGGTGATTATGTCTTATGTGTTGTTCAATTTGGATGCCTATTGATTAGGAATTTTTGCGATTGATGAAGGAAAGTAAGAGAGGCAAAAAGGAGCAAGAGTAGAGGCTTTTTGAACAAGAATTGAGCAAGGAATTAAGGTGGGTTTCATGTTTATAATTTGAGTAATGAGCCATAATTGTTTTCTTTTGAATCAAGAGAGTAAAATGATTTCAAGTTTTTCATCAAATATTGCTTTTATTGCTTTGATTGATTGAAAAATCGCTAAATGAAAGGGGTTTATCAAAAAAATAAAAAATAAAAAATAATGTACATTTGTTGTCCTTTAAAATAGTTTGAAAATGTGTCGTAAGCTTTCGTATATGAATTTGTGAATGAATTTTGAGTGATATGGGAATGATTTCAAATTGTTCCAAAATTGTTGCATTTTGTGGCTTTTGGATGATTTGAATAATGATTATATGATTGGTATGAAATTTTAGGTGATGAATTGTGAAATGTTGCTGGGAAGGCTTATTAAATGTGTCATGTGCATGAAAAACAAGTTTTTGAAATGTGCCATTGGGCAATATGTTCTTAAGTTGTGAAATGCACGTTATGTGGGTTTGGTTAGGTCCCTTAAGTATGTCAAGTGTACTTGTCAAAAAGGATTCTCCCGCTTGCCCACTATTGGCATGGAGCTCCTTCAAGGACTCCCCTAAGTTACAGCTACACAAGACCGCTATGCGAAAATGTGTAGTACGTTCTATTTTTGGATCAACCCAAACCATTCTGATGTGTTATGTGTTCATGATGTGTGACAAATTTCAATGAAGTTATGATTTATGATGTTTATGAAGTTCTTGATAAGTTGTGAAGTTTGAAAATATGTGACATGGATTTCAATTTGAATTTTACAATATAAAGAAATATTTCAATGGTTTTTGCTTATTTCTTGGTTATAAACTTATTACCCACGAGCGTTAAGCTCACCCTCTCTCATTCCCATCTCCAGGTGATGAGAAAGAGATCGGATGAAAAAAAGTCAAGGCAATTGTTTGTTTATGTATATGTTGTATTGTTAAGTTGAATTAATGTAAAAACAAGACTTTAAACATATTTTGAGAATTATGGGATTTTTTATTTTTTGTTGTATTTTGGGGATTTTGTGAAATGATGTATTTTGGCTTGGAAATGTCGTTAATGTTTGTGAAATTCTTAATTTATGATGTAAATGAAATATGAGTTTGTGTATGGATTATTGCCAAATTGAAATGTAAATTTGTGCATGGATGAGGTGGAGTTGGAATATGAATTAATTAAGGATGAGATTAAATTGGAATTAAGTACAATTGAAGAAGTAATCCCCTTGAGTTAAATGACTTATTGTTATATATATAAGTGAGGCACTATAGAAAAGAAAGATAGAAATATTATGAATGATGAGAAGTGGTTATATATGAAGAGTAAAATAAATTGAATTTGATGATTTGATGAATTCCAATTGGTTGTTGAATGGATAAGAATGTGTTGCTTTAGTTAAGGAAGCAAAGTTTGGATGAAATTCAAGTTTTCACAAAGATAACATTTGTGTTCTGACTTCCAAGGAAAATCTGGAATAATCTGGATATAATTAACCAAAGTTGCCTTTATGAAAATTGTAGTTCGTCTCTATAGCTTTCCAACTCTATAAAGTATGTGAGTTTTGGATGTGGGAGTTGAAAGATGTGAATTTTTGAAATTCAGGTGCTGTCTAGGATGACAATTCCGGGACAGAAACTTTGAGTGAAGTTTTGACCCTCATAAGGGTAGAAATTGTTCATAACATCTTCATGAAGGTGGAAGTTTATCTTTTTATCTTTTTATTGATATAAAGTATGACCCTTTTGGATAATGTAGTAGAAAGTTATGATTTTTAGAAGTTATGTTACTGTTTTAGGAGGACATTAATTAGATAGCCACTTTGAGGTGAATTTTGACTTCTTTAGAGGCCGAATTGGTATTTAAGTCCTTATGGAAGTTGTAGAGCTTTCTTTTAAATTTCCATTGATACCAAATTTGTAAATTTTGGAGTTCTGGGTCAAAAGATATGAATTTTAAAAGTTAGGTAGTCGGAAAAGGAGAGAAAAAAAAAGGAATCTCGACTGGTCGCTCTCGATCGCGACTCGCCCCTTTTTCCATTCTTTTGCTTGTATATTTTTCGTCCGACCTTCGATTGACCTAATTTTTGAAGCGTTGGATTTCTAAGACAATCCACTACCTCTCCACAAACAAATTTGTAGGTTTTGTTTTTAATTTGAAAAAGATTGATTAAATCAAAGTGAGAGGATCGGTTGAAAAGTCTGAACATGCTTCCGTATTTTGGCGATATCTTGAACTATAGAGCTCCGAATGAAGTGGTTCTTATTTCTAAATAAACTAGAGACATAGAATTACAACTTATCTGAAGGAATTAATTTTCAATTTAGGGCCTAAGGCTTTCAATTTCTGGAGTGAATTCGGGTGTAATATTCAGTCTCGGTTTAAATTTAACCCGAAAGTGATTTGACCAATAATTCTTTATTTCTGAACCAAATTGAGCGTTTTTGGTGTCGTTAGAAACTTAAGGCAATAAGGAACAAATATTATAAAGAAGTCCTTTTGAAATTCCTTTTTGAGGTGTTCCAAAATCTGTTCGGAAGTAAGTGAGACGAATACTTTTGTTGACGTTTGGCTTGGTGTGAGAGCATATCATTTTGAAGAAGGTAATAGTGATTCTTGTGATTCCGCTGTGTGAGTTCGCCCTTTGTGGCATGAGATGTTATGAGAATAATGAGGAACCGATGATGGCTAATGAAAGTACTTTGAAGCAACTCTATAAGGAAATCCGCTCATGCTTTATAAGGGTTAAATGAATTAACCCTTCAAGGTAAGACATATATATTTCATGTTTTCGAAGAGTCTGGAAAAAAAATTTAAGGATAAATGAAGAAGATCACGTTTCATGATTTTGCAAGCGATGGATTCCGGACTCAAACGGGATCCAACATTCATGGTATCAGAATAAGAAGATGAATCGGTGTCGTTTAAGGAATTTCCATTGGCTCAAGTTCACGTTAATGATCCAAGGTTGGGTTCCAAAATCGATGCCCAACACCAAGAGCTATGACCTTCAATGGAGACGCAAAAAAAAATGTTAGGAATCTAAGGGTTCAAAAATCATTACATTTGGAGGTTGGATAACCAAATTATGGCTGAAGAATCAATCAAGGTTTGGTCCTCAATCATATTGAACTTGTCTCGAGACAAATAGCATGACTCTCACTAGAGATGTTGGATTAAGATCATCTTATGATGATTTCAAAGATAACTTTGAAATCTACAACTTTGAAGAAGACCTTGAGATAAGATTTTTATCATCTGAAGGGTCAAAATGGATCAGACGATAGGATTAGACGAAGCCAAACGAAAGGAGAGAAGAGAGGAAAAAGTCGGTGGAGAAGAAGAGAAAAGAAGAAGTGAGTTAGGGTTTCGATTTTTCTAAGCTTTGAAGAGGGATTTTGAAGTTTATTGATGAAGGAAAAAGGAAGAGGAGCATGAGAGCTTCCATTCAAGCCAAGAAACTCTTCATTTGGTGAAGGATCAAGGTAAGGGCATTTTTAATTGATTGGATTTTTGAAAGGATTTTGGTGTATATAGCTTAAGAATGGTATGGTTTTAAGTTTTCTAAGACCAATTTTGGTGATTATGTCTTATGTGTTGTTCAATTTGGATGCCTATTGATTAGGAATTTTTGCGATTGATGAAGGAAAGTAAGAGAGGCAAAAAGGAGCAAGAGTAGAGGCTTTTTGAACAAGAATTGAACAAGGAATTAAGGTGGGTTTCATGTTTATAATTTGAGTAATGAGCCATAATTGTTTTCTTTTGAATCAAGAGAGTAAAATGATTTCAAGTTTTTCATCAAATATTGCTTTTATTGCTTTGATTGATTGAAAAATCGCTAAATGAAAGGGGTTTTTCAAAAAAATAAAAAATAAAAAATAATGTACATTTGTTGTCCTTTAAAATAGTTTGAAAATGTGTCGTAAGCTTTCGTATATGAATTTGTGAATGAATTTTGAGTGATATGGGAATGATTTCAAATTGTTCCAAAATTGTTGCATTTTGTGGCTTTTGGATGATTTGAATAATGATTATATGATTGGTATAAAATTTTAGGTGATGAATTGTGAAATGTTGATGGGAAGGCTTATGAAATGTGTCATGTGCATGACAAACAAGTTTTTGAAATGTGCCATTGGGCAATATGTTCTTAAGTTGTGAAATGCACGTTATGTGAGTTTGGTTAGGTCCCTTAAGTATGTCAAGTGTACTTGTCAAAAAGGATTCTCCCGCCTGCCCGCTATTGGCATGGAGCTCCTTCAAGGACTCCCCTAAGTTTACAGCTACACAAGACCGCTATGCGAAAATGTGTAGTACGTTTTATTTTTGGACCAACCCAAACCATTCTGATGTGTTATGTGTTCATGATGTGTGACAAATTTCAATGAAGTTATGATTTATGATGTTTATGAATTTCTTGATAAGTTGTGAAGTTTGAAAATATGTGACATGGATTTCAATTTGAATTTTACAATATAAAGAAATATTTCAATGGTTTTTGCTTATTTCTTGGTTATAAACTTGTTACCCACGAGCGTTAAGCTCACCCCCTCTCATTCCCATCTCCAGGTGATGAGAAAGAGATCGGATGAAAGAAAGTCAAGGCAATTGTTTGTTTATGTATATGTTGTATTGTTAAGTTGAATTAATGTAAAAACAAGACTTTAAACATATTTTGAGAATTATGGGATTTTTTATTTTTTGTTGTATTTTGGGGATTTTGTGAAATGATGTATTTTGGCTTGGAAATGTCGTTAATGTTTGTGAAATTCTTAATTTATGATGTAAATGAAATATGAGTTTGTGTATGGATGATTGCCAAATTGAAATGTAAATTTGTGTATGGATGAGGTGGAGTTGGAATATGAATTAAGTAAGGATGAGATTAAATTGGAATTAAGTACAATTGAAGAAGTAATCCCCTTGAGTTAAATGACTTATTGTTATATATATAAGTGAGGCACTATAGAAAAGAAAGATAGAAATATTATGAATGATGAGAAGTGGTTATATATAAAGAGTAAAATAAATTGAATTTGATGATTTGATGAATTCCAATTGGTTGTTGAATGGATAAGAATGTGTTGCTTTAGTTAAGGAAGCAAAGTTTGGATGAAATTCAAGTTTTCACAAGGATAACATTTGTGTTCTGACTTCCAAGGAAAATCTGGAATAATCTGGATATAATTAACCAAAGTTGCCTTTATGAAAATTGTAGTTCGTCTCTATAGCTTTCCAACTCTATAAAGTATGTGAGTTTTGGATGTGGGAGTTGAAAGATGTGAATTTTTGAAATTCAGGTCTTTGTCTAGGATGACAATTCCGGACGAAACTTTGAGTGAAGTTTTGACCCTCATAAGGGTAGAAATTGTTCATAACGTCTTCATGAAGGTGGAAGTTTATCTTTTATCTTTTATTGATATAAAGTATGACCCTTTTGGATAATGTAGTAGAAAGTTATGATTTTAGAAGTTATATTCTTGTTTTAGGAGGACATTAATTAGATAGCCACTTTGAGGTGAATTTTGACTTCTTTAGAGGCCGAATTGGTATTTAAGTCCTTATGGAAGTTGTAGAGCTTTCTTTTAAATTTCCATTGATACCAAATTTGTAAATTTTGGAGTTCTGGGTCAAAAAATATGAATTTTAAAAGTTAGGTAGTCGGAAAAGGAGAGAAAAAAAAAAGGAATCTCGAGGGCGACCTGGTCGCTCTCGATCGCGACTTCGCCTTTTTCCATTCTTTTGCTTGTATATTTTCGTCCGACCTCGATTGACCTAATTTTTGAAGCGTTGGATTTCTAAGACAATCCACTACCTTTCCACAAACAAATTTGTTGGTTTTGTTTTTAATTTGAAAAAGATTGATTAAATCAAAGTGAGAGGATCGGTTGAAAAGTCTGAACATGCTTCCGTATTTTGGCGATATCTTGAACTATAGAGCTCCGAATGAAGTGGTTCTTATTTCTAAATAAACTAGAGACATAGAATTACAACTTATCTGAAGGAATTAATTTTCAATTTAGGGCCTAAGGCTTTCAATTTTTGGAGTGAATTCGGGTGTAATATTCAGTCTCGGTTTAAATTTAACCCGAAAGTGATTTGACCAATAATTCTTTATTTCTGAACCAAATTGAGCGTTTTTGGTGTCGTTAGAAACTTAAGGCAATAAGGAACAAATATTATAAAGAAGTCCTTTTGAAATTCCTTTTTGAGATGTTCCAAAATCTGTTCGGAAGTAAGTGAGACGAATACTTTTGTTGACGTTTGGCTTGGTGTGAGAGCATATCATTTTGAAAAAGGTAATAGTGATTCTTGTGATTCCGCTGTGTGAGTTCGCCCTTTATGGCATGAGATGTTATGAGAATAATGAGGAACCGATGATGGCTAATGAAAGTACTTTGAAGCAACTCTATAAGGAAATTCGCTCATGCTTTATAAGGGTTAAATGAATTAACCCTTCAAGGTAAGACGTATATATTTCATGTTTTCGAAGAGTCTGGAAAAAAATTTTTAAGGATAAATGAAAAAGATCACGTTTCATGATTTTGCAAGCGATGGATTCCGGACTCAAACGGGATCCAACATTCATGGTATCAGAATAAGAAGATGAATCGGTGTCGTTTAAGGAATTTCCATTGGCTCAAGTTCACGTTAATGATCCAAGGTTGGGTTCCAAAATCGATGCCCAACACCAAGAGCTATGACCTTCAATGGAGACGCAAAAAAAAATGTTAGGAATCTAAGGTTCAAAAATCATTACATTTGGAGGTTGGATAACCAAATTATGGCTGAAGAATCAATCAAGGTTTGGTCCTCAATCATATTGAACTTGTCTCGAGACAAATAGCATGACTCTCACTAGAGATGTTGGATTAAGATCATCTTATGATGATTTCAAAGATAACTTTGAAATCTACAACTTTGAAGAAGACCTTGAGATAAGATTTTTATCATCTGAAGGGTCAAAATGGATCAGACGATAGGATTAAACGAAGCCAAAGGAAAAAGTAGAAGAGTGGAAAAGGTCAAAAGAAGTGGAAAAATTGCTATCAC
Organism: Erythroxylum novogranatense; assembly: GCA_029891385.1. Lineage (NCBI taxonomy): Eukaryota > Viridiplantae > Streptophyta > Magnoliopsida > Malpighiales > Erythroxylaceae > Erythroxylum > Erythroxylum novogranatense. Next base: position 87,502,277 of record CM057225.1, on the reverse strand, counting down.
TTTCCCTATAGATATCATATTAAGATGTTCTTTATATGGTTCGAACGAGGACTTCAAGATCTACAACTTTCATGAAGACCTTGAAGACCGATTATATCTTCTTAAGGATAAAAAATGGAATAGAAGATATAAGATGAACAATAACCCAGAAGATAATAAAACATAGAAGAAACGAAAACAAAAGTAGCGAAAAGTAGAAGATAGCAAAACACAGAAGAAACGAAAACAGAAAGAGCGAAAAGCAGAAGATAGCAAAACACAAAAGAAACGAAAACCGAAGGAGCGAAAGGCAGAAACTCAGAAGAAGCTAAAAGGCAGACGAAGCAAAACTAAGAAGAAACAAAAGTCAGAAGAAGCAACTATGAAGAAGTAAAAAGGCAGAAGAAGATGCGTCAGTAAAAGACAGAAGAAGACACGTTAGCAAAACACAGAAGAAGACGAGTCAGCAAAACACAGAAGAAGACGCGTTAGCAAAACACAGAAGGAACAAAACCCAGAAGAAGACATGCCAGTAAAATATAAAAGAAGACGCGTCAACAAAACACAGAAGATAAAAAGGTAGACGATACAAAAGACAGAAGATACAAAAGACAGACGATACAAAAGGCAGAAGATACATAACACAGAAGGAACAAAACATAGAAGAAGTTCATGAACAGTAACACAGAAGAAGCAAAACTTAGACGAAGCAAAACACATAAGAAGATGACATCATCAATGACGTCATCACAGAAGAAGCAAAACTGAGAAGAAGCAAAACTAAGAAGAAGCAAAACTTAGAGGGAGTAAAACACAGAAGAAGATGACATCATCAATGACGTCATCACAGAAGAAGCAAAAGATAGAAGATATAACTCCTTTCTTGCATATCTCCCTTATAAGGACCATGACTTTCAGCCTAGAAGTCCAAAAATTATATACTATATATTGCTGAAAAGCTAAAATAAATATCTACAACTTACTAGTAGACACCCTTTCTCTAATCTAGCCTAAATCAACCTAGATTAATCCAGATTTTCCCTCGAGTACAGAACATGAATTTTCTACATTCATTTATTGTACTGCACCCAGTTCTTAACTTCATGACAACTTGAGATTCTTAAAGACCGAATTTAAATTCAATGTCTTCCTAAAAAATGTAGCCACAGGTTTCTAGTTTAATCCAAATCAAGAATCATCTCATTTGGATAACTAGAGAAGAAGTTGTGGTTAAAGGACTGAAACTTGCTCCTTGTACAATTTTCCAGATCTAACACCCATTTTGTTTCAAAATCTTTCCTTAACACAAATCATACTAAGATCACCTTTCGTACTTCATTTACTCCTCATTCTCAACTCCATTTCAAATTAATATCACATAAAGAAAATTTATAGTCCATGACTAATCATGAACACCAATAACAAAATGTACACATGTGCACATATTCCTCACCAACTTACTACACAAGTGCAACTTCATTTTTTCTTCTAACTTTTACCTTAATTCTTCTCACTTCAAAATCTTTTATCCACCAGAAACACCAAAAAAAAAACTTGGATGTATCCACATTTCTCTTTCACTACTTTACTCTTGTTTATCCTTTTTGATTCAATAATCTTCATTCATTTGTTCTTTACTCGTGACTAATCTCCAAAATTTTTCATTGAAATAGTTCTAGCTTCTATGAAACGTTCGGGGTCCAACATATTGGGCAAACCCAAGTCCGTTCTACACGAATATGTTCAAACTATGGAAATTAGATTTCCATATTAATGGGTTGGTCCTAACTGGAAGCGTTGATTTGTTGGGCAAACCTAAGGTCAATATGGGTAAAGGCAAAGTTGGGTTATGTACATGGGATGTATACGAATCAAGAGTTGATAACCTAATAAGTATGCTAAATCAACAATTGATAGCACAAGTCGATAGTTGCATAACTGAATGCAATTGGTATGAATAATATCTACTGATTGACCTAAAGTGGCTTAGGGGCAAACCTAAGGTCATTTTTTGTGATATTGAATATTGATCCATTAGGAAAACTATAATTTTTCTCAAATTTGTAGTGAGGGCTATAGATTTGGATAAAAATAGTGGGACCCATATTGCATGTGATTAAAGCCCTTATCGATATGCATTAGAGTACATTCTAACACTTTCTCTCATTCTTCTAGGTTATTTAATCGCACGATATCTTCGTCCAGTGTGAACCTATGCTCTTTATTAGACTCCAACAAACTCATGGGACCTAACTTCTTAGATTGGCTACGGAATTTGAGAATTGTAGTCAAATATGAGAAACTGGGATATATCTTAAATGAACTACTTTCCGATCCCCCTACTGCCGATGCATCTGATGAGTATCAAAAAGCTTACAAGAAGCTACTGGATGATAGAAAGCTAGTTAACTATATAATGTTGACCTCTACGTCACTAGAATTGCAAAAGATGCATGAGGCTATGGATGCTTATACCATAATCTACCATCTAAGGGAACTATTTGATGAGCAAGCTCAATCTGAAAGGTTCAATAAAGAGGAAGAGACACTCTTCAATTTCGCACCGCTCTCTCTTTTCTCCTTTTTAAATGAAACCAACCCACCAAACAAACAATATGATGGTGCACATACCCATACTTCTTGCTCATCTCACCTCCTCTTATTTTCTCTTTTTTCTTGCTAGTTTTTCTTTATCACAATCTCTTCATCACCATAATTTTCCGTGTCCATGCTCCTCTTATAAGGTCTATTCGTCCCTTTATTCCTTTGTGCTAAACAATCATCAACCCATATGTTATTACTGTTGGAGACAATTAATACAAGATGGGAAGTGAAGTTGCGTTGGTGAACATCCCTTGTACGTTGGCATGGACGTTGGTTACTTAGCTCCTTACTTAACTGATGTGGCATGATACGGATGGTTGCATGAAGCTAGGCATGGCGTCAAGACATCCGGCCTTTGTATCTTGCATGGAGTGACCAAATATAATATGTGTGTGTCTCGTTTTATTAGTTAGATAATTAATATATAAACTATCTAATTGTTTGTAACTGTTCAAACTGTCCCAATTATTAGGGACCTTATCATTTTAACGTTATTCTCTCGTGGGAAATTTATATATATGTCACTACAAAAATTGTAACATCCCGTTACTGCGAGCAAGGGCATTTTGGTAATTATGGGTTAGACTGATAGACTGCACTGCATTCACTGATTGAATATGTTACTGGCCTCTAATTATAGAGGAACAGTCTCATCTGCATATGCATATTTATTTATTCATTGGTGCATGCATTCATGATTTCCAGTATATAATTGTAAATCGAGACCTGATCGAATTATTTGGATAGTGAAGCGAGGTGATTGACTGATCAATCGTGTTTAATTGAGGAATTCGGAGTTATTGGGTTCAAGTGACTGATTTAGAATAGTTTATGAGTGACTGGTATTTTATAATGGCTTATAGGAAATTTTTGAGAAATTTGGGAGAAAATGCCCGGATGAAAATTTTGGACCGATCGATCGATCGATCAGATAGTATCTTGAAAGAATAGTCCGATGATAATGGAAAAATTTAGAGTTATACTGATAAGAAATAAATGTGTTGAGCCATTGAAAATTTGAGACTGAAATTTGGGTGATTAGGAGACTTAAGCCTATAAATACAAGGGTTAGTAATTGGGGAAAGGTTAAAGGCATTTTGCGAGTTCTCTTCTCCCTCTCGACGGCGTCCTTTGATTTCCTCCCATCGGTGAGGATTTCTTGATCTTTCTTTATGGTTTCCCTCTTATTGAGTAAGACTAACATGTTGTTGATGTTTGATAAAGGGTTTAGAGGCTTGAGAGTGGAGTAATCGTGGATTTTGGAGAAAGTTAGGGTTACGGTGATTTGTGGATCGATCTGTAATTGGTAAGTTTTAAATGGTATTAATGTTGTTTTTAATGGATTCTACTGCATTTATGGCATTTATTAGGGTAGATTTGAGGTAGTTGAGGGTGTTAATGGAGGTTTTAAGAGGGAGGATCGATCGGAGAAGACGACGGAGTTCGTCATGACGCCGCTGCCGCACGCTGAGCCCAATGACGAATAATATATATTCAGACGCCATGGCGAAGCTAGTGTAAGGCGCCAAGTGATGCGATATATGAATGATGCGCGGTGTGTTTCCTCGTCTCATGGCGCGCTAAGTATAGCGTTGTTACGCATGCATGGCGGACCATTTTATGTGCATGCGAGGCCTCAAGGCCGCAGCGAAGGGGACTATTCCATTCGATTTAATTTGGTTTATTGGGCATAACTTTTGCTATAGACCTCCAATTGAAGTGATTCCAGATTCGTTGTGAACTAGGGAAAGAGGTCTACGATTGAGAATAATTATGAGAATTAGAATTTAATTATGATGGTACTGATTCGTAGAGATTAAGGTCAATTATGGTTAATAGTGTGACCAAAATATTGAATTGAGACAATTGGAGTTCTAATTGAGTTTTCAACGTATAATTTGACCAATGGATAGGAAATTGTTATAGGAAGTATGAATTGAGAAAATTGAACTGAGGCGAGGATTGAACTAAATCGGTGTTGATCCAATTGAGTGAAGAGTTGAGATCGATCATAGGATATCGAAATGGGGTTTTAGCACCGAAATCGTGATCATGCATTGGACATAATTTCATAGAGACATATGCATTCTTGCATCTTTATTTAATTGAGCGATTTTGTAATGGACTCATGATCGTTATAAAGGCACCGTTAGATCGTCGTTCCACGGGCATTCTTTGGGACTTCAGCGAGAGCTTCGGAAGTTACAAAGTGAGTAACCTAGTTGGTTTCTCAAATTCTCGAGTGTCTAAATGTTCACTATAAATTACTTGATAACGTGAAGTACATGGTTCTTGAATTATATGTGATTGGATTGCATCAGATTATTCTTGAAATGTATATGGTCGAAGTTGCATGCTCTTCTTGTATAAAATGAACAATGTGAATTACATCGTATGACCGCATGACTCTTTGGAAAGGAATACGATCGCATTGTATGTGTTTCTTGTATTGGATTGAATTCTTGAATCATCTTTGTTCGTTACTTTGGGCTTTATGGCTATACATCGTAAATTCTTGAATCTTGAATCTTGAATTTCGATGTTCTTGAGAAATACACTACCGGGCTTTTATAGCCATATCTTGAGCTCTTGAATCTGAATTTATTGAACATCGCATTGCATGCATAAATGCATGATCGGATAAAGGATGTGACCCAAGTTGATAATCTCACTTGAAAAGAGCTTCAGAGCTCGAACACTGTCTTGTCGGGCTTAGTCCGGGGAGAAATCACGCGCCCCCATGAACCTCGATCGAGCACTTGGGCACAACATCGAATAATTGGAAAGAGTCGCACGTGCATTGCATCTTGTCATGAATGCTGAAATGATCAGATGTGACTCTCGTGAATGAGTAGAATCATCAATCAGTAAATTATTGTGAATGAATGACTGAATTGTGACAATGACATGATTTAATATAATACTGATAAGTGTTACTGCTACTGTAAATTGCTGCATAATACCGCAAACTGTGACGTGATCTTGTGTGCGCATTATATTCTTGTAATATTATTACCGATATCAGATATCTTGATATAGACACCGCATAATCGTTACGTAAACTGCTCTACGCCATCGTATTATTATTATTCGACATCAGATCTTGTCATAAACCGTTATAGACCATCGTAAATGTTATATAATCATTGTTAATTAATATTACTGCGTCGCGTCTTTGTCACGCAATTGGCGTAATGCATGATTTGAGTGAACCATCGACGATGGTTTCTCACTGAGTTCGCAAACTCACCCAACATTGCAACTTATTTTTCAGGAATCGAAGAGTACCCCGTTAGCAAAACGGGAGTATGTTCGCAGGATTCAAGTGAAGGTCAAAAGTCGGGATCAGTTCGCGTCTGCATTGCATATCTTGACTTTTGTACTAAAATGGTTATTTGTATTCGTAAGATTGATCTCAGTGGCTATTGAAAATGTTTGTACCCAATTGGATAGACTTCCGCGCATTTGTTAGTAATGTACTGATTTCTGATCGAGTGGTTAGCACGCCATTCTCGCGGGGCACGGACCCGGATATCACTGTGGATGTCGGGTTCGGATCCTGCGGGTGTGGGGTGTTACATTTGTGGTATCAGAGCCCAGAAGTACAATCTTACATGGGCGTTCTGAAAAATGTGTCAAGTGCATGCATCTAAGTCATGTCACAACTGACAGTGACAACTGATCCCCGGTCTAGCATATGAGTCACATGTATGAGCATGTATCAGTCGTTTAAGCAGTTAGAAACAGTGAGGAAAATGAAAGGAGAAATATGATAGAAATGGCAAGAGTTCAAGTGTACATGGTGATGAAAATACAGTATTCCATGATCTAAAAGGTGTTATAACTGGGATTGATTACCATGACGAGAATTTATGAATAATGATTTCTGATTGTGAGTGATTGTACTGAATGTGTTGCGAATGTGCATACTTGTGATTGTGAATCAGTGTATAATATTACGAATAAGTGTTCTGATAGTGACCAGCGAGTGAAGTGATAATATATGTGCTAGTGACTGTGTAGTGAAATCGAGAATGCGTGTGATATGACAATTGGAAAGTGACTATGAGTATCGGAGATCGATTAAACGCATTTAAAAGTGAAGTAAATAAACTGGTATAGTTGAGGAAATTGTAAAGCATGCGAGTTTTATAAGAGTGGATCTAAATCCGATCGAATGAATAGTGAATGATTTAGTATTTGAGTATGACTTATCGGGAGACTTAATGGTGATAGAGGTATTGATAAAATGCGAAATTTTCCAGGAATATATGTATACGGATTTGGAGTTAATTGGAACTAGCGAAGGTTGAATCGCCCAAGCTGTGTCAAAGATTTTACGGCATTAGCTTAGCCAAAATGTTTGAAGAAAATTTGTGAATAATATGACTGATGATTGTGAAAGAGACATTTGGAGAACTGTTCAGCTTAAGTATTAATCATGTTGTTTTGAATGGAAGATTTGGCAATAGTTAGTGAAATGTCCCCGAAAAGGGTTATGAGGCAATTTGTAGATATAGGGCATAGTGATTCTATGTATTCGGGGGCAAGTATAACTTCGTGAACTATACTGTGACAAATTATTTGAAATTGTTGTACTGAGTGTTGCTGTGAGAGCTTGGATATGCAAATTAATGATGATCGAGATATTTTGAGAATTTGAGTAATTCGCAAAGAGAGTAAATGGATTAAGTAGAAATTCAATAGTGTATAAGTATGTTATTATCAAATGATAACTGTCAAACTGGTAAAGGGTAAAAAGAAAGTAGTATGAGTTATCGGAATTCCAAATCAACTGTGTGAAAAAGGACTGGCAAACCAAATTGGTGATTCAAAAAAATTGCAAACCGTATTGGGAAGTTTAAATGGGAGTTAACTTTTGAGGAAATGATATTTATAACTGTATTGTGGAGTATGTGTTTTACTGCTAAAGAAACTGTTAGAGAAATCTCTAAGATCCATTGAAGTGTTCAAAAAAAATGTACCAAAAGAGTAATAAAAGAGTTTAAAGTGTGGAATCGAATAGTACTTTGTGGGGGTAACTAACTGATGTGACTGCTGAGGCAATTGTGAGGCTGATATCCTTGGAGTCAGTTGAGATTGACTGAACATAGTCGAAGACTTTGATTGATTTGAGTTAATGAAGATAGTGAAGTGAATCTGTAATAATAATAGATTGGTAAAGTGGTCTAAACTCTAAAGGATGGTTCTGATTTACAAAATGTTCTATGGACTGGATTAAAAGGGTATGATAAATGTGTTTACGATCTTGAATATACGGATTTGCGAATAATTATCAGGATATGAGTGGGAATTAGAATAGGAAAGATGTGGATCAATTCTCCTGTCCTCTTGATTCGCCGTATATGAAATTTCGAGGACGAAATTTTAATTATGAGGGGTGAATTGTAACATCCCGTTATTGCGAGCAAGGGCATTTTGGTAATTATGGGTTAGATCGATAGATCGCATCGCATTCATCGATTGAATATTTCTTGGCCTCTAATTATAGAGGGCAGGTCTCTGCATATGCATATTTATTTATTCATTGGTGCATGCATTCATGATTTTAGTATATAATTGTAAATTGAGATTGATGAATTATTTGGATAGTGAGCGAGGGTGATTGACTGATCAATCGTGTTTAATTGAGGAATTGAGTTATTGGGTTCAAGTGACTGATTTAGAATAGTTTATGAGTGGTGGTATTTTATAGTGGCTTATAGGAAATTTTGAGAAATTTGGGAGAAAATGCCTGCATCGGAAATTTTGACCTGATGTGATCGATTCGATGTATAATCTTGAAAGAATAGTCCGATGATAATGGAAAAATTTAGAGTTATCTGATAAGAAATAAATGTGTTGAGCCATTGAAAATTTGAGACTGAAATTTGGGTGATTCGGAGACTTAAGTCTATAAATACAAGGGTTAGTAATTTGGGGAAAGGTTAAAGGCATTTTGAGTTCTCTTCTCCTCTCGACGGCGTCCTTTGATTTCCTCCCATCGGTGAGGATTTCTTGATCTTTCTTTATGGTTTCCCTCTTATTGAGTAAGACTAACATGTTGTTGGTGTTTGATAAAGGGTTTAGAGGCTTGAGAGTGGAGTAATCGTGGATTTTGGAGAAAGTTAGGTTACGGTGATTTGTGGATCGATCTGTAATTGGTAAGTTTTAAATGGTATTAATGTTGTTTTAATGGATTCTACTGCATTTATGGCATTTATTAGGGTAGATTTGAGGTAGTTGAGGGTGTTAATGGAGGTTTTAAGAGGAGGATCGATCGGAGAAGGCAGCGGAGTTAAATGTACGCCGCTGTGAAGACGCTGTGAGCCAACGGCGATTTAATATATATAAATGCTTGTGGCGAAACTAGTGTAAGCGCATGATGAGACCATATATGAATGATGCAGCGGTGTGTTTCCTCGTCTCATGACGCGCCAAAGAAGCGCGTTGTTTACGAGCAATGCTCACGCCACATGAACGGACCATTTTATGTCATGTGAGGGCCTCAAGGCGCGGCGAAGGGACTATTCCATTGGATTTAATTTGGTTTATTGGGCATAACTTTTGCTATAGACCTCCATTGAAGTGATTCAGATTCGTTGTGAACTAGGAAAGAGGTCTACGATTGAGAATAATTATGAAATTAGAATTTAATTATGATGGTACTGATTCGTAGAGATTAAGGTCAATTATGGTTAATAGTGTGACCAAAATATTGAATTGAGACAATTGGAGTTCTAATTGAGTTTTCAACGTATAATTTGACCAATGGATAGGAAATTGTTATAGGAAGTATGAATTGAGAAAATTGAATCGGCGAGGATTGAACTAAATCGGTGTTGATCCAATTGAGTGAAGAGTTGAGATCGATCATAGGATATCAAAATGGGGTTTTAGCTTAGGAAATCGTGATCATGCATTAGACATAATTTCATAGAGACATATGCATTCTTGTCTTCGTTTAATTGAGCGATTTTGTAATGGACTGCATCGCATCTTTGTTATAAAGGCACCGTTAGATCGTCGTTCCACGGGCATTGCTGGGACTTCCAGGGAGTAGCTCGGAAGTTACAGGTGAGTAACCTAGTTGGTTTCTCAAATTCTCGAGTGTCTAAATGTTCACTATAAATTACTTGATAACGTGAAGTACATGGTTACTGAATTATATGTGATTGGATTGCCTTTGTATTATTCTTGAAATGTATATGACCGAAGTTGCATGCTCTTCTTGTATAAAAGCGAACAATGTGAATTACCTTTGTATATTTGCATGACTACTAGAAAGGAATACGATCGCATTGTATGTGTTCTTGTATTGGATTGAATTCTTGAATCCTCGAGTCTTGTTACCTTTGGGCTTTATGGCTATACATCGTAAATTCTTGAATCATGAATCTTGAATTTAGTATGTTCTTGAGAAATACACTACCGGGCTTTTATAGCCATATCTTGAAGCTCTTGAATCTGAATTTATTGAACATTGCATTGCATGCATAAATGCATGATCGGATAAAGGATTGTGACCCAAGTTGATAATCTTCTTGAAAAGAGCCTAGAGCTCGAACTTTGTCATGTCAAGGGCTTAGTCAGGGAGAAATCTCGACGCGTCCCCATCGAACACCGATGAGCACTTGGGCACAACATGAATAAGCTGGAAAGAGTCGCACGTGCATTGCATCTTGCATCTTGAATGCAGAAATGACTATATGTGACTCTTGTGAATGGTATGAATATCAACTATAAATTATTGTGAATGAATGGTGAATTGTGACAATGACATGATTTAATATAATATTGATAAGTGTTTCGCTATCGTAAATTGCTGCATAATACATAAAATGTGACGTGATATTGTGAAGCTGCATTATATTCTTGTAATATTATTACCGATATCGTATCTTGATATAGACTATCGTATAATGTTACGTAAATCGCATTCTACTATTCTTGTATTATTATTCGACATCGTATATCGTCATAAATCGTTATAGACCATTATAAACTGTTACATATCTTTGTTAATTAATATTACCGTGTCGTCTTTGTCAGACGCAATTAGCGTAATGCATGATTTGAGTGAACCATCGACGATGGTTTCTCACTTTGAGTTCGCAAACTCACCCAACATTGCAACTTATTTTTCAGGAATCGAAGAGTACCCGTTAGCAAAGCGGAGTATGTTCGCAGGATTCAAGTGAAGGTCAAAAGTCGGGATCGATTCGCGTCGCATTGCATATCTTGACTTTTGTACTAAAATGGTTATTTATATTCGTAAGATTGATCTCGATGGCTATTGAAAATGTTTGTACCCAATTGGATAGACTTCGCGCATTTGTTAGTAATGTCTTGATTTACGATCGAGTGGTTTATACGCCATTCTCGCGGGCACGGACGGATATCACTTTGTGGATGTCGGGTTCGGATCCGTGGGTGTGGGTGTTACATTTAATGGTATCGAGCCCAGTACAATCTTACATGGCGTTCGAAAAATGTGTCAAGTGCGTGCATCTAAGTCATGTCACGTGACGGTGACAAGCGATCCCGGTCTAGCATATGAGTCACATGTATGAGCATGTATCGGTCGTTTAAGTAGTTAGAAGCAGTGAGGAAAATGAAAGGAGAAATATGATAGAAATGGCAAGAGTTCAAGTGTACATGGTGATGAAAATACAAGTATTCCATGATAGAAAGGAGTTATAACTGGGATTGATTACCATGACGAGAATTTATGAATAATGATTTCTGATTGTGAGTGATTGTACTGAATGTGTTGCGAATGTGCATACTTGTGATTGTGAATCAGTGTATAATATTACGAATAAGTGTTCTGATAGTGACCGGTGAGTGAAGTGATAATATATGTGCTAGTATTGTGTAGTGAAATCGAGAATCGTGTGATATGACAATTGGAAAGTGACTATGAGTATCGGAGATCGATTAAACGCATTTAAAAGTGAAGTAAATAAACTGGTATAGTTGAGGAAATTGTAAAGCACGCGAGTTTTATAAGAGTGGATCTAAATCCGATCGAATGAATAGTGAATGATTTAGTATTTGAGTATGACTTATCGGAGACTTAATGGTGATAGAGGTATTGATAAAATGCGAAATTTTCGAGGAATATATGTATACGGATTTGGAGTTAATTGGAACTAAGCGAAGGTTGAATACGTCAAACTGTGTCAAAGATTTTACGGCATTAGCTTAGCCAAAATGTTTGAAGAAAATTTGTGAATAATATGGTGATGATTGTGAAAGAGACATTTGGAGAACTATCATTTTAAGTATTAATCATGTTGTTTTGAATGGAAGATTTGGCAATAGTTAGTGAAATGTCCCGAAAAGGGTTATGAGGCAATTTGTAGATATAGGGCATAGTGATTCTATGTATTAGGGGCAAGTATAACCGTGAACTATCTTGTGACAAATTATTTGAAATTGTTATCTTGAGTGTTCTTTGTGAGAGCTTGGATATGCAAATTAATGATGATCGAGATATTTTGAGAATTTGAGTAATTCGCAAAGAGAGTAAATGGATTAAGTAGAAATTCAATAGTGTATAAGTATGTTATTATCAAATGATAAGCATCAAATTGGTAAAGGGTAAAAAGAAAGTAGTATGAGTTATCGAATTCCAAATCAAGCTGTGTTAAAAGGACTGCAAACCAAATTGGTGATTCAAAAAAAAATGCAAACCGTATTGGGAAGTTTAAATGGGAGTTAACTTTTGAGGAAATGATATTTATAAGCAGTATTGTGGAGTATGTGTTTCTCGCTAAAAAGCGTTAGAAATCTCTAAGATCCATTGAAGTGTTCAAAAAAATGTACCAAAAGAGTAATAAAAGAGTTTAAAGTGTGGAATCGAATAGTACTTTGTGGGGGTAACTAACTGATGTGACTGCTGAGGCAATTGTGAGGCTGATATCCTTGGAGTCAATTGAGATTGACTGAACATAGTCGAAGTCTTTGATTGATTTGAGTTAATGAAGATAGTGAAGTGAATCTGTAATAATAATAGATTGGTAAAGTGGTCTAAACTCTAAAGGATGGTTCTGATTTACAAAATGTTCTATGGACTGGATTAAAAGGGTATGATAAATGTGTTTCTGATACTGAATGTACGGATTTGCGAATAATTATCAGGATATGAGTGGAAATTAGAATAGGAAAGATGTGGATCAATTCTCCTGTCCTCTTGATTCGCTGTATATGAAATTTCGAGAACGAAATTTTAATTAGGAGAGGTGAATTGTAACATCCCGTTACTGCGAGCAAGGGCATTTTGGTAATTATGGGTTAGACTGATAGACTGCACTGCATTCACTGATTGAATATGTTACTGGCCTCTAATTATAGAGGAACAGGTCTACTGCATATGCATATTTATTTATTCATTGGTGCATGCATTCATGATTTCGGTATATAATTGTAAATTGAGATTATTTGAATTATTTGGATAGTGAAGCGAGGGTGATTGATTTGATCAATCGTGTTTAATTGAGGAATTGAGTTATTGGGTTCAAGTGACTGATTTAGAATAGTTTATGAGTGATTGGTATTTTATAGTGGCTTATAGGAAATTTTAGAAATTTGGGAGAAAATGCCGGACCAGGAAATTTTGACTGATCGATCGATTCGATGTATAATCTTGAAAGAATAGTCCGATGATAATGGAAAAATTTAGAGTTATCTTGATAAGAAATAAATGTGTTGAGCCATTGAAAATTTGAGACTGAAATTTGGGTGATTAGGAGACTTAAGTCTATAAATACAAGGTTAGTAATTTGGGGAAAGGTTAAAGGCATTTTGAAGTTCTCTTCTCCTCTCGACGGCGTCCTTTGATTTCCTCCCATCGGTGAGGATTTCTTGATCTTTCTTTATGGTTTCCCTCTTATTGAGTAAGACTAACATGTTGTTGGTGTTTGATAAAGGGTTTAGAGGCTTGAGAGTGGAGTAATCGTGGATTTTGGAGAAAGTTAGGGTTACGGTGATTTGTGGATCGATCTGTAATTGGTAAGTTTTAAATGGTATTAATGTTGTTTTTAATGGATTCTACTGCATTTATGGCATTTATTAGGGTAGATTTGAGGTAGTTGAGGGTGTTAATGGAGGTTTTAAGAGGGAGGATCGATCGGAGAAGGCAGCGGAGTTAAATCGACGCCGCTGACACCACGTGAGCCCAACGCGACGAATATATATTAAATGCGCTTGTGGCGAAACTAGTGTAAGCGCCCGGGCGAGCCATATATGAATGATGCCTTGTGGTGTGTTTCCTCGTCTCTGACAGCATAAAAAGCGCGTTGTTATAGCGAGCAATGCTCACGCCACATGGCGGACCATTTTATGCCGCAGCAAGGGCCTCAAGGCCGCGGCGAAGGGGACTGTTCCATTGGATTTAATTTGGTTTATTGGGCATAACTTTTGCTATAGACCTCCAATTGAAGTGATTCCAGATTCGTTGTGAACTAGGGAAAGAGGTCTACGATTGAGAATAATTATGAGAATTAGAATTTAATTATGATGGTACTGATTCGTAGAGATTAAGGTCAATTATGGTTAATAGTGTGACCAAAATATTGAATTGAGACAATTGGAGTTCTAATTGAGTTTTCAACGTATAATTTGACCAATGGATAGGAAATTGTTATAGGAAGTATGAATTGAGAAAATTGAACCGAGGCGAGGATTGAACTAAATCGGTGTTGATCCAATTGAGTGAAGAGTTGAGATCGATCATAGGATATCAAAATGGGGTTTTAGCACCGGAAATCGTGATCATGCATTAGACATAATTTCATAGAGACATATGCATTACTGTACTGTTTAATTGAGCGATTTTGTAATGGGTGTCAGATTGTCTTGTTATAAAGGCACCGTTAGATCGTCGTTCCACGGGCATTGCTTTGGGACTTCGAAAGCTTCGGAGATTCTGGTGAGTAACCTAGTTGGTTTCTCAAATTCTCGAGTGTCTAAATGTTCACTATAAATTACTTGATAACGTGAAGTACATGGTTACTGAATTATATGTGATTGGATTGCACTGTATTATTACTGAAATGTATATGACTGAGTTGCATGCTCTTACTGTATAAAACTGAACAATGTGAATTACCTTTGTATGATCGCATGACTACTAGAAAGAATACGATCGCATTGTATGTGTTTCTTGTATTGGATTGAATTCTTGAATCATCGAAAATTGTTACCTTTGGGCTTTATGGCTATACACCGTAAATTCTTGAATCATGAATACTGAATTTCTGTATGTTACTGAGAAATACACTACCGGGCTTTTATAGCCATATACTGAGCTACTGAATACTGAATTTATTGAACACTGCATTGCATGCATAAATGCATGATCAGATAAAGGACTGTGACCCAAGTTGCTAATCTTACTGAAAAGAGCCTAGAGCTCGAACACTGTCTTGTCAGGGCTTAGTCCAGGGAGAAATCACGACGCGCGTCCCCATCTGAACAACGATTGAGCACTTGGGCACAACATGAATAAGCTGGAAAAGAGTCATACGTGCATTGCATCTCGCATCTTGAATGCTGAAATGACTATATGTGACTCATGAATGGTATGAATTGTCAACTATAAATTATTGTGAATGAATGGTGAATTGTGACAATGACATGATTTAATATAATCTTGATAAGTGTTATCGCATCGTAAATTGCTGCATAATACAGTAAAATGTGACGTGATACTGTGAACTGCATTATGTTACTGTAATATTGTTACCGATACTGTATACTGATATAGACTATCGTACAATGTTACGTAAAGCGTTTCTACGCCATCTTGTATTATTATTATCGACATCTTGTATCGTCAAAAATCGTTATAGACCATTGTAAACTGTTACATAATACTGTTAATTAATATTACCGTGCCGTGCTGTACGCAATTAGCGTAATGCATGATTTGAGTGAACCATCGACGATGGTTTCTCACTGAGTTCGCAAACTCACCCAACATTGCAACTTATTTTTCAGGAATCGAAGAGTACCCCGTTAGCAAAACGGGAGTATGTTCGCAGGATTCAAGTGAAGGTCAGAAGTCGGGATCAGTTCGCGTCTGCATTGCATGTCTTGACTTTTGTACTAAAATGGTTATTTATATTCGTAAGATTGATCTCAGTGGCTATTGAAAATGTTTGTACCCAATTGGATAGACTTTCGCGCATTTGTTAGTAATGTACTGATTTCTGATCGAGTGGTTAGTACGCCATTCTCGCGGGCACGGACCGGATATCACTGTGGATGTCGGGTTCGGATCCGTGGGTGTGGTGTTACATTTAATGGTATCGAGCCAGTACAATCTTACATGGGCGTTACGAAAATGTGTCAAGTGCATGCATCTAAGTCATGTCACGTGACGGTGACAAGCGATCCCGTCTAGCATATGAGTCACATGTATGAGCATGTATCAGTCGTTTAAGTAGTTAGAAACAGTGAAGAAAATGAAAGGAGAAATATGATAGAAATGGCAAGAGTTCAAGTGTACATGGTGATGAAAATCGGTATTCCATGATAGAAAGGAGTTATAAGCGGGATTGATTACCATGACGAGAATTTATGAATAATGATTTCTGATTGTGAGTGATTGTAATGAATGTGTTGCGAATGTGCATACTTGTGATTGTGAATCAGTGTATAATATTACGAATAAGTGTTCTGATAGTGACCAGCGAGTGAAGTGATAATATATGTGCTAGTGACTGTGTAGTGAAATCGAGAATGCGTGTGATGTGACAATTGGAAAGTGACTATGAGTATCGGAGATCGATTAAGCGATTTAAAGTGAAGTAAATAAACTGGTATAGTTGAGGAAATTGTAAAGCACGCGAGTTTTATAAGAGTGGATCTAAATCCGATCGAATGAATAGTGAATGATTTAGTATTTGAGTATGACTTATCGGGAGACTTAATGGTGATAGAGGTATTGATAAAATGCGAAATTTTCGAGATTATATGTATACGGATTTGGAGTTAATTGGAACTAGCGAAGGTTGAATCGCCCAAACTGTGTCAAAGATTTTCTGGCATTAGCTTAGCCAAAATGTTTGAAGAAAATGTGTGAATAGTATGGTGATGATTGTGAAAGAGACATTTGGAGAACTATTGACTTAAGTATTAATCATGTTGTTTTGAATGGAAGATTTGGCAATAGTTAGTGAAATGTCCCGAAAAGGGTTATGAGGCAATTTGTAGATATAGGGCATAGTGATTCTATGTATTAGGGGCAAGTATAACTTCGTGAACTATCTTGTGACAAATTATTTGAAATTGTTGTCTTGAGTGTTCTTTGTGAGAGCTTGGATATGCAAATTAATGATGATCGAGATATTTTGAGAATTTGAGTAATTCGCAAAGAGAGTAAATGGATTAAGTAGAAATTCAATAGTGTATAAGTATGTTATTATCAAATGATAACTGTCAAACTGGTAAAGGATAAAAAGAAAGTAGTATGAGTTATCAGAATTCCAAATCAACTGTGTTAAAAAGGACTGGCAAACCAAATTGGTGATTCAAAAAAAAAATGCAAACCGTATTTGGAAGTTTAAATGGGAGTTAACTTTTGAGGAAATGATATTTATAACTGTATTGTGGAGTATGTGTTTTACTGCTAAAGAAACTGTTAGAGAAATCTCTAAGATCCATTGAAGTGTTCAAAAAAAATGTACCGAAAGAGTAATAAAAGAGTTTAAAGTGTGGAATCGAATAGTACTTTGTGGGGGTAACTAACTGATGTGACTGCTGAGGCAATTGTGAGGCTGATATCCTTGGAGTCAATTGAGATTGACTGAACATAGTCGAAGTCTTTGATTGATTTGAGTTAATGAAGATAGTGAAGTGAATCTGTAATAATAATAGATTGGTAAAGTGGTCTAAACTCTAAAGGATGGTTCGATTTACAAAATGTTCTAATTTGGATTAAAGGGTATGATAAATGTGTTTACGATCTTGAATGTACGGATTTGCGAATAATTATCGGGATATGAGTGGAAATTAGAATAGGAAAGATGTGGATCAATTCTCCGTCCTCTTGATTCGTCAGATATGAAATTTCGAGAACGAAATTTTAATTAGGAGAGGTGAATTGTAACATCCTTCTATTATGAGCAAGGGCATTTTGGTAATTATGGGTTAGGCGATAGATCGCTTCGCATTCATCGATTGAATATATTCTTGGCCTCTAATTATAGAGGAGCAGGTCTCTGCATATGCATATTTATTTATTCATTGGTGCATGCATTCATGATTTCCGGTATATAATTGTAAATCGAGACCGATTGAATTATTTGGATAGTGAATCGAGGACCGATTGACCGATCAAACGTATTTAATTGAGGAATTCAGAGTTATTGGGTTCAAGTGACTGATTTAGAATAGTTTATGAGTGGTGGTATTTTATAGTGGCTTATAGGAAATTTTAGAAATTTGGGAGAAAATGCCCGGATGAAAATTTTGACCGATCGACCGATTATTTGTATATAGTCTTGAAAGAATAGTCCGATGATAATGGAAAATTTAGAGTTATCTTGATAAGAAATAAATGTGTTGAGCCATTGAAAATTTGAGACTGAAATTTGGGTGATTCGAGACTTAAGTCTATAAATACAAGGTTAGTAATTTGGGGAAAGGTTAAAGGCATTTTGCGAGTTCTCTTCTCCCTCTCGACGACGTCCTTTGATTTCCTCCCATCGGTGAGGATTTCTTGATCTTTCTTTATGGTTTCCCTCTTATTGAGTAAGACTAACATGTTGTTGGTGTTTGATAAAGGGTTTAGAGGCTTGAGAGTGGAGTAATCGTGGATTTTGGAGAAAGTTAGGGTTACGGTGATTTGTGGATCGATCTGTAATTGGTAAGTTTTAAATGGTATTAATGTTGTTTTTAATGGATTCTACTGCATTTATGGCATTTATTAGGGTAGATTTGAGGTAGTTGAGGGTGTTAATTGAGGTTTTAAGAGGGAGGATCGATCGGAGAAGACGACGGAGTTAAATCGCACGCTGGCTCGCACGTGAGCCCAACGACGAATATATATATTCAGATGCTTGGCGAAGCTAGTGTAAAGCGCGCGGCGAGCGATATATGAATGATGCCGCGGTGTGTTTCCTCGTCTCGCGGCGCGCCAAGGGCGCGTTGTTCGCCGCGGCAAGGGCCCCAAGGCCGCGGAGAAGGGGACTGTTCCATTGGATTTAATTTGGTTTATTGGGCATAACTTTTGGTATAGACCTCCAATTGAAGTGATTCCAGATTCGTTGTGAACTAGGGAAAGAGGTCTACGATTGAGAATAATTATGAGAATTAGAATTTAATTATGATGGTACTGATTCGTAGAGATTAAGGTCAATTATGGTTAATAGTGTGACCAAAATATTGAATTGAGACAATTGGAGTTCTAATTGAGTTTTTCACTGTATAATTTGACCAATGGATAGGAAATTGTTATAGGAAGTATGAATTGAGAAAATTGAACTGAACTGAGGATTGAACTAAATCAGTGTTGATCCAATTGAGTGAAGAGTTGAGATCGATCATAGGATATCGAAATGGGGTTTTAGCATCGGAAATCGTGATCATGCATTGGACATAATTTCATAGAGACATATGCATTACTGTACTGTTTAATTGAGCGATTTTGTAATGGACTGTACTGTACTGTTATAAAGGCACCGTTAGATCGTCGTTCCACGGGCATTGCTGGGACTTCCAGGCAGTAGCTCGGAAGTTACAGGTGAGTAACCTAGTTGGTTTCTCAAATTCTCGAGTGTCTAAATGTTCACTGTAAATTACTTGATAACGTGAAGTACATGGTTACTGAATTATATGTGATTGGATTGCACTGTATTATTACTGAAATGTATATGACTGAGTTGCATGCTCTTACTGTATAAAACTGAACAATGTGAATTACACTGTATGACTGCATGACTACTGGAAAGGAGTACGATCGCATTGTATGTGTTTACTATATTGGATTGAATTACTGAATCATGAAAATCTTTATTATCGGGCTTTATGGCTATACATCGTAAATTATCAATCATGAATATGAATCTGTATATTCTTGAGAAATACACTACCGGGCTTTTAAAGCCATATCTCGAGCTCTTGAATCTGAATTTATTGAACATCGCATTGCATGCATAAATGCATGATCGATAAAGGATCGTGACCCAAGTTGCTAATCTCACTTTGAAAAGAGCCTAGAGCTCGAACATCTGTCATCGTCGGGCTTAGCAGGGGAGAAATCTCGACGACGCCCCCATCGAACACCGATCGAGCACTTGAGCACAACATGAATAAGCGGAAAGAGTCGCACGTGCATTGCATATCGCATGAATGCCCGAAATGACAGTATGTGACTACCGTGAATGATCAGAATCACAATATAAATTATTGTGAATGAATGATGAATTGTGACAATGACATGATTTAATATAATCTTGATAAGTGTTATCGCTATCGTAAATTCTGCATAATACCGCAAATCGTGACGTGATATCGTGAATCGCATTATGTTATCGTAATATTGTTACCGATATCGATAATCGATATGTACTACCGCATAATCGTTACGTAAACTGCTCTACGCCATCTTATTATTGTTATCGACATCGTATATCGTCAGAAATCGTTATAGACCATCTTAAATCGCTATATAATACTGTTAATTAATATTACCGTGCCGTGCTGTACGCAATTGGCGTAATGCATGATTTGAGTGAACCATCGACGATGGTTTCATCGAAGTTCGCAAACTCACCCAACATTGCAACTTATTTTTCGAGAATCAAGAGTACCCGTTAGCAAAATGGGAGTATGTTCGCAGGATTCAAGTGAAGGTCAGAAGTCGGGATCAGTTCGCGTCTGCATTGCATGTCTTGACTTTTGTACTAAAATGGTTATTTGTATTCGTAAGATTGATCTCAGTGGCTATTGAAAATGTTTGTACCCAATTGGATAGACTTCCGCGCATTTGTTAGTAATGTACTGATTTCTGATCGAGTGGTTAGCACGCCATTCTCGCGGGGCACGGACCCGGATATCACTGTGGATGTCGGGTTCGGATCCCGCGGGTGTGGGGTGTTACAAAAATCATATGTTTATTGACGGAAAATACCAACGATAAATGGGAGAATTCGGTCGATGATAATAATTATCGACAGATTAAAACGATGAACAAAGGTATCATTAACACAACCGTAGGTAACTATAATGACAAAAATTTCACTCCAATGGTAAAATATACCGATGAAAATTTCACTCCATCAGTAAAATATACCGACGAAAGAAGAACAATCAGTAATTACCACAAACAATTTACTGATGGTTTATGGTATTTCGTCAGTAATTATAGTGTTTTTTGCGACGGTCATTCCATCGGTAATAGAAAATAAGAATTTTTTTAAAAAATCCCAACATTAAATTTTATTTGATGACCTTGTGAAAAAATGCATAATTTCAACAGTTGTGAATTATCTATGCATAATAAATTTATTTGTTTATATATTTAATTTGTTTAAATATATATTTGATTGATGATATAAAGTTAAAATTTTCTTAATTGATAATAAAAACATTACACTGTATATAATAAGTCTTTTTAATTAAAAGCAAATGACTGCATCAACGTTAATGTCCTGGTGATGGAGGGTGCTCTGAGGTGCTACCCCTCCCCTTCACTGCTCCACCTCTTGTCTCAGTTGAGCTATCTGCTCCATCAATGTCTACACTGTGGTCCGAAGCTCAATGACTTCACCTTCATTTATAGCTGGTCTAGTAGACACTGCTGTATATATGTATGTATGTATGTATGGATGGATGGATAACCTTTAGATTTTTCTAAGATGTACGGGTGGGGGTTGGAAGGAAAACAAAGTCAAATGGTGGGAGACGACCTACCCCTTCTGACGCACCACCATCGTTCCACGACGCCGACGACAACGAACAACCAACTAATGATGACACATCGGAGGAGAAGACGTAGACGCAGCAGGGAGGAGAAGAACAGAGAAGAAGAGTCGACGGTGGGAGGGGGGGATTGATTCGGGAGGCTTATAACATTATCAATTCGATGTCATTTGGTGTTAAACCAAACAACATTGTTTTCTTTAACTTAATAACATTCAACCGCAAGCAGACGACATCATATAGGTTTTTCAATTTATCGACGAAAATTTCTGTCAATAAATCGCCTTGGTAATATCAAACTACATTCACCCACCATCAATTCCTGTGCTTCGTTTCAGATGGTGTTATGACCGTCGCTAAATTACTTTTCTCGTCAATATTTTCAACGAACATTTTAATTCCGTTAGTACTTTGACGGTTTGATTTCCATCATTATTTTTTCATCCCCAATTCATATTCTCCTTGTAGTGTGTGTAATCCCTCCAAACCATGGTGATGCATGTTACCTATTCTCACCTCAACTATTCTGCAATATCCTATTGGTTTGTCCATTAACATTATTTGTTCTATCTTTTGGTGTTTCATATAACGTTGCCCACAAAACAACCTCCTAGGCGTTGTTCTTCTTTTCTTTATAGTGGGAATTAATCTATTCTTGAAGATAGCCCATAGTAACGTTACTTTTCTTACTTCTTAAAGGAGTGTTTTTTGTCAGATCAATTGTGCAGAATTGGACGCATTACAGGGTCTTTACATAAGAGTTTGCTAACCTCAAAATCAACTCTTTAACAACTTGGTATCAGAGCCTACGTTTGGAGATATCTGGGATATTGTCCTCACTTGGCAGACAGTATTTGTGGCAATGGTGTCAAATCAGAATCTGGAAGCCACTACAAAAAGTTTGGATAGATTAGAACATTGTCTTGGGGCTATTAAAGTAGTACTCTAAAGGCATTCACCTTTAGCACTTTTGTAGAAATTTTATTTTGATTAATAAAGCAAAAGACAATTTTTCATTAATTTGATGTTCGTTTATTTAAGAATTAATGTCGATCATAAATCGAATTAATGAAGTCCATGATACAAAACATAATATGAAGGAAATCATGATGAGATCATGATCATGAGATTCCTATCATGTGCAATTATGTTAGTATCTGAATAATCCCTAGTCATATGATTAATAAGATAGGAAATTATTAATTCGGATAGACTAACCCATGTTATACTGCTTAATTTGGTCAAGCATTGGATCTCACAAACTGTAAGCATGAGATGTTTTGAGTTAACATGTGGATGCTTACTAAGAGTAGTAAGTACATCAGATGACTTGCTACGAGATTATCATTTGCATGATCTACCAAATTTCAATGATCAATCTCATCATAGCAATGGTTCAAATATCCTTAGACTTGAGGTACTCAAGGATATCTTGGATATTGATCCTGTGTTTTGACATCATTCCTCATTGTCTCAAGACGAGGTCACTCATAGGCTGATGATTGGGTACAACTATTGGTATTTGAAGGTAATTGGGTAGTCAATAAAGAATTCACCACTCATGATGGAAAGAGATGATACCTACTGCCTCTTTTTGGGGTCATTACTCAAGAGTCTCTAGCCAGAGCAGTTAGGTGTCATGAAGAGAGCCTTCGATGACAATAAAGTAATGAAATCCTAAGACAAGAACTAACATAACTTGGATTAGATGTGACGTAGTCAATCTAGTGGGAGTTGACATATAGCCTATGGTGAAAGGACGAATTGCACGGTAATTGTCTATGGAAAGTTTGTAAGTCAGATAATAAACTATCGAAGAGTTTATGTGTTAATCCACTTATATTTAGGTAATGCACAGAAGGGTAGCACGCATAAAAGATCGGATGAGAAATAAACTGTACATGGATGTCAGTGAAGTAGGCCACGATCGTATCCAAAGGCTTAACAGATGATACATAAGTAAGTTCTTCACTTATATACACAAGGACTAACAAGTTAATACACACTTAGGTGAGAGGATAAGAGGTCAAGAAGTGTTCTGGAGTTTGAGAGAAGTGGTCTTAAGTCTTGTTCATGCATTTTATGCAATTGTTGCATGAACTAATTGCATGCAACATAATCTTGATCGATCTCTCCATTTGAGCATCTACTTGAACTCATCTAGTATGGTGCTCTAATCACCCTTACATACTGCTTCTTCTTCATCCTTGTGTGTTCTTGAGTGATCAGGGAAGGTTTTTGGTGTTTGCTACAACCTAAACAAGGAGAAGATTAAAGAAAGGAGGAGCATTATCAAAGGTACAAGTGCTGAAATTTCATGTTCTTATAATCTATGTATGCATGCATAGAAAATTCTGGAATTTTGGGGATGTCATGGGGTAGGAATTTAGATTCCAACACTTCTGCTACCTTATTGTGCATGTAATGCATGAATCCATGACTCCTTCACAATGGTATCAGAATAGGTTATGCATGTATTAGATGATGTATTGTACATGTGCAAATTGTTTGCTAGGTTATGACTGACATGCATATTGATTTGCAAAATTTTGTATAAATTGTAAAAAAAATTGTTTTTTTTTCTTATTTTCTTTCACATAAATTTTTATAAAGTGTTATATTATGTTTTTCCAAAGGAAATTGCAATTTAATGTTATTTCCTATTTTGTTTTGAATTTATATCCAATATATTCATATGTTGGATTCTCGACATTTCTGGAAAACTGAATGCATATGCTGATTTCAAAAATTTTCGTAATAATTCTAGAATTTTTGTTATGATTTTCTTTCACATAAATGTTTATAAAGTGTTATATGATGTTTCTTTCAAAGGAAATTACAATTGAATGCCATTTGCTATTTTACTAAGAATTTAGTTTCAGCCTGATGCATGTATGAAGTTATGGGAAATTATGGAAATCTGATAAAAATGCATGCTTGTAAATTCTATATTAATTTTTATAAAAATTGTTTTTATGAATTTTCTATATGGAAATGCAAGATAAGATGTTTCCACGTGTATGAGATCATGGCACTTGTTGTTAAAGTGATTATCTTATGCATGCATGATTTAAAGTATGACCAGTGTTAGAAGTAATATGACAAGTGTCATAGACATATACTGGCTGATTCTACTAACTTAATAAATAATTCCTAGGAATTAGTTTCTAGAATTTTTTATTTGGCACATTTAGAATGTGCATAAGACTCTAAAATTTTTCTAGAATTAATTGAATTTGATTCAATTAATAAATCAAGTCAAAGTCAACATTGGTCAGTTTTTCAAAGTTGATGGAGTTGGACTTGTTTAATGACTTATGGGGTATGTGTTTCGTTTATAAGACCTTAATAAAGTTTTGATGAGATAAGAAATGTATTATTTTGATGCTAGTAGCATGCTAAGTGCATGCGTTTGAAATTAGGGTTCCGAAAATTTTTCGGACATCGAATCGGTCTTTTTAGTGTCTAATAGGTTAACTTATCTATCTTGATAATTTTGTCCATCAAGATATTTTTGGCTTGTTTCAAACTTGTCTAGATAAATTTGAGATGACCTAGGGATATTATAGATGACTAATTGATGTTTGAAAATTTTGGAAACTCTAGGGATTAATTTAGAATTAATCAAAGTAGAGTATTGCATTTCTAGTGTGACTAGAAAAAGACATATGTACTATAATTAAAGTGTTTATTTTGGACATCAAAATAATTGATATTTTAGGGTTCCTAATCGAATCACATTCATAATTTGGATTATCTGAGACTAACACTAGTACCCGATTTAGTTTAAGAGTTGAATTGAATCACGAACTTTAGATGCATAGTTAAGTCACAACCTAAATTAAACTTCCTATGTGTGATACATGCATTAGATTCATTTTAAGGGTGGTTATGCACATAGGCTCAATTTAATTGAGTTGTCCATAATCTGAATATATATGTGTGATATATATACAATATCATCCAAGTATTGATGAGACTAAAGAACAAATCCCTCAACCGAAATATTAGGACTTACGCCTTCCATTAATGTGGCAAGAATCAGAGTTATTTTAGAGTTGGGTTATTGGGCAAACCCAAGTCCGCTCTACACGAATATGTTAAACTATGGAAATTAGATTTCTAGATTAATGGGTTAGTCCTAACTGGAAGTGTTGATTTGTTGGGCAACAAGGTCAACATGGATAAAGGCAAAGTTGGGTTATATACATGGGATGTATACAAATCAAGAGTTGATAACCTAATGAGTATGCTAAATCAACAGTTGATAGCTCAAGTCGATAGTTGCATAATTGAATGCAATTTGTATGAATAATACTTATTAATTGACCTAAGGTGGCTTTTTGGGCAAACCTAAGGTCATTCTTGGTGATATTGGATATTGATCCATTAGGAAAACTATAAGTTTTCTCAAATTTGTAGTGAGGGCTATGGATTAGGATAAAAATAGTGGGACCCATAATGCATGTTATTAAAGTCCTTATCAATATGCATTAGAGTACATTCTAACATTTTCTCTCATTCTTCTAGGTTATTGAATCGCACAATGTCTTCATCTAGTGTAAACCTATGCTCTCTATTAGACTCCAATAAACTCATGGGACCTAACTTCTTAGATTGGCTATGGAATTTAAGAATTGTAGTCAAATATGAGAAAGCTTACAATAAGCTACTGGATGATAGTGAGTTGGCTAATTGTATAATGCTGGCCTTTATGTCACTGGAATGCAAAAGCTGCATGAGGTTATGGATACTTATACCATAATCTACCATCTAAGGGAACCATTTGATGAGCAAGCTCAGTTTGAAAGGTTCGAGATTTTGAGGTTGCTTTTTCGCTTTAAAATGGCTGAGGGATCATCTCCAGTGCAGTTTGCACT
Organism: Erythroxylum novogranatense; assembly: GCA_029891385.1. Classification (NCBI taxonomy): domain Eukaryota; kingdom Viridiplantae; phylum Streptophyta; class Magnoliopsida; order Malpighiales; family Erythroxylaceae; genus Erythroxylum; species Erythroxylum novogranatense. The sequence goes on along the minus strand of CM057225.1, from coordinate 87,475,881 downwards.
AAAGATGTGTGGATACATTGAGAGGTTAGCCAGTTTGGATTTTACAATAGATTATGAATTAAGTATAGACTTAATTCTGACTGGTTTGACTGATAGTTATTCACAGTTTATGCCTAACTATCGGATGAACAAATATCCACCTCAATACTTGAGCTGATTAATCTTCTCAAAATAGCTGAGCAAACTATCAGAAAAGACATTAAGGCTATAATGTTGGTGGAGTCTCCTTCCAATTCTCGCAAGAGGAACCAAAAGAAGAAGAAATCTAAGAAGCTAGTGGGAGGTGCAGCCAAGAAGAAGGTAAAAGGTACTACATCAAAGGGGATATGCTTCCATTGCAACAAGGAAGGACATTGGACGAGGAATTGCAAAGCCTATCTGGAGTTGCTGAAGCAGAAGAAGGCATTAGATGCTCCACGGTCTACTTCAGATATGTTATTTGTCATTGAGGTTAATACTATTTCTGATCATAACATTTTCGTATTAGATACCAGATGTGACTCACACATATGTGTTGATATGTAGGGTCTCAAGTTTAGCAGATCGCTCAAGAAGGGAGAGATGGATCTACGTGTGGGAAATGGAGCAAGAGTTGTTGCATTAGCCGTAGGAACCTATGTTTTGTATCTTCCTGGTGGGTTAGAGTTAATTTTAGATAATTGCTTTTATGTACCCATTATGACAAAGAACATTGTATCTATTTCATGTCTTAATAAAGCGGGATTTCATTTAACTTTTTCTAGCAATGGTTGTTCAATTAAGTTGAATGAAACGTTGTATGGTATTGCTACATTGTGCAACAGTATTTACATATTAGACATGTGCAATCTAATTTTAAACATCGATGACAATAAAAGACAAAAATGAGATAACTTAAAATAATCTTACTTATGTCATTGCCGACTTAGCCATATAAGTGAGAGACGCATGGCTAAGCAATACAGGAGTGGTAGCTTAGGGTCATTTGATTATGAATCATATGATACATGTGAATCTTGCTTATTAGGCAAGATGATTAAATCACCTTTTAAAGGAAAGGGTGAACGAGCGAATGGGTTATTAGACCTAATACATTCTGATGTATGTGGTCCGATGTCAATTCATGCCAGAGGTGATTTTGTGTACTTCATTACCTTTATTGATGATTATTCATGATATGGGTATGTATATCTAATGAGATACAAGTCTGAAGCATTTGAAACATTCAAACAATTTAGACATGAAGTAGAGAAATAACTCGGTAGAAGTATCAAGACACTTCAATCAGATCAAGGTGGTGAATACTTGAACTAGGAGTTTCTAACTCATCTCAAGGATAGCAAGATTGTATCCCAATGGACTCTACCTTACACACTGCAACATAATGGTCTGGCTGAAAGGAGAAATTGAACCTTATTGGACATGGTAAGGTCAATGATAGGCTTAGCAGGTTTACCAAAATCTTTTTAGGGTCATGCACTCGAGACTGCTATTTTTGTGATAAATAGAGTCCCTTCAAAAGCAGTTGATCTTACTCCATATGAGATATGGACTAACAAAAAATTGTATCTTTTTCATATGAAAGTTTGGGGTTGTCTAAATTACGTGAAGCAAATTCAATCAGAAAAACCTGAAGCAAAATTTGACAAATGTCTATTTTTCGGATATCCTAAGGAAACAATTGGATATCAATTCTACAATGTTTTAGAGAAAAAGGTGTTTGTCTCAAAGCATGTTTTCTTTTTGGAGAAAAAGTTTATTCTAAGAGAAGACAGTGGGAACAAAGTTGAACTTGACGAAGTTCATGATGCTCAAACAGACGCAGATCAATTGCCTGAACCCAAAATTGTTGTTCACAGAGATAAGACAACAATTGAACCTTCTGACACACAAAATGTTCATAGGTCAAGTAGGATATGCAATGTTCCAGAGAGATATGGATTTCTCGCAAGTGAACAAAATGACATATTGTTCATAAGGGTCGATGAGCCTACAACTTATGAAGAGGCTCTGAAGAGTTCAAAATCTGAAAAATGGCTTCAAGCCATGAAGTCTGAAATGGATTCCATGTTTAAACACCAAGCATGGACGTTGGTTGACCCACCCGAAGGGCTAAAACCCTTAGGGTGCAAGTGGATTTTCAAGAAGAAAATCCACAGAGATGGTAATGTGATTACCTATAAAACGATACTAGTTGCTAAAGGATATCATCAAAGACAAGGAGTTGATTATAATGAGGCATTTAGCCCGTAGCCATGCTTAAATCCATTAGAATATTCCTAGTCATTGCTGCTCATTATGATTATGGAAAATGGAAAATGGATGTGAAGATGGCTTTACTAAATAGAAACCTAGTTAAGGATGTGTATATGATACAACCTGAGGGCTTCATATCCAAAGATGGCAAAAAGGTATGCAAGCATCAGAAATCCATTTATGGATTAAAGCAAACATCTAGAAGTTGGAACATTCGATTTGATGAGACAATTAAAGAGTTTAGTTTCTCACAAAATCCTGATGAACCTTGTGTCTACAAGAAAGTTAGTGCGAGTGCTATCATAGTCTTTGTTTTATTTGTGGATGACATATTACTAATAGGAAATGATGTTTCACATTTGCAGTCAGTCAAAATTTGGTTGTCCTAGAATTTTTTCATGAAAGACCTTAAAGAAGCAACTTATATATTGGGAATAAAGATCTATAGAGATAGATTAAGGAAGTTGTTAGGTCTTTTATAGTCTGCATATATAGATAAAGTGCTAAAAAGGTTTAGTATTAAGCAGTCTAAAAGAGGGTTTCTTCCTATAACTCATGAGATAAAACTCTCGAAATCTATATATCCCAAAACACAAGATGAGAGGACTCACATAAATATGATATTGTATACTTCGACAATAAGATCAATCATGGATGTTATGTTATGTACAAGACTCGATATATTGTATGCTCTAAGTGTTATAAGCAGATATCAATCAGATCCTGGTAAGTGTCATTGGGTGGTTGTCAAGAATATCCTAAAGTACTTGAGAAGGACTAAAGATGTATTCTTGATATATAGAGATGGAGATCTCGTAGTAAGCAGATATACAGATACTAGTTTTCAATCTGACCAGGATGACTCCAAATCTCAGTCAGGTTATGTTTTCACACTAAATGGTGGAGTAATCAGTTGGAAGAGTTCCAAATAAGAGACGAGTGCAAATTCAACGAACGAGTCAGAGTACATTGCAACTATAAAAGCGATAAAAGAAATGGTCTAAATCAAGAAGTTCATTATGGAACTTGGAGTAGTTCTAAGCATTGTAGATCTAATACTGTTGTACTGTGACAACAATGGTGCTATTGCTCAATTCAAGGAACCAGGGTCTCATCAGAGGTCCAAGCACGTACTCAAGAAATATCACCTTATCAGGGAGATAATTGATAGAGGTAAGTGAAGATAGAGAGAGTGCCTACAGATCAAAACATCATTGATCCTTTGACTAAGCCACTTCCTTAAATGAAATTTGATTCTAATATACTCACCTATGGTATTAGATACAAAGGCGATTGAATTTAGTGCAAATGGGAGATTGTTAGAGTAGTACTCTAAAGGCAGTCACCTTTAGAACTTTTATACAAACTTTATTTTGATTAATAAAGTAAAAGGCAAATTTTCATTAATTTGATGTTCATTTGTTTATGAATTGATGTCGATCTTAAATCGAGTTAATGAAACCCATGATACAAAATATAACATGAAGGAAATTATGATGAGATCATGATAATGAAATTCCTATCATGTGCAATTATGTTAGTATCTAAATAATCCCTATTCATAGGATTAATAAGGCAGGACATTATTAATTCGGCTAGGCTAGCACATGTTATAGTCCTTGATTTGACCAAGTTGTGGATCTCACAAATTGTAAGCATGAGATGTTTCGAGTTAACATGTGGATGCTTACTAAGAGTAGTAAGTAAATCGGATGACTCACTATAAGATTATCATTTGGATGATTTATCAAATGTCAATGATTAATCTCATTATATAAATGGTGTAAATATCCTTAGACTTGAGTTACTCAAGAATATCTTAGATATCGATCCTGTGCTTTGACATCATTCCTGGTTGCCTCAAGACAAGATCACTTATATGGTGATTATTGGGTACAACTATTGGTATTCGAAGGTAATTGGGTAGTCTATAAAGAATTCACTACTCTTGATAGAAGGAGATACTTACGGCCTCTTTTCGGGTCATTACTCAGGAGTCTCTGGCCAAAGCAGTTATGTGTCATAAAAAGAGTCTCCAATGACATATAGAGTAATGAAATCCCAAGATAAGAACTAACATCACTTGGACTAGATGTGACGTAGTCAATCTAGTGGGAGTTGATACATAACCCATACTTCGAACCAAGTGGGGTATAAAATGGTGAGAGGACTAATTACACGGTAATTATCTATGGAAAGGTTTGTAAGTCAGATAATTAACTATCAAAGAGTTTGTGTGTTAATCCACTTATATTTTGATAAATTGGCATCATGAAACCCTTCATGGTTTGCTTGAATCACTACAAAAAAATAGAGTTTAGGGACAAAAATTACCAATGGAATATCAACATAATCAGTCAAAAAGCTTAGTTAAGGAAGGAATTTACCGATGGACCAAGGCATCAGAGAAACGGCCATAGGTAATAATTTGCTACGAATAACAGAATGTTCGTCGCAAATTTACTGACATAAATTTTGTGTACCATCGATGAATATACCGATGATTATTTTATGTTATCTTTGCTCGGTAAAGTTACCGACAGAAATGATATGTCTGCCGTCATTCTGTCGACAAATTAATGTTGTCATTTTCTGTCGATAAATCGAATAGATTTTACCGACGAACTTTATTTTTCTGTCGGTAAATTTACTAAAAACTATTTTTTTAAAATTTCCTTGAATTAAATTTTATTTGATGATGTTATGGTTGATGCATAATTTAAACAGTTATGAGTTATCTGTTGATAATATTTTGATTTGTTTCAACATTTAATTTTTTAAAATAGAAAGTTGATTGATGATATAAAGTAAAAATTATCTTAATTCATAATAAATTTTTTTGTACATAATAAGTATTTGTAATTCATACAAAATGACTACAAGTACGCTATTCATTTGGTGACCGTGGATACTCTGATTGCTGCGATGAGGTGCTACGCCTCCCCTTTAACTCATCCACCTCATTACAGAGCTGAGCTATGTACTCCATCAACTGTTTTAACTGAGTTGCCAATGTTTGTACTATGCTCCGAAGCTCATGGACTTCATTGGGTGCGGACCGCCTACTAGATGTTGTTGTACTAGATGTGGAGGATTACGAATAACATGTGTTCGCAAATGAACCTAAGTTGAATATCATTCCATGACAATCCCTACCAACCACTGCATGAAGGTAGGTTTGAGTCTCATCAACATCTTCAGATTGCTGAGACTGTCGTTGAATGCTTTCTTGTATTTGGTACTATCATAAGGCAATGTTTATATTAGTAAGTGATAATTATTAAGCATTAATATTAAATCATAAATTTCACATACATTTAGTTCTTTACATCGGGTGTTAACAAAAATCACACCGTCATGCTTCTTGTTTGCAAAACGGGGTGTAGGCTTCATGCCTATAGACATTTCCTGCATCAGAATAAAATGTTATAAGTGAACTACAATTTATTTTTCATTCAAAAATTCACACATCAAATTAAATTGAAATACACCAAAGAAAAAAATCATAATATAAATGTAAAGTCTCTACATGCTCATGGTGGGTAATAGATCCTCCAGTATGTACGGGAAGACTCTCTCCTCCTGATCCTCCACATCTGTTGGTAGAATTACGCTCTAAAATGGACATTACCTCGAGTGATATCCAATACTGTTGCCAACGACTCCATATTTGCTCCAAAATATAAGGTGATCATACATCATCTTGTGTATCGCACCAACAAGATCTTGATAATGTGTACATACTCGTCTCTCCCATACTTTATAAATGACCATGTCAAATTCAGAATTCCAAAAGAATTCTTTTGAAATAAAAGGAAAAACATACGACAAGTATTTATAATGTAATAATATTTATCTAATAAATGTATAAAAATAAATTTAAAAATAAAAAATAGTTTTTTTTGCCTCAAACTCCTTATAGTAAAATTCTTTTGTAGCCTGAGAGATATTCTTCTATATATAACCCTCAACATCAATCTTTTCCTTGAATTTGGATGTCATGTTTCTTGAATATGGTCTAGACGGAATCAGCCTAATATTAAAACATTTAATCTTATACCATTTTTTAAATTTAAACCTATAACTTAATTGTAAACGTATGGTGTTTCATGTATTTTCACTTACCGATTGTTGACAATTGTGATGTAAGTTCTCCCATCAACTCCCTCAACTCTAGGTTGGACGTCACCTCCTTCATCCGCATTGTTTACCCTTGATATCTTTGTCAAAATAGGGGTGGTGGATGATGTAGTATCAAGTATAGAAGGTGATGCCCCATTTGTAAGTGTAGTAGTACCTGGAGGTACAACATCTGATTCGGTTGTAGCTATAGAATGTGATGCTTCACCTGAATAGTAACTGGCTCCAAATCATAGTCTGAACCTTGGTCGCATTATATTATGTTTTCTCTTTGATGGCATATTTCAACCTGAAATTTGTATCCCTTCCTTTGAATTAATATTTCCCATTTTCATCATTACCGTTAGTCTCGTTTCAACTATATTCTTCTGGATTGAAATTAATATCCTCAATAACTATTAGAAAATTATTTCCTATATCTAGTTACATATCCCTTAAATCATCATCCGACCTAACACTTCCAAGTTAAGTTATATCATATTTTAATTAATTGGCCTTAGCTTCTTACGATTAAACTTGACTTCAGTTCTAAGAGGACCATACAATAGATAACCCTTTTTCCAAACCTTGTCTACTCTTTTGTAGAAATCTTTCTTTAATAATAATATGTTTAGATCATTCATTATAATGTCAAATGTGGACAAATTGTCGAACTCAATACTAGTCTCGATAGCTTCTCTTAGTGAAGAGCTAGAAGACTTATTCACCCTTTCTTTTCTATCCATGGGTTTAAATTCGCCATCCCCTTCACACAATTGATGACTATTTCATCAAAAGGTTCTCTTTTAGAATAATCGATGAGAATCGAACTATTAAACCTAAACCAGAACCAAGATCATATATCTTAGTGTGATTATGCTACTCTTATGATAGCTCTATCAAATTTACAATGGTAGTAATATCCATCACTAAATATGGAGGGAAATCATCTCAGAAAAATTTGCGACGGATTTTAACGATGGTCTAAATTGCCCGTCAGTAAAGAAGGCGGGAATTGTTGGCTGAATAAAAAAATATTAAAAAGTAGAGGAAGGAAAAACAGTAAGAAGGTATGATGATGAACTTATTCAACAACCCATGGCTCACTAAGTCCTATTTATTATAGAGTTGAAGTGAAATGCAAGTAATTTTGACTTACCATGAGTTACTATGCAATAGTTGTTTGATCATTATGTCTCTTAATATACTTAGATGTACTTAATTCTTTATGTTCACTTCTTAATACACCTTAGACATGTTATAATACTTCCAAAGTATATGTTGGGATGATACACATATAATCTATGAATGAAGATGTAAAGGGTTGCACAAAAGAAGTTGCAGTCATAAATGATACTAAAGTTAATCTAACTAAGTAAGAAAAGAATATATTTGTTGATGTAAGGATCAGAGAGGAGTTCAATTCAAGTTTGGATGATGAAGAGTTAGTAATGCCTTAGGATAAAGCTATTTCCTTTAAAAGGGATCTTTTAAAGAAAGGAAAAAGAGAACAATATGTGCAAATTGTAAGAAAAGAAGGGACGGCTAAAGAAGAAATTGGAGCAAATGATGGAGAAAATAATGATGGGGATAAAATAGAAGACGAAAATATGACAAATTATTTTGAGTCAAATAATAATTATAGTTTTGAAGAGGAAGATGGTTCAGATGTTGATGAGGAGAAAATACATAAATCAAAATTGCTTGTATTTAACCTTTATATGAAAAAGATTTAGCACTTAACAAGGTTGTTGTTGATAAAATGAGGGAGTTTACTTTAAAAATAATATCATAAAATTTGTTAAAGCCAAATGTGTGAGTAGGTACTACAAATAATACATTTTCCACTAGCTTTATGACAGATCTAAATAATTTTCATGAAATTATTTATAATCTTTTTGTTATTATCATGATTATATATATGAAGGTAAGAGTATTTAGTATAGTCAGACATGAAATCCTATTTTTAATAAACAAAAGTGTGGATCATAGGACCCATTACAATGAAGCTAACAAATTTGAGGAAGTTTGTTAAGAAAGACTTGAAAATTGCTATAAGGTATCATGTTTATTATAGGGCTAGAAATTTTGTGAAAGAGGATATATAAGGAGGTATTAGAGTAGAATATGATAAGATATGGGATTATAGGGATGGCAATGGGTGGAGCAGGGCCTTGACCACCCAGGGATCAATTTGAGCGATACTGAGCCCAATTGCTAAGCCTAGATTTATAGCCACATTTAATAAGATATGCGTATGTTTTGAATGTTTCAAAAAGGGGTTCTTAGCTAGTTGGGAGTTTATTATGACTAGAAAGTTGCTTTCTTAAAGGTATTGTTAAAGGCAAGATATTGATAGAAGTAGGAAGAGATGACAATAATTAGATACTTCCTATGGAATGAGTTTTGGTTCACGCTAAAAAAACAGTGATTTCTAGAATTATTAAAGAAAGACTTGGATCTTAAAGATAGAGGTGGATGGTTAGTGATTTCTAATCAACAACAAGTTTTATCTTAACTTCATTTGCTATTATAAAATTTTCCTTATATTAGTTATTCATTTATTTTTATTGTTGAATATGTTCACAAGGTTTAATAGAGGCACTTAGTAAGCAACTCCTAAGGGTAGAACTTAGATTTTGTGTTAAGGAACATGCTTATCAATTGGAGAAAGATAAATCGCAAGGAATTAAAATTGGAAAGAGTATTATGACAATGTTATAAGTCATCTAATGAATATAACTTATTTTTACATTTGAAAGAGTTAGAAGAGAAATCAAAAAGGTGCTCATAAGGATTTGCTCAAAATTTAAAAAAAAAAAACAAAGTCATATTTCAACACTTTATTCAAATGTGATATTGAGATAATAATCTTTATGAAGTGTTTAATGGAAATATTATAGAAGAGAAGACAAAGAAAATTATTTTAGGGTTGATGAAATTAGAGTGTATATGATGAAGAGACTTGTTGAAAATAGAAACATGACCAATAATGAGTGGATAGATGAAATTGATCTAAGAGTTTATAAGGAGTGAAGTATTAATTATGAACTTAAGACTGATGGTGCTAGTGGATTTGAAGTAATACATAAAAGAGCCAAACATATTGTAAACTTGAGACTCAAAATATGTAATTGCATAGGTTGAGATGTGTTAGGAATCTTATGTCCTACTGCCATTGTGTACATCAATGAACAACCTGCAAAATACGTTACACATTAGATTATAAAGCATAAGTATTTACAAGCTTACTAATATATGATGAAGTAGGTCCAATGAGAGAAATTTAAGAACAAACTAAAAATGATCCACCATTATCACCTTCATTAAAAAAAAATTTCAGGTAGGCCAAAGATCAATAATAGAAAAGGGGATTAGGAGAATTCTACCAAAGACAACAAGTTGTCAAGGAAAGTAATTAAATTGAGTTATCAAATATACTTCAATAAGGACATATCAAAAGCACATGTCTAATGAAATATGTGTCATAACAAGGAACAATTAATAGAATGAAAAAAATTGAGTGTAACTTAACACCTATTAAATGTTGCATGATTTTTTTTCTCTCAATTATATATCTTCAACTATGTTTAAGTGTTTTTTCTTTTATTTCATGATTACTTAGAAAGGGGTAGGAATAGCACTAGAGAAGTTTAAATGTAAACTTTAAGTGATTTTCAAGCAATTAGTTCCAATATTAATCCATCAAGGTCACGACCAATGAAAAAACTTAAATAAAAGGAAGAAAGAAGCCCTATGATATGGGGCATATAGAATAAGGAATCTCAACAACTAGTAACAAGACGAGCAATAACTCAGCAAAGTTACATGTATCACTACAAGAAAAATGTAGATTAGCGACGGAAACTTAGCAACGGAAAAACTTTTGTCGGCAATTAGCGACGAAAATATGCTTTCCGTCACTAAAATTGAGTGATTTAACGACGATACTAATATTCGTCGTCGCTAACAAACATGAATGCAGCATATTATAACAAACATAAGCATATAACACATCAAAATTTTTGTTGGGTCGGTCCAGAAATAGAACGTACTGCACATTCCCGCATAGCGGTTCTGTGCAGCCGTGAACAGAACGTATTACACCTTCCTGCATAGCGGTCTGGTATAGTCGTGAACTTATGAGAGTCCTTAACAGAGATCCAATGCCACTAGCAGGCAGGCTGGAGAAGCCTAGATAAGTGCACTTGACCCTCTTATAGGACTTAACCAAACCCACATAACAGACAATTCACACTTGAAAATCAAACTGCCCGAAGGCATATTTCGAAAACTTAATTTTTCATAATCTTGTCATATCAGACACATTGATATTCACAATTTCACAAAGTCAAATCCAATTCACATAACAATATTTCAATCACACAAAGAATGCAACATTTTAGCAACAATTTCGAATTAATCAAACAATCATTCAATTGCATCAATTTTATCAAATTATTCAAAACAATGAATTTAACTATTCGAAAACAATAATTTGAAAACCCTTTCACTTTCTTGATTTTTTGAAAACACATACATAGCTTATAATTCAAATTATAAACATGGTACCCACCTCATATCCATGCTTAGAACTTGTTCAAAGTCTCAATTTCACCATTCCTTTCCTTCATCCAAATTAAAATTCCCTAATCAATAAACACCCAAATTAAACATCAAATAAGGCATAATCACCAAAATTAAATTTAGAAATCACAAACCCATAACATTCTTAAGCTATCTAAACCAAAATCCCTTTAAAAATTCAAAGATGAAAATCTTCTCTTACCTTCAATCTTCTCTAATTTTGAAATTTCTTGGCTCATATTGGAGCTCTCATCTTCTTCCATCTTTTTCCCTCTTGGAGCAGCTCTAAAATCTTTCTTGGAAACCCATAAAAATCGAGACCTAGCATATTTTTCTTCTTCTCCTTTCTTTCCACCGAAAGTTTTCCCTCTTTTCTCTTCTTTCTTCTTTCTTTTCTTTCTAACTTAAACAAATTCGTGCTTCTCCTCTTCTTAAATGACAGCCCACTCTTCTTGCATTTAATGAATGCAAAATGACCATTATTCCCTTACATATATGCCTTATAACTTAAAACCTTAAGTGTTCTTCCAAGTTTGCCCCTAAAATTCATTTTAATACATGCTTACTTTAGGACATTTTTCTAACCATCAAAATGAAGAAATTTACTAAAACTTCCTTCTACAGAAATGTTCCTCATTGTCTCAATTTCATAATGACACCAAAATCATTTAATTTGGTTAACTACTCCAAAATTATACTCCAAACATTTCGGACTATTCTTATGCTAAAACATTTTCCTGTGATTTATTTCCATCCTAAAATTGACATTCTTAGAGACTAAATTGAAACTCAATTTCTTCATAACATTTGTATTCTTATCTCTCTAGTTTAATTCAAATCAAGAATCACCTCATTTGGATGACTAGAGCAAAAGTTATTCCCAAAACACTTTCAGCTCTTACTAATCCAAGACTGAACACTAAACCCTGCCTCAATTCAGAACTTGAAAATCTTAGGGGCTAAATTGAAATTCAATTCCTTAATATGACTTGTAGCCCCATGTCTCTATTTTATTTTGCAACTAGAATCAGTTCAATTGGATCTCCACAGGCCCATAATTTACCAAAATACTGAACCATGTTCAGAAAATTTTTCAACTCATATTGACTAAATCAATCATCCTTAATTTAATCTCAAAAATCCACAATTGTTCATGAACTGATATAGGGATGTCTTAGGAATCCAACGCTTCAAAAATCAGGTCGATCAGAGGTCGGACGAAAAAGTTATGGCCAGAAGAATAGAGAGAGGTCGGTCAGGAATAATTTTCCAAATCGGAGCTCACGATCGGGAGCGGGCGAGTCGCTCTCCAGGGCGACCGAGCGGGAGCGACCGAGTGGGTCGCTTCTCCTTCTCTTCTTCCGACCTTCCAACTTCTAAAATTCATAACTTGTGACTCAGAACTCCAAATTTTTCAAATTTGGTATCAATGGAAAGATAAAAGAAAGCTCTACAATTTTCATGAAGAACTTAAAAACCAATTCTATCTCTAAAGGGGTCAAAATCCCACTCAAATTTTCTGTCCAATTTAAGTCTCCCTAAATAGTATCACAACTTCTAAAATTTCTAACTTTCATCTCCAAGGTCTAAAAATGTCATACTTTATATCAACGAAAAGATCAAAATGCAACCTACAACTTTCATGAAGGATAGAAAAATCAATTTGACCCCTAAGGGAGTCAAAAAACCACTCAAAGTTTCTGTCCACTAATGATCATGCCAAACAGTAACAGAAACTTCTAAAAATCATAACTTCACATTCCATGGTCCAAAATTTCCATACTTTATATCAATGGAAAGATCAAAACATAATCTAAAACTTTCATGAAACACTTAAAATCAATTTCAACCCTATCTGGGTCAATTTTTCAATCAAAGTTTCTGCCAGAAATTTGTCATCCTAAAACAACATCCAAACTTCCAAATTTCATATCTTCCAATTTTCACAACCAAAAATAACATATTATACATCATTGAAAACCTATAAACTTCCTCTACAACTTTCAGTAAGTCTACTTGATCCAATTCAAACCACATCAGTCCAGAATTTTTCTCAAAACACAGTACACACAAATCTACACTTATGGACATTTTCAAAACAAAGCAAAATAACCTTAACTTCGAATGGTCATAACTTTCAATCCTGATATCGAAAAATGTCATACTTTAAGGCGATAGAAAGCTTTCAACAGAAGCTACAATTTTCATGAAGATCATTTGATCAAAATCTACCTAGATCAAGCCAGAAAAAATCACAAAGATTTTAGCCCAAAAAGTCAATTCTACTACTATTCATCCCCAAAAAGTCAAACTTTCTTAATTCTCCAAATTCTCACACTTTTACTATTTATTTCTTGCTTTTCAACTTCCATTTCAATCAACTCATTTACTTTAACTTTCATAACCCATACAAATCTACTCAAATATCAAAGTCATCAAAACTCATCAATTCTTTTCTCATCAATTTCCTTAAAGCACAAAAGCATCTATAACACAATACATATACAAAAACACTCAATTCATACATTTAATATTTCTAAATTTCCACTAAAAGATAGGGGTACAACATTTCTCCCCCTCTTAAAAGAATTTCGTCCTCGAAATTCTTACTTGAGTAATCATCAAGTAACTTATTCTCTCGAATAATTTCTTCTAAAAGATCATAGTCATTCACTTTCTTATTTAATTTCCCCATCATACATATATCTTAACTTATTCACAATATTTCACTTCTTGTATCAAAATACCACCAATATCATATCAAATCACTATATCCATAAATCAATATTTCTTAACATATTGACTCAAGTTAATGGTCCAACACAATTCAATTCAACCCTTTTTGAACTTCCATACATATCTATATTTCTATAATTCAACTCATCTTTCAAGTATCCTTTATTTCCTCTCACACATGTATATCCGAAATCAATTCATCCAATTTCATTATGAAATTCTAATCTCAATTCATTACAACATTCCTAAAATCAATTATAATTCTTCACCTTAATCAAACAACCACTTTGGTTCTTCAAATAATTTATGATAATTTATTCACATCAATATCACATTCTCACTAATTCAATTCTATCCATGTAATCTCTTTTCAATTTCTCATGCATATCACTTATACACATGCGCCCATGTAAGATTCTAATACCGGCGCTCTGATACAATAAATGTTGGGACACGATTTTGGAACCGGATCTCAACCGAAAAAATAGAAAACGAAACCAAAACTGAAAGCAAAACAAAGAACGGATGAAAGCGAAAGAACGGATCTCAAACGAAAATGGGCCAAAAGCAAACGAACAACCAAAACGGATCAAAAAGCGTGCGAAACACAAATCGGATCGGAAGTCATAAAGCAGAAACAAAACGATTAATCACATTGAAAGCCAAATTTTCGACAATCCGTGACCACAAACTTTTTTAGACAAAACAAACGTTCAGTGTTGGAAACCTATAAGACAATCTTGATCTAAGCCAATCCAATCCGATATAAAAAAATTTCTTTTTCATTTTTCACAATCTCATACAAAGCAATTTAATTTCCCATTTGGAAATTCACCCTCAATCAAAAATCTCAATTCATATAATTCTTCTTATACAATCATATCCCATAATTCATCTTTTAAAAGTCTTATTTTTCCTTTGCCATCAAAACTCACACATGCTATAAACCATTCAAGTCATAACAAAGAGCACTTCTATATTTTCAACTCAATCAACACAATTCATCGGACCTCCTGTCCAGAATCCCAACACAAACAAACACATTTATATACTTATAATACTTCAATAATTCTCAAACATCAATATCATCGGACCTCTTGTCCGGAACCTAAACACAATCAATCACATTCATAATCATATGCAATTTGTATACAAAACCATAATTCACTTTTCTATTCTATACACAAATCCATAATTCAATTACATACTCCAAAAGAAATACATCACCAAGTAAAAGTGGCATTTTCAAGCCACGATACAACATCAATTCCAAAATCTGAAAATTCATAAGAATATAATAATTCCAGAATCCTTCACAAAAGTCTAAAATCTTATTCTTACAAACAATGAACTTAACCCTACAACATAAATACAAATGAACAGATGTCATCACTTTCTTTCATCCGGTCTCCTTCTTGATACCTGGAGATGGGGATGAAAGGGGGTGAGCTTTACAGCTCGTGGATAACATGTTTATAAATCGAAAAATAAGCAAAAATTATTTTTCAAAAACTTTTGTCATTTCATCAAATCTCACGGTAGAAATTTAGTAAAAAGCTTATTTCTCAAACTTTTCAATTTCTCAAATCATTCATAATCAATTTTAAAAATTTCACGGTTGAAAACCTCAAATGTTTATTTCTCCATAAGCTCAAAATTTTCACAATTCATGAACAATTTCCAAAACATGAATGCAGCACATTATAACACACATAAGCATATAACACATCAAAATTATGGTTTGGGTCGGTCCAAAAATAGAACATACTGCACATTCTCGCATAGCGATCCTGTGCAGCCGTGAACAGAACGCACTACACCTTCCCGCATAGCGGTCCAGTGTAGCCGTGAACTTATGGGAGTCCTTAACGAAACTCCAATGCCATTAGCGAGCAGGCGGGCGAAACCTAGACAAGTACACTTTACCCTCGTATAGGACCTAACCAAACCCACAGAACAGACAATTCACACTTGAAAATCGGACTGCCCGAAGGTATATTTCGAAAACTTAATTTTTCATAATCTCGTCATATCAAACACATTGATATTCACAATTTCACAAAGCCAAATCCAATTCACATAACAATATTTCAATCACACAAAGAATGCAACATTTTAGCAACAATTTCGAATCAATCAAACAATCATTCAATTGCATCAATTTTATCAAATTATTCAAAACAATGAATTTAACCATTCAAAAACAATAATTTGAAAACCCTTTCACTTTCTTGATTTTTCGAAAACACATACATAGCTTATAATTCAAATTATAAACATGGTACCCACCTCATATCCATGCTTGGAACTTGTTCAAAGCCTCAATTTCACCATTCCTTTCCTTCATCCAAATTAAAATTCCTTAATCAATAAACACCCAAATTAAACATCGCATAAGGCATAATCACCAAAATTAACTTTAGAAATCACAAACCCATTGTTGGACCAATGGTGGTTGACAAATTAATTCCACTTATGTTTTGATAATAACAAAATGTATAGAATTGGTTAAGAAATTGTTTCAGGTATTATTCAATGAAAGAATCGTGCAAATCAAGATAAGCAAGTGACAAATCATTGAAGAATCAAGATGGGAGTTGTCTTTTAAGTATATATGGCATAAAACATAAGGTTTGTAGAGAATTTGGTCAGATGTTATCATAGATGGCTAAACAAGTCGACTTACACAATACAAGTTAACTTACATATGAAGATGAATTCACACAAGTCGACTTATAGGAAACAAGTCGACTTATCGAGGTAAACAAGTCGACTTATATATAACAAGTCGACTTATTAGAGAGCGGAGATGAAGTTTTTCGTAAATGATTGAAACAAGTCGACTTATGAATTCGACAAGTCGACTTATGGATGCACAGATTCAGCTCCAACGGTCATATTAGCTAAAAATGGAATGGAGGTTATCAAGGAACGGCTATCACAAATTAAGCAACGGCTAGGAGAGCTCCAACAGCTATATTTCTTCTTATATAAAGGGTGGATGATTGATGAAGAATGTAGAGAAGTTCTAGAAGCCAAAATACTCTTATCTTGCTCCAAATTGCTCATCATTGTTATTACTTTGTTTACATTTGTATTGAGCACTTGTTCTTAGATCTTTATCCTATTTCTTTTACAAATTGAGTGACTAGTGGTAGGTCACGTGTGAGGTAGCTTGAGCCGGAAATCAAGCGGTATTGGTAGAATTTGTGCCGGAAGACAAATCGAGTGTAAAAGGTTGCTTGAGCCGGAATTCAAGTGGTGTTGTAAAAAGTTCACACTCAACTACAAAGTGTGCAATAAAGTGGTTGGCAAAATCCTAAGTGGGAGCTTAGGTAGAGGACGTAGGTCTTAGCACCGAACCTCTATAAAAACAAGTGTTTGATCTTCTTCCCTACTCTTTTCAATTAAGTTTATTTAAATTATTTTTTTGTGTGTGTTAACTTCTGATTTTTTGTAGAAAATTTGACGAAAAGATTAAAGATCTATTCAACCCCCCCTTCTAGATCCCTTACAATTGGTATCAGAGCAGAAGTATCCGGGGATGGCACACAATAAACTAGCGAAAGAAGGTAACACAAATTATCGCCCTCCTTTATTTAATGGTACTAATTATTCTTCTTGGAAAAATCCTATGAAGTACCACATCATTAGCGAGGGAGTAGAATATTGGAAGATAATTATCTTCGGTCCTCAACCACCGTTAAAAGAAAATGGTGAGTTAAAACGAGTGGAGTATGATGATAACGATTGGAGGCAAGCTTACATCAACGCCAAAGCTATGAAGTCGATATATTGTGCATTAACGGTCGAGGAAAGAAACCGGTAAATTCTTGCACCACTGCCAAGGAAATGTGGAGAGACTTGAGTAACTCATGAAGGGACAAATCAAGTCCGAGGCGAAAATCAACATGCTTCTCCACGACTACGAGATGTTCGTCATGAAGGAAGGTGAGTCAATTACCACAATGCTTGACCGTTTTGCAGAAATCATAAATGAATTAGGCAACCTTGGGAAGCATATGACGGATAGCGAGAAGGTGAAGAAGATTCTTTGTTCACTGCCGAAGGAATGGGATTCTCAAGTCACCGCAATTATGGAATCAAAGGATCTCAATCATTTGGAATTCAACGCTTTGGTGGGATCACTCATCAACTATGAGATTATTCTCAAATCGAGAGGAGGAAGAGGTAAGCCACAAAAGTCGATTGCTTTAAAAGCTAACGTTTCTTCTTTTGATGAAAGTGATGAAGAAATAGATGAAGAAGAAGATGATGAAGAAGTAGCGATGTATGCTCGAAATCTGAGAAAGTTCAAAGGACTTCTCAAAACCAGAAGAAAAGAATTACGTGGTGGAGAAATTGAGGAAAGGAAAAGGTACACCACGGAAAAGAGAAATAAAGGCTATGAAGAAAAAAAGAACAATGAAGAATGCTGGAAGTGCAGAAAAAGAGGTCACATCGCTAGAGAATGCAAAAGCTCTTCGTCTATTCAGAAAAATGACAGGTATGACAAAGGAAAGAAGAAAACAAGTCTAGTAGCAACTTGGAGTGATGACGAGGAAGCTTACCAAAGCAATGATGAGAATAACCTAGCTCTCATGGCGAGTAGCTCCTTGACTAGTGATGATGAAAATGAGGTAAATTTCAATTACCAAGATCTAAGAGATTCCTTTGATGCTTTACAAGCTGATTTTGAAGAAGCTATTGAGATTAACAAAAAATTAAGAAAGAAAATACGAGAATTGATTGCTGAAAATAGTGCCTTACATGAAACAATTGATGATTTAGATAGTCCAAAGGAGGGTCATTCTGCTTGTCTTATTGAAAAAGAAAATCTTATTTGTGAACTTGATAGGCTTCGAAAAGAATTTTCGTATGTAGTTGGTAAATTCGCTGGTGGAAATGCTAAGTTTGAAGAATTGTTGTCTTTACAAAGATATACTATTTCTAAACATGGCTTAGGTTATGACCCTTTTGATAGAGATTGCTCTCTAATTTCAAAATTTACTAAGGATGGAAAAATCGCTCAATGTGCTAGATGCTTGAAAGATGGTCATATAGAAATTGCATGCAAAAGCACTAGGAGATGTGTTAAGGTTAAGAAAGTTTGGGTGTTAAAAGGCTCAATACCACCTAATGTGGTTTATATGTCTAACCAAAATGGACCCAAGATGGCTTGGGTACCAATGAGAAGAAATGATGTTTCAGTTGTAGGTACAAGCAAGGGATGAAAATCTACCAAGCACATGGTACACTGATAGTGGAAGTTCAAGGCATATGAGTGGAGACAACAACAAAATCGACTAATGGGTGTCTAAGTCGACCAATTGGTGACAAGTCTAGTAAATAAGTCAACCTATGATATACACAGCCTTTGGAATGAAGAAATTTCAGGATAAGTCGACTTATGGAGGTAAACAAATCGACTTATGTCTACACGGATTCTTATGTTGTTTCAAGTGTATGGTGCTTCTTATGACTTTCTGATATTTGTATTATTTGTTGGATTGTTATGTTATGACTCTGCATTTTCTTTGTGTTTGCTGTTTTGTTTGTTTATGGACTGCATTGCGACTATTTTTCATTTTTCATATTGGTTTTTTTTATCATGACAAAAAGGGGGAGTAATATTGGAAATTGATAATTGGTATCCTTTAGTCACCGTCATTTGATTGAGGGGGAGTGCGTTTGATTTGAGACTATTTGTGTTTGATGACCTGTTACTCTATTTAATGTGATTGCGATAATTTTTCATCTTCATATTTGTTGGTTTGTATTAATTGTTTTGATTATGACAAAAAGGGGGAGAAAAAAATGAGAAATTGATATTCTTTAGTCACTTGATTAAGGGGGAGTTTGTTTTTTACAAAGTTATTACATTCAATGATTTATATAGGGGGATACTTCTAACTAAAATGACAAGGTATAGAAACCTTGATCAATGTTTCTTTGTTTTCATTTCTTAAACAATTTCTAAGTATTTTGTCATTATCAAAAAGGGGGAGATTGTTGGACCAATGGTGGTTGACAAATTAATTCCACTTATGTTTTGATAATAACAAAATGTATAGAATTAGTTAAGAAATTGTTTCAGGTATTATTCAATGAAAGAATCGTGCAAATCAAGATAAGCAAGTGACAAATCATTGAAGAATCAAGATGGGAGTTGTCTTCTAAGTATATATGGCATAAAACATAAGGTTTGTAGAGAATTTGGTCGGATGTTATCATAGATGGCTAAACAAGTCGACTTACACAATACAAGTTGACTTACATATGAAGATGAATTCACACAAGTCGACTTATAGGAAACAAGTCGACTTATCGAGTAAACAAGTCGACTTATATATAACAAGTCGACTTATTGGAGAGCGGAGATGAAGTTTTCAGTAAATAATTGAAACAAGTCGACTTATGAATTGACAAGTCGACTTATGGATGCATGATTCAGCTCCAACGGTCATATTAGCTAAAAATGGAATGGAGGTTATCAAGAACGGCTATCACAAATTAAGCAACGGCTAGGAGAGCTCCAACAGCTATATTTCTTCTTATATAAAGGGTGGATGATTGATGAAGAATGTAGAGAAGTTCTAGAAGCCAAAATACTCTTATCTTGCTCCAAATTGCTCATCATTGTTATTACTTTGTTTACATTTGTATTGAGCACTTGTTCTTAGATCTTTATCCTATTTCTTTTACAAATTGAGTGACTAGTGGTAGGTCACGTGTGAGGTAACAATGAGGAAATCAAGCGGTATTGGTAGGATTTGTGCCGGAAGACAAATCGAGTGTAAAAGGTTGCTTGAGCCGGAATTCAAGTGGTGTTGTAAAAAGTTCACACTCAACTACAAAGTGTGCAATAAAGTGGTTGGCAAAATCCTAAATGGGAGCTTAGGTAGAGGACGTAGGTCTTAGCACCGAACCTCTATAAAAACAAGTGTTTGATCTTCTTCCCTACTCTTTTCAATTAAGTTTATTTAAATTATTTTTGTGTGTGTGTTAACTTCTGATTTTTTGTAGAAAATTTGAAGAAAAGATTAAAGATCTATTCAACCCCCCCTTCTAGATCCCTTACACCCATAACATTCTTAAGCTATGTAAACCAAAATATCTTTAAAAATTCAAAGATCAAAATCTTCTCTTACCTTAAATCTTCTCCAATTTTGAAATTTCTTGGCTCATATTAGAGCTCTCATCTTCTTCCATCTTTTTCCCTCTTGGAGCAGCTCTAAAATCTTTCTTGGAAACCCATAAAAATCGAGACCTAGCATATTTTTCTTCTCCTCCTTTCTTTCCACCGAAAGCTCTCCCTCTTTTCTCTTCTTTCTTCTTTCTTTTCTTTCTAACTTAAACAAATTCGTGCTTCTCCTCTTCTTAAACGACAGCCCACTCTTCTTGCATTTAATGAATGCAAAATGACCAGTATTCCCTTACATATATGCCTTATAACTTAAAACCTTAAGTGTTCTTCCAAGTTTGCCCCTAAAATTCATTTTAATACATGCTTACTTTAGGATATTTTTCTAATCATCAAAATGAAGAAATTTGCTAAAACTTCCTTCTATAGAAATGTTCCTCATTGTCTCAATTTCATAATGACACCAAAATCATTTAATTTGGTTCACTACTCCAAAAGTTATACTCCAAACATTTCGGACTATTCTTATGCTAAAACATTTTCCTGCGATTTATTTCCATCCAAAAATTGACATTCTTAGAGACTAAATTGAAACTCAATTTCTTCAAAACATTTGTATTCCTATCTCTCTATTTTAATCCAAATTAAGAATCACCTCATTTGGATGACTAGAACAAACGTTATTCCCAAAACACTTTCAGCTCTTACTAATCCAAGACTAAACACTAAACCCTACTTCAATTTAGAAATTGAAAGTCTTAGGGGTTAAATTGAAATTCAATTCCTTCATATGACTTGTAGACCCATGTCTCTATTTTATTTTGCAACTAGAATCAGTTCAATTGGATCTCCACAGACCTAGAATTTACCAAAATACTGAACCATGTTTAAAAACCTTCTCAACTTACTTTGACTAAATCAATCATCCTTAATTTAATCTCAAAAATCCACAATTTTTCATGGAAAGATAGAGGGATATCTTAGGAATCCAATGCTTCAAAAATCAAGTCGATCGGAGGTCGGACGAAAACGTTATGGCCAAAAGAAAGGAGAGAGGTCGGTCAAGAAAACTTTTCCAAATCAGACTCGACTTTTCATGAAGCAAGCGAGAACTTTCTGAGAAGTCGTGTCGCCGCCAGGCGACCGAGCGGGAGCGACCGAGGGGGACCGAGCGGGAGCGACCGAGCAGGAGCGAGCCAGGGCAATCGAGCGGGAGCGAGCCAGGGCGATCTAGCGGGAGCAACCGAGCGGGTCGCTTCTCCTTCTCTTCTTCCGACCTTCCAACTTCTAAAATTCATAACTTGTGACTCAGAACTCCAAATGTTTCAAATTTGGTATCAATGGAAAGATACAAAAATGCTCTACAATTTCTATGAAGAACTCAAAAATCAATTCCGTCTCTAAAGGGTCAAAATCCCACTCAAATTTTTCTGTCCAATTTAAGTCTCCCTAAATAGTATCACAACTTCTAAAATTTCTAACTTTCAGCTCCAAGGTCCAAAAATGTCATACTTTATATCAACGAAAAGATCAAAATGCAACCTACAACTTTCATGAAAGACAGAAAATCAATTTGGCTCCTAAGGGAGTCAAAAAGCCACTCAAAGTTTCTGTCCACTAATGATCATGTCAAATAGTAACAGAAACTTCTAAAAATCATAACTTCACATTCCATGGTCCAAAATTTTCATACTTTACATCAATGGAAAGATCAAAACATAATATAAAACTTTCATGAAATACTTAAAATCAATTTCAACCCTATCTGGATCAATTTTTCAATCAAAGTTTCTGCCAAAAATTTGTCATCCTAAAACAACATCCAAACTTCCAAATTTCATATCTTCCAATTTCCACAACCAAAATAACATAATATACATCATTGAAAACCTATAAACTTCCTCTACAACTTTCAGTAAGGCTACTTGATCCAATTGAAACCACATCAGTCCAGAATTTTTCTCAAAACACGGTACACACAAATCTACACTTATGGACATTTTCAAAACAAAGCAAAATAACCTGAACTTCGAATGGTCCTAACTTTCAATCCCGATATCGAAAAATGTCATACTTTAAGGCGATAGAAAGCTTCCAACAAAAGTTACAATTTTAATGAAGATCATTTGACCAAAATCTGCCTAGATCAAGCCAGAAAAAATCACAAAGATTTCATCCCAAAAAGTCAACTCTGCTACTATTCATCTCCAAAAAGTCGAACTTTTTTAATTCTCCAAATTCTCACACTTTTACTATTTATTTCTTGCTTTTCAACTTCTATTTTAATCAACTCATTCACTTTAACTTTCATAACCCATACAAATCTACTCAAATATCAAAGTCATCAAAACCCATCAATTCTTTTCTCATCAATTTCCTTAAAGTACAAAAGCATCTATAACACAATACATATACAAAAACACTCAATTCATACATTTAATATTTCTAAATTTTCACTAAAAGATCGGGGTCCAACAATTAGTGACGGAACAATATAGCCGTCGGTAATAAATTAGCGACGGCGAAATTAGCGACGAAAAGCATATTTTCGTCGCTACAATTGAGTAATTTAGCGATGGTACTAATACTCGTCGCTAAATTTGGAGGAAATTTGTCGCCGCAAAATTAGCAACAGTATATGTTTCGTCACTAAAAATGGAGGAAATTTTTGGCGGAAAAAAAAGTTTGAGTTTACCTACGGAAAATTCCGTACGAAAATTCCGTTGGTAAATTAATTTAGCGACGAAAATTTTCTTTCTGTCGGTAATAAAGCGAAAATTATTAGTGGTATAAAAAAATTTTGAATTTACCTACGGAAATTTCCGTGGTAAATTCTTTTTAAATATAAACTCACCCGACATCTCCCTCTCACTTCTATCTTCTTTTTCCTTTCTTCTTCTTCCTTCTTGCTACATCTTCTCTTCTATTTTCTTGGAGCCCATTTCTATATTGTGGACTCCTTTTTTGCTCGACGATGTTGTCTTCTCCGACTATTGTCATCGTGTCCTTCGGTAGAGGTATTTTTGCAATTGATGTCATGTGATTTTTCATATATTAGATGAAAGTTAATTTGGGTATTTATTACTTTCGTTTATTTGTGTATTTTATTATTAGAAAACAACTTGAAGGTATAAATGTTAGTAATAGAAGGGACAAGACGTGATTTTAGTTATGATGTTAAAATAAATTTCTGATGCATATAAAGTGTTTGATGAAATGTTTGTTATTTGAAAAAATGATTTCAGCTTTTAATTTTCAGTCTGTTTTAGTATGAATTTTAATATTTTAATTCTTTTACTTGAAATAATGAATTTCTCTCCATGATGGCTTCTAGAGAAACTAAACAGTTTGCAGGTAAATTTTAAAAAATATTTTTCAACAAATTTACCAACGGAAAAAAATTCCGTTGGTAAATATATTGGATTTTACCGATGGAAAAAATTCCGTCGCTAATTACCGACGGAATTATAAATCCGTTGGTAATTTTCTGACAAAATAATTCATTGACTGGACAAAAAATTCGTCGGTAAATTTACCGACGGAAATTTTTACAGTCGGTAATTCCGCCGGTAAATTTACCAACGAAAAATTTCCGTCGTTAAATTTAGTAACGGCCATATTTTCGACGCCTTTTTCCTTGAATAAATTATGTCGCTAAATAAGCTTACCGACGGAATATATACAAATTTCGTCGGTAAATTCCGTCGCTAAACTTTATTTTTCTTGTAGTGATATAAACAAATCACAATGAATTTTGAGTTTTGAATTTAATTTAATTTAACAATTAGCATAGCTTTTGATTATTTATTGTTATTTTAAAATAAAAGAAATGCAAAGATGAGGATGAAAAGATCAAAAGCATCCAGAACTACTATAGAGAGATTAAATAAAAATGTCAGGAGCACTAACTTTCGGAACACTAACTTTTTCTATTTGGTAAATAATGTAGCATTTAGGACAATATTGCAAATGTCATTAACTTTTGCAATTTGGTGAACACTAATTTTTTCTATTTTATAAATGCCATAAGCATTTGCATTCCAACTTAATGGAATTTTATGAAAGAAATTAGTTATATAACTAGTGAGGTATTTAGTCAAGTTGTCCTTAAGTTTTTTGAATCGTCCAAGCTTCTGTAGGAAATAAATCATACGTATGTTTGCTTTGTTCCAAGAAAGCGTGAACCTCATACCATGCTTGATTTTCGATTTATTTCCTATTGCAACACCATTTATAAGGTTTTAACGAAGCTATTGGCTGAACGTCTCAAATCGATACTAACTGGTATTGTAAACAATGCATAAGGGGCTTTTATCCCGGATCAAAATATTGGTGATAACAATTTATTGATCCAAGAGTTGTTTAAGGATTATCAATCTGGAAAAAAAATTTAACAGCTTCTCCATTAAGATAGATTTCTTCATGACCTTTGATACAATCAGTTAGAAGATCATCCAGATTTGTCTTGAGGTGCTGCAACTTCCATTGAAATTTATCAATTGGATTATGACCTGTATTCAGACTCCATCCCTGAGTGCATTAATTAATGGACAACACCCTCCAAATCTTTTAAAATTGGTCGAGGAATACAACAAGGAGACCCCTTATCCCCATATCTCTTCACACTTGTAACGGAGGGCTTCTTCAGATTATTGAGCTGTTGGAAGATCCAACATGAGCAAGCTTGACTTATACAATAGGGGCTTCAAGTTCCATTATAAGTGCAAGGAGGTAAACATCACATATCTAATATATGCTGACGACTTGATTCTACTATATGCTGCAGATATTCATTCTATACCGCTTATGACGAACGCTCTTGAACTATTTTCTCAATGTTCTAGGCTGCAGCACAATATAGCTAAGAGCAGTATTTATGTGTCAGCTGATGTATAGATTATGGATGAAATTATGCGACTAATAGGCCTTCAAAATATATCTACAATGTTTAGCTATCTTGATGTCCCTATAGCAACCTATAAACTTAAGTTTCAGGAATGTTTACTACTCATTGATCGTCTAAAAGCTAGAGTGATGGCTTGGTAGAACCGCCACTTGTTATATGCAGTGAGAGTCACTTTAATCACTTCAGTACTCATAAGCCTTCACCTTCACTGGATGGCGCACGTTGCAATACCAAGAAGAGCTACCAAGTAGATGGACCAAATCATGAAAATGTTTCTATGATCTGGTTAACTAGGAAACTAAAAAAAGGCCAAAATAAAGTGGAGTGAAGTCACCATACCATATTATCGCAATAGCTAATATGTAGAGAGCTTTAATAAGTAAGAGATTACGGAGGCTATACACAGATAGGAAGGCTCTATGGATAAAATGGTTACATGAATACTATTTCAAAATTTTGAACTTTTGGTAAGCAGATTTCACCTCAACTGACTCTCGTATTCTTAAACAACTGATGAAGTGAGGGAGCTCCTATATCCCTACATAAAGCATTGAATTGGAAATGGTGAAAGAACCTGATTAGGGTTTGACAATTGGTTGCAGATCAGTCCAATCATACAGCACCCTCTTCTTCAGTAACTAAGAAACTGATTACCAACACACCTTAAGGTCTCCTCTATGATCATAAATGTAGAGTGGCAAGGCAAGTCCAGGGACTTTTCCACCTTATAGTCACATCTTCCCCTACTAACATCAGTAAATAGCGAGGATTCAGTTTTATGGACATTGAACCATAACCATATAATTACCAACTGATCATGCTTCCAACTGTTTCACAGCAATCACTCATTAGTCCCATAGTCTGATTTAATTTGGAGAAACACGATCAGCACAAAGGCCTCTTTTATCACCTGGTTAGCGATCAAGAATCGTCTTTAAACCTTGAGCTAATGGGATGGAAATGTAGGGAATACAACATGCATTCTTTGTAATGAAGCAATGGAGGATAGAGACCGTCTGTTCTTCCTCTGCAGCTATACCAAAGTGATTTGGAGCCAAATACTACACATTTTACCTCTGTCGATACGCTTGGGAACATGCTTTGCAATAGATTGTTTGTAAATCCAAGACTGGGAAAACAAATATAGCCCTTTACAAAGTTGCCTTCACATATACCATCTACACAATTTGGAAGGAGCGAAATAATCGTCGATTCATAGATACGAAGGTAGACAAATACTTACTTGCCAGCCAGATCGTAAACTTGATATGTGAACACATCTTACTATCATCTGATATGCAACACTGATAGTATTTTTAACTTATCTTGACTCGTTAGGCTTTTCTTCTTAACTTCTTCATTTAATTTTTTAGAATATAGAAGATTAAAATAGTTGTGTACTCATTGTAATATAAGCAATAGTCTTAGCTATAGTAATATACACTTTTCATTTTTCAAAAGAGAAAGTTCTATAACATTTTAGTAATGGACAAAGTGAATAGAAGCAAATCAAATTTGGACTGCATATTTTAAATGTTGAATTCTAAGCATATTTTAATAGGTATTTTCTAGAGTCATTTATATGTGCATTTTACAAATTAGACAATTCAATATGATTTTATAACCTTTTGAAAGAAAATCAAAAGTCATACAAAACGAAAGGAAAAAGTTGATACTTAAAGATGTAGGAAGTATAAAGAACAAATCCACCATATCACTATTCACCTCCATTCAACCTTTCACTAAAAAATCATAAGTGCTAGCTCAATTAACAGTAAAATTTGAGCTAATTTATTATTGTTTTTACTCTCAATTTTAATAGGTAAAATACTAAATATGAGAAATGGGATCATCTTTATTTAATGTTTTTGAAAATGGCTCATAAGAAGATTGGCTCTTCGTATAGAAATTTCACATTTATTTTTAAAAAAAATTATAACTTAAACACGTAACATCACTTAGCCTTTATTTAGTTGGGCTTATACTAGTAAAGCTTTTGTCAGTAGAGCTTTTTGTTGTAGATCTTTTATGAAGAAAAAAAAACTTTTTCTAAAAGGTCAGTTGACTGTTTAGATATCATTTAAAAAAGAACCTTTTTGAAAGAGCTTCATACAATAAACTGTTTCGCAACATAAAAATAAAATGCACTTTTAATTTTAACTATATTTTATTTTGTAATACAATTATTTATGCATATAAATATTATTTAAAATATATTAAACAATATGCAAAGTACAATATATTAATTATTATATAATTTTAAACCATATGAAACATAAATGAAATATATCTAACCAAATCTTTTATATGGATTATAATATAAGTAAAACTAATATCAAAATAACTATTAAAACATATAAAAAAGTCAAATAATATTATATAAATCATAAAATAAACGTGAAGATAGATTAGTGGGTATTGTGGAAATTATGTAAAACACAAGAAAAATGGATTAAAAATAGACTCATTAATTAAACTCAAAATTTACATGAAAAATACTTTTTGATAAACTCCAAATTTAAACTTCTTAAAAGTTATATTTTAGCTGTCAAAAACCTATATTTATTAAAGAATTACTTTTTATTTTACAATCAAACACATATTAAAAAAAAGACTTTTGTGATATAGAAAAATAATTTGACCTCCCAAAAGTCCCTCCAAACAGGTACTTACCCAAATAACAAAAACTCTTTTGCTTCTCTTTCCACGAGATATTGATCCTTACAAATGTCTCGTTGAAGTAGGGCCCCTCAATCAACCAAAATCTCTCGAAACAAAACTCATTCAACGTAACAACAACCTTCTCCTAAATAACAATTTCCTAAATTACAAACCCAATTTAAATAAACAAATTACACACACCCTCGTTACCAAGATCCCAACAGTGCACATATCTTATTTAACTACTTTTTGAGTGTCATTCACAAGAATAGGATCTTTAATTTCATAATTAGCAAACACATTAAGGAATCAAACACAAACTAATTCTTATACTTTTACATCCATTAATAATAATTTTTACATAGCCTGTATTTTCAATTTCAACATTTTATTTTCTCTTTACAACTTCTCTTCTTTAGCATACGAGGAACAATAGTCAAAACTCTTTCACATATTGAAGAGTCAGTGAATTCAAAGAATTTGCAACTTCCATGCTAAATTTGAATGAGAAATAAAAAAAAATAACAAGATTATTAAGATTTTAGAAAAATCCAGCAAACCTAGAAAGTAGACAATTCAAATAAATCTGCCCATATGTAAAGTCTTTCTCAGGATTCATGTTTGTCCATGAAGTCTGTATAACACTCATTCACTACAAGAAAAATAAAGTTTAGTGACGGAATTTCTGAATTTGAATTATACATATTTCGCTTCGGTTTTATTTAAGAACGAATTTATTCACAGAAAAAGGTGTCGGAGATATGGCCGTTATTAAATTTAATGACGGATATTTTTCGTTGATAAATTTACCGACGGAATTACCGACGGTAAAAATTTTCGTCGGTGAATTTACCAACGGTTATTTTGTTCAGTCAGTAAATTTTTCTATCAGAAAATTACCAACGGATTTTGTAATTCCGTCAGTAATTAGCGACGGAATTTTTCCGTCAGTAAAATCCAATATATTTACCAACGGAATTTTTTCCATTGATAAATTTGCTGAAAACTATTTTTTAAAATTTACCTACAAAGTGTTTAGTTTCTCTGAAAGACACCATGGAGAGAACTTCATTATTTCAAGTAAAAGAATTAAAATATTAAAATTCATACTAAAACAGAACTGAAAATAAAAAACTGAAATCATTTTTTCAAATAACAAACATTTAATCAAACATCTTACATGCATCAGAAATTTATCTTGACATCACAACTAAAATCACGTCTTGTCCCTTCTATCACTAACATTTATACCTTAAAGTTGTTTTCTAATAATAAAATACACAAATAAACGAAAATTAACTTTCATCTAATATATGAAAAAATACATGACAGTAGTTACAAAAATACCTCTACCGAATGACACGATGACAATAGCTGGAGAAGACAACATCCTCGAGCAAAAAAGGAGTCCACAACAGAGAAATGGACTTCAAGAAACCGAAGAGAAGATGTAGGAAGAAGGAAGAAGAAGAAAGGAAAAAGAAGATAGAAGTTGGAGGGAGGGAGATGTTGGGTGAGTTTATATTTAAAAAGAATTTACCGACGGAAATTTTCGTTGGTAAATTCAAAAAAAAATTATACCGCCAATAATTCTCGCCTTTTTACCGACGGAAAGAAAATTTCCGTCGCTAAATTAATTTACCAACGGAATTTTCTGTAGGTAAACTCAAAATTTTTTATTCCGCCAAAAATTTTCTCCAATTTTAACGACGGAACGTATTCCGTCGCTAATTTTGTCACCATGAATTCCCTCCAATTTTAGCGACGAGTATTTGTACCGTCGCTAAATTACTCAATTTTAGCGACGGAAATATGCTTTCCGTCTCTAATTTCCAACAGTATATTTTCCATCGGTAATAAATTACTGACGGCTATAATATTCCGTCACTAACATCCGACGTTAATTTTGTCGCGACAAATTCTCTCCAAATTTAGCAACGAATATTAGTACTATCGCTAAATCACTCAATATTAGCGACGGAAATCATATTTCCGTCACTAATTGCCGACGAAAATTTTTTCGTTGCTAAATTTCCGTCGCTAATTTACATTTTTCTTGTAGTATTGATCCACAAAAATGAAAAATTTCTTAGTCCAACACACTTGCCTTTGTCTGTATAACACTCATTGATCCACAAAAATGAAAAATGTCTTGGTCCAACACACTTGCCTTTGTCTTTATAGTCATAGTACTTTTTATTTTGCTCCAAACTAGTCATTCTAGTTTCAGTCGATTTCACCTTCTCCACTATATGGAAGTCGAATAATTAAAAAAAAAAAAAAAAGGATGAAGGAGAACAAGATTAGCATCAATTTATTCTTGACAAATTGTTATATGTTGTTAATGAAGGAGAGTCGTGTAGGTTGTCCAAGTGTTTATATTCATATGATAATTTTGAATTGAGCTGTTCAAAAGTTTAACATATTGAGTATTAAATTGAGAAAATCTCAAAACATTTGATACTTATAAATTCGTTATCCCTAAAATTTATATATTAATGTTTCTAAAACACTAACAAAACCAGATCAACTTATATTTTATTAGTCTCATAATAATTAATTACTAGTCTTTCATAGTCTTTCGCATGAACCATTCTATCAAACTATTTTCAGAGAATTACATTGATCAAGTTTGAGCAGTCAAATTCTGGCATTAAAACCTTTAGCACTTGAAACAAATTTTAAGTATCGGTTTATCTACTAATTCCTTAAACAAATAAGTAAAGCGAAAACAAAATTTGCCTCTAGTCCACCTTCCTCACCCTGTCACACTCTCTACTCTCCATCGGACTTTGGTGCTTTTTGTCTCCACCCATCCTTAGCTGGTACTCTTTGTGTTGGTAACTACTGATTAACAGAAAAAATATATAAGCTATGCGATATCCTCTAGTCATCAAGTAATTTACAACAAGAACCCTATGCGATATTTCTTTTACCCAAAGGTTATAAATCAGAAATAAAACAAAAAAATCGAAGACAACATGCAAAAAATGTGGTCGGGGCGAAAGAATAAACACTACGTTGAAAAGCGACTTCAACATGCCTAGTATAGTCATTCCCCAAAATTACCTAGGAGACATTACTACATTACTTGCAAAGTAGAAAGGTCTAAGCCTACTCTTGACCATCTCCGAAACGACACGGTACTTCTTGCCCATCCAGCAACTTTTCTACAGCATCTGAAGGAAGGCCAATCATCTCCAATGTTTTCTCCCAAACTTTATATGAAGTCTCAACATTATGCGCTTCTTCAGAAGGATTAGTTGGACGACAATCTTGAGAAATGAATGCACAAACAGGCCAGTCATCTGCTTTTAATAACTCACAGTATTCTGGAACTTGAGGGTCAGTAGCTGAAAACAGAGAACTTCTGGAACCTGAATTAACAAATTAAATCATTACAAATGCTTCCCAACAATTTCTGTTACTTAAAAACGGTTATTGCACTAAGACACCTGATTTTGATATTTTCTACAAATCTCCTTGTGGTCTGAATTCAGCTTTTGAAATCCCTATACTCAAGATGATTAGAAAAACAAAACCTTAAATCCCATTATTAACTAAACTTCATTTTTACATGACTAACAATATCATAATACTTTCAATTACAATATTTACTCAAAATTCTGTAAAATTAAATTGTTAAATACGTGTCTGTTAGTTATTAAACCACATGTGTTTCTAAGCTATACTTAAAACTACACGAGGGCTTGTAGGAAACGGTGGAACTATAAGAGGTCCCAGTGCAATTTACACTATATAAAAACGAGACCATGAGAATGAGAGACTGATTCCCCAGCCAAAATGTCAATTTTCAGGAGAACTAAAAGAGGTACTCCTTTTGCTCTCTTGTTTGATTGCATTCCTTGCAAGTAACCATCACTGTTAATTACCTCAAGCTTGTAGAAACAATCAAGAAAAGAATCGTCATTCTAAGAAAGATATCATCTCTATGGTTTTAGTCTGTGAAACATAATTCTAAGTATGGTCTCCTCCAAAGTAATAAGAGGATGATAGAAGTGCAAGAATCTTCCAAACAAACAGCCACCGCAGAAAATTATTAGTTGTTCTCTACTTTTCACAGAGGTAACCCCAAGTTCTCTCATTCTAAATCTAGTAACTAAAACAATTGCAAAGTCAGGGCATATCAACAAATATTCATTTTTAAGATCTCATTTTCGGCCTCCTACACATAAAACTAATCCACATTAGCAGAACAATGCTATATGCTTCTCATAAATTGGTGAATTCTCCCAAAGGAATTTGCTGTAGCTTAACAACGCAGAGAATGTTTTGTCTACATCAGTATATTATCCAACTCACTCATGATATTTAGAAAAGCTACAAGGGATTGACGCCCATGCGGATTAACCACAATATAAAAATGATAATAATGCAAACTAGAACAGGCAAAATAAGTGGATAGTATAACAAAACCTGGAGCTCACCTTCTTGAGGGCTAAAGATAAAATAAGGTATTAGCTGATAAGCAGCTTGCACAATTTTTGGAAGATCCCTAGCCTGTTAATAGGGAATGCAGAACATAAGATACGACAGAACAAAGAATTCTAGGATATGGTGATCTTGAACAAAACTTTTGACAGAAATATTACAAAACACAAATCAATGGGTTAGGTGCAGTTCCAATAAACAACATTATCTAGTATATATGATGTACTATCAAGATTGTAAAAGCAGCATAAGTGGGATGCGTCTTGAAGAGAAATACAAAATGTAAGATCCTAAGGTTATGCAATAAAATGAATGCACTAATGCAACAGTCACTAGAATAATTGGAAATGCATCAATGGTGAATAATAGTAAGCCTACTGCTCTCTCTCACTCTCTCTCCCTACCCCCACCTCTCTTACAACCTTAATGATAAATGCAATGAGCATAAAATAAAGATCTGGGTAATGAGATTACCAACTCATGTAAACAAACAAAAACCAAATTACCTCGATTTGTTTTCAAATAAGAAATGTTTACCATGTCAAAGCATACAAAAGCTATGAGACTGTTACCAAACCACTTCAAGTCTATACACGTTATGGTCATGGATCCAAGTCTACGCAGCCACGTATAGAACTTCTGAATTAGTCAAAACATTTCAGTTATTATTGTTCAGTTATTTTGTTTTGTTTTTAGTTATTTTCCCATGATTCCTGTTTTATAGGAGGGCGACCCTCCATTTCCTATTTTTGTGTTAGTTGAGGAAAGTATTCCTCCATGTTGAAGTAATGCCCCGTTGATGTAGGAGGCAGCTTAACTTCCTTCCTGTATTTAATCAATGATCATCAATGAAAGGACATACTTCCAAAATCAATTAAAAGTTCTTTGAGCACTTCAAAGCTCAAGAGGTTCCCTGCTCCCTCTATTGAGCTGGTTCTGTTAATGACCCGAGGAAACAAAAAGAAAGACTCTAACCCAAACACTCAAACATCTTCCCCTTCAACACCCACAACACACCGACCCATAACCAGATCCATAACTAGGGACCCTATCATTTTGGTATCAGAGCCAGCAGTTATGGGTGACCCCATTCAAGACCAACTCACTAAGCTTTTTGACCTGTTACTTGCCGAGCAGCATGCCAACAAAGAACGCAGTGCACAGGTTGATCAGTTGCACGCCAAGATGGATGCAATGTCTCAAGACTTGGAATCAACTAAGAAGGGTCTGCAATCTAGCAGTGCTGAAAGTCAAGCGAGAACCAGCAAGGATAAAGGGATTTCTGGTACGACGATTTCTGGAAACTTTGGAGGAAATTCGATGGTACCAAAATTCACCAAATTAGACTTCCCTCGCTATAATGGGCTGGACGACCCATTAATTTGGTTAACTCGTTGCGGTCATTTTTTCCGCCATCAAAAAACCCCTGAAGATGAAAAAGTGAGCATCGCTTCTTATAATTTAGGAGCAGCACAACTATGGTTCATGCAGCTGCTGACTGATATTCCAGACCCAACATGGGAGGAGTTCTCTCACCAATGCCACCTTCGTTTTGGACCTCATATTCGCAGCAACAAATTAGGCGAATTGGCAAAGCTAAAACAAACTGGCTCTGTTTCAGAATACCAGAACCGTTTTGAAGCCTTGGTGTCGCGTGCTGGTGCCCTCACCCAACATCAAAAGGTCCAGTTGTATCTCAGCGGATTGCAGGATTCCATTGCGGTGGAGGTTGAACTAAAACATCCGCAAGATTTAGTGAATGCGATGAGTATTTCCCGTCTTTACGAACGGAAACTGTTCCCAAATTCCTCGGCTGCGCGGGACTCACGTCGCAACACCTTTCAATCAGAACCACGTGCCAACCGAATGATTAAACGATTGAGCCGTGAGGAGATGGAAGAAAGGAGGAAAAAAGGACTGTGCTTTAACTGTGATGAGCAATTTGTGCGTGGCCATCAATGCAAAAAATTGTTCTGGATAGACTTGAAGGAAACAGAGGGGTTGGGCGAGGCAGATTCTGATCCAGATCTCGAACAACCAGAGATTTCATTAAACGCCATCACCGGCACTCGAAATCCTCAATCCATGCGATTGAAAGGCTGTTGGAAGGGAGGCCAAGTCTTGGTGCTGGTTGACTCTGGAAGCACCCACAGCTTTGTGTCCGCTGAAAAAGTAGCTGAACTAGGTGCAGAAGTAAACAAACAGACTGGGTTGAAGGTGAATGTCGCCAACGGAGAACAGCTTGATAGCCCAGGTATATGCAAGGGAATTCCGATTCTGCTGGAATCCCACTCTTTCTTAGTCGAATTCTTTGTTCTTCCACTCACTGGTTTTGATGTAGTATTGGGTGTTAACTGGCTTCGCACCTTGGGACCCATCCTGTGGGATTTTGCTGTGATGAGAATGTGTTTCTTCCAACAGGGCAATTTAGTTGAATTACAGGGGATGGATTCTTCAAAATCGGCAAAACAATCAGATCTTTATAGTTTGATAAGCTCCTCAAACGCTGACACACAACTGCAGAAATTATTGGCGGAATTCGCTCCTATATTTAGTGCACCGACTGGATTACCTCCTAGCAGAGCTTGTGACCACAGAATTCCCTTGGAACCAGGAGCTAAGCCTGTGGTAGTTCGGCCCTATCGGTATCCGCATGGGCAGAAAGATGAGATCGAGAAACAGTGTGATGCCATGCTCCAACAAGGTATTATTCGTCCCAGCCGATCTCCATTCTCCTCACCAGTGATTTTGGTTCCCAAAGCCGATGGTTCTTGGCGATTATGTGTTGATTACAGAGAATTAAACGCCAACACCATCAAGGATAAATTCCCTATTCCAGTCATCGATGAATTATTGGAAGAATTGAGTGGAGCAAAATATTTCACAAAGCTGGATTTGTTATCAGGGTATTTTCAGGTAGCCATGCATCCTTCTGATATTGAGAAAACTGCCTTCCGGACACACCATGGCCATTTTGAATTTTTGGTGATGCCGTTTGGATTGACCAACGCACCATCCACTTTCCAAGATTTGATGAACGAAGTATTTCAACCTTACTTGCGGAGATTTGTTCTTGTCTTTTTTGACGATATTTTGATTTTCAGTCCTTCTTGGGTTGAGCATCTTCATCATCTTCGACTAGTTTTTCAATTATTGGTAAAGAACAAATTATTTCTTAAACGCAGCAAGTGCGTATTTGGGCAAACTCAAGTCTCTTACTTGGGTCATATAATCTCTGAACATGGTGTACAAGTAGATCAGTCCAAAATATCTGCTGTTCTAGAATGGCCTAGGCCCAACACAATTACGGGGTTAAGAGGGTTTAGGGTTAACAAGCTACTACCGCAAATTCGTCAAAAATTATGGTATCATTGCCGCCCACTCACGGCAATGTTGAGGAAAAACAGTTTTCACTGGAATGACGAAGCTGTAGCAGTTTTCGACAAACTAAAGTCGGCACTGTGCTCTACGCCAATTTTTAGTCCTTCCTAATTTCGACATTCAGGTTATCATTGAATGCGATGCATCAGGTACAGGAATGGGTGCGGTTCTCTTACAACAAAATATGCCCGTCGCATTTTTCAACCGTTCCATGGCAATCCGCCATCAGTCCCTTCCTGCTTACGAGAGGGAGTTAATTGGCCTGGTGAAGGCAATCCGACATTGGCACTCTTATCTCTAGGGTCGTGAGTTTGTTGTCCGTACAGACCATTTCACACTCAAGTATTTGTTGGAGCAACGTCACCTTTCCTCTACACAGCAACAGTGGGTGAGTAAACTGATGGGTTTTTGTTTCACAGTGGAATACAAGTCTGGCAAGTCCAATACAGTTGCTGATGCCCTATCCAGACGAGATGCCGATCAGTCTACACTCATGGCCGTCTCTATGCCACATTTAACCCTGTTTGAGGAAATTCAGAAGGAACAACTTAATTCAGAGGAAGTGCAGCAGCGTATTGCAACGCTGAACACTAGCGCAACCTCTTCTAAGTGGAGTTTTACGAATGGTTTTCTCTTCTACAACAACAGAGTTTACCTTCCTAAAAACTCCCCTTCTATTCAATTGGTGGTCAGTGCTTTACATAACCAGAGTCATGAGGGTTATCAGAAAATACTATCTAGAATCACTCGTGATTTTTTTTGGTTTGGCATGAAGCACTCTGTGAAGGATTTTGTTCGTGCTTGTGATACCTGCCAGAGACACAAATCAGAAACACTCCAACCAGCTGGGCTCCTTCACCCTCTTCCCATTCCAACTCAAGTGTGGGCTGACATATCACTTGATTTCGTTGAAGGAATTCCAACTTCAAGAGGCAAGAATGTGCTTCTGGTGGTGGTAGACGGATTCTCGAAATATGCACATTTTTTGGCATTGTCTCACCCATATACTGCTGTAAGTGTTGCTCGATCTTTCTTTGACAACATATTTAAATTACATGGATTGCCAGAAACTGTGGTCAGCGATAGGGATGTAACTTTCACAAGTTCTTTTTGGAAAGAACTATTCCGTTTAAGTGGTACAAAACTTTGCTTCAGTTCTTCTTATCACCCGCAGTCAGATGGTCAGACTGAATTGTTAATCAGACAATAGAGATGTATCTTCGCTGCTTCACGAGCTCTACTCCGTCCAAATGGATTGACTGGCTTTCTTGGGCTGAGTTTTGTTACAACACTAGCTACCACTCATCACTCAAGTCAACTCCCTTCGAAACAGTTTATGGCCGACCTCCCCCACGGCTACTGTCTTACCTACCTGGTAGCTCTAACATTGAAGCTGTTGATACTGCATTACGAACCAGAGATGAAATGCTCCAAGTATTGCGACAAAATCTTCAACAGGCTCAACAGAAAATGAAGGCCAATTATGATAAGTCCCATCGTTTTGTAGAATTCAACGTCGGTGATAAGGTTTTGCTTCGTTTACAACCTCATCGTCAACTTTCGATTGCTAAACTACGGAACCAAAAACTTTCTGCTCGGTTTTATGATCCTGTTGCAATTCTTGAGCGAGTGGGTTCCATGGCTTACAAGTTAGATCTCCCTACAGAGTCAAAGCTTCACCCAGTATTTCATGTTTCTTATCTCAAAAAGTATCATGAAGGTAATTCTGTTCCGGCACCCATACTACCCACTATTCCACAATCAGACCCTACTTACCCCTTGGCTATTTTGGATCGTCGTATTAAAAAGGGAACTCAAGAAGTTTTGGTCCATTGGAGTAACTCATCTCCAGTAGATGCGTCATGGGTAAGTGTACAAAATCTTGCTGCCTCATTTCCAGATTTTCAGCTTGAGGACAAGCTTCCTTTGGGGACGGGTAGTAATGTTACCAAACCACTTCAAGTCTATACACGTTATGGTCATGGATCCAAGTCTACGCAGCCACGTATAGAACTTCTGAATTAGTCAAAACATTTCAGTTATTATTGTTCAGTTATTTTGTTTTGTTTTTAGTTATTTTCCCATGATTCTGTTTTATAGGAGGTGACCTCCATTTCCTATTTTGTGTTAGTTGAGGAAAGTATTCCTCCATGTTGAAGTAATGCCCCGTTGATGTAGGAGGCAGCTTAACTTCCTTCCTGTATTTAATCAATGATCATCAATGAAAGGACATACTTCCAAAATCAATTAAAAGTTCTTTGAGCACTTCAAAGCTCAAGAGGTTCCCTGCTCCCTCTATTGAGCTGGTTCTGTTAATGACCCGAGGAAACAAAAAGAAAGACTCTAACCCAAACACTCAAACATCTTCCCCTTCAACACCCACAACACACCGACCCATAACCAGATCCATAACTAGGGACCCTATCAGAGACCCTCTCTATTCATGTTTGTGTTTGTGTATAATACAAGCTATATCATGTCAGAGGACATAAAAACCACAGGTCTCATGCAATCCAGTTTGGAGCACTCCACTGAATCTTACTTCCATGAAACCATCTTTGAATGTATACTTAGAAGATAATCAATCCCCACACTGACAGCCACATTTTCAATCCAAGCAAAATTATAAACATATTTTGAATCGACTTAACTGGTTTCTAGCATTGCTTTGAATGGTTTTCGCTTCCACCGCAGCTACTTATACCATAGTCCATATAACACTAGAAGAATATGAATTAAAGAAATGGAACAATAAACTAAATCTTCTTGTGGCTATAAGGTCAGTTTTCAGCCCCTTAATTATTTCTTACTTTCAAGGAGTTTCTATCATGAAGATTGCAGCATGACACTAGCAGCATAAACACATACTCGTCGCATAATCACTCTATGATGCAGTACAAATAGAAGAGATATCAAACTATTAACTAGAACTCACAAAACTTAAAAATCTGGCTGCTGAAATTTGACTTCCAACTCTGAAATTTCAGTTGGAATTGCTGAAGTAGTGAAAGAAAACAACACTTCTAGAATCTAAGAATCACTCTTTAGAAGAATATATCACACCTTCAAATTGATAGCTCAAAATTCATTAAGAAAATTCAGGCTTTTCTTCCATTGAAAGGTTGATGATATTATATGTAAAAGAACACCTTGGAACTCTAATCCTAATGGAATAGGAAAGCCTAATACCTTTTAATATAATAATAAAATCCTATTTAATAATCTTATTATTCCTTAATAAACTTAAACTCTAAATTAATAAGGAAATTTAAATGTTAAGGATGTCTTCCTTTTTTTCCTGCTACTACCGTTGCTTCAAAGAGGATGTAATTCCTATACAGTAGTTGCAATACACCACCTCATTCCTTGCAATGATATTACAAACATGCATTGTACCATCTTTTGAGGCTAACTGGATAAACTTAGCCATTTAAGGTAAGTTTCACCTTGACAGCTGTATTTGAAGATGGTTCCATAATGAAACCACACATCTTCTCTGCCACATAGGCATCAAGAACACAATTATCGTTGCTTCTTGTAGTCAAAAGCATTAACTTGCAATCATTACTCAATTTTGACTTTGCAAGGAACTTTCAACTTCTTATTCATATTTTATGTTAATTTGCACCTTCATCTGAATCTACTTCACACTCAACCACTTAATAGGATCTACATCGATTGGGTTACTTGTTTTCTCAACACCAAAGACATCATCAAGTTTTCAGACAAGAAGTTTTGGAAACCCCCTTAGTAGTTGCTACTTAAATCTTTTCAATTCTCTGTTCTAATTATTTTAGCATGTCGTCCTATTGTTTCAACCTATTGTTAAGGTGTTTCAACTTCTTGTTTTTAAGTTCGATAACTTGTTATTTAGTTGTCTCAGTTTTAGGGTCTGCCAAATAATACACTTTCTCTCACTTTTTTTTTCATGCTTAACACTCTAATCATCTCCCATTATCGCACTCTCTGTGTCATCTAGTACTTGAGCACCTTTTGCATATAGGCTCAAAGATTCTAATTGATAAATTAAGGAAAAGGTGCCAGATGTTTGGAATTGTTGGAATTTTAGTAAAGAAAAAAACAATGAATACTCTAACTCCTAGGATCTAAGAATCACTCTTAGAAGAAAATATCATACCTTCTAGTTGAAAACTCAAAGTTTATAAAGAAAATTCAGCTTTTTCTCCATGAAAGATTGATTATTACGGAATGATTTTTATTCATCTTTTTAAACTAAATGATGTTACAATGAAGTCCATTGGAGTATTAGCTAGCTTACATCCAAGCATCCTTGTTTCTTTCAAGAGATCTAACACTTATTTCCTCTATGATACTGAAATCTCTTTCTTCAATCATGCTATTTCCATGCTAAGAAAGCCCTTGATATTGCCCAAATCTTTGATCTCAAACTCTCTAGCTAAAAAACTTTTGAGCATGATCATCTCTTCATGATGATCTCCAATTAGGATGATGTCATCAACTGTGTGGTGATGAGGGTTTGATGAACTTAGTGTGGTTTGCCTGACATTGTTGGTACTCAAACTTCTTCATACAAAGGAGCTTAAGTATATAAAAGAAATAAAAGAGAAAAAAATAGTCAACCACAAGTCTTAATTTGGTGAGATGAAGGATGGGAATTGAGTTGACAGGAAAGACAACAAGGGTTGAAATTTACATTATGTTAAGATTCTTTATTAGATAAAAAGTAGTAGTACGATAACTATGTTATTCTAGTTTTAGATATGCTATCCTGGTTATTTAGAACTTAAAACTTACAGAATATTTATTAGAATAGGATTTAATATTTATTGGGAACACTTTCCCACTAGAATAAAGACTCTAAGAACTTTTCTATAAATATGAATACTCGTATGAAATTTTAGCATTCCAAACTGAAATCCAGACCTGAAACTTAATATTCCAATAGCCTAATATTACCCATGTTTCCTAATTTTGTGAGTTTAAGCTACTAGTTAATCACTTCTTGACATCTCTAGTATATTTGTCAAACCATGCTCTAGTTGACTGTTTCAGTCCATATAATGACTTCTTAAATTTGCAGACTTTGTTACTGGTAATAGGATTGTTAAATCAGGGAGGTATTTTCATGTAAACTTCTTATTCCATGTGTCCATCAAAGAATACTTTTTTCACATCAAGCTGATATAGTTGTCAATCCAAATTGTAAGCAAGTGATAAAAGTAATCAGGCTGTATTGAGATTAGCCACAAGGTCAAATGTCTCATAATAATCAATTATGTAAGGTTGAGTAAATCCTTTAGCTACTAATCGTGATTTAAATTTGTTGACACTACCATCAACATTGTGATTGTGAAAATCCATTTGCAACCAACTAGTCTTTTCCCTGCTAGCAATTCAAAAATCTCCCAAGTCTCATTCTTCTCAAGAGCATAATTTTCTTCCAAAATAGCCATTTTCCGTTTTAGGACATCTAGAGCTTCGTCTATTGAACTTGGAAACTGTATCTATTCAAGATTACTAATAAGGCACGACGACTTGTTGACAATCTCCATAAGATAAGAAGTTGCAAATTGGATGATTGGCGCAAGACTTTATGCCATTTCTCAAGGCAATAAGTCTATCATCAACAAATAAACCATTTTGAGTAGAGATGGGACTAATGTTACTTTGTGAAATTTGAGTTTTTAAATTCGAATTACTCTCATGATTCTAATAAGGTGACAGCTCTCGTTCTTTTCCAACTTTTGTCTTATTTCTCCTAGAATAAACATGCATAAGGCACAAAAGTGTTTTGAGGTTTGTTTATGGATTGAGTTCAACAATATTTTATTTTGTTGAGATGGCCCAAAAGATGATTCAGTCTTGGGCTATAGGACAATAACATGAATTGTGCTATGGCTTTGACGAGTACGTGTTTCAAGGTCCCAAAGCATCAGTTCACTCATGAATTTCTCCCCCTGAATATCAGGTTTGTAATAAGGTTGATGATCGAAAAACTTGACATCCATGGAATTGTAAAACCTTCAAGTTATATGAGAATATCACTTGTACTCTTTTTTATTCAAGGAATATCCTAATAATATGCATTTAAGTGCTTTAGGATTAAGTTTATTACTATGTTGAGCATTTTTATGGACAAACATAGAACAACCAAAGAATTTTAAAGGTAACATTGACATAATGCATGTGTTTGGGAATGATTGGAGAAGAACTTGATATGGTGTTTGGAAATTCAAGGCTCGAGAGGGCACCCTATTTATTAAATATGCAGCTGTTAAGACCAATATTCTAAAAACTGGACTATAGATTAAACCAATAAGATAAGAAATTTAGGATTTAAAAGTTCAATCAATATTAAATCATCATAAACTGGTTAAACATTGAATAAATTTGAAAATTTTGAAATATGATTAGAGACTATCCTTACCTATCAAAAAAGTTGAAGTTTAATTGAAACATGAAATTGTTAAATGAAAATTAATTAGTTTATTTTCGTTTCTAAAAATTAATTAGTTTATGAAAAATTGACTAATTAATTAATAAATCAATCGGTTGTTAAAGTAAATCGAACCAAAAATTTAGCCGATTCAAGATTTTTGCGATTGAATTGGTCAAACCAGTTCCCTTTTTTAATCATTGGTTAAGACTGCCTCACCTAAAAAAATTTGGGAACATGTGTGGTGAACATAATTGACCAAGCAACTTCTAGAAGGTGTCAATTTTTTTTCTTTTTGTAATTCCATTTTGTTGAGGTGTGTCTGCACATGTGCTTCAATGAATACTTCCTTGGCTCTTAAGATAATCACCTAGAATTGTCTCAAAACATTCTTTTGCATTGTCAGTTTTCAACATTTCTATTTTTATTTGGAGTTGTAATTGAGCCATAGTGTTGAAATTCTTGAAATTTTGGCCAACATCTAATTTTCCTTTTATAAGAAACAACCATGTAGATCCTAGTATGATAATCTATGAGCAAGACAAACCACCTAGTGTCAGTAATATTTTTTATTTTAGATGGCCACCATATAGAACTGAAACAACACTTCTATTGGACTAAATTTGAGACTCCATACATATTGCATTGCAATTTTTTCTTTTGGGAGATTTATCAACTTCAGGGAGGGAAGTCCTCAGTGTATCTTTACATTGCCAATCATCATCCTCAAAATGAAATCCTAAAATTCAAATAAATCCAAACAAAATTTAGCAATGCAATTATATTCCTAAGTAAGATTACTAACTAATAAGAGATTACAATCCCAATTCGAAACATATAGAATTGATGTAAGAGTTACGTCATTAGAGATGCAACAACTTTAGATAGTGAAGTGTCCACTATTCTCACAGTAACATGTTCTTGACATGGATTACAAACGTTGGAAAGTGTAGCATCCCTCGTCATGTGATCATATGCACCTGAATCTAAAATCCATAGGAAGTTTTTTCCTAAATGTTTAGTGAGATCACTAAAGTTGTTACCTTTTTGAGTTACAGATCTCGCTCCAATTCTGTTCATGGTATAGGCAAAATTTTCTTGAGAAAACGTCTTCTACAAGACCTCAAGTTGCTCCTTGCTAAATGGGTGACACTCAATGGCAAAGGAACCTTCATCTATTGTAGCATGATTCCCTTGAATCTCCTTGTCAATGGCTATCTTTTAGTAATTCCAATCTGCAGGTTTTTCGTGAATTTTCCAATAGTTGTCTTGCATATGACCTATTTTTTGAAAACGATCACATCATGGTCTTTCTTTTGGACAGATCGTTCGAGCAATTAAGGTAAAAACTTATGGAGTAGAAGATGTAGTGGTTCCTCCAATCACTACCTTTTTCCTGCGTTCTTCTCGTTGGACCTCTGGGAAGAAATCTCGAATATTCGA
Source organism: Erythroxylum novogranatense (assembly GCA_029891385.1). Lineage (NCBI taxonomy): Eukaryota > Viridiplantae > Streptophyta > Magnoliopsida > Malpighiales > Erythroxylaceae > Erythroxylum > Erythroxylum novogranatense. The sequence continues at coordinate 87,431,799 of CM057225.1, read as the reverse complement.
TAAGGGCTTTATTCCCTCGAACTTCATAGAGATTTTTGTTGAGCCCCAACAAGAACTTTGATATCCTCTTCCTCTTAATGATCTCTTTAGATATTTTTGCATCATTTGAGCAGCCCCAATAGTACCCTTCAAAAAGATCCTACCACTGTCAATGTTGAGTAAGTGTGCTATAATATTAAGTTATAGTAAGCTCTACTTACAAAAACTTCTTAAATGTTTTTCTTTGTTGGAGTAGAATTCTTTTGTTGCTTACCAAATTTCTTGTGTCATGCTATAGAGAAGCAATGCCTATCTCATTGGTCATAAAGGTTACCAACTAGGACAACCGTATTGTTTTCTATTTTTCAAGTTTTGAACTTTGGATCTTCAACCTTTGGAGGAATAAGATTGCCAATGAGATACTCATCTTTTCCTTTCCCACAAACATACATCGTGACTGCTTGTGACCAATGAAGTTAATTGTTCCCATTTAACTTGTGTCTTGTAATGGGAAGAAAAACACCCTCCGATCTGCTATGATTGTTCGTGATGAGGCTATCAAAACTTGAAATTACCTCTAATGAAGATGAGTTATGTCTTTCAGTTGCGTTACCATGCTTAGTCATGGGAAAAAGATGATATCTACACAATATATCATGGGATAAAGAAGATATATAAACAATATATATATATATATATACACCACACACACACACTGCATAAAGAACTAAGAAGGAAATAGACATTTAAGGAATCGGGCAGAGTACCATTATCCCTTTATTACAGAAAACAAATCAAGCTGATTCAAACTAATGGATATCAAGCTAATCCTAGCTAATTGATTCTTGAAACTTATCATTGAATCAAGATCATATCTCTTGAATTTCCACAATTATATAGAAAAATTCTTGGAAAACTTATTAAACTTCTAAAATAAGAGAAAAATCGTATTTAATAAATTTTTATTATTAGTTAAAGAACTTAACTTTAAACTAATAAGGGAAAAATAAAGTAGAAATTTCTTTTTTAATGAGGAAAACTAAACTAATAACTCCTTTTCTTTTCCTCTACATCACATTATTACTTCTTTTGAAGTAAGAATCTTGCACAAGTTTAAAGTTAGTGATGTGCATCATTGCATTCTTATTATTGCAAAAAATAAGTGTAGATACACTAACAATACCTAGTGATATACATATTTTTGCATCATACACCATATGGCATGAATTAGATCCAAATTTTCTTGTAGATTGGTAATTATAAAAAATGATCAAGTAGCGATTGCATGTATGCAATTTTACAAAATTATAGTATCTAGCATTGTAATTCAAATAAATTTATTATTACCAGTCAAAACTCACCAAGAAGCTTTACCATTAAATTGAACATTGTAATTAGCTATTGTTACAAATTATGTACATAATCATAGGGATTTATATTTAAGATTAGCTTGATTATAGGAATTAATTAAAGGATTAGATTACAAATTAAGGTCTCATCTTGTATATAAATAGAGGAGTATATGTAATGAAAGAAGTGTGAAAAAACACTTCCCTTCCTACTGTGATTTCATGGTATTAAAGTCGAGGGTTTAACTTTTCTGCCAAGTGGACCAGTGACTTTTGACACTCACAGTGACTTTTGACGCTCACCGCCAGCATCTTATACTCTCCAGCCACCAATTATCCTCTTCCAAAAGACCCATTGTCAATAGCCCCGCAAGTGAGCCACACATGCTATTAGGAGATACGAATATCTGCTCCACGTGTAGGCATATGGAAGCACATGTGTTGGTGTTGTGCTATCCACTCACCTAACCTGGCATCGCCTCCCTTAGGTGCCTACCTTCATCATCATCAACTGCCAAGCGACTTCTCTGTTTCACTACCAAAACCCATTGATATTGAGTTTCAAACCTTGCATCTTTGAATCCTTAGACGTGTTGGTTACCCTAGGTGACTAGTTTTGAAATTGTTAATGTGGTTGTTGATTTTGTTAGAGGGTGGACAACCAACCTTTGGTGTGGTCTCTTGCGAACGTTTTCTTGTGGTTGGCACCTTGATAACTCTGGTTCCTTGGAAGAGTGGACAATCAGCCTTGAGTGTGTTGTTTTTAAGGACAAAGTTATAGCTGGTAACTTGGTAATTTTGCTGGTCCCTTGGTGCGGTGAGCGTGGAACACTAAAAACTTTTGGTTTGGTTCACTAAAAGTTTTAGATTCATTTATTTGATAATTCTGCTTTATTTATGTGTGTATATTTTATTTATTTTATTATGATTGACGAGCAAAAGTCAATTATGGTTACCGAAGTTATTACAGTGATGTCTAAGATTACTAAACATAAAATGACAACTCTTAACTATCTAGAATGGAACAAAACAGTTAAGATTTATTTGCATAGTATTTTTTAAGATGACCATCTTATAGGTGATCAAACGACTAATGCAACAAGAAAAGAATGATTGAAAGATGATGCTACGTCATTTTAGCAAATTCAGGATTCGATAGATACTGAGGTGGTTAGCATTAATAATCACTATAAGTATGTTAAGAAATTAATAGATTATTTGGAGTTTTTATATCTGGGAAAAAGAGAATACTTCATATATTTATGAAGTTTGTAAGAACTTTTATCAGGCTGAATAACATGATCAATCTCCTCAAGCCTATTTCATGAATTGCAAAAGGTTTATGAAGAACTAAATGTCATGTCAACTTTTAGTTCTAATATTAAAGTACAACAAACTCAATGGGAGAAAATGGCATTCATAATTTTTTGGTAGTCTCAATTCTCAATTTGATACAATGAAGTCCTAGATTCTCTCTCGTGTAAAAATTTCCTCTTCAAATGAAGACTTTGCCAAAGTACTCAACATAGAACATAGTGCCATTATTGCTCCATCTATGCTTCAAGTGTTCTAGTCAATCACAATAATGGAAGATCATCCAATCAGAATCAAAATAAAGAAGGCAGTACAAGGGGTTGGGACAAGAGGAATAAGATACAAGAAGAGTTGTAAGTCGCTACTGTCATGAACTGGGTCATATCTAGTGCATATGTCCAAAGCTACAAAAACAAGTCTAAAAAATCTAATTCCGCTCATGTTGTAATCTTCAGAACAAATAGTTTTACATTTCATAAATGAATTTGTTAAATTTTGTCAATATCAAGGAGCATTGAAGAGCTCTTATAATTCTATCACTGTTATACAAGTAATCCCAATAAGTGCCTTCTTTCATCCTCCAACACCCAATAGATCATTGATTCTAGTGCAGATAATCATATGACAGGTAATGTTTTTGGAATGGCACATCAGACTCCTTTCATTTCCCTATCATATGTTTTAGACCAACCAAGGCTTTCTTATGACGAAGATCACTGGTTATTGTCTTTTTCAGGATCTTATGACAAAGATCACTGGTAGTGGACATGTATCGGGAGGTCTTTATGCTCTGGATATTTCTGGGTGAGTGCTTAAACATATTGCTTGCTTTGCGATCTTAACTCCTTTTGAAGCACACTGTCAATTAAGTCATCCTTCTCTGATTGTCGTAAAGAAATTGTGACTGAAATTTCAAAATGTGCCATCTCTAGATTGTGATGTCAATTTGCAAACCATCATCGTTTGCCTTCTGTTCTTTGAGTCAATAAAAGAGTTAATTTTCCTTTTGAATTAGTTCATGCTGGTGTTTGGGGTCTAAGACCCATCGAATCTAAAACTAGTTTCGATACTTAGCTTTATTTAATGAAAAAGTACTCACAACTAGTTTCCTGTTTTATTCATTTCTGTGCTAAAATCCCAACACAATTTAATGTTTCTTAACATACTTTACAAAGTGATAATGCCAAAGAACATCTTTCAGATTCCTTTTACACCTATATACTTAAAAATGGCATTCCACTAGACATCTTGTGTTGACAAGAAAGAGCAGGCATCTCTTTGAAACAATTTGAAACAATCAACTTTTGTTCCAAAAACATGTCCCCAAGTGCTTTTAGGTTGATGCAGTTTCAACCTGCTTTTGATTAACTGTATGTCGTCATCTATCCTTTATGATAAGATTCTTTATCACATCCTTTTTCCTACCAAACCCTTGTTCTCCATTGGACCTTGTTTGTTTTTTTGGAGTACATATTTTGTTTGTAATGTTCGTCACCCAGTTAGATCCCAATTTTGTCAAATGTGCCTTCCTATTCTCGACTTCAACAAGGGTATTGATGGTATTGTTCCACTCTTAATAATACCTTGTGCTTGCTTATGTTACATTTATAGATCATATTCCTTACTTTCCTGCCTCTTCCAACACTTCTAATACTCAGGGGAAGATTGATGATTTGTTTGTGTATCAAATCACCCAGTAATCGCCAAAGGTTGCTTCTACACCTACCATTTCAGCACCACCACCACTTCCACCTATTCGTCATGTCCATTCTAGACAAGGAGATGTTCTTGATACACACCTAGCACCAGCTCCTTTGACATCAAATCCCACCGAGAATAATCCTGACCTTCCAATTACTCTCTGTAAAAGTAAACATTAGTGCACTTACTCAATTTCGTCTTTTCTTTCTTATGATCATTTATCACCTTCTTCATACTCTTTAGTTACCTCTCTTGACACTGTATCTCTTCCCAAAACCGTTCATAAAGCCCCATCTCATCTTGGCTAGCAAGTGCCAATAATAAAAGAGATCAATGCTCTAGATGCTAATGGTAGTTGGAATTTAGTAGATTTACCAATAGGAAAAGGGGCTATCAGATGTAAATGAGTATTTGTTGTTAAAGACAATCATGATGGCTTAATAGCTCAACTTAAAGTCCACCTTATTGCTAAAAGGCTATGCTCAGACTTATGGTGTAGATTATTCTCATACTTTTTGTCTTGTGGCGAAGCTGACGTCGATTCATTTGTTTATTTCTATGGAAATTGCCCATTGTTAGCCCTGTCATAAGTTGGACGTCAAAAATGACGTCTAACCTAGAGACTTGCATGAGGAGGTTTATATGGAGTAACCACCTACGTTTGTTTCTTAGAAGGGGGGTATCAAAAAGTGTGTCATCTTCGAAGATCTCTATATGGTTTTAAACAGAGTCCTCATGCTTGCTTTGACAATTTTAATCAAGCAATTTGAACGAATTGGAGGATAATTTCTATATATTATTTGTCATAAATGATCGAAATATATATAACGAAGATAAGCAACAATTCTACTATTCAATCCCTTGATTATTGCCTAGAAAGAAGTAAATAAGACCCCATTAAAATAGGGACCAAAAATGGAAAAGATAAAACGATATTTTAAGAAATGAACTATTGAGCAAATAAGGAAACAAATAAAGTAATAAAACTGAAAATATTCTTCCAACACGCCCCCTAAAGCTAGTAAATAGATGTTGATCATTCCCAGCTTGCTGCTTAACTCTTCAAATCTGACTCTAGTAACCACTTTTGTGAAAACATCTGCAACTTGTTTGCTAGTGGGAATGTGAGCTAGATCAATCAAACTAGAATCTACTTTCCCCTTTATGAAATGACGATCTATCTCCACATGTTTAGTTATATCATGATAGATAGGATTCTTTGCAATCCCAATAGTTGCTAGGTTGTCATACCAAACTCGCATCTGAGGCTCTACTTTGATTTGAAATTCTGCCAAGAGTCTTTAATCCATATTTCCTCACAAATTCCCAATGCTGGTGCTCTATACTCAGCCTTTGCACTTTTTTACTTCTCCAAGTTACCAAATTAACCCATACAAAGGTACAATAACCTATTGTAGGCCTCCTATCAGTCACTGATCTAGGCCAATCAGCATCTGTGAATATTTTAATACTCCTCGTCTCACTTTTCTTGAAGAATAATCCTTTTCCAGAAGTCATTTTCAAATACTTCAATATTGTGAGTGCTGCATCCATATGTCCCTGGTCAGGTTTGATCATAGACTAACCACACTCACAAGAAAACTAATGTCTGGTAGAGTGTGAGACAAATAGATCTCCCTGTATCCACTAGTGTGCCTTCTTATTTAAGACTTAATTTATAAGTTGATTTCATGGGTGTCTCAGCAAGGTTTGACCTTATCATCCCAGTTTCTTGTAAAAGGTCAAATGTACACTTCCTTTGGGACACTGAAATGCCCTTACTAGATTTGGCCACCTCCATCCCCAAAACGTGTCTCAAACAACCCATATCCTTAACTTCAAATTCTCAGGCCAAATCACCTTTTAACTCCTTCATGCCTTCCCAATCATCACCTGCAATAACAATATCATCAACATAAACTATAAGAATAGTCATTTTACCACTAGTCAGCCCTCAAACAAACAAGGTGTGATCAGTTTGACATTGTTAATAGCCAAGTTTCTTCATTGCCTTTGCAAATCTATCAAATCAGGCCCGAGGTGACTGTTTCAAGCTGTAGAGTAATTTTTTGAGCTTGCATACCCTCTGAGGATGTGTAGCTTCTTCTAGTCCCGAAGGTATTTTCATGAATACTATAAGTTGTAAAGAGAAGGATGAAAAGAAGAAAAAGAGAGGAAGAAGAGTATTTGAGAATGACGGCCCAAGTATTTGAGAATGACGACCCAAACCTTTCTTAGGTTAGTTATCTTTTATTTATAAATAGGAGACAGTACATAAAAGACTTAAATACCCTTATTAAAATATTATTATACTCTAACACTCTCCCTCAAGCTAGAGCATATATGTTAATCATGCCCAGTTTGTTACAAATACTTTCAACCTTACCTCCCAAGTAAAGCCTTAGTAAATATATATCTGCAAGTTGATTCCCACTTCTTATATAATTAGTATAAGATCAATCCTTGTTGCAATTTCTCCCTAACAAAATGACAATCCACGTTAATATGCTTGGTCTCATGAAATATTGGATTAGAAGCAATATGGAGAGCAACTTGATTATTACACCAAAGGTTCATAGGACATGAGTTAGGAAAACAAATTTCTATTAATAAATGATACGCCCAAATCAACTCATATGTTTGTGTCATAGCACGATACTCTACTTCTACATCAGACCGTGAAACCACTAATTGTTTCTTACTTTTCCACGAAACAAGATTGCCACCCACAAAAAAACAGTAGCCAAATGTGGATCTTTGATCAACTGGAGAACCAGCCCAATCTGCATCACATAATCCTTCAACTTTTAAATAACCATGGTCACGATAAAGTACTCCACACCCTGGAGCTCCCTCTAAGTATCAAAGTATGTGCATAACTGCCTCCCAGTGAATACTCCGCGGTGAGGACTTAAATTGGCTAACTACACTCATGGGAAAAGCAATGCCTGGGCATGTCACAACCAAATACTTAAGTTTTCCCAACATTCTTCTATACCATTCTAGATCATCTAATAGTTCACCACCTTCAACCGTAAGTTTAAGATTAGGCACCATAGGAGTATCACATAGTTGAGTTCTAAGCATACGTGTATCTATGAGAAGATCAAGAATATATTTTCTTTGGCAAAGAAAGATGCCCTGTCTACATCTAGCAACTTCAATACCCAGAAAATAATTCAATTCTCCCAAATCCTTGGTTTGAAATTGTTAGAGAATATATAAAATCAATTGAGTTGACCTCACACAACAGCTTAAGTTGTTGTGGTGAAACGGTCACTTAACATGGTATCAGAGCCTCTATGACCAAATGGTCACGAGTTCGAATCCTACCACCTACCTATTCTAATTAAATTAAGCACAAGGTAAAGTAGGCCTGTGCAAGTTTCAAGCCCAAAGGGCTTTCACTTGAGAGGGTGTGTTAGAGAATATATAAAACCAATTGAGTTGGTCTCACACAACAGCTTAAGCTGTTGTGGTGAAACGGTCACTTAACAGAAATTTGCTTTAAAGAAAGAATTTCAACCACTCAATGCCTTTACTATCATTCCTAGTAATAACAATATCATCCACATCTATAACGAGTAAGATGCAACCAGTAACGGATTGAGAAAAGAACACAGAGTGATCATATGCACTTCAACGTAAACCAAACTCCATAACCACCTTATCAAATCTACCAAACCAGGCTCGAAGAGATTGTTTCAGTCCATACAAGGATTTATGAAGGCAACACACCTTCCCTGACCCCTCCTAGGCAACAAAACCAGGGGTTGCTCCATTTATACCTCTTCCAGTAAATCACCATGTAAAAAGGCATTTTTGACATCTAATTGATGCAATGGCCATTGTTTAGATGCCGTAAGAGAAATAAACAAACGTACAGATGCAAGCTTAATAATGGGAAAAAAAGAATTTGAATAATCAACTCCATAGTTTGAGCATAGCCATTGTCAACTAAACGAGCCTTTAGGCGAGAAACAGTGGCATCAAAATTCATCTTAACAGTAAACACCCATTTACAAACAATTGCTTACTTACCACATATCACTTCAGATCAAAAGAATAACATCTATAACCCTTTTGAGCCCGAGAATAACCAACAAACAGACATTTTAAAGATCAAGGATCCAATTTTTATATTTGTGAATGAGTGTCACGAACAAAACATGTGCACCCAAAAAATTTAGGAGGCACAACAAATTAGCGGGACATAAAACTAAATAAGGAATGTCACCCTGTAACACAGAGGAAGCCATACGATTAATCAAGTAACAAGCAGTTAAAACGGCATCAGCCCAAAAAGATTTTGGAACCTTCATTTGAAATAAAAGTGCTCTAGCAGTCTCGAGTAAATGATGATTTTTATGTTCAATGACCACATTTTGTTGAGGAGTCGCCACACAAGAAGACTGGTGAATAGTTCCTTGTTATCGCAAAAAATCAAACAAAGGACTAGAGAAGTACTCTTTTGCATTGTCACTTCACAAAACACGAATTTTAGCATTGTATTGGGCCTGAATTTCATTGCAAAAACCAATAAAAATCGAGAATAACACAAAACGACTGTTCATTAAATAAACCCAAGTAACATGAGTGTAATCATCAACAAAACTAACAAAATATTGAAAATTAGTTTTGGAAACTGTAGGACACAGACCCCAAATATATTAATGCACTAATTCAAAAGGAGATTCAACTCTCTTGTTGACTCTAGGAAAATAAGAAACACGATGATGCTTTGCAAACTAACATGACTCACACTCTAAACTGGACAAGGAACATAAGGAGGGAAAAATCTTCTTTAAGGTAACCAAGGATGGATGACCAAGTTGACAATGAAAATAAAAGGGAGACTCTAACTTTGGGTTGGTAGCCAATGCAAAAAGAGCTACATCACCACCCTCAAGAAGATACAACCCCCTAACTCGTGACCTCTACCAATAATCCTCTTAGTCAACAGATCATGAAAAACACAATGTCTAGCAAAGAAAACTACAAAACAGTTTAGAGCTTTGGTAATCTCACTAACAGACATGAGATTGAAAGGAAAATTGGCTATATATAAAACCGAGGATAAGGCAATGAAGGAACAGGGTTGGATTTACCAGAGGCAAGAGCAGAAATAGTAGTGCAATTGGCAATAGTAACATTCAATGGATCCGATAATGGTGTAACAGAGGACAGAGTACCTATGGTGGCAGTATATGTTCATTGGCACCTGAGTCGATGACCCATTTGTGGGAAGTGGAGGAGAGGTAAGTTGTAGGATTACCTGACTGAACTAGAGTAGACGTTGAGGAAGTAGGAGCAGAATCCATTATAGAACCTTGTGACTGAACCAAGTGAGTATACTCATCGACTGATAATTTTATAAGTTTCTCTCCAAGAGGTTCGGAGGTGGCTGCATTTGCAAAAGAATGAGCTGAATGAGGTGTCCCATGAAGCATCCAACACTTCTTTATATGATGTCCTAGCTTTCCGCAATGATAACACGTTGTTTTGCCCTCAGAGCAACCACCAGTGTCATTGCGACCACGGCCTCCCGAGCAGCCACCTTGGCCACCACATTTACTAGTATCGATACGAGGAACTTGGCTCACAAGTGCACTACTATCACCTGTTGAATGTTCAGATGGTAAAGAATGGGCAGTGCATTGTACACAACGAATGGCTTCTGAGAGCAAAGGAATCTCTAGACTAGCTAAATTTTGTGAGCAAGCAAAAGCTAAACTGGGAGACAACCCTGCTAAATAGCACATAACTCCAACTTGTTCACGTTGAACCTTCCAAATACTAATATTAGTTGTGTAGAGAAGTAGTGAATTCATCTCAAACATTTGACAAAAATCATAGGAATAATCTTGAACAGACTTATCCTTCATATTAGCCCGATACACCTCACTGGCAACATCATACATTCAAGTCACGTTATTTGCACCTGAAAACATAAACGCCAAGGTTTCTCAAATCTCCTTAACAATTTCACAATGATAAATATGATCCTGGAGGTTCACTTCAATTGTCTGCAAAAGTTACGAATACTTGTCCTCCTCCCTTAAACATGACTTCTTCTCACCAAGATCATTTAGAGGATCTTGGGTAAGATGATATTCCCTATCAACCCCACTAAAATATTTAGAGATCGCTCGCTGCCACCAAGGATAATTATCACGATTCAAACGAAGTTCGGTCATCTTGGTGATCAGAATCGAAACTGGTTCAAGCTTCTTTTCAGCCATCGTGAGGGAAAAAGAAATAACAAAAAAATTGATAAGAATAATAACAAAAGGTATCTACTCAAACCAATCTGGATCAACCATTTATTTTAGGGCATGATACCCAAATCTGACAAGCAAAAAAAAAAGAAGAAAAGAAAAGAAAAGAATAAAAGAATCTAGAGGAAAATTCACGTGATTGTAATCAGATCTAATAAACCTTGCTCCGATACCATGTAAGTTGTAGAGAGAGAGATGAAGAGAAGAAAAAGAGAGGAAGAAGAGTATTTGAGACTAAAGGCCCAAGCCTTTCTTAGGTTAGTCATCTTTTGTTTATAAATAGGAGATAGTCACCCTTATTAAAATCTTATTATATTCTAACATATACCTCTTCTTCAAGATCACCATTAAGGAAGGCATTTTTTACATCTAACTGACATAATGGCCAATTAAGATTTGCAGTTAGTGATAATAGAATCTTAACAGTATTGAGTTTGGCTATAGGTGCAAAAGTCTCCTAATAGTCAATCCCATGCGTCTATGTGAAACCTCTAGCTACAAGTCTTGCTTTGTACTGGTTAAAACTTCTATTAAGATTATATTTGATGGTGAACACCCATTTACAGCCAACCATTGTTTTTCCTTGTTGTAAATCTGTTACTACCCATGTCTAGTTCTTCTTGAGTGCATTTAGCTCATCATTTATAGGTTCTCTCCACTTAGGATCCTTCACTGCTTCCTGGAAATTTTTAGGTAATTTTTCAATAGATAACTAAGACACAAAAGCCTTAAAATGTGGTGATAACCTATTATAAGAAGCAAAATTGTTGATTGGATGCTTTGTACAAGATCTTACTCCCTTCCTTAGAGCTATTGACCACCCTAACTCCATAGAATTTGCAATAGGTTCTGATTAATGGCCTTGCTTAGGAAGTGTGATGGATTTTTCTAGTTCTGCTTCACATCTTGCCTGCTATTTGCCTTTCCTCCTTGAGTAAAATCCTAGTTGCACCTCAAGATTTTTGTCTTCCTATCTGTCCACCCTAATTTCACTATACTTCTCTTTATCACATTTATTGTTTTCTGTGCAATTCTGATCAGGTTTGTGACTAGAACCGACTATATTAGTAGCTTCAATGGGAATGGTGGAGTTGGGATCCGATATCTCAAGTATGGTATTATCAAAATTGTGTGTTTCAGAGATGGTTTCATAGGAATCGAGTATGGTTTGATCAGGACTAGGCAAAACATAGGTGTTTTTAGGAGAATCAAAGTCCCTTGCAGGTCTGGTTAAGTCATGGCCAGGTGCAAAAGGCAAAATTTCATGGTGTAGTGTGTCCAGTGAGCCATCACTTCCCAAAAAGAACCATTCACTCTCACTACTCTCCCCTTGAATGGGTATTTTTGGATAATAGGCTTGCATTTCAAAGGTCACATCCAAAGCAACAAAATAACGTGTTACGGTCTAATGTTCCACATCGGTAATAAATCAAACTGATGTGGGGTTTATAGACTTGTGGGCTCTCCCACCCTTCAAGCGAGCTTTTGGGGTTGGTTCTCTCATGAGACCTGTAACAATTGGTATCAGAGCCAACACCACTTCTTCGAGACCTTGTGCCACGCCCACGAGTGGTGACGTCAGAATTGCAGTGTTCGAACGGGGCTAGAAAAGGTCTAACGCACAACCAGCCCGTGGGTACATGGATGGTGACGCCAGTATAGCAGTGTTCGCTGGGGCTAGAAAAGGTCTAGCGCATAACCAGCCCACCGATGCCTGGGTAGCGAAGCGTGGTGGAATGTTACAGTCTAATTGTCCCACATCGGTAATAAAAGAAACTGATATGGGGTTTATAGATTTATGGGCTCTCCCACCCTTCAAGCTAGCTTTTAAGGTTGGTTCTCTCATAAGACCTGTAACATAACGCTTTATAGTAGGAGAGAAACACTTGTAACCTTTTTTAGTAGAAAAATAACCCAAGAAAATACACTCATGGGCCCTAGTTTCAAGTTTGCCACAACGATAATTATGCACAAAAGCAACACAACCACAAATCTTTTGAGGTAGAGTATTAACAAAGGGAACCGAGGGATAATCTCAAGCAATTTTTGTAAAGGTATAGAAAACCCCAAAACTTTTGATAGCATTCTATTTATTAAATAAGCATAAGTGAGAATAGCATCCCCCCAAAAAAGATTTTGAACATTTGTTGTGAGCATAATAGATCTAGCAACCTCAAGTAAATGTCTAATTTTTCTTTCTAAAACACCATTCTGTTGTGGTGTATTAGCACATGAGGTCTAATGTATAATATCATTGCTGGTTAAAAATTGACCAAAGGATTGACTTAGATATTCTTTACCATTATCACTTCATAAAATCTGGATTTTTGTGTGAAATTGGTTCAGTATAAAGGAATAAATTTCCTTAAATACCTGAAAAACTTTTGCTTCTTACAAAAGATATACCTAAGTCAATCTTGTATGATCATCAATAAAGATTATAAACTATTTAACATTGTTTTTTATTATGACCATTGATGGCCCCGAGACATCACTATGAGTGATGGAAAAAGGCTTAGGGGGTTCATAGTCTTAGGGTGTATAAGAATTTCTGGTGTGTTTTGAGAGTTGAAAGAATTCATTAATGAAAAAAGTTGGATATAACTACTTCATATAAGTTAAACTAGGGTGGCCTAACCTATTGTGCCAAATTGTAATTTCTTCATTAGAAGATAAAATAGTATGAGCTTTATTCCTTATTGAGTTACAAATGTAATATAATCCATCAAACTCCCTAGCACTGTCAATCCTCTTCCTCGACTCCAAATCCTAGAAAACATAACCATCAGCACCAAAATTAGCTGTGCAATTATGTTCTTTAGCAATCCTTTTCGCAGATAACAAATTACAATCTAAGCCAGGCACATAAAGAACGCTACTTAAGATCAATTTATCAACAATTATAGCAGTCCCAATCCGCTGAACTTTTAGAACCTATCCATTAGCTTCCTTAACAGCCTTATGAACAGGAGAAGGCTGTACCACAACAAGCAATGACTTATCACAAGTCATATGATCATTAGCCTCTGAATCAACAATCCAAAGACCATAATTTGGGGTTTGAACCCCTAAAGCAATACCAATATTACCTATTTGGACCATGTTACTTGAAGATAAAACCTTTTCAACCTTTAAATCATTCTTGCTAAGAATTTTCCTTAGCAATTCAACTTCTTTGCTCACTGTTATGTTATCTCCCTCGGTCGTCACCACCAATAGCAATGTAGCTTTTGTTCTCAGCCATTGTTAGGTTTTTCTCATTTGGAGGTTTCCCATGAATCTTCCAGTATGTGTCCTTGGTATGTCCACCTTTTTGACAATGGTCACACCAAGGCTTATCATGTTTTCTCTTAGATTCTGGCCCATTTGTTCCTTTGACATCAATGACTAAAGACTCAGAGGGATTTTTATTGCTTGGAGTGCCTTGAATCAGTAACTTTCTACCCTCTTCACATTTCACCAAATTGGCTGCCTCCATAATGATTGGTAGTGGTCGGGTTGCCATGATTCTTCCATGAACCTCCTCATAAATAGAGTTTAGTCCCAAAAGAAATTCATACACTCGTTCTCTTTCCACAATTTTCTTGTAGCACGTCATATCTTCATTGTAAGCCCATTGGTGTGGGTCATAGAGGTCCAGCTGTTGCCACAATTTTACCAGCGTGGTGTAATAACCAATGACTGATTTCCCACCTTGTTTAGTTTCCCTCAGAATTCCTTTGATTTGAAATAGAGTAGCGGTATTTTCCATTGTGGCATACATCATTTTGGCAGTCTTCCATATCTCTTTTGCAAAGGTTGCAAGGACAAACTGCTCACCAACTTCGAAAATCAAGGAATTAACCAACCAGCTTATTACCTGGTTGTTTTCGGTCATCCATGCCTCATATTTTGAGTCAAATGCAATTGGTGGCCTAGTTGTGAGATCCCTCTTATAAACGTAAGAATGTTGTGGGACCACTATAAATAGTTGTTCCCATTTAGCCAATGGTTGGTTACCACCGATAGCTGCATGTCAATGTTATTTTGAGAAGAGGACGAGTATCCTGTTTCGATCATGGTGTTCGGCATTTCTGGGATCAATCGTGGTGGAGCATTGTCTAACGAGCCAGTGGCAAAATTTTCACCTAACTCAACATCCCTATGATTTACTTTTAAAATTAGCTTGATTATAAAGATTAATTATAGGATTAGATTACAAATTAAGGTCTCATCTTATTATAAATAGAGGACTATACAGAACAAAAGAAGTGTGAAAAAATACCTCCCTTCCTCATGTGATTTCAACTATCAAGCTACAAACCTTGAAAGGAGGATCCATACTTCAAGGAATCTTACTTACAAACACTAATGTCACATCAAGTCTGAATCTATTTAAATGGAATATGTAATTGCAGGGTTTAGATTGCTTGAGTGCATGTGTTTATTTATATGCATAAATGTTGTATGCAAATGTTCAACTCCAAGATTATAGTTAAAATTAAAAGGATTTAAGATACTCACAACATTTGTGTGGACGACTCCAGGTGATACACATACTACACTGATGCCAGCTTCAGCAGGCAATCGCCTATGGAGAGCATTGCTAAACATTACCTATAAGCCAAATTCATAAGGTAATGGTTTTCAAAATGAAATGTTGCTAATATAGGACATAAATATTGACTATACATGTATAATACATGCCATGCCTCATATAATTCCTAGTTACACAACAATAATAAGATATTTCATATGGATTACACTCTTCATTTGAGTACCAAGTGAAAACTGATGTCATATCCTAATGACCTAATTGTAAATATAGCTTTTTAGTTTAAGAGTGCTTTCACGTACCACAGAACGATGAAAATATATTAACGAAAGAATTAGATGTTTACTTTGTCCTTGATTAGAAAATAGGAGCAACAAGGGGATGACAACTTCCTTGGTTAGCCAACTCTAGCATAGCACAAGCCACATCCATAAGTTCAAACTTTTAAAAATTCATGGTTTCTCAAATGAATAAAGGAAATATTTCCAAGGCATTTAGAACTTTCGGTTTGGGGAACTTAAACGTTTCAAAATTTGGAAAAATCATAAAATTCATATCAATAGTCTCCTAAACTAGATTATAAGAACTCTACTAATAACAAATTGGTATCTAGATTGTTGCATGGTCTACAACCATTTGGTCAAAAGGAGCCCAGTGTTAATATCAGTGTTTTAAAAATCACACCGAACCGGTTGGTCGGACCAAAAAACCGATGACCCGAAGTATGAAACAGTTCGGTTTAGCCTGTATTTTTTGTGAATGATTGACCCATTCATTTTGCGATCGGACCGGTAAAAACCGTAGAACCGGTGAAAGAAAGAACCGATCGATTCATTTAAAATGTCTTGATATTGATGATTTTAACTTGAATGAATATCATAATTAGTGATCTTTTTTTTAATCTTTTTGATGAAATATGACTAGTGAGCTTTATTATCTTATTTTGTGTTGTGTTAGTGAACTTAAAAAAAACTTGTATATTTTAAAGTTTGCAGGTTTAAGTTAAGCTTACAATTAGATAAATAATTAAATAGTATGTTTACAAATTATCTTATATATATAAATATAAAATAAAAATTTATATATTTATTAGTCACCAGTTCGATCACGGTTGAATATCGATTGAACCATTGACCCTTAAATCAGTTGCTTTTTTGGTTCAATCACCGGTCTGATTTTTAAAACATTGGTTAATATGCATGTAAAGTTGTCATTTGATTACTAAAGGATAATAAGAATGTTGGATTATACAATGTATCTTGTTGACATTAGATTAAAAAATTTTGAAGATAAACTCAAATATTGAATAAATGATAACTTCAGTGGAAGCACCAATTATAGTAATTCATCTATCTAAATAAAACCAAGTTTGACTTAGATTTCATTCGATGATTTGGAATAAAAAAAGATTTGTCCAAGCTTTTTGAACACTAAAGGCCAATTGCTATAATAAGACTTGGTTCATTTGCACCCTAGCACTACATTAAACTTGGTATAACAAAAGGAAGAGATGAGGGATTTTGTAACGCTAAAAAGAGCCATATTAAATACCTCCTTAAGCAATTTCCTTCCAACTACATAAACAAACAACATAGAATATTTAGAAGAAAAATGTATAGAATTCAAAAGAAACATGATATATTATGATTTATTGATTCATGTGGAAGGTGGAAGAAGGAGAATGAGCATTACTAGTTTGGCATCCCTATTAATAGAAAGGAAATATAGATGCCACTGTAGTAAAATATCATAAGGCTTTTAGAACTCTAAGTCTACCTGAGCCAATTTGCTGCTACTGTATCCCACTAGGCTTGTATACTTTCTCTTTCCAGAAACAACATTCATGTCTTCTGTGTCAACAAATCCAACATGATGCATCTACATAAAGAAATAAAAAATTTCAAAGCCACTTTGATGCAAAATAAAAAAGAAGAGTTATTAATTTAGTTTTCCTTATTCCAAAAGGAAAAGATTCCTATTTTATTTTGTACATATTAGCTCAAAGTCAAATTTATTAAGAAATAATAATAATGTTTATTAAATAGGATTCAATGCTTATTTTACAAGTCTAGAAGATTTTACCATTCTTTAAGGTTTTAAGCTAAAAGACAAATTCTATCAATTAGCAATTAGGTCGATCATGCTCTATGGGGTGGAATATTGCTAATCAAATAGGTGCAGTCATAAGTTAATGTTGGCAAAGATGAAGATGCTCTGTTGAATGGTGTAATCTTACAAGAAGATATAAGGTCAAAAATGCAGTGCCAAACAAATTAAGGGTGATTAACTTGATAGTAAATTAAAAGAAATAAGACTTAGGTGGTTTGAACATTAAGAGGAGACATCCTGACACGTTAGCGAGAAAATTGTACTTAGAAACTATAAAAGAAGAAGAAGAAGACCTTAAAAAAACTAGAAGGAGGTGATCAGGTATAATATGACTATACTAAAACTTAACAAGGACTTAGCCTCGATAGAAAACTTTAACAAACTAAAATACAAGTAAAAGATCTTACATAAAGAAGTCCTCTTTTCATGGGTCTTTTGTTTTTTATTTAGCCTAAATACTTTTATCTGTAGTATTTGTCCCTTTAACCTTTTAGTTAAGTATTATTTTCTCTTTCAATTGCTTGTTTGTTTTATTTCTTTATTTGTCTTATTTCTTGTCTATTTATTTATTTACTTATTTTTATTTTTTTATTTTATCTTTTTATTTTGATTTTGAATTTCTTTTTTATTTTTACTTTCATTTTATTGTTATTCTTTATGCATTTATTTGTCTATATTTTTATGCTTTTGTTTTCTTTAAACTATTTTCAAAAACTTTTTCTCTTTTTTTTTCCTATGGGTCTATCATAAACAACTTCTCTACTAGTTAAGGGTAAAGATAACATATCTCTAGATCTCTCTAGACCCCGCATCTCAGCGAGATTTCTACTAACATAATACAATCATTATGGTTCAATTATCTAGGATGGAACATAAGTTTCTTGAATTTTATCAGGTCTAATAATTCAGCAAACAAATTTCCAAAGTTGAAGTAAATATGACCCAAACTGGACAGCTCCTAGATCAAAAATCCAATACTTGGTACAATTAAAAAGTGATGGGAGGGGAGAAAAAGAACTTTTGAACCATGTAACTAAACAGGCCCTTTAAAAATGACCTTGGTGCGGAAAAATTGGAAAATTTTACCACAACCTATTCTTTGTTTGAGATGCATCATAAAGAGATCAGTACTCTTTACAATGAAAAAATGAGTTCCCTTTAAAGAGCACTATTCTAGATATGCTTGTAAGTTAAAAAAAACCTTCGTGACATAAGAAGATCTAGCTAGTCCTTTGATAAAACCAACTATATCATTGACGAGTGGAATAGGAATATGGAAAGACCCAAGTTTCATCTTCCTTAGTTATTAATTTTAGTTTCTAATCAGTTATTCATTTTGCTCCTTACTTGATTATTTATTTGTCATAATAATTACAAATAACGTCAATTTAAGTTAGTCGTTCAAGTAATAACCTACTCCTTATTAAAGTTGGGTAACCTAGCAACCATGCTTTTCACACTTTTCTACCTCAAGCTAGTGGCGAATTATAAATGGATGATGACCCTAAGAATATGGATTCTAGTGAGTAAACCATTTTTCTATACAAGAGGTTCATGCCCAAAAGCTTTTAACATCATTTCCAACTCTACATAATCCCTCTTTAACCTTCTTCTACAACATCACTTCTAAGATTGTACATTACTCTTGCAACATTTTTTAACCTTTTTAAAGTTATTACTCCATAATGCACTACACAAGATGAAGTAGAAATATCATATGATCTTCCATATTGTCAAAAGCTAATTGTAGCAACTACATGTTTTAGCCACAAAAGATTTGGAAAGAATCGTCCCAAATATGAAATGGAGCATCCCCACCACATCAAGCATGTCATAAACAAATATGCAAACCATCCAATGACTCAAGTGAAACAAAAAAACAGTACCTTTTCAAGAACCAATATTTGGCGCCTCAAGTACTATCCCAAAAGTCATAGCTATGGCCAATTACTTATTACCAGCTCATGAAGACATGAAACTAAGGAAAGATACCGAAATGGATGATTCCAATATTTAGGATCCAAAGGAACAGTAAGGAGTTTATCAAACTAAACGAGATCTTCATCTGTCAAAACACTAAAGCTATTTTTCCACAATTTACATTTTCATGAAAGATTGTTGATCAAGCTAAGATCCTCACACCATTCGATTATTGACCATTCCCAAGCATCATGTAAACTCCAATGATTGTGGCAATGCAAGTCCTAAACATACACCACTTAAACTACCATTTTGGTGGAAGGGACAACTAAACCAAATGCTTGGCATATCTCTATCATCTAAAAAGAATGGCCCATAGTATTTCAGGACCATATATTAATATAATAAAATGGATTTTTTTTTTAACCAAGGAACTTACTATTGAGTTAACATTGATGATTCGGCTTGGAGATCCTCTAATTAGAGAAGGCAAGAGTAGAATACTAAGTAACGCTGGTGCCAGATGATTCACTTGCATGTGCTCTTCATACTGATCCTTTGAAAACCTTTGTGGTTCTGAATCCAACATATTTAAAGCACTTTGTTACCAAAAAGAAATTACATATGCATATTGAAAGCATATCCAGCATCAATTGCTTATACAACTTAATAAGAGCTAATCAATAATAGGTTACGATAACTAGAATAATAATGATAACAAGAAAAAGATAAAAGTGGTCCACAATGATGATAGCCGTAACAATCTTAGTAAAAACTCAACCAAAACAGAACAAACACAGTTATCAATATCTGGAATTACTTAATACTGCTTCGTTAAAGCCAATTACAACTAAAATAATTGTGTTTAACTAAAAAATAATGGTCTCTGATATCTTTATACTTGATTCACTCTTGTTTCCTAAAAATCGGTAATGTAAACTGCAAAGAAGCAGATATCATTAATTGATCTCACTTATATGTAATTAGGATCATTTCACCTTACCGAAAAGAGTGCTACCTACCATTCCTGAAATGCAGGAAAGCTGAAGTGTTGAGCTCTTTCTCACAATCAAATGAGAAAATATCAAGACTATAGTAAAAAGTTTTCAGTATGAAATAGCTGAATGCTACTTTTTTTGTTTAAAAAATGCAGACCTCCTATTGAAAATATCCCAGCATTGTTAATAAGAACGTGCAAGGGTCCAGAACGAGCATTCCATGAGTTGGCAAACCTCACAACCGAGTCCAGGGAGAGAAGATCAAGTTCCATCACCTTAAAATTAGACAACAAGAGTATAAGGTGATAAAAACAACTTATTAGCATAGAACTAAAAAGAATAGCAATGCTGATCGCACACCTCAATGTTGAGAGGTAGGCCCATTCCAATCCACTCACTCTGCCACTTCTGGATCAACTCCGAAGCTGCACTTGTATTCCTAACAGCCATAACAACATGTGCACCAGCCTCCGCCAATTGCCTGTGCCAGAAACGGTCTCCATTGATAAGTACCACAGGTATTTGTGAAAAGGCGTGGTTTAATTAGTAAAAACAAAGAAACCTAGAGATTTCGCGGCCGATGCCACTAGTGGAGCCAGTAACAATGCAAGTGAGGTCATTGACGGGAGGCAACGGAAGAGGGTTGTGTAAGTGACTGGCCAATATTCTCTGGAATAGCATCTCCTGCACTACGCACAGCCATCCTCTTGCCCACTCTATCCACCCCAAACCTTGCTTCTTATTTGAAGAAGAAGAAGAAGAAGACGACGATGACGAGGATGATGGCTTGGTCGCCATGGGCTTAGCTTTTGATTTTCAAGACTAGAACTGGGAAGAGAAAGGAATGCGATCTCTGTCTCTCCTCCTTCACAACAAATGAAAATGTGATGCTGTGACTCTTTGGAAGCTTTTAAGAATATGAATATATGCCTTTTTCACTCTCACCACAACTTCACTAGTGGTGGACTGGAATGTCTGTCTTTTCGGTTTTTGAGGCACAAATGCCGCAAAATAGACGTTTCATATCCCCGTGCCGCGCTTTCGTGCCTTCTGCTGTAACGGTATCGTATCGGATTCTTTCTCAGGTGAGTCCAAAGAGAGTGTGGATAAGAGATCTATGCTTTTAATTAATGGTTAAAATACTCACAGATTCGGTTGGTCAATTTTTTAGTGTAAGTTCTATTTTTTTAATTCAGTTTATTTTATTTTAAAAAAAATTGGCTAGTTTATTAACTCAAATTAATTATTTGATTTTTATTTAATATTTTTAATTAAATTTTAATTTTTACAATTTTTTCAGTCATATTTTAAATTTTAATTTTATTCGATATTAAGTTGATTTTATAAAGGTCTAATATTGGTTAAACCTTTTAAACTTTAAAATTTTATATTATTAATTTAAATTCTAGTATGATTTTTAAAACATTTATCAATTGTTTGTTAACCTAAATAGCACTTTATCTAAATGTTAAAACTTTACCTTAAGGATAAATTAACTATAGCTTGACGATTCTTAATAAAATATCATTACTCTTGGTTCTAATAAATTAAGTAAAGGTCGCTGGTTCGTAAGAAAATGACATTTCTCTTTATCCTAGATCATTTCTAATAAAGTTGTAAATGTTCTTTGTAAAATATGTAAATTTTGGTTTAATATCACTTCTCTTTTCTTTCACTTTTTTTTGTAAGTGGTCGGGTAGGTCGTCTTTGAATTAGAATCGAGACAATAACAACAAAGGTCGATCGGTCAATTCTCCAAAGATCGATCTCATACCCGCCAGCCCACTCCACATACACGGCCCATCCGCAGATGGAAGGCTCTCACATCATCGTAAAGACTTAAACCTAAAGACACGATCATATATAAGGTATAAACTACTGTATATGAAGTGCGTAATCGCAACCTAGTTCTTTTCCTCTCACGAAAACCTATCTTCACAAAAACTAACTTGAGTGTCGGAGGGCTAATCGAGACCTGACCCCGACGATGTCTTCTTTGTTTTGCAGAACCTTCACGTCGAAGCTACCACAAAGAGCGACCAACTCCATGGATCCAACAGGAACGTTGATTCGCCGAATCAAGCGAACTAATTGGCGCCCACCGTGGGGCCGACTTGTGGCACCACGCCCGCTAAACACGCAGATCGGTCCAAAGGCGGCGCTTAATCCGATATAGACGTCCGAAACACGCAGATCGGTCGGTGGCAATAATCTGATATAGCCTTTATTACATTCTGGCGTTCTAACGGATGGGTTGCATTACACTGCAACCTCGCCGCCGACTCATCATCTCTCCCGCGGAATCTTTGGACCGAATGATCAACCGCAACCTCAAAACTTGGAGAAGAAGAAAAGCGTAGCCTTGGAAGATAACGTCGGAATCAATATGCGCCGAATCTCAACACCATTCAGATGCAGATCCTCCGGCGCCCGTGCATACCTCCCTCACCCGAAAGCAGTTGAGAAGCGGTGATCTGTTGATTCGCAGATTCTGATCTCAACCAAGCCTGGCAAAGAATCGCTCGCGACGGCAGACCGAAGATGACGACCGATCGCCACCCTACTGAAGCCCTAGAAAAAATCGTGGACAATCGGATCAATGCCTCCATGAGCTTCCGCCCGGATCCCCCGATAGCTCAATATAGCTCTCCCTTCACTCCGGCAATCTTGGATAGCCTCCCAGCGCCCGGCATCAAAATACCGACGCCTGAAAAATACACTGGAAAGACCGATCCCCTGGACTTCCTACAGCACTTCCAGTCAATGATGAATCTGCATTGCGTTCGGGCGCCATTCGGTCTGAGGCTTTCTGTCAACTTTTCAAGAAGGAGCTTGAGCGGTGGTTGATAGCTTACCTCCGAAACAGATCACGTGCTTTGAAGACTTTAGATTGCTATTCCTCAACCGGTTAAATCACAAGTAAGCGTACCGCAGAAGACGACCTTGGAAGTGATCACGGTGACCTGAGGAGGAACGAGCCTCTGAATTCATTACTCGGTTTAATAATGAAGCGGTCGAGGTCTCCGACCTCACTTGCTCGTCCATATTGGCAGCGCTTATGAACAACACGAGGGATGAGGAGCTCAAAAAATCGTTAGCCCTTGATCAACCCCGATCCATTCAGGAAATAAAAAACAGGGCGGATATGTACATTCAGCTCAAAGAAGTGCTGAAAAATACGAAGCGTCGGACGGATGATCGCTCGCCAAATGACAGAGCAAGTGGTTCACACAAACGAAAAAAAGGCCAGTCGAGCTGGAGAAAACCGACCGTCGGCGGGGATATCGACAGAGTTCACCACCTTTCAAGCAGACGATATCTTGAAATCTTGGCGGCCATGAGAGCGGATGGGGAAACTATCCGAGAACTCGACAAGATGAAGACTCCCTCCAATGATAGGAACCCCGATTTATATTGCCGTTTCTACAAAGATATCGGTCACTACACGGAAGATTGTTGGCAATTAAAAAGAGAAATCGAATTCCTCATACAAAGGGGAAGGCTAGGCCGATTGTGAAGCACGAGCAAAATACCGATCGAGATAACGAACATAAGAGCGGTCGGCCCAACAACAGACGACAATATTAGAGGCGGAATGATAGAAATGATGGAGGAGGCGAATCTGAATCTGAGCGATCGACGAGAAGAGAGAGGACGATCAAGGGCAAGAGGCGACAGGAACAATGGGCAACAAGATGACCGACCGATGAGGGTCATTAACATGATATTTGGTGGAAATGCAGCGGGGGGATCTACCGCTAAAGGAAGAAAGAGATATGCCAAGCAGGTCGGCAAAGACTCGTCAACCAAAAGAAAGAAGGAGAGCGACGGGATGATATCGTTCAACGAGTCCGACCTTGATGGTGTAAGTTGTCCTCATGATGACGCGCTCGTTGTAAATCTAAACATGGACGGCAACGAGGTGAAGTGGGTAATGATTGATACGGGCAGCTCAGTCGACCTGTTGTATTATGATGCCTTCAAGCAGATGGAGGTACCCGAAGATCAACTACTGCCCATAAAAGGACCTATCAAAGGGGTAATTGGAGCATCGGCCTATCCGTTTGCCCGGGTCTGTTTGAAAGTAAAATTCGGGTAAAGGCCGCGACAAATTGAGAAGGACGTTGAGTTCTTAGTGGTGAAGTTTCAAGGAGCGTACAATGCGATAATTGGGCGAGCTACTCAAAACGCCCTTAGAGCGGTCGTCTCCACCTACTACCAAGCGATGAAATTCCCAATGCCCCATGGGGTCGGTACTATCAGGAGTCAGCAGAGAATCGCTAGGGAGTGTTACTTAACGGAAACAAAAACACTAGACGAGGCGGTGGTCCTGACGAGCTCTCTTGATGTGAGAGCCGATGAGGAGACGGAGAGGATGAACCCAGTGGAAGAAACACAACGGGTCGTACTGGATGAAGTCGATTGCTCTAAATTCACAAATCTAGGTTCCGAGCTCCGGAAGGATCTAGTTAAAGAAATCACGGACTGTTTGGTAGAAAACAGATCGGTCTTCGCTGGGTACCGAGCGACATGCCAGGAATTTCTCGATCGGTCGCATCGCACTCTCTTGGCATTCGACATGACTACAAGCCGATTAGGCAAAAGAAGCGATGGCATAGCAAAGAGCGACAGGAGGTGATCGAGAAAGAAATAGAGAAACTACTCAAAGTCGGGTTCATCCGAGAAGTCAAGTACCCTGAATGGCTCGCCAATGTGGTTTTAGTGAAAAAGAAGAACGGGAAGTGGAGAATGTGCATCGATTTCACCGACCTGAACAAAGCATGTCCAAAGGACAGTTTCCCCTTGCCTAAGATCGACCAGTTAGTAGACTCCACTTTCGGACATGAACTTTTGAGCTTCTTGGATGCTTTCTCGGGCTACCATCAAATTCATATGAGTCTCGAAGATGAAGCAAAGATTGCCTTTATAACCAACCAGGGCACATATTGTTATCAAGTAATGTCGTTCGGCTTGAAGAATGCGGTGGCCACCTATCAGCAGCTCGTCATGGAAGTTTTTAAGAAACAGATCGGTCGATCGGTCGAGGCCTATGTGGACGACATGGTGGTCAAAAGTAAGACGGCCGCGGAGCATGTAGAGAATCTCAGAGAGGTCTTCCAGACCCTCAACAGATTTCAGATGAAGTTGAACCCGAAAAAATGCGTCTTTGGTGTGGCATCAGGAAAATTCCTAGGGTTCATGATTACTCAGCGGGGGATTGAAGCTAATCTAGAGAAGAACGAAGCCATCATCCAAATGCCCTCGCCACAATGCTTGAAAGACGTACAGATATTGACGGGTCGAATAGTCTCTCTAAGCAGGTTCGTTTCTAGATTGGGAGACAAGTGCCTCCCATTTTTCAAGAATTTAAGGAAAGCGAATGTAACCCAGTTCCAGTGGCCGGATGAATGCGAGAAAGCATTTCAACATTTAAAGCAATATTTGTCTACCCCTCCTATCCTGCAAAGCCCGGTCGAAAGGGAGAATTTGATTTTATATTTGGCAGTTACAGAAGGGTCGATCAGCGCAGTACTTGTTCGATCGGAGGGAAATGAGCAGCGCCCGGTCTACTACGTCAGTAAGGTGTTGATTGGACCGGAAATGCGATATGCACCTATAGAAAAACTAGCCCTCTCCTTGATAACGGCGGCTCGGAAGCTAAGACCTTACTTCCAAAGTCATACCATCGAGGTATGGACCGACCAACCCCTCAGGCAGTGCCTTCAAAAGCCCGAAACCTCGAGTTGACTAATAAAGTGGGCGGTAGAACTGGGGAAGTTCGACATACAATATAAGCCTCGGACGACGATTAAGGCACAGGTGTTGGCAGACTTCATTGCAGAAATGAGCCAGCCTAGCTCGTAGGATGAGCAATACCCTCCCTGGAGCTTATTCGTTGACGGTCGCTTACTAATTTGAGGATGCGGAGGCGGGAGTAGTATTGGTTAGCCCGCATATGGAAGAAAAGGTGGAATACGCTTTTCGGCTATAATTCAAGGCCTCCAATAACGAGGCAGAATACGAGGCTATGATAGCCGGCCTCCAACTGGCTAGGGAAATAGAGGTAAAACATCTCAAAGTGTATAGCGATAGCCAAGTAGTGGTCGGTCAAGTCACCGGGCAATATGAAGCAAAGGGGACAAGATGATCAAGTACTAGAGCTAGTAAGCAGAGTTAAGTGATTTGAGCAAGATTCAATCAAGAGAATAGAGCGAGCTCGAAATACTAAAGCGGATGCGCTCCAAATGGCTTCCGATCGAGATGCGAAATAACGTTCAGTCGGCGACTAGACCGACCTAGCATCCGAAAGCCAAGGAAGTTCTCGACGTAAATCTTTGGTCGATCGAAATGGATGGAGCCGATTAAGCGGTATCTCTAGAGGAACACAACCGGAAGAAACTTGGAGGCCAAGCGAGAATAAAGGCGCAGAGTATGCGATCGTTAATGGCACCTATCTGGCGATCTTATGATTGGCCTTCTTTGCGATGCTTGAGCGAAGAAGAGGTAGAACAAGCAATAGCCGAAGTCTACGAAGGAATGTGTGGAAACCATGTAGGAGGTAGAATGTTAGCTCATAGGCTGATCAGACAGGGGTACTACTGGACGACAATGAGAAAAAACTGCCAGGAGAAGGTCGACCGATGTGAGGCTTGCCAGAAAAATAGTAGCATATCTCATCAGCCAACTTAGAGGATGCAAATCGTGAGTCATCCTATCCTCTTTGCTCAGTGGGGGATGGATATACTAGGGCCCTTCCTTCTCGGTGCCGGACAGAAAAAGTTCCTGGTAGTGGCAGTGGAGTACTTCACCAAATGGGTAGAAGCAGAAGCGGTCGCTACAATTACCGAGCAGAAGGTGGAAAACTTCGTGAAGAAAAATATACTATGTCGCTTCGGGATGCCTATGGTGCTGGTTACGGACAATGGTCGGCAGTTCGATAACGAAAAGTTCAGAGATTTCTGCGATCGACTGAAGATAAGGCTGCAGTTGACCTCAGTAGCTCATCCCCAAAGCAACGGTCTTGCAGAGAACACCAATAAAAAGATAATGAGTGCTCTCAAGAAGCGCCTAGATGGCCGAAAGACCTGGGTGGAGGAACTAGACGAAGTGTTGTGGGCATACAAAACCACACCAAACGGAGCCACAGGGGAAACCCCTTTCAGGATGACCTTCGGGGCAGAAGCCCTAGTTCCAGTAGAAGTGGTGTTGCATAACCAAAGGGTGTCGAGCTATGAAGAAGAGCGGAATAATGAAGCCCACCGAGCAGAACTCGTGTTTCTTAGCGAAGACAGGGATAGGGCAGCCGCTCGTTTGGAAGCCGTCAGGAAAAAAGCAACGAAGTTCTACAACCGGAGAGTAAAACCAAGTGACGTAAAGGTCGGTGGGTACGTCCTACGAAAAGCCGAGGCGGCTGGCAAACACCCTGGAAAGCTCGGACAAGCTTGGGAAGGACCCTACCAGGTCGTCAAGCAAGCTGGACATGGCTCTTACATCCTTCGCGATGCGAACGGGAAGATACTATCGAGGCCCTGGAACTCCCAAAACTTGAAGGCATTTTACCAGTAGATAAATTTCATTTCAGTTAATCTTTGTTTATTACTGTTATTTGTACACAAACTGTGGGTACCTTTTTCCTAACCCTGCCAGTCAGGTTTTTTAACGGCCCGCACCCTCATTATCATCAATAAAGGGGTTTTCGGATTTCTTGGCAAGAGAAAATTTCATTATATTTGGCAAAGCGCAGAAAATCCCATCAACCATCGCTCGGCCTCGACTACAGATCGACCAGGTTGCCAAGACAAGATCCTTGGAACCATCGATCGACTTCGACATAACTCGGCCGGGTCACCAAGACAAGATCCTTGGGACCACAGCTCGACCTTGACTACAGATCGACCAGGTTGCCAAGACAAGATCCTTGGAACTATCGATCGAATTCGACATAGCTCGGCCGGGTCGCCAAGACAAGATCCTTGGGACCACAGCTCGGCCTCGACTACAGATCGACCAGGTTGTCAAGGCAAGATCCTTGGAACCATTGATTGAATTCGACATAGCTCGGCCGGGTCGCCAAGACAAGATGCTTGGGACCACAGCTCGGCCTCGATTATAGATTTACCAGGTTGCCAAGACAAGATCCTTTGAACCATCGATCGACTTCGATATAGCTCGGCCGAGTCGCCAAGACAAGATCCTTGGGATCATAGCTCGGCCTCGATTATAGATCGACCAGGTTGTCAAGATAAGATCCTTGGAACCATCGATCGACTTCGACATAGCTCGGCCGGGTCGCCAAGACAAGATCCTTGGGACCACAGCTCGGCCTCGACTACAGATCGACCAGGTTGCCAAGACAAGATCCTTGGAACCATCGATCGACTTGGACATGGCTAGGTCGGGTCGCCAAGACAAGATCCTTGGGACCACAACTCAGCCTCGAAGCCGGTCGACCATGAGCAACTTCATCTAATCCAACTATAGATCGAAAATAAAGAACATAAAACGTGGAAAATGACTTCGAAATAATGAAGGGCAAAATAAGAATTTCATTTTTGAATTCGTCCTGGCCACAAGCCTGACCAGGTGAGCTTCAAAAGTCCGCAGAAGGGGAACTATGAGCAGCTGAGGGAACAGGAGAAGCCTCGGAAATCGGTGCATGCACAGGAGAAACCTCAGAAGTTGACGGAGCAATCGGAGCGGGAGTAGGGCCCAAGGGAGCAACTGGAGGAATACCTTCATGAGGAAGCTCTTCCTCCTCCGAGCTAAGATCCAGCTCTTCATCCGGAATAATGGCTCGTTCTCCCTCGGCTTTCCCCTTCATATCCTCCAAGGATAGGCCGAGAGCTGCGGGAAGAAACGACTCAACATATTCCTCAAATGAAGGACACATTGACCCCTCAGGAATGTGAGCCGCGTGGCACTTCTTCAGGACCGAGAGGGTTAGATCACAGGCAAGCTCTAAACATTCCTCGTTTAGAAATCGCCTTTTCCATCTTTTTATTGCCTCGATCCTCTGCTTCTTAATAGAACCCCGCAGCTCCCACAATGTGTCCTCGGTCCTATTTCTGCCCTCCACCGCTATGTAACAATCCTCGAGGTACTTCTTACTAAGCTCCCGCTCCTTCTCCACCATCTCCTTCAGCTTGTCATTCGCTGCAGCCAGCTGGTTCCTCTCCTCCTCCCCCGTGGCCAATTGAAGCCTCAGGACGCCCATCGCTTCCTCCTGGGATTTCTTCTCCTCCTCCAAGGAAGAGTTCTGAGCTTGGAGGAAGTCTCTCCCCTCCTTGACCTCTGAAAGCTCGTCCTTCAAAGCCTTCGCCTGCTCATGGAGGTCCTGGACTTCCCGATCCATAGTTTCCAAACGCTGCACCACTGCGAAGGACATCATTGCACTCCGTATACCGCTACGAAGGAGTTGAGACCCCAGCTCCAGATTACTCTTCTTGTCCATGGTCTGCTCGTCCACGGGGGGAGTAATCCTCTCGACAATATGGCGGGACACTTCGAGGTCCCCGATCGAGGCAGTTTTGGCCAGCTTGATTGCAAACTCCAACTGCTCGGCATTAACTGCTCGCCCTCTCCACTTGCCCTTCTTCTCTTTCTCTTTCCCGCCTTGACTAGAAGGGTTGGATGGTATATCACCAAGCGGGATCAGTCTCTTCCTCTTAAGAGGAGGCTCCACTTCCTCCTCCTCCTCCTCTGCCCAGCCCGCTCGGCCCGCGTTGGCTGGCACGATCGGCAACGACGCCGACACAACATGATGATCTTCAGCAGTCGGAGGGACCGGTGTCACGGTGGAATGGCCTAGCTCCACTAGCGGACCGGCGCCTTCACCAGTCCCCATCTCCTTCCTCTTCATCCTTTGTTCGGTCTGCTTCTTGGACTTAAAGGAGGACCCGCCAAAATCTTCTATCCTCACCATGGCTGCACAACAACAAAACAACTCAGAAAGAGAAACCAATAATCAAAAAATGCAGTTAGTAAATGAACCACGAAGGGTCAACCAGACGGGGCGGTTTCTTCTCCTAGCCCGTTAATTTGTGGCGGGGGGTCGAGTAGAAAAGAATTGGCCGAAGCCCCCCCGCGATACCCTAGAATGAGTCGAACAAAGTTGTATCGGCCGAGCTCCTTTATGTGACCAACTACTACCCACTCTTCTCTGCTAAGGGATATGCTCGATGCGTCATTTCACTGCTCGGGTAAAGGATACCTCCACGGCCGAGACTCGAAGGAGGATCCTGGGGCTTTCACGAAGAAATACTTCATCCGTCAAGAGGATATTTTTGAAGCTGTTCCCGCCGGGCGATACCTAGCATCTCTATACAGTAGAGAAGGGACCCCAGTCCCAGAGCTAGGGCTCTGGTTCATCCTAAAAAAATGGCGCAAGATGTCAATCGAAGGGCAGCAGCCGAACTGATGGCACAACAAGGCCAAGCCGTTGATAAACCTCCAGCTGTTCGGAGGAAATTGGCTCGGCATCAGCTGATAGGCCGTGCACACCTCGTCGACAATCGGGGCATATGGAAGCCTCATGCCACCAACAGAGAAAAAACTATCAGAAACGGCGAAATATCCACTCAAGTTGCTGTGGATTCGCTCATTCCCCAAGGCCAACCTAGGCCCCTAAGCCATAGGGATGTTATTCCTAATGACCAATCGTTTCAGCTCAGGCGGGGTCATCGTCGATTCAACTCTTGGCGGATCCGCCACAACCGACCCATCTTTTCGCTCTCTCGTCGATATTTCTTCAACCTCTCCTACCGTACTTCTAGCACTAACCGTCGACATGCTTACCAAGAAGAAAACCTTTGAAAAAAAGTTTAGAGGGGGAAATGAAGGAAGGAGACGTACCTATTTAGTGGTATGAAGTTGGAAAATCGGACGACGGTTGAAAGAAATTTCCTGGAACTGAGAGCAAGAAAGGGCAAATGAAAGTAGAGTAAAGGCAAGAGAACGAAGCAAGCGTGAAGAAAACCCACAGTTCGTTGATCCTGAGTACTTATAGAAGACTGGCTCGACACGTGGAGAAATCTGAGCCAAACGTAGACACGTGGCAAAATCAGAGCCGAGGTACATTAGGGTTGTTCGAAATCCAGAGCGACGCGATGAGTGAAAGGACGTACATGATAGCTGCACAACGGTTACGAAGACGATATGTTTCAGATTCTGAAAAACTGCTAGAAGGCACGCGCCGTCAATAATAAATGCTCCAAGTACCTTCACGCACTCACTAATGATGACCACCCGATCTACTTTGGCGCGAGCTATCATGCAATAAACTCCAATGCTGACCTATTGAGACTCTCAAGCGACCGATCCCAATACGAGCAGCCACGCATTGCCCCGAGTTGTCCTACGGACGAGCTATAATGCCAACATCTGACCGATCAGGCCTACTCCGAGCTGTCTCACGGACGAGCTACAAGACACACGCATACTCCTTCCACCCTTCTCTTTGCTCAAACTCAAGGAGTAGGAGGGCTTATGGTCGGGCCGGTCGTGCTGGGCCCGAGTCCAGACGTAACAACCCAAGGGCCGATCGGTCCATTCTCCAAAGATCAGTCTCATACCCGCGCCAGGCCCACTCCACGCATACACGACCCATCCGCAGATGGAAGACTCCCATGCATACGTAAAGACTTAAACCTAGCACATGCATCATATATAAGGTCTAACTCTGCCATAACAGGGGTACGTAATCGCAGCCCTAGTTCTTTTCCTCTTACAGAAAACCTATCTTCATCAAAAAAGACTGACTTGAGAGTCAGAGGGACTAATCGGGACACAACCCCCGACGTGCCTTCTTTGTTTTGCAGGAACCTTCACGTCGAAACTACCACAAAGAGCAGCCAACTCCATGGATCCAAACGGCAACGTTCAGTTCCGCCAGAATCCAGCTGAACCAGTAAGAAAATAAAAATTATTTGGTAATTAATATAAATATAGTTATAGATTTCTATTCATGATGAAATTAATCTGATTAATACGTGTATATCAATAAAACATATTTATTATAAATAATACATTAAAAGATATAAAAATGCATAATTTTACTAATTTAACATGATTTAATCATTTCAATAAGCATAACAATCGATTCAATTTATTTATAGTAATATTCACTTAAATTTCATATATAACTGGTAATACATTGTAAATACAAATAAAAATACATCAAAATTCAAAGTTAATGGTAATTAATTATTTCTTAATATAATTATTATTATTAGTTATTAATTCATTACATAAAATATCTAGTAGTTTTTTTTTACGAATAAAACCAAAGATACCGAAAGGCTAAAATCTAAACCCAAGCCATCAGGTTTACCCCGTACACTCGAATCCTACAAGCCTTTCCCTATCAGAAGCAGTACAAGCAGATTTATCTGACGATAAAATAGGACCTAAACAGGAAGGACTAGTTTCCCAGTGATGAAGGAGTGAGCTGCCCTATTGACAATCCTACGCGTCCATTGGAATGACAAGTGAAGGAAATGTCGCTTGAAAACAAGACAATCAAGAGCTAACAATCCAATCTCTGAATTATTTAAAGACGAATTTGTGATAGCTTGAACAACCAACAAACAATCCAATTCCACAACAACATGGTCAATTTGTTTGTCTTTCAGCCACGAAAGTGCTTCTCTAATCAACATGAGTTCAGCAATAATTGGGTCAAACAATGACGAATAATGTCCGGAGAGAGCAGCTACAAAACTCCCCATTTCGTCTCTAAGAACAACAGCAAATCCCTTTGCATTTTGTTCTTTTGACAGCCACATCAACGTTGCATTTCACAAGACCAGCTGAAGGTTTACGTCAGCCTAAGGTATTAGGACGTAAAATGCTAGCTGTTGCACTAACCCTCTCAAAGCTCCTCCGAGAATCCTGTCAATCTTTAATAAAGTTGTCAGCAAATGTAACAATCATATGGGCAGAGACAATCTGACCTTGCCAAACTCTGACATTACGAGGATACCAAATACTCCATAAAATAGCTAACATACGGGTTAAGGAAGATACAGATAAGTTAACCAAAATATTCCCGAGAAAAGTTTCAATCCCCTAGTTTGGAAGACTCAAATGCGCTATAGCCCAACTTTCTTTTGCTTTAGGGAACTCCATTAGCACATGATTCAGATCTTCCTCAAAACCACAGACGTCATAAGCAGTAAGGAGCGTGATTCCCTTACGCTATAGCCGCGTTTTACATGGAATAAACTCCCTCAGACAACACCAAATAAAATCCTTAATCTTAGTAGGGATAGGTAAATTCCACAATCGGTTCCAAGGTTTCTCCATAGGAAATTGGCGATATCCGTAAATAATCTAAGGGTCAGTTTGTAGCCAGATTTAACATAATAAAGTCCATCTCTACTATGATGCCATATCAACTAGTCCGGAGGCTTAGCATACGCAATAGGGATTTTGGCTATCCGTCCAACATCATAAGGCGTAAATAAACCTTCGATCAATTGTTCATCCCAACCAGAACCTAACTCGTTAAAAAGCTCCCTTACTTTCATGTTACTTAAACTTTGGATTGGAGGGGAGGTGATAAAGAAATTAGTAGCTTCATTAATCCAGGGATCTTTGAAGACATCAATCGAAGCTCCATCTCCAAGTCTCCAACGAACACCATAAGTCAATATATCCTTTGCGGCATAAATACTCCTCCAAATAAAACTTGTATTTGCCCGATCCTTAGCCTCTAGAATGCTACCAGAAGGAAAATATCTCACTCTAAAAATTTTACTCGGAAGTGATTCAGGATAAGCGATGAACCGCTAGGCTTGTTTACAGAGCATTGTCAGATTGAAGCAGTGAAGGTCCCTGAATCCCATGCCCCCATATTTTTTTGGCACACAAAGACGTTCCCAACACGCTCAATGTATATTCTTTCTGGTAATAGTGCTCGAACCCCACCAGAAGGAGTTCATCATTTTTTGTATTTCGTCACAAGTTCCTCGAGAAAGAAAGAAGACGCTCATGCAATACGTAGACAATGCTTGGGCGACTGTCTTAATTACAACTTCTTTACCCGGTTTAGATAACAACTTATTCTTCCAGCTCATAATCCGCTTGCTAAACCGATCTTTGATGAAAGCAAAAACCTGTTTTTTTGTCGCCCAATTAAAGAAGGGAGACCTAATTATTTCCCATGGTCGAGCGGAGTATTTACTCCTAAAATAGTTTCCATCGCGTTCCTGTCAAGTTGTGAAGTATTAGAACTAAACATGATACCAGATTTCTGGTAATTAATCGCCTGTCCCGAAGCCGTTTTATAGATATCTAGTATCCTCTTGATATTTTGTCCTTCCCTCGCATTTGCTCGAAAGAAAAGAAAGCTATCGTCTGCGAACAAAAGATGGGAGACACTGGGACTTCCAGGATAAATCCGGGCTCCGTGAATATCCCCTCGTAACTCATTTCTCCGAAGCAATGCGGATAGACCTTCAACACAAAGAATGAATAAGTATGGGGACAACGGATCTCCCTGCCTCAGCCCACGCTTAGGATTGATGGGGCCAACTTCAGTACCATTAAAGGCCACATAATAGTTGACTGTAGTAACGCACAACATGATGAGCTCTACTAATTTTCTGTCGAAACCCAACTTTAACATAATAAAACGTAAATAGTTCCAATCAACTTTATCATACGCTTTACTAATGTCGATTTTAAGGGTTACTTCTCCAACTTTGCCTTTACCCTTATTCCTCATGTAATGAATAATTTCAAACGCCACCATGATGTTATCAGTGATGAGATGTCTAGGGACAAAAGCCGACTGCTTGGGAGAAATTATTTTAGGAAGAAGAGTTTTGATTCGATTCGCGATAACTTTGGCCATGAGTTTGTAAAGGACGTTACATAAAGCTATTAGACAAAGATCTTTCATACAACTGGGGTTATCTTTTTTGGGTATCAAAACAATCACTGCATCATTGAGATTGGCCAGAAACTCCTGCTTCTCCATCCAATTACGACAGCTATTAAAAACGCCCATTCCCAAAATATACCAACATTTCTGAAAAAATGCTGGATTCAATCCGCCCGGCCTAGGAGCCTTATCCGGGTGCATGTCAAACATCGCTCTCCTGAATTCCTCCATCTGTAAAGGTGCCAACAAATACTCATTGTCCTCTTGATTAACCACCGAGGCGATAGAGTCGAACTGACGAAAATCTAAACGTCCTGAAGCTGAAAACAACCGAATGAAATAGTCAACAATAACTTTACTCATACCTTCATTGTCTGAAACTTGTTGATCGTGATCATTAGTGAGTGCAGTAATATGATTCAATCACTTCCGCTTGTATGCTTGCGCATGAAAATATTTGGAATTGGCCTCCCCATATTGCATCCAAAAGATCTTTGAACTTTGCTTCCAATAAATCTCCTTTTGAGCCAGAAGTTTATTAAGTTCAGTTTTCTGCATCCCAAGTAAAGCACGCTGATTTTGTCGTCTCGCCAGATACATAAGCCTCTTCAGAGCTTGAATCCGTTCAGGAAAATTATTCCCTAACTGCTTATGCCATTCGAGCAAACCTTTACTACATTTTTGAATTCTGGTAATGATATTCAGATCAATATTGTCGGTCCAAAAATATGCTACAAACGTCAAAAAACTATCTTCCTCTAGCCATTTATTCTCAAATTTAAAACGTCTAACCCTCCTAGCAGGAAGTTGACACTCAGCCTCCAACTTAATCGGATTATGATCTGAAGTAGCACACACCAGATTATGCAATTTGTGGAAAGGGAAGATCGCTATCCATTCTTCATTAACAAAAGCACGATCGAGTCTCTCTAAAGTAGGCGAGTTTGTATTTCTGCCTCTTGCCTAAGTATACCCAAAACCGAACAGAGGAATATCAATGAGGTTACAGTTCGAAATACATTGGCGAAAACCCTCCATTAGAGAGCTAGGACACTCCCCACCTCCAAGCTTGTCGTTAATGGACAAAAAATTATTAAAATCACCGAAACAAACCCGAGGCATATTATGGAGACGTGAAAGAGAATGAAGAAGCTCCCAACTAGTTCGCTTTCGATTCAATTCCGGGAATCCGTAGAAACCTGTAAGTCGCCATTTAGAAGTATTCGAATCATCAATGCTGAGATCAATATGATTATTAGAGAAACCTATGGAAGTAGCAGAGACGTCATGCATCCAAAAAATAACAAGGCCGCCACTTCGGCCTACCCAATCAACACAAAAACAGAAATCATACTTCAACAAAGATTTTATTTCATCAACCTTAACAGAGTTCGCAAGAGTTTCACTTACAAAAAGAATACGAGGCTTATTAAACCTAACTAGGTCCTTCAGTGCTCGAACTGTCTTGTGGTTTCCTAGGCCACGACAGTTCCATGCTATATAATTCATGGCTCTCGGTAGGTCTGTTGAGCAAGACCGGCCGATGCAACTTGATATGGGAGTTAAGGCAGAACTGATTCACTTGTATTCATTATCTCTTCGGAGTTGTCTACAGTGTTACCATGTCATTTTCCTATTTTATTTGAAATTAATAACTATTTATTAAATTTCATATAAAATGATAAATTAAATTATAATTTTTATATATATATTGATGTACTTTTTTTAATAAATAATTTAAATCATACTTCAATAAATCAAAATCAATAATTAAAACTCCTTTTATAACTTTCAAACATTAGAAATTTTGAATAAGTCTTTAAACAAGAATAAAAAGTAATAGTAACACCCAAACAAGAAAAATAACCAAAATTAAATCAAAATAACTAAATAGACCCTAAAATACTCTTCTTTTGTATTCTTCATTATAATACGCTCAAGTCGTTAGTAATAATTTATCTTTTATCTCTTCAACTTTCTTTCATTTATTTACTTAGATAGTAGAAAATTACGAACACTGATCAATAAAAACATGTTTGTTTTCTCCATATATGTATCTTTCTCTTTTCTTTATATATTCTATTTCAGCTATCGGTGGTATCAAAGCTTGAAAATGACTTCTAAAAGTTTTTTACAACTAACCATTCCACATTTTCAATCATCCTGATCGATGGAGCATGTTGATAGAATTTCTTAAGGTCCAAAGAATACTAGCATGTGTGTTAAGGCGGGCGTAGCAATACCCACGATTGTAAGGACACATATAAACACATAAAAAAACTAAGTTGAAGGGATTGCAATTGAAGACTTAAAGGTGAAAATTTACTTATTCCAAGAAAATGATCGATAAAATTTACTCACTTCAAGCAATTGATTGATCTATCATGGAAATTATCTTAGCAAATAAACTTATAAGGATGTATTAGACTCAATGAAGAAAAATATAAAGGTTCTTTTAGAGTGAAGCATGTAATGTTTAAAACATTGGATCTCAAGACTTTATAAATAAGAGATGAAGAATCTAATGACTAGCTACTTCATAAGGACTATAAAGATGACTACCCAAAAATGATTCCTCAATAAGATTATGCAAGATACCATTGTTGAAAGGACATTACAATTGTTGGCACTAAAATTTGATTATGTTGTTGTTGTATAAAAGAGTCTAAATACATTGATGCACTCTCTCTTGACAAATTTCAAATCTTCCTGTTGGTCCACAAATAAAAGATGAATTAATGATCAAGTATAAAGGAGCAAGCTTTAAAGGCTTCTAAACCTATTTATTCCTCAAACTCTATTGGAAGAGGTTGAGGTTGAGTAAGGAGAGGTTGGGGCAATCGAGATGGCAATAGGCGGTTCAAATTTGATAAATAATTTTACAAGTCCAAAGTAGAGTGATGTAGATGTCATAAATTTGATTATTATAATACTAATTTTATTATAATTTGTCTAATGATAAAAAAAGGAAGAGAAATTGAATTTTAGAATAAAGA
Organism: Erythroxylum novogranatense; assembly: GCA_029891385.1. Taxonomy (NCBI): domain Eukaryota; kingdom Viridiplantae; phylum Streptophyta; class Magnoliopsida; order Malpighiales; family Erythroxylaceae; genus Erythroxylum; species Erythroxylum novogranatense. Next base: position 87,393,737 of record CM057225.1, on the reverse strand, counting down.
AGGAACTAAATTTTTTATAAGATAAGGAATTAGAAACCTTGTTGTTGGTGATCAAAGTCAATAAGGAATTGTAATAAATGTGTGGTATATAGATATAGGTGACAATCACCACATTTGTGGAAGTAATTATTTTCTCTTACTTAAATGAAGAATTTTGTTTTACCATAAGTTTTGATGAATGTTCTACTATGAATATAATATGAAAGGGTGATATTGATATAAGAAAGAACAATGGTTATGTAGGAACAATTTGTAAAAAAAATTTATATTCCCGACTTAGAAACTAATTTGTTAAGTATCAATCAATTACTAAAAAAAGGTATATAGTGATTTTTGATAAAGTTGCTTATGAGATAGACAATCCTTCTAGAGGAATTATTATTGTTGTCTAAATAAGTTCAAATAGGTTGTCTTCATTAAAGATTGTAAGTGCTCAAAGTTGTTTGCTAGCCAATGTGAAAGACTTTTTAATTGCTTTGGCATTTTCTCTACAGAGATTTAAATCTCAGTGGATTAAAGAGCCAACAGCAAAATAATGGAGATTGATTTTCCATAAATTATCATTTCTCAAGTTTGTGAATAATATGTAATTAGTAAACAACACCATTCTTATTCCACCAAAGGAAAGTCATGGAGAGCATAACATATTATAAAGCTCTTTCATTCAAATATTTGTGGCCTGATAAAGCCATCGTCTAATGGGATAAAAGATACAGTAAACCTCAATAAATGAATATTGTTGGGACCTGGAAAACTATTATCTTATACTGAGTTATTAATTTATTGATAAATGAATATTTTATTAATTTATCGATAAATTAATATTTATTAATTTATAGAATAATTTTATTTTATACATTATATTTGTCAAATTAAACAATTAATTTTTCCGTAACTAAGAAAAGAAAATAAATAGACAATTAATTAATGATGGTGCATTGTATCTAAGTTTATTAATCTTGTCAAAAATTAAGTTTACTAATCCTATAAGGAATCCTACTTCAACTAGGATTTCTACATTTCGGAAGATTCTTGTTCGCCACTGCAAGAAATGGATCCAGGAACAATCTAGATAGTCAAGGGACATGTAGATTGGGAGAAATGAAGATTCCTAATTTTTAGGAAAAAAAGTCCCACCTTTGTAAAGATCATAATTTGACAAGGAAAGAAAAAAAATCTGGTTCTACTTGGAAAAGAAATCATATCCTTGTAAAGATCTTAATTCTACAAGGAAAGAAAGACCTACTTCTACTTGAAAAAGAAATCATCTTCTTGTAAAGATCCTAATTCTATAAGGAAAGAAAGACCTACTTCTACTTGGAAAAGAAATCCTCTCCTACAAGACCTCCTCCAATATAAATAGGGTCCTTTAGCATTAGTTAGAGGAATTCATGTTTTCTCTCTTCTTTGGACGTGAATCTCTCTTCTGCTCTTTCTTTCTTTCCATTGCTACTCATTTGAAAGGTGTAAAAAAGTCTACGCTAACTGATGAGATGAGAAAAGCATTATGTGAGTACAAAAGTCAGCATCCCTCTTCAAGTCAAAAAGATTTGCAACAGTGAATTCAACAAAAGTTTGATCTCTCTATTAGTCAATCAACAATATCAAATACTCTTAAAAGGTCAGCAGAGTATTTATCAAAAGAGATAACAAATAGCAATGTTAAAAGTCACAAATCAACAAAATATCCTGAATTAGAAAAGGTATTGTATGAGTGGTTTCTCCAATATCAAGAGAAAGCGAACATGACTGGAGAAATGATTCAAACTAAAGCAAGAGAGTTTCTACAGAAGATGTATGGTGATGCAAATCTAGAATTTAACTTCTCAAGTGGTTGGCTAGAACGGTTCAAGGCGAGACATGGGATTAAGTTATATAGAAGGTTTGGTGAAAGCGGTTCAGTTATCATGGAGAATATCAAGAAGTCGCACCTAAAATTCGAGCTAAATTGGACAAATTTCATTGGAGGGATATCTATAATATGGATGAAACAGGCTTATTTTATTGTTTGCAAGCAGATCATTCACTAGCTACAAAGCAATTAGAAGGACAGAAAAAGGATAAGAAAATACTTACTGTTGTTGTTTGTTGCAATGGGGATGGTTCAGATAAAGTACCTCTTTGCATTATTGGTAAGTATGCTAATCCTAGATGCTTTAAAAATGTGAATATTGACAATCTTAATTGTCATTATCGAGCCACCAAGAAAGCATGGATGACTGGATTACTCTTTCAAGAATTTATTCGTTGGTTTGATGATAGAATGACAGGTAGAAAAGTACTACTTATAGTAGACAATTGCCCAGCCCATCCCAAGGTTACTGAACACTTAAAAAATGTTGAATTGTTCTTTTTGCCTCCAATACAACATAAAAAATTCAACCATGTGATGCTGGAATTATTCGATCACTTAAGATTTATTATTGACGTCGTTTTTATTATAGCATCTTGGAAGGCTATGAGATGAGAGCAATAGATCTTGAAAAAATTAATGCCCTGGATGCTATCTATTTTATTAACGCTGCTTGGAATATTGATGTGAAGGCCACAACTATTGCAAATTGTTTTCGACATTGCAAAATTCGATCCGAGGAAGGTATGCTTCTAGAAGAAGAAACTGGTGATGTTGAAGGCATTCAAAGATTAGAGGAAGTTATTTCTAATTTACATAATAGAAATGCCATGAATGTAGAGCAGATTCTGAATTATCCTAGTAAAAATGAAGCTTTAATGGAATCGCCTACGGACGAAGAAATTATTCAAGGAGTAATGGGTATGGAAGATGATGACAATCAAGATCCAGAGGATAGTAACGCTATACCACATGTTTCTCCTAAAGAAACTTTTCTTGCCGTAGAGACTTTGAAAAGTTACTTACTTCAAAATGAGAAGAATGTGCCGAATGTAGTTTATGCCTTCCAAAAAGTTAAAGATGAAATTGAATTCAGCTCACATGAAAAGAAGAATCAATTGACTAAAGATACATATTTTAGGAAAGCAGAAAATTTAAAATAAAAATTGTTTAGGAAGTGCTTTATTTTATGAATTATATATGTAATTTTAATACTTATTTAATGAATTATTATTGTATATTTTCAATGGGCCTCAAGGAATTTTTAAAAACTATTATCTTATGCATTTAGTGAGGTTATTATTTTATCCTATCGCCCAAGTCGAGACCAAGAAAATTATTATTTAATCGAGATTATCAATTTATCGAATATTCATTTATCGAGGTTTTACTGTATATAATTATCTTCGCTAATGTTTATATTTAAAAACTTGGAATTAATTTTGTAAGAGAAATGATAAGCTTTTAATACATTTAAAAGCTTCAAGGCATGTGTTAAAATGAAACAGATAATGCCATTAAAACTTTATGTATAGGTCACATTAGAGAATATTGTTTAAAAGAATTTAAATTTTTTTTGTGAAGTATATGATATTCAAAGGGAGCTCATAACTACTTATACACCGTAGCAAAATGGTACGTCAAAGAGGAAAAAGTAAAATGTATTGACAAAAAGTGCATTTTAAACTATAACATTTTCACAAAAATACAGTCAAATCCTAACATTTTAGAACATTCAAAATAATCTATGACATTTGTAAAACATTCAGTTTAGTTAATGGATGGAAATGTTGATAGAATTATGTTTCATTTATTATGTTCTATCATTGCTAATATGACATTAAAAAAATATTAGTCATATAGGTCTATTACGTGATATACATGTAGTATAATAGGCCCCACATATTTAAATTAAACTTCAAATTTTAAATTATTTTTAAATTTTAATCAATCATAGTAAATTCTAATTAATCATAATTAACCATAATAAATTATAATAAATCTTAACTAGCTTTAATTTAACATTAATTCCAATAGACTTAATTAACCTAAATAATCTCAATTTAAATTAACTTTAATTTAATTTAAATAACCTCAATCCTCTCCTTTTCAACGATCTAAAATATTAAGGTCTGATTTGTATTTTAGTAAAAATGTTTAGGGTTAAAAATGCACTTTTTTTCTTAAAATTATTTTCAATATGATGAGAAACTTGTTGACAAAGGGGAGAATTGGAAAGAAATTTTGGCTTGGAGCAATAAATTAGAGCTTTTATATTTTAAATAGAAGCCTTACCTTTATTGTTTAAAACATGACCTTGGAAGAAGCTTGGAGTGGGTTAAAACTATTGGTACATTATTTTGGAAATTTTTATTATATCATCTATGCATATTTACCTTACGAAAAAAAAGGAAGAAACTTAAAGTGAGAAGTTTGTCTTTCTAAATGTAAGTGAAGCATCTAAAGCATACAAATTGTTCAATATATTAAAGAAAAAAGATTGTGACTAGTAAAGATGTTTCTAATGAAGAAAGTATTTGGTATTGTAATGAGCAACAACTTGCACCAATCATCCTTGATAGTAAAACTGAATAAGAAATGTAGCAACCCTACACCAATAAATTCTAACTGCCTTTACACTTGAAAATTCATCAAATGCTTCACTAGTAATAACAGATAATACTGATGTAGAAATTAAATATGTTCTCGTTATGTTTATAATAGGCCTTATTAGATGAAAGACTATAAGGTAACTGAGATTGTTCACATGGAAAATTCAATCATTAACATTGCTTTGATCTTAAATTATAACCCAAAAATTTAAAAAATATTATAAAAAACAAAATGGCAAAAGGCGATGAATGAAGAAATTGAAGTCATTGAAAGAAATGATAAATGGATGTTATGCAATCTTCCAAATGGGCATTGAAAGAAACAATGAACGGATGTTATGTAATCTTCCAAATGGGCATAAAACCATAAGCATGTAACGGGTCTTCACAATAAAACTAAGAGAAAGTGGTTGATAAGTATAAAAGCATAATTAGTAGCTCGGGCTAGATGCAGTAATATAAGGTAGATTAAAAAATGGTTTTGCTGCATTTGCAAGACATGATACAATTAGATTGGTAATCTGTAAGGCCCTAATATGTACCCTAGAAGCATTATAATATGTATAGTGTGTATTAAGAAGTGAATATAAAGAATTAAGTGTACCTAAGCATAGTAAGGGACATAATGGTAATTAACTTAAAGGCAGAGGTAAATTGGTAATTTCTTCATTTAAGCATGGCATGAATAATTATATGTGATAACTTAAAGGCAGAGGTAAATTGGTAATTTCTTCATTTAAGCATGGACATGAATAATTATATGTGAAAGATGGACTAGAATGAATTCAATTGATGATTTTATATGCCAATGTGGGAACTAGAGTAAGAAGAAGGACTAAATGTGCAACTTTGACAAAAATCAACATATGGTCTAATGAGATTAAAGCATATGTCTAAAACTAGAAACTTCATAAAAAGGGGAGTAGAAGAGAGGAGAGAGGGTACGTAGGGTTTTAACTCCAGAATTTTCTCTTCTCATCTCCTTTCCATTCCATCTCCTTGATTACATCATTTTGCATAAGGAATCAAGTTAATCCTAAGTGAAAATCAAGGTAAAAGTTGGTGGTTTTTCTTCTCATCTTCATCTTTTCATACTTTTCTCATGAAGTGTTGGAATTATAAGGTTGGATATGGGAATGAGATATGTATTTGTGGTGTTCTAGTTAGTGAATCAAGCAAAGACAAAGTGGAAGAGAAGGAAGAGCACTAGAAGAAAAGCTAATTGACAAATTTCAAAGTTTGGGACTACACTTAGTTAATTTCTATATGTGTGCATATTTGAATATGTAAAAAAGATTGATTTGGACATGGAATGGTTTCTAGAATTATTTCTTGGTTTTACTTTGCATGAAATTAGTTGAATATGATAAGAGAGAGTAACGTTCAGTGAAATTATGTCTTAGGTTCTTGGTTCACTTGAACCAACCATATTGTTTTGGCTATAACTCGACCTGTAGACCTCTAAATTAGGTGATTCCAATTGGAGGTGAAACTTAAAACATAGAAATTGAAATATCTAGAAGAACATAAGATCTAATTCTGGCTTTATGATATTGGAAATTGAGATCGAAAATGATGATCTGATGCTACGCTTGCATTGGAGTAGCTTGTGATTTTTGGTTCTTATCTCTTGACTTAGAAGTCTAAATGGCCTGATCTTTAATGATATGGAAATTAGAGACATAGGAAAACAAATGTTTAGAAGACTTCAAGGCCTAAGTTGAATGTTTGCTATGTGAAAATTTTAGAACAAGTGGAGATCATGTGTAATTTGCATCTGGACTGTTTTGGTTGCCCATTTTAGACCCACCTTGTGCTTAACCCAATTTGCACTATTTTTTAGTTCTTCGCTTCCATTTTTTTACAGAATCATATCGAAATCTTTTTGAAATTTTTTTGAAACTTTGCATACACCTAGAAATAAATAAAATATGACCTACTATATGTGAATTGGGTGATTAAACATTTGAATTTAAGATTAAACATATTGCATGCTAAAGAAAATTTACATTTACATAGATAATTTGTATGCATATTTATTGCTTATATGTGTGTAGTATGACTATAAAAGTTCACATAATAATTTTGTGAAGATAATTAAGTACAATTCAACATGTTTTATATTAAATGAGGTATGGGAATTTATATACTAGAATTATGTGAAAGTACCTTAAGAAACATAATTAAACAAAACATATACAAAATAAATTATACGAGTACTTGTGATTTGAATACTATACTAATAGCGATAATTTATGACTTGCATGTATGAACTTAAAAACATATTTTATGTTTTCAAATGAATATCATGTGATTTGTCAATATGTTAATTATGAAATTGACAAATGATTAAATGAAATGTTACAATGCCTACTTCATCACCTTGGTAATGGATAGATAAGCATGCTTACATGATTACAGTGTAGTTATTACAATTTGACACCACTTATGTCTTCATTTCAAGATCATAGTGTCTCTATAGTTCGATATCTTCAGATATCCACAGTTTGATACCTCTGCGTATCCACAGTTCGATACCTTTAGGTATTTATAGTTCGATGCCTTCAGGTATTCACAATTTGATATTTTCGAATATCCATAACTCCTATTATCTACACCCACAGGAATGTATAGGCTTAACACAAAAATGAAATTTAACAGTCATAAATAAGATAAAATTTAACAGTCATAAATAAGAGAAAATTTAACAGTAATAGATAACAGATACAACATGACAATATGAATAGTTTATATTGATGAGCTTTAAATATCAATAGTTGGCTTATAAATGTGCATTTTTGGTATATGGATAATATATTAAAACATATTTGCATTATGTACTTTGCTTAATTATGCCATCATTATTTATATGAGATTGTGATATTCATAAATGTGTGTGAGCTTAGCAGATGATTGCTATGAGTGGTCATTCAAACTAAGTGTTTCTTCATTAAGCTTTCAAGCTTAGCACGGGTGTTAATCCTTGTGGGTCCAAATAATAAGAGTAAGGCACAAGGATCATCGGTAGGGATGAAGACTAACTATTAGAAGTAAAAATACCTTTGGATGTGTCTTTTGATTAAACAATGGTTGTATATGTACTGAAGGACACTGTACTTTCCTAATAGTTTGTAACTAAGAATTTAAGTTGTGTGTAATATCTCTTTGGATTACCATATAAATATAATGATGTAATAATAATTTTAAATAATAATGTTAAGGGTATGAAATTTTATAATATATATATGAACAACATTAAATAGACACATAAGTGATGACAATCCCTATAAATGAATAGAATTATATGCCATGAATACGTATAGGAATTTGGGTGTCATGTGTGTATAGTTATAAGTTTCATGAAGGGGGTGTATCATAATCGCATTAGCAATACAAATTTCGAAATATATCTTTCAATTGGATGACAAATATGCCTTTCTATATGGAAATTTGGAGGAGCATATGTTTGTTGATCAATTACTTGGTCATTTTAAGATTAGAGGTGTATACATATTAAAAAGAACTCCTTATGGATTAAAACAAGTTTCAAGCTTGGTATAGTTATATAAAGGCTTATTTCATAAAAGAATTTTTTTTTTTATAAATGTCCATATGAGCACTCACTTTTTGTTAAAGTTAGAGAAGGAGGAAAGATGCTTATTATCTGCTTGGTTAAAAGTTCATTTTGAACCCTAACGTTTTTTATCAAAATACAAGTTGAATCCTAACCCTTCAAAGTGTTAATTTGAATTCTAACATTTTCAAAACATTATAAATAAATCTCAAGTAGGTGAAAAATTTAGCGAGATTACATTTTCGTCAGTCAAGTGCCACATCATCCTTTGTAATGCCTCATATTAGGGGTTAAAATATTGAGGAATTTCAATGCATAGTATGCTTTGCATAATTAAGTTTTTGTTTATTTGTACATATGCATTTTTGGACTCATACAAATATTTGTGCATGCATTCATTGTTAGAGGGAAAAATCCCCGGAGCCTTGTTGTTCTCCGGATTATGTTAGTGTTCTTTGAAATCACCGAACCTTCATCACCGATTATTGTTGTTGATTTTTAAGTTAGTGTTAACCTTTGTAAACAAAACAATTCAGTCTAGCTAAGATTTTGTTTCTCGTTGGTTTTGCTTCTTCAACCTTCCACTGAACCCTGTTCTTCACCTTCACTGTCAAAGAATTTGCAGAAAAATCAAGTAAGGGATATTTCTAACTCTCTGAGTTCTATGATGATGTGTTAGTGTTGGAAATGAATTCATACATGAGTTGGATGACATTTTATGTTGGAAATATATACAGGCATGAGAAGTTTATGCAGTGTAGTCTCGGTGAATAAATTCACTGAATGACTTAGGTGAGGATTTGAGGTCGTGAGTGTGTAAAGATAGCAGTAAGAGTATTTGGAATTGAATATGAGATTACTAGGTGTTGTGTAATTTGAAAAGAAAATGAAGAAAATGAAACAAATGTAGTAAGAATGAAAATACAGTAGAGAGAGAAAATTGAACATGATTTCACGTGCATGCATCGGTATTTAGTGTTTGAATATAGATAGTGTTTGAATATAGATTCGATTTATTTGAGTTGTGATGATCTGAAATGGGAGTAGAAGAATTGATTCAAGTGTGATATGTGTTCATTGAATAAGATTGAAGCGAGAATCAAATACTAGAAAATTTTGTACTAAAGAGAAGAAAATGATTAAAACGCAGTAAAGTTCGTCGCAACGAACTATCTTTAGTTCGTCGCGGCCAACTTGAAGGATTTATTTTTGGAAAAAGTTCGCTTCGGCCAACTCTTAAGTTCGTCGCAGCCAACTTGTAAGAATTCATGAGAAATTTTCCTCTTTGGAAAAGTTGGCCGCGACAAACTTTCCTTGGTTCACAGCAGCGAAGTCTTTTCTACACAACTTAAACATGCTTTGGTATTTCAGGCATAACTTGGTCTGTAGTTATCTTAATGGAGTGATTTTTAATTTGGAGAAAACTAGAGGCATAGGGCTACAAGTTGTATGAAGTGATCAAATTCTAATTCTACCTATAAGAATTTTATAATCTGATTTGAAGTTGGGATAAGAATTTTGTTGAAGCTTATAGACAATTTGAAATCTTTTGGGTATAACTTTCAGTATACAAAACCAAATTAGATGAACATGGTATCATTGGAAACCTAAGACAAAGAGATACAAATTTCTAAAAGGAAGTATCACCTAATTACCTAACCTTCCTTATGGGAATAATTAAGCAAAATGGACCTGAAAGTTAGTTGTAAAATAAATCTGGATTTAGGGAATTGAATATGGTTTCACATGGTCGATAATGTGACAAGATTGGGACAAGAAACTCGAAATTTGTCATGAATATGCATCATACATATTCATTATAAATGAGTGTACTTATTAAATTCATAATTGTGCACAATAATGATATGCGTTTGTGTTAAATATTTTAGAGGAACCCATAGAGCGACTGATTCTAGATATTGTCAGGACTTCGAGACAATAAGCAAAAAAGGAGCTTTTATAAGTAATTTAGATGATCAATTTTTGTAAGTAATTTACTAAGTAATTTTTTATAGTTCTGCTTTGACTATTTTGTTTGTTATTGATTTAGATCCATTGAATGTTTTGCAACGTTGTCAGATTGATATGTTTGAATTTTGGTTTAAAACCAATGTTTGGCTAATTATGTTGAGTATGAAATGAATTTGTTTGGTTTTAAAACTGTCAAGTCCTAGTCATGGGTAAATAGGCATGCCTAGAAGGGTCTCCAGCTGCTCCTATGGCACTTTGGTACTGAGACTTTTGTCTCTCCTGTGACACTTTGGTGTCGAGACTTTGGTCTCTCCTGGACACTTCAGTGTCGAGACGTCGGTCTCTTCTGTATAAGTCTCGTTATCCGCTTCTTTTTATGGATTTACAGTCTAACTCATTTTGTATGTGATATCTGATAACTTTTGATAAGAAATAAACCATGTTTTGATCTGATAGGTTAGCAACCTACTCTGAAAAATCAGTTCCGTATTCTATATGTTATGTTCTACTATTGAAATGTTTGGCTTTAGTTTACAAAGTGTTTTCTTTAATAAATCATGTTCTGTTTTGAATTTCAGAATGCTGAAATGCTTATGTATAGTATGATTGAGTATCTGTTGATGACACATAGATTAGTTATTACTCACTAAGCTATATGCTTAGCAAGGTGGATTTGCCATGTGTAGGTACGGAGAGAAGGACATAAGGACTGGGACAAGTCAACCGAATTGGCCAATAGAGTCTGAGTTTTGTTTTGATAAAATTATACTTTTAGAGTTTGTTTTTGGGCTTGTATTTGATGTATATGAATTTTGGATTTATTTGAAGGTTTGTAATAATCGTAATTCAAATTGCTCTACGATTTAATGGATATGAGAAGTACGTTTTGAATGACATGTAATGTATGGCTACTTTGAGATTCTGAAATGCATATATGAAATGTTCTGTATGTTTTTGTCTCGGTTTTGTATATATGTTCTATTGTCTGCGTGGCATCCCCATATCCTCCCAGAGGGTATACATCCTGTCGTGGCATATATTTATCTTTTTAATCACTAAGTGGGTCTATGTGGCATTATGGGATCCAAATATCTTATTTTGCTAAATTATATTAATTTTAAATTATTAATAAAACATAATCAATTTAAATTAATTATAATAAAACATAATTATAACTAACTAAATTAAATTCCCAATCTACATTAACCCTAACCCTAATTTCCAAATTTTCACCAAATTCTCGCATTAATATTTTCACCTAAAATCCAATGTCTAATTATATTTTTTTTCTTTCATCAATGTTAAGATAATCTTCCAGTAGAGCTTCATCTGCCGCGCAATTACAATTTTGTCATAACCTAAAACCTCCACTCTCTTAATATTCTTAAACCCTCCTTCTTAATTGCTCCAAACCCTACATAATTAAGTTGACTGAAGTTGTGAAGAGAATTGTCAATTCGATTCAAGGAGTGAAGATAAGCAACTTGAGCTTGGGTTAAGGCATGATGCTGATAAATAACTTCTTGAAGGAAGTTATAGCATTCTTGAAAGAAAGGGATGATAGGAAGATTGTTGAGCTTGGAATGAGTGTATCCATTTGCTGCTCTGTATTGATTAGGAGGTAATAAAGACTGCAACTTTTGAATTACAAAGAAGAGAGAGTGTGAAACAAAATAGAAAATAAAGTGAGTTTGCTCATAATTTGGGTCTTCACATTGTAGATTTGAAAAAATAAAGACATTTTGATGTATATAACAAGAAAATAATAGGTGAGTTAGGTATAGAAAAGAGGAGAAGGAGAATATGATTGGTAAGAATGATAGAACAAAGAGTAGTATTAATAGATATGAGTTAGAGGTGTTTTTGTTTTGAGAAATTTTGAGATTATACACAGAGAGTAGTATTAATAGATATGAGTTAGAGGTGTGTTTGTTTGGATAGAAAGGCGGAGAAAAAGATAAAGTAAAAATAAAGTGTTGAAAAGAAGAAGAAGAAGAAAATATAATTAGAAATTAGGTTTTGGGTGAAAACGTTAATGGGGTAATTGGGTGCAAAATTGGAAATTAGGGTTGAGTTTAATAAATATTAAGAATTTGAACATTTAATTAAGTCACTTTTAATTATGTTTTATTATAATTATTTCAAATAAATTAAATTCATTAAGAATTTAAATTTAAATTAATATATTAATAAAATGAGATATTTAGGCCCCACACTATCACATTGTAATATGACCAATTTAATGATTAAAAAAAGATAAATATGTACCACGTCATTATTGACAAGGCATTTGACTAATGGAAACTTAGCCTCTTTTTGGTTGGATTTATACTAGTAGAATTTTTTTTGTAGATCTTTTCTGAGATAAACTTTTATAAGAAGTGAGTTGATTGTTTGACTATCATTTTAAAAAGAACTTTTTTGAAAGAGTTTCACACAATAGTCTGTTTGGTAACATAAAAATAAAAAGTACTTTTAATTTTAACTATTTTAATATTATTAATATTTTTTAATTATTTGAATTGAATAATAAAATCTTAGTCTCATGCATGGTTGTGACTCATTAAGTCACAGTCGTGACTTATATTTATTAAGTACACATATGTCACGCCTACGGCAAATATATTTCTTTTTTTGTTTTATAAACACAAAATTCCATCCCGTCGTCCAAATGATCCGACATCTTCTGTTTTTTTTAGGTTTTCATAGTTATTATTCTTCTTAAAATCTGAGAATAACCGTGACTTTCTCATACGACTATTATATTTTAATTATTATTAATTATATCAAAATTAATTAATAAACTATATTTAAGTATATGCATTATGAGAGTGTCACATGTGTGAATTATACTTAATTAATAAGGAAGGTGAAGATTTTAATTATATTTAACAAAATTTTAAATCAATTAGATTGAAATTAATTAATTAATTAAATTTTAATTGATTAAGCATAGTTAATTTTGTATCGTTAAATATATTATAATTAATTAATCAATTAATTATGTTATAATTAATAATATTTTAATTAATTAATTAATTAATTAATTAATTAAAATGTTATAAAATTACATAGGTGTTAACTATCTAGTAACAATAAAAACAAAATAACAAGTCACAATCGTGAATGGGAATCACGCCTGTGACTATTAAATCACAGGCGTTGTTGGACCCCGAATTCTTTTTATTATTTCTTATTGATGTTATTAAGCATGAATTGTGTTAATTGTGTTTATGGCTTAATTTGATTAAAGTGGGAGTATATCATTGAGATTAAGTTGAGTTTAATGAGAATTAAGGGATAAATTATATGAGGGGTTTTTAGGAAGATCCCTTAGGTGGGAGAGCTTAAGACATGTCAAGGAGGGGTAGTTTGGTCTTTTCCTACCCATTTAGACTTAAGAGAGGAAATTAGAAGGAGAAGAGAGAAGAGAAAGAAAATAAGAAGAGAGAAGAAGAGGGAGAAGCCGTCGGTGGAGGAAGAAGAGAAGGAAAGAGGGTTTGCTTGCCTAAACGATTTTCGACAGATTTGAAGCAATTTCGGGTAAGTTTTGCTTTATTTAATCTTGTTTTGGTGAGATTAAACTCTAAAATAGGTTGAATGTAGTAGAATCGGTGGTTTTAGGGTTTAAAGGCAAAAATGGTTAGATTTCTTAGGTTAATGCGTTTATGGCTGATTTTGAGCTGCTGTTGGGTTAGAAATTTAGTATGAGACTTGAATGAAGGTTTAGGTGTGTTGTATTTGTGTTTGGGGAAGGATTGAGGTGTGTTAATTCTGGAAAAGTCGGGTTCGAGTCGTTTCAGGCCGCAGACGTCGCGACGTATGTATGAATACGCCATGACGTCATGAAGTTCGCCATGACGCGCGAATTTATATTCGCCATGACAAGCGAGGTAATAAGACACTGCGTGCAGCACGCGCGGAGAGCAGCGTCGCCGCGGTGAGCGCCCTGTTTCCAACAAAGATGAAGTTTGGTATTTTGGGCATATCTTTTGCTATAGATGTCCAAATGAGGTGATTTTAGATTCGTTGTGACCTAGTGAATGAGGGCTACAAGTTTTATGAAGAAGGAAAATTCAGTATTTGCCTCTTAGGATTCAGGGTATTAAATGGAAGTCGAGCGTAGATTGTTAGTGTTAGCATTTTCGTTTTGCGAGGCTGATTGAATATTTCTTTTGACTGTTATTGATTCGGGACTTGGTTTGCTATAGGAAACCAAGCCGACCTGATTCCATTGCAAGAGGAAGGATAACAGTGAGTTGGATTCTCGAGCGATATTAGGTGGGTAATATATTTATGGTTGTTGTGTGTATGGACATTATGTGTATGCTTGCTTGCATGCGTATATGTGATAATACTTGTGTTGAATTATGAGAATCATTGAAAATGCATTGTGATCATGATTATGTACGACCTTGATAGGCCTTATGGCATTTTGCAAGAATGAATAAAAACTTTGATAATAATGCTTCGAGCATGAAATGAATTGTTATGTGCCTTGTTTGGGTGAGAGAGTAACGGATGGATAGTCACGTGCACGTCGACGTATAGCCTTTTTCCGGCTACCCGCTTGAAGCAACGAGATCCTTGAGAAATCAGAATCTGATAGTTTACGGTATAAACTTCGGTTTATCCGGATCGTTTTACGGAACTCTCGAACCATTTGTGTGCATTCATTATTGATTTGTTGGGCATGATGCATGATGAATTGTTATATTGTGTAATCATATGTCATATTCTTGTGAGGATTATAAATGGATAGATTGATGACTTGCTATATGCTTGCATATATAACTATGTGTATATGCTTGAATGTGTGGCTCGTTACCAATAGCTATAAATGTATATGCCACTGAGCTTCGCAGCTCACCCCATTATCTCCCACTCCTCAGGTGCAGAACGAGGCGATCGTTGATCTTGCTAGGCATCGGAAACTCTAAGATAGTTAGGAGCTTTGTATTAAGTTAGTATTTTGGTTGGCCCTCCAAGCATATCATCATGGAGCATTTTCATGTATTTTATTTTGGATTTAAACTTTGACATGTATTATGCTATTTTGAGAATTGTTTGAATTTCCTTCGGAATGAAATGACATGAAGCCTTTAGTTTATGGGATGTCTAATTCATAGATGGAATGCATGTTTAGAAGGCATGTGTGAATGTATATGTATGTTTGTTTGAATCGAATTTTGTATGGATGTTGGGATCGGGTTCGATATGTTTAAGAACTCGTCGTTGGCGCAACCCAAGGGGAGCTGCCTCGGGATTGGGAGTCCGGGACCCGGGCCCAATAGGCGTGACTACTTAAGCTATATATATACTGAAGAGCTATATATATATACTAAATATTAATATATAATAATCAATAATGATTAACAATTAATAATGCAAGTCATGACTAACATATATACTAAATATTAACATGTACTACTTAATCAATTAATTATATTTTAATACACTAATTAATTAATTATATATTAATTATTATCAATTATAACTTAATAAACTTACAGATTAATGATTAATAACTAATTTATAAATAAATTATATTTTAATAAATCGGTTAATTTATTATATTTTAATTATTATTAATTATATAAAAATAATTAATTAGTTAATTAATTATATTTTAATTAATTAATTATATTTTATATGTGTTAAGTATATTATAATTAATTAATCAACTTAATTAATTAATTAATAATATTTTAATTAATTAATTAATAAAAATATTATAATATTATATAGATATTAATTACTTGCTAACAAGAAAACAAAAAACATGTACGATGTGACATAAGAGTCACCCCGTGACTATTAAGTCACAGGCATAATTACTTAACATTTGAAGAGTTATATATATGCTGAATATTAGTATATAATAATTAATAATAATTAATAACATATAAACTAAATATTAATATGTACTCAATTAGTTAATTAAAATATAATTAATTAAAATAAAATAAAATAAATAGTTTTTTTTTTGAAATAATCATAATCATAAAGAGAAATCACACAGAAATACGGACCAGAAAGGCATAACGAAACTAACCCAAGCCAACAGGCTTACCCCATACACCCGGATCCTACTAGCCTTTCCTTGTCAATGTCCGAATGAATAGAAATATCATAAGTTAAAATGGAATCCAAAAACGCAGGTCTAACATTCCAAAGATGCAGGTTTGCGTGTAATAAGGCTACCCGAGCAAGAGGGTGAGCCGCCTTATTGGCAATCCTACGCGTCCACTGGAAGGACAATTGAAGGAAATGTTGCTTGAATGAGACACAATCAAGAGTCAAAATTCCAATCTTTGAAGAATTCGAGTACGGATCTGAAATAGCTTGCACAGCCATCAAACAATCAGACTCCACAATAACATGATCAATACGTTTATCCTTTAACCAAGACAGGGCTTCCCTTATCGACATAAGCTCAGCAAGGACTGGGTCAATCCGAAACGGGTAATGACCCGAGATGGCCACCACAAAAAGCCCTCTATCATCTCTAAGGATAGCAGCAAACCCTGTAGCGTTCTTGTCCGGGAAGATCGCCGCATCAACATTACATTTTAGAAAACCACCCATTGGTCTAGTCCATCCACACTCGATAGCCCGATTCTCCCCATTCGTACCAGTAACTCTCTTAAACATCTCCTGAGAGGCCTGCCAGTCTTTAAGAAAACTATCAGCGAAATTGACAATCATTAGGGGGGAGATGCTTTTACCTTGCCATACTCGTAAGTTGCGGTGGTACCAGATGCTCCAAAGCAAGACAAGCTGACGTTCGGAGCTGAAAGTCGAAGCGCTTTGTAATAGCTGCGATAGAATCGAGTCGACTTCGTAGGTTGGGAACCGCCAGCCAGACAAAGACCAGACGTCTCTAGATAGAGGACAAATGTGAGATAAATCTTCTGAAGACCCACAAATATCACATTCGGTGTTAAGCATAACCCCCTTACGTCGTAACCGATCTTTGCAGGGAAGAAAGTCACGAAGACATCGCCAACCAAAATCCTTGATCTTAGGAGGTACGACCATATTCCAAAGCTGCTCCAAGGACCTCAACGAAGAAATTTCACGTCAAGGTACAAAGATAGAGCCAACTTGTACCCTGATTTAACTGAGTAAGCACCATTAAAACTGTGATGCCAAATGAGTTTATCTGACGGTTTGGAGCGAGCAATGGGGATCCTGGAAATACGCCCAACATCATAAGGAGTAAACAAACCTTCCAACAGTTGTACATCCCACCCAGATTCCTCCTCGTTAAACAAATCGCACACCTTAAGCTCACCGAATTCCGGAATGGACGGGGACGTAACAAAAAAATTATTGGTTTCGTTGATCCAAGGATCGGCGAAAACATTAATCGAAGAACCGTCTCCCAGTCTCCATCTAACGCCTTTAATCAGAATGTCCTTAGCTGCAAATATACTCTTCCAAATATAACTAGAATTAGGACGTTCAGTGGCCTCCAGAAAACTACACGATGGAAAATATTTTGCTTTGAAAAGTTTGGATGGAAGCGAATCAGGAAAAGCCAAGAAGCGCCAGGCTTGTTTAGCAAGCATAGCTAGGTTAAAACAGTGCAGATCCCGAAACCCCATACCCCCATATTTCTTCAGAATACAGAGGCGATCCCAACTAGCCCAGTGAATTTTCTTTCTATGCTCTGTCCCCGACCCCCACCAATAGGCATTCATCATTTTCTGAATATCATCACACGTACCTTGGGGAATAAGAAAGACACTCATACAGTATGCCGGCAAAGCTTGCGCTATCGTCTTGATAACAATCTCTTTCCCTGGTTTTGAAAGCAGCCTATTCTTCCAGCTCGCAATACGCTTACTAAGCCGATCTTTAATAAAAGCAAAGACTTGTTTCTTCTTCCTCTCAATTAGAGAAGGGAGACCCAGATACCGTCCATGATCAATAGGCGTAGTTACCCCTAGTATATCTTCCACTGCACGTCTTTCAGAAGGTTTAGTATTTGAACTAAACATAATGCCTGACTTCTGAAAATTGATAGCCTGTCCCGACGCACCTTCATAGATGGCAAGTATCCTTTTGATGTTTTGTCCTTCAGAGATATTCGCGTGAAAGAATAGAAAACTATCATCAGCGAAAAAAAGATGGGAGACACTAGGGCTACCAGGACAGATAGACGCACCGTGTATGTCCCCTTTAGCCTCGCTTTCTCTTAATAAGGCTGATAATCCTTCAGCACAGAGAATGAAGAGATATGGTGACAATGGATCACCTTGTCGTAAGCCGCGCTTCGGAATGATAGGTCCTACTTCGGATCCGTATAAAATAAATAGTTATTATTTATTGTTACTTATTTTACTTTTTTGGTTTCATGTTCCTTCCATGGGTGTAGGCGTAGGTGTTGGCGTAGATTAAGACCGAAGATTCACACTATTTTTTGTAACCGGAAAATCACCAATCAAGTCATGGGAAATTATGAAAATAAAGTTGCAACACTAGTTATTGTAATTACACTTCAGGATGTAATTAAATATAATTATATTATTATTAAATATAATTATATAATTATATAATTAGGCATATATTTTCTCAATTTTTATTAAATATAATTTATATATAATTAATTGACTAATTATAATATAATTAATAGATCAATTAATTAAAATATAATTAATTGATTAATTAATTAAAATAAAATAAAATTTTATTATTCATTGTCTATGAGTCATAGCTAGTGACTTAAATGTCACACTGTAATAATGATATTTTTAATTTTTAATTAAATATAATTAATTGATTAATTATTTATTAATTATTACTTATGTTATTATTAATACCGTGACAAATTTATTTTTATTAAATATACTTAAAATATAATTGATTAGTTAATTAAAATGTAATTGCATATAATTAAAATATAATCACTAATTAAAATATAATTATTTAATTGATTTATTAAAATATGATTAATTGATTAAATAATTATTAATTATTATGTATGTTATTATTGATTATTTACTATCCAACCACGAGGATGATGGCTAAACTAAATCAGGTCAAGTTAAACACAAGATTTTTAATTGATTTGACCTTCCTTTATCATATATTGATGTTCGCCCATCCATCATTATTAAGTACTAGATATTAATATTAAGTATATTAATTAATTATAATTATACATGTACGGTTGTGACTTGTTTATAATTAGTAATAATATTAATTAATAATTAATAATTAATAATTAATTAATAATAAGAATCAATAAAACATGTAATAATTTATAATCAATAATAAAATAAATAAAATATTTAATAATAAATAATGTCATAATTAATAATAAAATAATAATTAATGAATAATAATTATTAAATGATAGTAGCAAGGGCATTAGTTAACATGTTACACCCATGACAGAAGTTAGAATTTTTAATTAGATATTATAATATTTATATTTACTTTGTATACTTTATCCATCTATAACAAATACATTACATTATATATTTCCTAAATTTTCTATTTTTCATTACAAATTTTACTAACTAATTTTACTAATTCATGTTTAATATTATAACTTATATACTTTTAATAATTCTATCATAATTCCTTTCTTATTATACATTTTAAAAAATTTCAATCAAAGACGTGACTTAATCTGTGACTATTGATATTTTTATTTTTTTAATTAGATATTATAATATTTTATTTAGTTTGTATATTTTATCCATTTATAACAAATACAATGCACTATACATTTCCTAAATTTTTTATTTTTCATTCCAAATTTGTGCTAACTAATTTTACTAATTTATTTTAATATTCTAACTTATATATTTTTAATAATTCTATCATAATTATTTTCTTATTATATATTTCAAAATTTATAATTTTATCACAAAATTTTAAATGTTATATGTTTTTACTTACATATTATAATATTTGTATTTACTTTGCATATTTTATCCATCTATAACAAATACTTTACACTATAAATTTCCTTATATTTTTAATTTTTTCATTTCAAATTTTAGTAACTAATTTTACTTATATTACTGCGCATTTGTGCAGTATCTCATATTTGTACATGTACGTTGTGCCCTTGCTTTAAAAAAATATGTGTTGATTTTTTTTGCAGTTATAGATACTGTATTTGACATTTGAATGCGAACTACGAAAGCGTGACTTAGGGGAACGTTCAAAATAAGACCTGAAAATCTCCCTGGATAGTACGCAAATTATGTAGATAGAGGATAATGTATTAACTACAATTTAATTGTGTTTAATCTTCAATCGGGACAGCAATTACAATAACGATGATCAAAAGGGCTTAAAGGAATTGTAAGCAGATGTCACAAGTAATGATCCTGCTTTCGAGATGTTACAATTTACCACGGTTGGCAATAGATAGATTGCAGACAATGGACGCGACCACTCCAGGCAAGTGTAAGTGATTGCCAAATGCCATTAGCACAGAGGGTTAGAGACGACTAAAAAAGAATCTACTAATTTCTTTACTCCTCTTGGCATTTGGTTCTAATACTTAACAACTTCACTAATAAAAACTAGCTAGGCAGTCTGTTAAAACATCCGCATCAAACGTTGTCATGAGATTCCACAGCCAAACTTCAGCTGGTGCTCCGCGCTCACGATTCATTTTCGGTGTCTTAACTCGCGTGCTTACTTCTTTCTTCTTACGGATTCACTGCCACAGACTCCAGCCGCAGTTAAAAGGCAGTCAATCCATAAGATGCCTGTCTCTGAAGTCGCATCTCATTATTAAATTTCTTGATGAATGCCTCCACTCGCTGGTTTAACTCCTCGTGACTCATCGACCTCTCCCTCCGTGACGACACCGATTCGTTGAACGTGTTTGATTTTCTCAACTCTCGCCTAGCCCATGCCACTGGATCATCACCTTCGTCGTCGTCATCATCATCATCATTGGCCTTATGTGGCGTCCGAGGTGTGTCCCATGTATCGCTCTTTTTTAGCTTTGATTTAGGCTCCTTTCCTCGACCCTCCATAATCATGTTCCATGTCTCCTCAATCGAGTCCTCTGCTTTGCTGATCATCTCTTCCTTCAGCTTTTCATCATATTTTGTGAACAAAGGTTCAGAAGAAGATGACTCTAGTGTGGGGTCGACTGTGCACTTCTCTACAATATCTTGTGTCTGGCCTTCCAGTTCTTCTATTACATCTGGCCAGATATCGTGTAAATCACTCCCATTTTTGTCGTTATGATCACCACTACTTTGTAGCCAATTATGAGAGTGGTTTGGTAGTTTAGTGGTGGTGGGGTACTTGTGGTTTCGGTGGCGAAACGTGGAGGAAGCAGCAATGGTGATGATGATGAAGTTGACAATAATGTAGATGTAAAGAGGAGAAAACCAACTACGGAAGGAGATCCAACAGCTTGGAAGAGTTGAAACAACAAGACTAAATGTGCATGGGATTATTGCCGCTTTGAACAAAATACCACTCGATATGATCCCCAAAGACAATAACACTATCTTTGCGGTCTCAATTCCGCTTCTTCTGATAATACTCGTCCCAAACAAATAAGCCATTACAGCGTCAAAATATTTCTGGTCATGTAGTAGCTAGCAGAGAAACTAAACCAGCAAAAGATAGGTGTAGGCTTTTACGATTTATATATGGGAGGACAAATTATACAGCTAATTGGAGAGATCTTACCGCTTAACTAGCAAAAATGCCTGCACTTAACAGAAAAGCATCGCAGGAAGCGGTGGATGAAGTAAACATTACTAAAGAGGCTTAATGAGATTTAAAAACAAAAAACAAAAAACAAAAAAAGATCTCTCTTTTGCTGAAAGACTGAGATGATCGGGTACCGGTTTCAGAGACTTGAAGCGGAATATGAAACTCAAATGTCAAAATTCAGCAAAAAAAAAAGGTTTTGATTACTTCTGAGAGTGAAGCGCCTAGGAGCTTTTGATATGGCAGTGGAATGGTTAGAGCTAATGGGTGGGTTTAAATAAGAAGAAAGCACGGCAACAGCGACTAGTGACTATAGGACGAAGGGACCACACCACACGCAAGTTGTCCTCCATGAATGCTTATATTTCCTTTCCTATTAACAAGTTATAAGTAATTCACTTATTCTCTCATCATCTCTTCCGGTGGCTAGAGGTATTACTTTCAAGAGAAACATTGTTAATGTTTATACAATTATTAGTTTTGGACTAGTATTTTTTTATCTTCTTATGGCCACATATATTGTAGTTCCCAAACTAGTTTTAGTATTTCTTTGTATCCAGAAACAATATGCTAGGTTTGCCCTGCAGGCTTCTTCCATGTTGTTATGTTTTTGTAGTGTTTTCAGCCAGAGAGGAATTAGTTATGAACTCTTAATTATTTAAACCAAACTGTAATTGCGGCCAATAATTTATAATTAAGTTTAATCCACATTTCAATTTTAATTTTTAATTCATGCCCATGTCTCTGGTATGAAATAATAAAGATAATCTTCTGTAACCTAAAATATTGCATTTGAAAAAATTAGAACTACTCAGGTGGTTTTATCTAATAAATGGGGTTTACGTAGACAGTTAATATCGATGCCGACATAATTCAACCTATTAGATCGGATTGGACTAAATGAAAGAGTACGTCAGGAGTTTTATATGATAAAAAAATTCTTGTAAAACTTAAGGGGAAGTTTTATAAAACGATGATTCGTCCAATATTATTTTATATGGGGCAGAGTATTAGCTTGCCAAACGTCAACATATAAGATAGTTGTTAGTAGCAGAAATACGTATACTTTGATAGATATGCTAGATGTGTGACATTATCAAGAGAGATAGGTTCGAAACAGTGTGGTGAGAGATAGGCTACAAGTGACTAGTGTGATCGACAAATTGAAAGAGACTAGACTTAAGTGATTCGGGCATGTACGCAGATGACCCTTTGATGCTCCGGTGCGTAATTGTGAGAGGATAACCCTTAGTGAATACAAGAGGAGAAGGGGAGGCTCTACGAGACCTGGTGATAAGCCATGATGGACCACCACCCGAGTATCAAGGAAGAATCACCGATATCTCAACTGAAGAACAAGTCAAGATACTGGTACTAAGAAGAAACTTCCCACTTCCGCATTACTTCCGCATCAGTTGCCATTTTTTTTATGTATTTCCCTTCAGTTTTTTATCCTCATTTTACCGTTGAAGTAGCTCTACTTTCGTGTATAAATAGTTTCCAATTATCAATGAAAAGGAGGACAAAAATTTTTACACAAATCTTGGCAAATTCTTGCTAAAACTCACTAAATTAATTTTCGGCTTTGACTGGAACCTATCATTGGTATCAAAGCCAGATTAAAATGACAACCAACAAAGAGAGGGTTGAAGCCTTGGAGGTTGGACTTGGTGGTGTTCAAGATGGAATGCAACGACTTTAGGACACTGCCAACAGGCTGTTTGAAATTTTGCTTTCAACTAGGGAAAGCTCCAACAATCACAACAATGGACGGGAAGGAATTGTCCAACCATATCGAGAAGAGAACGAAGGTGGCAGACAAATTTTTTCTTCCAAAATGGCAAAATTGGATTTTCCAAAATACTCTGGAGATGATCCAACAGAGTGGTTCAATCGGGTAGCTCAATTTTTTGAATTTCAAGGCACAACAGATAATCAAAAGGTCTTTCTAGCATCTTTTCATCTGGAAGGAGAAGCCAATCAGTAGTGGCAGTGGTTACGAAGGGCTTATCAAGAGGAGGGGAAAGAAGTTACATGGAAAATTTTTGTTGAGGAGTTATGGTCACGATTTGGTCCTACCAATTGCGAGGATTTTGATGAATCCTTGTCCAAAATAACACAAACAGGTTCATTACGGGACTATCAAAAGGAGTTTGAGAGGTTAGGTAATAGAGTGCAAGGATGGACACAAAAGGCTTTGTTGGGCACGTTCATGGGAGGCCTAAAGCCTAACATTGCTGATGACATTAGGATGTTCAAACCAAAATCTCTAAAAGATGCCATTAGCCTTGCTCGGATGCGGGATGAGCAGTTGAATCGTCAACGCTAACTTCCACACCCTGTCGGTCGATTCACGGCAGAATCATCTTCAACAAAGTTCAAACCCGCATTACCAACGAAGCGGCTTACTTGGGACGAAATGCAGAAGCGAAGAACCCAAGGATTATGCTTTAATTGCGATGAGAAATTTGCCTCCGGACATCATTGCAAGGGACCTCAACTCTTGGTACTAGAATGTAGTGTTGAAGGCTTAGATACGGAGGGGCAAAACAACTCAACAGTATGACAATCGAAGATTTCATACCGTGCACTCCTAAGATAATTTCCTCAACCTCAACCTTGAGGACAAGGTTATTGTCGGAAGAGAAGGTAATGATAAGCCATGATGGACCACCACCCGAGTATCAAGGAAGAATCACCGATATCTTAACTGAAGAACAAGTCAAGATATTGGTACTAAGAAGGAACTTCCCACTTCCGCATTACTTCCGCATCAGTTGCCATTTTCTTTATGTATTTCCCTTCAGTTTTTTATCCTCATTTTACCGTTGAAGTAGTTCTACTTTCGTGTATAAATAGTTTCCAATTATCAATGAAAAAGGGGGACAGAAAGTTTTACACAAATCTTGGCAAATTCTTGCTAAAACTCACTAAATTAATTTTCGGTTTTGACTGGGACCTATCACCTGGAGAGAAGCGATCAATAAAGATTTGCCTGAGTTAGACTTTAATGAGATATTGGCTAGAAATACAAGAGTATGACGTGAGCGGATAAGGATAAGGGATTAATCTTTGCAGTTCACCAATATAGTAGAGTAGTTATATGGAGATGGGTGTTGTGGCACGCAGACTATAGGGACAATATGATTGACATACTTGTAGGGTATACAAGCAATAACTCCTAAAGTAATCAGAAACGAGGTGAGTCGGTCTTTGTAGTTTATTGGGTACTCGCGAATCTGGACTCCATCAGGTATACCCTGTATTTTTACTTATGTATGTAGTGTAATTTTTATCTATTTAATAATTTACGGTGTTAGTTTTTACCTTTTTTCTTTGTAATCTGTATCATTCTTATCTTGTCTTATTTGCATATGGGTCTATTGAAAACAACCTCTTTATTATGTAAGGGTAAGACTGTGTATTATCAGTCTCTCTAAGTCTCGCTTATTACGAGACTTCAAATTAGGTGAAATGAGGTAGTCAGTTAACACACATATGCAAGTAATGTCACTATTTAATTTTTGCCCAGTAACAATATATGAATATCAACTGGCTTACAGGCATAGCCTGAAAATGAAAGTCCTTTTAAACAAATAAATTAGGAATAAGTAACCCTGAAACAATAAACAATTTAAAAGGTTTCTCATTTACCTTTCTAAGTCCTTGACGCTTCTTGATATTTTAAGGATAAAACATATAAGCATATCTCATGATTTTATTAATTATAAAAATATTCTTATTATTTTAGATTATTTGAAATAAGCACTTTATAGTATTAAAATTTTAAAATATCATAAACTAAATTTCTTTCAAATTATATACTAAAATAACTTCAAATACGCTTAACACCTGTATGACAAATTTATTAAAATATTCTTAAAAATACTTAATTAAAATTTTATATAGAATTTTAATATTATGGAATATCTTTAATTATTTAAATTAATAAGGTTATTTTGTAAAAGTAATAAAATTTATACAGAGATCCATGTTTTTTAATTGATAGAAAATACACAAATATCTAAATTTTCTTTTTTCCCTATGTAATATAGAAATAAATGATGTTTAAAATAATTAGAATTTCGTCTTAAAGTAAATAAAAATATAAACTATAGATTTTAGTGAAAGTGCCAAAATTAAATGATGGCACTTGTCTCTTGTAGCGAGCCCACATTTGACAAAGCAACCGAGGATGTGTTATTTATATCTTCGATGAATTTGTTAGTTCTAAATAATGGCAACCAATCTTCTGTTACGTTTTTCCTATTCTTATTATTATGTTCCAAGAGATTTCATCCCTTTAATAAAATAAATAAAAATGAATAGATGAAAATTTATAGAATAGATTAAGAACAAAATAATTGTAACAGATCTGATTGATAAATAACATTTGCATTTGAAATTGAATACTTAAAATTTAAAATTTATATATAAAAAAAAGTTAAAGTTGTACGACGTGTGTGCTGTGCTTATCCTATATCCAGGAGGTAAGTGGCTGGGAGCACGAAGTGTCAGCAATAGCCACTATGAGACAATAGAGTTGTTGCCACTGAAATGGTGGGGGCTGGTCGTCGGTAGTGGTGGGTGGGTATCCACTTAGCGGCGCTATGTCCTCTTCAGTTATTTTACTCTATGGGGTGCGCATGTCTCTCTTTGCATTGTATGCTAAAGAAGAGCCATCTGAGTTAAATTTGAAGCTGCATGCCTTTCTTACATACATACATACATACTGACAAGGAAAGATATACCAATTTCACCGTTCAACTGATGTCCCATCAGATCAATCAAAGTTCGCTTTTGATGTGCTGGGCGGTAAATGCTTTGCTGCCAAGCTAAGAACTTTCTTAAAACCTACCCTTGGCCCTGCCCTCTCCTTACATCATCTTTCGATCTTGTGCAATGGAGGAGGCTTGCGCTTTAAGGGAACATTCAGGTCAATCTAATCATGCCTATCAATTCATTATTATCGCTACTAGCTATACCTGACGTATTACTTTCAGAAAAAGTGAAGACTCCACAAAGACCCTCACATCTCCGACTATTCTCACCGTTTTTCAAACACTAGTTTAGCTTAGCTCCCTAAAAATGAGGAAACAGAAGGCTTAATTAATTTAATTATAAACTTGTGCCTATTTTTTTCTAGCAATTGCTTGCTTGATGTGTGAAGAAATTTAATAAAAACAAAGATTTTGAAACAATGATCTATATTGAAATCAATCTCCTATGAATATTTCTGAAATTATACCAACTGATGGGCTGTGTTTTGAGTTTATACATCAATCATTGATCCTCATGATACTAATAGAAACTAGTTTTCTTTGTTACGATAACCTGTTAAAGTTAAACCAACAATAACAAAATATAGACAATTTTACTCATACATAAAAGACGTTGTTTCCGATTAATTCATAATCAAATAGGTTATGAATATATTAAAAGAAAAATTACTAAACAAATTTTATAATTGCTTTTGGTTGAGTCGAATACAAGTATAAGAAAAGATAATTATCAATCATTGAACCTCATAATAATAATAATATAAACTAATTATCTTTGCTGCTGTTAAAATTAAATAAAAAACATGGCCACTTAATAAGTTAATATTGTCCAGCCCTTCTACATATGGGATCGTATTCTATTTATAAGGCCATGGTCCACCTCCTCCAGCCGACAACAGTGCCTCTCCAATACTTTTCAAATAAACCTTTTCTTTCTAATAACGAAGAATTTCAACAAAAAGAGTAACGCCTAGTTTCAGTGCTATTTTTTTTTTATCATGGTTTTCATTTTATTTAACTTTTTCAAACAAAAATAAAAATAATTTGATTGATAATAATTAAATATTAAATAAAATTTAAAATTATTTTATTTTTAAATAAATTTATTTTATAATAGTTAATAATACATAACTTATTTTTATAAATTAATTAAGTAAATGATTTTATTAAATATATTTCCAATATAAAATAATTATCAACTCTAGATTAATTTAATTCAAAATTTTATTTTAAAATATAAATTAACTTTAAAAATAAATAAATTATATCAGTCATAATTAGTAATTAGCATGAAAACCAAGTTTTATAGTTATCATAAATTATGAAAATATGAAAATTAAAAAATAGAAAACCAATCTGGTCGAATTGGCGTCTTTGGGCCGGATCCAATCAAGACAACCTTGGCCGATCCATCCATTCTTCATGTAACAAGTCTCGAACCCAACGACTACGACAGCCCAAGCCCGATCCATGCTCTTCTCACCCATCCGCATGTAAGAGACTCATGCAAACACGTAAAGGTTTAACCCTGCGTCCATCCCCTATATAAGGTATAATTCTCCCATATGATGACGCAATCAAAACCTAAACTTTTCTGCGCATTGATCAACCTCACATTCACAAAAATATTGACTTGGCGTCGGAGGGTTAATCGGGACACAACCTCCGACGCGCTTTTTTTTTTTGAGATATCTTCACGTCGGATTAATCACAAAAACAACCAAATTTCATGGATCCAAACTAAGAACGCATGATTCGGTAAAATCCCAGAACCACAATCAAACATATTTTTATTAAATTTTAAAACAAAAATTAAAAATTAAAAACAATAATAGAATTAGGGAGCCCTAAATAAAAGTTTTTGTGTTTTTCAGGATTATTATAGAAAAATGCTTGGCTATAACTAGTCATATCTTATGCCCCCTCGACCCAATGGAGTTTTTATTCAATATCTAATTACAGAAGTTTAAGAATTAGAGAAAAATTACTTTGATTAGCATTCTTTTCCTCCGTGATTACTACCCAACTGGTCTAGTGAACTCTTTTCGTAGTTCAAAATTGGAAACACGTAAGTTTCAAAAGATAAATTATTTATTGCACAAAATACTCATAGTTGAAGGATTTATTTTTATTCTAATTAACAAAACGAGTCCTTTTTTATCCATATTAAACCAAGGTTTTGTTCTTCCATGACCGAGGCGTGCTACGTTTTAATGTTTATTATAATATCAGTAAAAATGTTAACAACCATATTTTCATTCAAACGCATAAATATGAAGAAAAATAAGTTAAATAAAACTTGTGAGTCAAATAATATTAGAAGCTATTTATTAATGATGACAAATGGGGTGGAGATGTTGAAAGCTATATCACAAATACAAATAAAAAGGTTGGCTTTATGTACAAATGTGGTTATAAGTTGAGGTTTATATGTAATAATTTAATGTCCCTTAGATGTAGGCTTGGCTTTACTTGGGAGAAAAATTCAAAATACTAGAAATATCGATGGATACAAAAGAAATGAGTTGGAAAGCCGGTTCAACGTGCATAAAAGCCATTGATGGTTAGCGACGGCCCTTTTCCGTGTAACGCGACCGCTTTAAGGCATAGCGACAGAAGCTGCATTATTGATCCCGATCCACGGGTAAACAATAAATAAAATAGACGGTCAAGAAAACAAGTTCGATTGCACAAGATATATTGTTTCATTTCTATAATCACAAAATAGAAAAAAAAGAAGTCAACTTAGTGCTTCATAATCAATTAAAAGTTAGCTTAATTTTATGATCATCGACCGGTTTAAAATTAAAAGTATGGAATCCACCTGAAGCAAACCTTGCCCTCTACCTCTTTTAATAACATTGAAACCGTCGAGCTTAGCTCCTTGGACTTATACATCTTATGACTCATACTAGAATCATTACTTTTTTTTCTCAATCATAATGCAATTATAATGTTACTTAATGTTCCAACGTTAATAGACGACATAAACAAGTTACCGACTGTTTAGCCGGGGCTGGTAAAATTAAATATAGGTGAGAATACAACAAAGTGAATAGAAGGTCAGGGAATTGTTAAACTAAGAATCTTGGTTACTAATCCTATTTAGTGCGTTTTTGAATGAGCTTATACAATAGAATTTTTTTAAAAAAAACTTTTTTAAGAAGTCAGTTAACTGTTTGGTTGTCACTTAAAAAAGAGTTTTTTTTTTAAAGAGCTTCATACAATAAACTGTTTGACAACATAAAAATAAAATGCAATTTTAATTTTAACCATATTTTATTTGTTTGACAACATAAAAATAAAATGCAATTTTAATTTTAACTATATTTTATTTTGTAATAAAATTATTTATGCATATAAATATTATTTAAAATATATTAAATAATATGTAAAGTATAATATATTAATTATTATATAATTTTAAATCATAAAAACATAAATAAAATATATCTAACTAAATCTTTTATATGGATTATAATATAAGTAAAACTAATATAAAAATAAATATTAAAATATATAAAAAGTCAAATAATATTATATGAATTTTAAATAAATGTAAAGATGTATTTGTAGATATTGTGGAATAATGTAAAACATAAAATAAAATGAACTAAAGAACACGCTCATTAATTGATCCGAAAAATCTACATGAAAAAATATTTTTTTAAAAAAATTTCAAATTTGAGTTTCTCAAAAAGTTATTTTTATGAAAAAAACATTTTTGAATTTTATAGCTAAACACTTAATTTTTTAAAAAACAGCTTTTGTGGTGAAAAAAAGTACTTATTCACTCTCCAAGAACTAAACCAAACAGGTAGTTAGTGACTGAAATTTCAATTTAAAATGCATTAAGCAAATGGACATTATAGGTATTTAACCAGACTAACTCACGTGACTTTGTCGGGTTGTTACC
The DNA here is from genome assembly GCA_029891385.1 of Erythroxylum novogranatense. Classification (NCBI taxonomy): domain Eukaryota; kingdom Viridiplantae; phylum Streptophyta; class Magnoliopsida; order Malpighiales; family Erythroxylaceae; genus Erythroxylum; species Erythroxylum novogranatense. The sequence goes on along the minus strand of CM057225.1, from coordinate 87,363,325 downwards.
TTATTTCTTAGAAAATGATGTAACCATATGTTGTTGTTGGCGTAACAGATTATTCCATTGTAGTTGTTTCCTTTATTTTTCTTAATTTAAAATAGAATAGATTACAAACTTTTTTTTTTTTTTTTTTCCGGATAGAGTTGGATTTATCAATGAGCTTTGTAGTGCGAATAATCAGTAGTTGTGAGTTGTGACCTGCCTGCAATTTTAATACACATGATGAGTCAAATCTTGGCTTCTCAAACACGTGTACCCATGGAACGGGGACCTTGAATTAAGGGAAGTTGGCACCAACGACCGCCCGTTTTGGGTTTTGGGTATTGGGTTTTCGATCCTGGGTTTGCGTTATTTATTTTAATATATATTTTTATGAAACAATTTATTTAATTATTAATTTTAAAATAATTACAACTTATTAGAACTGATAATAATATAATAAATAAAAATTAAAGATAAAGTCATTTATAAAAATTAATTAACTAATTCTATATTAATCTCTTATATAATATTATTAAAATATATCAATAATATTTTCATCTTATGTTGCTTGTAAAAATTTATTTATATAATAATACTTATTTATTACCATATATTTTAATTTTCAAATTTAATTTTATTATCTAGAATTAAATTATTAAAATTTTAAATTTTTTACTTAACTAGTAATTTTAAAATTAAAATAGGTTTATTAACTAATTATTAAAATAAAATATTTTTATTTAATAGTTTTAAGTTTCAAATTAATTATAAAATAAAATTGAATAAATTAATTAAGTAGTCATACTTTTGTTAGTAGTTAATAAATATTAATTTAATTAAAAATAAAATAAAGATAAAATCCAAAACCAATTTTGCTGTTTTTAAAAGTACAAATGATAAGAATAAGAAAACTAATAAAAATCAGAAAATAAATTAATTTTAATTATATTTTAAGATTAAAAATTAAACTCTCAAATGTCATACCATACGGTTTCATCCATATAACAAAAATTTCCTGTACTTTAAAATTGTTGTGGGAAACTCTAATATTTTGTAAAAATTTAGAATTAGTCTTCCATTAAGTTTTTCGTTAATTTTCATTGACCTAAAATTTTTGAGACAGGTGGCACACCATATGGATAGTAATATTATAATATTAATATAAAATATTAATTAATTTATTAAAAATTAATCTATTCTTTAACTATTAATAATATGTTTAATAGCTTATTATAGTCTTTTACTATTTTTATTTATTAAATAATATTAATAAGTACGTTGATCAAATTTTATTTTTATTTTAAATAATTGATAATTAATTTGATTTATTTTACTAATAAATGAAATTGTAAAAATTCTATTATTTTAGTGGATTATAATATTTATATTTCCTTATACTCAAAACAAATGTATTATTAATTTATTTTATTAATAATTAGTAACAGATAACTATATCATAACTTACTAACAATTAATGATATATTAATCAGTTTACATAATAGTAAATTAAGTATTTCATTAACATTTAATTAATAAAATAATCAAATTTAATTTTATATACAATTTATTTACAATAAATAATTAATGATAATTTGAATGATTTCATAATTAATAAATATTGTCTTATTAATTTACCATATTTTATTAAATAATATAATAATTAATATATAATATTGATTCATTTTATTAATTTTCATGTTTTATTAATATATATTATTAATAAAATAAATTAAAATAACACTTTAAAATTGATTTATATTTTAAATTAATAATTAGATAATAAGTTTTACAATTTTATTTATTAATAAAATAATCAAATTAGTTATTAATTATTTTAAAATGGAAATAAGAAGTTTATCATCTTATTTATTAATAAATAATAGAAATTTATGGGATTAAGATTGTAGTAATAAAATTCTAACTTAAAACTTATCGATTGAGGTTAATTAATCTTAATCTACATAGGATTATAATATTTTTAATATAATTATTTTAAAATAAAATTATTCTGATAAATCTCTTTTTGTTCATTATTCAATTATCTCCAAAATAACTATATATTTAAAATTATTTTAAGATAAAATATGATTCAAGTAATTTTTTCTTCATATGCAAGATAACAAAGTCAATAAAAATTGAAATGTTCCTAAATATAACATACGTTCATTTCATATGTGTGATAACAAAACCTTAAAAAGGTACATTCAATTTAATTTATTTAAAATTTTAAATCAATTACTTATATAAAATATTGAATTTATTGAAGAAAATACAAGGGATAATAGATGATAAATTTAATTATGTACTAAATTAAAATATTTTAAGTTTTGACTTAATAATTTAATTTATCAAAATTAACATAAAATATTTTATTTTATAAACATATTAACTATTAGATAAAATATTTTTACCTTTAAAATTTTTAAATATACATTTAATTTAACCCTTCAACATTTTTTAATTTTAATTCTTACATAATATCTTTCGATATCTCAAACTCCATCTTTGTACTAATGGTCATATAAATCAAAATTTTATGGTACAACTTACTTTTATACCATTTTCTAACTAGTATGTTGCAAAATACATAATTGTCCTAAAGACTAAAAATAGAAGCATAACCATACGCCCTACGATTACGCTTTCCTTTTGGTTGCTAAGATTTAGGTTGTACTTAGTTAAAAAACATTGGATGAGTAATGAATTTCAACATCCATTAGTTTCTTTCCCTAACTATTAATTTGGTTATGTTGCTGCCAATTTGCACTTTAATCTTTCTTCTTCTTAGTTCTTTTCTAATGGTAAAGGTAGGGGTAGTGGGCCTGGACTTTTGTAAGGTGAAGTTAGCAACTATTTTATGAGAACCCTAATTTTAGTTAGGGTTAAAAAATTGGGATATAGAAGAGAAAAGCAAGAGAAGAAGAAGATATTCATTAAATATTTCAAAAAAAATCATTACATTATATATACAACGATTATTCTAGTTGTATAAGAACCAATAAGAATATTACGGTTTTATATAAGAACCAATAAGAATATTACGGTTTTATACAACAATTAGGTCGTCTCATATGTTACCATCTCATTCTTTTTAATAACCATTAGCAACGTTATTCTTCCATCATTGAATACTCAACTCTTTCCTCTCCTCCGTTAACACTTCATTTTAACTTTTCACTATAATATTACTCCCTCCCTTAGTAAACTTATCTACAAGATTAAGTTTAAGATATCATTAACGCAGGTCATATAAATATTCATATATCACATTTATTTCATCATTAATGAATAATTGAACTAGTACTAAACAACTATTCTATGTTTGTGTTTTACCAATCTTCTTTCTCTAATGAAGATGACCATTGACATTCAAATTGTAGTTATCAATGACTTAAGCATCATGGAACTAATATGATTTGAATTCAAGATATGTTTCTTGAGATAATAAACTTGAAACATATGATGAATTTTTTAAGTTCCAAGTAGTTAAATGTGTAAGGTATTATACCAGTTCTATCAATCAACTAAAATGAACCAAGACCAAAGAAGAAAAATTGTGATTCTTTACGTGATTTACATTATTGTCTATATAGTTTGAGCTTGACATACACTCAATCACCAACTTTGAATTCTCTATCAGTCCACTTCTTTTCACTAAACTAATTTGTTTGTTTTTTTTTATAATCTTTTATATGAAGGGTTGAGGAGTTATATTTTTGAAGATAGTTTTTTTTAGCTTAGATAAAACTCTGGCAGAGTTGAGGTAAGATTAGTGGCGATTGATTTTAAAAGGATAGGCATAGGCTAGACATTAATGAATAGATTAACAATGGAGTCTTTCAGATATAAAGGATACATTTTGATATTAGATCAAAGATTTGGAGAATCCTTTTTTTGGACCTTGTTAGAGATTTGAAGGAATTCATACAAATAAAGATGGTAAAGGACTATTATGTAAGATTGGACTTCTTGTCACATTAATTGGTTATGTCTGAAGCCTACTTGGTTAGTTTGTCCTTAAAGTGCTTAAAATTGAAATTTGAATGTCCATTTAAGGTATAAAATACCAAGAATTGATAGCAGACATACAATTTAACGAAGAAATATGATGTTTCATAACAATATTGTGGAGTGTGCAGAAGAGATGTGGTTGCCTAACTAACTAACAACAAATGCAATCCATTATTCTACCTAAACCTCAATCAATGATCAATAACAAATATATGGAGAGACAAAGATACCAAGTTATTTACTAGATCAACCATGATTATTGGAATGAAGTAGTTACCCTTTACTCTACTAGATAAATTAAGGTTTTATGATCAATTTGCACCATAAAATGCCATTTAGTAAGCTAGTGTATTCAGTATCTAATTGCTAACACCAACATCAATAAAACATTGTCTATCTATTATGTTGATTCTTGATTGCTTATTAGGTAGAATACTCGGGTAACTCTTTTAAAAAGAGGATTGCACTCCATATTATTGATTATAACTCACATCACTTCTATCCACATTACAACATTGCTATGAAACCACTTCTAATTTCTTTGTTAAATCATATACTTACTACAAATTCCCAGGATTCCAAATCTTAATTGAGTATTCAGTTTTTAGTTTCAATCATTTCAAGAAAAAACTAAGTAGAGCTTGAGCATAACCACCTTATGTGACAAGAAGTCAAATATTGAATAATTCTCCTTCATCGTCATTATTTACCTTAATTCCTTCAAATATCCAACAAAATACTCACAAATTGATTCTTTAAATATATGTTACAAGGTTAAGATATATTCTTTCTAATTAAGAGACTCCACTGCTAACTTATTCTTTAATTGTAATTAATGCAAAAACAACGTCACTCCCTCTAAATTCATCACCACCAACCCTACCTTAACTTTTATTGAAGTTTTGTCTAAGTTAAAAATGTTCATATTTAAAAAACCAACTCATCATTCCATCCCCACTAATGACTAAAAATTCAATCTTTACTGAATCTTATCAACATACGATACTGATTATTGTTGTGATGATTACCAAACCATACCACAAAGACCTTATAGTCATCATGTTCCATCCTTTGATAACTTTGAGCACATTATTGGAGTAATGGTCACATCCGCTCCTTTAACTCCTAAAGAATTCTTTTATGCCTAAGCTCTAAGTCTTTCATTTATGATTTGATATTTTCTTAAAACCATCTCAATTCTTAGAACTGTGTTCCTTCCTCTAGCTTATTTTGCCATCTTTGACAATTATGACCTCTAATGCTTAATTGATTGAAACAATTTGATAAGAATCCTAATCAGGGTTGAAATCAAGATGAAGTAATAACAGAAAAGTGATAGAGAAAAAAATTTCAATTATTCATTAACTATTCTAAAAAATTCATTACACTAGATGCACAACAACTATACTAGCTAATTGGGGTGGAAATTTAATTATCTGTTCCCTTTGTAACAAATGATTGTTAGATTAATATACTTAGTAATAACGGAAATCTTTTGAAGGATTTGTGCATGAATGAAGAACAACTAATGCTTGAGATTAAAAAAAACAAAAATCAAGAGTATGACCGATTACTATGACATTGATGTAATTCTCGTCAACAAAGAGTTAAAAGCTCTATTGCTTTAAAAATATTGATTTACATAATCAATATTAATTATGCTGTGTAACTCTTTTTTTTTTCCTTTTGATTTTTAACCTGTTTGGCCATGTTGTGTTCTATACTTTAAATATAGTGAAAGTCGATGGAAGCATTGGAAAAAAAAACTACAAGACTTTAAAGTTCATTAGTATACTAGTTAAAATATTTTAAAATGCTAAAAATATTTATGAATGTTTGTTTAGATAGTATAAGGTCATATAATTATACATAAAATAAAAATAATTACTTTAAAAACAAATAATTTGTGTTAAAATTAAATTGCACACATCTAATTATATCGATTAACCCATAATATTGCAAATAAAGAGCCTTTATTTTATTAACATATAAAAACTTGTATTTTTATGAGAGTCTTATAACCAATACCTTTTACGTATCACTACTAAAAGATGGTATACATATGTATTTATAAAGGCTAGATTTGAGACCAATAATGACCCACTATCTTTATTCTCATTATATCCTATTAGTGAGCATATGATTTGATTTAAATTAAACCAAATCGCTTAGTTAGTTATTAACAAGATAATAGCTCCTTAATCACTTTAAACTTTAAATGTTTATATGTAGGCTATGTTTAGCGATAAATTTTATCTAACATTCTATCACTTGGCTTATACTTCCTTCTATGTATTATAATACCAAAAATGCAAATAAAAACTTTGATTTTATGAATAAAAACTTATATTTTATTCCATTCAAAGTCCATTAAATGAGATGAAACAATAAATTTTATGGGCACAAACATTATCATATCTAATGTAATGAAGTGAGAATTCAAAACTTGAAATTAGAATCAACTAGACAATCCCATATTATATATATGATCCTTATATGAATATATCAACAAACTTTTAGTCATCAGATCAACTATTATGAGCTCAAGACCGATATATTCAATAGTAATTGTATTTTATTTAACATGATCACGAATAGCTAAATACTTTATATCGGCATACTTATTTTAAAATATAATTTTGTTATTCTTTTAGAAGAACATTACAGTTGAATTGTCTCAATAAATCTTCAATGGTCGTGTAATATTACCAATGGCCCTCAATTAGTGATAAGATTTCTTAATCATAACGTTTGTGCATCCTTATAACAAGCTATATACTCTATTTTCAAATGGATGGGATAACTATATTCTGCCTAATGTTTCTCTATGAGATAGTATCTTCGAAAATAGAAAAATATCTCTAAATGTAGACTTTTTACTATCGTTACACCCTTTAAAATCAAAATGTGAATAGCCTATCATCTCCAATTATTAGAATGCTTATATGTGAGAGTTCTTATTTCTTTGTAGATACTTATAACTTTATTAGCATTTGCCTAGTTCTTAAGCCTTAAGTTGCTTTGTTATCTCCCTAATATTCATAATACATATACAATAATAGGACTTATGTAAACTTATGCATACATTGAGATATTAACTACAAATGCATATGGTACGTCCATTTCTTTGTTTTCCAATATATTCTTTAGATATTCAACCATATTAAAATTTTCTCCATTGATAATAGGTGTTGTTAATGTTGAACGTTTGCTCATCTTAAAGATCTCCAAAACCTTTTTATTGTACCTTTCTAATACAATCCTAATATTCATTTGAATTTATCTTTGTGAATCTCTGTGTCAATGACATAAGAAGCTTTACCTATATCTTTCATTTCAAATTTTTGTAAGACAATCTTTAGTCTAATATATCAAGCCTAATTCATTAGTTGTAATTAGTGTATTGTCCATATATGACATAAAAAGGATAATAAATTCTACAACACCAAAATTTTTAAGAATCATTTTTAACTTGATATCTAGGCATCTACATGGACAATTATGGATATGTGGGTACCCAAGTAGACTGATCTATAACCCATGAACTTGACTATAACCTATAACCAAAATTGCTTAAAATAACCCACCTTTCTAAAATCGAAACCCTAACTTTTCTTTATGAAAATATCTTATGTTATTTGAAACTTGTATTTCTTACATTTCTTTGTGTCCCTCACTAAGTTTCCGTGCCTCTTTTATTTGAAACTTACTTGCAACTTTCCCTTGTTAGAAATGTTTTTTTTCCTTTCTACTAACTTTTTATCTTTGTCTTCAATGTTTTGTGGGTATTCGATGTTTCGTATGTTTTTACTACTTTTTTTGCTTTTATTATGGTTGTGTGAATATGGTTGTAGCTTTTGGGTATTTTTTTCTTAATGTATTTCATTTACTTAGGACCAATTCCATTCAGATGAGTGGTTGAAAAATTATTATATAAGCTAGGCTTATTGATTACCAAAGAACACCCTTTTCTGATGAGTGATAACTGTAAGTAATAGTAACTCTTGTTCTTGAAACTTATTAAAGTTGTAAGTTAATTGTGATAAACATCGATTTGTTTTGACAAAGCTTTCAAGTATCCAAAGTTAATAAATAGATAACATATACTTTACTGCAACCTTAACGAAGCTTAAATATAGATAAAAAGAGTGAATAAGATTCATAGAAGAGGTACCATAATAAATTAGATAGATGAAAGTTATAAATCCTAGTAGGTAAAGATCATTAACACCTCTAATACATATAACTTAGCCTCAAGTGTCAACTAGTTTTCTAGTTTCTTTTGCATAAATGTTCCTAACAGGACCATATGGTACCATCAGTCTTTACTATGATCCTACAAATTGCTCTCATATAGTTTAATCTCATTAAAGCTTTCTTTTAAGTATCTTTGTCTTATATCATCAATAATTAAGTCACATCGCTCCTTTCATTTAACATATTGATTTTCTTTCTAGAAAATAATAAAAGCTAATAATATTTATGCTTTATAAATATGCATGTTCAAATTTAACATGTTAAGGATACCATTACTTTTGATGTGTGATCATTCCATGTTTAAGTTTATTTTATAATCTTATGGTGTGAATGAAAACAAAATTTGCTATATTGCAAAACAATTTTACTTTGCTATTTTTTTATAAATGATGCAATAAATTTGGTAGGAATGCTACATGATTGATTACTGAAATATTGAAATAATATACATGTATGTATAAAATTCAAAGTAAATAGAAAGGAGTCTTAATCTTTTATCATGTAATTTGTTTCTTGTAGATTCGTAGGTACATATGATGCAATATCCATCTCTTAGTTGTGCCTCTATACATTTAAATGAAGTTTGGCAAGAGTAAATTAAATGAAAAGATAACAAAAAATGTTTCTAGGTTTTTGTGACAATTAAATGTTCAATCATTAAGCACTACATGCTCTGTGTGTTCATCCATATAGTTATAAGCATTTATGAGCTATTTACATTTTGACCTTTGAAAAGCTTTTTATGTAATATAAGGTGGAACCTAAAAGCCAATGCATACTGTATTTTTAGTAATTGAATTACTGAACTTAATCACCTATTCTTCACTAATGATAGGAGCAAGTTTAAGAGTTATGTTAAATCTTTATACTTTGTAACTTAAGCTTGTAAGGCTTGTAAGGTTAATACTTCAGCCTTAATGTGTATGAGTTCTTGAAAAAATAAAATAAAATAAAATATTACTAAAAAAAGGAGCAATAGCCAATTTAATTATGCTTGTAATGCTATTATAGGTTAATTCTCCAGTTGGTAGATTGCCTAATTCACTTAGTGGTTTACATCATTACTTAGTTGATTCTTGCTTATTTTGAACTATAGGAGAAGTACTTGGTTTATGTGGATTACATATGGTACTAGATTGTGTTTGAGCCTCACTAATGAAGTGCTTATCTTTTATTCAATGCCTTATGCTTAACATGACATTGATATTTATATATAGGTAAATGGAGTTAGATAGTTAAGATGGGAAATTAACTATATTTTATAGTGGGAAGTTTCTCTATGAGGAAGATATTGAATATGTGGATAGAGATACCGAAATTGGAAGCATTAAAATTGATATATTTTATTAAAGGTAGCTTGAGAGGATACTCATGGAAGATGTTAAAAAACCTAAACCAAATAAGTTTATGCATGGAGGTATTAGTCTAAAAAATGTGTCGATGGAGGTGAGAGAGTGATGCTTATATGATGGAGATATGTAAGCTCATTATAGAACAAAAGGTGATAACGTTCTATGTTGATCACCTATCTAATTTTCTATATTTAGAAAAAAATGTGGATGTTAAATGTTTTGAAGAAGTTGTTGATGTCGATGGATGTTAAATGTTTTGAAGAAATTGTTGATGTTGAGGTTATTAGTAAGATTATAGATGATATGCCTATCAATCACATTCAGCCTAATATCTTATAGTCTATAAATGAAAATGCACAAAGCAAGAAGTTGTAAGTGTAAGTGATAGTGAAACTAATACAATTAAGCAAGAAGGGATGAGAGGATTAAAGAGGAATTTGATTTGGATTTAGATGATAGAGTCTATATGTGATGTCTAAGTGAGTTATTATAATATTAATCCATTAATTCAACCACCAAACAAAAGAAAAACAACACAATCTGGATATGGGACTTTATAAGGTGAGGAATCTTAACCACCAGTGACAAGACAAGATAAGTTAACAAGGTTATAGTTATTAAGAATTCTTAAAGATTTATAAGTTTAAATTTAATTTTGAAAATTAGGTTATCTTTTAATTATTTATTCCTAGTTTTATTGGGATTAAAAAAAAGGACGAGGAGGACAAGAACAAAAGCATTAGGAAATACTATGTAGGATCACTGAAAGTGTTAAGAATATTAGCATTTGTTATTTTGTAAATGTTGTAGCATATGGAACAATGAAATTTGCTATTTTGTCTTTACATCATTTTCCATGTTACTTATTAATACTAGAAGAGATTTTCTAATTCAAGCATAAGGTAATACTACAATGCATCATAATGCCACAAACACACCTTCACGCATCTATGCTCACCACCACTATATAATGAGTAAGTTTAGTTATAGTATCTATTTAGACTATTTGTGTAAATATATTCATTTACTAAAGATGCATGCTAAATTCACATATTAAATAATTGGATCAGCTCTAAAAATACATTGATGTACAACCATTTTTATATCATTCACATTATGAGTTCACAAGAAGTAGGGAAATAAGCATTAACAAGTGGGTCGGTAAAAGAACAAGTCTTTATAAATTTGTTCCAACAAATGAAATCAAATCTCTATAAGGTAAATTTGTTTATCGTTGCTGTAAGATGCAATAATTAGTTTAGTTGGGTAGAAAACTTACTCATTAACAAATCCAATATAATCAAGAAGTTGTGTCTTATATATAAACCATGCTAAAGGTGTAACTAATAAGATAAAACTAAAGGTTTAACTACTTAACAATGTTCCTAATATAATATAGGAGACTATCAATTTAGTGCTCTATATAAGAGATGATAAACATGTTTCATCCATTAGTATAATTTTATATTTACAAATCAATCCTTCTACTTCTATAACCTTTCATAATAATTTTAATGACAATCCCTAACAAGATAATACTCATAATTTTTATTTTTATCTTCAAAATTTCCTGTTTCTATCTTTTTGACAAATCAGGGATAGTGCTCAAAGCTCTTTCACATATTAGGGGATTAACAAACTCAAAAAATCTACAACTTTTTTATTAAAATTAAATGATTAATGGAAAAAGTTACCAAAACTATCAAGATTAAAAAGTCAAAAAATTTACAAAACTAGACAATCAGGAGATAATTCACCTCACATTAAGCATAAGAAATAAGGCATCTTTCATGTTCTTCTCTATCTACGAAATTGGTATGACAACTATTATATCACATAATATAAAATTTCTTTATCTAACATAGTCACCTAATTTTTTCCATTTTTTTCATAAATTTGTATCTATACCAAAAGAAGAATAATCACGAAATAGTATACAACTTAACCTTAAAAGAATGCATACTTCTAATGTTTTTCATAACCTGATGCAAGAAGTTAGGTAGAGAGAACATTCACTTAAATAACAAATGTCTGGTTCATCTAAGCACCATTTATATATGTATAATGAAAATGACCTGTACTGGTGGATGATGATTTTATCAATGGCTTTGATATGTTAATGCATGAACCTTATCAAATATGTGTTCTTTCTTTTCTTTCAAAAAATAACTAAAATGACTAATCAACACAAGCAGTTATAAGAATTAGAAAATCACAAAATCATTATCTATAGCTTACAACATAGATATCTACCAATTCTAAAAGGAAATCTATCACTCATCATAGAACTAAGCTACTAATTTAACACCGATTGAGAGGAAATAAATCCAAGTGAGATGAAAACAATAAAAATAAAATATCATAGAAATATTTCTAAAATGGCTAACCTAAATAAGAAAATGAATATTAGCGTGAGAATAGGAAACCAAACCTCCTCTAATATAACAACTATAGAGCAAGTAATGGATACAAAATTGGAAAAGGAACCAAATATAGAAGATATATATAAGAGAAAAGCCATGTGTCAGAAATAAAACACATATATGAAAAGAAAAACTACCTACAACAAAGATTTATTTTATGCAAAGATTGATTTGATCCAATATAGACTGAAAATAAATGAAGCAAAGTCTTTGCACAAAAAGAAGAAGATATAAGTTTATTCTTAATGAAAACAACAGTACCATTGAATATGTAGTTGAATACAAGATATCAATTTTATCTAATAAATTGCTATTAAAACTTTATCTTTATAGATACATAATTAACATCAATGTAGAACATATTATCGCTAGCAGAAAAGTGTTCCATGTTTGTTTGGAAAGAAAGTGTACATAACAAAAGAGACCCCAAATTTTTAAAAATTTTAAAAGGGCCCTTCAATTTATAAAACCATAGGATTTTTGTGAATTGAAATGAAATGGAGAATTTTGATATTAAAGGGCCCATATTAGTTACATTAATGATTGACGTGGATCTTTAAAAAGTTAACTCCTAATTACATTAGGGATTTAGATTTTTTGAATTTCTCTTTTTCGGCCTAACTCTCTGTAAGCTCCTCTATAACTTTAGCCACCATCTTATCGACTTTGCCTCTTACCAATCCTTTAAATTATAATCATTGATCTTTACTGCCAATTATTTGTTTAATTATGAGCTTAAATTAGGTTATCTTTTTTATTTTTACTTTTGTTTAAGTTGTTAATGGTTAATGAGTCTTCGAGCTCTGTTCGTAAAGTTAACAACTTGGGTTCTTTTTAGCAAATTAAGGCAAAAATTTAGTTAGGTAGTTCTACTTATTGATAGGTTATTGTTATGAGTTTTTTGTTTTCTCGACCACAAAGTGTTTATTCAATCAATGGCCACAACTAATGCTCTTATACTCAAGAAAGCCAAGTTCAAGGTGCAATCTCTTTTGTTCTTTATGCCAAAAATTAATATAGGAAGTTTTTTTCCTTTACTATACTAATGAGAACTCGTTGGATATTTGAATAGTGTATTTAGGCTATTTGGTTTATTAGTAAAGATCATTTGCATATAAGGGTTGGATAAAAGGGGCTCATATAGAGTTATGTTAGAGAACAAAATTTTGGTTCCATTAATCATGAGTTAATTTTTTAGGGATCCATATCAATCACTAATATGGCTAAAGTAGACCCCTTAATATATAAAATTGTTCACGTTAACAAAGTTGAAGAAATCTTAATGATTCTATCAATTAGAGGGTTATTTTAAATGTTAGGATCTTTTTTGTTCTTCACTGAATGTTAGGGTCTAGCTTAAATTTTGACCGAAACATTGAGGATAAAAATTTACGTTTAGCAATATACTTATTTAGCTTGTATACCAAATGATTTTCTTTTCTGGAAGTTAACCTTTCAAGTTGAGACATATATACTTGCTCTTTGAGATCTCCATTCAAAAAGGTGGTTTTAGCATTAATTTGATGTAATTTTAAATTTCAATAAGCTATAAGGTAATGATTATCCTTAATGAATCCTTCTTATAAATTATAGAGAATGTATCATGATAATCAATACCTTTTCTCTTGGTAACCTTCAACTATAAGTCTAGCTTTATATTTCTCCATACTATCAAAGCATGGCTTTTGGTTTAAAAGTTCATTTACATCCAGTGTAATTGGTCAAGATCCCAAATTTGATTACTAGCTGTAGATTTCAACTCCTCTTATATGGACTTAGACTGAAGACTATAATTAATATCATTTATTTCCTTAGAAAATGAGATTGGATCCTCATAAGAATTTATAGTTGAATCTTAAAAGATACCACATAATCATCATAAATTGTTGGTCTCCTTATCCTTATAAATCTTCTAATACCCACTTCATATTATATAAGACATTATTAGTTTGTTCTTCATAGGGTGTTTTAACTTGAATCGGTTGTTCTTTTATACTTAATTTTAAGTACGTTAAAAAATCAATCTACATAAATTTAATGGTCTCTCATAAGAGCTTGATGTTTCATCTAATTTAATTGGATCAAGAATTTTCTTAATAAATTCAGATTCCTCAAGGAATCTTGCACTAATTACTTTAACTATCTTTGTTGTACATTTATGGAAATTAAACATATATATTCCAAAAGTATGTTTGGCTTAAAAGGAGCCATAAAAATACTAAAACATACAAAGGATAGACCTTGACAAGCTACCTATTTATACAAGATAAGTAAATAGGAGTTGCATTTAGAAATTCAGCAGGATTTCCTTCAAAGTAGACCCTAGATTTTCTTCCTCAGAGTAAAGAGATTCACTAGTTTGATTAGTATTGATTATTTCCTTGATCTAATTAATGAGCTTATGCATTAGTAGGTACTTGGGAGTCACAACTTGCTTGTGAATTTGCTGATTCCATTCTCTCCAAATGATGTAAATGTAGTAGGAAAATACAACCTTGAATAAGGTGGCGTCGAACTTGGCTCTGATATAAACGTTACTTGCCTATTGAACAATTTGAAGCCATTCATCTTTGTCATAATATCTATCCATTTTTTTATTGCATTCTAGATCAATGGAGTTGGATGTATATGAGGGAAAATAAAATCTAAATCTAATAAAGTTCTATGTACAGCTAACAAAATAGACAGTAATTGTCCTTATGTCTAATTTATTTTGAACATGATTATAAATACTTATTTACGTTAGACAATCCCATATGTGTACATGCCTTAAAATTGATTTCCATACATTACATATCTTAGAAGGAGTTTTAGGAACATGCCGTAATAAAATCTTATTTAAAATATACAATGCAATTTTAAGGATTCACTTTATAAACTCAATTAGAGATTAAAATTATTAATTAAATTTTCACTGTATCTATAAAGGTACATTTTTCTTTTGTGGTGTGCCTGACATTATATATTATTCAATAATGTCTACATCTTGAAGAAACATAACCAATATACCCTTTTTTAACCTACCATAATATTTCTCAGCCTTTATTAGATCTTATGATCTTAAGGAGTATCATTGACCATATGAAGATAAAGTATCTTTGACAATTTAATCAAGGAGTTAAAAATGGTCCAAAGATATCAATGTATATAATCTCAAAAATCCCCTACCTCTAACAGCACCTTTAGTGGACTTATATTTTTGCTTACCCTTAACACAAGTAACAAATCATTAAAATCAAGACTGGTTATTATACCTACCTAACACAATTTTTCATTCTCGTAATGGATATATGACCTAACCTCCTATGCCATAATTAAGAAGATTTTTTACTAATGTTTTTTGGAAAGTAGGTAATTAATTAATTCAAAAAGTGAAAAATTACAGAGTGATTCGAATTACATTTCCTTAAGTTGGGAGTTTGTACAAAATTCCAGGTAACTACAATGTAGCAACTGCCCAGTAGCAACAATTCCTACATCCTTAGATGAATCTTGATTTGATTAGATATGAACTGTTGATTACAATTAGTCATGACTGTCAAATCTTAGTTTGAAGCCGGACTCCATCCAATTGTATTCCTTGTAATCTCCAGCTTTTCCAAGGATTTTTATGTTTCTCATCCTCCAAATGTAATGCACCAATATAGCAAAACTAGTCTAGAAAACCTTCTGATCCTCTCTACTTGTCCAGTTCAGTTTGTATAGCCAAGCCAATCAATTCATCTAGTTTAGATTTGTGTTACAGACCAAAGATGTTGAGGAATGTTCTCCATAGTTGTCTTGTGACATAACACTTGAAGAAAATATGACCTAATGTTTCAGCCTCTGTTCCATTGTCACAATTGTTTTAAGATGGAGAGAAACAAAGCCCGAAAATAAATTGACGCCTGAAAACCAACTCATGTTCAACTTGTTCATGCAATATTCAAATAGTGTAATATTGCTGGACAAGAACCCACCTCAATCTTGTGCATATAAATTCTAGCTAGTGAAATTATTGATGATGAGAAAAACATCTTCTGATCAGAAAGCAGAACTATGCTGTTTCTGACCCTAGAAATTTGAGAACCAAGAAAATGTTTGATACAAATCAACTAAATCAAATACTCGCATCACTATGCTGTTCTGATCCTAGAAATTTGAGAACAAATCAATAAAATGTTCGACAAAAATCAAATAATTTGTTAGTGGCTCTGCCCTTGCTTCATGGAAATAATCATACCCACTTATTTGCATAATCCAGCCCGAAGTTTTATCATCAAAGTAATTTTGTTCAGTGAAATGAGTTGTACCGGAAGTGGCAGCTGGATCACCTTCTTTTGAGGATGTGATGATTGTTAAGCATTAATTCAACACTGCTTCACATCATCGATTTGGTCAGGAAATAATCAAACCTTTTGTCAGATACATGAGACGAATGAAAATATTTCGTAATACATCAGAGAAACCTGGTTCATGATGTCCAAATAGCAACACTTTCTCATCCAATGAAGGTCAGGTATCTCAAGCTATCCAGTCCTCATCACTTCCCCCGGTATTCTGAGGAAAAGGACATCAGAATTGACCAGACCAACCCATACGGTGCCCAAACAGCACTTGACAAATATTCTTTAGGAATGGTCATCCTCGTTGGAATAATTGTTTGGGTATACTCCTAAAAGATGCATGCAAGTCCAGATGGGCTAAAAGTCTTAATTCGGTTTCACTTAGGCAGCTTAAGGAATCAATGGTTATTATGACAGTGGCAATAATTTAGTGCAATGCCATACCTGTGACGAGCTGGAGAATTCTTCAATGTTATCATCTTCGACCTACATGAATTTCTCAATGAAATTAAACCACCTCATGCATCATCTTCTGGCATGTTCTAGCCAGTGAAATCACAACAACGAAAAACTGTCAAAACAAGTACTAAGCCAAAGCCCAAAAATGTAAATCATATGGAAACTATCCAAAAACAATAACAGACAGAGACATAAAACCAGATGCATTATCAGTGTATACAGAGTACAGGAGGGAAAGAAAGATAAAAACACATCAATTACACACATTAGTATGACAAGATAAACAAGTCCATACCTCAGATGATTTCTTCTTTAACTTGGATCCAGCTCCTGCAGTCAGTCAACAAAAAATCTTCATCTAAAGTGCCAAAAGATGCAAAAGGGAATCAAGAAAACAAGCATAACATGCACACAAGAGCTTACACTGAAACATCATCATATACATGGAAGTGCAATCCTAGAAGTGACAAATGTTTACTACAAGGAGCCAACAATGCACAAATGCCCGTTATTGTGTGTGTATGTATGCAGCATGCACAAGACTTAACATGCATGTCCAGTGACACACGTGTGCATGGACACCAGCTCTTTTGCCTTTGATCAATTTTCCTCTTTTCCTATATCACCCACAAACATAAGCGTACCGGATCTTTTACCTCCTGTCAATTTGCCTCTTTTCCTAGATCCTTTAGCCTGCTCCAAGAACAATTCAGCCCAGAAACCATGCTTAGGGATTAAAAAGGAGTATAAAGGTAGATAAATGGGTAATAGAGAAACAAAGCCCTAAAAACTATGATCATATGATTTTGAATGGTATCCACAAGCACTTTGGTAAATTAAAGAGACAGAATATCCATGTTGCAAATGTGAAATACATTTGTCAAAGTAAGAAAACGTTAATTTAGACTAAAAGCTAGCTCCCACCATATCAGTCTTCCTTTTCAAATCAGCATGCCCCAACTTCTGACCGGAAACTGGAAAAGATCAAGAGCTGTTATTTGCTTTTTCTGTTGAATCTTTCAAATGCAATTCATTTCATAAAAGAAGAAAACCTTTTGATGCCGTGGTCCTTGTCAAAATTTTGTGAGCCTTCTGGTAATAAGAAATAAGCATGAGACAAGTTTTGTCCTTAACAATAAAGTAATGAAACTACAAACCAAAGACATGGCAACGGTGAAATTATCAGGAAATATAGCCATTGCAGTGCCAATATTCATTATGAAAATTGCCCCTTCAAAGTACAGTATGTAAAAAGTTGCATATGAACTGATGCTTAAATTTATCAGAAACTCCAACTAAATAGGAACATTTAAAGTTCTGAATTTGACCCTTAAAACAACAAATAGATCAGCTATTACTTTTCTCTTTAGTCAAATGAAATTTCAAAATTCAACAAACTTATCGCCTGTTAGAAATGATTTCAAATATCATGATTCCTAGTTCTAAGCTTGTACACTGATAAATACCTATGCTGCAAACATTATTTTACAAGAGAACAAAAAATATTAATTCACTCTTACTCTCCATGGCATCAAAGCAGGGACTTACTTTCTGGCTCTTTTGAGAAACCCTACAAAGCTTTATGTTTCATAACCGCTAATCATGTCCGATATGGACGTAAATATTGGTTTAAAAATTATATCACAAAAAGAGTGTTTTCAGTATCTAAGATCTATCATCCAAAGTAATGAAGTGATTGATGAAGACATAATTTACCGTATCAGATCAAGGTGATTTAAACATAAAAGTTTATATTTTATCAAAATTTTGAATTATTTTTTTAAAATTGTTGTTTTTTCACATTCCATTTCATTTTACATTTAATTAGACATTTTACATTTAATTATATTTATTTGAATTATTTTTAGAAATTCAAAATTACAAGAAAGTTTGACCCCTCCCTCTACTTTTTTGTTTTCTTATCAAGGTGATTTAAACGAAAAAAAGTGCATCAAGAGTTCTATGTGATAAGAAAATACCACTCAAGATCAAAAATAAATTTTATTATTTAGCAATTAGGCCGGCCATGCTCTATAAGATGGAGTGTTGGCCTAACAATCAAGTACATAGTCATAAGTTAATGGTGGTAGAGATATGGAGTGTTGGCCCAACAATCAAGTATATAGTCATAAGTTAATGGTGGCAGAGATAAGGATGCTCCGTTGGATATACAACCTTACTAGAAGAAATAAGGTAAGGAATGTAATAATAAGAGACAAATAAAAAGTTAGCGCGACAAGACTTAGGTGGTTCAGACATGTTAAATGGAGACATTTTGACACTCTAATAAGAAGATGCGAGAAGATTGTACTTAAAAACTATAAAAGAAAAAAAAAAGAACGCCTAAGAAGAATTGGAGAAGGCGATCAAGAATGATATAACTTTGTTAGAATTTTTTGAGAGGCCTTCAATAGAAAACTTTAGTATACTAGGATATAGGTAAAGGGTCTCCCATAAAGAGGTTCTTTTCTTTCTAATAGGTCTTTTAAACATCTTCTTGTATTTAACCTAAACGTTTAATATGTAGTACTTCTCCTTTAGTTATTTAGCCTATATATTTCCTTAATATTTTTGGTAATGACTTTTTGTTTTATTTATTTACTTATCTTCTTTCTAATTTTGTATTTATTTACTTATTTTATTTTTTATTTTATTCTTCATCTTGTCCTATATTTATTTTTTATTTTATTTATACATTTATTGACTTTATCAATATTATCTTTTATGTCCATTTTATTTTATTTTTATTATTAATTTATTATTTAAATATGTATCTTTTTTGTATATTATTTATTTATTTAATTTTTTCATGTGGGTCTATCAGAAACAGCTTCTCTACTAGTTAAGGGTAAGGCTGCATACTCCTAAATCTC
The DNA here is from genome assembly GCA_029891385.1 of Erythroxylum novogranatense. Classification (NCBI taxonomy): domain Eukaryota; kingdom Viridiplantae; phylum Streptophyta; class Magnoliopsida; order Malpighiales; family Erythroxylaceae; genus Erythroxylum; species Erythroxylum novogranatense. The sequence continues at coordinate 87,343,649 of CM057225.1, read as the reverse complement.
CCTAGATCCCACGTACTCAGCGAGCCAATACTAAACTTATTGGTGATAACTTTCTGTATTGTTATCAATCAGTTCAGATGTACATTTGGGGTTGAGGCAAAATCATATATTCGACAGGAGAAAAGAAGGCACAAGTTAGAGAGGATTCTGCATATGCTGCTTAGGAATGCTGAAAACTCTGGAGTTATGACATGGCTAGCGAATTTCATAGAAGAAGATATCAACTCCAATTATAAGTGCTACATAACTGTCAAAAAGCCCTGGAATAATGTTATTGTATATATTCAAAATTGGGAAATCAGTACAAATATATGAGTTGACAATTAAAATTGGTTAAAATTTTCAAGGTGAGGACAAATCACAAAGTATTTCAATTCTCTAAAAAAGCCACGACAAGTTTCGGATCTATTCAATGATTATAAGTGCAGATCAGAGAATGCAAGAACTACCAAAAATTGATGGAAGATTATCATATGTACAAATTTTTTATAGGTTTAAATGTTGAACAATTGTCACCTATTAGTGAAGTCTTCACCAAAGTTAGATAGGGAGACGGTCGCAAAAGTGTTATGCTGAAATAGAAAAGACTATTGGTACATTTGTAAAGAATCCAGCCATGACTGCCCCAGGTGCAATTGTGACAGTCTCTATACCATAACAAATTGAAAAAGAACTCCTATATGGTGATTACTGCAACAAACTCTCCATACTCAAGATACTAGCTAGAAACTCAACAAGAAACCTCCAATTGGAAGAGCAATAAGCCAAGTGAATGACCTTTAGTGTTCTAAGCAAACAAGGCTACCACAAGTCCATCTAGGAGGGAGCAAGTGGACCATCTTCTAAAACTGCAAAAAACTAATCCATTATTCGATACTCCTAGTGGTTTTCTTGCACAAACATGTATGTCAAATGCTTTATTACTCAAAATCCTTTCTTGTCAATCGTTGATTCAAGGGCATCTGATCACATCATTCACATGACATCATCCTCTTCTTTATTCCATGCCTATTTACATTGTTCTAAATCTAATAGAGTTAGGATTCCTAATGGGAGCTTTTGAATATATCTTTCATGTTCCTAAATGATCATGCAATTTGTTATCCATTAGTAAACTATCCAAAGACACTAAATGTTGTGTTGTTTTCCTTAACTTTCATTGTGAATTTCAGGACCTAAATTTAGGGAAGATGATTGCCAATGCTAGAATAGTCAATGGTCTCACGATAGTATTCTATTTGAAAATAAACCAACTCAAGGGTATAGTAGTAGTATTAGATCAATTTCTTCTTGTGAAGAATATTATGCTTTGGCATTTTATATTACGCAATCCTTATTTTTTATATTTGAAAACACTTAATGTGAAAGTTGTTCCTTATCAAAAAGTTATCGAGCCTGTCTTCCCAAAAAAAAAAAAAGAAAAGTAGTCATCGAACCACCTATTTCTCAAAACCATATTGTGCACCCAAACCTTTTTATTTGATTCATAATGAAATATGGGCCCCTTCTATGGTGGCCAATGTGATTGGTAAAAGGTGAGTTGTAACTTCTGTAGATGATCACACTCAATTTCCTTGGGTTTATTTGATGAGAGAGAAAAATGGAGTTAAATCTGTGTTTCAATATTTTTATACAATGGTAGAAAACCAAAACAAAAAATCAGTATCTTACATGAAAGAGTGCTTTAATAAATATTTAGGGAACTTTTTAACAGAAAAAGATATTTTACATCAATCTACATGTCGTGACTCTCCCCAACAAAAAAAAAAAAACACATCATTCTAAGTAGCTCAAGCCATAATGTTATCAATGGATGTTTGAAATATCTTTAAAGTGTTGCTATATTATCAAAGGATTTTCAGAGTATCTTTAGAGTGTTGCTATATTAACAAAATCTTATTTTAACAAACCACCAACTAACATATATTTGCCTCTAAAAAGCTTTGGTTTCAATCTTTTGTTCATATACACAGTCAATTTCGGTCTAAACTTGATAATCAGGTCGAAAAGTGTTACTTTTATAAGATATGCTCTAAAAAGAAGATGATACAAATGTTATAATCCTAAACAAAAAATAAAAGAAAGACTGGGTAGTATGGATGTTTCTTTTACAGACCATCAACCCTATTTTACCAAAATTCTCAAGGGGAGAATGAAAGCAAGGAAGGAAATCTTATAGAGACAATTTCAAACCCCTTACCACACTCCATTTTTGTTTCAATATTTTGACCAATAAATAAAATGGCATGGAGTCCATGATGTGGAGAATGTAATGAAACACTAGTCCAATTTTTTTCAAATATAGATGATTTGCAAGGAGGAGACATACTACATTTGAGGCAAACAATTTCCAATTTTGAACTTGTGGTTTATACTCATAATAAGAACTGACACAAAAGTAAAGACCAATTGACTATCCTACCATAAGATCAATCAAAGTCTTCAGAAGAAAGTTCCTTCAACAATTCACGTAATCATAATTTTGATCCTCAATACGTTACTACTAAAACACAAGTTCCTCAATTAACTGATATTATCACAAGTTGTGATCCTATAGCCCTTAGGAAGGGAGTCTGAATGTGTACTCAACATCCCATTTCTAAATATATGATAAGACTCTCCAATCGTCATAGAGCATTTACTACGAAATTTTCTAACATATTCGTCTATAGCACAATTAAGGAAGTATTGGATAGTGCAAATTAAAAATTAGCAGTTATGGAAGAGATGAATGCCCTAGAGAAGAATGGTACTCACCAAAGGACAAGAAGATCTTGGGGTGTAAGTAGGCATTTACAATGAAGTGCAAAACTAATGGTGGTGTAGAAGGATATTAAGATTGTGGCAAAAACATTTACACGAGCTTTTAGAATTGACTACTAGGAAACCTTTGTTCTAGTTGCTAAGATGAACTAATTCAAGTTCTTTTGTGTTAGGTCCATTAGACATGGATCGAGTCACAGGACGATCTACAGAGTAATCTTGCCACTCTGTTATATTCCTGCTCTTGTTAAAATTCTTCTTCCGGCCTATTTTGAAAAGAAGAAAAGAAGTTCGGCTCTAAGGGAGACCGAAACCTTGGACCTCGTTGGAGAGAGCTCCTAATCTCTGTTTTGTGATAAAATATGACTTATCCCTTTATTTCTCTTATACGCCTTTAAATAGGCAAGACGTAATATTGAAATAGAAGTCTTATGTGTGAAGACTTCTTAACAAGGAATTAACGATATACTAACTATAACTAGCCTACCTAAGCGCCTCGAGGCTTATTAATAATAATAATAAAACCTATCTACACATCAGGTCATTATCTACGCATCAATAGGTTCTCCAGCACCACGAGACTTGCGCATATATTTCTTTCCTACAAATGCGTCCAGAACATTACTCCCCTCCTGCTGAAAGAGCGTGTCCTCAAGCTCGAAGGAAGGAAAGGTTTGCTGAAATTGCTGTAGGTCTTCCCAAGTAGCGTCATGTGCTGGCAGCCCTGTCCACTGAACTAAGACCTCCTTCTTGCCCCTGTTTAAACGGCCTCGTAGGACTGTTTGAGGTTGGAGAACAACTCGATCCTCTGCTGTGGATGGCAACGCCGTAATAGGTGGTAGTTGAGATCCTTTGAAGGCTTTGAGCAAGGAAACATGAAAAACATTGTGGATACGACTTTCACTTGGCAATTCCAGTTCGTATGCGACGGGTCCAATGCGGCGAGAAATTAAAAATGGACCATAAAACCGAGGAGAAAGCTTACTATATCCCGTCACTCTTGCTGACAGCTGACGATAAGGATGTAGACGCAGCCATACCCAATCTCCTACCTGAAATTCCACATCCCGATGACCCTTGTCATAATAATTCTTCATCCGTTGCTGAGCCAACAGCAGGCGATCTCGAACATCTTTCAGAACCTGATCTCGATCCAATAATGCAGCATCCACAGCGTCAACTCTAGTAGAACCAGCAGTGTAAGACAGCAAACGGGGCGGATCTCGACCGTAGACCACTTTAAAGGGAGTGGTTTGAAGGGCTGAATGAAATGATGTGTTATAACAAAATTCTGCCCAGGGTACCCAGGCGACCCATTTATGAGGATAGTCCCCCACAAAGCTGCGAAGATACATTTCCACTGTTCTATTAACGACCTCAGTTTGTCCGTCGGTCTGAGGGTGATAAGTTGAAGAAAATTGTAACTTAGTACCGCTAAGACGAAACAATTCCCTCCAAAAGGTGCTAGTGAATACCACATCCCGATCACAAGTAATTGTCTCGGGAATCCCATGCAAGCGAACAATCTGGTCAAAGAAAACCTGAGCAACGCGGGCAGCGGTATATGGATGTGCCAAGGGAAGGAAGTGAGCATATTTCGAAAACCTATCGACCACCACCAATAATACGGATTTGCCCCATGATTTCGGTAGACCATCAATAAAATCCATGGAGATATCTGCCCAAACTTGTGATGGTAATTGTAGTGGTTGTAACAATCCTGCCGGGTTGAGGTGCTCTGATTTGTTGCGTTGGCAAATAGGGCAAGCTGCCACGTACGTCGCAACATCTATCCGCATGCCTTTCCAGTAAAAATCCCCCCAAATCCTATGTAAAGTCTTTTGAATGCCTTCATGAAAACTATCATGGTAAGCTGCAAGTATAGCCGACTGCCATTGGAAGTCCTGTGGAAGATAGATGCGGCCTTTAAACAACAAGCAATCATCACGGAGTTGCCAATCTGCCCCTAAGTCACCCTTTTGTACTTGTTGACATAAGTGTTGAAATTCCGGGGAGCCCAATAAATCTGTTTTCAACGCATCCAAGAAGGAGCTACAAGGATAACTCATGGCAAACATGATTGGGTCATCAAGGGTCTTGTTGAGGGTCGACGGATAAGGCATCATCGCCTTGTTCAAGGAACCCGCCTTGTATTCGATTGTAAAGGTATACCCCATCAATTTTGCAAGCCAATGTTGTTGAGGAGGGGTAGTCAACCGCTGTTCCAGCAAATATTTGAGGCTAAAATGGTCCGTTCGAATAAGAAACGAACTCCCCCACAAATAAGGTCGCCAATGTTGTCTCGCCTTGGCCAAACCAATTAATTCCCTTTCATACGCGGCCAATTTCGGTGTCGGTTCGCAAGTTGACGACTAAAGAAAGCAATAGGGTGGCCACCTGCAAGCGGCGCCAATCCCACCACCGGATCGTCACATTCAACGACAAATTCTTGCTCAAAGTCGTAGTTGCAATCTGGTCTTTGTGGATAAAGTCGTTTAAGTTTGTCAAAGGCTGCTGTATTGCATCATTCCATTGAAAGGAGTTCTTTCTCAGCAAACTAGTCAATGGTGCTGCTAATTGGCCATAGTCATGCACAAATTTGCGGTAATAGCCCGCCAAACCCAAGAATCCGCGCAAAGAAGTGATTGATTGCAGTTGGGGCCAGTCAAGAATGGCGTGAACCTTGCATGTATCAACACTTACCCCTGCTGCCGAAATTACATGGCCCAAGTATGCGACGGAAGGTGACCCAAAGCTGCATTTGGATCGTTTCAAGTAAAGCTTGTGCGAACGAAGTAAGTCGAAAACCTGTTTTAAGTGGATCAAATGACTCTCCCAATCACTGCTGTAAATCAGAATATCATCAAAGAAAACAAGCACAAAACGACGCAAGAAAGCATGAAACACCTCATTCATCAAGGCTTGAAAGGTGGATGGGGCATTGGTAAGGCCGAATGGAATTACTAAGAATTCAAAGTGGCCATGATGAGTGCGGAATGCAGTTTTTTCTACATCATCCGGATGCATACGTACTTGATGGTAGCCAGATTTTAAGTCTAATTTAGTGAAGAAGTGGGCTCCATGTAACTCATCCAAAAGTTCATCCACGACTGGAATCGGAAATTTATCCTTTACTGTTTTATCATTCAATTCACGGTAATCGACGCAAACCCGCCATGACCCATCTTGCTTAGGGACCAGTAAGACTGGGGAAGAAAAAGGTGACTTACTTGGGCGAATAAATCCTTGATGCAGCAATTCGGCACACTGCCTTTCAATTTCATCCTTCTGCCGGTGTGGGTATCGATAGGGCCGAACCACAATAGGCGTCGTTCCCAGTAATAGACAGATCCTGTGATCACAATGCCGAATGGGAGGTAACTCTGTGGGATCGAGGAACAAATCTGCAAATTCAGTGAGTAACCCATCTAGGTCCTACTTGTCTGCTTTGGTGTCGCCCATCATGTGGAGAGCTCGTGGGCCATTTCAGTTCTATCCTCGAAACAAAATTGATTTTCCTTCCAAGAAAAGGACATAGTAAGGCGCAAAATCCCACAATATTGGTCCTAACGTTTCTAGCCATTTAATGCCCAAGACAATATCAAAGCCATCTAGGGAATGACATAAAATCAGCATAGAAACTATGGTCGTCAATAGAAAAATTTACAGAGAACAGATCCCCACACTATGCATCTTATCCCCATTGAATCGTCTATTTGGTATGTTGTAAAGAATGGAGGCGAAGGCCCAGTGTCGGGCCGCACTAGTGCTAATGAAGTTGTGTGTCTTGCCGAGTCAATTAGGCTAAATGCAGCTGGTCATTAATAATGGCTCGCATTTGCATAGTCAATTTTGTTTTTTCCGACGTAATAGCATGCAAGGAAATTTCGGAGCACCCACCAATTCTTCCTCTATTTTGTCTCCTCCGAACCTCTACTTCAATCCAAAATAGCCATTGACATTGATGAGAGGTGAATCTGACTCATCACAATTATAACACAGCCCTTTAGCTCGTCGCTCAGCCATTTCAGCGCGGGTCAACCTCTTGATAAATGGCCCTTTGTTACTTGATGGAGAACTAGCCGTGGCTGATAGGGATGATCGCATGGGTGAAGATCGGACTTGAGAATTTCACAAGCCACCGAACTCGTTCTAGTGGATCGCCAATTGTTTTTATCGATTACTCCCATTCTGCAATTTATATTTCTGCTCGTATGCCCGTGCGAAACTCATTGCGGCAGCTAAGTCAGGTGGCCGGAGTTGTACGTCCAACCGAATGGAATCGTCTAAACCAGCTATGAATAAACCTGTGTATACTTCTTCCGGAAGGTCCTCAGTACGTGCCATTTTTTCTTGGAACTGTTGCTGATAAACGTCCACCGTTCCTATTTGTCGCAGAATACTTAACTCTCTAATTGGATTAATACTATCCGGGGGTCCAAAGCGTTGGAAGCAATATTTCCTGAAGTCTTCCCAACGCATGGGTCCTTTGGTTTTCTTCAATTTCCAATACCAAAGTTGTGCTTCCCCCATCATGTGAAACCCAGCTAAACCAACCTTCTCTGGCTCTCCCGTATTCTGACTCTCAAAAAATTGCTCACATCTTTGTGCCCAAATTAAAGGATCGTCTCTGCCATCGTAAATAGGAAAATCTAACTTTGCAAAAGCGTGGGATTTGTTGAGTGTGGACCGCTTGTGAAGCAGTTGTGTACCCCACTAATATTAACGTTTTCAGATCTTCCTTCAATGATCTATGCGGTCTTTGTTGGTTCCATCCCCATTAGATGCGGATTTGGAAGTGCCGCAACCCAAACAGGACAGTTTGTCCATAATCAGTGCAAGTTTTTCTTCTAATCGATTTTCCATTGCTGACAATTTCGAGTCTACGAGGGAACGTTCTTCCATCAGCCTACCTTCAATCTCATCGCCCATGTTTCCCTGCTCTGATACCAAATTGTTAGGTCCCTTAGACATGGATCGAGTCACAGGACGATGTACAGAGTAATCTTGCCACTCTGTTATATTCCTGCTCTTGTTAAAATTCTTCTTCCGGCCTATTTTGAAAAAAAGAAAAGAAGTTTGGCTCTAAGGGAGACCGAAACCTTGGACCTCGTTGGAGAGAGCTCCTAATCTCTGTTTTGTGATAAAATATGACTTATCCCTTTATTTCTCTTATCTGCCTTTAAATAGGCAAGACGTAATATTGAAATAGAAGTCTTATGTGTGAAGACTTCTCAACAAGGAATTAACGATATACTAACTATAACTAGCCTACCTAACTGCCCACGTAGGCTTATTAATAATCATAATAAAACCTATCTACACATCAGGTCATTATCTACGCATCAATAGGTTCTCCAGCACCACGAGACTTGCGCATATATTTCTTTCCTACAAATGCGTCCACAACATTTTGCCTCTAGATGTAAACTACAACTAGCTTTACATTAATTAGATTTAAATATGTATTCTTAAATGAATATTTCTGAGAAGATATTTACATGAGTTGACCACCTGGCCTTGAGAAGAGATCTAGCGGAGACAAAATAAAAAAGATATTTATATGGGCTAAATAATCCTAAATACATAGTTTAAAAGTTTTAGAAAGTTTAGAAAACATGAATACAGTCAAAGCGAAATAGATCACATTATATCCAACAAACATACAAGAAAAGGTAAAGTAGCTATCTTGATCATTAATATGGATGACATTATTCTAAAAAATGATGACAACATAGAATGGAAATGTTGAAGAAAAACCTTTTAGTAGACTTTGGGATAAAAGACTTCGGAACACTGGAATATTTTCTTGGAATGGAGTTTGTTAGATCCAAGGAGGGTATCTTTATAATTTGACACAAGTATAAAATTGACTTGCTGGATGAATCAAATATGCTTGGGTGTTAAGCTGTTGAAACACCGACTAAACCTAATTTAAAGCTACAAGAAGCAAAAATGAGGACATGTTAACTGTAGACCAATTAAAAAGACTTGTTCGAAGGTTGATCTACCTATACCACATATATCCGAACATAGCATTTGTTGTAAGGTTTGCCAATTTGTACATTCATCAAGACAAGAGCAATTTGAAGCAGTATATAAGACCTCCAAGTATTTAAAAGGAACTCCACGTAAGGGTTTGTTATATAAAAAAAATAAGGCACCTTTTAAGTTGAAGTTTACACAGATGCAGGTTACGTAGGAAGCATCAAAATCTACTTCAAGCAACTATACCGATGTTGGAGGTAATTTAACTATTTGGTGGACCAAAAAAATAAAATTTTGTGGCCAGAAGTAGTGTTGAAGCTGAGTAGCACATGGCATTTCTGAAGCTTTATGGATTAGGAGATTATTTGAAGACATAAAAGTTCCAATTGCATCACCAATGAAGGTGTATTGTGATAACAAAGAAGCAATTGTAATTGCTGATAATCCTGCCCTTCATGGAAAGACTAAACATGTGGAAGCTGAAAAACACTTTACAAAAAAATTGTGAAGGCATTGATTTGCACAACTTATTAGCCTACTAAAAAACAGGTTGTAGATGTTCTTACAAAGGGATTGTTTAAAAAAGACAATTTGACTATTTCGTCAGCAAGCTGGCCATGGAAGACATATTCAAGCCAGCCTAGGGGGGTAAGTTGGAAATGAATTATATTAACATAATTCTTGGTAAATTACAGCCCTAATATATATCTGTAGTTGATCAAGTCCATGGTTCAAGTTAAGAAAGAATGTATGTTAGGATCTATAATCATTTAGGCCCTTTTTATGCCAAGTTTTATGCCTTTTACATTCTATAAATACCTATGCTGTATACATCATTTAAAAGTGAATAAAGAATATTAATTCACTCTTAAATTTTATCACCAAAAATGGAAAATTTTTAATGAAATATACATAGTTGCAAAGCACAAAAAGTAAAAGTAGAAAACACAGATTAGATGAAGTGGGGCAAAATCATAATGAAAACAGAAAGAAAAATGCAAATAAGAATGATAATCAAGTACTAGTTCCATTCAACTGCAAAGAATAGAGAAAAATGAAAAGGTCATCACCCACTTGTGATCCTAGCAGAATACCAAAAAGCCAAAGATGCATGAAGAAGAAAGAACCACATATTGCATTTGGTAGCATAGCCACAATCACTCCAACTATCTTTTCACCCTAGAATCTAGAAAACATTAGGTTTTACAAAGTGGAAACTTCTTTCGGTACTTATATTTAGGAAGTTACTAGTCATACACTTCTTCCTACACCTTTCATCATCATCATCATCACACCCAGTCCGAAGTCCCGCAATAAAGCAAGGTCTGGGGAGGTCTAATAGTACGCTTTTAAAATGAAAAATTAAAATGAACATCAAAGGATTGGAGAAAAATATATAAGCATTTGTAGTCATAAATCTCCACCCAGAAAACCAAGGAAATATTACAGTAGAAGAGCAGCTAAGGAAAAGTATTTATAGCATGGTAACAGAAAATAATAATTGGATCTGGTTGCATAAAAGAATCTTCTACATTTGTGGCCCCCATCTATGCATATATAATGAAGAATTGAAACAAAAAGGAGCCGTCACCTTAGTTTCATCTGTCAATTTAAAATTTTCTAGAATCAAATTTCAACCAACATAAACTATAAGCAGCTACATCAGATAAAAGCCAACCCAGAATTTATTCAAAGTTCATTTGTATAATCCAATATGAGGAAACCTCTGATTTAACCGGTAAAAGTATAGCCATTTCACCAAACTACATTAAAAGGACAAAGTTAAGCTTGAAAAAGTGGGCAACCAAATGTCCAGAACAAAATTAATTGGAGTAGAATCATCACTGCAGCACTTGGGCTGATGATGAATTTTGCAATTAATTTTACTATGCTTGTTTTTCTGCCAAAATTTTAGCGAAGATATTTCAGATTTAAATCATTGATGGCTTGGACAGCTCATTTAGATTAAATACCAACTTGAAGTTTACTTTTATGTTGCTCCAACCACAAGCCTATAATTGGCATGCCACAAGCTGACAACCTGAAACTCCTATAAGAATAAAAACATTTGTTTTAAGGCTAAATATGTCACCAGTGCAATCAATTACTAGTTGCATTGCCAGTTCAGCCATAAGTTCAACAAGTAACAGGAGTTAAATGAAGTTGTCAAGCACACAGCATAACTTGAGCATAAAGAGATTTTGATGTGCATAAATACCAGCACAAATGGTAAACAGGATCCCTATATACTTGCTTTCTAGTGGCAGACTGCACTTATAGCGGCATCACTTTGGATTTAATTACAGTACCAGCATATTTTCAAGGAGATGATGGCGTGAAGAAAACTGATTCTTCCAGCAATTACATCTACCAATTCAATTTCTCAGCACTCACATTATTCCTAATGCTTTAAGCACATGAAAGAGGTAGAAGTTTCTGTCTAAATGAAGTCATAACTACTCAGTAATCTTTACTTCTTAGCCTAAAAAAGGGATATGCATTACCTTTTCCTCCGTTTTCTTTTTCTCCTGAACCTTCTTGAACAATGTAGATATGGTAGGCTGTACGAGTGATCCAGGACTACTAAGCGAATCTTCCTTAGACATCAGTGAAACAGAAGATCTAGAGGGGTTTTTTGGACCAACTCCTGGTGAAGGGGATGTCAAATTTTGTCCTGAAAGATCATTCTCCTCAGCTGCTCCTTCATTGTCATTGTCAATGCCAATGACAGGGTAAGTTGTAGTTGTAGTTTTTATCTACAGTGAACCAAATGATTGGCTAAGAACCCCCCCCAGCCAAAGAAACTTTCAACAAAGCAGCAGTTCTGCAATAAACTTCAGGCTTACCTCTGTTTCTTCTACCTCCTCATCTTCCTTAGAAGCATCAGGATTAGATTCTATAGAATCATCTCCTGAAGAAACCTCTACAAACCTGTTTCAACAAAGCTCTAGATGAATTGAACCACTTCTAAATGAAAGTATAACCCAAAAGAGGTCTAAATTAAACATTAGGGGACACAATGCATTAATAACTGCTAAAAGGGCAATGAAGAGAAAATGGTGACATAAAAAATCAGTTATGTGAAACACATTAGAACTTGCCAGAAGAAAAAATAATAATAATTGATGAGCGTCTAATTCTATATTTGGTGTTTGCAAAACCTATTTCATTATTTTTGTGAATAATAACAGAAGAAATCTGAGACAGCATGTTAAAACTGAATAACTAATCTGAGACAGCATGTTAAAACTGAATAACTAAGTCAATGTCTTCAATCAGCTAATATTGGCAGCATCCCCTTGGATTTACGTTTATGCAGGCCTGGACTATAAATCTTAAAGATTCTAGGCCTGTGTGAATATCATTACAGTACTATACTGGTTGCTTTGCATAACAACCAAGGGCTTAAAAATCACAGTAAAATGTGAAACATGTAAGAAGTGGACATATACATTTGGATGTCTCAAAATATAGATCCAGAAAATGTTAATAAGACTATAAAAAAAAAGAGAGCAATCAATCAATTAAAGATGATATTTTTACACCGTAAATGAAGATAGAAGGAATCGAAGCAATGTAGCAAAATCTAGCCCTACAGGTCCCAATCCTAGCATCACAAAGGCTAAGTAGAAATGTCAAATGACAGCCAAACATTACTTGAAAGTTTTGCCAGCAGTTCTCTCAGAATGTCGAAGAGGTGTAGTTTCCATTAAGCCTTTTAAATTGCTTCCGTCATCCAATGCTTCATTTTTAAGTACAGGTTCAGGGGATTCTTCTTCTACATACTTCTTTCCACTTCTATGAACAAATTGCTTATCCACCAATTCTGCGCCCGCTCCAGCTTTAAAGTCCCAATCGACGCTTTGTCCCTGAACAATAACAAATAGGTGAGTTATTTAACATACTCCATTTCTCAAATTTCCTTGTGAAAGTTAATCAAAATCGGTTTGTCTCAACCAAAGGAAACAGAAAAAGACCAATAACAAAAGAATGCAAACCTCCACCAGTTCCTTGGGAAAATCAAGCCGGAATTCGTCTGGGTTCTCTTCTTTTTTCCCAATCCACCATGCATCAGAAAACACAATCTGGTAAGATCACCATTGAAATCATTATAGACCGCCAACAAATAGAAAAAGAAAACCACCAATCTAACAAATTATCAAAATTAGGCGGTAAAACCTTTGAGCAGCTCGTAAGAACAGAACAAACCATGTTATCAAAGTAATCTTCACACACGACATTCTTCCCGCCTCTAGAGAAGTGCAAAGTCAGGTATCTATTCTTGGGGTACACAATTGTCCCGAACAGCTTCAATTGACCCTACAAAGCGAAAAATAAATTTCCCCAGGACAATCATTAGTATCCCAAAACATTTTCAGGCAAAAGGATAGAACAGAATACAAACGCGTAAAAGTGGCAGAACCTGAGGAAAATCGAGGTATAGAATAGGGTTTTTGGTGCTCAAGTCCTTAAGTTCACCGATCTTGCCGCCGGCACCGGCAACGGGAGCGAGAAGACCGGGAAAGGAGAAGAGGAACCTGTTCTTCCTCTGAGACTTGCGAAGAATATCTTTACCGTGATGCTTCAAGACGGTTTTGGAGGGAGGGAGCGAGAAATGGGGCCTGGCGGTAGTTTGAGACAACAAATTGTTGGAGAAGGCAAGCTTCTTCAACCTTGTCCGCTGCATGGAGTCGGGATTTTGGTCTTCGGCTTTGGCCTTTGAAGAGGAAGAAGATCGAACCATTTTGACAGTAACGGTGGGTGACTCTGACGATGGTATAAATTTATAAGTTAGAAGGTTAAACTTTCTTAAAATATCAACTAATAGACATTCCAAGACCAGGAAAGTAAGCTCCTAAGCGCCTAACCTCAAAGACGCACGTAGTAACTCCCATTTGAAACCTGCCAAAGTTAAAAGAACAAATTTGAAAGTCAGGCTAGCATTAGCTAAATTATTCCCTCATCCAACTGATCTCTCTTTGGCGTCTGTCCTTGTTACGTGCTCTACTCCTCAACCCGTATCGTTAATGTAATTTGTACGTGAACGAAATAAAAATTACAGATAATGAGGTGTTTGATTGCGATAGACAAAATAGATAAAATTGTATCCGTTTTAAAGATAAAAATATATTTAATTCTGATTAATGAACATAAAAAAATAGTATCGATGATTAAAATAACTCTGCAATATAATATTATTGATTATTTTAAAGCGAATGATTTGTATTAGTAATTTAATTGTATCTATAAATAAGGAATTTCAAAATGAATAACATAAAAATTTAATGAAATGAGCTATTGAATAGATAAAAAGGCGTACAAATTTTTTATATTTTAATTAATTAATTAATTAATTATAATATATTGATTAATTAAAATATTGTAATTAATTTTAATTAAAATATTAAAAAAATAATTACAATATTGTGAAAATATTGAAAATAAAGATTTATTATATTTTAATTAATTCATTAATTATATTGTAAATAATTAATTACAATATGTTGATTAATTAAAATATTGTAATTAATTTTAATTAATTATATTGTAGCTAATTAATTAATTATATTTTAATTAATAAATAATAATTATATTATAATTTATTATTTTAATTAATTAATTACAATATTTTCATTAATTAATGAATTATATTTTAGTTAATTATATTGTAGTTAATTAATTATTAATAATATTTTACTTAATTATATTGTAATTAATTAAATAATTACAATATTTTAATTAATGAATAATTATATTTCATTTACTTATATTGTAACTAATTAATTAATTATATTTTAATTAATTACTTAATTATAAATTAATTAGTAATAATAAGTTAAAATTATTAATTAATTATATTTTAATTACAATATTGGGAAAATATTGAGAAATAAAAATTTATTATATTTTAATTTATTTATTTATTATATTTTAATTACAATATTGTGAAAATATTGAGAAATAAAAATTTATTATATTTTAATTAATTAATTATATTTTAATACAATATTGTGAAAATATTGAGAAATAAAATTTATTATATTGTAATTAATTAATTAAAATATTGTAATTAATTTTAATTAATTATATTGTAGCTAATTAATTATATTTTAATAAATAATAATAATTTAA